>OX376171.1:11057099-13636899 GCA_947363495.1 Euzophera pinguis
CAGTGCTGCCAATGGCTCAGCTATAGATACATTTGGTTATCTGCAACTAAATTTAAATTTAGGTTTACGCCGGAATTTCCCTTGGCGATTTGTGATAGCGAACGTCACAAAACCTATCATTGGTATAGATTTCCTTGCCTTTTATAAAATTATAGTTGACGTTGGCAAGCGTAAACTGATGGATAGCCTTACCAATGTCAGCACTGACGCTACTATAGCTACACCTAATTTTCTTGTCTCTAGCGTGAAAGTCTCGACTGGTGGTAATAGTAGGTATCATACTATTTTGTCTGAATTTCCAGAAATTACGCGACCTGCTGGTTTTCCGAGTATTATTAAGCATAACACTACACACCACATCCGAACTACACCAGGTCCTCCAGTGTCATGTGCACCGCGCCGTTTAGCACCAGACAAACTAAAAATAGCTAAACAAGAGTTTGACGCTATGTTGGCTAACGGCATCACACGTCCTTCCGATAGCCAGTGGGCATCGCCATTACACCTCGTTTCCAAAAAGGATAACGGATGGCGACCCTGCGGCGATTATAGGTTACTTAACGCAAGGACTATACCTGATAAGTATCCAATACGCCACATACACGATTTTTCACACTGTCTTTCGGGCTGTAAGTTCTTTTCTGTCATCGATTTAGTGAAGGCGTATCATCATATTCCTGTTGAAATGGCTGATATTGCGAAGACAGCAATCACCACACCATTTGGATTATACGAGTTCCCTTTTATGACCTTTGGGTTACGCAACGCAGGTCAAACATTTCAGAGATTTGTCGACGAAATGACCCGTGGACTCGATTTTTGCTACCCGTATTTGGATGATTTTTTGGTGTACAGTAGGACTCAGCAGGAACACGAAGACCACCTCCGACAACTCTTTACTCGAATGAAAAACTACGGTGTACTGGTCAACACGAACAAATGTATATTTGGAGCCCCCGAAGTAACTTTTCTAGGCTACCAAATATCTGAGAGTGGTACGAAACCTTTAGACAGCAAGGTGAAGGCTATTTCTGACTTCCCCGTTCCCAAAACTGTCAAAGAGTTGAGACGTTTCCTAGGCATGGTGAATTTTTATAGGCGTTTCCTGCCAAATGCCGCTCAGATACAAGCTCCTTTAAACGCCCTGCTCACCGGTTCGGTTAAAGCTTCTCATCCTGTTGACATAATAGGCCATTCCCTCGAAGCATTCAAAGCTTGCAAAGAAAGCCTTTGCAATGCAGCTCTTTTAGCTCATCCTGATACTGAAGCCAAGTTAAGACTCGTCACAGACGCCTCCGATATGGCGATTGGCGGAGTACTGCAGCAGCAAAAGGATGGAGACTGGCAGCCTCTAGCGTTTTTCTCACGCAAGTTGAGCCCATCGCAGATCAAATACTCACCATACGACCGCGAACTCCTTGCCATATATGAGAGTATCAAATACTTCAGACATATGCTGGAGGCCACCACTTTTACAGTCTATACTGACCATAAACCGTTATGTTACGCTTTTCACGAAAGAAAAAGTAACTGCTCCCCGCGTCAGTATAGACATCTTGACTTCATATCTCAGTTCACAACCGACGTGCGTCACATTTCGGGAAAAGACAATGTCGTCGCCGACACACTTTCTCGAATTTGTGAACTGCAGACACCGGTTGATCTCGAACTCATGGCGAAGTTCCAAACTACAGATCCAGAGTTGACAGAGTATCTCAAGGAAAACAATTCTCTACGCCTTAGGAAGATGAGTGTACCTGGAAGTTGTACCGAACTGTACTGCGACGTCAGTACACCAACTCCCAGACCTTTCGTCCCCAAGCAACTGCGTCAACAAGTTTTCAACTGTCTCCACTCTCTCAGCCACCCAGGCGCTAATGCCACAGCCAAGCTCGTTGCTCAACGTTTCGTCTGGCCACTGATGCGTAAAAACTGCCGAGAGTGGTCTAAGGCATGTTTGGCGTGTCAGCGCTCGAAGGTAAACAGGCATGTCGCGTCACCTATCGGTACGCTCGATTTACCTTCAGCGCGATTTAAACATGTACATCTAGACATCATCGGCCCATTACCCCCAGCTGGTGATTATCGGTACTGTCTCACACTTGTCGATCGCTTTACGCGATGGCCGGAAGTCGTGCCGATCACCGATATCACCGCTGAAACAGTGGCAAAAGCGTTCATCTCATGTTGGGTATCGCGCTATGGGTGTCCTGTAGAAATCGTTACCGATCGCGGAGGACAATTTTTATCTGCGCTATTTCAGCAAATGTCTAAATCCATCGGTTTCAATCATCGGAAGACCACCGCTTACCACCCACAGTGCAACGGCTTGGTTGAGCGCTTTCACCGGCAGCTGAAGGCAGCAATAACGTGTCACGCTGACGCAAACTGGACTGAGACTTTACCGCTCGTTCTTCTAGGTATTAGGAGCGCATTTAAAGAAGACCTCCAAACTTCGTCGGCTGAGTTGGTATACGGCGAGCCACTTCGCCTTCCTGGCGAGTTTTTCGGCCATGATGTTACTGGTTATACAACCGACATCACCGATTTTTCAGCCCGTATGAAGTCGTTTTCCCAGAACATACGTCCTGTCCCTACTCAGCATCACTCTAAGCACACAAGAAGTTTCGTGTACAAAGATCTCGCCACATGTAGTCATGTATTCCTTAGGGAAGAAATGCTACGTGGTTCACTCCAGCCTGCGTACACAGGGCCACACGAAGTTCTCAAGAGAGGTGCTAAATATTTTAAAATAAAACTCAAGGGAAAAGACACAACAGTTAGTATAGACCGTTTGAAACCAGCCTATATATTGTTTGATGACACTTCCCCAACATGTAATCAACAACAATCATCTAATTCTAATATTCCCCACTTACCGTCGCAAAACCTGCGGGATACCGTCGACATTCCCGTACGTACAACACGCTACGGAAGACAAGTTCGTTTTCCAGATTACTATCGCCCGTAGACACGGTCTCTGGAGGGGAGTGATGTGGGCGACTTACCACATTACATATTAATAAATACATTCAAACAATAGATAATCAATAAACATTATACTTACTATACATTAAATACACATTTACATAACACTCGATCCATATAATATATTTTATTTCATTTATATTTACTCAACTAATATAGTAACATAATAAAATATAAACAAAACATATATATAAAATATTATTCTACAAACATAATTACCATAGAAGAAGTTAAGCGCACTCCGTATAGTGCTTGTTATTATTCTATGGAATTCCGGGCGACGAACAAAGGACCGCTTGCGCAACACCGCTTCGGGAACCTTCGATCCCCGCCTAGCGGCGGCTAGCCGGCCAGTCGAGATTTCACCTGAGACGCGGAGCCCGCGCCGCTCGATGCTTTACCGACTAATGCGCAATTGATATCGATCTATTATTTACGTGCTTACCGCTTTGCTTTCTTTGTATAACCCGTGGAACTTTCTTCTCTGTGCTGTGCTTAAACTATTTGTGATGTGCTTGAACTTTCCTCTTCTTATCTATTTCTCCTTCTAAAAACTATTGTGATCGTGGAATAAAAATTGTGTACCGTAAGGATTTTTCTCATTTCTAACCTACACACACACGTTCACCTAAACTGTCAACGGCACGCAGCCCGAGCGACTGCTGCTGGAGCACGCCGACGGTCAGTATGCAGAGCGTGCGTGCGTGTGTGTGTGTGTGTATGTACACCAACACGCAGCTCTACCACCACGTGTGTGCTGTCAACGGCACGCAGCCTGAGCGACTGCTGCTGGAGCACGCCGACGGTCAGTATGCAGTGTGTGCGTGTGTGTGTGTGTGTGTGTGTGTGTGTGTGTGTGTGTGTGTGTACACCGACACGCAGCTCTACCACCACGTGTGTGCTGTCAACGGCACGCAGCCCGAGCGACTGCTGCTGGAGCACGCCGACGGTCAGTATGCAGAGCGTGCGTGCGTGTGTGTGTGTGTATGTACACCAACACGCAGCTCTACCACCACGTGTGTGCTGTCAACGGCACGCAGCCTGAGCGACTGCTGCTGGAGCACGCCGACGGTCAGCATGCAGTGCGTGCGTGTGTGTGTGTGTGTGTGTGTGTGTGTGTGTGTGTGTACACCGACACGCAGCTCTACCACCACGTGTGTGCTGTCAACGGCACGCAGCCCGAGCGACTGCTGCTGGAGCACGCCGACGGTCAGTATGCAGTGCGTGCGTGTGTGTGTGTGTGTGTGTGTGTGTGTGTGTGTGTGTGTGTGTGTGTGTGTGTGTGTGTGTGTGTGTGTGTGTGTGTGTGTGTGTGTGTGTGTGTGTGTGTGTGTGTGTGTGTGTGTGTGTGTGTGTGTGTGTGTGTGTGTGTGTGTGTGTGTGTGTGTGTGTGTGTGTGTGTGTGTGTGTGTGTGTGTGTGTGTGTGTGTGTGTGTGTGTGTGTGTGTGTGTGTGTGTGTGTGTGTGTGTGTGTGTGTGTGTGTGTGTGTGTGTACACCGACACGCAGCTCTACCACCACGTGTGTGCTGTCAACGACACGCAGCCCGAGCGACTGCTGCTAGAGCACGCCGACGGTCAGTATGCAGCCTGCGGCCCGATTCGGAATCGCACCTTTATGTTTCGTCTCTCTCCGAACATTTTTAATTTAATAATATTTTCCACCGTATTTAATCCGTTCCATAAACATTTTACTATGTTATTTTTTACATTCAGGTGCGGGCGGCGTGGGTAGATCAGTGGAAGATGAAGCCTTAGCGCTGGCAGCTGGAGAACTAGAGGGACTGCGAGTTGCCGGAGTGGTCGCGAGGTCGGCCGACACGTTGCTCGACCAGTTGACACACCTGCGGGCGGCACTCGACACCGCGCTCGACTCGCGACACAGGCACCCGCCAGGTATGTACTGCCGCAGTCGACTGCTCACCCGACTCGTCGCCCGACCAGTTGACACACCTGGAGCACTCGATATTTTCATGGACCATTCTGACTTGAGGCTTATTTCAAACAAAGTCAAATCCATCCTATCATACCTAACCCTTTCTATATACATCTTCCCTATTATTATTCATTCATATTTATTACATTTTTCCTAATCCTATTCCCAGGGCTATGTCAAAACGATCACTCTACATGGAAGCCTAAATGTCCTATATATAACTCAATTAAGAAAGCTAAAGAACAAAACAACTCGAGACAAAAGATGTTGGACACTAGGAAAAAGCTTCAACACCTGATTGCCAAACTTAGATCGATAGAGATCGGTACTGACAATAAAAAGGACAATATATGCAGCGGTCGGACCGTTAAAGAAATGACGGACTATTTTGAAAATATTTCCAAGCTTAACGCCGCCAATATCTTAGATAAATACGATTTAAAATCTAATAGAAGCGTGAGACACGAATGGAACTCTCATATCAATTGGAACGGAAAGAGAAACTTGATTACGTCATTCCCGAAAATGAGTATTCCTTCTGTAACAGGGAAAATGAACCTAAGGTTGTACAATAATAAGAGCGAAACGGATTTGAGCGCACTATGGAAAGGTAGTCTGCTCCAAAACAGGATATCGCCTTACAGAAGTATAGCACGAAATGAATCTAACTTACTAAGTAATTTGAAGGACTCTGTTAAGTCGAGCTGTGTGCTGATGTTGCAGTACATTATATGAATAAGTTTGAGAGCCCACGTAAGATTTATTCTGAGAATCTTGTAAACCATCTTTGTAGCAGTTAGAATGTAGTTTAGTTAGTTTCATCTTACAAAAAAATTATTCATCATTAATTCGTTCTTTTGTAGGGTTCCGTACCTCGAAAGGAAAAACGGAACCCTTATATGATGACTTTGTTGTCCGTCCGTCCATCTGTCTGTCTGTCTATCTGTCTGTCTGTCAGTTAAGGCCCTTTTTCTCAGGAACGCGTGGAGGTATCAAACTGGAATTTATATTAAATACTCAGGCCTACTGTCCCTTGGAGCTGTGAAAGACAGTCGGTTATGCCGCAAATTTTCGGCGTTTATTTACTAAGAAGAAAATTACAAGTACTAATAAGTAAAATTGATCATTTGTTTTAGCGTGAAAATCCTTGATTAATTAATTATATTTTGATTTTTTGTAGCTTTATTGTGTCCCACTGCTGGACAAAAGTCTCCCCTCCCTTTCTCCTTTTGTAGGCTTTTTAAATTAATTATGTAATAGTGTCATCAATATAGTAGGATTATTTATGTTCATCTATAAGAATCGACTCAAATACACTTGTGAAAAAGCCCTATTTTTAAAGTGTTATCTGAGTCGATTCTTGTCCTAATATTTTACTTGAAAAAACCATTTTGTGACAGTAAGATACTTAAATAGAATAAGTTTGAAGTTTGGAAAGAAACTGTGTTTTCGGTCAGCCGTATTCGATTTTATTTTTCAATACTTGAGTTAACGAAATTTGACACTAAACTTTAAAAATATTTTTCGTGTATTTGCAACTGTTTCTCAGCACAACAAAGACTAATCAATACCACCTACTCCACAGTAATGGAAACAGAAGAACGCGGCGCAGAAATGGCGGAACTACAAGAGCAAGTTATAAAACTGAAGTCTCTGTTGTCCACGAAGCGCGAACAGATTGCGACGCTGCGAACAGTTCTCAAGTCCAACAAGAACACGGCGGAGGTGGCGCTCGCGAACCTCAAGAGCAAGTACGAGACTGAGAAGACCATCGTCACCGAGACCATGCTGAAACTTAGAAACGAACTGCGGCTGCTGAAGGAGGATGCTGCTACTTTCTCCAGTGAGTATCCTTACTCATGTCGAGTGGGTTATATGGTCTGTCGACCTTTTACACCCTAGTGGCAGTTTTTTGAAACCGCCTTTCAGCCTCTGTCGTGCTGACGACCAAAGAGCAGCCGGGATCCACGGCACGATGTCCGAAGCGAGAAATCATTATTATTACCCTCATGTATTTATAGAATTTGCTTTATTTAAAAGTCTATCACATACAGGTGTAAGTCGTATAAAGACATATGCATGTTACATTTAAGAGCATGACAGACGTACTTACTATAATATCCGCGACCAACGGCTTAGCGGGCCTTCTGAAGCACGGAGGAGCTATCGAGCTCTTCGAAATTCTACCAGCGAGAAAATATTTAAAGGCTAGGTCGCATTTACACCTGTAGAAGATTGCAAATGTAAACGTGTATTTTTATGAAGTTCCTTTAAATTGTCAGACATAAAGGAGATTTCGAAGTAGGCGGGGTTGCCTTACAGTTTAGGTAATATACCTTGTAGACATTCATTTTGCTTCGTAGACGTTTAGATGTCTAGGCAAAATGATCGAAATGGGCACGGAGGGATACAATACACAATATAATGTATTTTACAATTGTTTTTTTTTTTGTGTTTGTGCAGGTCTACGCGCAATGTTCGCGGCTCGCTGCGAGGAATACGTGACGCAGGTGGACGAACTGACGCAGGCATTGGCCGGAGCTGAGGAGGAGAAGAAGACCCTCAACCAGCTGCTGCGGCTGGCCGTGCAGCAGAAACTGGCGCTCACTCAGCGGCTGGAGGAGCTCGAGGTGGGTAGCTGCTGTTGTAACTGTAGACCTCAACCAGCGGCTGGAGGAGCTCGAGGTGGTTAGCTGCTGTTGTAACTGTAGACCTCAACCAGCGGCTAGAGGAGCTCGAGGTGGGTAGCTGCTGCTGTAACTGTAGACCTCAACCAGCGGCTGGAGGAGCTCGAGGTGGGTAGCTGCTGCTGTAACTGTAGACCTCAACCAGCGGCTGGAGGAGCTCGAGGTGGATAGCTGCTGCTGTAACTGTAGACCTCAACCAGGGGCTGGAGGAGCTCGAGGTGGATAGCTGCTGCTGTAACTGTAGATCTCAACCAGCGGCTGGAGGAGCTCGAGGTGGGTAGCTGCTGTTGTAACTGTAGACCTCAACCAGCGGCTAGAGGAGCTCGAGGTGGGTAGCTGCTGCTTTAACTGTAGACCTCAACCAGGGGCTGGAGGAGCTCGAGGTGGGTAGCTGCTGCTGTAACTGTAGATCTCAACCAGCGGCTGGAGGAGCTCGAGGTGGGTAGCTGCTGTTGTAACTGTAGACCTCAACCAGCGGCTAGAGGAGCTCGAGGTGGGTAGCTGCTGTTGTAACTGTAGACCTCAACCAGCGGCTGGAGGAGCTCGAGGTGGGTAGCTGCTGCTGTAACTGTAGACCTCAACCAGGGGCTGGAGGAGCTCGAGGTGGGTAGCTGCTGCTGTAACTGTAGATCTCAACCAGCGGCTGGAGGAGCTCGAGGTGGGTAGCTGCTGTTGTAACTGTAGACCTCAACCAGCGGCTAGAGGAGCTCGAGGTGGGTAGCTGCTGCTGTAACTGTAGACCTCAACCAGGGGCTAGAGGAGCTCGAGGTGGGTAGCTGCTGCTGTAACTGTAGATCTCAACCAGCGGCTGGAGGAGCTCGAGGTGGGTAGCTGCTGCTGTAACTGTAGACCTCAACCAGGGGCTGGAGGAGCTCGAGGTGGGTAGCTGCTGCTGTAACTGTAGATCTCAACCAGCGGCTGGAGGAGCTCGAGGTGGGTAGCTGCTGCTGTAACTGTAGACCTCAACCAGGGGCTGGAGGAGCTCGAGGTGGGTAGCTGCTGCTGTAACTGTAGATCTCAACCAGCGGCTGGAGGAGCTCGAGGTGGGTAGCTGCTGCTGTAACTGTAGACCTCAACCAGGGGCTGGAGGAGCTCGAGGTGGGTAGTTGCTGCTGTAACTATAATAAACTATATCAACTTTAGGTTGGACGTCAGTCAGTATTGATTATTTGTGGAACAATAAAAATAATAAAATGTCACCCAATGTCACAGCGTTGCTAAAAACAAAATCCAGTCCACCAATTTGTTACTTTTCACAAATTCTCCGAGTCTTCAAACTTACGGGGACGTAATATTAGGTCCTTACATATGAAATTGGCGTTTTGTATGGGAGGAACAAAATGTCGAATATTTTTTAATTTCAAACTTTAGACTATTGTCACACGGTCACACCCCGAACACTCCATTCAACAGCGCCGAGATTACCACGCGCATCACGTCAATTTGTGTGTCACTCGAGTCGTAGGGTTGATTATTTACCGTGTCTGCGTCATATTTGTCCGTCGCGGCCGCACGCCGAAGTGACAACCTTACATTGTTTTGTTCTCGATTTTTACTCTAAATCTTTGCAACTCGGTGTGGTCTCTGTTTCGGGTGGGAGGGCGTGAGTGTCCGTTCTGTACGTTAGTACGATTGCTATGTATGTATGTGCAGGTGGACCGCGAGCTGCGCACGCGGCGCGTCCCGAAGGCGGGCGGGGGCGGTGGCGGGGGCGGTGGCGGGGGAGGGGCACGCGCTCGCACGCGGGACTTCTAGCGGCTGCGCGCGGCGCTCAAGGCCGCCGCCGCCGCGCTGCGGTACATGCTGCGCGCGCGGTAGGAACAGCGGCATACGCGCGCCTACTACACAACCACTTTACAACGTGATATACAACCAAAACTATCTAATTCTCAACAAACAAACATTTTACCACGGTTGAAAAGACATACTAAACTTAAAATGTGTTCAAATATTTATTATTCTACTGAAAATGCTGGTGTGGAACCAACTTTATGTATGAGAAATGTAAAGAAAATTTCTACCGTCGGCGTCGTTTATAGTAAACAAAAGTAAAAACATCCGTAGAATATAGTTGAAGATTAAACCATTTTGGTTTATAACAAAATTTTGAACTGTTGAGAATTTAGTAACTGTCCATTACTAGGTATTGCAAACGTTAATAGTACGGTGACCGCGCGATCATCTCGCGAGCCGTATTGCAACACCGTTATACCCAATACGCTCGGTGCATCGTATTAAGCAATTTTCATCAGGGAACATACCCACATAATAATTATCAGGGATCTATTAAAAAATATTCGGACTTCACTCGTAATTTAGTAATAACGTACACGACACAAAAATATGTCTTTCGAGAGATGTTTCATTTTTATTTATCAAAATTATGTTCCCTAGTAAAAGTTGTTCAATATCAAGTACCGAGTCAACAATTACAATTTGACGGGTAATTGAAATTCCCAGTGTATAACTGCCGCCGCTTGACGGCACACGAGCTTGCCGTTTCTCACAACAGAGCGAGTACGACTGGCTAACTTATATGTACCACCCGTATTCGCTCACGTTTGAGCATTAAACGGTTGACTGACGCGTCAAAGAGTTTATAAAGTATCAATTCCTTAATTCATGGATTAAGACTGTGTGGAAATCAAACAATTTATTAATAAGTATAGATTTTACCCGTTTAACTTTTATTTGATTGGTTCCAAAAAAATAATCGTAATTAAATTTAACATATAAGTTAGTGGAATCAATAAAAATCTAATTCTTTATTTTACTTTCTAGTTAATGTTATTCGCACAAGCTAAAAGCTTATAACTTCTTAAAAGAGGCAATAACCTTAATCATAATGCCGAATTGATTTTTTATAAACTGCGTATGTAATGTAGAATTAGTCAAATATTGACTAAACCCGTCCGTCGAGCGTCGATGTCGACGCGCGACCAGAGCGACGCAACTCTTTTTATATGACGCCGGCGTCGGCGCGGACCGCAGTGAACCATCGTACTTCTCTGCGCGTCCGCATCGGCCTCAGCGGTAATGTGGTTTTAGGAAACTAAATTATTTATACGTTTTATAAAATTAAATGTAATGATTGGTATGTAAGGTCGCCGGACGAGCGCGGCGCGCAGTCCGAACGAACCCGAACTGTGCAATGTGCGCGCCGCGCCGTTCGCGGTTCGTTCGTTACTTAGTTCTCGTTAGTGTTACCTCTAGCCTTCACATCAAGCGGCTCTCGCCAGCCGACCACTCGTCTCGAGTCTAAATGTTGCTCTATTTTACCCCGTTCACCCCTCACTGATCCGATATTTTGATATCAGATTTCCTCCTATTGCTATATTGTCTATTGCACGAAATTGATGTTTAACGAGTATTTTTGTAATAGGATCGGTGTATTTTACTACCGCAAATGAATTTATCGCAGTTGTTGTCGCCGATGCGAAGATTAAACCGAGGAATCAGATTTTACTATAAATTATTTATATTATCGTACGTGATCGACAGGAATCGTTATTTAACCGTGCTAAGTTATTTTTTATTATATACATATTTATTCGATTCTATGAAATAAGATTCCTCCGATCGATACGAACGTTGTACGTCCAAAAATTTGTAAAATTATCATCGACGTCCATCCATTGAGTGCGCAAAAAGACTATGTAATCTGTTCTCTAGTTATACGTTCGTTGAGTTGTTTGGCCCTCTGCCGGATATTTTCGTCCATCTTGTTCTAGTTGTACTGTAGTGTTTTCGTTTGGTTAGTGCCCGAGCACTGTCTGCCGTCCCGTGGTCCGCCACACGCGTCCAATCTTGTCCAAGCCGGCGGCCCGCTCCACGTAGCGCTCACATGTTACTCGTTTCCCGGTCTGTTTCAAACTGAAATACGATACCTACAACCGGCCTGAGTTGCTCAAGCAATTTGCTCAAGCGGGCCGCCCGGCGTTCTATTAGTAAGACGAAATTTACGAAGATTATTGAAGTGTTACGTATTTATTATTTACGTTGTGGGATGTGATATCGGCAGCTGACGCAGCGTGCCCGGTGACGTAGTTTATCTTCTCTGGTGTCTCACTGGACTTAGGCTAGTTCGACCGTTCCATGTAGTGGGCGCTCGCCCGAGTAGGTACTTTACTGATATAGGCGTAACCTAGATAGTACGTTAGCCTTCAGGTGTAACTTCGTAGGTTATCTAACCGAGAGGTCTAATCTCGCGTAGTGAATTGTTTTGCAATATTAACGTGGTAGCGTAATTGTTTTGCATAGCTCAAAATGGCGGCGCGACCGACCACGGCTGCCGCCGCTCGCGCCGCCGAGGACCATAGCCTTGCATTTATTGTTTTTAGGTAATTATTATATTATAGCTTTTAACGTAGACCACTCTTCGTGTACTTAAATCATGGACTTACCGATATTAGCTTTATACTTTTCTAAGTATTATTTTCTTTCGTAGCTTAGCAGCAGACATCGTTTATGTATTGTTTGTGTCTAGTCACTATGTTCGCTGCCGCCGGTTCGCTCAGTGCCTCGCGGGCTCGTAGCGGACCAGCGGTCGCGTATCGACATAATAATTATAAAAAGTTGTATACATACTATATTTATTGTTAACTTCGCTATTTCCTCTTTTGACATTGTTATGTTTACCATATTTGTGACTGTTTTTGACATCATAAAATTTTCAACAATCTATTTATTTCACATTGTTATTGTTAGAACTCCCGACTATTTTAGTTGGGGGCGGGGTTTAGCCGCGCCGCTAAATATTATTTTGTCCTAAAATGTATTGTAGCAGTATTGCCTTATTTTTATACACTCTAGCACGAATTTAATCCGTCGTTCAGTATTTACAAACACTGGATCGCTCGGTGTCTGCTGCCACTAGCGGTGGTGGTATTGAGAGCGATTAACCAAATATTTTTCTTTATACAGTCATATTTAACACTTTAGATCATTTATTTTGCATAGGCATAGATATTATTTTATATTTTAGTAGATTATGTATTGACAATGAGTTCTTATTGTTAGATCGGAAAGTATATGATATGCCAGAACTTTGTAGTTGGACTCGCATGATTGTTCCCACTGTCACTTTGGATCATTTCAATCTGTAGCTGAGTAAAGTTTGTTTTGGAATATTGCACAGTTTGACGGTTCATATGATCGATTTGTTTTGAAACAAGATGGCGATGCGTTTTAGTAGTGTAATCACAGATTACATGTCTTTGCATAATAGAATCTCAGTATTCGCGAACCCACGAGCTTTGCAGAGTTTATAGTTCGTTATTCACCGACAGATGATGAGCCAGCGCCGGGAACATATCATGCCTCTGAGCGGATTTATTTTCAAAGTATAGGGCACACCTTGTTGTCGCAATGACTGATATGAATCATGTATGAGAATAATAAATGATTATATTTAAATTTGGTTATTTTATTTCTCTGTTAATTTCTTTGTATCTTTTGCGCCATCGTTGGTGAAAATGTAACTACTCAGCAGGGATTGGAAACCTGGTTAGAATAATTAATCTGCTATTTTTGTCCCTACATTTTTTTATTGCGATTCCGCTCAACGTTTTCAATCCAACAATAACTGAAGACAGTAATTGTTGGATTGAATACGTTAATACCTGGTTTCTTAACCATTTAACCCCTGGTTACCCTAAAATCGACCTTTTACCAAGTTAAAGACAGAAAATACCGGTTTCCATTCTTGTTACTCATGGTCCAAATGAAACTTATATATTATATAATTTAAGGATCAGCCAATTTAAAAATATATTTATATCTCCGGTGTTGCAGGCGTTCATAGGCTACGGTAACCACTTACCATCAGGTGGGCCGTACGCCTGTTTGTCTACTTATATATATAAAAAAAAAACACTTAATTTCCCTGAAAAATACGCTCCCACGGATCTATGCCTCCTGCAACATCGATAGTTTAAAAAAATGTCAAGTGTCAAAACTGTTGAAAGGAGAACTTATGTACATCTTTTTAATTTTATAATTAGAAGACTTATTTTGATTTCCAATAGTTTTGATAGTTTTTAAACTCATCATCCTAGTGTTCCTAGTTGCGTCGTCAGCTTACGCTTCGGAGTCTAGGGTACGCTGTAAGTCATTTATTTATTGTTTTTTAAGGATTAACAAACAGTGATACAACATTTGCTTACATCTTAATATTAACAAATAAATAAATTCAACTGTACCACCTACAGCGTTAACCACAGATTACAATACTGCATTTAGTTGTAGTGTGTGTCATGGTCCTAGATTTGGCGGAACTGGTTATAACAATGGAGCGACTGCCGCCTGACCTCCGTAACTCTTTTTACAGAGAAACCAGACTAACAGGAACATGACCCGAGGTGTGTTAGTGGCCAACACTGTCAGAATTTTTCAGGCTGCCCCAAGTCAAATGACACAGCCTAAAGACTTACATCTATTGACAACAACCGGGACCAACGGCTTAACGTGGCTTCTGAAGCACGATGGAGTTCAAGATAGAAAATGCCACTAAATGACGACCAATCCAACAGTGGTCGCGTCGTCACGCCGTCGCTTGACACGCGCATTCGCTACGGATACGCGGGTCGCGTTCGACTAACGAGCTCCTCAATTTAAAAAAAGATGAGCTTTGATAGTTTTTACACTAGTTTAGTATAATGATTGGGGAAAGAAATAAAAAAACTGTGTGTTTTTATAAATATTAGTTTTATATACATACAGACTGAGAATACATTACATACATGTCGCAAAGTCGAAACTAAATATATTTAATCTCGTAATTTTAGATTTTCATACTACCTACAATTTTAAGATAAACATAAACATCGTTAGAATTCTCATGTGACTAAATGTAGTGTAATATTATTACGTAAGAACTTCCTGTACCTCACAAAATCAGTCGAGCTTACATTCAAAGAGATTCCAAAGCAAAAGTTACAGTAATCATTAATGCTATTGACTATAACATCGTATCACAGTCTGTAAACAAAGAGGCGACTTTTACAATAAAACATACAAATTCATACAATGCAAATAACAACAAACAATGATAAAATTTTTACAATCCAATTAGCCTCCGCTTGCGAAACTAGATAACTTTACAGCCATTCATAACCATCACATAATAAAGCCACTAAAACATGTTTAGTACTTCAAAACTATTCGTTCATTCCCAATAAATATTTTAAAAAATATCCTACATTTCTTCTTTCATTAAAATACCAATTCACAACTTCTCATTGTCATACTTTTTAAAAGTCTAATACTAAACAATTATATTAAAATTGCAAGTAATAACTTAAATGTTAAAATTAGAAATAATTAATTGTAATTCTATGACTATGAAATGCGTGAATCAACGTTTATTAAAAAATACTTTTCCACAAAGCATAGATAAACTTATAATACATTTCTACAAGGTACTTATAAAATTAATAATTAAAAATCTGCTCATAATTTAGTTGACAGAATTTGTTAAAAACAACACTCAATAATCTCTACTTGAAGCAAGTAAATATATTATTAGTTTATCTAAAGTTTGTAATGAAAATTATTATTAAATCTAATAGAAAAAATCTTATCTATAAAAGTACGTATGATCGCCGTTTTTTAATAATATACAGCAACAAGATGATTACATGATAAGGAGTTACCTTGGTCCCTTAATTACATCCAAATACGATTCAGCTAGAGGGCGCAATACGGGATGTAAAGCGGCATCTCGCTTACTCACCCGCATTTGGATGGAATTATAAGACCATAGTAACCCACCAGCCTGTAAAGGTAGCTTATATAAGTTGGCCTGAGTGTGAGCGGGACAAACTTACAATAATTATTATAATAGTAGGGTTCATTCCACTCACACTTAAGTCAACTTATAGGGCAGATATTGATCATTTAAATTTCAATTATTTTCGTACCATCAGTTACGTTTTCTAGACGCTGCAGTCCTTAGGGACGTTTTTCTTGAAATCTACAGGTAGATAAATGATTAACATAATATTTATAGTATCTTCAGTCGTGATGCTTATGTTGATTTTTAAACCGTTTGGATCTACACCAAGATTTTTATATTTCCTTATGAGATAAAGTGACAAACCCATTTATTATTTACGTATCATAACAGTTTGGTGATGGCAGTGTCATTATAATTATCAGTTTGCTATTTCGACGACTAACAGTTGTCTGTAAGGTCGCGTAAGCTTTTTTTTATTTGTGACGAAATTTATGTATCCTATATCCTACATTAAGATCCAAAGAATCGAAAATTATCAGGACTAATTTGGCTGTTCAGGTGTGGAAACGTACACGTAGCAACTTGCTTTTTGATGATAATACTAACAAACAACTTGTAAAAGAGTTGTATTTAGTAAAAGTTGTGTGTCTGGTTGTCGGTACTTTCAGCAAATAGCATGGTGGAGTAACAAACCTTTAGTTTAAAGAGTGGTGGGATAATAAATATGTCTTAAGTTATGGTTAATATTATAAATATATCTTATTCATTCTATCACATAAATCGTGTACAATTTGAGCGTTGATAGTGACAACTAATGACTACTATTCCTAAAAAAAATTGCATATGTAGTCGATACTCAATATCAATACAAAAAATTTCTAGGCATAAAAGATGCTTAATATAAGGTAATAAAATTCCCAGCCGAAAAGTACATATACGTGTGCACATATTTATTTTTAATGATAAAATCTATAAATTAAGGTTAAAATTGACAAGAGTTTTATAAATGTCAAAAAATCAATTACAAAATGTAATTTGTAGACGAGAACTAAATACTTTTGGCGTCAGCATAGGAAACTTACGATTTCCTCCTTAATGGTGGCTTAAAATATGAGTCTATACGAATTGTAGACGCCTACATTAACTTTCCTTCTATATCGTTCGTCGTATCGATCGTGTCTACTGCCACTTAAATGCATATTTTAAAGAAATAAAAATGGTATATTTAGACCATTTAAAATTGGTCGGTCAACGTGCAAACTTTGGAGACGGCCTATGTCCAAAATAGGAGTTTATTTACAGAAAACATACGTTTTAAAGGTTGACAAGGTCCATGATATCTCCTTTGGGGGGCACGGTACTAGGCTTGAAGTACTGGCACAGGTGGTCGTAGAGCTGGATCCTGGTTTCTCGCGCGAGTTGTTCCCGCGAGGGGGGCTCGTCGTCAGCGTCGTCTCCGATGTCCCAGGTGTCGGGGGTGGGGGGAGATACCTCCTCGAACGGGATCGTGGGCTCGGGTAGAGTTTCCTCTGCGCCTAATACCTGTTTCAAATATATTAACATCAGTTTTTGTAAGTGACCTTAATATAAATACATAGCTATTATTTATTGACTAATGTTGTATGTGACTAGTGTGGTGATTAAAAAGTTGAGATATTGACATATCAAATAGCTATGCTGACAAGATGTGGACAAAAAAGGGTCGGCCCTAGCGAAGAGATCTGAAAGGTTATTTATATTTTTATATATAGATATTTTTTTTCATTTGACATATTTAATTAGTGGTCGAATGAAAGTTATTAAAATATGGTATTACAATAAAAATCATTCTGAAACTCAATTAAAATGTGTCGACTTGGCAACTTTCCGAAAAGAGCCTCTTCATTTAGACCGAAGTTTATTAATATACTTACAGCATGTAACGCTTGTGCGAGATCAGGGTGAGCGGTGGCGCGCGCTCGGCGGCGAGCGAGCGAGCGAGCGCCACGAGCGGAGAGAGCGCGGGCTGCGGGGCAGGAGGAGGGGGAGGGGGGCAAACCCGCGAACAGCAGCGTGGCCAGCTTCTGGAACTGCGACACCTGCACGGGGATACGTACCGTGTTAATTTATTATAACTTTATTGGGAAAACAAAATAAAAATTATTTCTTATGTTCCCAAACATTTATCTGTGATGTTAACTTATTTTACCTGAGACCATAAACGATGTAAAGTTTTTTAAACGTTAGGTGTAAATAAATACATACCAATATTATAAATGCGAAAGTCTATCTGTCGGTCTGTTACGCTTTCAGGGCCAAAACGCTTAACAGGTTTTGATGAAATTCGGTATGAATATAGTTGAAGACCCGGGGTCAATCATAGGCTACTTTTCGAGGCAGGCGGAGCTGCAGGAAACAGCTAATAAATAATAAACGCGATAAAAACCGACTTAAAATAGTTTCATTTAAAATAAAAATGATTGTATTTTATGTGTATTGTGTATCAAACTTTTTTTTTAACTGCGAGTCGAAACGGCTACTTAACTCAAATGAACCAGGAAACTTATTGTATATGAACCAGGAATGTGGTCACCTTTGTCTGTCGACAGACTGTGTAAATATCTTTTCCAACCAACCGGCAAGGAAAATACGTTTCATAATTCAAAATTTCAAAATACAGAAATGTAGGTACTTTTTCAAAACACTTTTTTTTTTAAATTCGTCTGTATAATATAGGCAATAGTATTTTAGGTATTCTAAAACCCTACCTGTTTCGGATCGTTATGGTCCAACGCCTCAGACAAGTCGTTTCGCAGGTAGTTCAAGGCTTCGTGAGCGTGGTCCGGGTCTGCGGCTAACTCCCGGTATCGCGTTTCCCGCACTCGCAGTCGTATGGAACGCCACACACTGCTGGCGGAGGCGCGTGACAGACGTAACGCCCAGAGGTCGTCGAGGCGCAGTCGCGGGCTGGTTTGGTTGCCCGGGTTGCCGCCGAATAAGTAGTGCACCTGATTAACAAGTTTTATTTATTTATCGGTACCCAGAAGATTTACAGCTTTACTTTACACAACCATTTATATAGTTAGTTATTTTTCATTAGCTTTATGTTGGCAATAATCGTGTGGGTTAAGGATCAATCATTCAAGGGATAAAGATCGTAGGAAAAGACGCGTAGTCCACCATATATATTGACGTTGTGACAACTTGTCATACACACGACGAACTATCTTTTTACTAACGTTCTTCCCCTACTTTGCGCGGGTATTCCAAAATGCCAGAGATTTTTTCTAAACAATTGAAATTCATCATAAATATGCATGAAATTTAAATATCGTTAAAATATTATTTTTTTCGTAATCTATATTACTGTTAGATAATGCCTGTATTTTTTATTTTTCTGTCAGTTGCCTATTTATTTATAAATAAATTATTAAAAAGTGCAAAAAATTAGCGCGCAATTCAAACAATAAAAACGGGACACCAGTGGGTATGTTACTGGTGACGTCATGCGTTTCAGAGATTGCCAGTCAAAGAAATAATTTTGCCATATAGTGTTGACTTATTACTCCCATGGACGAAATAAGTCTCGAAATCCATTCACAGGTTTCATTAGAATAGATTAAATCAACAATTGATTAGAAACAATTAAAAATAACTCGGATGAAAACAGATTACTTTCAGAGAGTGGTGAAGTCAGTTTCCGACTGACCACGTTAGGCGGCTTACTATCATCTCTTTATTTCATCCAAATGCAGGTGAGTAAGCTAGATGGCGCAATATGATGTGTAAGGCGACATCTCGCTAACTTAGTCGCATTAGGATGGAAATAGGAGATCGTAGTAAGCCACCCGTAGGATTAGATGCATGGAATTTTACACGCTAAATAAGTCTCGAAATCCACTCGTAGGTTTGATTAGAATAGAGTAAATGCTTATTTCATCAAAAACAGTCGCACACTGCCCGGATAGAAATAGAACTACTTTCGGAAATTATTTTTTCATTTAAATCAATGATTCACTAACTCGACTGCAATCATATGTCCCTAACTTTTAGGGAAATGATACTGACATTGACAGTTGACAGGTTGCACCTTAACTTGTGTGTATACGTGTCACCATACTTGTAGCGCGTATTGTAGCGCGCGAAAAATGGTGGCGTTTGAAATCCGGTATTGACGATCATATTTTATATTTTTTATAAATATCTCGGCTTATTTTTTTTATATGGATGCGATTTTTATTTTGTGGACATAAAATGATGTCATCTATCATTTAAAATATAAAAAAAAAAACATATTCCCTATTTCGTATCTTACATGCACCTGTTGTATTGTTGTGCACAACTTGGCCGAACACCATATGAAGGGATTTGAAGACGATGGGAATAAACCCTGAAATAAATAAGGAAGATTGGCGCAAGAAGATACGGAGAGTCGACCCAATGATGACCCGCGCTCGCTGTATAGTTACCTTCCGCACGGGGTCTAGCACAAGCTGGTGGGCGAACCGCGGACGGGGCTCGCTGGGCGCTACGGCGTCGTTGCGGTACACGCAGCTCCACGTCAGCCGTCGCAGCGAGAACACCCACAGCGTGTTGTACACGCGCTTGTCCTTCTCCTTGCTCATACCCTGGGACATAATTCAACATGTTGCTTAAATTAAGAAAAATATCCATTTTCTTCAACTAATCAAAACATTTTTCCATTGGAAATTATGTCTCAGTCTTAATCACTGGAGAGTTTTAAAGTTCTATTCAAACTAATGCGCATCCCGCGCGGGACGCCCACAGGCAACGCTATGGCACTTTTACCAATCTTATTTCTGTGGGCGTCCCACGTGCTACGCGGGATTCGTATCAGTTTGAATGGAGTCCGTGTTCTGTATCCAAAGAGTAAGAATAGGACTCTATTACTAAGACTTTACTGTTTGTTTGTCTGTCACAAGGTTGTAATTATCTATTAATCGTAATAATTAGACAGTTGATATTTTCACAAATGACCTTATATTTCTGTTACTATTGTAACAATAAATTTATCTCTCGGTAGAGTTTTATCCATTCTGTCCTAGCCCTTGCTTGTTCTTTTTTTTTTGATATGACACGACGAAACATATTGGGACATTTGATACGATACAACCAGTTAATGAGGAACATAATAGAAGGAAAGATAAGAGGAAAAGCGGGTTCATGTATACCAAGGCACAGTTACAAAAAGCAAATACGAGAAGTAAACGTCGCGTCATAACAACAAATACTAAAAATAAAACAGCTATTTACGGCATCAGGTTGACGCTTAACATATTTATATATCGTGAAATTTTAGTCGTTTTGGATCCATCGTCCAGTGACTCCATTCATGCAACTAAACAATTTTCCCCGAGATACATGGGTCGAAATATGAAGTAAATTTTTGGACCTCCCATACAAAATGTCTCATCACGTGACCTAACTTACTATGTTTTTTACGTTTCGAGCTATGTTCCTTGGGGAAATTTGTTCGGTCGGATGAATGGAGTCGCCGGACGATGGGTCCAAAACGACTAAAATTTGACGGTGTAGAGTAGACCGGGCCGGTGGTACTCACTGACAGCACGAACATATCGTCAGTGTCGGGGTCGAGCGTGGCTCGCTGCGTGAAGCCAGCTGCCGGTGGAGGACAAGCTGCGGCAGCCGAGCACAACGCGCGACACTCGCCCGTGCCCACGTCCCACCACCACAGATCCAGCAGGTGCTCCTTGTTGCGTTGGCCCGCGAACATGTACAGCCGCCGTTGCACCTGACGTCACGACCGGTGTCAATAGACAAACGAAACGAAACGAGACTCGCTCCCTCTCGCTCGGACATCACGTCGTGGATCAATTAGGGCGATTTCACCAAAATCGGATAAGTTTTATTCCAAGTACAAATTTACTTCACCACACGGTTAACCCGAGAATGACCGGTACAAGGACTCTGTCTCTAGAATACAAATGTCTGTCATCCATGTTTTATGCCTAGATTAGTTGTTAATTGACACCGTCTTTTCTTACAGGTTATGCCTTCATTACGCCCTGTTCGATCTGATAATACCGCTGGGGAATTCCCTTTTAAGTTTCGATAAAAAAATGATGTTAATTGACTAACACTTTCGGATACATGTTTTTCTCTTTCTTGCTCTTATTCTTCTAGACCACACACGACGCTATTCCAATGCAACTTGAGATACGCTACCCAGTCAAATTTCATACAGTATCGACACGACGCGACTCGTACGAGTCGACTGCTACCCGATTTTGTATGAAATACGACTGGGTAGCATATCTCAAGTTGCATTGGAATAACACCGTGTGTGGATGGACTTACTCTTGAATAGGAATATTGGTGAAATCGGCCCTTAATCTATCTATCTATAAGCCTCTCATCCTGAGCTCTATATCTTGTTTTCCCTAATCAAAGAATGTCCCTGACCTCGGTCTTGTGTGCTTCTTATTCTTAGCAAAGGCCTCCTAAAATCCCTTCTTTTGCTTTCTATCAATTTAGATCAATTTATCAATAATAATTTATAGCCCGACCAGGAAAATAAAAACCCTACATTAACACCGCTATGTGATCGCCTTTAGATGGCAACATGTTGTATGTATCATGTCAACTAAAAAATTGACAAAGTTATTAAATGAAATATAAATCAATATTTTGTTTTTATTCGCGGCAAATACGATAACTACTATTATATCACTTTTCTCTCATTACTATGAATTCTTTTTGCAATTTCGATAAATAAATCGCAGGAAATTCTCACAAAATAAATACATAACGCCTACTCCTGTCTCGTTTTGACAGTTGACGGAATGCTACATGAAAGCTTAGTTGCCAGTAAAAGAAATTCCAATAATTTTCCGCAATATGGCGAAGGTTGTTATTTTATTGGTCGGGCTATACAATACGCGCCAAATAACTTTGCGTCTTTGAAGTTGACATTTTTAGGTGTCAACAAATTGCCAGCGCAAGTCGGTAGGAAATTGCTAGGCAACGCTGTTCTATTCCTGCGTGAACATGGTTGTTGGCTAACTTCAGAGATAAAGTTATTTGGTATTGTACACATGAATTAAGAAACAATAACTAGTAGTTCCGTGAACAGTAGACTTCGCGAACTATCTACAAATACGAGATTTATTCGTAAAACGCTGCTATGAACTTCCCCCATTTACCCTCCTTTTTCGAGTACAGTACTTATAGAGAACCCGACATATAATGCTGTTATCACGTGAGTATGATTAAAATCCGCTGAATAATGTTCCACCAAATTTTCCCCCATTTTGCCCTCATTTTTTCCCCTATCAAAAAATATCGAAAAAAAATTTCATCCTATGCGGAGATTTGTTTTTTTCATAAGCGTACAAGTTCAAAAAACACAGTTCAATCGTTTATTCTCTTTATTTATATCCATACTAATATAATAAATGCGAAAGTCTATCTGTCTGTTACGCTTTGGTATTAATATAGTTGAAGACCCGACATCAAACATTTCACAACTTTTTGATGCAGAGCTGTATTATATAACTTACAGGATGGAACAGCATGGAATGCGAGACTCGCGGCTGCGGCGCGGCAGTGTCGCTGTCGCCGGGCTGGCCGGGCTGGCCGGGCTGGCCGGGCTGGCCGGGCTGGCCGGGCTGGTCGGGCAACAGTTGCTGCCACGTGTTGCGCGAGATATAGTACGCGTACAGACCGGAGTACTGTGGCCGGGACACCTCCTCGCTAGATAACGAAAACTAATGTAGATTTCAATAGGCTATTCTATAGCTTGCGCACAACCGCCGTACCGCGCCTGAGGTATGCGAGCGGCGAGACGGGTGGCGCTTTCCCAAGGCGCAGTACAACGGTGCGGTCAAACTATACTCGATTTATTTTAACCATTAATTTCAAAAATATTAGTACCAGTTTCCGAAAACAGAATTTCTTTGAATCCGTTCAATATCAAATAAGTTTTAAGCATTTGAAATTCGGTTGAAGAAGTAACTGTCAAAAATCAAGAAAAGGACGCACATAGGGGTGTAGTGACGTCACTCTGCCCCTTGGCACGTACATACAAAAAAGATAGCAAGATAGCACACTCCCACTTTTTTTAAGAATTTTTTTCCGAAAACAACACAATGTAGTTTTCTGAATCTGCTATTTTTAGTGTATATTTTATTTAATATAAAATTTTTTTCGTAGTATAAACACAGTCAAGTAGCCTATTGTGTTGATGGCAATACTGTATGAAAAAAAATTAGTTACAAGACGCAGACAAAAGAGCTTTAGTAGAATTAAGAAAGAAAAGTATAAATTAGTTGTCTAATATTTAAAAGATCACGCTTTTTCAATTCTTTTATTTTAGCTTCATAGAGGTTTTAAACGATACAATAGCCACAGTCCGCGATATCCTTAGACCCCATTTTCACATGTAAAAAAATTCTTGAAGAGATGTCTGATATTTGTCCAACAACCCAGAGGAACTTGCAAATGTTGTGAACACTGTGTTTCCTTGCTGTGCAATAAAGAGTTTTGTATTGTTTTTATTTAATAACTTACTGTTGGCTTTGCCTTAGAAAGATAACTAGCGCCATCAAGTGATAAGCAATCCTGATTAAAACAAAGAGATTAATGAGTACGCGAGGAAGCGAGAGCGGTCTTTAAAGATCATAACGAATGGAAACCCCTCCTTTTTTGCTTAGGCGCAGTCGGATAACAAGAACTTACGTATTAGACGGTAATACTCGTCCTCCAAACACGTATATAGTCTGCGTGTCAGGATCGATGCACATCTGATGGTCGAACACCAGCCGGGGCCCGCCCGCGCTCGCTGTGTCATCGCTCAATAACGTCCATGTGTTTGTTGGCACGTCGTATTCGTATAAATCACTCTGCAATACAAATAAACTTATTTAGATATAGGCATGACGACCAATTATCAATTTCATGTTTAAATGGGACTAAGGCTAGTTATAACCTTTTAAATAAATAATAAAAAAAAATTAAAAACGTCATAATAGTACTTGGAAAAATCTAACTGAGATAATGACGAAGTTAAACTCAAGTGAATTTGGACGACACCAAACGCTTGCGTAATTTTTACAAGTGTGAGAGTGAGACTCAATTTGTTCGAAAACTACCATATTTCGTTTATGCAAATAAGTTCCATAATGAAAGTTTGATTATTTTGTTCATTGATTATAATATAATTCTTTAGTAATTTTATATTTTTAAATTGCACTTTTCCATCGATTTGGAAATTGTTATTTAAAAATCTCTACAGCAAAATTTCAAACTGAATTTCGGACAACGAGTTTAAATAAAAGGCTATCATGAATACAAATTATTTTAAAAATTTTTAACCTTGTCTTCATTCCAATTGCTATTGCGATAAGACCGCCATTTGCGCAAGGTTTTTTCTTATGATTACTCGTATTTGACAATGTTTCCTTGTCGTGCAATAAAGAGTTTTGTATTGTATTGAAGCGGTGGCGACAATATCGCACATTAAAAATTACTATACGACGCAACAGATGGCGCTTGTACAGCCTAATAGACAGTACTAGAATTTGCTAACGCGGCTAATGTCATCGCTCGCCGTTCACGTTTCTATTTACTTTATTTTAATAATTAAAACAGAGTGCAGTCGAAGGAATTAAACAACATTTTATGGCACAGACTACACTCAACACAAAATTTCTAAGATATATAGCAACTAGCTTTTTCCCGCAGCTCCACCTACGTCAAAAAGTAGCCTATGTTTGACCCCGGGTCTTCAACTATATTCATACCAAATATCATCAAAATCCGTTCAGCGGTTTGGCCGTGAAAGCGTAACAGACAGACAGACTATTATTTTATTGGCATTTATAATATTATAGTATGGATACTTGTTCATCATATGTGATTCAACTCGTTGCATATTACCCAAATATATACCTTTTTAGCAATACTTAAGATTCAACTCACATTCATATTAGCTCCAACACGTTGTACGTTGTCTAAATACCGTCCCAGAGTGTAAAGCTTCCTCCGCACCGGGTCAAACACCATTTTGTGGCAGGACCGTGGCGATGGACCATTGGCCTGGCCACTGTGGGCACATAATAACGACCACCGCTCCTGTTCTGTGTTGAAGGACCATAGATCGTCCAGGTCCTCTGTGCCGTTCCAGCCGCCGAATAGGTATAGTGTACCTAGAAACAATATTTACATAGGTTTTATTCTTCGTCGTTTCGACACAAAAAACAAGCGACTGACAGTTACCGCGTATTGTTCTCTTCGGTAGCTGAATGATTAATTATACTTATCATCTGTTTAGTGGTATTTTCTATCTCCCGCCCCTTTGTGCTTCGGAAGGCACGTTAAGCCGTTGGTCCCGCTTGTTATCGATAAATGGAAGTCGTTAGGCTGTGTCAGATGCCTTTAGGCAGCCTGAAAAAAATCTGACAGTGTTGGCCACTAACACACCTTCGTCATGTTCTTGTTGTTGGTTTGGTTTCCCTGTAAAAAGGGTTACGGAGGTCAGACGGCAGTCGTTCCATTGTAATAAGCAGTGCCGCCAAATCTAAGACCTTGACTTACAGCGTACCCAAGCTACAAAGCTTAAGCTGACGACGCAACTAGGAACACGCATGGGTGAAGAAGTAGGTTAAGTAAACTTGAATATTTTCGTGTGTGTCTGCAAAGTAAACGTATGTTACCTGTGGCGGGGTCGACCACGAGTTGGTGTCCTCCACGTGGGCCGGGCTTGCTGCAGCACGCGCAACCTTCAGATACCAAGCCATCGCCCGCGCCTTCCACAGACTGACAGACAACACAATATTCATTCATTTAAATATATATATATTATGTACTGGTAGATAATGCAATTACTTTGTATGAGAGTGTTCAGGAGAAACCAGGAACATTGGCGCGTTTCAATGTATGACGGTTGAGTATCTGTACAGTATTTATTCTGATCTGTGTATCTACCATCGCGCCAAATAACTTTGCGTCTCCAATGTTGGCTGCAAGTAGCCGCAGTGAACAATTTAAGGCATCAACAGATTGCGGACACGAGTCGGCAGGAAGTTGTGACAACGCGGGCAAAATGGCTGTTAGCTAACTTCAGAGACGCAAAATTAGTGTATTGTAATCTAGGAAACGATTGAATTAAGAGTATTTCACTGGCAGATAGCTAATAATATAAGGCGTAACATAGACTATACTACAACTACAGACAGAATAATCATATTTTAAAAATGCTTAACTCACCACATGTTCTCGCTCAGCACACAGTACATCGTGATAAATCGCTGGCGGGGTCTGAGGCGAGTTGTCGCAACAAAGCTTTTCTTCCACAGCGGCGGAACAGGCCGACATTTGTCGCCATTCGGGCGTGTACGGCTGCCAAGACATGTACCAGTCTAGCTCTCCTTCTGTACACAATCAACAATAATATTGATGATCCATCGATATAGGAAACAACAAGATACACAGTCACGAAGAAACGCTAGTGAAAAGTGTCCACTGTAGCGGACAAAGGGACTCACACATACATATTTGCCTTAAATGTGAACAGCTTTCACAGTAAGGATGAGAATTCTAAAACACGACACACATTGATTTCGATTTATCGTAGTAAAAAATACGATTGTTCTGAAACTTTAGATTGGAACACTTTTCGAGTGCGATTGTGCATCTAGTCGTAATCGATGTGAGGATGTCAATGTGTCAATAGTCTAACGGGACTGGCATATTGATAAGGAGCCTACTTTAGTTGGTAGGCAATAGTAGCATTTCTATAGTGCCTCTGTGGTTTAGGAGTTTTTCTTAGACCGAAAGGTTGTCATGGATTTGTTTACCATGGGACATACTTTGTTTAGTTGTTTCCCGTTTGGTTAGGACACTGCGGGACAGATTCTCTATTAATATTATTATGTATTCATTAGGGTAGTATTTTGACAGTTGATAATAATTGTATACGTGGGTACTAAATAAAAAAATAGTTATTCTTTTGATCTGCAACTTGGTGGTATCTTTTAAATATATAAAATAAGATAATAAAGATAATTGATTCTATGCTTCAGTAGGAATGTGTTGTTGGTTAAGTAACCTAGCGACCGGCCATTTTCTTGGTCACTAATACAGACTATTAATGGTCTGGTATCAAAAAAACGTTACCGAAGAATGGAAGTAAAATATATACACACCATTAACAGCCTCTTCAAGTATATCCTCAGCCAGCTTATAATCTCCATTTTCAACGAGCGCATTCCACAATCTCGCTTGCAGATCCCCCTCGAGCCTGACTCCGCTCTCCCGGGACAGCGCCTCAAATGCATCCTTGTATCTACGCCTGCGTAGATGCTTTAGCAGGATGCGAACGGCTTCTTCTTCCTTGCGCTGTGAATAAAGGACAGGTTAAAAAGTTATCAAATCAAATTTTTATGATTTTTCTCATGGACTACTGGTTGTCAACAAAGTTATGAAAAAACAAAGGTTATATTGAAAAACCTTCTAAGAGAATGCTCTTAGCTTCGCGCCTATTGGCGGATCGCGCGCAGGTCAATGTCCATTTACGCTATACAAATTTAGACACTTGCATACAATATTAAATTCTGCCTGAGCAATGGCACAATCGCCTAAGAGAATTTTCTTTTTCACAATGAAGTTTAATCAATAAGTATTTATCATATAAAATGAAGTTATTATTTATTAACAAAAAGACAACATACCATTTGTTTTAGATTTGATATTCCTTTTGCTAAACAAGAAACTTGACTGTGAATGAGCTTTTAAAACAACACCATTTATTGGCTTTTAACAATCTCATAGCAAACGTAACAAATAATCATTAGCTAATGAGAATGTCATTAGTAAATTTATTTTCGAAAATGATTTGCAGCAAGCACCAAAGCATATAGTAATTTGTGTTTATTAACGTAAGTAATAAGTAATTCTGTTTTCTACCATATGAAATGTTTTAATATATATTTTTTGTCACTTTAAATATTGTTAAAAAAGAAAGGGACCAACCATTTATATGTATATTTTATATAATTTTCTATATCCAATAAATACCAACAAAAGGCACATAACATATACTTCTTATTACTATAGATGCGGTCTTAAAAGTTCTATTCAAATTAGTTTCATTTTCTCATAGTAGAACTAGCGAGAAAAGAAAATAAACCTAAGGTACATACTTGACTAACTAGGGTACGTAACTTACCAAGTTTATAGTCTCCAGTGAATCATTGATGAGTTCGTCCTGGTTCTTTCCTTGTAGCTCCACATACCAAATGGTATAATTGTAGGCGGGTCCCCACGACTGCAGCGGTACTATCTTCAGATACCTGACCGGCAAGTACAGGCCTTCTGTAGTCGTGTGACGCAACCTGAATGTTTCAGGAGAACTGTCCTTTTTCAGTCCACTGCAAGGTTAATTAGATAAGTTCTTTAATGTATGAACAATATGTGGATAAGTGAAATTACAAATGTCTCTTAAGTCCATTTCAACTAAAATATGTTCTGTCGTTCTTTCACGTAAAATTATTGATAGAAGAGACTAAACATATTAGAATTAAACTAGGATTAACAAATGTTTATCATATTTTAAACAAAAATAAAAAAGTTTGAAAATATGTTTATTTACTATTTTTGAAAACTAAGCCATACAAACATTGTCATTTTGTTGTCATTAGGCACACACAAAGATATCTTAAAAATAATTAGCAAATTGCTTCAATTAAATATAATGATAATCATTCAATGCTTTACATGTTACAACAATTTTGCATTGCTTTACATTGAACACAATCACCTCATTAATTCATCAAAAATATTTAACTATATTGCATTTGAGTGGCCCATTTTGTAACACAAAAAACACAAGTGGCACTGGCAGGCATTGTATTTTTCGCATTTAAAAATAACATAAGTCTTTCTGAAATGAGGTTTAAACTGTAATTGGGGGGTTTCAGAGAAAGATGAAGTTTTTTTAATTATATATAATTTAATTAATAATTTATTAATACTAAATTTCTATGGCAACAAAGAAATGAAATTGCATTAAAAACAGTCTCTTTTATTCTATTTGATTGTGATTTATATTTTAATTGTGTAGTGAATTGACATTAATGGCAAATAAATAAGTGTAATGATTCCACTTGCTTAATAATACTCATGGGCTAGGGCGGTTTTTAATTATGCAAGTAAAAAGTATGTGTCTGTGTTGATTTATCTATACAGTAGACATTATTTATAATTCTACTGGTCCCACCCTTACATCATGTTCTCTTACTTTACAAAGGTTGGCTGGAAGAGATTGCTTAGCAATAAGTCCGCCTTTGCTTCATATTGTTAACAATGTTATAATTTCAGTTATGTGATTTCCCAGATGTGGGCAACAAAGTTATATTGTATTGTATTTTGGAAACACCAAAGAAAAGTTAACAATTAAAGTAAATTAGAGAAGAGTTGAGAACCGTTTACTTTAATATCATTGCCACTCAACAATGGCAGTAATAGCCAATGGATGGCATAAACAATTCTTATGGTAAGAATACTTACGCTGACAAAAGTAATGACAAATTGTTTTCATCAATCCCACCATATATTTGGAACTTCTTCAGATCACTGACATGTGCTTTTAGGTATTTTCCAAATTTGATTGTCTCTACTATTGATGCTGATTTCAATTTTAGCATGATGTACTGTGTAGGCGTTGTGCTGTCTGTGAACCATCGAGATAGCTGGTCTGACGGATTATTTACCATGATATTCCTAGAAATAATTACATTTTATTAGTAAACTCAAAATACAATGAGCTTGGTAGTCGAGCACAACGCACATATCAGTAGCAAATGCGCATATCATGGGACAAATATATTATTATTTTTTATTTTATTTTGGTACTTTAAATGTGAGTTAATGTAATGTAATGTTAAGTTTGATTTAAATTTCATTTAGTAATATTTTAATTAAACTCTGGATCTGATTTCAATTTAATTTTTTGGTGTGGTTTCCAGGTGAAAGGCTTCATTGCTAATAACCAGCATGCTAGTATGCTACAGACTAGACTCCGAAGCGTAAGGAGACAACACAAATAGAACAACATTATTCATTCACGATATAAACTCGAAATATAAATATGGATTAAATAAATGTACCTATTTAACACTTTCTCTGACTGTAACGTGTCTCGAGGTATATAACAACACGAGCCTTATTTTTGAACAAAAATATTTCGTGAACAAATGAAAATCATTTGATATCGAACAAAAGTTATTTAACTCGCTGGTTTTGCGTGAGTCACACTATTCAATGATATGGCTCTTGAACTGCTATTGTTATCTCATTGACAGTCAGCTGGTGTTTAACAAGTGATTGAGAAATGAAACCTATTCAGAACATTTTTCCAATAGACAGAATATAATAACTTGACTTTCACTAGTTATTATCAGCAGTACTTATGGAAATATTTAAAAAAAAATGGTTTCTTGAGAAAAAAAATTAGAATATGGCCTCTTCTGAAGGGTAATAAAAGAAATGAAATGAAATATTTATTTTGCTAAAACATGGTAACAGTAATTTTATGATAGATGTAATAAGTAGTGAAGGATCTACATGTTTCACCATTACTGGCATGCAAAAATTTTTAAAAAAGTTATGATTATAAATGACTTTACGGAGCAATTCAGCAATGTACGAGCAGATGATCAATTTTGTTAGTGATTACAATTTAATTAATGTCAGTTTATAATGCCTGGATACAATAATGTCAATGTTATATTTGATGAAAGTCAGTTTTTATTCATTTATTTTTTACCAGTTGCATTGAAATGTCATTTTGTTATTTAAATTAAATAGATTAAGTAGTTATCATGTAAATTTTTATCATAATTCATTAATGCTGTAAAAACAACCCTTTACCAACCAATTTTTAAGTTTGTATTTAAATTCGTCATCTGGCAATTCTCTTAATTCGACTGGAATTTTGTTATAAATATTTGATGTCATTGCATGACAATTCTTTTTGAAAAGGGCACTACTATGTGTCGGTGCTTTTATTCGATGTACATCTAATGGTCGGAGTTTTTGACATCTTTCTAATTTCTCAAAAAATGTGGGATGGTCCCTTACAAAATATGCAATGTCCAGTATATACAGTCCAGTTAATGTTAAAATATTTAATTTTTTGAAAAAAGGACGACATGTATCTATTGGCCCTACTCCACATATGGCTAGTACGCATTTCTTTTGAACAATAAATACATCATTCACTTCTGTTGAATTTCCCCATATTATTATTCCGTATCTTAGCACGGACAACACATAACCATAATAGGCTGTGAGTGCTGTCTTTTCACCAGCAATATTACGAAGGCGTCAGAGTGCAGAGGTGCAAGAGGTAAGTCCAAAGTGTTAACTTGATGTTGCAACACAGGATGCATGCTATTCTGCCAAAGATGTCTAAAGACTGGGAAAGAGAAAAAATAGGAAATCAGTCCCTGTCCCTTTGTCTGAACATTTTCCTGAAAGGAGAGTAGTGCTTTCTTGTTTTCGCTTATACTAGCGTTCTCGGTTTCCTACGGTAGGTAAGATGCGCGCAAGGAGTGTGTGGTCTGGTATTGTTTACATGGACGGGAAAAAGATAACGGTAGAGTTTCGACGCGATTTAACTACAAATTACAATTATTACGTATGCATATTGTGCTTAACAGGCGCGGTTACGTAAATATAATAATAATTATCTCCTTTTGCTATCCTCCGCTAAAAACACATGCAATTCATGATTACAATCTTATGTTTACGCGCATTAATGAGAACACTGTAGATACTTACTCTGGTATATAATTAGCAGAATAACTAGAATATCTATGTATTGTATAACATAGTTTCACTGTTTCGTATTTTTTTTCATCCATTTTGTATTTATTTACACAAAATCTTGAAAAATAGCACGCACGCCACCGCTGTGAAAGAAAGAAAATGAAAATTGAATGAAAACTTCATGTGACTTGACATGACAGAACAGCCGGGCAGAATGTCATTCATGCATTCATGATGCATTCACTCTTTTTATTTTTTATTTTACATAGTAACTGTGTTACCATCATTAAAAGTAATAACCATCAACTTGCACAATCGGTATCCGGTTTGAATCGAGTTATCGACTTCATTTTCAAGGTAGGTAGGAATGACATCATCATCTCATCACCTATTTTTATCAATCAATTTGAGAATATATGAGTGCAATGGATCGTCAAGGGAATCTGACGACAACAAGAACAAAGGGAAGTGCAAAAAATAGTTATATTATTATAGTGATTAGCCAATATTGTATGTAATTAAAAATGAAACTCCTGACATGCTGGTATTTGAATATAAGTTTCATAAGTATAGCTTTTGCTGTTTTGGTGAAAGAGTGTTTAGATAACAATAGTTCTTTTGCGCACCGATTGCCACAGCTTGGTAAAACAATTATACCTGAATTAGAAGGCAAAATAAAAGGTGAAGCAGGTAAAATAGGAATTATTGGAGGTTCTATTGAATATAATGGAGCGCCATATTTTGCAGCTATATCAGCATTAAAGGTAGTTAAAACAAAAACAATTTATGAAAAGTACATATAATTAACAATGATTAAACTTAAGTAAATATATATATTTCATTTTGTTTTAATTTGTTATGAGCAACATCTCAAGCTTTTATTATATGTCCAGTTGATTTAAATAAGCAGAACACCTATATTAACAACTGAAAGAATAGAATCTTCACTTTTGAATTTTACTGTAAAGACTCTACCTTTGTTGTTAGACTAGTAGTTAAGTATTTCTTTAACATCTGCCTAACTTCATTAAACTTATTCAAATAAATGTTGCAGGTTGGAGCAGATTTAGTTTATGTCATGACAACAGAGAGTGCAGCACCAATAATAAAATCATTTAGCCCAGATCTTATCGTTTATCCTTTTCTTGAAAATATGCATGTTTCGAAAATCAGTACGCTGTTGAATAAGATGGATGTAATTGTTATTGGACCTGGTTTAGGGAGAGAAGATTCTACTTTGAGATTGATCTCTGATATTATAAAAACATGCAATGATTTAGCCAAACCCCTAGTTATTGATGCTGATGGTTTGTACTTTCTTGCAAAAAATTTAACAATTCTGCAAAATTATCCAAGCCCGGGAGCTATTATTACGCCCAATATTCGTGAAGCTGAAAAACTAAAAGAAGCTTTAAATAATAATCATTGGTTTAACCATTGGGGAAGCAATGTGTCCGTTCTTGTAAAAGGAAATGAAGATAGATTTTATTCAAGTAATGCTCTATTAAGTTGGTCTTTATCTGAAGGAGGATCTGGAAGGCGAGCTGGTGGTCAAGGCGACATATTAGCAGGATCTTTAGGCACGTTTTTTAATTGGGCTCTAAATGCAAGATTGTGTGAAAATAAGGACTCGATGCATATTGCTCATAGCGTTGCCACGTATGTAGCTGCGAAATTAACAAGAGAATGCAATTCTAAGGCGTTTTCTAGTCATGGCCGTAGTTTAACTGCTTCAGATATGTTAAATTACATTCATTCTGCATTTTATAGTCTGTTCCAAGTAAATTAAATCAATAAACTTTTTTGGAAATTAATTATTGTACTATTATTATCTAATTTTCTCCTTTTTTCCATATGTTTATTTGTATACCTGCTAAATACTAAGTAAGACCGTAAGACCACAATAGATCAGTAGTTAGTTCTTAAATACTTATATCCGGTCCGGCACCACCAGGTAATAGGAACGGAACTTCAATGCACAATTCTAATTATTACTCCGTGGTCCCAATGTAAAGTTTCATAACCCTTTGCAAAACCTGCGGTATCTCGTTTGCTCATTCGTTTATGCCTTGCTATTTGAAGTGATAGTAAGCACAAACTATAAAGAGATATTAAGGTATGTAAGACCAGGTGGCTTACTACGATCTCCTATTTCCATCCAAATGCGAGTGAGTAAGTGAGGTGTGTCCGTAAACAGACGGAACATAAGATAATAGTTATAGGTACTTATCGATGGCTTATAGTGAATACCTCGTATTGTGAAATACGTAACTTTTAAAGGAGGAACAAAAAACTCCACCCTGTAAAATTTTGTTTTAATATAAAGCTTAATCATGTATATTTTATTATTTGATATAAAGGTCTATTACGCGCTTTATTCAATTATTTTAAAACTGTATCCCAAAGCCGTAAAACGATACTATACGAGGTTTTCCATCATAAAAATGTTAACTGATTAAGAATACAAGGTAATCTCAGTAATAATAAAAGACATTTGGATTACATATCAGATTTATTAAGTGACAGATCAACACTTTCACGTAATATAAGTACTTATTTATTGTTAAACAGTACTTCTGAGGCAATCATTAAAGCTTAGAAATCAGTTCTTTTTTTTTATATTATCATAGCTACAACAGTAAAATAATACTTTCTTAATTTTCAGTCTGTTACATCTTTTACATTCAAATATTCTCTCATTATTATTACTCAAATAACTACGAACAGAATCAAAAACTTAATAAAAAAACATATAGCAAAAGTGCTTTACTCAACTTATTGATTAATCACTTTTTTAAGTGTTGACACCTCTTAGGCACACAGCAAAAATAACAATAAATGAAAATATAGGTAACAAAAACAACTCCTTACTAACAAGATTATCAGTCTTAAAAGTTTCATCTTCTCAAATATCTCTAACCAACAAAGTCTTCCATGTTATTATTTATTAAATATTCATTTATTTCCTTATTCATATTTTATTATCAGTAATTTTAAATTTATGACTGATATCTGCGACTAAACCAATTCTAAATATGGCTAATGGAATAAACTTTTATAAAGTAAAATAATAAAAATAAATAAGCCCCAACTAAACAGTCAGACATTTAACACAAACACAAACGATATTAATACCGAATGGTCGTGATCAACCCACGATAAAGAAAAGCTTGAAACCTACATCGAAATACGAAAAACAAATTGTTTCCCATGGAAAGTCGAATAGCTTATTAGTAATTTTGTATGGAAGGTCGATTTATTTTTCGTATTTTGATTTAGGTTTTCAAAGCAAAATTGTTCGATATCATGACTAATAATAATGACCATTCAATATTGATTACATCTTTGTGTTACACTTTCTATAACAAAATTTTAAAAGTCTACTAGAACTGGATATTTTCCGCGAGTAACGTAATCAACTATGTACCGGAAAACAATCAACACACAAGTTGTTCACGCAGTATAAATATCACGTCTGCATGTACAAGTCTTATGACGACGTTGTTCATTACAGAGATGTGGGAGTTGATCATAAAATGCGTGAACGTCGATAGGCAAGACCATTTTTAATTCTTGAAGGTGATCAAATTTTGATTTAGTAATAGGTAGCTTGGAATCATATAACAACGGAATGCTGTCTGTCACATTAGGCATTTTAATTTTCTTCGGCAATTTAGCATAATCTTCAGTTATTATCTTTTTATAGAAAATTGTTCCGTCGTTTCGATATTCAATATTTCTTATATCAAATACTGTTGAATCCCCAGCTTTATTACCAGGCCTAATTGAACTAAGGTAAGGTAGGGTACTAAACTTTCGAAAGAACGTATGTTGTAAATATTGGACATTATAAGGTTTCGTCAAACGTGCGCTTTTACAAATTTCAACGTATTGAGCTGGTGAGTATATTTCACGGTTTTTTAATTTTCTTTCGATTGTGGCATGCATACTATCACACTCCATCTGAGTGTGTCCCTTCTCGAGATATTTGTGTGTGATTATAACAGATTTCTGCACTGCAGCGAGTAACAAAGCATTTGCAAGAATGGAATTGCGATTTTGGTTTGTAGCACCATCGCTCCAAAATATAACATGTTTAATGTTGTCTTCAATATGATTCATTATAAAATGATAAAGGATGCTCGCAAACTCATCTGCATTTACCCCTCCTTCCCCTTCGTGCCAGATAAAGCAAAATGCTTCAGAAGTTTTCAGATCGAAAATAGTAAAATTGTGAACTTTAAGTTTAGTTTTGTAGTATAGCGCAGAAGCATTTAGTGACGGTGATAGCAAAACTGCCTGTAAGTCGAATGTGAAAACTTTTACTGTTGGATCTTTGTTATTTTTATCTGAAGACTTTTCTTGTCTTGCTGTGTCTTTACGTAAAATATGTACAGCATAAGCCTCATCGCTAAGATTGCCGATTCTTCGCGCACAACAAACATCACATTCGTCTTTCTTTGGCGAAAATAATGACAAATTCATTGTTTCAAACTCGTTCCAAAATATAAAAACCGATGTATTGTAGTCTTCTTTCCCTTTTTCTTTAAGATAATTTAAATATTCACGATACAACATTTTTTTGCTATTCCAGATTGGTTCAAGATAAAGCTTCGTAGTATCTTTTCTGCAGTAATGTGATTCCAATTTTGGCAATTTATTCAAAAATTCGCGGACATATTTCCTTCCAGCTTCTTCACGTTTCTTTATCTCGCTGTTTCTTGCAGTTTTGTGTATCTTATGAGGTTCGTTTTTTGTCCAGTTATGAACTGTCCATTCTCCGATATTGTACGTATTGAGATACATTTTTTTACATACAGGAACCGGGCCTTCTGATGTATTCATGGTGTACCTGTAAGTGTAATCTCTTCTTCCCCCGGTATCAGAATTTTGGCGTCTTGCTACACTTACACAATGAACTGTTTGTTTAACCCATACTTTCTTACCCTGCCATGAAAGTTTCCAATAATCTGCAAAACTCGATTTCCTGCTTTCTTCTGTTATTTTGTAACATTGAAAATATTTGCTGATTTCAGTATGAGAGCATCTTTCTTTCAAAGAACGTTCGTTTTTGGGAACATCAAATATGTTTTTTCCATCTTCAGCCTTTCGCCTTCCTTCATAGGCCTCTCCTCTCATACGTTTATTTTTATTACGTATCCACTGCTCTTTTTTTGGTTTTCCCCGTTTAGCACGCTTCCGCTGTACATTTGTCGCTCTCTCTCTTACATCTATATCTGTAGTATCACTTTCAAATGAAGGTGGGCGCATTGCGTCATAAGATGGACGATAGTCGGAGTCATTGTCATCAGGTGAAAAATCGCCATTTTCTCGACTAGACATCGACATATTTTCAATTCCTTTTTGAGCTGCACTACTTATCAATGGATCTAGATTATTTGAACGCAATAAAGTTGTGGTATTTGTGATATCGCTAAGTTTTTGGGGTGAATCTGTAAAACGCAGATCACCGATTGAATTATCAAATAGGTTTGATCTCCCTTCTAAATTTAGGTTCATCAGAGTGTTCAGCGACGGCTCCTTATGTGAGTCCCTTAGGAGTGTTACTTCGTCTCCAACATAATATTCAATTTCTTTGTCCTCTAAACTACCTAGAGTTGTATGAGAATCCTCATCAGGAATACTCGAATGGCAATGTTCAAAATCTCTATCGATTAGCGGTTCTTTAGTTACTTTATCTGATTTATTAATCACGTTAAGACATAATTCAGAGAGGGAAAGTGGTGTTCTTTTCTCGAAACAATATATGATGTGATCATTTTGTATTAAAGAAGGGGAAGTACATGCTGCTCGAGGTGTATTTAATGTCAATTTTATAGGTGTGCTAATATTGATTACATGTAGTACTGACTCATTGAGAGGCAATTCAAAATTAGATTCTACTTGTTTGGAACAAATATTATTGATTTCTTGGTCTTCGGGTGGATTATTCATGCGAGTAATATTTATTGACTTCGTATTTTCAAATTTCTTTTTAGATTTAATTTGACTTTTATTTTTTCTTCGTAATGGATAATGTGATCTAAATACTTCTGGTGAAAATCTGTCATCTTCAGAATCCATTTCGTCAAACTAAAACAAAAGTAAAATATTATTAATTATTTACTTATTAACTTATTAGTAAAATTCTATAACCTACCATTAAAATTACCATGTGACATGGACATACAGATGCACGCGCGAATCAATTGGAAACTCAACAATCCTAACTACGATTGTAGTTTTTACCCAGTGTCATTCTTATATGTCTTCTTATAACCAAGACGAATTAATTAAAGACACTCTCAAGCCTAAATCCAGTATGACAAAAAATATACATACATACTTACAAAAACATTACCGTCCTTATTGCACAATTGGGTAAAAAAATAACACAGTAAGGTCAGGTCTAAGAAAACAGAAATAATATATTTTGTTATTAATAAATAGAGAACTATGACTAGTAAAATAAAGAATGTACAAGCTGCTTCCCTTACACGCGGACCGTAAAAGCCGTCGAAAGAATGGACGACAATGTACTTAAGGTATACATCAATAGACATCCACTAAACATAGTCCTCGAGTCTGTAATCTATTATGCGATAAGTCAAACAACGAAACTAATGTAATAGACAGTTATTTAAATTAAACCTCGTAATTACATACAGTATCAGATCTAGTTTTATTTAAAAATACATCGAAAAGCTTACATAAACCCTTACTTTTTTTTATTGCTGTATAAAATCCATTGAAATACTCGTTTATAACTTTCCAAGTATGCATAATCGAATTTAATAAATTGAAGAACTCGTATGCAAGTTGCCGAGTATTGTGACTTATTAACAATCTTTATTTAATAATTTGAAAAACTCGTAATCAGCTTTCCGAGTTTTGACAAATATAGTTACCACATAAAATAAAATGAAAATATTGTATGTTAATTCCCGAGGTTTTAGAACTACGAATTAAGATTATTACGAGGTTATCGTTTTAAATCTCAGCAAAATTTGAATGAAATCGTAATTATCGAAGTTATTTTAATGAAAAAGATTACAAGACTTGATTCTGAACATAAAAGGACTTACCTTATGTTAAAATAAACTTCAATAAGCAATTATTTCCCTTGTTTTTGAATATTTTTTTCACTGAACAAAACGCAGCGGCGAGCTTTTCCCATCGAACTGACGCGAGGGGCGGGTTACGAGGTTTTTTTTTAGCTACATAGATGGCGCTACAAGTATCGTATCACTGTTTGCGTAATGCCAGTTTGTGCGTCGCGAGGTTTTCTTTTCAAAAGTGTAATAAAATAAAATTGCCAAAAAATTCATATCCGAGGTTTTCACTCTAAGCCATCGTTATGTAGCAAGTAATTGTTGTTATCCTTTTCTCACGTATTCGGATCTATATGGCGAGATCTCTTTTTTACACTTGTAGCAACATTCACTCACACATAGATATTATGCAAAACGTGGCCGCCATTTTGTAAGCTACGTTGTTGGATCGGTGAATACTAAAAATAATAGAGAATACCGTCTAAATGATCTCAGATCATGCACTCCACACAGCATTCATACATTTCTTGAAATCATGGGGAGCAATATCGTAAACATCTTACCCTAGACTAGATACAGCCCAGGCTGCATTGTTTTGCATGTGTGTCTTTTGGATACGCTAAGTAATAGCATACCTTCCGTCTGTTTACGTCTTATATGTCTCTGGGTGAGTCTTACACATCGTAACAGAAATAATAATAGGTTTTATTTTATACGAGATCTAATAGATGTGCCATGTGTCGGCAAGTTAAGCCTCTCGAGACTTAATTTAACATAACGAGGCTAAACTGTGGCACGAAGGTAACACTCACATGACACTTTTACCATACACATACACATTTGTAAGGAATTGAGAGGTTATGGTAACCCTCCTAAAAGATTTAACACGATTTATCAATTGTAAAAACATTGTAAACCAGCCATTAGGCATTATGGATAGTGATCTTAGCCTATCTTACCTTGCTCGATGAATAAAAAAAAGAAGAAAAAGGAAAAAATAATTTCTTCTATCAATAGAAGAATGTTTGCAAATTCGCTTTATTTCTTTCAAGAATAGTTACAAAATATTTGATGTAATTTTGAGGTGTGGCTTGAATCTGTTCTTTTGATATAATGGAGGACGAAATAGAAGAATGTATCAAAAAGAAAATACACTGGCCTCAGCTGCCTCCTACAGTGAAAAAGGTAAACACAATACATTTTCCAGCTGATAGGATTTTCTGGTTAGCTGCTTTAAACCAAAATACTTAGGTACCTAATAACATTTTTACAATTCATTCTGTTGCCAATGATGACTTCTGTTAACTAATATAAATACTCTTTAGTGTAGAGTACATATACTAATAAGTTTTTTATCTTTTACAGTTATTAGGCGATTCTCCAAAAGAATACGAGCGCTATATTTATGAATTCAGCATTAAAAATCAGCTGAGATTTAGAGGAAGTCTTGGTAAGTACATTAAAACAAAAAAGTACAAAATGAAACTGTTATATTTGTTTTACATTTAGAATTCCTTTAAAAGCTCTACAACATTTTATGCAAATGGTTTTTTGCTTCAAAGCTCAGTCTAATGGGTATTAACATACCAGTTCAAACTCCATCTGTACAATGTGCTAAGGTTTTACGTGATGAGAACAAGTAACTAGTTGAAAAGTCAAATACACTGCTCATCTCATTAATCTGCACAATTTTTTATTGCGAAAACATTAGAATCGCCAAGAAAAAATATTGCCTAATTTGAAATCAGCACACAAAACAATAGGGCTTTGACTAAATGATTAATTCAATTATGTGATGGTGCGACCACACATTGCCTATTTGCTCAAATATTTGCCATTGCATGTTTTGCCAAAATAGACCCAAATTTGTATGTAATAATAGTAATTGTAGAAAAACATGCAATGGCAAATATTCGCCAAATACCGATAAGTGGGGTTGCACCATTAGGATTAAAAATCTTTATTGATTCATAAAAATGTTAAGTAAGTGTTATAATCAACTCACCAAATTGGCAACAAGGCTTGTTTGTTTGTAATATCTTTATTTTACATAAAAAAAGTTACAAAACATACACTAATAAATAAATCAAGAAACAAACAACATGGCTTATTAAGGTTTAGGGGATGATTCATCAAGTTTATTGAGAAGAAGAAATCTTAGAAATAGATTTGTAGACTTGCAAAGCATAACTAAAAATAGGCAAATCGAAACATTAACATTTGATAAATTTTAACTACCAATAGACTTGACAAGCTAGAACTTTTGGAGACTTGTTTGGTCAGAAAATTTACATGCTTTGGCAAAATAAAACTATTAAATTTTTTACTAACTTACACAAAAATTGGTAAAAATTCACGTGACAAATCAAAACAATTTTCATGTTTTGTGTAGATTTTTTTTTTATATATAAGTGATACATGAAAACATATATGGAATCTTTCATTCAAAATCAAGGACAACAAGTTTTACAGATCTCGAATTTTGAAATGGGTTTGGGTAAAGTTGGCATCGTTTTGAATTCTGGCGGCCAGTAATGAAACTTAGCTATTATGATACATTTATAAATGATTAATTTTTAAATATAGCTAAACAGTATCGGAGCCGAGATATTGTACTTAAAAGTTTTATCATTTTATATTTATTATATTTTTTTTTGTTGAAATGTGTATTACTTTTATAGGCTAATCTGGAAGCAAATAAAAAAACAATATATAAGCTGCTGGTCATCCCGATCGTAAAAGCCGGTCAAGGGAGTGAGCAAATAAGTTAGAAATCATATTATAAGCGATGCGGCTGGCAACCTTCACCTTCCCTATTTTCATTCTCTTTTTCCACCTTTGTGACCAAAATCACTCTAAACAGAGCCTTTAGTTCTTATAACTTTAGACCCTGTCTACCCAGTAAGTGCAATGAGCGTGTAAAATCTAATAAACGCGTAGTTATTAGGGCGAGCACATAAAAATAGGTTATATTTAATTAAACTAAATCCGTCCAGAGAAAACTAAACACATTCGGAGAGATATCCCAAGAACGAGATGGTCCGATGACCAAGAGTGTTCGATGGGAGGAGTTTATTTATTTAAGGTAGGTATACACAACAGGTTACAATCAAAACAATTCAACAATGTAAGTAAGTTAACATTTTAAGCTAGACTGAAACCCAAAAACGTGCACCAAAGCATGACAACTAATGTAAACACAGTTAAATACACAAAATATTTGGTATCAAAATTATAAAAACTCTAAATCTAACAAATTAAATTTACACCTTAAGTTGCACTAGATTAGATAAAAATGTGTGGAAAAAAAGACCCAATTTAACTGTAAAAATTAACTGATGATGACGACAGCGACTCCGCCCAAGATCTATGGGACGTCATTCAGACCACCATCACCAGTGTGGGAAAAGCCATGCTTGGTGTGTCAAAGGGTGAACGCAGGTGTGACAAAGAGACTTGGTGGTGGAACGACACAGTCCAGAGGGAGATAATCGCGGAGAAAGTTCTCTTTAAAGCGTGGCAAGCGTCAGGAACTTCGGAATATAGCGACGCCTATAGGGTTGCCAAACGCGCCAACAAGAAGGCAGTTGCCACAGCCAGACGACACTTGCAATATGATCGGTTGGGAGCGTCCTGCATCTAGCGCCTCCCTGCGGCCTTGATCGACCTGATTAATCTTGATTGTTTATTAATAGTGAGATAAGGACAAGATGTGGGGTGAATAAGGATGTAGTGACAAAGATAGAAAAAGGCATGTTAAGATGGTCTGGGCATGTGGAAAGGATGGATGAAAGAAGACTTACGAAAGGTATTTACAAATCAAAGGTAACAGGAAAAGTCGGTATAGGCCGGCCTCCGAGAACATACTGCGACCAAATCGCAGACATAATAAAAAAGGGATATATGTCAGGAGTACCCGTAATCGACGAGCGTGTTTGACGAGAGTGATGAGCGTAGAAGAAGCGAGTAAGTCTGTAAGGATCGTAGCAAATGGAAATCCGTAGTCTCTGCCTACCCCTACGGGAATAAGTGATGGTATGTATGTATGTATTAACTCGTTAGAGTTAGGTAGGTGTTTTCGTCAAAAGTGGGCACAGCTAGGGTTGCCAGGTCGCCAAACCTAAGAGCCGGACAGACCAGCCAGTTTGGCCGGACATTTGGCTAAAACGGCCGGACACCCTACATTATTGAGAATTTTGTGTCTCAGTATTTAAAGCTTTTGTGATTATTACCATAAATTTTGGTAAATTAAATAAAATGTAAAAAGCCTAACAAAAGCCGGACAAGCTGGACACCGTTTATTTTGGCCGGACACGCAATCAAAAAGCCTAACTATGTCGGGCTTTATCCGGACGCCTGGCAACGCTGGGCACAGCAAAGTAGCACCAGGCTGTTAATATTCATTTGTAGAGTGGCACTGCTTCTGTCATGGGCAAATGTGGTAATTCCTCATCAGATGCACAATCTGTCGATCATGGCTTAAGATTTATCATATATTAAAAAAAATCTTTTGAAGGCCATAACTTAGCTCAGATATTACTTAGGTATAGCAATTTTTATTGCATACATAATCTTTAGGTCAGGTAATGTAACAATCAAGTGAACAAATAATAGGTTGGGGGAAAAAGTTTCTTCACATTAAAAAAAAAATTCAAAACATTTTTTAATATAGTTTATTTACATGTGACTAAAGTGTGTAGGTGCAATTTTGTTCGATTACTTTTTGCTATCTTGTAGGTAGGGACATGATCCCATTGCTATAAAAATTTTGAGGCTTCTGATCAAAATGCCGTGACAAGTGGTTTTGGCAGTCCTCTCGTGATGTTAACCTGACACTGCTTAAAGAATTCTGAAGAGACCGAAACAGGTGCAAATCTAAAAGTGCAAGGTCAGGACTATACGGCGGATGCATTAACATCTCCTAGCCAAACTCTCTAAATTTTTGCTGAGTGGCTAAAGATGTGTGAGGTCTAGCGTTATCATAATGAAAAACCACACCCTTTCTGTTGATTAATTCCAGCCGCTTTCTTTCAACTTCTTGCTTTAATCTCATCAATTGTTCGCAGTAGAGTTCAGAATTGATGGTCCTGCCTGGTGGTAACAGCTCATAATAAATAATGCCCTTCCAATTCCACCACACACACACAGCACCGCCTTGTTGCGAGTTAACCCGGGTTTTGTCACAGTCTGTGAAGTCTGACCGGCCTTTGACACGACCTTTTTCGCACGTTCTTGTCGTAGGTGATCCACATTTCATCACCAGTTACCAGCTTCTTCAAAAATGGTTCGGTTTCATTACGTCGTAATAAAGAATCCCAAATGAGTACACGGTTCATTAGGTTTCTTTCAGTGAGCTCGTGAGGTACCCAAATATCGAGCTTTTTTGTGTACCCAGTTTAATTCAAATGCGCCAAAACTATTTTGTGGTCAATTCCTAGTTCTTCAGCTACGTCGTAACTACTGATATGCCGATCATGCTCCACTTTTTCAAAAATGTGATCCACTCCATTTTATCCGTAATAGACCAGAGCGACGAGCATCTTTGACATCAAAATTTCCGGATTGAAAACGCTAACCAAATTTGTGCTACTCTCACAGACACTGCACTAGGTCCATAAACATCGCAAATTTTTTTCGCGGCTTACAATGCATTTTTACCTTATTTGTAGTAAAATTTTAAAATGTATCGAATTTCTCCATTAGATTCACTCATCTTGACAGTAAGAAAAACAAATGAAAATCGCACATATTCCTAATTTGAATTTGGAATTATCTTTTTTAAAATTTAAACTTTTAATTAATACCATTCCAAAACCAGCCAGATACAAATAGTATAGCCAAAGAGATTCTATTACAAGTTCATACATACTATATGCGAAAAAAATTTTCCCCCAACCTAATATGTTTGGCCGCTGAAAAAAAATATCGCCACTAATCCATACAAAAGAACCCAAACCCCTATAAAAATCCAAATTTTTGTCTTGATTTTGCATGCTCAAAAGTATTTATATCTAAAACGTATACCTATGTAACAATTGAAAAAAAAAAACTTGATGTAACACCTCAAAGTTTTTAATTAGATCAAACTGATTAACCTAATCCTAAAGTTATGTTAAATAAAAATTATTATTTCAGTGAGGTCAGTCCGCAAAGATGAGAGAAAATATTATGAAACCTTGGTGCAGTCCAGCATACAGCGTCTCATGTTATACCCCTATCACTTAGCAGATATGATTGTTAAAGGTAAACTTAATAATTTTCATTTTATTACATCACATCAAATTTATATATAACAAAGTAAATAACATGAAAGTTAACAATAGGGAATAATTTAAAAATGATAGAATAGAATAAATCTTTATTGATTAATCCATCACACACTAGAAAGGTCTTACAAGTACAAGATACATAAAATGCGTGACAGACGTCTCAATAGGTGGCGGCTCAGTGTTACGCTAGACATGCAATGATCAATTGTTCTCTATTCAGATGAATAATATTGCATTAAATAAGTTATTCTATGTAATTCCAGGTTTAAGGATTACCCCATACATTTATTACGTGGAGGTGGTAGCTCTCCTGATTGAAATGGAGAAGAGTTACGACACCATGCCCAACTTCACCGCTGCCGATTGTAAGACATTTTTTATTTTTCTGTTGTTGTTGAACATGGAGTAATTATAAAGAGGAGATGCCTTAATAAGCGTTTTGTAAGAAAGCGTTTGTGAGGCTACACGGGGCGGAAGGCAGACGTGCGGGGTGCTTGGTTTCGGCCGTGGCTCCAATCATAGAGCACGAGCAACGACAAGCTCCGCCCACTGCAGTGTCGGCGAGGCGCCAATGAGTACGTCACTGCGCCATTTCAAACGGCATCTCCCCTATATAATTACTCCATGTTGTTGAATGCCACTTGTGGTGTTACTAGAGTAGTATTTATATAACTCGTTATTTTATTTATATAAACTTTATTGTACAAATATACAGTTGTATTTCACAATAGGCGGACTTAATGCTAAAAGCATTTTATTTACTTCCCTTGTGAGTTATTCGTGCCACATTCACACATTCACACACATTCACATTCAGCCTCAGTAAAACTCATGGTAATTGGCAAGTCAACTAAAAAATAAATTGTGTATTTTATGTATTTTATTGATAGAATAGACTATTTCAAAGATACAATTTGAACGAAAATATTCTGAAAATTATAATAATTTGTTTATTTAATTTCAAAGATTTCATAGTGATGACGTCACGTACGTTACTAAGGCATTAAAAAATATGTATGCCAGTGTCAAATGTCAAAGTCAGGATGGACCGCGAGCCGGAAGTTGGTCTCTTGTTTGTTTACAATCGTAAAATATCTAGGTACCTTCCTCATTTTTGTATCTATTGCATATTGGCCTGTTTATTAGACTTTACTGCGAGTCAGGATGGACCGCGAGCCGGAAGTTGGTCTCTTGTTTGTTTACAATCGTAAAATATCTAGGTACCTTCCTCATTTTTGTATCTATTGCATATTGGCCTGTTTATTAGACTTTACTGCCGTCTCTTCATCCGTTGACATCTGATTTTTCATCAATCTGACACCGATTCTTTATAATAATGTATGAATGAAAGTAATGAAGATGTAGTCAGGTTATGTTTACTCGAACAGAGATGACATTTAACATGGGTGACATGTACGTGAGGCGCTACCAAACAAAACATATTTATTCACTACCCTGTGCTGCCAACCTAAAAAATTGAATGTGAGTAGCCACACTAACGTGCTAACCTGGCTAAAAAATGAAGGTCATTGGGTTTACTGCGACTTTCTTAAAAAATACTTGCTTATCTAAAGATCTGATTAATGTAATCTGTTCTTTAAGTACCTATTCCTCAAAATGGTTTACGAATTAGACATTTTCATGCAAAAGTTTACTAGCCAATTCCAATTTCACTTTAAATATGTCTACGAGTTTGGCATAAACGGAGAGAGGCCCAATGTCCAGTCATGGTTAAAAATGGGCCTGTTATAATTTTATTTTAATTTTTAGTTCACTAACAGTTAATACAATAATATGTAATATTACAGGCAATAATAAGAATATAAGCTGTTGGTCTTCCTAACAATAAATAAATAAAAAAGAAATAATGATGATAAAGTAATTAATTACTAGTACACTGCCAACAAATACTAATCTGGAATAACTACCTGAGATTAAAGATATCAAAATTTAACGAAGTGAAACACGCTGGTCGCTTGCTGTTTTAAACAAACAGCATTTATTTATTAATAAACTTGGTTAAATGATCAATCAATCTAGTACACACTGGTGTCGGAGTTTTTCGGAATCGCCTGAATGACGTGGTTCCTTACTGCAGCATCGTGACTTTAGAAAAGCTTGTAATCGATCATCTTTATTATCAGACAATCGGGTGATTCAGACCTGCAACATTCTGAAGAGGCCTCATGGCCTTAGTTCGAATTTCCTTTGTCTGTATTTATGTGTTTATGCCTTTTTTTATTCTATTTAGTAGGAAAATAGGCGTACGATACACTTCAGGTGATGAGAAGTCTTTAACCTTTATCTTATAATTGGCATTGTGCAGGTCTCCGATTGCTCGGCATTGGGCGCAACGAGTACCTGGAGCTGGTGGCGAAGGCTCGATCCCTGGGTCGGCGCGGGCGCTCCAAGGCCGTGCGCGGGCTGCTGCCGCGGATGCCGCGCAGCGTGCCCGTGCAGCCCTGGTGGAGGCTCGAGCTGGGGTACGTGCTGGAGGACGATGTCAAGGTAACACACTAGCAATAAGATTACAAGGCCGTGCGCAGTACAAATACTCTTTAATTTACCAACAAAGGTGGGGGGGGGGGGTATAGCCAAAGCCGCAATTCGAAAACGATAACGACATGAAAATATTAATCACGTGATTTAACGAGGCTTATGTCAATTTCATACATCTTTTAGCCCATCCCCTTAATTATGACTTTGGGCTACGGGCCCAGGTCAGGAACAAAAGGAGTTTCCGAAAAACTCTGACATAACTCCTTGTACCGCAACACTAAACATCTATTTTTTTGTTTTGTGTATGTTGATAGAGTAATTATACTAAACTAGCTGTGCCCGCGACTTCGTTCGCGTGGAATAGTTATTTTGGGAATCATATTTATTTTTTGTTTACAAACCTACCTCCTCAGCTTTATTATAAATTACCTATAGCTGTTACCCACGACTTATTTTAGACGATTTAGTTACATAATTAATAGAATATATTTTAAAGTAGTTTTAAAAGGATATATTTTAAAGTACTTCTGCGTAAATTATATTTTTAGTTTTATTTTCTTGTGGCAGAATCAATGACACATTTATTTGGATAAAGATTAATATTATTAAGTTGATACAACTCTGACAAATAATTTGTAATAATGCATTAATTTCGACAAAATTTGATTATCATAAAAACTGTTATTGTAAGTTAATCTTAAAAGATAGACATATACTGTCGCGGACATTTTTTTAGATCATTTAAAGAGGAAAAATTCTTTCATACATATTTTTTGGGTATCTCGAACTGTTTTCGCAGCGCACGCAACGGAAGCCCTCAAAGATGAATAATTTTCCCCGTTTTTTCCACATTTTCGACTGTTTATTCGCTCCTATTAGTCGCAACGTGATGTTATATAGCCTAAAGCCTTCCTCGATAAATGATCTATCCAACACAAAAAGAATTTTTCAATTCGAACCAGTAGTTCCTGAGATTAGCGCGTTCAAACAAACAAACAAACTCTTCAGCTTTATAATATTAGTATAGATTGATTGCAACGATTACGACAGTAAAAGTAACACGCTAATTAGACAACGTGGTATCTAGTTTTCTGGTTTTAAAAATTTGTTACCTTCTCGTGAATCTCGCTAGTCTTGCTAAGGAATAAACAGTGATCGATATTTCCTATTACCTCCGTCTGATCTCCATCTGGTTCCATAAAAGGAAATTTCGACCAAAGAAATTTGTAAGGAATCCATTGAATGCTGCATGTGTCATCGGATATACATATCCGGAGAGAAGGTGATTGTAGCCTATTTGACCTTTCAAAAATTTGACTCTTTATAATGTAAAAATAATCATTTTTACACTTAAAAAGAAGTAATAACATAGCTATTCAAAGGAAGCAAATATTTGATGTAACGTAACTGCCAAGTGAAACGAGAACAATTGAATTATTTTCGCGAATTAAGTATCATTTCTTGAGGGGAAAAATAAGTGATAAAAGCTAATATTTGATTAATACTGCTAACAGTTGAAATAATGGAATTTTGCAAGAAAATATGTGCTTTCTAACAACTGTTTATTGACATAGCGTTTTGGCGATATTTAGTTTTAAGGCAATTTTTTGCAAGGCTAATTTAAGATTCCTACCTACCTTATAAGCAATACTTATAAGCTACCAGAAAAATGTCTTGATGAGGGATAATTAGAGACAAAAAATAAATGAACATAGTCAACTTTTAATCACATCATAATATGTACATGGGGCGCACTATAAGTTTCCGGAATGAATATGAAAAAATACTATTAAAGGTACAAAATTAATTTATTGTTTTTCAAAATAATCTCCCTTGGCGTCTATGCACTTTTTCATTCGATGAAACCAGTTTTGAAAACTTTTGTGCCACTCCTCTGTGGTGACCTCTGAAACGTGTTTTTCGTACTCCTCGACAGCCTCTTCTGGTGATGAAAATCGTTGACCGCGTAATTGGTTCTTAATTTTTGGGAACAAAAAAAAGTCACAAGGTGCCAGGTCGGGACTGTATGCAAGATGACTCATGAGTTCTACATTTTTCGCCTTCAAAAAGTCGTTTGTCTGTCTGGCCGTGTGAGAACTAGCATTGTCGTGGTGCAGGATGATACGGCGTTTACGGTTATTTTTACGGAGTTCGTCAATAACTTCCGGCAAACAAATGGTCGTGTACCAGTCACTATTCACTGTACGACGATTCTCTAAAGCAACAGTAGCCACGTGTCCAGTTTTATTAAAAAAAGAAGCAATCATCCGCTTAGATGCACTTTTCACGCGCGCCACTTTGGTTGGTTTCGGCTCATCTTGAAAGACCCATACGCTCGATTGCTGCTTTGTTTTGTGATCGTAGCAATAAATCCATGTTTCGTCACCTGTCACTATGTCCCACACCAAATTTGACGCACCTTCGTTGAATCTGGTAAGCATGGCACTGCACCAAGTGACGCGGTCCGTTTTTTGAGCCTCGGTCAAGTTGTGTGGGATCCACCGCGAGCACAGCTTTCTCACACCCAAATGTTTGTGTAGGATTAATTGTATTTGACTCATGCCTATTTCTAAGGATGCGCGAATTTCATGGTAGGTCACATGCCTGTCTGTTTCAATCATACGGCGCACAGCATTGATGTTTTTGTTGGTCACAGCGGTGGACGGCCGACCATCGCGAGATTCGTCACTGAGATTGATACGACCACGCTTGAATTCTGCAAACCAGCTATAAACAGTTGTCTTGCATGGTGCTTCATTGCCTAAAGCTGTTTCAAGCCGAGCGATGCTCTGTTGAGCTGTCAAATTACACTTAAAATCGTAGAAAATCATACTACGAAAATTTTCCCGAGTTAAATCCATGTTGATGCAGACACACAATTTTTTAAATGGCGCCACAAGGTAAAAACAAAAGACAGTCAGATGAAACAAACTGCATTCTACAGCCAAAGAGTTCTATTTTCAAATGTTGCAATAAATTTTTAAATATTGTTTATGTAAGTGGCCAGTTCCGGAAACTTACAGTGCGCCCTATGTATATTAAGGACTTGTTTATATAAAAACTAGCTATTTCCCGCCATTTGGTGCCATGCTTACCAGATTCAACGAAGGTGCGTCAAATTTGGTGTGGGACATAGTAACAGATGACGAAACATGGATTTATTGCTACGATCCCAAAACAAAGCAGCAATCGAGCGTATGGGTCTTTCAAGATGAGCCGAAACCAACCAAAGTGGCGCACGTGAAAAGTGCATCTAAGCGGATGATTGCTTCTTTTTTTAATAAAACTGGACACGTGGCTACTGTTGCTTTAGAGAATCGTCGTACAGTGAATAGTGACTGGTACACGACCATTTGTTTGCCGGAAGTTATTGACGAACTCCGTAAAAATAACCGTAAACGCCGTATCATCCTGCACCACGACAATTCTAGTTCTCACACGGCCAGACAGACAAACGACTTTTTAAAGGCGAAAAATGTAGAACTCATGAGTCATCCTGCATACAGTCCCGACCTGGCACCTTGTGACTTTTTTCTGTTCCCAAAAATTAAGAACCAATTACGCGGTCAACGATTTTCATCACCAGAAGAGACTGTCGAGGAGTATCAAAAACACGTTTCAGAGGTCACCACAGAGGAGTGGCACAAAAGTTTTCAAAACTGGTTTCATCGAATGAAAAAGTGCATAGACGCCAAGGGAGATTATTTTGAAAAACAATAAATTAATTTTGTACCTTTAATAGTATTTTTTCATATTCATTCCGGAAACTTATAGTGCGCCCCACGTACATATATTTAAAAATTCTCCCTCTAAGGAAGAATTTTTTAAATGTGTTTAAAGAATTTGCTTTTAGTGATCATAAAAGACTGAGTGCGGCCGTTATTGTTATAAACATTGTTTCTGCGGGTATAAAACTATTTTGTACTTTCAATAAATTACTGCATTAAATCCAATATAACAAATAAGTATTAAAATAAAACTTGTTGCACCTTTTTTAGTTGACATAATTAATAGTTTACTGTCTACAGGCATATTTCAGTCTGCTTGGAAATATGCGCATATAATTCAGCTTCTTAAAATATCTAACCTTTCGTTAAATTCTCACTTCCAGTCCTTTCCAAAATTATAGAACAGTTTGTCCAGCAACAGCTATCTAAACATGTAACACGCTATAATTTATTAAGCCAAAATCAGTCGGGTTTCCGTTCTGGGCACAGCACTACAACAGCCTTTGTGAAAATTACGGATGACATTCGTTACAATATTGAGAAAAAAGAACTAACACTTCTTGTACTGCTCGATTTCTCAAATGCCTTTAACATGGTTGACTTTGATGTAATGCTGGGTGTTCTTAAGTCTTTAAATTTTTCTTGCTCTTCAATTAATTGGTTTTCCTCTTACCTTTTGGGTCGCCATCTATTAGTTAAGTGTGATCAACGTAAATTGAATTGGTGCGAGTTGGCAACTGGAGTCCCTCAAGGTGGAGTACTTTCTACTATACTTTTTTCAATTTTCATTGATGGCATCACAAAACTTCTTTCCTGATCATTTCACCTTTACGCAGATGATCTGCAGATATATATGTCTACTCCTTGATGACTTTGATCGTGCTGTTGCTGTCATTAATTCTGATCTTAATATTATTACATCGTGGTCACGCAACTTTGGACTTAAGGTGAATGCAAATAAAACTCAAGCCATTATTATCGGCAGCTCATATTTCATTTCTAAGTTTAATTCTTTATCTTTTTCTACTTTAGTTCTTGATGGTAATATTATTCCTTTTTCTCCTACTGTTAAAAACTTGGGCATTATATTCGATTAAGCCTTCTCCTGGTTACCACCAATTAATGATGTTAGTCATAAAATGTTTGTAGCTCTACATTAATTACGACGTCTACAAAATTTTCTCCCTTTTCAAACCAAAATATTATTAGCGCAGTCTTTGTTGATTCCTATCTTAGATTATGCTGTCGTTGCTTACTTGGATCCAACGGAAGAACAACGAGTATTTAAACAAATTGGAGCGACTGCAGAATCAGTGCATTAGATTTATTAGGATTACGTAAATTTGACCATATGTCGGAATTCCGTAATAAGTGGTTGCCTATTAGGTTCGTAGAAACGTTCATATCTTGTATCTTCTCTTTATCCCTTCTTCTTCTATCTATTGAAATGAATTTTTTTTTTGTACAATAAAGATATTACAAACAAACATTATGTATCCTAAATTAATATTACTTATATATTTATACATAAACAAATATTTATGAGTAATTACAGGCAAAAGCTTAAAATGTGACAAGGTCTAAAATTAAATAGCTGTGTATTGTATATCTTATAGACAGCAAGTCGTTAATGTGATGAATCTGGGCTTACCAGCTTAATTTGTTTAAGTAATCATTAACGTCTCCAAGTGCGGCTGCAGTTGTCTCTATATCTTTTAGCTATAATGTTTATGCATATTTATGGTACCTTGGAAAAAACACTTAGTTTTTCGCGTATTCGAATGATAGCTACACGCATAAAACACCAACTAAGCACAGTTTTTTCATTAAATAATCACCAGGGATTTAAAAAAACTTTGTAATACTTAGGTGGGTACAAAAGACTATCGATTTCATTTCATTTCTTTATCATTTTATTTGTATTTATTCAGGTATTCATGAACGTAGGCGAATAAGTACTTTTTCATTTGGTTACCCCAAAGAAAATCATTGTGCGCAAATTTCTCATAAGGCAATTCGTAATACGTAACGTTTGGGAGCGCATCCCGCAACATGATCGAATCTTTTACAGTCGAGAGATAATCATTTTTTGCCACAATGAGAACTACTTTAGTTGAAATGTTTTTTAAATTGTACAACGGTGCATCTTTTGACCCATATATTTTATAATTTTCCTTTTGTCCATAATTGAATTGACCAAAATGTTTGTATACGAATTGACTATAATGAGCAATAAGTTTTACTGAGGTACCGGCAAAATACTGGCCCATGATTACAGGCACAAACTCTGGTTCCAATTGTTCCGCGTCATATCCCAAAATCGGAAAAAGTCCTCCATAGAGGCAAAGTTTATAACTGGCATCTTTAAACCTCGTGCATACGTTTTGAATGATTCTTGTCAATGCGGATTTTTGGCTCAAAAATTCTACTTGACCGAGAGCTGTGAGAGCGCCGTAGGCTGCTGGGAAAGTGACTGGACCAGTGGCGGCCAGGCCACGTAAGTGTTGCAAATAGAATATGGGACCTAAAGCAATGCATACCTTAATTTTATCATTATACTCTGGCCTCGTAGAACCCATCACAAAGTAGTTAAATGTTCCCTGCGAGTGTCCCACCAGTAGCAGTTGCGATTTGCCAGTCTTCTGCAAAACCGCGTCTATAAGAGCTGGATAGTCGTAGTATCCATTTTCATGGAATGTGAAATCCCAAAACTCTTTGTCCACGTCAGGGTCCAATGTTTTGTGACGTCTGCTGTATTTATTTCCTCGCATATTTGCGAGGTATACATCGTAACCAGATTCTGCTAAATTGATGGCTAGAGAAATGTTACGTCTTACGCAAAATGCTTCTGAAGAGTCCAGGAGGCCGTGCATCATAAGTATAGGCAGATCTTGAGTAAGTTCATTGCCTATAATGTGGAATAGCTTGAGGATGTACCCGTCCTCAGTGGTGGTGTCGAATTCTTCACAGTCGTACCCGGACGCCCGCACTAACTCCGTAGTGTTCAATCTATACTCTTTGGGAATATTATTATTATTGTCAAAAATGTTATCTGCCAGTAAACTTGATAATTCATTTCCAGATAGTTCTGAGACTAGAGCTGCCATAAAATCTGAGGTCAAATCTAACTCACATGAGCTGGAGTGAATTACAGCGAGAATCAAAATCACTAGGTTGTTGAGATAAACGGTTGCCATTTTAAAATTGTATGTCCTCGGGTATGACTTGTGAGTCTTTTATAAGGTATAAACATGTTAATACTTAAACACCTGGCAATAAAAATTCGCAACATTGGAATTTATTATTATACGAATTCGACAAAAATATATTGTACAGTCCATTGCATATTGAAATGTGTTCGATTTATTCTATTATCACCAGTAAGTATCATTCATTGCTGTTTTACTCTAATTTTAGCGTTCGTATAGCATCCTCAATCGTCACAGAAGCTGTGGCTGAGAACTACGAATATTTATTTATTTCTATACGAAAAGCCCCCTATTTTAAGTAAGTTCCTTTAGTGGTTCATTTGGAGGGCAAATTCTTATCAATGCTTCGGCCTGCCTGGCTCCGCTTTCAGTGGGAATACTATTGCTGAATAGAAAAGGTACAAAGGAATGGGAGACCTCGTACTTAGGAATCATTCAATCAATCGTAGGAACTTATAAAATTAGTTAGATTAGAACTATAAGCGTTAAAGTTTAATCTTGACCAGTACTCTACGTACTTTTGTAACATACTCGAATCGTACATCTAAAAACACTCCGTAAAGGATACCATTTAGCTGTTGTTATCATCTTCTTTATCCGAGTGTGTTCCCCAGTTGTATCTTCAGCTGGCGCTTCGGAACCAAGTAGAATAAGTACGCTTTAATTTCCTAGATTTGATTGATACTGGTTATTACAATGGAGCGACAGCAGTCTGGCCTCCGTAACAGACTGTTAACTAACAACCGCCTAATGTCATATCATTCGGGACCAACGGGTTAACGTGCCTTCCAAAGCACGGATATCTATTATCTGACAATAAGTTGTTTCAAGCTGGCAATTTTAGCAATATCCCCAATGTTGCCAGAGGTTAACTAACAACCACCTAATGTCATATAATTCGGGACCAACGGGTTAACGTGCCTTCCAAAGCACGGATATCTATTATCTGACAATAAATTGTTTCTAGTTGGCAATTTTAGCAATATCTCCAATATTGCCAGCAACTTTGGGCAACTTCGGTCTTCAGGCAAATGCTTCAATCTTGGAAAAATATCCTATCTATATTTTATACTACTAGCTGTGCCCGCGGCTTCGCCCGCGTGGAATTCCGTTTGTGTCACGGAAAATGGTAGCCTATGTCACTCTCCAGGTCTCCAACTATCTCCACACAAAAAATCACATCAATCAGTTGCTCCGTTTTTGAAAGAAGGACGTTTGTCCAACAAACAAACAAACAAACACTTTCACATTTATAATATTAGTATGATACGAATATTAACATAGAGCGAAAATGTTAGTTTGTACAGGTTGACAGTTAATTTTTCACTGTCTGTTTAGTACATAAAATTGGATCACTTTCAATAAAAAAATAGTGTAAACCGATATAATTGTAAAATTGTTATAGAACGACCTAGAGCTACCAGAAGCAAAGTACAGATACTTCCACAATTGTTATGTCTAATACAAGCTCATATAACAAAACAATTTACAGAATGGGGCTAAGAATATATTATAAATTGAAAAACACTTTAATAGAACTTGACGTTGGACAGTTTAGAATTAAATTAAAAAAGATGTTAGCCAAAAAGTGTTATTATGACTTATATGATTTTTAATGGACAATTTTGAGTAGTATTAAATCAATCAATTTATGATTAACCAATCAGGGGATATTTCCTTTAAAATTAAATTACATAAAGTTTGTGTAATATAAAAATTAAAACTAAATACCTAAATTAAAAATAAACCTACCTACCGAAATAAAACTATAATAATATACTAACTTTAAACAAAAAAAAAGGGAAATCTAATTTAAAAAAGAATACTTACCTTAAAAAAAATCATAAAAATGGTCCCTGTATTGTATAATTAAATAAATTTTTGTTCTCGGTTAATTTTTATGTAAAATTTGACATTGTTATTATTATTACTAATTTGTATGTTTGTTTATTTTCTTATTAACAATATTTGGTTTGTTTCTTGGAAAGTTATCTAAATTACAGTTAGACACTACATTGAGTTTGTATTAATTCTTACCTACATTATGTACATGCACAATAAGTTATTCTTAGTTAAGGAGAAGCGGCGTCTCCTAACACAGCCATTTTATTGCCTAAAAGGAGGCTCTAGCTACTAATAATTTAAAGAAAAATGTGTTAGTGCAAATAAGCATTTTTTTTTTTCATTTATATTTTATTTTGTAATTTCAAAAAAATTACTACTTTAAATTTTATATGACCTGAGTTGAATGTACCTATAGTAACTATTGATTGACATTTATAATGTTGTAATAATTTAGCTATGCCAACTCGAAGATTTTGCACGCAGAAGATCTAACAAATGTAATTTGTTAGATCACCACATTAAAAAAACACCTATTGTAATGTAATTGACCTACATTTATACAAATAAATAAGTAAAATTATTCGACCACTCATACAAAATCTGTCAACTGGTCAGTTTTATATTCGTGTGGTGATTGAAAATTTGATTTCACTTATTTTTTTTGGAAAGTAATTTAATTTTGATAAGCGGACCCTTGGCCAACTAAAGAGGCCCCCAGACGAGCTATACTTTTGGTAAAATATGTGGCTACAACATTGCCGACTATATCCCGGCAATACAAAAAACATTTTAATGCAGCATGTGGCTGGAAAATGTCTATCTCGGCAATATTTCTGTAGCAGTAATGGCTCATTATTTTGACTTTACATGGGCTACATACATGGCTCGTATGGCTACAATGGCTTACGAACTCATACGCGTTGCAGCAGCTTACATTGTTTTAAAAGCAAAGTCGAAACCAAAAAAACCAAGAAAAATGTGGATTCGACCTTATATCAATAAGCGTGATACGATAGATATTTTAAGTCTGGAAATAAAGACTCGACGAACAATTATTTAAAAACTTTACACGAATGTCAAAGAGTGACTTTGAATTGAGGGTACAAATGCACTTCATTGACGAAATCAATTATTTTTTAATTTGACCATGTACCAGTCATTTTGATCCGTATTTTAATTTATAACCTCAAACTTTAAACACGCACCCGAACCAAACTAAACAAAAACAATCACGAACAATGAATATAGCTACGCTACTCGAACGAATCGCGGCAAACTTCACGTAGCATGAAAAAGGGACGCACTTATGCCGTATAGCGAGACAACAAAAAAAGTGGCTGAGAAATATTGCAGTATTTTCGATTGCGAAGCGATAGCTCCGGCAATATAGCTGGGACCCTAAACATTCATCGGCTACACTAAAAATATGTGACAATATATCCCGGCCATACTAAAAATATAGCGAGTGTTGCATAGTCTAGCCGTAAATGCTGGCTGATGCTGCCAGCCACACTATTGCAGCTATACATTTTTGTGAAAATATGGCCCGTCTAGGAGCCCCTTAAGGATGCAGCCGAGAAGACGATAAGATTAAAATATAATTTAATTTTGAGCTGTTTAATTGTTAATGTAAGTTGAATTTAATTTTGACTATACTTTAGCTGAAATCTACGTTCTCATTAATAGATAATAGATTCAAAAATTACAAACGCTTTTGCAAACTAAACACAGATGGTATGACACAATAGAAATATTATTTATCATTATCATTTCATAGTATAAAACAAAGTAGCTTTCCGCTATCTGTCCCTATGTATGTTTAAATCTTTAATACTACGCAACGGATCTTGATGTAGTTTTTTTTTTTAATAGATAGAGTATTTCAAGGGGAAGGTTTATACGTATAATATAGTAGAGAAACACTAATAATTTTTGAGGTTTCTAATGTGATGTCGTAAATTGACACATTTTTTGCGCTTACATTGCAAACGCTCGCGCGAATCAAAATAATGTACTACAGTATTGTACATTTTAATAAGATCTAGAAAATAATCCGCGGTAACTATTGCAGTTACGTCACAACAACTACTTTGCATGATAAAATTGGTAAAGGTTACGCCGGTACAAACTAGGCCATGGGGGACACCCCACAGAACTAGCGTCCACGTCGCGTCCCCTGGTAACGTCGCGTCCTGTCCACCGTAACGGAGTGGCAGGCCGACGGCTAATAAGTTCTGTGCTGCCGGAGCAATTAGTGCATACAATGTCTGAGTCGCAACAACTGCGAGACGCCTCCGGGCGTTTTGTGAATAAAGGCCCTTCTCAGGGCCAAAAAGGCCCTTCTCAGGGCCAACCTAAAGGGAGAACAAAGAAAAAGGGGGGGAAACATTCAGATGGGGGAGGGAAGGGTTCGGATCGGTCCAGATCCGAGCATGAGAGGAGTCGGAGGGAGTCTGAGGTGGAGGAGCTGTCCGATGGCTCGGCGGTAGGCCAGCGAAGGCTGGGAAGCCTGCTGGGCAGTCTAGGCTCCATCACCTCGCTCTCGGAGTCGGTGCTCGGTGCCAAGCGCCTCTATTCAGAGGTGGCGAGCGGCTCCGACACCGAGGTTGGTGCGCCGCGACCGAAATTGGCGGTATCGAAGAAGGGGAAGGCTCGGGGTGCATCAAATGCAACGAGGGCCCGGGCTGAGGCAAGAAGAAGCCAGGAAGGGGATGCTGAGGCATCCTTCTCGGCCACTCTGAAGGCTCGGGCCTTCAGGAAGGGAGGACCCCCGAGTGGGGACGAGGGGTCGGAGATGACCCCCATTGAGGTGCGGGACTTCGGTTCCATGGGAGCCGAAGGCCTCATGGACACCGCGGTGGAGAGGCTTGGTTTGATAACTAGCCTCGTCCGGAAGACCACTGCCCTCAAAGGGGGCTATTGTGCAAAAATTTTGCGGGCCTCCACCGATATCAGGGATATCGTGGATACCCTGGTTGCGCGCAGCGAGTCTGATGAGGTTCGGCGCCTCAAAGCCGATAATGGCCGCCTCCAAAGAGAGGTGGCCAACATGAAGGCAGAGGTCGCTGCGCTCCGCCGGGGGTTTGAGGAGGCCCGTCGCGAGGTCGGCCAGGCCGCGCGGACTGCGGAGTGCCAATCGGCTCCCTCCATGGAGGAGGGGCTGGTGCAGAGACTGGAGGCCTCCATGGAGAGGATGATTGGTGTCCGCCTGGCAGACTTGGAGTCTCGCCTACCTCGCAGGGTCACCCGCCCACCGTTGGCGGGCGACAACTCCGAGGTGGCGCGGTCTGCGAGGGCGGCCATTGAGGAGGCCTCCGGTCTTAGACCAGAGCCGCGGCCTGCACAGCCTGCGCAGCCAGCGGTGGAGGAGTTGGAGGTCCTGGCCCCAGCACGCCCGGCCTCCAAACAGCGGAAACGCAAGGGGGCGGCTGAGAAGGCGGCGGAGTGGGGGCCCTTCGGGCCGTCGACCTCAGCCGAGGCCGAGGCATCCCCGGAGCTCCCCTGGGTGGAAGTGCGAGGGAAGGGGAAGGGTGTGGGGAAAAAGTCCCAGCCCAAACCCACCACGACACCCAAGACGACACCCACGGCGGCCCCCGCAACCGTGCGCAAAGCGCCCCCGAAAACGGCGCCACCGAAGGCGAGGAAACTGAAGGTCCCGGGCTCCTCGGCTGTAATTCTGAAGTTACAGCCGGAGGCAGCGCAAAACGGGGCCTCTTATGCCTCTGCCCTACTAAAGGCCGAGCAGGACGTGAACTTGGAGGAGCTGGGCATTGGCTCGCTCCGGATTCGCCCGAGTGCGACCGGAGCGAGGCTAATTGAGATCCCCGGCTCCTCCAGTTCAGACAAGGCTGACGCCCTTGCTTCGGCCTTGAGGGTGGCGCTGTCCGGCGTCGTGGAGGTGTCCAGGCCCGTCAAAACCGCGGACTTCCGCGTCACGGGCCTGAACGATGCTGCTACAGCGCGGCGGATAAAAGCTGCGGTCGCAAGGGTTGGGGGCTGCACGGAGGACCAAGTCTGGGTGGGCGAAATCCGCCCAGACTGGCGGGGCTCTCGCTCCGCCCTAATGCGCTGCCCGGTCACGACAGCCAAGAAGCTGATCGAGGCGGGCAGCATGAGCGTTGGTTGGGGCTCCGTGCGGCTCCAGCACTTGGCGGCGCGACCCATGCACTGCTACAAGTGCATGGGGAAGGGGCACACAGCGGCGCTGTGCCCCTCGCAGACCGACCGCAGTCGGCTCTGCTACAGGTGCGGGGAGGCAGGGCATTTGTCCGCTTCCTGCACCGCGGCGCCCCGCTGCGCTGTGTGTCGCGACGCCGGAAAGCCGGCGGAACATGTGATGGGGGGTAGGTCCTGCAACCCCCCGTCAGTCCGCGGCAAAGGGCCGTCCCCTCCTCCGCGTGAGGGCACCACACAGGCGGCGCCAGCTGGCCAAATGGAGGAGTGATGGGGGTCTCCTTCCTCCAGGCCAACCTCAACCACTGCGCCCGGTCGCAGGATCTCCTCCTGCAATCCATGGCGCAGTGGGACATCGATGTCGCGGTGGTCTCGGAGCCGTACGCGGTTCCCTCCCTACCCCACTGGGCTAGGGATCTGGATGGCTCCGTGGCCATCGTGGCCAAGTCTGGCGCTGCCTCCCCCCTCACGCTCCGGAGGAAAGGGCATGGGTTTGTGGTGGCGGTTCGGGGAGAGTACGCCATTATTGGCGTTTACTTTTCCCCGAACCGGGATTTGCCGGCCCTGGAGCAGTCTCTGGACGCTCTGGGGCCGGAGGTAAGGCGGCTAGCGCCCCTAAAGGTCCTCGTGGCCGGCGACTTCAACGCCAAATCCACGGCGTGGGGGAACCCGGCCACTGAGCCCAAGGGGCAAAAAGTTGAGGAATGGGCGCTGGCCGCGGGGCTGTCTCTTCTGAATAGGGGGACAGCCCAAACGTGCGTGCGGCGGACGGGGGGATCGGTGGTGGACTTGACGTTTGCCACCCCGGCCGCCGCGCGCACCGTGACAGGCTGGAGAGTGGAGGAGGGGGTGGAGACACTTTCGGACCACTTATATATACGGTTCGAGGTGTCTGCCGCCCCCGGAAGTCAGGCGGCATCGTCGTCACGGGTGCGCAGTCGATTCCCGCGCTGGGCGCTCACGCGGCTCGACCTGGAGCTGGCGGAAGAGGCGGCTATCGTTGGCCGCTGGAGCCTCCCGTCTCTCGTGGGAATGAGGGTAGACGAAGCGGCTGGCCGTTTCACTGACACCTGCACTGTAGTGTGCAGGGCGGCCATGCCTAGCGTCAGTCGCCCCCCCCCCCCTAGACGGGCGGTGTACTGGTGGTCGGCGGAGATTGCCGCTCTCCGAGCCGCCTGCAACGGGGCCCGTAGAGCGTACGGCCGGAGTCGACGCCGCAGCCCCCGTGACGAGGAGAGGGATGACCAGCTGTATGCGGTGTATGTCCAGAAACGTGTGGAGCTACAGCTGGCCATCAGTCGGGCCAAGGAGGAAGCCTTCGAGGAGCTGGTGGAGGGCATAGATAGGGATCCGTGGGGTCGCCCGTACAAGTGGGCGCGAGACAAATTGCGTCCACAGGCGGCCCCGCTGACGGAGACCCTTCAGCCGGCTCTGCTGGAGGGGATTGTCGGGGAGCTATTCCCCGGCAATCCGCGGGGGTTTTCCCCGCCAAGAATGGCCCGACGGCCGCCTGACGAAGCGGAGGCTGATCCGCCTTCCGTCACCGACGTCGAAATGGAGGTGGTCCAAGACCGCCTCCGGACAAAGAAGAGGGCACCGGGTCCAGACGGGGTGCATGGGAGGATGCTTGCGCTGATCCTCGTGCACCTCGGAGAGAGGTTTCGGGAGCTGCTCGACCGCTGTTTGCGGGAGGGGCGGTTCCCAAAGCTCTGGAAGGAGGGTCGACTCTGCCTCATTCCGAAGGGGAGTCGGCCCCTGGACTCGGCCTCGGCGGTGCGACCTCTGGTCCTGCTGAGCGAGGCTGCGAAAACCCTGGAGAGCGTCGTGGCTTCGCGCCTCGTTCGGCACGTGGAGAACGGCCCGGGACCGCGTCTCTCTGACGCGCAGTATGGGTTCCGGGCCGAGAGGTCCACCATCGATGCCCTAAGGCGGCTACGTTCGGTGACGGAGGAGGCGGATCGGGATGGAGAAGTGACCCTGGCGACGTCCCTCGACATCGCCAACGCCTTCAACAGCATCCCGCACAGCGTAATACGGGAGGCGCTCGAGTATTTCAGGGTGCCCCCGTATCTGCGGAGGCTGTTGGAGGCGTACCTGGAGGAGCGCTTCGTCCTGTTCGAGGACAGGGGGGGTCGAATGGTTCGGCGCAGCGTCGGATGCGGTGTCCCGCAGGGGTCGATTCTCAGCCCTATACTGTGGGACATCGCGTACGACTGGGTCCTGCGGTGCCGGCTTCCCCCCGGGACTGGTGTCATCTGCTACGCGGATGACACCCTATTCACGTCCCGGGGTGCGAATTTCGGTGAGGCGGCGCGGTCGGCCGAAACGGGTCTTGCCCTATTGGTCGACCGCATAGAGAGGCTTGGGCTTCGGGTCCGTTTGGACAAAACCGAAGTCCTCCTCTTCCGCGGGGCCCGGACGCGAGGACCCCCCCCAGGAGCGCGCCTCCGGGTGGGTCAGGAGGAGTTGAGGGTGAGCACCCAGATGAAATATCTGGGGCTCATCCTCGACGGACGATGGTCTTTCGGCCCCCACTTTCGCGAGTTGGGGCCGAAGATCATCAGGACGGCTGCTTCGCTCGGCCCACTCCTCCCCAACTTGGGTGGACCGAGCGAAGCAGTGAGAAGGCTTTACTCTGGCGTCTGCCGGAGCATGGCGATGTACGGTGCCCCCATCTGGGTGGACGCCCTCACCGCGACGAACAAACGCCTTCTGCGACAGGCGCAGAAGGTGATCGCGGTGAGGGTGATACGGGGGTACCGTACAGTGGCCTTCTCTGCGGCCACGGCCCTCGCGGGCGACCCGCCGTGGGAATTGGTGGCGGAGGCGCTCGCCGAAGTGTACCACTTTGTGGCAAACAGGAGGGAAATCGGCGAGCGCCCCTCGGCGGAGATCGTGCGGCGGGTGCGCCTGCGAGCGCAGGCGGAAGTCGTGCGGAGGTGGGAGGCGGACCTGGCGCAGGCGGCGTTCGGTGTGCGTACAGTGGGGGCCCTGCGTCAGGTCCTGGAGAAGTGGATGATGAGGCGGCGCAAGCCTCTCACCTTCCGCATGACGCAGGTGCTCACCGGGCACGGTTGCTTCGGTGAGTACCTGCACCGCGTGGCCCAGAGGGAGGCCGAGCCTCGCTGCCACGATTGTGGCGAGGCTCAGGACACCGCTCAACACGTCCTTGAGCGGTGTCCCAGGTGGAGCCGGCAGCGCCACGAGTTGGCCGCCGCGCTTGGCGGGACGGACCTGTCGCTCCCGAGTGTCGCCAACGCGATGCTCGGGAGCGACAGAGCTTGGGAGGCAATGGCCTCCTTCTGCGAGGTCGTCATGTCGCAGAGGGAGGCCGAGGAAAGGGACCGCGAGGACGATCCCCTCGCGGACCCGATCCGGCGACGGAGAGGGGGGGTGCGACGCAGGCGCTACTTGGCGCGCCTGGAAGCGCCCCCATAAGCGGTGGGTGGGACTGGAGCAGTCCCACCCGGCGGCAGAGGTCCTCCAGGTGTCGGAGGGCCTCTGAGAGTGGTGAGTCCGGTTTCTGGTGAGAAACCGGCCAGTCGCAGAGGCGTCTTGTGTTAGTCAGATCCGAGACGCCTCCCTGCAATGCGGCCGACGGCACCCGCAGGGGTTTAGTGGGTAGTCTGGGCCGAGTAGCGGCCCAGGAGTCCCACACTCCGTGCGTAAAAACATTCCCCTGCGAAATCAAAAAAAAAAGGCCATATTATTCGTTTCTCGGTATTGATCCTTATCCAATAAATCATTTCATATTCAAGAATGGTTTAATACCTGTAGATTACTCTTTAATTGAAAGAAATCAGACATTACATTCCAAAGATATTACGGATTTTGTTTTGTGTTTTAAACATATAAACGATAAGGGAAAAACCAGTGGTTCTATCTAACTGTTCATGATGCGTTCCCGAGGAAGATTGACGTTAGGCAAGTGTCCAGTCATAAAACATGCCAAAATATTAATAGGAATGGAAATACCCAGAAGAGAAAGCGCCATGGAAGCGGGAGCCGAGGACGCATTCTGCGTTCCCAAGGAGGGGTGACGTTAGGCAGGCGGCTAGTTGTAAATACTTGGCAAGATAATTATAGAAGTGGAAGCAATTGGAAAGCATGCATAACTCATGGAAGCTGGAGCTGAAGACGACTGGGGGAGTGCTAAGAATTTTTTGTAGTAAATATTTACGGTTTAATTTTACATATTTTCCCCGTGGATGTTTTAAAAAGGGACGTTCTGATATTATTAGCTGGATAGACAGATGGTAAGAGAGCGTACAGTCGGTCGTCCCAGGTACCGCTGGAAATACAAAGTCGTGAACGACTTGGAATTTTTAAAAATAATCATATTGAATTCCCCTAAAAAATCGATCTTGACAGCTCTATGGGTCTATGCCTGACACTTTGTGTGGAGGCGTGCGAAGGGACTTAGTATTACTTGAGTCTAGTTTATGTTCTGAGGCGGAAGAGCTATGGTTGAGCATTAAAATACCGCAAAATAAAGGTTATGTAAAATTGTATTTGTGTGTACTATATATATGTGAACAAGGTAGAGGTTTTACCTATTCAGGACAACTTCGAAATTTTATGCAGAACCTTATATTACCTAGTTAAACGAGTTCAACAAATAGTTGATGGTCGGTTATTTTAATCTAAGTAAAATTAATTGTATTTTCCTGGTGCAATAGAGTGTTTATTATTATTATTATGTATCTCCGCTTGGGATTCACGGGTTGCCCCGGTCCTTTGAGAGACTTGCGCGGGGATATGGATCTAACGCGTAGAGGCCCTTTGGAGAAGTTGACATCATGTGGTGCTCCTGCCCAAACCCGTCCTCGGCTATATCAATAGATGACATTTCCATGAACAGGTCTAGGCAGGAGGAGGAATTATTGCTAATGACTGAAAAGAATAAAATGGGTTATGGTTATGAAGTTTGGATGGATTTAAACTGGGCTATTGCAATAGAAATCAGACACCTGCCATTTATTAATATTATTATTTATTGGACGTTGTCTGGTGAAACTGACACTCATTTTACACCTTCCTACGTTACTAGTATTGACGAAAATTTTTTTATTGATTAGCTGGCTTTTTGTACTTTCGCCAATTTAATGGTATACAGAATAAATTTAATAGAATACTCCTTGTAATGACGATGTATCTGAATGTCTCAATCCGTTGGTTCCTATGGACCCTAATCACGCAGGACTTGACATCTCGGTCAGTTTTATAGAATTTAAATCACTCAAACCCGCACCATTGGTTAAGTGTCTTCGTTTAAAGTTAAAGTTTCTTTGCATTTTTTAAGAAAATTCAAAACATTTTTTAATATACTTTATTAACATTTTACTAAAGTATGTAGGTGCCATTATGTTCAATTACTTTTTTCCATCTTGTAGGTAGGAACATGATCCCATTGCTTTAGAAATTTTGAGGCTTCTGATCAAAATACCGCGACAAGTGGTTTTGGCAGTCCTCTCGTGATGTTAAATAACCTGACACTGCCTAAAGAATTCTGAAGAGACCGAAACAGGTGGAAATCTGAAGGTGCAAGGTCAGGACTACACGGCGGATGCATTAACACCTTCCAGCCAAACTTTCTTAATTTTTGCTGAGTGGCTAAAGATGTGTGAGGTCTAGCGTTAGACTATTAGAAATACTGACATATAACAGAATTACTCCTGTATTAAAGCAATCAATTGGTATTAATCAACACGGATTTTTGAAGGGGCGTTCAACTACGTCTAACCTCATCCTCCTTAATAACTTTGTCACTGATGCTATTTACAATGGTTCAAAGGTTGACGTAGTTTATACTGATTATAGCAAGGCTTTTGACAGGATTAGTCATAACCTTCTGATCACATAGTTATTTAACATGGGTATACGTGGTAATCTTTTATGGTGGTTCATATGTTACCTGGAAAACAGATCGCAAGCAGTAGTAATAAATAACTATATTATATCTAGCTGGGTCCTCGTACTGAGTGGCATTCCGCAGGTATCCCTGCTTGGGCCATTGCTATTTACTATTTTCGTGAACTATATCAGTAGCTGCTTGGTATTATCACACCTTTTGTGCTATGCATATGAAATGAAGGTATTCAGAGCCATATCATGGAGTATTTACTGATGTTAAACCCGAAAAAAACTGATTCAAATCATCTTCAGGACGATCGTTTAACAGACGCAATTCTATTGTGTGCAAAATAACTTAGATTTAAACTTCAACAAATGCACGTTCGTTATATTTACTCGTAACACAAAACCAATAGATTCTAAATATTTCCTTATGGGTAATAACTTAAACACTTCGTGCATGATTTGGGAGTGTACCATGACGAAAAATTTTTGTTTGATGCTCATATTGTTAATATTATTAGAAAGGCCTCCAAAGCACTAGGTTATGTAATGCGTAACTACAAAAGCTTCAAAAATATAAAAACTTTGGAGTATGCAAGCCAAATATGGAATCCTAGGTATGGTATATATATTTCGAGAATTGAGGCAATCCAGAAGAAATTTATTCGGTACTAGCTGTTTCCCGCAGCTCAGCCTGCGTCAAAAAGTAGCCTATGTTTGACCCCGGGTCTTCAACTATATTTATACCAAATTTCATCAAAATCCGTTCAACGGTTTGGCCGTGAAAGCGTGACAGACAGAAAGATAGACAGACAGACTTTCGCATTTATAATGTTAGTAGTAGAAGTATGGATTTATGCTTTCGTATGCATGTGATATACGTATGTATGGCTCTGATAAATATCATGAAATAAGTTCGAGGCAAAATCTCGCTTCTTTAGATAAAAGAAAAGATGTTGCTGATCTAGTATTCCTTTACAGATTCTTAAATGGTCTAGTGGACTGCCCTTATTTGTTAGTCAGGATAGGTTTTAGGGCCCCGTCTAGAGTGTTACGTAACAACCCTTACCCCTTTGGTCAACACTAATTACAGACAAAATTTGTACTTACGGAGAGCTGGTAACTTAACGTACAACCTGATTTCAACTGAGCTTGATATTTATATGTTCACACTAGTATACCAAGATTGAGAAATCTTCTTACTAGCTATTTTTTTCCAAGCGATGCATGAATATTCAATTAAATTCAAATAATTAGCATAAAATGTGTTATTTTTAAACTGTATAGGCTACACAAATTTTAAATTCTAAATGATTTCATATTTGTAATTTTATTTAGAGAGAATAATTGAATAATTGGCTTACTTTTTATTACGTTTAGTAACATTTAATCGAATTAGATAATCTTTGTTCCTTCTAATGTTTTTTTCTTGGTGAGGACCTATAAATAACTATCTGTTTCTAGTTTGTCACATGTATTAATTATAAGAAAGTTGTTGGTCTGCCAATTAATTAATAAATAAATAAAAATATTTGTCAAAAAATAGCGCGATACCGTTGCAACACAGAAATTTCGACCAAACATACGGCCAACAAAGTTCACGATAAAAATTATATTTTCTTTGTTTTTCTATTTTTTACTAAACTTATTAAGAATCAGAATCATTTATTTTAGCCTACGAGAGTTATTTTTGAGTATGTAAAATGATTTTATCGATTGAAAATAGTTCGATTTCGAGTTACTGTTATTCGACATAATTGGTGAGTTTGGAAATTGGTTTTAGCTCAAACGTTCGCGTTATTTAAAATACCGCAATTGCCTTCCAGGCCGTTACAGCCTGGCCACGGGACAATCCGCCACGGCGAATTTCGCCGCGATGCCACCGGCGACTTAAATTTTAGAAATTAATTTTCTTTTATAATTCATTATATTTTCTACTGTCATGAATTTTTTCAGGTATCCAAATGCTACCGTTTTTTCAGGACCAGGTATTTAAAAATTACATATCTCGTAAACGTAACCTCAAATCGAAAATCATATAAAGAGTACTAAGAATGTTTTTCGAATACCTATCGAATGGTACCCCACAAATTGTAAAGTCGAAAAAAGTAACGGAACGTAACTAGACGGCCGAGCGCGCACCGCTCACATATATTTTAATTTGTTTCGATACGCATTTGTGTTTAAAGTTTCTTCTTGTTAAAAATATCTTTTCGTGTGTGACAAAATGAATACACGGCATGTTTTCCAAAAATGCCATTTTTTCTTGAATAATCCAGCTAGCAATAAACCCACGCCATACCCCTATAAAAGTAAAAAGTTCGTAAATGAAACTTTTAACCGAAATATGGTATTCGGATAGTCGAAAAAAAATGTTCAACCCCCACTTTACACATAGGGGATGTACCCTAAAAAAACATTTTTCATAATTTTAGTTTAGTTCGCTTCGCGTGAGTGATATGCATCACCATAAGGCCATACTAAATTGTAGCTTTCTAGGTCTTATAGTCTCTGAGATAAACCTAGGACAGACAGACAGACAGACGGACAGACGTGACAAAACTATAAGGGTTGCTTATATTTACTACGGAACCCTAAAAACGAGCCGTCCGTAGGTGAGTGTTTTTATAGCATTACACGATTATTGTAAGACCAAATTATGTGCAGTTTCATGTACACTACTTCTAATCTCATAAAATTAGATAAATAGTACAAAAAGGTGCAAAATTTTCTTTAACATCGCTGGTTTTGCTACGTTTTCAAACATTTAAAAAAAAAATAGAAACTAATTTGAAACTGGAATCCTTTGCTGATCCTGATCGCGCACGCTTGTTGGCCGCGTCCACAACAGATTATATAAGACCAAGATGGTCGCAATGTAGAAAAACAGCATCACCATTAACTCGAGTAGCGTTGGACTACTAAATATTTGTCTATAGTCAGCGTATATTTGTCTACTTTATACTACGTCACTTCCGTGATTGATTCATACCGCTTGACCGCGTGCAAATTATTCGATTTCGTACGAATGAAAATCGTTCGATATCGAATGAATGTCAATCGTCATAATCGGTGAGTCGAACGATTTTCATTCGACATATAAGTCATACATTTCGAAAATGGCACTGAATGGTTTCAATTATCGATAAGTAAATAAATAGACATCCGACATATTATTCGAGATATCTCAAATCGACTTATCTCTAAAGGCGTGAGAATCGGCTCCCAGGCTCTACATTCACGGTTCTTGTGCAGTTCTAGTGAGACGGTCGCGTGAATGTCAGTGTCTAATCTTTGGTGATTCACCGATGATCAATCGGTTACGGACAATTTACCGGTGATATTACCATTGATTGTCTCCGTTGCCAAGCCCTACTATGCTGTCCCGCCAGAGTTGCCAGAATGTTACAAAACAAAAGTAACATTTTAGGTTACTTTTGACCCTCTCATGTAGAGATGTGTAATGGGCTAATGGCCCAGATAAAAATCCGCGGCTGGATAAAACCCAGTTTTTACCTACATTTTATAGAGCCAAATCAAAAATCCACCACCGTTCTAATTTTTTTAGGGTTGCGAACCCAAACTCCAACGGACAAAACAAAACTCACCTTATTATGTACTAGCTTTTCCCCGCTTCCTCGCCTGTATCAAAAAGTAGCCTATGTTTGACCCCGGGTCTTCAACTATATTCATATCAAATTTCATCAAAATCCGTTCAGCGGTTTGGCCGTGAAAGCGTAACAGACAAACAGACTTTCGCATTTATAAAAATTTATTACATAAAAACAGATAATCATACTCTTGGCATTATGCCAGTCTAACTAATCTACCCACGACCTACATATATTTCACTGTGAATTAGTTAGTATATGACGAATGATTAAATTATATTGGTCGTATTTACATTTAAAACAGTGTAATTAAATTACTTACCAATGAAAAACTATTCCTTTGCACTTTGCTGTGTTCTTTTAATTATTGTTACAATACCTCAACACACACCAAGGCATTTTTTAAAGATTTAATTGTCGGAATCGGAAGCACAAGGCCCGAAACAACTAGCAAGCGAAGTGAGTTGCGGCGCGTTCGCCGCAGTTGAACGGGACAAAGTGAGGAAATAAAGTGTCTTCTCTAGTACATTAGTAAATATATCTCGATGGTGGCTGTATCTCAGCCGTATAGTGTCGTTAGATATCGAGCCGTGATAGGTAGATACGTAATAGACATTTTTACAGATGATGTACCTATTTTTGTTGCCGCTATAACAACATATACTAAAAAACAGAATAAAATAAATATTTAAGGAGGCTCCCCATAGATTAATAATTGGTCTCGCGCGCTCGACTAGATACCGCGCTGTGAAGAAAAATCAGTTTCCAGAATGCGGCCACTTAATAGGAAAGTGTGTGTAAAACAATGTGCAAAGACGCACACTAGCGTCGATTATGGTGTTGCCAGCTACTTGACTGGTGCCCGACCAATGGGAAAATTATTAATTGCTGCGGTCTTGTTACGTATTATAAAAAGTAGCTCAGAAAAACCTTTAAAATGAAATTAAAATAAAACTGGCCAAGTGTTAGTCGGCTCGCGTGTAGAGGGTTCTGTACTATTTTTGATTTTTGTCTATTTGGACCTCCTAAACAAATTTAAAATTATCTCATAGGTTTTCCTGTAATTTATGAATCGAAATTCTGGAATCGATAGTTTCGGAGATAAGGTAGGGGAAATGGTTAGTTTTTGTCTACTTTATTTTATAATTCTAATATTGAATCCTAAAATTGCAGAAAAACTTTCTTTTGATGTATTATTACACAGTACAGTATGTTAAACGTTACTTTAATTTTCTATTTAGCTTGGAGCTAATTGATTACTGACCTATTTTTAGTTGTAACCCGGGTTTAAATACAGATAAATAAATAGACATACACATCCTATTAATATTATAAACGCGAAAGTTTGTAAGTATTAATGGATGTTTGTTACTCTTTCACAACTAAACCGCTGAATTGATTTTCATGAAATTTGGTACGGATATAGTTCAAGACCCGGAGTCAAACATAGGCTACCTTTTGACGCAGGCGGAGCTGCGGTAAACATCTTGTACATACGAGTAGATATTATCATGGCCTTTTTCCATACAGTAGTGTTGCCGGAAAATACATTACAAATCGAATAATAATCGATTCTTTGATAGTTGAAAATATAATCTAATCGCATCGCCTACTGATAGGTATGGTTTTTCGATTTTCGCCCACTTCCTCGGCCGGCTTATATGGTCTGCGCGGGAAGAGAAGCAGTAGTACATTCCACGTATTTACTTTTCTCCCAGATCAGCATTAAAGAAATAAGATGTTTGTGGCGTGCGTCCAGGTCTTTTAATTAAAAAGGAAGCTATAGTTTTATTAAGTTGTATAGTATTAGTATTATAAGTTTTTTATTTTGATAATTACTTGTAAATATTTTAAATAAACTGCAATACTAAAACTTGTTAATTTTAGATAATTTAACTTAAAAATTTGTATATTTTTAATGTCAACGAACAAGCGGACAAGTGTTGTTGTTTTATTTAGATAGCGAATGCGATGCGCGCGCATGCATGCCAGCCGCTGCGATCCGTGCGTCTCGCACGGCTCGCCAGTCCGAACATGCCTATGAAACTTAGAACATTGAGAAAATTGTATTTATTTTTAATTAGCACGTCATCTAGCAGCTGATTTTGCAGTTAGCATAGTTAATTTTCATGGCAACATCATCAATGTCACATAATTATTTGAACGGCAACACAGACGAACTCATCGCGTTGCCTGAAAATTGCCAGGTTGTGATATTTTCCCCAAGTTGACCCTTGGCAGGACTCTTGAATGTTCAAGTTAATTTATTCATTCATATGGAGTGGGCTACGTGGTCAATCGACTCTGTACATCCTGATGTTAGAGTTTTCGGCACCGCCTTTTGACTTCTGCCTGTCGTGAATGAATAAATAAACACGTGCACCATACGTTTATTTATGTGGTCCAGTGGTCTGGAAAATATTGTGATTACATTTATTTTACAAAATATGTATATTTTTCGCACCACTGCTTCGGCGTTTTTGTGATTCGGGTGTCCAATTTTAATTATGGGACTCCAAAATACACGAGGGAGAAGAGAGGTAATTTCTTGAACAATAGTATACGATGTTGAAACTCGATGCCTCACTAGAATTATTTCGGTGTAACAGACGTAATTTAATGCCGGCTGTACACACACGCGAGACAGTACATGGGACCTCTTGTAGTGTCTAGGGGTCACTCGGAGTTCCTCGCCCGCTCTCACTCCGGTGCCGGTATTTTTCTCTGCTTATTTTTTCATACTCATCTGAGAGTGGAATACACGAAATTATAATTTAACAAAGATCTATGTATGTACTGTACTCTTGCAAATATATAAATTATCTTATCTGATCCTCTCGTAATTCACTGCTCCGAATGAGCAACAAGAGATCTGCGAGAGTGAAGATGGCGTGCCTCGCACTCGAACTTCTCCCCCGAATGTCTCGGACTTGAGCTCTCGGCGAGAATATGCTGCCTGCATGACATTATGTTTTCACGGTTAATGTTACAATACTTATTATAAAATAGTAGTAGTGCATACTTTTAAAATACAAAGCTGTTCGAAATTGAGTCCTTTATGATATGGCCTATTACATAGGTAATTGTTTTGTTATATTTTTTAAATATTTCTCTATACTGAACAGTCTTGATTTGACCGTACCCTATGTGATGCGTCTTTTCCACATTTCCTACATGACAATTACATTTTTATACGCCATAATTATTTAGGTTGAATTGTTTATTAAAATGATTTTTTATTTTCCCGACGAGATTTATGGTTATGGAAAACATATGCATGCTACTGGCAACCCTAAACCTTGATTAATGGCGACGACTTGAACTTGACTTCTTTTTCGTGATTTTTCCAAGTTTCTCTGGAAACTTAATGCCTCGAGTTGAATATTTTATTCCTTCGTTCTATATAAGTTCATCATGAAACTTTCATGAGACATCATATAGTATCCTATTGTTAATGTGTGATATTAGGAACTGTTCTTGTGAAGTGACTGAATTTGTGTTTTGTGCCGCATTTTTTGTTTCGTTGTTATCGAGCCTAGTGCTTGTTTAGCCTAGAGACTCTTGTTTTGTGACCACTTGTTGTATACAGAGCCTAAATTAATTGTGTTTGTGATAAAATTAATAAACTAAATACACTAAAAGGCATTTTTATTTCATCAATCCATTCAATACCTACTTTAGTATGCATATAATATGAGTAGCTATAGGTATACATACCTAGTATGCTATATATAGTATCTGTGAGTATAGTTATGTATGGGTAAATTATTATTTCGGAAACTGCGTACCAGAGGGCGTATTCAGTTCAACTGTCAAAGCAGGAGTTTCTCATCTATTTCAGTATATACAATAGTCATCTATGAGTCCGAATACCATCTTGAGACTGAACGCACGTTGCTTGCGCTCGCATTCGCGCGCTTACGTAAACTCATTTCCCGCTTGATCCGTTCCTTCACTTTTCTCACCTGTATTTTGTGCTTATCATAACCTTCTGTTAATCTTTAAGTTGTGTGCTTGTATGGTTATTATTGTTTGTTCTATTTAATTGTGCTGAACTTTTAGTTATAGTGTTAAATTACATATTGAATTATCCCGCCTCATAGCACAATAGCCTAACACTTATCATACACATTACGCACGCACCCCGCTTTATGTTAAAGACAGACAAAATTGTCAGAAAAAGTCAAAATTACAACATCTCTCTTTTGGAGTCGGGAGTTAAAAAACAAAATATCTAAATAATAAAAATCGAAACCTCGGGGAATTTGGGATTATTTAATACACGGCAACATTGAGCACCGAGCGGTACTTCGCGCCATATTTTAGGGTTATATTATTTTCGTGAGTAATTTATGTCCATATTTCGAAATAATACAATACTTATTGATGGTATGTAATACCAGTATCTTCCTTATTTCTTTTAGTAATATTCTTACTCAGTTTGACTATGCAAACTGCACATTTTGCGTCTACTTTTACATTAAATTTTATATTTATCTAGACATCCAACTCACTCATCGGTCGCGGCATGACTGACGCGGGTATGCCACAACCATGCCGGTTTCGGCATGGTTTTAGTTGCGAATTTATGTAGTATGCCGACGGTATCTAGTCGTAGCGCAGCGGAGACCAATTATTAATCTATGGAGGCTCCCATAGAACAAACGTGGTTTTTATGCTTAGATAATAGTACAGAACCCTTCTTGTCCGGCCGGTTGACTGGTTTTTCTACATCGCGACCTCCTTGGTCCTTTATAATCTCTGGACGCGATTAGGATCAGCGATGGATTCCATTTTCAAATTTGTTTCTGTTTTTTAAAAATATCTGAAAACGTAGCGATATTGAAGAAAATTTTACACCATTTTTTATGTTTTATCTTATTTTATGAGATTAGATAAAGTAGTGTATGAAACTGCACATAATTAGGTCTTACAATACTCGTCTAATGTTATCGTATTGTAAGAACCCTTAATATGCAACAGTTTCATAAACTACTATTTTTAATTTTATTTCGATGGCATGTGTATAATGATTGACTGGGGTTTTTAATTTTTTAATCTTTACATTTTAATATGAGATTAGCCATTTAATTGTAGAAATATTAGAAAAATTGTGCTAAATAATTCAATTTAAGCAAGTATGCTATTAAAGTTAATACTATTTCTTTTCATAGACATTTATTAATATAATAATAATAACTACCAGAAATTATATTAAATACATCATTAAGGACATAAACCAACCCACAGACCTTTGTAGGCATTGCAATAACGCATCTGAAACTATACAGCACATCACAGGAGCCTGTTCATCACTCGCTCAAACAGATTATAAGCACCGTCACGACCAGGTTGCTGCAATCATCCATCAAAATCTTGCCTCCCGATATAACTTTATCAAAGAAATGGTCCCATATTATAAATACAAACCAGAAACCGTATTGGAAAACAGATGCCATAAAATTTACTGGGACAGGACAATTCTTACAGACAAAACAATACATTATATAGACCGGACATAACAGTTCACGACAAAATAACAGATACAGTATACCTAATTGATATAGCAATTCCGAATTCACATAATATCCTAAAAGTAATTTCAGAAAAATTAGCTAAGTATCAAGAGTTGGCCATTGAATTGAAAACTCAATGGAGAGCAAACACAGTCCACATAATTCCGATAGTCTTATCATCAACAGGTATTATACCAAAATGTCTTGTCCAAAACCTAAGTATATTAAATATTCCACAGTATATTATTCATCTTTTACAAAAAGCTACCATACTGAATACATGCCGAATCACCCGAAAGTTTTTAACTTCATCTACTCTTTCATCTAATTTCTCTACGAGTATATAGCACATTTTTCTACTTCTATCGCCTGGTCACGGCCCGCGTTAGTTGTATATGATACCCTCATTAGAGGAGAATAAAAGTACGTAAATAAAATAATAATAAAATTCAAAAGGAGATACAATAATAATAAAAACTCTTTATTGCATCAAGAACTAAAATACAGATTACACAAAATTAAATGTCTATGTACAAAGGCGGCCTTATCACAAAAGTAATTTCTTCCAGGCAACCTAATAATAAAAGGAAATGTATACAAAAATAACACAGGAAGGTGCAGAGATACATACCAACAACTCACAGTTAGAAAATGCAGAACATACAAAAAGTATCTATAATAAACGTACACACTATATCAATAAAAATAAACATACTTATACATACATACTTATTATATATAAATAACTAGTGACGCAACACACACACAAACTGTCCGTTCATAATATCATAAGAATGTTTGTCTGTTGCCAGAAAGAATAATTCTTCTAGTTTTTAATCCAGTTGGTAAAACAATTCTACAATACATGCGAAATTAAAAAACAAAACAAAATTGCCTTTGGCTAATCAACTTTACGTACCGACCGTAGGGAAAAAGTAAATTAAGTAATTAATATAATAATTTCTTATACTGTTAATATTAATACTATGGCAATACCAGATTGTTAGTATTTTCAAAGAACATTACTTGTATTCATCGAGAAATGTATGCAAGTACGGGTATAAGTATTTTGGCATTTGACTACCCCAAACAAAAGATAGGTGGGAAAAATCCTTCCTTGGCATTTCGAAATAGGTAACGTTTGGCAGTGCGTCACGTAACATTTTTGAATCCGGGATGGTTGCGACTAAATCATTCTTCCCCACCATGAGAACCACTTTAGTTGAGATATTCTTCAGATTATACGGCGGTGGTTTAGGGGAGCCATATATATCTAAGTTTTTCTTACGCCCATAGTCGAATGGACTATACTGATGGTGTACGACAAATTGACTAGAGTGACCAATAGTCTTCACTGAGGTGCCTGCGAAGTAATGCCCCATTATCACAGGCATGAACTCTGGTTCTATCTGTTCCACGTCAAATCCAAATATCGGAAATAATGCTCCATAGAGGCATGATTTGTAACTTGCCATTTTAAATTCCGTACAAACGCTTTGAATTAGTCTTCTTAATGTTGAATTCTGATTAATAAGTTCAACTTGACCGAGTGCTGTGAGAGCCGCATATGCTGCAGGGTAAGACACGGGAGCAGTTGCTGCCAGGCCATGGTTATTCTGCATGTAGAACTCGGGACCCATTGCGATGGATACCTTAACCTTAGGATTATATTCAGGTCTGGTGGCGCCCATGACGAAATAGTTCAGGGTTCCTTGCGAATGCCCAATCAGTATTAGCTGTGATTTACCAGTACTTTCCAAAACCCTATCTATATGCGCGGGGATATCGTAGTATCCATTTTCATGGAATGAGAAATCCCAAAATTCTTTGTCCTTATCCGGGTCCAAAGTGGTGTGACGTCTGCTGTATCTGTTTCCTCTCATGTTTGCCAGCCATACATCGTAACCTGATTCTGTCAAGTGGATGGCGGGGGAAATCTTAGGTCTCATGCAAAATGTTTCTGAAGAGTCCATTAGGCCATGCACCAAAAGTATGGGCAGGTCTTGAGTGATATTATCGTTTAGAATGTGGAACAGTTTAAGGATGTACCCATCCTCCGTGGTGACGTCATCCTCTTCACAGTCATATCCGTCCTGGCGCACTAGCTCCGGTGTGCTCAGCGTATATTCTTTCGGGAGGTTACTGTTAATGTTAAATGTTTTTCCTGCGAATGTTAATGGGACCTTATTTTCGGTCAAATCAGACTCACTTGAACTAAAACCACTTATCATTAAAATTAAAATCACGCAGCAGAACATTTTGGCAGGTTGTATGTTTAAATGGTAACATAGTTGCGTACATGACTGTTATAAATAGTTCTGGTGACGTATGATGGTATTTGATTAAAACTTTAATTACCAAGTGCAAATACGCTTATCAAAAATATTTTTTTGGTTCCCTGCTTCCATCATATTTACATTAATGTAATAAAAAAGTGTGTGTATGTGAAAATAAAACTTTGGTATCACTTTAACTACGAAACATGTTTTTTATTATTTGAAATTTTATTTTCATTCAAAAATATATAATATAACTTTTAATAATTTTAAAATTACTTATTATGAAACTGAAGAATCTTTAGGATGGTTGATTTTAGTATCAACAGCGTGTGGATCACATATCAACCAAGTGGATTGACAGCCTCCCTTTCACCATCTAGATTCGCTGCACCATACCCAAATAATAATAGTAGTAAACTGGGGAAAAATTGATACAGCCGTTTAAATATATGTTATGGTTCAGTAAACAAAACGATCATTAGGATGGTTAATTCTAGGTTACTATGATGTTACTACAATACTTCACATAGTTCCTATAAGAACATCGTAAAAACTGACTAATTACTAATTGACTCTCTAAAATTCATAATCTTATGTTTGTATTCATACCGATGTGTATTCATAATCATCGTTTGTTATATTTATTTTCTTCGTTCTTTTTTTTTCATAAATTGTTATTCATACTATCCTAACTCATAACATTTTTTATTTGTATATTTTTTATCATAACATTTCTTTATTCATATTTTTTTATTGTTACGAACACATCTTCATTTTTTAATGACTAGTAATAATGGTTCATTCCGGACTTAGTTTTGCGTCAAATGTGGAATGTGTTCACATACGATATACACATAATTTGAGAAGTATGTAGAGAATTTTAATATATATTATGTCACACGGCCGCTAACAAACAGATGAACAGTAGATCTTTTAGTTATCGGGCAGACATTTCTTGCATCTTTTGGGTTTACTCACTCAAATCCAGTGGGTTACATGGTCAATCGACTCTTTACCAGGGTGGGTTTAGAATCATGAAGACTAATGAAGCCAGTGCCATTGTTTGGTTGTAGTAGTAACATAAAAATAAACATTTTATACTCGAAATGTACGTAGTTTACAACAATTGTTATATTGTTACCACAAATAAAATCGATTTTACTGTTGTTGTAAATGGAGCAATGGTGTATGTATACATTATGTAAAGTGCAAAATGTAGTTCGACCAAGTCACAACAATAGTAAAATATACAAATTATGCGAGAAGATTATATTAAATGAAACTATGTATAACATTTGTCATTTTAATGGAGATTGAGATATGGAGCGTACATATTTGAAAGTTATTTAAATGTCTATTTTGGTTATTAAATTATCTAGTTAAATTTAACGAATATTATTGACAGTAATTCAGGTGTTATTGTTATTGAATATCTGAAAAGTATTAATAATATTATTGTTGAGTTTTTACATCTGTATAAATTAACGTGTAGATGATGTTGGAAAAAGATCATCGAATGTTATTGAATATCTGAAAAGTATTAATAATATTATTGTTGAGTTTTTACATCTGTATAAATTAACGTGTAGATGATGTTGGAAAAAGATCATCGAATGTTAAACGTGTATACATGTAATATAAAAAAGTTAAGCAAATGTTAAATGTAGCTTAGCCTGTTAAAGATGAAATTGGAAATAGTTAAGCAAATGTTTAATGTTGGATTTTGTTAAAGATCACCGCGAAAAAGAAAGAAAGCCACCGAGATTTTCTTGCTTGTTCTTTTACTCGAGTGGTCCGGATAGAGTTGGAACAAGCGTAAACTTAGTTTTATGGTCGAACAGATAAAGTGATCTTATACTGAATGAATCAAACTGCCCGAGTGTAAGATTTACAGTTGTAGCGTGTATGAGGGCACACACGTTGTCAGGACGGTCGAGTGTAAGATCCGATAGACTTTATTATTTAATATTTTTAAAACTCCTTGGCTCACCCCTGCATGAAAGACACCCAACCGTCACTCATCTGGCCATGCACTTGGAAAACGGAGAACGTGTCTATTTTAACGAGAAAAACTTCCAAGATAGGATCTCATCTCCGCCCAAAACCACATTAACAGCCTTTTTTGAGCTTTGTCAGACCGATCCCTTTGCAAAAACTTTGATTTATGCTGAACTCTCCCGCTATTACACTTGGAACGTATCATGAAAACAGTAAAAACGCCGCGTTAAAGGCATACCTGTAGAAAATTGGCCTGGAGTTAAAGCATCAGATGCCCTCGGCCGTGTATTCATTCACACCGCTCACGTCACAAATTTTGAATGTTTCTGTCTGCGTATGCTGCTGCACCACGTCCGGGGTCCGACAAGCCACAGGGACCTTAAAACTGTCAATAGTGAAGAATGCGCAACATATAGAGAGGCATGTGAGGCTCTGCGTCTGCTAAAGAATGACAACCACTGGGATGAAACAATGGAGGAAACCATACAGTGCAGATCACCAGCCAGAATTAGGGATCTTTTCGCAACTTTAATATCATCCTGTGGTGTTTCGAATCCTCAGCAGTTGTGGGATAAATACAGAGATTACATGGCGGAAGATATTATACACAGGCTACAATGGACACACGCGGACATGACCTTTAACGAACACGTATATAATGAAGCTCTCTCAAAAGTTGAAGACAAGACTGTATCAATTACAGGGAAAAAACTAAGTGAATTCGGAAAGACCAGCCCACCACGTTCAAGTGACACTCTAAACGACGACATCATCAGGGAACTTAATTACGACGCCCCCGCGTTGCAGCAACAAGTGACCGAACTGGTTCCTCAGTTACTTCCGGAACAAAGACACGTATTCGACCAAGTGTTACGGCAAGTAGATTCAGGAAATGGTGCACTGTTGTTCCTTGATGCCCCTGAAGGAACTGGCAAAACATTTTTGTTAAATTTGTTTCTGGCCCTTGTGAGAAAGGACAAGAACATTGCGGTGACCGTGGCTTCCTCTGGAATAGCAGCCACGTTACTGAACGGGGGCCGCACTGCGCAATCTGTACTAAAACTGCCCCTTAATCTAGCTCAAGAAGAGACGCCGATCTGTAATTTTAGCAAAAATAGCGCTCGGGGTATGTCGTTGCGTCAGTGCAAACTGTTAGTGTAGGATGAGTGCACAATGTCTCACAGAAAGACAATTGAGGCTCTTAACAGAACTCTACAGGATATTAGAGACAAAAAAGATATCATGGGAGAAATGGTGGTACTACTGGCTGTTGACGCCAAACTCTACCAGTGATCCAAAGGGGCACACCTGCAGATGAAATTAAAGCCTGCCTCAAATCGTCAAGCTTATGGACTCCAGAAATTCAACTTGACGAGAAATATGAGAGTGGACCTCTACAATGATGTAGATACAGGGCACTATGCTGACAAACTGTTAAAAATTGGAGATGGACGGCTGGAAACAGATGCCGAGGGCTACGTGTCACTAACGGGGGACTTTTGTAACGTGGTACAGAATGATGTGGAACTGATTGGCAGCGTTTACCCTGATCTACAGAGTAATATAAATGATGATTCGTGGCTATGTCAAAGAGCAATACTTGCTCCAAAAAATTACACTGTTATCCAAATTAATAATGACATTCTCAAAGAGATTCCCGGTGAAATACAGAGTATTTATCAGTAGACACCGTCATGGATACAGAACTGAGCACTTCATATCCTGTAGAGTTCTTGAATTCCTTAGAGCTGTCAGGTGTGCCCTCACATAAGCTGCAATTGAAATTAGGCGTTCCGGTTATGCTCATGCGTAAATTAGATGCGCAGCGATTATACAACGGAACAAGACTTCGCGTCACACAACTCGGGCAAAACATTGTTAGTGCCACTGTTTTAACAGGGGCAAGTAAGGGCGAGAATGTGATGATCCCCCAGAACCCCTGTAATTCCCACGGATCTTCCATTCCAGTTCAAAAGGCCGCAGTTCTCGCTCAAGCTCAGTTTTGCCATCACTATCAACAAGGCACAAGGCCAGACACTGCAGGTAGCCGTGGTACACTTGGAAAAGCCGTGCTTCTCACATGGGCAGCTCTACGTGGCATGTTCGCGAGTGTCCAATGCTAGAAATTTACATGTCTTAGCAGTTAATAGAAAGACACACAACATTGTTTACACTAGCGTCATCAGGAAAAAGATTTTCAAATTCCACGCGAGCGAAGCCACGAGTAAAAGCTAGTAATGTATATTTGATTAAAACTAATTATCAAACTCAAATACGCAACAATGGAATTATTTAATGGTGTCCTACTTTCGTCATATTTAATCTAATGTAATAAGAATAAAACGCCAAGAGAGCGCTCTTACTAATAATTTTGTTTGCGTTAAGTTCGGAGTAGGAATAGGAATTTGTATTAAATACATTTTCATTTTATTAGGTTACCAATTTATAAATTCATAATAACGACCTACCATAGAAAAATTACAACACATAGGTAGGGACTAACTTTACGTGTAAGAATCAATGCGCATTAGAACAAATTAGTTGTACTAGCTGTTTCCCGCAGCTCCGCTTGCGTCAAAAAGTAGCCTATGTTAAACTCCGGGTCTTCAACTAGATTCATACCAAATTTCATCAAAATCCGTTCAGCGGTTTGGCCGTGAAAGCGTAACAGACAGACATTCGCATTTATAATATTAGTATGGATATGGATAACAGTGTTCACAGGTTTTTCACGGTTCACGGTTTATAAGGCCGGTGCGGTATCTTCTAGCTAGTAGATAGGGACGAAAAGACCAGCCCTTCTAAAAAGGCCACTTTGAGCAATTCATCAGAACGAATCATTTCATGAATATAGCGAAGCTTAACAATTCTGCTAATTTTTACGTTGACGTTTCACCTCTAATTCAATTAATTTCGTTATTCATTTACACTTTAATCTTCTTCTATCTATACTATAATAAAAGAGTAGAATCGACGTGTCTGTACATTTATTATTTTGGTTAGAAAATGAGAGGGAACGACTACAGATGAATAATAGATTACAGAAATTTTTCAATTTCTCCTGTTAAACAGGAACTACTGGACAGATTTGAATTTAGTTTTCACAAACTGATTGGCCTTAGCGAAACGCAACATCTAATCTTTGTTTTATCAAAATCGGACATCAGGAAAGAAAGTTATCATCATTTAAAGATTTTTTCAAAGTCCCCTGATAAAATTTTCATAGCAAAGTAATAAGCGGAGTAAGAGGTAAGTCGTCAAAATCACATAATTTCAGCATTTTCCTTGGGAGTTGTTTGTTAGATCATGAAGAAGTTGTCTCGGTTAATCGACCCTGTATGCCTTGGTATCACTGTTTCAGCTTTGCCTCACTGTCAATATTCTATAATCTACATCTACATATAATAAAACTGTACTGTAAGGTTAATTCTGTTAACTATCTATAAATGTATTAACTGTAGTAATTGAATATAAAATGAAAAAAAAATATTACTTCCGATGTGAAAGAACATCGGAACACTGCGCCATTTGAAACGCCATCTCCTCTTTGTAATTAGTCCGTGGAATCTTTATAAAGTAACAGAAGCCAAAAATATGATTTTTGAAATTTTTGTCTGTCTGTTGTTCATTTTTCACGCAAAAACTACTGGACAGAAACTTTTTTATTAAATAGTTAATAGTCCTCGGCAACATATAGGTAGATATGCATTAATTTTACCAGTTTCCGAAGGACAACTACCAACTTAAATTGACTTTTAAAATGTATGGTGCGCATACCATATGAGAGGTCAAACAACATTGGACATTTAAATTTTTGGAAACAAAGAAACGGTATTTTTACCTTTTCCACAGAATTTATTTTTGCTATTGCTTTGTAATTGGAGTAATTATTGATGGTGGTGTTCATAATGTGAGTTATTATTAAATGTATGTCATTACGTAGTTACTTAAATGTTTTTCATTCATTCACAACGAGTGTGTTACACGGTCAACCGACCATGCACATCCAAGTGTTAAATTTTTTTTAGAATTACTTTACGGCGTCTGACATGGTTCCTTTAACGACCGCCAGATGGCAGCCGGGCGGGACCAACGACTTAACGTGCTTTCCAAAGCACGGAATCATTAAAGCATGTGTTCAGAATTTGGTCATAAAACGTAACCAAAACCTCGCCTCTGACGTGGGTTCTATATTATGACTTTTCAGTCATTCAGAGTGGGGTTACGTGGTCAATCTACCCCTGGTGTTAAAGTTTTAACGGAGACGATTTTCGTCGTCAGAATTTTTTTGGAGAGCCTTCGAGCTCTGACGTGCTTTCTTTTCAGTCATTCACATTGATTTGCTTACTGTTTAATCGACTCTGCACACCCTGGTGTCAGAGTTTTTCGAAAACGCCTTTCTGCCTCTGACGTGGGTTAATTATCATGACTTTTCAGTCATTTTTATCGAGTGGATTACATGGTCAATCGACCCTGCACACCCAGATGTCAGACTTTTTTCGGAGACGTCTTTCGGCCTCTGACCTGGGATGACTCTTCAGTCATTCTTATCGAGTGGGTTACTCATGGTCAATCGACCCTTTTTTTTTTTTTTTTTTTTTGATTTCGCAGGGGAATGCATTTACGCACGAAGTGTGGGACTCCTGGGCCGCTACTCGGCCCAGACTACCCACTAAACCCCTGCGGGTGCCGTCGGCCGCATTGCAGGGAGGCGTCTCGGATCTGACTAACACAAGACGCCTCTGCGACTGGCCGGTTTCTCACCAGAAACCGGACTCACCACTCTCAGAGGCCCTCCGACACCTGGAGGACCTCTGCCGCCGGGTGGGACTATTTTAGTCCCACCGTTTAGGGGGGCGCTTCCAGGCGCGCTAGGTAGCGCCTGCGTCGCACCCCCCCTCTCCGCCGCCGGATCGGGTCCGCGAGGGGATCGTCCTCGCGGTCCCTTTCCTCGACCTCCCTCTGCGACATGACAACCTCGCAGAAGGAGGCCATGGCCGCCCAAGCTCTGTCGCTCTCGAGCATCGCGTTGGCGACACTCGGGAGCGACAGGTCCGTGACGCCCAGCGCGGCGGCCAGCTCGTGGCGCTGCCGGCTCCACCTGGGACACCGCTCAAGGACGTGTTGAGCGGTGTCCTGAGCCTCGCCGCAGTCGTGGCAGCGAGGCTCGGCCTCCCTCTGGGCCACGCGGTGCAGGTACTCACCGAAGCAACCGTGCCCGGTGAGCACCTGCGTCATGCGGAAGGTGAGAGGCTTGCGCCGCCTCATCATCCACTTCTCCAGGACCTGACGCAGGGCTTCCACTGTGCGCACACCGAACGCCGCCTGCGCCAGGTCCGCCTCCCACCTCCGCACGACTTCCGCCTGCGCTCGCAGGCGCACCCGCCGCACGATCTCCGCCGAGGGGCGCTCGCCGATTTCCCTCCTGTGCGCCACAAAGTGGTACACTTCGGCGAGCGCCTCCGCTACCAACTCCCACGGCGGGTCGCCCGCGAGGGCCGTGGCCGCAGAGAAGGCCACTGTACGGTACCCCCGTATCACCCTCACCGCGATCACCTTCTGCGCCTGACGCAGAAGGCGTTTGTTCGTCGCGGTGAGGGCGTCCACCCAGATGGGGGCACCGTACATTGCCATGCTCCGGCAGACGCCAGAGTACAACCTCCTTACTGCTTCGCTCGGTCCACCCAGGTTGGGTAGGAGTCGGCCGAGCGAAGCAGCCGTCCTGATGATCTTCGGCCCCAACTCGCGAAAGTGGGGACCGAAAGACCATCGTCCGTCGAGGATGAGCCCCAGATATTTCATCTGGGTGCTCACCCTCAACTCCACCTGACCCACCCGGAGGCGCGCTCCTGGGGGGGGTCCTCGCGTCCGGGCCCCGCGGAAGAGGAGGACTTCGGTCTTGTCCAGACGGACCCGAAGCCCAAGCCTCTCTATGCGGTCGACCAATAGGGCAAGACCCGTTTCGGCCGACCGCGCCGCCTCACCGAAATTCGCACCCCGGGACGTAAAGAGAGTGTCATCCGCGTAACAGATGACACCAGTCCCGGGGGGAAGCCGGCACCGCAGGACCCAGTCGTACGCGATGTCCCACAGTATAGGGCCGAGAATCGACCCCTGCGGGACACCGCATCCGACGCTGCGCCGAACCATCCGACCCCCCCTGTCCTCGAACAGGACGAAGCGCTCCTCCAGGTACGCCTCCAACAGCCTCCGCAGATACGGGGGCACCCCGAAATACTCGAGCGCCTCCCGTATTACACTGTGCGGGATACTGTTGAAGGCGTTGGCGATGTCGAGCGACGTCGCCAGGGTCACCTCTCCATCCCGATCCGCCTCCTCTGTCACCGAACGTAGACGCCTGAGGGCATCCACGGTGGACCTCTCGGCCCGGAACCCGTACTGCGCGTCAGAGAGACGCGGTCCCGTGCCGTTCTCCACGTGCCGAACGAGGCGCGAAGCCACGACGCTCTCCAGGGCCTTCGCAGCCTCGCTCAGCAGGACCAGAGGTCGCACCGCCGAGGCCGAGTCCAGGGGCCGACTCCCCTTCGGAATAAGGCAGAGTCGGCCCTCCTTCCAGAGTTTCGGGAACCGCCCCTCCCGCAAACAGCGGTTGAGCAGCTCCCGAAACCTCTCTCCGAGGTGCACGAGGATCAGCGCGAGCATCCTCCCGTGCACCCCATCTGGACCCGGTGCCCTCTTCTTAGTCCGGAGGCGGTCTTGGACCACCTCCATTTCGACGTCGGTGACGGAAGGCGGATCAGCCTCCGCTTCGTCAGACGGCCGTCGGGCCATTCTTGGAGGAGAAAACCCCCGCGGATTGCCGGGGAATAGTTCCCCGACAATCTCCTCCAACAGAGCCGGCTGGAGGGTCTCCGTCAACGGGGCCGCCTGTGATGGTCAATCGACCCTGCCCTGGTATCAGAGTTTTTTCGGAGACGCCTTGCGGCCTCTGACGTGGGTTTTCGTAATTACTTTTCAGTGTTTCTTATCGAATAAGTTACATGGTCAATTGACCCTGTACACTCTGGTGTCAGAGTTTTTTTTGGAGACGTCTTTCGGCATTGACGTGGGTTCTTCATTATTACTTTTCAGTTATTCTTATCGAATCAGTTACGTGGTTAATTGGCCCTGCACAACTTGGTGTCGAGATTTTTTCGGTAACGCCTTTCGGCCTCCGACGTGGGTTCTTTATTATGACTCTTCAGTCATTCGTATCGAGTTGGTTACATGGTACATCAACCCTGCACACCCTGCTCTCAGAAATGCCTTTTTTCGGAAACGCCTTTAAATATCTTTGAGAAGTATGACTCACCATATATGGAAGTCGAAGGCAAGTGCGGTCAGTCAAACAAATACTTCTCAAAAATAGGTATATTTCAAGATCAGCATTTATGCTTGCTACCAACTGGTGGTTATCAATGAAACTTTTACACACAATATTAAAAACATCAAATATTTTGTGTAAAACTCTGCAATGACGGATAATAAGATTAATAAGTAACGAAAGTAGGTATAATCGAACATTACGCGGACGAAGTCGCGGGCTCAGCTAATATTTAAATAATACAGTTAATGTAAGATAGTCAAATGATTTTAAGATTTGTATTGATTTATGTGATAATATTGTAATTTGTGCAAAGTGGCCTTTTAAGACCCACAGGGAGTCTTTGTAATTTTTTATTGTAAATAACGTAAATTAATACACTCTCACACATCCTTAATTTATGTCGGTAATTATTTTCTTTACATTTTGACTTAGCGGAAATAGGGCCGTAGGTTAAGTTGAATTTGTATGTAAAACCTGTTTTTAACTTGTTCGTGTTTAATGATTGATTTTTTTTATTCGTTTGTGTATTGATACATTTTTTAAATTTGCATGAGCTAAGCTACGTTTGTTTGTTCCGCTAGCTCCTGAGTGATAGTGAGAAGGCGTTAATAGACCTACTAATCGACCGCGGATCGCAGACTGCGGGTACACAAGTTTACAACGTCGTTAACGCGCTCTACAGGTGAGCTACTAATACTCTAACACTTGTTTGAACACCTTGCTATAGGCTCGTTTTCACTTGAAACTTCTGTGTTCTCTCACTTCATGGCTAATACCCTAACAATCATATACTATTAATGATTGTCTTATGATTTACTTTGGATAATAATAAATTATTCCTACCACCAGGAAGATAATCAAGCGTTTTTGAAGTTTTCATCTGTTCCCTATTGCGCCTTGTACCGTCATAAATGCGTATTTAATCAAGGACGCATCCTAACTGATAACCGGTCTAACTGGTAGCGAATTGAAGAGTTGGACTTTTCACGAATTTGACATAATCCGTGCGTACATTATATGAATGCAGCCTTTTTTTATCGAGCGGATTCGAGAAAACGGCAAATAGCTTGATAGTAATATGACATCTTTATCTTGGTTTAAGCCGCACAGTATATAGTGCCTTTAAATAGAACGGGGCCTTACGCTCTTAACTGTGTGTTTGTGTACTTGAGCACGCACATCTTACGTCGATAATGACATGGCACAAGTATTATTGTACAAATTTTTGCCCAATTTGAATGTATTCGTAGCTCCGATCCGATACATTTCACCGAAAAATAAGTCACGAAATTATTTCAAACTAACTGTGTCCAACAATTTATTCCATAATAATTGTAATGTTCCATTTTTTTGATAATTAAACATTAAGAACTCTACAAGAATACTAGACAGTTACATTACATATAATATCTATGTATCTATGTTTAATCTCAGTAACCAGACCAATAAAAATATGCGTGTTAGTGGCCAACAACTAAACAAAGTATTTTATCCGCGGGAATCGAACCCACGACGTGTTAGTGGCCAATAACTAAACAAAGTATTTTTCCCGTAGGAATCGAACCCACGACAACTGGTTTCCCTGTAAAATGCGTTACGGAGGTCAGACGGCAGTCGCTCCATTGTAATAACCAATTCGCCATATAAAAAGTAAAATTAGCATGAATATGGAAATTTACCAGCAGTTTCCCGCAGCTCCGCCTGGGTCAAAAAGTAGCCTATGTTTGGCCTTCAACTATATTCAAACCAAATTTCATCAAAATCCGTTCAGCGGTTTTGCCGTGGAAACAAAAGACAGGCTTTTGGACTTATAATATTAGTATGGAATTGGATATAGTATAAGTATGGATGTATTCGTCAACAGACGTGGTCTAATTTACCTGGACGTCCCAATCACCGCCGCTGACAAGGTGTCGGTGCCCCCCCTCAAAGGGTTCGTCATGAATCGCATAGCTGGCGACTACTTCGAGACCCTACTGTATAAAGTGTTCGTGTCCGTAGACGAGCATACCAGCGTGGCGGAACTAGCATCCGTTTTGCAGGTCAGAACAATAATTTGATATTTGATTCTAGTTTCGGTGTACTAGGGAATAGATGAAAATTGTAGTAGTATGATAATTAAAAAAAAAACTAATGTCATTTTACAGTTGACAACCATTTCACATAAGTTTTTTTAAATTCAGCTACAAGTGAAGAAGGCAAAGAATTAAACCATTCTGAACCGTTTTAGAAATTCTCATCTATTCCCTATTTAGACATATTTTATTCACCTGCGCGGAAACCATATTTGGTTCTTAACATTGTAAATTTTATTGCTATGATTATGTTATTTAGTTTGCAGCAAGCGAAGTGAATAACTATCGAGACAAAAATGTTTTATCTTGGTCTTGGTTTGAAGGAAGCACTGAAGATTTCTACGTAACATTTTGAACTAGTATGTAATAGAAATATTTCAAATTCTGTAGTTTTGGAACTTAAGAAAAAGTTTTAAGAAAAGATGAATCCTTAGTTTAATGCTCTGTTTTTATTTGCTACTAGCTGTTTCCCGCAGCTCCGCCTGCGGTATATAGCCTATGTTTCTCAGGGTGAATGTAGCTTTCCAATGGTGAAAGAATTTTTGAAATCGGCACAGTAGTTTTTGAGTTTATTCATTACAAACATACACACAAAAATACTAATCTTTCCTCTTTATAATATTTATTTGCTATATATTGACAACACAATATTTTCAGGTGGATTGTGAGTTGGTGAAACAAGCTGTCTCCTTGTACTGCCGCCTGGGTTTCGCCAACAATCTGCAGCCGCCACCCGTCAACCCTCGACACCCGTCATGGCGAAATGCCATTACGCAGCATAACCATCAACCGTTAGTATTTCCATATAATCTTCAAGTGATTCATTCATTCTTATCCTGTTGGTAATAAGGCCTGCTAACTCTGCCATTCGAAATGATTTGATTTCTACCAGAAAATCACCGGGACCAACGGAATTTTCTGGTATTAGAAGGAATGTAGCGAAAAATTCCATTTCTGGACATAGATATTCCACATAGATTTGCAATGTAACCGGTTTGTATAGTGGCACATGAAAAACTGATGACAGTTGGGGCAGAAATGTATTGGATAGGCGATCATGGATTTTTATTTATTTTACTTTATTCGGAGAACATACAGTCTTCAATTTCAATAACAATACTACACAATTTCTAATGACCATTTACATATTCTCGCATTTATTACGCTTCCAAGATCTTCAAATGCTTTTCTTGATGTTTTTGTCATTGTCCCAATAGATGATGTCGATGGTCCTGGACAGATTGAAAGTGCACTAGGTCCTGGCTGTTCTTCTTCACTGGATTGTGGCATGACCATACTGATTGGCACGCAACTTGGCCAATCGACATTAGACTGAAGCCAATTTTCGTACTGCTTTCTGAATGTACACAATACAATTTTTTCTCGAAAAAAATAAAAATCATCCGCATAAATGCACAATTACTTTTTTTTACATATTTAGGCTTGGTAACTGTAAACGAAAGCCATATCCAACAAAAACAACGATATTTAAGAATTAAAATTCCTGTCTATGAAAGCTGATTTTCGTCCTTGTGCGACGGGCAGAGTTTGAGAACATTTTATTACTATCATAAGTGCGAACTCAATGTATGTGGCGTGTTTTAGAATTCTCATCCTTACTGTAAAAGTAATACTGTTCAAATTGGAGGCAATCACTGACTGTGTCTTCATTTTAGCGTGTATTCCTAATTGCGTCCCCAGCTCACGCTTTGGAGCCTAGGGTACGCTGTCAGTCATGGTCCTAGATTTGACGGCACTGGTTATTAATGGAACTACTGCCTCCGCAACCCTTTTTACAGGGAAAACAGACCAACATGAACACGACCCATGAAGGTGTGTTAGTGGCCAACACTGTCAGTTTTTTTCAGGCTGCCTAAAGGCATCTGACACAGCCTAACGACTGCTGTCTATCGAAAACAACCGGGACCAACGGTTTAACGTGCCTTCCGCAGCACGGAGAAGCTCGAGATAGAAAATGCCGCTAAAATGGCGACCAATCCAATAGTGGTCGCGTCTCGCCGTCGCTAGACACGCGCATTCGCTACAGATACACGGATCGCGTTCGACTATCGAACTCCTTGTGACTGTGAATCTAGTTGTTATTCTAAACCGATGCTAGTAATACATATAATTTTCAGGTATAGACAGATAGCGCCGCTGACCTTCGACCCCGCAGCGGACGACGACGCTTTGCAAATGGAGCCGGTGATCTTGAAACAGGAACTACCATCGACCTCCAAACAGGTACGGTCATAAAAAAAAATTCCATGTTGTTGAAAAATGCCCATAGACATCTGACCCCTATGGTACAAAAACACATCTGGGCCCTTACCATCAACTCTAATAGCAGGGCAGAAATGAGTGAGTAAACGAGATGTCGCCTTACATCTTGTATTGCGCCATCTCGTTCACTCACTGGTTTCTGCCCTGCTATTAGAGGTGATATTAAGGCCCCTGCTCGCTGACTGAATACAGCTTTGTACATAGTTGTAACACCTGAGGAGCTCGATAGCCGAACGCGACGCGCGTATCCGTAGCGGATGCGCGTGTCAAGCGACGACGAGACGCGACCACTATAGGATTGGTCGCCATTTAGTGGCATTTTCTATCTCGAGCTCCTCTGTGTTTTGGATGGTACATTAAGCCTTTGGTCCCGGTTGTGGTAGCAGCCGTGAGGCTGTGTCAGATGCCTTTAGGCAGCCTGAAAAAATCTAACAGTGTTGGCCACTAACACACCTTGGGTCATGTTCATGTTGGTCTGTTTTCCTTGTAAAACGGGCTACAGAGGTCAGACGGCAGTCGCACCAGTGCCACCAAATCTAGGACCATGACTTACAGCGTACCCTAGGCTACGAAGTGTAATCTGAGGACGCAACTAAGAAAGCACGCTTAGATGAAGAGAGAATCAGAGAAGACATGGTATGACGGGGTTGTGTGTGAGGAGCTAAATGAGCAACACCGTCACTACAATTAAATTTTTTAAATAAATTTATTTAAACAATAAAAATACAGGGGTGGATTGTTAGGCCCTTCTATGCGGCTATGTCTGACTTCTCTGGCAAAGAGGTACTGTCCTGGGAATCCAGCAGTTGTGGAGAATTTGCTGATGGCCAGTTGTTGACGGCCTTTCAGTACTGGAGTAGGCTGCTAGCAGTCCACGAGTAAATATATTCTTGTTGGATTGAAGTCCGAAACTGAAACCCTGGAAGTGATGTTCACAGTGAGTGATATGCTCAAAGACGGGTGCCAGTCAGCTTGCCACAACAGGTGATGGTGATGGACGTTGGTACCTACTTTAAACTAAGCGCATTGACTGTGGCTGCTGGACATGGACACCAATAAGAACAGAGTTATTATCCTGAAAGGAACTAAAGAAAGAAACTAAAAAATAGTTCTAGGTACTACAAAATGTTCTAAAGTATATATATATATATTTATTTAATTTTTTTAACGGGTGGTAGTTGAAGACTGACACGCCCCGGGACAATTCTATGAGTTTATTATGTTAAATTAAAACAAGATTAACATACTAACACTAATACAATTTAACAGATGTTAAAATGGTATAGAAATATAATTTAAATTAAAAGAAATCGTCTTAACGAAAACCTACATACATAGAAGTTAAGAAATGAAATTGTGTTCGTCACTTACCGAATTTCGGGTCTGAATATCACTTGCTAAATATACTTTATTTATCTTTATAACGAGTACAGTAACTCAGATATCTCAAATGATACTTATGAGGAGAAAATAAAAATAACTAATATACTTTCACACTATATATAATGAAGAGCGTACTGAGATGAGAACGCAATATATACGTGTGCCTCGAAATCAGTCAATTTAAAACTGGACGTGGCCGATGCGTTCGGGCGAAGTGTCGTGAACAAAAGGACTCGAACTGCCCATATAGAAAAAACGCGTCATGTTGCGGTAACAAGAGCGAAATCAGCCTTTCTTGGATTGACCAACTTCTCAGCCTAAAATTGATTTAAAGTGTTTTTTAAGAATTATATATTTAGTATATTTTTAGTTATTTAGTGGTGTTTAATGATTAATTTTATATGTAAATATTTTAAATTTAGTTTCCCTTTTTTTTTTAAAAAAATTTAGTAATTTTATTGTGAATATTTATATAAGAACGTGTACTACGTTACAATGGTTGTAAGTGTTGTAACACCTAATTGTATTTCAGATATACTTTGCTATATGCTGAATTTCAAACTTTTTATTTTTGAATTTGATTTTGATTCAGGATAATGATTCTTATTAAGGACCGTTTACACTGATGCGAATCCCGCTCGCGTGGCGGGACTCCCACGGAAATAAGAATATATAGAAGTGTAATTACCAGGCCAGTTAATTTTCATAACGCTACGGCACTTTATACAATAAATATTTTTTGGATTTTGGTCTGTCTGTCTGTGCACATATCACAGGAAAACTACTGAACCGATTGACTTGTACTTATACATTTAATAACTTAAACACTAGGTCAACATCTGAAGTACAATTTATCCCGGAAAAATATACGAATCAAAAGCAAAAATTGTTCTACGAGGCGGTACTATTTTGATAAAATGCAACAACAAACTGACGTATGAAAAAGAAATATAATGACACTATTACTGACATTATAAACTGGATGCATTCAAATAATTAAAATTTAAATATTAATAAGACAAAAATTATACGTTTTCGACAACATACAAAAGTCCCAAATGTTCAAATTCAGCATAAAAATGATACTATTGAATCCGTTCCCGAAGCAAAGTTTTTAGGTGTTGAACTAGATTATCAGACAAATTGGAAAAAAAAACACACTGAAGATTTATGTAAAAGGATAAATACGTTATAAATAGTTATGCCTTTGCCTTGAAAAATCTCCGAAAAATATTGAGTACGACAACAGCCGTTACAGCATACAATGGATTCGTGGCCTCAATATTAAGATACGATCTAATTTTCTGGGGCAACTCTGTTAATAAAAATATTGTGTAAAGCTCAAAAAAGGTGAATGTGAGAAATTTTAAACTTTAAAAGTATACAAAGCTGCGAAAATGCATTTATAAAACTGAGCGTTCTTACACTGCCTTAATATATAAATATAAATAATTAATATTATAAAGAGGAAAGATTTGTATTTTTGTGTGTATGTTTGTAATGAATAAACTCAAAAACTACTGTGCCGATTTCAAAAATTCTTTCACCATTGGAAAGCTACATTCACCCTGAGTAACATAGGCTATATACCGCAGGTGGAGCTAGTATATAAATATATTGGAAGTTGCAAGTTTCGTCAAATCGAATGAAAATATATTTCCAACGTTCGCCTCTCGAAATGTTACAAAGCAAAAGATTAGGTTATCGATTATGTGCACCTCCATGTAGAACGATGTTAAAAAATAAAAGCATTCTCTGTACATATGGCTCTGAAAATATATAACAAACTGCCTCAGGGATTAAAAAAACAAAATCCCGTAATTTTTAGAAAGCGCTTGTCTTTCTTGTTAATGGGAAAAGCCTATTATACCATAAATGATTTTCTAAAAGATACAATTAAAATTGAAATGTTCAAAACCAGTACTACCAATTCTACCACTACTTAAGTATCTGACAATGGTTAGACGTCTGCTGCCTATGAAAATTATGAAATGACGTTTTTATAACTGTAATTAATTGATAATAATATTTGTAAGTCTGAAAAGACAGAGCATAGCGATTTGTGTCTTTTACTTTGTTCGATATGCATTATTATGTACTTACCTATGTCTCACAAATAAAGTTTATATTCTAGTCTATTCTATTCTACTCTGTAGTGACAGATAATAAGATTAATAAGTAACGAAAGTAACAAATGTATTCTAACAAAATAAATGATTCTGATTCTGAAATCGAACGTTACGCGGAAGAAGTCGCGGGCACAGCTAGTAACCATGATAGGCTTGTAAAGCAATTTTTTTGCCAGCAACTTATGTCAATCTTTTAAGAGCATAAGTAAATTTGTTCACTGACCATGACTTTACCCTAGGTTCTGAAGCGTAAGCTGATGACGCAACTAGGAAAAACACGCTTGGACGAAGAAGGTACATTGATTAATTTACTGCAAATGTAACTATGTAATCCTATATATTTATATGGGGTTACAAAGTTATTTATGCTGTTAATGTATCTGGAAAACAATAACGAAGTTGCAAAATATTTGAGTTTTTCCTTGATTTATACATTAAACGCTAATTATATTCAAAATTTGAAGCTTGTATGTCTGCTGGAAGTGCCTTAAAGTTTTGATGATCGGTCAGTCAGTGAATGACAAAATTAAGAAACTTTGATGAGATAACTCTTAAACTACTGGTTCAGTTCAAATTAAATTAAATTTGAAATAAACTGTGTTTGTACATTCCATTTTTGCGAAATATGACGAAGATTGTTATTTTATTGGTCGTGCTATAAATATAAATTGTTTGTTGCAGAGTTATCAGGAGACAATGTCTGAATATCCTAGCAATAATGCTGGAAGGCGAGTAGGTGTACTGTTCGACTCTACACTGGCGGCGTATCTTATGATGGGCAATTTGTCGCCGGTATGCGTCAACTCTCTTCTTCGTTTCTATTTGATTTCGAGGAGCTCAATAGCAGAGCACGACGCGCGTATCCGTAGCGAATGCGCGTGTCATGCGACGGCTAGAAGCGACCTGTATTGGATTGGTCGCCATTTAGTGACATTTTATATCTCGAGCTCCTCCGTGCTTCGGAAGGTACGTTAGCCGTTGGTCCCGGTTCTCATCGTTAGATGGCCGTTAGGCTGTTTTAGATGCCTTTAGCCAGACTGAAAAAACCTGACAGTGTTGGCCACTATAGTTTAATCGCGCGGGGAGGTGGGGAGTGAGAAAGAAAAAGCATGAGATTCTTAGTGCTAGACAGATCTTACGATATCGAAATTCGATTTTTTGAAACTGTATATTTACGAGTATAATTATATCAAATCCCTGTTTTTACCCGACTGCGACAGAAGGAGGATGTTTTTCGAGAGTATGTATATGTGTATAATTGTTTGGCACGCTCTGCAGCCTGAACGGCTTGATGGATTTTAGCTTGAATGGTGTCGTTAGATTCGCATTTACGCTGAGAGTATCACTGGGTACTTAAAAATAAAATAAAAACAAAATGGCGGAGTTTTTTGGGTATTTTTCATTTTCAAATTACACAGAAACGCAGCCGGGTTTTAAGGTTTTTTAATTACCGTTCAATATGATTTTTAGCTAAGTATGATAAAAAATATATATAAAGAACTGAAACTTTACGACCCATCTTTAGATATTTTTCATGTGCATAAATACCGCATACCTCAGACGCGGTACAGCGGTTGTGGTCAAGCTATAACACACCTTGGGTAATATTCCTGTTGGTCTGGTTTCCCTGTAAAAAGGATTACGCAGTTCAGACGGCAGTCGCTCTATTGTAATCAACCGTGCCGCCATGTCTAGGAGGAGGACTTCCTGCTAACTAGGAAAAAAATCTAGGAAAACTAGCATGGTCCGAGGGGGGTTTTTTATTTTATTTTTACCCTTAATTGTTTTAAAGTTAAGTTACTCTTAAGGTAAAGCATAGAGCTTGAACATGGGTGTATTTGGTGATAAATTTTAGTCCCACTACAAGTTCAATAATTGTAAAAAAGTGTCTTGTCTTTAAACTTTTTGTCTTTGAAAACTAAAATAATATTTTTTATACATAGGACCTAAAGAGCCACGCTGTGACCCTGTTCGAAGTGGGGAAACTGTGCGACGAAAGCCTGGATAGTCTGCTCATGGAATTGGACAAAGTAAGTGCTCATTAAAAAGAAAAAAACATTTTTAAATATTATTCTTTTATTTATTTATAACAAAATTCTACAATTACAAATGCGCCAGACCACGAAAACCACTTAGGGTTTATCTACTCCGGCGAGTCGCAGTTGATACATAACAGGAGGCTCAGCATTGGGACACAAAATAGCTACAAAAATAATCTCCATATCGTCTTTGAGCGCGAGGCATCGCGGTTGACCTTATAGATTTTCACACGATTTACGTTGATGGAGTTAAAATTATTTGTACTTGAACTGTTCTGCCGGCTCCTATTATTACGGTTTCAATTTGCTCTTATGATGTTATTTTAAGACCTTTAGCACTGAAATAGTGTAAATTATGTTTTTTTTATATTTTTTTAAATAATGTTATACCCTTTCAAGTGATAACAAACCGGATCCCATTTATAACAATGGAATTTTAGTTGTTATAGATGACTAACTTATTTTAGTAAATTTTCTTTTTACTTTTCCTCTTCACAAATATGTTGACAATATAATAAATAATTAGAACATTTGAGTTATTATTCCTATCGATGTAAAAACAAATAATATTTTCACATAATTAGACAGACAGATGTGAATAATATATTATTGTCATAGTGTAAATATCGGTAAGTGATTCAGGTGTTATATTGCGGAAGTCAACAAAATTATTACAAGTATTTTCCGATCTAGGTACATATGAAATTAAATAAATAAATTTGTCTACTCAGGTGTATTTCATTTTGATGAATTAAGACGAATAATATTTTTTGTGTGGTCACAGTTTTGGTATTATTCATCTCAAACAGTGAACTATATATATATATGGCTTAATCAAAATAACCTGACATTAAATATAAATAAAACTAAAACCATGACATTCAAACAAAGAGGCAATGACCTTAATACAATTTGAATGTGCTTTGTTTGCTAAGAATAACATAAATCAATTCAAACATGGTGAGCGTGCTCGCAGCTCTGACAAACTATGTGTAACTACATATAAGACAAAGTTAATGAGAGAATCTGTCTTTGCAAAAGCACCACAGATTTACAATAAACTTCCAAAATACCTGCGTACACTGGATGATATAAAGCTATTCAAGATAGCTCTTTATAATTTGCTTATTGATAAATGCTATTATAGCTTAAAAGACTACTTTAGTGATGATTTGGAAAGTCTGATTTATTATCAAGCTCAATCGTAGCTTAAGTTTGTGATGCGTCTATTTGAAACAATTCCTGAATTTGACTAATAATATTTTGTAATGTATGCATGTAATGAAATGTAACTTTTGACCTTTTATCATTGTAAACCCTAGCGGTAGGACATATTGATCTTATATATTTACTATTTCCACCTTGTACAACATATGATCCACAATGAAATAAATGATTGATTGATTGATTGATATATTCTTTTAAGCATTTAAGATTCTCAAACCCGATAAATTAAATTAATCTTTATTCTACCCTGCACTTTAAGACTTGTCGATGTGGGCCGCAAAGCTAGTAAGCTAGTTGTCTATAGCAACTCACTGGCGACCAGTGAGAGGACGGAGAAAGAGAGGTAGACCAAGGCTGCGATGGAGCGACGACATGAGAAAATTTGACAGTGTATGGGAGACAGTAGTAGACTGTAGAGCGGGATGAGTGGAAGAGAATGGGGTAGACCTTTACCCAGCAGTGGTAAGAAAAAAAATAATCTTTAGCGACAACTGTATGGTCTATAGGTTTTAGTAATGATATGATAATGATCGTTTCTTATATATACTACGTTATTCACTTAAAAATAATATAAAATTCAAAATATTATTCATTACAATTAAAATTGATTTTAGCAAATGTTAGAAATTGTAGATTAAAATATAATTTAAATAGAATCATATTATAAAATAATTCTTAATTGGATGAAAATAAATAACATAAATTAATATGGCCATTGGCAACAAGAGCACTATGGCCATAGGCGACAAGAGCACTTCTTGGAAGGTTTATTTGTTGTAAAGATCCTATCGAATTTCTGGTCAAAGGCCTCCACCATTCATCCCGTTCCAAAGCTACCCTCTTCCATCAACTGTCAATCAAATATCTTTATTATGTTTACGTCCAAATTACACACATGCCATTCGTTTTGCAACATTCGGTCAATGTACTGAAATCATCACTCCATCGCAGCCTTGGTCTACGTCTCTTTCCTTTCTCCCTCTGATCGCCAATTGGTAACAACAGAAGTACAATGTTCGTGGTACATTCGACAAACGTGATCCGCTCTATCAGAATTCGGTTAATGATTAATTATTCAGAATTCTGAGCCAATATATTGTTGAGTTAGAACTTAGAATAGTCATAGTCTAGGCTTGAAACTTTATTTCCACAAATTTTCAAAGGTGGTAGCCGACCCTGAAATAGAAGGAGAAGCACGGCGCTATTTAGCCGCTGCAGCGTGCCTTCGAGTCGCTTTACGCACATTAAGGCCAGCGCTGCGGCCGCTTGACCTGTTGCGATGTGAAGCGCTACATGCGCTGGGCGCGCAGGCTCGCGCTCGTCTCCTAACTACAAAATATAGGTAAGTGCGTGTGATAAAATTAATGCTCCATTTATTTCATCATTATTATTTTATCCTCAGGCAGCCCACTTCTGGACATAAACCGCCTGTATCCAGCGCTTGCCTGCGGCTTTCTTCAGGTCGTCTGACCATTTGATCGCTGCGTTTGCCGGTGCATGATCGCCATTCGAGAACCCTTCTGCCCCATGGCGTTTTATTTTATTTTATTTAAACTTTAATGTACAAAATATACCAATAGGCGGACATTCTAACAGCCAACCTTTGGGTCAAGCAGAGATCTTAAATGACAATAACAGTAAGATACAATATCTAATATCAAAATGTAATAAACTTACGTGAACTATATATACATAAAAATATATAAACGAAATATATATATATTATAAAAAAATATTTTGGATTAACAACGGTGTCAATCCGAATTAACGCGGCACAATACGCCTAAAGAAAAGAAATTGTACACAAGACGTTTAAAACTTGCATGGCTGGAAGCTGATCGAATTGGTTCAGGTAGCCCATGGAAAATTGAAAATGAGAAAAATGAAATTTTTAGACTATTTTTACTATTTGTTTTTCAATATGGCCAAAACTATAAATTTTTCGAGAACGATGTGTTTGACACTAATAAAATAAATTATCTACGATTTGAGCCTAATTTCAACTTTTAAGACTTAAACGACAGAGATGATTGATCATGTAATGTAAAATGTAAATGAATAAAAAAACATGAATTAAAAATTTATTGGGCTACATTTAAAAATACAAATTGGTATACTTATTGTCACGAGCAAACATGATGATTGTGCCAGATTGGCGATATCGACGGCGCCGCTGTGTCGGTCTGCGCGCGCGGACTCGGCCGCCGGAGCCCTGCCGCACCTGGGGCCCGCGTCACCGGAGGCCGCCACGCCGTGGATGCGGCTGTACCTGTACCACGTGGCCGGCTACGGCCCGCCCACGCTGCTGCTAACCAAAGGTAGCTGTCTGCAGCTGCGGCGATGGCAGGCGAGGCCGCCACGCCGTGGATGCGGCTGTACCTGTACCACGTGGCCGGCTACGGCCCGCCCACGCTGCTGCTAACCAAAGGTAGCTGTCTGCAGCTGCGGCGATGGCAGGCGAGGCCGCCACGCCGTGGATGCGGCTGTACCTGTACCACGTCGCCATCACACCGTATATGCGACTGTATCTTTTTTTATATCACTTTATTAATTATCAAATCAAATCATTTATTTGCATAAAATAGGATAAGTTTACAATGCCTAGGTGGTACACAAATATAAGTAGCAATCCTATTTAGCCAGATTAGATGTGCGCGTAATGAAAGAAATGGTGCAAGTAATGATGATGATGATTTCGTTGACAGGCACCCAACTGCGCGGCATTCCCCGTCCTCTCCTCGGCTTCGGCGGACTGTCAGTGACATCGTGGACAGCGGAGTCAGCGCTGGACGGCAGCGGCACAGCACTTCCAGCGGCTGCAGCGCTCGCGGCCGCCAACACTGCGCTGCGGCGAGCACCGGTGTTGCTGCAAGCCGTCGCTGTCAGGAAGACGCCGAGCCTCACGCATCTGCTGTTCCCGCTGGAGGCTGACGGCGATCTAGGTACGATTGTTTTGAATATTTTTTTTCGTATCTACAGCAATGATAATTTATAAGAAATGGTATTAAAACAACTATTACAAAAAAGGTTTACTAGGCATAACGAATAATTTTTGATTTTATGTTTAAATGAAAGACCTCACTCTAATTGGTAAATTAAACACATTGCACATTGGTAAAATAAATACATCGATAAAACTTAAACTAACTGAGATACCTATGACGAAGTTTAACTCACGTGCATTTTGGACGATGCAATACGTGCTCTATACTAATGGCTAGCGGTGACGTCACGCCTAGGTAATTTACAAGGGTGAGACTAAATTTTGTTCGACAACTACCTTAAATATTGCGTTTATATAAATAGTTCCTAAATGAAAGTTTCTTTACTTTTTATGTGTTCATCGATTATAATATATTTTTTTAGTAATTTAATATTTTCAAAATGGACTATCCCATCTATTTTTAAATTATTATAAAAAGTTTCCTGTGCAAAAATTCAAAATGTTAATTTTAATAACGAATTTAAACATGTATGCTATCATGAAATATCAGTACTTTTTCAATTTTTGAACCTTTTCGTCATACCAATTCGTAACATAAATGTTAATAATAAAGTGTTATGTATTCGTATACCGTGCTGGACTAAATACTAATATCCTTAACATTATTCCAGTAATTTAAGAGTTTATACAACAATGGAGTACTGTAAAATTTATACAACAACGGAATTTAATCAATACGAGTAGAGTATAAACCTGCATTAGATTTTGGCTTAATTCCGACCGTAATTTCAGTCACTGGACACTGGACAGTGTCAAACGCTCTGGCCATGCCGTTTTACAGTGGGTACTTTAAAGTCTACGGTTGTCACGTACCTAGAGCTTTAATGCGAGTTTACATTAGTCCAGTAGAATTCAATTGCCGAGTGGGATCTAATAGTTAAGCTCTATTCAAACGGACGCGAATCCCGCGCGGGACGCGGGACGACCACAGGAATAAGAATACTTGGAAGTGCCTTAAGCAGACCAGTTAACTTTGGCATACGCTATGGCACTTCTACCGAATTCTTTATTTTTCTGTGGGCGTCCCGCGTCCCGCGCGGGATTCTTGCCAGTTTGAATGGAGCTTTAAAATCCCTTATTGTTACAGAGTGTCAAACGCTCTGGTCTCGACATGCGGGTTTACGGAGACTGCTCAAAAGGCTACGGTTGTCACGTACGGTGGGCTACGTGACGCTGGCCGACATCGGCGTGCCGGACCTCGGATGTGCGCGACCGCCATCTAGCGTGCAACTTGGTAAACTTCATGTTTTTATTTATACTTACATATTATTTTAAAGGCGTGAATGGCTTATTTAAAGGCGGTGGCTTTGTCTACTAACAGATCACCTGTTGGTGATTGAGAAAATCTTAATCATAAGTGTAAGGTTAAACTGATAAGTGCGAAAGTCTGTCTGATGTCTGTTACGCTTTCACGGCCAAACTAGTGAACTGATTTTAATGAAATTTGGTATGAGTATAGTTGAAAACCCAGGATCAAATATTGGAGCAGGCTGTGCTGCTGGAATCTGCTCGTTGGGTATAAATTTAAGCATAAAATATCCTTAAACATGTTACGTATGAGGCAATAAAGGATGTTAAAGATTGTGCAAAGTGAAGAAGAACACGAATAAAGCGGTGCTTGAAAGAATAATGAGAGACATACAAGCAAAGAGTAATAAAAGTAAGTAAGTACATGATAGAAAATCGAGTGATACTCGTAGTTTGCTAATTTCTTTTGACAATTGGCAGATGGTTTCACAAATCGAAATCTACAATGACAATAGGGAATATGCGTGATATTATTTATATTTTTAAATGATAGATAACATCATTACATTATTAAGTCCACAAAACAAAATCGCATCAAAATTAAAAAAATAAGCGAGATAGAAAAATCAAAATATGATCGTCAATATTTGATTTCAAACGCCACCATTTTTTGCGCGCCACGATGACGTAACTAGTATGGTCGCACCATGGCCTTAGTGTTTAAAATACTAGACCCATGGGTCACACGTATAAACACAAGCAAGGGGCAACCTGTAGATAATCTGTTTCCATCCGAGCAGTGTGTGATTGTTTTTGATGATTTATGGATTTAATATATTCTAATCAAATTTACGAGTGGATTTCGAGTCTTATTTCGAATCATCTTGTCTGGCAATTAATCAACACCAATAATTCCATGCATCTAATCCTACGGGTGGCTTACTACGATCTCCTGATTCCATCGTAATGCGAGTGAATTAGCGAGGTGTCGGCCTTACACACCATAATGCGCCATCTCGCGTACTCATTCGTATTTGGATGGAATTAAGAGATGATAGTAAGCCGTCTGACGTGGTTAGTCTCCAACTGACTTCACCGCTCTCTGAAAGTAATCTGTTTTCATCTGAGCTGTTTTTAATTGTTTCTACTCATATGTTGATTTATTTTATTCTAATAAAAATTGTGAGTGGATTCAATTCAATTCAATTTATTCATTAAACAATTTACATTGTATGCGAATTATATAAGTCAATCAACTACAAATTTAAACAAATAAAATTTAAAACAGTACAGTACAAATACATTGCATATATATATAAATGTCCAATTCTCCATTAAATTAAATGTCAATATTACAGTCATGTAAACTTAAAATCGTCAACTTCATAACAGCACTTCTCCAACAATAACTGCCTTAATCTTTCTTTAAAAATCGAGAGCTCTCTAACTACTTTAAGGTCATTGGGTAACTTATTGAATAGTAATACAGTTTGATTTCTTGGACAATGTGTTACAACATTAAGAGTCGGCGTTATTACTCTATTCAAATCTTTCCGTCTCGTACCTTCTCGTCTTAACATTTCTTCATCTGTTTCGTATATACCTCTTTTTTTGATAAAATCTGTGAGAAGCACAAATATGTATAAGCAAGGGACAGTTAAAATTTCAAGCTTTTTAAAGTATTGCTCACACGATTCCCATGGTGGTATACGGACCATTGTCCGAATAGCTCTTTTTTGGGCTACAAAAGCTTTATCAATATTATAATTATAGCTTTTACCCCAGAATTTTATGCTGTATCGTAGCTTGGATTCCACCAGAGCACAATATACTGATTTTAATTGGTCTTTTGTAAGCTCATCTCTCAAATTCCTAAGAGCACAGCATGCGCTACTTATGCTGCTTACAACTGCTTGCAACTCAGGTTTCCAGTTAAGGTACTCGTCCAGTTTTATACCTAGAAATTTAACGACTTTCACGGCTTCGACTGTCTCATTATTTAAACTAACTTCGAGTTTGTCTTTATTATTTGCCGTGGTTTTAAATAACATTACTTTTGTTTTGGACGTATTCAGTTTTAAGTTATTGACTGTAAACCAGTACTGAAATTGTTCGAGTGCCACATTTATTTTTATATTCAGATTATCTATGTTTTTGTCCCATAATACAGCATTTGTGTCGTCAGCAAATATAACCAGTTTCAGATCAGTTTGCGTTTCCGTCATATAATTAATTACATCATTAATGAAGATCAGAAAAAGTATAGGTCCCAGAATTGATCCTTGCGGTACGCCCCTAACTATTTTACACAGTTTTGAATGTTGTTTTGAGTTTAAAAATTTTCCTTTAGCGTCTTTCACCTCTACAAATTGTTGTCTGTTGCTTAAGTAGGATTTTAATAATTTTAATGTTTTTCCTGTTATACCATAGTGTTCTAGTTTCATTATGAGGATATCATAATCAATAGAGTCAAAGGCGGAACTCAAATCTAAGAATACACCTGCAGCCTTAAATTTTTCATTCAATTTGCTTGTTACATCATCTATAATAGTATCCATAGCATTTGCAGTACCAATGCCCTCCTGATATCCGTACTGTCTTTCATTTAAAATTTTATTGTCTTTCAGGTGCTTGACAATTCTTGCTTTGATGATTTTCTCAAAAATTTTTGAAATTATTGTCAGCATAGCAACCGCTCTAAAATTAGATGGATCTAATTTAGACTTATTTTTATGAACTGGTATTATTTTTGCTACCTTTAACTGATCAGGAAACAATTCCATTTCATAACAATTATTAAAAAAGCGGGCCAAAGGTTCCGCCAAGATGTCAATGTGTTGTTTAATTATAGATATGGGCATGTCATCATAGCCAGAAGATCTTTTGTCATTCATTTTTTTTACTATGTTATTTACTTCCTTTGCGGTTACCTCTTTATAATCTATTGAGGGAAATGTTTTATTGGTACATTTTTTTAAAAGGTCTTGGGATTCTTCTACACTCCCGGAGGATGTTTGTTTACCATGATCAAAAATTTCGGCAAATTTAAATTAAAATTTTCGAGTCTTATTTCGTCCATGGATGAAAGTATTAAGTTAATATGACGGGGCGAAATTACTTCTTTGACTGGCAACCCCTGAAACTCAGGACGTCACCAGTATCACGCCCACCCGCGTCCCGTTTTTGTTGTTTAAATTGCGCGCTCATTTTTGGAGTTTTCAATAATTTACTTCTAACTACAATACAATAACTCTTTTTTGCACAACAAGTATGCATTGTTAAATACAAGCAATCACAAGAAAAATAACCTTGCGCAAAGGCGGTCTTATCGCAATAGCAATTTCTTCCAGACAACCTTTCGGAAAATTGAATAAGGATATTAAAGATTGTGCGCGGTAGGTGTCAAAAAGAGAAAAAAAAAATTAATAGACATCACAACATAAACTTACACAGTATACTGTATACTATATAAATAGGCAACTGACACAGTATACTGTATACTATATAAATAGGCAACTGACACAAAAATAAAAAATACAGGCATTATCTAGAACTAATATAGATTACGAAATAAAATATTTTAACGATATGTAAATTTCATGCATATACCTTATTCTTTTTTTTATTCTAGTTGCGATGAGAAAGAAAAAAGAAGTATGCGGCATGGCGAAACCAATCAGCGAGCTGTCGATTTCCTCGTCCGACTCGACTGAGAAAACACAGGCGGATTACAGAAAGACCATGACTGAAAGACTGCAATCGCCCATAGAATCGCACTTCGCAGTCACGCCCACAGCCGATAGTAAAAACAACTCGCCATCGAACGGCTTCACCAGCGTCGAATGCGGACAGTTACTATGCGAAGAGTTAGACAACCTAGCCATAGACGAACAATCAACTACAACACAATCGATCGATTGTCCCGATGACATAATCCCCATACATTCTAACTCCACCAGCATCGAAGATTTGAAAGATACGAAAAAACATTCCATTGAAAATTCCTTGAGCAAAGAATCGATTGCCCTTTCAGACGATTTAGTTCCGATTCACTCGTCTTTAGCCAGTATTGAGAATTTCAATTTCGATAGCAAGAAAGGCAGTGAGACCCCGAGCGAGAAGTCGATGAACCAGTTGAATGATTTGTTGAGCCCCGCCGAGGAATCGATATCGATGTTTACGCAGTTGTCGGATAAGTTGACGGAAATGACGGCAGAGGGCGACAGCGGCGTTGACACGGCACATAACTATTCTGATGAGGAGACTTGTAAGCCAGAGGTTGGTATATTGTTTTTTTTTAACTTTATATTTTTTATATCTGACTAATTTAATTTGATGACAATATGCGCGACTTCATTTAATTGCCTGTGTATATTGCTTATAATCTTCTTCAAGAAACAAGCTACCATAATGTATTTTAAGTCCGTTTCGTAGTTTCAAAGTTCATGGCGTTGAAACGAATAAAGACATAACATTTTTGTAGAATAACAGAGATTATAGTATCAAGACTTTGTTTTTCAAAATAATTTTACTCTTGGTTTTAGAAATGGACGATACTGGATCTTCAGTACGGCATTCCTCTGTTCGACGAAACGATGTGCGAAAAAATTTGCAGCTGCCTGGTGGACCGGATAGCCAAGCCAGAATTGTAAGTTTTATTTTGTATCTATGTATTTGAATAACCCCTACTGTCTCTAGGCCTATGACACTGAATTATAAAGAGTACTAATGTACAGAACGGACACTCACACCCTCCCACCCGAAACAGATACCGCACCGAGCCGCGCAGATTTAAGGCCGGGTCACCAAATGCGTGGCGTGCACACCACGCACTCGCATGAGTTGTAATGAATGAAACTGTAAGAGACCTGACAGACCGGTTGAGTGGCGTGGCGGGCATAAAATGCACGCGTAACCTACTTGTTTTTTAATTAGATGCAGTTCTGCGTGCGCGTGTCTAGCGTTACGGCAACGTCGCACACGCGTGTCCAGTGATAACGTTGTATTTACATGGTGCTCCTTGTTAGATGTCAGACCGGACGTGCACGCACACGCATTGGACAGTGCTGCTCGTAACGCACGCGCGGCCGTTGCATTTATTTACGACTTTGATACAGTTAACGAGTGTTTTTTTGTAATGGACTGTTCTTTGATTATATTCTTCATATTACTCAAGCTCTCGACATAGTTTATGATATTCGCCGCATTCCTCTCTTTTCTTGTTAATATCGTATCTTATTAAATCGTATTGCGTGCGTGCGTGACGTGTGCTGCATCGCTTTTGCCGGTGTGACAGGGTATACACGCGCGTACGCACGCCACGCCACGCAAGCAACGCACGCCACGTATCGAGTGTGTCCCGGCCTTTAGGGTAAAAATCGAGAACAAAACAATGCAAGAATGACACTTCAGCCGCCCGGCCCCGCTGCGACAATTGTGACGCAGATACGATAAATAACCAACCCTACGAGTAACACACACACACATTGACTCGCGTGCGTACGCGACCGAATCGTAGTAGTAGTAATAGGTATCGGGCTCGCTGCTGTTGTATGGAGTGTCCGGTGTGTGCTTATGATACTCGTATGTATGTATAAACGTTCCTCAAGAATCTGGCTGTCATGCGCAAATTGTGTTTTTTTTTAAATATATTTTGTCTTCCAGAGTTACAGGTGTACAAACCATTCAGCTATATTATATTTAAAACAATGTCATTGGTGTAATATCACACTTTTCATTACAGATTAGAGAAAATAAAAGAAGATAACGATTTCATCCGATCCGACATACTTAAGTTTGTTTCACAATGCCAGGTACGCATTTAATCAATATTCTGAAATCCTACTTTATTTAATTCTGTAATTTAATGAAATTTGGACATCTTTACCAACATTTATTAAGTTATGAGTGTTTACCAAAAAAAAAAATATATAAATTCCTCAAGATTAGTAGGTATAAAAATGTAAATATATTTTCCTTTTTAGTACTACCCTGGTGAAGACATGGGGATAGTAAAACGCGGCTCCCTTGTGCCTCTGCCCAGAAAGAACCTCGTGTTCGAAAATGGAAGAATTACAGAGTGGAACGGAAAGTGAGGCCGTCTCGCTCGCACATGCCATAACCACCCATCGAGTGTGAAAGAGATGCACTTACTTGTGATTAGGTTGAGCTTTACTAGAGGTCGGAGATGTATCATTTATATTTATGTATATTTAAAAAAAAAATTTTGCTGTACTCCGCGAGATTCGTTGAAAGTAGTTTTTCATAGAAATATTGTAAGTGATAAAGTATTAAATCGGCAAAATTTTAATAGGTATTTAAAATGGCATGACAAAATCTTAATCTTATACCATGTGTTCAGATTTAAAGACGAATATAGTTTCTGCGTCTTGTAAATTGTATGAGTAAAATCATGCTTTGATAAATTTACAAAAAAATACTTATTCTGTCAGATAACGTGCCAATAATTCTTCGATACAAAATCTTATTTTTTAAATGAGTAATGCACTTACATAAGAATATCGTAGAATCTGCATCTCACCGTGTTATTATGGAGACATAAGACGTAACTTCTACTTTTTGTCATTCAGATATAAAAGTATCTTCTAAAATACTTTACGATTTACTTGCTGATTTGAGTTTTCAAACTAGTTATTTTTCTAAAGTGCAACCGGTGGCCCTAATCCCGATACTAATATTCACAATAGTTTTATTATTCTTCTACATCTGAGTTCACATTTGCCCGGGAATTTCCCTTTAATTGCTTCTTTTCAATTGTGCTTTCTACTTTTTTCCTTTTTTCTCTAAAATACCCGAAGGGCGAAAGGTAGCTTTACATACAATCAAACAATAATATTAAATTATATATGTTAATACTAATAGTGTATTAGTATTTACAACATATATGTCCCCTATTGACATGTTATCTGACTGTACATATGGATTTATAACCAAACTACGATGAATGTTAGCCAACCTCATGATTTTGTCAATTAATATTAAGTTGATGTAATATATCTACTACAGTTACCTGTACGAAAGTATTTATCTGTATAAAGTACTTTTTAGTATTTGAAAAGGTATTAATTTGACGGCACCTAATTAAAGGTGGCATCTAAATTGATCAACCTGAGGCTTGTCTGTCCCGTAAATAAAATGAAAGATACTTTTATCTACTATATTATGTTAATCGTTAATTAGTTAAATACAGAATTTGCAGAAATCTGCACAAATAGAAGTTGGTGTTAAGTACTTAAAACTTGTCCAAAAATATAATTAAAATTTAATCCATTCCTAAACTTAAACAAAAAATTATATTTTGGAAAAATATGGATAATTTATTTCCTTAAATATACATTCCTCGTGGCCTAACACATGTGTCCTATTTAAACTAATTTTGGCTCGCATTTATTCCATTTTGATTGAAAATATGAAAAAAGTGTCGTACCTCTTAATTTACATAGGCTTTGACTTAGTTTTAGTATTTGAGTTTTGTTGTTATAATCTGTGATGTATAAAACAAGTATAAATGGTTTTTATTAAAAAAATAAATCATAAAAATGATCTAAATTTCAAAGATAGATCTATTTTATTTTTCTTCTAAAAGGCCGTTGAATGTTTTTTTTATTTGTCACACAGCATTTTAGTGAACGAGTGAACATCGGCCAAAAATCGTACTCCCTTTGGAAGTGGTAATATGAAAGACAAATACAATCCACCACTACCTGGTCTAAAAACATTTCTATAATAACGATTTATTTGCTTGGCCCTCGCTGCGTTAAGCGGGCGGTTCATGTCATATCATAGAACAGCGCTGCGGGACACGCGAGTGTGTCCGCGTGACGGAGCACGCGAGTGTGTCCGCGTCGCACGCGCAGTGCTTGTACAGTCTTTACAATAAGTTACAACAACAATCTGGACGTGACATATGGGCTGATTGGCTGACGCCATTGTTCACGTCTAAGTAATAATCTACGCTAGGCTAAGTAATATATCAATAAATAATCTATAGTTATCGACTGTACACCTACGCGATCGAAATTATACTGGCGGCGCTGCGAGAGACTGGAGTCCGTCGCGGACGCCAGCGACGCAGCAGGCGGGCGCACGGCGCGGACGTCCGCGTCGGGCAACCGCGACGGGCGACCGCTTAACGCACCGAAGGCCCTATTAGCCCACCTGCTCAAACAGGTGATCTTTTAACAAGTCGGTGGTCTGCACAAAAATAATACAATTTGAGACAACATTTAGCAGTATGGCGTACCAAACACAGTGTAATCCATTAACTATCATCTTCACGGGTCCCTCTGGAATTTGAGGAGGTCTGCCGCCATTCAAATTTTTTGCATGTGGTGCGAATTTAACCTTCTGCAATTCTGAAATCTGCAATTTCAACCTTGTCAACTTTATGCTAACATGTACGTATGAGCCAAACATAAGAATTGCAATCCTACTCGCACATCATTTTTTAAATTAAGTAGTCTTTCTTCAGACTAGTTTCTTTCAGATTTCTGCCAATTTTATTAAGGTAAATAATTTAATTGGGTGGACATGGGGTGGACTGTATTCGTACAGATTGTTTAATTATGTTATATTTTTAGGTTAAATTACGCTAGTCTATGTGTTTTAATTTAAATTAATAATGTTATAAACATTCATGTTATAATATAAAACAATTCTTCATATGAGATTTTATTTTGTTAAGATATTAATTTCACAAATTAGGATTCTTTTTATTCAATTTTTAATTTTCTATTAAAAATATATGTGTAAGTAAATGTTTTAATTCATGTCATAATTGTTATTTTTTAAAATAAATAAACTCTGAAGGCGCCAATGTGAATGTACTAAGGACATAAACGTTTTAGATGTTTCCCTAATATTGATGAGTTTAAAATGTAAATAAAATTTTATGTAAATCAAGTGTCATTGAGAAAGGGACGTCATTTCGTGGCGATTTCGATGCTCTTTGGGAAAAAAGACAGCAATCTAACACTGAAATGTGTAAACTATAAAAATATATCTCGTTAATTTCGAGTCCCATTATCGCCATCACTTATTTCTCTTATTATATTATTACTAATTGTTTCCCGCAGCTCCGCCAGCGTCAAAAAGTAGCCTATGTTTGACCCCGGGTCTTCAACTATATTCATACCAAATTTCATCAAAATCCGTTTAGCGGTTTAGCCGTGAAAGCGTAACAGACAAACAGACAGACAGACAGAAAGACAGACAAACTTTCGCATTTTTAATATTTTAATTTCGAGTCCCATCATCGCCATCACTTATTTCTCTTATTATATTATTACTAACTGTTTTCCGCAGCTCCGCCTGCGTCAAAAAGTTGCCTATGTTTAACCTCGGGTCTTCAACTATATTCATACCAAATTTCATCAAAATCTGTTCAGCGGTTTGGCCGTGAAAGCGTAACAGACAGACCGACTTTCGCATTTATAATATATCTCTTATTTCCATCCAAATGCGAGTGAGTAAGCGAGATGTCGCCTTAAACACCGTATTGCGCCATCTCGCATATTAAGAGATGATAGTAAGCCGTCAAAAATGACGTTTCTTTCTTAATGCATGCCAGAGTTATATTAAAGTAACCTGCACATACATACATAAACGTGACCTAGATGAAAAAACCAAGTGACAATGCTTAGTTTGTACTCACGAATTTATGGAAAAGATCCTATGTACCTCACCTCAACGGTTCTGACATAAATTTAAACAAATCAACTCGTCTATCTAGCGGGGCCCTCGGTTGTATTACGCTCGAAGTACTTATAAATAATAGTGATCGTTACTTTTCGCTATGTACCTCTGGATTTATATATGAACTTCAAAAAATCTTTAGAAAGATGACTTTCATTTATTTTCCCCCACATTTGTCTTCCTTGTTATATTATTTGGAGTTGTACCATAAGTTTACTACTTTCAGGACCACAATGTTGAATTGGTTAGTCAACTAAAAATAAATTGTGTATTTTATGTATTTTACTGATATAATAGACTATTTCGGAGACAATATATGGAGCATCTCATCACCTTAAGTTGAACATACCTGTATGCTCCTTACAGTGTTACGCCAACTCCTCAATTCTCGCTGCAAATTTCTGGAACAAGCTTCCTTTGGAGACAAAAGAGCTGTCTTTTCACTCTTTCAAATCTCGGGTTAGGGAATACTATGAACGATCGGACTTGAGCTGAGCTTACTGTTTTTATGTGTAATTAAATTTGTATGTTAGATGTAAGTCTATGCACCTAAGATTTCTTTGCGTGTTGTGCCCTCTTCTGTGCCCATATGTCTATGTCCTATGTTAGTTTGGTTGACTGGAAGAGATCCCTATTTGGGATAAGTCCGTCTTTTGTTGTAACCTGTATTCTGATACTATGTTCTTTGTATACAATAAAGATTTTTACATACATACATACAATTTGAACGAAAAAATTCTAAAAATTATATTTATTTTATTATTTAATTTTAAAGAGTTCATAGTGATGACGTCACGTAGCTTTAATGGCCATCTCGAGCTGCAAGTTAAAAAACAAAAATTACTAAGGGATTAAAAAATATGTATGTCAGTGTCAAATGTCAAAGTCAAGATGGTCCGTGAGCCGCGAGTTGGTCTCTTGATTATTTACTATAAAATAGCAAAATATCTAGGTACCCCATTTTTCGTATCTATTACATATTGGCCTGTTTATTGGACACTTTATCATTATCTGGACACTTTATCATTATCTGGACACCGATTCTTCATTCTAACAAGTTTACTCTAAAAAGTTTACTCGAACAGAGATGACATTTATCATGGGTGACAAGTACGTGAAGCGCTACCAAACAAAAAATATTTATTCACTACACTGTGCTGCCAACCTAAAAAAAAACTTCCGGCTACGTCTTCGGCTACGTCACACAATAACCTTGCAAAAAAATGGAATGTGACGTCGCGCCTTCGCGACGTCACATTCTTAAAAAATACTTGCTTAACTAAAAATCTGATCAATGTAATCTATTCCCTAACGCTATTCCTCGAAATAGTTTACGAATTAGACATTTTCATGAAAAAGTTGACTAGTCAATTTGCAAGATAGTACCATTGAACTAGTATTTAACCCTGAAAGTGTTTGTATTTAATTTGAATCCACCATAAATATGTTTCGTATGATAATAATAATATCTTCTCATAATAAACAAGTAATGTGGAAAAAACTGTTGTGAAATAGTTTAAATAAGAAAATAACTATGAGGTACATTGGTATTACATAGCAATGGTGTTGAAAAGGCTTTACTTGAGAATATGAAGTCAAATTGTATAGGACCCTACTGGACAGACAATTTTTTTTATCGATTTTCTCACGTTTTGTTAAAGATTCTTTGAAGTTCATATATAATTCGAGAGGTAACTATATAACTAAGAGTAACAATCACTATTATTTTTATGTACTTTGAGCGTAATACAACCAGGGGCGTTCGGCTGGATAGATGAGTTGATTTTTTAAAATTTCCTACAGAACCGTTGAGGTAAATAGGATCTTTTCAGTAAATTCGTGATGTACATTGAACAAACTAAACATTGCCACTTGGTTTTTTCTAGGTCACGTGACCCTGCTAGATCGAAATTATTATTTCTGGTCAGAGATACCTTCTTTGGGTAACATAAATGTCTTATCTATTGATTCCGTCCCAAAGTACTTTCAGTTGTAATGAAACTGCATGCCCATGAAATACATCCTCCAAGTTTAAAGTATGTGTTACTCGAAATACAACTGAATTCAGAAATTATTCAAAGAATTTTATTTTTTTATTGTAACTTAAACCCTTAGGGAAGTGGACGAACTTTGCTTCATCTCTTATACTTGGCTTTAGACCGCGAGAAGCTAACTGATATCATCGGATATCTTTCACTGCATCGCTTAGCATAGCATTTCGCTGTGTAAAGTGTGAAAGACGTGAAACGAAGCGTGTCTACTTCTAGTCTCTCACTAGCTACAGCTCTCATGCTCCACCATTCTCGGTATGATTGAATCACGTCGCTTAGTTCCTAGTTTCCGTTGCATCACTTTGCTTGCCGGTTCGCTCGCTCGCCTGCAGCTTCGAGCAGACTGGCGGTCGAAACTAAGCGAAGGAATGTGAGAAGTGAAGTGGGTTCACATCGAAAACGTTTAACCATAGACCATGGACTTGTATATTAATAAGGGCTGAACTCTTTGATTTAAAACCCGAGCAGAAAAAGATAGAAATAGTGGAGGAATCTATCTCTATTTAATAGGGTAACCATGATGATGTTTTTAATTGGGACAAAATATTTTAAGCTTCGTAAATACTGCACTTAAGTAGCTAGCTAATAGCTTAGCGGTACGTGAATGTTGGTGACGGTTACGCGAGTTAAGCAACAGCAGGAGCGACCTAACTTGGAGTGGACAACACATGGCGTATTACGTTCAGCCGTTAGTCCTGCTTGTCTAGTGGAGCCAAGGTCACTGGTAAAGTTTCCTTGTCTTCCCCGAGGGAGCCAATAGGGGAGACATGTCTACGAAACGTTATTTTTGACTAGACTCCATCTTCCTTAAAGTCTGCTAAGCTATTTTGCTAGCTACTTATGTACAGTATTTACGATGTTTAAAATTGTTTGTCCCAATTATAACATGATCATGGTTATCCTATTAAAAAGAGATAGAAACCTCCACTATAGCTATCTATTTCTGCTCTGGTTTTAGGTCAAAAAGCTGAGTCCTGTTTAATATATTAAATCCATGCGTTTAACAAAATAAAACAAAGCAAGCAAACCTCTGGGCAAAACGACGCGGACGTCTCGAAGCGAAATAACCGAAGTTGGGCGTCGTCCATTGTGTAGGAATCAAAGAGTAAGGAGAGTTTATTTTGTATAAATAAAACTATCAGAAAGCCCAGGGTATGCTTTAATCATGGTACCTAGTAGTTATGGCAGCGCTGGTGATTATTACAATGTAGCGACTGCCGGTTGACCTTCTTAAACATTTTTTACTATTTAGTAAATCAAAACAACAGGCTCAGGATCCGGGGGTTTTAGTGGCCAACACTATCAGATATTTTAGACTGCAGCTACACATCTGACAACCTTGACAGCCATCTAGCAAAAATGGTCGGGGCAAAAAGTTAAGCGTGCCTTCAAGTATTAAGATTGATCCCCTACAATGGGTCCATATGATATTCTGTGACAATGGAATGCCATTGTAAGTAAGGGACACACAATGGTGTGAGGCCTCAAATCCTCCTAAGGATCTATGATAGGAGCTCCTAGTAATATTCTCGATCTATGGCAAGGTACATCTGAGAAAGTTTTCTTATGTCATTTATTCTCTTTCGAATTTCTGATGCTCTACTATTACCTCTAAATGCAGGACAGAAACGAGTGAGTGAACGAGATGGCGCAATACAAGATGTAAGGCGGCATCTCGTTTGCTCACTCGTTTCTGCCCTGCTATTAGAGATGATAGTACAAGGCATTGAAAGTGTAAGGCACCTGTTGGAATCCGCTATCTGTTTCATATATTGAAACTTAACAAAGTATAATTGGAAGATTGGCAATAAGTGAATTTTTAATCGGTTTAAATTTAATTACAATCGTTTAAAAAACATTTAATTCGTGTGAAATCGAATTTGAATGGCAACACTGAATTAAAAAAAATCCAATTGTTTTGATCATTTTGACATTGACATTTTCAGAGTTCTCGGTTCTCGACTTGTCGTTGTCTTTCTACAAGAATTGTGAAAGTTGTGGAATATTTTAGTAAATTAACAACAATTCAAATAAAAATCACCGGCGTGCATAATTAGCATTTAAACTGGCAGTGAGTGATAAGGATAATCTACAGAAGATGGAAGTAGATCAGTTTGCCAACGAGTGGAGCTACGCCGGCGAAGGCTCACGTCTGCCTCTCATCGATGAATCGTCTGCACTTGGGACCCAGCCACCGAAAGACAGGTAATTCTAACCTATTTGACCGGCTGTTGCTCTTTGTAAACTCTCTACGCACCTAATTTATTAGCACGCCTATGTTTATCCTTAAATGGCTAACACGTTCTCGGCCTAGATAAAAAAAGTTAACGATGAGCCGCCCACACTCAACATTGATGGCTTTTTAAATTGTTCCGTTTGAAAAAGTTATAATCTATAAGTGCCTACCGTTTCCAAATTTCTTGTGTTTGATATTACTAACTTTGCACTGGTCTTTAATCATTCTTTATGGTGCTAAAACTTGGACTATTGGCTGTTATCATAAGAAAATGATACCTATATGCTTATATTATGCTTGAGATGTGGTGCTGTAGAAGATTGTTATGCATACCATAGACTACCATGCACTACCATGAATGGACCCTCAATTTCTTTACTCATGCCAGTGGAAAGCTATGACATTTTGAACACATTTCATTAATGTTGTGAAGATAAACGAGTGAAAAAATAACAATGATAACTTAGTGCAAGTTTTTGAATTTTCAAATATCCATCATTTATGTTCATAGCTATGCATAATAAAATGAGTTTGAACTATTATATTAAGAAATTATAATAGGATCTCATTGAAATTGCAAATGAAATATGCAATATTTAGGAGAGATTTATTGTACCACCAGTAAAACATACCTAACCAGCACTGTAATATACAAAAATAAATAAAACATACTCTAGTTACGAAATTATTTGTAAATTGTGTATGTTGTAATAATTTTTTTTTTCTTTTTCTTAATCTTGCAATCAGTCTTAAGACTATAAGCGGATGTGTTAATGGAATAGTTGCTTGTTGAGGGAGTTCCCCAGTGGGAACCTCTTCTCTCTCGATATTAACTTTTTAAGGATTGTTGTCAGTTGCAGAATCCATTATGGCATGTCTCCTCAGGCGCCACTTATGTGCTGGCTTAGCTAGGCAGATGGCCAGTTGAATAGGGTGCCTTTCCAGCCTTTGTTTGTAACAGTTTGCAGCTACAGTTACTTCCTCCTTCACCGTTTTTATTTTGAGATATTCATTAACCTCTGAGTTCATAATGCACCATGGTGCATTTGCGATGGTCTTAAGAATAGCATTTTGTGCCCTCTGGATGATGTTTATGTTAGAGGAGGCAGCAGAGCCCCAAAGTTGGATTCCGTAGATCCATACCGGCTTCAATATTGTAGTAGTTTGTTGTCAGTGCTGAGCACAGAATTTCTACCCAGCAGCCACTTCAGATTTCTCATTTTAAGATTAATTTGATCTCTTTTAGATTGAATGTGGTGTTTCCAGGTTAGTTTTCGGTCGAGATGCACTCCCAGATACTTAACAGTGTCTATGTGGGGCAGTTCTTTGCCAAGCTTGATGGGAGGGCAGTTTCCATGTTGTAGCGAGAATGTTACCTGTATAGATTTAGTTGTGCTGACCTTTATCCTCCACTTTTCCAACCAGCTCTGTATATCTTTTAGGTTGTCCTGTACTTTTCTAGATGCAGTGGCTGGGTTACTGTCGCTTGCAAGAATGGCTGTGTCATTTGCATATGTTGCTGTGGTAACTCCCTCCCTCACGGGTAGGTCCTCTGTGAAAATTGTATACACGACGGGCCCGAGTACAGAGCCCTGTGGTGTGTTGCAGTTAATTAAATATTTTTTCTTTTTCATATGGACAAACTGAAAATTAATGTGACACAAAAAGTTTGATTCATATATTAAGAAATAAAGCCAAATTGAAGTACACACTGTCTTCCTACAAGTTGCATCCTCAGTGGTCTACTTCAGAGTCTAGGATCCGGTTTCATACCCATATTTTTTCTTTGTAATGTGTTTTACGGCCATGGATACAAGTCCTTTATATCCCTTCTTTATTTTTCTATCTTCTTCAGTTCTACAGTGTGGTTTCGTCAGGCCTTACGGTCTAGTTGGCAGACAAGTCTAGGCAGAAGAATTAGACTAAATGAAGAGGTAGAAAAACAGAACTAAGCAATTACTAGGATCTTTTGGCAACAAGCATGAAAATCAAATTAATCAAACACTGTATCACTTTCCAACCTACACTACAATGGCAAGGCAGCGTAACCCATTCTGAACCCATTTTTTACAGCAATTTCTGTCAGTCTATTAAACATCTGATAACTTTTTGAATTCGATAATGGGTTATCAATTGAATAGGTTTTTAAAAGTAAAAATCCTATTTTTTCGATTTATCGATTTATTTATAACTAACAAAAAATAATTCAGCTTCTCTTGCACCAGCTACAATTGTCCCAAACAATAAAATCGATTTATCAATTTAATTATAACTAACAAAAAATAATTCAGCTTCTCTTGCACCGGCTACAATTGTCCCAAACAATAAAAACCACCCCACTTTTTTTAGCCTTATTCAGATCACTACAAATTCTATACCATTAAAAAAGCACCATAAACCGAAATTTGATTTCTATAGAGCAAATTATGTTGCAATTAATAAAGAGTTATTGGATATAGATTGGGAGGGATTGTTTACCAATAAAAATGCTGAAAATGCAGTGCTCTATTTTAATGACAAAATGTACTATAAAAATGTAGTATATAAGGTCGATTGAAAATGGTATTAGTCATAATATTGAAAGTTTTTAGATATATATAAATACGACTAAATCTAATAAATCTGACATCCCAACTGATTTACATTTTTCTTGTAACTCTTCGAAAAAAGCCGAAGATGCACCGATGATGCACAAGATCGAAACAAAATAACCTATCTTTATGGCTCTATGGGCATATGCCTCTGCCACTTGGGTAGGCATATCAAAATTTAAAAAAAGTAAATGTCAGTGTCAACGTCAAACTATCGAAACGGTTAAATGTTTGATAGGTACGTCTACCGATGTGCCCCATAGTGCAGTCAATATCGATTTTTCAAGTTCAAGTTCACTTTCAGGGGAAACAAATGTGATTTTTTTTTATTCCAAGCCGTTCACAACTTTGTCTCTCTAGCGGTACCTGGGACGACCGACTGGTCGCTTTCAAGTGTCGATATCGTACAAAAATTATTCGACTTGCCGATTTTGCGTGTGTAACACTTTTCAAAAATAGCACTCCTGGGTGTTTTCATAGACGCTTTACCTTCTGGAGCCCTATTGTAACACTTTTCCTTTTTAGTTTAGACAAAAGTCTTTAGTTGTGACAAAAAATCTTTTGTTATGTAAAGTAAGAAAAACTACAATGAATTCATAAAGAACAATATGTATATTAGAAATAGGGCGTGGATTCTATTTTGTATATAAATATAGAACGACCTAGTTATTTCATCAACCTCACATTCACAACCACTGCCCTGGTAGATCTCGTTATGGCGAAGTGCAGATCCGTCCAATTATGTGTTGCAGTATAGATATGCTCGGCGTGGTGATCGTCGTGTACGGAATCGTATTGCAATGATTCCGTACCCAAGAGGTGAACCCTGGAATTGGGTAAATTGGGTATTTTAGCACACTCCCATTAACTTCTTTGACTGCCACATGCCTTTCATCTTAAGCTGAGAAGAACGATGGGCTACTGAAGGGACAGTTGGAGGAAAAAAGCATTATATAGTAAGCTGAGGCGTGGCAGTCAATTTACAGAAGGTTACTTAGTATAGCTCGGTAATATAAAACTATAAGAAACTAAGCAGTACCTAACAAAGGGTAATAGCTAAAGGCTAATAAAAATAAACCATAATAAGTACTACAGAGTAACGTCAACCTCCTGTTGTACAAATAAAACATACATTATAACTAAACTGGCGATTACATTCAATTTGAAAATTACAAACTAAGAAACAGCTCACTTATGTAAGCTATTGTATACGTACGGATATTGATGTTATGAAAATATTACTAATAGTACAATAAATAAGCAGTGCAAGAAATAACGAATAAGAACGTGGTACGGTCTGGTGTCTGTTATCGGACATGTTGTATGTGTAAGGAATATAATAAATTGGCGACACTAAATGACCGGTAGCGAAAAAAATATTGAACAAATCAGAAGTGTTCGTTTGGACTACTAACGTAGTCTATCCACGCGCGATGAAAATACGCTGATCTACGCCAAACGCCTCGCTGACTACTTTCCGGCTGGTACGCTGGTGGCTGCACGACATGGTTACGGTGAACAAGCGACGGGATGAGAAGTTAATTGAGTTTTACTATAAAAAATTAGCTCAAGGTAAATCTTGTGAATTATCTGATCATTTGATTTGTGATGTAATAATATATACTCGTGGTGATCCATTATTAAAGGCAGGGAGGGGCTCGTGGCGCTGGTTGTAGGGATACTCGCTCTTTATTAAATTATTTTACTGACGCCGCAATAGATCAGCAATAGTACGAATAAATTTGTGGAAAATACAAACGATAAAGATTCTCTTAGGCTTACCTTTCAACCGATTGCAGAACTGCGATCCGTTGTGGTAAATGCGATAAACTAGGCCATAAGTCTGAAAATTTTAGGTTTGGTAAGAAATGCTCAAATTGTAAACAATAATAGTGGTTTAAATAGAGTCATTATTTATACAGAAGATGTTGACACAAATATTGTACGTGTTAGTCATTCGGAACATCGCTCTCCCTGTCAAGAAATTGATATACCCGAACAAACTATTGATTTCAAACTTTTCTCTACTCGTTGTATAGCCCGTGCCCAAGTAGTATCTCCTTCTGAGAAAATCGGCATTGATACTGACACTTTAGCAGAAGATCGAGCTAGTTTAGCAAAACTTTTAGAGCGATTTGACCATGTATTTGATAATGATGGATACCTACTTACGTCTTTGAACAAGCGTGGTAGAAAATATAACAATGTCATAGCCGCAGACAAACTAAAACATTTTGTTATTCAAGAGTTTAGTATTGATGACGAGGTATGAAGATAATGTTATTTTTGTTAATTGTGTTATGTTTTGTTGATCTTTTCTTTAAATTGTTTTCTCTATAGAGAAAAAAGAGAAATAACTCGATTCATAAGAAAATGTTATTGATTGATTTGAAAATATTGTATTGTCGTTTAAGTAGAATGCATTAAGGTATCACAAAATAAAGTTGTAGTGCCGTATTGTATAAATATTTATTGATTTTATTTGGAGATATGATTAATTATGTGGGACAATGTAATGATACACAAATCAAACTGTACGATATATTGTCACAAAAAAAAAAAGAAGAAAAAAACAATCATAAGGATTGTTGTCTAATCGTTACAGCTCCAGAATAAGATAGGTGTCTCCCACAGTAATAAAGGGTGTGTCCCACAATAATATAGCGTGTGTCCCATAATAATAAAGTGTGTATCCCACAGTAATGAAGGGTGATAGTAAAGGTTGTGTTCCTACGAGGAGAACGGGTGTGTCCCACGACGAGAACGGGTGTGTCCCAGAACGAAACGGGGTGTGTTCCCACAATAAGTGTGTATGATTTATGATGTTGGTCAGTATGTAGATTATAATGAATCAATATTAATGCATACTACATTAAAACTACTCATTTAAAATTTAATATATTTATTTATTAAAACTTTATTGCACCACAAGTAAACATATTTATACAGTGGGCCATATGGGGTCAACCATATGGAGAAACAAAAAAAAATTGTGAAAATTATACTTACTTTACTTTAAGTTGTTTATAAGTACATAATTCAATCACAATATTTCGAGGTCGCAATAGTGTCATGGAAGGCCGAAAATTATGTAATACAATTTTTGAATAATTTTTCTCGTGTTTTGAATATACTGGTTATTCTAATTTTCTTTGTACTGATAACAATTGTCAAATGTGATCTTAGCTAACATTATTGAACTTATTGTTTATACGAGGTCGTAATTCATTTATTCAGGAAAGGCCGAGTATTAGAAATACCATTTACAAAACTTTGTTATGCACAGAAATGAATTGTATTAAAATCTGTTATGAGTTTTAAGAAACAGAATCACGTTATGTAAACAAGATTATAAGCTGTCATTAGTCTTACCAATTTGATAAAACTTATACCGACAAATAAGCTGAATGTCTATTGGTACGTTGTACGATCTAAATAAGTCGAATGTCTGTTAGAACTTAGAACGTGGTACGGTCTGGTGTCTGTTATCGGACAAGTTGTATGTGTAAGGAATATAATAAATTGGCAACACTAAATGACCGGTAGTTGAATGATAAATTCAAAAAAAATATTGAACGGTTAACCGATAACTTTTGAAAAGATGTAAAATGTAGGGCAGTTGTGCGTTGACTGTGAAGCAATAAACACGTGTGCTGTTATACTCGCTCATCTTTTATTTAACAGTACATAGGGACAGACAGACAGGATAGCGACTTTGTTTTATACTATGCAATATTAAATATTTGTTCTCTGTTGATTTATAAGTAAAATTTGACATTGTTATTATTATTACTAATTTGTATGTTTTTTATTTTCTTATTAACAATATTTGGTTTGTTTCTTGGAAAGTTATCTAAATTACAGTTAGTCACTACATTGAGTTTGTATTAATTCTTACCTACATTATGTACATGCACAATAAGTTATTCTTAGTTAAGGAGAAGCGGCGTCTCGTAACACAGCCACTTTATTGCCTAAAAGGAGGCTCCAGCTACTAACAATTTAAGGAAAAATGTGTTAGTGCAAATAAACAATTTTTTTTATTTATATTTTTTTATATTTAAATAATTTTACTATAAATTTATATGACGTGAGTTGAATGTACCTATAGTAACTATTGATTGGCATATAAAATACTGTAATAATTTAGCTATGCCAACTCGAAGATTTTGCAATTAGAAGATCTAACAAATGTAATTAAACAGTTAACCTCAGTGGTTTTGTGAAATGCATCTTATGAAAATGTGAAATAATAAATAATTAAACACCTATAGTAATTGACCTACATTTATGCAAACAAATAAATAAATAAAATTATTTGACCACTCATACAAAATCTGTCAACTGGTCAGTTTTGTATTGGTGTGGTGATCGAAAATTTGTTTTCATTTTTTTTTTTAGAAAGTAATTTAATTTTGATAAGCGGTCCCTTGGCCAACTAGGGATGCAACCGAGAAGACGATAAGATGAGTAGGTTTATCATTATCATTACATAGTATAAAACAAAGTAGCTGTCCGCTGTCTGTCCCTATGTATTTTGAAATCTTTAATACTACGCAACGGATCTTCATGTAGTTTTGTTTTTAAATAGATAGTGTTTCAAGATAAAGGTTTATATGTATAATATAAAACAGAAACACTAATAATTTTTGAAGTTTCTAATGTGATGTCGTAAATTGACACATTTTTTGCAAACATTCGCACGGATAAAAATAATGTGTTGTACATCTTAAAAAGATCTAGAAAATACGGTACCTATGTCTAAATATTGCAGTTACGTCACAACAACTACTTTTTCATGATAAAATTGGTAATAGTTACGCCGGTACAAACTAGGCCACATTATTCGTTTCTCGGTATTGATCCTTATCCATATAAATCATTTCATATTCAAGAATGGATGAACACCTGTAGATTACTCATTGACAGAATGAAATCAGACATTCCATTCCAAAGATTTTACGGATTTTGTTTTGTGTTTCAAACACAAACGATAAGGGAAAACCAGTGGTATCAATCTAACTGTGCATGATGCGTTCCCGAGAAAGATTGAAGTTAGGCAGGTGTCCAGTCATAAAACACGCCAAAATAATAATAGGAATGGAAATACCCAGAAGAGAAAGCGTCATGGAAGTAGGAGCTGAGGGTTGACGTTAGGCAGGCGGCTAGTTGTAAAAACTTGTCAAGATAATTATAGGAGTGGAAACAATTGGAAGGCATGCATGACTCATGGAGGCTGGAGCTGAAGACGACTAGGGCAGTACTAAGAATTTTTGTAGTAAATATTTACGGTTTAATTTTACATATTTTCCCCGTGGATGTTTTAAAAGGGGACGTTCTGATATTATCAGCTGGATAGACAATGTTAAGAGAGCGTACAGTCGGTCGTCCTATGTACCGCTGGAGAGACGAAGTCGTGAACGACTTGGTTTTTTTTTTAAATAATCACATTGAATTCCCCTGAAAAATCGATCTTGACTGCTCGCCTGACACTTTGGGCGGAGGCACGCTTATTGCCCTGCGAAGGGACTTAGTATCACAACTTAGTCTAGTTTATGTTCTGAGGCGGAAGACCTATGGTTGAGCATTAAAACACCGTAAAAAAAGGTTATGTAAAATTGTATTTGTGTGTACTATACATAATAAAGTGGTGGTCATATAATTAGAAACTCTATCATTTGGTCGGTCCTTGACATTATGTAAGACACTTCACCGCAATCGTTTTTATTTTGAAATTAAACAATAAATATGACAACAATATGTTCAACGATTCATCATTTATTAGAAAAACAATATAAATCCCACTACACAAGTGCAGTTTTGAAATTCTTTTTTGGTGGAGTATGCAAGCCAAATCCTAGGTATGGCATATATTTCGAGAATTGAGGCAATCCAGAAGAAATTTATTCGATATTTGTGCTTTCGTATGCATATGAAATATTGCTCTGATAAATATCACGAAATATGTTCGAGGCAACATCTCGCACCTTTAAATAAAAGAAGAGATGTTGCTGATCTAGTATTCCCTTACAACTTCTTAAATGGTCTAGTGGACTGCCCTAATTCGTTAGCCAGGATAGGTTTTAGAGCCCCGTCTAGAGTGTTACGTAACAACCCTTTGATTTATACCCCTTTGGTCAACACTAATTACAGACAAAGTTCGTACTTACGGAGAGCTGATAACTTATTACAACCTGACTTCTTGATATTGATATGATCAACACTTTTGTATACCAAGATTGAGAAATCTTCTTACAAGCAATTTTTTTCCAAGCGATGCAATGAATATTCATTCAATTTAAATAATTAGCATAAAATACACGTGCTACACGGCTACACAAATTTTAGATTCTAAATGTTTTTGTATTTGTAATTTTATTTAGAGGTAATCATGACGCGAGCATAAAACATGTAATAAATATTCCATGTATTTGTAATATTTGAATGGGAATATTACATGTTTTTTTTTTTTAATTGGACAAAAATTACTCGTTAACGTGTGTAATTGTTACGACGGTGATCAATTTCCTCTGAAATTCATTACATTTACTACCGTTTTCCCTAACAGAGGGGGGGGGGACACTTGGGTCTAAAAAATGTACCCTATAACAGTAAATAGTTCGTAAACGAAACTTTTAACCAAAATATGGTATTCGGATATTAATAATATTTTTTTACACCTATCGAACACAATAGGACAGTCGAAAAAAATATGTTCAACCCCCACTTTACACATACTATCTGTAAAGTGGGGGTTGAACAAAAAAAACCCCAAAATAATATTTTTCATAAATTTAGTCTAGTTCGCTTCGCGTGAGTGATATGCATAAACCTAGGACAGACAGACATGACAAAACTATAAGGGTTCCTTGTGTTTACTACGGAACCCTAAAAACGAGCCGTCCGTAGGCGAGTGTTTTTATAGCATTACACGAGTATTGTAAGACCAAATTATGTGCAGTTTCATACACTACTTTATCTAATCTCATAAAATTAGATAAATAGTACAAAAAGGTGTAAAATTTTCTTCAATATCGCTAGTATCGCTACGTTTTCAGACATTCAAAAAAAAATAGGACACAAATTTGAAAATGGAATCCTTGACTGATCCTGATCGCGCACGCTTGTTGGACGCGTCCACAGATTATAAAAGACCAAGAAGGTCGCACTGTAGAAAAACAGCATCGCCATTCTAACTGACGAGCCGCGAAATATTCGCTCGCCTGGCCATTCAAACTGACGCGATCGGTCGCGCGCTACTAACGCGGGGCGCGAGAGATGCGAATCCGTCGCTCGCTTAGTTTCGCCGTAAAATCACTGGTGCTCGCGAGAAATATCCGAAAAGCTACCGGTGAATCAAAATAATTTATTATTTTAATAAAAAAAAGATGAATGAAAGAAGCAAACCTTCAATATATGGGACCACGTCAAGTAGAGTTGTTGCGATAGCGATAGTCTGTCGATAGTATCGTGATACTATCGTGACCTCTAAAATCAGTTGAACTATCGATAGGGCTATCGAAATTATCGAATAGTTACGATAGTATCAATACTATCTATAGTCATCATCATTGCGTCGTCAGCTACGTTTCGGAGCCTAGGGTACGCTGTCAGTCGTGATCCTAGATTTGGCGGAACTGGTTATTACAATGGAGCGACTACCGTCTGACCTCCGTAACCCGTTTTACAGGGAAACCAGACCAATAGGAACTTGACCCGAGATGTGTTAGTGGCCAATACTGTCAAAATTTTTCAGACAACCCTAAGGCATCTGACACAGCCTCACGACTGCTATCTATCGATAACAACCGGGACCAACGGCTTAACGTGCCTTCCGAAGCACGGATGAGCTCAAGATAGAAAATGCTACTAAATGGCAACCAATTCAATAGTGGTCGCGTCACGCCGTCGTTTGACACGCGCATTCGCTACGGATACGCGGGTCGCGCTCGACATCAAATTTCGATACTATCGCCTGTCCCTGTCGATAGCATCGAAGGTATGAGTTGTATCACTAAATTACGGCATTTTTAATAATCGAGTTGCGTTAAACATTTGTCTATAGTCAGCGTATATTTGTCTACTCTGATACTACGTCACTTCCGTGATAGATTCATGCCGCTTGACCGCGTGAAAATTTGTCGATTTCGTACAAGATAATCGGTGAGTCGAACGATTTTCATTCGTCATACATTTCGAAACTGGCACTGAATGGTTTCAATTATCATTAAGCAAATAAATAGACATCCGACATATTTTTCGAGATATCTCAAATCGACTTATCTCTAAAGGCATGAGAATCGGCCCCCAGGCAGTGAATGTCAGTGCCTTTCTAATCTTTGGAGATTCACCGATGATCAATCGGTTACGGCCAATTTACCAGTGATTTTACCATTGATTGTCTCCGTTGTCAAGTCCTAGTATGCTGTCCCGCCAGAGTTGCCAGAATGTTACAAAATAAAAGTAACATTTTAGGTTACTTTAGACCCTCTTATGTAGAGATGTGTAATGGGCTAATGGCCCAGGTAAAAATCCGCGGCTGGATTAAAACCCGTTTTCACCTAACTATATTCATACCAAATTTCATCAAAATCCGTTTAGCGGTTTGGCCGTGAAAGCGTAACACACAGCCAGACTTTCGTATTTATAATATTAAGTATGGATGTATGTTGTTATCCGTCTACCAGAAAAACTACGTAGTACATGCTTTGTTCCATTTTTGGTAATTTATCATTTTAGCCGCTGCAGCGCTAAAACAATAATACATCTCAAAACATCATTCAAAAATGCAGCCCTACATTTGCTACAAACGTGTATTTTTTTCATATAGATAGTGGCAGGTACGGTGCAGAATGGACAATGTACTATAGCCAGATAGGTATTTAACCTATGTGGTTCCAAAATAATAACAAAGACAAATTGCTTTTTGTGATCATTTTTATTTGTTGCCTTTAATAATTAAACGATGTGAGTTTACTTATCTTTTGTCTATTTGACGTGGTGTAAGTTTGCTGGCAAATCTGAGACCGTTTTTGTTTGGAGTTTGTTAAGATTTATCAGTATTTAGCAATTTATTTTCTATCTATCTTGGTTAAATAACAATCTCTTATTTACAAATCAAACAACATGCATTTAATGGTATATTTTAGAATGACGCTGCCTACGCCTATAGTTAACAAGTAACTCGTTTTCTAAGTTACTGAAACACATTGAACCCTCTATTTATAAAACTAATTAACCGATTTTGATGAATACATATATGCAGAGATCTTTCTTTGATTAAAAATCAAAAACACTCTGAAAATCTAGACTGTTATTGATTTTTAATTGTCGGAAGCACAAGTCCCGAAACAACTAGCAAGCGACCTAAGTGAGTTGCGGCGCTTTCGCCGCAGTTGAACGGGGACAAAGTGAGGAAGTGCGGTGTCTTCTCGAGTACGTTACTAAATATATCTCGATGGTCACAAGGCTGTATCTCAGCCGTATAGTGTCGTTAATTATCGAGCCGTGATAGTTAGATAATAGACATTTTTACAGATGATTTACCTATTTTTGTTGCAGCTATAACATATGCTAAAAAACAGAATAAAATAAATATTTAAGGGGGCTCCCATAGAACAAACGTGGTTTTTATACTTAGATAATGGTACGGAACCCTTCGTGTCCGGCCAAGTGCGAGTCTGACTCGCACTTGGCCGGTTTTGCTACATCGCGACCTCCTTGGTCCTTTATAATCTGTGGACGCGATCAGGATCAGCTATGGATTCCATTTTCAAATTAGTTTCTGTTTTTTAAAAATATCTGAAAACGTAGCGATATGAAGAAAATTTTACACCATTTTTTATGTTTTATCTAATTTTATGAGATTAGATAAAGTAGTGTATGAAACTGCACATAATTAGATCTTACAATATCGTATTGTAAGAACCCTTATTATGCAACAGTTTCGTAAAATACTATTTTTAATTTTATTTCGATGGCAGGAGTATAATGATTGACTGGGTTTTTAATTTTTTAATCTTTACATTTTAATATGAGATTAGCCATTTAATCTTAGAAATATTGGAAAAATTGTGCTAAATAATTTAATTTAAGCAAGTATAAATGCTATTAAAGTTACTACTATTTCTTGTCATAGACATTTATTAATATTTTTGTCTATTGCCAGAAAGAATAATTCTTCTAGTTTTTGATCCAGTTGGTAAAACAATTTTACCATACATGCGAAATTAAAAAAGAAAAACAAAATTGCCTTCGCCTAAACAACTTTAGGTACCGACCGTAGGGAAAAGGTTAATTAAGTAATTAATATAATATAATTTCTTATACTGTTAATATTAATACTATGGCAATACCAGATTGTAAGTATTTTAAAATAACATTACTTGTATTCATCGAGAAATTTATGCAAGTACGGGTAAAAGTATTTTGGCATTTGGCTACCCCAAACAAAAGCAAGATGGGAAAAATCCTTCCGTGGCATTTCGAAATAGGTAACGTTTGGCAGTGCGTCCCGCAAAATTTTTGAATCCGGGATGGTTGCGACTAAATCATTCTTCCCCACCATGAGAACCACTTTAGTTGAGATATTCTTCAGATTGTACGGCGGTGGTTTAGGAGAGCCATATATATCTAAGTTTTTCTTACGCCCATAGTCGAATGGACTATACTGATGGTGTACGACAAATTGACTAGAGTGATCAATAGTCTTCACTGAGGTGCCTGCGAAGTAATGCCCCATTATCACAGGCATGAACTCTGGTTCTATCTGTTCCACGTCAAATCCAAATATCGGAAATAATGCTCCATAGAGGCATAATTTGTAACTTGCCAATTTAAATTCCGTACAAACTCTTTGAATTATTCTTCTTAATGTTGAATTCTGATTAATAAGTTCAACTTGACCGAGTGCTGTAAAAGCCGCATATGCTGCAGGGTAAGACACGGGAGCAGTTGCTACTAGGCCATGGTTATTCTGCATGTAGAACTCGGGACTCATTGCGATGGATACCTTAACTTTAGGATTATATTCGGGTCTGGTGGCGCCCATGACGAAATAGTTCAGGGTTCCTTGCGAATGCCCAATCAGTATTAGCTGTGATTTACCAGTACTTTCCAAAACCCTATCTATATGCGCGGGGATATCGTAGTATCCATTTTCATGGAATGAGAAATCCCAAAATTCTTTGTCCTTATCCGGGTCCAAAGTGGTGTGACGTCGGCTGTATCTGTTTCCTCTCATGTTTGCCAGCCATACATCGTAACCAGATTCTGTCAAGTGGATGGCGGGGGAAATCTTAGGTCTCATGCAAAATGCATCTGTAGAGTCCATTAGGCCATGCACCAAAAGTATGGGCAGGTCTTGAGTGATATTATCGTTTAGAATGTGGAACAGTTTAAGGATGTACCCATCCTCCGTGGTGACGTCATCCTCTTCACAGTCATATCCGTCCTGGCGCACTAGCTCCGGTGTGCTCAGCGTATATTTTTTCGGGAGGTTACTGTTAATGTTAAATGTTTTTCCTGTGAATGTTAATGGGACTTTATTTTCGGTCAAATCAGACTCACTTGAACTAAAACCACTTATCATTAAAATTAAAATGACGCAGCACAACATTTTAGCAGGTTGTATGTTTAAATGGTAACAAAGTTGTCGTACATGACTGTTATAAATACTTCTGGTGAAGTACCATACCATAGTATTTGATTAAAACTTGAATTACCAAGTCAAATACGCAACAAAAGATATTTTTTTGGTTCCCTGCTTCCATCATATTTACATAATCATTACCATTATCATTACATAGTATAAAACAAAGTCGCTTTCCTATCTGTCCCTATGTATGCTTAAATCTTCAATCAATTCCGTTATTTGTTAAACATAGGTAACATAGGTAAGTTGACAATTTTTAGATGTATCACTATGTTTTGCTACTATTTGGGCGTACAAATTTACATTTTATAAATAAATATTATTATCATACATGCAAGAACTTAATAAGTCACATATCAAATAAAGTACACTTAATTTACTAATATTATATTATTCTTTGTCAATAAAAAATCTGTCACAGAGTAGTAGGCCTTATTAATTAAAATGGATGTCAAAGTATTCTTAAATGTAGGAATGTCTTTCTCTAATAAGTGTCGGGGTAGCTTATTATAAATTCTCAGGGCCATATATAATAGGCTGGCTCTTTTTAATTGTGTTTTTGAAGTTGGTGTTATTATTTTATGACTATGACGTTGTGGTCTTCTATTAAGTAAATTTGAAAATTTTGGCAATAGATGTTGATTATACTTAACAAACATTGCTATTTCATAGATGTATAGTGAGTGAACCGTTAGTATTTTTAGGGCATTAAAATATTTTTAGCAACTTATAAAAATATTAAATGTTTAAAACTACGCATCGGATTTATATGAAGTTTGTTTTGATAGATATGGTGTTTCAAGAGGAAGGTTTATATGTGTAATACATGCATAATATAGTAGAGGAACACTGATTATTTTAGAGGTTTCTAATTCTTTTTTACATTCATTCCATTTTACATTTTAAGACTTAATCTAGTGCTTATATCTATTACAAGATGTGCACAACATTCAGGTATAAAAGTTCTATAAATATTCCATTCAATTAAATGACCAATAAAGTACATCAGAAGAACAACAATCAAAAAATTTGGAATTTGGAATGAATACATTAATACAGACTAAATGAATTAATAAATTATGTTACGAGTAGTTTAATAAAATTTTGTTTTTATATAAGTTTGGAGGATCATGAAAAATATCTAAGTTTAATAATTTATGCCAATCATTGTAATTTGAAATATATCTAGAAATAGGAGCGTGTTTATAGCCTGGTTTTACTAAAGGGAAGTGAGAAAAACTTTGAATTAATGAAATCGGACATTCCATCCCAAAGATATTACGGATTTTGTTTTGTTACAATAATCCCTTCGCGTGGCGAAACGGTACGAAGTACACGCTTTCTTCCCGTGGCGCTTAGGTGTCGTCAAATACGATGAGGAAAAAACCAGCGGTTTCAATATAAACGTACATTCTGCGTTCCTAATGAAGATTGACGTTAGGCAGGTGGCCAGTCATAAAACGGGCCAAAATGAAATAAGGTTTTGACGCAGAACGTCACTTTCGCAAAATGTCATCGTGAAAAATTTGGTCACTTCAGCACAATGTCATTTTCGCAAAAATGTCACTTTCGCAGAATGCCATTCAAGAGTCGATTTCGCAGTAAATTATGTGAGGTGAGATACCCCTAATACTAACACTACGAAATCGGGTAAGTAATTAATAAAAACAAATATTATTATTTAGATATTTGTTTTTTAACTTCCGACCCCAAAAGAGGGATGTTGTAATTTTGACTTTTTCTGACAATTTTGTCTGTCTTTAACAACTTATTTCTTTAATGCTGGTCTGGAAGAAAAATTAATACGTGGAATGTACTAGCTGCTTCTCTTCCCGCGCAGACAATATAAGCCGGCTTTCAGTAGGCGATGCGACTAGCAACCTATCACTATTTTGATTCCATTTCCACTTTACGCCCACCAACATTCTAAATATGGCTTTTGGGTAGTTTGTACCCCGTAGGGTATTGTTGCCGGATAATCGATTAATCGAATTTCGTTTTTTTTTTTAAATAATCTAGGGTATTGAAAGTATTGATATAATAAATTTAATCGATTTTTGACAATTAGTCGAAAATAATCGATTATAAACTGCAATATCAAACAATTAGCCATTAATTTTTTTTTTATCGATTTAATCAACATAGGTAATCGTTTATATCAATGGTTATTAATCGATTATGTATCTATAGTATCGATATAATCTAATCTGTAGTATTGATTTTTGAGAATTTATGAAAAATAATCGATTAATGGATTTACAATAATACCAAGCATTTCAGGTGCCGGTACTATACAGATACACCGGAACTCGGCAGCGGGATGTACAGCGGGCATAACACAAATCATCGTCATTCAAGTCACACAGAAAAAAAAATTGTACTTACAGAAATATATTATCGATAGTATCAATATCGATATTATCGATACATGATCACTATCGATACCTTAGATTATATTTTCAACTATCAAAGAATCGATTATTATTCGATATGTAATCGATTTTCCGGCAACACTTACTGTATGGAAAAAGGCCATGATAATATGTATGTACTAGCTGTTTCCTGCAGCTCCGCCTGCGTCAAAAGATAGCTTATGTTTGACTCCGGGTCTTGAACTATATCCGTACCAAATTTCATGAAAATCAATTCAGCGGTTTAGTTGTGAAAGAGTAACAAACATCCATCCATACTTACAAACTTTCGCGTTTATAATATTAATAGGATGTGTATGTCTATTTATTTATATACCCGGGGTTACAACTAAAAAGAGGTCAGTAATCAATTAGCTCCAAGCTAAATAGAAAATTAAAGTAACGTTTAACATATTGTACTGTGTAATAATAAATCAAATGAAAGTTTTTTTGCAACTTTAGGATTCTATATTAGAATTATAAAATAAAGTAGACAAAAATTAACCATTTCCCCTACCTAATCTCCGAAACTATCGATTCCAGAATTTCGATGCATAAATTACAGAAAAACCTATGAGATAATTTTAAATTTGTTTAGGAGGTCCAAATGGAGAAAAATAAAAAATCGTACAGTACCCTCTCCACGCGAGCCGACTCACACTTGGCCAGTTTTATTTTAATTTCATTTGAAAGGATTTTCTGAGCTACTTTTTATAATACGTAACAAGACCACAGCAATTAATAATTTTCCCATTGGTCGGGCACCAGTCAAGTAGCTGGCAACAGCATAATCGACGCTGGTCTTTGCACATTGTTTTACACACACTTTCCTATTAAGTTGCCGCATTCTGGTAACTGATTTTTCTTCACAGCGCGGTATCTAGTCGTAGCGCCGCGGAGACCAATTATTAATCTAAGCTTAATGCTTTGAATGCAAATTATTTACAGATTGATTGCTGTACTGGACCAGGTCGAAATGCGTGTGGAGCGGCTGCGTCGCGACACGGTGCGAATCGAGGAGGAGCGCGACTCCTTGCTCTCCACTCTGGACAGCATCAAACAGTCCGAGCTCCTTGGTGATGTATCTGAATGTAAGTACTTTTCGAGTTACAGTGGTGGCCCTTAAATTCGTAGCAACTTTCTAAGGATCCAACAGGATAATTACTAAGATGATGTAGAATAGAATAATTTTATTTGCATAAATAAAATACATAATAGTTGTTCTAGATTATACAAGACTGTCGTTTTATCGCTGTCTAGAGCGTTTCTGGATTTTTATAAGTGCTAATGTCTGTTTGATGTTTGTGAAAATAAATTAATTTGATTTTCCTAAGTCTTAACTTTAGTCGGGCATCGTGAGTTTCATGTACTTATGCTCGTTACTTACATACCTACCAGTAGACTGACAGTATCAGATCTTTTGCGATCCTAATCTATTGGTTTTTTTTTTTTTACATTGCTGAATGTTGCGCACCGATTATAATTCTGCTTACGCTAATAATCATATATTTTGATATATTGCCTACAGAAAATAAATAAAATATAATTAAATTTCGTACGTACGTACAGTACAGCCTTAGGGCCCTAATATAATAGAGGTTTGCGAACGCCTTGATGGTGGAGCGGGTATGCTGCGAAAGCGGTATTCATTACCCGACCCGATCCACGTTTTACAGTTGCGATGTGTTTGCGAACGCTAATATGCTAGGGTCACGGAGTAGAGCCCTTAGGTTCCCAATAGTGTTGGGCAGATTAATAAGTTTATTTGTTAATCACAAATTGTGATGTATGAACAGGTGACAAAGACGACATACTGCGGTACGCCGAGAGGATCCTGGCGCGCGCCATGACCGTGGAGGTGGCGGTGCGCACCGACCGGGACCCGCAGCAGGAGGAAGCCTTGCACCAGGTATTAAAAAATACCATCATCAGAGCTTTCTCTGACCGCCGTGAGTAGAGATGGGCGCCTTCCCGGAAATTTTCCCATTTATACCCAAAATTTTTAAAAATTCCCGGTTATAAATGGGAATTAATTATTTTTCTTCCCCGTGCATTTCATTTTTCCCCTCTTGAATTTCTTCCCGCTGCCCATCTCTAGCCGTGAGTGATGTGCTCTACTGGGTCAAATTTATATAATTGTACGCCATTGATATGATGAAGATCAGCCTTTACAATTCTGAGAAAAAGCATAGTTTTTTTTATATATGGATCAACTAGGGCTTTGCCTACCACTCAACTTGGATTTTTGGGTGATTATTGAGGGAATGAACGCCAATTGCATTTTGCCAGGGCTATGTGATTCTTGATCAATGCTCCTCGGCCCCAGAGCGGCTTTCTACAATCCAGATTTTTTGTGTTGTTATAGTTTGTAGAGGCAGCAAATACAATTTATTTATTTTTCAGGTGAACATGTACATAGACCAGCTAGTCGTGTCTGTCCAAGCGGACGCCGTGGTTGCCCACACTCGCTGCCAAACCTACATGAACGCCTGCACCTCCCAGCCGGACCCCAACACGGGCACCGACAAGAACTTCGAGACGGCCATCCTCGGCTGCACCCTGGACGACCAGAAACGAGTCAAGAAACGCCTCCAGGGCCTCATGGATTACTTCGCCAAGTTAAACGTGACCACTTGCTCGTGAGTGCAAAACCTAATGGAGAAGCTCGTCTTAGATGAACCAGCCTAACTGTCAGTTAAATGTAGTGACGCGAGTGAACTGTGCCTTTGTTTTGTTCTGATACGGGCTTCACGATTACCATTCAGTTGTCGGATTCCAGTGCTGTTGGTGATTGATATAATTTTAGGTTTTGACAGTTGTCAGGAACTAATAGTAATGAATAGTTTTTAAAACTAGCTTTTAGGTCAAAGGTTAACTCTGTACCTTAGTACAAAGTTTGTGTGGCTTACCACACAAACTTTGCTATGAAATAGCAACTTTCAACCGCAAAAATTTTGTGTATGACAGTTAAAAATTATTGGAATTATGAACAGAATACCAAATTACAGAAATGTTGTTGTGTGCACGGGCCTAATATTATTATTCTTAACGCTTTTTCGATTGCATCATTAGCTGTTTGCTTTTGAACTTTTACAGTGGACGGGTATAGTGTAATACACGGAATTTTTGTAACTAAAATACTTAGTATAAAGCAGTATAATATGAGAAAATCTTGTCATAAACCTTATTGTATTGATTGACTAGTACATCTATTTAATTATGAACATAAAAAGCCTTTAGGCTTTTTACTATAGTATTCATACATATTTAGCTGTTCGAGGCTATGCGTAACGGTTCGATCTATTTCAATGACAGACGACGTTACTCTCGCATTTATAATCTTATCACGGATTCGGAAGACATCTGTTGATGTTGATAGTAACCAGTAACTAACAATATAATAGTATTCATATTTATATACAAAGAGGAGATGCCGTTTGAAATGGCGCAGTGATGTGAGAATGGGCCTCGCCGACGCAAAAGTGGGCGGAGCTTGTCATTACTCGTGCTCCATGGTTGGAGCCACGGCCGAAACCAAGCACCCCGCACGTCTGCCTTCCGCCCCGTGTAGCCTCACAAATACTTTCTTACAAAACGCTTATTACGGCATCTCCTCTTTGTAATTGCTCCATGGTATAATTACCTTACTACAAATTGTATTATAAATTTACGAAATTACTCGTTCTTATCATTTGTTAGATTGTGGACTATAAAATAATATAATTTTATGTCATTTACATTCAATGCATGTTGTGTTCAGGATATTATGTTAAAAGCTTGAAAGTGTACTATTTTGTGGGGGTGTAGGTTACATAGTTAGCTGTGTCTTAAAGTTGTTCATTTTGTTAATGTCGCTTTCATGTGTTGTTTTTTTCAATGCTGAAATCTGTACTTGTTATTTAGCTTGTCACATATGTTGATCAACGGTTACTCGTAAATGTCATTGCACTGCATTTACATACATTTAAGTAACATCAGGTTATGTTTAATGTTAAATTACTTTAACTAAATGAACAAACTTTGATTACCTATTATTATTATGTCGTTTATGGCAGTTGTTTTAAGCTTTGGCAAATGTGATATGATGTGTATACTTAGTAATATAATTATACTGATTCCATATTTAGCGTATAATTATTATATTCTAGTAAATAAACTTGTACGTACTCACTTCTAGCTTGTATTGCACAATTTGTCAAAGTTTCTAAACAAGTTTTTTATATTGTGATTGTATCGTATTTTTCTTACTAAATCGACTGGTATCTAAATACGAAAAATTTTAAGCATCACTAGGAAGTCGATTTTGTAAGCAGATTGTATTTTCATGAGAAAATTATGTAATTTTTGGAGCTAGTCTTCATGTTGATCTGTGTACGTGATTTTTATACCTCGTATGTAAAGTTATTGTAGGTTGCTACAGTTTTCTTTGTAAACAATTTGTTTCGTAAACTTAATTTTTTTTGCTCATTTAGATATCAATATATACTTAGAAATTACAGTAATGTTGATATTTGGTTTCTTAATGTTTTGTAAAGCTACGATATTGTACTTACTGAATTTTGTCGATAAAATAAAATTAACTGTAAAAAAATTTAAATAGCTTTGTCTATATGGTGTACTTTCAATTATAAATGCTCAATACTTGCAATGGCTTAGCTATTCTATCAAGTTCTGATGTTCTGACGTCTTTACTTGTAGTGGAATATAAATGTTTATAATAATAAACTTAACGTAAATATAATATGAATATAGTGCATTTTTTGTAAATTGTAAAATACCTCTGTGACTTTGCATAACTATCAGTAAACATGTAGATAGATAAATTATTCTAGCGTTGTGTGGGATGTCGATAAATTGAAAGGATAGGTACTTTGAAATTAATATTATTTCACACACATAATTGTAGTATGAATAGTTTTCTTAACAATAAATATATTTGTTATTTCCCAGCAAATGTTCATGGTTGTATTATTTCATATATGCAAATGCACCAATTAGCAAATTTTGAGATATGTTAGTATCATCAGGATATATCTCAAAATTTGTTAAAAAGCTTGGGCTTTTGTGCTACTTTGACCATTTTTATTCACTTAAGCACAGGTTTTTCTGGATCTGCTCAGGTGCAGGGCTCCCTGAAAAGAAAAATCAGGGGAAAAAATAGAAAGCGAGATTATTTAAAAAAAAATTGCAGACAAATACGGTTGTTTGTAGTTAGCTGTCATGTTTTTCGACAAATCTCAAATTCGACTTTGAGTCTCTCAGTCTTACAAATACATTTGCCAAGTAATGCATAGTCGTTAATTCTTCAAACTCAAACAAAAAAATTGAGATATGTATTTTAATTATTTAGTTGCCTACTAAGGAGATGCTTGTGTAAATATCTATACAAATGAGTGTAAATTAAAAAATATCCCTCTAACGCGGCATTGAAATGTCATTACTAGGAGTTCACTTTTTAGAAAAGAAACGCAGGATTGTATCACAAGAAAATAATTTATTGATTTATCATTAACTAAGGTACACGGGTATTTACATAACTTCGTTATGACATTTTCACATACCTACTTATACAAAATGACTAAATATAAGCATCATTATAAAATTTCACCGTACATTGTCAATGTTTTGCAGCTGTTAAGATACAGCATGTTTTCATAACATATACCTATTACTCTTTCTCATAAGACATTAAAATTTATAAAATAATGTTTCTCGTTTGAGATTTGAACCCACGGCATCTAAGCCATCCAATACTACGCTGGCGACTACCGACAATATACGGCATTTGTTAATAGAAAGTAGGTAAATAGTTGGTACATTGAAGAGAAAAAGGAAAGGAGCAACAGACTACCCAAGCAAAACTAAAACAAATGTGTATCGATTATATTGACTCACAAAATTACAAACTTGAAATTTTTAATGTACTGCCATAGTGTAGCAGAAAGATAAAATACCTATGTCTTGTAGCAAGTTAATAAGAAAAGGTAACAAATTTGAGCGTACTAAGTATGTTTCTAAGACTTGTGAAAATAGTGGTAATTTTTTTGATCAGTGCCAGAAACATACATATTTTTTATTACATTTACAAATACAATACCTTTTATTTTAGTTTACAGAGAACTTAAATACATTACAACTAGATTCATTGCACTTTGCAAGTTTTTACATAGCTACACAAAATAATATGTACACTTAGCACACAGCATGCTTACCTTGAGCTCAAATCTACACTTCCAAAGAAATCTCACGAAAAGTACCTTCTGAAAACTTGGTCCGACTAAATTCATGTAGTGTACAATAACAAAGAAATTGTTTACTTTATTTAGTTCACTTCACCATGGCTAAAACATACTTCCAATATTTAAGAGGTTTTAAGTCACAATTAAGCCACAATATAAACGTATTTTATAAATTCTATCCTTCACTGAAATTCAAACTTTGTTTTTAATGAGTTTTAAACTTAAGATTCACAGTATTCTGCAAGCGTTGCGGAGAACATTCTTCTTCTTACCGCCCGGTCGGTGCTTCGCCGGCCGAAGAAGGATTGTGCCGTTGCTATTCTGATTAGTGAATGTGCCTGAAAAATTTAGGTAAAATTTACATTTAGAATTAATCTCTCGAAGTGAGACAACATCTTTACGAGATCTATACTAGCATCTTTTTGGTGTCGTAATAGGGTATTCCACTCAATTATATTTTTTGTTATTCATATCTAAGTAAGTACCTACCAGAATTCGAAATCAGATTTAAATTAATAATAAGTTAGCCTTTGGTGGAGGAAGCCCACAAATTAAGGAAGGAGGGGAAACTGACAGGAAACAAGAAAAGGACATACTTATACAGTGACGTCACTGTCACTTGATTTCGTGCCTACAAAAGAGAGCAAAACCGTCTTCACCACGCTCTTACTTTTCTTCATTATAAAATTTTAAATGCTAATTACTGCCATAATTAATAACAAACTTTGTTGTTGTTTTCGGAATCTGTTACTTTTTAGTGTATGTATATTGTTTCGTATAAAAGTACCTATTTTATTTATTATTATTATTTTTATTTACTTAGACATAAAAATATGTTACAGTTTTGTATCTATATATAATGCCATCACAATCTCTTTCGAGATTTTACGTGCATCGGATGTTGCCAATTTAAACATTTAACAAGTTAATAATAGGTTAGGGAAAAAGTTTCTTCGCATTTTTTAAGAAAAAACAAAACATTTTTAATATAGTTTATTTACATTTAACTAAAGTATGTAGGTGTTATTTTGTTCGATTACTTTTTGACATTTATTTATTTATTTAACTCTATTACATAATTGTAAATGGCGGACTTAAAGCCTGAGGCTTTATCTACCAGTCAACCAAATGGGCGATGCTGAGAAAGTTAAGCGGTAAGACAATGTAAAATAACAAGCTGTAATGGAGATCCATAAGAAATATTACGCATAAACTACTTACAAATAATACATAATATTATTGTATATTAATATAAACAATACATAAACTACATATACAATTACTAATTGTCTGACAAACTGTGAAGAAAATGATCACGTACTTTATTCTTAAAAGCCATCCGGGTTTGCGCTTTACGGATTTCAACAGGCAGGGCATTCCAAAGGAGTACCGCTTGTACGTTAAAAGAATGCTTATAAAACCCACTCTGAAAAATCGGCGTACGAAGTCGGAGATTATTAGACGAACGAAGCTCTCTGCCATGAGAATCACTAAGATATAGAAAATTTGACTTAAGATATGAGGGGAAGGAAGAGAATAGAGAAAAGGGTAGTTAAAAGATGAAGATTGCGACGATGACGAATTGGCAGCCAATGTAGCTGAGAGCGATAAGGAGACACGTGGTCGTACTTGCGAAGCCCGAAAATGAAACGCAAACAATTATTTAGAAGTCGATCCAGCTTATTAAGGAGTTCACAAGTCAGGCCCTGATAGCACACGTCCCCATAGTCAATTATAGGTAACACCAAAGTGTTAATAAGGGTTAATTTAATTTCACTGGGAAGAAAATTTTTTAATTTGTAAAGGGAACGCAAAACGCCTGTAACCCTCCCACACAACTCTGTGACCTGTTTTTGCCAGCTAAGGTTGGAGTCAATGTATAGTCCTAAATCTTTGACAAAAGCACTAAATTCAATAGGAGTACCCTCATAAAAGATATTAGGAAGTGAGCCTACATTCGCAATTCTAATAAAATGTGGGCTTCCAACCAAAATGGCTTGGCACTTTCTTGGATTTACTTTAACCCCAAATCGACGGGACCAGTCTGCAATGGCACTTAGGTCAGAGTTAACTTGCTGAATAGCTGAAGCTAAGTTATCTACATCTGCTTGAGCGTAAAGCTGCAAGTCATCAGCGTACAGGTGATACGAACACTGAAGGATATTTGTAATTGAATCGATAAAAATAGAAAAGAGTAAAGGAGAAAGTATTCCACCCTGAGGAACGCCAACATTAACCTCACACCAATTTGATGACATGTCATCAATGCGAACCGATTGATGTCGTCCTCGAAGGTAAGAAGAAAACCAATCGATAGCAGAAGATGAAACCCTGAGGTGAGAAAGAATTGCAAGCAATATGTCATGATCGACAGTATTAAAGGCATTTGAGAAATCAACTAGTGCTATTATAGTTATTTTAGAGTTGTCCATTCCGACCCTGATATCGTCAGTGACCTTAAGAAGGGCAGATATCGTGCTATGCCCGGGACGAAAACCTGATTGGTATTCACTCAACAAACCGTTTCGATATATATATGTAGATAGTTGTTTGTGAGCGCACGCCTCCAACAATTTTGATAAATATGGGAGGATTGAAATAGGTCGAAGGTCGTTAAGTAGTAGAGGATGAGGTACTTTTGGAATAGGTCGGACAAAAGCTTTTCGCCAAAGAGAAGGAAATTGTGAAGATGACAATGAATGATTTATTATGTGAGTTATAACTGGAACAATCACATCAAAAATAGGTTCGATCATTCGACGATTGATTTGATCACAGCCAACAGCTCTGGTTTTTATGGCCAAGAAAGATTTTTTAACTTCTTCCTGGCTCATAGGGACAAAGTTAAATTCAGTATCAGTACTAAATGGAAGTGAAGCTATTTGGGTAATGGTATTAGATTTAACGGAATTATCCAGTAAAGAAGACGTGATAAAGTGATTATTAATATCATTTAAAGAAAACGAAGATGTGATTTCAAACGTACGAGATTTACCAATACCAAGAGTTCCAAGGAACTTCCAGATATCGGCAGAAGAAGAGTTAGCAATAGTGTTATAAATAAGACGACGCTTAGCATCACGTATCATCCTGTTGCACCGGTTTCTTGCAGCCTTAAACGCAGCCCAATTTTCCTCAGTCCGATTCCTCCTGTATTCCCAGAAAGCTCGATCTCTACGCCTCATAAACATTCTAACCCCAGACGTTATCCATGGAGCAGGCGGGCGTTTTAACTTTACTCTTCTGATTATCATGTACATCATATAGCTGGGTAAGGATATTATTAAAGATGGCTAGTTTACTGTCCACATCAGGCGCTGCCCAAACCTGATCCCAGTCCGCATTTACGGCATCTGAGAGTAGCTTGTCATTATTAGTTCGGGCAAAACTACGCAAATACAAAACTTTTGGAACAGGCTTGGGAGGTTTAAGAAGATAGGAGCAGTGTAAAAGGTCATGTCGCGAAAACGCAGGCGCTTCACGTTGCTCATAAGAGAGAACATAGTCCGGGGAAGAAGTAATAATTAAATCAAGCCAAGTGTCCTCTGTGTCTGTATTATGATGTGTAGCTTGTAAAGGTAGAACACTCAAACTGGCCGACTCCAATATTTCATGCAATTTTTGAGCCCTGTAAAAGTGAGGTTCCAACTGGTTCGTATTAAGATCTCCCATTATTATATGGTGAGCGTACTCAGACCCAATTGACTTAAAGGCAGCCTCTAGGTCAGTGAAATAATTAGTAGAGGGTGGGCAATAAACTACTCCCAACACGGCTTTAGCACCTTTCAAAGAGATTTCCAAAAAAATAAATTCAGCTGATGCAGAATATAAGGAGGCAGATATAAGTAGACTTTTATAAGTGATATCGCTTCGAAGATAGATTGCAACGCCACCACAATCTTTGCCAATTCGATCGTTGCGAATGAGAATATAACCAGGAAGAGGGATAGAAGTAGACAAGATTTCTGGTTTTAACCAAGTTTCTGAAATAAGTATGGCATGAACATTAGCATCCGAAAACGTTTCCACAAAATCAGTATAGTGACCCAATAGGCTCTGGGCATTAATATGAGATACATTAAAGTGAGAGATATTATTTGTACATCTTGTGACATGATCCCATTGCTATAGAAATTTTGAGGCTTCTGATCAAAATACTGCGACAAGTGGTTTTGGCAGTCCTCTCGTGATGTTAACCTGACACTGCCTAAAGAATTCTGAAGAGACCGAAACAAGTGGAAATCTGAAGGTGCAAGGTCAGGACCATGGAGTAATTACAAAGAGGAGATGCCGTAATAAGTGTTTTGTAAGAAAGCGTTTGTGAGGCTACACGGGGCAGAAGGCAGACGTGCGGGGTGCTTGGTTTCGGCCGTCGCTCCAATCATGGAGCACGAGCAATGATAAGCTCCGCCCACTGCAGTGTCTGCGAGGCGCCAATGATCACGTCACTGCGCCATTTCAAACGGCATCTCCTCTTTGTAATTACTCCATGGTCAGGACTATACGGCGGATGCATTAACACCTCCCAGCCAAACTCTCTTAATTTTTGCTGAGTGGCTAAAGATGTGTGAGCTAGCGTTATCATAATGAAAAACCACACCCTTTCTGTTGATTAATTCCGGCCACTTTCTTTCAACTTCTTGCTTTAATCTCATCAGTTGTTCGCAGTAGAGTTCAGAATCGATGGTCCTGCCTGGCTCATAATGAATAATGCCCTTCCAATACCACCACACACACACACAGCATCACCTTGTTGCGAGTTAACCCGGGTTTCGCCACAATCTATGAAGCCTGACCGACCTTTGACCGCGACCTTTTTCGCACGTTCTTTTCGTGCGTGATCCACTTTTCATCACCAGTTATCAGCTTCTTCAAAAATGGTTCGGTTTCATTACGTCGTAATAAAGAATCACAAATGAGTACACGGTTCATTAGGTTTCTTTCAGTGAGCTCGTGAGGTACCCAAATATCGAGCTTTTTTGTGTACACAGTTTTTTTTCAAATGCGCCAAAACTGTTTTGTGGTCAATTCCCAGTTCTTCAGTTACGTCGTAACTACTGATATGCCGATCTTGCTCCACTTTTTCAAAAATGGCATCCATTTTATCCGTAATAGCGACGTGCATCTTTGACATCAAAATTTCCGGATTGAAAACGCTTAAACTAAATTTGTGCTACTCTCACAGACACTGCACTAGGTCCATAAACTTCGCAAATTTTTTTCGCGGCTTGCGTTGCATTTTTAACATTTTTGTAGTAAAATTTTAAAATGTATCGAAATTTTCATTACCTTCACTCATCTTGACAATAAGAAAAACAAATGAAAATCACACATTTTCCTAATTTGAATTTGGAATTATCTTCTTTAAAATTTAAACTTTTAATGATACCAGTCCAGCCAGATACAAATAGTACAGCCAAAGAGATTTAGTTACGAGTTCATACATACTATATGCGAAAAGACTTTTTCCCCAACCTAATATATCCATATTAATATTATCAATGCCAAAGTCTGTCTGTCTGTCTGTCCGTCTGTTACGCTTTCACGGCCAAACCGCTGAACGGATTTTGATGAAATTTGGTATGAATATAGTTGAAGACCCCGGGTCAAACATAGGCTACTTTTTGACGCAGGCGGAGCTGCGGGAAAAAGCTAGTATTATATAATTTTCATTTAAAAAGCGGGTACGTGCGCACATTTTGGACTCTCTTAGTTAATGAAAACTTCTCAATGTGACTTGACTTCATCATTGGTAGTTATGTAAGTACATATATCTCGATGATATAGATGTATATTTTAAATAAAACAGTATTTATGTATGTTTACGTAGTATATTAAGCTTTTGATAAAATTTGCTCTATAAGTAATATTTTCCCCCAAACTATTTTTCCGTTATTATTATTTTTTTGCGCCAAACTATCTTTCCGTTTCTCCCAATGGTTGACTGGTAGAGAATGCTCTTAGCATTAAGTCCGCCAATTGTTATAAGTATATGTGTACTTTGTGGAACAATAAAGTTTTAATAAATAAATTGTAAGGGTTGTAAATCCTCACACTAGTTGATATGATACGATAATGATAAATGATAAGGGTTGATTTCGGATATGATAAGAAACAACCGAATTGAGTGAATTGATGTATTGCACTGATTTGTTAAGTTATGACTAATTTACAATTAACGAAAACACCGCGTCAGCTATATGGACAATAATATATGTACGTTAAAATTATAGGGTTAAACAACTAATGGACGGTGTTCCGTACATCCTGCCCTCTCAAGGAAGAAATCTGTATATGGAGAGGATGTACTATCAATTATTGATAACAAAGTATATGGATGCATGTTAAACTAAATGTTATAAATTGATTTTACATGATACATGGTGAAAAACAATATATTTATGCTAAAATTTATTCTAAGTAGATTGTCTCGTTTTTTGAGAAATTATTTAAACACTTATTCACTGGGGACATTAAATTGCACTGGTCGACGGACCATGGGGGATGTGCTTTTATCGACACTTAAAACCGATTTTGGGTGATCACTGGGGAGATTACACATTTCACGCACTTCACTAACACTATCACTAGAAGTCTGCTCCTCCTGGGGCGGCCTCACTCGAGGCTGCTGCTCCGCTACGGCGTGAGTGTATGTTGAGCGAGCTCTTCGTACTTTGATGATAATGAGAACAGCCGAAATGGCTAGAAGTATGCCTACAATGATATAGGAGACGACATAGTGATGAATGTCGTGTACAGTGAAGTGATCGTGAGTTTGTTCCTTTATGTTATCGATTTGATTTTTCAGCTGATGATAAACCTGATCATGATTCGGTAATTGTTCGGAAAGATTGTTGGGAATGATGGAATAAGTATTGATGATTGTGTTCAATATTGATACTTGAAATGCTTCCTTTTGATACTGCTGGCTCATATTGCTGATGAAATTATTGTGACTGTAGATGGTAAATTCATTGCTTTTAAGAGCGCATCCTTGACCTAGAGTAATAAGGCCATTTAAATGTAATTGTTCCATTTTCAATGTGGAATTGCAAAATATGCGCACTTTGCAATCCTGGCAACATGAGTATAACCAGACGTTAGGTCGGTGCAACTTGATCCACCTGTCGGCGCATGCCATTCTACTCGACTTGCAATGGGATCCAATTGATTCAATGTTTATAATGTTATTATCGCATAACGATTGGTTTTCCTTTAAATTATAGAGCGGTTTATTTAAAAAGCATAATGTTTTGGTTGGGAGATAGAAACAAGATTGTAAGTCTGCATCCGAGTGTAGAACGAATAAGTCTTTCTTGAGGTTGAAGGAAATATAATTTGCTGTAGACGTTACATAGTGAGCGTTATCTTTTATTGCTATTTGAGGGATGCTGATGATTTTATCCAGTTGGAAGATTTCACTGCTTATAAGAGGGATAGTCGTTTCAATGATGAGATATTTATCAGTAAATCGTGTAAACACTTTCATTAACTTGTAGAGATCTATGATATTTGATTTTTCGACTGGAAGGGTGACGTCGCCTTTTAATTGTGAGGATATGATATTAAGTTGTCGTTGAAGGTCTTCTGGAGGCAACAGAAGAAAGTCTATTTGTCCATGACTGATATCCGAGACAGTTTGGATAAGAGTATGCTGTATGCGTCGTATGTTTGATATGATGATCTGGATTGATAATACTGATGACAGTATACGAAGTCCTTGTTCACTCTCGAATCGAACTTGATTTGTTTCAGATGATACACTGCGAATTTGTTGTTTGATCCATTTAAATTGTTGATTCATGATGTTTTCATTCTCACGTAAAACTTTGTATTCAGTTTCCACAACACTAGTTTGATTCTTCAATAGTTCCTGTAGATGATTCTCGTTCTGGTTGATCTTCTCAATGTCTTGCTTATATTGCTCTGCGAATCTTTCGTCTAACACTCCAAACAAAGTATTATTGTTTTTGGTCCTTCGACAGCCCTTTTCACCATACGCGCGGTTTGGTGGAAAAGTGATCCAGTGACAATCATAAATATCATTTAATTATCATTTTGAACATTTTTTTTTATCAGTGATCATCATAATACAGTGGACATTTTTTTTATCATAAACAATCAGTTATCTGAACATCATTGAACGTTTTATCAACTTTGATTATCAATTATCAGTTATTTGAATATCAGAATCTATCAGTGTGTGTGTTGAGTGTGGAAAAAAGAAGAAAAACAGCTAGGGTGATAACAGCAATCAACAAACAACAAAACTGTCTGCTGGAGAGTCCTACAGGGACCGGGAAGACATTAGCACTTCTGTGCAGCGCACTGGCCTGGCAGCATGCTGAACGATGTAAGTATTCTGTACTGTGCAGGCCATGGTGTTAGCCATAACACCATACATGAAGTGATGCTGATGATAAGTTGATGATGGTGTGGAGATACAAGACCACGTCACATAGTAAACTGGTTTATTGTTCTTGATAAATGTCACATCTTGATACTTGGGTGTAACGGGTCCTTTCTCGACGGCTGCTCGATAGTATCTCAATTTGTATTGATAATTAATTTAAAATGAAAACTAAAAACATCTGACACGCGACCTGCATGTATGCCGCCGCGTGCCGGCGAAATGTGCGAGGTAAGCTCGTACATGCTCCCGACGGCAAAAGATGATGGACCAATCGAGAAGGGGAACCGCCACAAATGTACATGTTAAAATAAATAAAATTCAAAACAAGTAAATATAAAAAATTAGTAAAAATTATTGTTCGTTCTTTAGGAGCTCTGTGAGGTCATCTCGGCGTTGTTCGTGTCTGCTGCGGCAGCGCACCCTCCCGACGACCCCTTCCACAGGAACAAGCCTCTTGGAACTTAGCTGTTGTAGTTGAACCCAAATTCATGACGAATGATTGAGACGGCATTTTGAGATGACAATGGTTCCATAATTCCGTTTGGTGTATAGGTTCAACAACTTGATTGAAGTGTTATTTATGATAGGTATCGAATGATCTTGATTCACATGTTGGCTTGGTTCATATCAGCGCTTCAACTAAATACCCCGACGTAGGTTAAGTTGATTCTTTTCTTCAGAATGATAAAATGTGATAATGAATTGACCTATATTTTAAGTAGGTGCTCATTTGTCGAGCCACCCAGTGTCACCCGTTTTGCAAGTTTGCAATTTGTTCTTGTTGTTGTCAATGCCGTCTACTGCCGATATTGCGTCAAACGTATGATCATATTACAAAGTATAAGTACATTCTTGAAATCATACGATGTTTTCGTAATATGTATTTGTTTCCGTAATTTACTTAATTAGCTCTATGAATTGTTCTATTGAATATCTTTATGTTATTAGCTATTGTTTGCGAATGATTTTTCAAACCCTTAATTAATAATTTTCCATGATGTGCATTGCATAGTACTCCTTCTGAGTTTCCAAAAGTTATAAAATGGAGATCCTTCCCAGTCATCTGTGTGCAGTAAATATCTTGATATTTCAAAGATTATTCTTGATCATAATATAAAGATGTTGTCCTGTTGGACACAAGAACTTCGTTACTGATTGCAGCGAAGCTTCAGTGATTGATATGTTGATAATGTTGGTGTCCAGCTAGACGTGGTGGCTCCGTCTCCTTGATACGGCGAAGCCCCAATGATTGCTATGATGAGGGTGTCCAGCTAGACGTGAATACTCCGCTTTCTTGATACGGCGAAGCTTCAATGATTGCTTGATAATGTCTAGCTGAACTTGAAAACTCCACCTACTTGATACGGTGTAGCTTCATGTTTTCTTGATATAAGCCCAGCTGGACACGAAGACTTCACCACCTTGATTGTAGTGAAGCTCCATATTGCTTGATAGCATCCAGCTGGACACGAGACTTGAGCGCCTTGATGCAGCAAAGCCTCAATGATTGAGATGATAATGAAATCTAGCTAGACGACGAAGACACTACTCTCTTGCTTGAGTGATGTTTCAATGACTTCTTGAAATCTTGCTGAGATGACTAGGTGGACTCCTGATGATATTCGATAATGTCTGGCTGTTGAGCGGCTTTCCATACTTCCTGTTGATTCTGTGTTCAGTGTGCTTGCACCCTTACGATATATGCGCCTTCTCAATTCACTGGTGAGACCCGCTTGTGGGAGGCCAGTGAACCGATTCGCTATAGCAATAAGGATATGCAAGCAGCACTGATCCGGCTCGAAGGACCAAAAACAATGTAAGGGTTGTAAATCCTCACACTAGTTGATATGATACGATAATGATAAATGATAAGGGTTGATTTCGGATATGATAAGAAACAACCGAATTGAGTGAATTGATGTATTGCACTGATTTGTTAAGTTATGACTAATTTACAATTAACGAAAACACCGCGTCAGCTATATGGACAATAATATATGTACGTTAAAATTATAGGGTTAAACAACTAATGGACGGTGTTCCGTACATAAATTATATAAGTACAAAGAATAGTAGGTACATGTATTTCATAAGTACAAAATTAAAGCATCTATCTATCCTTAGATTAATAATCTAAGGATAGATAGGTATCGCGCGCGTCGAGCGATCAATTATTAATCTGAGCATCTATCAATCTTTATCAACTGTAGACTATTTGCTGACATCGCGTCGTCGCTCAGTGAATCCAAGTACCATCAAGGCTGCATCGGACGCGTACTGCAAAACCAGTTATGATTATAACTTGTAAACAACTTTTATACAGAATGATCTTTTTATCTACATTTTTCGATTTGGGTGGTCGCTCGTTTACCTTATCATCGTTTGTTGAAGTTATAATGTATTTTTAAAGTTCAGTTGTAAAGATTCACGTTTGAAAATTAAATTGGTATATTTAGTACGAAATATTTTATTTGTTTAAATTTAATGTTTTTCTTAGTAATTTGTGTTTTTAAATGATCTGGCAAATTATTTATAAGATCGGGTATTATGTACTGTAATGTTCTTTTTTCGTATAAATTATTATATTTGGGTAATATTAGTTTATTACTTAGCATATTTCTTGTATTTATTCTGTTTGTTAAAGTTTTTCATTCCTTCTTTAAAATATTCTTCTTTCAGTAAAGTTAATTTTATTTTATCCTGTATAAGTATTCTTTTAAAATAGAAAATAATTTATAATACTCTCCGTTACATTTGATTTTAATTTTGCCAGGTACAATTTTTTTAGGATTCGCAGTTGTAATGCATAAATTTTATCAATGTTAGTTTTACAAGTTCTGCTATAACTTGACAATCCATATGCAATTTGAGATTCAGCTAGCAATTTGTAAATCATTATAAGAGCATTTGTAAATCATAATACGATGTTTTATTATGGAGAATTTAGCTAATATACTCCTTAATTTATTACATACGTGTTTGACAAGCTCTTTCCAATTAGCTCGATTATTAAACACAAGCCCTAAGTGTGATTATCACTACTTCTATTTCTTCACAATTGCCAGAACATGAATCGTTTCTGTTTAGGTTGTGCATGCAGTCATGACTATGCGCTATTTACCTACGCTTTTCCCTAAGTCTATTTTGTCCAGAGCTAATGTACATTAATTTAGTTTTAGTTGCATTAAGTACTACGCCATTGTCGTGAGACGACTGTGATAGACTATCGAAATCTTTCTGCGTTTTACCCATAGCATCTTTTAAATCGCAATATCTATTTAAATATTGTACAAATATATAGTCTAGTAACCTATTGTGCCAGCGCATGTGAACTTGCGTGGGCGACACTTTCTTGGTTTGTGTGTGTGCAGTCGGTTTCATTATTTGACTAGCTGTGCCCGCGGCTTCACCCGCGTTGAATTCCGAATTAGCCTATGACACTCTCCAGGACTCCAACTATCTCCACACAAAAAATCACATCAATCCGTTGCTCCGTTTTAACGTGAAAGAAGGACAAACAAACAAACACACTTTCACATTTATAATATTAAGTATAAAGTATATTAATATTGGTATGGATGAAATAGGTACCTATAACGGGTGGTACGCAAGGTGGCGTATTATCAGCAGCGTCTTCCCGCCTCATGTCTGCGAGGCAGCGGGCGGCCAGCGCGCGGAACACTGCCCCAACGTTCACGTCCTCCTTCACCGACGCGCGCATCAGCCGGCAGCCGAGCGCCCGCGCCACTAACTCCGCCTCGTCTCTGAAACATAATGGTAATGTATTTAGTACTAACATACAGAACGACTCACACCCTCCCACCCGAAATAGATCGCACCTCACGGCTCAGAATTAAGGTAAAAATCGGAGCAAAATAATGCAAGGATGTCGCTTTAGCCGCGCGGTCGCTGCGACGTCTGTGACGGAGATACGGTAAATAACCAACCCTACAACTAACATACACATTGTCGCGTGTCAGCACGCGATCGAATCGTAGTAGTAGTATCCGTTGGAAATTTATTATAGTAAGTATATTTAATATCTTTGATAACGTGTATAAAACATGTACTTTTCAGCGTACTTTTACTGATAATAAAAGAAATACACAGGATTGGGTAACTAATCAACTGCAAAGTACGATAGAGAGGAGAGATCAACTGTTCAGAAAATGGAAGTCTGACTCCAAAAATAACATTTATAGGTTAGAATATACAAGATATCGAAATTATACAAATAAATTATTAAATAAAGCTAAGAACATAGATCTAAAGAAAAAAATAGAAAATTGTATGGGTGATTTGCGAAAAATTTGGAGTCAGATTAATGCATGGTTGGGAAGAAATAAATTGTCAGTGGATAGTATAGTTGAAAGGTACATGTTAAAATCGGAAACGTCCAAAACTGACTTTTACCAGTGAAATAGAGCAAATTAAGAAAAAGCATATATGTCGTCAATTATTTCTAGACAGAAAGTCATATGTGCGTGAATGTAACGTTAGTTTTCGTTTCAATAAAGTATTGGCTAATGATGTTATTAAAATTATCGACAAAATGGACTGCAGTAAGTCGGCGGGATCGGACGGCATCAGGGTTAAGGACATCAAAAATGTAAAAAATGAAATTGCTCCAGTAATTGCGCATTTTATAAATGTGAGTGTAATAAGTGGAATGTATCCCAATGAATTGAAAATGGCAATAATAAGACCGATTTATAAGCAAGGTTCGCATGAGGAATATATACAAATTATAGGCCTATTGCTATTTTAAATATTATAAATAAAATAGTAGAAAAAATAATTGTTAACCAGATAACAGAATTCTTAGAACAGAATCACATTATTTGCGACGCGCAACATGGTTTTCGTCCTAATAGGAGTACTGCTTCGGCGCTATCTGAATTTGTTAATAATGTTAATGATTCTCTCAATAAACAAGAAATGGTTGTGGTAGTTTTTGTTGATTTTAAAAAGGCATTTGATACCCTCGATCACGACGGGTTATTGCAGTCCATGGATGAATGTGGCATACGGGGACCAATGAAAACCTGGTTTAAAGAATACCTCAGAAACAGACAGTTAGAAGTTAACATTTGTGGCGCAGTAAGTACAAAAGGTCAAGTAAAATATGGGGTACCTACTGGTTCCGTGTACGGACCTACCGGTTATAAGATGCATGTAAACAGTATGCCTAATGTAGTCGAAAAATGTAATGTGTTCATGTTTGCCGATGACACATGCCTTGTTTATAGCCATAAAGATCAATCAGTCTTGCTCAATGCTGTTCAAAATGATTTAGACAACGTGGTGCGCTGGGCACATGACAATGGGATTATTATTAACATCGCTAAAACTAAATGTATGTACATTAGATCACCCTATAATAAGAATAAAAATATATTCTTGAAAATTAAAGGACATACTTATGAGTGTTTGCACAACTATGAAAATAGAACTAATTGTAAATGTGAAAACTTGGAGAGTGTAACGTCTTATAAGTATTTAGGTATTATTATAGACTGTCGCTTTAATTGGAACCTCCATGTCGACTTAGTTTGCAACAAGTTGAGATCAGTTCTCTCTAAGTTTCAAAATTTAAAGTTTATATTGTCTAAGGGTGTTATGTTTTTAATATACTATGCATTAGGTGACGCTGTGATTTCTTATGGATTGGGTGCATATGGCCATATGGCCTTACCTTTGCTGTTCACCTAAAAAAGATCAAAAGTCTCCAAACACGAACGTTGAAGCTCTTGGTAGGTAGAAATGTGAAACGCTCTGTTGAAAGCTATGAAAATTTATTTAAAATATGTAAAATATTGCCTGTGGAACTAAAGGTGAAAATGGCTATTCTCCTCGAGCAGTTTGGTAGAAAAGAACACAAACAGGAAAGGAGGCTTATGAACCCAACCCGCTTATCTAAAAAATATAAATTAATAGTCCCTAGGACAATAAACCATTATGGCCGATGAAAAAGAAACTATCTCACACCAGTTTATATGAATGAGTTACCACAAGACATAGTTCAGAATGTTAATAATGCTAGAAGCAAGAACCAATTAAAAGCTATACTTAAAAAATATTATATGTCCATAAGTCCATAGACATATTTCAAGCCTAAGTAAAAATTAAATAATAAAATTGCTAAGTCTAGTAAAAGTGAATGTGAACAGGTATATAGTCAAATATTTTAGAAATTTCATCAAAATCGGTTTAACGTTTAACGTAGGTATTGAGTTTGTTGAGTTGACTTGGTTTTAAGAGACGCTAACATCATCATAATCATTGCACTTGTTAATATGTATATTGTTGTTTTATAGGTGGTGGGTACTTGATAGGTATGGATTGTACATTTGAATGTATAAGTATTCACGAGAACGGCTGCCGACAAACTGCATCGCAGTTTGGCAGATTGTGAAAAGTTGTTATGTGTAAAGAACTAAAAAAAAAAAGTAATAGATATCGGGCTCACTGCTGTTGTAAGGAGTGTCCGGATTGTGGTATTTCAAACAAATTATTTATGTATTTATTTAAACATTTCCCCCCTTATTAAAAAATAAAACTAATTCAAACGTCCTACTAAGCCCACTTTAACTAAAATATGTTCTGTCTCGTCTTGTTCTTTCACAGAAAAAGTGACTTACCATACATACTAGTTAAACGAGGCTTAACGTAAGGCGGATTTTACTTTATGGTATCTATAAATATTAAGCACATTGATTAATTAATTGAGATCGATTGAACGGGGTAAGTATTTTGTGATTGATTCAAAACTATAATATTGTGTTTTGTACTTACGGTCCTACGACGCACTGGTCCATTAGGTCTATTTTATTTTGAACTATTATGGTCGGGATCTCACCGCATTCATTTTCTACCTGAAAATTAATATTTGAAATTTAGTCACTTATTGAATAACCGCACTCATTGTGAATTTAAACATTTAGTAGGTACTTATGTACGAATTACCTGGTAAGATTTCATGAAAGTAAACATTCGGAACAATGACGACAAAAACTACATTTAAAAATAAATACTTTATAATATTTTAAATAGGGCACACTATCATTATTTTACATTTCATTACGTCCTAAGATTGCAATCAGGTTTTCCGTCCCGCCCCGACATGATTTCGATTCCGTCCACCACGCTCTGCAGCTCCGCAGCCGAGGGCAGACTACTCGCCAGCAGCATCCCGCGGCCATTCATCGAGCAGTTGATCCCCAACACATAATTATCATTAATCCGCTTGTATATGTACTTCGACGTACTCTTACACGGACGAACCAAGCTCTTCACTTCTTCAACCCCGTACACAATAAGCGTCACTTTCTTCCCAGCACCGTTAGTATACGTTCCTTCTAAGACGGTTAGATTCTCCGGCAGATCTTCACATTCACTGGCTTTCTTTACATCACTTTGCAATAACTTCTTGTAGCTAACGAGAGCACAGTTGTCCCGTTGCCTCTCATTCGGCGGCCAGAAATACACAGCGTAATGGTCTCCTTGCAGATCGTTTATTTCAAAGTTATTCCCAGTAGTATAGTATCTGATGCAATGATCAACTATTCCGGGAGGAACGGAGCTGACTGTTCCCCAGAATAAGGCAAAGGAAAGAAACAACGTGCACTTACTTAAATGCATCTTAATTTATGAGATGAATATACTGTGTCCAAATGTATGTGCGTAATGTAAACATATCGTTGGTGTGATATGCTGGTCGTAGATGAGATAGTGTGGAAGCGACATGTTGCATATGTGTGATATGTTGTCGCGTGGTGATGTCATGACCCCCCGATATCTTCATTTTTATGATCCTGTTTCGTATCGAATTGCGGAAACTCGTTTCTAGAAATAGAGGGTTATAGACGCTTATGCGCATTCGCATGAAATAAGATTTGCAGCACGTAGATCTTAGATATTTTTTTTCCGTTTTGTCTTAGGTATGTCTAGAATCCAGGCAACTCTACCTCGCATATTTTCTTTCTCGCAAACTGAATCCACCAAAATTTGGAGATTTCCTTGATTTCTTATAAGTATTTGCTCAAGTCGGTTCAAGGTAAGTACACAAATCTACTCTATGGCTGATGCGGCCAGAATACTTACATAATTTCTAGTTATTAATTACTTAAGTGTAGAATTATTATTATATTTTTTTATTATTATATTAAGTATAATTAAAAAAAATCTTCTCAAGTGTGCGATAGAACCTAATTAATCAATACCTTGTTAGCCTATAAATTGAAATCGGTTTCCACATTATGTGTTGATGGGGTTTTCACGACTAGAAATTCTTGAAGAATGTGTACTTAATCTGACCCTTTAGGAAGCCAAGGCAGGTCGCTCAACATTGCAATATGCAACGGTGCTCTCGCCTGGTACATTTTTCGGAGGCGTAATAGATTATGGTGAGTGTGCAATCTTTTGCAAATCATTGGACAACCACCGACGAGGTCAGACGATCTGAAGAAAGTCACAGGCAAGCGCTGGATGCAGGCCACTTCTAACCGGTTATTTAGGAAATCTTTTGGGGAGGCCTATGACTATGACCAGCAATGGATTGACACGACTGAAATAATGATAAAATAATTATACAGAATAGATAATAGCCGACGACAGTGGGTACTCGTACCTACCTTTAGTTTCCACGAGTTTATAGCCAAGAAGGAGACCCGGTCCGGTCCGTGGTGGAGAAACCCAGATCTTTTGCGAGCCGTATAAAACAATAACACAGAAGACAATAGGTACTCGTACCTTTAGTTTCCACGAGTGTAGAGCCAGGAAGGAGTCCCGGTTTGTGGTGGGGAAGGCCAGATCTTTTGCGAGCCGTATAAAACAATAACACAGAAGGCAATAGGTACTCGTACCTTTAGTTTCCACGAGTGCAGGGCCAGGAAGGAGTCCCGGTCTGTGGTGGGGTAGGCCAGATCTTTTGCGAGCCGTATAAAACAATAACACAGAAGGCAATAGGTACTCGTACCTTTAGTTTCCACGAGTGCAGGGCCAGGAAGGAGTCCCGGTCTGTGGTGGAGAAAGCCAGAACGCAGGCGTGCGCGCCGCGATAGTAGGCCTTCGTGATGGCGTCGAATTCCTCTTGGCCGGCCGTGTCCCACAGCATCAGGCGGACTTCCTCGCCGTCGATCCTGGAATTGGGATGACGGCAAAGTTATTTGAAATTTTTTTCAACTTTCAACAAAAATTTTGAACAACTTATAAATATTTGAACAGTTTTATAACAATTTAAAAATCGATGGGAAAGTTCATTCTGAAAACAAAAAAGTAGGTACTATAAATCCATACTTCCATACTAATATTATAAATGCGAAAGTATGTCTGTTACGCTTTCAAGGCCTAACCGCTGAACGGATTGTGATGAAATTTGGTATAAATATAGTTGAAGATCCGGATTCAAACATAGGCTACTTTAAAGGAGGCGGAGTTGCGGGAAACAGCTAGTAATTTATAATTTACATCGATAAACCAGCATCCTTCGAATGTAGATCAAATATTTTACGACACTTAGAAAGTAAATCGGATCAAATTTTCTAAACTTTGCATTTTGTAAATAGTCGAACCATCGTCGAGAAAGCTTCATAAGTCATCTGCTGTATATTTTTACTTTATCTATTTGGCCCTCTTTCGTTCACCTCTATACCATAATTCAAGCTAATTTATGAACTTTAGAAAGAAGTACCTAGGCATTTAGTTTATTAGATATTAGCACTTAGGTATTAGCCTTTCTAAAGTCGTGATGAACGAGTAATAAAATATCATAGATCGTAAATTATCTATACAGTTGCTTGTTGTATTGTCGTAGTGGTTGAAACTTCAGGAATGTCCACACAACTGTAATATTTTATGACTAGAAAGTTTAGATCATAAAAGTAAATACTACCGTTGAATTATACACTACCGTTTAATTATTCAGTTTCATTGTTTCTCAGTACCGCAAGATCATGCCCTTGTTTCAAGCTATTGAAACGATATTAGTTTACTTTATCAGTCGCTCTAGGAAGTCCAAGGCTATCATCATTTTTTAGCCTCTGGTGAAAGTGCCCGGCAGTAACGCTGGATCACGCTGCTATTGTCACTATCTAATCTATTGAGACATACACATCACTCGCTATATCTGTATCTCCAGGAAGTCGAAGCCTATGGTCTTTTTGTAGTCCTTGGTGAAGGTGCCCGCCAGTACCGCTGGATCAAGCTGCCATTGTCACTGTCTATTGAAACATACATGTGTATGTCTCAATAGACAGTGACAATGATGTCATTTACTCTATCTGTCGCTCCAGAAACTCGACGCCTATGGTCTTCTTGTAGTCCCTGAGTGAAGGTGCCCCGGCATTACCACTGGATCATGCTGCTTTTGTCGCTATCTATTGAGATAACATCACTTACTCTATCTGCCGCTCCAGGAAGTCGACGCCTATGGTCTTCTTATAGTCCCTGGTGAAGGTGCCCCGGCAGTACCGCTGGATCATGCTGCTCTTGCCGACGCCGCCGTCGCCCACGATCACCACCTTCAGCGCCACCTCCAGCTCCTCCTCGCGCATCCTCGCACCATTTGCCGCCGGCCCAACATTAGTTACTACGCGCTATCTGGAAATATTTTGTATTTGTAAGTATTTTTTTATAAGTAGCTCATTATATCATCCTCACGCAAAGAGTATCGAAACCTCCTACAAATAGTCCTCACGCAACAAGTACTTACTGCTTAGTTCAAAAATGTAGTGGAGACTTGTGTGTCCATGTTTATCTACATTTTAATTTTAATAAGTCGTCATGATATGTATCATTTGCATACAAAATTAGAAAATTATCGTAATACGTGGTTGTGTAATAAAATGCCTGTAAAGGTGACCGTGCACAACGAGATTCTTTATATTTCATGTCGGTTTCTAGTACCTAGCCGACTACGACACTTAGGTACAGGAAAGGATATGAAGGTCTATCCAAGTTCCCAAGCCAAACTGTTGGAGTTGAAGTTGAATATACCTAAATGTAAAAGTCTTAAAACAATCGTAAGATATTAAAGTGCCGCAAGCTAAATTTTAAGTACCAATAAACAACAATACCAAAACGGCACGAGATGATGATTTTAGAAATCGTACAGTCACCAGCTAAAGTGTGTTCGTAACTATTGGAAATCATGTAAAATTAAGTAGGTACTTACCTACACAATCTATGTAACTACAATGTATAAATCTATCAAAAAGATGAATAGAAACTTGAAAAAAACTTTAAATAAAAGTCATAATTTACGAAGTAATTAATTGATTTTAAGTAAGTTAGAGAGGTAAGACATTTTGTAAGGAGTAGTCCGTCTGTGAAAGTACCTCTACCCTACAGAAGACCGCAGCCAAATAACACTGTGATGCAGTGTTGTGTTCCTGCTGGTGAGTAGGGTCGCCAGGCTCCAGTGGGGTCGCTGTGATGATAGCGTCAGGTTGGCAACGCGCTCGTGACATCTCCGGTGTTGCAGGCTTTCATAGGCTACGGTAACTACTTACCATCAGGTGGGTAGTACGCCTATTTGCCTACTTAGTTGTATAAAAAAAAAGGCATGACACAGAAGATGCTTCTAAATGGGATGGATACATACATATCATTCCGAACATAGATAATTTTGTTGTTTTCCAGTGACATATACATAGGTTTTAGGTAAGATGTTTTAGTCTATAATTTTGTTTTATAATGTAAGTACAACAAATAAATAAAAAAAATTAATAAAATAGAAAATGATTTCTGAATTGGTTGATTATTTACGAAATTAGACGAAAGCCGAAGAATGATCCTCAAAAGTTACTTTTTACTGCAATTATCGCGTAATATTTTCCAAAAATCGGAAACGGCTTTCTTGACCGTTGTCATTTTACATGTTCGGTTTAAAATAACTACATATAGCATTAGTTCAGTCTCAAAAAAAATTGGACATCATGTATATGAAGACGTTTTGTTCACACGAGTTTAGATAAACCGACAAGCACGATCTGTGATTAATGTCTAATGACTTTAGTCGCTAACTGTACAAAGTCTTTCTAACTACGTTTGACGGCACGCGTCGATTCCGCATCGAGTTATCATTTTACTTTCGATAGCGTTTCTCCGCCGCAGGAATCCTCATAGTCATGCCCGGTGTATACTTGGTCAAGAGCAAGTTATCCAAATTCACTCCAATTTCAACACTATCAACATAGTATGAAGGTCTATGTTACGTAGACTGATTCTAGGGCAAACTGGCCAACAATGTTGATTATGTCAACACAGAATCAAACGAACATATTTGAGAAGTTCTTTTGAGGGGATATATTTGTGAAATTTCTGAGGATCCTAAGTGTATGAAGGCTCGTATAATATAATTAAGCACGACGACGCCTTCAATATTAGCAAATATTAAAATATGTGATTAACCCAAAATGAAACTCGTTAGACTCTCCTTTAAAGTCGAACGAGAATGATTCGATTTCAAATGAAAATCACTCGTCACACAGGTTTTCTGTGAATCCAAATACCAAAAATAGCATTTTGTCGAATGGCGAATATCAGGCTGAACAATAATTGCTTAATCAACAAGCTCACACACTGCCACTTTATGACATAAACGATAATTACGCACATATCATATCAATTCCTAACTTTCCCATAGTTATGCTAATGACAGTAAATCGGTGTTATTAAGTGTGCCATAGTCATACCGAGCTGATAAGAATCTCTCTCTACTCTATCAACTATGTATATTAAGCAGCAAAAACACAACTACCGGGTACGCCTGCTTACATGCGCATTGGCACCGTTTTTCGAAGATAATTTCATTAATCCAGTTCCATTTTTTTAATTGTCCATAGTACAATAGGCAGCGTGGCGTCCAAAGCAAATAAGATTTTTTTTCTGAAACCATTTTTGACAGCAAAAAGAAAACACTAAGATGATAAAGAGATTTACCGTTACTAAACAGCATAAAAATGTGTACAATGCTTGACCACTGACGCACAAAAACAAAGAATACTAATCAAGAGTTGACTTAGGAGATGTAAACACGAATTTGGTATACAAAGATAAATATAAATAAAAATTTGTATAGATTGAAAATTGATTCATCAGGGAACAAAATGGCCAAGCTCCATAGATATTATAATTTGATTTTGTAACAGAGGTTTTATAGGCGTATGTTTAGAGTTGAGATTAGCTCTACATGAGAGCTAACTTTTTGACAATGCGAGCATGCCATTTATAGGTTCGGAAAATAATTGGTGGTATCATTATTTCAGCCGCAGAAAAATACTATAATTGCAATAATCTTAATTGAATTGTTTTGAATTCGGGTGGACAGTGAAAATGTTTTCCTATCAAGCCGCACTTTCGTCGTTACTTTAGCTTTAAGTTGCTTATTATCGTACATCGAAACCGCCTACGGCTGCTAATGATGGCCAGCTTTCCAACTTGATGATTGCACAGGTAGGAAGTGTGCCAACAAATGCCTTGGGATAGTTTTATCATGTCCAAATTTTTATAGACATTGCCGGCAATATACTTTTCTCCATTTTGAGTTTTTATGCCTACAAAATTTATGGTAGAGACAGGTGTCTCTAAGCTTACGTAGGTAGTTACTTAATTTTATTTTCGCTAAAAAGAAAAATCTATCAATTTATATTTTTTGTTATGTTTGTTGCGAACATACTTAAATAAAGGTCAGTTGAGATATTACTGGGAGGGAAAGTTTCAGGAATGGAATAAAGGTATTATTATCCGTATTGGGAACTTTAATTTCCGGAAACTATACAAGTTATGGATTCTGTCATAGTTGAAGAATCCTCAATCTTAGGTGAAAGAGACGATTTAGGTGAAATATAATTCCTATTTACCAGACGCCCTGGGCACGTAGTCAAAGTTGCAATTTGAAAACGTCAACGAACTTCAAAAACAAAAAGTACTTATAAGATTGACTTGACATAACCCGCGATAAATCGTGGACGATTTTCATACTAATTCCGCCGGGAACGCGAATGTTTGGCTAAGCCCCGAATCAACGTAATTATGCATACATTAGGAATATATTTAAATGAAAGCGGAGCGTTGAGCTCATTAGTCAAAACTCAATTTTGGACTGTGAAGCCATTAGGCGTCTCGAACGTCTTTCCGTTTAGTCTATTTTATGTACATTCGACTATCTATGTTATGTAAGTCTGGTTAACATGGAACTCTATATATTGGTAAAAGCGGTTTATTTGTAATGTATTTTTATGGTGCAACTGTAACATGGAGATGCAAATCCGTATGGCATGTCTTCTTTTAATTTAATGAGATACTGACGCCGTCGGTGACAAGAGGGCTGGCTCATTCCTAGCGCAAAGAATTGCAATTGCAATTCAACGCGGGAATGCAGCCAGTGTTTTTGGCACCATGCCACACGGATATTGCTTAGATTTTAATTTTTAGTTTTTTTTAAGTTTTTAGGTTAATTTGTTTGTCTATACTAATATTAATATTAAAAAAAACAATCTTTAAATAAAAAAAAAAAATTTGTATATTTTTTTTATTATATTATATTATATACAGATGCTTATTACTTACATGTTCAATGCAATACTATTCGATGTAGAAAAAGTTTAATTATTAGTAGTTTCAAAATAATCGAATCTCTCTGTAGTTGCATTTTTATTGTGTACATGAATAAAATAAATAAAGTTCTTTCTGAGACGAGTGTCTTTATCTATACTAAAACATGACAAAGTTTAAAACCGTCGACCACGTACGTATTTACATATTAGGGATATCAATAATCACTTCCTACAATCGAGTACTTCACAATTTGACGAGAAGATATAAGTAAATAACAAATCAATGATGTGTAATGTATTTAAAGTCTGCGAAATCAAGGGGGTAGATCCCCCTACCTTCCTAAAACACAATTACTTTACAAAACAAATATTTTGTGGTATGATGAGCCACTGGTCTGGTTTAGTATTATGAGGTTTTTGCGGTCTTTTCTAATAAAGTACAGTTCAGTATTAAATTACTTGGCGATTATACTCCGAAAGGTAACACTGTTTTAGCTTCACTACATGTAATATAAGACGATACGATTGTGGTTAGTTAAATTCGAATCAAATAACTGATACAGTTACTGAAGTATCGGGTGGCTCAATGTAACGTATCTGTTTATAATATTGATGGCAGTTCTGACACCCACAATGTGGTGAGAGCAGGGCCGGACTAGTTAGCTGTGGAGAATAGAGGCACGGCAATATACTATCACAGATTATAGAATGCTACAGTACAGATACGTTAGCAGTAAGTTGTATGTACTTTTAAGTCGTTAGTAAGAGAAATGAATCCTAGAGGTGCTATTTCAACTAACTTACTAACTTGAACTAGGAATCTATTTCAAGAAAGAGCTTAGATTCTTCAATGATGGTCTTTAATTTATGGGTAGACGTAATTATTGTAAACACTGTCTTAGGTAACTCAACTATAGTACATAGTTGGTTTTAGGTAAAAATATATAAATGTTCTATGGGCGTGCATTGTATAGAAAATTTTATATCAAGTTACGCCAGTCAACTCAACTCAATCCGACCCTGGTTTTGGTGAGTGGTAATTTTAAGAAAATATTCCATGTTTTTATTTAATTATTATACTCGTAATGGTTAAGAATTTATAGAGATTTTGAATTAAACAGTTGATAAAACGCCCTCATCACATCACGTGCCAAGCATACGTGCTATGAATTTGAATCTAGTGGTATTTAGCGTTAAATCCTAGAATTCATGGTAATGTTCAGCAGTCTGGAAACCGGTCTGATCGGCGGTTGTGGTGGCCATCAATCTTGCGTAATTGCATGTTTCCTTGATTTAGACCAGCCAACTAAATCTGCCGTGAAATAACTTAGACATAGGTTTGATACCATTTTATTAAGTACCTTAGTCATTTTTGTAGAGACTTTCAAAATCCAAAGTGAGGTGGTTCTCTCAATTCAGCAGAATTTTTAGGTTATATTACTTAGAACAAGATTTATAACCAGTCGTGACAAATATTGACGTTCTCTGATTAGCCCAAAGGTTGTCTGTTAGATAAAGCTTTTAGCATTAAGTTCGTCTATTGTCCATCCAGATCCATGGAGTCAGGGCTTAAGCTAGGGTACGTAACCAGGAAAACGCTATGATGAGAGATATATAGCCAGAGATTGTATAGAGCATTTCTTGGATGAAATAGGAAGTTGTCCAACGCTTGTTTAGCATTGTGTACATTGTCTTTTACTTGGAATTAAGAGTTTGCATAAGTTAACCGTTGCTTGCGCGCGAGACTCATATGAATTCAATTGGTTTTTAGCCTGCTATAATTCCTCATTGTGTTTTTTGCTATGGTAATGTTATCGATACTTGTGAAATTCCAATTCCGTGTAATAAACGCTCTTTAAGTTTTTTCTTGGGATTTTTTTTCGTATATCAGTTATCAAATGAATACTTTGCGGTGCGTTGTATTTCATTTGTTTATGGGAGATAATGAACATTATATAGTACGTGTGTTTTTAATTGACTCTTTTAAACGCAGAGAGAAAACAGTCTGTACTATTAGGTGAAAGAGAGTTTGACATTTGTATGTAGTAAACTAACTAACTAGTCAAACCGAATTTCTATCAATTACATATGTCGCCATTTTAGGAGAAATTAATAACAATGTGTGTTCACGTAACAGTAGAAGTACCTTTACCCAAACCTTGATCAGGTCAGACAATGCCAGAAACCTGACCTCGATGTGGACTTCCGCGGAATTGTTTTAATGTGTTTTCAATTGATAACCAGACAGCTCGGTCGGCCTTGGAGTGAGCCTATAACACACTTAAATGGAGATAAAGGTACTAGCGTGATAGGTGTACTTAAAGTTGTACCAGTTATTGGAAGTATATTGAAATTCAAGTAAATATTATGATGCCTAAAGTTTGTATTTTACCAATGCAAGACATTATAAATGGGGGAATCTCAATCTGTGGAACCACATACAATGGGCCTTTTTTTAAAAGTATGACGCAGAATCCTAGAGTTAAATAAAAATAGTTAGACTCTCCATATGTCATGAATTCTAGAGACACAGTGACTTCAATTTATGGTCCTCTGTCCTCGGGGTCAGGGGGCATCCTCATTGACTCTCCGTGTCAATTTGTCTTAGGCTTCATCCTTAATTTCGCTCCAGGTCTTGTCAATTTTCTTGGCCTCTTTTAGTACCGTGCGTCGCCAGCTTTGTTTAGGACGGTTACGCTTCCCTGCGGGTTCTAGTCTATCGCCTGTTCAGGTATGTGGTCCCCAATTTCACTTGCGAGAGAGACACAGTCCAGAGTATAAAAGTAACACGCGATTATCTTGTATGATGAACAGAACTTCGTTTCACATTTATTGAAGTAATTAAACAAAACATGATGCGTCTCCGGTGACATACTGTAGAAAACTTGTATTTTATGAAGTATAATAAGGCTGGTCACTCAGTTATTTTTTGAGTACTTAATATGACTTGTTATTTTTGTTTCTATGACAACCAACAAAAAAAAGTATATATTGTACAAAGTATTTACAATTAAAAAAGGTTCAGTTCTCAACACATACCAATCAAGTAGTTGCGCGGCAGCTAAAATAATATAGTACCACCATGGTCGTCAAAATTCTATCAATCTCAAGCTAATAATAAAATCAATTTTGATGTCATTTAAGTGAAAGTTGTTTTTTGTCATCCTCACTCACTAACAACATAAATTGATCACAGAGAAACCTCTCCGCTGTCGTATGAGTTACGTGTGAAATAAATTATAATACCATCTTGAATAAGGCAAACAATTTTATGGCAAGCTATAAAATTATGGGTGAGGTGCTTATAAATGTCTACAATTAAGTAGGTTATAAACAAGCAACTCTGGTAAGCCTAGACTAGTATCCGGAAACTTAACGTAACAGGAAAAGTGGAAGGCAAAGGACCAAGAGACCGAGAGAGAGGAAAAGCCCATTACGGTGGTCGGACCAGATAAAGAACCAATTGGATACATCTGTAGTGACAGCAGTTCGATATGCACAAGATAGGGACAAGTAGCGAGAACTTGTTCAAAAAGTTGTACGTCGGGGCTACGATCCTCATTAATAAGGGACGCATTACAGAGAAAGAGAGAGCTGCCTCAAATACATCTTGTACTTAAGGTCAAATTATCTTCGGGGATTCTTACAACTCATTCTCTTTCCACAGCCAAACAAAGAGGAAACGGCACCGGACTATAGCTAACTGAAAGAAACTTTCAATTGAACAGATTAGTGAGATATTTTTTGATAGGAACCTTTACAAAGATTTTCAAAATTTTGTGATGCTTATCTAACTGCTTTTATCAAAATAAAACACAATTAAAACTAAAGCAGGTAGTTATTGAAACACCTTAGTCACTTTTTATTAGTTTAGCCACCAGGCTACAAAGTACATACATACACGTATATACAGCTCTAAGAAACAGTTTGGGAAGGACGACCAGAAGGTAAAGCCAAGCTTGTGGCGATGGATGGTCGTTCATCTTTGTGATAACGGAACACGGCCGCAGACATTATTCCTAACTACCACTACAAACCCCCACACTATACCATGAACCCCTCAACATAATTACTTTAATTCCTGACGGCTTTGTCTGTGGCCGCCGTGTACGCTAACTTGACTACTAGAGATAGTTAGATGAATTTAATTTTGCTCGAAAAATTTATAGTACTTAAAGCGGTCTGTCCGCATTATTACCCGACATTAGGCTTAAATGTGTTTTTGACCGTTATGTCTGTCAATTTATTCCCTTGTAGCCTAAAAACGGTTTAACTGAATTTGATAAGTGAGAATGAATAATGATCGTTGGATTTGTCTAATTAGCGCGAGGCAGGGTAGATCAAAATAATAAAAAAACTTTTTTTGACGCCAATAAGTACTTACACCTTTAAAAGTAATGGGCTAAAAATCAGCCTTTTAAATAACATCGAAACAAACGCTCCTTTCTCAATGCTTTTAGTCCATTACTGCAACACAATCAACATTCGGAGTCAGAACAACGGGGTTCTTCGATTGCACTTAACCGGCACTTGAGAACCGGTGTCTACTAGACATCGGAGGTGGACCAAATAAGGACGTTGACTGCTCACTACCACCGTTACGTAAATTAAGACTCTACAAATATATTCTTAGTAGAGGAATTGTAGAGCTTGATCGGTAGACTTTATGTATATTTCAGGGATACGAGATTGGGTTTTTTGCCAAAATCATTTGATAGATATGTAGGTAAAATTAATGTAGGCACATGTATGTATTGTACCTATTCCGTTAACATTTAAATTTTAATTTACTAATTATGATACAATAAATTATTTAATAAATAATCTCATTATAATTTTAGTAGATCAAAAGACTTCTGAGAGATTAATCGTTCTGTATTTTTTTAGGCACAGCGTAAACGTGGTGTAAAACGTAAACTATTTACGACTCTTTTTATCCGACTGCGATCGAAGGAGGGTTATTAATTTGTAAATTTCTTGACCGTAATATAAAGAATCCACAACGAACATAAATGAAAAAAAAATTGATACCACTTAATGACCAATTATGATCAGAATATTTAGTAGATGGCTTCTTTGCTTGTCGTCTGCTTGCGTCATCCTTTTAACATTTTTTTTTTTGTTTTAAACATGTATCTCTAACCTACCCCTACTTCTCTTTCAGTCTAAATCCAAATCAGAAAAGTGGGTTAAAATTAACTTGTACTTACTTTTATTAAAAAAAAACTATCATACGACGGCAGGCTTTGTAATAAATAAAATTTAGTATAGATACAAAAATGTTAAATATTCAATACAATATAGCAATGAAATAAAGTACACAATATATCCTTAAGTTATCTGAAATAAACAATTTTTTATTTTATTTAATGACATAATATTTCTTTGCATCTGTACATTAATAGAAAGTTTTTTGTTGTGATCAGAGGTCAATCAATGTCTAATTAATATTCAATATTGACAAGTAATTTGCATAGGTATTCAAATATGATTACGAATGGATTCATCTTTGGTGTTGCTGTTGATGTATGGTTATGATTATAACAATCAATTTATAGATAACTAGCTTTTTTCCTCAGCTCCGACTGCGTCAAAAAGTAGTCTATGTTTGACCCCGAGTCTTCAACTATATTCATACCAAATTTTATTAAAATCCGTTCAGCGGTTTGGCCGTGAAAGCGTAACAGACAGACAGACTTTCGCATTTATAATATTAGTCTGGATGGATATTGAGTCATCTAAAAAAAAAATTATTTTGAAAGTTGATTCTCAGTTTATGGCGTTTCAGCAAGCGTACAATTATAAACAAAAATCTAATTGGAGTTGATTCAACTAAGTCCGTAACAGGAGCCTTTACCTTACTTACTAACACAATGTATAATTTGGTTGACCGCTAGTGACAATATAAGTAACAAGGCATGTTGGTAGTTAGATATATAACATAAAAATACTGAAAATACTATATTGCACTTTTGTCCGGACTCATCTGGAGTATGCATCGCAGGTATGGAACCCTATGTACAATATTTATGTCGAACGTATCGAAAATATTCAACGAAAATTCATGAAATATTTATGTTACCGCCTTAAACTAAACTACAAATCGGATAACTATCGAGACCTATGTAAAAATCACCATCTAATACCTTTGAAGGATCGCCGTGATGTCGCTGACATAATTTTCCTAATGAAGATTGCTTCTGGTGTATTTGACTCTCCAGAACTCTTAGCTAAAATCAATTTATTAGCTCCCCCTAGAATTTTTCGATTTAATCCTCTTCTCTGCGTACCAAATGTATCAACAAATTATCGGCAGAATTCATATTTATTGCGCGCAAGTAATAATTTCAATATTTTCTCCAGGACATTGGATCTGGATTTATTCACCACAAGCATAGCCAGAGCAAAGCGTTTACTTTATGAACATTTACTCCAGTAGCATAGAATTTTTCTGTTGTGTTTTATTTAAGTCTTAGACTTAAACTTTCTTATTATTCTTTTTCTATTTTGACCATAGCAATGTTGCGACCAATGTTTTGTTAGATCTCATATTTATTATGTAGTTTTCTCACAATTGTGGCGTGATTACTATTCAACTTTTGTTAAGCTATTTTGGATCTATCTGTGAGGACCTGTAATACTTAATCTATGTTAGTAAGATTTGTGACCACAAGAATTAGATTAATTAGATTGTTTATGTTCAAACTCAAACAAAAAATTCTCCCTGAGAGAAAGAGAATGCTAGTACTTACTTGGCATTGGTAATGTCTATGTATGCAGTCGGAAAAGCTACCCATATATGATGGTAAAGAAAATAATAATGTCCTAATCCTAACATGGATTTAGATTCAGAGGCCAAGTATTTATATAGTATGTTGTGTTGTTAGTTTAAATTGTGCAATAAAGTGTATTGTTTTGTGTATTTAAGGACAGTCCAAAGTAACTTGCAGAGAAAAATGTTGGAGAAGCGCTAGTTTCCAGGGCACTAAGACCCGTCATGAATGGCGCTAATGACGTCCTTGCGCGGCGTCGGGTGAGTGACCTTGGCCGCCACCAGCCGCCGTGCCCACGTTGTAGGGCTCCGCTGTGGGACTCACTCACCTTATTCTGTCAATCTTTATGAGAAAACTTTGATTGTAATCGCGTGCGTCGACAGTTTTGTTCGTTGTATTTTGTAAACTGAAGTTTACCTTTGATAACCTATAAATCTATGGTTTAAATGTGCACTCACACACAATACTACCCCACAATGCGTAGGTGCTTACGTAGGTATACAAAATTTTGTTTTTAAGTACCTAAGTATTTCCTTACGTATATAATATACTTATTCCATAATAAGTACAAAACTTGAAAAAATACCTGTTGGTAAGATTTTTAAAAATCTGATTCGCCCAGTCCCATTCTATTTGCGGGCGGGCCATTTTAGTTTTTGTTTTAATTATTCATTTATTTAATAATTACCAACAGGTATTTAATAATATCTACATACAATATATAGTACAAAAGAGAGATAAGAGATAGAGAGAGACAAACTTCTAACACTTGCCCGAACTCTACAAGCCTTAAATACTCTCATACGTATGATTACTTAGTCAAATACCTATAATATAGCTTCGATTGAGCCATAAGTTGGTCAGAGGAAACGGTACGAGTGGAATCCTCGAGTGTTTTTTAAACACTCGGTGTTATTGTTAATCATCAAATGGACTTATGAAATTAAACTAAGTCCTGGTTTTAAATGACTAATAAAAATAGCGCGATCATCCTAATATTAGCTATATTCATAAATCATGGATAAATACGCATATACTATGTAAATATACACCAATTCGGTTATTTTAACTGCACACATGATAAAAATAAATTAAAATAAATCGTTTACTTTCAAAAGGGTATGACGACAGGTGTCCGCACCAGCTGCCGACCTGTTGCTGTGTGACGTCACCAGGAGGCTTTATTTAGGCTGAGCAGGTAGGTTACACTGGTTACACAGGTCGATACGACTTTATTTTGCAATGACCGTGTTTATTTGTATGACCTATTGAGTAGCGACTAAATGCTTCTTTCCTACTTATTACAAGTTGCGTAGAGGGTATACTTAAACGGTTAATTTTATGTTAAAACTTTAGGAACAGTTTTGGAAAAAATAATTAATTCCTACAATCAATAGATAGTGATTAGTTAGGATCAATTTTTTCACAATAATATAAAAAAGTCTTATAAGTATGTGATTTGAATGCAGGCTTGTAAAATACAAAGAGTCGAAGATGGTCTATCTTGTCTCCATAGTGCATACCTATCAAATGATCTTACTCAAACACACACACTTAAAACTGAAATAGTCATACTTAATGAATAAAAACTTAATGATGAATTACTTGCTGGGCTGTCTCCTGCCTGATATCTTCCCAGATAGGCTGCTGGACGCTCGAGCGATGCAGTTCAGGCTGATCTAAGAGATGGAAGCTGACAACTGGCGTGCCTCGCGCAGAATAGAACACTCTGGCGCTCTATCGTTTCGGAGGCCAAGATCCACTTTGGATCGCTGAGCCAGTGGAATAAGTGTAACATTATTTGCTAGCTTTACTAGATTGCTTCTTTTATCACCATCATCAAGACAGTGGAATTTTTCGAACAATCCTCTGTGTCCTTGTGGGAATATTCAGGGCATGCTGCACCACACTGATCACTGCCCACTGAATTCTATAAATGGCGGCATTCTAAAGATCCACGAAGCCGATTACGACATTGTAAAGTGGATTGACAGCCTCCCTTTTTTTGCTGTAATGCACCATTCGCAAATAATAATCAAGACGGTTACAAAAAGTCGAGAGAAGGATTTCATTGCAGTATTATTTTAAATGTTTCTCCTTCTAGATGATGCTTAGTTTGCAATATTGCGCTAAAGTAGGGCTTAACTTCAAACGCCCCAATTTTCGTCAATCTGCAAATCTGATAGCAACAAGGTGTGATGACGTGAGATGCTTTCCGTGATTTAATGTTTCCGCGTACGTAACCGGCGGCGCGGTATTAGTTTGGGCTCCGTTTTAACTGCCAATACATTTGATATGTGACCATTATGCAATCTAAAGAGTTGCATAACCGGATGGGACAATAAAAGAATGTCAAAATCCATAATTTGTATAAAATCTGTTAATAAAAAATAAAAATAAAATAAAATATGTTTTATTTCAGATGATTTAAAATCCATATAGGTAAAATTAAAATAACATTAAATAAAGAAAAACAATAATTACATTAAATTATGACACTAAATAACTCTTCTCATTAGGCACTTCCATAATGAGGAGGTCATATCATCAGCTATTAATGACTGTCGCGCAGATATATTTTTCACTTTGATAAGCGCGATCATTTCTTTTATAATTAATTAGGCAAATAAGCATGCGGCCAGTTGATGGTAAGCGGTCACCGCAGCCGTGAGTCGAATGATATTTGTTTTAATAGGTGGGTCGAACGATTTTAATTCAACTCACTGATTTTGGATGTGTCATCCTTATCAAAAATAATCTTCTAGGAGTGTTAGAATAAATAACGTAATTTCAAAATTACTGCTTGTTTTAAGAATAAGATATACTTACAAACGAACAATAAGTACATGCCAAATTATACAGCTTTTGCAGCAAACTGTAAATGGCAACTGTCCGTGCGCATTTCTCTACATATTTATTTAGCGGCTGTAAACATGATGTCGGCTCGGTTCCGCGTGCTTGTTCCAATGCAAATATCCCGCAGAGAAATCCATGCTGAGTAGAGATTAGATTAAAGACGGAACAGAAGTGCTATTTTTGAAAAGTGACTCACTCAAAATCGGCGAGTCTAATGATTTTCGTTCGATATCGAATGGGTTTCATGATACAGTGACACATTTTAAAATAGGACCTCATTGGTTAGCTCTAGCATTAAAAAAATAACTGAAATTGAGAAAAATACTTAGTGATCAACTGACAGGATTCTTATGTGGGAGGTCCATTTAATAACATACTTTTAAAATACATATATTTTTAAAAAGGGTCTAATAATTCGATTTTTGAAATAGTGGTGATATAAACGCGTAGCTCATGAACTCATTATTTTGTGATGCTCACAGAGGACTACTTCAGCTTCACATGTTCTTGAGGTCATCAGGAAAATAGCTGGCAACAACTGAATCGCGATGGCTCAGGACAAAGATGGTTGTCGTAGATATGGTTATACCCAGCAGTGGGTTATGGAAAGATGATGATGATGATGAAAACCAATATTACATTATTTGTGGGACAATTATTGGCGCGTGCTCTACATTCTTTTTGGTCTTAATATGCATTATATCGTGTTAGCCTGGAAATAAATTACTTTAATTTCATATATTATCGACAGAATCAGCTGCAGCAGCAGAAATAAAAAACATGTTTAAAGTTTTAATTATATTTGCTTTTACTTAACCTAGATTAGGGCGCGTTGATGTCTTTTGTATAGGTGTTGCGTGCAGCACGCAGCGTGCTGCGTACATTTTACACAAAAAGTATTCAAATAATGAAAAGATACAACTCTGACACCAGGGTGTACATGGTCGTTTGACAATGTAACCTACTCGACATGATGATGATGAAAAGATACCTATTAGTATTTAATACTAACGTACGACGTGTAATTTCGTTACATCATCAGTGTAACTCATACACGTAACGAACCTTCAAGAACAAAAACTCAAAATTAGCGACCGCCATTGTTTTATAAATTGGAGATTGACACAATTTCCCACCGTGTCGGACATTTGATGTTTACGAGTACGACAACACACTCGAACACACAATGGGATGTATGGCCTATAGGAAAAACGGGTAAAAAATCAGCCACATAAATTTTCCAGTTTAAATGGTTGACTGAAATTTCAAATTTAATACTAAGGATTTTAATTAGTTTGAAATTTACCTAAGTAATCATATTTGACGTCTCTCAAAGTCTGGAGACCTATTATTGAAATATATGACACTGATTTCCTAAATTCCTGAGCCATTTTTAGTTAATAGTGGTTCAAAAATAGTTTGAAATGTATGAATAAATGTCGAATGAAAATCGTCCGACTTACCGATTTCGCGTAAATGAGTCACGCTTTAAAAACAGCATTCTTGATTCGACTGAAAATCTTCCGTCTCACCTATTATAACGAATTAAAAACATTCGATATAAAAACGGAAATTCGACTAACTGGTTTTTCGAGTGTCATACTTTACAAAAATAGGGCTACTGAAAGATGTTCCTTTCTCAATGGTTCCGTCCGTCCAAATTGGGGATGGTTGAAGAAGGTCCGTCCGCCGTGAAGCGTGAACCGTGTCCGTACAACGACCCATAGAGCCGAATTTATTAATCACGTGCGAGTAACACCAACACGGATAGGAGAACATTTGTTGGATAGGAGAACATATATTTGAACAAATATACCTAATAAAACCGTAAACCAAAAAAGAGTAAACCTATTGTTTTCGAGAACGCTTAATATTACTACACTAATGAACTGGAACTTGTAATTTGTGTAAGAAATATTACGCAACAAATCAAAAAATCTGTATTTTTTTTCGTAAGAGTTCGATTACAAACACTTACACATATTTTTGTAATTTTGATTAAGCAGCTGTTTCCCGCGGTTTCACTCACTGGTGTTCTTTAACTATGCCCAATACTCTATATAATTTTAGAAGTGCTTTAAGTCTGTCTGTCTGTTTCGCATTCACATGCTGCACATGCAAGTTGAAGTCCCTGGGTCAAATATTATACTATTTTTTGAGGCAGGCGGACCTGCGGGAAACAGCTACTATATATACTTGTAAATGACTGGACTAATGGATAACTGAATTTTGGGAATTAAATAAATACGGAGACAAAACTTGTATGACTTGCTTATATTGAATATCAAACAGAAGAGACCTATAACTAAATGGGACACATATCGATAAAAATGGGTCATTGCGGCAAGTTAAATACTAGGCGCTTCAACATGCCCCCGGGCGTTGAAAGGCTTCCTTTCAACCAGAATCTGCTGTAACTGGTAGTGGACAAATCTTGTTGAACGCCCTCCTTATGATTCCAGTGGACGTCCTTATATCAACGACGCGGGCAATACCATCTGTTCCAGGATATACTGCTTCAATCCTGCCTAATCGCCATTTCAATGGTGGAAGATTGTCTTCCTTGACCACCACAAGTGTGTCCAATTTCAACTCGTCCTTGGAAGAACGCCATTTAACGCGATGTTGTAACTCTGCAATGAATTCTTTGCTCCATCTTGTCCAAAAATGTTGACGAAGCTGCTCTATGCGGTGATATCGGGATAAATGACTTGCAGACATGTCCTGACAGTCCTGATGTGGTAGAGACGTGAGAGGTCGCCCAATTAAAAAATGACCTGGCGTCAGTGGGGTGTAATCCGTAGGGTCCGAAGAGAGTGGTGTTAGTGGTCGAGAGTTCAACACGGCCTCTATTTGAATTAATGTGGTGTTAAGCTCTTCGTACGTGAGATTACAATTTCCCAACACTCTTTTTAAATGGTATTTGGTCGACCTAACACCTGATTCCCATAAACCGCCTTGATGCGGGGCAAATTTTGGAATGAAATGAAAATTTATATTTTCATTAGCAGCATCTGATTCCAAAGAATCGCAATTAGACTTTAAAAATTTAGAAAGTTCATTGTATGCGCCCACAAACGAGGTGCCGTTATCAGAGTATATGTTTACCGGTTTCCCTCTTCGCGAGATAAATCGGCGCAAGGCGAGTAAATAGTTGTGACTCGTCAAGTCCCCAACCAGTTCTAAATGTATAGCCTTAGTGGTAAAACAAATAAATACCGCGATGTACACCTTTACCAATCTACAACCACGACCTTGACGACTAGCACTATACATAGGTCCCGCATAATCAACACCTACAGTTTCAAACGGGTAGCCACCTGGAAGGAGCCGCTGCTGTGGTAAATTTCCCATTAACGGGGTTATAATTTTGCCCTTCATGCGAGTACATTTAACACAATTATGATAGCAGGACTTTGCCAGGTTACGCCCTCCAATAGGCCAGTACTGCTCTCTTATCGACGCTAACAACAATTGAGGCCCTGCGTGCAATAATTTTTTGTGTTCAAAGTTGAATAATAGCTTAGTGAAATTATGAGTGGACTGTAATATAATAGGATACTTTTTATCTTCAGAGAAATTTGAATTAGCAAGACGTCCTCCAACACGCATTATACTATTTTCATCTAAAAACGGGTTAAATTTTAAAAGAGGACTCTTGTTAGGCAAAGGTTTTTTATTTTTGAGTAATTCATATTCAGAAAATGATTCTAACTGGCAATGTTTAATAATCACACCTAACGCATTACGTAATTCTTCCGATGAAAGACAATTGGATGCTACAAATTGACGTCTACAATGTTTTAAAAATCTTAAAACGTAAGCTACTGAGCGTATGAGCCTGGAGTAATCAGAAAACCGACTAAATTCAATAAAAGGTTCCTGCATATTAACGACGGTTGCCAAAGCAATTTCAGGCTTAGTCTCAGGTAGTTGTTCGACGAACTGAGGCTGAGAAGGCCATTCAGACAAGTCACGTTGAAGGAATTCTGGACCGTCCCACCAAAGTTCCAAATGTTGCAGATGATTAATATCTACACCTCGTGATATTAAGTCTGCAGGGTTTAGGTCGGTTGGGACATGACGCCATATGCAGTTGCTTGTCCTTTCTAAGATTTCACCAACGCGATTGCGCACAAACGGTTGAAGTCTAGAAGGCAGCATACGCAGCCATCCCAATACAATGGTGGAGTCGGTCCAAAAATATACCTGATTAAACTTCAGTCTAAGTGACGAAACAACCTTCTCATAAAGCCGAGCTCCAACCAAAGCACCACACAATTCCAGTCGTGGAATAGTGACTGGTTTGATTGGTGCTACCCTGCTCTTAGCTATCAGCAGACGAACAGAAATAACTCCAGCCTCATCAATGCTACGTACATAAATGCATGCGCCATATGCAAGCTCGGATGAGTCTGAAAATATATGTATATCTAGTAATTTATGAGCATCACATAAAACACGACGTGGAATACGAATATTATTTATAAGATGTAAGGTTTTACAAATTTCATTCCATCGCCTGAAAACATCACTTGTCAATGGCTCATCCCACGAGAATTTACCAATCCAAAGTGACTGCAGAAGCATCTTCATAGTGATGACGCAAGGAGCTAATAGACCTAAAGGATCATATATTCGTGCAATCATTGAAAGAATATTACGCTTTGTAGTGCCATCAGGAATAGGAATACACGGATTAATGGGAAAACATAATTGATCAGAATCTGTATGCCAACTGAGGCCCAACAATTTATTGGGCTCATTACTACCAATATTCAAATTGACAGAATTAGATTGTGGGTTCGAAGGCACTAATTGGGGTTCATTTGATTTCCACTTCCTCAATGGCATGCAAACTGAAGCAAGTGCACCAGTAACTTCTCTGCGAATAAATAATGCTTCATTTAAATCATCACTACCAGTCAAAAGATCATCGACATACATGTCGTGCATGATTATGGTACCAATCTTCTTATTTTTACATTCTAGACCTACTTGTTTGACACATCGTGTCGCCAGAAAAGGTGCGCTGGCGGTACCATAAGTGACGGTGTTTAAAATAAATTTTGAAACTTTATCACTAGTACTATCCCGCCATAGTATTTGTTGCAGATACCTGTCAGATGGGTGAACTATAATCTGCCTATACATTTTCTCAACATCCGCCGACAAAATGTATTTATGCTGCCTAAAGCGCAGCAATATGGAGAGTAAATCGTCCTGCACCGTAGGACCCACCATTTGAATTTCATTAAATGAAATACCTGACGTTGTACCACTGCTCGCATTAAATACTACGCGAAATTTTGTGGTAGTACTGTTGGTATTTAAAACACCATGATGTGGGATGAAGTACCCACTACTATCCATCTGATCGTCACATTCTGACATATGACCCAATGTTTTATATTCGGTCATGAATTGATGGTACATAGTTTTTAAATCAGATTTTTTATTGAAACGACACTCTAAAGAATACAAACACTGAATCGCTCGATCAAAAGAATTTCCTAGACAAGAAGGATCTTTCTTTAACGGTAAACGGACACAAAAGCGACCATCATCAAGACGAGTCGTATTCTTGACAAAATGTTCCTCACACATCCTTTCTTCCGGTGAATAGCTAGTATTCGGTGATTTAGAACAAACTTCCTCTAATTGCCAGAACCGCGCCAATTCAGCCTGAATATCATTTAACTCCTGATTATGATTTGAACTAAGTTCAAGTTTGAGGAAATTACACATAACGTCACGTGATTTCTTACAAGTGACTTGGTCACTACAAAAAGGACCTGAGATTATCCATCCTAATCTTGTGTTACACAATACGGGGTTATTTTTACCTAATGTAATTCTCTGAGTTCCTAATAAATCCCAAAAGAGATCAGCACCGATTAAAATATCAATTTCAGACGGCATATAAAACTTAGGATCCGCCAAAGAAAGATTAGTAGGAATTTTTAATTTTGAAATATCGATCTCTCGACCTGGTACATTACTAGTTATTAATGGTAAGACATAACAATGAAGATTTGATGAAAAATTATCATTCAATGATGCGATGCACACACGACATGCCTTGCCTACGCGCGATGCAGCGTTATTTATGCCCAAGATCGATTTATCGATTTCACAGATTGATAACCTTAATTTACGACATAATTTTTCAGTTATGAGACTCGTAGTACTACCACTGTCAAGTACAGCGCGAACGACATGTTCTCTATTATGTGTATCCTTTATTTTTATTAATGCAGTAGATAACAATACGTCACACTGAGTCTTGTTAGACATATTAACAGATAAAGCGACACTGCTGTTAGCGTTTGTGACCGCGGACTGCAGAGGCAGCACTGATGTAGCACTTTCAGAAACAGGGGTAGTCTTAGATTCATTTCTTACAAGTTGCTCGTTACTTACGTGTATCAGGCTATTATGTCGTCTTTTGCATACTTTACAACCAGTTTTCTTACACAAGTTAGCAAAGTGGCCTGGCCGGAAACAGTTAAAACAAAGTTTATATTGTGGAAGTAACTTTAATCGGGCCTCAACACTAAGTGCAAGAAACTGTGGGCAAGCAGCTAAGTTGTGATCGCCTTTACACTTGGGACAAAGCGAGTGCGATCTCATATTTGAATTATTATTATTATCGTTACTACCTTGCACTGAAACCATTGTCTTAAGTTTAGAATTAGATTTGTTACCCGATTGGTGTGAATTAGTACGAGACAGTTCTACAGTTTCAATTAAGTCCGCGCGGTCGCGAATAAATTGTAAAAATGTTTCAAATAATATCATACTATCTTTATCTTGACGAATTTTAAATTCTTCCCACTCTCGGTAAGTTTTATTGTCTAATTTGTGAGTAATAATATATATCAACAAAGTATCCCACTGCTTGACAGGCTCTCCCAATGACTCAAGTGCCCTAATATTTTTATTCACCTGGTCAATTAATCGCTTTAAGGTTACAGACGACTCTTTGGTAATTGTGTCAATGTTAAATAAAGCTGACACATGATTTTGTATTAATAAACGTTTATTGTCGAACCTATCGCACAAAAGTTTCCACGCCACTGCATAATTACTGGCTGAAAATTCTATTGACTGAATTACCACAGCAGCAGAACCCTCCAGAGACGCCCGTAAATAGTGAAACTTGTTGATTTCGTCTATGTCATTGTTGTCGTGGATAAGACTCGCAAATGTGTCACGAAACTCTAAATAATTATCATACGACCCACTAAATTTCGGCAACTGAATTGTGGGCAACTTGACGAGTCTCGACTTACTTACACGGCTATTCTTATCGCTATCCATACATTCCAGGGATTGATAACTTAGGTTTTTCAATTCCTGAGCTGTAGACAATGACTTAAAATATGCAGATTCAAATTCAGAACGTTCTTTAAATTGCTCGTTCATGTTATCAGTAATGCACTCCAATTGTACCTGCACCTCGTCGTACTGCTCATACATAGACTCCAGTTTACCCATTCTCAACTGCAACTCCTTGGATTCAGTACTACTAATAGGCTCAGTCCGTTTGCCATCACTACCAATCAATGAGTTTAAGTAGTTGTTATACATGGTCAAACGCGCTTTGTAACTGGCCCGCTTCTTAATTAATTCTCTTTCCTCAGCCATAATGGGAATTAGGTATAATCGACCTGGAATTGATACAATGCAAAGATAACAAAAGAACTAAACTGAAAAGTTAAGGTTACTTTACTCTAAATCCGTATAAATGCAATGTTCTGATTTATATCTAACCAACAGACATAAACAAATGTTATTTAAATTTAATATTCTTAAGTAATGTAATAAGAAAAGAATATTTAATTTGACAATCAAATTAATTTAACTTTAATGACACAAATTTAACAACAATACAATTTTATGTTATAAAAACTAGCAGTCCTCTTTTGTCTGCTCAATTAATAAGATATGTAAGTGTATAGTGTACACTTATACATACTACTCAAAAGTAATAAAATACATTCATACAATTCAACAAGATAATTACCTATCCTATCTACAATGCACCGGTTTGCTAACACCTAACCACTAAAAATACCGGGGAATATCTATCTATATTGCCAAAGCAAGCAAGTTAACGTGAACAATACAATTAATTACGCCAAATTATGTAGCATTATTGCCTACTATACTTTCAATAGTATGATTTGTTCGTAATTATAATCAGAAATAAATGAATTATTCACAATGCAATGAACAATAAGTCGCAGATACGTAGGTAGGTTAACTTAACGTGGAACAAAGAAATAGTTAACTAACGATTAGGTACTAACCTGGTTAATCCTTAACACTAGTTTACCTGTTATGAGTGCTGGGTTATTATTTAAATATGGTAAATATGACTTAACACCACAATATACGCACTCGATCCACTATTTAGTTTAATAGGTATTTGCTGATTCTCCGTGGCCAGAAATTCTTCTTGATTTCCAAGTATATAGTACGAATTCCATAGGACTTTTGACTGATTCTTATCAATTCAGCATCCGGCTTCGTTCTAGGACCATGTAAATGACTGGACTAATGGATAACTGAATTTTGGGAATTAAATAAATACGGAGACAAAACTTGTATGACTTGCTTATATTGAATATCAAACAGAAGAGACCTATAACTAAATGGGACACATATCGATAAAAATGGGTCATTGCGGCAAGTTAAATACTAGGCGCTTCAACAATACTATACCTTCCCCACTACATAGACTGTCATTCATAATTATATTTCTAATGTCTCTCGGATTCCCGCGGCTAATTATACAAGCGAATCCATGGCACTCCGTGGGCTAGTTTCATTATTTATTATTATCGTTAGCATAGGTACTTGCAAAGAATGTAGGTAACAAAATTAAAATGTAATGAAGCGCAATATAAATCGAGAGCAAACTATTTTACAACCGTTATCAAGGTGCTTTAAAATTTATAGTGTTACTTTTAAAACATGTTCATTATAGCGAACTCACTAATGTAAGGTTTTAAACATGCAGACACGCGAAATACTTTTTTACTTTTTTTGATAGGTAAAGTATATTAGGTATATACAATTAAGTATTTACAATTTTACAATACCTTGTAAGATTATAAATATGTACAAAGATAAATGAAAATAGAGCAGCGTGAGAATCTCACCACATCATCATATCGGACGTTCTTTAATATGTCGGTCTCTTCTACATCAGTCCTGCTGAAAGATTTCTTATGTTTCTGCGATTGTTACACATTAAATTAAACTATTTTGAAACGGTTTTCATCGCTTCTGCAGTATTAAAATAATTTAATTCAGTCCTGTCTGTCGTATCCCCTATGTATACCTAGATGGAGGCTTATTGGAGGTGGCTATGGGAGGTCTTCCTCTTAGGTAAAAGTCTTATTGTAATGCAGCAAAATACAATTTCGACAGCCTCTTGTTTTAGGGAAACAGTGTTCATCATGTAGTATAATGAAGCTCTATTGATAATAAAGATAAAATTGATGATAGCTATGAATGTATTGTAGATAGCTATGTGCTAACCGTACATGTGTAAGATGTCAGAATTCAGAACCTATTGATAAAGCCGTAACCAAAATTAATGGTAACATCGCACATCGCACAATTTAAAAATGTTTTTAATTATAAAATCAAATTTGTTCTCAAACTACTTAAAACGTGTACATGCTCCATGCTTGATAATTTCTCAGGTTCATTTGAAGAATGCTCTTAGCCGCCGGCGACACAAATATCTGCACCCATTCAATTAAAACAATCGCTCGGGGCCTACCGCGTACAATATCAATTTCTCAGTGGCAAAACCGAACGTCTCATGATTTACGAGTTTCACCTCGTTTAGCGATGTCGTGAAGAGTAGAGACACACAGTAGCGAGATAAGAGAAAATACCTTAGTAGAGTTAGGAATCAGCAGTGCTATTATTAAAAGTATCATTCAAATGTCGAACGAAAATCGTTCAACTTACCGATTATTACAAATGAAATCATTCGACTCATCATTTTGTTTGATCACAATTTTTGAAAATTCCACGCCATAAGCAACTGTGAGATAAGTAAGTGAGTGAGAAAGACACATGCTTAGTAATAACTTTTTTGGTTAAGCATATCCAGAAGGGGGTTTGCTTTTCCTAACAAGAATTCCATTTTGTGGATTGTTTATATGGATCCAAGGCTAGAAACTAACTCAACTAAGCTTAAATTATATTGCTTGTTAAAATATACATCTTAAACAAAAAACGTGTATTTTTAGAAAACATTATTTTACCTCTTTCTGCTCCATCCTACGTGCACAGGAATTTATAATTTGGGTCCCACATATATTTGACTTTTGGTGAAAAAATTTCTGCAGCCTGAATATTTTATAACTTCGCAAAAACAGTATACGTAGCTATAATAGGTGAGAAAGTATCGGTTTAATAATTACTATTTTTTGCCGACTGAAAACCTGTCGCGATACTGGCCAGGGAGGAAATGTAGATGAGCAGGCAGGTGACCTTCCAGGAATAAGGACGAGCTTGTGTTATATATTCACTATGCAACTCTTTGTAAAATTGTATCTACTTATGTAGTACTTAAGTGGGTATAGTATAGCGTAGTATCTTTTTGTAGATAATATCGAAAGAAGGATGAGAAAACTTACCTATTTAGATGAAGTTTAAGAGACAGACAGCCGGCTTAAATGCACTTTTCCGTTTTCAAATACCTATGTCTCTACTAAAGTGTGTGTACCTATTCCAGTAATCAGGTAGCTATTGGTCTTTTGGAGCCCTATTTTTGAAAAGTCTCATAATGTCGAATGACAAACGTTCAACTCACCGATTATAACGAAGGAAAATCATTTAATATCGAACGAAAATCATTAGACACGCCAATTTTCAAATTATGTGACTTGTACTTGCAATATATGACTTTTTTTATACAACAAAGTAGGCAAACAGGCGTACGGCCCACCTGATGGTAAGTGGTTACCGTAGCCTATGAACGCCTGCAACACCGGAGATGTCACGAGCGCGTTGCCGACAAAAATAGCACTCCTGAAATTGTTTTTATGAGATGGAATAAGTACAAACTTACAAATATTTTATTTCAGGGGCAATTCTTAAGATTACAGATTACTCGTATACTTGATTAAAAATATGTGTATCGATGAAAGATAAAAAGTTTGTGGGGCAGGCAAGAGGCTTCCGGGCGCGAATAGTGAAAGTTTACTGCTTGCCGCTATCTCGTGCAACTAATTAAATCAAAGCATTTCCATTTCTATTTGATATATTATGTAAAATGTAATATGATATATACAAAAATATGGAGTCTAGACATAGTAAAATGATTATATCTTTCAGTAGCAGTATTGTTGCATATTAATTACAGAAAAGGGAGGAAAATAGGCTATTTTAAAGTTTTACACGGGGAATGTAAAATTCCCCTTTGTATTGTACTGAACGAAGTCGATCTGTGATAATTACTTATGTGACAAAGTGTTAATCGGGTGTTAGAAATGAACATTACTGATCTCAGTAAGCTTTTAATAGGGTATAGAAAACCTACGAGTTTTAATTCGTTCTATTTAATATGATCAGGAGTACTATTTTTGAAAAGTGTGAGTCACGCAAAATCAAGGAACGAATAATTTTTGTTCCATATAAAAAAAAAATCGACATATGAGTCACATATTTCAAAAAGAGTGCTCCAGGGTTGATCACATTGTGCCCGATTCCTGTAAGAATTCTCATTGAGTGCTAATAGGTACAACCATTAGTTGAGTTGGAAGCCTGCGAAACATCATTACGCAGGTAGATGTTCCTGAGTCCATCATTACGAATTCCACACGCTCGACCACAAAAACATCTTGGAAAATGTTCACATTGGTCGAGTAGAGCCTACTCGTATCTGACGATCCTAAGACGTTATTAGGTATCGAAATATCGAGTACCTATACCTACTTGGGCGAAAATTTCAATCAGTGATAGCACAGAATTGGTAATACGTTACTTTCGTTGTGATACCTACTTAATTTATTTTAGTCAAAGACTACCCCGTCAAGATCATAGAGGTACTTGTATGGTTTAGAGCAGTAGTTCCCAAACTTATTTTTCTCGTGGACCACTTTCAAAATTTTACTGGTTTCGGTGGACCCCCTGCTGCTACATTTCTACCACATTCTTAAAGTCGCCAAAAAATAAAAATTGTGTCACTTCTGAGTTCTGTCCCTATATTTCGATATGTAAAATAAAAACGAAAAATGGTACATTTTATATCACTTTATTTATTAAAAGAATAGAATTACAAGAAAAAAATATTAAGGTAATATAGGTTCAGGTCATAATTTTAATTAATGGGAAGGATGTATCTGATGGAGTGTCAGCAAACGATCAATGTTTGGCTTTATTTTTGTGAGCAATAACCGCAAATCCCCCCGCTCTGTGATGTTTAATTTGCTCCTTTTTTTTGTTAAGAGGTTTGTAACGGCACTAAAACTCCTTTCGACAAGATATGACGAGGGAAAAGCTATTAAAAATTTCCTTGCGATTTTCCACAGTCCAGGATATTTTTCGGGTATTTCTGCTTGCAGCCAAAATGTTGGGTAGCCTTTTCTAAATTTCACCTTCAGCTCCTCATTAGTGCTTAGCTCGAGCAGCTCCTCTTGTAATACAACATTGGCCACTTCCGTTTCATCAAATGGATTTATTATCCATGGTGGTATATCCATCGTCAGTATATCTTCAAACCTGGTTTTGAAGTCATCATGCAGGGCACTTAAATGTTGACTGTAGGTATGGATATCCTCATCAATACATTCTACCTGCGACAAGTTTGGAAATTGAGAGAATTCGCGCCGACTAATGTTTTGCTTCATAAATTTCAATTTCCCAAGAAAAGCCGAAATTATCCCCTTTGTTTTTATTAAATTCAGGCTGTCCCCTTGTAACTGCAAGTTAATATCATTAAATTTTTTAAACAAATCTGTCAAATACGCAATGTCTGCTTTGAATTTGATCAAGTTTTCTTTTAAATCTGGATCTCTACTTTCTAAGAACTCTAATATGGAATCGAAAACAGAGTAAAATCTCGTTAAGCATGCACCTTTCGACAACCAGCGTACTTCAGTATGTAAGAGCAGTCGTTGGAAGTCTTCATCATTTTCGTCGCACAATTGAGCAAATAAATGTGTATTCAATGCATTGCTTCTGATTTTGTTGACAGCTTTTATTACAAAATGAAGAGATTGGTTCAACCTGTCACTTAAATGTTTTGCCACAAGATGTTGTCGGTGGATTACGCAATGAATAGCTGTAAGTCCTGGTATAATTCTTTTGAGATGACTTATAAACCCACGATATCGCCCGACCATTGCAGGAGCTCCGTCTGTTGCCACTGAAATAATGTTTGTAAATGGGATCGATTTTTCCGTAAAAAAATTACTCAGGACATTAAATATTGATTCGCCTTTAGTGTCAGTCTCCAAAGTTCTGGCAAATAGCAATTCTTCGTGAATTTCTTCCTCAACAATAAATCGGACATATGCCAATAGTAATGCTTCATTACTGGGTAACTTGACTCGTCCAGTTGTATAGAAAAATGAGTTTTTTGCAGATGATTGCACAAAAAGCTTTCGATATCAGAGCTCATTTCATCAATGCGTCTTTGTACAGTATTGTTACTTAATGGAATTCTTTTTAGTACGTCAAATGGAGATTTGTGCAAAACAGTTTTTAAAACCTCTTCAACAGCGGGTAAAATTAATTGTTCTCCGATAGTGTGCGGTTTTCCAGATTTTGCTATAAGTAATGAGATATTGTAAGATGCCCGCAAGCCATCATCGTTACTTTGAGATGTTGAAGCGAACATACTGTGCATGGTGGGTCTCTTTCCATATTTTTCTTTCAATGTTTGAAAATATTTTAAATCTTTACCTATTTTATCAGTATGACACCTTTTTAGATGATCTTCGAGCTTTGATGGTTTCATAGAGTCATTGCTCAAAACTTTGTTGCATAATAGGCACATGGGCAATTGTTTGTCTGCCTCTGATGGAACAAAACCATATTTCAAATAATCGACACTATATTGTCGACATTTTTTCTTTGCTGTAGCCATGTTTCGTGTCAGTTACCTTACCTGTAAAAAAAATGTTTTAGTAACCAAGTTTTTTTCTGAATATAGGTATCACACCGCAGCCTTTGTCAGCACGCGGAAATAGAATTACGGCTTGTAAAGGGACCAACTAATAAACCGCTGAGACAAATACAAACGTTTTCACAAAACGGTATCAATTTTAAAGTACATAATTTACCACTAATTTTTAATAGTATAAATAAAAATTAGTGTACTCAGTATCGAATACTGATCATATTTGTGTAGGAAAAAATAAACGTCGAAATCCCAAAATTGTCCATAAAAACGATAACTAACATTTTATTAAATCAATGAGTTCACGCGCTCCGTGTATTTGCGTATTTTTTGTCTGCGGCTTCATTGTTAAAACGTGACAAACAGGCATCGAAGTTCAAGCCCCGCCCTTTTCCCGTCGCCCGCGCACCGCTCGCTCTTTCCGAAAAGGAATAGTTTTGATAAAATAGTTACTTCAAAATCAATTTAACATGATTATGAAATTACTGTTTTATAAAATTAGTAGTTATTTGCAAGAAAAATTACAAAATTAATTGCTCTGCAATATTGCTTATTCGGCCTTTTTAGAGAGGCAGTGCTTCTCTCGTGAAAAAACAATTGAATAAAACGTGCTGTGTTTGTCTTCAAATCGAAAGAGGACAATTAAAATATCTGTAAGTTACTAAGTTACCTATCTATACAGGCCGTTGTGATCAACCGACTAGTACACGTAAACAAAATACTTAAGTACTATAACAAAAAAAGGTAGGTTACTTACTTTTCTCCGGCACTAGCAAACACAGATATAAATTTTCTCACAACTTTTTTCCAAATTCCGCCTTGTTTTCGAAATTCCGGAAACAAATGAATGCGTTTGGTTGCCTTTGGCATCAAGTATTTATAGTGTTGATCAAGTTCATGTCTGAACAAGCATTAAGCATTGTCGGGCGGATAGCGCTTTGCAAGTCTGTACACGAAATTGTACGTAATATCGAATACACAAGTTTGGACAAGTAACAGTCGCTTGCCTTATTAAAATATTATCTGCTTAGATAGGTACTTAAAACAATGTAGGTAGGCCCTTATAAAAACTATGCTTACATTTTTGCTCTTTACTATCAAAAGCAGATAAATTTTCGTGGACCCCCATTAACATCTTATGGACCCCCATTTTTTGTTCACGCCTACGTAGACCCCCAGCAAGTCTCCCGTGGACCCCTGGGGGTCCACCTGGACCACTTTGGGAATCACTGGTTTAGAGTCTATGGAAAAGAATTTTGCTCTACAGACGATTACTAACTGTAAAATGTTTCGCAAGCCAATATGATTGGCCATATACAATACTTACTCTTTATTTCACCAAAACAAAAATTACACACATATAAGGATTTTTGTTCGACATATTATATGTCATTCAGTTCAAAAATAGGGCTCCTGGAGTGCTATTTTAATATCGAATATCCTTCGTTAACGAACGAAAATCATTTGATATCGAACAAAAATTATTTACACTTTTCAAACATAGCACTTATAAAATTTTGTTTACACTCTATCTATGTAACTCGCCTGACGCTCTCCATTATAACTAAATCAATGTGAACTAGCTGGATAGGATTTCTACTCAAGCTGCTCTGCAAATATCTCATGTTTGAATGTCGTTGTCGATGGTTCGTATTCAAAACATGAATCCTTGGAGGTATTTTTTTAAGATATTCCGCGTCAGTTTAACGACACGGCATTGCGTCATAAATTATTAAATTTTATGAGAGTTATTGCATTTCTTATGAACCAGATTAATTTTAATGAAGTTGCGTAAATGTTTAAATTATGTCTACTTAATAGTCTGACAAGGGAAATTTGAATTGATAGACTAGCGAAATTATTATTGCTAAATTAAAGTTTCTTTTCAAAAATTCATAAGTAATTTTGAAAATTTTCTGAACCTATTTTAAAACTCTTTCTGAAAACGGAAACGGAGAAACTATACTTTGATTGACTCAATTTTAAAATTATTTGTTTATTATTCATTTTATTACTTTCATTTCAAAATTTAAAGAATATTTAAACTATACCTACTTTATATAACTTACTCGGAAATTAGTTTGCTCGATGTAATAAGTAAATAAGCAAAGACTTACTTAAAACCGCGGTGAGTCGAATGGTTTTCGTTTGATTCCAAATTATTTTCATTAGAGATATGAGTTATAATAAGATCTCAAAAATAGCACACCAAGTGTGTAATAGGTGCCTTTAAGTAAATAATAGAATAAGAAAAGACGAGATACACGTAACAAATAAGCACATAAGATTATAAAAAAAACTTTACACTGATCTATGGATATACGATAGAAGTAAATTAAATACAATTAAAAATTTGCCAGTGCGTAGGAGGAATACCTACCTATTCTATAGGTACTTAATAGCCAAGCAGGTGCAAAACTTAACTTGTTTTAGACTAACTAACTGTGGCTGCGATTCCAATTTATTACTTGTAGCTTCTCTCTAAGCACTTTATTCTCCCACTTAGCTCTATCGAAGATACAATCTTATTTAATTGCTTCAATAACTACCTGAATTAGATTTACGAGAGGAGATCACGGCGATAAAACATAACAAACATAATTTATATCGAAACCAAAGCTTGCAAACTTACAGTAAGCTCTGCTTGTTGAACGCTTTCTCGTATAAGCATTCCGACTTAGGTGTCTTGTAAAACATTCACTGATTGATCATGAAACTTCACAAACACTGAGAAAAATTTTGATGAAAATCACGGCCGTATGTTTTGTTGGGGGCAGTATATGTAGGTACGTGCGTCGCGGAGCGTGGTGAGAGACTGGCAGAGCTCCGCTGGCGGCCGGCGGCGCCCGCGCAGGCTTTCGGAGTTCATCGAACGAGTGCTAACGCGGCGATCATCACGTGGGAAATTGAAGTAGAGCCTTTGGGAAAATTAAATGAAGCCATTAAACACGCTATTTTGTCGTGGTATTGGTAATTATGAGACGTAATCTAAAAGATATTTTTTATCTACTTAACTCTAACTACTAGCGTGCTCTTTCAGGAGTGCTATTTTTGAAAAGTGTTACTCAAGTGAAATCGGCGAGAGGAATAATATTTGGTCGATATCGAATAATTTTCGTTCGTTAACGAAGGTTTTTTATTCGATAACGAAGGATTTTGTTTAACATGTGTGTCATACATTTCAAAAATAGGGCTCATAGAGATCCTGCCTCCATGTATTTTTTCTTCATCCAAGCGTGTTTCCTGCTGTATCCTCAAATGATTCTCCAGAGGCAAGGGTACGCTCTAATCAACGTCCTAGATTTGAAGGAGATAGATAGATCTATTTATCAACCGAGAGACTGCATGGCGACTGATCTTTGACCACTTTATTTACAGGGAAACCAGATAGGTGGATCATAGGGTATAGCGGTCTCAAATTCTCTAAACAATAGTCTTAAAGTAAATGGGAGGTTTATAAGATAATTTATACTTTTGAAAGCTGCATTACTATGCAATGAAGAGGGTACCATAAGCATCCTTTTCCGCTAAATAATGTACATAATTTAACGCGCCTATTGTTTGTTATTTACAATAAGGTTCTACTTACCTCTACAGATCGATTTTTTTTAACTACTAAGCGAGCGATCGTCCCTGGACTCTACTGACCTTCTCTTATAGGCATTTTGATGCCTATGGGAGAATAAATTTAGAGGATAGGTAGACACCATGGGTAGAGTTACAGGCTCACAGGCCTCCGTGCCAGCGCTATTATCTTCCGCCTAGTTATGAGTCGAAGTTTTACTATTAGTATTAACAGATGAAGTAGTTAATAACTTTAAAATACTCAAAGACGAGTCAGAAGAAGTTCACATCATCAAAAGGCTCGTATCTAAGTCCGTAAAACAACACCTGCGAATTCAGTGATTGACCGCCGTCAATTTGAGGCACAGTCATGGCAATCACATTGTTATATGTCACTTGTTTGTCATTGTCATAATTAACATGTCAATGTCATTCATTCATCATTGAAGAATCCCACGGATGCGAATCGTGACTTTCATTATTTTCTTGTTCTATGAAGTTAATTTAAATTTCATTAGTTCTTTTAGCTGAGTGATATTTACTTTGTCTAAAGATGCCGAAATTCTCTGGTGAGTTTAATTACTTTTACAGATACAGACTCTGCTATTTTGTTTATTTTGAGGTTAGGTTAGTTTTAAAAATGTCAACGAAATTTTTTGAATAATACTAGTTACCTACCAGTTGATAGAGCCTGTAATCGAAAAGTTTATAGCATATTAATAGGAAACATATTTAGATTTCACGGGATCGCTTCGACAATATGCGATTCCTTGTACATAGCAGTGTCTCACGAGTATGTAAACATTGGCCGCAAACCCCGGCTTTCCTGTTAAACATTCTTTGTTTCGTATATGGTTCAAGTTAGGTCGAAAACAAATTGATATTTGCCTTCTTATGCACGACTGACGAACTGTTGAAAAGGGATAACAAATGCATTTTCATCTTGAGCTGTCTATGCTATGCTTATCTAATAAATTATCTTTCTTATTCAGTAAAAATAAGAATATTAGTCCAAAAATTAAATTTAAAGTAGGAAGTAAGAGTTATATCTTCTGTTTATTTTCACAACTTTAGACCATCTTCAATGTAGGTATCCATCCACTTTAGTTTTAATTGGAAGATATAAGAATCCTTTAACTTGATTAATAAAATAAACATACAGTAGTGGAGTTTGTGTTATTTAATTCATCAAATCTAATTAAAATTCGAGAGCATATTTTGATATATTTATTGTTATTTATGACTATATATTTAATAATTCTGACACCAGGGTGCACAGAGTCGATTGACCATGTAATCCACAATGAATGTATTCTTTTTTTTAAGTCGAAAATAAATGTAGTAGTAGCAGTAGTTGATTTTTAAATAGTTTAAAACATTGATAGTTAAATGTAACTGAGAAAAACACCAAACAAAATAGATTTTACTAAAGCCATCTGTACACAGCATTATTTCAATGCAACTTGATATAATGCATATACTACCAGTCGCATGCTAGTATCTTTCATACAAAGTTAACTAGAAGTAGTCGCATAGTATAACTTGAGTTGTATTAGAATAGCGTATTGGGTGGACGACCTAAATGTTATTATATTTCAGTTAAAGTCAAATGGGGCAAAGAGACATATCCAGGTGTGGAGGTGAACACAGACGACGAGCCCGTACTGTTCAAGGCGCAGATATTTGCATTGACGGGGGTGCAGCCCGAGCGGCAGAAGGTGGTCTGCAAGGGGATCACTTTGAAAAATGATGATTGGGGCAACTTCAAGTTGGCTAATGTGAGTTTAGATTGATTCTAAATGAATTTATTTATATCATGTGAGCTATATTAACTCAATGATTGAGATCCATTAATAATGGACACATTTGTATATTTAGAATTTCACCCTGTAGCCTGTGTAGTTTTTGACGTGTATGCCTCATGTTTTGAATGAAATTTGCTGGACTCACCAATAATGATGATTGATTAAAATCATTTGTTATGGAATGAAAATCATTTGTCTCACCGATTTTGTGACCCATACATTTTAAAAATAGTTCTCCTTGGCACCTGATTTTGTTTTTTTTATAACTAATCCTTACCTCTTACAAACTACCCTGTAAGGAGATTTGAAGTAACCTAGAAGTAATTACTTACTTGCTAGTTTAATTATTATAATTACTTTTTGAGTTCAAATTCACTAATTTTTTGTCTTGCCTTGATAGTGTTGTGTACATGACCTTTTATAAAACATATTGTTTCTATTTGTGAAAACCTATAAGTGGCTTCATGTTTCTTAATATTAGTTCTAATATGTTTCATGTATTAAGGTCCTGGCTCTCCAAATAAATAAATAAACCTGTGAACCTAATTTTTTAGGAGCATGAAATGGATTTATGAAAAGATTAGTCATGTCATTATCTAGCCACATACAAATTTGGTCAACAATGTGGGTGGGTCATAGCCCAAGACATCTATACATATAAATAAAATTGGAGTGTCTGTTTGTAATATTGAAATAACCGTTTTTTGCTACATGCATATGAATGTATATACGGTACATGCAGCAAAATAACATTTTTTACAATTTTTGTCTGTCTGTCTGTTTGTTCCGGCTAATCTCTGAAATGGCTGGACCGAATTTGATGTAATAAGGAGTAACTTAGGCTATGTTTATTTTAGAAAAATTAAAGATTCGACTGTTAGGCGGAACGAAGTTCGCCGGGTCAGCTAGAAGCTAATATATTTTCAGCCTAGCACTGGCTATTCCTGATTTGATGCTAGAAGTGTAAACTCAAATAACTGTTTAATTACTTTATTACTACTACTAATAACTGGTTAATACACTTTATTTAATTCTATACACACAAACATTTGCTCTGTATTAATCTACTTTAATTTTGTTTATTTCTTCAGAATGCCCTAGTACTGGTGATGGGCAGTAAGGAGGAGGATGTGCCTGCTGCCCCGGTGGAAAAAACTAAGTTTGTGGAGGACATGAATGAGTCTGAGCTGGCTTCGGCTGTGAGTACTACTATATTAATGAATATTATAATACACAGGTTGAGCTAGCCTAATAGAAACTTTATTACCCATCAAACATAACCCGCAAAAGAATGGCTCATGGTCACCATAAGGGAATGTCTAGTGCCATGCCATGCCATCAGCTTGTTGTCTAGGATGTTACATCACAGTTGCTTGTAATTTCACCGCCTCTATCACCTTGAAACTGCACAACACAATTAAAAGCACTATCTTTGTCAGGAAGAGGTGAGAGGTACATACCAAAGATTCTTTGCTTTGGTCTATACCAAAGATTCTTTGCTTTGGTCTATATCTAGAAACTTTTCTGTTGATAAATGATTTATTTGTATGTGTGTATTTAAAATAAAGTAGAAAATTCGAATTGGACCAAATTTAAACCTACTTTGTATAAAAAAAATTCATTTTTATGTTTTAAAGTATTTAAATATTATTTCAGCTGGATCTTCCCGAAGGACTGATTAACTTAGGCAACACTTGTTACATGAATGCTACAGTACAATGTCTTAAAACTGTGCCAGAATTGAAGAATGCTCTCCTTAGTTATGACAAATGTGAGTTAAACTTACTTTAATTGGTTTATAGTAAACTTTAATATAAGATTTGCTTATGCCTAAAATAGTTGCAAAAAATTACTGATCCTGAGGTGTAAAAAACAGGCAAAATTGTAGAAAGAAAGATGGAAATGTAAAGTACAGGCTGGAATGACAAGATTTGAGGGAGGCGAGTCAGACTGAGTCCGATATAAAAAAAATAACATTCTATTCAATCTTTGGCATTTGTTGTTAAGGCGGCAACAGATATGCATTATCTGTGACATGTCCAAAATTTCAACTGTCATCTGGTGACTGACTGACAGCAAAGTCTTAGCAATAGGTTCCGCTTTTTAGTTAAGACCTTCCAGAGACTTAAAAAGTAATTTACAAACATAAAAGTAAAATGTAGATACAAAGCTTTAACTTTAGTCATAATTTAAGTAGTTATTAACCACTTGCATTCCAAGACATACTAACTTGTGAAATCTATGTTTTATTTTCTCCCTTTTATAGCCACTCAAATTTTCAAGACCTTATATTATATAATATTTAGTTTTAAAGGGACACCATAGCAATTCGAAATTATACAAGATAACGGTAATTTTAAAATCTAAAACACCCGAGTGCCTTTCTGAGTATAGGCCATGAAAATGGCAACCTTGGCCATATTGCAGAAAAATATTGGAACTAATTTCTTTTACTGGCAACTAAGCATTTATCTAACATTCTGTCATCTCAACGTCATCTGCCAAAAAGAGACAGGAGTTGACATTGTGTATTTTGTGATTATTTCAAACGATTTATTTAACAACTAGCGGTTTCCCGCAGCTCCGCCTGCTTTAAAAAGTAGCCTATGTTTGACCCCGGGTCTTCAACTATATTCATACCAAATTTCATCAAAATCCGTCCAGCGGTTTGGCCGTGAAAGCGTAACAGAGAGACAATCAGACAGACAGACTTTTGCATTTATAATATTAGTATGGATTACATGTGTTTAAATCGTTATTAAAATTAACATTTTGAATTTTTGCACAGAAGACTTTATAACAATAAATCGATGGGAAAGTCCATTTTGAAAATATAAAATTACTAAAAAAATTTTATTATAATCGATGAACACATAAAAAGTAAAGAAACTTTCATTTAAGAACAATTTACATAAACGCAATATTTAAGACAGTTGTCGAACAAAATATAGTCTCACCCTTGTAAATTACCTAGGTGTGACGTCACCGTCCAAAATGCACGCGAGTTTAACTTCGTCATATCTTAGTTAGTTTAAGTTTTATCGACGTGTTTATTTTACCAATGTGCCTATTATAGTGAGATCTTTCATTTAAATATGAAATCGAAAATAAATCGTCATACATACATACTATCGAAATATATACATACACCTCCTTTTGGCGCAGTCGTGTAAAAAAACGTTCTTGCCTTGCGAACCTGTATGTTTTTGTATTGCCGTCGTCGTTTGGAGACTAACCCTACTACTACTATTCTCAAACATTTGCTCGAACTCGACTCAACCTTACTCCAACTCATTGGTATGATTATAGTCTTCACTAGCTTCCTTGACTTAAGGAAATTCCTCATTGGAGGTGAGTATCGAACTGTCAAATATAAGGTTGGTCGAGAGGTACCTTGAGGCGTCCTTGAAATGAAACAAAGTGGTTATAAATCAGTTTTTTTTGCAAATTTTTGCCTAGGTATTTTTGTGAAAAAATTTCTTCAGGGTCGGCAACGCGCTTGTGACATCTCCGGTGTTGCAGGCGTTCATAGGCTACAATAACGTGTGGGCCGTACGCCTGTTTGCCTACTTAGTTGTTTTAAAAAAATATATTTTTTACTGTATTCTTTTGTAATTTTAATTTTTTTGCTTAGAATTGTTATTATAACCTGTGAGTGCCTCATTGGAGTTTGTTCAAGCAACCAACTAAGAATGTCGTTTTCTAGGAAAGTTCGAGGACTTCTTTAAGGCGCTCTCTCTCCTTAAGGTGTAAAATTTTCAGGTATAAGAGACTTAGAGGCTTGTCCTTATCAATAGGGAACAGATGAAACTTTAAAAAATGCTTGATTATTTTTAGTGGTAGGAATAAAATTTCATTCAGTTAATTAATTTAAAAAAATCATCATCATCATCATTCCAGCTGCAGTCAGTCCACTGCTGGACATAGGCCTCTCATAATGATTTACAAAATGACAGCAGTCTGCATCCAGCGTTTGTATGCGGCTTTTTTCAGGTCATCTGACCAAATAAATAAAAAAAAAAATCACATTTAATTCCACAGAAAAATCTATCTTTACGGCTCTATGGGTTTATGCCTTTATTACATCGGTTGACATATCAATTTATTATGATATTTTTTTCGGATAGTAAGGAACCTTCTTCCTACTACTAGAAAAAATCAAGCATTCATTAATGAATTTTTCATCTGTTCTCTATTCACAATCAGCATCGGACGGCGGCACGGCCGGCGACCTGACTTCGGCGCTGAGCGAGACCATGTCCGCGTTGGAGACAGGCGGGGCGGGCGCGTGTGCGGGGGCGGCGGCGAGGCTGCTGCGGGCACTGCACGCCACCGCACCGCGGTTCGCCGAGCGCAGCGCGGGCGGCGGCCTCGCGCAGCAGGACGCCTCCGAGTGCTGGAGCGAGATCGTGCGCGCGCTGCAGCAGCGACTGCCTGTAGCGCCCGCCAGCGCCGCCGCAGACAGGTGGGTGTGCTCACTAGCAGCAGGACGCCTCCGAGTGCTGGAGCGAGATCGTGCGCGCGCTGCAGCAGCGACTGCCTGTAGCGCCCGCCAGCGCCGCCGCAGACAGGTGGGTGTGCTCACTAGCAGCAGGACGCCTCCGAGTGCTGGAGCGAGATCGTGCGCGCGCTGCAGCAGCGACTGCCTGTAGCGCCCGCCAGCGCCGCCGCAGACAGGTGGGTGTGCTCACTAGCAGCAGGACGCCTCCGAGTGCTGGAGCGAGATCGTGCGCGCGCTGCAGCAGCGACTGCCTGTAGCGCCCGCCAGCGCCGCCGCAGACAGGTGGGTGTGCTCACTAGCAGCAGGACGCCTCCGAGTGCTGGAGCGAGATCGTGCGCGCGCTGCAGCAGCGACTGCCTGTAGCGCCCGCCAGCGCCGCCGCAGACAGGTGGGTGTGCTCACTAGCAGCAGGACGCCTCCGAGTGCTGGAGCGAGATCGTGCGCGCGCTGCAGCAGCGACTGCCTGTAGCGCCCGCCAGCGCCGCCGCAGACAGGTGGGTGTGCTCACTAGCAGCAGGACGCCTCCGAGTGCTGGAGCGAGATCGTGCGCGCGCTGCAGCAGCGACTGCCTGTAGCGCCCGCCAGCGCCGCCGCAGACAGGTGGGTGTGCTCACTAGCAGCAGGACGCCTCCGAGTGCTGGAGCGAGATCGTGCGCGCGCTGCAGCAGCGACTGCCTGTAGCGCCCGCCAGCGCCGCCGCAGACAGGTGGGTGTGCTCACTAGCAGCAGGACGCCTCCGAGTGCTGGAGCGAGATCGTGCGCGCGCTGCAGCAGCGACTGCCTGTAGCGCCCGCCAGCGCCGCCGCAGACAGGTGGGTGTGCTCACTAGCAGCAGGACGCCTCCGAGTGCTGGAGCGAGATCGTGCGCGCGCTGCAGCAGCGACTGCCTGTAGCGCCCGCCAGCGCCGCCGCAGACAGGTGGGTGTGCTCACTAGCAGCAGGACGCCTCCGAGTGCTGGAGCGAGATCGTGCGCGCGCTGCAGCAGCGACTGCCTGTAGCGCCCGCCAGCGCCGCCGCAGACAGGTGGGTGTGCTCACTAGCAGCAGGACGCCTCCGAGTGCTGGAGCGAGATCGTGCGCGCGCTGCAGCAGCGACTGCCTGTAGCGCCCGCCAGCGCCGCCGCAGACAGGTGGGTGTGCTCACTAGCAGCAGGACGCCTCCGAGTGCTGGAGCGAGATCGTGCGCGCGCTGCAGCAGCGACTGCCTGTAGCGCCCGCCAGCGCCGCCGCAGACAGGTGGGTGTGCTCACTAGCAGCAGGACGCCTCCGAGTGCTGGAGCGAGATCGTGCGCGCGCTGCAGCAGCGACTGCCTGTAGCGCCCGCCAGCGCCGCCGCAGACAGGTGGGTGTGCTCACTAGCAGCAGGACGCCTCCGAGTGCTGGAGCGAGATCGTGCGCGCGCTGCAGCAGCGACTGCCTGTAGCGCCCGCCAGCGCCGCCGCAGACAGGTGGGTGTGCTCACTAGCAGCAGGACGCCTCCGAGTGCTGGAGCGAGATCGTGCGCGCGCTGCAGCAGCGACTGCCTGTAGCGCCCGCCAGCGCCGCCGCAGACAGGTGGGTGTGCTCACTAGCAGCAGGACGCCTCCGAGTGCTGGAGCGAGATCGTGCGCGCGCTGCAGCAGCGACTGCCTGTAGCGCCCGCCAGCGCCGCCGCAGACAGGTGGGTGTGCTCACTAGCAGCAGGACGCCTCCGAGTGCTGGAGCGAGATCGTGCGCGCGCTGCAGCAGCGACTGCCTGTAGCGCCCGCCAGCGCCGCCGCAGACAGGTGGGTGTGCTCACTAGCAGCAGGACGCCTCCGAGTGCTGGAGCGAGATCGTGCGCGCGCTGCAGCAGCGACTGCCTGTAGCGCCCGCCAGCGCCGCCGCAGACAGGTGGGTGTGCTCACTAGCAGCAGGACGCCTCCGAGTGCTGGAGCGAGATCGTGCGCGCGCTGCAGCAGCGACTGCCTGTAGCGCCCGCCAGCGCCGCCGCAGACAGGTGGGTGTGCTCACTAGCAGCAGGACGCCTCCGAGTGCTGGAGCGAGATCGTGCGCGCGCTGCAGCAGCGACTGCCTGTAGCGCCCGCCAGCGCCGCCGCAGACAGGTGGGTGTGCTCACTAGCAGCAGGACGCCTCCGAGTGCTGGAGCGAGATCGTGCGCGCGCTGCAGCAGCGACTGCCTGTAGCGCCCGCCAGCGCCGCCGCAGACAGGTGGGTGTGCTCACTAGCAGCAGGACGCCTCCGAGTGCTGGAGCGAGATCGTGCGCGCGCTGCAGCAGCGACTGCCTGTAGCGCCCGCCAGCGCCGCCGCAGACAGGTGGGTGTGCTCACTAGCAGCAGGACGCCTCCGAGTGCTGGAGCGAGATCGTGCGCGCGCTGCAGCAGCGACTGCCTGTAGCGCCCGCCAGCGCCGCCGCAGACAGGTGGGTGTGCTCACTAGCAGCAGGACGCCTCCGAGTGCTGGAGCGAGATCGTGCGCGCGCTGCAGCAGCGACTGCCTGTAGCGCCCGCCAGCGCCGCCGCAGACAGGTGGGTGTGCTCACTAGCAGCAGGACGCCTCCGAGTGCTGGAGCGAGATCGTGCGCGCGCTGCAGCAGCGACTGCCTGTAGCGCCCGCCAGCGCCGCCGCAGACAGGTGGGTGTGCTCACTAGCAGCAGGACGCCTCCGAGTGCTGGAGCGAGATCGTGCGCGCGCTGCAGCAGCGACTGCCTGTAGCGCCCGCCAGCGCCGCCGCAGACAGGTGGGTGTGCTCACTAGCAGCAGGACGCCTCCGAGTGCTGGAGCGAGATCGTGCGCGCGCTGCAGCAGCGACTGCCTGTAGCGCCCGCCAGCGCCGCCGCAGACAGGTGGGTGTGCTCACTAGCAGCAGGACGCCTCCGAGTGCTGGAGCGAGATCGTGCGCGCGCTGCAGCAGCGACTGCCTGTAGCGCCCGCCAGCGCCGCCGCAGACAGGTGGGTGTGCTCACTAGCAGCAGGACGCCTCCGAGTGCTGGAGCGAGATCGTGCGCGCGCTGCAGCAGCGACTGCCTGTAGCGCCCGCCAGCGCCGCCGCAGACAGGTGGGTGTGCTCACTAGCAGCAGGACGCCTCCGAGTGCTGGAGCGAGATCGTGCGCGCGCTGCAGCAGCGACTGCCTGTAGCGCCCGCCAGCGCCGCCGCAGACAGGTGGGTGTGCTCACTAGCAGCAGGACGCCTCCGAGTGCTGGAGCGAGATCGTGCGCGCGCTGCAGCAGCGACTGCCTGTAGCGCCCGCCAGCGCCGCCGCAGACAGGTGGGTGTGCTCACTAGCAGCAGGACGCCTCCGAGTGCTGGAGCGAGATCGTGCGCGCGCTGCAGCAGCGACTGCCTGTAGCGCCCGCCAGCGCCGCCGCAGACAGGTGGGTGTGCTCACTAGCAGCAGGACGCCTCCGAGTGCTGGAGCGAGATCGTGCGCGCGCTGCAGCAGCGACTGCCTGTAGCGCCCGCCAGCGCCGCCGCAGACAGGTGGGTGTGCTCACTAGCAGCAGGACGCCTCCGAGTGCTGGAGCGAGATCGTGCGCGCGCTGCAGCAGCGACTGCCTGTAGCGCCCGCCAGCGCCGCCGCAGACAGGTGGGTGTGCTCACTAGCAGCAGGACGCCTCCGAGTGCTGGAGCGAGATCGTGCGCGCGCTGCAGCAGCGACTGCCTGTAGCGCCCGCCAGCGCCGCCGCAGACAGGTGGGTGTGCTCACTAGCAGCAGGACGCCTCCGAGTGCTGGAGCGAGATCGTGCGCGCGCTGCAGCAGCGACTGCCTGTAGCGCCCGCCAGCGCCGCCGCAGACAGGTGGGTGTGCTCACTAGCAGCAGGACGCCTCCGAGTGCTGGAGCGAGATCGTGCGCGCGCTGCAGCAGCGACTGCCTGTAGCGCCCGCCAGCGCCGCCGCAGACAGGTGGGTGTGCTCACTAGCAGCAGGACGCCTCCGAGTGCTGGAGCGAGATCGTGCGCGCGCTGCAGCAGCGACTGCCTGTAGCGCCCGCCAGCGCCGCCGCAGACAGGTGGGAGGGACTCACGATTGGAACACGCATGGAATCATTCCGCCACCCCGCGTCCACTATGCCGCGCCGAACAAGGCTGCTGAAGAAAGTCTTCTTACGACCGACTCGCTAAGCTGATTCTACTCTGCGCAGTTTCACTCCGCTCTAGTGGACGCGGTTTCATACGCGTCTCGACTCTGCGTCGTAATGGACCGCGTCCACCTTTAAGCTCAATTCAAACTAACGCGAATCCCGCGCGGGACACCCACAGAAATAAGTACATAGAAGTGTCTGCCCTCTTCAAGTAACCAAATTTTATTAAAAACAATGGAATTTTTATTGCTGTCTAGTTTCTAGCATACTATACACATACATTTTCCATAAATTTATATTAATTACAATAATTCACAGAACATCAGTGGTCGAGCAGTACTTCGGAGGCACGCTAGATGTGGAGCTAGTGTGTTCAGAAGCAGACGAAGCGCCCACGAGAAGCAAAGAAACCTTCCTGCAACTGTCTTGCTTCATCTCACAGGACGTGAAGTACTTGCAGTCGGGACTGAGATCTGTGAGTAAAAACTATTTCTTTTTTGAGAGATTCAGAAATTAAAAATGTTTATTGAGACACGATACCTTGATGGTGAATCAATATTGAAATCGGTGTAGGCATAGCTCGCACCCTACGAATAATAATTCTCTAGAAATGTAACGCTCCTACATTCACCGCTTCGATTCCGATTCCATTTACGCAAACAAACTAACAGTAATTACAACGAAACACTCAAACACACTCATAGACGAAATGCATGTCGCAACAAGGTCACGCGTCTTCGTCGGTCGGGGGCGGTTAACGCAAAGAACGGTAAGGTACAACGCGTGGATGGTATTATGCGGTACGCTAAAATAAATAAGCTGGCTTACGTTTTAATTATTTTTTATTGAATAACTTAAATACTACAATGAAAGTAAGTAATTATTTGAAGTATACTATTTAATGATATACCATACATACAGTTTTAATTCTGGTTATACACCGTGAAAATTTAGTCGTTTTGGACCCATCGTCCAGTGACTCCATTCATGCAACTGAACAACTTTCCCCAAGATACATACAGTAAATTTTTGGACCTCTCATACAAAATGTCTCATCACTCAACACACACACACACACACACATTGATGGGTCAATTCTTTAATTAAGCTTTGTTTTGACGTATTTAAACCTAGTTTGGCACAATTACACTTACTTGCTAGTTTAATTATTATAATTACTTTTTGAGTTCAAATTCACTAATTTTTGTCTTACCTTGATAGTGTTGTGTACATGACTTTTTATAAAACATATTGTTTCTATTTGTAAAAACCTATAAGTGGCTTCATGTTTCTTAATATTAGTTCTAATATGTTTCTTGTATTTAAGTCCTGGCTTTCCTAATAAATAAATAATCACGTGACCTAACTCACTATGGGAAGTCCGAATTTGTTTTTCATGTTTCGAGCTATGTTCCTTGGGGAAATTTGTTCGGTTGCATGAATGGAGTCACTGGACGATGGGTCCAAAACGACTAAAATTTCATGGTGTATTAGAATAAAGAGTTTAAACATATTTTAAAGTTTGTATAAGTAGTAAGGAAGATACACTGGTACAGTGCGACAAAAAGAAAATGAAAACGTCCAATTGCGCTGTCGAGTATCTTATAGTTAAAGAAATATGATTTGTATCGATGCGATAAGAAGGGAACCGATTCTTAGGTTATAAACCTAACCTAATATATCTGGCACATTTTTGACGTAAAATGGCTAAAAATTGTATGAAAATAGTATCTCTTTCCTCCGCGGTACATATCGCGTGGAATGATTTTTCGGGATTAGTTACGCTTCTAGAGATTTATTATTCGTAGCTCGCACCGCAGATTTTGTCCCTAATAAAACAAGTGTCCTGAATCATATAATCACCTTTTTACTTATTATAGTATTACAAAAGGTTCTAGCCCAGTGTGGTCGTTAAAGGAACCACGTCAGAGGCCGAAAGGAGGTTTCGAAAAACTCTTGACAGGGTCGTTTGACCATGTAATCCACTTGATATGAATGAATGATATGAATGCGTTCGCCTTCGACCCGGAAGCATACTTTGTTTAGTTGTTTCCAGTTTGGTTAGGACTTTGCAGGCTTGAATCACCTGATTGTCTGATAATAAAGATTCCTTTCTTCCGAAGGCATTTGTTAGTCGTTAAAGGAACCACGTTAGGGGCCGAGAGGCGATTCCGAACAACTCTGACACCAGGGTGTACATGGTAGATAGACAATGTAATCTACACGTAAATAATGATGATTAATGAATGAGTGTGAAAATTGCCCTGAAGTCTGCATAGCTAAAGAGTGCATGTTTCAACTTCAATAGCCCAATCCCTTCTACTATCTTACAACTTTAGAACTTCTTATTGAATAAATTAATATATTTTTTCCCATTCACAGAAAATGTCAGAGCAAATCACAAAATTATCACAAACTTTAGGAAGAGATGCTGTTTACACTAAAACGGTAAGTTATAGAACATTTTTAGCATTTATGTAGCACTTATTTAGACTAAGAGCTCTTAAGAGAGCTTAACACTTAAGATTCAATCATTTCCCTCCATTTAATAAAATTCTGCAAAGCTCTTTTTATATGTCAAAAACAAATACACGTTAGCGTTTAAAATTATCAATTAATACTTAATTCATCTTTTTTGTACAAAGAATACATTTATTTTCCCTCCATTTTTCTTAAGAATTAGTCGTTTGGTAAGTCTATTTTAACTAAAATATTTTTATCTCGTTCTTTCATCCATACTTCCATATTAACATTATAAGTGCGAAAGTCTATCTGTCTGTTACGCTTTCACGGTCAAACCGCTGAACGGATTTTGATGAAATTTGGTATGAATATAGTTGTAGGAGCTATTGTTAACCCTTATATACCATTGGTGATAATGATTGCTCTCCTGATAGGAAGTGTAAGAAAAATCACTAAGCCCGATATAATAGATATTGTCCAAAACACACAATAAAAAATAGGTTTACAAAAGACTGATGATAACTATTAATTGCTAGTGATAAAATGATGATGATTTGATGATAAACTGATAGAGTGATATTAATTGAAAATTGCTGCTAAGAGGACACGCGTGGCACGATGCTAGCCAAGTGTACGTGTACTGATTAGGTCATAACATAATGTGCGCATATAGCATACAATAGTTGAACACCCGAGGTCAAAAATAGGCTACTTTTTTACGCAGGCGGAGCTGCGGGAAACAGCTAGTACTAAATATATTAGTTTATAAATATATTTAAGCTAAAATGAGCTCAACAACTTGTAGATTTTATGAAAATCATCATGTTACATTCAACAGAGTAAAATCAGCCGCCTACCAGCGTACCTGACAGTTCAATTTGTGCGGTTCTACTTCAAAGAAAAGGAGTCCATCAACGCTAAGATCCTGAAGGACGTGAAGTTCCCTCTGGATCTCGACGTTTACGAGTTGTGTTCGCCCGAGCTGCAGGAGAGGCTAGCGCCAATGAGGGCCAAGTTCAAGGTAAAATCACAGAATTATTAATAGTACTAAACTTAGACTAAGGATCCAATAGACGAGAAATGCGAAAGAGAAATATATAGGATATGCGTATATTAGAATGAAATAGAGAGCGAGACCATTTCATATACACAATAATGTTCCATAGCGGATTTGTTCTCAAAAACAAAACTAAATGAAACTCAAGTAACAATTAAAACCCACATAATTTCACTTTTTTTTTACATAAGTACCACCAAAATTTATCACTGTATAAATCCATAATTTCATAATTGTTTCGATAGCTTTTCCGCGCTAATATGTGAGAAATATCATGTAGTTTTATCACATGAATGCATAAGATGCATGCACCCGAAACAGATACCGCACCGAGCCGCGCATATTAAGGATAAAAATCAAAATCAAAACAATGCAAGGATGTCGCTTTTGCCGTGCGACCGCTGCATATGATGCAGATACGGTAAATAACCGACGAATGACACACACATTAACAGCACATATTATAAAACATGTGTTTTTTTTTTCAAAATTAAAAACAATTTTAAAGCATATCGATTCAAGCATGATTCAAACTAACAGTTTTGAAAGCGGAAGGCAGACGTGCGGGGAGCTAGGTTTGGCCGTGCGGAGCCCCTATTAACGATCCCCTTTACTTACCAATAGATGTCGCTAGCAAATCGAAGATTTCAACATTAAAAACAGGCATAATTATATTTTGTTTAACGCTAAATTAATTATACGAGTAAATTCGAAAATATATTATTTACTTACGTTTATTGTGATCCCATATCAGCAGCATTGTAATACTTAAAACTTAATGCTTTAGAATATTTTACAAAATATTTCAAGATGAAACGAAACGTAAATTAGAAAACATAAGAGCTCGCTCCACGTCATACATTGTTCACAGTTGAATGAGAAATTACGTAAGCCCCGCCCCCCTTTCCCGACGTCACTGCACCGGTGACCGTAATGGAGCACCAGTCGATACGCCGTCTCCGCTTTGTAATTGCTCCATGGTCTTTTCGATTTTGTTTATTTATGCGAATTGTAGACTATTTCCTATATTTTTACAGGAATTAGACGATGTCACAGTGGAGTCATCACTGACCGCTCGCAATAAAAACCACGGGGATAGCAAAAAGGAAAAGGGGAACAAAACCGTTGTGCCGTATTGGTTCGAAAATGGTATGTATGTAATGTGGGTGATTATATTTTTACAAGCCTTATATTAAACAGCGACAGGTCTAAAACGCCATGAAATACCCGCTCTGTACTTCTCGCGAGATTCTCGCCGAGGATCTTGCCGAAAAAGACGAGTGTGGAATGATAAAAAATTCGACTGTTCTCGGCACCTTTGACTTGAGCAAAATCCGACAACGACACGAGAATCGTTTGAGAACGTGAAAAAAGTAAGGAAAGAGTGTTCCACTCATTTGCGTGTTTCGTCTTGACTCGTCACTTCGTGCAGAAGTGCTATTTTTGAATGTGTGATTCATTTCATATGTCGAATAAAAGTCGTTCGAGTCAGCTATTATGGCGAATAACAAGATTACGGTAATTTAAAAAATTTAAAAATTTAAAATTTCTGTGTAATTTGGATTGAAAATGATTTTGTTTTTTATTTTTATTTTGATATACGCAGTGTCATTCTCACAGTAAATCTAACGACACCTCTTAAGCTAAAATCTAATTATAATAATTTTAAATCAAACGATAAACTTTGGACTCAAGATTATGAATGAGTCAAAAATAGCACATCTGTTCTTGTGAGATCCTCGCGTAAAATGTGAAGAGGGCAGCAGAAATAAAGCGTTATACTTTAATTTGGTCGAGTCTATGTTTAAGTGAATATCGTTCAGCTAGGTTGCGTTTCCCTGTTTCTGTGTAGTCAAAAAACGGAGAATTGTCACTGCTGCATTTCTTTTCTTCTTAGCGTTTCTTTACAACATATAGCTTTGTTGTTGTAGCACTGTTGTTCTGTTATTCTACTGTTCAACAAAGCTTAAAACCATGTTTATAGCCTGTTTAATTATAGACCATAGATAAACGTAGTTTTATGGTAGCTTTTTATTAACTGGACCACCTTAACAGTGTTATCCGTCGTTCTTACTCAAGTCTGAAGAAGGTGGTTTATAGTCTGGGAGGAATGCACCGCATTTAGCATTATTTACAGTCCGTATCGACCCGCTTAGCTCCACGTCAGTAGAATAGAAACTATTAATTTCAATGCAATGATGTTACGAGTAGCTTGTCTATATTTCTCTGGAGTTTTCTCTCTGGGCGTGTATTTTCGTGCGTTTGAGAACTTCGCACATTACAACGACTCCACACACCAATTCAACTTACAGCATAAGATTGAAAATGAAAACTTTAAGACTCCTTAAAACCTCTTAGACTACTTTTCAACAAAGCTTAAAACCATGTGAAACTGTGGTTAAATTTAGACTAGTACTTTTATGGTAGTATTCTTTTAGACACATGACTGAAGCACATGCACAGATGTCTAACTTATTTGTAGTAAGACGGTTAATATTTGTGTTTAGACGTGGGCAGCAACAACAGTGGCTACTACCGTCTACAAGCGGTTCTGACACACCGCGGCCGATCGTCATCGTCCGGACACTATGTGGCGTGGGTGTCGCGCGGGGAACAGTGGCTGCGATGCGATGACGACTCTGTGTGTCCCGTCACTGAGGAGGAGGTGCTCAAGCTGAGTGGGGGAGGTCGGTGATTTTTTTATATATTCATTTATATCCAGTGGGTTACACGGTTCAATCGACCCTGTGCGCCCTGGTGTCATAGTTTTTCAGAACCGCCTTTTGGCCTATGACGTGCTTCATTTAGCGACCACAACGACATCTAACAATTACATAACATACAGCCTCAAAGGTTATTATCTATCGAGTCAAAACGTTTTGCTAGCTCTAACTTACATTTCGTATTATCTGTTGTCCTGGCAATGAAGCGTTTATTTATTTGGGTAGTCTACTTAATTACAAGAAACAGGAAGTTGCTTATAGGTTTTTACAAGTATAAACAATATGTTTTACAAAAAGTTGATTCGACCGACCAATACCAAACAACTGAATCGTGTCTCAGGCGACTGGCACTGCGCCTACCTGCTGCTGTACGGGCCTCGCATCCTGGAGCTGCCGGAGCCCGAGGAGGGCCCCATGGTGACCGACATCAGCGAGGACCCCGCCGGGGCCCCGCCTGCCGCACGCGCATAACGAGCTACACAACGCCGCTTATACTGGAGGCTTACCACCATCTCTTATGCTCCGGACACATTATGCGAAGGTTTGCGTTGTCGCGACACCTCTGGCCAAAGAGTTCGTCCTGTCGCTAATCACCTTCACGAATACTAATGCCCTTTTCGCCGCTGTCGATAAAATGCCGGATTATCAAAGTGTTTTGTCTCAACAAACTTCGTGCTGTTTGGCTGCACTGCGGAAATCGCCTCTGTTTTCTCTGAAATTTAACACTATTACAACATTCTAGAATATCGCGACCGTAGCGAACTTCGTCATAGATCGAACACGAAGTTTTATCGCGACAACGCAAACACGGAATCTTCATGATTAAAGTGTGGCCGTAACATGGAGACTCTCTATAGTATAGAGTCTATACTGACGTGCCTGCTCCTTCATACTACCAGCTTGCTGCTCCTTGTACAATCTAAGTTGGAGCAAATTGGATTAATATAATATCGTCTCGTTTTTACACCCAGCCAATTTTTCATGTCACGACGAATTGGTCCAACCGCGCTACAGACGCTTTGTCGTGCAGCCCGTCTGCGAAATCTAGGAAGCATACCCACTCTCTCATACTAGATTGTCCCAATATCTTTGAGGTGGTGTGTGGCTTTTATAGCATAACAAAAAACGTGTGAGCAAGCGAGATGTCGCCTTACAAGCTTGTATTGCGCCATCTCGCTTACTCACTCGTTTCTGCCCTGGTGGTAAGGTTTCAGAACACACTACGCCCGCTTCACGTCAAACGTGTGCGAGGTTAAATAGCTATGTCAAGAAGTCTGCGGATCATTAGGGATTAATTTATTTTGTAATTAAATACCAATGTTAAAATCTTGATGGACATGGTAAGAACATCTACCTCACCACATGTCTTCATAGAGAAGTGGCTGGCCGAATTTACATTACGCAAACGAAGAGATTACTAATGACTACTGTTGTTTCTTTTGAAGTTAGAACATCGGTAAAAACTTTCCTAAAATTTTATCTGTCAAAAATACTCTAGCTTTTTTCGTACCCTTATAAGGGTAGACAAAATCTATTGAATATAATGTAGTGTAGTTTTGTACCATGTTTCGTAGTGTGAATTCGTCTATACTTCACCACGATCCGCCTGGATGAACAAAATCGAACTTGTTGTACACATAGGAAATATCTAAGGAATATATAAGGAAACATCATCTCTCTCCAGAAATTACCCTAATTACTGTATTCAAATCAAAAACAACTCTAGTCTTTTAGAAATTATTAAAATGAAGCTATCAAAATGGACAAAATGAAAAAGACTGAAAAAGTTGCGAAATTATATCAGTCGAGAGAAATAAGAAATCCCTAAAAACTGAAATATATCATTTAACCGCAACTAAAAAGAATAAAATAAAATCTACAAATTTGTAGTATTAGTGTTCGTTTTTAAGCTATTGCATAGATTTTATCGCGGGCTTTGAGCGCGGCGACCGAATCAAGAAATTCCGTAACGAAATGAAAACCTAAACACCCTCCACTCCGCCTACCATGTAGGCTTACAAGCAAATTCATCACAAATCGTCGTGGACACTAGAATCTTTATCATTCTGTGCAAAAATGTAGGTACCTACCTAGGTACCTTATGCTTACGTCCGTTGCAATAACTTTAGTAGTCAACTATTATAATTGCATAAGTTGATAAAAAATGCTATGCAATAGCTTTACCGCGGCAGTCCCCGAATGCCACACTTTTTTTTTATTACAATACAATATTATAGATAAATAAATACACCTTCAAATTCGTTTATGTTCATCCATGGCGTAAGTCTGTGTAATATTGTTCCAAAGCCCGCTGTACTTGCTAACTCGCAAATTTTATATTAATTGTACTTTTATTTTCGTTCTAACAAACCGCTGGTTTTCAAACAGTGTTTTTGTCTCATCATCATTTTTTTAAATGCACAAATTATTATTAACTAATATTGTTTCTATTTACAGTCTTGTGTAATTTCTATTGCATGCATCGTACAAAATAGCAACCATTTTGTTTTTGGTATACTTACCAAGTTATAATCATTTATTGTTTATTAATAACGACGATTTTTTACTCATACAATGCATTTAAAGCAAGTGTAGTGGGAATTATAAATGGTTTATTATATTTGTAAATTGGCATCTGCTGCTGTTGGTTTACTTAGCGCCATAATTTAAGAGCTTAGCGCGCACTTCGGTTATTTCATTTGATTTTTAGATTATAAATGAATATCGTTCCTTTTACTCATATGTGTGGGTGGGCTCCACTGCTACAGAAACATTTTGTCACTTATCATTAAGAATCCCATAGAAATACCGTAGTGCGCGCTTGAGCTAACTTCTCAATTTGTCGTTTAAGTTCTTACAGATGTATTGAATTTTATAAGACTAACTATATGAATGATCGATAAATAAATTTGATTATAAATTTAAACAACGTAGTTTACTTATTATTTCAAACACAAAACTAACACTCTCGTACACGAAATAAAACTTTCTCGACATATAGCACTACTAATGTTACCTCGATGACCTGTTAGCGAAAGTCTTATTTATTTAAATATCTTTTGGCATTGTATATTGATCATCGGTCTCCAAAGCAAATATAAATTGTATTAAAACAAACGCAAAACAATTAATATTTTAGAGCGTAGTCTGTCGCCTGTCTTGTTTCGCCAAATGTGTGTATCGGTATCGCCTGGTACTGTACAAAGGAGACACTTTAAGTATAATAGCGCTATTTCGTAATTTATAATAAATGAAATATTTTTGAAATAATAATAATAAGATTCAATACTCAAAATGTGTGCGCCAGAATACTGAGTCCCATGGCGCCAGGTAAACTTTATAAATGTAATTAAAAACCTACATCGAGTATATTAAAAGAGTTTTGTTGCTCTTTTTTGTGTTTGACGTGCAGATCAAGTTATCGAATGTCATTCTGACTCTGATCATCTGTGGTGACAATCAGAAACATCTTTGTTTATAATCAACAGTGTTATAAAAGTAATTGATTTAGTAAAATGAATGTAATGCCATGGTTTGGTAAATGTTTCTATCGGTGTATGTGCGTAGTGTGCAGGGCTACTCACACATTATTACGATTGTGCTGTGGTCTTCTATATGTGAAAAGATGCCTCAGTTTCTTAGGAGGCTTTTGTTTGACCCAATTTTATTGTTATTTATTTTTGAAGAAAATATCCCAACCCCATTATGCGTACCATGTGTTGTCCCTGGGATTAAGTATAGTACTAGGCAAGTAAGATTTTTATTACCTACCTATCTATTTAATGCAACTGCCTTAGGACCAATCAAAAATCAAAAGGCGATTAGACCTAGCAGTCTTGCTATGCTTTTTACGGAATTTTGCCGCTTCTGCACGTTTTAACATCCATCCGATATCCATACAAATATTATAAGTGGGTTTGTCTGTTTGTCCTTCTTTCACGTTAAAACTGAGCAACGGATTGATATGATTTTTGTGTGGAGATAGTTGGAGACCTGGAGAGTGACATAGGCTACTTTTTTCCGTGACACAAACGGAATTCCACGCGGGCGAAGCCGCGGGCACAGCTAGTTGAATATAATTCTGTAACATACATTTTTTTACAAATAATCCTAACAGTTCATTTCAGGATTGGGTAACGCCGTAGCCATCCAACTGCGTTGTATATCACTGCTAACTCTGGTCATGTACTGCGGAAAGCCAGGCAGGGGCGTCATGAAAGCCGTCGTACTCACTTATGTGGTTGCAGGTAAAAATACTTCCTAAATAGTTGCGATACAAACAAGTTTCAGAATGTTAACTTAATAATTGTCATTGTTTTCAAAGCAAAGTTTCTGTCGGACAAGTATTTTCCATTTGCATCAATAGCGGCTTTTTTTTGGGAAACACTTTTGTAGGTCCAAGTAGACCAGCTACAAGACATACACATAAATTGTTTAATATGTATAGGAGTAATAAAACATAGTATCAAAGCAATAAAACACTAAAATAAAAAGCGGTTTATTAGACAAATGGCCTGAAGAGTCGTCAATCGAAGAACTGAAAATACAACCCGAAAAGACTTATGTGAGAGAGAACAAGAAGAGCAATATACAAATTAAATTCAAGACCTTGTAAGATATGATGAAAAATTTCTTGCTAATATTGATTGAGATGAATAATTTTCATTCCTATGAACTCTAACAGGTCCAAAAACAAACACTGGTTTTGAAAGTTCGGGAGATGGTTCGCGTGTTCGCCTGTACCACACAGCACTAGCACAGACAGACAAATACATTGAATATAAGAGAAATATAAAATAACGTATCAAGCAAAAAAGACCTAAAACAAAAAGCTGTTTATTTTGACAACTGGCAGAAAGATTCTTCAATCGAAGTAACTTAAGATGATAGAGAAAGAAGAACAATATTAAAATTAAATTCAAGACCTTGTGAGATACGATACAAACGATTTCCTACTAATATCCTACGAACTATAACAGGTCCAATAACGAACATGGGGTTAAACGCTCGGGAGGTGGTTCGAGTGTTCGCCTGCACCACTCAGCTCTCCTACAGCTTGTGTAAGACGAGGCACTCACTGCTTGCCCAGCCGGCGAGACGCGTTCTGATCGGATTGAGCTATGATGTTGACGCCATGAAGGATACCATCAGGTTTTTATAGATATTTTAGTTGCTTGATTTGCTTACTTGCTGTACCTACCATAAAGGGACTCAAGCTAACGAGCGATTTTTAATGTATTTAAAAAGTAATTTATTTAAGCTTTATTGCACAATTTAAAAATACTCAATTTTCATGAATATTGGACTTCATCCCACATTCTCTACCAGTCAACCATAGATAGAACCACTCACACCATAACTCCCTGGTAGACCTATCCTGCCTGAATATAGCTTTATTAAAAATCAGATCATCTCACTTGCAGGTCAATTGATACCGTGTCATCTCCCATACAAAATGAAATCGAGGGTACTAAAGAAGTAGCTCAAAGTCGCAAGCAAAATGATTACGTCGACGATATATTCGGCCACCGCCATCGTTCCGAATACATTGAACGAAAATACAGGTACACCACACAATAGCTGCACTATGTTTTTTCTCATCTTATTAATCGAATTAAATTTCAATATTTATAAAGAACAAACGGTACTTAAAAAAGTAGGAAATGTAGATGTAATTGGAAGGAGATAGTTAAGCCCTTGCCTCGTTGCCGACCTAACACTGCCATATATTCTTCAGAATAAATCAAAATGACAAAGAGAAAACCATTTACCAAAAGAAATACCTTATGAAATTAACAATTCGTTGCGAAAATCAATTCGCACGGAGTGTCGCCATCTGCATGAACATTTTCCGGCCTTTACACGTGAAGTACTGCAAAGTGATGACCACCAGTGATGGGTGGGCCGTCTGCAAGCCTTTGGATTTGTGTCACATCTGTGACATCCAGAATGTGACTGATATGGATTTAATATGTGATAGTAGCACACAGGTAATAGGAAAATCTATACTTATTTAGTAATGCGTAGATAATCTGCTACAACTCCCTTGATAACGAGTCCACTTTATGTAGTAAATATTTATTTACAGGTTGACCCTGGATTAGGAGAGGGATATGCATATTTAAAAAAAGCGTACACCAAATTAACCAATTTGCAAAATATTACATTGGAAAGCAGGCCTACACGCCCATGTCTGGTCAACTATGTCCAGGTCCATCAACTATTTTGAATATACTTATATCATCATTCGATCAAACGGGAACTTCTGGGCCCGTAGACAAGTTACAATTTAAAAAACGACGTGTAAACGACGACGTGTACTTTGCTCTGTTAACAATATTCCCGATGGCGCCATATTGCGCTTGGTTCCAAGAATAATCACAAGATGATACAATACTTTAGTGCTGACACATCATGAGAGGAGTAAAGCATTTCTAAAAACTAGGTAGACTTTTCATACCAATGAGGCCGCTTCAGTGCTGAAACCCTATTTTTGAAATGTATTGACATATATGTCGAACAAAAATCCTCGCCGATTAAGCGTAATACACACTTTTAAAAAATAGGCCCTTGGTTCTGACATTGGCAAATTTTTAAATTGGAAGATAATCCCTAGAATCTGTTGTACAACAAGATTGTGAAATGTCAACTTAAAAATTATTGAAAAATATCACGTCAGCTTGTCCTGATGATTAAAGCAACCAAAATATTTTCAGGACGCCAAAGAAACGGGCGACTTGGTGATAAAAGCCTTCGAAGAGAAGACAGTAATAATGAGAGCAGTTATTGCTATTCTGAACGTCTGCATGGCGATTCTTTTCTTACGCATACCCTCCGCAGCCGCCACCTACCACGACCTCTACCTCACAAACATTGAGTACGATAACACATACGTCACTGGATACTTCAAGAAAATTGATAGAAGGAGACTGTTAAAGAGTAAATACACCTTGTTGCCATTGAAAAAGGTTATTTGATTTTGCTTCTGTCTGTTATCCGCGTTATTCCAAGATATAACCAACCTTGCCATATAAAAACATATCAAGTTTAAATTAGGCAGTAGTAATAAGCCAATTCTAAACGCGAACCGATTATAAAAATCCGAACACTGATCAGTAATTAGCAATATAAAATATTTTAGATGGAAAGACTAAAATATGTAGATGTCCGCTCGTTCTCCTACGTGCCAACGGATCAGAGTGCGCTGCTGTCGCATATCCTGAAGGTCCTGTTGGAGGTGACCACCGCGACCACATTCGTGATGCTTGACCGTCTATTTTACGAAGCCCTTGACGTAGTGCGACAGCACGCAGAGGTGGACATTGGACAGCAAGGAACGCATGTTCTGGATGTCACGGTAGGCAAGGCATTATAGTATTATAAAGTGAGGGCAGATGGATGTTTGTTTCTTAAAGCCTCAAGAACCAAGCGACAACTGTCTTAAGGATGTATTCTATTGTATCTTTCGGTAGCTAAAGTATTTTTCAACCTTCAAAATGCTGAAATCAATCAATAAAATGGCTTTAATTCATAAGACAGCCTGCGTAGCGCAATCGGCGCTTTAATGCTAAAGCAATTTTTTTATATACGATACATACCATCACGCCTTTTTCCCCATAGGGGTAGGCAAAGACTAGGAATTCTTTCTTTTGGATTCATGCCAAAAATATTTGGGTGGGATAGATTTGATTGATCTAGTTAATCGAATATTACGATTTCCAATACGAGTATCTCTTTTGCTGTACAGGTGGAAGGGTCAGGTATATTAGCCAGCATGGTTCGGACGGTTTTTGAAGGATTCGTAGAACCATCTTCGACACAACATTACATCTCCAACCAACCATGCCTGCCTCGACCAAGGCTCATGCCTCCTTCATTCTTTTTCAAGATCTACGGAGGCTACCTCTGGATCATCATACTTCTTTATTTAGACCCGTACACATTGCGGTTACGAAGGTAAATTTAAACACTTGTATTTAATTTATCAATGTTTTCAATCACAATAGTTTTGGTTCTTTGTAAATCCGCGGATAGTAAACATTTTATTAACTACATACCTATTCGTCTTATTATTCTTTTTTACAAGAATTCATAAGCAAAGAATCTGCATCCACCTACTTGTTAAAATGCTAAACCAAAGCTTGTAAAGAATGCTCCAAATAAAATATTATTATATTCTATTTTAAATTAACAAAACCTTTTTAAGTTTTTAACGATGATTGTATTAGGCCACTTGACTGTATTCATACTTGGGCAATATTTGCTTAAGAAACAATTATTTTATAATAATTGCATATTAAATTAGACAGGTTCGTCCCGATAGTGGGACGGTATTCCAAATCATGGTTAAAGCAGACACACGCGACTATACGTTATACGATGATTCACACCCAAGATCTCTTCCATGCTAACATATTAGGAGACAAATTGTCAAGAGTCAGAGTTAAACAGGGATAGTGCATCGAAGTGCACCTCACCGAGTCAATTGCCATGCCATGACTGACCAAGACTGAAGATTCGATCGATCCGGGATCTTCTCAGCCTCCACTTTATTGTAGTGGCGAGGCGACTGTGTGACTTTCAGTAACTTGCTTCCGCCGCCTGCTACTACAGGCGGGTCCTGGGGTGGCCATGATGGCCCAGGTCCTGCATTGATTGGTGTCCGTGGAGGCGCCATCTCGTGGCGTCTCCTCCTCTTCATCAGGCGTCGATGGAGGGATGGCGTCTCGTGGCGAAGGCTTCGTTCTGGAGTCAGGCGGTCTGGCGTGTAAGGGCGCGATCCCCTGCAGATGGGGAAGCGCCGAACGGTCCGCCCTCTCGTACGTGGTTTTGGCCAGGCGAGACTGACGATTCAGTCATTGTGTGATCGATTTATACCCGCTGCAAATGAAGAGGCAATAGTAGGGACATTAGTGGAGGTGGTACACTAAAAAGTAACCGATCCCGAAAACAACAACAAAATTGGTTGTTAATTAAGGTAGTAATTGAATTTTAAAGTTTTCTCGAGGAGAAAAGTGGGAGCGTGGTGGGGGGACGTCTTGCTATCTCTTTTGTACGCACGAAACCAAGTGGCAGTGACGTCACTGCACACACAGTGCATCCTTTTCTTGTTTTTTGGCATGTGCCCATCGGATATCGGTCGGATACTTAAGCCCCCATTTATGTGTGTGTAAAATTGAAAATGGTACTAGTCTTAGTACAGTTTTAATAATTTTCCAGGCTAATCTGTAGTTACTTCTACCCGCGCCGCGAGAAGCAACGAATACTGCACCTTTATAACGACATACTCAAGAAGCGAATGAAAATGTTAAAAACGCTGCGAAGGTAAGTTTGCTATGATTTTCCATAGAGACAAAATGACAATGAATGAGATAAAATTGTAATGATCTTTAATCTCGAGCTCCTCCGTGCTTCGGAAGGCATTATAGGCCGTTGGTCCTGGTTGTTATCGATAGATTATAGATATTAGTAGATCGATAGAGCACGGAGCATTTACAAAGAGGAGATGGCGTTTCAAATGGCGCAGTGATGCGATCATTGGCGCAGCGCCGCTCACAAAAGTGGGTGGAGCTTGTCATTGCTCATTCGACAGTGTATCGAGAAACAGATCGCGAGCTCCTAAGTGCATCACGATTTTCCACGGATATTTTACGAATTTAGCATTGAATAATTGGTTTCTGTTAAATAAAATTTATTTACGGCTCTAAAAGTTATACCTAATATTTAAAACGTTCATAATTTATAAAATATCGCAATGTTTTTAAGATTGTAACTTCGACGTACTAGTGACATCTATTGACAAGTAGCGGAATTTTGTCAATAATGGCCAGACCAGGGCTGGCAAAAGTTCAGGAACATTAAAACAAATATTCATATGCACGGTTTACATCACATCTATTTCATTTATACACCAAAAAGGAAGGGTTATGTTTTTAACATTCATAGATGTTTCTTTGGCGCAAGGTTTTTTCTTGTAATTGCTTGTAGTTCACAATGTTTCCTTGTTGTGCAATAAAGAATTTTGTATTGTATGTTTCTTAAGATATTTGTATGTAAGTGAGATTCTTTATCTAGTCAAAATTGAAAAAATCCTATCAACCGATCATTGGATTTATGGTTTCATGTACTCTTTTATAACTCACTGTAAATGTTTGGCCATTTGTTTCAATCATCCTGTATATATATGAATATATTTATATTATTATATTTTCTTAAAATTTGAATAAAAAAAATGTAAATAACTTCGACTCAATAAATTATTGATAACCCTGATGTGGTTGATATGTGGATATAATCAACCGGGTCGTCAACAGTAGTGACATCTAGTGTCGGGTGTCTGATTTACTTGATAATTTGTAAATAACGTAGTACTGCTACTTTCCGTAAAATGGATCATTATGGGTGGAGCCACAGCCGAAACCAAGCACCCCGCACATCTTCTGCCTTCCGCCCCGCGTAGCCTCACAAATACTTTCTTACAAAACGCTTATTATGACCCTCTTTGTAAATGCTCCGTGGATTGCAGTCTTTAGGCTGTGTCAGATGTGCATAATATGCATAAACATTGACGTATTCGATCAAATATAGAAAAGGATATAAATATTTAAAAAATATTTGCAACGAGTCCGAAGGAGGATTTTAAAAAGAATTGGTCCGAATAAATACATCCAAAACTAGGAAAATTATGAATAACAAGGGAGATTTACTCTGGACACACGTTATTTGGGGGCGCGATACAATAACATTCCACAGTGCTATTGAGCAAAAAAATGTGCATCTGCAATAGAAATGCATTCGACCTGGGCCATGCGTTTTGCATCCTTTCCCCGCTGTCTCCACTTCAACCCGCGGAGGCCCATCCTTATAATCCTGCCCATTACATATGCTTGGTTCGGCTACAAAAACATTTATCTAACCATAGAGATATTACGTACGTTAAATTATGTAAGGTAGTACTTAATATCTCGATCTAACATTCATACTGTGGTCAAGGCCTAGGGCTGCGAATAGTTTATCCGTCTTACCAATCTTATTCAGCGCATCGGTTCTCAGCAAATAGAAATTTAAATTTCTATTCATATTTGAATAAACCATAGGTTACAATAATAAATACACATAATTGTTTATAAAACTTATAATTTTATTAATTAACTGCCTCTGCGGTTCAGTATTTAAGGGACGTAGGTACTTATCTAATAACTCGGATGGTGAGGGTCCAATAACAAGAATTAGACAACAAACACTTTGTCTCTGTAAACTGACCAAATTAAGCAGTGGTCACCACTAAGTGCGTGTCAAATTTAACGTAGGCTATGAAATGTAAAATTTAGCGACATCTCAGGGCATGATTCTTGCGCCTTTTAAGTCGAATGCGAGATTTGTCGAAAAAAAATGACGGACATGTTTCCGAGTTTTTGTAGTTAGCCGCCATGTTTTTTCAAAAAATCTTGAAGACGAAAAACTAAAAACCTCGAAGACTAGAATCATGCGCCAAGGCGTACAATCTATAGAAAATTTGCAACCTGCTAGATGTGCCAGAAATATGGACGCTAAGACAGACATAAATTGAAATCCAGGAAAGCAGTGCAAGCGGTCCGAGCGCACTACCTCTCCGGAGAAAACCTCCTCAGCATGAGGATGAAGTTCCCGCAGCTGCTGGGCTGGCTGCGAGTGTTGCCCGCCGCCAGGATGACCTGTCTCATTTGCGGGGAGACAGAGCCTAGAAAAACAGGTATGTGCCTCGCTTCACACATCACACCTAACATGAATCATCGTTTCGTAACGTTAAGCCCGGCGGCCATTTCGCGGTCGTTAAAGGAACCACGTGAACCACGTCAGAGGCCGTGGGGCGGTTCCGAAAAACTCTGACCATGTAACACACTCGATATGATGATGATTGACAAATGTGAACATAAACCCTCATTTGGTTTTTGACTCGTGGCAACTATTAATAATTCTATGCTCGTGGTCCCACCCAGTTTCCTACTGTTAAGTACTTGTAGTTGTTTTATGAATAAATAAATGAAATGAATCATTATCATTCCATTCTATCCCATCCCGTGAACAAAAGACATATTGCGTTTAACCCAGACAGATCGGCGCAAGCTCTTTTCCTTTCATAGTCTCAAATCATTGCCATGATTTCATCCACTCTTTACACCCTCGTCATCTCTTATGCAATCCATTTCATATCTATAGGTATTCTTTTGCTTTATTTGGTCCTCCTAACAACACTGAATAAACTGTTCCGTTTCAAAATTTCATCTCCACATTCATTCATATCGAGTGGGTTACATGGTCAATCAAGCCTGTACACCTTGGTGTTAGAGTTTTTCTAAACAGTCTTTCCTGCCCTTCCGGTTTTCTGTATTGTATGTCATAAATAATATATAATAATTAATAAATTATAATTAAAGCAAAGCAAAGCTCGCAAGTTCCTCAGTCGAACGTCTTTCGGCAGATAACCAAGAGACCACGCCGTGGCACCCTTGCGTAGCGGTCAACTGTCCGTTTGTGTACTGCATGGAGTGCTGGCGAGAGGTGGGAGCTCGCTGTCTGGCCTGCGATCCTAGCCTGGCTGAACTCAGTGACATGGATTCCCTGAGTGATGATGAACAACCTAGGCACTGAGGGTTTGGGACAAAACTATTGTTGGTTGGACAACGGCTGATGTATGGAATCGACGTTATAGACTTCCTGACGGTAGGTTAGGGCACGCTGCCTGAGCTGCGATCTCAGTTCCGAGCTTAACGATATGAACTCCCTGGTAATGATGAGCAACCTAGGCACTGATAGATTTGAACCACTGTTGATTCATTCGTGTACTGCCAAAAGTGTGATCCCAGCCTCACTGAACTATATGTTATACTATGATATGGATTCGTTGAGTGATGCGGTTGTATATGGAGCGGGTGTACGGAACTCGGGAGAGTCATGGCAAATCATTAGCGCATTATGACACTGCCTCATCATAGGCGGCATCCAAGCCTCATAATATACTCCTTGACCAATAAACATAGCCGAATGTTCAGAAAAAAATGATAACAATAAACTAGATATAGAAAACGCGAATTAAATGACTTATAAAAACGAAATAGTTTAATTGCTTAATTAAAATAATCCATATTCTAACTGTTCGCCGACAGTGAGGTTGCTGACAAACTGGATGTTGTCGGCCACCTCGTTGCAAAGCTGCGCCAGCCCCGTCAATCCCGCTTGGCCGGCCGGGACCGAGTCGTAGTTGTATACCAACTGAAATTATAATATAGTTATTTAATAAATAAGTGAGAATGCGTTGCTGCGTGTATTTAGAATCACTAACTAACCTACTACGTCATTTGTAGGAGAGGAGTACGCATAGCGTATCGTACCCCCTCTGTCGTCATGTGTATGTGTGGTGGGCATTAATGGGCATATCCAAGGATAAAAACTAGTTGGAATCTGATTTACAACTAGACTGAGTCCATCTGGCAGCGTTAATGTTGTAGTAAGAGGTCTGGGACTTCAAACAAATAAAAGACGGAGTTACATTTCACATTTAAGTAAATTCATAGCAATAATACTGTTTTATAATTACATTTAGAATAAAAAAATTGTAGTAACGTAATTTGTTTACAATTTTTTTTATTTTTCAGTTCAAATGTCATTTCAGCTGAGCGACAAATCCGACTACTGTCAATAAAAACCATAATATATAAATGTCGATAATATTTCTGCGGTGGATGAAGCTGTTAGTAGAAGTGTAACTGAGGTACTTATTACTACATAGCGTAGATAGATAATAATATTTATGTAACCTCTATTTGTGTATAGAAAAACGTTTTTCTCTACTGTCTCATCTGGACCAAGTTATGGGAATTTGATGCAAAGCGTGGAAAAACTAGACTGTGCTTCAAATTATGCAAATTGAAAGGTACAGATTGAGTTATAACTCGTAATGGAAGACTTATGGGATTATATGCAAGAGACACCATCGACTCCTGAAGGATTAAAAATAACATAGAAAACAACATTACGATAATTAAAAACTAAAAAATAAATGTAACTTCACATACATACGTATTAGGAATTTTTTTTCTATAATTTTTTTTTATCGAATTTTCTCACTTTTAATCCTTAAACCTCAAAGCTTCTCTATTCGAAATTTATCGATAACTATTGAGTCAATAACTTTGACGTAATAATAGCATCAGATGTGAGATGTAGTAACAGTATGCATACGCAAAAATTTTATTACAAATCAAGTTGGGGTGAAAATACATTGCTTGTATGTATGTATGTTACGCGATAACTCTCGAGCAGTTTGTCCGATTTCGATGAAATTCAGGTGTGTAGAAGACATGCATAGAATTTTTAAGTTCGTTTGACATCAAAATCGGTTTAGTAGTTTTTGAGGTATTTGCATTAAGGTAAAAACAAATGTTTCTTTATAATTCCAAAGCCGTGGTCGCATTTTGTTGATATTCAGAATGTATGTAAAAAACGTAAAAATACATGTGATAAATAATTGTTGCCTATTTAACAGACTTTCAAAAATAGGAGGTTTTGATGTTTATTTCATATTTGTTACCTAATACAAAGGGCGCACTGTAAGTTTCCGGAACTGGCCACTTACATAAACAATATTTAAAAATTTATTGCAACATTTGAAAATAGAACTCTTTGGCTGTAGAATGTCTTTTGTTTTTACCTTGTGGCGCCATTTAAAAAATTGTGTGTCTGCATCAACATGGATTTAACTCGGGAAAATTTTCGTAGTATGATTTTCTACGATTTTAAGTGTAATTTGACAGCTCAACAGAGCATCGCTCGGCTTGAAACAGCTTTTGGCAATGAAGCACCATGCAAGACAACTGTTTATAGCTGGTTTGCAGAATTCAAGCGTGGTCGTATCAATCTCAGTGACGAATCTCGCGATGGTCGGCCGTCCACCGCTGTGACCAACAAAAACATCAATGCTGTGCGCCGTATGATTGAAACAGACAGGCATGTGACCTACCATGAAATTCGCGCATCCTTAGAAATAGGCATGAGTCAAATACAATTAATCCTACACAAACATTTGGGTGTGAGAAAGCTGTGCTCGCGGTGGATCCCACACAACTTGACCGAGGCTCAAATAACGGACCGCGTCACTTGGTGCAGTGCCATGCTTACCAGATTCAACGAAGGTGCGTCAAATTTGGTCTGGGACATAGTAACAGGTGACGAAACATGGATTTATTGCTACGATCCCAAAACAAAGCAGCAATCGAGTGTATGGGTCTTTCAAGATGAGCCGAAACCAACCAAAGTGGCGCGCGTGAAAAGTGCATCTAAGCGGATGATTGCTTCTTTTTTTAATAAAACTGGACACGTGGCTACTGTTGCTTTAGAGCAGTAGTTCCCAAACTTATTTTTCTCGTGGACCACTTTCAAAATTTTACTGGTTTCGGTGGACCCCCTGCTGCTACATTTCTACCACATTCTTAAAGTCGCCAAAAAATAAAAATTGTGTCACTTCTGAGTTCTGTCCCTATATTTCGATATGTAAAATAAAAACGAAAAATGGTACATTTTATATCACTTTATTTATTAAAAGAATAGAATTACAAGAAAAAAATATTAAGGTAATATAGGTTCAGGTCATAATTTTAATTAATGGGAAGGATGTATCTGATGGAGTGTCAGCAAACGATCAATGTTTGGCTTTATTTTTGTGAGCAATAACCGCAAATCCCCCCGCTCTGTGATGTTTAATTTGCTCCTTTTTTTTGTTAAGAGGTTTGTAACGGCACTAAAACTCCTTTCGACAAGATATGACGAGGGAAAAGCTATTAAAAATTTCCTTGCGATTTCCCACAGTCCAGGATATTTTTCGGGTATTTCTGCTTGCAGCCAAAATGTTGGGTAGCCTTTTCTAAATTTCACCTTCAGCTCCTCATTAGTGCTTAGCTCGAGCAGCTCCTCTTGTAATACAACATTGGCCACTTCCGTTTCATCAAATGGATTTATTATCCATGGTGGTATATCCATCGTCAGTATATCTTCAAACCTGGTTTTGAAGTCATCATGCAGGGCACTTAAATGTTGACTGTAGGTATGGATATCCTCATCAATACATTCTACCTGCGACAAGTTTGGAAATTGAGAGAATTCGCGCCGACTAATGTTTTGCTTCATAAATTTCAATTTCCCAAGAAAAGCCGAAATTATCCCCTTTGTTTTTATTAAATTCAGACTGTCCCCTTGTAACTGCAAGTTAATATCATTAAATTTTTTAAACAAATCTGTCAAATACGCAATGTCTGCTTTGAATTTGATCAAGTTTTCTTTTAAATCTGGATCTCTACTTTCTAAGAACTCTAATATGGAATCGAAAACAGAGTAAAATCTCGTTAAGCATGCACCTTTCGACAACCAGCGTACTTCAGTATGTAAGAGCAGTCGTTGGAAGTCTTCATCATTTTCGTCGCACAACTGAGCAAATAAACGTGTATTCAATGCATTGCTTCTGATTTTGTTGACAGCTTTTATTACAAAATGAAGAGATTGGTTCAACCTGTCACTTAAATGTTTTGCCACAAGATGTTGTCGGTGGATTACGCAATGAATAGCTGTAAGTCCTGGTATAATTCTTTTGAGATGACTTATAAACCCACGATATCGCCCGACCATTGCAGGAGCTCCGTCTGTTGCCACTGAAATAATGTTTGTAAATGGGATCGATTTTTCCGTAAAAAAATTACTCAGGACATTAAATATTGATTCGCCTTTAGTGTCAGTCTCCAAAGTTCTGGCAAATAGCAATTCTTCGTGAATTTCTTCCTCAACAATAAATCGGACATATGCCAATAGTAATGCTTCATTACTGGGTAACGTTGACTCGTCCAGTTGTATAGAAAAATGAGTTTTTTGCAGATGATTGCACAAAAAGCTTTCGATATCAGAGCTCATTTCATCAATGCGTCTTTGTACAGTATTGTTACTTAATGGGATTCTTTTTAGTACGTCAAATGGAGATTTGTGCAAAACAGTTTTTAAAACCTCTTCAACAGCGGGTAAAATTAATTGTTCTCCGATAGTGTGCGGTTTTCCAGATTTTGCTATAAGTAATGAGATATTGTAAGATGCCCGCAAGCCATCATCGTTACTTTGAGATGTTGAAGCGAACATACTGTGCATGGTGGGTCTCTTTCCATATTTTTCTTTCAATGTTTGAAAATATTTTAAATCTTTACCTATTTTATCAGTATGACACCTTTTTAGATGATCTTCGAGCTTTGATGGTTTCATAGAGTCATTGCTCAAAACTTTGTTGCATAATAGGCACATGGGCAATTGTTTGTCTGCCTCTGATGGAACAAAACCATATTTCAAATAATCGACACTATATTGTCGACATTTTTTCTTTGCTGTAGCCATGTTTCGTGTCAGTTACCTTACCTGTAAAAAAAATGTTTTAGTAACCAAGTTTTTTTCTGAATATAGGTATCACACCGCAGCCTTTGTCAGCACGCGGAAATAGAATTACGGCTTGTAAAGGGACCAACTAATAAACCGCTGAGACAAATACAAACGTTTTCACAAAACGGTATCAATTTTAAAGTACATAATTTACCACTAATTTTTAATAGTATAAATAAAAATTAGTGTACTCAGTATCGAATACTGATCATATTTGTGTAGGAAAAAATAAACGTCGAAATCCCAAAATTGTCCATAAAAACGATAACTAACATTTTATTAAATCAATGAGTTCACGCGCTCCGTGTATTTGCGTATTTTTTGTCTGCGGCTTCATTGTTAAAACGTGACAAACAGGCATCGAAGTTCAAGCCCCGCCCTTTTCCCGTCGCTCGCGCACCGCTCGCTCTTTCCGAAAAGGAATAGTTTTGATAAAATAGTTACTTCAAAATCAATTTAACATGATTATGAAATTACTGTTTTATAAAATTAGTAGTTATTTGCAAGAAAAATTACAAAATTAATTGCTCTGCAATATTGCTTATTCGGCCTTTTTAGAGAGGCAGTGCTTCTCTCGTGAAAAAACAATTGAATAAAACGTGCTGTGTTTGTCTTCAAATCGAAAGAGGACAATTAAAATATCTGTAAGTTACTAAGTTACCTATCTATACAGGCCGTTGTGATCAACCGACTAGTACACGTAAACAAAATACTTAAGTACTATAACAAAAAAAGGTAGGTTACTTACTTTTCTCCGGCACTAGCAAACACAGATATAAATTTTCTCACAACTTTTTTCCAAATTCCGCCTTGTTTTCGAAATTCCGGAAACAAATGAATGCGTTTGGTTGCCTTTGGCATCAAGTATTTATAGTGTTGATCAAGTTCATGTCTGAACAAGCATTAAGCATTGTCGGGCGGATAGCGCTTTGCAAGTCTGTACACGAAATTGTACGTAATATCGAATACACAAGTTTGGACAAGTAACAGTCGCTTGCCTTATTAAAATATTATCTGCTTAGATAGGTACTTAAAACAATGTAGGTAGGCCCTTATAAAAACTATGCTTACATTTTTGCTCTTTACTATCAAAAGCAGATAAATTTTCGTGGACCCCCATTAACATCTTATGGACCCCCATTTTTTGTTCACGCCTACGTAGACCCCCAGCAAGTCTCCCGTGGACCCCTGGGGGTCCACCTGGACCACTTTGGGAATCACTGCTTTAGAGAATCGTCGTACAGTGAATAGTGACTGGTACACGACCATTTGTTTGCCGGAAGTTATTGACGAACTCCGTAAAAATAACCGTAAACGCCGTATCATCCTGCACCACGACAATGCTAGTTCTCACACGGCCAGACAGACAAACGACTTTTTGAAGGCGAAAAATGTAAAACTCATGAGTCATCCTGCATACAGTCCCGACCTGGCACCTTGTGACTTTTTTCTGTTCCCAAAAATTAAGAACCAATTACGCGGTCAACGATTTTCATCACCAGAAGAGGCTGCCGAGGAGTATGAAAAACACGTTTCAGAGGTCACCACAGAGGAGTGGCACAAAAGTTTTCAAAACTGGTTTCATCGAATGAAAAAGTGCATAGACGCCAAGGGAGATTATTTTGAAAAACAATAAATTAATTTTGTACCTTTAATAGTATTTTTTCATATTCATTCCGGAAACTTATAGTGCGCCCCACGTAACACCGTTGCTTCGAAGCCGATTTTAAATATTGTTTTCAAATTTTATAGCGTACACTTTCAGTTTATTCTTCTTAAAATTTTAATGCGATCGGTTCGGTAGTTTAGTTTTAAAATATAAATAGGTATATGAATAAATACCTGGATATCATGTCGTCCAACAAATTTTTTTTTTACCAACTTGAAGATATTTTGAAGTCGTGAAGGTGGCGTGGTCTTACTATTAGGCGAGCCGTATGCCTGTTTGCCGACTAAATTGTTTAAGGGTTGGCAATGCATGGTGACCGTCCAGGTGTTGCTGGTGTCTATAGACGTCTACAACTTCTTACCATCATACACGACGTATGCCCGTTTGAATAATAAATTGTTTAATGGCCCGCAATGCGCATGTGACTATCCAGGTCTTGTAGCTGTCTATAGACTACTGTGAAATCTCACCATTAGGCAGACCTTATACATAGTTGCCTACTAAATTGTTTAAGAGTTATCAATGCACACGTGACACTCCAGAATGATGCAGGTGTCTATGGACTAATTTGACCTTTTAGCTGACAGACCGTATGGTTTTTTGTCTACAAAATTGTTTGAAGGTCAACAATACGCAAGCTACGTTTATTTGAATCCTGTCTATATTATTATAGAAAAATATTCGCGAGATCTATTAGTTGAAGAGTGCAAGTTTTAAGAAAGTGTTATATTTTTTTGATGTGTTTTTTTCGTCGTTACAATTTTCATTTGTATGTAATAGTGCGAAGTTGCATTAATGTGCACGTCAATAATTTCACGTGTACAGGTTTCCCTGCCCCCCGACACCCGCAAAAACGGAAGATTATTTTGTATGACTGTTCTAGCTGAAGGCGTCTCCTCTCCTACAAATGACGTTCCTTTCTCGATGGAAGTGAGTGATAAAGGCAAACGAGATAAAAGAATATCTACTTTATTTGCAAAAATGTAGATTGCAGATACTAAATCTGTATCTGGACATCTGTATAGAGAGGAAGATGCTCTTAGAAGATAGTGGGAACGAAATCTTTTATCTAGGATTGGACTTTGACTGAGAAGATAATTACCATGGAGCAATTACAAAGAGGAGATGCCGTTTGAAATGGCGCAGTGATGTGATGCATTGGCGCCTCGCCGACACAAAAGTGGGCGGAGCTTGTTCATGCTCCATGGTTGGAGCCACGGCCAAAAACAAGGTCCCCGCACGTCTGCCTTCCGCCCCGTGTAGCCTCACAAATACTTTCCTTAATGCATCTCCTCTTTGTAATTGCTCCATGATAATAACTTTACAAATAAAACATTAGGTATTATAGCTCCACGTGGAGGAATACTTTTTTATACTTATTATGCCAAATAGACTCCAGTTGATCAGGATTGTGTTCCAGAGTCTTACCTTAATAACTGCCCTACACTGGACAACTTTTACATAATTAGGCAAACAAGCGACCCGCCTGATGGGTAGCGGTTACAGTAGCCTACGAGATGCCTTCCACACCAGGAGCACAAAAAAAGTAGGAATCTTCCTTACTCTGTGCTAGGATTCTCGCGAAAGCGTTGCTAAGGATAAAGGCATTTTTTCGTTTCTTGAAATTGTGCATTTTTTTATTCTCCTTTCTCTGTGCTAGGATTCTCGCGAAAGCGTTGCTAAGGTTAAAGGCATTTTTTCGTTTCTTGAAATTGTGCATTTTTTTATTCTAACTGGGAATTAAAAAACGCAAATAAGGTAATTACCGACAAAAATTCGTCATAACTGATCCATCCATCGTTGTCAGAGTCTGCAGACATGAACTTCTCCTTGCGAGATTCAATGCCGCTCTCTTCACCCAGACTTTCCAATACTGCACAACTAAATTATGTATTACATAAATATTGTGGGTATCAGTGAATTGTGTTGGTAGACAGATCTTAATCTACTCGTACTTCAATTTTGGGCCTACGGATCTGTCTCTTCCCAGGAACTCATAGAGCAAATATGGAACAAACAGAGATTCTAAATTTCTTTTCAAACTAGAGGCAGATTCCACCAAGATCTACTACATTCCCAGGAGACAAGGAATGACGTTAGACAGGGGATTCGGTCGCCGCTCTCAAAGCCCGCGATAAAAGCTATGCAATAGCTTAAAAACTAAAAAGCCCGACTGAGAATTGGAAATGAAAAAACCCAAAAACCGCCATATTGCTTTTTTTTATTTTGATACACACTCTCACGGTACGTATCTATCGACACCTCTCAAGCTAAAATCCATCGAGCCGTTCAGGCTGCAGAGCTTGCCAAACAATTATACATGCATATATACCTACTTCTGTCGCAGTCGGGTAATAGATATATAAGGTAGTAAATATACGAACAAATCGTCGAATCCCAGCATGCCGTTAGACTGGTTGTCAAACAGTAGAAACAGGCTGTGCAGGTTGGCGATGGTCACTTCGTTCCAACCCGGGAACCGCTCCACCACCTTCTGCATGCTCCAGCGACGGTCCTTGTCTTTCATGTCCTATTCAGTAAACCAGAAATATAAGTATATATATCTATACTAATATTATAAAGCTGAAGAGTTTGTTTGTTTGTTTGAACGCGCTAATCTCAGGAACTACTGGTTCGAATTGAAAAATTCTTTTTGTGTTTGATAGATCGTTTATCGAGGAAGACTTTAGGCTATATAACATCACGTTGCGACTAATAGAAGCGAAGAAACAGTCGAAAATGTGGAAAAAACGGGGAAAATTATTCATCTTTGAGGGCTTCCGTTGCGTGCGCTGCGAAAACCGTTAGAGATACCCAAAAAATATGTATGAAAGAATTATTCCTATTTAAATTATCTAAAAAATGTCCGCGACAATATATGTCTATCTTTTAAGATTAACTCACAATAACCGGTTTTATGAAAATCAAATTTGGTCGAAATTAATGCATTATTACAAATTATTTGTCAGTGACTTCATTGAAACTTTATGCCCTCTTTTAATAAGCTGAGGAGGTAGGTTTGTAAACAAAAAATAAATATGATTCCCAAAACAACTATTCCACGCGGACGCAGTCGCGGGCACAGCTAGTAATCTATAAAGAAAAGCCATCAGAAGAGACTGAGTTCGCAAAAAGGATTATAGAGCAAAAAGATTATATAAAGCCTAGTGCTTTACGTTACAAATAGTTACAATGACTTACAATATTTTTCCTGGAAATCAGAACATAATCACGCGATAATTATAGCAGCTACTTTAGTTATTTTATAGAGTTAAATCTAGCAAATATATTTGTGAGGACAATCCTAAGATGACCGATCAGGGTAAGGTCACGTGGGGTGGCATTCTCGTGCATTCGACGAAAAAAAATGGAAAGTAAAATAGTTTTTTCGACAAATCTGGTTAGTCCTACTCGTCACCACCCGCGTTGTCCCCACTGGGGACGAATGTGATTTCACTTAGGAAACATCCCAGTCATCAACCATATTAGGGTTTAGTTAATAAAATAAATCGTCACCAGTGGCGATATATGGGAGATTTTTTTTAGAAAAAATCCTATTCCTGCCCAGTTAACCACTAACGCTGGTCGTGACAAGTGGGAGTAACCCGACAAATGTTACGACTTAGCAAAATACCTATATCGATGGGTATGACTACGGGCATAGCATACTTGATTGAACTGACGCTGTTCCGCCAAACGCTTGTAGAACTGATCCACGAGCTTATCATAGTCAGTCATCGGGGTGTTCATGACATTCGTCATTCTTCTCTGAGGTTCGCCTGTGGGAGTAGTTATGGCATATTTGGTAAAGAAATAGTTTACCTACTGATTCAGAGGTCGATAATCATACAGAAAAATTGGGGCTGACGAGCCAACCCAGGTACTTACAGAACATGCAATTTAGGATCATTTTGTGTTGTCTCTCATTGTTTTCCCGGTTGCCTTTCTTACATGGCAATCGCATCGGAAATTAAAACAAAGTCGAAACATTAAAAAGTGCCCGTAGGTACAGTCGGCATCCATCGTTATTTACATATTCAATTAAGAAAAGTGTAGTAACTAATACATTTCACCTTAAAAAATCGTTACAGAGCCTACTACCGCGGCAACAAACGAAAAATACCAACTCATGATTCAATGCTAGCTAACCATCTTACCAGTTGCTGTGAAATCTTCTTGGCGGTAAAAACATATCGGTTTTCTTTTCACAGGATATTCGAAAAAGCGACCTAAATTGGAATAAATGTTGCTGATGTAGTTTCCCATGGCTTTATTGATATTGTGACAAATGATTGATTTTGACATGGGCTGGCTGACTGACACTGATGAGAGTGCCAAGAGGTAGGTTTCACACCTTGGAGATTCTATACCATTTTAAGCCGGGTCTCCTGCGACCATTGAGAAAGGAAGTAACGTTTCGATGCTCTTTGCTTGCGATCACATTTTGTTTGCAAACACCTAATTTCGAACATCTAACATAAGCAGAGTGCGGGCCAGCTTTAACGCTGTCCTGAAAATGATTGCAGCGAGAGAGGATTGCCCCTATATCCGGCACTGCTGCGACATGCATGTCCCGTGTTGCCGGGTTGAGAAACAATTTTAATCTTTATAAATATTGTCTAAAGATTTATTATTTTTATTATATTTTTATGATTTCTATTTTTATATTGTAGTTTTAGCATATAATTTTAATGGGTTTTTAATGATATATATATATATATATTTTAATTTAATTTACTTCTAATTAATTATTGTTGTACAATTTTATTACCTGAAATAAATTATTTTATTTATTTATTTATAATGTGATGAAATCACGTTTTGTTATTTTTTAACGTAGAAGACACGGCTTTAGTCTCCGTACTATAAATCTCTGCTCTCTCGCAAGTTTTTTCTAAAACCAAGTCGTTGCGTTTGTGTCTCTATCAATCACCGCCACAATATTAGCGAAACAATTGAAGAGAGAGAGGGTGAAGAGTTTTTTTCATCAGTATGACTAGCAGCCGCACACTGAGACGTTTAATGATAAGCTATACTTCTTAAGGCCGGCGCCCACTGCCGGCACGGCACGGCATGGCACGGCAGAGCATCTCGCGGCATGCAATGGCATCCCGCGGCGTGCAGTGGCATCCCGCGGCGTGCAATGGCATGTCGCTGCGTGCTGCGGCATGCCGCGGCGTTCCGCATCCTGCTGAAAGCCCAGCCACTCTGGCTTAGTTTTGCTCCGCGCGTATTCGAAGTTGGTTGTGTCGCTAAAGAACATTTTGTTGTGTCGTTATGGTTGACTGGGATTTAGTGTTAATAGCACTTCTAGCTGAAGATGAAGAGAGACAAATAAGAACTGCTAATTTGACGAACAGACAATTCTGGGTGCATAATTTATGGAAAACAAGATCTACAAATGGTGAATTCAGCAACTTATTTAATGATTTGAGATACGACATCCGAAAATTCTATGATTATTACAGAATGGACTATGAAAAATTTGAAAAGTTAAGTGATTTGCTAAAATCGCATATAAAGAAAATCAAAACTAATTTTCGATCGCCTATACCTGTTACAGAGAGATTGTCTGTATGTTTAAGGTTAGTGCATATTACATATTACATTACATGCGATGAGGCATAGAATTAGGCAACGAAGTATGTGTCAGGATGGCTGACCAAAACGGAATATTTAAATATAACTAAACGCATTGGGTAGTACCTATTTTATACCATTTGGTGCCTTTAACACATGTACGTTGGGACCGCGGGTGTACATCACGGAATTGAACTTTTCTTCAGAAAGATGGTACTATCGATGTACCTCACTGTACCAAAAACGAAATCTAGAGTACCTCTCTCGATAAATATATATATAATAAAATATGTACACCCGCCATTCTAATGTTAGAACTGCGGGTGTACATTTTATTTCGGCTAGGAGATACATATTTTATATTCCAAAGCTATGCTAATTTAGTGTGTAATGTTATTTGAAAACTAAGCTACGTTTATAAAAAATTTAAAAATAATTAAATGTTAACGTTTACAACGTTACAGTAGGTACCTAGTAAATAAAGAAAATTTCATGATAATTTAAGCCCTTCAAATATTTTCTGAGCAATTACACTTCTGTATGCAAACGATTAAACTTTTTTCAGGCGTTTCATACATACTTAAATAATAATTAAACAAAGCTACGGAACATTTTGTTATTTCTGCATGTCAAGGTACAAAATATTTTCTATAGTAAAAAGTTGGTAGGACCTACTGGTTTTGGAATAAATTAAAGTGGTCAGCCAACCTGACGTCAGTATGGCTGACCATCTTTGTCTATTGATTTCTTTGAAACCGCATAGGTACTAGATGTCGTGTTAAAGGTACCAAATGATATAAAATAGATACTACCCAATGCGTTTAGTTATATTTCAATATTCCATTTTGGTCAGCCATCCTGACACATACTAAACTTAACCACTTCGGTTGAAACAGTTTAGCAGAATAACCTAACAAATTTTTGAGCAGTGTGTGACACCACAGAGCATTTACTAATATTAAAATAAAAGTCTTGATTTATTTGGTAATTGTTTATTTTTATAATCAGCTATCTATGATCACAAATGTACCTACAGTACAGTATGATAAAAAGCGAAAGTATTATAAAAAATTTAGTTTTCATAGTCCGGTAATTGAATATTGGAATTATTGTTATATATATCACTATTATTTTGATGTCTGGATATAGGAGTAGGTATGTATTCTATATGAGTAGTACCATAGTTTTGTTCGGTGTTGTGTGAAGTTGGTGCGTATTGCTGAGATGAATGAAATTCATTTGAAATATCGAATCCTGAACTTGATGTTGAAGGACGACTTCGCTGCACAACTGAACTTAACTCCACATTTTCCAAATGCTTTATTTCTGCATCAGTAACAATACGTAAGACATCGCGTTTTATTTCAGCTTGTAATTTTGGTGACAAAGTCTTCGCTGTTGCCGCCATTGCTTGAAAAAATATCTCCATAGGATGTTGTTCTTTCTTTTGGTTTTCAATGTATTTTTTTAATATTTCTGCTGTTGTTTCCGTATACTGTATTTGCGATGACATGTATGATCGCTGACGAACATGTCTAGCTGGTCTAGAATCTGATGCATGCGATGCATGGGATGAACATGACATTTGAGATACAGGCGATTGTTCTTCAGGAAAATTAACAGTTGATGCTGTTTCGGGAGGTTGTGTATTTTCGATATTCTGCGTATCTTCGGAAAGCTGTGTATCGTCGGAAGAAGAGTCTAAATTTGAAAGCTGAGGTCTATCTTGAAAAAACTTTTGCAGAAATTCAAGTTCCTTTTCAAATTTAATTGGTCGCCTCTTTTTGGCAGCGTCACCGCTTTTGGACACCCTGTTTTTTAAGGCTTTTCTATAATTGTTACGAAGGCAGCTCCACGTCTTCTGACATTCTTCATCTGTAACAAGAATGAAGTATTTTAAATAACACACGCTTTTTACGTCACACACACGTTTTTTTTTTACGTCTACTAATGTTTTTTTTTTTGTTTTGTTACAGGTATCTAATAACAGGAGCTTCTTTTAAGTCTTTAGCTTTTAGCTATCGTATGGGATTCACTACTGTGCGTAAAATAGTCCACGAAACCTGTCAAGCAATATATACTGTATTAAGATCTACTGCATTGCCGAAACCCACGAGCCAACAATGGCAGTCAATTGCAACCGACTTTGATAAATTTTGGAATTTTCCTAACTGCATTGGGGCCATAGATGGTAAGCATTTCAAGATTAGAGCTCCTAATAACAGTGGAAGTATGTATATCAACTACAAGAAGTTCTTTAGCATCGTTTTATTAGCTGTCGTGGATGCAAAATACAAATTTGTGATTGTAGATGTCGGAGCATATGGTCGAAATAGCGATGGCGGTATACTTCAAAGCTCCAAATTTGGTTCGAAACTACGTAATGGTTTTTTAAGCATACCACCGGAAAAAGCTTTACCACATTCAACTCAAAAATTACCCCACGTATTTGTTGCCGATGAAGCCTTTCCACTAACAAAAAATATTATGAGACCATACCCCTCACATCTTTTAAATGATGAAAAAAAAAGGATATTCAATTATCGCTTAAGTCGAGCACGGCGTATTGTAGAAAATGCTTTTGGAATGTTACAAGAAAGATTCGAACTATTTCAAAAAGGTGTAAAAGTTCAACCAAAGTACATTAACAACATTATACTAGCAAGTACGTGTTTGCATAACTTTATCATTGGTGATCATTCTATGGAAGCACTTGGCTCTAATACTAATAATGCAATCGATAGAACCAATGATACAGTTTTCAATAATCTGGAAGGGATGGTTGTAAGAGATTGTTTCACGGAATATTTTTCTAATGTTGGTAACGTGTACTGGCAAAATGAAATTGTTAATAGATGTTAGTTTCTATTTCTGACAATAAATAAGTAAAAAAATAACTTACGGGTTTTATTCATTTCTTCTGCAATTTTCTGCCATGCGTTCCTTTTCATATGTTGATCCATGTAGAAACGGGAGGAGACATCGTATATACACTCATGCGAACGAACCAGATTAATCAGTTTCTCTTCATCCATTTTTCCGTATTTTACGTGAAGTAATTTACTGTATCGCGTACGCACGTGCTAATTACTTGCCACGCTCAGTCAGTGTGAGAGAAAAAATCGCGCGCGCCAGTGCGTTTTCTCCCTCCCTTGCCCCCGCGCACCGACCGGAATGCGCTCCATCGAAATGCTGCATAAGTTTCAACCTTATTTCAACTAGCTAGCAATCATAATTCCTCGACCCCAAAATGACCCATACGTCTCACGGGATGCAATGGCGTGCCGCGGAATCCTGTGGAATGAAAAGGCAAGACACGTCATACCGCCGCATGCTGCGGCGTGTCGCGTCATGCCGCGGCATCCTGTGGCACGTCGCGGCATCGTGGTATCAAAATAAAGTAACATAAATTCTAAACTTATTGAAATAAGATTCAAAATAATTTAATTAGTATTAAAATCCTTTGCCATGACATGCCGTGCCGTCCCGGCAGTGGGCGCCGGCCCTTAGTATTGATTTAAAATTCTACCTTTAAGGTTCTCAAAAATAGCCTTCACGGTCGTGGTTTGGTTTGTTAAACTCAGGAGTCCTATTTTTGAAATGTTTGACATATTTGTCGAACGAAACTCCATCGATATCGAATAAAAATTCATATATTTCAAAAATAAGCTCCTGGGCGATGTGTGGGACATGTGGATGTGTTGTAGTGTAGGTAAATTAATAAGGAATATGTCTTTATTATTATGACCAAGGATTTCAACAGGATTGCGAAATAAAAAACCATTTTATTTTACTTCATTAATTTTAATACAAAATTCTATTAAAAAATTTTCAAAAATTCTATGACATTATATAGCGTCATACACAATTGATAGATATCATTATAGAATCAAAGTTATTTCACCAATGCGTAAAAATAATTCAAATTAATTTCATTGGGAGTAAATTATTCTAAAGTAGGTAAAATATAGGAACATTTATAAAATTTCAGTCTTCATTCAACAATATTATGAAGAATAACATAAGGTATAGATAAAAAAGAAAAGGAACGTAGTCCACTGAATACAGAGGCTCACGGGCATTGCGCGAGTAGGGTTGTGTCGATCCAATCTGTTTATAAACGTTAAATACATATGGACTCTTATGAACTAAAATCTTATCTAAGTCATAACTAAACTTGTTAGTAGACAACAGACTTCTAAATCAGTGATCTGACCACCATTACGTTAATTTCAATCAGTCTTGAATACATTACTCGTGAGGTAGATTTGGTTACATGAACACAAGGAGCAGGCCGGGTCGGGAGCACGAGCGACCGAAGCGCCCCGTGCGCGCCGCCCGATCTGCGTGTACAAAAATACTACTAATCTATGTCAGATACATAAGAATATCGATTTCATTCGTCCCCTCTTTGCTGGCCTGTATATGCTTGCGAGCAAAAGACGACCAAACACGGAGCAAAGAGAAGACCAACGAAGTTACCCTACAACTAACACAACACAAGCGCCTAGATAACATTACAAAAATAGCACAAAAATGGCTTCAAATCTCTTACTAAAATTTCATAATTCTACCAATATGTATTATGTAGATTCGCATTTTTTCCAATAGATCGCAATAACTTGTTGCTGAACGTCGTATCATAAACGGTTGTGTCGTCCAATATTCATAATATTAAAAATTTATAAAAAAAATTACAATCATTGTATCACTGATTGTTTTATGTCTCAATTTGATTGTAGTTACAATGATAGTTATCACAAAATCTCAATTTTACTGCTAGCAGCTAGCAGCGCTCACAATTTCAATCTTATTGTTAATTTTCAATCAATTTCGATTTAGTGATTGTACCAAAAATGTTGGCTAGAAGCTACTCAAATGCCCACCTTCACAAGTTGGTTTCCAACTTCCACACACAGCTTTAATTTTTATGAGAAATATCTTGCTACAATCACCGAATCAAAAAATACACAAAATAAAACAAATCCATAGGATAGGAAGTGTGATATAAAATTAAGTAATAGCTTCGGAGCTTTTAGCTAAATCTAGCACTTCGTTCTACAGTTTTTTTACTTCTGACATTGATTACGACGAGTGATGGAAACCTTTAAAATATAAGTTTTAAACATTTACATGTATTAAAATGCACACCTGCGCATGATCATGCGCATTGAACACAGCCGATGGTGATCCTGTTGTTAACTACCGAGTTGTACACATGTCAGAAGTAAAATAAGTCTGAACAGAGTGAAGCGTCGTCTGGCAACCTCGGGCTTCTCCAGACGGATATTTTGTTTAAAACGTAATGCTTACGTCTGACTTAATTAGTTCGGTAACATAACAGTTTCCACCGCTGCATCAAAGTGGTATCGGTACGGCAGCACCGAGAGCGGTAACATTCCAAGAACGCGCCACTCACTACACAAAAGCGGCGGACTTCGCTTCGCAAATACAAGTAAACAGAAATTTTAACAAACTAAATTAGTCAAAGATTCAATAAAATGAGATTCGTTGTCGCAAAAACAATTTTAGAAATCAACAGTGCAGACAAATCTACTTTAGAAAATTAATTAAAAATGCATTTCATGCAACATAATTATATAAATACAACGTAATACTTTTAAAATGGCACAGGTTTAAGTTTTTACTTCATTAAAAATATTAACTGCAAAAGAAAAATACTAGCAGATTTACTTGGTGTTTCATTTGTTTTTGTGTTTCCAGACGCTAAGCACTGCACGCACACGAGCGAACATGGACACTTTTGTACTAACACTAACGTTTATATTTCTAAAAAGTCGACTATTTTGTGTTATTTAGTCGATGTGTCTAATGTTTTAGACAAATAACAATACCTACGTCCGACAGATTCGTACAAAATAGACGAAGAAAAAGTATGATCAATCAGAAATGCTTAAGGATATTTCATGATTGCATGTAAATAGTACCATGCGTGCTTATTGCTAGGTAAACTATACCTAATTTTACGTGTTTCGAGTTTAATTCAATTGCAACACAGTGCTCTAAACTCAGAATTCATTTCAATGTCAGTAGTTCAGTACTTATGAAAAACTTCAAACAACAATTTTCCCTAATATTAAATTCAGACTCATATCATAATCCAGTCGATACTTATTATTATTCTACGAACAGTCAGTTCCTTGGGACATCTTAGTTCTCGCATACACTAGAAAATTTTTGTTTGAAGCAAAAAGTGTATATAATCAGAGTAGATTTCTTAAAAAAAATCTTATCCTAAATTTATCCTAAGTACTAAAATGTTAGTCTATCAGTTGCTACAAATCAAAAATTATGCTTTAGTTATTAATTGTAGAATAGGCATGTTTACACACAAAATACGTGATATATTACTAGTCATAATCTCTAGAATAATCGTTAATGTGTGAAGTATTTTATGTCATCATCAAAACGATTTCTTACAGACTATATTGGGCAGTCTGTAAGAAGAGACTAACTTTTATTAAAAATCTTACCGTAGAGTCATTTAGCTTTTTGCCAATTCATATTTTTTTATTAAAACCAGAATCCAGAATAGTCGCTCACCATATATTCGTGATCATACCATGGACTCAAGAGATGTGGTTACATCTACTTAGCATTAATCATAAGAAACGACAAATACATCGTCAATTAGGCATGCAACAGAACTTATAGTCTACAAGTGAACACATTACTGCCTGAACACATAGTGGGTACCTATTAAATACTCAATAAAATCGATATCTAACGTTACACATAAAAAATAGACAAACGCTATATCAATTTATAAATTTCAGCAAAAAAATTACCTACAATATTTTAACTAAGTAATACAAAAATTTTGATTGTATAAAAACACGCGATAATTTTTCGTAATAGAAGTTATTAGTAATTAGAACAATATCTAAATTAGCTACTGTTATTCTCCGCAAAACGTATTATAACATTAATTAGCATAATATTAGTTTATCTAAGATAAAATATGAAATGGCATATACACCAAATCATTACTCGTACGAGAACTTCTCGATATTAAATTTTAGCATCTAGCCCAACAGTTCATTATTATTTATCAAACAAAAAAGATTGCTCGCTTTTTGTAAACATCAGAACATTTTCTCATTGTTTATCGCTTAGAAATTAAAATGACAAAAATTATTATAAAATTAATTGTCGTAAAAAAATTGTAAATAATAAATTTTTGTCAATCGAGCGCGTCAGTCGGGGCGAGCGTCGCCAAATGTTTCTTTAAGACAGTCTTCTAAAGTCAGTCTTAAAATTTTATTGCGTTATTTTTTTGCATACAAAGAACTCTTCAGAGAAGATTTTTTTACTTTTTGCAAAGAGACATATTTCATACATGTAGATATTATTGAATAAACGCCATTGACAATCAGCGACAATACGCCAATGGTGCTCATTTAAATATGTATATTAAATTACAGTGTAACCAAACTTTAACTCAAAAATTACTTAACAATTTGCAAAACACTTTTGAAGTTTGTTTTTTATTCTCTAAATTTACTTTTACATCACGAGGTGATAATTTCTCTTTAATGTTTCTTTGTTTTTATTATTAATTAATATTAGGTTCAAATTTTGAATATTTGTTGATTCTTGTAGAATTCTTGTAGTTTAAACATCACTGCTACTAGTGATTATCTAATATCACTATGTAGTTTAAATAATAGCGCTACACTGTAAGGTTTGGTCCATAAAGACTAGTCGAATCCAGAAACAAAATAGTGTAACGCATAAAAAGGTTTAAAGAGAGATCCATTAGCGCTTGACTTTCATTGAGCAAATACAAACTCTCCTGCCAAGCTTTGCTCGATTCTTTAAAGTAAGTTTATAATATAAAATTGGCACAATATCAAATTAATCAACTTAAGTATAATGGAGTTAAGGAAAATAAATTTTGATGGACCTTAGGCCCATGCATTGTTTGACTTAAGATTAATTAAATTAATACACTTTAATGTATTGTTTGCCGTGAGAATGGGCGTCGCGAGCAGTGTCTGGCAGAGTCTCAAACAGAACCACCAGTTGTCCTTCCGGAGTGAGTGCCACATCGCTAGGACGGTCTTTGTCATCAAGGCCTGGACTCTTTAGATCCACGGCAACTAGAGCTGTTAAATCAGAGCTGAATACGACTACACGATGATTCTTCGAGTCGGCAACGATGATACGTCCGTCGTCATCGGCCACGATCCCTGACGGGCGGTTCAGCTCTTGAAGAGCAGAGCCCTCATGGCCGACGCACTGTAAAATCTTTGTAAGGTGAGCATCCACCAATAATATACGATGGTTCTCAAAATCAGACACGATAATATTTCCATTAGCAGTGAAACATACTCCCCTGGGAGTTGTAGGCCCTTTCAACATCTTTGTTGGATTAGCTCCCTCAAACACAAATTTGGTTATGTAAGTTCCGTCGTTTGTAAATAACTGGATGCGATGATTGCGTGTGTCGGTCACGATCATGTTTCCCAAAGTATTAACAGAAACGTCCCAAGGATACTGAAATTGTCCACATTCCTTGCCAAACGAACCGAACTTAAGAATGAAGTTGCCCGAAGATGTAAATATTTGAACCCTATGGTTGTCTTTGTCTACAACAATAATGCGACCGTATGTGTCTGTAGTGATGCCTGCGGGCAAGTCAAATTCTCCCGCGGCCGTTCCCTTACCTCCAAACATGGTTTTGAACTGGCCATCGCTATTAAATATTTGAATGCGATTGTTCCGTCTATCAGCGACGATAATATTTCCTTCTCTGTCAACACACAGTCCCCAAGGTCTAGAGACCTGGCCATTGTCTTGCCCCTCGCGACCGAAGGTAAACATTGGGACTCCTGGTATCTTACTCCTTGGAGGTTTCAGTGTGACCGGCATCCAGTATCCAGGAATAGCTTGACCGCTTCCGCGAGCCACAATTGAATCCACTACAGCACTTGAAGGGATGCTGTGATCGTAGTAATTAGTAGATCTCGTGTGATTGGCACAAAAGTCAGCCAAAGACCTTGCGACAGACATATAGGTTATGGGCGGGTAAGGTTGTACTGAATATCCTGGCATGGTCAGCATCGCCTGGCGGGGATGGTAGAATGAACTAGCGCAAGCTAAAGCAGCATTGGCAGGTACTGATTGAATGTCACATTGCCTCTTTAATATATCTACTAATTCGTAGTTAGGAGGAGTAAATATTATCCTTTCTTCGGTTATGTGCATTTTTTTAAACATGCTTGAATAGTAATCCACTTGAGTCCGCCCTTTGTCTTTAGCCATGAACAAATCCAATCCTTCTAAATCCAGGCTTCGCATCAATGTTTCATTAGTATGGGATAAACCGGCCAAAATGCCGCGCAACGTGTTCATGTGATCGGATATTTCGCTCATCTTCATCTGACGCATTCTCTCTAATCTTTCTAACAAAAACCTCTCGCGATCTTCAATAGCTTGAGCGTAACTACGCATTGCTTTTCTTATTTTTATACTGGCCTCAGTAGTTTCCTTTTCGTATGCTTTGCACATTGCTACGGCGCGGTCGATGGCTGATTTTATAGCTTTAGTACCAGTTTTAGTATCTTCTATTACCTTGATAGCACTGACGCGGCACATGTCAGCGACGCCTTTGATCGGAGAATATTTGTGATCCCTGTGTGTCCAACGTGTACATTCTTTGCAAATGAAATTTATACAAGGCTCGCAGTAGTATTTCAGTAAGTCGCCATGAATGTTACAAAACAGCATCAAATCCTTGTCAGTATTTCTAGAGTTTGGTCTTGCACCAATGGGAGATAAATGGTGTATAGGGAGAAGACTGTGTTCACGGATTTGACACTCCGAAGAGGACCTGTGGCAACACTCATAGCAGAAAATGTCATTACATTCGACGCATCTAGTAGAAGGCGCGCGGTCATCGCAGCGGCAGCAAATGGCAGCTGGCGCGGGGGGTGAAGCGCCGGGAGAACTTCTCAAATTTTCTCTTTGTGGGGAACCAAGGTTGTTGTTTGAATTTGAATTATACTCACGATTGGTACCGATCGGATTTTGTGTGCTGGTCGACGGTATAGCCCATATATCGTAATTTGTCGTAGAGGTCGAAGTAGACGGACTTGGTTCTCTTTGATTGGTGCTATTCATGTTATCCAATAGATTGCGTATAATGTGATTCATAACCACAGGAGAATCCTGGTCGTTGGAGCCAGCGTTAGAGCTCGTAGGAGCGGTGGAAGTGGGTGGCGACGACATTGATTGTATCAATTCATCTAATGACTGTTACACATCACGACATCAGATCTGAAACAACACCGTTCTTTTAATAATTATCAAATTAAAATAGACACCAATTTTTTTACTTAAATATTTATAGAACAGAAGGTGGTGTGAATAACACCAATATAGAATTTTATATTTAAACTATTTTTAGGGGGCTATGGACTAATTATTCGTAATACTCTTAATTCTCCGGTGCGCAACTTGTCGCTGGGGTTATTTACACTAGTAGGTAAGGTGGCACGGAAAAGGATCTGATATTTGGTACACATTTTCAGCGCAATACATGGAAACGCAACAACTTTTTTGGTTCTCTCGCACAAAATCTCATACAACTCCTTTGGCACTGTCAAACAAAATCGCTGTTACGCCGATCTATTGAGAAAATGAGATATTATCTTTGTTTTGATAATTTCTTAATCAACTTGTGGTAGGATGTAGGTAAAAAAATATGGTGTTTTAAAAAATCTGAGTTTTAATTTGCCACAAATTAGCGAGATATGTACTTAATTGAAATATTTACTTCTTGTACCACCATCTATTACCGGATCGGAACCAATACTTTTCCTCAGAATATGGCAATATTTAGCACACGAATTCGAAATTTGTCGAATAAATCACGAATGAATAAAACCGTATAACGTTACCATTAAATTTGATAAATCGCGAGTGCGACTTTTTAAACGTATAACTTAAAAAGTGTGATTCAAAGATGGCCGCAAACACAAAATGGCGCATGCAAATACAAGATGGCCGCCGCCATAAACAGGCGTATTATTACATTTTTTTCACAACTCCCACAATATGGGTGTCAAATTAAAAATTAAGGAGAAAATACTGTACCTAAACTAAAACTAGGACAACTTTCAAATCTATACAAACTTAAAAATTTGGTGAAAATCTTCTTTTTCATAGGTAGTCCCATCAATCATTAACGATCTACCTCAAAGACTGAGTTGCCGTAGACTATAGACGGCTGAATTCAGATAACAGAAGGGTAATTGAGATTCAATATTAGCATTGAGGATTCTTGCTTTATCTTAGAATGGGCGTTCGTTTTAATAGTTTTAAAAAAATATGTAAATATAGTATATAAATAAATGTTTAGGACCTAATCACACAGCAATCAAAGCTCAATAGCAAAATATTGAAATTAAGTTTGAAACTTTATTCTTTAATATCATTGTATAAATTAACTTTATTATTAGTGTTAGCACTCCATTGCCTTTTATATTTGACTTTAAAAAATGTTTATAATTCGGAAGATGTAGCATTGATATTGGTGAATCCTTAAAAATTGAATGGAGCTTGCGCAAGAACTATTGTTCAGTTAATTTGCTTTAATCCTTTAATCATTATAATTTACAAAAGGACACAAAAAAATATTCAGTTAGAGTATGGCAACAATTCAGGACTCCATTTTAAGGTTTGTGTGTAGTAAACTGGTACTGGGACATGGCGCTGGAGAGAAAAGAAAAATATTTAAATAAGTCGCTAAACATATTTGTATGTATAACATATCTGTATATTACTTCGCTTTTTCATTACAGTATCCCTAGATAGGAATTAGGAAAGAAGACATTGTTAGCCTAGAGGAAAAAGACAACAAGAAGTATTAAGTAATTACAAATTTTAAAGATCCATAAAACATAAGGATTGGTAACAATAAAAAGAGAAAATCTAGGAAGGAAGGTTTATAATAAACGAAAGAAAAGTTTCTTATTCTTATTGAAAATACAAGGAATAGAAACATTTATATGTCTAAATCAAATAATATTAATAAAATAAAAGAAAATATTAAGTTGCCTTTATAATATGAAGTATCAACATGAACCTTTGTAAAACCAAACAGATAATTTAGACAATATCAAAAATAACCAAGAACTTGTCCAAAAAATATTAAATGAAATGAAATCGTTATATAAACGGGGGTTAAAATATAATAAGGAGTATGGTTCCAAATGTAGAATCAAAATAAATGAAAACCCCTGTAGACAAATCCCGACAACTAAGTATAATTCATGACAACGCGGAATGCTTATAATAACATGTAGGTACATTCAAAGAAAGGCTATATTCTGCTTTAAAAACGGTAAAATTAGGAAAAATATTTATAAAATGTCATACTCCATCTTAATGTTTTGATGCGATAAACATGGCGGATGAACCAAAACACACAAGCGAGAAAGAATATAAACTTCCGAGAAGTGTTTCGAATGATTGGAGAACAATAAGTCGAAAGTATATGAGAATGAAAAAAAAAAAATAATACATAGAAAAGAGATAAAAAAAATATTAACCGCTTTGTAAAACTGGAAAGTAAGATTTGTAGTAAAAAAAAAAACAAAAACAGTTTTACATACAAGTGTATGAAAAATAAACTCAAAATACAACAAATAAACTCTAAAAAAATCGAAAAAATAAATGAAGAGAAAACAAAAATTTTCTGAAGAAGATAAGTTCTCCATGGAATATTAAAACAAGGGCTAGAAAGGTCCGTGAAATATAAACTTGCTAAACTTAAAATATTGTATGATAAAGCTATGAATAAAATAATAAAATAGATTAATATAAACATTTAAAAACAATTTTCCATTTTAAATCTTTTGTGGAAATTGTATTATCAATAAATAAAAATAGAGTAGCTTACTTGTCATGTATCACGAGGAAGGACTGACTGGTTTTGTAGAATAGCAGGAAAGTTCGGTCTGAATCACAAACTTAAATTAATATTATAAAAAACTTTTTTTTTTATAAATTAAGGTAAAATCAACCAAAATTTAGGAACGTGATGCTCTTGTGCATCCTCGCAGCAGACTGATGTTGTGAGCTGTGTTGTTGTGCCTGACGCTCTTGTGACTCAACTTTTTCATTATAGTGCAGTTTGCGAAAAAAATCTATCCCAAATCTATTGTGCGCTCCCTACCCCTCACAAATAGTAGGTACGGGGCTTAGAGTGAGAGTGCGATATGAAATGACATGGGTGCAACAGGGACCGACATTTCTGGCATTCCAAATTTTTCCATGTAGATAAGGTTTGCTATGATTAGGGTTGTCAATAAGAGAATTCTTGTTTACATGCTTATTATGATTACGATTAGGCGAGGAATAATTATTGGCGAAGCAGCAAGTTGCTTAAGTTCTTTGTTGACAAAATATAAAAATGATTACATATGACGGCAAATAGTAACTGAACAATAGTCCTAAATACTGGTCAAAACGGAGAGTTGACTGTTCTCACTCTAAATAAAAGTTGGAGGATAATAATTACCTACATATGCACGCCTATTTCCCGTAAGGGTAGGTTGAGACTACTGATTTCCATTTGCTACGATCCTATTTTTATATTTATTATTACAAGCTAGTTATAAAACATCTTGCGCACTAATAAATATCCTATCATATCTATAAGTTATCTATTTTTAGGATTCCGTATAAAAAGTAAAAGATGGGCTCCAATCTTGCAAGCTTAAAACGCCCTATTGTGTAATCTACTAGATGACCAACCGTCCTGTTTTGATAGTTAAAACTAAATTTGAATTATTTTTGCATCCAAAATTAATTCCTATTTTAGGCCACTTTAATAGACCATGAAGTATGTTTGATTGTTTGATTGCCAACCCTAAGCAGTCCAAATCACAATTGAGTAGCATACTTCCACATTACTCGAGGGATGTGGGACAGGGATGCAAGATTGAGATAGTTTCAACAAAAAAAGGGACGAAAGCAGCGTTTCCATTTACCGAGATTCTGTATTTCGGGAAGCGATGCCACATGCGGCGGCGTTCGTGACCTTGGAAGGCGAGTGCGCGTGAGGCAGGTCCGGGTCGGACCCGAAGCCCCAGCGCCGCCATCTTGTCCACTGCCGCGCCCCCGCCCTCCTCGCAGTTTGGTTTGGAGGGTGCCGAAAATCGATGCCTATCCCTTCAGCCCTTATATCCCACGAAGGGCGAAAGGATATATCTACCTATATCCCAAATATATATTACTTTCTTAGAAAGAACAGGGTTTCTAATTTTGGTGGACAACGCCCTTGCCTTCAAACCCTTAAAACAACCAAAATTAAGGTCATAATGAAATATATGTTCAAAAATGTATATCTGACTTAAGTCTAATACATATAAATCGAACTACGTAATTCAGAAATGAATTGGTACGACCACCTTTGACAACAAAGACGACGACGAACCGCACGCTTTGTATTCTAAATCAAAACAGCTGTTCATGAAAAGAATAGCGACTTAGTAAAAGATTTTTACTTAACAAATGAAAAAAATAAAAATCAGGAATGATTTCTGTTATATACTATTATAGTAAAAAAATTAATTCAAAGAATATTTAGTTATTTATTCACTTTGAAAGAAAACATTTAAATTTACAACAGTTTCGTCAAAATATTCGTAAAAAAAAGTAATAAATATAAGTAAAAAAATTAATTAATTAATTTACTACTTATTAAAGTTAAACAAATAAAAATAACAATGAGTGATCATACAACTTATATGCACATGAACTTCTTTTAATTTATTTTCAACACATTTGATCACAAAGTGTCTTTTATGTCATTGTTATTTAAGCCCTTAATGTGTTTATATTTTAATCGCACTTGTAAAGTAATGGTTTCCATGATTACGGTACATTTTTTTGAAATGTACGCCAAGAAACCTTAAACCAATTCTTTGTTTTTGGAAAAAATATAAACTATTTTAGCTTCCAAATGATAAATCAACACTTAATTCCATATTTATATTTATTTTACTGAACATTAGCCGTATTGGACTACAAATATTAATTAGTGTAGAAAAATTAAGAAGGGCTATAAATGGACTTGCATCCATGGCCGTAAAACCCCATTGCTAAAACAATAACAAATGCCGATTTAATTTATGGAAGAATACCTAAATTTTACTCCGCCAGATATACTAATCCAGATGAAAATCGAATGTTTATCAACACTGAAACAACAACTGACAAGTAGGTTGACTATAGCTACTTATGTTAAATCTTCAAAGGAATAAATATGGACGAAGGTTTAAAACTGTGAAATTACTACTTATGCATTAACACACAAGCCCAATTTCACTCTATGGTGTTTCTAAATGTTAAAAGTGCTCAAAGTGTAGGTACCAACAAAAGTTAACGTGAAGAAATGTTTTAATATCGCTTGAGACTTTTATTTATTGTTTAAAAAATAATAATCTAAGTGTGTTTTCCTCGCAAATGTGTTGAAAATCGTCGTATGACAACTCGTGAGCGAAATTGGTCATATACTCGGCTTCTATAGGCATTCTCTATATTCCGCCTCGTAAATAATGACAAACTTCGCGCCCTTGTATCATAATCTACTATTATCATTCCATATTATGGTGATTGGGATCTCTTGCACTGTTTCTCCTCATATCTTATACGCGTCGGGTACATTTATTTTGACATTGGAGAGTCATATTTTCATTAAGTATCTAAATGATTAGTTAAACGTATCAGAATTTTTATTTTACGAACTATAATTATTTAGTGTAATCCCTTTTGCAACATCATGTCAAATGAGATAAAGTTCTCAAATTATACGAGTCAACAGTAGGTTATGCAATAGGCTATAAATTAGCTTCTTAGCGAGTCTGGTAAACTTTATTTGTGATGACCAAAACATTGTCACTGACAAGGCATTGTAATTAGCCGAGTGCTGACAGATCTTTTACGCATCATCTCATGCACGATTAAGTGTTTCAACAAAGGAAATTCTTTGTTCCCCTGAGTCAATAATGTGTGTACGGTGTTTTCTCTAATTATGATCTAATGTATTGTCGCCGTGCATAAAAAACGCATCAAAATCAAAACTAAATAGAAGATAAGGCGCTTCAGAACTATAACATTATATTTAGCACGCGCACCTACACCCAGTCATTCACCCTGAGCACTTCGCGCAGGTAATAAGATCATTGTACACATTTAGAAAAAAAAAATTGGCTCGTTTTTGTGCGAAAAAGAAACAATGGGTGTGCGCAGGTCAGATTGTGTCTGTTGAATTGCATTATTGCACCCTGCCCGCATCCCTTCATATTTCTATGGCCAGCTTGCGCTTCTCAAACTTCTAAGGATATTTATTTATTGGCACGTGTGGCGCAGTAGGAGGCGTAGGGTAGGGTAATTCTAATAGACATCAATTGGGTGACCGTATAGCAATATGACGACATTGTACGGGCACTCAATTCTACCTATATGAGATAAAGGTTCATTTATTGTAGCAAAGAGTTATTATCGAATTAATGAAACACTATAAAATAAGCTCGTATTATGTAATGTATAATAAACTATTTAACAAATAAATTTTTAAAACAGAACTATGAATTTCACATCAAAACAGACTTTGTAGCGACGACGGAATGACTTATTATACTCGTAATATGCCATAACCTTTTTTGCGTACTTCTTTAATGCAATAAAGGCATTACCGAAATCTTCACAAACTGACCGCTAAAGCAGTATCTTCCAGTCAACATTTAGGCCTTCCAATGAAATGATGAACTCAAGACAGTATAATACTTAAATTTCAATAAAAACATTGAATAAAAACAGTTTATTAGCAAGAATTGTTGTTCTAGGTGCGCAACAGTTTAGAACCATTGGCCACTAACCGTCAAGAAAATGATCTTTACCTGATTTTAATGGCCAATTCCCTAGTTACACTTGTTTGTGTGTCTTTGTTTCCGGGCCGGACAGTGATGCATTCACCGACTTTCCGACGCACAAAAACATCACAAAAACCCGTTTTTTACTAAACAAATGACCAATATTCGGGATGGACAATTGTTTATTGTACCCCCAATTTCTTTGTACAGAATATGGTCGGTACTAGGTAAGTACTGCATAGACACAGAATAGATAAGATAAAGTAACAATACAAAAGACAATTGTCTTGCTTAGTTGTGAACAGGGCCTTTCGGAAAGATGGCTTAGTCATAAAAATATTTCACTTTATCATGCTTTTGTCGTAGCAAAAAAATTTCGACATTCTTATTACTATTTAAGTAATTTGTTCAACCTCTACGAAAAAGAAAGTTGTGTTCTATGTGTGTGATTATCAATAAGAAGTTTAAATCGAAAATTTACCTAAGTCTTACCATCTATCAACACGGATCCGATTATTTGAAAGGAATAATTACTTCATTTGACTTCAATTGTATTTTTAGATATAGCAACAAATGGTACCTTCCTGGTCCCGTGAATCACATGCGCAAACATCAATTGTTTTTAATTTAGTTTTAATTTTATGGATAGGGAATCGGTTATACAGACAGAGGTTGTAGCATCCAGCTTAGTTATACACAGATTAGAGTTTGGGGCTTGGGGTCATAGAAAATAGGAATATCAATAACTAAACATAAGTAGAGTTTGTATATGACGTTCACCTCTAAATAAACAAATTATTCTTGCTTTATAAATTAGCATATTACATGTTTTATATACGAGTAACATTTTAGTTTTTTGACATATCATTTTAGTGTTTTTTTTTTCGAGTAACAAATGATTGCTGCATCATTGTATGATCAAGACCGAAAATTGAGTAAGTAATATTATCGATGGGAAGTTCGTACAACATATATTTATGTAAAGGTGAGTGTAGTATATATTTTCGGTATCCATGAGGGGACCGAAATTCGGGTGTGCGCATGCGGATTGACTGGGGAAACAGAAAGCGCTCGGAGAAAACGATCTAATGTTTCGTTTGGACAAATTTAATTTCTAACATTTTGGTAGAAGTATGTTTTGAAATTAAATACGACATGTACCTTTTTAATTTCAAAACATACTTTGAAAAAACATCGTCCTTTGTTAATTTCGAGGAACAAAGATATAAAATTGTTACCTTAGATTAATCATTAGTCTCCGCGGCCAATTATTAATCTAAGATTGTTACATTACACGAGTTTTGTTACTAATCCAAACATATAAAAGTAAATTTTCAGGACTTTAATTGGCAGGTAGCTAATGTAATAAGGAGTAACTTAGGCTACGTTTATTTAAGAAAAAAGCTTTTATTTTAGAAAAATAAAGTAAAAAAACTAAAAATTAAAGAATCGACTGTTAGGCGGAACGAAGTTCGCCGGGTCAGCTAGTTCTTAATAAAGTATCTAAATAAACATTCGAGTAAAACGATTTACCACAATGTCCCGCATCATAGCTTAATAATGCATAGCCCGACCCAAAAACTAGTTAAACATAAATTTTACGCTATACACTTAAACACTTGGTTAATGAGTTTCCATTATCTAAGGGACATAGGATTTAATTAAATGATCAAGCAGGAAAACAGATACTTCAGAGATGCTGCGATACGCTCAAGGGGTAAACGAACCGGGCCTAAGGGTTGGGGCTGTGGATGGAGGGGCATTTATATAAAATAATTTAAGAAGGAGAGGCTGGTCAAGGAGCTAGCTAAATACTTTAGAAAGCAGTTTATTTAAGTAGTTACTAGTTGTTTTTTTATGTCACCACCACATCCTTCTCCTTTTGGTCCTAAGGTTTGACTGGCCGAGAATGCTTTAAGGCATTAAATCTCCACCTTTGCATGTGAAGAATTTGAATATTGCTTGTGAATTTAGTGTTTGTTAGATGCTATGGTATCAATAAACGGTCTATCTATCATGTGTGTTCGTAAGTATAGTGCTTGTCAAGGAACAGCCAGCGCGGCTTGACTAGCATTGGTTGCCATCAACGACTAGTACTCATTAGTTCCAACCCAGTTAGTTCTATCACAAGTTCAAGACGAGTGAGCTTGATGCCCATAGATAAGAGTTCGAGAAAGATATTTTACAATTCTTTCTTCTTGTTGTAAGAGGGGGAGAGGAGAGGTCGCTAAAATCTGATTTTAATGAACACCCACGTGGGTGTATATTTTCAATGTTAAAATTCTACATAAAATAGAAATTGACCTGGAGAATGGGCGCCAGACAGGCGGCCGATCATAAAAATAATCTCAAGTCTTATCTCAGAGGAAAGAATAGTATCTTACATAAGCTGACTCCACTGGTTGAAAGGATCCTGTCACTATAGTCATACCTATCAATTCGCAAAAATACGTAAGTATCAAATGCCGTTAGCAGATTTCGGACTGTTTCGGTTATTATTTCAACATAAATCTATTTTATTTTAAACAAAGACGTATTATGTAGGAAGGGAAGCGGAAATCCTGAAGCAGTCTTTAATCGCCTTTGGAATTCAGATGGTGCATCTTGTAATCCCTTTTCAACAAATGACAACCTAGTTTCTTTATCAGCTGGTCGCTTCGAAGCCCAGGGTTCGCTTTGCTACGTCAAGCCAACTCTTTTTGAGCACACCCGTTCTACCAGGCCTACGCAGGAGTTCGTTTGATAAAACTTGTTACCAATTTATATTGCCGGTTTCCGTGCGACGTAACCACGGGACGCGACCATCCCATCGCAAGCGATTTTCCTGAATTTTATCTGCTGTCACACAACAAAGGTGGACTTACCGCTATTGCAATTTCTTCCAGTCAGAGTACCTAACTAACATAGATTAATAATTGGTCTACGCGGCGCTACGACTAGATACCGCGCTGTGAAGAAAAATCAGTTTCCAGAATGCGGCCACATAATAGGAAAGTGTGTGTAAAACAATGTGCAAAGACGCACACTAGCGTCGATTATGGTGTTGCCAGCTACTTGACTGGTGCCCGACCAATGGGAAAATTATTAATTGCTGTGGTCTTGTTACGTATTATAAAAAGTAGCTCAGAAAATCCTTTAAAATGAAATTAAAATAAAACTGGCCAAGTGTGAGTCGGCTCGCATGGAGAGGGTTCTGTACTATTTTTTATTTTTCTCCATTTGAACCTCCTAAACAAATTTAAAATTATCTCATAGGTTTTCCTGTAATTTATGCATCGAAATTCTGGTAAAAAATCGATAGTTTCGGAGATAAGGTAGGGGAAATGGTTACTTTTTGTCTACTTTATTTTATAATTCTAATATAGAATCCTAAAATTGCAAAAAAAACTTTACAGTACAGTATGTTAAACGTTACTTTAATTTTCTATTTAGCTTGGAGCTAATTGATTACTGACCTCTTTTTAGTTGTAACCCGGGTTTAAATACAGATAAATAAATAGACATACACATCCTATTAATATTATAAACGCGAAAGTTTGTAAGTATGGATGGATGTTTGTTACTCTTTCACAACTAAACCTCTGAATTGATTTTCATGAAATTTGGTACGGATATAGTTCAAGACACGGAGTCATTTTTTTTTTGTATAATGACCTACAATTTTAGCTCTTGTGAGCCTTAAAATTTACAGCGGGAGTTTGAGGCGAGGGCTATAAACCCTCAGCCTTTTCGGCAAATGCACAAGGGGCTCCCAGTTGGGACGAACCTCGGCCATGGGCTTTACCTTTATCAAGCGAGCAATGCAAACTCGCGAGCGGTAGCAAACGCTCAATGCCAAAAGGGCCGACACAATTGTGCCTGAAGGGCCTGCTAAGAACCTATCGGTGGCGTGAAGCGTCCTGGTACATTTCGGTACCTGGAAAACGAGCTACTGTTCCTACTACGTCGTACTCGCCGGCGAGTACGGTTGTATGTACCTATGGAAAATCCCGGACTCCGGCGAGTCTGAAGATATTCGAAGGGTTTGTTGGTCACCGTGATGGGGTCGTCAGGGTCAGAGAGAACATTCCTCGGGAGTCTGTGCCGCTAATCGGGCTGTAATCTGCTGCATGCACAACTAACGGGTTGGGATGGAAAGGGCAACTCTCAAAGTAACGTTGTGACGTTTCTTTGATGAAGCGCTTCAAGGACGGAAGTTCTAGGTCTCGTGTGTAGGTCACGAGTGCGCAGTCCCGGGGGTGATCCGTGGCTATGCGTGTGAACCTATTCTGAATTAATTGTAGCCTATTTAAGAGGGACGGGGCCGCGTGTGCGAAAATCACGCTGGCGTAAGTCATGACAGGTCTGATGGTTAGCTTGTAGAGAGTCAGTTTATTTCTAAGCGACATCTTTACGTTGCTGATCATAGGTGAGAGTCTGCCGAGATAGAAGGCTGCTCTATTGCGAACTTTATGGATGTGAGGTCCAAACGTCATCTTGCTGTCAAAAATTACGCCCAGGTACTTTGCTTGGTTTACCCATGGAATGGGCTTGCCAAACATCGTTACCGTCTTTAGGATCGAGAAGGTACTCCATGGAGGAGGGCGTGTTGAACCGCGTGAATCCTTTAAAAAGAACACTGCTGCGCTCTTTTCAGTATTCACTTCGATGCGCCACTTTCGGAACCAAGCGCCGAGGGAATCGACTGCTTGTTGGAGGCGTTGGGAAATGATGTCTTTCCGATTGTAGGACGTGTACAGCGCAGTGTCGTCGGCGAATAGAGCCAGCTCCACGTGCGGGGTGCGGGGTACGTCTTTGGTGTACAACGAGGGTCGGGGACAGCACGGAGCCTTGCGGGATCCGGCTCTTAGGGGTCTGGGACTAGAGAGCGTACCCTCAACTTTGTAGCGGAAAGATCTGTTCGACAAGAAGTCCCGTATGATGCGCACGAGACTGTCCGGCAGGCCCATTATGGCCAGCTTGGCTACCAAGCCAACATGCCAGTCTTTGTCGAAAGCTTTCGCTACATCGAAGAAGAGTGCTCCTGTGGGTCTTCCGCGACGGCGGTTGCCTAGGATGTGTTCGGTTAGGCGGTGCAGTTGGTTCACGCAAGAGTGTTTTGCACGAAAGCCCATTTGCTCGTCGGGAATCAGCTTCTTGGATTCAATATAATCCTTGAGTCTGGCTGAAATGATTCTCTCGTATATCTTACCGATGCAGCTCAGGAGACTGATCGGCCGATATGAGGACGGGTTTTTCAGGTCTTTGCCTGGTTTGGGGATGCCTATTACTGTTGCTTTTTGCTAGACAAGCATTGAAGATGCTCACTAGCAGCAGTAGTAGGGTCTGAGAGAGGCATTTGAGTAGACCATTGGATACCCCGTCAGCACCGGCAGCTTTTCGGGGTTAAAAGGGATTTTATGATCGATTGTACCTCTTCAATCGTCGTCGGGGGGAGTGCGATAACGGAAGGGCTCGATGCAGAGGACGCTATGTTCTCTGCATGAGTTTCCATCCGTTCTACGTGTTCGGGATCTACTGGCTCACGACTAGGAGAGCATTGACTCTCCAGGCTGTCTGCGAGGCATTCAGCTTTTTCGTCATCATCAAAAGCGATGGAGCCGTCTGGTCTGAGGAGGAGTAGAAGATATCTGATCGCACTTCAGGCTTCGAGCCACACGCCAGTAAGTGACATGTGACGGTTTAAGTTCTGAGAGGAATTCGCCCCACCGTTCGTCCCTTAGTTCCTTCATTCGCTCCTTAACTCGACGTTGTAAGTAACGAAGTCTGGCACGGGCTTCATCGGTGGGGTATATATAGGTCGTGAACTCTTGTCGCGGCGTTCTTTTCCGTCAGCAACCTCCTTTCGTCATCAGGCAGTTCAAATCTGTGGTTAGGATCCACGGAAGGGACCTGCCTGGAGCAGTCCTTGATGTCTGCTTGCAAGTGGTTGGTGAGTGACGAGATCGCCAAGTCTGTCTGTTCGGTGGACGTCAGGGATAGCGTCCAAGTCCGGGGAGGATTGGTCGAGTACTCTTGCGACTTTCTTCCAGTCTGTTTGTATTCTAGTATGGGCGGGACGCCCATTGTCTGTCTGTCCTAGTTGTAGGAGGACCGGTCTGTGGTCCGAATTCAGGTCTGAATGCACCTCTATAGAACACACTTGAAGGGTGATATTCTTTAGTAGGGCAAAGTCCAGGACACTGGGATTTTGATCATCCACAATTGGGTATCGGGTCGGACCCAGGGGCGCTATGACGTCGAAATCTAGAGTCTCTTCGAGCCTCTGTAGGATTTCTCCGTTCGTAGAGTTGGTCAGCGAATTCCACCTGGTGTGTTTGCTATTGAAGTCGCCAGCCAGAATGGTAGCGTTTCCCATAGCAAACAGGGCTTGGAGGTCACTCTCAAGCAGAGATTTGGAGGGACTGAGGTAAATGGATGCGATATTGATTGGCGAGTGGCCAGTCATCGCTAAGCGGAGTACTGAACATTCCATGTTCGTTAGAGTTGGCGGATCTAGTTGGCAGCAGTGTAGGGACCTCTTGTGATAGATTAGCGTTCCGCCTACCCGGAGTCAAACATAGGCTACCTTTTGACGCAGGTGGAGCTGCGGTAAACATCTTGTACATACGAGTAGATATTATCATGGCCTTTTTCCATACAGTAGTGTTGCCGGAAAATCGATTACACATCGAATAATAATCGATTCTTTGATAGTTGAAAATATAATCTAAGGTATCGATAGTATCGATATTGATACTATCGATAATATATTACTGTAAGTACAATATTTTTTCTGTATGAGTTGAATGACGATGATTTGTGTTATGCCCGCTGTATATCCCGCCGCCGAGTTCCGGTATATCTGTATAGTATCGGTGCCTGAAATGCTTGATATTGTTGTTAATCTATTAATCGATTATTTTTCATAAATTCTCAAAAATCAATATACAGATTAGATTATATCGATACTACAGATACATAATCGATTAATAACCATTGATATAAACGATTACCTATGTTGATTAAATCGATATAATTTATATCAACCCATTTCAATAATCGACTAATTGTTTGATATTGCAGTTAATAATCGATTAGTTGTCAAAAATCGATAAAATTTATTATATCAATACTTTCGATATCCTACATTATTTAAAAAAAAAACCCAAAATCGATTAAGCGATTATCCGGCAACAATACCCTACGGGATACCAACTACCTAAAGGCCATATTTAGAATGTTGGTGGGCGTAAAGTGGAAATGGAATCAAAATAGTGCTAGTCGCATCGCCTACTGATAGGTATGGTTCTTCGATTTTCGCCCACTTCCTCGGCCGGCTTGTATGGTCTGCGCGGGAAGAGAAGCAGCTAGTACATTCCACGATCAGCATTAAAGAAATAAGATGTTAAAGACAGACAAAATTGACAGAAAAAGTCAAAATTACAACATCCCTCTTTTGGGGTCGGGAGTTAAAAAACAAAATATCTAAATAATAAAAATCGAAACCTCGGGGAATTTGAGATTTTTTAATACACGGCAACATTGAGCACCGAGCGGTACTTCGCGCCATATTTTAGGGTTATATTATTTTCGTGAGTAATTTATGTCCATATTTCGAAATTATACAATACTTATTGATGGTATGTAATACCAGTATCTTTATTTCTTTTAGTATTATTCTTAAACAGTTTAAACTACGAAAACTGCCGAGACCAATTATCTAAGCTAAGTTATTTCTAGAGGACTCACTTGCATCAAGTAACTTAGGATAACTAATGTAGGTAATGTTATGAATTAGGTATTTCTTAAATGAGAGGTTGGGGAAAAAGTTTCTTCGCATTTTTTAAGAAAATTCTAATATTTTTTTTTATATTGTTTATTTATTATTTAACTAAAGTATGTAGGTGCCCTTTTTTTTGGAATTCTTTTTGCCATCTTGTAGGTAGGGACATGATCCCATTGCTATGGAAATTTCTAAGCTTCTGATCAAAATACCGCGACAAGTGGTTTTGGCAGTCCTCTCGTGATGTTAACAGTTAATGAAACTGGTGGTAATCTAAAGGTGCAAGGTCAGGACTATACGGCGGATGCATTAACACCTCCCAGCCAAACTATCTTAATTTTTGCTGATTGGCTAAAGATGTGTGAGGTCTAGCGTTATAATGATGAAAAACCACACCCTTTCTGTTGATTAATTCCGGCCGCTTTCTTTCAACTTCTTGCTTTAATCTCATCAGTTGTTCGCAGTAGAGTTCAGAATCTATGGTCCTGCCTAGTGGTAATAGCTCATAATGAATAATGCCCTTCCAACACACACACAGCATCACCTTGTTGCGAGTTAACCCGGGTTTCGCCATAGTCTGTGAAGCCTGACCGGCCTTTGACCACGACGATTTTTCGCACGTTCTTGTCGTACGTGATCCATTTTCATCACCAGTTATATATTCTTCAAAAATGGTTCGGCTTCATAAAAAAAGAATCAAAATGAGTACACGGTTCATTAGGTTTCTTTCAGTGAGCTCGTGAGGTACCCAAATATCGAGCTTTTTGTGTACCCAGTTTTTTCCAAATCGCCAAAACTGTTTTGTGGTCAATTTCCAGTTCTTCAGCTACGTCGTAACTACTGATATGGCGATCTTGTTCCACTTTTTCAAAAATGGCATCCATTTTATCCATAATAGGGCGACCAGAGCGACGTGCATCTTTGACATCAAAATTTCCGGATTAAAAACGCTTAAACCAAATTTGTGCTACTCTCACAGCACTGCACTAGGTCCATAAACATTTTTACCTTCTTTTTAGTAAAACTTTAAAATGTATCGAATTTCTTCATTAGATTTACTTATCTTGATAGTAGGAAAAACAAATGAAAATCACACATTTTCCTAATTTTAATTTCGAACTATCTTCTTTAAAATTTCAACTTTTACTGATACCAAAACCAGCCAGATACAAATAATATAGCCGAAGAGATTTTATTACAAGTTCATAATCCATACTAATATTATAAATGCGAAAGTCTGTCTGTCTGTCTGTTACGCTTTCACGGCCAAACCGCTGAACGGATTTTGATGAAATTTGGTATAAATATAGTTGAAGACCCGGGGTCAAACATAGGCTACTTTTTGATGCAGGCGGAGCTGCGGGAAGTAGCTAGTATACTATATGTATATACTTTTTTTCTACAACCTAATATTTACCAACATTACTTACTAACGATTTTCAATGTGACATGATAAGGGTATTTGTTGTCACAGAATAGATAATTTGTTCTGTGCTGTGAGTCAATAAGGCATAATAGAAAACAACAAAAACTGAGCTTCTTCCCCTGTATGTGGCGTCACAAGAATTTAATCACTTTTCAATCCCAATTTTCCTTCCGCAAAATTGATCCCCGCCTACGAGCATCACACGGCCTGAAACTTCCGCAACACTTGCTGCACGTTTAGGAAACAAGCTTCCTCTGGAGATCAAACAGTCGTCCTCATACCTTCAAATTTCGGGTTAGGGAATACTTTGAGCGTTCGGACTTGAGTTTACTTAGGTTAAGTTGGGATGCTGTGCTGTGCAGAGAACCTCCTCGAGCGCAGGGTCTCTTGACAGCTTTGCTTTTACCAGTGAGAGGGTGGGCTAACAACGGACACCGGGCCGCAGCAAAAAGTCCTAGGGCCCCTGAGGTAGAGTTTACTTCGGGCCCGAGGAGGGGCCGCAGGGGCGGTGGTGCCCAGTGTGCCCTGACCTGGGTGGGGTCACAGAGGAAGAGGAGTGTCGGTATGGTGACGCGCCGCTCTCCGTCCTCTCTGACCGATTTGTGGAAGGCATCGGTTGGCCTCCACAACTGTCTGTCTGATCTGGCAGACTTAAATGCCTGCGTTAGCAAGCCTTCCTAAATTTGGGGCTGGTTGGGTGGCGACAGTGGGATCCGCTGCTCAGCCGCTAAGCCCCCCAGGTTAAAGGCGTGCATGTGTCGGCACGCCTTTACCCAAGCGGGACATTTGGATCTCGGCCCGGGGGCTGCTCTCAGACTCTGCTTTGAAAAGGGTTTGTGAGCCGGGAAGGGGCTCTTGTAGGGTAGGCAAGCCGCGCCGAGGCTATGCCCGGCATATGCGGACGTGACGAACACCATGAGGTTTTTAGTGGATTCAAGGCATTGAGTGCCTAGGCTGGGTGATAGACGAAGCCTTTTCTTCAAGTAAAAAAAAGGTTAGGTTAAATTAGTTTTATTTTATATTTATATCTATTGTCATGTCTCTTTGATGCCCATGCAAATTTTTTTTCTTGGTCTACAGATTGACTGGAAGAGATCCCTATAAGGGATAAGTCCAACTCTTGTTTTGTTCTATTGTAATGTAACATTGTTCTTTGTGTACAATAATGTTTTTACAGACATAAATACACTTCCTTTTAAAGTTTGATCATGAAAATCTTTGACAAAATACATGTAAGTTAAATTTAAGTATCAAATCAACCATCCTATATCCATATCTATCCATAAATCTTGATGCTCCATGATTTTTCTGAAAAATGATGAAAAATATTGTCTGACTGATCTCAAGCTTAGAGCAGGAAATCGAAAGAAAATGGTGGCATATGACAGAACACTGGAAAATGTTGATTGGAAGATGCTCTGAACTAACTGTGATATATTATTTCAGCACTTTTCTGTTTTCCTTATGGTTAAATGGGAGATAATGCTTTTAGCATTGCCAAAGTTCTTTTTAGTTATGGTATAATAAAGCAGCCATTGCATTTATTACTTCACTAAAATTGGGCAGTTTTGTTAATATTGTTAGGATTATTGAATATTTTTATTAATTCTTTTTTTTCTTTCTTAAGATTTTATCTAACTTTAATCTTTCTTTAACACCTTAACATACCTATTCCCTGTTACACCTCAGCTGGTTCCTTTTTTGGACCTGTCCCTATAAATTTTTTTTGAGGACTTAAAAAAATTTGTAAAGTAAAAATCATTTTTATAGTAAAAAAATATGACTCTATTTATATAAAATAAAATTGCATTGTGTATAATTAAAATAATGATTGAAAATAAATAAAAAAGAAAATATCAACAATGTCCTACTAAATGTCTTTTCTACAGATATTCAAAATCAAATTGTAATTATGAACAGAAGCCCCAAAGTATACCACCTATCTATGACAATTTGGTACACTTTTCCTAGTGACTTACTGTACATAACTGCCCAAAAATGGTAATTTTGATGAATTCTTAAGATTATCCAACCAAAAAACAATCTGTACAGTTAGAGTTACATCTCTACTAAAACTATTAGTTTTGTTTAATGAAACTTTGATTTTATAACTAAGGCACCAATCAATTATTTCGCCAAAAGTGGGCAAGTAAATAATGTAAAATAAATGAAAAGAACTGGTTTACAACAAAACAGATACCTTTATCGGACAGTTTAAAACAAAGTACTCATGTCTTAAACATTTATGGGCGTAGTTTATTATAAAAGATTGTGTTACGAATCCTGCATTGCTCGAAAGTAAATTTATCTGTATACCCACCTCCTACTCACCAAAAATAGCTTGGATCCAACTTGCGACTCGACCAAATCAGGATATATTGTTATTTATTTCCATTACAGAACATTCACAATAATAAGTTTATTATAATACCCAGGATATCTTGTCCCGTCACAAAAAAAATATTGAGAAAATAGATACGCCTGCCTGACCAATGCAGGTAGATTGTATATTGCTTGGACAAAGATAGCTTTAATTTAATAGTAAAAAGAAGTTATTATAAGTCTTCGTATGGTTGTGATTAATTTATTGCACTAGTTTTAAATGCAGTGAGCATGTAAATCTGATTTATTGACGCATTGCAAGTCTTTATTTATTTATTTTATCACAAAAAAACACTGAAAACATTAGCGGTGAATGAACGATCAATGATTAAAAAAGTTGTCTTTGACATACCTAATGATGTAAATCGGTATTATCCGTAGTCGATCGATTTACTGAATTATTTTGGATGTGGCGAAGAAGGAAAATGTTAATGCGTTTACTCCACAGAAATAGGATTATGTAGATAGAATTGCCATGACGAGTGTCAAAGTTAAGCCACGCCACCCATACTAAGCTAAGACCATATATTTCTAATTTGTGGCTAACACCCATATTCTTATATACCTTTACTCAAACTCGAACTGTATGGCGGTAATAATTTATAATAAGTTACCAAATGACCTAAAGGATTTAAATACTAATCTGCAACTTCTACAGAAATTTATTGATAAATGTTACTACAGCGTTAATTATTTTTTTTATGACAATTTGTAAGTATTGACATCACTATTGCATAATTAACTATATGACATGTTTAAAATGAAATATATATTTTTGACTTTAATTTGGAATTGTTTTGGCTGTGAGCCTGTGACCATATTACTACTTATTAAATACTTAATTGTATGCTGTGCAAAAATAGCAGAACATAGTGTGACTTATACACTGTAAAACATTTAAATCATGTACCTATGTTTAACACATAAATAAATGATTGATTGATTGATTAATCGACTCGACCTTACTCCAACTCATTGGTATGATTAGTGTCACTAGTTTACTTGACGTAAGGAGATTCCTCATTGGAGATGAGTATCGAACTGTCAAATAATAAGGTTGGTCGATAGGTACCTTGAGGTGTCCTTGAAAGTGAATTTAAATAGGTTTTTTGGCATATGCTTTATTTTTTAATTTTCAATTTTTGTATTTAGAATTGTTATTATAACCTGTGACGTTCCTCATGGGAGTTTGCTCAAGGAACCAACTAAGAATGTAGTTTTCGAGGAAAGGAAGGAAAGTTCTAGGTCTTCCTTGGCGCCCTTGAATGAGTTTGAGTGAAGGACATGTTTAAGAATACGGGGGTAAGACTCGAGACGCTTATAACTGGTGCCTTATTATCATCTCTAATAGCCGGGCAGAAACGAGTGAGCAAGCGAGAGATCGCCTTACACCTTGTATTGCGCCATCTCGTTTTCTCTCTTGTTTCTGGCCTGCTCTAAGAGGTGATAGTATAGGGCTAAGGGCCCTGGCCCTGGCCGGCACATGGCATTTCTTATTTCTTATAATAGAGTGAGCAACAGAACAAGAGCATCGCACATAATTTGTTGTAAACTATTTATACCTTACCACAAACTATTGCGCCATTTCGATTCATCGCACATAATCGAATTTGGATCATATTTAGATGGATTGGGCTAAAGTCATCCACAAAAGCCATAGAAGAAAATAAAAAAAAGAAAGAACTCAACGATACATTTGACAAATGTTTGACAATGTCAAACTAAAAATTACTAAAAATTTCGCGCCAAAGTTGCGGCGAGCCCAAACAAGTCTTGTTTTGTTTTTAATTTGTTCCAGGTATTTTATTGTGATTTTGCAAAATACATATCTGTAAAAGTGTGTAATTTAATAAGTTTCATGTACAATGTCAACACCGTCAAAACGACCATCATCTCGTGCTTCTTCGGAAGCAGCGACTCCTTCGCGTAGGACTCGGTCTTCTCAACAACTGGTTGTTCCGGAAACTCCACAACGGTCTTCTGGGACACCATCCAAAAGTACGTACCTATGCTTTTATAATAATAAATATTCCGATTTAAAAAAGGAGTACAGTTATTAGTAGGTAATTCTTAAATTTTCATCACCTGTTTTATAGGTTATATATTCAAGTCAGTCTCTTTTTCAAGTGTACAAGTCATAGATTAATAATTGGTCTCGCGCGCTCGACTAGATACCGCGCTGTGAAGAAAAATCAGTTTCAGAATGCGGCCACTAGCGTCGATTATGGTGTTGCCAGCTACTTGACTGGTGCCCGACCAATGGGAAAATTATTAATTGCTGCGGTCTTGTTACGTAAAATGAAATTAAAATAAAACTGGCCAAGTGTGAGTCGGCTCGCGTGTTGAGGGTTCTGTACTATTTTTTATTTTTCTCTATTTGGACCTCCTAAACAAATTTAAAATTATCTCATAGGTTTTCCTGTAATTTATGAATCGAAATTCTGGAATCGATAGTTTCGGAGATAAGGTAGGGGAAATGGTTAGTTTTTGTCTACTTTATTTTATAATTCTAATATTGAATCCTAAAATTGCAGAAAAACTTTCTTTTGATTTATTATTACACAGTACAGTATGTTAAACGTTACTTTAATTTTCTATTTAGCTTGGAGCTAATTGATTACTGACCTCTTTTTAGTTGTAACCCGGGTTTAAATACAGATAAATAAATAGACATACACATCCTATTAATATTATAAATGCGAAAGTTTGTAAGTATTAATGGATGTTTGTTACTCTTTCACAACTAAACCGCTGAATTGATTTTCATGAAATTTGGTACGGATATAGTTCAAGACCCGGAGTCAAACATAGGCTACCTTTTGACGCAGGCGGAGCTGCGGTAAACATCTTGTACATACGAGTAGATAATATTATCATGGCCTTTTTCCATACAGTAGTGTTGCCGGAAAATACATTACACATCGAATAATAATCGATTCTTTGATAGTTGAAAATATAATCTAAGGTATCGATAGTGATCATATATCGATAGTACCTATCGATATTGATACTATTGATAATATATTTCTGTATTTTTTAAAAAAAAAACCAAATTCGATTAATCAATTATCCGGCAACAATACCCTACGGGGTACCAACTACCTAAAGGCCATATTTAGAATGTTGGTCGGCGTAAAGTGGAAATGGAATCAAAATAGTGATAGGTTGCTAGTCGCATCGCCTACTGATAGGTATGGTTCTTCGATTTTCGCCCACTTCCTCCGCCGGCTTATATGGTCTGCGCGGGAAGAGAAGCAGTAGTACATTCCACGTATTTACTTTTCTCCCAGATCAGCATTATAAGAAATAAGATGTTTGTGGCGTGCGTCCACGTCTTTTAATTAAAAAGGAAGCTATAGTTTTATTAAGTTGTATAGTATTAGTATTATAAGTTTTTTATTTTGATAATTACTTGTAAATATTTTAAATAAACTGCAATACTAAAACTTGTTAATTTTAGATAATTTAACTTAAAAATTTGTATATTTTTAATGTCAACGAACAAGCGGACAAGTGTTGTTGTTTTATATAGATAGCGAATGCGATGCGCGCGCATGCATGTCAGCCGCTGCGATCGGCTCGGACGATGCGCGCGCAGCCCACGCCACGGCGATTCGTCTCGCCGGCTCGCCAGTCCGAATACCATCTTGCGACTGAACGCACGTTGCTTGCGCTCGCATTCGCGCACTTACGAAAACTCATTTCCAGCTTTATCGTTCCTTCACTTTTCTCACCTGTATTTTGTGCTTATCATAATCTGTAAGTTGTCGGTGTGGTTGTATTGTATTAAATTGTGCTGAACTTTTAATTATAGTGTTAAATTACATATTGACTTTATTTAATTATCCCGCCTCATAGCACAATAGCCTAACACTTATCATACACATTACGCACGCACCCCGCTTTATGTTAAAGACAGACAAAATTGTCAGAAAAAGTCAAAATTACAACATCTCTCTTTTGGAGTCGGGAGTTAAAAAACAAAATATCTAAATAATAAAAATCGAAACCTCGGGGAATTTGGGATTATTTAATACACGGCAACATTGAGCACCGAGTGGTACTTCGCGCCACATTTTAGGGTTATATTATTTTCGTGAGTAATTTATGTCCATATTTCGAAATAATACAATACTTATTGATGGTATGTAATACCAGTATCTTCCTTATTTCTTTTAGTATTATTCTTACACAGTTTGACTACGCAAACTGCACATTTTGCGTCTACTTTTACATTAAATTTTATATTTATCTAGACATCCAACTCACTCATCGGTCGCGGCATGACTGACGCGGGTATGCCACAACCATGCCGGTTTCGGCATGGTTTTAGTTGCGAATTTATGTAGTATGCCGACGGTATCTAGTCGTAGCGCAGCGGAGACCAATTATTAATCTATGTGTACAAGTATTTAAAACTCTGTCCTACACGAAAGTGTAAGTAGACGAGACTTTTCTAAACATCAAACAGTACTTGTGAAACTTATTTTATTTACACAATTAGTTATTGAAAATGTGCAAACCTGTATTGTAAACCATATTAGCCAAAGACTTTAAAATATTTACTGATTATAAAATTATTTTCATTATCTGTAAAATGAACTTAGAACAATGCGTCTGCAAAATTTCAGGAATTTACCTAGTTCAGTATATATAGAGTGATGAGTTAGCAACAAAACAAATATACAAATTCACTTTCACATAATATTATTAGTTTGATTAGATAGGGTAGGTAGTTGAAAATTATAAACATACACAAATATGGCATATGAAATAAACATACATAGTTATTGTACTAACAATCTATTAAATTTTCATTCATTGAAGAATGACTGTTTCATAAATAAAAATAAATAAATAAAAAATAAATAAAAATTGTTTAGTTGCACTAACACATTTTTCCTTATATTAAATTAGTAGCTGGATCCTCCTTTTAGGTGGAGTGTGACACAAAGTGCCTGTGTTAGGAGATGCCACTCCTCCTTAACTAAGAATAACTTATTGTGTACATACATCAGATATGTTGACATGTAAGCAATCATATATGGTAAAATAATGTCAAATATGTCAAGAAAATAATGTAGGTAAGAATTTATACAAACTAAATGTAGTGTCTAAATGAAATTTTAAATAACTTTAAACAAACTAAATAAGTATGGTTAATAAGAAAACAAACATTCAGGGTTGATTTTAACCACTTAATATTTTGTTTATTTCATACAGAATTTTTATTTTTTCGTGAGTGAAAACTAGACACAAAGTACAAAAAATTAAAATAAAATAGCCCTATGATGTTATTTATCTTGGGATCGGTTGTTTCAGTTTTCATACTCAATCCTTAAACTACAGAGGGAACAATAGAATTCACTATATGATGGGACAAGGTCCCATTTAACCAGTAGTAGGTGTATGAGACATTAAGTCTGTAATTGGGTAGACAACAAGGCTCAAAAATTGAAAAATTTATGTGATGGCATATAAATTGCACATGCGATTTTATATAACAATTTAAAAATCGAATGGAAAGTCCATTTTGAAAATATAAAATAACTAAAAAATGATATAGTCAATGAACACATAAAAAATAAGGAAACTTTTATTTAGGAACTATTTACATAAATGCAATATTTAAAGTAGTTGTCGAACAAATTTTAGTCTCTCCCTTTTAAATTACCTTTTTATTACCTAGGCTGACTTCAATGCTAGATATCCATTACAAGCGTTTGGTATTGTCCGAAATGCATGTAAGTTTAACTTTCGTCATATCTCAGTTAGTTTTAGTTTAATTGATGGTGTTTTTTTTACGGTCTCTGGTATGCTTTGCCTGAAGATATTCGCACAGCTCAGACTATAACCAGTTTCAAGAGTCGCTTGAAAGAACCTCTCACTTTGACTTGATACTGCTGTTATTTTTGCTTAGATATTCATACAGTACATATGAATGTTACATTATGTAAGTTATTTATGTATGTTTATTTTATATGCAATATTTGTGTATGTTTATAATTTTCAACTATATCTGTTGCTGTACACACCCTAACTTAACTGTTTCTCTTTCAGCTCGTAAGGGTTGACTGAAAGAGATTGATTGCCTAGCAATAAGTCTGCCTTTGCTCATATTTATGTTGAAGTCTTTGTAAATGTTATATTATTTGTTACTGTATGTGGGCAATAAAGATATTTTGTATTGTATTGTATTGTGTTTATAATAGTGAGGTCTTACATTTAAACATGAAATCTAAAATTATTTGTCATGCCTATTGTAGATCAAAAATTGTTTATTAACATTCATCGTAATCCATTGAACCAGTAAAAAGTTTAGTTCAAGGCAAAAGCTAGCAGTGTAATATAATAAAGTTTCAAGTGAGGCTTTCAATAATTACAGATGGTACTCCAGGCACTCCTCGAAGCACTCCACGCACTCCAGGTCCACAACTGCCTGGAACATCACCGGCTCGTGCCTTAGCATCAAGTCCTCTGGGTAAGATATTGTGATAGTTATCATCTGTGAAGGTTCATCATCATAAATCAACAATAACAATAATTTTGGTCTGGTTCCTTTGTAATAAGACTAACAGGCAGGCAACAGTTGTTCTATTGTAATAGTACTACATTATCTAGTCTTACAATGAAAGCCTACTCTGGGCTCTACAGTGTCATCTCAGGGTGCAGCTAAGACACATACTTGGACGAGGCTTTTTTTACTAAGCAGATGTATTCATGAAGGCTTAGATAATAATGATGGATGATGAAGCCTCATAATATGTGCTACCTATGTACTTTCAGAATTGCTTACTCCTAAAAAAGATAATACTTGCAAATCAGTGAATATAATTTGACAGGCACTGACATAGACCTCAGCTCCCCTTTGAACTATGGCACTCCGAGTTCGTTGAGTACCCCTCGCTCGCTCATGAGGGGGGCCATGACTCCGGCTAGACAAAGGGCAGACCTCCGTGGACAACAAGTTGCAGGTCGACATGTGCCTGCGCCTACACCAACCAGAAGGGTAAGAAATAACAATTAGTTTTCTTTCTTTTGATTAATGTATTAACCATCTTAAAATAACTTAATTAACTAAAATAAACAATTTTGACGTAATTAATTAACCCATTTAGACCCAAATACAAACCAGCGGGGATTTTTTGGTAAAACCTTAAAAGTAGTAATAATTAGGGCTTAGTAAGACATAACATGTCAAAGAAATAAGAAAAAAGTTTTTCCATACCTATATGTAAAAAAAAAACACTGTCCTCAAATGGGCCCAATGAGCTCAAAATATGTACATCTCAATCCCTATGTAATTATCTAATATTATTAAATTATATTTAAGAACGCAATTTTACATTGCTTCTAAGTAAAATCTAACTAGTTAGGAATGGCTTTGAGGATAGGTGGCCATTGTCATATTGAGTAAAAATGTACATAGACGAAGAATTTACGATTTTTTCTATCAGGATTTGGTCACTGCAATTGTTTATTTGACGTCTGCTTCCTTTGATTCATTTCATTTGATCTTGTATATCCTTGTTTAAGGTGAGTCAATCGAACCTGTATGCCCTGATTGTTTAGAAGTCGCCTCATTGCTTCTTCTAATTTTTACTTTTATTTCATTTGTAGTCCACAAGTCCGTTGACCCTGTGCACCCTGGTGTCTGATATTTTCTAAAGTTGCTACCTGTGGTGTGCTTACTACCTATTTCATAAAGCCATCAAGTTGGATATAGAAAACCTATGGTACTCAATGACCGTTTTTGAGAAAAAACTGGTTTTTGTCATTGCTTTCTCATGATTTTGTAAATTTTATTATGGCTCTATAATCACTAGTAACCTATTATATATTATTATATATATTTAGTCCTGGCTTCATCACACAGCCTTAGATATCTTACAAAAAAATAATTTCAAGGATTCCTCTTAGCATGGTAGATGTTGGTCAAAACCCTAGTTTTTGAACAATATCAACTATATCGTAAGCGATTTCGGAATCATTTTGATTTGGCACTTTGGGAATTAATGGGTTAAGAAGACGACGATTTTAATTAATATTTAATTATTTTACTATATAAGAATTCCAACTTAATACAAATCTTTTCACCATGTGTGGACATATCTCGAAATTTGCAAGGACAAGAAGTTACAAACAAAAGAGAAGAGTTTATCGCCAACATTTAACAAATAACAACTCTTGCTACACAGTATAATTTAAGTCTGCCAATCACATATTTTGTAATGGAGTTTAGGTTTCTTGATGTAGATAATAAACTGTTAATTTTGTCTTGTTTCTGTTAGTAAAAGTGTGTTCTTTACTTATCTACTGCATTGCAAAATTTTTATACAGTACTGTTTACTTTTTTTTAGGCCGATGAAGCAACAGGTGAAGTGTCAGGAGAGCCACAACTCGTGGTGTGGGGCACGGATGTGGCGATTGCTGAATGTCGGGACAAGTTCATCAAGTTTATACAGAGATATGTTGAGCCCAATGCAGTCACTAATGAGCCGCTGTATGAACAGAAATTGGAAGAGGTAACATAAGCTACTTTGTTAACTAAGTAGATGAATGATGTAGAGAAATTAATTAAATTTTTATTTATGGCCCCATAAATTTTTTCTCATTGAATTGTATGATTTTACAAGAACGTTGTCTGTTTCTTAACAGACTGGTCAGTGTCACATAACTTAGTGGAGGAGATAAATTTTTGCCATTATTTTCAGTTTGCTCGAAGCAACAATCGATCGCAAACCGCACAAACTAGAAATGACAAACAAACGTGGTCACAATCCTCAGCATTGAGAAACCGATGAAGTAGAAGAGAAGCAGTAATATAAGATGGAATCCCTATAAAAAATATAATATTATATATTGATCAATATATCTTAATTCAACTTAGAAATATTTCTTGTTTCTAGATCCATACACTGGAGGAGCCATTTTTAGATGTGGACTGTGAGCATATCAAAACCTTTGATGCAAAGCTGCATAGGCAACTTGTATGCTATCCGCAAGAGGTAAGAGAGTCAAATTATTGCAGTAGTACCACTTTTATGAGTTACACAGAAATCAATTTTTTTCATATTGTGGAATGATTTCTGCCAATCAAAAAAACGCTATTCTGCCAAGAACAAACTTATCCGCTATTGGCAGATCACTCCAGCATCAAGTATTGTGAGCAAGATAGTTTTTTTTTTTATTTGTGTTCAACAAACAGTTTCACAATACAATTTGTAAACCATATTACAATCAAAAACAGACTACAATTAAAGTGAAACCAAAATCTAATCCAAGTTAATCTAAGGAAAAAATAGAATTGAGAGGGAACACAATTTAGATGTCCATATATAACATAAAAGAAATTTACATTATACCCAATCATCATAACACTATGCAATACAATATGATGAAATTTGTGTCACTGTATCAATTACTTATCAATATTCTTGAATTTTTCACTTACTAACTTTTTATATGAGCCAACTTGAATCGCAAATATATCTATATCATTCAAATATTTATTATATAAATTAAATAATCGGTACATAGGCGTACGTTTACCTGTATTAGAATGGATTCTTTTTAAATTAAATAAAGGCATAGAATGACAGGCTCATCTTCATGGTTTAGTTGGTACGAGAAGGGAAATGTCACGGGTAATATCAATGCAATCATATTTATTATTATAAAAATCATAAAGCAATAATGCCTGTAACAACATTCTTCTAGACCTAAGAGAATACTTTGTACGTCTTCAGTAAATCTCCATATGGTAAAGTACGTTGGTAACATGTATAGTGCATACAGCGTAAGAATTTTTTCTGAACTTTTTCAATCGCTTGGGAATATTTTTCATAAAATGGATCCCAGATAGATACGGCGTATTCTAATAGGCTAGATTCCTAAAAAAATATAATTAGCCCGTCAGTTAGATAATCAAAAAATATTGGAGACATATATTTTTTTTAATTAAACAAAGAATGGTAAAGATATGGAGCTACACTTTTTCGCAATATGTGACGTCACGAGCCCCCCCCCCCCCCCCTCTCCTAAACTTTGCGTTATATCTTCATAATTTATCGCTCAATTGACAAAAGAAAAAAAACGTCACTAATATAATATATTTTGATTCCCTAAATGACGGACTAATTTTAATGTTAGTCTTGTGACCCTGGAAACTAGCCTATTCAGATTGAATAAAGTATTTGAACAAACGATTTTTGATTTGGAAGTTTATGGATTTGCAATAGGGTTGTTTCATTCGGTTCCAGTCAGTAGATGGATCTTCTTTTGTCTAAAATTGCACTTGTGACTTATGTATATGGTGTATTGTACTCAAAGTATTACTTAATGTGTATTACACAAACTAGAAGTATTGATCTATTACAGGTAGTGCCAGCATTTGACGCGGCCGTCAATGAAATGTTCTTTGAAAAATACCCGGCGGCTGTTCTCGAGCATCAGATTCAAGTCCGTCCGTTCAACGCTCCCAAACGACACATGAGAGACCTCAATCCTGAAGGTAAATTTAAACTCTTTACGGCGAAAATATTACTTTTTAGTTTTATTTTAGCTAAGACTTTGATATTATTTTACACTTACGAGAAAACAACATCTGTGGTTATAGGTAGTATAAATTCATTTTACACATTAAATAAATTTGATTTTAAATTGTCCATTCGTTATAATTTTCTTCTTGTTTCAAAATGCTGAAAATATTAACAAAGTTTCAACTTTTTACTTTCAGACATAGATCAACTAGTAACAATATCGGGCATGGTGATCCGAACATCGGCGATTGTGCCAGAAATGCGAGAAGCCTTCTTCAAATGTGCCGTTTGTGGGGCAGCCGCTACCGCTGAATTGGAACGAGGAAGAGTTCCTGAACCCGCACACTGTGGTCACTGCAACACGGCGCACTGCTTCCAGCTGATACACAATAGGTCGCATTTTAGTGACAAACAACTTGTGAAGTTGCAGGAATCGCCAGGTGAGATTTAATGTTACTTTATTGATTTTTTAAATCCATACTTTCATGTTAGTTTGGTTAGGACGTTGCAGGCTTGAATCACTTGATTATTTTTACTAATATTATAAATGCGAAAGTTTGTCTATTTGTCTGTTACGCTAAACTGCTGAACGGATTTTGATGAAATTTGGTATGAATATAGTTGAAGACTCGGGGTCAAACATAGACTACTTTTTATTTAAGGCGGCGCTGCGGGAAACAGTTTGATAATAAAGATAATTTCGTGCTTCGGAAGGCACGTTAAGCCGTCGGTCTCGGCTGCCTGCCTGTGTGTGTATGTGGTCCTGGATTTGACTGCCCCGGTTATTACGATAAAGCGTTTGGCCTCCTTGACCTATTTTACTTGGAAATCAGACCAATAGGAGGGTGCCAGAGGTGTGTTAGTGGCCAACGCTGTTAGATTTTTCAGGCTACCTAAATACATCTGACAGCCTAACAACCAAATATAGATTATAACCGGGACCAAAAGCTTCCGTAGTATTGAGGATTTTGACTTTGTATGGCTGAGGAGTTCGGGACAGATAATGAGCATATCACCTTGTGGTTTCGTAGACGACATGCCGGCGGGCCGCACGCCGGCCACAGTGAGCATCATGTCTCACGGAGATCTAGTGGAGACGGTGGCAGCAGGCGAGCGAGTCAGCGTGACGGGCGTGTTCCGTGCGGCACCGGCTAGCGTGCATCCGAGGAAGGCGACCCTGAAGGCGTTGCATCGCACTCATATTGATGCCTTGCATTACTGCAAGCGGCACGGCGATCGCCTGCTGGAGACTGAAGACGGGTGAGTGTTGAAGACCTCGAGATAGACAGTGCCGCTAAATGCCGACCAATCCTATCGACCTCCTCCAAGTGAATAAACGAGATGGCGCAATACTTTGTGTACGGCGATACTTCGCTTACTCACTCGCATTTAGATGGAATTAAGAGATGATAGCTTTAGGGGTTTAGCCCTTGAGCTTTCATTTAAAAGCTCAGGATATGCCTCAATCAAAGTAGATATGGCTCCACGGTCATTACAGTGGATCTACTAGTAGTAATCTTTTTAACTTTTTAAAGGAAATTAACAGAAATGGACTCGTGATTTAAATGTAACACAGTGGCCAATACTGTTAGAAGCTTTAATCTGCCTAAAGGCATCTAACCATAACAATCAAAACATGTTAACATGCCTTCCGAATAGCAAAGGAGTAAGATAAAAATCATATTAGTAGCGATCAATCCAAGTCCAAACAAGTGTTTAACCACAGAATCACAAAACATAGAGCAAAAACAGTGTTGATTGAATTTGTCTCTTCCAGCAAAGAACACCGCTTCACTCCCGAGCGTGTAGAACTGTTCAAAGCGTTGGCCTCACAGCCTGATGCTTACGAACGTTTAGCTCGGGCCATAGCACCCTCCATTTACGAAAACCTGGACATCAAGAAAGGCGTACTTTTACAACTCCTTGGTGGGACAAAGAAAAACTTTAATGCTGCGGGTAGGACACATTTCAGGTATACGCTCATTTTGTCTTTTTTTTTAGTAAAAAACCAATAGTAAATATTGAAAAGTTTTCTGCTCGCGTGATATGATAATTATATCGCGTTAATGAATAATATAGACCACTTATATTATTCCTCCTTCTTACCTGTGTTGAAGTTTCCCATAAAAGGGTTTCATCAGACATAATTATTGCCATTGACAAGAAAAATTAGACATCTTAACTTAAATGTGTGTCCCCATATATGTGTTTAATATTAAATTTACTATGTAGTATATTTGTTACTAGCTGTTTACCGCAGCTCCGCCCGCGTCTAAAAGTAGCCTATCTTCGACCCCGGGTCTTCAACTATATTAATACCAAATTTCATCAAAATGCGTTCAGCAGTATAGCTGTAAAAGCGTAACAGACAGACAGACTTTCGCATTTAAAATATTAGTATGGATATTATGCCATGTTAACAAACTAGAGAGTGTTGATAAGCCAATCTAGAGAGTATCCTCTCTAAACAAAATAACTATTCATAATATGAATGAAGAGATCCGTAGGAGAACAAAAGTCACCGACATAGCCCAGCGGATTAGTTCTTTGAAGTGGCAGTGGGCGGGGCACATACAACGTGGGCGCGGACAACCGATGGCCGATGGGGCAGAAAGGTTCTCGAATGGCGACCACGTACCGGTAAGCGCAGCGTTGGACATCCACCGACCAGATGGTCAGGTGACCTGAAAAAGGTCGCTCGGAAACTGATCTTGTTGGAAATCATTAGGAGACGCCTATGTCCAGCAGTGGACTGACTGCGGCTGAAATGATGATGATGATGATGAATATGAATTACAAAAATAATTAATAGACAATTAAACCGATCTACTAATGCAATCTTACACTTTCCAGATCCGAAATCAACATTCTTCTTTGCGGCGACCCCGGTACTAGTAAATCACAGTTATTACGCTGGGTTCACGGATTAGTGCCGCGCGCACAATATACTTCAGGCCGCGGTTCCTCAGCTGTGGGATTGACAGCCTATGTCACTAAAGATCCTGATACGCGCCAGCTGGTGTTACAAACGTGAGTATTTTGTCACTGCGATTTTGGTACTAGTGCACCAAGAATCTAGTGTTATATGTGATTTTGGAGCTAGTCAATCACACTAGTTACGCTGGGTTCATAGATAAGTGCCGCGCGCATATACTTCAGGCACAGAATTATTAATAGAACTTAGTACAGAACGGACACACACACCCTCCCATCCGAAACAGATACCGCACTTAACTGTGCACATTTAGGGTAAAAATCGAGAGAAAAACAATGCAAGCATGACAGTTCCGCCCACGGAGTAATAACAAAGAGGAGATGGCGTATCGAGAGCTTGCTTACAAAAATTGTGTGAGGCTACGCGGGGCGGAAGGCAGACGTGCGGGGAGCTCGGTTTGGCCGTGGCTGCGGCCCTTTTGACGATCACCTCTACTTACCAATAGATGTCGCTAGCAAACCGAAGAATCCAATATTAAAAAAATATATGTTTATAGTTATTTATATTACAGATATTTTGAATATTAAAAACAGACACATATTAAGTGTCACACGATCAATCACGTAAATTCGAAAATATGTTATTTACTTACGTTCATTGTGATCGCATAGTAGTACAGCTTTGAAACACTTAAAACTAAATGGTTTAAAATATTTTACAAAATATTCTAGGCTCAAACGAAACGTAAATTAGAAAAACATTAGAGCTCACTCCACGTCACGCATCTTTTCATTTTCGCACAGTTGAACGAAGAATGACGTAAGCCACGCCCACTTCCAACGTCATTGCGCCAATGACCGTAATGGTGCACCAGTCGATGCGCCGTCTCCTCTTTGTATTTGCTCCATGGTTCCGCCAACCGGCCAGGATAGACAACCATAGACACAATAGAATCGGATTAAACAAAATGAGTACAAAGACTGATTTTATCGCTGATGAAATCTCTTCTTACCAACCTTACGTTATTTTATCACAGGGATTTTGAAACTAGTAATCACTGACTAAGGACCGATTTCACTAAAGTCGGACAAGTTTTATTCCAAGGATAATTAATTATACGCGATTTACTTTTGTTTAATGAAGTTTACATTTCACCACACAGTTAACCGAAGAATATACTGTTAATCCACGTGTAATTCCGGTACAAGACTCTGTATCTAGAATAAAAATGTCTGTTATCCATTTTTTTACGCTTAGATTAGTTACTCTTGGATAGGAACGATGTTGGTGCAATCGGCCTATATGTTACAAATCATTTTCGTTGTTCCAGAGGCGCACTCGTACTGGCTGACAATGGGATATGTTGTATTGACGAGTTCGATAAAATGAATGACTCCACTCGCAGTGTATTGCATGAGGTTAGTTATGATGAATGAAATGAATGATTCTGGATTAATATATTTGCTTATCTCTTAATTTTGTTATCAATTGTTCTACCAATATGTATTGCCTTACTGCCGAACTCGGAGCTGGTTTATTAAGCTTTCTCTTTAAAATAAACAAAGTCTCCTACACACGGAGAATTTTCTAATCTTTTCTTGTTATTGTATTTTTTTTAATACAATTAAGTAGGCAAAAAGGCATACGGCCCATCTGATGGTAAGTTGTCACCGTAGCCCGTGGACGCCCGTGCACCAGGGGCATCACGTGCGTATTGCCGACCCTTGAGAAATCCTTTAACGCCCTTTTTGAACATGTTGTAATCTCCTTCGAAAACCATTGTGATTGTAATAGCAATAATTAGTATTATATAATTCAGAAATTCTTTAATTTAACTCTGTGGTTAGTATTGTTTTTTGTAATGTTATGAATTCCAAAACAAATAACAGGTAATGGAGCAACAGACCCTATCAATCGCGAAGGCCGGTATCATCTGCCAACTGAACGCTCGCACTTCCATACTAGCCGCAGCCAACCCCGCCGAGTCGCAGTGGAACAAGAACAAGACCATTGTGGAGAACGTGCAGCTTCCTCATACACTAATGTCTAGGTAGCTTGATGCTTTACTTCCTCTATACTCTATATACCTACATTACCCATTGATGTGGGTTCGATTCCCACCGGAAGCATACTTTGTTTAGTTGTTTCCAGTTCGGTTAGGACTTTGCAGGCTTTAATCACCTGATTGTCTGATAATAAAGATGATTCCGTGCTTCGGAAGGCACGCTAAGCCGTCGGTCCTGCCATTTGGTAGTCGTTAAAGGAACCACGTCAGTGGCTGAGAGGCGATTCCGAACTACTCTGACACCAAGGTGTACATGGTCGATAGAGAATGTAACCTACACGAAATGATGATGATGACCTAGATGATGGCATGTCAATCATCTGCCAACCGTGCCGGTTTCTTACTTTTACATATTTACTTCGCCCGGTCTTCGGCTTCCTTGGCAGAGAATCGATTGGCACGCATATTCTGTTTTGCGATGCCTGGTCTTTTTAAGTTTGTCGCTGGTAACCTTACAAAATACTTGCAGTCAGCAAGACAAAAACCAGTCATTTACAAATGATGTAAAAACCTTTTTTTTTTAATTAACTCACTTGGCAAAAACTGTAAATCCGTACTTCCATACTAATGTTATAAATGCGAAAGTCTGTCTATCTGTTAGCTTTCACGGCCAAAACCGAATGAATTTTGATAAAATTTGGTATGTATATACTTGAAAACCCGAGGTCAAACATACGCTGCTTTTTGAAGCAGGCGGACCTGTGGAAAACAGCTAGCTTATGTATTAAATTTGGTCTCTTGACTTCAGGTTCGACCTGATATTCTTGATCCTGGACCCGCAAGACGAGTTGTTCGACCGGCGTCTGGCGTCTCACCTTGTATCGCTGTACTACAAGGACCCCACCGATCCTCAGGATGACCAAGATGTTGTGGTAAATATTAGTCTAATTTTAACCGCCGACGAAAAAAGAAGGGTGTTAATGTGCTCCCATACAGCAGTTAAAAATAATCCCTAGCCGTCTTTGGCTATGGTGACTGACTAAGTCCGTCAAAGTTAAATAAAGCTTTGCTGATTTGCCTACACACCAATTATAATAACTTTATAAAACATTGTGTAACACGATAACATTATAAAAATCCATCCATATTATAAATGAAAAATTAAAAAATTTCTGAATTATTTAATCCACACTGTTTGCAGTGTAGGGGGTTTTCTTCAATAAATCTTTTATTTTTAAATATAATTAACGTATTTATTTCTTGAAAAAAATTACAATATTTTTCCTTTTCTTAATCGCCGATAGATGGCGTGTGATCTAAACGCGTCGCAAGCGCAAAAAAGAATGAACGAGTCGCATGCGCAAACATGCCCCCGGCGTTGGAATGCTCCGCTTCCAAAATATTCGCATAATTTATAAATGGATCAATCTTCTGTTTGAGTAGGTAACGGGCAGATTTTGGAGAACGATCTTCTTATGATCCCTTTCGCAGTCCTGATGTCAGCAACTCTTGATACGCCGTCTGTGCCAGGATACGTCTTCACGATTCGTCCCATTTTCCACTTTAGAGGCGGCAGGTTGTCATCCTTGATAAGTACCAAGCTGTCTGGAACAATCTCGCTTTTATTTGTTTTCCATTTATACCTCGTTTGTAGCTCAGAAATGTATTCTTTAGACCACCGTTTCCAGAAGTGAAGTCGAATCTGCTCAATGCGTTGGTATCGATTAAGCGTCGTATTTCTGGTTGCTATTACGTCATCAGTGCTTACAGGAGCAGTCAACGGCCGGCCAATAAGGAAATGACCAGGCGTGAGAGGGTTGAAGTCGTAGGGATCTGCGGAAAGAGGGGACATAGGACGGGAGTTCAGAACAGCCTCGATTTGTGTCAAAACTGTGCTTAGCTCCTCATAAGTTAGCCTAGCATTACCAACAATACGTCTAAGGTGATGTTTACACGACTTTACTCCACTTTCACATAATCCCGAAAAATTAGGACTAAATGCTGGGACAAATCTAAAGGATATGCCGTCATTTGTAGCAAATTCAGTAATTTGTTCTGAATTATCTTGTAAGAATTTAGGAAACTCTTTTTCTGCTCCAACAAAATTTCTCCCGTTATCAGAAAAAATAGCATTAGGTTTACCCCTTCTGCTAATAAAACGTTTCAATGCTAAAATATAATCGTTAGTGGTGAGACTAGTGACAAGTTCTATATGTACAGCTCGAGTAATAAAACAAATAAATAAACAAACATACGCTTTAGTTAATTGTGCTCCTCTGCCCTTCCGGTTCAGTATGTATACTGGCCCACAATAATCACAGCCTGTTCTAATAAATGGATATCCAGCATCCAGACGTTCAGAAGGCAAATTTCCCATTATTGGCGATAAAGTTTTGCCCCTAATCCGCGCACAGGTTACACATTCATGAAATATTTTCCGTACTAAGTTTCTACCACTCAGTGGCCACCAACACTCGCGCATAGAAGACAAAAGAAGTTGCGGACCGGCATGAAGCAAGCGTCTATGCTCGTACCTAACTAACAGTATCGTGAAGTAATGTTTGTTACACAGCAACATCGGATGTTTCTTGTCGTAGTCGAAATTGGACGAATTTAATAGTCTTCCACCAACTCTAATCACTTTATGATCATCTAAAAATAGGTTAAGACCTGATAATCTACTATACTGCACGTTATTTGTTTTAATAGGTTTATTATGTAATAAATTATTGTACGCATCAGGAAACGACTCGCGCTGCGCACAATTTACTATGAGATCCCGAGATGCACGCAGCTCGGCTGTCGTTAGGAAACCGGTTTGTTGTTTTGACTCGCAATGCAGCCTGCTACGAATGTTACCTACGAACCTCAATACGTATGCACCTATGCGTATAAGTTTAATGTAAGACGAATATCGTTTAAATACAAATAAGTCATTTTCGGTTGGCGTGCAAATAAAACTAACTTTAGTTTGAGGTTTCAATTCCGGTAACTTATCGATTTCTATGGAATCCCTATTTTGCGGATACGAATAAGTAGAACTATGAAATTCACGAGACTGCAAAAAGGTTGGCCCTAGCCACCATAAATTATTATTAATAAGGGAATCCAAGTAAATGCCTCTGGACAACAGATCTGCCGGGTTGTCCTTGCTAGGTACATGTAACCACTCATTTTCATTTGTAACATTTTTTATCTTTGAAACTCGAGTCTGTACAAATGTTTTTAATAAATGAGGAGACATACGCAACCACCCAAGGACGATGGTTGAATCGGTCCAGAAATATGTTACAGAAAAGGATAGGCGTAAGGAATCTACAATTTTTTTATACAGTTTAGCACCTACATAAGCACCACAGAGTTCTAGACGCGGAATTGTAAGGGACTTTAGGGGTGCGACCTTAGACTTGGCGCAAAGTAGCCTTACTGTAACAGTAGGTAAATCATCACTGTAGGTACGTATGTAGGCACACGCACCGTAGGCATTCGATGATGAATCGCAAAATATGTGTAACTCAGTATATTGCCTATTTGGATTTAAAACATGACGTGGAATTTTCAATTCGTTTATACACTCTAAGGTACTGAGAAAATAATTAAAAGATTCGGCAATATCCTGAGGAACCACATCATCCCAACTTAATTTGTTCATCCATAACTTTTGTAATAATATTTTGGCAATTATTACAGTTGCAGATAAAATTCCTAAAGGATCATAAATTTGAGCAATTATTGACAACATTTTACGTTTATTTAAACTAGACGAATCAATATTAAAATCTATTTTTGTAGTAAAATGAATTTCATCACTTTCGCTATTCCAACCCATACCTAATGTTTTGTTTTGAGTATGCTCATCCTCAAATGTTTTAGTGGAGGCACAGCGTGTGACGTCAGAGTTGAATGTCCACTTACGGAGCGGGAAACATCCAGACTGTAAAACCTGTCGTGTTTTCTCACAAATGTCTATCAAAACTTGGTAATTATCGTGGCCTGTTATCAAATCGTCTACAAAGAAGTCTTCATTGATAACACGAGCTACGACTTCATCTTTACACTCTAATGCTAACTGACGTATACAACGCATACTTAGGTATGGAGCTGACGCTGTCCCATAAGTCACACAAGTCAACTGATAAACTTGCAAGGGATCAGTAGGATTTTCTCGCCACACAATAAGTTGCAGTGACCTTTGATCTGACTGTACCATTACCTGTCTAAACATTTTACAAACATCGGCATATGCAACATACTTATATTGCCGGAATCTCAAAAGAATAGAAAATATATCGTTTTGAAGTGCTGGACCTGGTAGCTGGATATCATTTAACGATATATTCGATGTAGTCACAGCACTTCCATTAAAAACAATTCTAAGTTTAGTAGTCAAACTACCTTCTCTGTACACACCGTGGTGTGGTAAAAAATAATTAGGCTTATCGGGTTTATCTATACGTTCCATATGTCCTAAAGCCTCGTATTCACGCATAAATTCAACATACATACGTTTATATTCAGGGGAACGTTCTAATTTGCGTTCCATAGATAAAAATCTATTTTTAGCTAACATATAAGAATCGCCTAACACGTCAGCTGATTCTTTAAGAGGGATGCGAATCGAGAATCTACCATCAGCCACACGTTTAGTCGTTTTTATAAACAACTCCTCACACAAACGCTCGTCGTTGGTAAGGGGTTTGTCCAGCAGTGGAACCTCTTCGATTTGCCAAAATCGTGTAAGTTGGTCGTCTAAAGTCTGAGCGAAATGACAATGAACTTGGTTTGTACTTTTCTTTTTATTATTTATAGGTCCAGAAATAAGCCAACCTAATTTCGAATTTTGTAAGCAGGGCCCATTCGGCAACTGAATCCTATTTTCGCATAAAATACTCCAAAATAAATCTGCACCTATCAACATATCGATGTCTGAAGGGATACAGAAAGTAGGGTCAGCAAGCTGAATATTATTTGGTATCCGTATAAGGGCTTCGTCAATGCATGTCGTGGGCAAACTGTTTGTTATGCGCTGCAGGACAATGCATTGTACTTTAGCCGTAAAATCGCATGTTTTCGATTTTAATGAAATTTCGCATAAATGATTTGAGTGCGAGACCGATTGCCCGACACCCGAAATTCGAATAGTGGACTGTATGAGAGGCGCATTAATACGTTTTCTAAATTTATCTGTTAAAAGACAATGTTGGCTGCCGTTGTCCAAAAGTAAACGGGCTGTAAATTTTCTATTATTGTTATCAAAAACGTCTACTAATGCAGTACACAACAAAACAGGCTGCAAAGGTACATGGCGGCCGATGTCGTCGCCGCCGTCTCCCGCGCATGCAAGTGAATCTGAGTGGCAGCCATCATTACCTAACGATAACAGGTGCATCGATGCGGTGGGCAACTGAGTAGCATGGGGAGAATCGCACATGTCCTTATTACCTGTGTTGTTGTTATTAGTTGATTTAACAAAATGTAGTAAGCTATTGTGTTTGCCCTGACATTGCTTGCATGGACCAAATGTGCAATCTAATAGTGCATGCCCAGTTCGTAAACAATTGCGACATAAATTATTTTTATCTACAAACAGGGACCTATCCTTTACTGATAAATTCAGAAAATTATAACACATGTAAAGAGCATGACTACCATTACATGAAGGACATTTATAACGTTTAGTACTATTAGATTTAGATTTAGGGTTACTATTTTGTGTGGAAACGTAACTATGAACTGGTGATTTATTACTTGTTTGATTAGAAATAACCTTATCGTTATTAGTTGGCTTAGATTGCAATTTATTATGACTAGCACTTATCATGTCCAACATATCGGCCTTATTTCTAAGGAATGCCAATAAATCATCCAATTTCAACCTACGAGAAGAGTCCAACACAAGAGTGCCCTTGTACTTTTCCCAATCACGTTCTGTAGCTAAATCGAGTTTCGACACAATTAAATAAATTAACAAGGTGTCCCATGTATCCACAGGCTCCTCTAGTGTCTTCAATGCACGGAGATTACGCAATACGGTATCTATAAGTTTTCTGATTGGTGAAGCTGATTCCTGTTTAAGACAAGAAATCAAAAATAACGATTTAATATGATTATGAACTAGAATTCGCGTATTATGAAATCTATTTTCGAGTAATTCCCACGCATGGAGGTAGTTAGCGGCGGTGAACTCCAGTGCACTAATCACCTGTAGGGCACTTCCACTGAGCGAAGAACGTAAGTAATGGAACTTTTGAATCGCATCTAGGTCTGTACGTTTATGGATCATTGTAAAATAAGAATTTCTATATTCGAGCCAATGATCATACTGACCATCGAAAGTTGGCAGTTTAATTTCGGGTAGTTTAACATGCGCGCGAGGCTTTTCGGAGTTACCGGAACAAGTCTTATGTACACTAGAACTGTCCCTACTCTCAACACTCTCGAGTAAACTTTCAGCATTAGCTAAAGCACTAAAATATAAAGACTCAAATGACTCGACGTATTCATCCGACTCATCAAGATAAAGCTCAATTTCACTTTGAATTTTATTAAAATTATTAAAAATATCGTTTGATGCTTGCATTCTAAACTTTATTTCTTTTGCTTGTAGTTTAGAAGGGCTATTATTTTTGAAAGAATCTAAAAATTTAGTAAATTGAGTCAATCTACCTCGCAAAGTACCTCTTTGTTTTTTGAGGTCGGCAAGATAATTTGTTTTTGTAGAAGGAGAAACTGATCGTGCTGAAGGCACAGTTAATTTATCGTCACCAAGCATTTCGGGAATTTGAAAGTGGTGTAAAGTACTCACAGGTTTTGTAAGACTCGGAACGGCAACTACCCGACACGTCACTTAGTGATCCTGGAATTTGCACAAAAAACACAGTTTTAACACAATTCGATTAGGGAGGGAAGGAGATTAGAAGGAAAACCTGACCGTTTAACTGCTGATCTGGTTCACACGATGTAGCTCGACTTGGAGGTCCACGACGTATATTTTTAACGCATCGACGTGGTCTTCTCTCGTCTTGAAGAATCCTCTTCGTCAAATCCGGCTGAAGGTCCAAATGTTTGCAGTGTAGGGGGTTTTCTTCAATAAATCTTTTATTTTTAAATATAATTAACGTATTTATTTCTTGAAAAAAATTACAATATTTTTCCTTTTCTTAATCGCCGATAGATGGCGTGTGATCTAAACGCGTCGCAAGCGCAAAAAAGAATGAACGAGTCGCATGCGCAAACACACACTAATATTATAAATGCGAAAGTATGTCTGTCTGTCTGTTACGCTTTCACGGCCAAACCGCTGAATGGATTTTGATGAAATTTGGTATGAATATAGTTAAAGACCTGGGGTCAAACATAGAATACTTTTTGACACAGGCAGAGCTGCAGGAAACAGCTAGTAGTATATAAAATGTTAGACAATAAATGTTATGCAAAATTCTCCAACTTTATATAACTGCTATGTGGGGAGCACCTTTATAAGTTTGACGTGTCTGTAGCATTTACACCAGTGATTCCCAAAGTGGTCCAGGTGGACCCCCAGGGGTCCACGGGAGACTTGCTGGGGGTCTACGTAGGCGTGAACAAAAAATGGGGGTCCATAAGATGTTAATGGGGGTCCACGAAAATTTATCTGCTTTTGATAGTAAAGAGCAAAAATGTAAGCATAGTTTTTATAAGGGCCTACCTACATTGTTTTAAGTACCTATCTAAGCAGATAATATTTTAATAAGGCAAGCGACTGTTACTTGTCCAAACTTGTGTATTCGATATTACGTACAATTTCGTGTACAGACTTGAAAAGCGCTATCCGCCCGACAATGCTTAATGCTTGTTCAGACATGAACTTGATCAACACTATAAATACTTGATGCCAAAGGCAACCAAACGCATTCATTTGTTTCCGGAATTTCGAAAACAAGGCGGAATTTGGAAAAAAGTTGTGAGAAAATTTATATCTGTGTTTGCTAGTGCCGGAGAAAAGTAAGTAACCTACCTTTTTTTGTTATAGTACTTAAGTATTTTGTTTACGTGTACTAGTCGGTTGATCACAACGGCCTGTATAGATAGGTAACTTAGTAACTTACAGATATTTTAATTGTCCTCTTTCGATTTGAAGACAAACACAGCACGTTTTATTCAATTGTTTTTTCACGAGAGAAGCACTGCCTCTCTAAAAAGGCCGAATAAGCAATATTGCAGAGCAATTAATTTTGTAATTTTTCTTGCAAATAACTACTAATTTTATAAAACAGTAATTTCATAATCATGTTAAATTGATTTTGAAGTAACTATTTTATCAAAACTATTCCTTTTCGGAAAGAGCGAGCGGTGCGCGGGCGACGGGAAAAGGGCGGGGCTTGAACTTCGATGCCTGTTTGTCACGTTTTAACAATGAAGCCGCAGACAAAAAATACGCAAATACACGGAGCGCGTGAACTCATTGATTTAATAAAATGTTAGTTATCGTTTTTATGGACAATTTTGGGATTTCGACGTTTATTTTTTCCTACACAAATATGATCAGTATTCGATACTGAGTACACTAATTTTTATTTATACTATTAAAAATTAGTGGTAAATTATGTACTTTAAAATTGATACCGTTTTGTGAAAACGTTTGTATTTGTCTCAGCGGTTTATTAGTTGGTCCCTTTACAAGCCGTAATTCTATTTCCGCGTGCTGACAAAGGCTGCGGTGTGATACCTATATTCAGAAAAAAACTTGGTTACTAAAACATTTTTTTTACAGGTAAGGTAACTGACACGAAACATGGCTACAGCAAAGAAAAAATGTCGACAATATAGTGTCGATTATTTGAAATATGGTTTTGTTCCATCAGAGGCAGACAAACAATTGCCCATGTGCCTATTATGCAACAAAGTTTTGAGCAATGACTCTATGAAACCATCAAAGCTCGAAGATCATCTAAAAAGGTGTCATACTGATAAAATAGGTAAAGATTTAAAATATTTTCAAACATTGAAAGAAAAATATGGAAAGAGACCCACCATGCACAGTATGTTCGCTTCAACATCTCAAAGTAACGATGATGGCTTGCGGGCATCTTACAATATCTCATTACCTACTTATAGCAAAATCTGGAAAACCGCACACTATCGGAGAACAATTAATTTTACCCGCTGTTGAAGAGGTTTTAAAAACTGTTTTGCACAAATCTCCATTTGACGTACTAAAAAGAATTCCATTAAGTAACAATACTGTACAAAGACGCATTGATGAAATGAGCTCTGATATCGAAAGCTTTTTGTGCAATCATCTGCAAAAAACTCATTTTTCTATACAACTGGACGAGTCAACGTTACCCAGTAATGAAGCATTACTATTGGCATATGTCCGATTTATTGTTGAGGAAGAAATTCACGAAGAATTGCTATTTGCCAGAACTTTGGAGACTGACACTAAAGGCGAATCAATATTTAATGTCCTGAGTAATTTTTTTACGGAAAAATCGATCCCATTTACAAACATTATTTCAGTGGCAACAGACGGAGCTCCTGCAATGGTCGGGCGATATCGTGGGTTTATAAGTCATCTCAAAAGAATTATACCAGGACTTACAGCTATTCATTGCGTAATCCACCGACAACATCTTGTGGCAAAACATTTAAGTGACAGGTTGAACCAATCTCTTCATTTTGTAATAAAAGCTGTCAACAAAATCAGAAGCAATGCATTGAATACACGTTTATTTGCTCAATTGTGCGACGAAAATGATGAAGACTTCCAACGACTGCTCTTACATACTGAAGTACGCTGGTTGTCGAAAGGTGCATGCTTAACGAGATTTTACTCTGTTTTCGATTCCATATTAGAGTTCTTAGAAAGTAGAGATCCAGATTTAAAAGAAAACTTGATCAAATTCAAAGCAGACATTGCGTATTTGACAGATTTGTTTAAAAAATTTAATGATATTAACTTGCAGTTACAAGGGGACAGCCTGAATTTAATAAAAACAAAGGGGATAATTTCGGCTTTTCTTGGGAAATTGAAATTTATGAAGCAAAACATTAGTCGGCGCGAATTCTCTCAATTTCCAAACTTGTCGCAGGTAGAATGTATTGATGAGGATATCCATACCTACAGTCAACATTTAAGTGCCCTGCATGATGACTTCAAAACCAGGTTTGAAGATATACTGACGATGGATATACCACCATGGATAATAAATCCATTTGATGAAACGGAAGTGGCCAATGTTGTATTACAAGAGGAGCTGCTCGAGCTAAGCACTAATGAGGAGCTGAAGGTGAAATTGAGAAAAGGCTACCCAACATTTTGGCTGCAAGCAGAAATACCCGAAAAATATCCTGGACTGTGGGAAATCGCAAGGAAATTTTTAATAGCTTTTCCCTCGTCATATCTTGTCGAAAGGAGTTTTAGTGCCGTTACAAACCTCTTAACAAAAAAAAGGAGCAAATTAAACATCACAGAGCGGGGGGATTTGCGGTTATTGCTCACAAAAATAAAGCCAAACATTGATCGTTTGCTGACACTCCATCAGATACATCCTTCCCATTAATTAAAATTATGACCTGAACCTATATTACCTTAATATTTTTTTCTTGTAATTCTATTCTTTTAATAAATAAAGTGATATAAAATGTACCATTTTTCGTTTTTATTTTACATATCGAAATATAGGGACAGAACTCAGAAGTGACACAATTTTTATTTTTTGGCGACTTTAAGAATGTGGTAGAAATGTAGCAGCAGGGGGTCCACCGAAACCAGTAAAATTTTGAAAGTGGTCCACGAGAAAAATAAGTTTGGGAACTACTGATTTACACCGATAGCCAATTTTGATTTAGTATAAAAATAAAAAAATCATGCATACATTCTCTATAGGGGCATTTCCTTCCGAAGTAGAACCTTTTTAACGGGGTCAACATTCAGGGTGATATTGGGGCTGCCCCGATTCTGTAGCGCTTCGGGTATGTTTGCGGAGGCGCGAACTGACTGCTTTCATGCAACCATTCGAAAGAGGAGTGCGTCCCTAGTGCGAAGAGTACGGGCCAGCTCCAATGTCATTTTAAAACTGATCGCCGAAAGACTGGATTGTCCATACACCCAGCGTTGCTGTGACAGACATGTCGCGGTGTCTGTGCCGCTGAGGAGGTATTGACATCCTAATTATTTTTAGTATTATGTTAACGTGACTTTTACTTATTATTTTTATTTATTTTCATTCCAAATCATTAATGTAAAATTTTATGTGTATTTTATTTGATTTATTATTATTTTAATTTTATTTCTCATTATAGTAAATTTGTATATTTATTATTAAATTTTTATTAATGTGAATATGGATCTTTGTAATCCGAAATAAATGCATTTTATTTTATTTTATTTAACATCAAAGTTTATTGAGATTATTATTTGATTTGGTAAAATACGATTATGAGTAGATATAGGCATCTACTTGGATAAAAACCTGAGCATTGGATCAATACCCATTTTTGATTTGGAGTATATTATGATTATAAATGGATTTCACAAAAAGTCTCAAGTTTTTACTGGATAGATACTGGTCTCTAATTATGAGTAAGGATGGGGGGGAAATAGAAATATTTTTTTGAAAGGGAAATGTGTCAAGAAGCAAGAAAAGTACGCACTTGGTTTCGTGCGTACAAAAGAGATAGCAAGACGTCCCAGCTACGCTCCCATTTATCTTCATTAGAATTGCTATTTACTGCTGCAATTAATTACCGATTTTTTGTTGTTTTCGGAATCGGTTACTTTTTATTGTATGTGTAGTTCTTTGTAAAAATATTGTCCAATGGTGAATATAGTCAAGTTAGCCTATAATAAAAACATATGTAATTTTAGGATATGGCTCTGATGCGCGACTACATCGCGTTCGCGAAGGAACATGTGCAGCCAACGCTCAGCGAGGCCGCGCAGCAAAGGCTTATTGACGCCTATGTCGATATGAGGTAATGATTAGCGTTGAAAATGATATGTTGTCATGACCAAATACATGTATCCTTATACACAACCTCTGTATTTTTCAGTATAATACAGAAACTTTCCTTCTGATCAAAACCTGGGACAGACAGCTACGGAACCCTAAAAAGGCTCGTTTTGATTGTTTAAATATGAAAAATACGCAGTAAAATAAATATTTATACTGTATGAAACAGTATTTTAAATTTTATTATTGTATTTTTGAGACTGACCTCGAATTTGTTTAATACAAAGATTACACGTATTTTATAGTAATATTTTTCGCCATTTTCAACCCTAGTACACTTACATTTACGTATACACTTTTATTTAATACGCAATGTTGTTATCATATCAGGAGGCTTACTACAATCTCTTAAAGCATTGCAGAAACGAGTGAAAAAGCGAGATGTCGCCTTACTGTTGTATTGTGTCATCTCGTAAGCCAACCTTTACCAAAAATCCAAGAAGCGGTTAGCGGTCCGATCCCTGTTTAAAAATAGCACTCCGATTAGTTCAGAAACCCTATTTGAATGTAAAATCGGTGACTTTAATGATTTTCATACGACATAGTCTGTGAGTTGAACGATTTTTACATCAGAGCCATACATTTTAAAAATAGCATCCCTGGAGCCCGGATTACAAAAATATGAAATGTTGAATGTATTTACTCAAAATCAGTGAATCGCAAAATCATTCTACACATGATTTATCATTTTAAGACAGCAGGATATTTCAAAGCTAAGTTGTGTGACACCTTCGGTTGGCATTGCAGGCGTGTCGGCAGCGGTCGAGGGCAGATTTCAGCGTATCCGCGACAGCTGGAGTCGTTGATAAGACTCGCTGAAGCACACGCGAGACTGAGACTGTCTAGTGTCGTGGAGCTTACAGATGTTGATGAAGCCGCCAGGTAAAGATAACCTTTCAAATTCTTTATTTGCAATACAGATGTTTAAATTACATATTCGAACTAGCCTATGTAACTGTTGAAAACAGTGTGCAAATTTTGTAATTGAAGATTAAATCTAGTTACTATATAATTCTTTTCGCTGCCATAAATCTATATCTATACTAATAAAGCTAAAGAGTTTGTTTGAACGCGCTAATTTCTCTTGTTATTGGTTTAAGAATGTTATGTTTGTTATGGACATGTTACTATTATTTTGCTGTTGGTTTTTTTTTAATAAATAAATAATCTCAGGTGCTACTGGTCCAATTTGAAAATTTCTTTCAGTCTTGTATAGCCTATTTATCAAGGAAGGCTATAGGCCCGGAAGTCGGGACGGGCTGCTGGTTTTATAATATTTCATTGTTATTGGGACGAAAAGTCAGGTGATTCAAGCCAACAATGTCCTAACCAAACTGGAAATAACTAGACAATGTATGCTTCCCGTGGGTCCCGGCTGCTATCTGGTGATCGTTAAAGGAACCACGTCAGAGGCCGAGAAGCGATTTCGCACAACTCTGACATCAGGGTGTACAGTCACAGGCATAAAGACAAACAATTATATTCAATTTTAAACCTTGTTTCAATGACTTAACAACCAATGCGTTTACATGTTAATGCTCGTGACTGTACATCGTCAATTGACAATGTAAATTACAGACTATATAGTCACAGAATTATTAACAGTATTAAAGTACAGAACGGACATTCACACCCTCCCACCCAAAATGATACCGCACCTCACCGCGCAGATTTAGGGTAAAAATCGAGAGCGAAAATAAAAGGACGTCGCGTGACAGCTACGACGACTATGACGTCGGCACACCCAGGACACCATACTATGGATCCATTAGACGGGAAATTCGGAAGAGAAATATATAGGATATGCGTATGTGATAGACAGCGAGGCCCGCCGTGATAGCCTATAGTGTGTATAGGCCTATAGCGACTTTACGAATGTATTCTCAAAAACAAATATTTAAATTATGAACAGTTGTATTGTTAATTAAAAGTGTTCAGTAGATGCGCATAATAATGGTTTCATGCTAATTTTAACTTAACTAAGAAAGATGAGAAGCGGTATCTGTTTCGGGTGGGAGGGACGTGCGTGTCTGTTCCTTACATTAGCACTATTAATAATTCTGTAGCATCGATCGGGCTCGCCGTTTTATGGAGTGTCCGGGGTATGCTCCTGACAAAAATTTCTTAGGTCAGTCTATTAAATGGCGACTTGGCTTCCAGGTGTTATATATATATATATATATATATATATATATAGTTGATGATAATTTTGTGATCAGACTACATCGGGAAGCCCTAAAGCAGTCCGCCACGGACCCGGCGTCGGGCCGCATCGACGTGGGCATCCTCACGACGGGTCTCGGAGCCGCCGCGCGGCGTCGCCGAGCTGACCTCGCCGCCGCCCTCAAGGACCTCATCAAGCCGTACCCCAAGCCTCACACCATCACGCATTCCAAGTTATTGCAGGAGGTCAACGCTGTCTCGCAACTGGTGAGTGCCCAAGATATAACTCCACAGGTTTTCTGTCTCCATTTAAGCGATTTTTCAGCTGCGTTTTGGTTGTCTTCGGAAACTCGATTCTTCCTCGCAAACTAGTAAGTAATTTAGATATAAGACACGTGACTCTCTCTCTCTCATTTTAGCGATTTCCCAGCTGCGTTCTTAGCAGACTTCGAAGCCTCGATTCTACCTCGCCGCTAATATTTAAGACATAAGACACACGGTCCAAAATCTCTCTCATTTAGCACTGCATCCTTAGCAGGTAATTTTGGAGCCTAAAGTCCACTTTCTCGCTTTTTCTCTTCCACTTCACTCAGTCTTCCGTATCCTTGATTTTGAGATGCGACTGCAACGTCGAGCCGGCACTATACCTACTGCAGAATAGTGTCGACTTCACAAAGTCGAAGCAAGTTACAATATTTTGTTTTTGTTTTAGATGGTTTCCCGTGAACAACTGGACGACGCACTACGTGACCTTCAAGACGAGGGTAAGGTCACGGTAGTCAGCCACACGCATCTACGTTTGTGTTGATTGTGTTAATGATTGCTACAATTAAGTTTGTCTTACTTAGTAATCGTGTAATATTAAGTTTAATTTGATAATGCTGGTGTCATTATACATTTGTCATAAAAACAAAAATTCGTCTTATTTTTATTCTAAAAATGTATAAATTAAGCATTACAACGATATTCTTATCACATTAGGCGGGTAAATACTCGAGTACTTTTGACCATAACCATTTATTTATTCGTAAACGTTGTCCAGTATGTAAGATCTAACAAATTATTGTTCAGATCAAAGTTGAAAATAGTATGCTAGGTACCATTTCAGTAGGTAGAAACGATTTTTTGCAAAGTTTCAGTGACGTGCATCGCATAAAGACATATAATTTTCATTTATAACAAAAATCACTAAACACACCGCCAAACGCCCGATAAATTTTCGCGCGCCAAGCGCAAAGCAGGTGTATACAGGCACATCGCTAGGTACGTAGACAGCGAAGCTGCGATCGTGTCGTCGCAAAGGTAGGCAGTCCGATGTTTTGCCTTCGATTTCACACATAGGCAGCAAGTTTTTGTCTATGTGTCTATATCGGGAACCTGTACAGACACGCCTGCGCTTCCATGTAGTAGTGAGGCTAAATAATCTGATTGGCCGAAATTCGTATGAGACATGTCTTTAAATGTCAACGATTAAAAATGTGAAAACATTATTACAATCTTATTCCTGTTATTTCATCTTAGTAAACATTAATTGCATTTATTGTTTGATTTGAACGCATTTTTTGACGCCATTTTGTTTGTTTACAAACAAATGGTACGTCTCGGTGTCTTTTTTTTATGAGTATTCAGAAAGTGGGCTTTAAAACTTTACAAATGAGATTATTTGCTTCCGTTCGATTTATTTGCACTACAATGTTACAGATGTATGCAAAAAGTGAAAAATATTAAGATGAAACGTAAATGCTTGCATTTAAGTGTGTTTTGTACAAAAACGATAAATATGGACGAAGCTGGCCTAAATTGGATCAGCTGAGAAGTGGTTGGTAAGCCAAAACATATTGTTTTGTTTAATTTCATGAAAAAGTATTGAGGTATTTAGTAATTATTAGGGCTTGTCTACTGATATCATTGTTTATAGAGGGCATAAAGATAGAAATTGTAACTGAAATCGTGTGTGTTCCTATGGCCGATAAGTATAACGAAAAAATCCGGTTCAAAACCCTCAATATACCTACGTTCGAGCTAGACTTCTGCCTATCCAGAGATTTTTTTCAGTGCACGCCTCTGCATAGTTAAGATTACTTTTAAAAGTGATCAAGCTTTTTAAAGTACTATGAATTCTCGTTAAATAATAAGCAAACATTTCATAAGTTATGTTTATTTACATTTCAATTCGTGTACAAAAAGCCAGCGGCTACTCAACAATAAATAACTGAACTTTTCCTTTTCAGACACGTCTCAAACGCTTATAATAAGGCCGATTTGAGACATTACCAAGAAAGTTACAACCTGTGAAATACTCATGCTACTGGTATACTTGCATTCAAAGGCACATTAATACTCCATGCAAATCTCTAAATCCACAAAGTTTTTCTCCTTTTCTAACAAATTAATAATAGAGAGACAGCACTTATATAGGTAAGTGGTACTTTAGTTAAAATGCATTAGTGGGTATTTCAAATTTACTACTGCCTCTGATTCGGAGCTTGCCTGCCCCAACTGTACTGTTTCCATAAAACAAATTCTGACATACCGTTACACAAGTATACTAGTAACTTGAAATCAACTTATTGTGCGTAAAGCGTCTAGATTTTGAATTTTTTAGAATATCGACTTTCAGTGAAATACACGAGTGTGGAATGCGAAGGATATAATTTTAGTTTAGATTCTTGATTTAAACATGACATCAAATAAATAAACAATAACTAGGCACACTCAATTTACATACTCTTTAACACAGAGGAATAAGTTCTAAACAATTATGTAAACATACAACACATTTACAATATGACATACAAGACTAAATAAAGGGTAGTAATTAATAATAATTAGGGGATCAAAGAACTATTTCAGCCATTTTTTTTTTCAAACTTGGGCATTCATTATGCTGTGATCCACTCAAATTCTCTACAAACTTAACAATTCATAAAGAAATCTATTTAACAACTTACCCGAAACCTGTTTGTAAATATTTAACGTTTAAATTATTTCTCAAGATATAATTTCTTTGGACAGTAATACCCAAAGTGAGACCAGGTACAAAAATTAAGGCACATACATTTAAAATTACAAATAAAAATCTTGGTATCTAAGAGTAGATCAAAGTATCCTAAAAGTATCTCTAATAAACATTGGCGTGAAACTTAAAATTTTCACTATTTTCCAAATGATTCAAACAAAAAGTTGTTTAGTGGATTATGTTTCAGGAGCAATTCGAAAATACTCGAATATATTTCTATACTTTTATTTATAGTTTTGCAAATACCTTACCTTACCACACGAGTACATAAAACGGTGAAAATTTTGAGTTTCCTCCACATAGAAGATTTAAATTAAGTAAAATACAAATAAATTGGAACGCGATTACGCGACACAACTAAAGTCGACCACGCTTCCCTAGTGTTGTTCCGATAAGATAAATATTAGTACTGTTTTGGTATCTTTAATACAATATTTATATTATTAATTTAAATGGCAGTATTATATCAATAATTACTCTCTAATACGTACACAATCGTCTGTATTGTTCTCTTTTTAATTTCAATAAATATATAAATTATCTTCATCGTCGTGCTGAAAAATCATTGCTAGTGCCAGTTTCATTCATATGCATTAGAAAACCGACTTAGATCATGATTTTATTAATTTTCTAGTAAGCAAGGTCCCATAACAGACAACACAAAAACCTACTTAATTCGATTCAAAATAGCTTGTGATCGCAATCGGCAGGTGAAATTGCACGTCTTGATAATATTAAAAAACATAACATTGTCAATTTTATAATTTATTCACACCAGAGTCAAGAGGACTAACCGAAGCAATAAAACTACAAGGCGATAAAACCCTTCATGTAAGTTGTGCCAAACTGTCAATCCGTCTAAATAGTCCAGGCAGGTTCTTGGACACTAAGCAAGTCATAGGTTAGCTCTTGGTATGACCTGCGCTTTAGGCATTCGCATGAGTGTGTGTTCATGTGAGTTAAACAATTCTGAGGCTTTGTTCTATATGAAATTTGAAGTCGAGGAACCTTAACACAGAGTCTAATTACACTTCGAAATTTAAAAACGACACACCTCAAAGAAAACATTCTAACAAATTGAGCATTCTTGTAAATAATCTTTGGTCTAGAAACTAGCAATTTCACTGATCGAATTGCAAATCACGGCTTCCAAAGCTGGATAACAAGCGAATCGCGGTATTAGGCGAGAAGAGACTAACGTAACCCCTCCTCTATTCTTTAAATATTTAACAATGCTGTGGCTATCAAGAAGTGGCCGATTTGGCACTGGTCTCTGACGTTGGGTCTTTGTTCTGAGGGGTTTCTTTATCGATATTGCTGTCAGCTATAGCGCAGGCTTCAAGGACGTATTTGTTGAAAATATCCGGCTTGTCCAGGTACACGTGGTGTCCCGCGCCATTGATTACCTGTGTGTCAAACGGAATAATAATTTTATGTGTTTTTCGTGAAAATTACACGCTTTAATTGGGTAGTTCAATCTCTAGGCAAAACATCAAATGGCAAATTAAGTAATAGAAACTAGATTAAGGGCCGATTTCAGCAAAGTCTGATAAGTTTTATTCCAAGGATAATGATGCAATTTACTCTCGTATAATGAAGTTTACATTTCATCACAAAGTAAACCCGAGAACACCAACATCGTTCCTATCCAAGAGTAATCTAGGTATAAATGTTATACATTTTTTTTTCTACAGACAGTCTTTATACCGGACTTATAGTGGATAAACAGTATATTCTCGGGTTAACTTTGTGGTGAAATGTAAACTTTACGAGTAAATCGAGTCATTATCCTTGAAATCGGCCCTTAAAAGATACAAAAAAAAAGTGGAATATTGTAAAGAAAAAGAAGGGGGTCGAAAATAGCCTGAATTGCTTCGAGAAAAGGATGGTACGGCCGTGCCGCTTTTTTGCTCGACTTGAAGGAGGTCCCAGATAGACAACCAAATTAAAAAATGTCCAGTTTAACTGTCTGCTACGGATTATAATATGTCGAGAGTATCCGAAAAACAATGGAATGCCAAACTTTTTTTTTATTATACCTAGTTCATTACGGAATTTTTCAGTGCCACGGACCGACAATAATTATTACAAAAAATCGCGTTTTATACACTTTAGCGAATAAGAGTGTCACGGATGTCACTACGTCATGAATAAAAAAAACATTTACATCTTTCTCCCCGACCGACCTTCAAATCAGACGCGTTCGACATGTCTTTGTATCTAGACTACATGCATGAGTCAAACTGGTCACATGATATCTTGTTATTTGTATTGTTTACATTTCCAGTGGATTGCACCTTGTTCTGTTAAAATATAGCTGTATTATTATAATTTTTAATGTTAATATATTAAATATTTCTTCAGCTCAATCATAAATATGCTTCGTTACTTTTATACCACTTATCGATACTTATAAATGCAAAAGGTAAACAAACACTTTCCATCAGATAAACCGTAGGGCCATTTGCCTACTCAGTAGTGGCAAAAATAGAGCAGAGGAAAACGTATAAGTGGATTTCTGCCGGTGTCTGGTGTCTCTCTCCTTCTTTAGTCTTGTTCTACCTGCCCGCTCAGGGATCTCTGTACGAACCCACTTACTAAACGTCAGTAGCCACGGACTCGATTCGCTAAGAAGTGTCGACAATATTATACACACCTGTGTTTTTGGCCTTCCTGGGCTCAGACAGAACCTACCCATGCTGTTGTCGTGCTGGGTCCAGTTTGTCTAGCCCCCGTACGGTCGATGTGCCTACTGAATAGTAAACAATATGATACACACCTGTACATAAGTGTTCTTGGCCTTTCTGTGCTCAGACAGAACCTGCCCTGTGCTGTTGTCGACCCAGGACCTGGATCCGTACATAACAGTTATGGGCAGCGCGGGGTCCAGTTTGTCTAGCCTCCGTACCATGGGGTTTTTGGCCCAGCCGAAGCCGTGCATCAGTGTGTGGAAGGCACTTTCTCCGCTGAAATGTAGCATACAATATTATTAGCAAGCGTTATTAGTATCATTAAATTTTGGACCCCGAATGTACAGAAAATCAAGTCCCATATTTTAAAATGTCACGCAAAATGCGTCATCATTTTAAAACTAGCTTATCTTAGATTGAATAAATAACAATTTTAGCCTTGCACCGTATTGCGTAACAATACGGTAATTTTACTATTTTCTACAAAGAAGCCATAAAATAAATTACTTAGTATCTTTATCGCCTACATCGGGGAAAATAATAAAAAAACAGTCTACACTCACCTAGGCGTCTGCGAATTACACTGGTATATGTACTCCGGTATGACCGCCTCAGCTTCTTTCACATAGTTTACATACTTCCTAGATATGTCGGGTCTAGTCTTGCTGACCAGCCATTTCCCAGCAGGCCCGGCCGCACGCACCGGCCATAATGGGTTTAGTGGTTGCACTGCCACGGCCACGGCGCGAACCCAGAATGGCACTTGGAATTTCTCGTAAATGTCTGATGGTCGCTCCGGAAAGCCCCATGGGTCGGCTAGAATTAGATGGCGGACCCTGAGGATGGAGTGTTTTCTTAGAATTATTGTGTTAAAGGCAGTAGGGCTGTTGGTTTAGCTACTATCGCGAGAGCTAAGATTTTTGGATCAAGTTTCCTAACATAGTTGTATATGGTTCCCCATGAGTCCGCTAGCTAAGTATGAGGGACCCTGTGGATGGAATGTTTCATTGTAGTTACATAACGTGTGGCATATCGATTTAGCCGAAAACTATAGCTGGATGATAGAAGATGCTTTTAGGGAAGCTAAAAATCGGACTGAATATAACCAGAAAGTTAATTTACAAAGTTAAATCTAAAATAGAATACTTTAGATTAGCCATCTTACTAGCCCCGTTAGTGTTCATGAACAATGTTAAAGGTCCACTCAAGATGACTTATGCTCTGTCAAAAGAGTTTGGAGATAGAGAATTTTTTCCTCAACGCAAAGTGCCGCCAACTGTTGCATCAAAATTTTGTGAAGACCTGAACATTAATTGCACTAATCCATTATTCTTTTTAAGTGGCATGCCTGACTACAGTAACTGGAGTGATAGTTTCGTTTCGACATTATTATACCACGTCCCAGCAGGAGGATCAACAAATCAACAGATCTCATTATCAACAGATGGTTGCGAGTGGAAAATTTCATAAATTTGGAGATATGTTTACAGAATATCCTCTGTCAGAAGTTACTATACCGATAGCCATGTTAAGTTCTAGTGAGGACTGGTTGGGCACGGTTCCTGATATTTTGAAATTATTTTTCACTGTTAATATGCCAGTGGATAACTACGTCATCCATGGAAACAATATTAGTCATACTGAATTTGTATGGGGTTATAAAGCTGATACGCTGATTTTTCCAAGATTGCTAGAATATTTAGAAAACGGTTCAAAATTAAATCCTACGGCTAGAAATGAGGTGTAGCTTAGTTCTATTTTATCAATGATATAATTCAGTGTTTATTTTCGAAGGTACATTTCATTTTACAATCTTTATGTGCAATAGAATAAACATTTTTTTCTATTGTTGAAATGTTTAATTTAACTCTTAAATACGCAGTTCAAATTCAGTGCATCTTTTTCTCCCTTTTTGGCTGCATCCAAAGTGGATGCTCCGGAGCCTAAGTAACATCGTTAACATAATATTAGTAAAGTAAGATGTCAATTTAATTACTTGGTAGTAAATATGTGGATACTATTTATGTGTATTATTTTTTGAACATCTCATAATGATCTAAGCCACTTTCCGGACACGATCCAAGTTGCATAGTTTACAAGCCCGGAAGTGCTCTTTTTGAGAAGTATGACTTACCCAAAACAGGTGATTTTCATTCGATATAATTGGTAAGTCGAACGATTTTCATTCGAATCACCAATTTTAGGTGAATCATACATCATAGCCCTCCAAATTTTTACGATTCGGCTTTATCCTTATCTTTTATATTACAGATCTAACCAATCTAAACTTAAAGGTTTATTTTTCAAGTCTTAAGTTTAGTGAATATGATTTATATAAGTAAATATTATCGAGTATAGGTAAAAAAGTGACAATGATACAAAACTAAACATTAAACAGTGACGTACTCATCCAAGCGTGTATTCCTAGTTGCGTCGTCAGCTTACGCTTTGGAGCCTAGGGTACGCTGTAAGTTATAGTCCGATTTGGCGGAACTGGTTATTACAGTGAAGCGACTGCAGTCTGACCTCCGTAACACTCTTTATAGGGAAACCAGACCAATAGGAACATGACCCGAAGTGTGTTAGTGGCAAACACTGTCAGAATTGTTCAGGCTGCCCTAAGGCATCTGACACAGCCTCACGACTTCAGTCTATTGATCGATCAACCAACGGCTTAACGTGCCTTCAGAAGCACGGAGGAGCTCAAGATAAAAAACGCCACTAAATAGCGACCGATCCAATAATGGTCGCGGCACATCGTCGCTTGATACGCGCATTTGCTACGGATACACGGGTCGCGCTGGTCTGTCTATACACACCAGCTGTAACAGCTGCCTGTGTATGAGTAACACCCATCCGTGCGGTGACGGGACAGTTAGGAAAAATTCATAGACCCCGGCAGGCCGGTCCCGCCGAGCAACGGGGTAGATGACCCTGTTCAAGTAACATCTACCCCGGTATGTGTTTTTTAACAGGACGGATAGTGGGTAGCATTCGCCCGGTAGTGTGAAGCAGGGAGAATCAATAAGAAGTGTTTTTTCGATACAATCAAGAAGTGCTATTTTTGAAAAGTGTGACTGACGCAAAATCGGCGAGTCCAACGGACGAATGTCAGTTACTCTCTAGAAACAAATAAGTGTAAATAGTGGTTTATTTTTTGATACAGGGAACCCAAAGTTTACTAAATTTGTTTGTCGTATTTGTCGATCTGTCGACGCAATTAGTTTATTTCTAATTGACTTAACTGACCTTGAAAATATTGTAGAATCAATAAAGTTTAATGAATATGTATCATATGTACACAATAATAACAACGAAGGACATGTTGTCTAAACATTAATTTTTAAAGAGATATCGACAGAATTTCGAAGGCTGTGTGGACTAAGAATAGACCACCGCCTCTTTCTGTGGTTGTCGCAAGTGTTATACCTCTTTCCGTATGGTAGCTGATCTCACCACGTCCTGTGGATATGTTTTTATCCCTCAAAAACATATTCAAGTAGAGTCGAAGTCATGAAATCATGAAATTAAATGCCTTTGTACTGAATACTAACTAACACATAACTTGACTGCTCCCTTGCGTTAGTGCTTTTTGGTTCGGAGATCATGTGATATAATCTTAGGTTAGGATATTTTGCAGGCTTGAACATGGAGTAATTACAAAGAGGAGATGCCGTAATTAGCGTTTTGTAAGAAACCGTTTGTGAGGCTACACGGGGCGGAAGGCAGACGTGCGGGGTGCTTGGTTTCGACCGTGGCTCCAATCATAGAGCACGAGCAATGACAAGCTCCGCCCACTTTTGTGTCGGCGAGGCGCCAATGATCACGTCAGTGCGCCATTTTAAACGGCATCTCCTCTTTGTAATTACTCCATGGGCTTAAATCACGTGGACGCCCATTCTCGCATCCTTCGAGATCAAGTTCAATTGCAATATTTGTAGGAAAAAATGGCATACGTATAAGGTTGTCTCAGTTGTCTGTAGTATAAGAGAAGGAGTACACCAACTCATCGTTCGAAATCAAATCTCGACCGCTTTTTCGTGTTCGAAATTAAAATGTCGACCACTTTCTGGCGTTCGAGATCGAAATGTCGAATATGTTCTGGTTTCGACATCAACATTTCGACCACTTTCTGACGTTCAAGATCGAAATGTCGATCACTTCTGGCGTTCGAGATCGATATGTGCCATCGAAATCAAGTTCAATTGCAAGATTTGTAGGACAAAATGGCATACGTATAAGGTTGTCTGTAGTATAAGAGAAGAAGTACACCAACTCATCGTTCGAAATCAAATCTCGACCGCTTTTTCGTGTTCGAAATCAAAATTTCGACCACTTTCTGGCGTTCGAGATCGAAATGTCGAATATGTTCTGGTTTCGACATCAACATTTCGACCACTTTCTGGAGTTCAAGATCTTCTTGCGTTCGAGATAGAGATGTAGGCCACTTCTGGTGTTCGAAATCGAAATGTCGATCAAAATTTCGACCACTTTTTCGTGTTCGAGATCAAAATGCCGAATACTTTTTATTTATGTATTCTGTGCTTTTGCCGCTCCCCAATCCGCCCGTCGCTGTCGCCTGTCGTTCGGAAAAACCGCGCGCAAAATCGCTGCAGCGGGCTGTTCGTGACCACTTCATACTCTTGATCGCTTAAACCGTCGCTGCCGCCCTAGGCCGTCGCTCACAGCGGCAAAGTCGTGTTTCTACGGTTAAGCCGTTGGTTCCAGCTTCAAGAAGAAAGGTTTGGGAAACATCTGACCCCAATGCTATGAATGAATATTTTACCTTTCAGGGTATTTCAAAGCGTACGCCGTTGCGATGTAGCCTCCGAGACTGTGCCCCAGCAGTATGATCTGTTTGAGGTTCACCTCGCGCCGCCATTCCTCGACAGACTCCACCCATTGCGCCTCCACTTTGTCTGCGTCTTTCCCGAATTTTGGGCGGGAACTGCGACCGAAGCCTGTAGGAAAAATTAGTTGTAAGTTTATAAATACTGAAATTGTATAAATAAATAAATTTATAGGGACAAATAACACAGATTGAGTTAGCCCCACAGTAAGGTCAAGAACGGACACTCACAACCTCCTATCCGAAACAGATACCGCACATCACCGCGCAGGTTTAGGGTAAAAATCGAAAGCAAAACAATGCAAGGATGTTGCTTCGCGCCGCCGCGTAGATACTACAACTATGAGACAGATACGGTAAATAACCAACCTACGAAACACACACATTCGCTATCTTTACATCCCATACCCGAGTCTCGGGAGGATGCGCTGTACTTGCGCAAGGCTCTTACCAGTGGCACCTGTTTGATCTCCCTTCAAATCCATCCATATATCCATTATTCTTGGGTGACTCCCCCTATATTTTATAATATAGATATAGCTCACCTAGCAAGTCGAAGGCATATACCGGCCGCGTGGCGGCCAAGGCATCCAGGTTGGGGCACCAGAGCGCGAGGCCTGCGCCCATGCCGTGCAGCATCACCAAGGGCGTCTTCGTTGACTCATCGTTGAGGGATATTGTCCAGATTTTATCGCTCTGTCCCACTACGGAGCCGATGTCCACGTAGAAACGTTTGTATGCTGTCTTGATACCTTTTTGAAAAAAAAATGTGAGATGTTGTTCATTAATCAAATAAGTCTATAAAGACTTACTCATTATGCTTTAAGCCATAAATGTATTAAAGCAGTACTAATTTTATTACTAATACATAATTTGCAGATAAGAATTCCATTCGTCGTTTAAGGACAATCTTAAGACGTACAGAGCAAGCAACAACTATAAACATGTAAGTACTATTATAATAGGCTAGTTTCCTAAAAAAATATAATTAGTCCGTCGGTTAGATAATCAAAAAATATTGGAGACGTATTTTTTCTTTTGTCTCATCATTTTGGCATCTCCTCTTTGTAATTGCTCCATGGATATAACGCATTAAAGTTTAGAAGTGAATATATTTTGATTCCCTAAATGACGAACTAATTTTAATGTTAGTCTTTTGACCCAGGAAATTAGCCTATTGGTTAAAAATCCCTGAGACTGACAATTCGTCTTTTACCTTTATGAAACTACTGAATTACAAATAAAAATTTGGAATACCTTGAAAAAAGTTATAACTAGGTTACGAGCTGTGTCGTCAGCGGCACAGCGGTTCCATCAAATGGTAGAACCGTCGGAGCACGGTTAGTAACATGATAAAGTATATAATGTGCATTGTAATGGACATCACATTCATAAAATACCATCTTCATACAAATGACGTGCTAAAAATTATGTTTATTTAAACAATTCTGTTGACAGTGGATAATAAGTTCTCCTCTAGTTAATATTAGACTTGAAAAACGAAAAGTCATCATGATGATTCATATTCGACATTGTACCCAAGTTGTACTTAATTACATAGTTACCAAAGTCTGCAGTAGTTTTAGTGACTAATATTATTTCCAACCACTTCATTGACCTTCATAAATACTTATCAACCTTCTGTAAAGGCGATATTATCGCAACAGAGCATTTCCGTATTTTAGGCTAATAATAGTGTGATAAATTGATTAAATATGTATCTAACAATAAAAAAAATGAACAGTATTTAGAAAGTCAACAGTTTTAGGGACAAGTTACGTTGATCTATAAATAAATGAATCGAACCTTTCATATTAAAATTTATTTATTTAATTAACACTTTGCACACAGTAAAATAAAATCGTTGTTTCAGGGCAGATCCAATATTCCGGTTTTTGGACATTTACCTTTTTATAACAAATAAATACTACGACTTGAGATAATAACTGCAGATAAAAAAAAATAAGACACTGTCGATAAATTTATCAATGGATTTTAACAACATGAACGAATAACGACATACTTAGTTTATCGTGGTGCAACTGTTACTTCCAGGATTGAAAGTGATAAGAGTTTTGTTAAATGTATCGAAACCGGATTTAGATGTCCTTTGTGATGCACAAAGGGTGACTCAGCATCGGACTGTGACTCCTAATGGACCAAATAGTTTGGCAGCCATTATCGTCAGGTTTTTTTTAAAATATTTTGTACAGATTATTCATTCATTCATATCGTGTTTATCAGATTGAATATTTAGAATGAATGGTTCATGTAATTATTAAAGCTATTAAGTTAAGAGTGAAATATATTCACTCTATGCGTCTTAACGTTTTCAATACTTATTTTTTTCTAACGACGACGGTTGCGACTGCGAGTACTTTGGTACGTCAGTAATCTATTTCGAATCGACAAAAAGTGTAGGCAGCAGTAATATAAATTGCTTGAGAAATCACACAATTAGCTATAATGGCAAATAACGTGCAAGGATGTACACAGATGATTAGTATTAAGGAAGCGAGTAATAAAGACCCCACGAGGTTTCAACTACGGTACGCTATGGGGGAATGGTTATTACATAAAAATGTTAATAGTTTAAATTCGCAGGCTGTTTTTTAAATTATTAAGTTGCTAATAAAGCTTACGGCCCGCGTAATAATTTATTTCATATAATATTTCGTAGTTTCGCAGTATATTATGTCTTATTAACTAAGCCCTCTGGTTTCAATCGTCGTGCAAATCACATTTAGCATATTGACATGTATCTATAAATTCAAAGTAAACTTACCTATTTTGCGCCAACAAAAACAACGGTGCTGGGTGCAACCAGCACAAGTGATGAGTAAATCACACAGACAAACTAAATAATATGAGAAAAAAATTACTTACATGATAATATTTTTTTTTCAACGTTCCTTAGCATTTCATCTGACTGGCGAGTCCAGCTGAACCATCCGCCAGTCCAACTAAAAAAAAATATTATTAAAAAAACTTGTCACTGTTCATTACCACTTCACATAAATCTACAAAAATATGCAAATGATAACACTGGCTCAAGCCGCTAGAACAACTGCAGTGTATTAGCACTTTCATAAAAAAAACATATTAATTGACAGGCTAGTCACAGTTTTGCATTTGCTCAATCAACTAGGTATATGATAATAATTAATTTGCTTTGCCCCAAGTTTTCGCCCAAAGTTGCTAAGGCTAAGCTAACTTAATAATAAGTATACTAGAGCCCCTGGTAACATACTTTAAAAGTACTACTTTTTTTAATTGCATCATCATCATCATCAAATCATCTCTTTATCAGTCTATCATTATTATATATAAGAAAAAGGTCAGAAATGCTTTGTAACTAATTTTCTGCTAATTTTAAACAAGAAAAAGACATTGGCATAGCATTGCAATAACTTAAAAAAGCAAATTAAAAATCACAGTGCAATAAAGCAACAAAAGACATTAACTGGAAATGTGAACAATTCTTACTTCCACACAAAGGACAATATACTTCCAATCCATGTCCTGCTTACTACACTGAAAGTCCAAACAACAGGATTTTCATTCAATATCAAAGAAAACAACAAAAACTGCACTTGTGTGTTATTTATCTTCAAATGTGTGTGATGCAATGTGTTTGTTTCGAGTGAAATTTAAGGTCTAATCAAACTGACGTGAATCCGGACAAAACATATTTTTTTTAAACTTTCACTCCCTACTACAGTTTATTGAGGGTTGATATTTGAAAAAAAGTAGTTGCTCCCGATTTTTCAACTATATCGATCTAATAGTTTAGCCGTAAATTGTGACAGACTGTGGCAATGATGAATGATGTGACAATGGAAATATGTATGAAATATTTAAGTAAAATCTCATATTGAAAAAATAATATGTTTGGATATTTGGCTGTATTTGGTACTAGGTATAAGTTTTTAACAAACAGCTCTGTGTTGTGGTTAGTGTTGGCTCTCCTCTTTCCATATCAGACAAGATTGGAATTCTTGGGATCGACATCTCCAGCAATGTCCAGTATTGTAGTCATTTAGAGAGCAAGACAAAAATGGCATCCAAAAAGCTCGGAGTTCTCAACAGGGCAAAGCGATTTTTCACGCCGCAGCATAGACTGCTCCTATATAAGGCGTAAGTGCGGCCACATATGGAATATTGTTGTCACCCGTGGACGGAAGCACTGAATGTCAGCTTAAGCCATTTGACTTAATACAGAGATGCGCTGTCAGAATTGCCGAAGATCCTGTGATTACAAGCGGTATTGAGCCTTTGAGTCTCAGGAGAGACTTCACTTCCTTATGCCTGTTCTACCACTTGTATAATGGGCTATGCTCGGAGGAATTGTTTGACATGATGCCAACAGCCACTTTTTACCATCGCACCTCACCAGAATTGTAATTGCAAAAACTGAATAAATTATTTATTATTATTATTTCTTTTAGAATACTTAAATGAAAGATGTTTATATTCTCAATCCAGGAAACTGCTGGTTGTGCTTTATCCAAATTTATATTCTAGATTGCTAATGAATACACAAATTGGCTTTTGCAGTTGAGTAAATAGAAATTTATAGTCATGAATGTAACGAATTACTTAATTTTTTACAAAATAAGAAATTGTAAGTAGGTAAAAGTTTTAAAGTTCTTAAATTATTTATTTACAGTGGCCACAAATAGAAATATACCAACTTAGGTGTAAGTGTATAGGTAAGTGGTGGTAAATGTTTAGTGCACTTTAATATTTAAATAATGGGTTAATTAATGGGATGACTTGTCATATCACAAATCAAACTTAACAAAAACAATGTTAACGTGCAAAAAATCACAAGAAATAAAAGAAACCCATGTACAACAGAAGCACAAAACAACTTGCTTTATGAATCCCATTGGAGGTGCAGTATGTTTATAATCTGAAAGGACATCATAGTAAATGTTTTTTTTTATCAAAATATATCTTTTATCCTGATATTCCTTTGAGATTTAAAAACATTTAAAAAGTATAAAAAAGTATTTTCTCCCTTTACTAGCTATGCCCAGGAGTAATCTGTAAATACTTGGTGTATAATAAAATTAAATCTCTTAGCTTCTGATTTAATAGGTATAATGCCTGAGACTGACAAAATTTATTTAATTCCACAACCACATTATCTAATATTGCTTTAAAAATATAAGCAAACTGCCCAAATGGCCCTAATAATAACAAAAACTGTTTACAACTATTGAATCTAGAAGTCAAGAACAAAATAGCCTTAATTTAGTTATAAAAAAATAAAAATTAATACAGATAATATGTTTTTGTTGCTAGTAAATATGCAATGTAATTAATGAACTATTGAACGGTGAAATTACCTCAAGATGCCGATAATGACATGATAAATGATTGGCAAAATATATTTAGTCCAAAGTAAACATGGCAGAAAGATTCCTGGCATAACAAATAGTTTTCTGTGAACCTACAAAATTAGAAACATCAAATGAACAACAGATGAGATTTGAAATTAAACATTGAAGCTATTCTAAGCCCAGCATGATACAATGATATAGCAATTGCGCAATGAAAAGCCGAAAATAATAAGGAATTAAATCATACCTGGTCTCCGTTGTTTCGATATTCAATTCACTACCCATTTGGCCACCGATTTGGTTTTCAATAAACACATATCATGAATGATCGATTTATGAGTGTATTGTGTTATACTCGCAGATTTTTATTTTATTTTTCGCCCAAACAAATCCTCCGATACGTGAAACAATTTCTGCAGTCTGAAAAAAACTGAACTGACATGACAAAACGCGAGGAGAGCCGTCATTGTGACATGCATGAGTGCTAAACTGACAATGACAATTGGCAGGAAATAGGATGTGCACTAGTCATACATTTCGTTTTAATGAATGATTCATTTGCACACAATCTAAAATTATAAGCGATGGCCTAGTAGTACCTACATATTCTTATCTATGCTAGCTATGTGTATCTATGTTCTCTTAATTCCATCCGAATCTCAGTTTTTTGGCTGACAATAAGAAAATATCATAAAATCTTATGAACATAGAAGTTGAAATTAATCAAATCGTACAAGTCCACGTCAATTGAAACAAATGATAACAAAATAGCGGTTGCTATAGCGACTGTATAAACACACATTATCCCCTAATTAACGTCCCACAGTTAGCTAAAACAATATCGGCAACAGTAATGCAAATATCCAAAGTTCAGCCTGTTTTCAAACTTGAATTAAACCACAAAGTTACGCCCAATGTAGTAACAGTTGCAAAATACGATGGCATACATCCATATCTCACGGCTTCAGCTGGTTACGACAAAGTATGAATTCTGTTGCACACACATGATACAAAATAAAATAGTAGTCTACTAAGAAAGTAACCATCTCACCACATATTACATATTTACATGCCTGCGTCGCTTTTCACAGGGAAATTAAATCTTATAAATTGCTAAATTCCGTAGATAATAATCCACCACCCACACGGTGGTGTGGTCAGCGGACGCGCGCAGCGTTCTGAGGCACATGGGGAAATATCTGAGCTCAATCTCAGCCAAGCAGTGATTGCTCTAGCAGCCGGTCCATTGAAACCTGACACTGCGCGAGATATGCTGCTTATTGGATCTCCGACGCAAATTCTTGGTACGATCACAGAATAATACGTACACGGTACGATTAAGGGTCAGCTCACACCGAGACGCGACGCGGCGCGACGCTGCGCGCACATTTTTCATAGAGCGACTCAGAATATACTTTATTCACTACACGAAAAGATACACATTACATTGTGAGAATTCAGATTACGTTGCACCACGCAGCACTGCGCCTCGAGGTGCCTCGCGGCGTAGCGCGACGTATCGTGACGCAGCGGTGCATCGCCGGTACGCGCGGCGTGCAAGAGCGGTGCTGCGTCTCGCGGTGCCGCGCGACGCAGCGCGACGCCGCGAGGCGCAGCCTGAGGCCGCTGTGGTGACTTCTCTACTATTTCCGTCCAGACTTCGTTTAGAATTGACGCAGTTCGGTCGAGTGCTCGATTGAAAATATAATGATAGACTGGGATCTTGTTATAATCGGACTTCTCGCAGAAGAGGAAGAGGAAGAAGTTTACAAAAATAAAATTAAAAAGAAGACATCACACAGGAGTATTTGGGTGCATAATTTATGGAGAAATAGAGGAATTCATGGCGAATTTCATACTTTGGCTTTTGACCACATTGCCAACTATCCAGAAAAGTTTTATGATTATTACAAAATGGACTACCAAAAGTTTCAAAACTTATTAAATGTGTTGCGGCCATATATAGAAAAACAAAAAACTAATTACAGGCCCACTATCTCGATTGAAGAGCGGTTATCTCTCTGTCTTAGGTAAGTAATGCTAATGTACTAGGTACTTAAGAGTTTGTACTCTTTTGCTTTCGCTTTTTTTACAAATAAATAGAGAAGTGACTTTGGTCTCTAATCTGTTTTACATCTGTTAATGAACTTATCTAATTTTGTGCATATTTAGACAGTGCTTACAACAATGCATCATTAATTCCTTCTGTCAGTTTGACGTGTTTTATAGCCTTGCTTGATGCAACAGGGTGATGAGTCTGTGATTCGAGTCGGCGCACAGTGTGATATTTTTGAAATCTAGCTTGACAAAATTATTTCTTGCTCTTAAATACCAAATAATATATTATATAATGGATTTAAAGACATTGTGATGATTATAGGCTTGTATTTCAATAAAATTTTATGATTTTGATCACTGATACGGCTTAAGTATAATTAAAAAATAATAAAATAATGAGTAAAAATTACATATCACTCAGAGTCTATCTCACTAGTATCGGTTTCGCTACTAGGATTTTCGTAAATGTCATCATACTCTTTGGTTGTGCTCTTCATTTCTAAAAGCTCACATACTTCTTTCGTGATATGGCCTTCTAAAAGCTCACATACTTCTTTCGTAATATAGTATATTTAGTATCAGCATTCCACCTGTGCGAAGCCGGGGCGGGTCGCTAGTTTCAGTTATTAAATAACAACATTATTGTAGATAGGCAAGCTCTTTTTTATTACACTTAATAATTTTTAGCTAAAGTAACAAAATCAGGAATGTTAAGAAACTTAAAAAAATCACATATTCTGTCGATTTCACAATTATTATTAATTAATTATTGATATATGGTGGCTTATGGCGACGGCGTTAGTTTTTCGTGATCTCGTAATCAGTGAAAGGTGCATCTGTTATTTCAGTTTCATCATTACTGACGGATGATGGCGTGTATGTGTATGGTGCTGATCTTCTGGCGGCCTGAAAGTTGCTCATGTTTGATGGCGTGTACGTGTCGTTTTTTTCGGTTTCGTAATTGGGAAGGGGTGTAGCGGTTATCTCAGTATTATTATTACTAACGGATGATGGCGTGTACGTGGGTGCTGATCTTTCCGAAGCCTGAAAGTTGCTCAAGTTTGATGGCGTGTACGTGTTGTTTTTTTCGGTTTCGTAATTGGGAAGAGGTGCACCGGTTATCTCAGTACTATTATTATTGACGGATGATGGCGTGTACGTGTATGGTGCTGATCTTCTCGAAGCCTGAAAGTTGTTCATGTTTGATGGCGTGTACGTGTCGTTTTTTTCGGTTTCGTAATTGTGATATTGTGAATATAACAAATTAACTTCTTCTTGTTCTGTCAATTTTAATTCTGCGTCATTAACTATCTGGAAGATCTTGCGTTCAATTTCTGCCTTTATTTTATTAGGCATTCCTTTGACTTTACTTGCCATGCTTTTAAAAAAATAATCCGTAGAGTCCTCTTCCTTTTTAGCCTCAATGTAACGGGATAATATTTCCGATGCTCTAGGCTGTTGTGAAATATTTCGTGTATGTGATGGAGACCGTGATACAGAACCCGGTCGTGATACTGGTGAGTTAGCTTGTAATGGTGACTGAAATGCTAAAAATAATGCATGGGACAAAATTAGTGAACAATTGGGTTTATCGGGTAAGTAACTTTGTAAATATTACTTAATCGATTTTAATAAAACAAGTCAATATCATAAAATACATTTAATGTACATACGTAGGTACACAATTAGTCAAAGAAATATAATAAAGGACATCATTATAATATAAACTTTGATAAAATCGCATGGTGTGGTTTTTGCAGTACCTACATCGACGCTATCGTCTGTTTTATTTATTTATTTATTTAGAAAACCAACAGCGTGACAATACATATAAATTGACAATCAATTATACAGTTATAAAGCCAATAACAGGTTTCCCTTGGTTTTTGAAATTATTGTTACCTACCTATTCTTAACATCTTTCTATCATATCATTTTGCCAGTAGACCGAACCATTCTCAGAATTAAAGTAGGTTTTAAAATGGTTTCGAATAGTCATAGGTTCTTCATCATCAATTTGGCTGGTGTCTAATAAATTTTGTAGAATGCTGTCTCTTGGTAATGAAATGTTTTCGGGTATGTCGTCTAGCATGTAATTATGTAGACATGTACATGCTAAAATTATGTTGTTTAAATACTTCGGCTGTATTCTTATTCTTTTTTGAAAAATTTCAAATTTCTGCTGCATAATTCCAAAAGCACTTTCCACAATGCGCCTTGCTCTGCTCAAGCGGTAGTTATAAATTTTTTTTTCTCGATCATGGGAGACTTGGTCACTGGGAAAGGGTCGCATTATGTTTTGAGACAGGGGAAAAGCCTCATCTCCAACAAAAACATGAGGTGCGTTACATGTTGTACCCGGCAAACATTTATTAGGAGGTATTCCTAATTGATTGCTTTGTAGCTTCACTCCCAATTTGGAATTAGATAAAATGCCTCCGTCGCTGTTTCGGCCATAAGATCCTATGTCAACAACAACAAATCTATATTTAGCATCTACTATTGCCAACAAAACAGTGCTAAAGTGTTTTTTGTAATTGAAGTACAGGCTTCCACTATTCCAAGGTGCTCTTATGTTGACGTGCTTTCCGTCAATAGCTCCTATGCAGTTAGGAAAGTGCCAGATGCTATCGAAATCTTTTTCTATCGACTCCCATAGCTCTCGAGTTGGTTTTGGCATAACCATAGGTTGCAATGCTTTCCAAAGTGCAGCACAGGTTTCGTGAATAATTGTTAGAACGGTACTGTAACCCATGCGATAGCTTTGTGCTACAGACTTGAAGCTGATTGCTGTAGTCAAAAACCTGAAAAAAATTATAGTTTAAACTACAGTGAGACATTTTAATTAACTAACTACGGAGTATTCTGATTATTTTTTTAAGATTTTCACTTTATGTTACAGTTATTTTTTGATAATTTTTTCACGAGATTTTCCATGGATACATGGATAATAATTCGACGTAGTCGTTTCCGGGTTGACGTTGATTTCTGGGATATCCTGCATAAATATATGTCAGTATTATTACAGAAAACATATACCATAATTTTATTTTTTATTTCAGCACCAGACTGTCAAAAGCGCTGGAAGAAAATCCGTGATAGTTATAGACGATCAATAAATTTAAGAAAAGATGGAAAAAGTGGTTCTGCCAGAGTGAAGGCTAAGCCCATAAAATTTGAGAAAGAATTGGAATTTCTAAAAAAATATGTTGTGCAAGAAAATTCCCAGGTCTCAAATCTAGATGACTCATCTACATACTCTATAAATGATGATTCGCAATCTATACAGTCACCATTACAAGCTAACTCACCAGTATCACGACCGGGTTCTGTATCACGGTCTCCATCACATACACGAAATATTTCACAACAGCCTAGAGCATCGGAAATATTATCCCGTTACATTGAGGCTAAAAAGGAAGAGGACTCTACGGATTATTTTTTTAAAAGCATGGCAAGTAAAGTCAAAGGAATGCCTAATAAAATAAAGGCAGAAATTGAACGCAAGATCTTCCAGATAGTTAATGACGCAGAATTAAAATTGACAGAACAAGAAGAAGTTAATTTGTTATATTCACAATATCACAATTACGAAACCGAAAAAAACGACACGTACACGCCATCAAACATGAACAACTTTCAGGCTTCGAGAAGATCAGCACCATACACGTACACGCCATCATCCGTCAATAATAATAGTACTGAGATAACCGGTGCACCTCTTCCCAATTACGAAACCGAAAAAAACAACACGTACACGCCATCAAACTTGAGCAACTTTCAGGCTTCGGAAAGATCAGCACCCACGTACACGCCATCATCCGTTAGTAATAATAATACTGAGATAACCGCTACACCCCTTCCCAATTACGAAACCGAAAAAAACGACACGTACACGCCATCAAACATGAGCAACTTTCAGGCCGCCAGAAGATCAGCACCATACACATACACGCCATCATCCGTCAGTAATGATGAAACTGAAATAACAGATGCACCTTTCACTGATTACGAGATCACGAAAAACTAACGCCGTCGCCATAAGCCACCATATATCAATAATTAATTAATAATAATTGTGAAATCGACAGAATATGTGATTTTTTTAAGTTTCTTAACATTCCTGATTTTGTTACTTTAGCTAAAAATTATTAAGTGTAATAAAAAAGAGCTTGCCTATCTACAATAATGTTGTTATTTAATAACTGAAACTAGCGACCCGCCCCGGCTTCGCACAGGTGGAATGCTGATACTAAATATACTATATTACGAAAGAAGTATGTGAGCTTTTAGAAGGCCATATCACGAAAGAAGTATGTGAGCTTTTAGAAATGAAGAGCACAACCAAAGAGTATGATGACATTTACGAAAATCCTAGTAGCGAAACCGATACTAGTGAGATAGACTCTGAGTGATATGTAATTTTTACTCATTATTTTATTATTTTTTAATTATACTTAAGCCGTATCAGTGATCAAAATCATAAAATTTTATTGAAATACAAGCCTATAATCATCACAATGTCTTTAAATCCATTATATAATATATTATTTGGTATTTAAGAGCAAGAAATAATTTTGTCAAGCTAGATTTCAAAAATATCACACTGTGCGCCGACTCGAATCACAGACTCATCACCCTGTTGCATCAAGCAAGGCTATAAAACACGTCAAACTGACAGAAGGAATTAATGATGCATTGTTGTAAGCACTGTCTAAATATGCACAAAATTAGATAAGTTCATTAACAGATGTAAAACAGATTAGAGACCAAAGTCACTTCTCTATTTATTTGTAAAAAAAGCGAAAGCAAAAGAGTACAAACTCTTAAGTACCTAGTACATTAGCATTACTTACCTAAGACAGAGAGATAACCGCTCTTCAATCGAGATAGTGGGCCTGTAATTAGTTTTTTGTTTTTCTATATATGGCCGCAACACATTTAATAAGTTTTGAAACTTTTGGTAGTCCATTTTGTAATAATCATAAAACTTTTCTGGATAGTTGGCAATGTGGTCAAAAGCCAAAGTATGAAATTCGCCATGAATTCCTCTATTTCTCCATAAATTATGCACCCAAATACTCCTGTGTGATGTCTTCTTTTTAATTTTATTTTTGTAAACTTCTTCCTCTTCCTCTTCTGCGAGAAGTCCGATTATAACAAGATCCCAGTCTATCATTATATTTTCAATCGAGCACTCGACCGAACTGCGTCAATTCTAAACGAAGTCTGGACGGAAATAGTAGAGAAGTCACCACAGCGGCCTCAGGCTGCGCCTCGCGGCGTCGCGCTGCGTCGCGCGGCACCGCGAGACGCAGCACCGCTCTTGCACGCCGCGCGTACCGGCGATGCACCGCTGCGTCACGATACGTCGCGCTACGCCGCGAGGCACCTCGAGGCGCAGTGCTGCGTGGTGCAACGTAATCTGAATTCTCACAATGTAATGTGTATCTTTTCGTGTAGTGAATAAAGTATATTCTGAGTCGCTCTATGAAAAATGTGCGCGCAGCGTCGCGCCGCGTCGCGTCTCGGTGTGAGCTGACCCTAAGTAACAAATTACTTAGTAGCTATATGCTCTATTTCAGCGTATGATGTCCATGATAACACCGATCTCTTCTTCAAAGAGGCTCAAGATGGCGTTAACGTCATCATCGCCGGAACTTTTGGCAAGTATCATGAGACCTTAGCTATTGTTGGGGGCAACAGCTCCGTACAAGGGCTGAACTGGCAGGGGGATGAGGTGTTTTGGAATGTTGTTGGAGGAAAAATTTGCTCCATGATCACTTTTGATTTCGATAAGGATGGTGAAAACGAGGTGATTTATCTACTTTACGTATAACATGATTGTTATAGGTACCCATGTTCTTCTCCCTTACCGTCTTTCTAATCTACCTGTAAACATCCGCACTACGGAAAACGTTTCCATGCGGAATAATATTTTCCGTTAATTTTATCATGTCATCTAAATAAATAACTAGAGCTACTCATTCTAAAACCTGTCCTACAGACTCTCCTTTACCCTTTCTTTAATTAGTCTTGTTTTTACAATCTGCAATACCTACATATGTAAATGTTTTAGCTTCTCATCGGCTGTGAGGATTCCTTCATCAGGGTCCTCAAAAACAATCAATTTGTTACTGAACTAGCAGAAACAGGTCCTGTGATATGCTTGTCGCAAATTACTGACGTGAAATTCGCTTACGGGCTTGACAATGGAACTATCGGCATATATGAAGAAGGAATACGACTGTGGAGAGTAAAGGTACATAGTTACTATCCGAAAGGTAGTTGAGACCGCGAACCTTTGTTAATGATCTATCCAGGAATTCTATTGCTTCTATTACAGCTGAAATAGAAAATTAAATAGGACCCAAAATACGGCCTTGAGGAGGAATCCATAAATAAAAGTTAATAAAATTAAAAACAGTGGTGTTCCACAAGGCAGTATTTTAGGAGTCTCTAAATTAATTTTCTTGTAGTAACTACTTATTTTTAGTCGAAACAAAACACAGTATCACTGCAATGGTCAGGCGAAGCGTTGGCTTGTTGCTGGGCAAACGGCCGCATAGATTGGCGGGAGGGCCACACAGGAAGGGTACTTCGGCGCGTGCAGATGAGGAGTTCTGCGGCCGCCATGTTGCAGGTGGACTACCGGTCTGAGGGTACACCAGATCTCGTTTGCGTCTCTGATAGAGGCGAAGGTGATTTATTATTATACCTAACTAGACACTCCTTTTACGAGTTAACTAACTACTAACTCCCGTTAATTCTACTTCTGAAATTTATTTTTCTCCAGAATCAAAAACTATAGCTTTTTTTTAGTAAATTCGGTGTTTTTTGTGGATTTTCAACAAAGTTTTTATTCGCTTGTTTTCGGAAACTTTACCCGAGGGAGAGATGCATTTAATAACTTACCAATAAAACAGTATTGGGCTACGCACCGTACCAAGAAAGCACCTTGGGGACATCCAAGATTCTCCCGACGGAAGAAGACCGTCAAGCCATCACTGAGCTGTTCAACAGGAAGCAGGCCCTGATGGTGGAACTGCAGCATTACGATGCTAACGCGGCGACTGGCTCAAGTAGTTTGGAGGTGACGGAGAGACCCTCGACCGCCATGCCTACTAACACTAGGCTGCAAGTTGCTGTTTCGGCTTCTACTGAAGAGGTTACTTTTACGTGATACTTCCATTTTCATACCTACTGAGAAATGAAATATGCCCAACTTACACGTCGGCCAAACATAGATTCTAATGAAGGACTAACTACTTGCCAGCTAATTTTCTTTGTACTGGCTAGTGGCTTCTGGTGGTCAAGGTGGCGGATTCCAATCTGCAAGAATGTAGGGAGCAAACAAAGCATACTCAAGTATACTTATCATCGTCATACAGATTGACTTTAATTCAATTCGTTAACCAATGACAGACATTCGTTTTGTTTGAAATTTAGGGTTGTCTAGAACTGGCGATAGCAACCAACAACGAGACTATAGTACGGGCCGCGCTTGTGCTAGCAGAGGGAATATTTGAAACGGGCGAGACATTGGCGCGGCACCCGCCGCCGGCGCAGTTGCGGTCTCTGCTGCACGTGCCACTCAGACCACCCAGGGATGTGCCAGTGGATGTGCATATTAAGGTAGGTGCACAGTAGCAATCGTCAATAGTTAGGCCTCTTGCACTATGGAGGATTTTTGAAATCACTGGACAGATGGCAATATTGTGCCTGTAGTCATTTCGACTAAACAAGTAGTAGCAGTTTTATATTCTTCCTAACTGGTCATTTATGTAGAATGTATGATGTATATTACCAGCTGAGGAAGCATCTAGGAAAATGCTTAGAGAAAAGATGCAACCATTATGCCTATAACATATTTTGTTTTGGAGAAATGGTACATTTGGTGTATAGTGGAATAATTACATATTCCTAGTGGAATAATGAGATATGTTTTTATTAACATTAAATAAATTTCTACAGGCCCTAGTTGGCTATACAGACAGTGAGCAATTCCACATATTTGAGCTCACCAAACAACTGCCAAGGTTCTCCATGTACAAAATAGCTCCGAAGACTATAGCCAGCACTAAACATGGCAGTCACATTATATTCCGGATTACGGAACGTGTACAGAGGATCTGCATATGGATTAACCAGAACTTTATTCTTGAGGAAGAGGTGGAATTGGAATCTGAAGATACAAAAGAGCTTAGTGTTAGCTTCATATGTCTGAGGGATCAGTCGAAGTTGGAAATGGATTTCAAGGCTGATGGACAGGTCCAGATCAACACTATGGATATCCGGCTGGCTGGGGATCTGGTACAAAGTCTAGCAGTTTACTTGAATTTATCTGATTTACAGGTAATATATTTCATCATGCACATTATAAGCTTAAATGTTCACTGTGCTTAATTATTTATTTTACACTAGGTTTAAAAGTGATTCCTCTATTTTATTAATTTTGAAAAGTTTAAAATTATAACTAGTTGAAGTTAGAGTTTAGTAAAGTTCTTTAATCAAAATTAATTTCAAAGCAGCAGCCTAGCAGGTCAATGGTTATTTCAAGTTTTAGAATGTGGGAAGAAATTGAATAACAGCAATAATTTTTGACTGCTATTGTTCTCATGAGTACTATCCTTTTCCACTGACACTTTGGTTACAATCCATGTGTTCACCGAGCAACAATGCATTATGCTCCTTTTCAATTTTACACAACAGACATAAGCCTTTTAGATGGCTACACCAAAAAGGCTAATGCCAGTAAATTATTTAGAAATAGAATAAGTAAACTTGGAATTTATTTGAGCAATGAAACAAAAATTATTGTCCTTAAATAATTACTTTTATATGTCTTACACAAATTAAACTTACAATCAAAATACATAGATCACTGCCCATAGAGTTCTACGAACCCAACACACTTCACCGGGTTAAAAAAGAACATGTTGTTATGAGGAGGTTCCCTTTGACTCACCGCCTTTACTACTTCTTGCCCAATGACACCTCCAAGCACTGCAGCAGCTCCTGAGACTGTACCAAACACATCAGACAACAAAGCATCACTGACAAAACCCGCAGGCAATGATAATTCTTTGACCAACTCATCTCTCATTTTCAACAGAATTTCAGTATCAGCCTTCCTTTTGGCAGGGTCCGGATTACGATTGTACTCGTCTCTGAAACGAAGGAGTATCTTCATGACAAAGTACGAAGGGTCACCTCGACGCAATCTTGAGCGTAATTCTGGTTTGGACCAATCAGCTGACAAGGCGTTCTGTAGAGGAACATAAATAGCTCTGCGCTTCACAGTTATCGTGACAGTTTCCCTGGCACTCTTCTCATTGTCATCGGGCCCGCGCTTTGCGGCTTTGTGCTGTACTATCTCTTCTGAATACTCGTGGTCAACTAGATCAGCAAACATATATCCGAACATGCCCCAAACATCTCCACATAGGAATTTCTTGTTACTGTCACGGCACACATTGTTGATTCGCTCTAACTGCTCTTGTTTCAATCCAGTGGCACATACTATATCAAATGACGTAAAATACTCGTCTGGCAATTCGTCAACGGCTTTGGTTTCCGCAGAAACATCCACCATGGGGTTCAATGCCCTAGCCCTTTGTAACGATGCTTCAGCTCTGTTTTCACCCACTTTGTCAGGAGGCGTGAGGAATTGGGAATACAAATCTATCTCTTTAAGCTTCTCGTTGTCTAATAAACATACACTCTTTACTCCAGACAATATAATATTCTTTGCAGTTTCGGCACCGAGGCCAGTCATACCAATGATCAAAACTTTAGATGCACGTAAACGTTTTTGAGATTCTAGCCCCCAGAGGCGAATTTGGCGATCGTATTGCTCTGCTTCGGCTTCAGAAAGCTCGACTTCGTTATTTTCCACCATTTTCGATAATTTATTTTCCAAAAATGTTCCAAAAGTTCAACAAAAAAAAGCTACTTTTTGACGTATGCACGCCGCCCGGCAAAAATGACGCGACGCCATATTGAAATAGTGATGTGGTATTTTTTTCATTTCAATCAATCGATTACCGGTTTTTGATTTAAAACCTTTGGCTCTGGATTTTCGGTTTTAAAATGATCATGCAAAAAGTTCGAAAATCTATTCATTGTATTGGAGATTGGTCTGGGGGCATACTACATCTCTTTCATCTTAATGTGGATGAGTAAGCTAGATGTCACCTTATTCACCGTAAAGCGACATCATGCTTTCTCATGGAAGTAGGAGATGATAGTAAGTCCATGTGGTATTGGTGGTTGTTTAATACCACAGAAATAAAATTAGGTAGAAGTGCCATGTGAGCGTTTTTTGTGTGATTAAGCGAGATTTATGAATTTTCAATGTAATGGCAAATGATGTTTAATATTTTTTCTATATGGCAATAAACATATACCTGCGGGAACACCCGCGGGAAATTTTTAAATAATAGGAACTATGCGATTTATCCTGTTTGTGTTCCTTGAAATAAAATAAATATCTGTCGTTGGTTTTTTTATACGCTAGTATTCCTATTTGGTGGGTTAAAGTATAAAGCGAAAGTACATGGCAGCTTCTGTTTAATTACTACATTATCTACGTCATGATACCTAATCAGCAATTAAATTTATTGACAGTCATTCGCACACTTTCCGGAGGTTGAAAAAAAGTTACGCGAAGAAATGGATAATGCCTCTGACGTTGGGGAAATGAGATCGCGATTAGCTGCCGAAACTGCAGAACGAGCCCAATTGATAACTGCGTTGTTGCCAGCAGCCCAGGATGCAGCTGCGTATGATTTGTATGTTTAATAAAGTTTAAATTATATTTTGTCTTGGAATTACGCGTTTTGGAGATATCTAACATACATACACACACAAATGTGGTGGTAAACTAATCCCATATTAAAAATAAACAAAAATTGAAATGAGCAATTACATAATTTCATAACCAACATGACCTCCGAGATCTAAAGATCGAAAAATCCAATGATAGACACGCCATATCTATCGAGATCATTCGTTATTATTTTTCAGAAAAGAAATGCTGAATCGTTACAAAGAAGTGGTAATGTTGAACGATGAGCTTTTGGCTGGGTGCCATATTCGTCGCGCAACGCAGGAGCAAGCTGTGGCATCTCTCAAAAATCTTCACACTATTCTGCAACAAGCTTCTAGACTAAGAGGTAAGACAGCAATCATATCAGGAAATAGTGTAACCATAGAAATAAGATGAAGTCAAAGAGCATCGAAACCATGTTCCTTTCTCAATGGATGAAGAAAAAGGCCCACGGCCAGTTAAGCCTCTCGAGTCTTAATATGGCGAGGCTTAACTGTAGCACGCTGGTAACACCTACATGGCACTTCTACCTAACCTTTTTTTGTGAGTGGAACAGAGGGAAATTGCTTTAAAAATCTATAACTACAACATAGAGGAAATATTTTTTCATGGAAACCAGCCACCCCTTGTGGCTTATGCATTTGTCAAATAATAATCGTACAATTATTAAACTGAATTAAGTACTCATGTTTTTTTCAGTTGGTAAACACAGTAAATCTGTGGTGACAGCAAGCAGAAAGGCAGTGCGAGAGAACAATGTCGAAGCCCTAATAAAAATACTACAAGTTGGAGGAGACTTATAAAATTATTCTAATATGTGTACTTATTTTTATTATTGTCATGTCAGTCATTATGCAATTTTACCATTAATTACAAACAATTAAATTCAACAATCTTCACATCAATATTTGAAAATTAAATCATTCAAATTTAACAAAAGCTAAGCTCTCATTAAAAACTTAAATTCACAAGAAATCTAACATACTTTTCAGTCACATCTTTAGTCAACTAAATGTCATATGTAATATCTGTTTTATACCCATTGCAATAGGCTTCATTTCCTTTTGCTCTTTGCTATCTCCTGTCTAGAAAATAGTATTGAACATAATTGTACTTCGATTAAACTATGCTTAAAAATAAAACTAAACAAAACAATCACACAGTAAACTAAACTATTTTAATAGTTCTTATCGCGGTAGTTTTATATTCTTATGACATTATATCACAGGAAAATGTTAACTTAGTATAACTGTGACCATGAACGCTGCAAAGCGTTTGAAACGTTAAGCGTAAATAAATAATTAATAAACACGATAAAAACCGTATTATAGTTTAATTTAATGTGTTACAATTTGGAAAACATAAGAAATAATCACACAGTAATCTGTCTAGTCGCGTAATGGACATCGTCAGCGCTGACATTCAACAACAATCTCGGCTCAGCCGGTTTAGGTTCCAGCAACAACAGTCTAATGGCTGCCAATCTTGAACATATTGCTTGCGCCTGCGAAGGAGTAGGCGCGCGGATGTTTGGGGCTGATTTGTATGGACGCCCGTCCAGAGACACGATCGCTGCGGCTGTGGCTAACGCGCGGGATAATGTCGTCTCGTCTGAACCGGTTCTTTCCACCTGATGAAAATATTTACACCCATTGAAACTAAAATCAATAAAATATTTAATAATGGTTACCTCTTTATATTTCTCCATATTATCTTCATTACCGTTGACATACAACAGCGGCGAATTCGATATCTATTCCGCCTACTATGATTCGGTCGCGTGCGCACACTGGTCAATATACTGTTTTGTTTCAAAGTTCCTTCAGCCATTACAATGATGGGGTAAAAAAGCAGCAATCTAGGTCTTGTCAATCTTGGACGGCCACTTTTAGGTTTAAAATCTTTATTGACTCATAAAAAATACATAGATTCACTTACAATGAGTCTACAACTAATTACGAAATATATTAGAAAAAAATTATGAACGCATAAAAACAGTGTTGTTAGTAAAATAAGAGATTACAAATCTTTACTAGTCACAAAAATTTCTAAAAATATATTTTTTAAATTTGCCTTACATGAAGCCGTATAAGTACTGCGTTGCAAGTATTGCAGTCCTTTAAATCTTTAGGTAAGTCATTAAACATTTTTGCTCCTTCATATAATAGGTATGTCTGTTTTTCCATATTTTGTTCTCGGTGTAGTTAATTTTATTTTATTTCTCACTAGCTTTTTCCCGCAGCTCCGCCTGCGTCAAAAAGTAGCCTATGTTTGACCCCGGGTCTTTAACTATATTCATACCAAATTTCATCAAAATCCGTTCAGCGGTTTTGCCGTGAAAGCGTTACAGACGGACAGACAGACAGACAGACTTTCGCATTTATAATATTAGTATGGATAAGTATGGATGTGGTGTTTAAATTTTTGTGTTTTTGTGTCCGGACTTCTTTGGTAAGAATTTTCTTAATAAGAATGCACATTTTGTAGGTATATAATTTTTTTAAATCAAATATTTTAATTTTTATTCACAAAGTTGTAGTTTTTATCAGATAATGATAATTAAATAGTATTTTTAATAATTTATTTTGTTATCTCTGTATTAAATTAATATTAGTTTTGCAAGCACTACCGCAAATTTCAATAAGATGTTCAAGATGTGATTTAACCGAAGAATTGTATAACATGTGTTTAATTTTGAATGGTTTACATGTCATAATAAGCGTTTTGTAAGAAAATATTTGTGAGGATACGCGGGGCGGTAGGCAGACGTGCGGGGTGCTTGGTTTCGGCCGTGGCTCCACCCATAATGATATCCATCTTACGGAAAGTAGCAGTGCTAAGTTATTTACAAATTATCGAGTAATTCAGACACCCGACACTAGATGTCACTACTGTTCACGACCCGGACGAATACATCCACATATAAACCACATAAGGGTTGTCAATAATTTATTGGGTCGAAGTTATTTTTACTTTTTTAAATTTCAAGAAAAAAAATATATATTTCCATAGATATACGGGGTGATTGAAACAAATGGCCCAATGTTTACAGTGAATTAATTATAAAAGAGTACATGGAACAACAAATCCTCATCATGTAATTAACTTTTAAGAGTTACTCAAAAATCTAATATTATATTAGTAATCGGCCACGTTTTAGCTTTAGGATTCCAGTTTAAGATGAGTCTAGTTATTTCAGTAAATATTCAGTTACCTCAGCGGCCACAGCTCTCAGCATCAGTCTCTCTGCCGGGGAACAGTTCCGTATCGCTCTGACAGCAGCACTGGAAGATGCTTCTCCCAGTGCTTGTTGCACTTCCTTAAGTCCAGCCTCCCCGGAGCCCGCTAGTTCCAGCGCTCGAGAACAGAGGGCTAATGCTCGACGGGCGTCCCCTGATACGGCTGCTACTTTTCTGTTGATACGTATAGGGTCATTGTTTAGGGCATAATAGAAAGCAATGATTAAGTCCGCCTATAGTTTGTTCCCAGTTTAAGCATAGCTTAGACTTAGCAGCCGGGTCCAAGATCAATGGGAGTCTCAGCCATACTCTAGGTGTGGCGACGCTACATAACTACGACATTACGAAAATCACGACGCCACTGATGGCGCTACAAGCAAGAATATTCGAACTGCGTACATAAATTGAAAATCACTAAACACTTTCTTCGGAATCTCTCTTTCCTTTGCAGCAGTAGAGTATTTCTTTGATAAGTTTTATTAACCGCATATACAAAAAAAAAAAATTTACCTAGCAATGAGTTGTACAGCATCCGGTGTAACATTAGCCCCGGCCAGCCTTGTAGCCACTATTTTCTGCAGCTGCGTATGAGTATAAGGCGGGAACGTCAGTCTCGTGAGGCCCAAACGTGAGGCCACTCGTGCAGCCAGCGCCCTTTCTGGTAAATCCATAGTGTTAGCGACAGCCAGTACTGATAGCAAGGCAGAACTGTGTGCTGCCCACTCCATGATGCTGTAGAGGACGTCTTGTCGCCGCGTGCAGAGTGCGTCCAGCTATAACAAAAGGTCTTTCTTAACTAGCAACAACAATGAAATTAATTCTAGAACCTGTCTAACAACCTCAAGATGCATCTATTACACGTATGTCGGTATGGCTTCATATTCTAAAATCTATCTTCCTTATAGAGAGGCCTAGACCACTACTAGACTAAACAACTTAGTTTAGCACTGAAAAAAATTGTAAAATTAAGGAGGGCCTTAAAGTACTTGTGTCCAAGGCGTGAAACACAAAAAAAAGAGAATGCCACGCATTGCAATGAGCGACTGTTAGTACTGAAAAATAAGCCAAAACTATGGGCTACTCACTCTATGATACTGTAAAGACAGATGTTGAACAACGTGAAGTTGCATCTAACACATAACAGACGAATTTTATCAACACACATAAAGCATATTGAGGATCTATAAGCCTTTCTTTATTCAGGTTTAAAAAGTCCATCCATTTCGGAAATTTAGTCTGGTTTCAAAATGACCCTTTTTGAAAATGGTCTTCTCATTTCTGTATCAAAGAACATTCTATATTTTGTTACTTCAGAAACGCGTCACTGACATAAGGTCTTGTTTAATGCAGCTCACTGGGCAATAATAGGTGTTTTGTAATACCGTACCTCGTCAACTAATAAAACAGTGGGTGTCCTTCTCGGGCCTGGGGTAGTGAATCGTTTCTCCAACAGTGAACAAGCTTGCTCCCAAACCACAGTTTTTCCTGTCAAATAAAAAGCATTGATATTGATTGACATTGCACTAATGTTGGTCACTTCATTCATATCAAGTGGATTTTATGGTCAATCGACTCTGTGCACCCTTGGTGTCAGAGTTTTAAGGAACCGCCATTCGGCCACTCTTGCTGCTGGACAGAAGCCTTCTCTTTCAAAATCTCCAAGACAATAATATGTCCATATCTTTTTAGTTCTCCTTTTTTTCCTTCGCCTGTCCAGAGTCTAGTTTGTAGCAATATATGCCGTAGTTTTCTGCCCAAAAAAATACTGACCAGTAAGTTGTTTATAAATCTGTACATAAGCCTGCCTTGGCTCGGCTATCCGCATGCCATTCACTTCCACCAGTTGGAAGTCGGGGAGGTCCATTTCCTCCTTCAATATCTTCAATGCTGAGCACACTGTGGCAGTTTTGCCTGTCCCAGGTACACCAGATATGTACATGCATCTGAAAATAATCATTTTTGTGTTATTGTTCCTGTTGGAAATCTTGCTAAATCCACGAATTCATTCTCATTGTTCGGTCATTTGTCACTGACATATACCTCACGATTTTTTGCCACAATAATTTTAATGAAAAAAAATGGGTTCATAGGTGTGATTCCAAAATGGGCCTTAAACTGCAACTGTGGTTGTGTCACATCACAAATGGTTTGGGCAGGAGCTTGGTGGAAAATCTGCCCTGAGTTCCTATACTCAAAATGTTTTGTTTAGAGTTTTTGCTTGGGCTTGCTTGAACCCTGTCATAAAAACCACGCACTCATGTTTTCAGTTCATTACAAGTACTTACTATTTTCTCTAAGTTTAAGTTTAAGCCTAACTATAAACTCTTTTAATATGGTTTTATTGCGTTTATTACTTATTAAAAAAAATAAGTAATAAACGCGATAAAACCGTATTAAAATAGTTTAATTTAATGAATAACAATAATCGCGAAAACATAAGAAAACATTATAAACTCTTATTTTTAACATTTATAAAATGAAAGTAAAGTGTAAAATAATAAATGATTGTGAAAACTCTTACCCACTAGTGGCGTCCAAGAGCTTAGTCCTTACAAAGGACAGGATTTCCTCCAACTGTGACTCACGGCCGGGGAGGGATTTGTTTTCAATTGCAAAATCTGAAATGTAAAAAATAAAAAGTTAAATATTGATTGAAAATACATTGTAATACTCTCAGTGTATGTTGACATCTACAAAGTAACATGGTTTTTTTTCTTCTCAAGTCGTAGGTAGTAGTATGGTAAAACTTATTACACATACTTATTTCGAAATTATATACAACTGAGATGAGAGGAAATTTGGTGATAAACAATTTTATATTTAGTGTACTACATATTAACAGACCATTTAGACAATTCACAACAACAAAGAAAATCCAAGGCAAGGCTAGTAAGCTAAAATCTTACCATTAAGATTATCCACTGAATGAGCCCTTGTATGCAAAGATGGCGTCAACTGACTGGTGACAATCTTAGCACGTTTAGGAGTTTTCATAGGAGTAGCCTTTGATACTCTCGGTGTCCTGGGAGTTCTTGGAGTCCTAGGGGTCTTTGGCACGGGCTTAAAATCATCATCGTCCTCATCTATACTCATTTTACGAACAATTTTCTTAGGTGTTCTCTTTACAGGAGACACATCTTCCTCTATGTAGTTTACAGGTTTTTTTGTCACCCTTCTAGATCTAGTAGCAGGACTATCGACATCCTTCTCATCATCGTCAAACAGCAATACCTTTTTTGGTGTGCCATCTGTAGTTTTTGAGATGGACTTCCTCTTTGGTGTAGTTGGAACATGTTTCCTGATTATCAGAGTAGGTAACTCTTCATCTGAATTTTCCCTCAATTCCATAGACAATATATCTTCAATGTTATTCTTTGTGAGTTTCTTAGAGCTTTTAGGGGTTTCTATAATTTTGGTTGGAGTAGATTTTGGTGTTCTTTTTGGTGAATCTTTTTCATTTTTATCCGCTAATATGGCCCTTTTTAAAAGTAACTTGGTCCCATCATTTTTTGAAACACTCCAGTTTTTTTGCTCTGACAAAGACACACGGCTCATTCTTTTGACTAGACTGCTTGGTGTTTTAGGTGTTGTTGGGGGTTTAATGGGGGTAGAAAGTAACCGTATAGCATCTCTCTCTTGTTCCATGACAGGCTCAATCTGTACCTTTCGTTTACTTAAAGCTATGAGTCTGTAGCGACATAAGTAATGGTATGGGGGATAGTTTTGGTCTTTATCAACATCCTTTGTGAACTTTAAGTCAATGGTGCATTGTCTGAAGAATGTCTCGATTTTTACATCTGTCTCAAAGGGCCTGTGGTCTTCGATAACCTGGTTCAGGATTAAATATTATGTAGGCATTATGACATACTACAAAACTGTACACTTCGTTTCACACTTTATTAGTACAGATATTAGCCATTTGAATGCCACAAAGTGCCTACTATGCAGCCACCACTTAATAGTGATAAAGTAGTTTTAAACTTATTAATTGGCATATCCAGACCGTTAGCTATGCCCATAAGAAGAGCGTAATATTTCCAAAATTTGATTACCTACCAGGTTCTAACTTACAGGGGCTACATTGTCATACAATAAAAAGCAATAAAAAATTACTGAAATTAAAAAAAATATAATATTTTTTTTATTTTTTGCCTGATGTGTATCATGGACTCCCATACTAAAAATATTTTTAAATTACTAAGACATTATTTTTTTAAATTAATGTCAACAATATTGCTTTAAAACGTAGATTAAACCTGTTTTTATTGACAACAAATGTTGTACTAATATTTTATTGATTCATTCAAAACGTTTTATAAAAAAAGTAAAACAGAGGGCTAGTGCCGACCGACCCATATATGAGATGTTATTTTCCAGCTTTTCCAGGAAAGTTAATATTTTTTTACTTTTTTTCCTAATGTACTAGGGATATAATAAAACCAATATAAAAAAATTGCATCTTTCTACAAAGAAAAAAGGTTCAGGCTTAACTGGGTTAAGTATTAAATGTTGTGCATATAACTAACCTCTCTTTCCATAAAACTGACTGGCTCTGTATTATTAAAGCATGAATTGGGCAGGTCACTGGGCTTTGAATACCACTGTACTTTAGCTCTAAAAGGGTCATTATTATTGGAACTGTCCTCGTACAGTGCCACAATGCGAGCTGCATCGCAACCTTCTTCTGTGTCAGGTTCAGCGGCGTCTGCATTAGAAATCAGGACAAAATCACCGATACCAGCGACTATTTTCCCAAATTCAAATCTCCTGCAATATGTAATAACATAAATATAGTTAAAATTAATGAGAACCACTTTAAATTCTGCGATTATGAAGATCACCAAAACTTACTCATAATGGAAGAAGGAATTTGACAAAGTATGAGCATCAGATATTTTTTCACTCAACCACTTTACTGCTTTATTTTTGGGCGCTTTTTTAGGCATTATTATTTGTTTTAATTTATTTTGATTGGAATTAAAAATAAAGAAAACGGAATTATGAAGAAAAAAACCCACACAAACAAACAAAATCTAAACAAACTAAATGTAATTTTTCGCGCGATACGTATGCGAAAAAACGACAAATTATTTTTTTAAGCAAAGGAATCAAACGATATCCAAGCGATGCACAGACATTTAATGTCTGTGAAGCGATGTGAATATGACATCTCACCCACGCTCGCTCGTCTCGCTCATTTACACGCATTTTGGAAGGAATGAAGAGACCATGTAACCACATATTATCATCTCTGATTACCATACAAATGCGAGTGAGTAAGCAAATGTAGCATTATAAAGCGATAAGTCGCTTTCTAACTCGCTTTAGCTGGTTAAGTAAGAGGTGGTAGTAGACCCCCTGGTAAAAACCAAACTCTTGATTATGATTTTTCGATTTTTTCCGGTTATTGCGAGCTCTCTTTGCTATGGTTACCAACAGAAAGAAAAAAAAAAGACAAATGTCAATGTCATAAACAAAACACGTGACACGTTGAGGGTACCTATTTATTTTTGGTTACGATTGTGGTTTTTCAAATCTAGAAATTGATAAATTGATATTTAAAATGAAGTTCAAACAAAAGAAATCTTCGAAAATCACTTTATCGGAGAAAATAGCCGATGCGTTAACAGTAAAACCTCGGGCGGATATTGAAGACGATCAAGTATTTGGGACAAAACCCCAAACTCTTTCACGTGCTGATTTTAGTTCTTCAGAAAGCGAGGATGAAGCAGCTATTAGTGATTTTAGAAAAAGAAATGTACATTTATTAAGTGAAATCAGCAAGAAGTATGAAGGGACAGTTGTTTCCCGAAAAGATTTGGACAATCAAAGTGGTAGTGAAGATGGTGACGACAATACAATTAAAAGGCTTGCAAAGCCCGACAGCGAAGATTTAGAACATTCTCAATCAAATGATCAATTAAAATTGGAATCGGAAGATTCCGAAGATGATAAACAATCTACAAAAAGCTTAGGCAAAGTTAAAAGTCTAAGTAAATCAGATTCAGAGGATGACTCAGACAGCGGCGATGAGAATGATGATTATAGCATAACAAAGTTTCAGAAATCTCAAAATGAAACTGATGACGAAGAAGACGATGAAGAAGGATCACAAGATGATGATGATGAAGGTTATGATATAAGTCAACTAGAGGAACCCATGAAAGAAGAATTTGAACATGTGAAGAAAAAGAATATTTCTGAAGAAGCTAAGAAGGGAAATTGTGTGCGGAATGAGCTTTTGATATGGGAGGGTTTGTTGGAGATGAGAATCCACATGCAGAGGTGTGTAAACACTGCAAACCAAATGCCGATGCCTGATACATTCAGGGAATTAAAGAAAAATAATGATTTCATGGAGGAGGCTAACAAAACAAAAACAAATGTAGCTACTATGCTAGACAAGTGAGTATAAATACAAATCATAAATTTTTCTGAAATATCTCATAAATTCCACTTCACGAGAATATCAGAATTTTTGTATTGAGCAAAACAATTACTTAGTGTCATTTTTAAATGTAATATTTTATTTTTCTGTTACAGATTCCTTACACTTCAAAACTTGCTGCTCAAAAACTTTCCAGAAACCAAAGCATTGGCAACAAAGAAAGGTTCAAAACAAAAACAGGAAGAAAAACAAGAGAGTGATGAGGAAATTCCGAGTGACACAGACAATGAAGAAATACCATCAGACACTGAACCTGAAGACGACTTCTCGAAAGAAGATGAACCTGCTAAGAAAGAAACCAAAGCTAGCTCAAGTACAGCTAAGAAACGGAAGTTTGAAGATTATGAAAAAGAGTTGGCAACATCACACAAATGCTTCAAATCGTTCAGAGATACAACAATACAAAAATGGAATGAGAAAACCAGGCTAGCCACTGCCGCCAATATTAAAAATGCACCAACAAACTCAATATTGCAACAAATTTCTTACATTCTATCTGATAAAGAAAAGCTACTTAGGAGAACTCAATTGAAACGCTCTGAATATGATATTATCGGGTACGAGAAACCTGCAGAAGAAATAAATAAAGATCAAAATGGCACAGCAAATCTGGTCACAAAAGGTCGTAAAGATGATGATGAATATATTCCAGAAATATTTGATGATAGTGATTTCTACCATCAACTACTTAGGGAATTAATAGAGTGTAAATCAGCTGATATATCGGATCCTGTACAGTTGAGCCGACAATGGATAGCTCTTCAACAAATGAGGAGTAAGATGAAAAGAAAGGTCGATACAAAGGCAACTAAAGGGCGTAAGATAAAGTATGTAGTGCATAATCCCATTGTAAATTATATGGCACCGGAGAAAAGCACCACATGGACTGATGAGAGCAGAAATGAGCTGTACAGTTCTCTCTTCGGAAAGTTGTTTGAGCATAACAATGTAGGATTTAATGGAAATAGTTTCAAAATAAATTAATTTACAATGTATTGGTTCCTTTTTATTTATATATTTAAACTTTATTGTACAAAATATACAATTGTATATCACAATAGGCGGACCGGACTTAATGCTAAAAGCATTATCTAACAGTCAACCTTTGGGTCAAGCAGAGATCTTAAATGTTTCCTTTTTTTCCATTGTTGATATTTTGTTCATTGATATCTAGAGCTTCTGAACACTACTATACTTTTCTTATTGAAATTGCATCTAGGGAAATTAATGATGAATCATATACCTACCCTCATAATTTTCTGCCACAAGTCTGAATATGGTATAAAGAATGTTAAGCATCTATGAGTGATGATCTTATGAAGTGACTTGTTTTTATAATGGAAACCAATGGAAAACTGATGGTCGAGCTTGTAATAAAGTATGTTCTAGAAAATGTACATAAAGAGAAAAAACAATATTATACATAATGTTAAGTACTTTTGCAAACCTAAAACAAATATTATCTTTGCTAAATAATCTCTCGTGCAATATTTATCTAAGTAGGTAATTACTAAAAAAATTGTGGAAGAACTTTTTTCTTAATCATAAAAATAACAAAAGATATTCGAGTTACTGGAACGTACTTCCGGGAGCGGGGAGCGGTGTTACGCAAGAAAATGGCGAATGACGGCCACGTGAGCAATATGCTCGGTTCGCGCGCTTTGGTAGGTGTTTGGATTTCATGCTACAGATAATGTTTCGTAGTAAGGAATTTCTTAATGTGTCAGATACATAGGGATAAAATGGTCAGGCCCGGAGTCCTATTTTTAGTTTTGAAAAAATCGGTACTTGATTTTGAGTGAGTCATAAATTTAAAAAAAATAGCACTCCGAGTGCTATTTTGAAAAAATTTGACACAAGCAAAAACGGTGAGTCGAATAATTTTTGTTCCATATCCTTAGATTAATAATTGGTCTCGCGAGCTCGACGCCGCGGAGACCAATTATTAATCTATGTCTATATCTAATATTTTTTGTTCGTTAACAAAGGTATTTTTAACGATTTTTATTTGACTTATGTCATACATTTCAAAAATAGGGGTCCTGGACGCATTCGTAGCACTAAGTAGCGACAGAATTGATCGTTTCCGATGAAGACGAAAAAAAAGCCTTTGAGAAAAAGTCGAAAGCGAACTCTCACTAGCAAAAATGGGATGCCCTGAAATCAAATGAAATACCCAAAATTTTTAATATCATTGCATGCATGTTAATATAATTTATTAATTACCTACCTAATGAGAGCATGAAAACCATATTATTACTTTATTAAGTGTACGTAGGTAGCTAAGCTCCACAGTCTAGTTGGCATATCTTCACAGAGCTAAGTACCAGCTTATGATATTAATTTTCTTTTGAGTGTCGACTAACACCCACCTACTTGGAGAGCGGGTGCTTATTGAATCTTAAGTAGTTAATTAATTAGGCGATCAGAGATAGGCATGCATCTAGTATATTTCTTAGGTACTTACTTACATTATTTAGGGTTCGATTAGAGTTTAAAATAACGTCTGCTGAGCTATACCTGCCCATAGCACAGAATATAGTACCTACTTGGGAAGTAGAACAGTACGGAAGTCGATGACTGCCCGAGAAAATCGAGAAATCGGTCTGTAAAACTTTCAACCGAGTCTCATGCCTTTACATGGGCTGCTCTTTGAGGGAAACTAAAATCATAATGCTCGCTTGGGAAATGCGAGTTGTAATTAGCGTGATTGGTTAATTTGCAGTCCGTGCCCGTCCAGTGGAAACGGGACCAACCAATTTAAGTGTAAACGTTTGTCAATACAGACGTAGCACCCATCCACCACTTAATTGCTATTTTTGAAAAGTGTGATGTTGGATATCGAATAATTTTCTTCGTTTTCGAATTATTCATATTCGATATCGGACGATTTATGTTCGATATCGGGCGGCACTGGACTGGATTGATCCAGTGATCGATGTAAATTATAGCCTTTTTGTACAACAGTATTTTGGAAAACAGAAACATGCACAATTGCACAATTTCCGCGAAGTACCCACTACTAGTTATCAGTTTCAATGACCCGGAGCCGGGTTATCTCACTAGCTCATTACAAACAAGACAATTCAGAACTATCTAGCACCGCCACTTAATTTTTGTGAATCTACAGTAAACAGTTAATTAGTGCTTTGTTTTTAGAGCATTTAATTGGTCTGGAAGACTTGGCCTTTGGTAGGCTGGACCAACAACAAAAAGTAGCTACTTAGTAGTAGTGTATAAATTTTGGAACTGATTATCTAGGTGCTAAATAGGTATGCTTACCGGACATCTAGAGTCTAGACATGTCTACATATTTATTAAGTACCGAGGCGGCAGACGTGGAAACCTTTATAGCCATTTTCACTATAAAGAAGAAGTACTTATCTTTTGTTAGAACAGTTTTTCCAAAATCCTCACGGGAGGCCTGTACTACTACTAACTTGTTCCAGCTATACGCGTACGAAGTTTCGTTAAAATTTTGAATTAGCATCCACAATTAAATACTTTAGAGGATTATTTTCCTTATACAAAGGAACTCTACATTTAAGATTACACTTGCATTATAAAGCACTCAGACAATCCAAGGACATTATTGTCCTGTCGCAAACGTACGATGAGGGCCGACGGAAGAAGATTTCCTTCATTTTTTCAAAAAGCGTGCATTTTAGCTTTCTATTAAATAGTGATACTTAAAAATATTATCCTAAAAATTGGGTAAATCTCATGTAAATAATACACCGTGAAATTTTAGTCGTTTTGGACCCATCGTCCAGTGACTCCATTCATGCAACCGAACAAATTTTTCCATCATCAGATCCTGACTTAATGATAATGGGACCACCTCGGGAGTATGCCCTTTCTATAAAAATTATCTAATAAAAAAAGAATTATGAAAATCAGTCCACAATTGGCGGAGTAATCGGTGAACATACATAGAAAAAAAAACACACAAAAAATAGGGCTTCAGTCGTAGCTGGGCCTTCCGTAGAGAGCAATGTTCGTGTGCGCAAAACCTTAAAAAGAACAAAGGGATAAGAGGAAAAAGCGAAAATAAATAGTAAGTTTTATTTAACCCAGAATGTTTGTGAATTGTGATGTTGGGACACAAACAGCGGTACGTCTAGTTTTATCAGAAGTTAAAGGTTAACTTTAACAAAGGTAAGAAATAAATAAATTACTTTCATATCAACTCCGTAAATTAACAATATTGTCATAATTAGGTAGAAAACTACTCATAAGGAGATATATGCTTATCAAATACCTATTACAGGGTCGATGTAGGTTTCATTATATTTGATAACATACCTAAGTATATTTTGTTTCTGTAGCATGCTAGAATTATTTTTTAGTTTGCGGTGGCGAGCTGAATGGATAGATAGATTATATGGATGTAAATGAGGAATGATGCATGCGCATCGTTATAAGTTGGTATCTTAGGGTACCTACCTATAATTGTCTAATTAGTATTAACAATACAATTACAAGTTTTAGTCGTGACAAACTTAAAATCTTTTTTGAAATGAATGAAATATAGTTATGTCAAACAAAAATCCTTCGATAACGAACGAAAATCATTCGATATCGATCAAAAATTCATCGACTTACCGAGTTTGCGTGAGTCAGACTTTTCAAAAATAAGTAGTACTTTATTACTTAAATACACTTGATTTTGTTGTAGAATTTTTTTTTATTTAATTGCCGAATTCATGTACACAGCATGTTTCCCAGTACCCAAGTACATAAAGTATTTCTACGTAATGTTTTTCTTTCTTTCTTACGTTGTTTTAAATGATCTGTCTTATCTATGAAGAAATAAGTTTTAACATTCAACCATTTCTGTTTTGTAATGCTGTTAGATTTTTCGACTGCTAGTGCTTTGAATCCCAGGTGGTTTCGTTGCTGATATTAGTTTCCAACTAAAATTAGCTTTTTTTAAAATTTATTTTAATATACATATATTAATTAACTAGAGTAAGCATTTGAATAACAGAGTTCTTTTACCATTACGTGTACCATATTCTCAACTGGGACTTAATTAATCTCATAACAATCAATATAATATAAACTAAAATTACAAACTAAAATTAAATTAAAACTAATAACTTAAAAATCTAAAAACTGGTGTCCCTGTGGCATGGTTTCAAGAACGCCAGCCGCATTCCCGCGCTGAATAGCAATTGCTATTCTTTGCGCGAGATATGAGCCGGCCCTCCTGTCACCAGCGACGTCGACTAGTCGTGGGGCCAAAGTTTTATAAAAAGATTTCATGCTGTGCCCCCATGGACCGAACGTTTAAAAGCCAAGCGGAGCAAATATGTAATCACTAGATAACGATTCATATTTGCGCCCCTTGGCGCCCTCTGCAGCCTCCGCCGCGGCTCCGGCCTTGGAGACTGTTCCCTTGAGGCGGTAAGGAGCCATCGTATCGACACATGTTGCATCACATACAAGTGCCCTTCCCCGCTCCCAAGGGACCAGTGTTAGACCATCTGGACGCTTGCCATCATCCCTAACTAACCCCACTGGTTCCAGCGCACTAGGGATATTAATAGTGGCAAGCTCCCTTTTTATTATTTCATTTAAAGAGCCGTGGCGGAAGAACCTGCCAGCACTTTTTAAACAGTGCAGTCCATGAAGGCCTTTCCTGTCGACGTCGGCGCCACAGAGACACTGATGGCGTTCGACAATGGCAGCTCCTAGCCGAAGGCCTACGGCGATCCGGAAGGTGCCCTTGTCGAAGATGGTTCCGAGGGCGGTTGAAGGTAGGGCGTGAAGCCATTGACCTGACACGGCTACCGACACAGCGAGAAGTCTTGCGTGGTCATTGTCACTGGTAGAATTTTGAACCAAATAATTATAATCTCTCTGTACCAACGGATCATCCCAAAGTTTTTGACGGAATGGTGCCTCCGGAATACTTTCGTTGGGGCAGAGAGATTTCCAGGCTTCAATTGCGTCGTTGCAACAGTGTATCTCAGCAGGAGATTGTATTTCAGATTTCAAAATTTTTTCACAAGTTTTTGACACACTGTGCACCGACGACAAAAAAGCTGGGAGAGCGACACTGGAAATTTGCTGGGACTAAAATAATGTACATTTATGACTCTAGATAAAGGCAAGTCTGTGAAAAATCCTTTTTGACGTAGACCAGAAATAGCAACAAAATTTCTTCGTAGGTACCACTTTTCAGCAACAACATCTACTGCCTGTCTTTAATCACTGGCATAGAATATACTTCTTCTTCATCATAGCGTGTATTCCTATTTGCGTCTACTACTCAAATTAGAAAGTTTTGACGGCACTGGCTATGACAATGGAGGGACTGCAGTCTGGCATCCGTAACTCTTTTTACAGGGAAACCAAACCAACACGAACATGACCCGAGGTGTGTTAGTGGCCAACACTGTCAGAATTTTCAGGCTGCATAAAAGCATCTGACACAGCCTTACGACTGCTATCTATCGATAACAATCGGGACTAACGGCTTAACGTGCCCTCAGCACGGAGGAGCTCGAGATACTCGTAGAAAATGCCACTAATTTGTGGCCTTTGGTGACCTTTCCAATAGTGGCCGCGTCTCGCAGTCGCTTGACATGCGCATTCGTTACGGATATGCGGGTCGCGCTCGACTATTGAGCTCCTCAAAATATTTAGAGAAAGTATTCGAAGGAAAAATGATTTTCGATATTATATATATTACGAAGACTTAACTATACATTTGCGATACATCAAAGTGCGATTTGCTTCAGGAGGTCAAGGAAAAGGATCAAAATGATATTAGGTGCTTGCCCTTGGGTTGTCAATTTCAGTAGGGTTGTTGTTTACTGAAGAAGGGATATTTCCGGAGTAGAAAATAAAATGGCTTACGGTCTTAGATTAAGATATGGAGAATGTTTTCAACCAAAATTGGCACCGTCTTTTTACTATCTGTAAGCTCAGTTTTCAGCCCCTGAAGGGAAGATTTTTAAATTAATCTAATGATTAAGGAAAAATCTCGCAGTCTTTCAAAGGTTTCATAGATTCTAAAGCCGACAGAGAAAATTAATTTTTCCCTGTCAGCTTTAAAAAAAAAATCGAACCCTAGTTTACTATGAGCACTTTTTCACGAATTGTTTCTACTATAGTTTGAATGCTGGTCAGATTAAATATAAAAATGTTTTTTGATTATGCTTTTAATTTTGACGCTAATAATACCTATACGCATATAAAACTTTATACATTTCAATATTACAGTAATAACAACAGTTGTCAGAAATTGGTACATAAAGATCCTGAATTTTTGATAATATTACATATATAAGAAATATTCATAAATAAATTTATATTTTCGTGTACTTATCCAAGTGAAACATGTTACTTGCATTCCGTTGTCTAAATTAGTTAATTTGGTCTCATACATTTATATTTGAATTCCCCGGTTCGATCTGACGTTGTTTCATTCGAACTGATTGTTGTCAGTCACAACAGTAGAGTCATCATAATTGGGTGTTTAAGAGCATCTTAACAAGTAAACAATTCACTACAACAGGGTGTCTGGCGGCGGGAAAGAAGGCTGTATTCACATAAGGGCCAAATTATTAACACATGAAACAGCATGAAACCAACGAAAAAATATTCCCTAGTCAGTCGTCACAATCAATCAATCAAATCATTTATTTGTGAAAACATAGGTAGTACATAAAGGTGACGTGTTAGAGTAGCAATTCAGAATCACTATGATTTTGCTGATAGACACAGCTTACAAATATACCTTTATTAAAATGTCAAATTATTAGAATTATCATGCAAGAAGTCATTTACAGAATAGTAACTTTTGTTAATTAAAAATGAAAATAATAGGTCTTTGAATTTCATAAGACATTGCATTTTTATCGTATTTTGGTAGCTTATTATATATCTTATGCTAACAATACTAAATTAAATTGCTCAAAAAGGATCATAATACACAATACTTTTGCAGGAGTAATATTCAAATGGGTCAAGCCTCAGTCAGATTGTATTTTGTCTGTAATTATTAATTTCTTGTACTTGTAAACCATTTGAGTTTCGGTATATATTTATTTATTTATAAATCTTTATTGTACCACAAGTAAAAAAAAAAACTTTTACAACTGGCGGAAAAGGAACCATTAGGAAAAACAGAAAAGTTATGTGCGGCGCGAATTATCTTAAAAATACAGTGATAGAAAAAAGAAACACTTACTGCTAAATAAACATACATAGATTTACATACACATATAAGTATGTGTATTGATAATTCACAAAATTTCCATTTTCAAAATAACTTCATAACTGATACTTATTATTATTTGCGAATGGTGTATGGCAGCAAAGTCAGATACAGATATCCGGAGGCTGTCAATCCGTTTGACAACTTCATGATCGGCTTAATGGATCTTCAGGATGCCACTATCTATGGAGTATGTTGGAATCAGTGATCAGTAACTCATTTCCTACAATCATTCACTACTTACTGTCAGCATGTTGCAAAGCAAAATAGTACAGAAAGCAAAATAATTCTTGTAAAATGATAAAAGGCAGAGCAATACTTAAATTGCAAAAATATATTTTACTAGCTATTTCCCGCAGCTCCGCCTGCATCAAAAAGTAGTCTATGTTTGACCCCGGGTCTTCCAACTATTTTCATACCAAAATTCATCAAAATCCGTTCAGCGGTTTATAATATTAGTATGGAAGTATGGATATACAATTTATATATTACCTGTTCAATTCAAAATAATAATCACTTTAGGTTCTATATATGTCAGAAAATGTTAAATTTATGTTGTAGGGTCTGAATCTAGAAAGCTGAAATTTTAAAAATCATTCCCTGGGTTGCGTACCAAAAAATATTGGTACACCTACGTGTGTCAAGTTTGTGCTGTCAAATGTATCTTATAAACATTAATAAGTAGCTAGAGAGACTGGAAAAATTACAAAGAATCGAAACCTTATGTCGCCATATAAAATTTATAAGTGTAAAATTATCCATTTCTTTTTTTATTTTTGGGATTCCATATTTTTTATTTATTTCAATACCTACAAGCAATCGCTTCATTAGACTTATTCAAGATTTTACTAGAACCTTGGTGCGTTAATCCGACTCCTTCTTGACTCAGACTTGAATACATATACTACGAAACAAATGTGGAATGATAAAGAAAAATCCCAATAATATTTATTATAAGCTAATTACCGTAGCTTTCTTTTTATTTTTTGTTAATATGATTTGATCTCATCTACACTAATATTATAAAGTGGAAAGATTTGTATTTTTGTGTTTATGTTTGTAATGAATAAACTCAAAAACTACTGTGCCGATTTCAAAAATTCTTTCACCATTGGAAAGCTACATTAACCCTGAGTAACATAGGCTATATACCGCAGGCGGAGCTGCGGGAAACAGCTAGTTGAAATATGAAACAATTCAAAAATACGAATTGAAATATGAATTTGGCGTATTAATAGGGACATACAGACAGGAAAGCGACTTTGTTTTATACTATGTAATGATAATAATATGCTAGCAAATTGCTTATAAAGTAATTTTTCAACATAATTTATGTGTCTCATTTGTTTCCTTTACTTTATAATAGGATTTAATAATAGGACAGCGAATATCTCCTAAGCATTTGCGAATTCACATCTGGCAAGGTTATTTTAAGACAGAGGGGGAAACATAATACAAACTTCATAAGAAAACTAAATAGTCTTTATTCTCAAAATAAATTTTAACCAAAAATAAAACTCTCGTATTTTTCTTTGCTGAACATAAAACAATCTTTGGAATGTAACTTCACAGATTCTTTTTCTTATAACTAAACAACAGTCTTAGTATGTGCCATTAGCATAGAGATCAAAATTGACCACATAACATAATATGTTTAAAAGTTTCGAAAATCGAAAGAAAAAATATCAAAAATCAAACTAAGTGCAAAAATTAGACATTATTTCACGACAGTTAATCAAAAATAATCGATTGTTAATTGCAATGCCAAGCAATAATCGATAATTGAAATGGGTCGATATTATCGATTAATCGACATAGGTAATAGTTTATATCGATAATGTATCGGTTATGTATCGGTTCTGTATCGGTTATGTATCGATTATGTATTAATTGAAATACCAAGTCCAATAATTAAGATACCGGTACTATACAGATGTACCGGAACTCAACAGCGAGAGTGTACAGTAGGCATTACACAAATCATCGTCGTTCAACTCATAGAAAAAAAATATTGTACTTACAGAAATATATTGTCGATAGTATCGACGATATATGATCACTATCGAGACCTTAGATTATTGTTTCAACTATCAAATAATCGATTATTATTCGATGTGTAATCGATTTTCCGGCAATATTACCGTATGGAAAAAGGCCGTAATAATATGTATGTCTATTATGTATACTATGTATGTGTATGTCTGTTTATTTATTTGTATTTAAACCCGGGTCACAACTAAAAAGGGGCAGTAATGAATTAGCTCCAAGCTAAACGGAAAATTTAAAGTAACGTCTAACATATTGTACTGTGTAATAATATATTAAATCAAATGAAACCTCTTGTTGCAATTTTATGATTCGTTATTAGAATTATTAAATAAAGTCGACAAAAATTAACCATTTCCCCTACCTTAGCTCCGAAACTATCCATTCCAGAATTCGAAATATATGCAATATTACAGGAAAACCTATGAGTTAATTTTAAATTTATTTAGGAGGTCCAAATGGAGAAAAATTAAAAATCGTACAGAACCTTCTCCACGCGAGCCTACTCACACTTTGCCAGTTTTATTTTAATTTCATTTTAAAGGATTTTATAATCCATAACAACACCACAGCAATTTATAATTTTCCCATTGGTCGGGCACCAGTCAAGTAGCTGGCAACACCATAATTGACGCTAGTGTGCGTCTTTGCATATTGTTTTACACACACTGTCCTAATAAGTTGCCGCATTCTGGAAACTGATTTTTCTTCACAGCGCGGTATCTAGTCGAGCGCGCGAGACCAATTATTAATCTAAGTTGTACATGAATAAAATAGTCGATAGACAATGTAACTTACAAGAAATTATGATGATGATGACTATCTACACCGAGACATTAAATAACAATCATGCCTAAAAGTTCAAATTATGTAGACAAGCTTATTATACTCAAAATGCTTATTTTTCTTTCCTGTCAATGACGTAAAGTTATATTAATTTGGCCCAGAGGCCACAGCCAAATCAACCCGCGTACATGCTGCAGGGCAGCTGGGGCAAAGTTCTTCAAAAGGCTGCAACTATAGCTAAGAACCATCTCAATAAAATTTAATTAAAACATTTAAATAAAAACACATCAAAATCCCAACCGCTCTATAGTCACACACACCAATTTACCTCACCAGTGTGACTAATAATAATAATACGTAGGACGACCCCATCGCTTACTGGTTATCCCTTCCCAGTGCAGTGAGTCTCCGCAGGGCAGCTTGTGGGGAGCTGTTGGTGAGTGGCGACACCGCGGACCTGAGAGCGGATGTGAGGCCTCCGTCCTCACCTTCGGCCTTTCTTCGCCAAGTTCGGAGTGGACACCGCTGAGGGACAGGACCCCTACCTCTATCTTGCCTTAGCTGGCCGGGCAGAGTGGAGTCGCAAGAGCTATATGCTCGAGAGTGGAAGTGTATTGCACGTAATGGCGTTATAACGAGGAAACCCGCTCACGAGGCAACTCGCGATGGCGAAATCGGAGCCGCACCTCTCGGCACCCTTAGCCGCTCATCCCAATGTTGCCCCTCTGTTGCCATTCGCGGCGACTATTTGGGGGCCCATTCACTGAGTGGCGAGTCACCGCCTGCTACAAATAGTCAGTAATCATGATTATGGCAGGTGTCCGAATTTCTATTACAATAGCCCAGTTTCATCTCCACCTAAACTTCTTCACTATATGCCATAATATTCTTTCCATTCATTAGAAATAGTTCTTACTCCTGCCGAGACCTGTTTATGGATATGTCATCTATTGATATAGCCGAGGACGGGTTTTGACAGGAGCACCACATAACATCAACTTCTCCAAAGGGCATCTACGCGTTGGACCAATATCCCCAGGCAAGCCTCTCAAAAGACCGGGTTTAACCCGTGATCCACAAAGGAGATAGTAATAATAATAAATCCTTTTATTTCCGAGCTTTTAACAATTTACAACATGCTGTTTTCATTATAAAAAGTCCCGAAGCACGGTTTGCCTGTTGGCATAGGCCTCCTCCAACCTCCTCCTCACACTGGTGTGGTTTGCTCCATGGGTGTGGTGTGACTATGGACCGGTTAGGATCAAAATCACCTCAAAACAGACAAGTCAAACTAATGAAATCCCTCTTTTTTTCGTCGGGGGTAAAAATAATAAACTAGAGCTTTGACTAGTTTTAAAAGAGATGCCACATTCGCACTTTATCCGACTATGGAATAATTATACAACAAACCTAAGTACCTACTTACATTCCTAATCGCTTATCTCGTACGGGCGACAAGTTTGGGCGGGCGGGCCGCCCGTCGAAGCAGTGTTATGAACGCGCGCGGTGAAGTAGTACGCGTCGCGTGCAGTGCTCAGTGAAGTGACTTGAGTGAGTGTGTGTTGTGATTAATCGGATGCGACCAATCACATGTGAGTATTACAATTTTTTTAGAATGTTTTTGAAAGATGGATCGAATGTTTTTTTTTTAATTTAAAGAATTTATATAAAAAAATTATATTTGGCGAATCCTTAGGGAACAGTCGACTTTTAGTGATTGATGTTTTTTTTTACAACAAAATAACGAATATTTACATTTATAACAAACTCGATTGTAAGACAAATTTCAATGCTGTTGATGAAGTGCTTTCGATTTTATTTTTTCTCGATTAAAAATAAAGCTTTTATTAATATTCATTTACTATATTCCTAGTTTGTTTCAAGATGGTTTCAAGTAAGTAAATAAAAAATAGAAAGACGTCCTCAATTTCGGATCTACTTATGAAATTTATCATTTGTATGTCAAGTGGTTATAGAAATTTTATTACTAGTACAAAACACGAAAATTATCTAAGCTACTTAAAAAAAACTAAAACTAAGGATGTCCTTCAAATTCATCATAAGCAATACAAAATCAAACAAGTTATTTTCAGTAATGCTGCTCCACTGCTACCAAATTCTCTTTTTGACACAAAGTTCTTAGAAACGCAAGTTATCATACACGCAATAGACCATCCTTGACAGATAGTGATAATAGATCAATGGTTTTTTTCGAAATAATCAATGGATATAAGTATTGCAAAGAAATGCGTTCTGTTCAAATAATAGCCAAGTGTCTTCTTAGTTTATATTTTTTTTAAAAAGCGCTCCAATCTTTTATTAACCTAAAAAGCACAGAATACAGATGAAGTAAATTTAATCTTTCATCGATCCTATTGTAAGCAGGACAACAGTCACGCTTATTTTAATTACGACCAAACCTTTTTAAATCTAAAAAACCACGTTTCAAGAGAGGTAGGACATTTCGTAAGGAGTAGTTCGTCTGGAGAAGTACCTCCACCCTACAGAAGACCGCAGCCAAATAACACTGTGATGCAGTGTTGTGTTCCTGCTGGTGAGTAGGGTCGCCAGGCTCCAGAGGGGTCGCTGTGCGACAGCGGACAGGTCGGCAAAGCGCTCGTGACATTTTCGGTGTTGCAGGCGTTCATAGGCTACGGTAACCACTTACCATCAGGTGGGCCGTACGCCAGTTTGCCTACTTAGTTGTATTAAAAAAAAAACCACCAAAAATTGTTTTCATTCGACATAATCGATTTTGAGTAAGTCATAGACCTCAAAATCGCATCTTGGTCGTGGTTTAGTTTTGGTAATAACACGATTTACCTGTTTCTACTCACGCGTTTTCACATTTCACATTTCGGACACAAAAAAAAGGAAAAATAAATATATTTTCGTATCCCAATCATAGGTGTTGTTTTTAAGAATCTCTCTTCAACACGGAGCTACTTAACCCTGGGCTGATAACATCGGTTATCTCTATCGCAGGGTTAAAGGCGACCTCAACTCATCGAGGGTCCATGCTGATACTGCGCCTGAGATTTTCAAATGTTTACGTTAGGGGCAAGTTCGAATGGTTAAAAATATATTTTTCCTCTTGCTTTTGTTTGGTACTCTGTTTATTTATTTAATAAAAATTATTGTTCCACAAGTACAAATACATACATTTTAACAAATACTTATAACAATTGGCGGACTTAATGCTATAGCATAGAAATAATAGCAGCATTTGCTTCGATGATTCAAAATGCTTATCTATAACCTCCCTCAACGTTGCCCTACGAGTTTTGTTCAGGAGTGCGCAATTTGTTAAGCTTATTGCGAAGTCCTCTACAAATTGACATATCATTATATATTCTGTTTTTTACATTTGACATTTTTTTTATTACTATTATTATTTCTATCTTAGTTTTTATTTAATTTAAATAATCTGAAATCACAATAAAATATTGTGAGAAATGTTGACAAACATGTGAATTCGTTCATTTAACTAGTTATTTAAGGAACGTTTTTCCTAATTGTAAATTGACGTTTTGAAGAAAATGCTGCAGTGGAGTTTGTGGCGCCGCTTCTTCTCCACTTGCGTTTTGGAAGTGGTGGTAAACTTAATATACCTAAGTAAATTGACGATAAGTGATATTTATATCCTATATTGAAAATAAAGATTTCGTTTCATTTCATAATTATTTTTCATATCGAACGATTTTCATTGGACATGTCATACATTTCGAAACTAGGGCTCCAGAGCTTTACATTTGAGATTGTTCAAAGCTGAACAATTTAAACGAGAAATTAAGAAACTATACATTATCAAATTAGTTTTGGTATCTTAATAGAAGATATGGAATTGGTATTACAATGAATACAATGTGTCAATAACAGATTGAGCAACCTCTCCCCGGGGCGAGGCCTTTACAGCACTTAAATAATTAGTTACTCAAAAGTTTACAATACAAGATTAACTGTAGTGCACTCAAACTTCCGTTTTCCTATAAAAATAAAGGCGGGATATATTTGAAAAGTTCAACAAATCATACAGCTTTAGAAATAATTCATCAAGTAGACTTACGTAGCTCGAGAGTTTAACTTTACCGTACAATTTTATCCTGAACGAGTTTTCGTGGGCGTTGCTTTAATTAATCTAAAAATATAAACCGTGGGATCTAGACTACTACTAGAAAATATATTGCTTACTCCAACGTAAACTTATAGTATTTTGTAGTATGTGGTGATATGAGATAATCTAGATAATCTAACGTACTTTACTGAAAATTTATCTGGAAATAGGCTTACGCACGTCATACGTGTGTCGTTACTTCCAGGTATTTAACATCGAACATCAAAATATTACATTTTATATTACACCCACCTTCAGTAAAAATATTCATTCTAAGTTTCTTCATAGATTTGAATGATTTTCGACAGCAGCATAGCGTGTAGGTTCGCGGTACGTACGTTTAATCTATATTTAATGTGGTAATACGTACTAACTTTCATACTTCAATACTATGTAGGTTCGCGCACTATTAGCACAGAATTATTAATAGTGTACTCTATTAGGTAACTTTTTATAACATAGCTTTTAAACACCGTAGTAGTGATGGATGTAAATAAAGTGAAGAGCTAGATAGCCAAGCGAGGCAAGCGTATTCGTAACGTTTGTGCATGTTCGGCGACGGTGAGTGGCTTGACTTGGATGTTGCGAATAGTGGCATTTCTTTTTTGAGATCTCATTTGATCAAAAATCAAAGTTGGCCATATCCATACCTCCATACTAAAATTAAAAGTTCGAAAGTCTGTCTGAACGGATTATTGGACAAAATCTGAAAAGGATAGGTAACGAAGATTTGTTTTCAGTCCTACGATGGTTTTATTTATTACTTATGCTATAATATATTGGAAACCTTGGATACTATATATATATATATATATATATATCAAAGTTATCCGTAAATGTACAGTGGGAATATTATCAAACTTTTTTAGCAGCGCATCACTAGCTATGCTATGTACAGCATATCATAGTAAGCGAAATATTGCGTTCATGAAATATCACGGTACTGGAACTAGTTTATTTTATTACAAGCGCAATTCAGGAGCCCTATTTTTGATATAAATGTCGAAAATCTTTCGATATCGAACAAAAATCCTTCGATATCGAACAAATACATTGATACCATTAAAATACTGCAGAAAAAATCTAAAAGGCCATGCATTATAGGTGTTTTAAACGCTACTTAACATATCCTATGTTACTAGATAAATACAACATGCTCACACTTAGTGACAGACGCAAATATCTGGAAGTAACTACATTGCATAAACTAGTCAATAATTTTTACGACTGTATTGATTGTATTGATTGTTTGTTTTTGTCTGTAACACACCCTAGTATTTTGTGTCACAGAAATCTTATTTTATGTTCGTGTAAGTGTACGGACGCATACATGTGTGCATGTGACGTGTACGTGTGTACCTTACCTACTTACTTACTTATTAGTTATTATTTAGTTCCGTCGTAAGTAGTTTTAAGCCCAAAACATTACGTGTTACTCTGTGAATAACGACGTGGGCTACATTATTAACAATCTGTTCATTCGTAACCTGTTATTTGTATTGATACTTATAATGTAGCTGTTTGTTATTCCGATTTAATAAATAAATAAGTAAATAAAATCATTTGATAACGATCAAAAATTATTCGACTCGCCGATTTTGCGTCAGTCACACTTTTCAAAATAACATTCCCGCCTGACCCTTAGGCCACGAATCACGCGGGCTAACCTCGTCTTTTTTTGAAAATGTATGCAAGTGTAGAAAGCGAGAAACTTGGAATTTCGACTGCTTACACAGTGCAGAGGTTTAAATTCGCGTATTCTTTTTATCTCAAAGTGGTTCTTCTGCAGTTGATTTATTCTGCAACTTTGATAACAAAGAACATTTCTCAATAGAGATATATATTAGTGCCTATCCGTTGTGTATCTAAGATTCCCAAATAATCAGGATTCTAATAGCTAATTAGTTCGTGGTACAGGTTATAAATACGGAAAAGATTTAGATTATTATCAAGATTTCTGTACATACGCCATTCCTAAAGTATTTGCCCCCCATTGAGGGCGCCCTGCCAAAAGAGCCGCTCTCCATACACGTGTAGTCGTTTTCCGATCCTTTGATATTTGTTGAAGGATATCCCATAAATTAAATCCGAATCATTTATTACCCGTTGCCAAATTCTTTTATTTTTATAGGCCATTCTATTAAAATCCAATGTCTGATTACCTATTTGTTATCTTATAATTAAGATTTCTCCTTCCGTTGCTACGCAAAGGTTCAATGCTAATCAAAATGTTTTAAGCAGTAATTATGATATTTATGAATGAAAATTCAAAAAGCCATAATACTAGTAGAAATGCACATGCTATCATTCTAAAACTAAATGAGAAACAAAAATTTGTTTGTCGCAAAAATTTTGTCTTCATAATTTCATATCGATATAAAAGAAACTAATGATTTTGAGTGTATTTCATGCTTTAATTGGCTTTATTGGGTTGATAGAAAAGTTCTTGGTACTTCGACCACCGCGGCGAGAGCGGGAGACGTTCGTCTAGACCAGTAGTTCCCAAACTTATTTTTCTCGTGGACCACTTTCAAAATTTTACTGGTTTCGGTGGACCCCCTGCTGCTACATTTCTACCACATTCTTAAAGTCGCCAAAAAATAAAAATTGTGTCACTTCTGAGTTCTGTCCCTATATTTCGATATGTAAAATAAAAACGAAAAATGGTACATTTTATATCACTTTATTTATTAAAAGAATAGAATTACAAGAAAAAAATATTAAGGTAATATAGGTTCAGGTCATAATTTTAATTAATGGGAAGGATGTATCTGATGGAGTGTCAGCAAACGATCAATGTTTGGCTTTATTTTTGTGAGCAATAACCGCAAATCCCCCCGCTCTGTGATGTTTAATTTGCTCCTTTTTTTTGTTAAGAGGTTTGTAACGGCACTAAAACTCCTTTCGACAAGATATGACGAGGGAAAAGCTATTAAAAATTTCCTTGCGATTTCCCACAGTCCAGGATATTTTTCGGGTATTTCTGCTTGCAGCCAAAATGTTGGGTAGCCTTTTCTAAATTTCACCTTCAGCTCCTCATTAGTGCTTAGCTCGAGCAGCTCCTCTTGTAATACAACATTGGCCACTTCCGTTTCATCAAATGGATTTATTATCCATGGTGGTATATCCATCGTCAGTATATCTTCAAACCTGGTTTTGAAGTCATCATGCAGGGCACTTAAATGTTGACTGTAGGTATGGATATCCTCATCAATACATTCTACCTGCGACAAGTTTGGAAATTGAGAGAATTCGCGCCGACTAATGTTTTGCTTCATAAATTTCAATTTCCCAAGAAAAGCCGAAATTATCCCCTTTGTTTTTATTAAATTCAGGCTGTCCCCTTGTAACTGCAAGTTAATATCATTAAATTTTTTAAACAAATCTGTCAAATACGCAATGTCTGCTTTGAATTTGATCAAGTTTTCTTTTAAATCTGGATCTCTACTTTCTAAGAACTCTAATATGGAATCGAAAACAGAGTAAAATCTCGTTAAGCATGCACCTTTCGACAACCAGCGTACTTCAGTATGTAAGAGCAGTCGTTGGAAGTCTTCATCATTTTCGTCGCACAATTGAGCAAATAAACGTGTATTCAATGCATTGCTTCTGATTTTGTTGACAGCTTTTATTACAAAATGAAGAGATTGGTTCAACCTGTCACTTAAATGTTTTGCCACAAGATGTTGTCGGTGGATTACGCAATGAATAGCTGTAAGTCCTGGTATAATTCTTTTGAGATGACTTATAAACCCACGATATCGCCCGACCATTGCAGGAGCTCCGTCTGTTGCCACTGAAATAATGTTTGTAAATGGGATCGATTTTTCCGTAAAAAAATTACTCAGGACATTAAATATTGATTCGCCTTTAGTGTCAGTCTCCAAAGTTCTGGCAAATAGCAATTCTTCGTGAATTTCTTCCTCAACAATAAATCGGACATATGCCAATAGTAATGCTTCATTACTGGGTAACGTTGACTCGTCCAGTTGTATAGAAAAATGAGTTTTTTGCAGATGATTGCACAAAAAGCTTTCGATATCAGAGCTCATTTCATCAATGCGTCTTTGTACAGTATTGTTACTTAATGGAATTCTTTTTAGTACGTCAAATGGAGATTTGTGCAAAACAGTTTTTAAAACCTCTTCAACAGCGGGTAAAATTAATTGTTCTCCGATAGTGTGCGGTTTTCCAGATTTTGCTATAAGTAATGAGATATTGTAAGGTGCCCGCAAGCCATCATCGTTACTTTGAGATGTTGAAGCGAACATACTGTGCATGGTGGGTCTCTTTCCATATTTTTCTTTCAATGTTTGAAAATATTTTAAATCTTTACCTATTTTATCAGTATGACACCTTTTTAGATGATCTTCGAGCTTTGATGGTTTCATAGAGTCATTGCTCAAAACTTTGTTGCATAATAGGCACATGGGCAATTGTTTGTCTGCCTCTGATGGAACAAAACCATATTTCAAATAATCGACACTATATTGTCGACATTTTTTCTTTGCTGTAGCCATGTTTCGTGTCAGTTACCTTACCTGTAAAAAAAATGTTTTAGTAACCAAGTTTTTTTCTGAATATAGGTATCACACCGCAGCCTTTGTCAGCACGCGGAAATAGAATTACGGCTTGTAAAGGGACCAACTAATAAACCGCTGAGACAAATACAAACGTTTTCACAAAACGGTATCAATTTTAAAGTACATAATTTACCACTAATTTTTAATAGTATAAATAAAAATTAGTGTACTCAGTATCGAATACTGATCATATTTGTGTAGGAAAAAATAAACGTCGAAATCCCAAAATTGTCCATAAAAACGATAACTAACATTTTATTAAATCAATGAGTTCACGCGCTCCGTGTATTTGCGTATTTTTTGTCTGCGGCTTCATTGTTAAAACGTGACAAACAGGCATCGAAGTTCAAGCCCCGCCCTTTTCCCGTCGCCCGCGCACCGCTCGCTCTTTCCGAAAAGGAATAGTTTTGATAAAATAGTTACTTCAAAATCAATTTAACATGATTATGAAATTACTGTTTTATAAAATTAGTAGTTATTTGCAAGAAAAATTACAAAATTAATTGCTCTGCAATATTGCTTATTCGGCCTTTTTAGAGAGGCAGTGCTTCTCTCGTGAAAAAACAATTGAATAAAACGTGCTGTGTTTGTCTTCAAATCGAAAGAGGACAATTAAAATATCTGTAAGTTACTAAGTTACCTATCTATACAGGCCGTTGTGATCAACCGACTAGTACACGTAAACAAAATACTTAAGTACTATAACAAAAAAAGGTAGGTTACTTACTTTTCTCCGGCACTAGCAAACACAGATATAAATTTTCTCACAACTTTTTTCCAAATTCCGCCTTGTTTTCGAAATTCCGGAAACAAATGAATGCGTTTGGTTGCCTTTGGCATCAAGTATTTATAGTGTTGATCAAGTTCATGTCTGAACAAGCATTAAGCATTGTCGGGCGGATAGCGCTTTGCAAGTCTGTACACGAAATTGTACGTAATATCGAATACACAAGTTTGGACAAGTAACAGTCGCTTGCCTTATTAAAATATTATCTGCTTAGATAGGTACTTAAAACAATGTAGGTAGGCCCTTATAAAAACTATGCTTACATTTTTGCTCTTTACTATCAAAAGCAGATAAATTTTCGTGGACCCCCATTAACATCTTATGGACCCCCATTTTTTGTTCACGCCTACGTAGACCCCCAGCAAGTCTCCCGTGGACCCCTGGGGGTCCACCTGGACCACTTTGGGAATCACTGGTCTAGACGGTCTAGACTGAACTTTTTTAAAAATAACCTGTTTTTTTAGAAAAAAAAAATACTATTCGTCTGCCGTTAGTTTGGGATTTTGTGTATCAAATATTAAAAATAATTAGTATGTAAAATGAGTCATACATGTCAAAAATAGGGCTCCAAACCTCCATTGACATTTTTCCGTTCTGGTGCTCCCACACTGCTTTTAGAAAATATTTACCAACGTTAGTAAACATTTTTAAACAAAAATTGTTAGCTAAGATATTGTAACAAAATAAAACATTTGTTATCTTTGCTCCAACTAAATTTTGTAGATATTCAATTTCAGAACTGCCCATTCTTAAAAAATCTTTTAAGCAACCATCAATGCCCAAAACACTGTACTTTTCTCTAGCTTTTGGCGCATCCAATAAGAGCGCTTTAAGTACCTTTTTTAAACAAAAAATAAAAGGTATTCCAATGAGCAAATCTTATTCCATTTTCGTTAAGACGCTTCAGAATGCAAAACCAAACTGCGAGTCAATGTGTTTTTAAATGTTATAAAATGTTAGTAAACATTTTTCATGAGTGCTCCTAGCACTTAAAACATCTAACAGTTCCTAACAGAATGTAACAATTGCTAACATTTGTTAGTAAATGTTTTAGTGTTAGATAATGATTGTAAACATTTTCTAACGGCAGTGTGGGAGCACTATTCATTATGGAATGATGGAATGGAATGTAGAAATGGACTAAATTAAATCTATGCATTTTTGACCACAGTGCGTCTACATATTTCTTCATTTTTTGTCTTACAATCTTCCCCAGCTTACGCTTCCGTGGTCAAGGTAAGCTTTAAACATGATCGTAGAGATATAGCGGTATAACATAGATTACAATTTTAACAACAGATTAATGAGAACAGGGGGAACTGTACTTCACCTTTTTTTACAGGGAAACTAGATCTTTATAGGATATGATCGGCACGTTTCGTCACGGCAGTATTCTTAAAAAGGCATTTGCCACAGAACATCGGCTATATTTTTCACAAATAAAATCGGCATAACGTACTCTGTTAATCAAAAAACGAGATTCCCGAAAAATTTAAGTGAAAAGTTTACTTCCATTTAAACTTAGTAGATAAATTGTTAGAAGTTCTTGCTTGTACCCTTTATTTGTTACAAATGTTAAAGTATCTACAACAGAAACAAATATACATAGTAGACGGGTAAATCACGAACGTGAACTGCAGCACACTAACAAATAAGTAAACTTGAAGAAAGGCATGCCCCAACTTGGAAATTCGGTCCTGGAGTGCTGTTTTTGAAAAGTGTGATTCACGCAAATTCGGCTAATCGAATATTTTTTTGTCGATATCAAACGATTTTCATTCGTTAATGAAGGATTTTTGTTCGACCTATATGTACATACATTTTGTAAATAGCACCCCTGGACATCGGAAAATACGAAATAAACAAGAAACTATTGAGTTAGCGTGTGTTGTGTTGCATCCTTTTTTTTGTTCGGTTATTAATCTAAGTATGAAGGTAGATCATAAGTAACCAAAGTAGGAGTTTATTTTAGGGCCGCTACACGAAAACCTCTTACGTATAAAGTTATCACACATACAAATTCGCTCAAATATGTCTACGAAAATCGCTGCAAAGACTACAAGCAATAATAAAGTGACGTCAACATCAATTATTTGTATTATTTGTCAAAAATGTAATAAATCTGTCGACATTAAAAGTGCTATAAAATGCTCTCATTGTACAAATTATGAATTGGACTGTGCCGGCTACTCTGAAAAATTGTGGAATATATTAGAGACAGACAAAAAAAAGTGGAAATGTAAAAACTGTAGGTATAGAACTAGAAGACTAAGGATTCGTTAGCACTTAATAACAGCAACATATCATACGTAACAAAACGAAAAAAATCGCCACTGGAACCAAATAAACCTTCACCATATACACCACTAAATTCATCATGTCGGCTTCATATCGGCTTATATTACAGGTTCTTACCGAAAGAAATGTAACTGACCTAATGGACGATTCTTTCATGAGTACCTTTAGTCAAAAAGTGCCGATTGTACCGCAACAGATGTCATAACACTGAACAAATTAAAGGAGCACAATAGAAAACTTAGAACGGAATTAGAAGTATCAGTACAAGAGTTAGAAAATATAATTTTAGAAAATAATCCATTAAAAAGACAAATTAATAAATTAATAGAAGAAAATAAAACATTGAAAACGTTATGCCAATCACCTTTAACAGAAAACCAGTTCAATAGTAGTGTAAAATATAAATATCTCAGATATATTTTCAACTCCTTTAAATAATATTTCGATGGAGTTGGAGACACCAGAAGAAGAAGACACTAAAATGAAAATAGCAGACATTGAAAATAAAATAAGAAAATTAGAAGGAGAAATGGAACAACTTAAAATTAGCGTAACCATATTAAAAAATAACTTGCCGAAAGAAGATAAGGAAAGCACCTTTTACAAAAATCAAACCTCCATGGGAATTGCAAATCAATTTTTTTTTTATATATTTGGTACACAAAAATGTTCAAATATAGCATCAGCGCTAATTCATTCAAGAAAAAATTCAAAATACTAAGAATACATGGTCGTCTCAGAAATTAAGCCTAATGCTCTTACTTCGGATGTTACAAGGAACTGTTTCACTAATCTAAAATTGAATATGATAAGCTGCTATTATGTGTAGGTGAAAATAACTATGATTTAAAAGTTCTGATTTTGCATTAAAACAATTGTGTATGAAGTTTGGGAATAATGACATACTTGTACTAAATATATTTTCGAATGATTATATCGACGTGAACAATATTAATATGGCATTTCGTGATACTTGTTCCACTTATAAAAATAGTAATTTTGTAAAATGCAAGAATATCAATGTATATCATTTATGTCAATCAATTAACCACATCATTGACTCTTTAGATTATAGCAAAAAATACTTGAATTTTAAAGAATTAAAAAACTTATATTAGCTAGCTACAAAACTAAAAATGTTGACGAGTATAATGAAAATAAGTTTACACAGAGTTGCAAGGGTAAAATAACATACTACTTTAAGCGTCAATATTCTCAACCCCCTATTGAAAATGTAAGGCCAGAAGCAATAACAAAAAAAAAGACATTACTTAATTACTTTTCGAAAATTGAAAAATCCAAATTTTTCCGTACCTAGTAAAAGGTTAAGGTCAAAAATTAAGAGAGATAAAAATAATGAGTTCAACATTTTTCACCAAAATACCAAGTATTCTAAATAAAAAAGGCATATTAGAAGTAACGCTTTAGGAACTTAAAGAATAAATAAACACCCGGATGTAATGTGTTTTTCAGAATCATTTCTAAAGGACGGGCGTGAAAAATTAGATCATATACATATGTATATGATCTAAGCATCACTTGGTGGTGGGAATGTCATATACATATGATGTAACATAGAAAATGCTTCGACTGATGTTTTATTCCTCCATCTCTCTGATCACGAAACAGCACAGATGAATAGCTTTAACATAGAAACGAACTGTACCAGACCTAAATTATATATGATCTATAGAAGAGATTATAGTTTTGATAATATTTGCAAATTTCGTGAATGCCTCCGTTGTCCTCGGCGGAGATCTATGAGGAAACAAACATAGATAATGCATTCACCCGCTTTCATGAATTTATGAAAATATGAAATAAAAATAACAAAAGAAAATATATTAGTCTAGGTTTGAAAATTTGTTGTAAAAGTAAAAGATTATTAAGATACCGTTACTATAAGAATAAAACTGAATAAGAAACGCTATTTAACGTACTCACAACTATTGAAAAATGTATCCTTAAAGCAAAAAAGAACACAAATATGGCTTTCAGCGATTAAAGTAAAAACAAAACTAAGGCTACATGGGCTGTAATAAAAAACGTAATAATCAACAATTAAATGAACGTAATGACTTCGCAAATGCATTTAATTTCATTACTCTGACTAATAATAATATGACTACCAGTAATCATGATTATGGCAGGCGTCCAATTTCTATTGCAATAGCCCAGTTTAAATCCATCCAAACTTCATCACCATAACCCATTTATTCTTTTCACCTATTAGAAATAGTTCCTCCTCCTGCCGAGACCTGTTCATGGAAATGTCAACTATTGATATAGTCGAGAACGGGTTTTGGCAGGAGCACCACATGACATCAACTTCTCCAAAGGGCCTCTACGTGTTGGATCCATATCCCCGCGCAAGCCTCTCAAAGGACCGGGGTAACCCGTGAATCCCAAACGGAGATACATAATAATATGACTACCAATAATATGACAAATAGTAATTTGATATCAAATGGAAGTACCCAAACATGCTCAAATAAAACGTTACCTAATTCCTTCTTTTTAGAACTAATGTCGGAGAAGAAGGTGACAGTAGAAATCTCTTCCCTTAAAAATACTAATTCAGAAGGATATGATGGTGTTATGCTCGACCGCCGCAAAGGGAATTACTTCCCACCAGGCGAGGTGTTATGCCTGGGGAAACGCGGCTCCGACGATGGTTTGTCGGAGGTTGTATATATGCTCCAATTATCAGAAACTCTGATATCGCGTTTCAGTCCTCCATTCTAATTAGGCTTTTTGTATGGGAATTTCTGTTTTTCTCTTTAGCGCCATCTGTTGCGTAGGAGTTGTAGTTATTATACTGTGCGATGGTGTCGCCACAGAGTTAACACAAAAATAATAAAATATTGCTGTCCTGAAATAATCACGGTGCTTACTCACCTTATAAATTTGTCCTTCTCTTCTGGCACCTCCCGAATGCACTTAAACTTTCTTTGGTGAAACCATTATATAAGAAAGGATTACGAAATGATATCAACAACTATCGACCAATTACCCTCTTATCAATATTTTCAAAAATATTTGAAAAATGTATGTTTAAACGGTTAATGAATTTTTGTAACAAATATGACATAATAAACGAAAATCAGTTTGGATTTCAAAAAAACAAGTCCACTGATTTGGCATTAAACACACTAGTAAACACAATCCTTAGCAGTTTAAATAGTAAGCACTTAACTACCGGACTTTTCTTTGATTTGTCTAAAGCGTATGATTATGTTCAACACGATAAGCTTTCGAATAAATGTGATAGGATTGGTATAAGGGGGATTGCTTTGCAGTGGATATCGTCATACATCGGATGGGTATCAAGGTGTTATGGTCAGTAATATACCAAACAATGAAATGTATTCTTGTACATCATCCTATAAAAAAGTAAACAGTGGTGTACCTCAGGGCAGTGTATTGGGTCCGTTGTTGTTCTTAATATATATTAATGACATTTTCAGTATAACAAATAATAATTGTATTTTATATGATGATGACATTTTTATAAATGTAACCACTGATGTGAAAAAACGTAATAATAGTAAAACTATTAAACATAAAAATGACATTAATAACAGGGTTGACAAAATTTTTAAATGGCTTCATGAAACATTAATCTAAATAAATATAAAAAATAATACAATTTAGTAATTCTAAACACCCACGCTGTAATTTTACATTAAATGTAAACAAAATAAATAGAGTCACAAATACTAAATTCTTAGGAGTCATAATTAATCATGACTTAAATTGGAAGGACCAAATTGATGGCATCTGTAAGCGAACTAATCAGTTTGTATATGCGCTCATGCAGGTCAAAAAGGCAACAGATACTAAAACGGCTATTAAATGTTACCATGCATATGTAGGGTCGGTACTGCGCTACGGTATAATGATGTGGGGCTATAGTACAGACAGGCATAAGATATTCGTAGCTCAGAAAAATACATAAGGGCTATATGTGAAGTACCTCCACGCACCACATGTAGACCGTAATTTGAAAAATTAGGTATTTTGACATTACCATCACTCTATATTTATGAAATATGCTTGTTCGTACATATGAACATAAAATTATTTAAAAAGGCTGGTGATGTAAGTAATAGACTACAACGAAACCCACATAGACTTATATTAGAGAATGTATCAACATCTAAAAAATGTTGTAACAGCCCACTTAATATGTGTATATTCGTATCTACAATTCTTTACCGGATAATATGATACATTTGAATACATATGAATTTAAAGAGAAACTGAGCGAATGGCTATGTAAAAACACATTTTATAACATTAATGAATTTTTGGCCATGTTATGTAATTATTTTTTAATTTATTTCTTTGACATTGCATGTAGTTCAAGGACTTAATGACATTTTGTGTTTTATGTTTTCATGTTTAATTAATTCAATTATGCTTGATTTTATTTAATTATGAATAACCTTATTATTCGCATGTCATTAAATGTGACAAAACATGTGATCCAATATGTGAGAAACGTAACACCAATATACATACCATGTTTTTCGTGAATAAAGATATTTATCATTATTATTATCTACAAGAGCTACATTTCCGGATTGTTATAAAAGAGTTGGAAGTCTTATTAAGCAGATATATTAAACCATTTTAGATTTAAACCTTCACAGTTTCCTTAAATGGTACTTATATTAATTATCAAAACAATTGAGATCTTTATCGATTCAGCCCACATCAGCGGCTCATTTCACATCGAATGGTTTCGGAGTACATGAAAACGTTTCAGTTTTTCCCAAAGTAGGTACTACTGAATGACATTGGGCATTATTTCATACCGCCTGCCGTCGTCAACCAACTTCCTTAGGGTTTTTTAGTGTAATCAATAATCATCCACCCAATTGTTTATTAACCACGTCGGGAGCTGAGAGGCGATTCTGAAAAACTTCAAAAAACAGAGTGTACGAGAACTACTGAGAATACTGAGTCTTCTGTAGTTCCTTAAGTCCCTCTGCAGGAACTACAAACACAACGAATGCTCAGTAGTTCCTCCAAAGGAACTGCGAAAGGAACTCTGAGAACAAAGGGATAAATTGAACATGTAACCCACCGACAACCACCGGTGGTCTATTCTTAAAATCACACTACCAAGTTTCAAGTTGACAACAATACATTTAAATATCAGAAAAAATACCTATTGATTTAGCCCACATGACACGAGATGCTCACCAGGTCACGCACGGCTCTGTCAGTTGCGCCACCTGCTTTTGGCTTCATGGGATATTTTTATCTTGTACTGGATCTTACATATCCAGCATTTGTTTGCCTACCATCGCCAAATATATTTATGTAAATACCTGATCGTATTTCAAATTAGAGTGGTTAAAGACTATTGCTATGTTGTAAGTCTGCAGACTGAAAACACAAACTTTGTTGTATTGTAACACCTACTTAATGTAATGCATGTTCTACAAATAAATTATTCTAATACTGAATAACAAGTGTAGGATTTTCGAGATAAAAGTGGTTTTATATTTAAGCGTAAAGACTCCTCCTGTATTTAAAAATATCCTCCTCAAAGGTAGAAGGTTCTAAGTAAGAAGAAAAAATAGAAAAAAACAAATATAAAAGCTTTGCTCGTTGCATGAAAGCATAGCATGAAAGCTCTGATGTTGTAAGTACAGATTGTATGCTTAAAATAATTTGTATAACAACAACAAACGAGAAAGTCTGACTTCATGATGTGGTCGACCATGTCCAAAAAATACGACTTATTATTGAAATTATCTGGCCAAACGTGGACGACCATATCATTAAACGCTGACGTTTTAATGATATGGTCGATTCTGTTTTGGCCATATCATGAAAAGGTCACATTTCATGAAATGATGATCGACCACATCATGAAATGATCAATGTGAGTGACCCGTGAAATCTTTTCTCATAATATTTGCCTCCATTTACAGAGGACAAAAAGGGACATTTCAAAGTCAAACTGGATTACTCTAGGACCATAGAGTTTCTTTCAAAAATTAAGTTAACTGTTAATTTCACAGTACGCCGAACTTTCGAGAACATTTTTATGTAAAAGATTATAAAGGAGGCTGAAACTTTTAACGACCGGCACCTAATTATCCTTATATGACAGATCCCTAGACTGGATGCTTGTTTCGTTATTATATATCAATATACTAGTTGTGCTCGCGACTTCGTCCGCGTAACTTTCGATTATATACTTTAGAATCAGAATCAGAATTTATTGCGTTTCACGAATTCTACTAGTACTTTCCTTTCTATAGGATGCTATCGAACTCCTGTTGTGGTGTTACTTATTATCTATTCTCCGTCATTTCAGAGTTGTACACAAAAAAGGAATTAATGTTAGTACATAATATTTGAAAGGTTTTTAATAGCCTTAGCTATCCCACTGCTGGGCAAAGGCCTCTCCTTTAGATTTCCACGCATTTCGGCCAAGAGCAGTTTGATGCCATCCATTGTCGAATATTCTTCATATAGCGTAATATTTCAATTTCTATCATGACGAATATTTTTAATCTTGTCAATTGATTTTGTATTTTACACGATATGATTGCCACCATTCTATGCTTTCGCTTGGCGACTTGTATGATATCATACAAATATCAAATAGGTACAGACTTTAAAAAAATACCAGCCAAATATTTGACAGTGTGTTGATATAATATACAAAACATAGATACAGAATCATGTCAGCTGACCAATAGAATGGTATGGGATATTAACAAATTTAACCCTTTCCCTAATTTTAAGTAAAAATTTGCCTAGTGTTAAAAAATTGATTATATCTTCATATTAATCTTTTAGTGTCTGATCATAACTCGACAACTGTAAACCCTAAAAGCTCAACATACTCGTAATTCACAAATTGCCGAAAGTGATGCTAGGTGACGTAATCTTAATACATAACATCAATATCTGAATATTTCCGAAAGGAAAATGCCTATATTATCGCCCGCTGAGCGCTTTAGCCAAACCATTGTATTAGTTTCTTCAGCTTTAAAAACCTAGAAGGAGCGTCCCTTAGAAAGCACGTTAGGTACTCTGCGTACATGATGACACGAGCACGGAAGATGTGATCTTCCTATTGGTATAGGTATGAAACAAACGGCATAATTTCTTATTAAAATTCATTCATTTCTAGTGGGTTAGATGGTCAGTTGACCCTGTACCTTGATGTCAGAGTTATTCGGACCCGCCTTTCAGACTTTGTCGTGATTGGTTTTAAAATGAGAACTCTTAAGGCATGAAGGGACACATTGTGGTGGCAAAATAACATAATTGAATAAGCAAAGTATTTTTTTTAACTTATGACGACAAAAAGTCACTCGAGTACTTCATGATGCATACACGTACAAGTCAAACACACAACCCTTCTATTTAAGCTTCGCCGCAATAGGTTAATCATAGACAATATGTAGTTATCTCATCCTAGAGTCGGGGTTTTCATCGATTGTCATAAATTGTGCCTCGTGAGATTTCTTGATAATAGATTTTCTTTTACTATGACGAAGGTGAAACTCTCTTTAAGCGACACAAATAAATTGAAATTGTCTTCCTTTTTTGACGATTTATTTTCACTAAGTATATGTCCAGGGCAGAAAACACCCGAAATAAATATTTATACCTAGATAAAGTTTGATTAATTTTGTATCATGTACCTTTTTTTTTTTTTTTTTTTTTTGTTAACGGACGGGAAATGCATTTACGCACAAAGTGTGGGACTCCCAGGCAGAGTGCCTGGACTACCCACTAAAACCCCTCCGGCGTTTCCGCACCGGCTGTTGAGGGCGCCATGGGGTCGCGTTAGCATTCTACCACGACGCCCTCCAGCCATGGCCTTTCGGCCCCCTCATATGGCCTTTCGCCCCCCCCCCAAATCGGGCAGTGGCCCATAAATGGACCACGCCCGTCCCCCAAACCCACATCCATTCGCCGTCTCATCATAGACGGCGGTGGAGTGGGCTGTTGGCAGAAATTGGCCGACAGTCAACAAGACCCCGACTACCAGGGAGTTATTAACTGTCACCCAGGGTGCACCGTCCCGAATCCCTTGTCAGCCGCTCTCACCGGATCCTTGGGATCAAGTGAGAATGCAAAGCTTTCAAAGGACCGGGCACTCGAGGAGGTTCTCTGCCCTGCACCCCTTGTATCATGTACCTAACTCAACCACAGATTGGGTAATAGTGACTCGAACGACACTTTTTCTAGGCTTAACGGACCCTAGGGCCCTATTTTTGAAAAGTATGATGTATATACGTTCAAACGTATTTCATGAGACATACTTTTCAAAAATAGGGCTCCTGCGCTCTGAAGCAATCGGCTAAGAACACTCTGAGATGAGAGAGACTCTCTTCTTAGTTTCTTAAACCTAATTACCTTGAGGACGTCCATCACTCAAACTCATTCGAGCGCCTTAAGGAAGTCCTCGAACTTTTCTTGAAAACAACAGTCTTATTAGGTTGCTTGAACAAATTCCAATGAGGAACGACACAGGTTATAATAACAGTGCTAAACACAAAAATTTAAAATTACTAAAGAATCATTTTTATATCAATTTAACATAAACAAAACATAAATAGCAATTGCTATTGAGCGCGGGAATGTGGCTGGTGTTCTTGGAACCATGCCACAGCGACTCCAGTTTTTTATTTATATTTTTAAGTTTTTAGTTTTAATTTAATTTTAGTTAGTAGGTTAGTTTAATTTTTTGTTTATGATAAATTAAATAAACAAACGAATAAAGTTAAAAATAAAATAAAAAAAGATACCTAGGCCAAAAGTGGCAAACACCCGATTTATATCCACTTTTTTCAAGGACGCCTCAAGGTGCCTCTCGACCAACCTTATATTGATGAGAAATCATCTCAAGTCAAGCAAGCTGGTGACAACTAATCATACCAATGAGGTGGAGTAAGGTTGAGTCGAGTTTGTGTGAAGGTTTAAGAATATGGGTGTTATAGTCTTAGAAGTAATAAGTGGGATCGAGGTAACAAGTACAAAAGACTACTACTACCTATCAAAAATCTTTGAATTTTATTTATATTTATTAGTTTGCGTAACTTGATGTTTAAGAAAATACCCCTGTGGCTGTGTATCGTTCATCTGGTGAATAATTTTACATGAATTAATTAGTATGCTATTTGCAATTTCGAAAATGCATATGCTCAAAGTTGATTGGTGTAAAGGCCTCTATCTAAAATCAAAGATGTTTTTTTTATAGTAAACACAAAAAAAAAAATCAAAAAAATATGACATCTGTCTCCACAGTAAATTTTGAATTATGATCAATAGATGCTAAAGATGCTTTTGCTATACTGGATTTGAGTTTCTGGAAACAATCTCTAGCCTCTTCTGGTCCTGTCTCACGATTAGAAGTACCCGGAACTGATTCAGGCGGCATTGTCAAAGCATATTCGAATTCTTCATTGTTTTCGATCACGTCCTGTTGACGAGGCAAAGGGGCAATCTGACTATTAGAAACAGTGCATTCTCGTCCATCGGAAAGTCGCACGTGTGAATAATGCGGATTCGCTTCTAATATTTCAGCTTCTTCAACTATCGGATCGTATTTGGAAGCTGATGGCAATGAATTTCCGTTCGGAGAACGACGAGGATGTCGGAACAATCTCTCATGTGGTGTAGCGTTAGTTGAAGTACAGAAAAGAGATCTTATAGGATGTAATGCGTTTAAGTAAACTTGTTCCCAGTTATGTACACTCATGTTTTTAGATCGTAGACTAAGTTGAATGGTCCGCCAAAATGTACCATTTAGACGTTCGACTTGGCCGTTCCCCTGGGGGTGATAAGGCGTTGTCCGACTCATTGCTATGCCCAGGGGAGTCAAAAATTTCCTTAATTCTTCGGATATAAATAAAGATCCCTGTCTGAATAGACGTATTGCGGAAATCCAAATGTATGAAAAAGATCTTTAAAACATCTGATTACAGTGTCTGATGACAAATCACTGCAAGGATAAGCGAAAGGAAATCTTGTATATTCATCAATAATCGTCAGTAAATATCGATTTCGTGTATTTGAAGGAAGCAATGGCTTTTATGAGTTTACCGTTTGATTTAAAGAAACGTGGCTTAATTTCGGCACATATCTTGCAAGATGCTGTCATTGTTCTGATATCTTCAATTGAAAAAGGTAAATTCTTTTGCCTTATCCAGTGGAACATTCTAGTAATACCTAGATGACACAATTGATTGTGTAGCTCTTATAGGCGTGATGTAGGATTCGTAGTGGCACACACTACTCTAGAGAAAGCATCGGCCACAGTATTTTCGCGTCCTGGGCGATAGATTATGTCGTATTTGTAGCAAGATAATTCTAGACGCCAACGTTCTATCTTTTCATTCTTTATCTTGCTGGAATGTGTTTGATTGAACATGAAAGCGACTGACATGTATGAAATGTCTACCAATTAGATAGTGACGCCACTTTCGCAATGCTTCTACTATTGCACTCGCTTCTTTTTCAATTGACGAATGCCCACGTTCAGTATTAGACAACGAACGTGATAAAAATGCGACAGGTCGTCCGTTTTGCGATAAAGTGGTACCGATAGAATGCTCCGAAGCATCTGTCTCCGCAGTAAATCTTGAATTATGATCAATAGATGCTAAAGATGCTTTTGCTATACTGGATTTGAGTTTCTGGAAACAATCTTTAGCTTCTTCGGTAACTGGAAATTGTTTGATGTCTATCAAAGGTCTGATGTAGTATGAAAAATTTTGAATCCACTTTGAGTAATGAGCAAGTAATCCTAAAGAACGTTTGAGTGATGCTGAATCTGTCGGAATAGGGAGATCTAGAAGAGGTTTCAACCTTTCATCATCAGGTTTGATGATATTGTTTGCAATTTTATAGCCTAGGAGGCTAATACTACTACATCTAAAAGTACATTTTTGTTCATTCAATGTGAGTTTGTACTTTTTTACAATATTCATAAAAACTTGCAGATTTCTATCATGGTCTTCCTTGTTAATTCCGCAGACAGTGACGTCATCAAGATCTTCATCGCCCTTTAGGTTTTCTGTCTGTATGATGTATTGAATAGTTCTTTGAAATGCTGCTACGCCGTTGGTTACGCCAAACGGAATACAAGTGAATTGATATAAAGCACCGCATGCTTCAAATGCTGTATATTTTCGTTCAGTTGATAAAATTTAAATTTGGTGATATGCGCTTTTTAAATCAATTTGACTGAAATAGTTATATTTTGCAACGTTCGAAACCAATGATTCAATATTTGGTAACGGATATGCATCAAGTTCAGTAAATTTATTGATAGTTAATGAGTAATCAATGAGAAGTCTTTTTCTATGTCTAGTGCCACCCGTTACTAGAACTTGAGCACGCCATGGAGATGTACTTGGCTCTATGACACCATCTCTTAACAATGCGGTTATTTCCTGTTGTATGAAAGCCTCGTCAGCTTCTGAATAACGTTTGGACTGTTTGTAAGCCACAGGTTTAATATTTCGCGAGAGATTTGTAAATAAGGAAACAGGAGGAACTGATGCTTCCATTACGCACACATGCAAGGTATCCATATATCCTCCGAATTCAATTTCCAATTTCTTATGCTTCCTTAGTATATCGTGTCCAATAATTACGTCAGAGCATAAATTGCTGACTACACGTAAAGGATGTCGGGGATGAATATGTTTTCCTATAGTTATTGTAGCATAACAACGTAACTGCTACATGCAAATGTGACACTTTGCTTATAAGAATTTATTTTTATTTTGAGGTCTTGAGCCACTTTTCTATCTATGAAAGTTAGAGAACTTCCTGAATCAATAAGAGCGTCAGCTTTGTGTTGATTCAACAAAATTGAAGTAATTGCTTGGAGGTGAAGCTGCTGTTATGCAAGATGATTCCGTTTCGTTAAAATCTGTAGAAAATGTAGCATTTGTGACTGGATTGCTACTTCGATATACTGATGCAAAATGACTTTTTTTTTGAGCATTTTTGACATATCGCATTAAACGCTGGACATTTTATACGTTGATGAATATTTTTGCTGCCACAAAAGTAACATTGTTTAGTACTAGTTGAATTCCTGGTATAAGTGTCAGCTTTAATATTTTTAACTGCGTGTAACTGCGCTGGGTAAGAGTCACTAGAACTGGCATATGCCGACGAATTATTTTCAGCAGTTTCTAGTGCGATTGCTTGATTAAATGCTTCATCCAACGTTAAATTAAAGTCCTCTAAAAGCCTCTGTCGGATTCTTTGGTTTATAATACCGGACACAAGAGCATCACGGATATGATCATTTCTATTTTGATCTGCTGTTGTAGATTTGAAATTGCATTCACTGGCTAATTGTTTGAGAATACATACATGTCTGTGATCGACTAATTTTGTTTTTGTTTTCTTGTAGCTAGACAGTACCTGGCATAAATTTCATTTTTAGGCTTTATGTATATTTGATTCAGCTGAGTAAAAGCGGAGTCGTAAGTATCGCAGTCTTGTATATGAGAGTAAACTGCAGGAGACAAATGATTAATAAGTAACATTAATTTTGAAGACTCGTGTACCTTATCAGCGATTCCAGTAGACAGAAAATTCTCAAACGTGCGTCGCCAGTGTAAGTATTCTAAATCTGCTCCTTGTACACCAGGTTCAGTTTCAAACCGATCGGGTCGAAGAAATTTGTCGAAACTGCTGGACATGTTTGTATCCAATCTTGATTTACTTTCAGCCATATTATTTATTTTAGTATTTTTCTTTTCTTTGTTTACATTATTGTGAAATAAATTGTTAAATTAAAGACAAAACCATGAGATATATGGTTATATTTCACAATAAACTAATACATGTGACAGGTTAGATTGACACGAATAAAGCATAGAGACGTTAACAAGTAAGGAGTTTACCACAGTATGTTTATATGTATATTATATGTATATGACTTTTTTACATTTGTAGATAAAGAGCATCGAAACCAAAAGTAAAACATTTCTTTCTCAATGCTCGTAGCAAAAAAAGGCTCAAAATAGAGGTTTTTTTTCTTGTATAACATAAATATATATATAAGAAGAAAAAAACCTTAAAACCAATCAAAGGTACTTATATGTACATACATATATACCTACATTACGACAAAATTATGAAGTCACCTCATAGAAGTCATTATATGACTTATTATGTCTTATAAGTTCAAAAGTATTTTAATGAATGTCTTACACGTTGTTGGGTGGGTTTTTGCTAAAATAAGCTTTTTATTTTCGAGTATTCTTTTTCTAGCAACTCTCTGGTTTTTTAATTTAGACTCGTTAATGCAACCCTCCATAGAGGTTTTCAATCGATGGTCAAGAATTCAATTTAGGCGCCACAATCGAGTTACGTCAAAGGACACTGGTTCCCGCAGGATGTACGCCGACGCCTGTCAAAAAAAGTTTAAATTGACATCATAGACTCAATATTAGTCGATATAGTCATAGACATCAGTTCCGGCCTGGGTCTGAGCAAAATTAGAATAAAATATCTGAATCACATATTTGTTACCATACTGATTTAGAAAGAGTTACCATCAGGGCAGTACAATACCACAGAATTATAAATAGTATTATACTAACGTATCTATGAATCTTTATTGCCCATGCCTACATCGAGGATATCACAAAATAAAAATTAACAGTATTGTTTTTTTTTAATATAGAGCAAAGGCGGACTTCATCTTCTTCTTCTTCGTCGTGTTGAAAACTTAAGTGTCAAGTTTTGTGCCACCACCTAGAACCTGAGATTTCGATATCAAACAAAAACATTTGAATCTTTTTTGCGTGAGTCACACTTTTTAAAAAATAGCACTCCTGTTTTTGATTTCATAAGGTCACTTCTACTGCTCATAGAAGGGCACTAAGCAAAGCAATAAGCATTTTATTGCATTAATGAAAGTTTTAAGCGAATTTTAGCACTTTGATATTTCAACATCCACAACTAAGTACCTACATACTCGTATCTGTGCACGACCTTTTTCACCATTGAAAAATTAATTAAATTTAAGGTTGCTTTGCCCAGCTCGGTTTTTAGGCCAGTAAATATTTTTAATTTATTAAACATTTAGATAATCTACTTGTAAATCAGATTTATTTTTATTTAGCTGTATAAGTGGTTAAATTATATGGAAATGTCATCTATGGAGATGACATTTCCATGAACGGGTCTCGGCAGGAGAAAGAACTATTTCTAATGAGTGAAAATAATAAATGGGCTATGGTGATGAAGTTTGGGTGGTTATGAAGTCTAGGTTATTGTCATAGTAATTCGGACACCTGCCATAATCATGACTACCTAATATTTGTGGCATGCGGTGACTCGCCACTCACTGAATAGTCGCCATGTTTGACAACAGAGGGGCAACTTTGGAATGAGCGACTAAGGGTGCCGCGAGGTGCAGCTCCGGTTTCACCATCGTGAGTTGCCTCTTGAGCGTGTTTCCCCGTTATTACCCCATTACGACTCCACTCTGGCCGGCCGGCTAAGGCAAGCCATAGGTAGGGGTCCTGCTCCATTATCGGTGTCCACTCCGACCTTGGCGAAGGAAGCACCAACAGCTCGCCACAAGCTGCCCTGCGGAGACTGACTGCACTGGGAAAGGAACCCAGTGGGCGATGGGGTCGTCACACCCTATGCCTATTTATTATTATTATTTATTTATTAATACAGTAGCAGCTTAGAGTTGATACGTGTATATCTCTGCACTTGTGTTTGACTTAGGTTTTGTTTGTGTTAGACTTATGGTCGGTACTCGGTACGCGTGGTAGTATTAACTTAAATAAATAACTTTCAGATTTCCATTACCATTGTAATGGAAATCTGGCGGTGGCGGCAAGTTCGCGAAATATTTGCAAATAAAATACATACCCTTCGTATATTGCTTTCTACAAGAACAATATATAAATTTCAGAAGAGTATAGACAAGCGGAGAATATTCACTGAGATAAATAAATAATAAGTTTTATACGGTCAAATCAGATAGATTTAGCTAGCCCCAAAGTAAGTTCGAGATTGTGTTATGGGATACTAACTCAATTATACTATACTAGAAGCCCGTCCCGACTTCGTCCAAGCCTTATAGCCTTCCTCGACCAATAGGCTACCTACACTGAAATAACTTTTCAAATCGGACCAGTAGTTCCTGAGATTAGCGCGTTCAAACAAACAAACTCTTCAGTTTATAGATAGGAGTCCGAAGAGTAGATGTGCGCTAAATAAGAATTTCCTAAAATGATTTTGGGAATATTATCGTGCTTCTGAAGGCACGTTAAGCCTTTGGTCCCGGATGCCATTTGGTGGTCGATAAAGAAACCACATCAGAGGCCGAAAGGCGGTTCCGAATAACTCTGATACCAGGGTGTAAAGGGTCGATTGATCATGTAACCCACTCGAAATTAATGAATGACCCTGGGAATAGGAGCGAAATCCCTAGCAACCGCTAGTTTTTATAATTTCAAATCCTGGAGCCATATCTTTGAAATGTATGATTCATAATAATATGTCGAATAAAAATCTTTAAATTTTGCGTGAGTCACACTTTTCAAAAATAGCACTCCTGTACTCTCAACAAATTGTATCAATAGGGCAAGTTCGAACCAAAGCGACGACGGCAACGTCCATTCCAAAACTGTTTTCTAACATTGCCCCGGCTATTTTCTTTTTCAATAAATTCAGATCAGTACACATATTTATAATTTTCACCCAAAAAGCTTCCATTTATTTATTTAGATTTAAGTCCCTCATTTAAATTTATTGTAATGAAGCTAAAAAATCAAAGAACATCGAAACCTCAATAAACGTTCCTTTCTCGATGTAAAAAGTATAAGCAAACCGGTACTGAAATATATATTAGAAATATTGTGAATAATATGATTGAATTTGAGTCTTTGCGATCTTCCGTGAAGGAAAAATTACGTTAAATTGAGAACCATGTTCAATGTATTACCAAAAGCTATGAGAGACGCTTACGTCAAAATGGAGAGCATATATTAATTTTGCAGCCCAGTGAATTTGACAGGGTTTTTAAATGTGTTTTATTTCTCGTGTTTGACAGATATCATACAATAAGAAACCTACATTTTTTAAAGATTGATAGTCTACTTTTCACTGCAGAAAATGAACGCGCAGTTGCCAAAGCATACATAAAATAAGTGCGTTTATTGGTCACGAAACTTGAACACGAAAATTCACGAAAATTGCTGGCGCATGTAGATATATTTATTTTAGGGCGGTAAACATGATTCTCATTCATGGTTTGACGTTTTAAATTAAGGTATTGTAAGTACAGTCAGTCATAAATAGTCGTTACGTTGACCTCCGCTGAACATTGATTTCTTATGTTTTCGCGATTGTTGTATATATTAAACTATTTTAATACGGGTTTTTATCGCGTTTATTACTTACTAGCTGTTTCCCGCAGCTCCGCCTGCGTCAAAAGGTTCAACTATATTCATACCAAATTTCATCAAAATCCGTTCAGCGGTTTGGCCGTGAAAGCGTAACAGACAGACAGACAGAAAGACAGACAGACAGAATTTCGCATTTATTATATTAGTATGGATTTATTTACACATAACGTTTCAAATACTTTACAATAGTGGATATTCTTTTGGGAGTATTGGGATAGGGCTCACAAAACAGTAATACTACATGTGTTCAAAAATAAATATTAATTGTATGGATTTTACTATAGCCCTACTGTATAGACTGTAAATCGATCAGTAAAGAATTTTTGACGGACAAGCATATACCATGTTAAGCAGTGGACTTGACGTAGTTAACTGTACGTTGGTATGTTGCGCCGCGAGAGGAACCAAAAATATATATTACAAACATTAACGTTATCGACATAACTAATATTACATTTATGGCTTCCTATTCTGTGTAGGAATAACAAATCGTTAAAATAATATTTAATCAACTAATTGACGCTTGCGGCTTTGCTCACATCATACTTTTTCTAATCTACGTGTTATACTGTTATAATGTTTTTGTAGGGTTCCTATTACTAAGACTCCGCTGTCCGTCACCAGAATTTGATGAACCGTGATAGTACAGTGGAATTTTTGTACGCGAGTCCGACTTGCACTTGATCGGTTATATTTACGATAAGTGATGATGATGATTTTATGATATAGTGAAGCGATTGAATACAATCCCATGGTGTCTAAGATATATTTTAATGTTCGAATCCTTATTTGTTTCCTAAAATTAAAGTAAGTATTAATTTAATACTAATATTATTTTAATACTAATGCGTTCTTAACAGATATTAAAGGGTATCAATTCTCTTAGTTTAGGTACATAGTGCACAATTGAATCGTAATTGGGTCGCAACGGCAATTTTTGACGTTTCTGGTATTCTGTTACTAATTTTGAGACCAATCGTATTCCATTGGCATGCCATTGAACTGCAATTGCAAAATTTTTCGATAATCGGTACTCTGTTATTTATTATATTTATGTTTTTTGTACTATTACCATTCAACCACGCTTCAATTGCAATTAAATTGAGATTCAAAATTGTGTTAGCAGAATACCAATATTGAGCATATCAAAAATGCATCGTAATTGAATATCAGTTGCATGGTCTTTTATGTATAAAGCTTATTAGCGCAAAAACTAATATCTACTGCGCTGTTCTTACTTCGCTAAGCACTATTTAATAATCCTGTGGATTTATTCATCCTATGATGCCAAGCTAAAAAATATAGGTACACGTTAACATAAATACGACATTTGAAATCGCTGCTGAATAATGTTGCGTTGTTTGAACAGATTTTCGTACGCAATGCGGTATGGTAACAATATTGTTTTGATTATGATCGATCCATAGTCTATGAACAAAAATAAATGATGCGAAATAGAGTCCATTCATCAATTAATTTGTTTAGCGATGTCGAGACACTGTTGATGTATCTATTGGTATAATATAGGCACTGAATACGCATTTTCTATAGCTCAAACCTAACCGGCTTTAAATCTTTTGAAGTCTCCTGTAAAATCTAATAAGCTTCTACATATTCTCCATATAACTATTATTGCTTGTGAAAAGTTAGCAATTAGCAAGTTGGTGTGTAGCTTAACATTAATTCGTATTTATAAGTCTAATATTGTGCTGAAAATTTCTTGAATGTCTGCTCAAGTTCTTTTGGTTTCTCTGAAATCTGTAATTACATATACTTATTCAAGTTAGCACAAGATGGCAATTTAAATGTTCCAACCGCTTTACAATATATATTCATCTTCGTCTAACAGTTATCCCGGTTGCTTTCCAAGGTAACTGACTTAGTATCCCTAATTTATATGACTGAAAAAAAGATAACATCCAACAGGTCCATATGACTTTGACTTTTCTTAGACATACTGTTGTTGGTACAATACTCCACCAATTGTCAGCTCCCATCAGGTCAGGCTGCACCGCGTCTTCAGCAGCAGTGGGTCTTCTACCGGATATATCAGAATAACCCACTTTTTTTCTGACCGGCACTTTTAATTTTAAATGGATGTTGTCTTTTAACAATATTCCTATATAAATACAATAGCAAATATTGTTATGCCTGAAATCTATAAACACACCTCGGTGACAGTTATCTCCCGGCACACACAAACAGATAACATTTTATTCATCAGCTTATCATGTTATACTTATTAAATAGACTGTTTATTGATCGCATTTCACTGAACCCTAAGCTTAATGTATTGTGGATTCAAGAGGTTTCTTAAGTAGTCCGTAAATTCTACACACTTCGAGCCTAAACATCTCGAAAATTTCGTTTACAACTTGATGAATGCTTAAGGAGTATCAATTAATTTAATTACGGTTTGATAAAAGGTGTTTATAGTTACTATTAATTTTCTTTTTGAAATTTCACCGAATATTATTTGATATACGAACTATCACACAGTACACAGTTTTCCCAATGTTAAGTTTCTAATGTATATTTACAGGGTGTACATGAAATAAATAAATATCATTCGACTCACAGATTTTGAGTTAATGGAAGAGCTCAAAAATAGTGCTTTTGAACGTGGTTTGGTTTTGGTAATGAAGCTAAAAGCGCGATTGGCCATGGCCTCCAAGAGAGTCGTATAGTACTATGAATAATACCGTGACTAAGGTATACTTATCTGTCCATACAAGGTAGTAGAACTGCAGTCAAAGAGTCTGGCCGATTTAAAAAGACTTTCTCTCTGTGACTTTCTGAAATCTGATCTTGCTAACATTATTATGAACAAATCATAGTGAAAACAGACAGGGGGCTTTTACTCACTAATGATTTATATTAAATTAATGTGTTATTTAATTTATTTATTAACTCTTTATTGCACACTACAGTAAATATCAGTGTTAATCTAATTGTCATTGATAATGTATGGATGAAAATTCTTTTGTTTGCCTGATAGCGCAACTCTGCGCACTGTACCTAAATAAACACTAACATGAGGGTAAGTACCAATTTCTGAGAAAAATAAATAAATTATGACGGACAAAAGAGAAATTAAGACAAATACGATCCATTAGTTATCTGTGTCAGGTTAGGTGCAATGTACAAAGGACACATTGCACATGTAGCCAGTCATCATCATCATCCCAGCGTGTATTCCTAGCTGCGTCGTCAGCTTGCGCTTCGGAGCCTAGGGTACGCTGCAATTCATGGTCCTAGATTTGGCGGAACTGGTAATTACAATGGATCGACTGCCGTCTCACGTCCGTGACCCTTTTTACAGGGAAACCAGACCAACAGGAACATGCCTTGAGGTGTGTTAGTGGCCAACACTGACAGAACTTTTCAGGCTGCCCTAAGGCATCTGACACAGCCTCATGACTGCTATCTATCGATAACAACCGGGACCAATGGCTTAACGTGCCTTCCGAATCACGGAGGAGCTTAAGTTAGAAAATGCCACTAAAACGGCGACCAACTCAATAGTGGTCGCGCTCGACTGACGAGCTCCTTAATTGCACATGTAGTCAGTGCTGCTATGAATAATTAGTGAAGGATTGTGATTGCATTTACAATGAATTTCAGCACGCGATTGAGTCTAATGTACCAATCTAGTGTGATTGTCAGAACAGTCGTGGCCAACGTCATTAATCAGTACCATATGTTTCAATTTACAATAAGACTAGCTGTTTCCTGCGGTTTTACACTGCGTTGATGAATGACACAGATAGCCTAGGCCTCCTTCTACAGAGGAGGCAGAAGCTCACCTGTCAAAATGATTGTTCAAATCGGAACAGTAATTTCAGATATAAGGGTGTTCAAACTAATCGGTAATCAAGAGAATAATAAACTTCGAAACCTTTAGGCAGCTAGCTACTAGTAGATACACCAGTGTCCTACAGTTTAGTTTCTCTGTAAAAACATTACGGCCACGGCCAGTATCCGTCGAACGATTTTCATTCGACTCACCAATTTTGGGTGAGCCATTTAAAAAAAATAAGGGGTCCAGTATGTAACATTGAAACATACGCGAATAAAAAAAATGAAGGTTAATTATGTAGTTAGGTAGGTATATCTCTAGGTTAGGTACGTACAAACGGTGACTCGATAGCGTTTCATAATAAGATGAATATACTCGTATCGTAATAAGCGGAATGTTCTGCATAGGTACCCTTGGTTAATTGGCTGATTGGCTGTTAATTAAATTTCTCAGCGGCTGATAAGAGAGGGCGGGGAACAAAGTCTGCGTGGGCGCAGGTCAGAGAGGCAGGATTGGTCACGCCTTAAAACGTGAACTAATGCATCTAGTTTCTATTTTTTCTTCGATATGGCTTTTACTTTCGTATTTAGCCAGTAACACGTAAAAATTATAGAACAAAGTTGTTTATTCAAGCAAGTCAGTAGTTAAGCCAAGTCAAGATGACTCAGAAGAATTATGCTAAATGAAGTGGTAGAAATATAGTACTTAGCGATTTACAGGAGCTTTTGGCAACAAGCAAGAAAATCACATAAATCGAACTGTATCACTTCCCAACGCTCGCGCTTGTTCTCGCACACTTTGCAGATAATAATCCACCATTATCATGCACCAAGACTCAAAAAGCCCGCCAAAAGTCAATGTATATAGTTATTTATCAAATTATATATATTTTTTTGTTTTTATACAATTAAGTAGACAAATAGGCATACGGCACATCAAATAAGTGGGAACTGTAGCTCGCATGGATACCAGGAGCGATCATGTGCGCATTGTCGACCCTTGAGAAATCATGCATCACGCATGCCCTCTTTGATAGACCCCGTATTGTAGTCTCTTGGGGAAACCAAGGCAGGTACTATCCATACCCATACTAACCAATATTATAAATGCGAAAGTCTGTCTGTCTGTTACGCTTTCACGGCCAAACCGCTAAACGGAATTTGTTGAAATTTGGTATGGATATAGTTAAAGACCCAGGGTCAAACATAGGCTACTTTTTTTCCAAAATTTAGTCCTGAAATTGTTGCAATAAAAGAAGAAAATATGTATGAAAATTTGTTTGGCTATTTTTAAAAGAAAATGGCGCTGCCATATATTTAATTGTTTGGCTGTTCGTCAATAGATGGCGCTGCTTATATTTAATTGTTTGTTTATTCGACATTAGATGGCGTTGCTTATATTAAAAAAATGATAAAACATATTGAAATGTATACATCAACTGATGGCGCCACCATAAAATTAAACTCTTTATAGTTAGTCGTACGGGAATAATAAGACTATGTAAGTGGTTGTGTTTTATTGTTGTTCTTCGCGAAGATTCTTGGTTGTTTTTTTTTCCAGAAAATAAATATTGGTCTTATTGTTGTGTGTGTCGGTCGATTAGTTCAGTTTCTTAATTAATAAATAATAGGTACTGTGGTACCTATTACAAATTAGTTAATAGGAAAAGTTTTCTTAATAACACTTTAAAAGTTAATAAGAGTAATTTACGGATTTAAATATTGGTTGGATTGTTGGGTGTGTCGTGTCGATTCGTTCAATTTGTCAATACCGATTAGTTTAATTAATAGGAAAAGTTGGATGCAGAACGTCATGCGTCTCTGAGTGATACTCTTTGAAGTGCTTATTCCATCCTATAACCGGTCTATTACCTTTACACTTTACATTACCTCTAGATATTGATGCAGCCTCCCTCAAAACAGACACTGTATCACAATAAAATTGATCTATTTGTAATTTGTGAGAAGCAGCATTACAATATTTACAATCACAAGATAAACACTCAGATGGTGAATTAATTTTATTAAAATTTATATTACAGTTTTTCCTATACAGAGATATCTGTTCACTGCATCTTTCCCCCCACACAACAGTGCGATTAACAGCTAACTCATTTTTGATTATCTTAGGTGATATTTTACTTTAAGTCACACTCCAGTATCAGAGGAAAGTAATCGGACCATGTTACATTATGTTTAACATACACCTTGCTTACTGTATGCATAACATATTGTGATACAATACAGTGATCTAGCAATCGCCTACACCCATGAACATCACTTATAAAGGTGTATCTGATAACAATCCAAGCTTATTTACATCTGCACAAAACCAGTTTTGTTCATGACAAAAGTCTGTGAGCTCATTATGAAATAACTCACCCGGGCGAGAATTAAAAACACCCAATACATAAATAGATTCACTACCATAGCAGAGCACTTATTTTACGTAGACAGTCTGTGAATTCCGGTAAATTAGTAGTGGTATCCGTAGGTATATACACACATATCACTATAATGGGATGTTCCCCTGTCACAATTTTTATAGCACATAACCGATCACTATCACATGGCAGCACAGACACATTGGTGAAAACTGCACTCTTCCACAGCAGGGCCACCCTGCCCTAGGGCCGGCCTCGCAGTATACCCACCGAGATATCCATTGCGGAAGTACCAGTCGCGCTGAAGTTCCCATCGATACTTTGCAGGAAAGTGAGCTCATTTGGCAATAGCCAAGTTTCTTGCAGAGCTATAATATCCGAAGTGAGACACAACTGTCTTACACTATCAACAGATCGTTTTACGTTTTTGCAGTTAAAGCTTACTGTCGAGGCCATAATTTGGTTTAATATTGCCGTCTACAGAGCTTGCTCTATTCGTAATCCTGTGTTTGAAACTGCGGGCGGAGCCGCGGGCAATAGCTAGTATATAATACATGCAAACAAAGGAAAGCGGTTACCGCAGTCTATGGATGCCTGCAATATCAGAGAAAATTACGCACGCCATATTAAAAAAAAAATAATTGTAAATCGACTTACATTTATGCAAATTTTTATTTATTTGCGAGATTAATTAGGACCATGGAATTAGATTTTTCAATTTCATTAAAGATTTTCTACTAATCATCGAAAATTAATCAACTTACGATTTTTGTTATTTTCCGGTGACATGTACATTTATAGATAACAAATACCAGATTATACTTACTACTTTGATCACGAATCAAAGGATACAATTTCTTGGAGCTCGTCTTGATTTGCGAAAAAATGTTGCACAAATACATACATAATACAGGATTTTCCTTGATATTATCCGTAATTTCAAAATAAAACTTCCATCGCTGTTCTTTACTAAGCCAAGTAGCGATCGTAAAATAGGCATCTATATAAAAAATAGGTGAATCTTAGATTTAATAATTGGTCTCCGCGGCGCGAGCGCGCGAGACCTAAAATTAATCTAAGAGTTGAATTAATACTTCTAATGGCGTTATCATATGTAGGTATTTGATCGGATCGTGTGGAAGATCCTTTCTGCACTAGACGAAGATCTAGGATTTCTAAGACTTCAGTCTTGCTTCTTAACTCGTCCGAGTTAAGATTTATTAATCTTTAGTTTCATCAGCCCTTGATATCCCAAAGGACGATCCCATACTTTTATCACAGTTTAACTGTAGTTACTAATTAATCCAGGCCAGTGCCGTCTAAATTTGTTACTTTATATAATATCGGATAAATGGGCATTCAGGGCGAACTAATGTCGCGTTTTAACGTTCTACTAAAGTCTGATTTCGAGACCGTCAGTGAATAACAAAATTTTGTTTGACTGCACTAAACCTGGCAAAGATCCATTTTCGGTTTCGATTTTTTATCGGTGAGCCGATTTTCATTCGATTCACCGGTGTTGATTGAGATATTTAAAAAATAGCACTCCCGAAACTCCAGATTTTATTTATTTATTTAAACTTTATTGTACATAATACAATTGTATAGCACAATAGGCAAACTTAATGCTAAAAGCATTATCTAACAGTCAACCTTTGTTTGTTTGTTTTACTATGTCTAGGACCGTGATTTCAACGCGTTCTCTATGTTCTAGCAGAGGACGTGACCGGGAACCACCTGCGGATAAAGCATTACACAATATGAACTACAATTTTGCTTCAATATCTAAATTACCTTGAAATCTCTTTCACGTGGCATGTCAGGAGCTTATTTAATATACATATGCGTAATTTACTGAAATTCCGCAGTCTCAGCGCTTTCTACGTAGGAATTTATTAAATTTCGCGACTTCAATAAATACTTAAAGTACGTGCGTATTTCCCATCTCCACATCGCATTTACTTCGCAAGTAATCAAATTTTCAAAATATTCTCACAAAGTTTAAGTACTTGTTAAAATTCTACATCCAAAATCGAAGTGCAAATACATATAATTTATTATTCATTGGATTTTGTTTTATTATTTGTAAGTCAATTATTTGTAATGTCAGTTAATATTATATCAAATCACCTTATATTATTTTATATATCAATTTTAATTATTTAATTGTAACAGCACTAATAATTTATGAACTGTATGGACTAAAGTTGTCTGAATAAAAAAATTATATTATTATTAAAAGGCTTAAAAAGACCCATACATAGGTGTAGAAAGTTGTATAATCAGGGGATTAAACTATGAATTATCTAATGGTCTGCTCTCTATTCGACGACACAAAAGGACGATTAGGACATGAAATATAAATCAAAAGGGAAATCAAAGTAGCATTTGATCTTAGCGCTTTCCCGGTTGCTTTCTTAGCTGGTTGATTTGAAGCCCTGCGTCCGCTTCCCTCTTTTTTCTCCTCCACCTCGTTCGTCTTCGGCATCCTTGATTGTAAGACTACCATCATGGCTTAATAGAACAAACATTTTTGGGTATGACCATTCTACCATGCTCTGGCGACATGCGACAGTGGCATCGTCTTACTTAAGATACCTATGGAGAGACCGCCGTAGGCGACTCGCCTGAAGTTTTCATGTTATATCGAGAACACAAAGGCTGTCTCGAGTTTCGAATGCGGGATTTCGAGATTTTTTGTAGACTATGCTAACCATGGTTGAACGAACATGCCTTTAGAAAAACTAAGACGAGTTTTATAAAGTTTATTGATGGAATAAAGAACACCAAATCAAAATTATAGCAATAAAATGACCTTTAATTACCTGCCTATAAGATATATTTAATTTCTAAGAAAGAAGTTTTGATTCGCCTAGGTCGTTATAAATTAAGACATAAAGAAAATAACTTTTAATGATCAGAATTAAAACTTAATAAATCTTTTTATAATAGGTATCTACTTTCACAAATCATGAGCTTTACCTAGATTAAATTGCACCATAATTGGCAAATATTATATAATTTACCTATTTTTGTTATTTTCTGTCAGTTGCATTCTGCAGTCATACTGATTGTTTTGGACCTCAGCGTAAAGTTTCTATAGAAAATAGTTTCTCCAATTCGCCCGGTCTTCGGCATCCGTCATATCTTGTAAACACTCTTGTTTATCAAAACAATGTTGCGTGTAAGAACGTAAGAAACTATTCAATTTATCAGCCATTAGTTAACTGTGTCGGGTCAAGTGACGTCATGACGTGTCTATCAGTAGACGTCATTCTACGCCAGATTATGACAAAAAGGCTGGCCTAATATTTATTTATTTATTCATGTACACTTGGTACAAGGGTTCTACTTATTTCTAAAGAAATTTCTACCAGCAGACACGTGACGTGGCGTTCAAAAAAAATTCAACTATTCTAAAACAAACTAATGAATAAATACAATAAGTATACTAATAATATATACATACAATACGATTTACGAATTTAAGGACAAATAGTGATTTCTAAGTCGTCTCTTAAAGGTGGTGAAAGTTTGGGACTCTTGAATGCTAGGTAGAGAATACAATCCCGAGCATGTTTTTCAATCCCGGGCTTACGGGATTTTTGAAGCCTTTTCCCGGGATCCCGGGCCTATCCCGGGATTAGACTATGTGGTTTCTAATTGGGCTAAAATAAAAAACACGAGTAATTAAAAAAAATGTCTTTAATGTCTTTGCACAACACAAATCAGAATAATAATAAGAAAAGAAAAAACACAAACCAAAAAATACTATACTTTTGCAAGAAATTAAAAAACAGCACAAAATAACTATTTAGAATTTCGAAAATATAATCGCAGAAATATCAAAGCATCCAATGTTTGACTTCCGAGCCTGCTTCGTAGTCTATTGCCAACATAAGCAGCAGCTGAAAACGCTCGTTCAGCTTCTACGCTGGTCGGAGGAATAGACAATAGATACTTATATGCTGTTTCTAAGTGATATCCACGAACTCCTCCATTTTCGAACAGGCTCATTTCACGTCTAATACTATTTGCCAACCCCAATTCATTTTGTACTTGTACTTCAGGATCTGGGGATTTCATACTCTTGTTAATTTCCAGCTGTAACTTTTCCTTTAATGTCAATTGGGGTTGGGATTGGGAGGTTTCTGACCTTAGCTCATCATCTGTTTGTGATCCTGACCTTGCTTCTTCTTCCGTGTTATCTCGACTATAGTCTTTTAACAATACTCTTTATTTGCTTCCTCACTAAAGCCTGTGTCGGAACTGGAAATAAGTCGTGCCATTCCAAATCCGATAATAACTGATTTTCATCATCACTTCGTCGTTGCTTTATACGTTCCACTAAGGATGTTTTAATTTTTTTGGCAAGTGCTGAGTTTTTGCTAGACAGTTGTTTTATAAGAAATTTCAAAGCGGCATCAGCTGTGCATAAATTAGCATCTCGCCGACAGATTGCTTCTACTGTCAATTTAATTGGGGTCAGCACATCAACAATTTTATTTACCAATTCAAAATCAACATCTTCTAAACGAATTGGATGATTGAGATCTATAAGAGCTTTTTGAATGCATGCTTTTAAAATATAAAATCGCTTCAGCATTGTTAAAAGACTATTCCACCTGGTTTTACAGTCCAAAAGAAGTGAAAACTCTTTTCCATGTTCAATTTTCACATATTTTTGAAGTACTGTTTCATTTTTCAATGGAGATCTTTTGAAATACACTACAACTTTGCGGATTTTCTTTATCAGCTTATTAATATTTTCATATTGTGTTAACTTTGGTACGTGTTCTGGCGCAAGATCATTTTGTGACATTACGATTAAACCTGATTCTGGACAGTCTAAGTTTTCTAAATGGTGTTCATCATCGCTGTCGTCCATATAATCAACAGTCACAGCTGGTTCATTTATAGTATCATCTGAGGTAGGGCTATCTTGCAAATTATTATGTTTTTCATAAAGCACATCACAGACCTCCAAATTGATACCATGTGCGAGACACAGTTGTTGTTCAGTGCAAACAAGCCGCCCCACCTTTATCATAACATTCGGTCCATCGGTTACAATAGCCACGATGTCAGTTTCTAGGGAAATGTCAAATTTACTTAGACGCTCTTGCAATATACGAAGACAATTTTCAGCTGTCATACTATCGTAAATAGGAACAAGTCCTAAGTTCCAAAATTTTTTATATGAATGAACGTTGACCGCCATGTATCGTTTATTGGAAGTTGAAGTCCACTCGTCGAAAGAAAGACTAAATCTTTCACCTGCACTTTTCAAATGTTTTAATTCTGCAGTTACTTGCTTTCTGATTTTTTCACTGTAATTCATAACACGTTTTCGAACAGTGACGGCTGACTTTGGTAAATCCGTGTATTTTGCTAAGAGCAATTTTCTCAAATCATTTGAGGTTATGAATACACTGAATGGAAATTTATCTAATGCAATCATTCTTGCCAACATATCATCCAGGCTATCGTCGGCACTTTTAGTAAAATAATCATCTAACTTTCGCTTGGCTGGCGGCGGTGCTGTGTTCAGATTTTCAGAATCTTGACTTGTTGAAGCTAATATAACCTTGATGTTATGTTTTGATAACAAATGTGTATGTAATCCCTTAGTTGATCCACCCAAAATCTTGAGGATGGCTGGGCATCGCTTACATTTAGCACTATTCCCGTCCTTCGCAACTAAATAATAACTCCACACTGACGTCGTATCACTGTCTTTTTTATGTTTAACAAAGTCTCCCGCCATTTGAAATACTTAATTTCAGATAATTGACTTTTAAATTTTAATGACGTAGCCTACGTAACCCGTCACTGACCGAATAATAAATGAAAAAAATAAAACCGGATTTGCATATTTATACTTTCGTACAGGGAATCCCTGACGGGAAATACCCGCAACAATATTATGATATGAGATAATCGGGTGATTCCCCTGTTGGTTCGTTGGGGAATTACTTTAAGAGTATTGTATTAAGTATTCCGAGTGGGGAAGTCACTTCTAAGTTCTACGACAAACATATTATTAGGACTGTACCTGTGTAGTAAATAGTGGGTACCTAACTACCTACGTATTGTACGAGTTGCTTTTTGTCGTAATGTATTAAAATAATCTAGGCAAGGTTATTTTCAAGACGCAACGGACTACGGAATACAAACTAGACTTGTTTGTGGCAATCCCAAAAATCCCGAGATTAGCCAAGTACAGTCCCGGGATTTTCGGGGCCAGCAGGTCGGGATCCCGGGATCCCGAGATTTGGGATCCCGGGATTGTATTCTCTAATGCTAGGTAGTAAAGTATTATCCCAAAAATGTTGCCAATCTTCTTCCAGCCAGCACACGTTTCTGGACAACTCTGCCGGCACTTCTCTTTATTTATAACTGACTGTTTCCCGCGGCTCTGTCGGCGTCAAGCTGTAACGAAGGGTATGCATCATTATTCATTTAATCCACACTTTTGCCCTCACAAGTCTGGTGTTTGATTTATATTTGGACTCCGCAAATATGATCACGCCTCTTCTTTCCGCGCACAACTCAAGTGGCTTCCGATTAGGCTTCGTCGTAACTATCACATCCTTGTACTCCTGTTCTCAGTTCTCTTTATTCCTTGTACCCCTATTTATCTAAAAGAGCGTTTCACTTTTCTGAAATCAGATCAAAACCGTCCTTCGCGCAGTGTTAATGACCTACTTCTCAAAACTCCAACCACTCTTCTGCGTCTTACTCCAAGTCGTTTACGGTACGGGCTGTTCGCCTGTGGAATGCTTTGCCTGTTAATGTACGCATGGCTCAAACTATTACTAGTTTTAAGAGCCAGGTTAAGGAGCACTATCTGTTCCTTCAAGGTATGTAGAATATATATCATATATATTTCTTATTAGTGACTGTCCCTTGTTCCCAAATTATATCTGTGTTCTAAAGGGCCCACCCTTACATCATGTTCTCTTACTGTACAAAGGTTGGCTGGAAGAGATTGCTTAGCAATAAGTCCGCCTTTGCTCCATATTGTTAACAATGTTATAATTCAGTTTTGTGATTTCCCAGATGTGGGCAATAAAGTTATATTGTATTGTATTGTGTTTTACCCCTCAAGACAACTTTCATCAAAATCAGATCAGTAGATATGGAAGTATGGATTGTTGCTTTTAAGGGCCCCAAGTTACTTTGTCATATTTAATCATCTGATTGTCTGATAATAATTATGATTCCGTAATCGCAAAGCACGTTAAGCAGTTGGTCCCGATCCCGGTTGCCATTTGGTGGTCGTAAAAGGAACTACAACAAAGACCGAAAGGTGATTCCAAAAACAACTCTGACACCAGAATATACAGAGTCGATTGATCCCCAAGTAACAAAGTTATCCTATAGTGCACAGTTTACAGGCTCACAGCACTAGTACCTCTCTCTTAGTGGTTCCAGGTTTTACTACCAAGCTTAAAACAGGTTACACGGAGTTTGTTTGGGTTTATAGTACATCTGTTCTTATAGATAAGTTGACTTATAGTCGTGTATAGAACGAAATTATAGGCGCAGTAAAAGCTAAGGTTGCCTATAAAAGTGTTGCATAGGTGTAAATACACTTGAGAAAACTTGCTCCAGTAAGTTACGCCTACAAGGAGTCATTCAGACGCCAGTAATTCTATCTGTATTTCTGTGTGTGTGTGTTATCTGTGGTTCTAAGTGTATTTAGTTCTATAAATTACTATTTATAGAACTAAATACACTTAGAACCTTAGTATTTGTTACTTGACCTTATAGGGGTGTATAAGTCAACTTTATGTGTCAATTATAAGTAAATCAGTTCTACAGTGGTTTCTACTAAGAGCAAGTGTACTTGGTTAGATTAATAATTGGTCTCGCGCGCGCTCGACTAGATATCGTCGACGTAGTACTAGACAAATGCGGCAACTAAAACTACGCGAATTCGGCGTACTTGTGGCATACCTGCGTCAGTAACGCAGCAACCGATAAGTGAGTTCGACTTATATTTTTTTTATTTTTTTTTATTTTTTTGACATGACCTACAATTTTAGCTCCTGTGAGCTAAAATTGTAGGCCATGTCAAAAAAAAAAAAAAAAAATTAGTCGAACTCACTTATCGGTTGCTGCGTTTTCGACTTATCGATTACTCGAGATAAATTTAAAATTTTAGTTTAAAAACAGAAGCAAAATGCCAGTTTGCGTATTCAAACTATGTACGAATAATAGTACAAGAAATAACTGTTTCTCCACAGATTAATAATTGGTCTCCGCGGCGCTACGACTAGATACCGCGCTGTGAGAAAGATCAGTCAGAAGAAGAAAAATCAGTTTCCAGAATGCGGCCACTTAATAGAAAAGTGTGTGTAAAACAATGTGCAAAGACGCACACTAGCGTCAATTATGGTGTTGCCAGCTACTTGACTGGTGCCCGACCAATGGGAAAATTATTAATTGCTGTGGTCTTGTTACGTATTATAAAAAGTAGCTCAGAAAATCCTTTAAAATGAAATTAAAATAAAACTGTAAGTATGGATGGATGTTTGTTATTCTTTCACAACTAAACCGCTGAATTGATTTTCATGAAATTTGATAAGGATATAGTTCAAGACCCGGAGTCAAACATACAAACCTTTTGACGCAGGCGGAGCTGCGAGAAACAGCTAGTACATACATATTATCATGGCCTTTTTCCATACAGTAGAGTTGCCGGAAAATCGATTACACGTCTAATAATAATCGATTCTTTGATAGTTGAAAATATAATCAAAGGTATCGATAGTGATCATATATCGATAGTATCGATATTGATACTATCGATAATATATTTCTGTAAGTACAATATTTTTTTCTGTACGAGTTGAAGAACGATGATTTGTGTTATGCCCGGTGTATACCATTATTCGATAATTTTTCATAAATTCTCAAAATTCAATACTAGAGATTAGATTATATCGATACTATAGATACATAATCGATTAATAACCATTGATATAACCGATTACCTATGTTGATTAAATCGATATAATTTATATCGACCCATTTCAATAATCGACTATTGTTTGGTATTGCAGTTAATAATCGATTATTTTCGATTAATTGTCAAAAATCCATTAAATTTGTTATATCAATACTTTCGATACCCTAGATAATTAAAAAAAAACAAATTCGATTAATCGATTATCCGGCAACAATACCCTACGGGGTACCAACTACCCAAAGGCCATATTTAGAATGCTGGTGGGCGTAAAGTGGAAATGGAATCAAAATAGTGATAGGTTGCTAGTCGCATCGCCTACTGATAGGTATGGTTCTTCGATTTTCGCCCACTTCCTCGGCCGGCTTATATGGTCTGCGCGGGAAGAGAAACAGCTAGTACATTCCACGTATTTATTTTTCTCCCAGACCAGCATTAAAGAAATAAGATGTTAAAGACAGACAAAATTGTCAGAAAAAGTCAAAATTACAACATCCCTCTGTTGGGGTCGGGAGTTAAAATACAAAATATCAAAATAATAAAAATCAAAACCTCGGGGAATTTGGGATTTTTTTAATACACGGCAACATTGAGCACCGAGCGGTACTTCGCGCCATATTTTAGGTTATATTATTTTCGTCAGTAATTTATGCCCATATTACGAAATTATACAATACTTATTGATGGTATGTAATACCAGTATCTTTCTTATTTCTTTTAGTATTATTCTTACACAGTTTGACTACTCAAACTGCACATTTAGCGTCTGCTTTAACATTAAATTTTAAATTTATCTAGACATCCAACTCACTCATCGGTCGCGGCATGACTGATGCGGGTATGCCGCAAGTATGCCGAATTCGGCATAGTTTTAGTTGCGAATTTTTCTAGCATGCCGACGGTATCTAGTCGAGCGCGCGTATTATTTATTAATCTAAGTCTTTCTCGTTGTCTTCTGTCGCATTCTGGAAACTGATTTTTCTTCATAGCGTGGTATCTAGTTGAGCGCGAGACCAATTATTAATCTATGTGTAGGTACTTGGTATTATTGTGGACTTTCGAATGCTGTTACAGTCAATTTCTTTTTATAGGTTTCTTGTAAAACTATTAGTGCCCAAAGATATCTTCGTGAAGTCCATTTATGCTTTTAATATTTATTATTAAAATGAAGCATAAGACATTTGTATGCGGAATCCTAATTCGTCACAATATGGCACGACAATGCTATTAGGATTAATATTATTTTTAAACACAACGTAGTAAATACACCGTGTTCAAAAGGCAAACAAAAATTGAGATGTAAAACACAAAATACTAAAGTCGAAGTGGTGCTTGTCAAGTCTGTTAAGAGTGTTTTATTAGCAAAACGTTTACTAACTTGTTATAGACTTGGCTCCAGAACCACTACAAGACCACATTTTGTTATTTAGTGTAACCTACTCGATATGAATGTAGCATAGTGTATGGTGCTGAGTATAATAACCACACGTATGTTATAATGATGCAAAGCTAAGAGCCAAAAGTACAATACCAAAACTTGAGGATCATGTTATGTATTAATAACAAAGGAAATTGAAAAAAAAACAAGAAAAATCCTTTGACAGTGTTCCAGTGAAATGTCTACATGTGATTTTCACATATTTTGTGATATGACATAATATCAAATGTATATTTTTAAAATAATAAATGGTAATGAATGCTCTTCACGTTGGTATTACTTTATCTTATATGAATACACTAAAGTGCTCAGATAATTTTAATATTTTTTTCAGGTTTCACTTGTCCATACTTCCGTACTTAGGTATATTATAAATGCGAAAATCTGTCTGTCTGTCTGTTACGCTTTTACGCCCAAACCGCTGAACGGATTTTGATGAAAATTGGTATGAATATAGTTGAAGACCCGGGGTCAAATATAGGCTACTTTTTAATGCAGGCGGAGCTGCGGGAAAAAGCTTGTAATAATATAAATGCGAAAGTTTGTCTGTCTATCTGTCTGTAACGTTTTTACGACCAAACCGCTGAACGGATTTTGATGAAATTTGGTATGAATATAGTTGAAGACCCGGAGTCAAACATAGGCTACTTTTTAACGCAGGCGGAGCTGCGGGAAACAGCTAGTATATTATAAATGCGAAAGTCTGCCTGTCTGTCTGTTACGCTTTCAAGGCCAAACCGCTGGACGGATTTTGATAAAATTTAGTATGAATATAGTAGATTTATAGTCAGGGGTGTTATCCAGTACTATTTGTCTGGTAGTACTTTGGTATGACATCGGGTATGCGACCCCGGCTTCCCGAGCTGTTACGGACTCAATCCTTGTCTTCCGAGTCTGTAGCATGCCTTACCCTGATCGCTACCCATTTCTAAATAAATCCCTTGTATATATATATTTATTTCCTTTATCTATTTCATTACCCCTTCCTTCCTCTTTCCGCCAATCTAAGGTAAGTAGTGCAGAGAGATGCGTGGCTAGGGGCGAGCCTAGTCGAAAGCGTGCCAATTGCCCCGTCCCCGGGGTGAGGCGCCCCCAGATAAAGGCTAGCCTTCATCTGGCACAGGAGGCTCTGCTGGGTGCGACAGTTTCTATACCCCTACACTCGTGGGAATGCTATGATTTTGGGAAATAACAAAAATCTAAATGGCGGCGATGCGGTTTGCAACTCATCATGTCTAATTTCTCGCGGGGGCGAAAAGCGGGCTAGTAGTCTCTGCCTACCCCCTACGGGGAAAAAGGCGTGATGGTATGTCTATGTCTAGTATGAATATAGTTGAAGACCCGGGGTCAAACATAGGCTACTTTTTGACGCAGGCGGACCTGCGGGAAAAAGCTAGTACTCTATAACTTATGAAGCCTGACGATGATTTTAAATATTGGAAGGAATGAAGACAGAAATCCCAAACGACACAAAAAGGCTACGTTGGATGGAGCGACCATTTGAACTAATTTGAAGAGTGGATGGGAGAGATAACATTAATTATTATATCGTCTTTAGGAGAAAGTTGCTTTGAAATAAGATGAACGAAGGAGAAAGAGGGATATTTTTGCTCCCTCATTCCACTTGAGTCCACCCTTACGATCCACCAGTGGATTCCAGGATATTTATTTTCCTGGCAGTGTGACAGTATTTGCCTAAATAAAAAAATAAAAATAAAAGTAAAACGTTTTTTTTTTGTTTTTGTAGTTTAATACTCGTAAATGTCAGAATGTACTGAAATTATACGGAGTCGCTTTGTCACCAAATAAAAATTCAAGTGCAAGGCAATGGCATTAAACCGGTTCATTTGGAAAAAAAGTTTAAGCTTGTTTATCAACATTTGATTCCTCGTATATATGTACCAAAAGTTATTTTAGTGCTTGCTAAAATAACTTTGGTACATATTAATATTTATATATAATAATTGTATTTTTTTTTGTCTTTTATCAACAAGTATATAGAGAAGAAAAGACTTTCTTAGGACTTTTGAAACTGTCAATAGTTTATCGACTGTAAAGATCCGTGAGATTCCTCTTCCTATTTCTTCTATTTTTTAATGATCACCCTTTAGAGCCCAGGGTTCGTTTTAAAAACACACGTTTTTATAGGTAACTAGCGCTCGCGCAGCGGAGACCAATTATTAATCTATGAGAATAATGTACGTAGTTTTGGTTACTACTAAGTATACGATTTTCAAGACTGCTAAAGGCATAGCTAGAATACTGAGTTTCTCAAAATACTCCGTATCTTGTAATTAGCATAGAAATCAACAGTTTAGATGACAATTTATGTATTTTTCGAAGTGTAACGACAACTCGCCGATACAAATTGCCATCATGTCGTGTTTTACAGGACTCTATTACTATTTCCCATCAGGGTCTTTGCTTAGTGGGTATAATAGGTATCTATTTGCATTGAATTTAGCTATTCATAACTTTATCTACCAATGATATAGGTAATTATTTAGAAAAATATTTTGATTGTTAATATGTTGCTCTGTATACCCTTCACATTCAACGCCTACTTTTTAATTTATTCATAAAAAATAACAAAGAACCTGCGTTATTTCTCGGCAAAAGTAGTCCTTTCACGGCCAGAACTCTTCCGGATTCGCATATATAAAAGGCTGATTGGACGTCAAGACATCATCAGTGGTTTCAACACAGACAAACAGTGAAAATGTACAAGTTTGTAGTACTATCGTGCCTGGTGGCTGTGGCTTCGGCTGGTTCCGTAATCAGTGGAATCTCTCCCTTCGCGTATTCAGCTCCATACGCGTATTCTCCTCTCGCCTATTCCCTGCCGATATACAACCCATCAAACTACCGAGGACCTCTGTCGCTGGCTCCAGGACAACCCGCCAACATCCTCGCTGCTGACGGACGTCCCTTGGACACTTTGGACGTCAATTTGGACCGTTCTGCCCATTTTACTGCTAAAGCTTTCGAAGGACATATCCTGAAGAAGCGCTCAGTTGCGGCTCCATTCTTGGCTCCGGCGGTCACTAATGTGGGTTATGCTGCTCCGTACCTGGCCTCTCCTGTGATCAACAATGGATTCCTCGGGACCCCTGTTCGTGCCTTCCCTTATGCTGGTACTTACGGTTACTCTCAATGGTAAAATGTACTGTTTTCATTATGGCATGTAATAAATTTTGATTTTTCAATATTTTTCTTTTAATTTTAGTAATTTATTAAGTAATAATAGCTTGTATATTAAATAAAAAATGTTGATAACATAAATCAACATTAAATTGTCACAACATCTCTTGATTAAGTTAAAGAGGTTTGAATCCAATTGCGAATATATTCTTAGAAATGCTCAAATTTTGTTGATTCAGTTAATTGAAAACGTTGCTCGTCCTACAATACGTATCGTTTTGTTACACTTCGAATGTAAAATTGTGGTACAAGATTATATTTCTTATTGAACCTTCTTTTGTTGATTTAGCTGTTGCTAGCTACGAAATACAAATTAGATCAGTGAGATCGATCTTTCCCTAGAGCTATTCACCTAGGAACTATAAGAATTAATTAAAACTTATTTAAAGTACATAATATGGACGGAATAAGTACCAGACACAGACATTTTCAACTCTTGGGAAAATGTAAACAAAAAAGCATTACGTTAGAATATTGCGCAATTGTGGCAAACTAATTCTGTTACGCGATTATTGTCGCACTGCTGTTCACTAGCATCTCATAAAAATTAAAGATAAAACAAAAGGTAGCTATTTTCCTATTTTCACTCAAACTGTGACGGATTAGCCTCACAGTAGGTCGCAATTGCTATGGGGCCCTGCGCTCTAAGGGGCGTCCTTTTGATGCCACTAATTAGTCGAGCCTGTCTCACACAACAACCCAGGCAATCTTTTCATAAGTACCTATGACATTTCGTCCTTCAACATACTAAGTATGAATTACTAAACTTAATTAATTTAAAGCTTCAAATAGATATCATATTAATTAAAATCTGTCAGAACATTCGCTGTCTCTAACTTTCGTGTGTCTTATGTTTCTTGGATCTTTGGTTTGCAATAAATAGCATTCTTGTAGTGAGCTCGACAGCAGTCAGTACTAATGTACTTCCGTCTAACCTCTGTAACCCACTTGACAGGGAAACCAGACCAATAGGACCATAGTCTCGTTATATCCAACTAGCTGTTGTAGTGTAACAGACAAACAGAAAGACAGACAGACTTGGAAGTATGGATACCTATGGATATGGATAGCGATGATCATAAAAACCTTCTTGTCATCTCCGATCTGCCGCAGGATCACCGGATTATTGTCAGATCAGATATGATTAGAGATTACATTTTGATTGTGGTTTTTGTTAATCCTTGATTAAACGTCGCTGGACTCGCTGGTGATTGAAGAAAAAAAAAATTGCATAAAGCTCCTCTCGTCTTTAATTCTAATATTTACTGGGAAATATGATAGAGTACAAATTGTATCAATCAATCAATCAAATATTTATTTGGATAAAATGTACGTTGTACAATAAAATAGGTACCCAAATACATTTTACCTTTGCAAAAGGTGTGCAAAATAATCCATACTAATATTATAAATGCGAAAGTCTGTCTGTCTGTCTGTTACGCTTTCACGGCCAAACCGCTTAACGGATTTTGATGAAATTTGGTATGAATATAGTTGAAGACCCGGGGTCAAACAAGGCTACTTTTTTACGCAGGCGGAGCTGCGGGAAACAGCTATTAATGAATAATAAATTTCAAATTCAATTTAATTACTAATCATACAATGTCAAATTCAAGTTCAAAAATCAATTTAATTAGTATCAGTTAATTAAATAATTAAATTTAGTATGTAATTTAATTTAGTATGGCAAAGTATAGGTGCATTTATTACTTCTTTAAAATGTACACTGAAATCTGCAGCTGACTGTACGAGTAAATGTTTTATTGATATTTTATAATTGGCGAATTATTTATTTTCTTTATTCTCTACATACTTATAATGCTCTTGTGAATTTTTATTTTCATGTGGACATCTAAGAGGACCTTATAAATAAATTGGATACTTTTAGCAAATTTTATGACTATTAGATTAAGTTGTTTGGTTACTCATAGACGGCAAACATACACGAAAATAATGTTTTTCCACACATCAAAGGTTTAATTTAGTAGGCCTAATATTGTTATATTAAAGTTAGGTTATAAAATATGGAGCGCGTAGAAATTGCATTGAAGTATCAGACTTGGAATCAACATAGTACCAAATAAAATATTACGTTACGGAAGTACTTATCATTTTACCTTAAGCTATTTTTGATAGCTTGATGTTCTGTCTTCCCATTTTATAATTTTAGTAGCCATCGCGATATTTTTATTTAACAATATATTTAAATACCTACCTATCTCGGTCAGTAATTGGCCACACCTATTTAAATAAATTCATAGTTCAATGAGAAATTCATAGGGTTTTGTTGTTTTGTTACACACACCACTCGGCAGATTGTTTGTTAGTCACTATTAGCATTTCTATGTCGAGCTCATCCGTGCTTGGGAAGGCACGGAAAGCTGGTCCAGAATATTCCCTAGATGTCAGCATTTAACCTTCATTCATATCGAGTTAGTTACATGGTCAACTGACCCTATATACCCTGGTGTCTGAGATTTTAGCTACCGCCATTTAGCCAAGAGGCTGAACCGACCGTCGACCACCAAATGACAGCCGGTACCAACGGCTTAACGTGCTTTCCGAAGCACGAAATTATCATTATTATCAGACAATCGGGCGATCCTGTAATGTCTTTACCAAACTGGAAACAAGTAGCACTGAAAGTCACATTTAAAACTGCATATATGTGCTACATTGGCATTTTAATTTTCTTTCATGGTCGGGCCAGGACTGATGAGGGACCCAAACGAAGTATGCTTTAATATTAACATGCTAAGCATTTAACCTGACCTGGCTATATAATTCTGGACTCTCGATATTTGTGGTCAATGTCAATATGTCGCGATATTTTAACGTATTTTTTTGAGTTGTCTACGACTGGCGTGTGCTTGACCTACGTGTTACCTTGTTTACAATAAGACTGGACGTTACTTTCTATGTAAAAAGATACCTGGAATGAGTAATTCCAACCATAGATTAATAATTGGTCTCCGCTGCGCTACGACCAATTACTAATCTATGAATTCCAACATTTCCGCTTGTACTAGTCTGCCTGGGTCAATATCCATACTTCCATACTATCCATACTAATATTATAAATGCGAAAATCTGTCTATCCGTCTGTCTGTTACGCTTACACGACCAAACCGCTGAACGGATTTTGATGAAATTTGGTATAAATATATTTGAAGACCCGGGGGGAGCTGCGGGAAACAGCTAGTTACAAATATATTACATAAAGGACTGCTACGTACGTCATTCTTGTATAGAATAAGTATAAGGTCCGTTCAAACTGACGCGAATCTCGCGCAACTAGCGGGACGCCCATAGAAATAAGAATCGGTAGAAGTGCCGTAGCATATGAAAAAGTTAACTGGCCTGCTAATGACCTTCTATATATTCTTATTTCGGCAGCGTCCAGCCAATCGCGCGAATTCGCGTCAGTTTGCGTTCAAATAAATACGAGAGGTAGACTTTCGTATGTAGGTCGTCTGTCTCGATACCTCTCTCTCACGTTTTCCGCCGCCGCCGCATTGTTGTTTTCTGTTTGAAGAGTATGAGACCCAGTAGAATTACTGGGTCCTGTGTGTCCTACTTTACGCGTTGGCAGCGCGCTAGTGACGCCCTCAAGGTAAACAGGCTACATAAACAGGGTTTTTTTAAAACAATTGGACAAGTTTTTGTAAATTTTTTATAAAAAAAAACTAAGGGATATCTAAGAAAAAAAATCGACTCTAATACTTCTAATGGTCAGATGAGAGGTCGAAATTTATTCACGGTTTTCAGTTTATTTTTTTATTAAAATTAGTCTGATTTCATGTACTTAACACACTGAAATTTGGCAAATGGTTTCACATTACCGTTGATTAGGACTTTACGCAAGCGAATTCGTGTAGGTACAATAGATAATATATATTCTTATGATAAAATTAATTATTTAATTTCCCATTTGCTAAGCGCTAAGCGGTTCTAATTTCGTAAAAGCTTTTAACAAAAGTAAATATGGCTTTTACTTGACATATTTAGTTAGCCAGTAGCAAGATTTTTCGCATTTTTAAGAAAATTTATACATTTTTTGATATAGTTTATTTACATTTAACTAAAGTATGTAGGTGCCATTTTGTTCGATTACTTTTTGCCATTTTGTAGATAGGGACATGACCCCATTGCTATAGAAATTTTGAGGCTTCTGATCAAAATACCGCGACAAGTGGTTTTGACAGACCGAAACAGGTGGAAATTTGAAGGTGCAAGGTCGGGACTATACGGCGGATGCATTAACACCTTTCAGCCAAACTCTCATAATTTTTGCTGAGTGGCCAAAGATGTGTTAAGTCTAGCGTTATCATGATGAAAAACCACACCCTTTCTGTTGATTAATTCCGGCCGCTTTCTTTCAACTTCTTTCTTTAATTTCATCAGTTTTTCGCAGTAGAGTTCAGAATCGATGGTCCTGCCTGGTGGTAACAGCTAATAATGAATAATGCCCTTCCAATCCCACCACACACACACAGCATCACCTTGTTGCGAGTTAACCCGGGTTTCGCCACAGTCTATGAAGCCTGACCGGCCTTTGACCACGACCTTTTTCACACTTTCTTGTCGTACGTGATCCACTTTCCAGTTATCAGCTTCTTCAAAAATGGTTCGGTTTCATTACGTCGTAATAAAGAATCACAAATGAGTACACGGTTCATTAGGTTTTTTTCAGTGAACTCGTGAAGTACCCAAATATCGAGCTTTTTTGTGTACCTAGTTTTTTTCAAATGCGCCAAAACTGTTTTGAGGTGAATTCCCAGTTCTTCAGCTACGTCGTAACTACAATCGCAATATTTTTCGCGGCTTGCGTTACATAGTAGCAGTAGTAAAATTTTAAAATGTATCGAATTTTTCATTAGATTCACTCATTAAGGACAGTAAGGAAAACAAATGAAAATCACACATTTTCCTAATTTGAATTTGGAATTATCTTCTATAAAATTTAAACTTTTAATGATACCAAAATCAGCCAGATACAAATAGTATAGCCAAAGAGATTTTATTACAAGTTCATACATACTATATGCGAAAAGACTTTTGCCCCAACCTAATATAAAGCCGGGACTCCTCCGCCAAAAAATAACAAAACATTCTAACAAAACATGTTTTTTATTAACCGCGCATATCATTTTGTATGAAAAAAATGCTAGGCCACGCCGACATTTTGTTAGATGTTCGAAGTTGGTGTTTGCAAACACAAAATACGGTCGCAGGAGACTCTGCTTTATCGCATCAAGTGTTGTACGAGTAGAGAATACAATCCCGAGCATGTTTTTTAATCCCGGGCTTACGGGATTTTTGAAGCCTTTTCCCGGGATCCCGGGCCTATCCCGGGATTAGACTATGTGGTTTCTACTTGAGGATGGCTGGGCATCGCTTACATTTAGCACTATTCCCGTCCTTCGCAACTAAATAATAACTCCACACTGACGTCGTATCACTGTCTTTTTTATGTTTAACAAAGTCTCCCGCCATTTGAAATACTTAATTTCAGGTAATTGACTTTTAAATTTTAATGACGTTGCCTACGTAATCCGTCACTGACAGAACAATAAATGAAAAAAATAAAACCGGATTTGCATATTTATACTTTCGTACAGGGAATCCCCGACGGGAAATACCCGCAACAATATTATGATATGAGATGATCGGGTGATTCCCCTGTTGGTTCGTTGGGGAATTACCTTAAGAGTATTGTATTAAAGTATTCCGAGTGGGGAAGTCCCTTCTAAGTTCTACGACAAACATATTATTAGGACTGTACCTGTGTAGTAAATAGTGGGTACCTAACTAACTACGTATTGTACGAGTTGCTTTTTGTCGTAATGTAATAAAATAATCTAGGCAAGGTTATTTTCAAGACGCAACGGACTACGGAATACAAACTAGACTTGTTTGTGGCAATCCCAAAAAACCCGAGATTAGCCAAGTACAGTCCCGGGATTTTCGGGGCCAGAAAACGGTCGGGATCCCGGGATCCCGAGATTTGGGATCCCGGGATTGTATTCTCTATGTACGAGCTACTCTTTCGAATCTTGAAAGCATTTTTGTATGAAATTTTACTTTTGTTATGAACCACATTTTTAATAGTTTTTGTTTACTTAATTCGTGTCCACTAAATGTTCCGTACAAAAGGACATACCAGAGTAGTGCTAGATCTCTGAAGATATATCTTACAACAGACTAAGATGATCGGCTTTCGACATTGACAAAATGATTTTTTTAAAACGCCAGCCTAATTTAAATAAGGTTTTATTAGGTGAAACAAAACCACTTAATTAAAAAAAAAAATTAAAAAAAATTTTTTGTCTCTTAAACAAAATACCTACTGTCAGCTACTAGATTAATATGGGACGTCGAAGAGAAGCTTTCGAAAGGAAAAAATATTTTCTCAGTTTTCATTATTGGTTTAGATTTAAAATTTGGCTGGTGATCAAAAAGCCATTCTTATAAAAAGAACGACTTTAAAATTACCTCTACCATGACCATGAGAGAAAAGGATGGACTTCAAAGAAAAAAAGATTTATATGAAAAGTGCTGCGTAAATTCCCATTTCTCAAGATCCTGCGATACAGTCACGATAACGAAGGCTTCCATCGACAGGTGGAAGGACACCACGAAGTGACCCCCAGAAGGTCACGGGCTAAGGTGTCCAGTTGGGAATTCGTCACAACAAACAATTACGGCGCTTCATACGTCCGATGGTTGATAACAAAGTGACATCCTGACTATGATAAGAAAGGTTCGAGGCTCCATTAACGCAAGTAATTGTCTAGAAATTCCAGTGATATTTGAGAAAGCAGAATTTATTGAGTCTTTCAAACCGTACAGACTAACAAGACTAGAGGGCGAATGGTATACGTTAAGTAGAATTTGAATGTCGTTGGTAGGCGCGAAAGAAATACGAGAATAATTGTTGATTTGGTGATGCTTTCTCTGCGGCAAAGCTATTAAAAATTCTTAATCTTTGCACTGGTGAATGTTGCCATTTTATTATGGTGCTCCCACACTGCCGTTATAAAATGTTTACATTTAATAACATTGATTATAATATGTGTAAAATTTTTGTTAACAAATGTTTACTAACGTTAGTTAACATTTTGCAACAGCAGTGTGGGAGCACCAATAGGATTCCGTACACATTGTAAGAAAGGAATTACAGAAGACTATTACTGTACCGTATTCAAGAAATAAAATTATTTATTAAAATAAGACGTAAAAAATATCGAAATTACAACTAACTAAAAACTAAAAATAAAAAACCACAAACTTTTCTAATCTAAAAATATACCACCCCGAACGGCACCCGGCTCAAAAGTACCCATTATACTGGCAGCATTACCTCTCTGAATCGCAATGGATATCCTTTGAACCAAGTACCACTCGGAGCGATGGTCAAAACCTCTGTCTCTTAGGCGACGTCCTATCTCGCCCAAAAACTTTTTTGCCTCTGAACACCATGGTCCAGCAGTCTCAACAGCTACTGGAACAAACTCGTACTGAGAACATAAATTTGAATATTTGAGGTGTTTATGTCCAGCAGCTATGCTCGCTGCTGCCCCAGGCTCACGAACAGTTGAATTGAGATAGGACGCCGCATAAGTACTGACGCAGAATTAAATGACTTGCTAGACTCCTTTTATGTAAGTACCTAATATCATCATCAGATGATAAGCTATCTATTACTAAGACTAAGCTGTTCATTTTATCAGACTGGCATCTGGAACTCTCACAGATCCTAAATTCCTTCTATTACAGATTTGAGAAACTCTAAAAATAAAATAACATACAAAACGATATATTCTCTCATACAAAAACGCTTATTAAGTGTTCTGATATCAACTCACGCTTGACCAGTACTACCTTTAACTTGCTCTCGCCAAGTGAATGCGTTTTATAAGTAAATGCAGATGACGTCAATTCGTAGTGCCGTCACATTTTCACAGCAATTTCGCTGGTTGTAAATATTGCATTTATTTTTGAGTGACATTGAAAATATGTTGCAATAAACCTGAAGCCCAGTTTTTGAATGTGTGACTCTTCTTATATCGAACAAAATCATCCGATATCGAACCAATTTTATTCGACTCACCGATTTTGCATAAGTCACATTTTTAAATATAGCACTCCTGCTCAGAAATTAGGCCATTAATTGGGATAAACGAGTCGAAAAGATTTTGCCATTAATCTGATATTTGCGGGCAGAAAAGACCAACGGAATCCATTTCTGCTTACATAAAAACCACTTTGGTAATCGATCACACACTATCTTTTATGTACACTGTTTTTAAATTGTATTAGTTTAGCTCATAAACCTAGACCTTTGTGTTGTAATGGCTGCAATTTGTTATGTGTGCTTAAATAAATAAAGATCACTGTCTCGTTGAACAAAGTACTCGTAATATATTGGAAATAACAACAAGGATTATGTAGGGTGTCTCCCGCAAGGGTCCTCACCCGTGTAAATTTCAAACGTCTCTTTACTAATGGAAAATTAATTACCCACTAGCTAGATTTTAAGCTTCGTATATAAACTTTTAAACTAATGCACTGCATATTTAAAACATAATTACATCGTTCCGTGACCACGGCCATTGTAACACGGTTGAAACGTCGGAAGTACAATAACTTAATCTTGAAATTTAATGTTTCGTAAATGGAGTTAATTTTAATATTTCGCAAGTACGTGAGAATGACATTTAGCTTTTATTTTGTAGGTCATATTTATTTATATTGACCTTAGGTTCAACTCTTCGTGATCATCGAGTAAGCCCACGGGTTTCTAAAGTGTTAAAATGTCCGTGCCTCTGACTTAATATATTTTCCTAAGTCATAGTCATATGAATATTGCGCAGAATGTTAGAAAATTGACAGGATAGAATATTCGAGTAATTTCTGTCTGGCAGTGCATTTTAATGGATAGTTAAATTAGATTCACTCGGATGTTTACAAAACAGTTTGTAGACAATGGCTGACGTAGTTACAGGATGCAGGGTGGGGGTTGTTTTCTTATTGGCTTTTTGACTAAATCCGTCTTATTTGTATAAACAAGCTTGTATATAATTTAACAATCATACGAAACTGAAACTATATCTTGATACTAAAAATTTGAGCCCATGTTAGATTGTGGCCGAGCCATCGACTTAATAATAATTGTGATTTAGAAATTTTTCCTCGTGTTTCTTAATTACTTAAATGTTTAGGGAAAAATATCCCACAGCAAAAATGTTAGGGGAAATAGTCCCATTACAACTTTTGCTAGACGAACAAATAGATGGATTTAATAACTTGTTCGCGTGGAATGACTGGATTATAACTTTTGCTTGCTCTCCACTTTGGAAAGAGAAATACTTACGAAAAATATTTCTAAATTCTCTACATCTACGTGATCGCTCGCAGACTAGACTATGCCTATGTTAGACGTTCTCGTGCCTCATCGGGGGGAATGGTGCAGGAATATTTATTTGTTGTTGGAGAAATGCTGGTAACGAATATTATTCGCATAATTGAACTGTAGAATTATTATAATTGTGAAGTTAATATTGAAATTAGAATACAATGTAATCCATACTTCCATCCATACTAATATAATAAATGCGAAAGTCTGTCTGTCTGTCTGTTACGCTTTCACGGCCAAACCGCTAAACGGATTTTGATGAAATTTGGTATGAATATAGTTGAAGACACGGGGTCAAACATAGGCTACTTTTTGACGCAGGCGGAGCTGCGCACCGAGCGTTCCGTACCGTTATTTACAAAAACTGCAAAAACATCATGTTTATTCTATGAGACGCCCCCCTTAAATATTTATTGAATTCTGATTTTTTAGTATTTGTTGCTATAGCGGCAACAGAAATATATCATCTTAAAATTTGAACTGTAACTAACACGGTTCATGACAAGAAGGCGAAGTCTCAGTAATTGGGTCCCGTCTTATCCTTTGGTTACATAACCCTAAAAAGGTTTGTTAGATATTATTTTTGAATTATTAATAGGGTGAACCACAGGGTAGGGGTTATAACGGATCACCAACGATTCGGAAATATTTGTTTGAACCTTTGAAGTTTCTGCGTTGGGTTTCACGTTTGAAACGTGTGAAATGATGTTGTTGCCAAGACCTTAAAATTTTAATCCTGTAATATCACTAACATATTATACAGTTATTTTTGTTTAGTTTTAATAAATACACTAATATACTTAAATACATGTTCACACTTATTCATCGAAAGTGGTCTTAACGAATTTCAGGGAGTTTTGGAACATATTCAAATTGTTTCAAACAATGTTTACTTTACTGCAAGGTTGCGGCAAGTAGTTCCCGGGGGGAGGCCTTTTGAGAGGCTTGAGCGGCAATATTACATAAGTACTTTTACCTATTATGTGCCTATAGCCCGGTAGTCGTTAACGGAACCAAGTCCGCGAACGCCTTGCAAATAACTCTTCCACCAGGGTGTACAGGGTCGATTGACCATGCAACCCACTAAATATGGATTAATGATTGCACTAAAGACATTAGCATTTCATCTGCTTTATTTGTATCTATGTTTGCATAAGTAATGTTTAATAAATAATACAAAGGGAACTAGCTATGAGGTCGTCATATCCCTTTGAAAGGAAACTAATTACTAAAGATAGTGATGGGGATATACTTTTGTAAGTACTATATATTTTTTTTTCTTTTTATATTGCTTTTACTTTAGTATTTAGCCAGTATCAAGTAAAATTTTTCAATTAAGTTGTTTAGTCAAGAAAGTCTAAAGTCACGTCAGTAGTTATGTAAAGTCAAGTCGAGTCAGAAGAGTGAAGTGGTAGAAAAACTGCACTTAGCGACTTCCAGAAGCTTTTAGCAACAAGCAAGGAAATCGCATAAATCGAACATTGTATCACTTCCCAACACTCACGCTTGTTCTTGTATACTTTGCTAATAATAATCCACCATTATTAAGCACAAACACTCAAAAAAACACAAATTTTGGAAAATAAAATACAGCGCCGATACTGCTCTTCACAGCTTCCCGCCAAAAGTCCGTACTATATTTTATACATCAGTCCATGAGATTGACATAGTATCAGTGTTGCCAGTGGCAGATAGTCAATTATAACATGAGTCTGCTTAAAAAGAAACATTTTCACAAAAAAAGAAACATATTTTTTACTACCCATACAACAAACGTGATTTTTTTTTTGCGGTTGTTATAGTATTGTACGAAACCTTTCGTGAGCGAAACCAACTAGCACTTGACCGGTTTTTTAGTATGGTTTATTTTTTTACTCCAATGAAAATCATTTGAAATCCAACGATTTTTAATCGACTCACTAAAAAACATCTATTTTAAGCCTTATTAATAATTTTCATTCGACATAATACGCAGACGTTGCGTCTTACTAGATAAACTTAGTGTAGTTTAGTACCATTGACACTAAAGAAGAAGAAGGTGAGTCGAACAATTTTTAATTATCTCACCGATTTTTTTATCTCATAAATATCCCTAGCGATCATGATTGTGTTTTAGTACGTATATATATTAATACGTTAACGTAGTTCGCAGTTAAGCGATCATCCCTCTTTGCCACAGAAATGAGCGTTTTCTGTGTGCCTAAGATAAGCCTCGCTAAATAAAGTTAAGACTCGTGAGGCTTAACTGGCCGACACATGGCATTTCTATTTAATCTTATTTCTGTGTCATACACTCAACAGAGCCCATGAAAATCAAATTCGCTTATTATGATGATTTAAAAAAATCTTAAATGCGTTCAGTTAAAAAAAAATATTTTCCAGTCGTGTAACATGGAAGTAACATGAGAGGGTCAAAAGGAACGTAACATGTTACTTTTGTAACATTCTGGCAACGCTGATGTATGTATGTATGTGGTACATACAAACTATGTACATACTTCGCGGAAGTTTAATTAAAGACTAAAGTTTCCAATCTTGCTGTTATTTGTGTTTAGGGAGTATGGCGGTTATGTCCCTGAACAAAAACATTAAATTCTTGACTATGTTTTGCCTTGGCTTCACTCTCATGTGAATTTCGAACTCGGACTCGAAATTATGCTCTAAGATTAACATTATTTTAAGGTCTTTTTACATTTGTAAATATAATATAATCTTTTTTTACAAAAAACAAAAACCGATATCTATTCATTTACCGGGGCCAACTTGAAGATATTTTTATAAACAAGGGAGAGATAAATAAATTAAAAAATTAAAAAAAAAACAGAATGATATTTATACTAACACTTATAAACCGTTTCAAGTATATCCGTCAGTTATAATAATAGTCTTATTTATGGGCCTAATTAACTAAAGATACTGGCAGTATCTTATTTTCATTTCATCAATTTAATTTTTTGACTTTATAATAGTTTTTCCGAGAAATATTTTCAAAGTTTTATGCAGTTGACATTAATTTTTTTTCATTTTATTAAATTCAACATATTATTTACTACTATAACTATATACTATATAACCATTCCTAAGGAATCTAATAAGTAAGGTAGGAACCATGGAGCAATTACAAAGAGGAGATGCCGTTTGAAATGGCGCAGTGATGTGATCATTGGCGCCTCGCCGACACAAAAGTGGGCGGAGCTTGCCATTGCTCGTGCTCCTTGGTTGGAGCCACGGCCGAAACTAAGCACCCCGCACGTCTGCCTTCCGTCCCGTGTAGCCACACAAATACTTTCTTACAAAACGCTTATTGCGGCATCTCAAAATCTCCTCTTTGTAATTTGTCCATGGTAGGAACCTATACATTTTCACAGAATCGAATCATAGCTTAACATTTGATTCACAAACACAGTTGTTTACGAATTAGGTAGATATTAAGCTTAACTTTTACTGCTCTATTAGTACACCTGCAGTCAGTTCATTAATTTGTCTATAACAGTTTACTTCATTTCAACCAATTCCTTCGCAGTTCGCACCAATAAACTTTAATTTCATGATACTCTCGATTATACTTCAATAACGTGAGGTCTTCGTCCAAGCGTGTTTCCTAGTTGCGTCCTTAGCATACACTTGTGAAGCCTAGTGGCTGGTTTAGACGGATCCAGTGTGGGCAATCCAGTAGCCAAAATTGTCTGGATTTTCGTCACTGGAACCTTATTGTCCAACCCTAGCTCTATTCCTAATGTTATACATCGATTTATAATAATGCTCAACTCTATGTTTAAGTGGAGGATTGAAAATATTCTTCGTTCAGACGTAACAAAACATGGAGGTTTATAATGCAGTTGCATTTTTTTTAAATTTTGTTATCAATTATAACCAAGTTTTAAAAGTGTGTATGTCATTATAAAATTCGATGCTATTCCTCGAAAGTCCTCTAATTCCTTTATTTTCATTTCATTAGTACTGAAGAAAAACACATTATGTTCGATGGTTACCAGGATTTATTGAAGTATTGTGTCCTTTGGGCTTAATTACTAGATCGAATGAATACATTACACCCGGTCCAACTAAGTAACAATCCATACTTATATTATAAATGCGAAAGTCTGTCTGACTGTCTTTCTGTCTGTCTGTCTGAAATTTGGTATGAATATAGTTGAAGATCCGGGGTCAAACATAGGCTACTTTTTGACGCAGGCGGAGCCGCGGGAAACAGCTAGTATCGTATATAAGGGGTATATGATATTGTTACTTAGTTCACAATAACAAGCTAATTATTAAGATAAAAACACGACTGACTGCTATACAATAATTTTTTTTTTGTCACAAAAATATATTGAAACATATAACTTATGTACATTTTTGAAATCTTCTTTTAAACCTCTTCATTTTGATGCCCCACTCGATTAGGTTACTCAGATTTTTTTCGTCAGTCTGCTTTTTATTGCGTATATAGTCCGCCATTTTGTTTTTATGATGACGTCACATACCCTATACATTCGGAGAAAAGCATGGATATCCGTTATGCCGTTCTTGACTTATGGTGGATTATAGAATCTCACATACTTACAAACATACATGAACGCTAAAATCATTACACTCTTTGGTCAGTCGTGTAAAAACAAGTGGTTATTATTCTACTTGAGAACTTTGTTTCCCTTTAACTGTCTATGCAGGATAATTTCTTAAACCGAGCTAATCCATTATCGGTCTCTATATAAAACTAGTAGTTCTGTGAACAGTAGACCTCGCGAACAGTGCCAGTAGCATGACATTGTAATAACGTAGACGCTAGTGACTGCGTCAACAAATTCGTATATAAATAAAACGGGTCAAGTACGAGTCGGACTTGCACACGAAGGGTAAATAATAATAATATAATGTTACGGATCTTTAAAAACCGCACAAAAAAACGTTTGTAGTAAAGAAGACCCCCTTAAATAATTGATTTGTTTTAATTTAATTATTTATTTTAAAAGGGAATAAATAGCTAAATATTCTTAGAATATTTCAAACGTCTACCTGTTGCCGTTATCAATATAGAGCAAAAAAATACGTTTACTGTATGGGAGCCCCCCCCACATTTATTTTATTAGTTTTTATTTAAGTAGTATTTGTTGTTATACCGGCAACATAAATACATTATCTGTGAAAATTTTAACAGTCTAACTATCACGATTCATGAGATACAACCTGGTGATAGACGAACAGAGGGACAGCCAGCAGTCTTTTAGCGATAGTGTCCAGTTTTGGCCTTTGAGTACAGAAACACAAACTGTAAAGCGCCCCTTGCGGATAGTAAAGTAATTAAGAACTTCCAAGAAACAATATTTTTAGTAGGTACTGTTTATTGGAAGTTCTGATCTTGATTACGAAAAGTATGCTTAACCTATATTATTTTTGATTTTTAGTCAATGACTTTCAAAAAAATGATTATAACAAAAAAAATACTTCCTGACTAACCGGGTCCTCCTGAATCGAAGACTAACCACGCTTAACCACTGCGCTAACATATTTTATCTTGAGGCGACCAATCCGTCAATGTTATTAACTTAAACTACGTTACAGCAAACTTTCCCCTTTTTTTGCCCTCATTTTCCCTAATCAAATTTATCTCTTGACCAAAAATTTTAAATAAATAAATAAACATGTGTCCAAGTTTCGTATAGACCTGTTCAGAAATAAACACTACAGAAAACTTTTCCCCTTTTTGCCCTCATTTTTCCCCCAAGCAAAAAAAGCTCTCGACAAAAAAAAAAAGAATCAAGGAATACATGATCCAAGTTTCGTAAAACTCCGTTCAGAAATGTGGCATCTAGCGCGGAAACTACGTTACAGCAAACTTCCCCATTTTTGCCCTCATTTTCCCTAATCAAAAATATCTCTTGACCAAAAATTTTAAGTAAATAAATAAACATGTGTCCAAGTTTCGTATAGACCCGTTCAGAAATAAACACTACAGCAAACTTTTCCCCTTTTTGCCCTCATTTTTCGCCCAAGCAAAAAAAGCTCTCGACAAAAAAAAAAAAGAATCAAGGAATACATGAGCCAAGTTTCGTAAAACTCCGTTCAGAAATGTGGCCTCTAGCGCGGAACATACATTTTCAGATCCAAAAGTAAATTGTCGAAATGGAGTCGCTTCGCTCGGTCGGTCTCGCTGGCTCGGTCAATTATATCAGCCACTTCATTTTTATTCATTCAATCACTTTATTTCTTTTGACTTCCCATGAAATTTATCAGTTGACAGAATTTTGTATGGGAGATAATTTTTTATCTTGGTTTTCACTTATTTTTTAATTACATTATTACCTTGACGTTTTATTTATATTGACGGAAATATGACACCTATGCGAAGCTGGGACCTGCGTAACAGTATCCATACATATAGATGTATGCTTAATAATCTAAGGATAACTAATAGTTATAATAAAATTACTAGGAGAGTTGAATGTATTATGTACATTGATAGTCTAATTCAATACCTCTTAGAATTTCATTTCGCAGCTACTACGGAAGCTTTCAGTAATTTTTATTGAAATTTTACTTAAGACTTGTCTCAGTCTCATTGAAAATTGTAATAAGGCAGTTATTACTTCAAATTCAACAGTACTTGGATTTATTGAAATTCTTCGTCTAATTTCAAGTATGATTACGATATAGAGATAGAGCTGATTTTTTCCAGCAAAGCTTGCTTTTCATCGTTTTTTTTAATGGAATTAAACTCTTATACTAAAGTGTACAGGGTCGGTTGACCATGTGACGCACTCGATATGAATGGTGAATTCATCATCATTATCATTTCAACTGCAGTCAGTCCACTGCTGTAGGTAGGTAAGTACATATGTTTCTTAAAGGATTTCCAGAATGAAAAATGCTCTCGACAAAAAAAAATCAAGGAATACATGAGCCAAGTTTCGTAAAACTCCGTTCAGAAATGTGGCCTCTAGCGCGGAACATACATTTTCCGATCCAAAAGCAAATTGTCGAAATGGAGACGCTTCGCTCGGTCGGTCTCGCTCGCTCGGTCAATTATATCAGCCACTTCATTTTTTTTCACTCAAACACTTAATTTTTTTTTACTTCCCATCAAATTCATCAGTTGACAGAATTTTGCATGGGAGATAAATTTTTCTCTTGGTTTTCACTTATTTTTAATTACATTATTACCTTGACGTTTTATATTGACGGAAATATGACACCTATGCGAAGCTGGGACCTGCGTAACAGTATCCATACATATAGACGTATGCTTAGATTAATAATCTAAGGATAAATAATAGTTATAATAAAATTACTAGGAGAGTTGAATGTACATTGATACTGATAATTTCGCCAATATTGGTAAGTACTTCATTCTAATTCATTCCTCTTAGAATTTCATTTCGCAGTTAGTACGGAAACTTTCAGGAATTCTTATTGAAATTTTACTTAAGACTTGTCTCCGTCTTCAACTTACTTCCGTACTTCAAATTCAACAGTACTTGGATTTATTGGAATTATTTCAAAACAATTATTACTTCTTTTGGGTCAATAATACTTATCCGTGTCAAAATAGGTAAAGTAAAAAATACTTAAAATAATAAGATATAAGGAGATATTTTGTTTAATTTCAAATATGGAGACGATATAGAAATAGAGCTGATTTTTTCCAGCAAAGCTTGCTTTTCATCGTTTTCTTTGAATGGAATTAAACTCTAACACTAGACTGTACAAGGTCGATTGACCATGTGACGCACTCGATATGAATGATGAATTCATCATCATTGTCATTTCAACTGCAGTCAGTCCACTGCTGTAGGTAGGTAAGTACATATGTTTCTCAAACGATTTCCAGAATGACCGGTTGGAAGTCTGCATCCTGCGCTTGCTTGCGACCTTCAGCAGATCATCTAATCTGTTCGGTGGATATCTAACGCTGTGCTTGCCTGTGCGTGGTCATCATTCGAGAACCTATAATCCATCGACCATCGGTTCTCCGCGCTATGAATAATGAATTAAGTGTTATTTTTTCAATGCAAACTGTTAATGTAACATTAAGAAACACGTGCCGAAGTAACGGAACCAGAAGTTTTCTTAACTGTCCGTCTATTTCTCAACACAGCTAAATGTTAAGCATTCAGTTTATCAAATGATTTATTTTAATCCGCAGTCAGTTTTAAAATGTGCGACTGTTATGAAACCCTTTTTTGAAAATCCGGCTCGCACTTGACATATTTCATTTATTTAAAACTGGGTTCGTTACCTTTTTGACTATAAATAACGTTCAATGTCCTCAAGGCGAAAATAATTCCAAGGGTACCCTGAATTCAAATTTATACATTTTTAATGAAATTTTTATGCTGTGCATGCAGTCTGTTCTTGTGTCAATCCTAATTTCTGTACCTTTTTTAAAATTACAATTAGTATGACATCCTTTCTTGAATATTTGAGAAATATAAATGAGTTCTTTGATATGTAATCCAACTTAAACAATAAACCTTTTTTAATCACAACAAAAGGCTACGTTGGCTACATTTTAAAATAAATAGTAATGATAAACGAGTTTTTCTAAAAGCATGAAATGGATTTTACCACGCCTAAGTTAAGCGAGCTGCGAGACTCGGGCGGCGACACGAAATAAATAAATAAAAATTGAACGGTATTTTTTTTAAAACTAAAAACCCCGACATATTTTCTGTGTAATTTGAAAATAAAAAATACCCAAAGAAATCCGCCTTTGTTTTTATTTGTTTTTTATATACCCAGTCTCACAGTAAATACGAATCTAACGACACCTTTTAAGTTAAAATCCATCGAGCCATTCAGGCTGCAGAGCGTGCCAAACAATTAAACATACATACTCTCGAAAAACATAACCCTCCTTCCGTCGTAGTCGGGTAAAACAAGGATTGGATATTATTATACTTGTAATATATAGCTTCAAAAATTGTAATTCGATATCGTAAGATCTGTCTGGCACTACCAATCGCACTTTCTTTCCCACTGCCCACCTCCCCGCGCATACCCAAGGAGCGGTACAGTGGTTGCGGTCAAACTAGTCTTTTTGTTTTATTGACATTACGAAAAAAATATTGCAATTTTTTTTTTAAATCGATTTTCAAAAATAAGACGTTTGCCAATCCTCTTTTGTTTATGCGTTTAAAAAAATTCCGAATAAATTTAACCGACAAGATTACGAGTACCTACGCGACAAAGGTTTTTAATATTTTGATAACTCATTTCTGTGACGATTATGGATTTTCTTTTTTTGTTTATAAATTTGTATGATTGATTACTAAGGAAAACAGCATAAATGATTTTATTCGTTTAAGTACATATAATTAATCATATCAATATTATCAATCATAGTATATTTTATGCAGCGGCTTGTGAAAAAAAACTGCCTGAAGGAAAGAAGAAACTGCCGAAGAGGCGACTTAGGTACAAAGATGTAAATTTTTCAACCCTTTTTCGTTGTTTCAGACGCAGCCCACCAAATGCATCAACAGCAACACACCAATGGAAATTTACTCAACATGTCGTAAAAACTAGTCCAATGAAGAAAATTAGGTTTAAGCAAATGTCATAGACTAAGGAAACTAGAAGTACAACTATGAATATAGACGAAAAAGTGTCGGGGCCCGGCGGGGCCTCGCAGAAAAACTGGACACATTTGAACACTAGTGACGAGTTGCCGTTGGATATGCGGTTTAACCATGGACATCTGGTGTCTATAATAGTGTATAGTGTGTTAATGGTGATATCAGCGACGGGGAACCTCACAGTGTTGTCACAGCTGGTGAAGCGACGGAGGGCGGGCCGCGCTAGCAGACTTGACGTACTGCTCATGCATTTAGCTGTGGCGGATCTTATGGTAAGATTTGAACAGTTTCTATTTAGTATCGTCTTATCTAATTGGTATCCCTGTTGCATCCCAATCTACCGAACAAGTCTCCTAAAGCGACGTCTCTGTTTTACATTTCAGTATTATTTTTATGGCCGTTCGCCGGCTATCATTATGCTCACGGACGTTTTCTGCAAAGATAGATAGAAAACATACGTCATTTTGAGGCGCATGTGCGCCAAATTACCAGTCGCCATGGCTTTACACTTGAAATTGAGGTGTAGTTGTTTTTGAAATAAGTATTAAAAAAAAATTAAACAACCACGTCTTCATATGGGACATATTTGATTTGATTTGGGACAACGCTAATGGCGACGAGTGGGTCTAACCCGCCGAAATCGGCCGGATCTCCATCGATCGATCGACCTCTTTGAAAATGCTGTTGTTGGTGGTATCCGACACCAGTATTTAGATTAGTAATTTGAGACCTCTGTAATTCGAAGTCACTTCGAACAACGACAAGGATGTCCTTGATATTGGCAAGTGTCAACACATCAGTTTCACTAGGAAACGTAAGTCGATAGTTACTCGATATTTCATCGACGGCAAAAGAGTGTCTTTTTGTCTCTGCGGTTCGCGACCTACAGAAAAGAACGAATACAAAGATCTTTTACACGGCATTTAACGTTTATTTCTTTTGGAATTTCAAGGCGATGTTCTTATGACAAGCGTCTTACATTTTTCGATCTCTAGTCTTTGTCACAGCGAAGAAGTATGCTGGATCTATACTTTCTTCAAAAAATAGTACAAGGAGTATCAATGTGTCCATCTTTACTGGATCGAATAAAAATTAATGTTCCACGAATAAATAACAGACGACGGTATAAAAAAGACTATTTCCATGTCCCTATAGTAGGAACAAGTTGGGTAAGCATGCAACTTTTTCTACACTTGTGTCAGGTATTGTGTGAACTGGACATATTTCGCGATAGTCCTACTGGATTTTAAAGTTTTGAAATATAATGAAACTATAAATAATATGTTAGTTTGAATTATTCCTGCACAAGTTACTGATAAGTTGGTTTGATTCAAATTGTATAAAATTTTAACTTTTAATTTTAAATTAATTTGTGAGTTATTAATTCTTGATACGAATAATATTATTTAACAATGTTGTGCATGTCTGTAATAGGTGTAAGCACAGGATAAAATTATTTTAAACCATGTTTTTGAATGATTGTGTTTACATTGTTGATGTGCCTAAATAAATAAATAAAATAAAACAACCCGCGAAAATAATAGTAGGTATGGCTACATTAACTTATAGCAGTAGCTACACTTTATATTTAATAGCATACAATGTTAGCGTTAGCATATGTTCCAACATATGCTAAAGAAACGGTTTATTCCAATAAACATACTACGAGTATGTAATAACTAATACTAATATATATTATATATAATATATAATATATATATATATATATATTATATATATATATATTATATATATATATATATATATATTTATATATAATATTATAAAGAGGAAAGATTTGATTGTTTGTTTGTTTGAATTGAATAGGTTCCGAAAATACTAGACCGATTAAAAAATTCTTTCACCGTTGGAAAGCTACATTATTCCCGGTGAACATAGGCTATATTTTATTTTCAAAAACATTAGGGATCTTTAAAAAAAACTGCAATAATGTAACCCAAGGTGCAAAAAAAAAGACCTAAAAATTGCTTATATCGAGTGCGCTGCGAAAACTATTGATGATAGAACAAAATAATGTACTACAACTTTGCAGAACACATCATTATCTACAAAAAATGTCACGACAGCATATGTCTGACTATTATATTTAAGTCACAATAAGTGGTTTTTTATTTTAAAAATTTAATTAAATTGCCGTCGTTAGAAAAGGTTCTTTATTTCTACCTTCGTATTAATCCTTATCAAAATAAATAACTTCATATTTAAGAATGCTTCAATACCTCTATATAACTTTTTGAATTATTCAATTCGGACTTTCCATTCGAAAGATATCACGAGTTCAAAAAACTATTAGAAAAAAGTCGCGTGGTCGCCGCGCCGTCGCCTCCCTACGCAGCGGTCGTGTGCGGAATCGAATAATTTTTGCTTGAAAATATTTTGGATTCGTTTAGTAGGTAATTAAATACAACTAAACAAAAGTTCTTTTCAGAACTAAACCCAGTAAATACTACCTGATAATAAATATATATATATATTGTACATTTAACTTACAACTTAACAGCAGTTTAATATTTTTTATCCTTTTAAAATGCCCAAAAGATCATATGGTATAACTTTGTCAAGCAAAAAGTTATATAACGTTTTTGTCAAATGATTGTTTATCAAAAATTTTTTATCTCAGGATATCGGCGCGTAAGTGTCGTTAAATGTATGATTAAATCTAACTGTACATTCTGTGTTCCCAAGGAAGGTTAACGTAGGCAGGCGGCCGATCGTAAAACATGCCAAAATAACAATAGGAATGGAAACACCAAGAAGAGAAAGCGTCATGGAAGCGGGAGCTGAGGACGAAACTGGGAGAATGCTAAGAATTTTTGTAGTATATTATAGATTAGTATTTCAAGAGTTTAATTTTACGTACACTATACATTCCTTTTACCCCGTGGAGGGAACTAATGAAAATTATTAATACCTCGATTATTTTTCTGGTGTAAGAATAAGGTTTCTTTTTATTCGAAAAGATATCAGATTTTTAGGATCAGCCAATTAATTTTTAAAAATAATCACATTTAATTCCCCTGAAAAATTGATCTTGATGGCTCTATGGACATATGCCTATACTTTCGATCTTCCTTGGAAATACATTCGTACATTATTTATAGGTTACTAGCTTTTTCTTGCAGCTCCGCCTGCGTCTTTAAGTAGCCTATGTTAGACCCCGGGTCTTCAACTATATTCATACCAAATTTCATCAAAATCCGTTTAGCGGTTTGGCCGTGAAAGCGTAACAGACAGACAGACTTTTGCATTTATAATATGGATAAGTATGGATTAGGAACTACTCGGCGCCAGAAAGATCTATGTAGCCGGTTTTGAAAGAGATGGATAATGAAGTGTTTATCTTTAACTTACTACATACTTTGTATAACCCGGACGAAGTCGTGGCGGGCTGCTAGTATACGAATATATTCATGCTTGAAGATATATTAAAGCCCTCAAGCTGCGAGCACTGCAAATATTTGGAGGGGTGTCCTTACGGTTGATGGGTTTTCTCATACTCGCCGCACTTGACAAATACTTATGGAAAAAACAAACAGTGGAACGTAGAACTTCCATTTTTGAAGTTAGTTAAAAATAAAACCATAGACTCGGTCAGCAGTATCCAACCAGGAACCATAGAGCAAACAAACATTTAAAAACTTGCAGCTAGTTTCTACGAGTCGATTTTTTGTGCAATTTATTGCAAGGGAAATCTGACTCTTTGTTTTAAGTTCAACAACAAAACACTTAAAACTTTTGAAAAATAAGAGTCAATGAAGGTTATTCGATAACGTATAAATAACGCCTACGTATAATCCTATTAATGAAAACAATTGCTGGCATTGCCTCCGGCCTTTACCAAGATCATAATTTAGTAGATTGTGTCTTGATTGACAAGTGTGCAAACATGTTGGTTATAACCCCCATTAAGGGCCTAAGTACAGTTGAATAAAAGACACTTACGAGCAAATGTGTTAAAAAAATTTTTTACAATGTATTGCAGTTTCAAAACTTCGATGGTTACTTTATTGTTAATATATCGAAGTTTTGAAACTGAATAAGAAAATTTGTCATATTATAAAGGAACTACCTGTATCCCGCGGTTCCGCCTGTACCTAAACTTGCTATCTTTGACTCCGGGCCTTCAACTATATCCAAATTAAATTTCTTCAAAATAAGTCTAGCGGTTCAACCGTGAATAAGCAATAAACATTCATCTCTCCATCCATATGTACATACAAATTTTCGCGTCCATAATAAGATAGGTCCAGCTTTTCATCTTGACTCATATCAATGATTTACCCACTTGTTTTATTAAATTGCTTCTCCTGCTTTCCTTTCTTTTTATTTTCGGGACGTCCTCATGGATCTAAAGAAAGAAATGTCACAAGTCACAATTGATACTCGTATCATTATTAAAGATGAGAGGCCCCAGGTGTATTTTTTACTTGTAATAAAATAACTTAGATATGATTCAATATCAGTAGGTACAAACACATATTAAAATACATACTTAAATTTTGGCATTAAATCTGCCTATTGTGCTTTACAGTTCGTAATTTATACAATCAAGGTTTAATATACAAATATGCAAATATTACGTATTCTATTAATATAGACTACTTGACACTTATTATATTTATTTATATAATATTATAATTTTATAATATTGTAGTTGTCTTAAACGTTGTTATAACATAACATCATTTTGGAGTTTATAAATGCTAGCTCTGATGAGCTACTTATATAATTATCGATACTTCTAATATAAAATGAAAACATAAGTTCATTACAGAACAGAATTTTACGCGCGTTTAATTATCAAATGTAAATACTTATTTAATTTCGGTTTAACAAACGAAAAGATTGTTTACACACATTAAATGAAAAGGAATATCCTCCTATATAGTCCTTTAGTATATTATACGAAGTAAAATTCTAGCTGATTCCATTGTCCTAAAAATAAATCGTCTATTAGATCACATTATCTAGTTTGGACAAAGGAGACGTCACAATGGCCAGTCCAGGTCATTATTCCGCCACTATTTGCCGAACGTCAAATCTCCGAAAGGTCGTATCGCCGATGACAAATTCTATGCCAGAGTGCTTAGTGCGAGTCTCCAAAATGAACTCGAATTACTTCACCGTTGTGTTAAACGAATAAACAAAGTGAGTAGTAAACATGAATTTATTGTGAGTGCGAGCTACAATCGAGTGTTGACGTTTACTCACCGTGAACAGCGTTTATATTTATTTCTATGTTGGTAGCATTTTCACCGTGTATTCATTGTAGTGTGCCCAGACTTGGTGGTTACCTGTTCGGCATATTTTATCAACTTTTCTGAGCATCTTTGTAGGTTAAGCGAAAGTCAGTATTTTTTTGTATATGTTGTAGAAAATGTTATCATAGCACCGCACTGATGACCGCTAATATCATTTCTTTTTATTATTTGAGACTTTCCTCAAATGTTTAGTACGTTTTCATTATCATATAAATAGAACGCGATTTTTCTTTATTTTCATCGAAGTCCAAAAAATAAGTCTAGCGGTGGAAAGTTTAAAAAAAAGAATTTTAGGTATATCCCAGTAATTTATTGATATCCATCGGAATTTTTGTAAAAAAAAATATCTGGTACTCTTATTATACTCATTATTTGTTATACTCATTGCAAAAAAATCGCGCGCGCTCTTTTTGTTGTCGGTCGGTGCCATTGTTTGTTTTGTGGTTGTTTATTATGAAATTTGTTGCTTTATTTAAAAAATATACCTACAAATACATTTACTTTCTTAATTGTGAGCAAATAAATGCAAAACTAAGACAAGTCATCAACAATTTGAATTGTTAATTACCTACATGGAGCAGTAAGTAGATTTAACTACGTACAAAGATTTTTAATGTTAAACATCATTTTAAATTTTACATTTAATTTTAGCCAAATTCAAGCCAAAAATAATAAGCTGACATCGTTTCGTTACAGTTAAATCGCCTTTTAATAATATTTTTTACTTCCTTTAGCTGTCAAACTTACACCTCACACTCGCAGAATGTCCATAAACGCCCGTTAGACGCGGTCACTTGTCGATCGCCGCGCCCCGCCGCAGTTCGCTTGACACAAAGTTTACTTTGTATCTCGCACTTGCATATTGTGACCGCTAGGGGCGCTTGTTCAACGCCATATATTTCGGTGAGCACGTAAGAAAATCTCGCACTAAGCACTCAGGTCATTTCGCTACTACTTGGCCGACGGTAAGATCTCCGAAAGGTCTTTTCGCCTATGACAAATTCTCCGATTATTTGTTTCACCGCTTGTCGTTTCGCCGATTGTACCGAGTGTATACTAACTTTGTTTAATGTAGAAGACTTTTAGTTTCATGAAAGACAAAAGGGGAGGCTTTCGCCCAGCTGTGGGATTAACATAGCTAATAAATATATATAGATAGCTGGGTCTCACTTTTTTCCAACTTTTATCTATAAAAACTAAATTAGGTTGTTATTTACAAAATTATGAAATATCGCACGCTATCAAATCGTCTTTTGTTCAGTCATCATCAAAATTGGATTCAGTGTTTTTTTATGTGAGTAAATGGTGCCATATTTTAATACGGTTTTTATCGCGCTTATTATTTACACTAACGTTTCAAACACTTTACAGCTTTCATGGTCACAAAAAAATATAATATAAAATAAATTAAAAAAAGTTTAATTTAATGTCTAACAATCGCGAAAATTCTATGTCTAACAACTGCAAAATTTTAACAAAAATACACTAAGTGAATGAAACGACAAATGACCATTTCAGCTGGATTGGTAAGGCAATGGGATACGTAATATTATATATTTTTTCTTTATTTTATTTTATCGTCTATTCCTGATTTTTGAAAGTTACTAACAAAAATTTAGCATAAGTTCATACTAACATCTTGTGAGACTATGTTTCTTGAATAAATAATTTTTCATTAATTCATTAATTCAAATGAAATTAAAAACATATGGTACCTATGACGTGCTATAGTGGGCGTAAAAGGAACCACATCAGTGCTATGCAATGGCATTTACAGATACATACCTACTAGTGTTGTATTATATAAGGAGATCTAAATTATATTTTTTATATTATTTATTATAACTTGGTTTGTTACTTTTAATAACCATTAGCTATACAACCATCACATATGTGGTCATATAGTCGTTGCCAACTGAAGTACTAGGGCTGCAGATATTATGATGAGGTTCACAAAACTTTTCATCTCAAAAACTGCCGGCATAAGGTGTTTTTTTATAAACCTCTTAATTTCAGTAATCCTAGTACTTGGAAACAGGCGATACCCTTTTTTTGGGGTCGGGCGGTACGCGCCCGATCCGGACGACCCACGGCCGGGCCGCTCACTTATTTTAAAAATTGCTTATCCGAGCCGCCCACGGCCAGACCTCGCCCGGTCATAAAATAAAATATTTTTTTTATTTAAAATATTGAAAAGTACTCTTGTTAACAGAAGGGTTTTTGGTTTATTTTTTTTAAGTTCCGATTAAAAAAAAAATACTATTACATATCTGAACTCATGGTGTTAAATAAAAAATAATGTCAAAAAAAATGAAATATCAAGTAATTGTAAGTACCAGATGTTAAACATCATAAAACAGGACTACGTATTAAATATTTTTCACATCAAGTAAATAATTGGCATTATGCCACCCCAAAGGTATTTTAGGTAAAAACCCTGGTGACATCTGGTTTGATAACAATAGTCAAGTTTGAATAGGCCTGTGTCTATGTCTTTCACATAACAAAAAATAATGCAACTACGCAAGTAAACTGATAAGACATGGTCAGTCTTTGTCTTAGTTATAAGTTACCTACGAGTAGTTGACGGTGAACCACACATGCTATGATAACTAGTCTTTTTTAGTTAATCTTTAAAATTTATTTAAATGTTGTTATTTTTTACAAACAATAAATGATTTAACGAGCAGAAGTTACAGATTTTTATTTCACTTTATTTCTCCGAATAGTTAACATTTCTTTGCTACCCGCCTTATTTTTGAAAATTTACATATTGTTAAAACTTTTTTTATATTCGACGTAAAAAACGAAACAACATATTTTAGTTAATGTGGGCGTTGTTAATGTTCATAATTTCTAATGAATAAGGGCGTTAATGTTTACTATTATTACGCTACCTGAATCTGATAATTCGATCTATAGGTGTTTTATTTTTTACCATATATATTATACAAAATAGAAGACAAATGTTACGAATAAATTCATTGGATTTTTAATTAACACTTTTTTACTCTACCTCTGTGTGGTATAAGCCAAAAAACGGGCGCTCTGGCCGTGGGCGGCTCGGCTGAGCATATCTTGAAATTAGTGAGCGGTTCCGCCGTGGGTCGTCCAGAACGGGCGCGTAACGGCCGGACCCCTTTTTTAATTGTGCAATTTGCTATACATTTTTAATGTTAAGTGTATCCCACAGCTGGGTGAAAGGCTCCCCTATTATTTTTCATGAGTTTAAAAGTCGTAGAAAGGTACAATCGGCGAAAAGACAAGCGGTGAAACAATCGGAGAATTGGTTATCGGCAAAAAGACCTTTCGGAGTTCTAACCGTCGGCCAAGTAGTAGCGAAATGACCTGGCGTACAATTTTTCATCGGCGAAACGACCTTTCGGTGATTTTACGGTCGGCCAAATAGTGGCGGTATAATGACCTGGACTCCAAAATGGCTGGATGTCTCATTTCAAATTAAACGTACGAGTATGTTTCTTCGTCTGTAGTACCCAAAGATAATCATGGTGATTCTCCACAACATTTATCATCATCTGTTAAAATTTCTGCTATCTAGCTAAGACAGATCATGAGACAAAGCTTGGTGACAGACAGACGGAGTTATAGGAACCCTAAAAGCCAGCAATCATTTGTTAATCCACAATGCCTCAACCCCGCCTTATTAGGGTGTCTTAACGTATTTATGCAGAAAAATCTAGATTTATGAATATACTAAGTACTAAGCTGCATGCAGTGCGTGTCCTCAGGTGACGTTCCTGATGATGCCGCTGGAGATCGCGTGGGCGGGCACCGTGCAGTGGCTGGCCGGAGACGCCATGTGCCGCGTCATGATGTTCACCAGGACCTTCGGGCTCTACCTGTCCAGCTTCGTGCTTATATGCATATCTATAGACAGGTGAGATTGTTTATTTCTTGTTAGAAGAAGAAAGAGGAGCTCGATAGTCGAACGCGACGCGCGTATCCGTAGCGTAGAGAATGCGAGTGTGAAGCGACGACAAGGCGCAACCCGTATTGTTGACCCGTTGTGTTGATTGGTCGCCAATTTGTGGCATTTTCTATCTCCAGCTCCTCCGTATTTCGGAGGGCACGTTATGTTATTGGTCCCAGTTGTTATCGATAAATGGCAGTAGTTAGGCGTACATCGTAACACGGTTGGAAGAAGAAGAAATACTTAGACGCAAATTCACATATATGCTAACCATTAATTGTTAATTGCTTTGTTAACAATAATCAGCCGTTTAAATAAAGAGCTAATTGGTGATTTGTAAATGGTGATAATGTTATTTAAACTGCCGCCGTTTTAGATTTACATTTAACATTTTAAATCTATATCTGTTCATTTATTCAGACTGGGACGAATGGGTTACATTTACATGGTGTATCGAACCTGTATATATAGTTTCTTTAATGACCACCAAATGGCAGCCACGACTGTTTTAACATTGTATGTAAACACCTAAATTACACCCATTAAATATACACCCATGATACTGCCAATCTAGCGGAGTAATGAAATGGATGGTTTTGAATACAAATCATCAACCGAGAAATAGGCTATGTACCTACTTGAAATAACTTGATGACATAGGTAACTCAACTAAATAAATACTTGTAAAAATATTATCACAAATAAGTATTTGCCTACTTAGACAATGGAAATCATAAAGTTACTAAGAACTCGCTAGCTACATTATTTTTTAAATTTATCATTTATCAATGTGACATGCTGCTAACATCTTAAAGAATTCGCAGAACAAAAAGTCAAAAGAAACATAGAAAGTAACGAAAAATATTTTTCAAAACTAATTGAATAGAAAATCTATCTGTATAAAAAATTTGTAAATAGCTCATCAATACGCACCATTCTGAAGGTAATTCATATCAACTTCAAAGAAAAATTTACTCCTACAAAAAATAAAAGACACAAAGTGTAATCACAGCAGTTATACCAAGTCCATTAAGGTCTAAATCAAATAACCAAATAAATCATGAAAGACGTAAATATTTTTAAAATTAATTTTATGAAAATCAAATAAGTACTGTGTTGAAAATAAAATAGATCACACCCAATTTTTGTTTTCGTTTCCCAAACTGCTCTGTAATAATAAAAACGTTTAGACAAAATGTTTATTTTAGTTTCCCAGACCTTACAAGGGCTGTAATGTGCACTTACTCTGAATATACGCCCATTGTACAGGATTTTAGTTCGAAATATATTTCATCAATATTTAGCGTACTAACTACTAATATTAGTTTTAAATTTGTAAATAGTTTTAAAGTAAGTGCTTAGTTTTAGTTATCATTATATTAAATAAAGTAGAGTATAATGCTTATTGTTTATAACATTGTCAGTTCTATTTAAATAACGCTGATATTGATTTTACTTCACTGCAAATAAATTTTACTTTTTTAACTACTAATAAGTTGCTATTTGTAACAACTAGCAGTTAGTTTCCCGCAGCTCCAAAAAGTAGCCCCCGGGTCTCGTATGTTGACCCCGCGTCTTCCAATTATATTCCTACCAAACATCAAAATCCGTTCAGCGGTTTGGCCGTCAAAGCGTAACAGACAGACAGACTTTCGCACTTATAGTATGAATCTATAAAAGTAGTCGAAAACCATATAATAGAAAACTCTTTTAAATAAAATGGAATGATTTTTATTGCTATTTCTTCGTTTTAACAATTCTAGGTAACCAAACTAAAATACTTACATCAAATGGGTACTATTAGATCAGTGATTCCCAAAGTGGTCCAGGTGGACCCCCAGGGGTCCACGGGAGACTTGCTGGGGGTCTACGTAGGCGTGAACAAAAAATGGGGGTCCATAAGATGTTAATGGGGGTCCACGAAAATTTATCTGCTTTTGATAGTAAAGAGCAAAAATGTAAGCATAGTTTTTATAAGGGCCTACCTACATTGTTTTAAGTACCTATCTAAGCAGATAATATTTTAATAAGGCAAGCGACTGTTACTTGTCCAAACTTGTGTATTCGATATTACGTACAATTTCGTGTACAGACTTGCAAAGCGCTATCCGCCCGACAATGCTTAATGCTTGTTCAGACATGAACTTGATCAACACTATAAATACTTGATGCCAAAGGCAACCAAACGCATTCATTTGTTTCCGGAATTTCGAAAACAAGGCGGAATTTGGAAAAAAGTTGTGAGAAAATTTATATCTGTGTTTGCTAGTGCCGGAGAAAAGTAAGTAACCTACCTTTTTTTGTTATAGTACTTAAGTATTTTGTTTACGTGTACTAGTCGGTTGATCACAACGGCCTGTATAGATAGGTAACTTAGTAACTTACAGATATTTTAATTGTCCTCTTTCGATTTGAAGACAAACACAGCACGTTTTATTGAATTGTTTTTTCACGAGAGAAGCACTGCCTCTCTAAAAAGGCCGAATAAGCAATATTGCAGAGCAATTAATTTTGTAATTTTTCTTGCAAATAACTACTAATTTTATAAAACAGTAATTTCATAATCATGTTAAATTGATTTTGAAGTAACTATTTTATCAAAACTATTCCTTTTCGGAAAGAGCGAGCGGTGCGCGGGCGACGGGAAAAGGGCGGGGCTTGAACTTCGATGCCTGTTTGTCACGTTTTAACAATGAAGCCGCAGACAAAAAATACGCAAATACACGGAGCGCGTGAACTCATTGATTTAATAAAATGTTAGTTATCGTTTTTATGGACAATTTTGGGATTTCGACGTTTATTTTTTCCTACACAAATATGATCAGTATTCGATACTGAGTACACTAATTTTTATTTATACTATTAAAAATTAGTGGTAAATTATGTACTTTAAAATTGATACCGTTTTGTGAAAACGTTTGTATTTGTCTCAGCGGTTTATTAGTTGGTCCCTTTACAAGCCGTAATTCTATTTCCGCGTGCTGACAAAGGCTGCGGTGTGATACCTATATTCAGAAAAAAACTTGGTTACTAAAACATTTTTTTTACAGGTAAGGTAACTGACACGAAACATGGCTACAGCAAAGAAAAAATGTCGACAATATAGTGTCGATTATTTGAAATATGGTTTTGTTCCATCAGAGGCAGACAAACAATTGCCCATGTGCCTATTATGCAACAAAGTTTTGAGCAATGACTCTATGAAACCATCAAAGCTCGAAGATCATCTAAAAAGGTGTCATACTGATAAAATAGGTAAAGATTTAAAATATTTTCAAACATTGAAAGAAAAATATGGAAAGAGACCCACCATGCACAGTATGTTCGCTTCAACATCTCAAAGTAACGATGATGGCTTGCGGGCATCTTACAATATCTCATTACTTATAGCAAAATCTGGAAAACCGCACACTATCGGAGAACAATTAATTTTACCCGCTGTTGAAGAGGTTTTAAAAACTGTTTTGCACAAATCTCCATTTGACGTACTAAAAAGAATTCCATTAAGTAACAATACTGTACAAAGACGCATTGATGAAATGAGCTCTGATATCGAAAGCTTTTTGTGCAATCATCTGCAAAAAACTCATTTTTCTATACAACTGGACGAGTCAACGTTACCCAGTAATGAAGCATTACTATTGGCATATGTCCGATTTATTGTTGAGGAAGAAATTCACGAAGAATTGCTATTTGCCAGAACTTTGGAGACTGACACTAAAGGCGAATCAATATTTAATGTCCTGAGTAATTTTTTTACGGAAAAATTGATCCCATTTACAAACATTATTTCAGTGGCAACAGACGGAGCTCCTGCAATGGTCGGGCGATATCGTGGGTTTATAAGTCATCTCAAAAGAATTATACCAGGACTTACAGCTATTCATTGCGTAATCCACCGACAACATCTTGTGGCAAAACATTTAAGTGACAGGTTGAACCAATCTCTTCATTTTGTAATAAAAGCTGTCAACAAAATCAGAAGCAATGCATTGAATACACGTTTATTTGCTCAATTGTGCGACGAAAATGATGAAGACTTCCAACGACTGCTCTTACATACTGAAGTACGCTGGTTGTCGAAAGGTGCATGCTTAACGAGATTTTACTCTGTTTTCGATTCCATATTAGAGTTCTTAGAAAGTAGAGATCCAGATTTAAAAGAAAACTTGATCAAATTCAAAGCAGACATTGCGTATTTGACAGATTTGTTTAAAAAATTTAATGATATTAACTTGCAGTTACAAGGGGACAGCCTGAATTTAATAAAAACAAAGGGGATAATTTCGGCTTTTCTTGGGAAATTGAAATTTATGAAGCAAAACATTAGTCGGCGCGAATTCTCTCAATTTCCAAACTTGTCGCAGGTAGAATGTATTGATGAGGATATCCATACCTACAGTCAACATTTAAGTGCCCTGCATGATGACTTCAAAACCAGGTTTGAAGATATACTGACGATGGATATACCACCATGGATAATAAATCCATTTGATGAAACGGAAGTGGCCAATGTTGTATTACAAGAGGAGCTGCTCGAGCTAAGCACTAATGAGGAGCTGAAGGTGAAATTTAGAAAAGGCTACCCAACATTTTGGCTGCAAGCAGAAATACCCGAAAAATATCCTGGACTGTGGGAAATCGCAAGGAAATTTTTAATAGCTTTTCCCTCGTCATATCTTGTCGAAAGGAGTTTTAGTGCCGTTACAAACCTCTTAACAAAAAAAAGGAGCAAATTAAACATCACAGAGCGGGGGGATTTGCGGTTATTGCTCACAAAAATAAAGCCAAACATTGATCGTTTGCTGACACTCCATCAGATACCTGAATGAACCTATATTACCTTAATATTTTTTTCTTGTAATTCTATTCTTTTAATAAATAAAGTGATATAAAATGTACCATTTTTCGTTTTTATTTTACATATCGAAATATAGGGACAGAACTCAGAAGTGACACAATTTTTATTTTTTGGCGACTTTAAGAATGTGGTAGAAATGTAGCAGCAGGGGGTCCACCGAAACCAGTAAAATTTTGAAAGTGGTCCACGAGAAAAATAAGTTTGGGAACTACTGTATTAGATGATGTGGCGTAGACACATGTGCTTACACTAAGGCGTAGACGGATATGCTACTACTACGTCGTATACACCTGTGCTACACTACGGCGTAGACAAATATGCTTCTACGGTGTAGACACATGTGCTACACACTACGGCGTGGGCAGATATGCTACTACGGTGTAGACACATGTGCTACACTATGGCGTGGACAGATATGCTACTATGGCGTAGACAGATGTGCTACGACGTAGGACTGTAGAACAAAGCGGTTTACAATTCATCCGATTTATAACCGCGCTTATACGTAACTAACATAGATGTAACGAGTGAGTGACCGACTGCTCAACTTGTGCAAATAAGTTCAGAAATCAGTTGGTTAATGGGGAAAAAGCGGCGAAATTCAATGATTCTTTCATATCATGCGTCGTATGAAGAGGAAATATACTTAATTATTAGATGGCAGCACGGAAACCCGCGAGCAAAAGTTAACAATATATATTTTTGAGGTGCGCTAATTAAGCATTTTAATTTTTTCCATTAATTTTTGTGTTTTAGAGGGCGCTGTTTCGAATTTTACATTACGTCAAATAGCCACCGGATAACCAAGACCAAGGATATAAATTATCACTAGAAGTTTAAAAATTTTGCGCGAACAGATAAACATACATACAAACAGATCAAAATCATAACCCTCCTCGTCTTTTTGCTGCAGTCGGATAAATATAAACGTAAATTTATTGGATTTCCAACTTGAGGAAACTCAGACGAGAATGCGAAGGTTAGCAATTAGATGAGTACAAATTGATATTATTCGTCCAAGTCGTCTCATAACTTTTAATAGCTAGTCTGAACTAGTTCAAAATTAATTGAGTTGAGGCACACTTTAACATTATAGGCAAAGTCTACGTAACAGTGTTAGCGAAGTCAGAACTTCGACCTTTATTGGTTATTCCACGAGTAGTGGAGTGCTATTTTTTTTAAAAATCGGCGAATCGATTGTGTTTTGTTCGATATCGAACGATATTTTTTTAATTTATTTATTTATTCACAGCTACTCACTGTCTACTCACTGACTACACTTACAGTTTCCCAAGACGTATAGTGAGTTAAATAAGTACAATTAGTTGGTAATTGACAAAAAACGAATACATGCAGATATGAAACAAATTAAATTTACATTAAATATGTCGACTTGAGGGAGCCGTGCAACGAGATCGTTGAGTAGCGTCAGGGCTTGATTGTCGGCGCGTACCGTGAGGTGCAAGAATGGACCTCCGCGGTCGAGAACAGACGACGGCGACGCAACTGTCTGTACACAGTAATAATAAAAAATGTATTATCTATATAGTCCCCGTCACGAGAGGATATAAATTATGTAAACAAATACTCAGGGGTTCGCAACATTTGAATGAAAGAAAAAAATGTGTTTTTCTGACATATTTTAATGTTTAGAGAGAATTTAAATTTAAGACTGGTGTTAGATGAGTCTGTTGACCGCCGCAACCACCCGCGTGTATTTCATAATTAATTATATTATTTTTCTCTCATTCATTTGTTTCAAAAGTGAAAAGATAATCTGTCACCGAGCCGGACTTTCCAAAATATAACCCGACTAATTGGAATTGATCGTACCCGTATAGTAATTTAAGTCGATTGTATTTGGTAAACTCATAATATTGTCGCTAGGTAACCATTAGAACCCACCATAGTAGAGATTAGTTTGTTTACTCAATTTATACCTTCTCGTGACGGCGACTTTAGACACACAAATAGGGCTCCTAGATTTGATGCCGTTGCTTTTGGCAGCCATCTGGTGGTTGTTAAAGGAACCATGTCAAAGGCCAAAAGGCGGTTTGGAAAATTTGTGAAAAGGTGTGCAAGGTCGAATGACTATGCAACCCACTCGAAATTAATGAAGAAATTGTACCATAAATATAGTCTCCAACTAATTTAATTCAGTGGTCATGACCATTTATGTGTTCCCATAGGTACTAGTAGTAATCTTGAATAGGTAACCAAATTAAAGAGTAGCCCATTCTTGAAATATTTTAAACTAGCTTTTTCCCGCAGCCCCGCCTGCGTCAAAAAGTAGCCTATGTTTGACCCCGGGTCTTCAACTATATTCATACCAAATTTCATCAAAATCCTTTCAGCGATTTGGCCGTGAAAGCGTAACAGACAGACAGAAAACGGTTATTTTATAACACACGCAAAGTAAGTTAGTCAAGTGGTGTACCCTTCTTCACTTTTTAAATTACTTCAAAAGAGGTTCAACATTCAAACGACAAGAATTTAATGTTAATTCATACTAATATTATAAATGCGAAAGTCTGTCTGTTACGCTATCACGGCCAAACCGCTGAACGGATTTTGATTAAATTTGGTATGGATATAGTTGAAGACCCGGGGTCAAACATATGCTACTTTTTGACGCAAGCTGAGCTGCGGGAAACAGCTAGTATTATATAAATAAATGCATAAGTTTTGTCTTTATAACAAAGTGCCACGGCTAGTTCAATAAATATTGTTTTGATTGGTAAAAGTAATAAACGCAAACAATTCACGAAGTAGACAAAAAGCCTTCAGGCTGTAGAGCCCAATTACCAACCACCCAATGAGTTTCTTTTGACATTTTTTACGTATGTTATATCTTTGTTGTATAATTTTAAAAATAATATTATTTACTCTATGTGTACGAAACATTATATTGTGTATGAAACATTGAAATTGATCAAAGGATGTTTACCTTGAATATCATCCTCATACAAGCAATCTGTCGTAAAACCTGCCATAATTGCATTGTCTATCAAATTGATGTATATTTTATTGAGAAAAATATATCTTAATTGATGCAGCTTTGTTTATTTTTTTTACGAGTATGCTAAGTACACATGACAAATTGTATTAACGAAAAGCGCAGTTAAGTAAAATACTCAAATTGTCAAATGCAAATATTTCTAGGTCTTAAAAGACTTAATTATCATAAGTATCTATACTTTTAAACGGACTCAAAAAATTCATAAACTACAGGTACTACGCAATCCTAAAGCCCCTGAACGTGACATGGGAAGCTCGCGTGCGTCGCGCGTTGACCATCGCGTGGACGGGCGCGGGCCTGGCCAGCCTGCCGCAGAGCTTCATATTCCACCAGGAGGAGCATCCTGAAGTAAGAGGGTATGTATTGAACAGTCCATCTTCTTTAGCCGAATATTACATCTACAACTTATGCCCAGGGTATTCGTAGACCTCTGCACAATTTGATAGGAAAACCAGCAGTAGGAGCATGGTGGAGGAGTGTTCGTAGCATTGAGGAAAAAGAAATCGGCTCCGTCCGCTTTGTTCGATGATACTCGATGCTTTTTCTATGTAGTGTTAAATTTTCAATAAGTAATAACAGCTGTATCTAACGTTTGAAGCATGATATGGTCACTAAGGGTGACCGCCTCGCCAATCAAACCAACAGTTAATAAATGAATAAGTTACACAGATTTAAACCAATTTTCCAAAAATTGAGAATGATAATAAGTATTTGTGAAGCAGTCTATTCGCATACCAATACTCCATTGCTCTTTGCAAACTCTCAATGCCTACATTTATGTACCAATTTCCTTAAACAAATACCTTGCCTAGAACCTTCTAGGTAAGGAATTTAATTATGATTTGACTGCTACAAACCGCACACATAGCGAAACTAATTGGTACCAATGTCACCTTAATAAACGTAGCACGGATCCATTTGATTTGGTTTCAATTTAATTATCACTGTAACCATTTCTTGGATTGATTTGCCACTGAAAGATACCCATTTTCAATAATAACATGCTTGATGAAGCAGTTCGCATTCTGAGTTTGTGACACAGCCACATTGACGAATCTTGATAGCATAAACTTCGGAAAACTAAAGAGATCAAAACAAACACAATAGCATAGAATTATGAATTATCTTCTAATATGCATACGTCATAAAAAATATGTCATTTAGTTAAAAAAAAAAAATCGGAAAAACGGGTGAAGGTAAATGTTACGAAAATCGTACGTGAGACTATACTTGCTGACTATCGCGTTCCACTATCTTTACTTTCTAAATATTGTATTATTATATTTAATTTCTCTTTGTTTGTACTCTAATGTCGATGCAAGGTAGACTAGCAATTTGTTTTATAGAGTGGCCAAAAAGTGATAAGTCCATTAAATTAGGTTCAAACTTACTGAGTTCTCCAAATGGGGGTTGAATTCCAAATGAGATTTTCATTTCAATCTAATTATTTTGTGACAGGATCTTAAACTTATTTCCCTTTCACAGTTCAGTAGACGTCTCAAAGGTTTAATTATTGACAATCTCTAATAGACCGTTATATCTTTATTTAATTTAAATTAAATGTTATTCGTATTTCGTAAACTATAATTATTATTCTGATTCCAATTCATTAATATGGATTTATTGTGAATGCCTGAACAGTGGATAACCCATTGACAATCTATTATCAAAATTGTGGTGGATTCAGGACTAAGCTTCAAACACTGTATATGAATATTCTGTCTTCTTGCTACGATATCATTGTGCTCACTGAAACTTGGTTGACACCTGAAATCAATTGTAATGAGTTCATAGATCGTTGTTTTTCGACAAGATCGTGATTGTCAAGCCACGGGTAGGGAGGAAGAGGGTGGGGTCCTAGTTACCGTCTTGCGTGGACTAAATTCGTTGGATGTATCCTGCATTCCTAGAGATGTTTTATTACCATCCTGCATCGAACATGTTATTGTTGAGATACCTTCTAGCGATAGTAACAAACGTCACATTATCTATCTTATATACCGCCCTAGGCGAAAGTGGGAGCTTACGAGAGTCACTTCGATTATTTGCAGGAGTCTATTATTAACGCGAATGTAGGCACTATATACATTGTTGGGGAATAATCTTCCTCACATCGAGTGGTATTTTTCTAATGGTTTAAATTCAAATGTCACACACCAACACATCTACCTGTGGATTGTTCTTAGAAATATTTATGTCTTCTATTGGTTGCACGCAATATAACTTTTTACTTAACACAAGGACTAGATGTAGGTACTACCTACATCTAGTCCTAAATCGGAATAATTCCCTGTTTGGTTTACACGCAGATTGATTAAAATTTTTAAAAACAAACAGAAGGCATGGGTCAATATAAATAGATATAAGATATCTGTAGAAAATAAAATTTCTACAGATATCAAGCATTTTTAGACTTACCTATCTAACCGGAAAGATAAATCCAATATACCCTCCACAATGAAATATAACGACAACAAATCCACAAATCCAGACGTAATTTGTAATATGTTCTCCGATTACTTTAAATCTGTTTTTGAACACACATCCCCCACTATTCACACATGACAGCCACCTCCTGATTCTTGCAATAATGATATAACATTAAGAAATATATTTTTGTCACAAGAAAAGATCTTAAATGAACTTCTACTTTTAAACACATCTAAAGGTGCAGGACCCGATGGTATTCCTCCTTATTTTTTAAAACAAACAGCTGCTAGTATAAGCAAGCCCCTTTTTATAATATTCAACAAATGCTTAGCAGAAGGGTTCTTCCCATATACTTGGAAATGTGCCTACATTACACCTGTGCACAAAAAAGGGCATAAACAAAACGTGGAGAACTACCGCCCCATCTCCATCTTATCTGCCTTGGCAAAGCTGTTTGAACGACTTGTACATAATGAAAATAATCCTAAAATTGTAAAAATTAAATACCCAATATTGCACAACATCATTAATCCTGAACAACACGTATTTGTTAAATCACGCTGAGAATTTCGATGATGGAGTGCAGGTCGACAATGTTTACACAGATTACGAAAATGCATTCGATAAGGCGGATCACGAACTTCTTCTGGATAAAATTGCGTACAATGGTATTCGTGGCAATTTTGTCCGCTGGTTTCAATCTCATATTCATAACAGAACTCAAACGGTAGTTGTTAAAGGTTATCAGTCTAATGTAGTTCAGGTTACATCGGGCGTTCCTCGGGGCTCAATACTTGGACCTGTCTTATTTATATTGTTTATTAACGCTATCAAGTCTTGTTTTCAAAATTCACAGTTCCTGATGTACGCTGATGATCTCAAAACTTACAAATCTATTAAATCTGTTAATTATTGCATTTCCTTTCAACGTGATCTGGACAGACTGACTGACTATTGCAGTGCGAATAAGCTATATCTAAGCCTCCCAAAATATCACTTCATAAGATTTACCAAAAATAAAAAACCTGTTATTTTAATTACAACCTCTGCAATACTACTCTAATGACAGTCTCGTCCGTGAAGGATATTGGCATCATTCTCGATGATAAGCTTTGTTTAGATGGTCATGTTGAGAGCAATACAAATAAGGCTTTCAAAATGTTCGGGTTTGTTTTGAGATCATATGTTGCCTTCAGGAAACCTTCTACATATCTTTACTTGTATAAAGCTCTGGTTCGTTCACAACTGGAATATGCTGTTCCTGTTTGGAACCCTTTCTATAAAAAATATAGCGATGCCATAGAGACGATTCAGCGGTATTTTTACGTACCATGCATTATAATTGTTTTTGCAAATACTTAACATATTCCCAACTTCATTAAGTAAGAGGTCATTACAATCTTCTTACTCTTAAATCGCGTCGCACATATCTAGAGGCTGTTCTACTTTATAACATCATCCATACTTCCATACAAATATTATAAATGCGAAAGTCTGTCTGTCTTTCTGTCTGTCTGTCTGTTACGCTTTCACGGCCGAACCGCTGAACGGATTTTGATGAAATTTGTTAAGGATATAGTTGAAGACCCGGGGTCAAACATAGGCTACTTTTTGACGCAGGCGGAGCTGCGGGAAACAGCTAGTTCACAATAAGATAGACTCCATTGACCTCGTTAATAAACTTTATTACAAAGTTCCACGATCGGCTACCTTGCGCCAGGTGCGATCACGCCGACTCTTCGCGCTGCCTACTTCTCACACTAATTCGGGTCATCGTTCTCCCTTGCGTCGTATGGCTACCATAATACAATACATAATTTTAAAGCATTGACATATTTAACTTTTCTCCTCTTACGCATAAAAAACTTTTATTGTCATTACTCTCTGAACAAGACTCACACTGTAAAGGTAGATTATGCGACCTGTATGTTGTTATTCACCTTGTATGCTTGCTGAGTTATTTTGTACTTACCCTTACACACTTTCTTTATAATTTCCCTCTAGTAATTATTTTATAAATACTTGTTTCTTTAATCTGTGGATAACGTGGTTGGTTACAGAATTGTTACATTTACATATTCTTTATTTTATACATTATCAACTCATATTTTGTATCTGTTTGTTATTCCAAATAAATAAAATGAAATAAAAATATAATTAAAATATCTGAATAGAGAAAATTTTCCCAGTTTAGATTCACGATGTCTTTCATTAAATGCGTATTTTGTACATAAATTCCTATTAAGTTAATCGAAAATTGTAAAATGTATTGGAATGCTTTAGTTTAGATAATACATTTTCGAGTAAGATAATTGATAGAAATATATGAAATTTAATATTATATCTCTCTTTTGTTTAAAAAAAAATTTACAAGTACAGTCACAAGCATTAACACGTATACACATTGGTTCATAAGTAATTGAAATAAGGTCTAAAATTGAATTAAGTTGAATGGTTGTACAGTCTTTGAGCTCAATTTTCGAAAGCGTAAGCTGACCAGGTAACTGGGAAACACGCTTGAATAAAGGAGATTGGGTATTCTATTCAATTTATATTTATCATTCATATGAAACATTTCACTACCAGAAACAGAAAACAGAAAGATTTTTTAAAATCCGTTCTTAAATAAGCAAGTTATAAGCCTTTGAAATTCGGTGGAAGGGGAAGCAGTAAAAAAAACCATTTTTGTTGTTATTTTCAGAATCGGTTACTTTTTAGAACGAAACAATATGCACTGTTTCGTATGTAAATATTGCCCAAGTATGAATACAGTCAAGTAGCATATTGTGTCGATACTGCGCGTAACAAATATGAGGAATCCAAACATAGACTGCAATAATAGTTGGCGCGCATTCAATCGAATGTTCGACGAGAAACAATATTTGAATTTTATTTTTGGAATGCGTTTTATCTACTTTTCAAATAATTATTTGCATTTTGATTGTGGATTCTTGATTCGTGTGTAAATAGATTTTTATGCCTATTTGCAGTATGAAAACAAGATTGCCTAATTTGTTTTTTTGACATATTATCTAGATGACTGACCTAGAGACCGATTGCGGCAACTGCAAAACACGTTAACGTATTTACGTTCGACTCACCTATTATGTCGAATGAAAATTATTCAAACTCGAACGAAAATTATTCGACTGTCCGGTTGGGCATTCTTAAAAAAAGTCCTCGCGGTTTGCTTTGGTTTTGGTAAATTTATGGTAACGCCATTTGTATTAACAGCGATCGGGCTCCTGGTCTTTGAGTGGGGCCATTTTTGTATAAAATATATTTTCAGTATGTAGATATTCAAACTAATTAAAAAACATAAATAATAAATACACAGAAAATATTAATCGAAAATGCCGCCCCTGATAGTATCCAGTTACAGTACAGTTTTGTCTTAATTTTTTAAGTCTAATTTGATAATTTAATGTTTAATCGGTCATTGTTTTATGTCAGTGGGACCATTTTTGTATAAAACTTATTTTAAATATGTAGATATTAGTTTTGTTTTAATTTTTCAGTCTAACTTGTAACTTTAATATTTACAGATACTACCAATGCGTGTCATATGGCTCCCTACCTACGGAGACCCACGAGTTCATGTACTTTCTCGTGAACATGCTCCTCATGTACGTGGCTCCACTCATATCCACTCTCTATTGCTCCTCCGCTGCGCTTCTGGAGATCATCAGGAGAGCCAACACCGCCAATGGTAAGCGAACTTGCGATCATCATCATTTCGAGTGGGTTACATTGTCAATCGACCATGTACAGCCTGGTGTCAGAGTTGTGCGGAACCTCCTGTCGGCATCTGGCGTGGTTCCTTTAACGACTAGATGGCAGCCGGGACCAACGGCTTAACGTGATTTCCGAAGCACGGAATCATCTTTATTTCCAGACAATCAGGTTATTCAAACCTGCAATGTCCTAAAAGAACTAGCGAACTTGCGAAAGTATCGCGTATCGGCGTATGTTAGACGATATTGGTACATGGATTCTTATATTAATAAATAAAGAAAGTAATAATAATTGGAAGGGTTTTGAGACTTTGACCCATACAAAGTTCGTTTAATTAATTAATTATAGATTAGAAGATAATTTCTGATCATATTCGTTACCTGAACGCTATCCCGGTTGTGCGGCTTCGTAGCAAAGGTTCGCTATCAGGCACTTATATAATTTCCCTTATGAAATTACACGACACTACTAAGATTCGGCATTATTTTTATAATCGACCGTCCACCTGTGGTCCACCTTCTCTCCCAAGTAACAATCAAATGAATTGAAATGAAATTTCATTTCATTTCATATTTTGTAAATATACCCCAAGATACAGTTAAGACAAAATGAGCACAGTCTCTAATACACTCACAGTCTTTAAGAAATTTATAAGTTAAGGCTACTTTTAAGACAGACTAAAACCCTAGTTAAGAGAGGAAATTTAAGAACCCTAAGTATAGGGAAATAAAATGGTCATACCATTTTATTCAAAACTTCACAAAATTATTTCTTATGATGAATGAGTAAAATACCTATTTTAGGATATTTTGCATTAACCCCTAAAAGGGGGATAAGGTTGTGAATTGTGTTTATTTTAGCAATGGGGCTCCTTTTGTAATCAGTAGGTGCACTAAGCAAGGAGTTTTCAAAACCCACCACCTAAGGGGGTGTAATGGGATCCAAAGTAGGTAAGGGGGAGAGAGATTAGTTAGACCATTTTATTCGAAACTTAACAAAATTATTTCTTTTGATGAATGAACAAATACTTGTATCAGTAAGTATATTTAGAATTCCAGTTTTAAAAGGGGCGACACACTCTAACTAAAGTGTAATTAATCTTTGTCATTGAATTTTCACAAATACAAATACAAATATCTTTATTGTGAAACACAGGTAGTTTACAAGGTTATAGGTACAGTTTTCTCTTTGGTATCACTGTGCTTTGCCCAATTTGGACGTACAATATATTTTAACAATTAAAATATTGTTTTTGACTAGTGGGTTTCTTTTGTAATCAGGCGGTGCACTAAGGGAAACTGATGTTCTAAGTATGTACGGGAGAAGGAAATTAGTTAGTCCGTTGCAGTCAAAACTTCACAAGATTATTTGTTTTGATAAATGATTCGTTACCAATTTTAAGGTTTTTAAAATTCAGCCCCTGAATAGGGGACATGGGTGTTATTTGTATGGTTATATCGGATTGCTGACTACGAAAATAACAACCATTTTAAAATCCGACATGCCGAATGCTATATACTATCAATCCCTATTGGGATCTGATGGGGTAGCAATCTTCTAATCTTCTTTAATCGACTCGTGTTTCGGGTCACTAAATCTTAATCCGCAACCGGTATCGGCTCCTCTTATTGATTCTGAGTCCCTTATCGGCTCCCGCTCACGGACGTCCGTTCTGGTACCAGATTCAATACAGAATTTATTGAAACCGGTACTGGAAAGTGGAATCACAGTCTGGTGATTCAATAGAGTCAATCTTAAGCTAAGTAAACTGATTGATTCTATTGATCTAATAACACTCATGTATTTTTATTGTATCGTCTCGTCAGTCGTACATTAGCATTCGTTTGAAATTTGCATTAAAATAAAGATAAAATATGATTAAATTGGCGTACATAAAAAACAATTAGCTTTCATATACAATAATGCTTTATACAATATCTGTCTGTTATTTTTTGTTTTTCTTTATTTTTTCCTGTTTTGTGTTTTTATATGTTTTTTTTTTGTTTTTATGTTTTCATTTTATTTACACTAGGTAATTATACTTTTTTATAAAAAATGTGTAATCGCCATTTTTACATATTATGATTCAAATATAATAATTGACTTAGTTTCGTCGAAGTGAGTCTCGAACATTTTTCTATTAAAATTTGTCCAGCTTTGGAGAAAACCCGTTCGCATGGCACCGAAGTCACGAGTACTAATACGAGTCGCGACACGAAAGGCGCCGAATCCCGGCGGTATCAAGAACACGATGCGATTTAAATGATTCAATAACTCCCGGAGTCGATAAGAATTGCTCGGACTAATTAAGGGAATCGGCTCCTGTCGGTATATCGGCTCATTTAAATCTTCTAGTCCGGAGTTACCCAAGTCTAGTAACAAGAAGATCCTGAGAGACCTGTCATATAATTATAATCTAAGTGATTCAAACCTCATTGGAAATCCCTTTTGATCTGGCGGGCGAAACCGCGGGCAACAGCTAGTGGGACTATATTAGTCTTATGCTTGATTACTGTTAAAATTATGGTATTGTTAATGCAAGAACAAACCAATATTCATTTCCATGATGAATGATGATACATAGACGAAAGCCACGAAATCTCGAATCACGTAAATTATGTGATAATAGATTAAGAGAAAGCAACGTTTTGACTATTGCTAGACGGACTGATCTAGTATCCACAGCGTTAGGTCATATATGTGTGTTGAAAAAAGTTGGTCTGCCATCATGACGGTAGGTCGGTTGGTAGGTAAAGCCGTTTAAACATGAGTTATGGACTTATGGTTCTGTGGCGTCTCAAATCGCTTACCAATGAGGACGATATTTGTCATTTGGCGGATTGACAGGAGTGTCAATTTTCTTCTACTACGGGTCTCTGAATCGATTGAGAATTATATTTTTGTTATTAATTTCCTCATCTAATTATAGCAACTGTGTTCTTTTATCTTAATAAATTCCTTTTCTACCTATTTTGAATATAAAACAGTTATTATCTTTTGCTTCGTTAATTTTCCCTATCAAGACTATCGCCTCTTCGTGAATAGAAAAAATACATGTGTGCAGTGGCTGGTGTCTGAAGACTCTCAAGGCTACGCCCACAGTTCAGTCAACTGATTCAAAGACATAAAATTTGAGCGACCTAAAATTTGTTTGAGTGACAAACTGAGGTACTGCATAGGTATTATTCACAATTTGGCAAACTGAATTACTGATGTTTAAACAAAAATCGCTCACTTTCACTGTAACACCATATTGAAACCGTCTGATTTATGAATAATATATACTCTACACAGTAGCCATTCCAGCAGTCCAAAAACTGGCCATATCTTCCAAACCTTGGTGCGTTTGGAAGTTATGGCCGCCTTACATAATGGCTGAGGAAATGTGGTGGGTTCTCTAATTCGGCCGTCCCAAGTTATCTGTCTTCGACTACCTATGGTACCTATAGAGTTGACAATGTAACCTGCATGTAATGATGATGACATTTTTTATTTTTATTTTACAATAATTAATTTATTTTCAGACAAAATGCGTCGGAGTGGCGTGGGTATCCTGGGACGTGCGCGTGCGCGGACTCTCAAGATGACAATCACTATAGTGTTAGTTTTCTTCACTTGTTGGTCACCTTACTACTGCTATTGCTTGTGGTAAGTACGTTTTTGCTTAATTTTTATAGTAAGTATCTTCGATCATTAACTAATGACTTTTTGTATCTTCAGTTTTTTGCGAACCGTGGGCTCAAATTATATATTTAAACTACTAGCTTTTTTTCCCGCAGCTCCGCCTGCGTCAAAAAGTAGCCTATGTTTGACCCCGGGTCTTCAACTATACTCATGCCAAATTTCATCAAAATCCGTTCAGCGGTTTGGCCGTGAAAGCGTAACAGACAGACAGACAGACTTTCGCATTTATAATATTAATAGTATATAGTATACTAGCTGTTTCCCGCAGCTCCGCCTGCGTCAAAAAGTAGTCTATGTTATATTTACGGCCATGGATATAAGTCCTTTATAGCCCTTCTTAATTTTTCTATCTTCTTCAGTCCTACAGTGTGGTTCTGTCAAGGCCTAGAAAGTCTAAAACTCTAGTTGGTAGTCAAGTCTAGTCAGAAGAATCAGGCTAAGTGAAGTGGTAGAAAAACAGCACTTAGCGATTACTAGGAGCTTTTGGCAACAAGCATGAAAATCACATAAATCAAACACTGTATCACTTCCCAACACTCACGTTTGATAACGAACACTTTGCGAATAATAATCCACCATTATTATGCACAAACACTCAAAAAAGCTAATTGAATGATCTTTCAAAGAAATACTAGACCGATAATAAAAACTCATTACAATAGATCAACAAAAATACATACAAAAATAAATGAAAATGTTTGATCATCACACATATTTCCATAAACAAATACAATTTTTTATAGTTACATGTGGTTAACATCCTAATTTATGTATGTTTCTCAATAAATATAAATCAGTCGAGCGGCAAATATCAACATGTCGAATTTATAATAACTTTTCTTTTTATTTCATTAATTCTGAACACAAAATAGAATTTTATTTACAAATTGACTTATTGTGTTGTTATTTGGTCTTGTTGGGAAATCAGGAAAATGCTTGATACCATTGGGAGCGAACGGTTATTGGTAACGTTCCCGGTAAATGTTATGATTCGATGTACCGTTTACGCTTCATTTATTAGGTTGATGTCCTTGTGAATACGACATACATGATATTGGTTATAATAAATTTATTATCGTTACTGAACGATATGATGCTTGTATCATTCGTTTCTGTATATTGTTTATTTATCCATACTTTCCATACTAATATTATAAATGCCAAAGTCGTTCTGTCTGTCTGTTACGCTTTCACGGCCAAACCGCTGAACGGATTTTTATGAAATTTAGTATGAATAAAGTAGAAGACCCGGAGTCAAACATAGGCTACTTTTAGACGCATGCTTTCTTCCGGAAGTGACATTGCCTTTTTCATCTCTGTTCTCGTAATAAAAATTAAACTTCTATTATATGCAAAACTTGTTGCATGTCAGCGAAAGTCTTCAAAACTGTTGTTGCGTCATTTCTTTAATATCATTTGTCACCAATGCGTTAATTTCTCATCATACACTAAATAGTACATATTCACATATGTAACAATTTTTTTATTTTGTAAGTAAATATAATAAATTAAAAAGAAAACCAATTGCATTCCAGGTTTTGGATTGACAAAGACACGCTTCGAAACTTGGACCCTGCGCTCCAGAAAGCCATGTGGCTGTTCTCGTGCACTAACTCCTGCGCCAACCCCATCGTGTATGGGGTGTTCAACAGGAACCGGTGGTCGTGGGGGTCAGGGCACGTAAGTATCCAAATATATCGAAAATTTTATGACACCTTATATAAGATCAGCATGTACGCGACAACAGAGTGTACGCGATGTCACAAGACTTTCACGCACTGTAGTACTTATAACCCAAAATTTGATTTCCAGACCTATAAGACAGTCAACGTGACCACCTTTCCGTACCAGGTCAGGTTATCTGTCTCCAACTACACGTGGCAAGATTTGATAAATAATTATTTTTGATGTTCTTACTTGGAAATTGTCCCAGTTAGGTTATTAGTGGAAGCAGCCACCAGTTAGAGATAGAAGTAAAAAATAAAATTTACGTATATTCGACATGGAAGTGTTAAATTCTTTGGACGTTTACTACATGGCGCATGACTCAATTTCGAAAGCATTGTAACGGAATTAGGATGGATATTAATATAAATGGATATATAAGTACATAAGGTGTTGTTTTTCAGAATGCGCGATGTCGCAGCGGCAGTGCGAGACGCGGATCTCGGATGCCATTCTACGGAGAGTCGATGGAAATATCAGCAGCCACATTAGCCAGAGCAAGGAGTTCACTCAGCGAAAGGAATGGAAGAAGAGATTCCGCATTTAACACGCAAAACGGAACGCAGAAACACTTGAACAACCTAAACAACAATCATGTTGGTAACGGAATGGTGTAGTGCAGCACAATTTTTTTTGTCGACACTAGCAATTCTTTGTGGCCAGTGTCTTGTGAACTGAATAGTACAAAATTGTTTCATGCCTTTCGTGGAGTCTATTTTTATAAACTATAGAGCAGAGGAGTACCGCAAGTTTTGCTCTTCGTGAAGACACTATCTGCGTTTTCAGTATAGAATTAATGCAGACATCCAAGACGAATTAAGTACTTTTGAATATACGGCTTAACTTAATGGTAAATACCATTCGTTGTTACATACTTAGTACTATTCAACAGTTCAGGGTTGTACGAATGTAAAAAAATGTCAAATACCTACGCATTATGGATAGGTTCTCTACTTAGTAATTATGTTAATAATGATGACCATTTTTTAATTGTCAACTTCTTACCCTGCATTGATAAAAAATAGAATATCAATTGATCGTTATTTCTCATAGAAATATAAACCCTAGTAGAGGCCGTCTTTCTTTAATCTATGTTATTTCATAATATTAATTTGCTGTAATGAATATCAGTCACAATTTCATAAGTTGCTTTTGAAAATGATTTATCTTTCCTAAAGTATAGACTTATCAATTTGATCATGTATAAAACTGACTGTTAATGTTAAAGTAACACACATATTTAAAAGTAAGCTGTAAGCTTAGTTTTAAAATAAATATAGGTTTATAATGGGGTAAGTTTCTTGCGATTGTTGCTCGTGAGGTTTGTGCCAGGCCTTGTAAATAGATATGTGAATTGAACATTCCTGTATGTATATAAATTATTATTTTAATTTCATACTTAATAATACTTAGTTATAAAGAAAGTATGATACTCATGACTACCAACTTGAAAACATTCCAAAGAACGCGCTTATAAGTTTATTAGTTTGTACAGAAATATTGATTCAATAAGACTGACTGACCGACAAGGAGATATATTTTAATATAGAACTGTTATTACATTTTATGTTTGTTTTAGTTACCAAATATATAAATTTTATTATGTACTATATTAATTTTGTTTTATTTTCGTAGTTTTATCTTGGCTGTGAGGCTGTAGATGCTCTATGACGTGTAAGAAATTTTTACCTGTAATATTAAGTTTGTCTAAGAAATAAAATGAAATAAAATCTCCTCTCTATTTTATTTTTCTTCTATATTCAGCTTCAAGAAAAATTGTATTGAAATCATGAAACCGATAAATTCAATACATCGAAATAGTAGTGTATACATTAACAAAAAGATAAGGATAAAAAGCGTTCCGGGGAGCAAAAAAACACAATCACACAATAAGTGTTTATTAAAATATTTTCACATTAACTATGATATATATATATGTATATATATATATTTATATATAAAAGAAATTACTAAATCGAAATTACCAATTTTTTTATTTGTATAATAAATAATTAGTTACGAATTAATTTACAAACCAAAAATCTGTTGAGAACATCTTTCTAGAAGATTCGCAGTAATATTAAACTATTTTTTTTATTCATATGCATTATGTATTCAAAGATCACAAACGATTTATTAGAAATAGACTAGAACTATTACATAGTAGGCCTACTTGTACATGATTACAACAAATATATAAATATTAAAATCTCTTATGTCTATTATATGATTTATCACTATATATACTTTTTGGCCAAAGTCGATATAAATAACAGGATTTCTGGAAAGTTTTTAATATACCACGTCAAACAGTTAAATATACTTTACTAAATTAAATATTATATTTATTAAAACTTTATTGTTCCACGAGTAAGTCATACTTATACTAAAAGCATTCTTTAACAGTCAACCATGAGAAGAAACAGGACAATTTGCGCGGCCTAATAAATTAAATATTTTAAAACTCAAAACAAATAAATTAATATTTTCATAATTACTTTAGATATTTTTCCTTCTTTATAAATAATCTTCAGAGTATTAACACATATAATGGAATGCAACATCAAGACTGTTATCAGTTATTTATGTGTTCAGTATACTATTATCATATTCATAGAGAAACTACTTATTTATGGCACAAAGAGTAGATGATACAGGAACTTATAGATCTACTACACCAAATACGCATTCATACAAAAATAGAAGGAGTGAAAAATAGTGGAAAATAGTAAACTACATTGTATATTTTTCCAAGACTACTTTGTGTAAGAAGACTTAAACTGTCATAAAAATACTACACAATTACCGAGTACAAGAGGATTACTAAGCTCAAAATCCATTTCACAACATCTCAAAAATCTACAAATTCACACAAATATTTTTTTGAAATATCATGAAAAAGTTTTTAAGTACTAACTGTCTGAATATAACACAGTTTATCCTCGTGACACTAAGATAATCTTATAATGGCACATTTAGAACACACCGACACATTAATCTATAAACTCTGATATAAATATTTCATTTACACAAACTGATTCATAAAAATTGTTTAAATAAATTATTAAGTTGACTATGTTATGACTTAGTCAGAATGTTTAAATTATAATTCAGAACAATTTTGAACAACCAAGTTGTTACAAAAACATATTGGCACTATCATATAATCACACGTAGTATAAATAGTTAAACTTAAACTATTATAATACAATTGGTAATCTATACAAAAGTCTTTAGAAATTAAAGGAATATAGAGTTTTAAAATTGTTTAAAAAAAAAAAAGTATTTATTATCTGGAAAAATTCGTTCAGAATAATAATATAATTCACAATAAGGATTGAGAGATACAATAAATAATATTTCGTACTTACTATTTCTTTATCATTTTAAATTAACATCCACAGATTAATATTAAGAAGATAACAAACTTACCCAACATTCAGAGAATCACACGTCAACTAAACGCCGTTGCATAATATTATTGTCCTAGCACAAAATAACGTATGTTATTTGAACACAGAACGGTTATCGTATTAACCGTTATTGGGTTAACGTTTTAACCGTTATTGGTGGACGTTTCGCGCTCAATGGTCGGCCTTGCCAAGCTCGGCGAGTTCGTGCGAAGGCGCCCCTTCGCGGTCGTTTTGGAGCGTGCGGGACTTCTCGATGTCTCCTTGTGATAGAGACGATACGATTATGGCGCCCAACGCATCGCACACCACGTTGATTGTGGTCCGGAATCGGTCACTGAAATACAGGCAAAGTTATTTATAGTACTATTATGGCAAAATAAACATTTCTTATCCAGCAGATCAGAGGTTGCTTCCATTTTCACAATTTAAGCCATACGTCACATAAGTATGAAGCCTAGTGTTTTCACTTTAAAAGTTTAAAACATGGAATAAGATTTAGGCTTATTTTTATGACTGACATCCAACCTCTAAAACCTTCAATGGGAATTATCATCAAAATTTCAGGCACTGGCAACCCACTTCTGGACATTGGCCTCTCCTTTTGATATCATACCGGTTGGAAGCGGCCTGCAACTTTTTCTACTACAACTCTAAAACCTCTAAAAGCAGGGCAGTAACAAGTGAGTAAACGAGATGTCGCAATAAAAGGTGTAGGCCGATATTTTGCTAGCTCACTCGTTTTAGTCCTGCTATTAGATATGATAGTATGATACCAGCAAGCGGAATATTTGTCTGACCACTTGGTCGGTCGGTGGATGTCAATGGAAATGGTAATAAAATTTTCGGTTTGACTTACTTTCAAAAATTATTATTCTCTCCGCACCACCTCTTGGTCGACCGGTAGAAAAAGCCTTTGGCTTTAAAGTTTTAAATAAATAAATACTTTTGGTAAAATCCGTCACTAGTCTCACAGCTACTCGTAAATCCTAACAAGAACTCCAACGGTTTCTGTAGCAGCCGCAGCACTAATACACTTTTATATAAGAATAAATGCATCTATCTATCATTACTCACAGTAGCCAGTCGACCGCCAGGATGATGGACACGTCCTCGGCGGGCAGGTTGACGGTGTCCAGCACCATCACCATGGTGACCAGCCCCGCCTGCGGGATGCCCGCCGCGCCGATGCTCGCTGCCGTCGCCGTCACACTGTAAACACGCATTTTTTGCAACTTTTTGTCCCACTGCTGTGCAAAAGCATCCTCTCCATCGAGATGTATGTTAATAATATTTATTTATTAACTTTATTGTACCGAAAGTAAAAATACAGAATACAATTGGCTGACTAAAACTAAAAGCATTCTCTCCCAGTCCTTAGTTATAAAAAATATGTCATTGTAACAAGGGCTGTGGATTTATTGTTAGATAATAAAAAAAGGAAAACCCATACTTCTATCCATATCCATACTTCTATACTCCGTACTTCCACACTAATATTATAAATGCGAAAGTCTGTCCGTCTGTCTGTTACGTTTCCACGGCCAAACCGCTGAACGGATTTTGATGAAATTTGGAATTAATATAGTTGAAGACCAGGGGTTGACCCCGAGTAGGCTATGATTGAACATAGCCTACTTTTTGACGGAGCCGCGGGAAACAGCTAATAAAAACTATAATTAAAAATAAATAAAATTTTGATTATTCACGATGCTCCGAGCTTTTCTACCACACTTCTCTATCCATGGCTCTATTCTTACCAATTTTTATTGTAATCTTTTCTGGCAGATCTCTCTTTCTATACTTTTCTTTACTAAAATAAGAATCTGTGTTCCAATTGATGGAGTTGGAACCCAGATATTCACATCTTTTCGGGTGCATGCGGCACACTTTACCCGCCCAATTATATTTAATTGTTATCCATGACTGGTGACATCATGATGGAGTCAGGAGTTGAATGAAAACTACGTAAAATAGTTGGAGCAGCATTTTATATAGCAAGCAGTAGATTACACATGTAAATCCAGGGTAGGATTTAGCTTTAAAGCTTAATTTCCAATTTAAATCGCTTTAGCTAGGCGACCAATGTCTACCTCTTTTGATAAATCGTCGTACCACCATCAGGGTGATGGTGGCCCTTAGTTAAAATGGTAGCAAATAAACGCATATTAGTAGGGTTAGGCACTTATGACTTTACAAAAAATGGACTATTGGACCACCAACTACGATTTTTTCGAAAAACATGTCAACTTTTTTCAGCTGCGCGATGAAGATGGCAGCCCCGACCCGTCCATGTTGATGGTGGCTCGTAGTTTTTTATTTTTTATTTTTATTTATTATCATATAAAAGATCTTACAAAACATTGAGTAGGTATTGACTTAGCATAGCGAAATCACTAAGGTTTGAAATTATACTAAGAAATAACTAAGTTTACGTCAATCAATATACAAGTTTTACACAAATTATATTATTATAGACAATAAACTGTCTTGTAGGTAATTTACTCACAACACATAAAAAGAAAAGGAAAGAATTGGACAAATACATTTAATTTGTTATCAGTTAAAGTGGTATTTGGCACTATGGGTTAGGTACTTATTACCAACCTCACAAAAAACCATCACACATACCTCACAGCTACTATTTTCCCAAAAGACATGTCAACTTTTCTCAGCTGCGCGATGAAGATGGCTGCCACGGCTTCGTACAGGGCTGTCCCGTCCATGTTGATGGTGGCGCCGATGGGGATCACGAAGCGAGTAACCCGCGGGTCCAGACCCATGTCGTCACAGCAGCCGATCGTTATGGGCATTGTTGCTGAACTGGAATTAATAAATATTTCTGTAATGATTTATTCCCTATACGGTCGGGCAGACCCTGGATTTGAGCTTGACCCTAGCGGTAGGACATTCATTCAATCTTACATTACTTTTTCCACCTTGTACAACATTTGATCTACAAAGAAATAAATGATCGATTGATTGATTTCGTATGTTTTCGCGATTGTTGCTATTTTAATATGATTTTGATCGCGTTATTTATTTAAGTACACCTAACGTTTCAAACACTTTGATGCGTTCATGGTCGAAGGTAGAGTACATCTATTTTCAATTTGGGTCTATGTGGTAGAGTTTTCATTTAGGCTTTTCATCGAATCTGGACTAATTTATTTGGACAGTATTTTTCTACATGATTTTTTTGCAATATGTGGTAGTAGCTATTTCCCGCAGTTCACAACCACACTTAATTTCCAAATCCTTATAGCTCCTTGGCTTTGATAGTTGAAAATATAAACAAACATTCAATCAACACTAAATTTAATATTACCATTACCTAGAGGCAGTACCAAAAGCAGTAGCCATGACTTGTCCCATCTTCGCAATATACCGACACGGCAGCTTCTTCGTGGCCAGAATGAACAGTATGCTCAACGTCCCGAAGCCGTGGAGGAACAAGCCCAGGAGAACAGTCATGAAGTACATCCCCAGTCGGCCCACCAGTTCAGCGAATGAGTCTATCTCCATGATCTTCGCTGTTACGAGGAAGAATACACCTAGCGGTGATAACCTGGAAGGGATAAAGAATTTTATGGCTACTTTATAAAGTTCAAGATCCACTGTGGTTCGATCTGTAATTCTCCCACGAGATTTGCGTTTGCGTTAATAAATAAAATCTCATGGTTGGTGGAAATCATTGTAGATACTGAAAAAAATGTTTGTAGCGCAACAGGTTTCCGCGTAATATCGCCTTAAATGAGAAGATGGACTCTTAACCCAGAGGTGCACTTGCTGGAGTTATATTTTTGAAAAGTGTGACTTATGCAAAATTTGGCGAGTCGAAAATTTTTTGTTCTTTATCGAAGGATTTTCGTTCGATATCCAATGATTTTAATTCGACAAATATGTCATATATTTCTAAAATAGCACTGGTCTACTAGTTTAACTCCTTAAGCTGTGCATTGATTGCATCGAAAGCAGAATTGGAGACGAAACGTCAGATTTACTTTGTGTTGTACAACTTGTACGTGGTACCGTGGTACGTTAGTACTAATATATTTTAGTGACTGTGGCCCCACGGCCACGGCACGGCATATAGCAACGGTGCCAGGTAAAATTTTCCTTTCTCCATAGAAAGGATTATTTTTTCCTTTCCGTAAGAGAATAGAGACATTGGTGTATTTACTTGTCTAACAACGGTTTGAGGTTAAATAGTAAGAACAAAAAAAGAGCGATTTGTATGGAGAAGGATAAAAGATAGGGAAACCGCCAGAGAGTGCCCAACTAAACGTTATTTGATTAGTCTTCATTAACAATCACGCGATGCACGCAAGTCAAATACCTAGGTCAAGTGTTCTCTACATAACTTTTAATAGGGTTTTTTTATACAGGGTTATTTTGAAACCATTGGCATAATTTAAAATAATTTAACCCTTCATACTAAATCCTCAGCTGACCAATAAAATATGGCGAAGTAGTTTTTTTTGGTTTTTACTTTATTTTTCTGTTGAAAGTAGTTTAGTTACATGAACTTAGCAACGTGATACCTTTTTCAATACAGATATATCCTATTCTGACTTATTTTTTTTTTAAATTTGGTCAATGAGTTCGTGATAACCCTGTCTGTATACGCATATCGATCCTACGACAAAGAAATAAATCTCATGGTCATTTTGTATGTGTAAGTGAGAGTGACTCACGCCAAATCGGTCGAATAATTATCGTTCAATATTTCAATGATTTAATTTCATTCATCAACATCAGTGAGTCGGACGATTTTCATACATATCAAATTAATCCTGGTATGTTCAAATAGTCCATGTAAGCATACCAGATTACCCATCCAGTGATGATCATCATGGCTTCAGACAAGGAGTGGAAGAAGTTCTGCAGCGGCCGGCTCTGCTCTCCCATCTTGCCAAGAGTGATTCCCAGCACAATGCTGAAGCAGACCAGCCCCAATACGTTGCTGCCGCTCTGGTAGTCACCTTCGATCTTGTAAGTTTCTATGTGACCTGGAGGGTTTAATTTTAGTGTGTTATTTATCAAGTGCTGATAGTAATTAACTGAGCGTAAGCAAATTCTCCATTTCGAGACTCGCCAATTTGGCTTTAGTACGGAAAATGTATGTTCCAGGCTAGAGCTTGCATTTCTAAACGGATGCTTACGAAACTTGACACACGTGAGTAGGGTATTATTGGGGATTTCAAAACAGGTAGTTTTCATCACACCGCTCATTTCATTCGCTCAGTGTGATTAAAACTACCTATTTTGAAATCCCCAATAATACCTTTGGTTTTTCAGTTATGATCCCTCGTATAAAACACCTTACCTAAAAATAAAATAAATATAATTGCAAAGTTATAACGCTTCATTTTGTCAAGATATAGCATAGGCAACAGTCAAGTTGAATAGACTGTCTAATTATGAAATTTATAAAACAAAGAGAATCCTTAAAGTTACAATGTATTTGCCCTACTACGCTGACGAATGGGGTTAAGAGGCACGGTAACTTATTGCCGAATACTATTCGTTGCATTATATGCGGTCCATCCAATTGTGGAAAGACAAATTTAATGATAAGCCTATTGTTGCATGAAAATGGTCTACGATTTCATAATCTGTATGTGTATTCAAAATCCTTATACCAACCAAAATACTTATTTCTAGAAAAAGTATTAACTATGGTGCCTGGGGTATCGTTTTACAAATATAGTCATAATGCTGAAGTGTTGAATCCGCAGGAAGCTGCTCCAAACTCTATCATAATATTTGACGATATTGCCTCTGAAAATCAAAATAATGTACGGGACTATTTCGCTATGGGACGTCATAAAAATATTGACTCTTTTTATCTTAATCAAACTTATACCAAAATACCGAAGCAACTTGTGAGAGATAATTCCAATCTCATTGTATTATTCAAGCAAGATGATGTAAATTTAAAACACGTTTATGAAGAACACGTGGGTTCTGATATGTCATGGCACCAATTCCGTGAATTGTGTTCCATTGTATGGAAGGACCTGTATGGTTATGTTGTAATAAATAAGGATTGTCAACGAAATAAAGGATGTTACAGGATGAAATTTGATACATTTATAGTTATAGATTAGCATTCATAAGAAACTGTCATGATGATAACAGCTCAGTTTATGTGAGAATCTGAACAAGAACGGATTATAAAAATGGAAAAAAATCTAAAAGAACAAATTGTGAAATCCGCAGCGGCTGTAAAAAGAAAGGTTCGTATGATAAGAGATACAAAAAATGATAACAATATGGCTTTAGAAACGATATTCAAACCTATAGTTGATCCAATTAATCAACTTTCAAGTAAAAATAGTAAACAAAGTAGAAAATATGAAGAAGAACAAGAGATCAATTACACTAACGAAGAACCCGAAAGGAAAATAAAGAAATTAAGTGAAAATGAAGAATCATTTTTTAGTAAAGAAAATTTAAATGAATCATTTGACGAGGAAGAGCACGATGAAGAAAACTTTGATTCTCTTGAACATAATTCTAACAAAACCCTTACTGTATCACCCTCCGAACATAACATAAGTGACGAGTCTTTCAAATCACTTCGCTCATCACCGAGCTCTAAAGATCATACCTATCTTGATGATATGATGATGTCTTGGACATCCGAAGTACTAACCGATATTCCTTTTGGGATCAGACATGATCGCGGAAAAGTCTTGCTAGGCAACACACGTATCTTTGATCAAGACCTAACATGGAAAATAGGAACTCATATAATTAAAAAGTCACCAGGCTTACAAGAATTACTCTTTAAGAAAGTACCAAACTTGGATGTAATAACAGAAGAAGATTTACTACATTATAAATTGCTGCTTATTGAAACCAATGCTCATAGACGTAACTACGACCCGAAGAAACCTATTAATAGCAACAAAGGTTTCAAATACCTTAACATCATTAAACCTCTATTTAAATTTACAAGAACTCTAACTACTAGTACCGAGAGTCTTTCAGAGGGAGCAGGTATGAAACTGTTGAAAAATCTTTATAAAAATACTGATTTGGTTTATTGGAATGATCCGAATGAGTTGGTAGAACGATTAAAATTATTGTTAGGATCTCGGGCAGCTGGCAACACTGGATTAGACAACGAAATTATTGAAATTATAACAAAATTACAAGAAGCTGGGATTGTGAATGTAGAACTTAAAGAGCATTCACCAGGAAAATTAAGCAGTATTATCTCAGTTCTCAAATAAAATTGACGAGGACAGTATCGAGAATATTTTAAAGGAACTACAGGAAGCAAACATCATCGATAAAATTATATAAAGAGAATGCATTGAGTAATTTGAGCAGTCTTCTTATAATATTCGATGTTTATAGTTATTTTGCAATGAATATAGACAAATTTGGTCACCACATTCATAAGCGTTTAAGACTTTCTGAATATATTGACAGTCTTAACAATACATTAACAAAATCGGAAACAGGAGATTATAATCTAAAACAAGCAAGATTGAAGGGATTATTACATCCAGAGGAAGACAACGACGCTGTCAACAAAGCCTACTTAGATAAAGAAATTCAACATTTAAGAGCTGAACTAAAACAAATCCAAACGAATTTAAAAAATTATCTTAGTGTTTTGGAAAAAGTAGTTTCGTCTAATGTGAGTTCCAGGCACTATACAAAAATTGATACAGATTCAGCGAATTCAAAGTTAAATAAACAATGAATAAACAAAACATAGTTGACGAGCTCCATAGATCAGCGAGAAGGAATTTCCCGCGTCGTTGTACGATCATAAAAGGCATAGACGATTTATGGCAAGCTGATCTAATAGACTTACAAAAATATGCACAGTTCAATAAAGGATACAAATATGTATTAGTTGTTATAGATGCTTTATCAAAATATGTCTGGGTTGATCCCATAAAAGCAAAAACAAAAGACTGTGTTACGAATGCTATGCAGCACATCTTGACTGAATCAACCCGAAAACCTAGTAATTTGCAAACAGATTTAGGTAAGGAGTTTTACAACGAAAACTTTCAAAGATTGATGAAGAAATATAAAATAAATCATTATTCTACTTATTCTGTAAAAAAAGCATCAATAGTTGAACGAGTAATAAGAACACTAAAAGGTCATTTATACAAATTATTTAGTCTTTGCGGGCGGTATCAATGGTTAGGCAGTAATTTGAAATCCGTTGTTCAACGTTATAACATCACACCTCATAGAATAACAAAGTATAAACCAATAGACGTAAATAAGTATAATCAGACTTTGGTTAAGGCTAATATAAATAAAACTCAAAAACAACATATCACGAAATCTCTGTTTCATGTTGGTGATCATGTTCGTATTAGTAAGTATAAAGGAGATTTCAGCAAAGGTTATACCCCTAACTGGTCAACTGAAATATTTATAGTTAAAAAAGTTAACTGTACGAAACCACCAACTTATCAAATAGAAGACAGACATAAGCAACTTATTTTAGGAACATTTTACGATTACGAATTACAGAAGACTAAGTTTCCAGATCTTTATCTAATTGAAAAAGTTATAAAAAGAAAAGGAACTAAATTGTTTGTAAAATGGTTAGGACTTAGTGATTCCGAAAACAGTTGGGTTGACAAAAGTGCACTGTTGCAGTAATATAAGTCAAGTAATGGGGAGTTAAACATCAGTTTCTGCTTATTCATGAAGGAAGGAAGTGGTATTATTAACAGTTTAATTGATAAGTTACCGTTTGAACTACATTTACCTGGATATCAGTTTTGCGGTCCAGGAACAAAATTACAGAAAAGGTTATTAAGAGGTGATCGAGGTATTAACGAGTTAGACAGAGCGTGCATGTATCACGATATTGCTTATAATAACAGAGATATAAACATTCGACATAACGCTGATTTAGAACTTCTAAACATGGCAAATCAAAGGTTAAAATCCAAAAATGCTGGTAAAAGAGAAAAAATCGCCTCCTGGGTTGTAAAAAATGCTATGAAAGCTAAACTAAAAGCAGGCGCAGGAGCGCAATCATTTATGAAAGTTGTAAAAAAAATACATTCTGGTTTAAAAAAAATTAAATGTAAAGATAAAAACACTGCTATTAAATATGCGTATGCAGCTGCAAAAAAAATATTTACAAACAAACGTGGTATGCGCTTACCACGCTTTATACCCATTCCTAAGTGTGGTGGGTTTTTGCCTTTGATTCCAATCTTTGCTGGATTGTCGGCTCTCGGTTCACTAGCTGGCGGGGCAGCAGGTATAGCAAAAGCTGTAAATGATTACAAAGCCGCTAAACAGAATCTTCAAGAGTCTGAGCGTCACAACAAAACGATGGAAGCAGTTGCTCTTGGGAAAGGACTATACATCAAGCAGAACAAAAAAGGAGCAGGGTTATATCTGAAAGGTCCAAAAAACTAATGGAACGGCTACCCAAGCGACCACTTACTAATTTCGATTTATTAGAGTATGCTAACGATATACCTTATTTTCGTGGTGTGTTTATGAGAGATACTTTGCCTACGAAACCGAGAAAAATAGAGTGTGCAATACTCAACCTCGATAGTTGTAACAACCCTGGAACTCACTGGGTAGCCTACGTGAAGCTTGATAAGTATTCTGAATATTTTGATAGCTTTGGGAATCTAAAACCACCATTAGAGTTAATAAAATATTTGCAAAATACGTCAATTAAGTATAATTACATTCAACATCAGAACTTCGGTTCCACGAATTGTGGACATCATTGTTTGAATTTTTTAATAGATTTTTGGAAAAATGTATTTAAGTGAATAATAAATAAAAAAATATATCAGTACTAACATGTCTTTCACTGTATCCATAACTGGGGTGGGAGGCTCCTTAACAACAAACTATTCACCGACTCTAGAATTACGTGGAGATTATGAATGCGGTCTTTTATATTTTTCTACATTTAATTCGATTCCTAATATAGACGAGAGAAATAATAAATTCTACTATGGAAATGAAGTTATCGAGATCCCAGAAGGATCTTATGAACTTCAAGACATTCAAGATTTTTTAGAAAGTAATATTAAAAATGGTTCTTTTAAATTAACTTGTAACAACAATACACTAAAAACTAACATTTTCTGTTCCGAAGATGTTCATTTCGAAAAACGTGATTCAATTGGTAGAATTTTGGGATTCGGAAGAGAGACTGTGAAAGCTAATAAAATTACCGAATCTCGCTATCCTGTTAGCATTATATCAACTACCCTCGTGCGCATCGAATGCGATGTAGTGAGCGGATCTTTTGTGAACGGAAAAGCTAGTCATATTATTCATGAATTTGTACCCAACGTACCACCTGGTTATCGCATTATTGAAATTCCCAAGAACATAATCTATTTCCCAATCAATCAAAATTCAATTACTGATCTTAATATAAGATTGCTGGACGCTGAAAACAATCAAATCAATTTACGCGGTGAGGAGGTTCAGCTGTATTTACATTTTAGAAGAAAATGATTAATTTTAATAAAAACCCTGTTCCATCTTCTCTTCAAGTCAGTTTCAAGAAAACATCTCAGAAAAGAAGACCTCTACAGTCTTTACAGAAGAAACTTTCAAAAAATAACCAAGAATATTTGAAATTGGTAGGGTTATTAAAATGAATATTTTAAATATATCTCAACCAACAGCCTACGACAACAGCGTGGAAAGTTTCGAATTTCATTCATACAGGCCATACGTGACGAGTTTCAACAAGAATGATGAAATCCGAATACCTATTAACCAACAAGACTTGAACATATTACCATCTCTCAGCACTTTGTATATTGAGGGTAAAGCAAACTTATACAATAGTAAAACTAAAGAAATACTGTCAAGTGTTAGCTTTGTCAATAATCCTGCATTATTTCTATTTCAAGACATTCGGTATGAATTAAATGGAGTTGAAATAGATAGAATAAAAAATGCTGGTATTACTACAACCATAAAATCATATCTTTCCTTAAATGAAAATGAATCTAAATCTGCAAAAGTGTGGGGGTGGTCTCCTACTGGTACAACTAATGTTCATAACGGCTCATTCTCTGCTTCAATACCATTAAACAGAATATTGGGCTTCGCGGAAGATTATGAGAAAATCGTAATAAATTGTAAACATGAGTTAGTGTTACTAAGAAGCAACAGCAACCTTAATGCATTAAAATTAAATAGTGAAGAAATTGTTGACGATATAGTTATTAATAAAATAGTTTGGCGAGTTCCACACGTCAAAGTATCAGATCGTGAAAGAATTAATTTATTGAAACATCTAGAAAAAGATCGTGCTATAACATTAGCTTTTCGGAATTGGGATCTGTATGAGTACCCACTACTCCCCAGAACTCGCAAACATACTTGGGCAATTAAAACTACATCGCAAACTGAGAAACCGCGGTTCGTTATAATTGCGTTACAAACCAATCGTAAACATCAATCACAAATGTCAATGGCAGAATTCGATCATTGTAATGTTCGTGACATTAGAGTATTTTTGAATTCGTCGTATTACCCTTACGAAGGATTAAACATAAGTTTCTCAGAAAATAAGTTTTCTTTATTATACGAACAATATTCAAGATTTCAACAGTCTTATTATGGCCGTCGAGCAGAACCATTGATGAGCTTAAAAGAATTCAAAGATATTGCTCCATTATTTGTAATCGACTGTTCCCGTCAACAAGAGACTTTGAAGGGCTCTATAGATGTGAGAGTTGAAATAGAAACTGACCAAGAAATACCTGATCAGACAGCAGCATATTGCTTGATATTAAACGACTGTATATTTGAGTACAAGCCCTTGAGTAACATTGTTAAAAAGATATCATGAGCTCATATGTTTTTGTTGATATCCAAGGATTTAAAGATGACAATAATTACTTTATATTAAAAGAATTAGCAATAGCTACCCAAGAGTTTACTGAAGTGTTTTTAGTAAAACCTCCTTATTCATATACATATTTAACTAAAGAAGAAAAGAAACGCGTTCGATGGATTGAGCGACATAGAGGCATAACTTGGAGCGAAGGCTATATCGACTACAGAGAGTTCAAAAGGATAATTAAACACATTTTAACAGATAAAACAGTGATAATGAAGGGGCGTGAAAAGCAAAGTTGGATAAGTAATTTATGTAAAAATTGTTTTTTACTGGATATCGAAGAAGAAGGCAGCCCCAATTTCTCTATATTATATAAAACTTATTGTAAACCTGAAATTAAGTATAACTGTCTCAGTCATCAGCAAGTGTGTGCACTAAAAAATGTAATTTGTATTAAAAAATGGTATTATGATAATTGTATATTGTAATGACCAAAATTAATCTCTTAAATAAAACTTTTTAAATTAATATTTTTTTTCATTTATTGACTTAGCAAAAAAATTAATGTGTAAGAAATATTATAAGCCGTAATATTAACTAGTCTCAGTTTTTGGTGATGCTCTACTGTGATTATAATTACTCTATCTACATCATAAAAATTTAAAACAGCGACATCTACTGCGTTTATACTGAATCATTAAATGAATAAAAGTAAATATTAATTTGATCCAGTCAAATGCTAATAGATGGAGTTTTTTGATTAACATACAAAATTTGGTTTACTCTTTATTCTATATTCATAAACAAAGCTTATATTTTTACTCTTAGCCTAAAGGATAAAATTAAAAGTAAAATGATTGATTTAATATTTATTGATATAAATCACATTCTAACTATATAAGTAACTAATTATTGAATTTTCTTTATTACAAATAAGACATTGTTCTGTACAGATAAAACGTAATAATATTATAGAAACCTTAAAAAAGTAATTTACAAAATATTTATAAAACTCATATTACATACTAATTAAAACTAAAATTATCATTCGCTAATGTTTTTGCGATTTTATTAATAACATTTTCTGTGAGATCCAAAATATCGTCGACGGAGTCTTTTATGAGATACTGTGCATTTAATACCATTTTTTCCGAAACATCTCTGTTTACCAAGTCATTTTCTATGTCAAATACTTGTATTTTAATTACTTTTCTGGGTTTTCGATGCTCTTTTCTGATAACATAAGATGATGCTGACAATCCATCCATTTTTTTTCTCAACAAATCTTGTCGTTGTTCTTCCTTCTGTTTTTCAGCTGCTCTATTTCTTAACATTTCTTGGTAATACTCCTCCGCTTGTTCATAAGGGTCCTGAGCATCTTGAGAGAATAGTATCATTGTATCTTGAGAGTCAGACATGATCTGTAAAACAATGAATATTTTAATTTTTTACTAAACATTTTACATCATAATTAACAAAATTTGATTGTAATACTTACATTGCAATACCGATCAATTTTGTAAATTATAGATTTGATATGTGCAGCGTGTTAGAACCTCGTCTGTTTTAACGCGACTGACCACGATATGCAATATAAACTCGAATATCGGATTTCAAACTCCTGACAAAACAATTATTTTTCATTTTCGCAAGCCTTATCATATTATGCTGACATTTCAATAAAAGGTGATGCAAACAATCATGTCTTTACACGAATCGAATATATATGAGTTATTGAATTATCAGCATATTTGGCACTAAACATGATATCAAGGTTATGACAAAGGAAATTCAAATACATTTTATTATTTATTTATTATTTATTCTTAATATATTTTTATAACAAAAAAACTATAAAGTATTTAAAGAAGACTTACAATAATTTTCATACACTTATACTAGCCAATTAGTAAATTATATTCTAATATAAAAGAGTGTTATGTCCCCATGCCAAAGTAGAAATTTTATCCTTAAGTATAATTCTTTTGTCATCATTTGAAGACAAGGCTACTTTATTTACAGCTTGAGTAAATATTTCATGTTTAAGCGATTTAAATAATATATTTCTTTTACGCACAATCTTATTATACAGTAAAACATCATTGTAGTCATTAAAAGTTAGATCTTTTACAACTGCTTTCTTAACTCCTTTAGCTTTTTTTACAATTTTGTTTTCGGTTTTTAAACAATATAACTTTGACCTAAGTCCCACAAAGGAAATTATTAGAGAACCTGCTGTTTCATCTTTAAATAAACCAGGTATTTTTTTATTTTTAGGTATAATAGCAAATCTATTATTTTCATCATAATTACTTGTATCGAGATATGATTGAAAGTAAATATTCATATCTTTATATACATCTTCAGTTTCTATTGAATACAAAAAACTGTCAGTATCGGTATAGCATAATTTTAACCTTGTATCATAAAATGATTTCATGACCGAATAGTGGAAATCATACATATGATTTTTGGATATCTCTAGAACTGTGAAACCTATATAAATAGGTTTATCTAAAATAACAGTTTCAGGTTTCATTTGTACAGCTACAAAATTTTCACTAAACACTGTATTATTCTTAAAATTAGGTCTTGATATTAATTGTTCAGCGGAGTAGAACTTTTTTGTTTTATTTCTATCATCGTTCCAACGATTTACTAGATAAATGTTTACTCTTTTTTCGGTATCTTCTAGCGTTTTACCGAAAATGCTATTGTTTAATAATTTAAAGAAATCTTGTTCAAATGTAGAGTTAGCTTTTTGTCGAAATTCTGTATTTAAATCAATATACTGTTTCAGAAATGGTTGTTGTTTAAACTTGACCACTCTATGAATTTTTTTCAAAATAAGACCATTTTTTAAGCATGTTTTAAGATGTATATAATGAATAACATATTCAAATTTGTCATACAAATTTGGAATTAATTTAGGATTTTTAGAACCTGGGGGCGTAAATTTCTGTGGACAAAATGGTAAATCATTATGCAAATCGTGCAAATAATCCGGATATTCTAAGTCTACCTCTAAAATATACCCATAGTCTGAGTCATTAGGTACGTTAACAATATTAAGACTTCCAATTTCAACTTGATTCATCAACTCAAAATTTGAATATGGTAAATGTGAGCACATTGCATAACCGTACAGGTTGTTACAATCGATATATAACAAAAAGTTATCAGGTATTTCCGAATTATACCCGGAAATATATTTGTTATTCGCTGTGGAATATCTTGTAGGGCATAAACACACTCCACCGCGAATACCTTTTTGAATCAGTCGGATAATTTCTAGATTGTCTATTAGTTGCAGTTTGACTTTTGTTTTAAGCAACATTGCATCAAAACTCAAACCTGGTGCGGTTAAGTAAAATGCAGGATCCAATCTATAATTAGTTTTACAAGTTTGGCGAAATTTTTCAAAAACATCTGCTAGTAATATTACGTCTGTTTTCAAGTACAAATCAGTATATTCACCTAAATTTTTAATATTAAACATTGACCAAACAATTTTGGCGTGATTGTAATCGGATTCTGAAACAATATCATTTATTATAGTACTATAGAAACAGTCTCGCGGTGGTAATTTCTTTTCCTTATAACAATTCCAGTCCGTCATGTATTCATAAGGATAAACACCTTTACGAGTTAGTAAATCAAACTGTTCTTTCTTTGGGTAGAATTGAGATAAATGGACAAAACTGGCTTCATTCAAGTTGCTTACAAGCTTATCTAAGCTAGTACCTAAAAATTTAAAAGTATCCACAAATCGAACTGGCAAAAACTCCTGACGACCGGTTTTCACAAATTTTGTAAAAGATATGTAATTTTCTTTGTTTTTTGCTATTACTTTAATTCTGCCCTGAGATTCTCCCAACTGTTTAATAAAAAGATGACTGTCATACCCAGACAAATTATGAAAAAATACTGGTACAAATTTTGGTAACCTGTATTTAAGATTACAATAAGAGTGAACGGCCCCGCGAAACTTTCCAGTTAGATGACAATGATCTCTTACTTTGTTGTCAAAAAGTAATTGCTCACAGATAAAGCAGTATTTTGCAGTATCAAATTGTCTTTTCTCTTCTACACTTAATGGAATCATCGGAATAGTTTCTTTCAATAATTTATTAATTTCCGTAACATCTTCAAATAAATATTTCAGAAATTTGTCAACACAATCCTGCCCGCGATACGATACGTATTTATTGCGAGAGCTATCAAACGAGCAAACAATATAATAACCAAACGCAGCAGGCACATGTTTATGTAAGACTGTAGTGTTCACGTTATGCTTATTGTCACCATATTTTGGTTCTAACAATGATTCAAAGTCTGCGTAGATTACAAAAGGCACATCTTGCATCCGATCATAATGATTAAATTGGATGTAAGTATTCGAATCAGGCAAAACAGTACGTACTCCGCTGCAAATATGAGAATTGAATAATATTTCTTTATTAAAAAATATCATACATTCATCACAAAAATAAATTTTTTCCTTGTGTTTTGTGAGCTGTGATCTGACTAATTTGCTTAAATCTTTTATTAAACAATAATGTTTTTTTTCTCCCTTTTCCAAAAGTAATAAATTCACATGGTTCTTTCTTTTTTGTCGAGTCTTGTAAAGGGGTCCCACTACTTTATGGTTATTTACAAGACCGTATATGTTAACGCTTATATGAGTATTATTTCTCTCAAAAGTCTGAATATCTTTGAAGCCGACCGGAAACTTGATATCTCGAATGTTAAGTATGTTTTCGTAACTCGGATATGAGGTTATTCTATGCGCGTTATTTTTGGCGGGAAATAGCGCTGCCATTACACACCACACGAAACATAACGCATCCCCATTTTGTATATTAATACAAGCGCGTTTAGATTTAATACTTTTCGGCAATTCAATAAATTGACCAACTCTCAATGGATTATATTTATTAATATTGACCTCTAAGTAAAGATTACGTATCAAGGTCCACCCAGAATCTTTTTCCTGAAATTCAGAAATTTTTGTTGAAATTATGTCAATCATGTTAGAATAATAATCCTTAAAATCACAATCATTTTGAAATATTTTGTTTTGGGTTGCAAATGATTTTATGTCGGTGGTGCTATTTTTAGGTAAATTAAACTCCGCGAAAAATTCAAAGTTAACTTTTATACAATGAAATGTAGCCTGTCTAGCCGAAATCAATTGGTGTACACGAGAACGAAGTGTGCGCAAGAAGTCAGCGGGGGACACGGGGGACAAGTCTGACTCAGACTCGAGCACACGGTCCGCGTTTAGAGGTCTCACTCTATATGAGGCGATTCGACTTCTGAATGCACTACTTACTTTCTCAATACCTTCACTAACTTCTATTGAACTATTGTTTTTGTGGATATTACTTCGCAAGTGTGCAGATAACGAGCTAGACTTAACAGATATATCACACACTGTACAATATACTGTTCCCTTCCCCATTGTACTTATTCTTAAAACTAAGTGATTGCTTATTAAAGATATTGTTCTATTTAATTGACTACTTGCAATTAAAAGATGATATCAGAATATGATAAAAAATTAATTAAAACTCATGAATAAAATGGAAAACAGAATAAGTTTAGATTTATTTAATTATTGCAAGTTATTTAATTATAAAAAACGAAATTGGCATCGGGGCATAATAACCTAATAAAAATAAGTATATTAATAAAATGAAATAAAAACTTTTATTTGTATATAACATAAAATAGGTACTTAATTATAGAATGGTTCGCACACTAAATAATTTTTGTTGCAAAAAATTTACCCTCTTCAGTAAAGAGGGGCTTGCACTTATTAATAAGCTCCTTTGTGAGCATCAGTTGAGGGGAATCGGAATTCCCCTGAAATTTTAGCGCGACTACCGCGTGTTCCCAACGGTCTTTGGGATCGACCTTCTTTATATCAGCAACATTGTATACTTTTAAATCTATAAAGACATCGCCAGCGAGGTTAGCAGTGCGGCGCAGGACACCGTCTGCTACACGGCGCGACAGCACTGACAGCAACGGAGGGATCTTCTTAGCGGCGGCTGCTCGCTGGGCTTCCGCTTCCTCCTCGCTGTCGCTGTCGAGTTGCCAAGCTTTCTTCAGGCGTTTAGCCTTGGATGCTGGCTGTGCTCGACTTATCACCCGCTTCGTAGCTTTAGGTTCCTTTTTCTTATAACTGGAAACAAAACATACAATTACTTATACTAGAAACCGGGACCTCGTGAACAGTAGACAGGTATGTTAACCATTACACCACGGAGATTACAAGTATAAAGTTTTGATTGAACACAAACACACGTAGTTACTATCAATTTAGAATAATCAACACACACACACAACTGAGAACACACAGCCGAGAAACTAGTGATTGCTAACTGGGAATAGATAACGAAATTACATTAAACAACAATCATACATACATCAAGCTTGCAGCGGATACTTCTTCGGAATCTGAGGTGAAATCTTCAGCGAGCTTCTTCTTAGCCTGCTTGCAACGTTTATCGTAATACTCAGAGTCGGACCTGAAATAAACATGATAAATCATTTAATAACTCGCTAGACATAGTTACTTTATTAAAGATAATTTACACATAAATGAATATTATAAGTATGTTAAGAAAAATGAAATGATTTAAAATGTACTAATAATAATAATACCTATGTTAAAAAACTTACGAACATGATTGCAATGCAACGAATCTTCGTGTTTCTAAGTGTGGGTGGCACGCAGGACAACTGAGCGGCACAGTGGTAGGCGCGTAGGCAGGCAGCTGGCACAAGCACTCAGCAACCGACTAACTGCTGGTGGAACAACAGTAGGCGGGCTTCGCAACCAGGGCGGGCGGTACGACAGCGTCGAACAACGTTCTCTCAGTTATGAAAATATTTAAAGTTCACAACTATTGGTACGCGCGAATTTAAAGTAGATTTTTGCTTAATCGCTACTTTTTTTCAGGAATGGTCAACCAAGAATAAAAGCTATATTTTTACTTGGGTACATATATTTTATTTGAAAATATGCAAAGCCATCAAAAATTTTAAGTACCAAAATGTTGATGACCACTACATTTAATGTAAAGTCAGCATAATTTAATAATTATTGATAAATAATTTAATATCTCAATATTAAAAATATAGAAGTCAATAACAACGTGTAGTATTGCATAATTTCCTGTGAAATCGAATACTCAAAGTATGCCGCATGCATATGCACTATATGTAGGCATGTTATTCATGTTACTATTTACTTGCGTCATTATAAATAATCATTTATTTTGCTACCCATTATCAAAGAGGGTTATGTTTTTATTGAAAGGCTCGTCACATACAGAACGATAATTATCACGCGGCAAATTGCTTAGCGGTGTAATGATACGACTGGTTACGATTACCATTACGGGTACGATTTTATATTCTTACAGTAATTTACTACTTGATGTGCATAGAAAAAATTTTGGTTGGAGTATAACGCTTTGTGAGTTACTGTTATTCCTTCATATTTCGAGTAATTATAAACTTTTGACATATTTCTGTTATAAAGTGCTGTATGTACAAAATATTAAAAAATATTCCAAAAACGGTAAAAAGATAATATCGTAATCGTATCATCATAAAGTGTATAAGTGGTTATTTTCCCGCTTAATAAAAGACGTTGTAGTGTGCGAATAGCCATAAGTTACGAATATGAAACCGGAGGTACAGCCGTAGGCAGATAAAAATGTACTTTTACATATGGTAATACCTAGTACACATTTGGTCGGGTTTATATGCCGTCGGCTGTACACAGGTGTCGGCATACTGAGCAAAATTCAAGCACTAGTACTGAACTAGAGTTTATCGATAATTTCCGAAACTGCTTGACCTTTTTTGATGAAATTTTATATGTGTATTCAGTAGGTATGTCTGAGAATAGGTTGTAAACTATTTTATAGTGCAAAACAACGTTAGCTGGGTTAGCTAGAAACGATACAATAACTTCTCATTACTATTATACAGTAATATCATATACTTACTTATTATTTATAAATATGTAAGTGAAAATGTCTTCTAAAGTAATAGTTATACTACACTACGGACAAATAACCACAGTATTACAATAGTTTATAAATTGATTAGCGATCTTAGATTTTATTCAAGTAAGTACTTAGTAAAAGTCAATTCTTTTTTATCGATAGAACAAAATGCTATGAGCACAACACTTACACAATGTGCTTCTTACTTACTCCTTTTATCATTACCGTAATAACCATGATCGTGTATCGTTGTTACGAAACGAAGTGGATAAATTTATTGAATTCCTATTTTAAATTAAAGAAAAGCCTCTTTTGTTTTTTGATAAAGGAAATATTTGTTCTCCCGGATACCAACAGTCGAATTTGGTAAATATGTATCAGAAAGCGAGACATTCTCAATATCGGTCGCGGTGGGTACAGAATTGTCCATATTTAATGGTTTAAACTGAGATTCACTGGGTGCCACCAACCAAATGGTGAACGGTACGACCTAATCGAGGCCAGTTGAAAATCAGTGTCTTCCATTGACCTGGCTATTCAAGTACCAATGTCCTAAAAGGTGATAAAGAGTAATCTAGTTTACTGGGTGCCACCAACCAAACGGTGAACGGTACGACCTAATCGAGGCCAGTAATGGGATAACTCGGCGTCTACCAAGGGCGTCCCGAAGATCATTTGAGACACTGATCGTTAGTAAGATGCCAACCAATTTGATCATCGGTATGAGCAATCGGCCTGGGCAAACGATTTTCCTTGTTCATCAATTATTAATCACTAGAGTAATATGTATTTTGGTTGCAATATATTTATACTATTAAAAGTTGTTTAGTGTGAAAATGTAACAATCTAGTGTAGTGTGAACAAACAGCAATCGGATCAGGTGAGTCAAATTATCCTATTACTTATGCATACCATTTTACCAAGCGCCGTTGACTGATATTCCGTATTTTTTGAAAAACCAAAGGTATTATTGGGGATTTCAAAACAGGTAGTTTTCATCACACCGAGCGAATGAAATGAGCGGTGTGATGAAAACTACCTGTTTTGAAATCCCCAATAATACCCTACTCACGTGTTTCTTATTTAACAATTAAAAATACATTTACAATGTTGCACAGACCAAAATTGGTCTTGATTTATTGAATTTATTTACGTCGAGAATTTTTTTTTATTGTTGGAAAAATTAGGGCAAAGGATGGGTAAGTTCCTGTATATTGATTTCTAAACGGCTCCTTACAAAACTTGGCACACAGTTTATGGTGTTACAATGATGTGATGAAGTGAACATTTTTGTTTAAATATCAGTAATACAGCTTGCCAAATTTTTGAAGGCCAAAAATTTTGACTGGTGTTTAAAAATCATTCTGTGCAATCCGCATAGTTGCCGATTGCGCAGTTTATCCAATTCTCAGCCATGAGGAACCGTTGAAGAACCTATAATTTGGTGTACTTACCAAATTTGGCCTTCGTGTCATTTTTATCGTAAACCAGTCTTGTTCGGTACGTCGCTATCGTTGCCTGCACGATGTTTTCAGGGAAGACGTTTCTGGAAAAATAATAAGTACATTCAAAAATCACAATTTACAATCCCAATTTCGTTTCGTTACCTGGGTCATTTATTCTCTGATTGCCAATTTACAAAATTTCCACTTTCCAAAATGCATACTCTTACTTTACTCATTGTCAACATATTATAATTATTATTTTTTTTTCAAGAAGTTACCTTATATTTATAGCCTTGGGCTTCGCTTCTGTAACAAAATTCTTGATACCTTGTTTAGCGCTAGCCAATGCCAACCCCTGGAGAGCTATTTTTGAAATATATGATTCATATGTCGAATGAATATCATTTGACTCGCCGATCATGGCGAATGAAAATCATTCGACTTACCGATTGTGCGTGAGACACTTTGCACCTGCTATTTTTCCTCCATTTCCCGTTTTTTTATCTAGACCTTTCTGGAGCTCATAACGAATGAAAATTATTCGAAATCGACGAAAATCATTCAAAACTCTTTCAGGTTTTTTATTGTTACTTCAAGTGTATGTATGGATGAACTGAATTGTATAAAATTGAATAGATACGATATAATCGCATCAAAATATCATAAAAGCTATTCAAAATCCTCATTCAAATGATGGGCGAATCTTTTGTATGGCTTATAAAAGTGCGAAATTCAAGGTCTGCAAGCATTATAAAAATTGACGACACGTGTGTTATTATCTGCTTTTCATTATTTAGGTTTTATTTATTAGCTTAGGAATGCATAAAAGGAGGTTGACTCTCAAAACACATAATGAACGGGATAAACCTATCATGAATCTTTTCCACAAATAGTGCTAGAAACGACAGTTACCGTACCCGGCAAAGATATGGTATACAGACGCGGTATATTAAATCTATGGTACACGGAGCGATATTTATCTTAACTATTTATTTTTAACTTATTTATTTTTTAGATAAATAGCTAGTATTAAAAAATATAAAGTCTCTTGGTTCCACGCACCCCAATCCTGTGCTACTTCTTCGCAATCCTTATCGAAAACCTTATACTACATATAGTTTCATATTTTCATTTCATTATATTCCATTCTTCGCTACAAAATTTGATCGGACTATGCGGATTAGAATAGAATAGTTTATTTTGCCAGAATACATGTGTTAAAAACGCACACAGTCAAAAAAGGTGTTACAAGGACATTGTAACACCTTTTTTAACACATGTGTATTCAGTCTGATAACAGACGTGTAAAATTTACTTACAATCCATACTAATATTATAAATGCGAAAGTCTGTCTGTCTGTCACCCGCAGCTCCGCCTGCGTCAAAAAGTAGCCTATGTTTGACCCCGGGTCTTCAACTATATTCATACCAAATTTCATCAAAATCCGTTCAGCGGTTTGGCCGTGAAAGCGTAACAGACAGACAGACAGACAGACTTTCGCATTTATAATATTAAGTATGGATGTAGAATATGATTCTCTGCCTCACCCTCCTGTACCAAAATGAATTTATATGACATACTTGCACCTGGCATTTTGCGACGCCACAATCTCTTCATTGTTTTATTGAATTGAAGTCATAGGGATGTCCCATGCTACTTTTTTGATAATGACTTATCTACACTACAATTTATACTCTCTCTAACAACTGTTATTGGATTTAATGGGATCACTTCGATAATATACCCTTTCGAATAAAAAAAGAATTTTGAAAATCAGTTTGCAATTGACGGACTAATCGGTGAACGTAGAACCTCGTCTTTTTTTGAAGTCGGTTAAAAATGGGGATGCATGCTACCAAATCTATTTTTTTTTTTTTTTTATATTTATTTATTAAACATAAAGCGCATGTTACAGTTTTGTATCTATATACGATGCCATCACAATCTCTTTCGAGATTTTACGTACATCGGATGTTGCCAATTTAAACATTTAACAAGTTAATATACATTATATATAAGTACAAAGAATAGTAGGTACATATATTTCATAAGTACAAAATTAAAGCATCCATCAAACCATCACCAATGTGAGACCATTTACCGACATGGCGTCGTCGCCCGGTGAATCCAAGTACCTACTTGGCTGCATCGGACGCATACTGCGAAACCAGTTATGATTAACTCGTAAACAACTTTTATACAGAATGATCTTAAAATTAAATTGGTATATTTAGTACAAAATATTTATTTAGTTTAAGTTTAATGTTTTTCTTAGTAATTTGTGTTTTTAAATGAACTGGCAAATTATTTATAAGATCGGGTATTAATATGTACTGTAATGTTCTTTTCCCGTATAAATTATTATATTTGGGTAATATTAGTTTATTACTTAGCATATTTCTTGTATTTATTCTGTTTGTTAAAGGTTGTCGTTCCTTCTTTAGTTCATCTTTAAAATATTCTTCTTTCAGTAAAGTTAATTTTATTTTATCCTGTATAGGTATTATTTTAAAAATAGAAAATAATTTATAATACTCTCCGTTACATTTAATTTTAATTTTGCCAGGTACTATTTTTTTTAGGATTCGTAATTGTAATGCATAAATTTTATCAATGTTAGTTTTACAAGTTCTGCCATAACTTGACAATCAATATGCAATTTGAGATTCAGCTAGTGATTTGTAAAGCATTATAAGAGCTCGGAATGGAATACGATGTTTTATTATGGAGAATTTAGCTAATATACTTCTTAATTTATTACATACGTGTTTGATATGCTCTTTCCAGTTAGCTCGATTATCAAACACAAGCCCTAAGTAAGTGTGTTTATCGACTACTTCTATTTCTTCACAATTTCCAGAACATGAACCGTTTTTGATTAGGTTGTGCATGCAGTCATGAATATGTGCTATTAACCTAGGTTTTTCTCTAAGTCTATTTTGTCCAGAGCTAATGTACATTAATTTAGTTTTAGTTGCATTAAGTACTAGGCCATTGTCGTGTGACCATTGTGATAGACTATCGAAATCTTTCTGTATTTTACCCATAGCATCTTTTAAATCGCTTCCTACTGCCATTAAGCAAGTATCGTCTGCAAATTGAAATATCTCTGTATTTTTAATAACATTTGGAAGACTGTTAACGTACGCAAGATAGTGAAGGGGTCCTAAAACTGAACCCTGTGCAGTGCCCTCTGTTGCGCTCATCACGTTGCTTACCTCATCTCCGATCTTAACTACGTAACTTCTATCCCTTCTTATTCTTTTAAATACATTTACTTATCATTTTCTATTGCAAATTTAAAGTAATTTTAATAATTATAGTAACAAATTCATCTGCTCAATAAAGACTCTGCCAAGATATAGACCAATTTTATTCTGTTGAAACTTGCCCTTAATTTTTTTATTATATTTTTACAATTTCCTACTACGATAACGATTTTATCAGCCAACAGGCCTTAACAAAATGCATTCATAATTTCGCAGACATCAATTAGTGCCAGTACAATTAGTATCGCATTTCTAAGATGCGCGTTGACAGCCCTGATAACGATATGTAGGGCGTCCACAAATAGTCTCTGATGAAGACTGACGAGCAGGGAACGATCGCGACACTGCTCTGTGGCACCGCAATTGTCAATTACGTAGAGTAACCCATTGAGTCATTGCAAGATCATGGATGCTGGTAGGCTAGACGAGAAAATCGAAAAAAATGACGTTACCTCAAACTCTACTCAACCTTACTCCAACTCATTGGTATGATTAGTCGACACTAGCTTCCTTGACTTGAGTATTTTTCTCATTGGAGGTCAAATAGAAAGTTGATCGAGAGGTACCTTGAGGCGTCCTCGACACTGAAGTGGTTATTATCATAATTGCCATTTTATTTTTGCAGTTTCTTTTTAAGTTTAGTTTTTATTTTTGTTATTATTAGTATTTTATGTTTTAGTCTAATTTATTTTTATTTTTAATTAAATTTATTTCGTAAGTTTTAATCCCTAATTTGTCTTGTAAAAATAAGACTGTTTATGTTGTTGACAAATAAATTAATTTTTATACTGTATTCTTTAGTATTTTTAATTTTTTGTGCTTTCCTCATTGGAGTTTGCTTAAGCAACCAACTAAGGATGTCATTTTCATGGAAAGTTTTAGTTTGAAAGGACTTTCTTAAGGCGTCTATATTTGTTTGATCCGTCTTTACGCTTTATGTACTGAACAATCTTCCTGAAATTTGGCATACATATAGCTAAAAGATAATAAGTATAGTATTCTTTTTTAGAACAAAAGAAAAGAGATACCAACCCATTCGCAGCCCAAGAGCGGGACAGACATGCGCATGATTAACTAGGTGTGCGGGGTCACATCATAAATCATTGTTCACTTCGCGCGATACGCTAACGACAACTTGATTTGTTCAATTGCGATATTTAATGGATGGCAGAAACATAGATGGGATATATGCACTCGATTTGTAAACAGATATTAAGATTAGGTAGATGTGCCATTTGTGGACCTAGATTTGATGTAGAAAATGACAAGAAACTATTAGATCTGTAAATCCCTTTGTCACACACAGCCCACTGTCTGAATTTGTTTATTTTTTTCGAAAAAGTCAAAAATATTAATTAAGTACTCTTTTCCTGCCCCCTGTAATCCATGAGTCCATGACCCAACATTGTGACGAAATCAAAAATATTACCTTACTATACAAAGGTTGTTTTGTTTTTTGTCCAGTAATATACTAAGTAATTTTAGCTATAGCTAATTAAGATTTTTTTAAGATTTTATCTTAGACTAGCTGACCCGGCAAACTTCGTACTGCCTCCGAATATATTCACCTTTTAAACCTTCCCTGGACTTCCACAAATAATTCAAAGCCAAAAATAGCCAAATCGGTCCAGCCGTTCTCGAGTTTAAGCGAGACTAACGAACATCAATTGATTTTTATATATATATAGAAGATTATGTTGTCTTAATTCATAAAATAGTCTACTTTCCTCTCGTAAGTTACCCTAACGGATTTATGTGCATGCACTAGTTAGAGTAACATCCTAGACTTTATAGATTATTGTTTTTTTTTTGTCATTGAGATAAGGTTTCGCACCAGTATCGTTTAACACCGGGAACGTTTAGCGGGAGTAGGACGGATGGCAGAATTAAACTGTCATGTAACACCTATTAACCCAATGCAACGGGGGCATGCAAATTTGCTGCCGACCTGGATTGGATTACAGTAAATTACCTAGACTGCCTCCGTAGTCCAGTAGTTTACGTCGCTTTACGTAGCGGAGGTTGTGGGTTCTAATCCCAAAAAAGACATTTTAGAATAAGTTGTTTTACAGTCTTTTAAGCAAGCTTTAATTAGCTGATTGTCGAATAAAAAAATAAATTCCGTTCTTCGGAAGGCACGTCACGTTAAAGAAAGCACGTCAGAGTGCGAGGGGCCGTTGAGCGGTTCCGAAAAACTGATGCTAGATTTTTATTTAGTGGCTGGGTCCTAAGGTGGTATCTTCAGAGCCGTTTTCTTTGAATCGCCATTGCAGTTTCAAAACCAATTAATAATCGAGAACAGATATCGAGAAGTGAGGGTGTCCTTGGTGATGCGTTTTGTTGCGTTGGGCTGCTGGAAAGCCTTGGAGTTCCTGCCAGGTTTGCTGGTGGTAAACAGCGCTCTGTATAGCGTATATTCTGTAATCTTGTGCTCTTACCTTATGAAATCAAGTAAAGTATCCGAAGTGAGGGTGTTCTTGGTGACGATTTTTGTTGCGTTGGGCTGCTGGAAAGCCTTGGAGTTCCTGCCAGGTTTGCTGGTGGTAAACAGCGCTCTGTATAGCGTATATTCTGTAATCTTGTGCTCTTACCTTATGAGATCAAGTAAAGTATCCGAAGTGAGGGTGTCCTTGGTGACGAGTTTTGTTGCGTTGGGCTGCTGGAAAGCCTCGGAGTTCTTGCCAGGTTTTATGGTGGTGACCAGAGCGATGCCCAGCATCACTGCGCATACCGTTGTCGTCATGTAGTACACGATGGCTCGGAGACCCACCCTGGAGAGGTAATATAGTTCATGTTAGGTTTAGGTTTTTAAAACCTAATGGGCTACTTGACTGTGTTTATATTTTGGCAATATTTTTATAAGAAACAATGCTTACACTGAAATAAACCGATGTCTAAATAGACAACAAAATTTATTATTCAATAAACCAGTAATATTTCATACAGAAAAGTAGTGGGGTTGTCTTGCTATCTCTTTTGTACGCACGAAATCAAATTGCGACGACGTCACGACGGCCTTTTCTTGTTTCTTGACAGTTTTACTTTCCTTGTCGGTTGAGTTAAGTGAAGGCTTGTAGATTTTGATAGCAAAAAAAAAACTTTGTCAATAGACACAGAGAGATACAAATCTGACTCACTTGCCCGAAAGACTGAGATCAAGGGACCCTATCGCCGACACGATGGACGACACCAGAAGCGGCACTATTAGGCACTTCAGCATCCTCAAGAACAGCTCTCCGGGGTACTGGAAGTACATGACCTCTCGCCTGGACCACTGGTACCCTGAGCTTCGGAGCCCCCATCCCAGCAGCGTGCCGGAGATGACGCCGATGACCGTCATCATGGTGAGGAGGTTCTCTCTCATGAAGCTGGAACACCGGTTACGCCCGAATTGGAGTGGCATGGTGAGGCCGGTGTTGTTCTGGAAATAAGAAATTATTGATATAATGTACTTAGTACTGTTATTATAAGAAGAAGGCGGAAGGCTGCAGGGGGCAGCATATACAGAGCGGTTCATAGTTCGGAGGACCGCACGGCTTGGAGACTCACATGTGTCTTAATCCTCAGCAGTGAGCGTCCGAGATAATAATAAAATAGATTCATGTTGACTTTATTGTATTACTAGCTATTTCCCAAAACTCTTCCTGCGTCAAAAAGTAGCCTTTGTTTAACTCCGGGCCTACAACAATATCCATACTAAATGTCGTCTAAATCGGTCCAGAGGTTCTGCCGTGAAAGCGTAATAGACAGACTTTCTTATTTATAACATGAAGTAGGGATAGATTAGAGAGGAGCTGTGGTTTTTAGTATAAGTACAGAGCGTCTACTGTGAATCAGTCACGTGGTTTAAGGGAGAGAAACGTGCATAAACCGCGATATTTTTGTGAGACTACTTTATATATTATATAATTACTAGAGATGTGCCGACTATCCGGCCACTTTTGTAGTCGACGACTGGTCGGCATTTAATCGGTAAATAGCGCCTACTAATCGGCCTTTTTTTTATTAACATGAGAATCAATCTAACACATTTCATTACAAGTCGAAAAATTTTTAAATTGGAATTTAGAACACATTTTGAAATATAAATCAAAGCAATAGGGAATTCCTTTTTATCCGAAATAAATATATTACATTTATTTTAAAGATATTTATTTCGGATACTTATGTTCTAAATTCCAATTTTGAATCATCCAACTAATAAAAAAAAAATCACATCTTATATCCCTAAAAAATTATCTTTACGGCCATATGCGCTTATGCCTCTGCCACATCGGTAAACATATGAAAGTTTAAATCAATAACAAACTATCAAAACTGTTTAATGACAGTTGGCTGATCCTAAAATCTGATATTTTTTTTGAATAACGGGGAACTTATTCCCAACACCAGAAAAATAATCACGCGTTTTTGAAATTTTCATCCGTTCCCTATTCTTTCCGTTCGTAAATTTTTGTTAAATATATTATTTTGATGAATAAATGAAACCTTATTCAGTAAACATATGCATTATTTATAAATATTTTTTCTAATTTAAATAAAATAATGGTATTTTTAATTAACCAAGTAATAGGTATTAAAGCCAGATTAATGTGATGAGCAGTAAAATATAATCCAAAAATATGTATTTAATACAAAAACAAAACTTATTGAAAATAATAATACACAAAAACTAAAAACTATAGTATTAAATCTGCCTAAACTAACATAACAAGAATACGAATACCCCGTCGAGGCATTCCACCTGCAATTCCATTCCAAAAATTATAAACTAAAACTAATTAAATCTAAATACATAGGTACGAATGTAGGTTTTGTATGATTTACATACCATATCAAATCAGCAAATAAATATCATAATTTCTTATTATTTTTTTATTTAAGTAACCATGACCCCATAATCGGTTAATCGGCTAGTCGGCCAAAGTCATGAAGGGCACATCTCTAATAATTACTGCTGAAAATATATAGGGCTTTATTGGTATGCACGTCATGCTTGCTGCTGCTGTGAATTATCCTGTAATTTCTAATTTCGGTCTTTTACTGTTCAGAAGAAACAAAGTAAAGATGTTGTAACTGATGGCTCCATTAAGTTTTATTTAGCAAAATTTAAGTCTAAAATTATTTGAGAATCGCTCATTATTGCTCTAACCGTGAGGAAATCAGCACTTAGGGCGTGAAGTTCACGCCGTGAACTCATGACCCATTTGTTAGGAGGAGAATGCGACGTTCTCTCGCTCAGTTAATATTAGGACTCGACTCTTGGCCGTAGTATTATATTGTCTTATTGTCTTGGCAGCATTGTCGTAGACAGTTGGAGAAAGTCGATGAACTTCGGCGGCGAAAGATAATGAGAATGAAGATATTATGGGCATCCATACTAGGTACTTTTCATTCTATTTCGAGGTTTTTAAGACACTTAAGGTCGCAGGCAAACTTCCAACAGGTCTTCATGGAAATCATAAGGAGAGGCATATTTCTAGCAGTGGACTGACTGCGGCTGAAATAATGATGATGATGAAGACACATAAAGACATTATAAATTTGATCCTGGCTATTATAGCTATATTGCAAACATACATATGTTAAACTTAGATTCTACAAAATGTGACACTGATGTGTAACTTCTCGTTAAGAAAGACTCTACTATCGAAATTAAAAATGCATTTTTTTAAAGTAGCACTCATGCAAAATCAGTGATTCGAGTGATTTTCGTTAGATTTCATATGATTTTCAAATAGTTTTGGGTGTTTTACGTAGTAAATGTACATTGATATATGATAACTGACTATGAATAATAATAAAAGATCAATCGTTGATTAATTTGGTCAGTCACATCTGATGGCATTCATGGTTAATTTTAGTATGCGGATCTTGGCAAACGCTTTGTTTCGCACGACACGCGGGGAAAGTGTATTGTCAGGCTAATTAGAGCTACTTAAATGTCGTATATTTATTAACTAAATCATAATTTTTATCTCTAGACACCTTATTCATGAAAATTAACTATCGTTCCTTAAGTCTACTTTAATTATAATAGATTTAGCCACTTTCTTTCGTACAGATTTTTAATGTGAACAAACGAGACATAGGTATTTTCCTTTCCTTCCTTATTTTTTTTTAATAAGGGGGAATGTCTCTACATCGATCTGTAGATTTTTATAAGTCAGACATACTTGTTTTCAGCTAGTTTAGCAAAAAATCAGGCTCACGTCATAAGGATGAAAATGGGTTGGTAAAAACTAGCTCTCTTCTCAGGCAGTCTTTTTCTTCTTTGACCAAGCGTTCTTCCCTGTTGCATCTTCAGCTGTAGTGTACGCTTACTGGTATCCCTTTATAAATTTACGAATCCATTGTTGCGCTAATCGACTCACATCTTTTCAAGCACACAGACTATTGAAAAAATAAATATTTTAACCGATTTCTAAAAGGTACTACTATTTGATATTAAATTAATATAGACCCTGGGATCGCTCGGGGCATGAAATTGATGACCTTATTGTCTCCGTTCGCGGGCTTTTAGCGGGCTCCATTGTCAGTTGTATTTCAATGGAAATGGCTAATGGCGGATGAAAAGCGATCACTAATGGCTGCCTGATTTCAATGTTTCTTAAATCTATTTTTTTTCTTATTTCGTTGTTAAGACTTAGAAAAACATAAAATAAATGTTTTATATGTACAAAGAAAATATATATAAAAAAATATACATTTTTTACGAAACTGTTGTAAATTAAGTTTTTTTTTATTAATAAATAAAAATCCATATGTAACATCAAAAATGTCACAGATTGCAAAATAGATCTTCAGTACTAATTGTGACCTTCCAACATGGCCAGAAGGAAATTTCACGTCATCTTCAAAAAATTTTATTATAGAATAATATCTGCTCCATAGTCTGTTGTCTACTCCACAATACGTTCAAATACCTTTATGGTGTGGGACATGACCTTTATACCGCGGTAAGCCATGCTCCATGGTTCCTTACATTTTTTAATGTACCGTCTAAATGATATAACAACCAATACTGGCTGGAAAAATGTAGTAGTACAATACGTGGGAGAGGGCCCCCGCACGGATGTTGCCACGGAAATCTTTATTTAGTAGGATCGCGATCAATCCGCGATCCCCTCTGTCGCTCACACGCGCGCAATCTACCTACCGTGCGCAATATACCTGGCTGGTAATCCGATTCGAGGTTTGAAAAAAAAAAATTATGTAGTGTCTATCTGGTTAAGACTTGACTACTGACTAGACTTTAAGACTTGACTAGGACTTGACGAAACCAGACTGTAGGACTGAAGAAGATAGAAACAATAAGCTATAAAGGACTTATATCCATGGCCGTAACACCCATTACTAAAAAACAATCTATCTGGCCAAAGAGTATCTAAAAGTAAAACGTTCCTTTCTCAATGTAGCTGACTGATAAAAATAATTTCAATATTTTTTATGGCTGGTATGAAATTGTGTTTATATAATTATTTAATGCTGAAATCAATTCATGCTTTATTATATAAAATGTACTGTATTACAATAAATTGATTTTTATATTACATTTAAAATGTTCTAGCTGGTAGAAACAAATGGTTTTTTTTTTAATTAATGTCCAATGTTCAATTTAAAAATTGGGGCACACTTGCAGACTTTTTTTAGGCCTACTAAATATGTTTTGTTATTTTACTCTGTGGCCAAAATAATGACAAAGAGACTACCAGAGTTTGTTGTAAAGTTAGGTTACTAATTGCATTTAATTATTTATTGCTTAATCTCTACTCTAGATAATATAATAAAGTTATATTTTTATTGTTAGGTGCATTAAATCATTAGTTCGGTTTATTTATTTATTTATTAAAACTTTATTGTTCCACAAAGTACACATATACTTATAACAATTGGTGGACTTAATGCTAAGAGCAATGGTTCATAGTTTTTGAATTTAAAATAAAGTTTTACTGTGTATAATCCTTGCATGCTAAATCAATTGCACCAATCGGGTTACAAACAAATAAACGTACTTAGGTTTATTGATCATCGAGTTCATGGAACTCTTATTGTATTCAAACAAAGTTGAAATAAATTAGTAAGCATACAATTTCAACTTGGGTACAGAGTCTTAAGTTGAAATTGTATGCTAGAAAAAAGAAACAACTAAAGATTTTTTTTATATTTAATTTTATATTTTATAATGTGTATTTATTTTATACTAGCTATTTCCCGCAGCTCCGCCTGCGTCAAAAAGTAGCCTATGTTGCCCCGGGACTTCAACTATATTCATACCAAATTTCATCAAAATCCGTTTAGCGGTTTGGCCGTGAAAGCGTAACAGACAGACAGACTTTCGTATTTATAATATTAGTATGGAAGTATGGATTTTAGAATTAATTGTGTTTCGCGAAAAAAAGAGATAAAGCTACATATATTAATCAGTCTCCGTAGCACCATCGATCTTCCATGCTACGGTCGTAGCACTCGTAGCTTAGCCAGTCGTAGCTAAGCGTAGCGTACCGAACGATTGAGATGCCGCCGATGTTTTTTTTTGTTTAATCCCGACCCGAATAGAGGGGTTTATAAGTTGGACGCCAATGTCTGTGGGTCTATCTGTCGCACCGTAGGTCTGGAACTGATTGAGCAATGTAGATGATTTTTTATTTATTTTTATGTACTATGTTAATTTTTTCATGGTTTAAAATCTCTGGTAATATATTTTTTTAATTTTTTTCTTAAATTTAGCTCGATGATACCTGTATTCATTATTTAATTTTTAGCAATGGTTATAACATTCTGCCCTACTTTATGGAACGGGATCGCATTAAAATTTAATTACTAAGTACTTAAATTTCTGGGTTTTGCCTACAATAGTTATGCTTAGTCAACATTGGGATAATGATACAATGCGCGATCAAACATTTTGAAAAAAAAATTAAGTTACTGACATGAAATCTCGTTAGAATGCTGGATGAAAAATTTGTATATTCATTGAGCGAAGCGTGATTGAATGCCCACATATTTAGTTGATTCCTAATATTTATAATAATGTTCCATATTTAGTGCACAGCATATTCAGACTAATTTATTAAACAAATATGTAATGGTAATTTAAAAAAACTAATAACCCGACTGCTTCTCTGTGTTGGAAATGAAAAACCCAAAAAATCCTTCATTTTGTTTTTTTATTTTTATTTTGATATACCTAGTGTCACTCTCACAGCAAATACTAATCTAACGAAGGTATCAGGCTAAAATCCATCGAGCCGTTCAGGCTGCAGAGCGTGCCAAACAATTATTCATACATACAAACATACCTACATACATATTCTCGAAAAACATAATCCTCCTTCTGGCGCAGTCTAGTAAAAAATTAATAGCAAATTTATCTGTTATTTTTTCATATTTCTTTTATACTTATATGTCTTTTACATTCGTATTTAGCCAGTAACAAGTAAAAATTATACAATGAAGTCGTTTAGTCAAGAAAGTTTAAAGTCAAGTCAAGTCAGTAGTTAAGTCAAATCAAGTCAGAAGTATTATGCTAAGTGAAGTGGTAGAAAAACTGCACTTTGCGATTTCCAGGAGCTTTTGTCAACAAGCAATATAATCACATAAATCGAACATTGTATCACTTTCCAACACTCACGCTTATTCTTGAACACTTTGCGAATAATAATCCATCATTATTATGCACAAACACTCAAAAAAACACAAATTTTGGAAATAAAATACAGCGCCGATGCTGCTCTTCACAACTTCCCGCCAAAAGTCCATTTATGTTTTTTATTTGCGAATATACCGTAACTATTACGTATTCATAATTAAAAATCCGTCAACACCACGGAGATGAAACCTTTGACACGTAATAAACAAGGCTGCCACTAACGCACATAACGCCGTCCTCCCACGAGATAATCCGCACTCGGCCCGCTTCCCATCGGGAAAGGGGTGGGTCGACCCACATTCAGGGATTATGCCTAATAACGGCCTTTATCCCAAAAGTGTTTCATAGTACCGGTATATTGCAATGATTGATATTTTCATCGTTTTGTTGTGTTGTAAAATACATATTATTATCTAATATTTTTATACGAAACAAAAATACGCTAAAATAACAACGAAATTGGTTGTTAATTAAAGCAGTAATTAGCATTTAAAATTTTCTCATGAAGAAATGTGGGAACGTGGTGGAGATGTCTTGCTTTCTTTTGTACGCACGAAATGAAGTGACAATGACGACACTGCACACATAGTGCGGTTTCTTCTTGTTTTTGACAGTTACTCCTTCCATCGTATTTCAAAGTTTTCTGACATATTTATTTATGAACGGATTAAAAAAAAAAACTGTTTTCGGTATCTAGTACTAAAATTATTTATTGAAAAATAAAAATGAATTAAGTAGAGGGTTACTAAAAGCTTTCAGTAGAATTGGCCGAAATGCGTGGAAAGCTAAAGGGATACCTTTGCCCAGCAGTGTGACATCTAAGGCTTTTAAGAAAAAAAAGAGCTTTCAGTAGGCTGCCTTGAAAATCCTTGATGGAATGGGAATTCTATTTTTAAAGTGGGGCTTTGTTCCTTTATTGTTGTTTATTACTGTTGTTTACTCCACAGGAGGACTAAACACAGCCAAAAATTTGCAATTTTTTTACTTCTTCTTCCAAGCGTATTTCTCAGTAGCGTCCTCAGCTGCTCTTGTGCAGTTTGTTTAGTTCGTGAAACTACACCACTTTAATTAAAATTAAAATTTAATCCGAAATTGACCTCCAATACAAAATACTGTCAGCAGATTAATAAATTAGTATGTGAGGTCGAATAAAAATTCTCGGCTTTTACTTTTTTATTGAATTGTGAAATGTGATTCAGTTTCACATATGTACTTCAAAAATTTGGCTAGTGTTTAAATGGTGATCCTGTATGACATCATTTGTAGGGCCTCCTGTCTGCCCTTCCCTTCCCTTCTTGGGATTTTATTTTTACTTACTTTTGTTGATCGTATCCTTCCTTTGTTCTTTAACTGTTGTCTACTTTTTAACCAAAAGGTTAGTCATCATCATTATCCTAGCGTGTATTCCTAGTTGCGTCGTCAGCTTACGCTTCGGAGCCTAGCGTACGCGGTAAGTTATGGTCCTAGATTTGGCGGAACTGGTTATTATAATAGAGAGACTGCCGTCTGACGTCCGTAACCCTTTTTACAGGGAAACCAGACCAACAGGAACATGACCAGAGGTATGTTAGTGGCCAACACAGTCAGAATTTTTCAGGCTGCCCTAAGGCATCTGAGACAGCCTCACGACTGCTATCTATCGGTAACAACCGGAAACAACGGCTTAACGTGCCTTCCGAAACACGGAGGAGCTCAAGATAGAAAATTACACTAAATGGCGACCAATCCTTTAGTGATCGCGTCACGTCGCTTGACACGCGCATTAGTGTTTATTAACTTTGTATTCTATCCCAATCCTAACAAATCCTAACTAATATTATAAAAGCGAAATTGTGTTTGTTTGTTACGTCTTTACGTTTTATCTACTAAACCAATCTACCTGAAATTTTGCATACTCATAGTTAGGGGGGTACCAAGAAGAATATACCCCCCGAAAAAGGTGCTTTTCTTTTGAGGTCTTAGAACTCGTCCGAAGATGTGGGTGAAAGCAAGTCTCGATATAATCCCTCCTCTCCATTATCGACTATTTCGTACTTATTACTTTGGTTACAGTATCCAGTTGCCACATTTTTTATTAGCCGTGTATGTCCACAGACATATAAGACGTAAACAGAAGAAAGGTATGCTATTACTTAGCGTAACAAAAACACACACATGCAAAACAATGCAGCCTAGGCTGTATCTAGTCTAGGGTAAGATGTTTACAATAATGCTCCCCATGATTTCAAGAAATGTATGAATGTTGTGTGGAGTGCATGATCTGAGATCATTTATACAGTATTCTACTCTATTATTTTTAGTATTCACCGATCCAACAACGTATCTTATAAAATGGCGTCACGGCCAAAAATTGCATTATATCTATGTGTGAGTGAATGTTGCTACAGGTGTAAAAAAGAGATATCGCCATATAGATCCCAATACGTGAGAAAAGGATAACAACAATTACTTGCTACATAAATATAACTATTATCTTATGTTCCGTCTGTTTACGTCTTATATGTCTGTGTGTATGTCCCACTGCTGGACAAAAGCCGCCCCGCCCGCCATTAATAAATCTCAAGTTATAAATCTCTAGTTAGTTATCCACATAATTTAAAAAATCCCCAATGTTTGTAATTAATAACTTGGAAAAAATAGGCCGGCCATTATTTGCCCGGCGCTGAGTGCTTAGTAAGGACACTTGTTGAGTTCCACTACTAGCCAATCTACACTGAACTCTGATATTACCGCTTTCTGGTTTAAGTGGATGATTGCGGGGTGAAGTGCTAGAGGCTCACTTTAGCCTGGTTGCATAAAAGTTTGTTGTGAACTTTTGAGTTATTAAAAATATTGGTTTTCACATTTATTTAGGCTTTCAATAAAAACATATCTATGATTTCAATGATATTTGAACTGAGCTTTTGAACATTTTTGCATGCGTATTTTAGCAGTAGTTAAAGGTTTTTCTAAAACGCTATAAGAATTTACACATATTAGTAGGTAGGCACTTCATGGAACGTAGACTATAAGTTACCCTAAGTATTAAATGCATTAGACGTATTTATTTACCTTTTCGTGTGTACCCACTAAAACAGAACAGAATTTTTTTAATTAAAATTAGTACTAATACTTAGTACCTATTCTAAGGTTGGCAAAAAGAGATTGCATAAGCGATATAAGATATATGTCACCGGAAAATAACAAGAATCGTAAGTTAATCAATTTACGAGTTAGTTGATCAACTTTCGGATAATAATCGACCAATCAGAGTGTATTAATTGACGGGTGGTATTGTACCGTAAAATAGTAAGCTGAGTAACGATTGGCCGATTCCTGTATGATTTTACTTGCGACAAAATCGTTAATCACAAAATTCCTGCTAGGCACCATAAGTTGATCAATTAGCTGAAATTTATTGCGGTAAATAATACATTTCAACTGCAATTTATTTTTTTCCGAAAGTTGATCAACTAACTACGACTAAATTGATCAACTTACGATTCTTGTTATTTTCCGGTGACATATATATTTTCATGCTTATGTAGGTTCCATGCCTGTTTTTATATTACCTTTGTTTCTTTTATGGTACTGTGTTTAAAAGAAGTGTTAAATAAATACGTTTACTAATTTTAATTTGCCTTAAGCAGTAAAACACTCGTCTATTAGAATACCTTCCAGCAATCAGTCCGAACAAAGATTTCAAGTCAATAGTAACGAGCTATGGCGAATGCAATTGTGTCAACGAGCATTTCCGCTCATTGCCAAGGCGAAGCAAGCGACAGCACTATGTGGATATGACTGTCTAAAATTACTTACTAAGATGGCGCAGCGATCCAAAGTAAATCTTGGCTTCCGATAATAAGTATCTCCAGTTCGCCTAAAATTACAGTACATTTCGAAAGGCAGAGAGCTAAGAGTACGTCAACCATAAGATTTTATTTTTATTTTACTTTAAAAAAATTCGCTAAAACTGTAAAACAGTTTGTTGGCGAAATAATCCACTCAGTTTTTACATTTTATGTTACAACCTATAATAACTTATAAAACTAATCGTATTTATAAATAAATCTAATAAACGTATTTATAAAAAAAAATTGACGCAGCTAGCGACTGCAATACCATTTTAATATGGCAAATCTGTACAGCGAACCATATAAAAACCATATAAATCTTAACGTGGTCCCTACCGTCCGCGTTAACAAAATCTCGTGGTAGACGTAGATGTCTCTACTTTTGCGTTGACATACAAGAAAAAAAGGTTTTTAAAAAAATAAAATTTTAAAGTGTAAAAAAAAAATGTTAAAATCGATAACTAGCGTTCCATCAATAAAGCTCGTGGCTCCCCTCGCACTCCTACCTGGTACTCCGTTACATCGTGGTAAAAATTCATTGAGACAAAATAGAGACGAAAAAAAAATAAAATAAACTACTTTCGTTCTTTCTATGAATACGGAGATCAAAAGGTAGTAGTTCCATTTTGATAACTGTACCGCTAAATTTAGGCCCATTTATCTACCAACGTCGATTTCGAGGTCGAAGATTGACCATAAATCCCAATCCCCTCGATATTAATTAATAAATGAATCTAGGCTTATGGTTTAAAGCGCAGCGCACCTTGGGCTATTAAACGCAAGCTGCGACTACTGGGAAACTTGTTTCAACAGATATTCCTCTTGTTGATGTAGGTATCAGTAGAGATTCGGAGAAAAATATGATTCAAAAAAAAATTCGAATCCTGTTAAATGTCTATGGAAACGTCACGAAGGAAAATATCAAAGCATTATTTTCCGAAGCCTGAAACGAAACCGGGAAAATGACGAAAGACAATATAATAATATATGGGTATCTTTTAATTAATATTTTTTTCAGATCATTCATAAAATTGTTAGTATTACATACATAATCTATATTAGTTTGCGCATTTTATCTGTGTCTGCAGTTTTCAAGGCATATTAATTACCATAACTAATTTATCCCAAAACAACATAATTTTGTGTAAAAGCTAAGCTCGGATACAGATTAGTAATATTCAACCAAAAAAAGAGAGCTTGATTGCACTTTGACTTTATTTTGTAAAAATAAATTGACTTGCCAGTTCCATACTATTCTTTCGTCTTTAGATTTGCGAACCTGTCATTCGCCGTTAGCTGTTAACGACATCCGAACCATTCATTAGATAACTGACGTTAAGTACCTTCAAATCGAAATCAAAATTATTGGACACCGCATTCAAATAAACTCATTTATTTCTTTACGATTCGCAAATAAAATTGCGCTGATTAAAACAATAATAAATAAAAAAAAAAAAGCTTACCTGTTTCAAAGTGAGAGAAAAATAGTAAGAATCGTCACCAAGTCACACCAATTAGTTTTCGAGTGATAAAAACTGCATAACTGAAATCACGTTTTCGATATTTACGGAGCGCGCGAGACACGTGCGTGGCGCTCGCGTTCCGAGTCCTGACTGTTTGGAAGCCACACTGTCTGGAGTTCCTTTGGTCCTGTGGGAGGCCTGGGAGGTCTGTGGGAGGGGGGGAGCCGATTGATCTGCGACTCGGCTTCCGCCGTTTCATGTCCTGAATGAAAACCGCCCGCGATCGCCCTACGAGCGTAGTACGCGTGCGATTATTATGACACTTGTGTGATGGCGCTTTTTTTTTGTTTGATTATGCCTTGTAGTCATGCAGATTAACTATCGAACTCCCAAAACTTCAGACACAACAGTGGGTGGGTGGTACACGAGTCAAAAATCTTCTATTTGCATTTTTTTCATAGGTTTAATTCATCTAGGTCCAATATTAAGATTTTTTTCTTTACAGTTCCTTTAAAAATCGATGTCAACATTAAAAAGTTGCCGTTTAATTTGAAATCTATGACCTAACTCTTATTTTTTTAATGTTTTTTAACTACATGTAAGGCCCGGGGTCCGCCAAAAACATTATGCCCCATTATTTTTATGCCCCGCACCGTCGTGGGCATCATGGCACATAGCACGTAGAACTGCCAGCCTTTGGAGCAGAAAGCTTCTGGAATGGGAAAATGCAAACTATCTATCTGGCAAATAAGAAGATATTGAAAAACGCCAGATGCGGGCCGCATCAAATCCGCCAGATTTGGAACCTACTATGCCCAGCAGTGGAACAGTTATGTTGTGACAGATTGATAATGGCTATGAAGTAATACTCAAAGGTATTAAACGTCCTATCTTTAAAAAACTAAGGTATACATAATCTGACACGAACAATACAAAATCATGATGTCTCCAAAAATAGCTTTTTTACAGAAAGTCTCGTAGCACTCGTGGAATCGTAGAATCGTAGCTACGAGATATTCTGTCTACGAGTCTACGATGCTACAAGACTTCTTGTCTACGAGTCCAAGAGACTTCCTGTCTACGAGTGTACTATAGGCGTCCTGTGTACGAGTCTACAATACTTGCTATCTACGATCCTACTGTCTACGATACTTCCTTTCTACGAGTCTACGAGGCGTGCAATCTACGATGCTTGTTATCTACGACCCTACTGATTACGATACTTCCTTTCTACGAGTCTACGAGGCGTGCAATCTACGATGCTTGCTATCTACGACCCCACTGTCTACGATACTTCCTTTCTACGAGTATACGAGGCGTGCTGTCTACGATGCTTGCTATTTACGACCCTACTGCCTACGAGGCGTGCTGTCTACGATACTTTCTGTCTACGAGTCTACAAGTCGTGCTGTCTACGATGATTGCTATCTACGACCCTACTGTCTACGAGTCTACGACGCGTGCTGTCTACGATGCTTGCTATCTACGACCCCACTGTCTGCGATACTTTCTGTCTACGAGGCGTGCTGTCTACGATGCTATCTACGACCCTACTGTCTACGATACTTCCTTTTTACGAGTATACGAGGCGTGCTATCTACGATGCTTGCTATTTACTACCCTACTGTCTACGAGGCGTGTCATCTACGATACTTTCTGTCTACGAGTCTACAAGGCGTGCTGTCTACGATGATTGCTATCTACGAACCTACTGTCTACGAGTCTACGACGCGTGCTGTCTACGATGATTGCTATCTACGACCCTACTGTCTGCGATACTTTCTGTCTACGAGGCGTGCTGTCTACGATGATTGCTATCTACGACCCTACTGTCTGCGATACTTTCTGTCTACGAGGCGTGCTGTCTACGATGCTTGCTATCTACGACCCTACTGTCTGCGATACTTTCTGTCTACGAGGCGTGCTGTCTACGATGATTGCTATCTACGACCCTACTGTCTGCGATACTTTCTGTCTACGAGGCGTGCTGTCTACGATGATTGCTATCTACGACCCTACTGTCTGCGATACTTTCTGTCTACGAGGCGTGCTGTCTACGATGCTTGCTATCTACGACCCTACTGTCCACGAGTCTACGTGGCTTGCTGTCTACGATGCTTGCCATTTACAATCCTTCTGTCTACGATACTTCCTGTCTACGAGCATTCGAAAAATTTTACCAATGGGTTTTTTTATTACAGACTAGTTGCAAGTTTATATTTTTTCGTTCCAAAAAGAGCCTATATTTTATTCTGGGAGAATTCGTCGAAATTGATTCAGGAGAAGTTTATGTATTTTTTTGAAAAGTTTTCTTTCAGAGTTCTAAATTCCATTTTAGCTTCAACTCAGTTGAAGAAAAATTCACGGCAGACATAAAGTGAATAGTATTTATTTAAATTTTATTGTACAAAGTCCAATTGTATTAGTACAATAGGCCAACAATGAGACCCAGAAGGTTTTCTTTCACTTGAACTTTTGTCTGAATTATTTCGAATTTCACCAAAAACAGCATTCCCCTCAGGTTATTTATGCAGCCAATTCTTTATAATAAATAAAATAAATAAGAGATCGAAAACCTGATTAAAATAACCAGACTATCTATTCATTGAGGCTGTGTCAATTGCTTTTAGGCAGCCAGAAAAATTGGATAGATAGTACTACTCATCTTAACGCTTTTTGGTACCGGTAATTTTATTAACTAAAAATAACGGTCTCAACCCAAACCAATGTCCTAGATCAGGTATTAACAACATAACATTTAAAATTGACCTTTATTTTTTACCAGGTTTATACTTTTTGGGTCTGGTGTTACCTGAACTTTTACTAACCACTAGAACATTATAACGCTTAAAGGAGGATTGGTGAAAAAGTTGCGAAACAACCGGAAAAATTCTCATGTGTTACAGTTGTTAGTTTTAATTAATCCTGTGTGCTATGCAGCAATTACATTCATATTGCATATCAGTCCTCGTGCTAAATGTTGCATTTAGCGCATATTATTGTATCTATTAAAATATCTTCAGTACAAATTATATCGACCTTAACCATGCATCGTGGTAATGGTTTACATCCTCTTTCCATTTTTTCCTATTTTTCTATCGGTCTTCCGCGACCAGAAGTGCTATTTTTGAAAAGTGTGACTCACGCATAATCGGCGAGCCGAATAATTTTTGAGCGATAACGAATTTCTATATGTATGACATATCGAATTTCCATTCGATATGTCATACATACATTCAAAAATAGGGCTCCAGCGCCCGCAGCGTATTGGACGGACAATACGGATATCCACCGACCAGATGGTCAGATGACCTGAAAAAAGTCGCAGGCAAACGCTGGATGCAGGCTGCTTCCAACCGGTAATTTTGGAAATCATTGGGAGAGGAGGCCTATGTCCAGCAGTGGACTGATTTTTTTTATATACAACTAAGTAGGCAAAGTAGGCGTACGGCCCACCTAATGGTAAGTGGTAGTAGCCTATGAACGCCTGCAACACCGGAGATGTCACGAGCGCGTTGCCGACCCTAAAGGAATTTTTTCAAGCCCTTTTTGAAGGCTCCCTTGTTATAGTCACTAGGAAAAACCATGGCAGGGAGTTCATTCCATAATCGCAGTGTACGAGGGAGGTAATTCCCTTTGAAGCGTACTGTACGCGATAACATGGGATCCAAGGTATGGGGATGAAATCCCTGACGATGGCGAGAGGTGCAATGTTAAAAAGTGGCTGTTGGCATCATGTCAAACAATTCCTCCGAGCATAGCCCATTATACAAGCGGTAGAACACGCATAAATCAATACCGCTTGTAATCACGGGATCTTTAGCAATTCTGACAGCGCGTCTCTGTATTAAGTCAAACGGCATAAGCTGATATTCAGGTGCAGAGCACGCGAGATGTCGCCTTACACCTTGTATTGCGCCATGTCGTCACTCACTCGTTTCTGCCCTGCGTTGAGGTGATAGTAAGGGCCCTGACTCGAGTACTAGCTTGACTAGACAACTTTGTTCAATAATATTTTTTTTAGTAATGGGTTATACGGCCATGGATACAAGTCCTTTAAAGCCCTTCTTAATTATTTTTCTATCTTCTTCAGTCCTACAGTGTGGTCTCGTCAAGTCCTAGTCAAGTCAAAAAGTCCTAGTCGGTAGTCAAGTCTAGTCAGAATAATCAGGCTAAGTGAAGTGGTAGAAAAACTGCACTTAGCGATTACTAGGAGCTTTTGTCAACAAGCATGAAAATCACATAAATCAAACACTGTATCACTTCCCAACACTCACGCTTGTTAACGAACACTTTGCGAATAAAATCCACCAGTATTATGCACAAACACTCATTTTGGGAAATAAAATACATCGCCGATAATGCTCTGCACAGCTTCCCGCTAAAAGTCCTTCACTAATGTTTACACATGGTGTTTACATGTTACTAGCTGTCACTGTCACAAATGTCAAATCGAAATCCACTCTACAATTTTTGCATTTACAAACAAAAGTTATCATTTTGTTTTCTTTTTGTTATTAATAAAGTACGATTCTGACGTTAATATAATAAATAACAATGTCTACGAGAAAACTCTGGGGAGAATTTGAAGACAGTGGAAGTGATGAAACCGTTCAGCAAAATGTGAATTTCAATCCAATAATAGAGCTTGGTATGCAAAATATTCCAGAGATCCCGATCACGGTGAAATCCTCACCAATCGAGTTACCTAAGCCAAATTTAATTACCCACACTATACAGCTGCACGCGTGTTCAAGGCAACTATCAGCTATTTTGGAACAAACTGAAAATGCGGTATTTGAAGGCGCCCGATTGGACCCCATGAGCTTACCTATTATACCTCCAGAACCGGCCATTAAACTTGAGCACGAAGCCACTCCGCCTGTCAACTTCTTACAAAAAAAGTACTGCGATTTCTCGCTTGGTAAAGGACCAGTTATAGCCCTATTTACATCAGAAAGTCACAAGCGTGCCTTGCGACAGTGTGCCGCCATAGCTTTAGGCCATGTTGGCATCGCAACCTGTACTAACACTGCTCTGAACGCTGTAGCAGACGCTCTCGATATCTACATCACAAATATGTGCAAATTAATGAGGACAGTAGTCGACAAGGAAGCCAGCGGTCTCAAATCAGGCTACCCAGACGTTATATCTAAGGTAATCGCAGAACTGAATGTTGGAAATTTGCACGACTTTTACAATAACAGAGTTGTTAGATATCATGCTAATGTTAAGAAGAAATGTGAGAATCTGAGGAATCAATGTGAAGCTTTGGCTATAGGGGATATTGCCCCTCAGTTGAAGTTGGAAGAAGTTCCAGAGTTACACTTTCCTGCAGCGCTAGATGGAGCTTTTACCCCATCTCTTGAGCCTGGGTTCCAGATGCTGCATAGTTTAGAACAAGAACAACTAAGTTTAGATCTCTTGGACACGGTCACAGCAGATGACATTAAAATAGAACCCATGGAGTTTTCACAACCGGAGACCAGTGTGAAGCTACCTTCCCTTTCACCTGTTGCTAAGAAAAAGAGGAAATAAAGTATATTTTTTTACTACTGAATTTCATTGCTTTCTCCAATACTACTTCACTTTTAGAAAATTATAGACAAACTACTAACGTTAAAGCCAAAAATACACTAGGGGACATATTGTTTATTTATTTATTTATTTATATTTTTTAACACACTAGCTTATATTAGCTGATGGGTGTGCATCTTGAAGTTTGGAGAGTTTATAAAAGCGTTGACTGAGGATGCGCTGACAACACTCTCAGGGAGTCTGTCCCACTCTGCTACTACACGATTGCATAGGAAATGTTTTTTCGGTTTTCTTCTTGCTCTTGTGTGACATAGTTTCAATGAAGGTCCCCTAACATAACACGCAACACTCGATTAAAATGTTCCCGCAACGTTGCACAGTGTTGCAGGGTATGCCCCACAACATTCTACGTGACGCGGGACTGTTTCTTGTTCCCGCGTTGATAGCGGGCACAAGTGTTGCACGACAGTACCGACAGAGTTGATTGTCGCCGAGTGTGGACGCGTGCGCAACGTGTCTCGTGTCTTTAAATTTTCAAATTCATGATCTATATCTTTGATGCTGTCACATGTTTTGCAAAATCATTTCAATGATTCAATCCATAACATTTTTGAGAATTGCACACCTGTAATATTTGTGATCTGCCATATTAATTTTCCAGACATATTTTGGCAGTTATTTTTTTTCATTCACAGTAAAGCCTGGAGTCTTTGTGTGAATTAATCACGTAAAAAAAACAAGTGCATAGCACCAAATAATTTATTTGATTCAGATTAATCTTACAAAACACCAAATTGATGCTAATTAATAATACTTGAATTATTTAAAATGCAAAACATTAGTCAATTAATAAAAGGACGAAAGATTCAAAACTTAACATATGATGAGTGCAGTGGGTTTTGCTGCTACTGCTAACAGTAATCTACAATGAAAATTACAAACTGCCAACTAAGATAATAATGTCATATGTATTTTGTAGCACCATCTTGTTAACATACACAAGACACCAACCTGGCCTCATCAATATGATAAGGAATAATTAAATCTTTATACAGATGTTTTAAAACTCATATTTGTACAGTGGATTGACTTCAGTAACAAATATGAAAGAGTATGATGGCCGGTTTATAGGGATCCAGCGCTTCATTGTCATTTCACGGACACTAAACTTGCACACACAAACAATTTTATTTGCACATTTAAACAATTGTTTGTGTGTGTGAGTAAATTTCGCCAGCCTTTATATTGTGGCGAGTGCATGTTTGTGTGCAACAACTTAACATGTGAATATATATAACTTTATTGCTATGTGATAGAGACAGGGATACATAACACTTGTATAATACAGAACAAGTATAAAGGTAGCATTAATAACTTATTTCGCAGTTTGATAACTTGTATTCAAAACACTATCAAAGAATAGTTTTTATACTATCAAGATCTTGGAATGACAATGGTAAGGCACTGTGTGAAAACACTTCAGGGTTAATATTACCAAATGTATAATTACGATTTTATCACAATCATTTTAATGTAAATAGGAAAAAGTTGCATTGAAAGCACTCCATTGGGGTAACCAACTTAAAATGTTTACACCTCACGCAATTCTTTTGGAATCTTTGGTAAAAAAAAATTTTAATTTTTGTGTAACCAAAGTTGATACTAAACTGTAGTATTTTTATGAATTTATACTGTTATGGCCACATAAACAAGATTCTGATTGTCTATTACATATATTGATTTATATTTGTCCCAATAAGATCAATTTAAGATTGTGCTTTATGCATTTATCTAATCATCATTATATACATCGAGGCACCGGCACAGTATACTGAAATTACAGCGGCGCTAATGAAATATTTAACAACTGCTTAATAAATTTAGCTACAATAAAGGCCTTACCTAAACCATCACAATTATTAATGTAATAGATTTCTACAAACTAACATTACAAAGAATGTGTATGAATCTTAATGATAATGACTAAATTATTTTCAATTAAACTTAAGTTACGGAATGAAGATCTGATGCCCATAACAAACTGATGAAATAATGGAATTCATATTATAGCAAAAAAAATAAAAATATTTTTCTAATAATGAAAATCAGCCGGTATTTGTTCTAAACATGATAACAAATTCTAAAAACTATGAATACAGTCTGTTAGAAATTTGCTATTTGTTTGTATTAAATGTTTCACACAAGTTTTGAAAATATTTCCATATAGCATTTCAAATCAATTATTAAGCCATAAGAAAGGTACAGTGCTTATGTGGCAATTTCGTACATAGATCAAATTCTAATTATACAGAAAATGATTCCAAAATCTTTTCAGTTGAATCATTGGTATTGAGAGCAGTTTGTAGTGGGCTAAACTTAAAGCTAAACTAAAACTAAACTGAAGAAAGATGTGACACATCCAAAAAGCTTGTGATTTTAAGAAATAAAGATTAAAATTACAAAAACTGCAAATGGACTAACAAGGTCTCATATTGTAACAATAAAAGTCATGTTAAAACATGAAAAGCAGTTTGTTTTACCAATTGACACAAGGCAAGTAGGAGGAGGCTAGGTGTTTAAAATTTTGTATTTTTTTTTTAAATAGGCAGTAATTACGTACCTACCTACAAGCTATGTCTAGTGGTGGATAGATCAGTCACTTCTCAAGTTCTTTCAAACAAAGAAATTTATAGAACAAAAAAAAATTTAAAATCACTTGTAAACTTGTAACATGTACAGTTAATTAGGACGTATTGAATTTTGAGATGTTTTATTATGTATTGAATCACATCCCCATGAGAAGCAGCCCTAAGTTAACTCTGCTGAACAGTTCCCATGGTTTCATTGATATAACTACGTTGGCGATATCTAAACATGGCACTAAAGTAACAAGTACTTACAAAGTTACTTTCCATACTTCCACCACTGTACTGTTCATGCAAACTACTGCCGGCCGAGCAAAGAATAAATGGAACTGGTAGCAGAAGCATGCAAAATAACTTTGTTTAAATACTAATTTGACTTATGCAAAGTAGCATCTGAATATCTTAAAACATGAGTAGTTAGTTTTTTTATGTATTTATATTCCAGTTTATGTGAGCCATGTATTCAAGTGAACGGGGACTGGATAAGAAATTACTATGAACCATGGCATGCAGTTGAAATTTCAAGGCCGGTTTATACAATTCCAGTGATTGCAATCCAGTGTGTGGCCTACACACACAAGCGTACATACTACTACATAGAGAAATTCCCTACTGGATTGCAGGCGCTAGGTACATATAAACAAGCCATTAAACTGTGTAAAAGTTAGTGATATGATTAAATCATCATCATCACCACATGATTAAATGAATGCAGATCAAAGGTGAACTGTTTCTTATGAAGTTTATTCTGTATCTAAAGGGCTTTTAAAATTCTAGTTGCTCTTTCACCGTTACTCTTATGGAACCTGTATCATATGCTACATTAGCAATTTGAGAGATTATTGTCCAGGAGTGCTATTTTTGTGTGACTCATGCCAAATCAGCGACTCGGATGATTTTTGTTTAATGTCGAACAATTTTCATGAGCCATACATTTTAAAAATAGGGCTCCAATTAACATGTAATAGTAAAAACAAACGTACAAGCTGTTTGGATTGACCAACTCCTCTCACTGTACATGTATATAAGAAATACAATTTACTTCTTTTCTGGCGGTGTGGTCTTCTTTCTCCTGAACAGAAGGATGTGTGGTTCTGAAATTGAATGTTTCATAAGTCAATAATTGAATACCTTTTTACTAATCTTGAAATTAGAATACACATTTGAGAGTCAAGTTTGTTTGGGTAATCTTTGGAACTACTAAACAGATGTCTAAACTTCTGCATATTAAGCCAAGTAAATATATATATCTGAATATTAAGTTAAGTATTATATTTTAATATATTTATTTATTATTATTATATTTTTTCTTTCTTGGTTATAAAACATACACAATACTGGTAGATAAAACTATTCGAAAAAGCTTTAGTCTGATTGTGAGATAACTGATACCACTGAAATAAAAAATAAGATTTTGAACAACTGACACCAGCGTTATCTTTAATAAAATTAAAAGTAAACCTACCAGGTTGATGTGTCATATAGTGCACCCATCCTTGGCTTTGCTGAACACCAATACTGCGCCACTCTTGTTCTGACATTAAATGGTTTTTGGGCACCAACTTCACCATTTCTTTAGGCAAAACCACATGCCTGTAAACATAAACAAAATTGTTTTAACTTTCAATTATATCAGTAATCATTTGTTAAAAAATATTTCATAAAAAACAAATTTTTGCTCCAATTGTAAAAGAAATATTTTTTAGGTAGGTACCTTGGTAACGGTAAGGTTATTTATTCACAAATTTAAATAACAATTAAATTGTTTTATGTGTACTGACCTGTATTCGTGTTCTTCGTCATAGTATTTGTCGGAATAATAGATATCTCGAGTCATTTTCTAAGGGTACACAAAGCCAAATATGTGGTGTGCACAAACTGTCCTGATAAATCACTTACAACACGAAAAATTATGAGAGTTCTGTTTTGGCTGCACCAATATATTTTTCCGAAATTTCTGTTTATGCTCCACTTTTACACGATTTACTGAAAATCACAAATAAAACTCGTTTTTTGATGGGATTAACACGACAAAGAAATAGAACAAACGTTAACGTTTTTCAAAATTCGAATGTTTGATCATGCATGATTGATTGTTGCCAGCAGTGCTCAAATGTCAATGTCAAATAAAAAACCGGTAGGTATCGACCATGGAACTAGATGGAAGCCAAGCAGGTACAACAGACTGAGACCAGAAAATTTGACCTGGAGCATGGACCTAGTATTTTAAACTACTATGTCCATAACCTGGAGTAACCCCTGTTTTCCCCAAAGTATTATCATCACTTTGAAAATTTTGCCAAGTCAGAAATACAGTAGAATAAAAATGTCAGTGCGATTAATATAATAGGCTACTTGACTGTATTCATACTTGGTTAATATTGTTATACTAAACAAAATATACACTAAAAAGTAACCGATTCTGAAAACAACAACAAAATTGGTTGTTAATTAAGGCAGTAATTCGATTTTAATTTTTTTTTAAAAGAAAAGTGGGAGCGTGGTGGGGACGTCTTGCTATCTCTTTTGTACGCACGAAACCGAGTGGCAGTGACGTCACAGCTCACACAGTGCATCCTTTTCTTGTTTTTTGACAGTTTCCCCTTCCACCGAATTTCAAAGGCATTATAACCTATTACAAAAAACGGATTACAAAAAATCTTTCATAATTCTGTTTTTGGAAATAAAAATATTGATATGAAAGAAAAAATAAAAATTAGTAGAATATCCAATTGGGCTTTATACTCCTACTAGCTGTTTCCCGCAGCTCCGCCTGCGTCAAAAAGTAGCCATGTTTATATTCATACCAAATTTCATCAAAATCCGTTCAGTGGTTTGGCCGTGAAAGCGTAACAGACAGACAGACAGAAAGACAGACAGACTTTCGCATTTATAATATTAGTATGGATGTCAAAAATAAGTATAATTATTTTTCATTTTTAAATAAAAAAATTACCTCAAAATAAAGATTTAATTGTTACGTGATAAAGTGATTGTTTATCATTTTTTTCCAACTTTTGGGGTTGTTATCTAGTTCTGTGCTGTGTACGGAAACCCAGATTCGAAGTTTCATCATGTGTCAAATGTATTACAGCCGGATTTTTTTCTATCAAAATTAATTTAGTAAATTATAATTGCTAAAACTACAACCACTAACTACATTTAGTAGAAATTTTGATTCGTTTGGCACGAATTTTGTGGATATTGAAGTTCCATACTTCCTTACTCTTAGATGCGAAATATGATGGTTTGCGAGATATTATCATTTTTATGAATACTAACCTCAAAATGTATGAAACTGCAGGCTTGAATCACCTGGTGAAAGATGATTCCGTGCACGCTAGGCCGTTGGTCCCGGATTTTGATAAAATTTGGTATGAATATAGTTGGAGATCCGGGGTCAAGGGTCTCCAACTATATTCATACCAAATTTCATCAAAATCCGTTTGGAGATCCGGGGTCAAGGGTCTCCAACAATATTCATACCAAATTTCATCAAAAGCCGTTCAGCGGTTTGGCTGTGAAAGCGTAACAGACAGACAGACTTTCGCATTTATAATATTAGTATGGATGTCAAAAATAAGTATAATTATTTTTCATTTTTAAATAAAAAATCTACCTCAAAATAAAGATTTATTTGCTACGTGATAAACTGATTGTTTATCATTTTTTTCCAACTTTTGGGGTTGTTATCTAGTTCTGTGCTGTGTACGGAAACACAGATTCGAAGTGTCATCATGTGTCAAATGTATTACAGCCGGATGTTTTCCGATCAAAATTAATTTAGTAAATTATAATTGCTAAAACTACAACCACTAACTACATTTGGTAGAAATTTTGATTCGTTTGCCACGAATTTGGTGGATATTGAAGTTCCATACTTCCTTACTCTTAGATGCGAAAATTTATGGTTTGCAAGATATTATCATTTTTGTGAATACTAACCTCAAAATGTATGAAACTGCAGGCTTGAATCACCTGATGAAAGATGATTCCGTGCACGCAAAGCCGTTGGTCCCGGCTGCCCACCTCTGACGCCAGGGTGTACATGGTCGATTGACAAGTATGCACCCTACACGAAATGATGATGACGAAAACATTATGTATATATATATATATATATATATATATATATATATATGTAATATATGCATATTGAATTTATATTAAATATCAATAATGAAATTCATAGATCAATCGGATCATTTTGAAATGTTATCACAAATAATAAATGTTTAAACTGCAAATAAGATCTATTTTTTATTCGGGATTCGTTATTCCGTTCCACAAATTATGTAAAATCATGGACACCCTAACATAACAATAGAGAGAGAGAAAGAGAGAGGTGGGTAACGAAATGCATTCAGGTCAAATTTTTGACGTCAGTCTATTTGTATGATGCGCGCTATCCATCTTGATCTATATATCCATGGGAGTAATATTGTTCTTTGGCGGTTTCTGTTAAAGTTTCTGTCGATATGTAAGTAAACAAAACACGGGCCTTATTTTTCGTAAGCGGGCCACATCCACAAGCAAGTTAAAAACTACTTGGATCTTTATAATTCTGTGCTCGGATTTCCAATCTATCCCTATTTAGTTTGTGTTCCAATCCAACTAGAGTCGCTGATCATTTTATGTGTAAATGCATAAATCAACATAATGCCGAGTTGCTCAGTTAGATGTTGTAGTAAGAGGTCTGGGACTTCAAATTTACAAAAAGATGGAATAACATTAACACGTGTAAGTAAATTCATAGCCGATTCTTGTTTTTTTATTACACATTAAATGTGTTTTATTCTAACATTCATTAATAATTATCGAGTGGGTAACATGGTCAAAAGACCATACATACTGGTGACAAATATTTTGGGAACCGCCTTTCGGCCTCTGACGTGACCCTTTATCAAATGGCAGTAGGGTTGCCAGACGGTCGGGAATTGGCGGGATTCTCCTGAATTTTTGTATGTCCTCCCGACTCCCGACAAAGCAAATAATCTCCCGTAAAACAGGTTCACTATTTTTTTTTTTTAATAAAATATGTTTATTTGAAGTTTGAGTTGCATTCTCCGTCCGTCTGAGTCGAGCTGACGGTCGGCCGGTGAGGTGAGGGAGGGGCGGGCCGACGAAGGCGAACGACGGACGAAGGCACGAAGCGCACGCCGCGCCACGCCACCCCGAGGAGCGAGTCATTCTATCATTCGCTCAGCACGCCAAATCTGTCAGGGTGTTTCTACAATGAATCGGATAACGGATAAGAAGTATAAATATGCAACGCCATCTCGTAGCAAGGGATCGTGACACGGCCCCTATGTATTTAAATATATCCAAATATAAGCGCCAATAGATGGCGTTCCGTGTTTATACCTCTTATCCCTTATCCTTAGTTTCTTATCCGTTATCCGATTCATTGTAGAAACACCCTGACTGTTGTCTGTGTAGCATTACGCCGTCATCTAAATCTAAGTTCAGTGAACCAAGTTGATATAACAAAATATATTTGTTGAAGGAAGGAGACTTCAGTAAGTAAGTAAAAATACTTGTATAATTAATGACAAGACAGTTTATGACTATAAACAATGAATTAAAACACGTTATAACAATCTATGCTTTTACCTGCTGTTGTTTTTTGTGATGTTTTATTTTAAATACCTATGATATGTCTGTGTGTGCGTGAAGCTAACATTAAGTAAATTAATAACTATTTTCACAAATATCTAATACTTTTTGATGTATGTGATTGAGATAGCGATTTTTAATTAAACATACCTTACTAACTTATTTTATTAATGGAAAATAAACTAACAAGGTACACGGAAAAAAGAAAACAGGAATAGATACAGTATAAAATGTAAAAACCAGCCCGTCTATATCGAAATAACAAAAGTGGAAATCCATACTGTAATTTTTAAATCGTATAATGCGATGAATTCGTTTCCAATTAGAGCAGTAAGTTTTAAAGCTTCAAAATGTGAATCGAACACAAGAAAATGTAAAAATATTATTACCTTCTGATAGTTGAAATTCACGACCTTCAAGAATTATTTATTCCTTCTTAACAGTTTAAAAATGATCTTTTGTAAAAAATGTACAAATTGAATTGCCAAATGAGATAATTTGTTGATTCGTTGAGCGAAACTTACAGCTTCAGTTATTAATTGTAAATGATGATTGAAAAAAAAGAATCATTGAATCTTATACTGTAACATTTGCATTTTTTATATTGACGGAAACCGATTCCTTCACCAACCATAAAATGTAAGATTTACATTTTCATGTTAAAACTTTACATTACAGTCGATAAAATAGCGAATTTAATTATGAATGATTAAGATGTAGCTCTATTATATTAAAATTTTGTTCGTTGACATTGGCGCCTTACAAATCAAGGTTACCGTTAGTTCTTTGTTTAGCTGTGCTAATATATTGACGGGAATTGTTCATGTGAGTGATTAGTTAATGAAAGGCAGAAAAGAAGCAACTCTCGGTGAATAAATATATGGTAACTAATTTTAATATATAAAGAATAAGGTTGTTTTCCATTTGTAGTTTAGTATTAATAATAACTTGATTAGAGTCTCAGATTGTGACTGCAATACATCGTTAAACTGCAATTTTTCGTGTTTTAAATGTAATGTTTACTGCGCAGCTTCGAAATGTAACTTTTACATTTTCGTTTACGAAGCGCTGCGTTACTATTTGAAAATGTAACAATTAACAAGCGGGATGTCAATAGTTCCCGCTTACTTTTTTCCGTGTACTTTAGCTGACGGGAATATACGAGACGGCCGGCCACCATGGTCTAGTGTTTAAAAGCCTTTTCTAAAGACTGCGTTGTTGCCAAATATTTAATCGGCATTGTGGCGGAAAATTTAAAATATTTTAATTGTATCATTATGAATTGCAGTTTATGCTTTTTGTGCATGTGTGGTGTGGTTTTGGTATAGCATGTTATTTTTGTTGTAGATTATGTCAGAACCTGAGGGATCGGAAGAGCTTCAGAAAGAGACTGGACCGGGCCCATCTAAAAGAAAAAAGTGCTATACTGTATATAGTGATCAATGGGAAAGGCATCCTAATTTCTCAAATTGGATACAGAAAAAAGATAACTACACTGCAATGTGCAAATTGTGTCAAACTGATATTTCTGTAAAATATGAAGGTAGTCACGCATTAGACAAGCATAAGCAGACAATAAAGCACAGTAAACTTATATCTTGCCAGAAAATATCCGGCAATCTACAAAATTTTTTTGTGAGGAAAGAAACTCTTGAGGAACAGCACATTTCAAAAGCAGAATTATTATGTGTTTTTCACAATGTAACTCACGGCCTAAGCTACAATAGTCTTGATTATCAGGTAAAACTTGCTCCATGTATATATACCGATAGTAAAATTGCAAGCAAAATTTCCTGTGGACGCACCAAAGCTGCTGCTATCGCGCGAAACGTTTTGTCTCCACACATGCCATTGAACAAGTTGTACAAGAGCTCAAAGAAGCAGAATATTTTTCAGTAGCAAGCGATGCATCAAATATTGGAAACGTAAAAACCTACCTTTATGCTGTCCAGTATTTTAGGCCACAAACAGGTATTTCTAAAAAGCTCCTCGATTTTTACGACGATCCGTTTGAAGCTTCCTTAGACATATTTGAAAAAATAAAACATATTACCGAAGCCAACGAGTTAAAACTCAGCCAATTGTCATCTTATAGTGCAGATAACGCCTCAGTCAATTATGGAGTAAACAATTCAGTGTTCCAAAAATTGCAGCAGACCAATGATCATCTGATTAAGGCAAATTGTAACTGTCATGTAATCAACAATTGCATCAAGTACGCTCTTAAAGCTTTGTCAGTTGATGTAGAAAGCATCGTGATAAAAACATTCAATGAGTTTAGCTCATCGTCTACGAAAACCGAGAAGCTAAAAGAGTGTTTTTTGTTTGCAAATGTAGAATATAAAAACCTTCTTCGGCATGTCCCAACAAGGTGGCTGTCACTTATGCCTGCTTTAGAACGATTACTTCGTGGATGGCCAGCCATAAAACATTACTTCTTGTTAAAAGGAGAAGATGATTGTCGAAAGGAAATATGGGACTTTGTATCTAAGAATCTTACTTCTTTTAATGATAATGAAGGGGTTGATGAATGTTACAGTGAGGGAATTTCTGAAGTGTATTTATATTTTGTACATAACGTCATGGTAGAGTTTCAGACGGCGATATTGGCATTGGAAAATGATGGATGTACTATCCTGGAAATAGATGGTATTATGAGAAAGCTGTTGAACCAACTAAAAAGCCGATTACAGGACAAATTTTATGGAAGTAAAAATAGGTCCATTTTAACAAAATTAACAAACGCCGAAAAAGAAAACTTTAACAAAGAAGCAGAACAGTTTTTCCAAAGGGCCATCAGGTATTTGGAAGAACGTTTTGATTTTAGTGAGGAGTCTTTATACAAAATGATATCTAAGTTTTCATTAAAAAAAAAAAACTTTGTTTACATGGAGTGAGCTCTTAGAACTTATAGAAAAATTAAAAATTGTAAATGATATTGACACCGACTATTTGTACAGTGATTATTGTTCTTTAAAAGAAGTTTTTACTTTAAATCGCCTTCCAGAAGAAGAAAATAAAATGACAAATGATAAGCTATGGGCATATTTTATAAGAAACTGCGTTGAAGTTAAAAATTTAACCAAAATTGTATGTTTTATATTTTCAATTCCAGTAAGTAACGCTTACTGCGAACGCGTTTTTAGTATACTTAATGATTTATACTCAAAAGAAAGGAACCGAATGAGCATGGATTTAATAAAGGCGGAATTAATAATTCGTTTGAATTTTGACGAAAATTGTTTAAATTTTAAGACCTTTTTGAATAGCGATAAAGCTCAAAAGTTGTTAAACGCGGTAAAAAAAAATGACAAATACTTATGGCAAGAACAAAAACAATAAACATGCTCATTCGGTTCTTATCTTATGTGACAATAATACCTACTATGTTTTTTTTGTTATATCTACAGTGCAATGCAAAAATATGTTTACTTAATATATTATATAATTAATATTATTAACTTATTTTTTTATTTCTCCCGACCAAAGCCCTAAAATCCCGAAAAATCGGTTATTGATCCCGATAACAGGAATAATCGATCTGGCAACCCTAAATGGCAGTCGGGACTATGGTCTTAACATGCTTTCTGAAGCAGGGAATCAACTTTTCATCAGACAATTTAATATAATCATCTTTTAGAATTTTTTTTAAAAAATTCTTCAGTACAAATCAACTGCTCCATTATAAAAATGGTATATGGTAATAAATATTGGTTCTTATAACTAAGTTTAAGACAAATCACACAGATTATTTACTACAACTGTATTTATAAGTTTTTTGTTATTGCATAATTTTTTTTTTATGCTAATTAAGTCCCAATTTGCCCGAATAGTCTTTCCACATACTTTATTGTGACATATTTTATCCCATAGAGTGAAGAAAAAGTGTTTGTTGAGCTTTGTGAAATTATCAAAAATACAAGTAAACAATAACAAAATTTTCTAACAGAACCTTTTTTGAAACATTATATTCACCATGAAAGCATAGTTTTTTAAAACTCAAACTCTTCAATTTCAGGTTCCCTAAACATCCCATATTGAGATCAGCTTGGAAAGTTTTGTGATAATGGGGCAACTTGGGATCCCAAGAGAACAAGCGTCATTTGTTCTAATCATTTTGAAGTGTCAGATTTCAAGGTACTGCCGAACAATATTTATTTATTTATTTAAACTTTATTGTACATAATACAATTGTATAGCACAATAGGCGAACTTAATGCTAAAAGCATTATCTAACAGTCAACCTTTGGGTTAAACAGATATCGTCATGTGGGTATTAAAAATATATAGCTATAAATACAAAAAGTTGGAATGTTAATAAACTTACTTATGGTACTTACATAATATACTTACATATATACGATGAAATAATAATCAAAATACAGTTAATTTTAAGAGTTATATCAACGAAATAATAGAAGCAATAGAAAACATTTGGTTGAAAATGTAACACCCAGTATTAGTCTAGGTTTGAAAATTAGTTGTAAAAGTAAAAGATTATTAAGATACCGTTACTATAAGAATAAAACTGAAATAAATAAGAAACGCTATCTAACGTACTCACATTTATTGAAAAAGTGTATCGTTAAAGCAAAAAAGAACACAAATATCGCTTTCATCGAGAAAAGTAAAAACAAAACTAAGGCTACATGGGCTGTAATAAAAAACGAAATTTCTAATAAAAATACACCGGACAATATAACTGAAATTAAAGTTAATAATCAACAATTAAATGAACCTAATGACATCGCAAATGCATTTAATAACTTTTTCATTAATCTGACTAATAATAATATGACTACTAAAAATATGACAAATAATAATTTGACATTAAATGGAAGTACCCAAACATGCTCAAATAAAACGTTACCTAATTCCTTCTTTTTAGAACTAATGTCGGAGAAGGAGGTGATAGTAGAAATCTCTTCCCTTAAAAATACTAATTCAGAAGGATATGATGGAGTTAACACAAAAATAATAAAATATTGCTGTCCTGAAATAATCACGGTGCTTACTCACCTTATAAATTTGTCCTTCTCTTCTGGCACCTTCCCGAATGCACTTAAACTTTCTTTGGTGAAACCATTATATAAGAAAGGATTACGAAATGATATGAACAACTATCGACCAATTACCCTATTATCAATATTTTCAAAAATATTTGAAAAATGTATGTTTAAACGGTTAATGAATTTTTGTAACAAATATGACATAATAAACGAAAATCAGTTTGGATTTCAAAAAAACAAGTCCACCAATCTGGCAATATACACACTAGTAAACGCAATCCTTAGTAGTTTAAATAGTAAGCACTTAACTACCGGACTTTTCTTTGATTTGTCTAAAGCGTATGATTATGTTTCACACGATAAGCTTTTAAATAAGTGTGAAAGGATTGGTATAAGGGGGACTGCTTTGCAGTGGATATCGTCATACTTAAATGATCGGTATCAAGGTGTTATGGTCAGTAATATATCAAACAATGAAATGTATTCTTGTACATCATCCTATAAAAAAGTAAACAGTGGTGTACCTCAGGGCAGTGTATTGGGTCCGTTGTTATTCTTAATATATATTAATGACATTTTCAGTATAACAAATCATAATTGTATTTTATATGCTGATGACATTTCTATAATTGTAACAACTGATGTGAAAAAACGTAATAATAGTGAAATTATTAAACATGAAAATGACATTAATAACACGGTTGACAAAATTATTAAATGGCTACATGATAACAATCTAAACATTAATCTAAATAAATCAAATTATATACAATTTAATAATTCTAAACACCCACGCTGTAATTTTACGTTAAATGTATATAAAATAAATAGAGTAACAAATACTAAATTCTTAGGAGTCATAATTAATCATGACTTAAATTGGAAGGACCAAATTGATGCCATCTGTAAGCGAACTAATCAGTTTGTATATGCGCTCAGGCAGGTCAAAAAGGCAACAGATACTAAAACGGCTATTAAATGTTACCATGCATATGTAGGGTCGGTACTGCGCTACGGTATAATGATGTGGGGCTATAGTACAGACTGGCATAAGACATTCGTAGCTCAGAAAAAATGCATAAGGGCTATATGTGAAGTACCTCCACGCACCACATGTAGACCGTTATTTGAAAAATTGGGTATTTTGACATTACCATCACTCTATATTTATGAAATATGCTTGTTCGTACATAAGAACATAAAATTATTTAAAAAGGCTGGTGATGTAAGTAATAGACTACAACGAAACCCACATAGACTAATATTAGAGAATGTATCAACATCTAAAAAATGTTCTCACAGCCCACTTAATATGTGTATTCGTATCTACAATTCTTTACCGGATAATATGATACATTTAAATACATATGAATTTAAAGACAAACTGAGCGAATGGCTATGTAAAAACACATTTTATGACATTAATGAATTTTTTGACCATGATAAGTAATTATTTTTAATTTTTTAATTTATTTCTTTGACATTGCATGTATTTCAAGGATTCAAGGACATTTTGTGTTATAAGTTTAATTAATTCAATTCAATTATGCTTGATTTAATTTAATTATGAATAGCCATGCACACATTTAATGACATGCGAATAATTAATTCGCATGTCATTAAATGTGACAAAACATGTGATCCAATATGTGAACATTGTAACACCAATATACATACCATGTTTTTCGTGAATAAAGATATTATTATTATTATTATTATTTACTTCAGACTGCATTTGTGCCGTTAGATTTTTCAGTGTTGTTTTAAAAAATTCTATGGGACCTAATTGAAAGCATATCTTTGCGATCAAAAGAATTTTTTTTAAATCACTTCAGAAGGGATGGAGTTACGAGATATCAAAAATACAACAAAAAAATTCACTATTTTGAGAACCTCCACCTTTTAGGATTTTGGGAGTCGGTTGAAAAGCCACAAATCGATGGCTTAGAGTGAAAACCTCGGATATGAATTTTTTGGCAATTTTATTTTATTACACTTTTGAAAAGAAAACCTCGCGACGCACAAACTGGCATTACGCAAACAGTGATACGATACTTGTAGCGCCATCTATGTAGCTAAAAAAAAACCTCGTAACCCGCCCCTCGCGTCAGTTCGATGGGAAAAGCTCGCCGCTGCGTTTTGTTCAGTGAAAAAAATATTCAAAAACAAGGGAAATAATTGCTTATTGAAGTTTATTTTAACATAAGGTAAGTCCTTTTATGTTCAGAATCAAGTCTTGTAATCTTTTTCATTAAAATAACTTCGATAATTACGATTTCATTCAAATTTTGCTGAGATTTAAAACGATAACCTCGTAATAATCTTAATTCGTAGTTCTAAAACCTCGGGAATTAACATACAATATTTTCATTTTATTTTATGTGGTAACTATATTTGTCAAAACTCGGAAAGCTAATAGCTAGTTAATAAGTCACAATACTCGGCAACTTGCATACGAGTTCTTCAATTTATTAAATTCGATTATGCATACTTGGAAAGTTATAAACGAGTATTTCAATGGATTTTATACAGCAATAAAAAAAAGTAAGGGTTTATGTAAGCTTTTCGATGTATTTTTAAATAAAACTAGATCTGATACTGTATGTAATTACGAGGTTTAATTTAAATAACTGTCTATTACATTAGTTTCGTTGTTTGACTTATCGCATAATAGATTACAGACTCGAGGACTATGTTTAGTGGATGTCTATTGATGTATACCTTAAGTACATTGTCGTCCATTCTTTCGACGGCTTTTACGGTCCGCGTGTAAGGGAAGCAGCTTGTACATTCTTTATTTTACTAGTCATAGTTCTCTATTTATTAATAACAAAATATATTATTTCTGTTTTCTTAGACCTGACCTTACTGTGTTATTTTTTTACCCAATTGTGCAATAAGGACGGTAATGTTTTTGTAAGTATGTATGTATATTTTTTGTCATACTGGATTTAGGCTTGAGAGTGTCTTTAATTAATTCGTCTTGGTTATAAGAAGACATATAAGAATGACACTGGGTAAAAACTACAATCGTAGTTAGGATTGTTGAATTTCCAATTGATTCGCGCGTGCATCTGTATGTCCATGTCACATGGTAATTTTAATGGTAGGTTATAGAATTTTACTAATAAGTTAATAAGTAAATAATTAATAATATTTTACTTTTGTTTTAGTTTGACGAAATGGATTCTGAAGATGACAGATTTTCACCAGAAGTATTTAGATCACATTATCCATTACGAAGAAAAAATAAAAGTCAAATTAAATCTAAAAAGAAATTTGAAAATACGAAGTCAATAAATATTACTCGCATGAATAATCCACCCGAAGACCAAGAAATCAATAATATTTGTTCCAAACAAGTAGAATCTAATTTTGAATTGCCTCTCAATGAGTCAGTACTACATGTAATCAATATTAGCACACCTATAAAATTGACATTAAATACACCTCGAGCAGCATGTACTTCCCCTTCTTTAATACAAAATGATCACATCATATATTGTTTCGAGAAAAGAACACCACTTTCCCTCTCTGAATTATGTCTTAACGTGATTAATAAATCAGATAAAGTAACTAAAGAACCGCTAATCGATAGAGATTTTGAACATTGCCATTCGAGTATTCCTGATGAGGATTCTCATACAACTCTAGGTAGTTTAGAGGACAAAGAAATTGAATATTATGTTGGAGACGAAGTAACACTCCTAAGGGACTCACATAAGGAGCCGTCGCTGAACACTCTGATGAACCTAAATTTAGAAGGGAGATCAAACCTATTTGATAATTCAATCGGTGATCTGCGTTTTACAGATTCACCCCAAAAACTTAGCGATATCACAAATACCACAACTTTATTGCGTTCAAATAATCTAGATCCATTGATAAGTAGTGCAGCTCAAAAAGGAATTGAAAATATGTCGATGTCTAGTCGAGAAAATGGCGATTTTTCACCTGATGACAATGACTCCGACTATCGTCCATCTTATGACGCAATGCGCCCACCTTCATTTGAAAGTGATACTACAGATATAGATGTAAGAGAGAGAGCGACAAATGTACAGCGGAAGCGTGCTAAACGGGGAAAACCAAAAAAAGAGCAGTGGGTGACTATACGTAATAAAAATAAACGTATGAGAGGAGAGGCCTATGAAGGAAGGCGAAAGGCTGAAGATGGAAAAAACATATTTGATGTTCCCAAAAACGAACGTTCTTTGAAAGAAAGATGCTCTCATACTGAAATCAGCAAATATTTTCAATGTTACAAAATAACAGAAGAAAGCAGGAAATCGAGTTTTGCAGATTATTGGAAACTTTCATGGCAGGGTAAGAAAGTATGGGTTAAACAAACAGTTCATTGTGTAAGTGTAGCAAGACGCCAAAATTCTGATACCGGGGGAAGAAGAGATTACACTTACAGGTACACCATGAATACATCAGAAGGCCCGGTTCCTGTATGTAAAAAAATGTATCTCAATACGTACAATATCGGAGAATGGACAGTTCATAACTGGACAAAAAACGAACCTCATAAGATACACAAAACTGCAAGAAACAGCGAGATAAAGAAACGTGAAGAAGCTGGAAGGAAATATGTCCGCGAATTTTTGAATAAATTGCCAAAATTGGAATCACATTACTGCAGAAAAGATACTACGAAGCTTTATCTTGAACCAATCTGGAATAGCAAAAAAATGTTGTATCGTGAATATTTAAATTATCTTAAAGAAAAAGGGAAAGAAGACTACAATACATCGGTTTTTATATTTTGGAACGAGTTTGAAACAATGAATTTGTCATTATTTTCGCCAAAGAAAGACGAATGTGATGTTTGTTGTGCGCGAAGAATCGGCAATCTTAGCGATGAGGCTTATGCTGTACATATTTTACGTAAAGACACAGCAAGACAAGAAAAGTCTTCAGATAAAAATAACAAAGATCCAACAGTAAAAGTTTTCACATTCGACTTACAGGCAGTTTTGCTATCACCGTCACTAAATGCTTCTGCGCTATACTACAAAACTAAACTTAAAGTTCACAATTTTACTATTTTCGATCTGAAAACTTCTGAAGCATTTTGCTTTATCTGGCACGAAGGGGAAGGAGGGGTAAATGCAGATGAGTTTGCGAGCATCCTTTATCATTTTATAATGAATCATATTGAAGACAACATTAAACATGTTATATTTTGGAGCGATGGTGCTACAAACCAAAATCGCAATTCCATTCTTGCAAATGCTTTGTTACTCGCTGCAGTGCAGAAATCTGTTATAATCACACACAAATATCTCGAGAAGGGACACACTCAGATGGAGTGTGATAGTATGCATGCCACAATCGAAAGAAAATTAAAAAACCGTGAAATATACTCACCAGCTCAATACGTTGAAATTTGTAAAAGCGCACGTTTGACGAAACCTTATAATGTCCAATATTTACAACATACGTTCTTTCGAAAGTTTAGTACCCTACCTTACCTTAGTTCAATTAGGCCTGGTAATAAAGCTGGGGATTCAACAGTATTTGATATAAGAAATATTGAATATCGAAACGACGGAACAATTTTCTATAAAAAGATAATAACTGAAGATTATGCTAAATTGCCGAAGAAAATTAAAATGCCTAATGTGACAGACAGCATTCCGTTGTTATATGATTCCAAGCTACCTATTACTAAATCAAAATTTGATCACCTTCAAGAATTAAAAATGGTCTTGCCTATCGACGTTCACGCATTTTATGATCAACTCCCACATCTGTAATGAACAACGTCGTCATAAGACTTGTACATGCAGACGTGATATTTATACTGCGTGAACAACTTGTGTGTTGATTGTTTTCCGGTACATAGTTGATTACGTTACTCGCGGAAAATATCCAGTTCTAGTAGACTTTTAAAATTTTGTTATAGAAAGTGTAACACAAAGATGTAATCAATATTGAATGGTCATTATTATTAGTCATGATATCGAACAATTTTGCTTTGAAAACCTAAATCAAAATACGAAAAATAAATCGACCTTCCATACAAAATTACTAATAAGCTATTCGACTTTCCATGGGAAACAATTTGTTTTTCGTATTTCGATGTAGGTTTCAAGCTTTTCTTTATCGTGGGTTGATCACGACCATTCGGTATTAATATCGTTTGTGTTTGTGTTAAATGTCTGACTGTTTAGTTGGGGCTTATTTATTTTTATTATTTTACTTTATAAAAGTTTATTCCATTAGCCATATTTAGAATTGGTTTAGTCGCAGATATCAGTCATAAATTTAAAATTACTGATAATAAAATATGAATAAGGAAATAAATGAATATTTAATAAATAATAACATGGAAGACTTTGTTGGTTAGAGATATTTGAGAAGATGAAACTTTTAAGACTGATAATCTTGTTAGTAAGGAGTTGTTTTTGTTACCTATATTTTCATTTATTGTTATTTTTGCTGTGTGCCTAAGAGGTGTCAACACTTAAAAAAGTGATTAATCAATAAGTTGAGTAAAGCACTTTTGCTATATGTTTTTTTATTAAGTTTTTGATTCTGTTCGTAGTTATTTGAGTAATAATAATGAGAGAATATTTGAATGTAAAAGATGTAACAGACTGAAAATTAAGAAAGTATTATTTTACTGTTGTAGCTATGATAATATAAAAAAAAGAACTGATTTCTAAGCTTTAATGATTGCCTCAGAAGTACTGTTTAACAATAAATAAGTACTTATATTACGTGAAAGTGTTGATCTGTCACTTAATAAATCTGATATGTAATCCAAATGTCTTTTATTATTACTGAGATTACCTTGTATTCTTAATCAGTTAACATTTTTATGATGGAAAACCTCGTATAGTATCGTTTTACGGCTTTGGGATACAGTTTTAAAATAATTGAATAAAGCGCGTAATAGACCTTTATATCAAATAATAAAATATACATGATTAAGCTTTATATTAAAACAAAATTTTACAGGGTGGAGTTTTTTGTTCCTCCTTTAAAAGTTACGTATTTCACAATACGAGGTATTCACTATAAGCCATCGAAATGAGATCTTACAGCTCTTAATAACACATGACATTTGTGGAGTGTGTAGGTTTTGTGGAATCATGCATTTGTATAGTTGATATTACAAGCCACCTGATACCTATTGTTACCTCTTGAGAACAGAGTTGAGACTTACCAGAAAGTGGCGCCTAACGTAATGAATCTCTAGGCGAATCTCAACAAGCGGTAAGTCATGGTAATGTCACTTTAACTGTTTATTTATATCATGTGCATACTGTAATATACATATACCTACATTGGAAACTTAACATTAGGAAAATTTGGTATACCGTTCTTCACGTTCATTCAAAAATTTGATAGCAAGTTGACTACTGGTATGGTATCCCATTGCCGAAGAAAAACAATTAGTCCTCCTATTTGAGGGAAGGGGGCGCTTAAAAAAGAATTTCAGCACATGAGCTGTTTTGAATGAATAAATGAATGAATAATTTATTTATTTAAGTAACAATGACTCACATTTGTTAGTAATACTTATGATTATGTTATAAAAAATAAACAAAAATAAAACACCAGTGACTCACATAGGCCACTCCCGTACCATCCCCCCGGATATGGCACAGCAATGGTTTATGTGGAGGCTGTCCAGTCTCCTTGCATGTTGTTTTGTGGATTTTGATGCATTTGTATCGTTGTTCTTTCGAGTTTTGCATCAGATTTTTTTTTAATTTTCTGAGCCGCCAGATATCTATTATTATAACCCCTGACAACAGTGTGACATCTCTAGGTGAATCTCAACAAGAGGCAAGTCTTAGGGATCACGTTAATATTATATAATTTTTAGGAATTCTAATTTGTAGGTTTTAAAATTTTTATTCATACTATAAATGCGAAAGTCTGTCTGTTTTGACGCAGGCGGAGCTGCGGGAAACAGCAAGTTGTAAATAAAAATTCACCTCGAATCCGACCATGTACCGAGTACTGCTCTGCCTATGAGAGGAGTGCGCGGTGCGGGGGGACGAGTCCGGCCGCGCACAACCTTGAGACGCTCGCACTACAGAATAGTGAAATCCTCCTTACTTTGTGCTCGCACAGTGCACCCAAATCAGCCTTACGCACAACCCTCGCTGTTTTTCCCATCCGTTGCTTACGCTACACGCTAGAATTTTTACTTATTAAATTAAACTATTTTAATACGGTTTTATCGCGTTTATTACTTATTTATTTACACCTGACGTTTCAAACACTTTACAGCGTTCAATGGTCTTTGACAAATGTTAACTTAGTCTGCCTGTCATAAGATTACAAAACTACCGCCTGAAATTTTATTGGGAACTATTCCGATTCACGCAGTATTGGCTCACAGTATCTAAGGGTCTTGCAGTCTGCTTCCGAGTTTGCGATTTTATTAAGTTAATGACTGGGTCCCAAGCTGGCGGTACCTGCCATCCATCCTCTCTATTGAAATTAGGATGTTTTTTAATTTCAATAGCTTCACGTAACATCCTTGGAATGAATCTGTTTTCCTTTGCAAGGACTTGAGGATTATCAAAACGCATATAGTGGTTGGGTTTGTCTAGAGCATGTTCACAGACTGCAGACTTGGTTGAGCGTCTATTTTTCATGTCAGCAATATGTTCTTTTATACGAGTATTAATGCTTCTCTTTGTTTGCCCAATGTATGATAAACCACAGTCGCAGTCAATTTTATAAACTCCAGCATCTTGCAATGGGATTGGTGTAAATAAATAAGTAATAAACGCGATAAAACCGTATTAAAATAGTTTAATTTAATGAATAACAATCGCGAAAACATAAGAAAATTTTTACTTAATTTATTTAATCTCGCTTAATTGTAACCGGACCGCATTTATGACGTAATTTACAGTTTACTATTTTATATTTCCAGACCCAATCCACCAACTCACTCGAGAAATGTGATTCACCAAGTAAATCGCAACAGAAGAACGAATCAGAAGTTTTTAACCTAAGACAGATAAAAATGCAATATACAATTGACCAACAAAGAAAGAAAATAAAACGTCTGCACTCCACAAATCTCTATCTGAAGAAAAAAGTAGCTGGTTTATATGAAATTCTCGATTCACTTGAAGTACAATCAATAATTAAGAAAAAAAGCAAAATTATTTTTAAGTCAAATGGAATTGAAGGGAATGATTTAATTAAGCGGCAACAAAAGAAAAGTCGGAATGGTAAGCTATCAAGGGTGATAGACAAAAGCCACATTAGATAATATTAGATCCCACCACGGGACAACAAGTTTATTTATTTTTTAGCTCTCAGTCACATGATAAAGTTAATATGCAAGTCCCTGCGGTGACTAAATAATATTTGTAGACATTGCATAATAAGCAGGAAGCAGAGTTAGTTTAGGTAAATCAATTATTTTATGTTAAAAAATAATTATTAAGACTGTCCGTCTTGCTGCGCAATTGTTTAGCTAGTGTTGCTAACTCAGTTTTTTTTAAAAGATTTTCTTATTAGATTTAGACTTTCATGGTGTCACTGCATTTATTTTGTTGACCAACGACATATTGAATTCGCGATGTCGTCACCATGGTTTCAAGAAAGCATTGAACTTTAAAGTTTTAGTACGGCTTTCCAAAGATTAAACGAAACTGAAAACGTTTTAAGTTTGTAAATATTTCTGTTAGTCGTTCTATATATTTTTTATTTATTTTTGCATCATTATTCCATAATCGTATTTTTTAGGGTAGACAATGAGGGAACGACATTTATTATTTTGGGTAGACATTGTCTACTAGAGGGAACGACTAAAAATGAATAAAAGATTACAAATGCATTGTATAAATCTTGTCTGTCTGAACACGATAATCTCAGGAACTACTGGACAGATTTTAGTTTTTTCAAACTGATTGCCCTAAGCTCGGGGCAAAATTTAATCTTTATTTCATCAAAATCGAACACCAGGAAAGTTATCATAATTAAAAGATTTTTTTTAAATTTTCGCTGATAAAAATTTCATAGCAAAGTAATAAGCGAAGTAGGTAAGTCGTCAAAGTCACATAATTTCAGCTGTGTGTCCCACGTATACATCCACCTGTCAATAGGTTCACCGTAGTATATATTATATTAAATCTATGAGTGCACCTGTAGTGGGCCATCACTTGATGAACAACAAATAATATCAAAAAATAAAATATCCATTTATTATACAATAAGTTATAGACTTCAATATTATTTACCTCTATGCAGCTTGGGCTTCGGACACATTCATACTTATATTAATACGTTTATTTATTAACACTTTCATCATGTTCTTTAGAATGTTTATCCAGTTCAGATTTCTGTGTAAATTTCATTGTGCAGTCTTTGCAGGGGAATTCTTTGGCAGTATGAGCGTGTTGGATGTGCCTTTTGAGGTGGGATGCTCTGGTGACCCTTAGACCACAAATACAGCAGACGTGAGGCTTATCCCCTGTGTGTGTTAGTAGATGCTGTTTTAGATCACTTCTAGTTATGAAGGCTCGCCCACATGAATCACACTCGAAGTTCTTTTCTCCTGTGTGTCGTCTGAAATTTTAAATTTGGGGTCAGATATTCAGAATAGAGGAATTCTGGATTTTAGGGTGTTTTCTTTTAGCCGCAAAATTACGGCACTAAAATCCACTACGGGTTGCTGAATCAGCAGAGTAAAGTAAGCAAAAAGGTTTAGGTGCCTAGTTAATTTACTTTAAAACAAAACGAAAATTTGAAAAATGAGAAAAACGTTAGAGCTCGCCATACGCCACGCATCATTCACAGTTGAACGAGAAATGAATCAAGCCCCGCCCCTTATCTGACGTCGGAGCACCTTCCCAAGTAACAAAGTTTTCCTGTAGTGCACAGTTTATAGGCTCATAGCCTCTCTCTTAATGGTTCCAGGTTTTACTGCCAAGCTTATACTTTATTTTACTACCAAGACCAAGGTTACACGGAGTTCGTTCAGGTTTATAGTAAAACTATTCTTATAAGTAGACTTAAGTCGTGTATAGAACGAAATAATAGGCGCAGTAAAAACCAAGATTGCCTATAAAAGTGTTGTATAGGTGTAAATACACTTGAGAAAACTTGCTCCAGTAAGTTACGCAACTACTACAAGAAGTAATTATAAATCCGCAACAAGTGTCAAATGCCAGTAATAGTAATTTATAGAACTAAATGCACTTAGAACTATTTGCGTTTGTTACTTGACCTTATAGGGGTGTATAAGTCAACTTTATGTGCCAATTATAAGTGAATTAGTTCTACAGTGGTTTCTTCTAAGTGTACTTGGTATTATTGTGGACTTTCGAATGCTGTTATAATCTTCATTTCTTTATAAAGGTTTCTTGAAAAACTATTAGTATCCAAAGATATCTTCGTGGTCGTGGAGTCCATTTATGCTTTTAATATTTATTTTTAAAATTAAGCCATTTGTGTGCGGAATCCTAGCATCCACTCCATACCATGCAATGTGCCTATCACCCTGGCAGATCAACAGAGACAGCTCTGCACTTTGTAGTAAAACAGGCAGAAAAGGCGCTAGAGAATAAAGAACTTGGTCTAGGGGCCTTACTCGATGTAGAGGAGGCATTTGACCGGACTACGTTCGAAGAGCGGCAACAGAGCATGGTATTCCTGATACGGTCTGTAAATGGATGAATAATATGCTGAAAAGTCGGATCATTACCGCCGAGCTTATGGGAGATAAGATATCAGCTGTGACGACGAAAGGATGTCCGCAAGAAGGAGTATTATCTTCAACTCTCTGGAGTCTAGTAGTACGACTCCTTGGTATCTTGTCTTAATAAAGGACCAGTAATAGCGGTTGGATATGCGGATGACATTGCCATCCTCATCAATGGGAAAGTTCCCGATACTGTCCAGGATATAATGAATAAAGTCTTGAGGGATGTACAAAAATGGAGTTCGGAGAACAACCTGAGTATAAACCCGAGCAAAACTTCCATTATACCTTTTACAAGGCTCCGAAAACTGACGGGACTAAACAACCTCGGAATGAATAGCATGGAAATTAAGCTAGCCGAGGTTAAATATCTAGGTATAACACTAGACAGAAAACTGACTTGGAACCCACATGTTAATAACATTATAACAAAGGCCATAAGGGTATTTGGTATGTGCAGAAAGACGTATGGTAAAACATGGGGCCTAAAACCATATATCGTACGGTGGTTGTACGAAATGATGGGGAGGCCCATTCTGACATACGGTGCACTAGTATGGTGGCCGAAAAACCAGCAGCATGTATAAATGCCCTTAGAAAGTTGCAGCGTATAGCTTGCTGTGCCATCTCTGGTGCATTTCCTACTACACCAACAGCAGCCATGGAGGTTATCCTAGGACTACCGCCGCTGCATTTATATATAAAAGGCGAAGCCTGTAAAGGACTTTACCAGCTATCAACTGCTGGTTTGTGGAACAGGACCGCACCCAGGACAAGGCATAAGCAAATGGGACTAAACATTGAACTCGACAGATTGTTAAACATGGGAAGTGATAAAATACTACCCGTGTACAATTTTAAAAAGAATTATAAAATACATAGGGCGCACTGTAAGTTTCCGGAACTGGCCACTTACATAAACAATATTTAAAAGTTTATTGCAACATTTGAAAAAAGAACTCTTTGGCTGTAGAATGCAGTTTGTTTCATCTGACTGTCTTTCGTTTTTACCTTGTGGCGCCATTTAAAAAATTGTGTGTCTGCATCAACATGGATTTAACTCGGGAAAATTTTCGTAGTATGATTTTCTACGATTTTAAGTGTAATTTGACAGCTCAACAGAGCATCGCTCGGCTTGAAACAGCTTTTGGCAATGAAGCACCATGCAAGACAACTGTTTATAGCTGGTTTGCAGAATTCAAGCGTGGTCGTATCAATCTCAGTGACGAATCTCGCGATGGTCGGCCGTCCACCGCTGTGACCAACAAAAACATCAATGCTGTGCGCCGTATGATTGAAACAGACAGGCATGTGACCTACCATGAAATTCGCGCATCCTTAGAAATAGGCATGAGTCAAATAAAATTAATCCTACACAAATATTTGGGTGTGAGAAAGCTGTGCTCGCGGTGGATCCCACACAACTTGACCGAGGCTCAAAAAACGGACCGCGTCACTTGGTGCAGTGCCATGCTTACCAGATTCAACGAAGGTGCGTCAAATTTGGTGTGGGACATAGTAACAGGTGACGAAACATGGATTTATTGCTACGATCCCAAAACAAAGCAGCAATCGAGCGTATGGGTCTTTCAAGATGAAGTGAAAAGTGCATCTAAGCGGATGATTGCTTCTTTTTTTAATAAAACTGGACACGTGGCTACTGTTGCTTTAGAGAATCATCGTACAGTGAATAGTGACTGGTACACGACCATTTGTTAGCCGGAAGTTATTGACGAACTCCGTAAAAATAACCGTAAACGCCGTATCATCCTGCACCACGACAATGCTAGTTCTCACACGGCCAGACAGACAAACGACTTTTTGAAGGCGAAAAATGTAGAACTCATGAGTCATCCTGCATACAGTCCCGACCTGGCACCTAGTGACTTTTTTCTGTTCCCAAAAATTAAGAACCAATTACGCGGTCAACGATTTTCATCACCAGAAGAGGCTGTCGAGGAGTATGAAAAACACGTTTCAGAGGTCACCACAGAGGAGTGGCACAAAAGTTTTCAAAACTGGTTTCATCGAATGAAAAAGTGCATAGACGCCAAGGGAGATTATTTTGAAAAACAATAAATTAATTTTGTACCTTTAATAGTATTTTTTCATATTCATTCCGGAAACTTATAGTGCGCCCCACGTATATGTATAATTCAAGGAAAGCATGGAATGATAAGCTGCGACCTTCAGATAAGGATTGCCGGATCTGGTACACGGATGGGTCCAAAACCAATCATGGATCAGGTGCAGGCATCTATTTCAATCAGAAACATATGCTATTGCTGTTTCTGCTTAACTGAATCTAGAAGAAGGCTTAAAAACCACACAATCTATATTCATACTGACAGTCAATCAGAACAGCAATCACAGCTATTGAAGCAAATGTCAGAGAAAGACACAAAGCCGAATGGCACTTAAGAGAGTGGTCTTACACAATCAAAGGCGATGATTGGTGCTGACATCACCGGATTGCACAAAAAGATCTGTAAGTACAATAGGAAACAGACAAGGATTCTAACAGGAGCACTGACAGGACACTTTGAAAACCACAGTCATCTCTTTAAATTGAAACTTGTCGAAAGCCCTGAGTGTAGGGCATGTGCCGAGGCAGAGGAGTCCATAGGCCACATTTTGTGTCATTGTGACTCATTGGCTAACAAGCGAATGGACCTTTTCGGAACAGCGTATCCGAAACTAGAAGACTACAGGCACTTCGCACCAGGTGATGTTCTGATACTCATGCAGTCCTTCAGAAACCCTGCTGTGGGTGAGTAAGGCATGGGGTAAGTACAAAAAAACTACAGAGGTTCGACGTGCTTCCTTGGTAAAGGACTTATGCAAGATAAGATAAATATGCCGTGTTCAAAAGGCGAACAAAAATGAGATGTAAAACACAATATACTTCACCGAATATACTTACGCGTTTGCCGTGCAAACATGTGTGCACGTATAATATTACGTACGAAATACTTGTGAATACATTAATACTTTTTGTATAAAATAGATGATGAATAAAACCTTTTATGGTTTTTTATTTTTCTTAACCAACCTCACAACACAACAACAATTCAAAAATGTTTGAAGCAGCTATAGTAATAGAAGCGCGGAGTACGTTACACGCCTGCCTGGTTCTATTAAATACTTATAGTGAGCTTCGCGGGAGCAAATGGTTCTCCGGAGTCTAACTATAAGTGTATTATGAGCTTATAAGTCGTGGTGTCTGGTTTTATTAAATGCTCATAGCTGGATTCGCGGGAGCAGATAGTTCTGCGTAGTCCAACTTTTGTGTATTATTGGTCTAAGTAGTGCTCGCCAAGTCTATTATGAGTGGTTTATTAGCAAAAGTACGCGTATAAAATGGTCCCTTTTCCGTGGTTATAAACTTTTACTAGCCTATTATAGAACTGGCTCCGGAACCACTACAAGACCATATTTTGTTTTGATTGGGTTTGACCAGTGCACCATGCGATACGACGTCTTAACTCTTTAAGCTCTATTCAAACTGACGCGAATCCCGCGCGACTTGCGGGACGACCACAGAAATAAGAATATATATAAGTGTCATTAGCAGGCCAGTTAACTTGGGCATACGCTATGTTACTTCTACCGATTCTTATTTCAATGGCCCGCCCGTCGCGCGGTATTCAGTTTGAATGGACCTTTATTGTTGCTCCGTGTCTCCAACTCAGTAGAAATTAGTTTATGTATGTACTTAATTAATAGTTTCTCGTGACGGGGAGGGGGAATTTACACACTGGGACGATAATGAAGGATATTTTTAATAGGAGACCACGTGGCTAACCCCCATATTCTCAAATGTTTGCTCAAACTCAACCTTACTTCAACCCATTGGTATGATTAGTCGACACTTGCTTAGATTCCTCATTGGAGGTGAGTATCGAACTGTCAAAGGTTGGTACCTAGAGGCGTCCTCGAAATAAAAGAAAGTGGTTATAAATTAGTTATTTTGCTACTTTTTGCCTAGGTATCTACTTAGATTTTTAATTTTTTACTCTATTCTTTTGTATTTTTAAATTATTGTGCTTTGGATTCTTATTATAACCAGTGTTGTTCCCAATTAAGAATACCATTTTTAAGGAAAGGACCTCCGCCTTCTTGAGGCGCCTTAAAATGAGTTCGAGTGAAGGACGTCCTTAAGGTTATGTTTCAGAGTAGGGTGTAAGTTTCTTACCGTACATGGTACTGCAAATGGCCAACAGTTCTGAAGCTGCGAGGACATAGCACACATCGGTAGGGCAACTGGCCGGTGTGCTTGCGGACATGAGCAGCCAGGCCGGCTGAGTGTGCGAACGCCTCGCCACACTCCGAACACTGGAGTGGTTTCTCTCCCTGCAAATTTATAGTTAATGGTTTAAACTGTTCCTCCGAGCGTGATTGTCATAGTTGCATCAGTTTTCAATCTAAATAATGTGATAACAATGTAAATTTTTGGCAGTATTTATATATTTGGTGTTGTTATAAAAAAAAATGTTTTTTCAATGATTTGGATCATATTTTTATAACATTTAATAGTATATGATATATCTTACCGTATGTACCCGAATGTGTACTTTAAGATTCTGGGCCAAAGAAAAGTTTTTATTACAATGAGGGCAGGAATATGGCCTCTCGCCAGTGTGTGTTCTCAAGTGTGTTTTTAGTCTAAACCTGGGAGCAAAGATTATAGAATATTATAGTAATTAAACAATAATATCATACCTATATTTGTCATGAGCCAAAAGCTTTCCTCGAAATAAGTTAGAATTTTAGTAATAAGTATAGGAATTGATGTTAAAATATATATAAGATAGTATTGTTAAGTATCCAAAAAAAACCCACTAAAACTTATTTTAGGGCTTACTCAATCTATGTGATTTGTCCCTGCTCATTTATATAAGTATAATTTGGGATTCCTAATTTCTATCAAAAAACTACACTAAAATTAAAAGTAACGCTACTTTTTTATCCAAATGAAATAATGGATAGTTTCTGTAATCTGTGACAATACTAACCGAGATGACATGACTTTCCCACAAGTGAAGCATTGCTGTTGTCGAGACTTCTTTCCATCTACTATCTGAGAATTAGACTCAACTTTTATAGTCGTGTTCTGGATTTTATTTGGCTGTTCATTATCCAAATATTCAGCCTTATTGCTATCTACAGACAGTTCATCATACTCATTACTAACGTGAGACTTTATGTCATCAAATAATTCTTCATTTTCCAGTTTATAACTATCAGCAGTATCTAAAGTTTCACATTTATCAATTTTAATTACAGCTCTTAGGTTTCGGTCTGACACTTCGCAGAGCTGAATGAATTTTAAACATTCCTCTAAGCTTTTGATGCATTTTACACAGATTGTATCAGGTAAACCATCATTGGGATGTATCTAAAAAATAAAATTGCATTAATTTCTGGCTTAAAAAAATAATAAGTTGATCAATTCAAAAATAATAAGTATTAGAATAAAAGAAAGCACTTTGTGAAATTCTATGCCTGGTCTTTCTCAAATGGAAATGATGTTATGCAAAGAAAAACAATCTTTAGTACTGTAACGATGCGCTTGCATCATTTCTCATTTCTCCATACTTTTTCATATCATCATATGAAATAATTTTTTTAAATGAAAATGGGGTAAAGAATGGTCCTTTACCACATTTTCAATTCAAAATTATTTCATTTTTCGAATCACCTATTTTATCCACATTGTTATCATGTCATCTCATAAAATTCCATATTCCTCTCAAAGAAGCAACAACTCCACTTCCATTTGTGTTATTTTTTTAAAATTAAATAAGTACCTATAACTTTAGTTATAATCATTGATTTATGTGTAAAAATCAATATTAAAATAAAAATAGTTCTGTAAAATAAATTAAACTATTTTAATACGGTTTTATTGCGTTTATTACTTATTTATTTTAATATTACTGTTACATAGGCGCATCTGATCGGATCGCTTTGTCGCCTTCAAAACCATCTTTTCAAATGAGTCTCGTGTAGCAGTAATGTAAATAAGGTGTAAATAAATAAGTAATAAATGCGATAAAACCGTATTAAAATAGTTTAATTTAATGAAAAACAATCGCGAAAACATAAGAAAACATTAGTTCTGTAAAGTCTCAGATTTGAGCAGTTTTACTGAAGATACCACCTCAACACTCCTATTCATCTACTTTGTGTGGCAGAGCCCCCATACATTAGTCTCATGCCGAGATAGCCGAGCTAGGGAGCCCGCCACAGTACTATATCTAAGGAGGTTCCATTTTTGAAGTGATGATGAATGGGGCAGTTTGGAATTAAATGACAACCTTAGTGAAACTGCAGCATAGACATCCACCTAGCACATGGTTCAATGACCTTCTGTAGACATTGGACGTTTTGGATGATTTGTTAAGATCTGACTGCCAGGGTTGTGTCTAACAATGATGTTTATGTTTGAGATAAATTATTATTAAAAGAACAAACATGATTGATTGGCTTACCTGTACTCTTGCCAATTTCATTATAGTATTAGCTATGATAGATGCACCAAGTTGGCTGAAAATACTGCTTAACAGCCCTTCTTCTAGGCATACTCTACACCGATTCCTATCCATGTTACAAGAAAACCCATAAAAAACTCGTACGTGAAAAATATGGCTAAATAATTATTTTTGAGCACAAATAATACCTGTTGTATTGTAGCACTAGTAATATAGCATGTTCAAATTGTTTACTTGTGGTTATACCACGAAGCGGTTGATTGTTTTGCTTTACGTTCGCTCGTCTTCAGTTTCACTCCACTTCTGTATTATAATCAAAATTAAATTCTCTTGTTTCACGTTTGTTACTTGGGTAGGTGCATGTTTTTTCAATTCTCTTATTTTATTATCGTGTTTTATTTTCTTTTTCAGGCCAAAGAACAATATTACTCCTAGCGGTTTCAGGCCCACAAATCCACAATCAAGGTCATCAGCTCATGTCAAGCTTGTGTCAAGTCAAGTTGACATTACAAAGCACAAAGTTTTTGACGGAAACTACAGGACTTTTGGCAGGAAGCTGAAAGAGCCAGTTTCGGTGGTTTCGGCTTTCGGCGCTGTACATACATTTTATTTTCAATTTTTTTTTTGAGTGTCTCTGCTAATTGATGGTGGATTGAATGCAAATTGTTCGAGAACAAGTGTGAGTATTGGGAAGTGATACAGTGTTTGGTTTAAATGTGATTTTTATACTTGTTACCAAAACCTCCTAGTAATCGCGTAACTGAGAATGGCTACGAAGGACTTGTATCCATGGCCATAACATAATAAATAACCGAATTTTTACGTCCATTTGTTTCGATTGTTTGTTTTTTCCATTACAGACATAAAGCTCATATAAGTTCATTCATCGTTCATTTCACGACTGAAGCTCATATAAGTTCATTCATCGTTCATTTCACGAGGAGAGTATTCCTTTAAAAAGAACAAACTTTGTAAGAGTATTCCTTTAAAAAGAACAAACTTTGTAATAAAGGTGTTTCAGTTCCGTTTCCCAACTGTCTTTAGACATATATATCAATCCCTATAAAGTTTGTGATATATAACTAATTTGTGGACAGGTTTTAGAAATTTTAATTATGTGAAAAGCATGAAACAATAAATTTTTGAACAAAATCTAGACAAGATAGATAAATATCTTCTAATTTGTGATTTATCCTTAACTTACAGTACGGTACAATGGCATCTCCAAAACTTTACCATGATCCCAAAAGTGGTCCATCTCGAGGGGCCCTATTATCAGCCCGAGCCATAGGTGTACCAATTGAGATTGTAAAAGTGGATTTATTTAAAAAAGAGCAATTAAAAGAGAGTTTCCTGAAGATTAATCCCCAGCACTGTGTACCAACATTGGAAGACAATGGTTTTATTCTTTGGGAGAGCCGAGCAATAGCCAGTTATTTGGCAGACAAGTTTGCAAAGGATGACCAGTGGTACCCTAAAGACCTGCAACGTCGGGCCGTGGTCAACCAAAGGCTATACTTTGACAGTTCCAACTTGTATGTTAAGATCAGAGCCATATGTGTAAGTTTAGTACTCATTTTTAAGACTTATCTTAGATTTTATCTTTCATATGTAAATCCAATCTGCTTTTTCAATTAGAACTTTTATGCTATGTTTGACATTTATCAATTAGACCTCTTCAACTTTATTTTATAAGACTTATGCAATTTCAGTTTCCCATCATTATGCTTGGAGAGACAGAAATAAATAAGGGACTTAAAGACGATCTTAACAACAGCCTGAAGTTCCTTGATGGGTTTTTGAGCCACACTAAGTGGGTTGCCGGAGATAATCCAACCATCGCAGACACTTCTATATGTGCCTCCATGTCCAGCATTCTAGTAAGTTAATAGTTTTAATTCTTTTATATTTTTTTTTTATTAAAATAATAAAATATTTTAATTTTAATGGATTGCAATTTTTGCAAATAAAATTAGACTGTTTAGCATTATAGGATTAATAGATATTATTGGCTAAATCAACCCCTGTATGCTGTGAAGGCTTAGTACTTTCCTGTTAGATAACTTAAAGAGCACCAAAACTAGAAGATATTTACACAATATTCTGCATGAATCTGTAAGTTTATCCCACGCAATATTTATTCCATAATAATCACCTTGTTACAATTTATTATGTAATCCCATTAAGACAAATGTATTGAATTTCCCAATACATGTCCTTTTGATTTTTTATTTTTTTTTTCAGGCTGTTGGTTGGGACCTGACAAATTACCCTAACATTGAGCACTGGTTCAAACAATGCGCCACATTTCCTGGCTATGAAGAGAATCAAGAAGGTGCCCAAATATTTGGTGATGCAGTCAAGAAAAATCTAAAGCAGTAGTGCCTATGCGTAGTAATCTTAAATTCTCAAGCAATAGTTGTAGACTCAAACTCTTAGCAATAATTAAAAATGAATATATTTATTTTTCCTTTGGTGGTGGATTTTATGTAAAACTGCTTATTTTTACACTGTTTACAATATTTTTTAAAAAAATTTGAAAACTAAATTTTGTGTATATTTTTTTCCCTTTGGGGTGGTTAGGTCTAAATGTCACATTAACTGATCCACATAAAGTACGTACTTCGAAAAGAACTTTTCCCAAAATGACTGATTTTCTATAGGTCTTCATTATTAAATGTCTGAAATCCGTACAGCCTGACATAAAAGGTATATTCAGCCTCTGGTCTGTTAGGGCAATTTCTTAAACTGCACTTCTAGCTACATTATCTTTAAGTACGGAAATATACCGCATATATCCATCACTCTCGAAATAGTTATCAATTGAAGGGAGATATACATAAGTACTCCTTAGATAATGGCCATTTATTTAAATTTGTAATGACACTTAAAAACAATACATTTTCCTCATCTTCTCACTCCAGTATTTTTACAGACAGAGTAATAAATCATATAGGTACCTAATTCTGTGTGCATTAAAATCCATACTGATATTATAAATGCCAAAGTCTGTCTATCTGTTACACTTTCACGGCTAAACCGCTGAACGGATTTTGATGAAATTTGGTATGAATATAGTTGAAGACCCTGTGACAAAAATAGGCTACTTTTTGACGCAAGCGGTAAACAGCTAGTGGATAATAAAACCTTCAAATTTATAGACAGTCAAAAAGGGAAACCTCATCGATATACATATGATTTTGAGATTATTTTTTTTTTACAACTGGTAAGTGGTTATGAACGCCTGCAACACCGGAGATGTCACGAGCGCGTTGCCGACCCTGAAGGAATTTTTAATTTTATTTTGATTTGTTCATTACATCAATATAAGTACAGTTTAAGAAATTGACCAGAAAGTATTTTTCTTTCTTAGATAGCCAGAAAAATGTTTCTGGGTTATGATTGAATTGCTACAAAAATTTCTAAATTCTATCATAACAGTTAATTTTTCATTTTTGGAAGCCCCCAAAAAATACTTTTCAATCACAACAAAGGAGTATCAAGTAATGAAAACTAACACCATCACAAAAAATAGCTTTTATATTAAACCTTAATATACATTTAATTGATAACTCAATCTCTATAACAAACTCTTTCACTTGTAAAACTTCAACACAAGCTGATGTTCGTTCCTAACCTTCCTGCTTACAACCAGTTGTGATTTATAACCAAGTTTTGCCATTATTTCAGTCACTTCTTCTGGAATGTTTTCTTCAATCAACAAGAGATAGAAAATGCCGTCTTGTGCTAGTTTCTTTGGTATCATGTAAAGGAGTCTATCAGTTACTTCTCTGCCCTTTTTGCCGCCGGCCCAGCTTGCGGTAATATCATTTCCCCCACACTCACTGCTTTCCGTTACTACATATGGAGGATTAAACAGAATAATATCAAACAAGCCATTCACGAAAGAACCAACGAGATCCATGTTGACAGTGTCCATCAAAACTTTATTGTAATTAGCTGTTGATTTTGACATTTCACAAGCTTTGAAATTGATATCTGTGGTAAAGCAAAATGCCTTTGGCAATGCTATTCCTAAAGCTGTAATCACGACTCCGCTGCCTGAACCAACTTCGAGGCAGAAGGTGGGGTTCTTTGCTTTTAAAAAATCTAGGTCTTTTTCTAAGGCATCAATTAGTAGAAAACTGTCTTCGGCTGCTTCGTAGACATAGTCAAAGTCAGCCTTAGCGATGTGGTTTTGAAATGGAGTCTCCATGTCAGTTGATGCTGCCCCGCTCGGAGGTAATGCCACTTGTACTCTGCTCAGGTTCCTGTGGTGCTTCTGGTAACACGGTTTTGCGAACACTCTGCTCTTTGCTAATCATACGTCTTATATCATTAAGTCTATCCTGTAAATTTATTAAGTTATAAGTAATTGTAAATATATAGATGGAAGTCAAAGAGTCCTCAGAGAGGAAAAGAAGTTATCAGTTTAGAATTTAATGTGAAAAATCATAATTATTTATGTTAGCTAAATATTCAATGCTCTGCTTGTTGAATGTTAACCCCATTATTCAAAATTAACAAACAATATATAAGCCCATATTAACTAAAATATGTGTCATTGCATTCTTTCACATCAAATTTTGATAAGGGAGATTGATACTAATTTTAGTGTATTGACATGTAAAAAAACACTTTTTATGAATCAAAATTTTAAAGAAGCTAGATTGAAAGAAACAGCTTACCTGCGAGGCTTGCAGGACATTAAGTACTACAGTTACTTTGTGCTTGCAGGCTATGAGCTTCTTAACATAAGGATCCAAGTCGGGGTGGTTATTAAGAGCCTCTCTTACCTTCTGCAGCTCCTCATTCAATGAGTCTATCTGTTGCTTCAATTCCAACTGTGATATCCTAGAAACAGTTGAAATATTTTCATGATTCATAAATAATTGCCAACTTGACATTCTGATTTGTTATAACTAGGTACACTTTTTAACTTCAAAATTGAACTAGATAATCAGCAACACTGAAACAAATTGCATTGGAACAGAGTTTGTGATTTAGCAAGTGCACTTCTTACATTGATTTTAATTAACAATAAGGTTCATTAACATAAGACAGTGAAACTTAATTACATTCTCAGTGCGAATCAGAATTATGAAACAATAGCAAAATGCGATGAAGAAAAAATTGTGAATTGCCGTGTAAATAAACAAAGATTTTTTTGAGAAAATACCTTGTCGCCCGTACTCTATCGTCCAATTGGTCGACAGTAGGCTTTAGTAGACCTAGTAGGCCTTCAGCGAGCGTGTCCCTTGTTGGATTGTCACACAAATTACCAGTGTTCTCGTCAACGGACGTTGTGGTACTTTCAGTGTCATCCATAGCTCGTCAATAACAAAATTACACTATTTCATTTCAGTCCTTCGGCAAATAAGTATAGACCTTGACAAAGAAATCAGCGCGCTTATTAAATTAAGACAAATAGAAACCGAAATACACAATATTTTAATTATATGATTCACAAACTATATAGGGATACTTTGATTGATGAATATTGTGATTGTGGATGGTGTTATACCTAAGGCAGTTCACACACTGGGCTATGCGATTCGTGAGACGCGACTGCGATGCAACTTGAATGTATGGCCGAGATTACATGCTAATTCAGGCGTAATTCTGAACTGACATTTTGCTCTGAATGACGGGAGAATAAGCATGTAATCCACTTGAATGACAGATTTATTGTCCAGAATTACGAAAATCAAATATTCTTTGTGAATCACGCCTGAATGATGCCAGAATAAATAAGCCAAAATATGCCTAAATAGCAGGAACCCACAAATTAATGGTCACATGGTATTTTAGGTACTTTGGGCAATGGCCCCTCCCGCTCAATCTTCACCTCCGTGAATGATGGCAGTTTCATTTTGCCGTCATTCAAGGAGGTGAGGGCTGAGCGCGGGGGTCACAGTGCTGTCTCCTCTTACATTTTTCACCCCCGAGTTTCATCAGTCGTGAATGAGCATGTAAGACAGTTTTTATCTATCATTCTGGTGTAATTCTGAGCAAAACCGGACTGTCAGTCCAGAATTACGCCAGAATTAGCATGTAACCTCTGCACATATGCAGAGGTCATAACAGGGTAGCGTCGTACGAGTCGCGTCCTCTGCGGACCTGACACCAGATACCTGATTTTGTATGAAAATATACTCTCGTGCGACTGGTAGTATACGGGTAGTATACTCAAGTTTTATTGAAATAGCGCAGTGTTTGAACTGCCTAATTCAGAATTCTCAAAAAACTAAAATGTGTGAATTGTCATTGTCTTGTCAGTGTGATTTTTTTTTTCATTTTGGCTCTTACTTTCGTATTTAGCCAGTAACAAGTAAAATATTTTTTTTAAAGTTGTATAATTAAACAAGTATAAAGTCAAGTCAGTAGTGGAGTCAAGTCAAGTCATAATCAAGTCAAGTCAGAAGAGAGGCTAAGTGAAGTGGCAGAAAAACTGCACCTAGTGATTTCCAGAAGCTTTTGACAACAAGCGAGGAAATCACATAAATCGAACACTCACGCTTGTTCTTGAACACATTGCGAATAATAATCTACCATTATTATGCACAAACACTCAAAAAACACAAATTTTGGAAAATAAAATACAGCGCCGATACTGCTCTTTACAGCTTCCCGCCAAAAGTTCCAGTGTGAATTTATTTATCAACATTATTTTTATCTTTTTAATATTGAAATGATTACAGCTTTTACTAGACGTATTTAGTCTAATAGGTTCTACTAGAAGCGTAACTAATCCCGAAAAATCATTCCACGCGATATGTACCGCGGAGGGCGGGGCTTAAAATATGAACCGCGCGGCGCGGTTGCGTTGCAAAAACTTTCTTTTGAGAATATTGATGTGTTTTTGCGATAATATATTCATTAAAATAAACATTTTAAAAATCATACTTGACATCTGTGGAAAGTGTTATGCAAAATGTACCTAAGATTTTATTTCCATGCAGTATGTACCTCTCACGTGGTATGCTCAGAAAAAAATGTTTGTTTCTAGTATGAAGGATGATATGATGCATTAGTACAAATTTTTCATTGACACAAATTCCCAACAAATGAAATTTAGCGTGATAAGTGGATAAACGCGGTTCGTCTGCAGAGTAATGAATTTGAATGGATGCCTAGTAAAAATATGCAGCATACACTTTTGCAGTGACATGTATTATACTCAATAAACGGAAGAAAGACCATACCAACTATTTTCATACAATAATATTTTTTTTGCCATTTTACGTCAAAAATGTGCTAGTTATATTTGGTTTGGTTTATAACCTAATAGAATCGGCTTCATAACGCATCGATACAAATTATATTTCTTTAACTCTATGATAGTCACAGCGCAATTGGGCTTTTTAATTTTATTTTTGCCGCACTGTACCAGTGTACCTACCTTACTACTTATACAAACTTTAAAATATGTTAAAACTCTTTATTTTAATTTAACCAGAATTAAAACTTGTAACTATGTATGGTATAGCATTAAATAGTATACTTCAAATAATTAGTTATTTTCATAGTAGTATTTAAGTTATTCAATAAAAAATAAAATAAAACGTAAGCAGGCTAGCACGCGTTGTACCTTACCGCTCTTTGCGTTGACCGCCCCCGATCGACGACGACGCGTGACCTTGTCGCGACCAATCACATGCATTTTGTCTATAAGTGTGTTTCAGTGTTTCGTTGTAATTACTGTTAGTTTGTTTGCGTAAAAGGACTAGGAATCGAAGTGGTGAATGTAGGAGCGTTACATTTCTAGAGAATTATTATTCGTAGGTTCTATCAGTAGTTTTTAGAGTTCCGTACCCAAAGAGTAAAACGGGACGCTATTACTAAGACTCGCTGTCTGTAATATCATGAACCTTGATAGGTAAACACTTGAAAGTTTAGATAACAGTTTTTATAGATAACTAGCAGCCCGTCCCGACTTCGTTCGCGCCTATAGCCTTCCTCGATAAAAAGACTATCTAACACTGAAAGAATATTTCAAATCGGACCAGGAGCCAGGATATGTCACACGGAAATTGAACAAAAATCATTCGATATCATTCGTTCACCGATTTTGCGTGAGTCACACTTTTCAAAAATAGCACTCCAGTATTCCTGAGATTAGCGCGTTCAAACAAACACACAATACTTCAGCTTTATAATATTAGTATAGATGGTTCGGATTTGTTACGTAATAAGTGGTAGAAGCTTATATTTAGTAATTTTTTGACGGTATAAGCACTTGGCAATTTTTTAGGAGTTTGCACCTACTTTACCACTAGTCACAAGAACGAATACTTTGCTCACTAATCATAGGCTTACCTACAACTAATAATAATCCATCCCACCAACATCAGTATAAATTAAGCACAGCAAAAGTTAAATAATAATAAATAAAGGACATTTTTAAAACATACATTACATTTTAAAAACTAAATAGATATCTATCACTAAAGAAATATTAGTAAAAAAAAGGAATTCTATGAGGTACACATACATGGTTCTTATCGGCTAACGCTGGACATAATTTGTAAACACCATTTATCAGCCTGGTCACGGAGCAATCCGCCACGCGAATTTCGCCGCGATGCCACCGGCGACTAAAAGAAATACATACAATTGCATTTGTTTTAGTGCACTAATCGTTTTCGCCTTTCGCCTCGCCAGTCACCAGTTCCCATGGCAGTGCATTTGTTACGTATTTCTTATAGTCGCCGGTGGCATCGCGGCGAAATTCGTGGTCGATTGCCCCGTGGTCAGACTGTATCGCTGGACATAATTTGTACATACTATAGTTGCTCTTCAGAACTATCTGTTGACCTCGCCAACTGACAGACTGGGCTAATATTTGTGATAAATTCGTCATTACTGATCAAGTCTTTTAAAACACGGGACTATGAGCTTTTGTGAGAACAAAACCGAAGAGATTCGGTGACGGTGGCCGCATCTCTCTCTCTCTCTCTCTCTCTCTCTGACATAGGATATTAGGATTTGCGCAGTGAGGGTACTGAACAACAATCATTTGCTGATGATCATACATGAGTATGATGGAGCTTTTCTTTTTAAAAATAAATATTAGGTTGTTCTAATCACGTTATAATGATAGTAATGGCCAGCTCGAAACATTTCTACAGGGGAGTACAGGGGAGCAGCATTATATTATACAGCATACTAGGACAGGTGAGTAGAGACAAACATATATATATCATCGCAAAAAGTTAAAAGAGTTTATCCAGGTTTTATTTTCAGGCTTTGAAAACCCCTTTGAAAGTTGTCTGGAATTTTTAAAGTATAAGTATTTCTACCAAGAGAGAAATATGCATATCAGACCATCATCCAAATGTACAGTCCTCCGCTACAAGGATTGGATTACATATTTTTCTTGTTCTAAAATAGTTATAGTAAGAATGCAAGACAAATGCATGATTTAGTGATTTAGATTTTTGGAGTAAGGCGGGAGCGATGGTATTATGCTCGACCGCCGCAAAGGGAATTACTTCCCCCCAGGCGAGGTGTTATGCCTGGGGAACCGCGGTTTCGACGGTGTTCTGTCGGAGGTTGTATATATGCTCCAACTCTCAGAAACTCTAATTGGGCGATTTAGTCTTTCGATGCTGATTGGACGTCTTGTTTTTTTTTAATTAGTTATCGAATTAGTTTCTTTAACGCCATCTGTTGCGTTGTGTTGTAACTATTTACTGTGCGATTGTGTCGCCACAGATTTACTGCACTTTTAGAAAAATATAAATACTATAAGGCATTTAACTAATTGAATGTTTTTCCAAAATTTTTTTAAAGCCTTATCATACCTTCCTCATTTGGTATTCATCTACATTTAAGTGATCCTGACAGGACAAAATCATCATAGGATACATATTTTTCGGAGTTCAAAATGAATAAAAATGTTATTGGGATTGCATTTATTTCATCAATAAATTGTTGTGGCATTGTCTAGTGTCAAAAGCATGTGAAAGACTCCTGCAATCCATTTGATCTCAATCTGTTCTAAGCTTTTAATATAAACCACCAAAAGATAATTTGAGCAATTATTAGTAAGTTTCAGTTCTTTTCTTTATAAAACTAAACTTCTGTATCTATGCTAATGCTATGCTATTAGGTTATATATTAGAGCACACAATATTGAATTTGGTACCTACAAAATTGTATATACCTATTCAAGTAATCACTTTCTATTCTACTCATTAATATTTTAATCTAATTATACAAAATGTGTGCGTTACTTTATAACTTAGGTAATTATCTAATCTAATTATACAATTTAAGGATTACTATTCGGCTTTTAAATTGTATCTGCCACAATACAAAACTAACAATTATATAGGAAAAATAATAACACTAGTACAAAATACTATAAACTTCTTAGTTATAAATTTACACCGAGATTTACCGAATATAAATTTACATAGAATCAATAAGCATAGCCATTTGTTCTTTCACGTGTGATTCCATTTTTGAGAAGTCTTTTAAGATATCTTCGATCATTTCCACCAGAATGTTTGGCCATTGCATTTCGAGGGCTCTCAAACGTTGTGCCGCTCCGCAAGCCAACTCAATGGCATGGGATAGTTGTCCACGACCGCGAACCCGCCAACTCATATCCTCCTGTAAAAATTTACACTTCTAATATAAAAATAATGCAATAAAAAAAGTTATGAAGACATGTCAGGAAATTGGTTTTCCAACAGCATATGGTATTTATTTATACTCAATACTTTATTGCGTCCATAATGAACATAAGTTCACAAGACATAAATAGTCGAATCAATTAAGGACCCAGACGGGCGCAGCCTTAAAATACTATATGATAGGATGAGCCTTGTTTGGCACGAACTATGGGCTGTTATCGCAAATTGAATTAAATTTATAGGAATTCAATTAAAATTTTGGCATGGACGACACATACAAATAGGGGGAAAACTATTTTTTTTTCCTTACTTGAGAGACATGACCCTTTTTATACTGCAATGCTTCTTTAGCTATAACATCTCTTAGTGCTGGATCAGCAGCTCTAAGCCAAGCTTTTGCGCTGACGCTGCTAGTTCCACTTCTGCCAAGACGTGATAGTAACGGTTGCAATGGTGCATCTGGAAGAGCCCTCAGTACTATATCACTTAATCCATGATATGTTTCATTTGCTGATTTCATTTCGTCATCTGTAACCTTCAGTTAATCAAATTAAAAAAACTATTACAGTGAGTTACTAGACATAATCACTTAATAATACAAATCTACTAACTGGTTCGTCATTAATCTCCTTCAGGCCCCAATGTGCAAGCCTGTATACAGCATACTCTCTCCAAATCTTCGCATGTATGGGATTGCCTTCTGGCAGAACATTCAAACTTGTAATCCCTCTTAATTCAGCTAAGGAGTGAAGTTGACCGAGCCACTGTAGCCCTGTCGCACGTACTGATAAGTGTACTACATTTGGAAATCTGCAAATGTAATAATTTCATGTCTTTTTAAGAACTTCACTAACAAGGTACTTTGAGTAAAATAATCTTACTAACTTTGCTTTTAATTCCGGGAGTGATTGAGCAACTGCGTTGAAGTGAACGTAGTGAAACGCAGCTTTAGTCACTGTCCTCGCTTTTTCCCAATCCCAGTCTCTTGCCAGCCGACGAACAGCTCCCGCTCCCCATGCGCTTACAACTCCATCGCAAACTTCAACTAAATAATCTACTCCTGAAATATACATAATAAATATGTTATGACATGTTTTTATTTGTTTTGAAAACATACTCATAGGAGCCGAATGGACTATATTAATGTTTAAGTACCTTGTTCCCTATCTTTTGACAATGGCATCGGTTTTGGAACTGGTTCAGACGACTTGAGGCTTGCCAGACTCTTCCCAGACTTAGCTCTACCAGTGGAAGCTCTACTTGCTGATGAAGCTCGTTCGTTCCTTCGAGATATAGTAGCACTCCTAATATTTCTGTTACTTAATCGACTGTTAGTAGATCCTTCTCGTCTCAAAAGCTTGTTGTTATGGTCACTTCCAGATGTTGATGAATTTGCAACAGAGCCAATATTTGTAGTTGTAGAGATATTACTACCATTTTCACTAAAGTCGGAATTTTTTGGTTTAACTCTTCGACCTTCAGGGTCACATACTGACTTAGATCGCATTGTACTAAAATTTTCTCGCCTACGTAAAGCCGTTGGCATACGACGGACTTGTCTTTTGTTAGTTTCTTCTTCACTATCACTCGACGAAGACGGCAAAGAGCTGAATGAAGAATCCATTATTGGATCTACACTAGATATACTTTCCCATCTTTTTAATATTGGTTCATTACTATCAGATAGCTTAACATTTTCTAGTGTTGAAATGATTGGTAATAATATGGGGGGCAACCTTAAGTCACTACTTGTTGACGTGGAATGTGAAACATCTGTATCTTGAGATGCGCTCCTATCTGAAAAATTCACTCGTCTTTCAGAAATTTTTCGAGCAGTAGCGCTTCTTTGCAGCTTTTTCATTGGTGATGCGAGTGGGCCATTTTCATTCCCTGTTTTAATATTATTGTCACTACTATTTTTAGTATCCGAATCTTCGACTTCAGTTTGTTGCATTGATATAACGACATCTGGAAGATTTCCTAACTCCATTGTCTGAGTTGCACATTGTATTGTAGTAGTTGAAGCTTCTATAACAAAAACTTTTTCTAAATCAACGTTTTTTATTGGAGTTGCAGGATTAGTAAAACACTTGTTTTCAGATCTTAATAGTTCCCAGTTCGTCCTTGCATTATTTATTATTTGATCACGTCGTGCTGCTTGCTGTGCTGTACCTCCGAGGGCGCAGTAAGCAGCATGAGCTGCCTCCTTATTACTCCTCCAGGCCATAGCTGCTCTACGTACCTGTTAAAAATAATCCTTTATAAAATATTTTACTATTTGTAACTGTTAAACAATTAATAGATCAAGTATAAATAATAGTGAGTAGCTGTGAATAAATAAATAAATAATCTGTTTAAGATGTTATACTACTATGGAAATAACAAAATAAGAAACATTTCATATCTTACTTGTTCAGTTACATGCATATTAGTTAACGTAAGTAAATTCGGTAAATACGACACTAAAAAAGGCGTACAGTCTCCACCTAATGCTACTGGGTTTCCATCTAAAGAAATATCGATTAACGCTGTTGCCTCGGCGAGTGATGACACATCTTCTACACTAAAAATAAATACCAAATTTAGTAGTTGATAAAATATGTACTTATTAATTTAAAACCATAATTCACACACCTCTGCAAATCATTGTTACCAAGATACAACTTCTGTAGTTTCGGTGTATTCTGGAAGCCAAGCAAACGCCTTATGCGATTTCTTTTTAAATTCAGCTCTCTTAATGATACCAAACCGTGTAAATCTGTTGCACCGATACATTTTATTTGATTTCCGGCTAAGTTAAGTACTTTCAAGTCATTCAAGTTTGACAAACCGCACACTTTAGTTATTCGGTTTCCATGTAGATCCAGAACTTCTAGCTTTAATAAGTTTGTAAGACCTTCAATTCTTTTAATTCTGCAAAAACAATAAAAAATTAAGTCTGATTACATTAATCAAGTTGAGTGAACAATTGGCTAAAAATGATTTACCTGTTTTTCCCCAATAGGAGCACTCTTAAGCTGAACAACCTTTCTAAGGAAGTTATTTTGTCAATTTGATTATCATAAACGTCCAAAAACACTAATTTGCTTAAATCAAGTGGTGTAAGTCCTGAAAGACTGTTTATCAAGTTATGTTGCAGTGAGAGAAGTCGGAGGCCTGGCTCACCGACGATATGTGGAATGGACGATAAGCCTCGCCTGGAATTATACAAATTGCCTGGTACACATGAAACAATTCAATTGTAATGGATAATTTAAAAAAAATATAAATAAATTCTCTTACTTTCTCTGCTGGTAAAAAAATATGCTAAAAGGTATTTTTGAGGAACTACCAGTACTACTACATAGACCATAACTACTTTGTTTGGATGAAAGTAGTAAGTTTTTTTTTCAGAATTTTTACCTATCAAGTGTTATCCTATCAGGAAGCCGATCTTTTTCTTGGGACGTTCGAGAAAGCTGTACTTTTCCTTCTCCCACGGCTTGTAAATTGATTGAATCGTCTCTACCATCTTCTTTTCGTTGTAGATCATGGCTAAAAAGTTGAAAATGAAATTAAATACATAAGTCCATACTTACATGCACATTGATGTTCATTAAGTTCCCTAAAATAATAAAACCTTTCGAGTGCAAGTTAATGTCGTATTGTAAGTACATTGAATGTTGTTCATAAAGAAATTTTTTCCCAGTAATATAAGGCAAGGCTTGTTTACAGTGATATTTTTGGCGTTAAGACTCTTTAACTGATTCCCTATCCATATGCTAACATGGCAACCTGTATCTACAAGGAGTATTTAATGGTAACTAGTTGTTTTAAGGGACAGGGGAACCTATTAATATAACGGGGTTTTTACAAACCTAGATAGAGTAGTATGTGATCGGCCGAGAGCTCCTCTAGGATCTGCGATAGCTGGTTTGATTTGTAAGAAAAGCCGTCCATCCCCTGCAGCGCCCGGGTCTGGCGGAGGAGCGCTCGTGTCCAAAGATTGTGCTGAACGGCCTCTCGTGCGAAATGCTATCCTCCTTACCTGTTACCAGTAGACCTAGTACATTTTTACCATTTCATTTGCACAATTATATTAAGTTACAACAGTATTGGATGGCTGTGTAGACGTCCACTCTAGTGGTGCAGGTTCATAGCACAGAAATAAGAATAGGTAGAATTGGCATGTCCAGGCCAGTTAAGCCGACAAACTTATTTATTTATTTCATGTACACGCTGTATTAAATATACTTAGTATTGTGAAGCTAGTTATAGCACTTCTACCTAATCTTATTTCTGTGGTTCATAGGCTACAGTAACCGCTTTATGTCAGATGGTATGTTCTGCATCGTGCGCGTTTCTCTTGGTGATCGTCACCTTAGGCTGAAAGGCAACCACTTTCCATTAGGTGAATTGCAACATTGTTTACACATGCAATAAAAAGATATAATTTTATTGTCTTTAATAAAATAATTTATTTGGACAAATTCTGAATTTGATAAACCTAGTTCAGAACACATAAAAAATCAATATCTGTCGGTAACTTAGGTTAGGAAAACCAAAATTTATATATACACCTACCTATCTCTAACATTTTCGCATAAAAGTAGTACTTACATTTCCACGATTATATGAGATCGGCATTAGTAAACCGTAAAATTTTTGTACTTAATTATTAAAATATAAATGTACTGAATACTTGGCCCCAATTGATTTAATTTTATTTCATGAATATAAATTCGTACAAAAGGCAGTTTTGGTCCATGTTAACGGTGTCAAAATCACAGACATCAATCAAGTCGGTTGCCTAGGAACTAACAACATGTAGACCTGTGATTATTCTTTCTGCCAGTTGCCATATCGACGACCTTGGATCAATTGATGTTTTTGCAGCAAATCACCTTCATACATTATTTCCATGCAATAACCATGTAGCCCGCAGACAAACTGATAAAATCGACCACTACTAGTTTTTTGGACATTATTTTAACGATTAATTATGCATACTTTAAGTTATTCCAATGCCAACAATGGCAGAATATATTTTTGCACTAACCTTCTGTTCATGATTATCTCTATACCATGTTTGAAGGAATAATTAAATGATTCTGATTTTGACCCTGTAAACCCTGTGTGTCAGTGTTTTTCGGAACGGAAATAACTAATCAAAGTATGCTTCTCGTGGTAATCAAACCCATGACCTCTGGCTCTAAGGCATGAAGGCAGTTAAACATTTGATTTTTTGTCATATGGATCTTGTGTCTGCAATAAAGATTTATTATTATTATTTTTGGAATTCACGGGTTACCCCGGTCTTTTGAGAGGCTTGCGCGGGAATATTGACCCAACGCGTAGAGGCCCTTTGGAGAAGTTAATGTCATGTGGTGCTCCTGCCAAACTAGAACTGATTTCGCTTCACGTAAGCCAATACTGCGGGTGAGATTCAACAAAAATACAAATACTTATCTTAAACGAGTATAGACTAGGCAAAGGTAGAATTTTGAGTTAAACAGGGGTGTACCACCATTTGCATAAATACTTCTAAGTATCTGATATAAACCAGTCATATCACACAGTTTAAATGCAAAAGTTACACCCGGTTAAAATGTAACTTTATATTATACCTACACTATTTATCATTACATAGTATATAACAAAGTCCCTTAACACTTTCACGGACAGTCAAGAAAATAACAATGGCACTCAATTGTTATCTACGGCGAGAGACGTTACTGTCCGCGAATGTGTTAATTTATTTATTTAAGCTTTATTGCACATTACAAAAATTTGTACAAATGGTGGACTTAATGCCAAGTGGCATTCTCTACCAGTCAACCATGGGACCAAACAGAGAAAGAAAAGTTGGCGATAAAGACGAAATCACGAACACACAAGAAAGATAAAATATGTTAAAATCTACTTACAAAAGAAAAGTAATAATACGAGTACATAAGATTACATATTATACATAAATACATAAAATAAGTATATACAATATATACTTACATACAATACATCCATACTTCCATACTAATATTATAAATGCGAAATTCTGTCTGTCTGTTACGCTTTCACGGCCAAACCACTGAACGGATTTTGATGAAATTTGGTATGTATATAGTTGAAGACCCGGGGTCAAACATATGCTACTTTTTGACGCAGGCGGAGCTAGTAGGATATAAATTGAATGACTATGACTCCGCGACTAGCTGCAGAAACAGTTTATGAACTGCACGCTTGAAGTCAGAACGGCTGGGGGCTCTCCTGATTGTCTCAGGGAGAGCATTTCATAACTTTGTGGCCTGGAGTAAAAATGATTTTTACATGAAGACCGAGCGGTGAAGAGGGGTGGCCAAAACCAGGCTGTTGGAAGACCGGAGAGATCGAGAATGGTTAGAGCTGTGAAAAGAGAATTTAGATTTAAGATAGTTAGGAGCATAGATTTAGAATTTTATTGACAGTCTAAGGTTAGGAGTGAGGATTGGTGAGTATAGAGTCGAGCATAAGGAGGATTCTAGCATTCCGACGTTCAGGCATTGGCAACCATGTCAGCTGAGCACGACATGAAGATATGTGGTCAAATTTACGTACAATTAGAACTTCTGTTCAACTGTACGCTCCATACTAATAGATACCTAGCGGTGACGTCACGCCTAGGTAATTTACAAGGGTAAGACAAAAATTTGTTCGACAACTACCTTAAATATTGCGTTTGTGTACTTAAATAGTTTCTAAATGAAATTTTCTTTATTTTTTACGTGTTCATTGATTATATTATCATTTTTAGTAATTTTATATTTTCAAAATGGACTTTCCCATCAATTTTTTAATCCATACTAATACTATTAATGCGAAAGTCTGTCTGTCTGTTACGCTTTCATGGCCAAACCGCCGAATGGATTTTGATGTAATTTGGTATGAATATAGTTGAAGACCCGGGGTCAAACATAGGCTACTTTTTGACGCAGGCGGAGCTGTGGGAGAAAGCTAGTCCATACTTCCGTACTATCCATACTTCCATACTAATATTATAAATGAGAAAGTCTGTCTGTCTGTTTGTCTGTTACGCTTTCACGGCCAAACCGCTGAACGGATTTTGATGCACAGACATTGTGTTTTGATGAAATTTGGTATGAATATAGTTGAAGACCCGGGGTCAAACATAGGCTACTTTAAACGCAGGCGGATCTGCGAAAAAAGCTAGTTGTTATATAAAATCGCCTGTGCAAAATTTCAAAGTGAAATCATGCCATACATTACTTTTTAATTTTTGAACCTTGTCATCTCCCTAATTATTTCGACTTGCTCGCAACATGATTATTCGTTGCTCTGTGGTTTCGACGATGGTCACGAACACGAACGTTATTTCGATGCTCGCAAGCGCAACCATAGATTATAAGACTAACAAAAACTCTGACAAATGATGACTAAAATAGAAGTCATCCAGTACCGTAAATTTTAAGTCAAGATATAAAATTAAAAAAAAAAACAAAATCAAAACAAACTCCTTGCTGGTTTTGGAAATATTATTTCTACGAAAAAAGCAAAGAAAATAAAGCAAAAACAATGGCAGATTTCTTTGAAAATTAAAATTGAAGATTATTTCAAAAATTAACGATTAATGTTTAAAAGTTTGTATAGAGTTCTTAGGTCGCAAACATTGAGGCAGCTGATCTCCAATTTAAGTGCATTAAAAATGGTTCGATACTTCGCGAATCCGTACGATGACTCCGCCACCAGCTCTATAAATAAAGAGGATGTCCTCGCTCAGATTGTTGAACATGTAACCAATATCTCTAAACGTTTGTCGCCGTCTCGTAAGAATGTGAACGGCGGTCTCTACGTAGGATGTACCGGAATATCTTACATGTTTTATTATTTGGCCAAAAATCCATTTCTCTCGGAATTTAAGCGTATATACCTAGATAAAAGTGCGGATTATTTGAAACCAGGCCTTGAAACCTCAGCTGGAGACAAGACATCCTTTTTACTTGGTGATGCAGGCACTCTGGCGTTGGCCGCTGTTTTGAATAAAGAATTGGGAGGCAACATGTTTCCTGACGCTCTAGCCAAGTATAGGGCTCTTCAGACTTTGTATTTGAACCCTAAATTCCTAAAATGCGGTGGTGATGAATTTTTCGTGGGTCGAGCTGGATATATTGCAGGCGCATTGTGGATAAACCGTGAGCTACAGATGCAGGTTCTATCTAAAGAAGAGCTATTTAAAATTTGTGACATGATTATTGCATCAGGCAGAGAATATTCAGCTAAACATAAGAGTCCCTGCCCCTTGATGTATCACTACTACAATACGGAGTACCTAGGGGCAGCACACGGTATCAGCTTCATACTACAAATGCTTATGACTGTACCTGGTTACCTTGAGCATAATGTCCAAGCTTCTAATGATGTACGAGTTACAGTAGACTTTATTGCTTCCATGCAGACTGAGGATGGCAACTGGCCATGCTGTATGGACGAGATCGGACAAATTGATCACAAATTGGTTCATTGGTGTCATGGGGCTCCTGGCACCATTTACCTCATGGCCAAAGCTTACTTAGTTTTCAAGGATGATAGATTTATAAGTGCCTGCATCAAGGCTGGTGATTTGGTTTGGCAAAAAGGGTTGCTGCGTAAAGGTCCAGGTATCTGTCATGGAGTGGCTGGAAATGGCTATGTGTTCTTACTACTGTACAGACTGACAGGAGATGAGAAATATCTAAGTAGGGCAAAGCTTTTTGCAGATTTTATGACTACAGATGAGTTTCTAAGAGATGCCAGGCTTCCGGACAATCCAGAGAGTCTTTATGAAGGTTCTGCTGGCACTGTCTGCTACTTAGCTGATCTTCTTGTACCAGACAAAGCAGAATTTCCTTTCCAAGATGTGTTTTCTAGCTATTAGTTATGAAATGGTTCATATTTAATTCAAATGTTTCAGCTATACTAACCCTGCAAAGAAATTACAGCAATTTTTTTGTCAACATTGTGTTTATTTTTTTATGAGTTAGATGCTGACAGTAATTGAGCTTAATTCCTTGTCCAATTTTCTTGTCATTGGTTGATCACAAACAAAACAGGGTTTTTATATGGCAGTTTCATAATTGGTAAACATGGATTTTAGTGCTATTTTGTTGAAGCTCGTGCCTTTAGTCATTGATTTCTTTAAATGGAAAAGTACAAGCCATTTGGTCATATTTAATTGCTATCAACCTAATATTGTGATTTCCATACAAACAGTACTATCACAGTACAATATCTGTACTTCAACAAGGGGTTCATATCAAAACGAATCTGTCCTTGTCCACGCTAATAAACTTGGAATTCTATTAGATACATCATGTAAAGAATGGGATAAGTCATTCAACCAATTTGATTGGTACATGTTTCACCCACAATTTGTTTGGCTGATTACCACAGATGATTTGCAAGACACAATAAAAAAATTGCAAAATTTTTCTATACTTGTAAATTCTGATGTAACTATTGCATACAATAATGGAAGTAGCTATGAGTTGTATGAATTTTACAAAGTCGGAAGGGAAGTGGGGTCTTTTAGCATCAAGAACATTGGCTTCTGGGATTCTAAGCTGCATGTTGTGGAAACCAAGAGATGGGATCTGTCCGGGGTAACCATCAGATGTCCTGTAGTAGTGGCAGAAAGAATTGTTAATGAAACTTTCTATGACTACTTGGCTGGAAAAAAGCCACACATAGATTCATTACATAAGTTGAAGTTTTACTCTGTCTTGGTATATTTACAAGATATGTATAAATACAGGTAAATAAAAAAATATTACTATTTTCCGTTATGAGATAGAATTATATTATTTTCAAAGATCAAACATAAAAATCTAATGAGTACAAAATATGCCTATAAAATTATGATTTGTCCTAGTATACCAGACATATTTAATTGCAGAAAAATAATAATTCACATAGTGAGTCTATGATAGATAGGTCTTTGAAATCTGTGGCTCACACGAAACTCGAGTGTTATTTTTGAAAAGTGATTAATCATTCGTTATCGAACGATTTTCATTGGACATAAGACATTTTAAAAATAGGGTTCCTGGTGAATCAAATGACTCATTCGTTTTCGAACCATTTTCATTCAAAACTAAGTCATAGATTTTGAAAAATAGCACTATGAAGCGTAAGCCGAGGATTTAACTGGGATACACCATGTACATGTCATGTAATACAGTTAAATAAATAAATACTCAATAATAAGAATAAATATTTATAATTTAATTTTTAACCAAATTAAGTAATTATAATTTCACTACATCCTGCCAATAGATAACTTGAAATATATTTCAGCTATGAACTGAAACGCGTGAATTCCTGGGGATATTTCCGCAATGGCAGTTTCGATGGCATGGTGGGAGCCCTACAGCGCGGCGAGGCGGACGTTGGCGGCAGTACTGCCTTCTTCAGGGGCGATAGGGCTGAGCTGGTCGACTATATAGTGGAGACTTGGCCGACTAGGTAAAAAGATATTTATTTTCTCCAACAATCTTAATAATACAAGGTGTGTACAATACATGTAAAAGGCAGGGCCTGTGCCACAGATCTTCAGTGCTTTAATTTTTTAAATTAGGTACTTTTAATCAAACAGGATAATTTTCATTTTAAATCGATAGGGGGGTATCGGCAGCCCTATTTTTGAAATGTTGAAGAGAGGTAAGACATTTTGTAAGGAGTAGTCCGTCTGGGTAAGTACCTCCACCCTACAGAAGACCGCAGCCAAATAACACTGGCATTTTTATTTCGATTTCTGGTTTCTGAAGAAAGTTGAAGACTAAGCTGGGAAACACCTCGGCAGCTTCTCCACACATAACTTCATAGGAGAAGATATACTGCCTCTGTGGCGGAGGCGTCTGACTGCAGATCCGGATGTCGTGGGTTCAATTTCCACGGTGAGCATCTTAAGTGTAGTTGTTTCAGTTTGGTTAGAACGTTGCAGGCTTGAAACACCTAATTTCCTGATAATATTGAGGATTGTATTGTATAGTTTTCGACTACATCTTCTGAAGTGCTATTTTTGAAAAGTGTGTGTGTGTAAATAGAATAATGTTCGTTCGGTATCGAATGATGAAGGCGCATTAGTAATAATCGGTGATTTTCATTCGACAATATTATGAGTAATTTCAAAAATAGGGCTCTATGCCTTTATCATGTCTCAATTCCTTTTGTTTGTTTTCAGACAATGCTTCGTTCTCCGCCACCCGAAACACCCCGGCAGCTTCTTCTCCATTTACACTCGCCCGCTCACCGCTCGTGTTTGGCATTGTATACTGGCTATGCTGGTTGTCATATCATCTGTCATGGCGTTCATACTCAAGCTGCTTGGCGGGAATTATGACTCGTCTGCTAGCTTAGCGCTGCTGTTCACTTGGAGTGCTAATTGTCAACAAGGTAAGGAAATACTTGTACATAGTTGGTCATAAAGATTTAGAAGCTTAAACGATCTCGTTGCACAGCTCCCTCAAGTCGACATATTCAATGTAAATTGTTTCATATCTGCATGTATTAGTTTTTTGTCAATTGCCAACTAATTGTACTTATTTACTCACTATACGTCTTGAGAAACTGTAAGTGTAGTGAGTAGCTGTGAATAAATAAATCAATGGCAATGGGCTGGCCATGTCGCCAGGCACATCGACTCATATTGCACGGCTGTCGTGGAGTTGGGCCACACGGAAGACCACTGGCGCAATAGGATGACGATATCAAAAGATTAGCAGGTGTGAAGTGGATTGACTTTGCCCCAGACAAAGAGATATGGCATATATTGAAAGAGACCTACACACCCTAGCGGGCGAGAAAGGCTAAAGATAGAGAGAGAGAGATATCTGATAAGTAACAGAGGTCTTAGTCTATTTGACAATAACTTCAGGCATGTTTCAAAAATAATGCCAGTTTTAGTATAAGTCTTTACTTCGACACCTGAAAAATTCTGAGACCAAGTTGACATGGTCCATCGACCCTGTGAACTACTTGAAATTATGTACTCATGCATTGTTCTATGAATATGGAAGATAAAATAAGACGGCCTATATCAATACATACGTTTGGGAACCGAGGTTCTCTTAAAAACGCGTTTTTATTCGCCCCCTCGTTTAAAAAAAAAGCTATCATACTAAATAAAAGCTAACATGTCTATTGTTGAAGGAATGTCAATAGACCGCAAATCAGCACCAGTAAAGATACTCGTCCTAGCTACGTTTGTGTACTCCTTGACATTATACCAGTACTACAATGCAGCCGTGGTGTCCACGTTGCTGCAGGAGCCTCCGAAGAACATCCGGACGCTGCGCGACCTGGTGCAGAGTAATTTGAAGGCCGGAGCTGAAGACGTACTCTATGTCAAGGATTATTTTAAGGTGAGACCTAAGAAGTACTTTTTACTCAACAATATATCAATATTGATAAGCGCAGTCGATGCGGACTGCTGCAGAACTATACGGCGCGCGATTATTTTTAACTTGGGTCAATGAGGACATTGGTAGGAACTGAGAGTTCCTACCCGGTGGGTCTCAGTCGCTGGCTCTATAACATAATCTTATTTCTGTGAGTGAAACTGAGCGTGATATATTTTCCTGATTGGAAGCCCTATTTTTGAAATGTATAAACTCATTCTTTCGAATGAAAATTATTCGACATCGAACAAAAAATTACTTGACTCGCCGATGTTGCCGAAAATAGAACTCCTAGACGAGAAGCGTCGTTTTAATTTCTGCTAAACTTACTAACGTATGCCATTTTTCAGCGCACAACGGACCCTATAGCCTTAGAAATGTACCACAAAAAGATAATGAGAGAGGGTAACTTCCACACGCCCGAATCCGGCATGGCACTAGTGAAGCGCGGCGGGTTTGCCTTCCACGTGGACAGCGTGGTGGCTTACAGAATCATGAGGAAGACCTTCACTGAGCGGCAGATCTGTGAGGCGCACGAGGTGATGATGTACCCTCCGCAGAAGATGGGTGTTATTATTGCGAAGCAGTCGCCGTATAAGGAGCATTTTAGTTACGGGTTTGTAATTCATTCAAACACTCATTAAGAAACACATAATAATCCCTTGTTAGCTTCAATATAGTTTCTCTCTTTTCAATATTTAAAGTAAAAGAATGAGATAAAAGATTTTTAGTAAGCATGTACTTAAGTTCTCTTCAAAGTCAAGTTATTTGCAAGATGAATTGTACCTAAACTATGTGGTTGTGTTGTTTATTACAGACCTGTCTCACCACTTACGGCAATGCACACAATTTTATTCGGATCTGAAACCACAACGCTGGCTTTTGGGGAAAATCTAAAAGCTTGTATAATTTTAGCATGACAAAATCTTTTATAGTTTCTAATTTATTTTTTTATCTAACGTACTGCATATTCAAAAGATGAAATAACAGGATCAGGAGCGTTTCAACTGTTTCCATGGTCGTTGTAACACGGTTAAAACGTCGAAATTATATATTATTTTAAGCACATAATCCTGAAATTTTTATAGCCATCCATCACTGTAAACGTCCGTAAATTAGTTAGAATTTTCTTTCCAGAATCCGCAAGATGTTTGAAGCAGGTCTCTTGCACCGCCTACGCTCGGTATGGGACGAGCCGAAGCCCCACTGTGTCCGCACCACAAACAACCTCCTGATTTCAGTTTCAATCCGCGAGTTCTCGATGGCGCTAGTGTCGCTATGCGTTGGAATGCTGACAGCTGTCATTGTGTTATTTGGAGAGATTGTTTTGTTTAGGATGAAAAACAGAATAGGTATTAGAAAAACATAAGATTTAGCATTGGAAACTTAGTAAATGTGCTTTTTCTAAAAGAGCACAGATTCGTGTAGGATGTCATACACACTTGTAGTATCAATAGTATCAATTTCCAACCAAAAGCTTAAATTAAGAAACAATATTTATCACAAATAAGTAAAGTTATGCCATCGGTATACAAAGCATGTTTTAAAGTTATTAGATACGTATGTGTTGTATGTGTTATGCCATTAGGTTAAACTTTATGAATAAAAAATTAACTCCAAATACACCTTCTGTTTATTTATTCGGGTACATGTACATAGCTTCCTCGCGATAAACTTACAATCTCTGAGGTGTGAAAAATTACAAAGATCAAAAATGCGACCAGGAATCCCATTGAACAACATGTGTGACCTTACCGTCTCTCAAGATAGAAGATTTCTTAACATTACTAATTAATTGTGTTACAATGACACACACATTGCAACTTAATAAAAGTTTGATAACGAAAAATACGCTTTTCGCACTTCGTATAGGAACAAACTATCTTTTGTAAATATTTGTAAAATATACACACAGCACTTATGAATAGCTGTAATAAAAAATATGATAAGAGAAAATCAGCTGGCTTCGATTTCGTAGAGCGTCGTTATCACAGTGTTTAATTAAGTTAAAAAAACTTTATTGCATCATAGAAAAATGAGAAACAGTAGTTTTATCAGGTGGAATTCAAACATAAAACAAACTGTCGCTTGTTAGGGTCATGTTGGAAAGAGACAACGACAGCATCTCTTTCGCATATCGCTCGAAGAAATGAACTTTGCCGATTTTCTCATACCCAAAAATCGATGTGCATTATTTACAGAATACTTATCGATTTGACCACTTCAGTATATGGCGCGATTGGATAAATGTTGCGAAAACTATTTTGACAGACGGTAAGTGTTGCCATATCTCAACTGTATATTACTGCGAGTGTCATTTATTACACAGTCAACACTGAACGACAGTGAAAATCATTAACAGAAAATCGGCACAACACGGCCTATTCAGAAATTTCAGTCATTGTTTAAGAAATTTACATTATATTTAGCTATAACCATTTATATAAATATAAATGAAAGAAAACATACAACGCTGCTTTAAATAATATTACACTTCGGCAAATTGAAATCATATCTCACTTACACTGCATCACTCATATAAAAAATTTGCATTCAAATATGATTCTTTAGTTGTGGTGAAAAGACACATTTTGCAGAGAAAGGATATACAAGAAATAAGGCTGTAACATCCATCATTGAAATTTGCTAAAGATATAAAACTCATATTTGAATGTTATTTTCTATGGAGAAACGAGTGAATAAATCTTCAATATCTACTAGAATGCAGTTTCTGGAATATTTGTGGTTCGGCGCCGCGTGCCGTGGACAAAACACACGATCAAAGAAAAATAATTGCTGATCAGTTTTTTCAAATAATGCATAAATAAAATGAATTATTTAGTGTAACGGAACACGACAATTCCATGGAATAATCGATAGTGTAAGTCAGACTAGAATACAAAAAATAATCGGAGATTTAAATAATCATGGGACTTTCTTGAAATGCGAAAGTGAATTGGTATGTTTGTTTTAGTGTTGCTATCGATAGTTACAGTGAAACCAATATTATCGATAGTATTGTTCTATCGATACTATTGCTCATAATGACTATTACCCGTCGTGATACTATCGATATCCTGAATAGTTTTCGAGGTTAACTATCGATAGTGAATTTATAAACTAATATTAGCAAACACATAGTTAAAGAGTACTGAGAAAATACGCGAGCGAAGCCGCGGGGAATTACTAGTGAGATGCCTAAGATCATCGTTCGTATAGTTGTGTTCCATTACAACGTTAATACCAAAACAACTAAGAAATTCATGTTAATGAATATTTGCCTCTCGCTCACACATCAATATTGCACACGATCGACAAATGATCATTAGGTTTCATTACTTAGTTGTTAAAATTTGTAGTTATAAATAAATTAAAGCTAGAAAGTTTTGAGCTGCTGTACATTTGCTAATGACACGTAGATGTGATGGAACCATTAAAATACACAAATCAAGATTTATTTATTTATTAGAAGCGTTATCTAGTCGTCCTTTGCGAAACTATTGTCGCATGATGATGTTAACTAAAGCCCGACCAGGAAAATAGCAACCTTGGCCATATTGCGGGAAAATATTAGAACTAATTTCTTTTACTGGCAACATATTCAAGTAACATTCCGTCATCTCAATGTCATCTGCCAAAAAGAGACCGGAGTGGACGTTATGTATTTTGTGATTATCAAAAAAAAAAAATTATTAAAATGGTAAAAACAATACATAGTAATGATAAAAAAGTTATATAAAAGATGTTATCATATTTGATGCGAATGAAAACGTAGGATTGATTTATTTCATAAATGACATTGTCAATTATGTTGTTGACATGTCACATACATGTTGCCACCTAAAGGCGATCAGTAGCGACGCCAATGCAGGGTTTTATTTTCCTGGTCGGGCTATAGATGGCATATTTTATAAATATGTAATTATATTTGTGCGTATCTTCGCCTTAAGATATTTCAGACGTTAGATTAGATCTTCGTAAGGCATGAACATTTTATTCAATTAGAATTTGAATGTTTCAAAATACTTGGAATATCCCAAAGATAAATATGATAAACGAATTAGTTCACACACAAGACAATAGATAAGACCAAATCAACTTAATATATGTCATAAAATAAATAAAAAAATCTACAGAGCGATATATACAATACACGCGTATGAACAAGAAGACATTTTGTCCCTTAAACTGTTAACGATAAGGTTAACAATATTTGACATAAATATTGTGACAAACTGTAAGGAATATGATATAATAATTGATGGACAGATCGACTCGAAGAATAGAGCAGATTTTTATCACGAATAGAACAAGTGTTTTTGATCATTGTATTAAGTTTTATTTTTACATTTCACTTCTTTTGTAATTGAATATTATAACTGTCTGTATGAACGGGCCGTAATAGTTGCTAATATAATTAAAGTTTAAAAACCAATTCAGTTTTGAAGCATGAAAACGTTTGACAAAATACATACTTTTCTAAATAAAAAGAAAGCTTATGACTATTGCATAATTTTCTCAATGTCGCTGCAATAAAAAAATATCTTGCAACCGAATACACATACACATTTTTGAGAGCATATCCACTGACGCGCAGTTGAGAGCGTATTGACCAATCACAGTGCTTTAAATTTCGACTTCGGATTGTGATTGGTCAATGGTCAATTTACAGTGCGCTCTTCTCGGTCATTAAAAGAAACGAAGAAAAGAATAAGACAGTATTTTTCAAAATTTAAGTCAAATTAAATTGTAACTTTTGTACACAAAGCTACTCAAATCTTTAGTACCTTACTCAGTGGCTTACTATCATCTTTTAATTACATCCAAATGCGAGATGTCGCCTTGCACTCACACTGTATTGCGCCATCTTGCTTACTCACTCGCATTTGAATGGAATTAAGATCATTTGTGTCACCGATTTTTGTAAAAATATCCCTTATACATGTATTCGTATTGCCGTTGTCACTTGGAGACTAAAATCGGCAGATAGCGACATTGCGTAGCTTTGTATTCGAAGGCCTTGGTCGCAAGAAAATTAATCGCAGCATTTAAACTCGTGCAAAATCACATCGGCGCGTCATTCAAAAATGCACTCTAAAGGACAAATTAAACTGACGTGAATCCCGCGCGACTGTCGGGACGCTCACAGAAATAAGAATCGGTAGAAGTGCCGTAGCGTGTGCCAAAGTTAACTGGCCCGCTAATGGCTTTTCTATACATCGTGAAATTTTGGTGGTTTTGGACCCATCGTCCAGTGACTCCATTCATGCAACTGAACAACTTTCCCCAAGATACATGGGTCAAAATATGGAGTAAATTTTTGGACCTCCCAAACAAAACGTCGCATCACATGACCTAACTTACTATGGGAAGTCCAAATTTGTTTTTCATGTTAAGAGCTATGTTCCTTGGGGAAATTTGTTTGGTTGCATGAATGGAGTCACTGGTGGGAACTCCGAATTTGTTTTTCATGTTTCGAGCTATGTTCCTAGGGGGAAATTTGTGTAACCGAACAATGAATGGAGTCACTGGACGATGGGTCCAAAACGACTAAAATTTCACGGTGTATATTAGAAATAAGATATAATTAGAAATAAGTTTCTGTCGTCCAGCATGTCGCGCGGGATTCGCGTCAGTTTGAATAGAGCTTCTGTATGGGAATAGAGACCGTGTTTCTTGGCGGCGCGGGCGTGAACTACCTTTTCACCGTTCTTCGAGCATTACAGTCTCTTGCGGGTAAAGTTTGAGGGCTTTCAGTGTACTGCTGTGAGATTCTGTCGTTAACTGTGAGAAAAGGCGAAGGATATTTTCAAATTTATTTTAATAATTTAGCGAACTTTTAAAGACAGTAGTTGTCAAATATTGGGACTAAACAGAAAAGCAAGTGGTGTCAAAACACGAAACTTTAATAATAAAAAAAAAATGTAATTTGTAAAATGAAAGTTAAATAAATAAGTAGTAAATTGTTTAAAGGGTCTTTTTTTATTTTTAAACTATGAATGTTTATATTACGTTATAGTATTAATGATAAAAATATTGATTTCAATAAAAAACAATGTCTGCAACTGGTTACGGTAAAAATAAGTGGTTCTTTGAAAAGAAATGATATTACAATACGAATAAAATATAACTTACGTCTCTCCTAGGCCAGCTAGATATAACCTTGTAGTTTTCTTGTGGATAACCTTTCGAGGCGAGGAAGTCTAATAACGCCTGGAATAAAACAAGTATGATTTAAACGAAACAGCGCGTAAAAGCGAGGCGAGTTTTGTGATTTTGTTTAGATGCAGTATTTCTATATGATATTAAAACAAATTTAATTTTGAGTGCAATAATATAGTACATTAAGGTCGAGGCCCTATAGTATTAATGAAGAGCTATGGAGAGGGCGATGCTCGGTGTTTACCTACGAGATCGAATCAGAAGCGAGGTGATCTTTAGAACAAAAGTCACACACAAAACTCAGCGGATTAGTGGCTCTTTAAAGTGGCAGTGGGCAGGGCACATAGCACGTAGAACCGATGGCCGGTGGGGCATAAGATTCACGAATGGCGACCACGAACCGGTAAGCGCAGCGTTGGATATCTACCGACTTGATGGTCAGATGATCTAAAAAAGGTCGTACAAGTCGCTTCCAATCAGTCTTACATTTCAGATTTTGGAAGTCATTAGGAGAGGTCTATGTTCAGCAGTGGACTGGCCGCGGCTGAAATGATGATGAGTACTGACTCGCCCACGTCGCCCGCGCTAGGCTCTGCCGGCTCGCGAGCTGCCAGTCGTGCCTGTGGGAACACTGACCTGCAGCGTGTCGTGCGGATGGAAGCGTCTCTCCAGACTGTGGTCGTGCGGCGGCGGCAGACGCACGCGGATGCGGCACACGTCGCCCGCGCTAGCTCTGCCGGCACGCGAGCTGCCAGTCGTGCCTGTGGGAACACTGACCTGCAGCGTGTCGTGCGGATGGAAGCGTCTCTCCAGACTGTGGTCGTGCGGCGGCGGCAGACGCACGCGGATGCGGCACACGTCGCCCGCGCTAGCTCTGCCGGCACGCGAGCTGCCAGTCGTGCCTGTGGGAACACTGACCTGCAGCGTGTCGTGCGGATGGAAGCGTCTCTCCAGACTGTGGTCGTGCGGCGGCGGCAGACGCACGCGGATGCGGCACACGTCGCCCGCGCTAGCTCTGCCGGCACGCGAGCTGCCAGTCGTGCCTGTGGGAACACTGACCTGCAGCGTGTCGTGCGGATGGAAGCGTCTCTCCAGACTGTGGTCGTGCGGCGGCGGCAGACGCACGCGGATGCGGCACACGTCGCCCGCGCTAGCTCTGCCGGCACGCGAGCTGCCAGTCGTGCCTGTGGGAACACTGACCTGCAGCGTGTCGTGCGGATGGAAGCGTCTCTCCAGACTGTGGTCGTGCGGCGGCGGCAGACGCACGCGGATGCGGCACACGTCGCCCGCGCTAGCTCTGCCGGCACGCGAGCTGCCAGTCGTGCCTGTGGGAACACTGACCTGCAGCGTGTCGTGCGGATGGAAGCGTCTCTCCAGACTGTGGTCGTGCGGCGGCGGCAGACGCACGCGGATGCGGCACACGTCGCCCGCGCTAGCTCTGCCGGCACGCGAGCTGCCAGTCGTGCCTGTGGGAACACTGACCTGCAGCGTGTCGTGCGGATGGAAGCGTCTCTCCAGACTGTGGTCGTGCGGCGGCGGCAGACGCACGCGGATGCGGCACACGTCGCCCGCGCTAGCTCTGCCGGCACGCGAGCTGCCAGTCGTGCCTGTGGGAACACTGACCTGCAGCGTGTCGTGCGGATGGAAGCGTCTCTCCAGACTGTGGTCGTGCGGCGGCGGCAGACGCACGCGGATGCGGCACACGTCGCCCGCGCTAGCTCTGCCGGCACGCGAGCTGCCAGTCGTGCCTGTGGGAACACTGACCTGCAGCGTGTCGTGCGGATGGAAGCGTCTCTCCAGACTGTGGTCGTGCGGCGGCGGCAGACGCACGCGGATGCGGCACACGTCGCCCGCGCTAGCTCTGCCGGCACGCGAGCTGCCAGTCGTGCCTGTGGGAACACTGACCTGCAGCGTGCAGGCCTGCACGGGTTCCCGCGAGTGCCCTGCGTACGTAAATGCGCAAAGGATTATGGCGGAGAAATCTGGCACCCATCATGGATAAGTCCAAATCAACCTTACGGGTAGGCCAGGTTAACCTGGGCGGGGGGAGACTCGCCACGACCGAAATCCCACAGGTAGCCGAGGAACTGGGTCTTGACATCGTTCTGGCCCAGGAACACTATCCCATGACCCAGGAAGGAGTCGCTAGCAGGTTTCTGCAGTGCGGCGGACCCGATGCCAAGTCGTGCGTTTACATTCGCCGCGCGGACATTCCGTGCGCTCTCCTGCACCATCTGTCAGGGACGCACTGCACGGTGTGCCATCTGCAGACTGGGGGGGGGGGCGTATATGTGGTGTCCGCGTATTTCCAGTACAGCGACGACGTGAACGTGCACCTTGAACATCTGGGGAAGGTACTGGATGCCCTCAAAGGCAAAAAACTGATCATAGGCGTGGACTCGAACGCCCACTCGCCAATGTGGTTCTGCGATGAGAAGCAGTACACCGGACGCGGGCCAGATGTCACGTATCGCAAGGAATCAGTGGAGGCGTTCATCCTGGCGAGAGGCCTAGAAGTGGCCAACGTAGAGGGAGGACCCTACACCTTCCAAACGACGAACGGAGCGTCCAACATCGACCTCACCTTGCATACGAGAGGCACCCCGGTGACGGATTGGCGAGTTAGAGAAGGACTGATCGAGAGCGACCACCGACTCATCACCTTCGTCGTGGCGAGTGAGGCCGCTGGTAGTCAAGCACCGCTGGAGGAGCCTATAAGACTGCGGGATCGCGGAGTGAGCTGGGAGTGCTTCGAGCGTGTCATACACAGACGTGTAGGTGATATGAAATGGAACCGCCCCGCCACAGAGGTCTGTACGCAATTCACCAATATGGTACTACGTACTGCGAGAGAGACCCTGGGAGTAGTGAAACCCGGTGACAAGGGTAAGAGCTACGAGTGGTGGACTTCGACGCTCAGCCGGCTGCGCGCGGAGAACAATAGGTTGCGGAAACGCTGGCAGTCCCTCCGTAGGACGGGGGGGTACGTGGAGGAGGCTGCGCGGGAACAGTTCCATGTGCATAGGAGTAGGTATAGGACGGCCATGGAGGAGGCGCAACTTACGCACTTTAGAAACATTGCTGACTCGGGAAACCTGGACCCTTGGGGACAGGCGTACCGCGTCGCGAGCGGCCGGCAAAGACCGCCTAGTAATGTCATAAATGGCACCAAGTACGCGGAAGGTCATGCTGAGGACGTGGACGGGGCCATGCGCGGTCTCATGAGCGCCCTGTGTCCGGACGACGATATGTCTAAAGACACCGGGTACCATCGACAGGTGCGGCTTGTGGCTTCGTTCACGCCGTCAGGAGAGGATGCCCCTTCTCCGTCAGACGAGATCATAGGGGACATAGTTAAGGATCTCCCTAACACTGCTCCGGGTATCGATGGGATTAGCGCTCGAATTATCCAGCACGTCTGGAAAGCCGCGTCGGTAGAGTTCTCCGAAGTGATTAGGCGATGCGTCCAGGAGGGATGTTTTCCGGACGTGTGGAAGGACGGTAGGCTGATTGTCTTGCCGAAAGGCAACGGCAAGCCGCTTACCGACCCGAAAGCGTACCGCCCCGTCACGCTGCTGCCGATCTTTGGTAAGATTTTGGAACGAGTTTTAATCAGGTGCGCCCCGCAGATGACCACGGGTCTCTCGGACTGCCAGCACGGCTTCACACGGGGTCGGTCGACGGTGTCTGCGTTGAAGACTATTTTCGGCGTGGCTCGTGAGAGTTCGTCGAAATACGTTCAGGTGATTTGCCTAGACATCTCTGGCGCGTTCGACAATGCCTGGTGGCCGATGATATTGCTGAAGGCGAAGAGGGGAGGTTGCCCGCCGAACATCTTTAAGATGCTGGTGGACTACTTCACTGGACGCCGTATCGGTATGTTCGTCGGAGGGAAGGTATTGTGGAAGACAGCAACGATGGGTTGCCCGCAGGGATCGGTGCTGGGGCCTACGTTATGGAACTTGCTCATGGACGACTTGCTTCGGCTTCCGCTTCCAGCGGGGGTAAGGATCGTGGCGTACGCCGATGACGTGACAATCTTGATCGAGGCTCAATCCCGTGCGAGCATAGAGGCCTCGGCCTCCGCGACTTTAGAGCTCGTCGGCCAGTGGGGAGAGAGGAATCGACTGGAGTTTGCGCCGGGTAAGTCGGCAACCATGACGTTAAAGGGGAAATTCCAGAGGCCGCCTGTCATCAGGTTCGGTGGAGCCTCTATCAAGAGTGTCGCATCAGCTACGGTCCTGGGAGTGGTGGTCGACTCGAGTCTATCGTTCGCGCAGCACGCGTTGTCGATAGGGGAACGCGCGGCAAATTGCTTCGGCAAGATGTCGAGAGTATCGGCTAGCTCTTGGGGCATTCGGTACAGGGCACTACGTGTGCTGTACCAGGGCACTTACATCGCCACGGTGACGTATGCTGCTGCGAGTTGGTTCCATCGTGCGTCACTGTACGTTGTGCGGAGTGCGCTATTGCGCACCCAGAGACCCGCCTTGATCCTTCTGACCAAGGCGTACCGTTCGACGAGCACCGCGGCTTTGCCGGTTCTGGCAGGCGTATTGCCGGCCGACATCGAGGTGGGCCGTGCCGGTAGGCTCGGGGAAGCACGAGAGTCCGCGACGACCAAGGAGGAGCTTCAGCGTGCGAAACTGGCTATTGGCCAGTCCGCACTGACCGAATGGCAGTCGCGTTGGGACGCGTCGAAAGACGGGAGGGAGACATATCGGTTTTTCCCGGACGTGGCGGATCGGCTCAAGGCGACTTGGGTCGAACCGGACTACGAAACCTCGCAGATCTTGTCTGGACATGGCTGTTTCAGGGACAGGCTTCACCGTATGAAGCTGTGCGATACGGAGCTCTGCTTCTGCGAAGAGGCAGTTTCGGAGGAGTTGCACCATGTGCTTTGGGAGTGCTCCATCTACGAGGATGCGCGTAGGGATATGCTAGACAATTTGGAACCGCTCGAAGTGGGCCCGGTCTACTACCGCGATCTCGTGGGATCTGAGGCGAACTTCCGGCGATTAAAAGAATTTTCCAAAAGATGGTACAGAGTGCGAAGCGGCCTCGAGCGAGGCATCACCTGACACCGGAAAGAGGAAGATTACAGGCGGCCAATTTCTCTCACACAGGAAGACACCAACCGGAATAGGAGAGCTAACGGCGACCGCGAGGCTAGGCAGAAGGCAAGCGAGGCGTATGTGTGCCGTTTACCCCCAAGAAAGGGGAGAAGACCAGAACAGAGATAGGGGACACAATAGAGAACTTGTAGGGAGATCAAGCAGGCGCGACCGGAAAGAGCCTAGAGCAAGTATGGCGCGCCCTCCCGCGATTCGGCTCATATAACCGGATGGTTGGAGGAGCCATGGGAAGGTGGTGGGAGTGACCTGCAGCGTGTCGTGCGGATGGAAGCGTCTCTCCAGACTGTGGTCGTGCGGCGGCGGCAGACGCACGCGGATGCGGCACACGTCGCCCGCGCTAGCTCTGCCGGCACGCGAGCTGCCAGTCGTGCCTGTGGGAACACTGACCTGCAGCGTGTCGTGCGGATGGAAGCGTCTCTCCAGACTGTGGTCGTGCGGCGGCGGCAGACGCACGCGGATGCGGCACACGTCGCCCGCGCTAGCTCTGCCGGCACGCGAGCTGCCAGTCGTGCCTGTGGGAACACTGACCTGCAGCGTGTCGTGCGGATGGAAGCGTCTCTCCAGACTGTGGTCGTGCGGCGGCGGCAGACGCACGCGGATGCGGCACACGTCGCCCGCGCTAGCTCTGCCGGCACGCGAGCTGCCAGTCGTGCCTGTGGGAACACTGACCTGCAGCGTGTCGTGCGGATGGAAGCGTCTCTCCAGACTGTGGTCGTGCGGCGGCGGCAGACGCACGCGGATGCGGCACACGTCGCCCGCGCTAGCTCTGCCGGCACGCGAGCTGCCAGTCGTGCCTGTGGGAACACTGACCTGCAGCGTGTCGTGCGGATGGAAGCGTCTCTCCAGACTGTGGTCGTGCGGCGGCGGCAGACGCACGCGGATGCGGCACACGTCGCCCGCGCTAGCTCTGCCGGCACGCGAGCTGCCAGTCGTGCCTGTGGGAACACTGACCTGCAGCGTGTCGTGCGGATGGAAGCGTCTCTCCAGACTGTGGTCGTGCGGCGGCGGCAGACGCACGCGGATGCGGCACACGTCGCCCGCGCTAGCTCTGCCGGCACGCGAGCTGCCAGTCGTGCCTGTGGGAACACTGACCTGCAGCGTGTCGTGCGGATGGAAGCGTCTCTCCAGACTGTGGTCGTGCGGCGGCGGCAGACGCACGCGGATGCGGCACACGTCGCCCGCGCTAGCTCTGCCGGCACGCGAGCTGCCAGTCGTGCCTGTGGGAACACTGACCTGCAGCGTGTCGTGCGGATGGAAGCGTCTCTCCAGACTGTGGTCGTGCGGCGGCGGCAGACGCACGCGGATGCGGCACACGTCGCCCGCGCTAGCTCTGCCGGCACGCGAGCTGCCAGTCGTGCCTGTGGGAACACTGACCTGCAGCGTGTCGTGCGGATGGAAGCGTCTCTCCAGACTGTGGTCGTGCGGCGGCGGCAGACGCACGCGGATGCGGCACACGTCGCCCGCGCTAGCTCTGCCGGCACGCGAGCTGCCAGTCGTGCCTGTGGGAACACTGACCTGCAGCGTGTCGTGCGGATGGAAGCGTCTCTCCAGACTGTGGTCGTGCGGCGGCGGCAGACGCACGCGGATGCGGCACACGTCGCCCGCGCTAGGCTCTGCCGGCACGCGAGCTGCCGCGCTCGCTCGTAACGCCTAAATACATTACAATCATTTTACTAAAACTTTTTTTTATACTATTTAGTGCCGATTTCACCAAAATCGAATAACTTTTATTCCAAGGGTGATGACGAAATTCACTCTCGTATTTTACATTTCACCACAGAGTTAACCCGAGAATATACTGTTAATTCACGTTTAATTCCGATAGACTCTGTCTCTAGAATAAAAATGTCTGTCATCCAATTTTAATATTCAGATCAGTTACTTTTAGATAGGATAGTTACTTTTAGATGTTGGTGAAATCGGCCCTTAATAGGCAAACAGGCATACGGCCCACCTGATAATAAGTAGTTACCGCAGCCTATGGAGGCCTGCAATACCACAACTATCACGAGCGCGTTGCCGCCCCTGAAGAAATTTATTCACACCCTTTTTGAAAGTTTTCATGATGTAGTCACTAGGAAAAACCGAGACAGGGAATTCATTCCATAATCTGAGCGTACGCGGTAGAAAATGTCTGTGCAAGCGCACTATACTATCCCCGACACTTTAGATTCTAGGGTATAAGGATGAACTACCTACTAACTAACAGTTGATGGCGAGAGGTACGGTGATAGAAGGTGATTATAACATCTATTTTGTGACACTACCAAAAGGTGCTTGACAATAACTCCGACTGGTTACTTACTGTCCTTTCAAACAGACCGGCTTGGAGAGGAAAGCCAAATTTGTATCACGTTTAAATAGAAATTTTTAAATCATTGTATTAAAGTTTATTTATACATTTCTTTTGTATTTAGGATTATTTTCAACAAAATTGAATGTAAAAGTAAACCTTACTCCAACAATTCAAAATTCCTATTTATATAAAAATCTACTTTCTACTTTGAGCCGGTCTGGCGCTATACGGTGTGTCAGGCGGGATCTCGCTTACGCATTTGGATGGTATTAAAGATGTGATATGTTCCATAGTCTATAAGTTCATTTAGTTAATAAAGGAAACATTTTTGTTTGTAAATTGACGATTTGAAGAAAATAATGCAGGCCACGTTACTTCTCAACTTCGCTTTGGAATTGTGGTAAACTTAAAAAGGTAAATGGACGTCATTAAGTGATATTTATATCCTATATTGAAAATAAACGTTTTCATTTCAAGCCGAGGCCGGCACCAATATTTAAGATCGAATAAACTTAATAATCTCAGCATAATTATTGTTCGGGTTGCCGAAACTAAGTATGTTGATGTTAAATGATAAACTTGTTATCTGATAAAACTATATTTTGAACCACACACGACAATTTGCAACAAAAGTAAAAAGATGATTTATGATAATGAGTAACACGGCGGCGCTCTTGATGACCGATCGCGAACTGAATATGAAATGCAATGAATTTATGTGAATTACGTGAAAATGCTGACTTTGAACGATTCTTAACTCGTGCAATTATTATATAAATAATTATTAAATATAATGTGACGTTATCAAACAGTATCATTTACTTTAAAGAGTTTTTGTGTGGTTTTCGTATCGTCCATTGAATGTGAATTTAACTTTGGTTTATCAAAGTGTCTCTTTTAAAATATTTCTATTATTGTGATGTCTTTTAAATAAACAAAAAATCAATAATTTGTCATTATAGCCTATTATATAGCCTATTATTTATTTGTGAATATAGCCTTAACTTAAGTGAAGTGACAATTATAAAGTGAACTTACCTCTTTCTTAGCTTCTTCAAGTTGCCTTTCAGATTCTGCTCTTTCTAACTCTTGATTCCGTTCTAGTTCTTGTTGCTTCTTAATTTCTTCTTTTGCTCTGAAAACGACACGCCCTTTTAATAAACAATATACGAGTAAATCGATTTTATTTGATATGTTATATATGATTGTTACAAATGTGCTTTGTGCCCAAGCCAAAAATAGCTATATTGTGCGGCAACATCCGGATGATTTTACCCGACTGCGACAGAAGGAGGCTTATGTTTTTTAAGAGTATGTATGCAGGTATGTATAAATATATAATTGTTTGGTACGCTCTGCAGTCTGAACGGCTGTATGGATTTTAGCTTGCTTTGTCGTTAGATTCGTTTTGACTGTGATAGTGGGTACATCAAAATAAAAATGCGGATTTTTATTGGGGGGTTTTCATTTCCAAATTCCACAGAAACGCAGTCGGGATTTTATAGTTTTTTTTTAAATACCGTTATCTTGTTATTAATTGACTTTGGATTATTTAAGCCACACTGCCTTTCAAGTGTTCCATAAAGAGTAAAACCGTGTCGCATAAAAATTGCCAATTTAAGCGGACCTTTAAAAGCCTTTAAAAGCCAGCCGAGATTACTAGCCAGCTTCGAGGTTTCGCTACATCCTGCAATAATTTCATATTTCTCCAAGTTCCAAAGTGATAGCCTGATCCTTATAGTCTTACAAGTAGTAAACAAATAAATAAATAAGAGAGGTAGGACGTTTTGTAAGGAGTAGTCCGTCTGGGGAACTACCTCCACCCTACAGAAGACCGCAGCCAAATAACACTGAACCCTGTGATGCAGTGTTGTGTTCCTGCTGGTGAGTAGGGTCGCCAGGATCCACAGGGATCGTTGTGCTGACAGCGGACAGGTCGGCAACGCGCTCGTGACATCTCCGGTGTTGCAGGCGTTCATTGGCTACGGTAACTACTTACCGTGGTACTTACGGTGGGCCGTACGCCTGTTTGACTACTTAGTTTTATAAAATAAAATAAATATTGGTTGTCTGTAAAGTCGGTTTACGGATGTTAGTTTGACGTGACAACGTCAAACATTACAGTAGTATAATACACATGATCATGCCTCTCTCTCGTTCGTGCCGTATGAGCCAATGAGCGTAACGGGACAATGACGTCATCTTTTTCGTGCATGCAGCCCGTAGTATCGAGTTATTACACTTTGTCACGTCAAAAAATTACCTGTCGGCTTCAAGGCTTTGTTAATACGCTTCATCCTGTTCTAACTTTACTCGCTATCAAGCGTCGCGTTCTATTTCAACTGCGAAGGCCTAATTCTTAAAGATTGCAGTTTTTAGGAAGTTGTTTTCAGCCTGAGGGAATAAACAAACTACCTGTCAGCTTCAAGGCTCTGTTGATACGCTTCGTCCTGTTCTAACTTCACTCGCTGTCGAGCGTCGCGTTCTCGTTCCACTCTCACGTCTTCGTCTCGTTGGGACGCGAACCTTTCCAACGCTTCCATTAAACCGCCGAGCAGTTCCGACACGCCTACGTTACCTGACGACAATACACAATAGTTATTCGTTTTAGTATTTTTTTAAGTCCCAATACGAAGAGAACATGCAAATTTTCATGTTTCTCTATTCGCTAGAACTTTGACCGCAAGTAATTCTAAGCTTTGAAACATGTTTTGTAGGTTTGTTTGGTCAATGCTGGCTTTCTTAAAATTTTAAAATAAATCACTTTAACCATTAAAAAACGTGATAAGAAATGATATCTAAAATTATTCTCTGTGAATATATATCTGGGAAAAATGTTTGAATATGGTCGATTCTGTTTTGGCTATATCATGAAATGATCAATTCTACGTTTAGGCCACGACATATACATTGGAAACTTAACATTAGGAAAACTTGGTAAAAGGGTTCTATTAATAAAAAATATATCTCCGTGTTAGAGCGCACTTGCATGATGATGCTGCGTATTGTCATACTACCAATGTAATCTCACCGTTGATGACTGAATATATCTCCGTTTTAGAGCGCACTCGCATGATGATGACTAGCGCGGGCAGCCTGTCCATGGGGATGCTGCGTATTGTCATACTACCAATGTAATCTCACCGTTGATGACTGAATATATCTCCGTGTTAGAGCGCACTCGCATGATGATGACTAGCGCGGGCAGCCTGTCCATGGGGATGCTGCGTATCGTCATACTGGCGACGGGTCCCAACGCGTTCGCTACTGACGTCAATAACCTATAAAAAAATAAAAATTAATTAAATCTGGTAATATGACCGCGATATAACATATTACTACTGGCTATAATCCTTTTAATAATATGTAAGATATAAATGAATAATCATACATTCCATTACAACAGTAGCACTCCTGGAGTGCTTTGTGATCTATGAAAAGTGCGACTCGCAAAATTGGCGAGACGAATAATTTTTGTTCTATATATAATATAGAACTATTTGCATACATTTGTTTCATAAATTTAAAAAATTGTAATATAACAACAATCTCACATGTTATTGTTGTATCCCAGCCGCATACTATGAAGTTGGTCGCGAGCGTTTGAAGCACCGCTTCGCATCCCAATAGTTGTGACAAAATTAGTTTATGAAGGAACTATGATAGACTATATATAAATATCTCCTAAAATACTTAGTAAATGTAATATTACAACAATCTCACATGTTATTGTTGTCCGGATGCGTGAGATCCCAGCCGTATACTATGAAGTTGGTCGCAAGCGTCTGAAGAACCGCTTCGCATCCCAATAGTTGTGCGCAGAAAACGTTTGACAGTACTGATTGTTCGTGGTGAAGGTATAAGCCTAGTAGTTTTCTCTGAAACAATAATAACATATTTAGTTGTTATTTCAAATTTCTTTCATTACAAACTATTTAATCTGATCAATATTGAGAACTGATAGTACAATGTGACGACTATGACGCAGATACGGTAAATAACCAACGCTACGAAAAACACACATTGACGAGCGTGCGTTCGCGACCGAATCCTAGTAGTAATAGGTATCGAGCTCGCCGCTGTTGTATGGAGTGTCCGGGGTGTGGCTTAGTTTATACTTTTTTTCCATTATGGCTTTTACTTTCGTATTTAGCCAGTAAAAAGTTTTTTAGTCAAGCGAGTTTTGACTAAAAACTGACTTTACTTGAAAGTCAGTAGTTAAGTCAACTCTGAAGAATCAGGCTAAGTGAAGTGGTAGAAAAATTGCTTTTGGCAACAAGCAGCAAAATCACATAAATCGAACACATTATCACTTTCCAATCACTAACGCTTGTTCTCGAACCCATTGTGAAAAAAGTTTTATGCACAAACAAAAATTATTATCCACCACTAAGAAAACACAAATTTTGGAAAATAAAATCTTCTGAGTTTCCCGCAAAAAGTCTAGTTTATATGTTGTTTCTGATTTGATCAGGGAAGATTTCATCAACATCGTTCCTATTTAAGAGTAACTAATCTATTATGGCATTCTAGAGACTGATTCTAGTCCTTGTATCCGAATTATAAATGGTTCTCAGTTACAACAGTATATGAAGTTTACATTTCACCACACAGTTAACCCGAGAGGTTAACTGTGTGGTGAAATGTAAACTTCATAATAAGAGAGTAAATTGCGTCATTGTCCTTGGAATAAAACTTATCTGACATAAATAAGCGAGACCAGTACCTACTGAATTTAAATATTTAGCTTTTTGAGGCACCCTCTTACATCGAATAGGGGAACTAAATCTTTTTATTAGGCAATGGGACCCCGTGGTGCGAGTGACATACCTCTTTGGCAGGTTTGAGACAGGCCTCCTTGATGGCGTCCTGTAGGGTTCCCTCGAAGAAGTTGGGCGTGTTGGGTCCGTACCGTGTACGGAACCGCGCCGCGAACTCGATGCAACCTAGCGCTTCGTCTTCCACGTGTTCCGACACTGTAACAATTGAAGTATCATTCGAAACGATTAATTATACCGCAAAAATTTCGTTTCATGAATAAATTTGGATTTCACATAAACATCATTTTGTCTCTGCCTATACCTACAGGAAACAGGCGTGATGATATATTTGTATATATTATTTTAATTATCATTGCGTATGGTATTTATTCTGCATGGATCAAACATCTATGCTTTTTAACCAGCTTTTAGTTGGTGAATATATGTTTTATACTAAGATAAAAGTATTGTAATATATATAATCAAGATTGGCATATTAATCCTTTGGCATTATTAACGTAGATAAAAAATATCCTAATAAGCGGCAAATATTGCAACATCAGCTAAAAAAAACAATGTTGGCCACTAACACACCTCGAGTCATGTTCCAATTGGTCTAGTTACCTGTAAAACAGTAGCGGAGGTCGGACGGCAGTCACTCCATGTTATAACCAGTGCCGCCAAATTGTCAAACAATTTTTTTTCTACACGTCCCCTGAGTCCTAAATTGCTATTGAACTATTGAGCATAGTATTTGCGAACACTAGCAATATAACTCACTGAGCGGCTGCAATCTCTCCGTGTTCACGAGGTCAACGAACATATCGTCGTCTGCCGTAAACACGTCTCCTGAATCTTCAATCTCTTCTACCGAACTGTTTTCACTGTCCGAACTCTCCACTATTATCTGTTGACAATTATATGACATTAATGAGGGGCTTTCGATAACAGCTGGTTATAGTTAATGTTCGTCCATACTAAGCTTATCTGTAATGGTAAATGTAAGTGGAAAAAAATATATAAAACATAATATTATAAGTGCGAAAGTCAGTAAATCCGTCTGTTACGATATCACGGCCAAACCGCTGAACGGATTTTGATGAAATTTGGTATAAATATAGTTGAAGACCTGGGGTCAAACATAGGCTACTTTTTGACGATAACGGAGCTGCGAGAAACAATTGGTAGCCCTATAACTGATATAAAAATTCTGTCTACACAAAAGGCTTACCTCATAGCTAATAAAGAAATTTTAAGTCAAATGATAAAGATGTAGTTGTTCTAAATTCCTTTCAAGCTAAGGTAAGTACGGCTTTTAACATTTCTCAACTAGTCATGTCAAATCCATACTTAATATTATAAATGCGAAAGTCTGTCTGTCTGTTACGTTTTCACGGCCAAACCACTAAACAGATTTTGATGAAATTCGGTATGAATATAGTTAGTTGTTAATGAATGATAATAGTGTATGGTCTTTCAAAGAAAGAAAGAATATGTATCTATTGGCTATTATAACAAGAATATAGTAAACTCGTTAGGGTAAGAGTAAACAAATGAGGGTAGGTCAAAAAATGTCACCATATTTTACAAAGCATACAATCGATAACCACGTCACAGGATTATTAATAGTACCAAAGTACAGGACGGACACTCACTCCCTCCCACCCGAAACAGATACCGCACCGAGCCGCGCATATTTAGGGTAAAAATCGAGATCAAAACAACGCAAGGATGACACTTCGGAGCGCGGCCGCGACACACAACTATGACACAGACACGGTAAATCACCAACCCTATGAGTGACACACACACTGACGCGTGTGTAGTGTGCGTACACTACCGAATCGTAGTAGTAGTAATCTCGGCTCTGTCGTATGGAGTGTCCGGGGTGTAACCGGTTGACTGGAAGTGATCTATATGGGATAAGTCCGCCGTTGCATTTATTTTTTAAGTTTTGTATTTGCTGTAATGTTATTTTCTGTGCAATAAAGTTATTACAAACAAACACGTTACGGTACTTACTCTCTTGTACTCCTTTTGCCTGGTGGTTGGGGCACGTTTTACAGTCAGTTCGTGTTGCGGCAGTTCGAGCCCCACCATCGCTAGAACTGTGTCTTCTAGTCCTGTCACTGTAGGCCAGCCTGTCCATTGCTAGAAGTAATAACAATTTTAGACATTAAACAAAACTATTTTAATACGATTTCTTATGTTTTCGCGATCGTTACACATTAAATAAAACTATTTTTTAAAAAATGTTGGAAAAGTATTTAATGATGGGTTAAATTATGAAAAGCTAAGCATGCAACCGGGAAATCACTCAGATGAGAGACAAAGAAACCAACCTGATGCCTCGCAGGTATGTCTGTTAGGGAGTAGATATCGTTCTTGACTTCTTGCACGGTTTTCGTGCCCGGGTATGTGAGCGTGTATTCCTTGTCATCGTGTTTAACATGGAGGACGTATGTAGCTGTGAGTCGCTCTGCAACTCTGCCAAGAAAAAAAAATAATGTTAACAAAGTAAATATAAATGATGTTAAGGATACCACGTCAGACGCCGAAAGGCGGTTCTGAAAAATTGTCGACACCAAGGTGTACCGGGTCAATTAGCCATTTAAACCACTCGAAATGACAAGCATTTGTCAAATTATTTTGCGTGCTTCCGCCACCAGTTAGTTCATGCAAACTATTTCCGGCCGGTGGCGGAAGCACGCAAAATAAATTCGGTAAGTACTTGTAACTTTACAATACTTGTAACTTTACAAAGTAACGCCTGAATCACACTCGAAATTAATCTGAAAATAATTTGTTTTTCTAAATAAGCCAAAACCGACTTTTCTTGATTACTGTGGCCAACGAGAAAATATTCTGAACCCAAAAGTTTAAACAATAGGGAACATACATAAGGGACTAAATATAATAAAACAGAATTACGGATTAAATAAACATTCAAACTTAAATTCAAAATGGAAGTATAACATTGCTATAAAGACTTTGAAATACCTATCTGCCAAAGTAATTATCAGTTGGTCGTTGCAACAGTCAGTTGGGTGGGACACAAACATGTTTTAATAGTGGTAATTATTTGATAATGACTTGTACAAGCTTAAATAAATGTGATGTTCCTAAGTTATGTTGTATTTATTTTGTGAGTGTTATAATAATCAAAAATCTGATTTTAATGTCTCATTAAGACACATGTATAACAAGAAATGATTAGGTAGGTAACATCTATAGTAATGACCCACTTTTTTTCTAGCCTTTTCACTTTTTAGACCAAAATGTATGATGTCATTTATGCAGCTCCGCATGCGTCAAAACGTACCCAATGCTCGACCAGTCTTGAAATCTCTTTCAGTGACCCCTAATCTCTACTCGGACTCGACTCAGCAAGTGTGAATCGTACATTATCATACCAAGAAGTATAGTATAGTATACTCACTCATCATCAGCCAGCACTTGATCAGCCGCTTTCAACCGTAGAACAGCGTTGGGCGGTAACCCCAAACTGCCCAGTTGGGCGGTGGCCGTGGCCCGGGAACCGCCCAAACCGGATATCTGTTGTCTGCACACGGGTATCCCGCATACTGATTGTAATCTCTTCTTCAAATCACCTATAGGATTGAGGATTATTGGAAATAATAAAAAAAAATCCATACATGTAACATGTACAAAAATACAAGAATGTTTTTATCTTTCGTCCAGGAGTGTTGTATAGGGACTCATGTGGATATGGTAATTTTATTTATTTATTTAATTATAGACAGGCAGCTGTTACAGCTGATTTCTATCAAGCAGTGTCTAGTAATTTCACAAAATTAATGAAAAACTAGTCGAAAACTCTTCAAATGGCCATGGGTGGATGGCCCTATGAGAAGCATACTTTATTTTTGTTTTTTTCAGTTTCGTTAGAACATTGCAGGCTTGATTCAGCAGGAATGAATGATTGTCTAATACTAAGCCGTTGATCCCGGCTGCCATTTGGTGGTTCCGAAAAACTTTGACACCAAGGTGTACAGGGTCAATTGCCATTAAACCCAATCAGTATGAATTAATGACTGGTTATGATTATAAAGTCTCTAGTGTAAAAGTGTAATATGTAAATAGTACTTACTGACTGTCGCTACACCGGACATTTTGATTTCGTGTATCTTATTATTACAGTGGACTTGCAGCTCTACCATATCTGAAGAATTAATCCTAGGCGATGAGGTGGAAGCTTGGTTATTGTCTTCTCGATCTGTGAAATTACAAATTTTCATGTAAATACATATAAGTATTACTTAGTTGCGGGGCCTGCATTTCCTTAGTAACAAAAGTTTGATTTAAATTAAGTATGACGATAGGAATTTCAAGTTTTTTATTTACTATAACTTTATTGTACCATATTTAATTTAAACATTGTACTTTTGTACAATAGGCGGACTTAATATTAAAAGCATTCTCTACTAGTCAACCATAAGGAGTAACAAAATTTGTGCAGCACAAAAAGTATACTAACTTATGAAAATAAGAAACAAAGCCGAATTGAAAGAATTTCAGGAAACTATGCAGTCAAAGGCAGTGGATTATAAAACCTTTCATTTATTTTTAGATTAATATAATACGAGGGTCAAACTGAAAGTTCTTAGAAAATCAAAAACTGAGCACACTGGCAAGTTATTCCTTTTATTACATCTTTTCAAAATAGTGTCCTTTTACGTCAATACATCTCTGCATCCGATGGAACCACTGAGAAAAGCACTTTGCCCACTCGTCTTTAGGGGTCTCTTCGACGGCGTTTTGAAACTTATTCCTCGGCGTCCATAAAACGTTTTCCTCGAAGTTTTTCTTTTATTTTCGGGAATAAATAAAAATCGCAAGGTGCGAGGTCGGGGCTATATGGCGGGTGACCTAGTAATTCCACGTTTGATGTCGCCAAATAGTCGATCGTTCGCCTGGCGGTGTGCGACGAGGCGTTGTCGTGGTGAAGGAGGATCCTACTGCGAGGTCGTTTCTCCCGAACTTTTTCCAAGACAAGTGGCATTCAATTGTTAGTATACCACTCTGCAGTAACTGTTTTTCGATCCTCTAAAACAATGGTCGCGTAATGTCCGGTCCTTCCGAAGAACGAGGCCACCATCTTTTTTTTCCACGCTTCGACCTCTCTTCACTTTAGTTGGCAACTCCTCGGAAGGAAACACCCACTGAGCAGACTGTCTTTTGGTTTCGGGATCATAACAGTAAATCCAGCTTTCGTCACCCGTAACTATGTCAAACACAGCATCTGAGTCACCTCCGTTAAATCTTTGAACCATTTCACGGTACCAATCAACACGACGGATTTTTTTGGCCTTGGTCAAATCGTGAGGTTTCCACCGGGCACAAAGCTTCCTGACCGCTAAATGTTCATGCAGGATTTTGTGCACTTGGCTCATACCGATGCCTAAACTTGCCCGAATCTGCTGAAAGGTCACTCTTTTGTCAGTCTCTATCATACGCCACACAACACTGATGTTATCTTCAGTCGTCGCCGTAGAAGGCCGTCCCTCACGCTGATCATCGGTGAGATTAGTGCGACCACGTTTGAACTCATTAAACCAGTTGTAAACAGTGGCACGAGATGGGGCTTCATCATGAAAGGCCAATTGAAGTCTATCATAACTTTCTTGTTGACTTAAATGACAATGAAAGTCATAAAAAATCATTGCACGAAAATTTTCTCGCGTTAAATTCATGCTGACGTGACACAGACAATTTCCAATTTGCCGCCAAATCGTAAAACAAATGACAAATTAATAAAATACATACTCAATAATATTGGCAGAGTTCTATTTTCAAAATTTAAACTTATTTTTTTAATAAACTGTTTACAAGTGGTCAGTTCTAAAGACTTTTAGTGTCGCCCTCGTATTATAATATTTCCATAATCCTTTTTACTATAAAGAAAGTAGATTTACATTTGTTTCATAATCTGGTGTTCTAATCTAAATATTTTGGCAAAAAATTGTTCAGCTTATCAGTCTGTACATGAATTAAAATTTAGATAATCAATAATATACTATCGGCTCGGTTTTATCCCCTACGCTGTTTCTTCTGCATATCAATTGTACGAGCTATATTCGTACATTTTTAATTTTTATAATATTTTCACAATTTCATCGCAATGTATCAAGCACTGCGTATTGCTGACGCGGCTCATTTGTACTTATTTAGTCATTGAAATAAATTAGTGTGCAACTTACACCCAACCGGACTGGTTCTTATCATTTTCAATACCTTTCCGATATCACTTACATATCATTATCATATCAATCTATTTAAAGTGTAGTTTACCCCTACATCAATGACATGCTTTCTATCGATGATAGCATTGATTGTTATGCGGACGACAGTACTGGGAGTACTCATTACTCTGGCCGTGCAAATATTCCTCGATCCGTCGTGGAAGAGAGTCGCGTAAAATTTGTGTCCGAAACCGAGATCGTTTTGGAGAAAATTCCTGGCTGGGGACGTAAGAACCTAGTCAACTTCAACCCATCTAAGACACAAGTGTGCGCATTCACCGCACAAAAAGGCTCCCTTCGTTGATGGTCCTCAATTCCTCGGCTCTCCTCTTTCCATATCAGACAAGTTTGGAATTCTTGGCATCGACATCTGCAGCGATGTCCAGTATTATAGTCATTTAGAGAGCAAGGCAAAAATGGCATCCAAAAAGCTCGGAGATCTCAACAGGGCAAAGCGATTTTTCACGCCGCAGCATAGACTGCTCCTATATAAGGCGCAAGTGCGGCCACATATGGAATATTGTTGTCACCTGTCTTCTATCTTGCATAAGGGGTCCTATACCAAGGAAGCACGTCAAACCTCTGGGTTCTTTTGTACTTACCCCATTGCCTTACTCACCCACAGCAGGGTTTCTGAAGGACTGCATGAGCTTCAGAACATCACCTGGAGCGAAGTGGCTGTAGTCCTCTAGTTTCGGATACGCTGTTCGGAAAAGGTCCATTCGCTTGCTAGCCACAATGACACAAAATGTGGCCTATGAACACCTCTGCCTCGGCACATGCTCTGAATGTCAGCTTAAGCCCTTTGACTCAATACAGAGACGCGCTGTCAGAATTGCCAAAGATCCCGTGATTATAAGCGGTATTGAGCCTTTGAGTCTCAGGAGAGACTTCGCTTCGACCCCCGCTTGTATAATGGGCTATGCTCAGAGGAATTGTTTGACATAATACCAACAGCCACTTTTTACCATCGCACCTTTCGCCATCGTCCAGGATTTCATCCATCCAGTTCATGGAATGAACTGCCATAGTTTTTTCTAGTGACTATAACATGAGAGCCTTCGAAAAGGGCGTGAAAAAATTCCTTCAGGGTCGGCAACGCGCTCGTGACATCTCCGGTGTTGCAGGCGTTTATAGGCTACTGTAACCACTTACCATCAGGTGGGCCGTACGCCTGATTGCCTACTAGTATATAAAAAAAAAATTGGTATTATTTTTGTTGTATTGTAAATCCAAAAAGAAAAAAATATTGTGTAGTCTAATAAAAAGTTTTGTATTGTATTTAAATTAGGGTAATAATCTTGAGTATTAAGATAAAAGGTTTTACGTCAGTAAGTGGTAATTTTCTTGTTCATATCTTTTTTCCACCAAACTATCTTTCTGTTTCTACTATTGGTTGACTGGAAAAGAATGCTCTTAGCATGAAGTCCACTAATTATTATAGATATTTGTATTTGTGGAACTATAAAGTTTTAGTAAATAAGTGAATATATATTTGAACCTGTCCCAAGAATTGGCCTATCAAATACTAAAACACATTTTTTCAAGCCATCAACAAACTTTAGCTTCATAATAATAATATATTATTAGTAGCTGAAGAAGAGTAGGAGGTTCTCATTGAAGGGTACACTCCAAAAACATCTGCTTATAGCTTGATACATAGCTGATTGCCAATAAACTAAAAAAAAAAACAAATAGCTTTATTATACCATAGATTAAGGATTGAATGAAGGTGTGTATGTTTGAGTAAAGGACCGTTCAAACTGACGCGAATCCCGCGATAGAAATAAACACATATAGAAGTGTCATTAGCGGGCTATTTAACTTTGGCATAAGCTACGGCACTTCTACCGATTCTTATTTCTGTGGGCGTCCCGCAAAATTTTTCAAAAATTCAAATTCATTCAAGCCGGAAGCTATACATGCATCTTACCTGGTGGGTGAGTTTTTGGAGTTATCACAGATATATCGTCATCGATCATCTCTACGTCGTGGGTCTCGTCATTAGGCGGCGCTGAACTGTTGCCGTCCTGCGGCATCACTCGGTTTATGGCAGCCTGAGGAACAAATTTAGAATAAGTAATATCCGAATACTGCAAGACACTTGGATACTGTGAGTTAATACTGTGTGAATCGGAATCGTTTTCAATAAAATTGTAGGCAATAGTTCTGTATTCTTGGCCATCACAGACAAATGTAAACCTGTGACTAAGAATGATGCAAAGTGTTTCACACATTAGGTGTAAATAAATAAGGAATAAATATGATAAAAACTGTATTAAAATACTTTAGTAATATCCGGTTTACATTCAGCTGAAGTTGTGAAAAGTATGAGTATGTACGATTGATTAGCAGTTACTACAAATTTTTCTCATATAAAACATTGCTGAGAGAGCAGTGGGAAGGCTGAGTGTAAATAATTTGTGTATTTTTCTTGAATCAGAATCATTTATTTTGCAGTGTGGTTTCTGACCTAATAGACAGAGTATGGAGTCCACCAAACAGCTTGTCTCATTTGTCTAGGGTCACTCTGATTAGTGTAGATTTGTCTAGGACTATACTTCCATCACTTCTTTAATTTAATCATGCCGCATGACTGTGCAATCCATATCCATACTAAAATTTTATATATGCGAAAGTCTGTCTGTCTGTTAGCTTTCATGGCCAAACCTCTGAATGGATTTTTATAAAAGTTATATCATTGAATACCCGGGGTCAAACATATTCTAGTCTTTGACTGAACTGAGCTGCAGGAAACAGCTAGTCCCCTACAATTTTCACTCTTGTATAAAAGCCATGTATGTGAGATAGAGTGAAGTTTCGAAACAAAACAATGCACAAAATCATATTGACTACAACAAGGTCAGTTTGAGTATTTTACTGTCATCTTTATGCTTATCAAACAGCACTGCTTCATTGTTGTATGCATTAATTCAAGTTCCTAATGTTAATAAACTAGTAAATGTACTTTCCTTATTGTTAGTGATTAGGATTTTTAAATGTCCCTAGTTTTTAAGGTCTAATATACAGCAACTGTATGTTAGTACTGTACACAATATACAGCCACAACTAATCTAATTAAGGTCTAATGTACATATTTGTGTAAACTGATTGTTTAGGCATATGACTATACAGCTTATCCCGACTGGTTGACATAAAACAAAATAAAATTATATTCTAAAGATTTTGAGACAAAGGATAGTAAGAAAAAATATAACTATACTTACAAGCAAGTCCCAGTTAGCTTCATCCAAGTGATATATCGCCTCTGCCACATCTTCTATAGCAGTTATACCCTAAACAGTTATACATCCATTGAAATAAATAATACACATACATTTTTCATTAGTTCCCGCTAAATCATTGCCCTTGCTGCAAGTTTGATACGTAGTTAAATTGACAACATTTACCTTGTAACGTAGGAACTACGATTCAAATAGTCATTGTCTAGGCACAAAGGATGTTTATGGTTATTAATTTTTACTTATCATCAATGAGCTTATCATGTGTTTCATGTAAACAAAATCAACTTTATATGATACAAACATCAAAAATATACCGAATAATGTTAATTAATCTTTCGTGAGCACTGAGTACAAAGAAATAAAGCTGATTTCCTAGTCACTGTTATTGTTAAATTTATAACCTTCAAGAAACTAAATACAGTGGTTGAAGAGTACAGTGAATATTACATTTTGTAAATAAATATCTTTATTACCTGAAAGTTTGCTAAAATTTCTTCTCTGTTCTCTGCCATCCTGATAATATTGAGCTCAAAAAATATTAGAATGACATTTACGATTGCAGACAAATTGACAAATCACTCAAACATTGGTCATAGCATAGACAACTAGAGGAGAAAATTATAATGTTACCATTTTCATCATCAATAAAAACTAAATATCTTGTTTGTCTATGTTTCGTACAGGGGCCTACAAACGATAGGATACGAACGAAGTCATTTAAAGACAGTAGGGTAACCATGGTCTAATAAATCCACCAAAGTGTGAGTTGGTACTTAATGTATTATTATTTATTTCCCCATAACTGCTTTGCGCCGAACTATCTTTTTGTTTCTCCCCATGGTTTCTCCCAATGGTTGACTGGCAGGGGTAGAGAATGCTCTTAGCATTTAGTCAAAGAGCTTCGAAACCGCACACGAATAAACGTTCCTTTCTGAATGCCTTTAGTCCGCTAATTATTGTTATGCACAGAAACAAAATTAGGTTGAACTGGCAAAACGTGTGCCAAAGTTAAGACTCTGCATACTAATTTTCGATGTGCCTTCTCGTTTACTCACTCGCATTTGGATACATTTCCGGATTGATTTAAAATAGGATTAGGTATAATCATGGGGTATAATGATGTCCAGAATCAATGGGCATGCGGACTATCCACAGAAATAATTTATATACATAAGTGCCATGTGTCGGGCAGTTAAGCCTCTCAAGTTTTAACTTTGTATAGAGAGGCTTACCTGTCTTTGGCACACCGTAAACGGCTTTATGGCACTACTACCTAATCTTATTTTTACTGGGGGTTTATCTATCCCCTTTATACCGGTAGGTACTAGTTTTTCACTAGTAAACTCACAGAGATTCTATTTGGCTATGCACGCACACCCTGGCACTCTTACTTGGTTATGGAAGTAACAAGTACCTTGGCGACTGGTAAGGCAGAAAACAATATGCTAGCGACTGTGGTTGCTGAAACTCCTTTTAAGTGAAATGCGTTTTAATTGAATTTGCAATTTTTTTTTTCACTTTTAACAGTTTCCCAGTTCAGGAGCCCTATTTTTGATGTGTGACTCACGAAAATCGGCGAGTCGAATAATTTTTGTTTGTTATCGAAGGATTTTTGTTCTTTTACGAAGGATTTTATTTCGACATTTATTTATGTAAAACATTTCATAAATAGGGCGGCCTCTCCGCTATAGCCATTGCCATAATGACTGGATGTTTAGTTTTCTGTATCGTATAGTGGCCATAAAATAATGTGTTGTAGAAATATGTTATACTTTTAACTTCTCTTGCTTGAACAACTTATACGCTCGAACGCTTCTCATTTATTATAAGCTACTTATGGAACGCACCTCTCTATTATAAATAGTTTTCAAAACTCATGGTAGAGTGGTAGATGCACTCCTACTGAGACTACACCAGACAGGTATAGCCACAGAATAAATAAATACAGCATACCAACTGAAAATATACTTGAGGATCTGTGGTTACTGGTACGGTGCCTGTATGCCTGGCGTGGAAAAGCTGAATAGCTCAGTCGAGAAGCGCGATTACGCGCATGCGCCCTTGTTTGAAACTCGCGTTCGAAATTCAGATCGAATCGAAATAAAGCGCGGGAAAATAGTTGGGGTGAAAAACAAGCGGTAAATATTAAATTTCCATTTACATAATAGTTATTATTTTGTGCGTAAATGTACACGTGAACTTCTAAATAAATATGAGTGAATATAAATTAAAATACCTATGAAAATGTTGATTTTATAACTAGGTACTTTAATAGACGTGCAAACTTTCGGTGAGTGAAGACGAAAATATAAAAAATCTTCTTCTAATCAAAAGTTTTTTCGTCTCTGCAAAAGCATAGTAAGATCGATAATGTTTAAAATTAAGCAAATTTAAGAAAACTTACTCTTATTTTAAAAAATTGTCTTTTAATTAATTTACATTTATTCAACATTGTAAGTTTTTGTAGGAAGTACACCTGAATTAAAACATTTCGATAAATATTTAAATTGTTTAAAAAATCGTGTTTTCCTTGTTGCGTCCTTAGCTTACGCTTTGGAGCCCAGGGTACGTTGGTTCTAGTTTCGGCGGTACTGCTTATATTTAAGTACAAAAGAGCGACTGCCGTCTGACCTCCGTAACCCATTATGCAGGGCAACTAGACTATCAGGAATAAAACCCGAGGTAACACCTAACACTGTCTAATTTTTTATGATGCCTAAATGCATTTGACATAGACATAACGACTGCCATCTATCGATAACAACTGGGACCAACTGTTTGACGTGCCTTCCAAATTCCAAAGCACGAAAGAGCTCGAGATAGAAAATGCCACTAAAAATGCGACCAATCCAATACGGGATGCGTCTCGCCATCGTTTGACGCGCTCTTTCGCTGCATTTGAGGACATTTAAAAATTTAACAATTTAAGATAGACAAAAAATAAAAAAAATCGGGTTACCAAGCGAAAATGTCAATAACAATAATGATATCTTTCCGGCAACTTATCTAGGGGTCACTGATTCGTACATAGATTTAAAATATAGGTACCTATGTTTCATATATTGCTAAGAGAAATAGACAGATAATGGGATCTATAGTTACTCTTATCATTCGTGGTCTACTTTAGGTGTTCGTATTTATGATCTGGAGGTGGCTTCGTATCCTACGATAAACCAATTTTGTTTAGGAGCGTTGTTTCCATTCTTATACTGCAGAAAAATCACATCTTTGTATTACGAGTATTAGAAAGATGATTCAGTGCTTCGGAAGACACATTAAATCCGGTTCCTATCATCTGGTGGCCGTTAAATAAACTACGGTAGAGGGTGAAAACCGTTTTCGTAAAACTGTATGAGCCTTCATTTAAATCAAATTGTTTTTAAGATTTTGTATAATTTAATTATCAAGTACTATGTGTTATGTGATCAGTGTCTTATCACTATGTATGTCTTTCTTTATTGTGTGATAATTCTTTTAACTAAGTATTTGTTGTTTCTATTTCCTACAGGTTCCAAACATGGCTTTCAGAGCCATGCACCCGAGTGCCCTGGCGCTGCTGGTCTTGGCAACGATGATCAGTGGTCTAACAATGGATGAAGGTAAAATACATTCTATAATGAGCTCTCTATCAACCCTTCGTTTTTTTGCATCAAATACGGTTATTACAGTTGTATAAAGAAGAAAAATTCTCTAGCCATATTCTACTAATACTCTGTACCTATGCGGTGTAACATCTTAATAGCAGAGTCTGTCACACATTATACTATAATTCAACGCTAAACTTTGTAAGAATTTTCCTATAGGTACGTGATAGATTTATTTATCAATAAAGTTTATATTAGAGTTTCGAGCGTTCGAACAAATTACATTCGTATAGATTAATGAATACTATCGCAGATCGTGGCCACTGGCAAATGTGAATTAGAACTTCGTAGGCACATCGAAAGTTGGTAATTAACACAACAGTTAACTAAAACTGAATGTTGTTCTATTTCGGTCCTCATTAGTAGAGGAGCTGGGATAGAAAACTCAAGAATACGGCGCGGCATAACCAATGTTATTCCGGTGGCTGCGTGCTTGTCGTCGTGCTATTTTCGCTGGAAATCTTTTTTTTTTTTTTCATATGAATGGATGGTAGACTGCGGACATGAATTAGTGTCTTTTCATTTTTCAAACTTCCATATACTGGAATTCTTATGTTATTTATAGTTATAAAGTAATTTGTTGGAATCAATATGGAACATAAGTAAAACTGACGTAGATAGATACAGGAATTGAAATATCATGAAAATATTTATCCTGTGTACCTTTATCACATAAAGCACAGTATATAAGTTCCCTTCATTCTGGTTCATCAATTTAATTTCCATCACCATTTTCCTGATTTCATAAAACTCCATTGTATCTCTTGATTCTCTTTCTGACGGCTAATGTAACTGATAAATAATAGTTTCATGATAAAATACCTACCACGCTGACGGCGAACAGCGTCGAAAGCACAAAACTTGGGAAAAGTAGGAGTTTGTTTTGTTGCCAAACTCATAAGTTTTTATCCGGCCTTTGAAGAACGCATACCTATTCACATTTCTATGTAGAAAACTATAAAATACAAAATTAGCATCTTATCATGATGTCGAATCTCTGTTAAAATGCATTATAATGCATCCCGATATGATCATTCCAAGATAAAACTTTGTTTCATTATTTAGGTAGTATACAAAACTTCTAAATCTATAGCAGAATAATATCTCCTCCTGTGGTCTTCTTCTGTATAAACTGTAGTGAGGTTGGTTAGATGTGTCACAAGTTAATAAAAATAACTGTGCCGTAATATTTTTTATTACTATAACATTTGCATCATACAAATTAAAGCGACCGAATTTGATGTCAGTGTATTTAATAGGTGCCAGAGGCCGAAATCGTAAATGAGGTTCATGTATAATAGATATCCATTCTCTCATTACTATGTAATGTGTAGGAAGGAATTCGACATAGTACTCTATTGGTGTAGCCTTATACATTTATTATTATCAAAATATGTTGAGTTGGGATTTTACATCTCACAGATCATATTTTTTTTCTTTTATTTGAGCTGCCTGTTATCAGCTTATCCTTTATTTGATGGTAGGTACTGATTATTGTTTCGCCCCACTCAACCATCCGACTATTTTAGTTAAATTTAGTTTTAGTGATCTATGTCTTATCTTCTTCGTTGTTTTCTAAGTTTTATGATTAAGAAGACATTTAAGCATTAAAGTATGTTTTGTGTTGTGATTTATTTTGATGTCGGTAGGCAGATCTTTGGTTTCACAAATGTATAATTTAGTTAGCATTGTTTTCCATGACACTTCTACTTGATCACGTGAGCGAAGCCGCGGGTAACAGCTAGTTATGAAATATATGTAGAGTTGGGATTTTTTCAGGGCTTTGACATTGCAAAGTTCTTGTATAGTCTCGCTTTCATTATAGGTATGCCTAAGTACATTATATGGAATTAACAACTTCCCGATTCTATGCCCCCTTACTTTGAGGTTGCATTCAAAGCTGCCAAAACACTGTTTCTTGATTTATTGAACTTTTACCAGTTGACACTTATGATTTTTTATAATTTAATGTACGGCTTTGCCTTTCTGACGTCAAATGACTTTCAGCTCTATGACTATGTCAAAAATGATATATGAAAAATGGAATTTGGGTTTCATTAGTTGATTTTTAATTAAGTCAAAGCAAGAGAATGGCCTACATGTCAACACTTCTATAATCTTCCTAGTTATGCTTGTGTTTGCTCTACATTGTCAAAATTAGTCTAAACTAAATTATGGAAAATCACCTAATTAGGCCCGTAACTAAATATTGCGATGTCAGTCTATCCAATTAACATCCTGAAGGCGCCATACATTATTCAATACTTTATGCTTAACTTACACGAGCTTAGTAATAAGCGTTACGAAGCAACCAAAAGTTACTGCATAACTTGTTTCAATCAATGTTTGATAGTGTGTATCTTGTGAATTTTAGAGATCCATCAATATCGGTTTTTAACTTATGAATCAAAAATAAAAATAATTTGTGTCGTCTGATAGTTTGGGACACGGTCATATGTGCACTATGCAATATGCACTGTGCTGTGCATCGTGTAGCTATACGTAATAAAACTAAAATTTTAGAAACAGCTTCAGGTAAAAATGTTAAAGCTATTTTATCTGATTTTGATCTTTAGGATTTAAATTTAAACTTTTTAAATCAGCACAAATGCTGCCAACACTTATATTTGGTAGCTTATAGCTTGTGTAGATAGATACACTTCCAGTGATAAGTGTTAAGCTCTTTGTAGTTGCAAACATGGCTTCATTGTCTACATCTATATACCTTGTTCTCGTCCTATCCTAAACAAACCCTGGCTAATCTATTGGTCACACTTAGTTTGCGACATGGCAGTAAGTGAGCACTTTTCATCATTTAGAGACTGGGCTGGCGTTTGTCGACGACTTCTTTAAATAAGGTTTCTCTTGATAGATACATCTCAGGAGATGAGTAAACTTGTTAGTAATTAATACGAATAAAATACAAACACCTATAGGATTGTTTATCATTTTTAAAAACTGTAGGGATCTTTTTAGTTCTACTAAATAACGAGAGAATATCGAGCACTATAGTTAACTCTACCGAGTCGTCGCCCAAACACCTTAGAAAAAATTTAAACCGAGCGACTATTACAACTTGAAATTACAACAAAATTACAACTTAAAATGGTAAAAAACACCTGATGACCTAATTTCTCAGCTCAGTTTTCCAATATGTTTACAATTTGTACGCTTTTAAGAAGAGCGTGTCCCAAGATCATAATGATGCAGGAATCTATTTATGCAAAGTGTGGTCCACGCAAAATGAGTGAGTCAAATGATTTTCGTTCGATATCGATTGATTTTCATTTGAAACATGAGTCACTTATGTCAAAAATAGGCCTCTTGATTAAACTAGTTTTGTAATCATAAGTGTATAAATTACTTTATTTTCATCGCTTGTGCTCATAAATTGCATTGATATAATACCATGCCAAAAATCGATGGATCAGAAGTCAGTGGGTCAGGGGACATATGTTGAAGACATTCCGATTTGCGACCATATTGGTTGACTTGCGTAAGTTCTGTACTGTATGTTCTGTGGTAATGGAATATGGTCATGTATGGGTATGGATGGGTCTTCAAGTGTGATGGATATTGGTTACGTTTAGTAAGAGTGAAATCAATATAAATTTATTCTAAGACATCTCAAATACCTAAAAGTACCTATTTAAGTACCTAAATTCTATGTAAATTTCAATCTACATGTCATGTACCTAAATGTTTGAATTCTGCGGGTATAGGTCTTTTGGGATAAATAAAATTCGTACAAAAAGGGCCTTCAATAAATTGCAGGACCCTTTTCTCAGATTTGTGATGATTATTCTTGGTATATATTTTTTCTATCACTCTGTCGCTTATTACCCTATTGGCGACTGAATAGAAGAAAGAGATCCTGAAGGTTAATTTAAGTCAGAAATTACGGGGGAAAAATTGGAAATTGGTTCCCTTGATACAGCCAGGAGAACATCACGATTGGCTTACTGATTACGTTATTTTCGTGGGGGTGGTACTAAGGAAGATAATACTTCACGATAGATTTTCGTATATGAAGGTCGTAGGTTTTATTAGCGACAAAATCGATGCTTTATACAACAAAATCATCTGGGAACACAGCACATCTGCTATTTTTTTAGTATCTTTGAATATAGTTACCATCTGTGGCATAGTTCATGTTTTGTGAATTAAATTAAATTGCCAAGCAATATAAAAGCTTGAAGTTAATTATGAGTGTGGGAATTTTATGATTGTGTTCGCAGATGTTTGACTATTAAATTAAAGTAGGCGACGATACAATATGTTTTGTAGTAGATAGGTACTTATGTATGTTGTAAGGCCTTTATGGTCGTAATCATGTGCTAATAATTAGATAACTTTTCAAATTAGGCAAAACAAGACTTATCTTAATAAGATCTTGTAAGGATAAATAAATGGATATTTTTTTCATATGGTTACGCAAGCAGTTGCAAGAAAGATGGGCGCGCGATTATTTTACACTAGTTATAAAGAATAAAACAAAAATATCTTTCATGTTTTAAAATATTAAAATTCTTATCATTATAAGGAAAATTGCATCAAGTCGACCTGCAGTTCAGCCTGCAACCGTGATATCATCACTTCAATTTAGATTTACCGCTCGCGCCTACGCTTAGATATATTAACGATCTAACGTTATATTCACATACCTAGAAATTCTCGTAATCGAGACGAGAAATATTTACTTACTTTGGGGATTGCTCTGTATGAATTGTCCCCTATATATTTATTTATTTTATAGTGTAGACAATTAAAATAATTTGAAAATGACGTGTAAATTCTATTTTGCGAGCATATTTATCAACAAGCGTTTTCCCGCAGCTCCGCCTGCGTCAAACAGTAACCTATGTTTGACCCCGGGTCTTCAACTATATTCATTTCAAATTTCATTAAAATCCGTTTAGCGGTTTGACCGTGAAACCGTAACAGACATACATATAGACAGACAGAAAGACAGACAGACTTTCTCATTTATAATATTAGTATGGAAGTATGGATATGGATATGATATGACATGTGGATCACGGGAAAAATACCTAATTGCCTTTGGTACATCGTACTCCCAGGGAGAGCACTATAAGGTCATAGTAGCTATATTATGTCAGTAAGATTTAAGTACGCGGGTAAAGGACCGAAGTAGATAATTTAGACTGTAACAAACTGTAGCGTCGAAGAGCGCTGTTTAAGATAACCAAAAAAGGCATCTTGTAATGCAGTGACCTCATAAAGAATTAGCATATTTAGCGAATCATTAGACTGTATCACCAAAGAACTTGATTATAGTAGAAGTCATTGCTGTTGGGACTGCTGATGAACTTGAATTTTTTTAAATCGTTATAAAATCCTTATATCCTAAAAAAATATTTAAGCTACTTTCCACTTAGTAAGGAATTTAGACAACCATATTTGCAATTATTAATTTTTTTATTATAAACTTAAACTTATCTACCTATTTTTACTTATAGAGAAAACAAGTGTCATATAAATGCATCGTAAAAATAAAATGAATACGAACAGTGTTTTTGGATATACAAAACCGGTTTACCAGCCAGCTGATTCTGTTTGGTGTGCTAACCATATTTGGGTGGGTAAGACTTCTCTACCCACGTACATTTCTGCCTTATTTTGTAAGGGCATGGCGTCTTGTCCCATTCCATACCGTTTACAATATGCAACACTATTTTTATTTGAATTATTAGCTCACAAAATCTATGACGTTATCGCCCGTAGGTTGATTGAGGTTACTTGTGACCAGAGGGCTGGCTTATACTTTGCCCAAAAAATCAGCATTGCCATACAACGTGGTAATGCTGTCAGTCTTCTGGGCAACGTTTTGTCGGGACCAAACTTTTTATAACACTTTTATTGTTTAGTTTTAGTTTAGTAGTCATACTAATGTAAGTTAGCTTTAGTTTTTATTTATATTTATAATATTAGGATAATAAATTATATGTCACAAAAATAATAAAATAGTCATTCTCAATAATAATTTTGTACCTATATAATAAAATGTTTTTAAAAATAGGAACTTACTGAAAGTTTAAGTTACATTTAGTATACGGTTAGATTTACATGTAGGTATGTAGGTAATAAATATTGAAAAAAAAAACTTTTCATCCCAAAATTAACGCGTCGCGGATCCGCGTCAAACATTATATACCTACTTACTTACTTTATATAATTCTTTGGTCGAATATAAGACTCGCATATTATATTTTCAGTGAAATATTCGAATGTAAACATGGAGAAAAGTTCCCTCAAAGATACAGCAAGCAATTAGTCCAGTTCCCAGATATAGACGATACAGTTGTCCCAGCGGGAAGGTACAGGAGAGGGACTGAGTAGAACCCCATATAGGGCGTGTAAGGAAAGGTCCACTTTTTGTAGATCCCGTTACGCTGTGTGACATCACCGTTTTACTGCTATGTGATGCAATCTAGTAAATTAAGTTTTTGTAAGAAATACCATTGCAACTTTGTATAAATAGAATACTATAGTATAATCGTTTGATAGTACACCTTAAAATTTTTAATGCCAAAAAGGTTACGTATTGAAGTAACTGGGAGAGAATGCTTTTAGCATTAAGTCCGCCAATTGTAAACTTGTGGTACAATAAAGATTTATAAATAAATAAATAAATAACTGTTTTACTCCGATTTCCAAAATATAGAAGCGTAAGTAATAATAAATTGTAAAATGTACGAGTGTATAAAAATAAATTTCACACAAATTGTTCGTATTATATTTATGTTTATCATTATTTTTCGAAAAGTTAAACAGAATCTACGAGTATGAGTAAAACATAATTAAACGGCTAGTGGATTTACTACTAAAACATTGCTAAAAGCTTTCTCTACCAGTGAGTTACATGGAAACATATTTATACGTTTACATTTATATACCTACCCAATGTATTCATAAGTAATCATAAAGTTATAAATGTCTATTCCAAGACCAATTTTTTAACGTTGAGGATAAAAATAAATCTTCCGATGACAAACGTTGTTTGACTCATGCTTATTTGGCTCATTCCTGTGGGTTAGACATAAATATCTACACTTCCATACTTAATAAACTTATATATACTTATATCCATACTAATATTATAAATGCGAAAGTCTGTCTGTTACGCTTTCACGGCCAAACCGCTGAACGGATTTTGATGAAATTTGGTATGAATATAGGTTAAGACCTGGGGTCAAACATAGGCATTGACGCAGGCGGAGCTGCGGGAAAAAGCTATTTGATAAATTTCATTAACACTAAATTTTCAAATTATATACATAATACGCAGGCAGAGCTGCTGGAAACAGCTAGTACTTAAATAAATTTATACGAAAATAATTAAGCTATAAATTAAACATACCTAGGAATACGTAGGAATATAATACTGCTGAAAGGAATCTTTAAGGCACTATAAAAAATACAGAAGGTGAACTAAATATGTAACCTTAGGACTAATAAAAACAGAAGAAAATAAAGGATAAGACAAAAGCAAAAGTAAACATTTTTAAATGTTTAGAATTAGGCATACTAAATAAGTATCATAGACTACTAAGTAATAGGTATCTTACTGTTGTTTACGTAAAACGAATTAATCTGGCATTTCTGCGTAAAGCAGTTTCCATTGAAACACAAAATAAGAGCAGTGAGTGTAGAGGCCGGTGACACGACACGATTAGCTCACAGCTCCCTTTGTGGTTGTTTTGCTTCGTTATCGTGTCTTACGAGCTTGGTTTTATTCATTTTAAACTTTAAAATTTATAAACAATTGCAAACAAACTGTTTCTTTCTTTCTTTCAACTACCTTGAATAATACCTAACTTTCTTCTAACACCAAATCTTAAGGAAATAAAACATGGATTAGAAATGACTTATTTTATATACACAACTATAGACTTATTAGATAGTAAATTTGAAAATAGGTACTGATTATATATTTCCTGCGCTGCGAATTGATCCTAGATCGAAACACAGAATCAATAAAAGAAGGTAGAGATTTTACCATACCATATTTTCAGGCTGAAGATTATTTAGACACTACTGAAGATTATTTAAACACTACTTAAAAACCATTATTGGTTTTAATATTCTAATTAGAATCATTGTAGCCATCTTAATAGGTCTAAGTGTCGGATAACAATTACTCTACCTACTTACGATAGGTACTAATAGACAAATACTCAAATAATGTTTTTTTTTTATAACCATAGAAAAATGAATGAGCCATTGTTTTAGTATCAGAAGTGCAATGCCGAATGTAAAAATAATCGGGAGAATGAGCCAAAAATACACTATCGAATTTCTTTTGTACAACAATATCTCACCGAATCTACATACGAGTAAGTTAATGTATGTAACATCAGTTTATTTTGTATGACTAACACGAGTGTCGTCTGCAAGATTTACTAAAGTGTTCGCTTGTGAGATGTTGAGATTGAATTTATTCCACATCTGGGAACTTGCACAAAATTGAGTATTTTGTGAAAGTTATTCAATGACCTTTTATCATTTTAAACCCTAGCGGTAGGACATATCGATTTTATATTTTTACTATTTCCACCTTGTACATATGATCCACAATGAAATAAATGATTGATTGATTGATTGACAGACATGTTTCGTTTTGTATGCATGGTTTTGAAAAGAGCTTTTATAATAGAGCTTAGAAAGTTGTTTCAGTTAAAAATAAGATGAACCTGAAATATTCAATCGTGCAAAGTAACTACCAATGCTTTTAAATTTGGCCCTAGACTGCAAGCAACATCAATCTTCTTTTACTGATAAATCAAGTCAGATGACGGCCTTTTCTTGCCTATGATATGGCAAAATAGCAAACAAAAGCAAGATTACGGCGGATAAAGTCGAAACGAAAGGCACCAAAGTAATCCGCCATAATGTCAAACACACAGAATTTTTTAAGCCCTGCGGTTTGAACGTCTGAAGAACGCTTTTGTGTGTTTTAGGAGATATTTTAAATACGCTTACACAGTGAAAATAATACTCGGTTTGTTTCTTCGATTCTAATTGTACCTATGATGCCCGCCCTTTTCTTTCTCAATGATGCCTGAGAATATTCATGATCTCATTTTTGAGGGTATAAGATCATTTATTTATTTAAGCTTTATTGCACAATACAAAAATTTTTACAAATGGTGGACGTAATGCCAAGTAGCTTTCTCTACCAGTCAACCATGGGACCAAACAGAGAAAGAAAAGTTGGCGATAAAGACGAAATCACGAACACACAAGAAAGATAAAATATGATAGGGCTCTCCTGATTGTCTCAGGGAGAGCATTCCATAACTTTGTGGCCTGGAGTAAAAATGATTTTTCCATGAAGACCGAGCGGTGAAGAGGGGTGGCCAAAACCAGGCTGTTGGAAGACCGGAGAGATCGAGAATGGTTAGAGCTGAGAAAACAGAATTTAGATTTAAGATAGTTGGGAGAGTGAGGATTGGTAAGTATAGAGTAGAGCATAAGGAGAATTCTAGCATTCCGACGTTCAGGCATTGGCAACCATGTCAGCTGAGCACGATATGAAGATATGTGGTCATATTTACGTAAGTTAAAGTTAAAACGAATGCAAGATCATTGATGTTGCCTAGATAGTTAATATTTTTTTTTAATGGAAGGGTTAGAAGACAAATTATTATACATTTTAATAATTTTACAAATACACTAGCTGTTGCCCCACATGGCATAATTCATTGACAGATTAGTGATCGTTTAGTTTTGCATTTTCAGCGTTTGTCCCCCTTTTCCCCTATAAGGGATGAATTTTGAAAAAAACCTATTTGAGCACTATGTAATAACATAAAACTGCTGTCCAAATTTCGTTTATAGCTTTTTTGATTTAGGCTGGGCGTTGATGAATCAGTCACTCTTTATATAAATTTGCAACCCCTATTGCAACCCCGATGGTGCAATTTTTTGCAAACCAATTAATAAATTTTGTACAATACACTAATTTAAAAATGCCATGTGTCTCGCTACAAAAATGACGAAGCTTCATACAAACTTGCAACCCCTATTTTACCCCTATAGGGATGTAATTTTCAAAATCTAATAAATGCATTACTATTTTTACTTACTACTAAAATAAACTATAAATGGCATGTGTCTCACTTTAAATATGACGAAGATTGATACAAAATTGCAACCCCTTTTTCCAATATGTAAATTACAAAATCTAACAAATTCATTATTATTTTCTACTAATTACGAAAATAAATTTAAAACTTCATGTGTCTCACTTTAAAAATTATGAAGTTTTATACAAACTGGTAAGCCCCTTTTTACCCCCTTAGGGATGGAATTTCCAAAAGTCCTTTCTTAGCGGACGTCTCCTAGTCTCAATCTACCTTTCTACCAAATTTAATCTTCATTGGCTAAGTAGTTTTAGAGATTTCGTGATGAGTGTGTGTGATTTTCGCTTTTATATTATATATACACTGTATGTGTACATACCATCGAGCCTTTTTCTCGTAGGGGTAGGCAGAGACTACCGAGAAACAGGGAGATAAAAGGGAGATGTCATTAGTACCCGTAATCGACGAGCGTGTATGACGAGAGTCATGAGCGTAGAAGAAGCGAGAGAAGTAATTAAACATGTTCATTGTACGACTGATTCGATTGGAATTTGAACATTGGGATCGCCCAATGTTCGGAAAAACCAATTTGGTTTATGCAACATTGTAAATGTATATCTTATCTGTTTGTGAGAATAAATAAATAAATAAGTATGTAAGGATCGTAGCAAATGGAAATCCGTAGTCTCTGCCTACCCCTACGCTCATATATATATAACATAATATGTAATATAGATTATATATATAATAGCAATGCTATTTATATCTATTAACACTAATGTATTCGATACTTATACAAAGTTTTAGTACGAATGTCACATCGTTGATTATTATTATTCATCTTTATTATGTCGGATAGTAGTTAATAATTGGATGTTGTTCCTTTGTTAACTTTAACTTATTGAAACAGAATATTTTCTCAAAGTGTGAAACAACTTGTAGGCTAAATAGTCAAATGTAGAGTTAGCCTACACGCCAAAATGGTGTGAGAAAATATCAGAAAAAGGACTTTCCATTTTTAAACTTGCCTTTATCAGTAATATTTGCTGACTAGATTTTAGACTGATTCCCCTTGGTAAAATTAATAATTAAATTAAAATTAAAAATTAATAATTAAAAAAATTAACAAATTTTTTGTCATATGTTTACTATTTGTTTGAGACAGATATGAAGTTAAATCAAACATCCCAACCCAGAAAATAGAGTTCAATGGGTTAAAGTACTCTTATCAACAATAATTCACGAATTCAATCGACATTTTATCTCCCAACTTGTGACCTTATTTATATGTGTAAACTTTATTGCGAAATTGTAGAGTTTTTGTGTTGTTAAGATGTTTTGTATTGTTTAAGTTCGTAGACCTGCTTTGACTTAATTAAAAAGTTAATTTATTGGATGTAAAAAACAATCGTCATATAATTCTGAATAACAAAACAAACCTAATATATATTGTAGTTTATTTATCAAAAAGTTTTTTATATCATTGTGAAGATTACCATCCAACTTATAGCAAAGAAACTCACTGATACTGTGTTTGCATATAACAACTAATAACAATAAAAGTTAACTAATTAATTGTACAGGAAATTATAAGTTAATAATAGATTTTTTTCTTATTAGCGAGTCCACTTTGGCACAGAATAATAATAGTACTTACGTAACTCTGGCAAAATATATTTGTGATGACCAAAACTTCATAGTCAGTGGTTTCGTAGAGAATGGTAATAGAGTTCACATATAGCACAAAATCGAATTTCACATGTCAGCCCCTCTAATTTTATAGACTATTTTTTTTTAAATTCCAGATGCCACAAACAATTTAATATCTTCAGCGAGTTCAGCACACGAGACAGGAGAAGTGGCGATAGTCGTTCGAGGTCCTCATGGAAAGAGTGCCAGAAGAGAGGAACTTCTTCATGTGAAGGGTGCTGAAGATGACGCTATCTCTTTGTACTATAACAAAAAGACTAATAAAGGTAAACCTTAAATTATCAAATAGGTTAACATATTTCTTAGTGACTATCCAAGATGGTCATTAAATGGTAACATTATGATGATTGAGGCATATTAAGAAGTCAGAATATGCTGGTTCGACGTCGCCATGGAGGATACGCGTGCAAATTGTTTTACTAATCAATGATGCCGATGGCTTTGCGAAATGGACCAGAAAATACTTTTTCTGGTTTTCGCAATTCCTACTGGAAAGCGGGACCCTGAGCTCCGAGGCAACAACCCATGAATGCAATCGGAAAGGCGCTACAAAATAGTAGTAAAACGTCAGAATATTTTATATGGTCAAAAGAGTCAAAACACACATAGCTTAATAACGACTGCGATATCGCAAACTATATTTAGCCTCGGGAATCATCTACACTCTAGAAATTAACAAATAATATCAACACCTGTGATCAACATAATTTTCTAGATCTATTAGTATAACTATAAGTAAAAACTATTTTTGTCTGTATTTTTTTACAGTATCCTTGGAGAGTCTCAATGGAGGTTTCCTCCGGTCAGTCTCTTGGAGTCTCGGATCATTTCCAAAGTCGACTCTAGTGCTTGTGGCTACAACAAGCAGGGTGAAGTTGATTGTAGGTTGTCACACCCTGCACTGGCATCCGATGGCGGGCAAACATAACATGATTGCGCTGTTCAGCAATCTCAAGTTAAAATTGGTGAGTCCTTAAGCCGCCTTTGAACTGATTCGAGTATTGTTGTAAATTTGTAACTACTTGTTCATTCTTCGTTTTTAGAGATATTTTTCTATCTTTTGCATACAAAATCTAATCAGTGAGGTGTCATACTCTGTATTTCTCCACAGGGGTCATAGCCACATAGCCGACTAGAGGAGATGTTCCACTTGCATATGAGTTTTTAACATCTTATCTGTGAAGAGAACTGTTATTCCTATTGATTTAAGTCCAGTATTTGCGGGATAGGTTGAAGCAGGGGACTTCGTGGTTTAAATCGGATATGAGCGAAACATGTCTTATCTAACATGTAATCATCTGTTTAAAATATTCTTCTTTATCGGTCGCTCACTGCTGAGGATCGAGACCACATATGAGTCTACAAGCTGTGCGGTCCATCGAACTAGGAATCGCTATGTATATGCTGCCCCCTGCAACCTTTCTCAAAATATTACTTATTATTTTATTTAATTTAATTTTATACATTCGTATGACCAACAGCAAATAAATTTACAAAGGTTACGAAATATAAAACAAAAAGCCAGTAATAGGTCTTCACAGAAAGATTATCATTTTAAAATATTACTGAAGCTGTTTTGCATTGCAGTATCACGAAGAAAATGCCCCAGTTGAAGTCTACAGCAGTGAAAGAGCGGCTCTTAATTCCCTAAGTTGCGACGTCCAAGAAGGCCTCATTAAACCACCAGCATTACTAACAGTCGACGATGAAGAATCTGATGTGGAAGAAATCAACGATTTCAAAGCCAAAGAAGCTAGAAGAAAAAGGGAGCAAATGTTAGGAGATGATTACAGAACTGACAATAATTATATTGATGGCAACCGCTCGCCACGACCGGAATCTCAGAGAGGAGATATACCATCTGGTGTGATTGAAACTTGCGATGGTAAGATTGGTTTATTTTACAATTATTGCATGAGGCCATGAGATATGGGTTTTCTATGCATTCTATTTCAAAAACTCGTCTTAATATAGTTGTGGGAAGGTGCTTCAGATGTAGCCCAGATCGGGAAGTTCAATGATTTAAAGATGACGATTTGTGATTGAAAGGTCCATAATCAATTATAATTAATCAACATAATACAGTAACTGATTTAATCGAATATTTACTAGGACACATTAAGATAAATTCCTACGTAAGTTTAAAGAGTTTGTCTTTACTCGAATTCAATAGATATTTGATCTCATCTACCAAAGAGCATCGAAACTCCTACAAATAAACGTTCCTTTCTCAATGTCTTCCACAGATGAAGTAGTCCGTCAACTACAAATGCTTCGACAGACCATAGACCACCTCCGCAACGAGATAGCCGGCCAGAAAGGAACTATAGACAACTTAAGAGGCCAGCTTCGCCAGTGTTGCAACAACCAGCCCAGAGTCGAGACCTGCACTGGATCTACTTGTTACGAGGGTTATTGAACAATTTTGACCATTTAATTTTCTTACACCTCTTATTCATAAAAAAATCCAAACGTCTGTTAATCCTATTTTAACTAAATAATGCTCTGTCTTGTTCTTTTACGTCAAATTAGCGATAGGAGAGAAATGGATTAAATATATTTTAGTTAAACTAGGCTTAACGAACGTTCGTCATTTTTAATGAATAAGGTTAGTCTTTCAAAATCTGCTTCTTTATTTGCAGCAGATTTGTAATCTTCTTTAAAACTATCTACAAATAATTTTTGGATCTTCTTTTTTACTAACATTGTAGAATTTATTTTTCACCTTTTATGTTATAATCAAGTTAGTTATCTTAGTATTTTCAATTATTGAAATCAACTTTTGATACTTATTTTAGTTTCAGTTCATCTTATAAATTAACAGAATAGTTATAATAATTTCTAGGTCTTTTCCGAAACTAAATAGAATTAACGAATCAAATCTTTTTGAAATTTGTGAACTTAAACATCAATATTTTATCTAACTTCTGTCTTCATAATAATTATTACCTCTACTTAATTTATTGTAGATTTTCTTGCATTTATTACTTGTTATATAACATTGTCTTAATCATCTTGTACTACTTACTTATTATCTATGTTACCAAAATCTAAACCATTACTTATAAATGATAAGGTATATCAAGCAACCGTGTGGGTTTTTATTAAATATTTGTAATATGTTTCTTGTTTTATTTCTAAGGTTCCTCCTTTATGCCTACAGAGTGATTTGGCACCCACTTCGTTTGCTTGATAGACCTTAAAGTATACTAATTGGTATTTATTAAATTCGGTAGTGGGGGCTTAGTTACTCTGTAGGCGTATTTGAATAAATAATATGAGTAATTAGATATTGATTCATATAAAGTTGCTGAAATACTAATTCAGGATTAGTATGCATATTTACATTTTAATTATGAGCTGGATTATGTATATTAATAAACAGAGGATTAAAATAAGCATTTAAAGTTACGAATGCTATGTTCTGTATTTTTTGTGACAGGAATTAAAGGACTGAAACTTTATTCCTAGCTGGATAAAAATGGATAATTCTCATAATTATTTTTTAACTGAATTTTATACAGTATAACATATAAATGAAAAACATTAAATTCCTGTCAATTCTGCTCCGTTTCAACTCAAATTATATGACATTTTTTTTATATGTTCCTAGGAGAAGTTTGGTCAGTGTACTGAGCAAGGTATAAATTTTTTGGGTTAATTGAATATGCACGGTGAAAAATCATTAGATAGTACTGTTCATCTTAGCGCTTTCCCGGTTGCATCCTTGGCTGATTGCCTCGAAGCCCAGGGTCTGCTATTTGTTAAAGTTTATACTTTTAAAGTAATTAATTTACTATAGCAAGTTTCAATTAAAACTTTGGGTAAGTATTATTTCAAGCACTAATTTGATCTGTATCAACCAAACAACCAAAATGTGAACATTTTTGTGGAATTTTATAATAGGTATTAAGTTAGTAAGAGTACATTCATATATTTTATCATCTGTACTTTTGAGATTGGGAATATACCATAGAGTAAAGAAGAGCGACCTCTTTTGTTTATGATTTTGTGGGATATACTCGTAGTCTCGTACCTACATAGGTACTGCTGGGTGACTAACTTTTTAAACATCAATCAGTCTGTATGTTACGCTTTCACGGCCAAACAACCGAACTGATTTTGATGAAATTTGATATGAATACGTTCAGTAGAAGACACGGGGCTACTTTTTGATGCAGGCGGAGCTGCGGGATACAAAACAGCTAATTCTGAATAAATTCAAAAGATTCACAATAACAATAATAAAAATACTCACTAACAGGCGTAGAATGCCGTAACATTGCGACTGGAGTGCAATGCGGGCCGTGTCCTGAAGGCATGGAAGGTGACGGCAGAAGGTGCAGACCCATCACCTGTGACAGGCGGCCTTGTTCTAGAGGTAAGGAAATAGACAAGTAAAATAGGTAAACAAACTCAAAAATCCTTTGTTGAAATTGTTGTGAAGATTTATGCTATCTAGAGACGTCAACCACAGAATTATTAATAGTACTAACGTAAAGAGCAGACACTCACATCCTCCCACTCGAAACAGATACCGCACCGACGCTTCGGCCGCCCGGGTCGCTGCGACTATTGTGACGCAGATACGGGAAATAACCAACCCTACGAGTGATACACACATTGACGCGTACACGTATGCGATTCATAGTAGTCGTAATAGGTATCGATCTCGCCGCTGTTGTATGGAGTGTCTGGGGTGTGCCTAGACTACTACTTCTCACAAGTAGTTCGCGTTGTACCTATAAATGACAATAAAGCAAATACAGTCTAAAATTTAATTACGATTTTTAGCCAGTGGTTCTTATTGAGAGAAGTAAGCGATATAAATGTAGATGAGACGCAACATCAATCATCAATTATCTCAAAACTCTTTAACCAAAATAGCTTTAGACTACAGTACAGACAAAAATATTTATTCTTTATTTTCTCATTCTCATGCATACATAGGATGTTAATATTTAACATAACACCCTTGTAGGGTGTTGCGAAGCCACAATTTTGAGAGCACCTAAATTAGAAAAGAATATGCTCAATTTGGTACCTTGCCACATCCGTTGACCGTTGATTCACCATTTCAGTTTTCCATAGAGCAAGAGACAGGCCTATTATTTCTTGTATAAAATTTGTAATGATTTCTTCAGGAGAGTACTGTCTGGACAGCGAGCGTGGCTATCGCTGCCAGCGGTGCCCGGCCGGACAAAGTAGTGACGGACAGACTTGTCTCTCAGCCTGCAGCTCTAATCCTTGCTTTGGTGGACGTAAGTAATGTCACTCCAGTTTCGTACTTTTACGAACATAGAAACGAAAAGACCTCATCAAGCAATTTAAATGAAACTATCTCAGTGGCATCATTCGTATGGATCAAAGCTAGTAAGTAGACAGAGATGCGACGGCAAGCTCCAACTCTTGCTAAGGCAGCCATTAGTACAGCCATTTCAGTGAATGAAGCCAATAAAATGGATATCGTACAGGAGAATATAACTGCCTGGATAGTAAGCGTGGCTATCGCTGCCAGCGTTGCATTATTTTGCGTTACGTTGCGTTCATTTCATCTCGCAGCCCCAACAGTTGTTTCAGCCAAAGAGAATATAATTTAGCGTCCGCAGATCGTTCATTCCAGGACTATTGTTCAATTCGTTGTCTCACTCCAGACCACGGTTCATTTTGTCTTGCCGTGCTTATCTAGCCCCATACTTAGAAACTTGTACGTACCCATTTTTTGCGAATTCCGTACAATGAAAAACTCTTTCTACTACACTTGCTCGGAAAGTACACTCATACTTACTCAAGGACAGGGTAGAAAGTACGTCAAGCTTCCCGCCAAAAACTGCGGGTGGAAAAGTTGTATGGCAATCCATTACTGATCGGCTATTTGATTTTTTTATTTCACTTTTGATATTGTCAGAAAAACATCTCAGAATGAATGCCAGAATTTAAAAAATAAATCAAATTTAAAACAAAATGATACTGAATGCTCGATGCCTTCGCATGTTACTTTTTAATTTTATTAGCATCATAGATAGTCTCTGTACCAAGTTTAAATTTACTTATCAATTCTTGATTTTCTTTACCTACATTTTTATGGCAAATTAAAGTACTTAATATTATTATGTACTAACTTAATTCCACGTGTTTCTGATTTGAGAAATGAATTTTCTCTTATTCATTCTTTCGTTATTTATAGCGATTAAAGCATTAATTGGCATGCACTTTCTTCATACATTAATACAAGTGACCATTTTTCCTAACAAACATTTTCAAATATGGGTTTCACTTAAACATGTCTTAATTTCCTCGCATGTGCGATTATGGAATGAACTCCCTACCATGGGTTTTCCCAGTGATTAGGTACAACCTTTAAATTGAAAAGTAGGAGCGTGGTGGGAACGTCTTGCTATCTCTTTTGTACGCACGAAACCGCGCGGCAGTGACGTCATTGCACACACAGTGCATCTTTTTCTTGTTTTTTGACAATTTCCCCTTCCATCGAATTTCAAAGTCTTATAACTTATTTATTTAAAAAAGAATTAAAAAAAATCTTACTCATTTCAGTTTCTGGTAGTGAAATATTTGATATGAACGATAAAAAATAATTGTGTAGAATACCCATTTCATTGACAATGTTGCAAAAACCAAGTTTGGTTATTCCGAAAATTGAAATCGAAATCACTCATGTTATGTTTGGGCGAATTTAAGTTCATTCTTTTCAAGGTGTCCAATGCCAAGATCTCCCCGACGCCGGCTACCGCTGCGGATCCTGTCCCTCCGGATATCAAGGCAACGGCGAACAGTGTTATAGACTCTCCTGCAATGAAAACTCCTGCTATCAAGGTAAACTCGGCACTGGCATATTACCGGACACGTAAATTCAGGGTCTTTGGTAGGGCAAATGAGATAATTAATAAACAACTTCTATACACTTTACATCAGATAAAATCGTGATTAGTCATTGGTCATTTAGTAAATAAAATAATACCTCATTTTCTTCTTCATTCGACTATGTTTTCCAAGTTCACGCTTCAGAGCGCAGGGCATTTTTTTAAGATTATCATAGAATAGGTAATCGTAGCTTGCTATTATGCATTATATGACAGCACTAATTACAATGGAGCGACTTACCCTTGTTACAGGGAAAACGATTCATCACTACATATACTCTTTATTCACTATTATTTTCATAAGGTAATTTTAAATATCTACAAAGATCCGAGACAGTGTTTATCATTATACAGCTTGCCTGCTCGTCTATATAGCCACCAATACCTAATAGATATCAGGTAAAGACCTAGGACTGATGTATCATTCGCTGTATAGTCTATATACAGACAGACTATACAGAAAAAGTTTCTGATATCATCGAATATATTAATATCAACTATTTATCACATAAACGCCACAAATTGTGTTGTGGAGATAATGTGACACCCAATGCAGTACTTACTAAATCTTATTACGAAAATAGCCTCGATTCTATTCATATACCTTTTACATTACCCCTTGAACTAACAAAATTAAATATAAACTGAAAGAGTTTAGTAAAACTATTTTATAAAAGGCTCTTCAAACTTTCATCTTGGCACACATAAAGGAATACTTTTATAAGTTTTTCAACTTTTCCTCGCACATTGTGCAGTACTGACGTTGTAAAGGAAGACTTAAAAAAGTTTCTTGTTACTAATTAGATCTCAAACTTACATGAAACATTTAATAAGATTCGAGTGATGAGCTTTACAACTCCTATCGAATTTACGGAATTCACAATGTATTTTTAATTATGTACTTCCCTGAAATTTTCCATATCGACTCTTTTAAAATCGTCATGATAGAAAACGGCTAATGCCAAAATCCTAGCTCTCTTTACGATTATTGTGATTGGTTTTATCAACTTGGACCATTACGTAAAACATTTTACAAAATTCCTTTACCAACTAATCGACGGTCGTATAGAGTTTCATGAGAAGTCGGTTAGTGTTATTTTACCGTAAGTTCTTTTCCGTTAATTAAACTTATTTTCCTCAGGAATATTGTTCAGTATTATTGACTGAAACTTAGGTTTAATTTTTTAAGGAAACTACAATTTCACGGTGTGAATTTCAATGAAATTTCCCTCAACAGCCATATAAAAGCACCAAGCACCTTGACATCACTAATTTTGTACTGTGGTTTCCTTTATAACGTAAATAAGGTTGCATGCTTTGAAATTCCTGGTAGAGTAAAGGTGTGTTTTCGGTGCAAAGTAAACTAATATATTTAAATTAATTAGGGAAACAATGATTGGCGCTTTTTTAACACTACTGAGTAGGCAAACAGGCATAAGGCTCATCCGATGTTAAGTGGTTAACGTAACCTATGGATGCCTGCAACACTAAGTGTGCCACTAAGAATTTTATAAACCCTTTTTGAAGGCTCCCATGTCACTTGGGAAAACCATGGCATCCACGCCTTGTTTATTCCATAATCGTAACTTACGCGTGTAAGATATGGCAGCTTTGAAGGCTCATTATTGATTAACTACTAGCTGTTTCCCACAGCTCCGCCGGCGTTAAAAGTAGCCTATGTTTGACCCCTGATCTTCTACTATATTGATACCAAATTTCATCAAAATCCGTCCAGCGGTTTAGCCGAGAAAGCGTAACAGACAGTCAACTTTCGCATTTATAATATTAGTATGGATTTGGTTGGCGAGTCGAGCCAAGAGCCAGTCTATCTGTAGATACATTAATAATATAATATAATCTTTTATTCAAATGACCAGGATAATAATACTCAATTATTAATTTTTAGATTTTTAAGATTTTATTTTTAATTTCTATTTAGTTTAGTTTAATTTTTTTGTTTATATAAGTCTTAGTTTTAAACTTCAATTGAAGAGGAATAGCAAATTATTTATTTAACAAAATAAAATTTTTGGGTTAATATGTCGGTTTAAAAGTTTTACCTTTTCTCCTAGGAGTGGAATGCCGAGAAAGTGCCGATGGACCCCTTTGCGGTCCTTGTCCTACAGGCTACAGCGGAGATGGTATTCATTGCCAACACGTGTGCGACTCACACAGACCCTGTGGAGATAGACCATGTCGTCCAAGCAGTTTTAGTCCGTTCTACGAGTGTGAAACTTGCCCTAGTGGTTATGAGTGGAATGGTAAGTACTTGAATGTAATAATATAGTTTGAAAGTTAAAATTAGTTAGTAAATAACAATGAAACTTAGTTAGCTATTTAGACGATATTGTGAGAGGTGGTATTCATGTACACTTAATATAATGTTATGTTTAGTATATATGTTACGATAAATCTGATTAATTGAAAATTATTAATAATTTTACAACATTATTAATAATAACCTCGTGTTTTGGTAAATGTGAATAAACAATCGAAATTAATTACTTTTAGTAGTAATTATTAATAATTCACTAAACACATTGGTAAAAGTTATAAAATAAAACTCTCAAAGTTTTTTGACCAGCAGGTATCCTATACTATTAAACGAGCAATATTTGTATGTATATTTATATATATTTGTCTCGCGTTTTCGAAAACGGCTCTAACGATTTCTTTGAAATTTTAAACATAGGTTCTTATAAAGTCAAAAAATTAATCTAGCCAGGTTCCATGTCTGGGAAAATTAGTTTTTCCCATATTTTCCAGCAAAAAGATTTTCCGCATGAAATTGTAGTTATAGTACAATAATTTCGGCGCCGGCGGGTCTGCTTCGATAGCCCAGTGGTTAAGACATCTGCTTTGTACTCTGGTGGTTCCAGGTTCAAATCCCAACTAAAGAAAGTTTTTTTTTCTTTTTTTTTGTGTTTTTTTTTGTTTTGGAGTATAAAAGTATTAATCAGTATAAACAGAGCAACGATTATTTGCAAACTATCTTTTGCAATTAGGCAATGGAGAATTGCCAACAAATGCAATGGAGGAGATAGAACTGCCCCTAGATGTAATTTCAGGCGGCAATCTTATTGCTGAAGTTTTCGGCAACTGTATCGAATCAGCAAATTACGAAGCAATGAAAGATCGAGCAATCCTCGCACCACTTAATAAAGATGTCGACAGGATTAATGATAACATTGTTGCCCAACTACCCGGAGAGTACAAAGTGTACCATAGTTGTGACTCTGTGAAAGACCAACCCGAAGGAGGACTTGAGTTCACAACTGAATTCCTCAATTCAATTAATATTTCCGACCTGCCACCACACGAACTTAAGTTAAAAAAAAATTGCATTATTATGTTATTACGTAATTTGGCCATATCAGAGGGTTTATGCAATGGAACCAGATTAATTGTGACGGATCTATGTAACAATATTATCAAAGCCAAAATTATCACCGGGGAACAATCCGGCAGAGAAGTGCACATCCCAAGAATTACCCTTGACTCTACAAAAGGACAACTGGGGTGTACCATGCAGCGGCACCAATTTCCAGTTAGAGCTGCTTTTGTTGTTACGGTGCACAAGTCGCAAGGTCAAACTTTTGAATTTGTCGGCGTTGACCTTAAAACATCTGTTTTTATGCATGGTATGCTCTATGTGGCCTTTTCTAGAGTCAAACGACCAAGTGCTTTAAAAGTATTGTTACCAGATGAGAACCCACGTTTCACTAGAAATATAGTGTGGAAAGAGGTTTTAAGTAGTTCATAGGAGGAGAAAACCGACCTCAAAGCCTGTAGAAATGGGCCTAATGTATGTAAGGGTGGAAAAAATATCATAGATTACCCGGCTTACTATTTTGCATCTCTATTGTGATTCTGTTTTCCATATATACCACCACTAGCTGTTTCCCGCAGCTCCACCTGCGACAAAAAGTAGCCTATGTTTGACCCCGGGTCTTCAACTAAATCCATACCAAATTTCATCAAAATCCGTCCCGCCGTTTGGCCGTGAAAGAGCAACAGACAGACAGACAGACAGACAGACAGAAAGACAGACAGACAGACTTTCGCATTTATAATATTAGTATGGAAGGATAACATAACTACCGAGCGAAGCTCGGTCGCCCAGGTACTTTATTTATAATATTACTCACAGTCTTACAATTATACTTGTCTTCTGTTAGTTTTTTTTTTTCTAAGGTGTTGTAGAGCGAGAAAATTTCGCTCAACAAACATACAGAGTTCAAGTTTTATATTATAGGAACTTTAAAGCGTTATATTAGTACGTTAGACGTAGCATTAAAGGTACAGGTTGTTAGGGTTATTACATTTATCGGTACTAAGGTTAATTATTAATAAACACCGACAAATGTGATTAATTTATCACTTACCTCGACTTTCGGTAATTATTAATAATGATAGATAATTATTAATAATTTTCAATTAATCACTCTTACCGTAACATATATACAATCCAATTTAATTTTAATAATCTTATTAGATCCTTTTGCCACTTTCATTTCAATTCTGCTAATGCAGACTAGCTATCTAGTGAAATGTAACATGATATTGGAATCTGCGAGCATGTCGAACGCATTGCACACGATATTCGAATGCAGTTGTACGTGCGATATATATAGGACGTAGCAATTACCTTCATTAACTTACGTCGTACGTGATGTCCGAATTTGCTCGATGCATGGATCTCGTGTTCACTGAGCTGGATAAATCGAAATTCGTATTGTTTTCTCTGAACAAAAGAGAATGTGTTTTCTTTCAAAAATCTTCAAGGGCAATGGTATACTGACAGATGGAGGTTTTCATTTACAGTGTGCGAAAATATAAATTGTGCTAAAATTCTCATATTTTAGATCATTAAATAAGGACATTGTTCTAATATTTGACACTTATCATCATTAAGAGAACACAGAACTTGTTTTTTTTTTCTTTTAAAGTGTTTCCTCATTTTCCCAAACACATTTTCTAAGAAACTACAGCAGATTTTTTTTTAGGTTACAAATGCTCAGACATAGATGAATGCGACTTGATTCGTCCCTGCGATGACTTAGTCTCCTGTAGGAATGAAGATGGCGGGTTTACTTGTGGCTCCTGTCCTCCAGGATATGAAGGTAGTTCAGGATGGAGGGGTTCTGGAGACGAGACGAGAAGGGAACAGTGTGTGGATATTGATGAGTGTAGCGATGGTAGAGCTGACTGTCCTAGAGGGAGACTATGTGTGAATACTCCGGTAAGTTATCCGTTCATAGTATTCAATTGATACCTATTTTTAATTTATTACAATGATCAAGGTCTAACTGATGACTGAGGTCAGCCTTTTTTTATAAATCAAGCTCCGGGCATAGATACATCGGTAAGTTTATGTAACTTCCACAGTGATTAGGTTCTTATGCGTTGAGTTCGTATGATAAAGAAAGCGGGGTTCACTTGCAGTTCAAGATATGAAAGTAGTTTTATTAGGATGAAGTTTTTGTAGGATAAAGGGGTTCCTTTCATCCTGAGAATAGAACATTGTGTGAACCAATCTCTTGAATACAAGAGAGCAATTTTTTTTATGTGTAATTTGTTATTAGTTAGAATTAGGCTGATACAATGAAAGGTGGGTCAAAAATATTATTTCCACACTCTACAGGGTTCCTACACATGTGTGCCTTGTGGCGGCAACTACTACATTAACACAACTCGTCCCTGCTACCCGCGAACTGACTTCGACCCTGAATCTCTTACCATCCGCTGCGATCCAGCTCATTGTCGACGCTATAATGCTGTTTGTGGATATGGAGCTAAATGTATTTGTGCTGTGAGTATATGAATTGTTATTTATTCGATTTATGTACTTTATTATTATGAAATTAAGGGCCGAAGTTAACCCAAGAATATACTGTTAAAACACGTATAATTCTGGTACCTACATAGTCTCTGTCTCTAGAATAAAAATGTCTGCCATATATTTTTAGATTAGTTACTCTTGGATAGGAATGATGTTGGTGTAATCGGCCCTTACGCTCATAACATAACCGACATATCACCGTAATCCATCACCATCCACCATGTTATTTTTCTTATGCAACAAAGGGTTTTGTATTGCATTTTAATCTATTTAATCGATTTAATTTTTATGTTAGTTAGGCTCATAGCCGAAATATCACCATTATCAAGTATGATTTTTTTGTTTGATGCGATTCAATTACTTTCTGATGGGTTTAAATAATTAACTTTTATTGCTTAATAAGCTAGTATTTATTTTCATATTTCACGTATTCTTATTATATTCTTTAATTTAGAAGTCAGTACTTGGTAACTTAAAGGTGATGCGAGATCCAATACACGATTCACTAGCAAATAAATTCACTTTGTACATTCCGACGCAAGTGCTAACTTTGCATGACAAAGCAGCACGTTACGTTAGCTATCGATGGTTCTCATTTTAGCAGTTTCGAGATCCCAAATCGTATTGACTACAACATTAATAGTACATTATTGCAAATGCAGCGAAATATGCTATTGCCATTTCGGCCGAGGCATATATAGTGCTTTTCTAAAAAAAATGCAAGGAAATAAAAAAGGGCCTTTTACATAATAAATTTAATTAATTTTACAGTTTGTGCCGAAAGGTAAACGCATCTGTGGCTATACAGAACGCAATGTGTACGAAAGATAAAAGAGTTCTAAATTCAAACAGCACACCGTTTCATACATACAACATTGCCGGCGCGCTCTTCGTTCCAAATTCAAAGAACGCTCCGGGAAGTGAATTTGATTTTAAGTCTACGTAAATATGATACTTCGCGTGTTCTTTATTCAAAAGTAATAACAATATTTCCGCATGTTTAAGAAAAATACAATAAATTACATTGTCAGAGATAGATACACAACAACTATATAAATAGAACAGTCTAGAAGTTGACTTTTTTGGTAACAGATGTGCTATGAATCCTTCCCTACAAATGGACTCATTCAGCATATTATGTTACAGCCACACCACAGAGATGACTGCGACGCTGATTTTCAATAGAACTATCCATGAGTGTTTGCGTGACATTTACTCTCATTAGTTTTCCTGCTTTGATTTAACTGTAATTTACTTCGGTGGTAACATGAAACATAAGAACCATCTTCGATTACTATGATTATATTAACGTCAGTTGTCTAATTGTGTTATATAACACATGAATGTTCGGAAGTTGAAATCATCTTTGATTACTACCAATAATAAATTATTTCCTAACCTAACATTTCAAACACTTTACAGCGTTCATTTGCGCAAGTAGACAACGCAATAAAAACCGTATTAATATAGTTTATTTTAATGTGTGAAAATCGCGAAACATAAGACATCAATTGCTATGTGAAAGGTGCTATAAAGTGTTCATTTCATTAATTGATTCCTACATTGTACAGACGGGTTGGGCCGGTAATGGCACAGTTTGCGGGCCTGATCGCGATTTAGACGGATATCCAGATCAACAACTGCCATGCTCTGAAATTCATTGTAAGGCCGACAATTGTCCAGATGTGTCCAACTCTGGTCAAGAAGACGCCGACGGAGATGGCATGGGAGACTCTTGTGACCCTGATGCTGATGGCGATGGCATTGCTAATCATCCGGTAAGATATTTAAAAATTTTCAGGATAAAAGATGGATTAACAGTAGGCTGAGACTACAGGCCGAGAATAGTTAAAATACTAGATGCTGAAGAAGATGGGTTTGCTAATTATTCGGTAAGATATTTAAAAATTTTCAAGATAATCTTGATCGAGACCTAGAAATTTTTTAATGGACACTATGAGGCTGCGCAGATTGCGGATATATATATTTAATGAAAATAGACGTCTAAGAGATCATTCATTGAAACTATGTCGCAGTGTAGCTAAACTAAACCCCAAAAAACATTTGCTTTCCAACCGTGTAGTCAAGGAGTGGAACAAATTGCCTGTAAATGTTGTAACTGTACCGACAGTAAACAGTTTTAAAAATAGATATGATAAAATCTTCAAGCACAACTATGTACACGCATCAGCTTAATAATAATAATAACAATAACGGCAGCTTGAGTTTAACTCCGCTGTCTATGGGTGCCCCTTTTTTGTATAGTTTTAAATATTGTTTTTTTATAAAATAGTATTAAAAAAGAAAAAATACGAATAAAAGAATAATAATAATAGACAGATTAACAGTAGAGACAAAAAAGATAAAAGTTAAAAGACTTATAGTAAAGTTAACTGGTAAAGTTACTTCTTTCGCATGAATTGACAAAAGTGTTCCTGTCTGGTCAAGAAGACGCACATCCATACTCCATACTAATATCTCTCTGTCTGTCTGCCTTTCTGTCTGTCTGTTACGCTTTCACGGCCAAACCGCTGAACGGATTTTAATGAAATTTGGTATGAATATAGTTGAAGACCCGGGGTCAAACATAGGCTACTTTTTGACGCAGGTGGAGCTGCGGGAAACAGCTAGTACAGAAACAAATGTGTATAACACCTTTATACTTCCAAAGTTTCAACAGCATTACAACGGCCGTAGTCACGGAACGACAGTCTTATGTTCACAACTCTACTGATACTTTTGTATTCAGAATGAAAAATTTCAGGATAACTGCCCCCTGATTGCAAACCCTGACCAACTGGACCGTGACGAAGACCGTAGTGACAAAAGGGGAGACGTATGTGATAACTGCCCTCGGAGATACAACCCTGAACAAGTTGATACTGATAAAGATGGTGTGGGCGATGTGTGCGATCCTGATATGGATAACGATGGTAAGTCATGTAGAATATATTCTTGAGATCATATAAATTGAAATTTATGCCTTTGCGCAAGGGTTTTTCTTGTAATTGCTTGTATTTGATAATGTAGCCTTGTTGTGCAATAAAAAAAATATACTTGAATAGTTTATTGATAACACTATTAGAACTAGCAAAATTGACTCTAAAGACCATATAAATACACATCGAATAGACTATAAGTGGTATAAAAAAGTTACAAGGGCGGAGAAAACGGTCAGATTACGCCTACAAAATATCAAGATGAATGAAAATAGCAAGAGTAGTAAGTAACTTTGAAATGAAGTACGAGTATCATAGATTCTTTCAGCAGAATTTGAAATTTCGGTTTCTTAAAGTCTGATTTTATTTTTAACATTTGTAAATTTCGTGATGTCATTTTTGTCTGAATAAATTAAATAAATACACAGAAGCTAAGTAATTAAACAAATGAACATTAAAAACTAAGATTTCACATCATTGAATCTTATTTATAGGAATCCCCAACGAAGAAGATAACTGTCCCATAGTATACAACCCGCGTCAAGACGATATGGACAGCGACAGGGTTGGGGACGCGTGCGACAACTGCCCGCGAGTACGGAACCCCTCGCAAGAGGATGTCGACCGCGACAATGTTGGCGATGCTTGCGACAGCGATGTCGATAGAGATAGGTAAGATGGTGGAGATTTCTACATTAATATCTTTAGAAATGAATCAAAGACAAAACGATATGGCGACAGAGTTGGTGACGTGTGCGACAGCGATGTCGATAGGAAAAGTAAGATGGTGGTGATTTCTTTAATAAAGTGATATTTATATTGAAGTAGCTGTTTCCCGCGGCTCAAAATCCACCTGCGCCCAAAAGTAGCCTATGTTTGACTCTGGATATTCAAACTTATCCATACCAAATTTTATCTAATTTGGTGTAGCGTTCTAACCGTGAAAAAGTAACAAACATCCATCCATACATACTACTTACAAACTTTCGCGTTTATTAGTAAGATAAGATAGTCTTTTTGAAATTAAAAACAGCAGTATTACCATTCTTATTGTCGCCACAGTATTCTGTGACGACAGAAATCTATTGATAATACTGAAAAATAAAGAAATGTCGCATACGATAATGACTACTAAAGCAAATTCTTTAAACTGTCAAACTAAAATGTTTTCTCATTAACTCAAATTTACTCATTATAGGGATGGCATTCAAGATGGTATAGACAACTGTCCAAATGTACCGAACAGTGATCAACAAGACGTGGACGGTGATGAAAAAGGAGACGCGTGTGATGACGATGATGACGGTGATGGCATTCCTGACACTCAAGATAATTGCCCGCTAGTAGCGAATCCTGATCAGAGGGACTCTAACAGTAAGTATAAGATAGAATAATAAATAAAAAATGCTACAATATTAAGAAGAAACTGAATGGCGATGAAAAAGGAGACGCGTGTGATGACGATGATGACATTACTGACACTCAGGACAATTGCCAGCTAGTAGCGAATCCTGATCAGAGGAATTCTAACAGTAAATACATCATGTAGAATAATGGTATGAAGAATGAAATGAACTTTTTAATTTGTTTAAAATAAATCAAAAATACATCTTAGTATATGATGCACTCATCCTGCAAGCAAGCATAAAAATTGTCAGTCACTCTAATTAGCACATTAATGTTGAGAGTATAAAACAGTGGTAAGAAGAATGCGAATGGTTGTAAGAAAGCGTGTAATGACAATGATGATTGTGATAGTATTCCCGACTCTCAAGATAGTCGGCAGCTAGTAGCGAATCTTGATCAAAGGGAACAGTAAGTACAACCTATTGGATACTACAGCTAGTGATCGAAAGAATGTTGATAGTGTAAAGTACATAACAGTGATCGACAATGCGTGTGATTATAATGATGTTGATCATATTTCTGAATGCCAGGCTCAGTCCTAAGGCCGAATAGGAAGAGAACTGGCGTTTTTAACCTGAGTCTTGTACAAATAAAAATATACGTTGTACTAAGTTGTACGTTATTCAAACAATTAAATAATTTGTTTGGTATTCGTAGATGATCTAATTGGAGACGCGTGTGACAACGACTACGACGGGGACACAGTCATCAATGAGTTGGACAACTGCCCCAACAATTCTAAGATACATCGTACTGACTTCAGGTACAAAATTTACATCTATTAATCAAAATTACGTTATTTCATATTTAGCAATTTACCAGACATTTATCTTTACCTCAGGGCCTGAATACTACTCAAAATTTGATTCAAATACATTGAAATATCTAAAATTAATTTGTCTGCGACCATAGAAATGGGGATTGTGTCCTTCATGGATTCATTAACGATTACGTGTCTAATTATTATTTTTAAGCTATTGCATAGCTTTCGCGGGCTTTGAGCGCGGCGACCGAATCAAGAAATTCCGTAACGAAAATAAAACCTAACTCAGCTAGTCTACACGCATACGTGTACGTCTAGTCGCACGCACACAAACACCGTGCCGAAGTCTGCCGAACTGAAACGACGAGAGAGCCGCTGTGCCGGTCGCCGGTCGCCGGTCGCCGGTTGCGAGAAACGTTTAGGTGTATAGATTGCTTATTTATTATGTTTAGTTTTCCCCGGTGGTCGTGGTTTATGTTTTATATGTTATAAATTATAATTTTAGTAATTATCATTATTATAGTTAACTATTCCTGAATACCCTACATATATTGTAAATTATCAAAATATTTTAAACGATATTAACTTCTCATTTATTCAATAAAAGAAAACAAATTGTTTTCTTATTGGTCACCAAGCTCAAAAAGTGTAACTTGAATTAATATCAAAGAATAAAAAATACTGTATAAATAAAAAAAATAGTAAATAATTATAATTCCATAAGTTGATAAAAAATGCTATGCAATAGCTTTACCGCGGCAGTCCCCGAGTGCCACACGTTTTTTTTTGTCGCTTGATCAAAATGCAATCGAGCATTATTAGCACATTGCCTTAAATTGTAGATGAATAGTTTTAAATTATCATATTTTGTTAAGTTTAGTTTATATTTTAAGTTAATTTTTTATTTGTTTTTGTAAAAAAAAAAGAAAAATCTTTTTTTTACATTTGCATATTTCGCTTCAAATTCGTAGAAACTATTTTCACTCAAACTTGTATTCTTACCTTAGAAAATACATGACGGTCCGCTTGGATCCCGAAGGCGAATCGCAACAGGATCCAAACTGGGAGATCAACAACGAGGGAGCAGAAATATTACAGACCTTGAACTCTGACCCGGGTTTGGCTGTGGGGTACGAGTACTTCGGGGGAGTGGACTTTGAGGGGACTCTTTTTGTGGACACGCAGATCGATGATGACTATGTTGGATTTATATTTGGGTGAGTTTTAATCAAAATATAACGAGCTTAATAGTCAAACGCGATCCGCGTATCCGTAGCGAACGCGCGTGTCAAGCGACGACGTGACACGACCACTATTAGAGTGGTCGCCATTTAGTGGCATTTTCTATCTTGAGCTCCTCCGTGCTTCGGAAGGCATGCTAAGCCGTTGGTCACGGTTGTTATTAATAGATAGCCGTCGTGAGGCTGTGTCAGATGTCCTAGGGCAGCCTAAAAAATTCAGTCAGACAGTGTTGGCCACTAACACACCTCGGGTCATGTTCCTGTTGGTCTGGTTTCAGTCGCTTCACTGTAATTAATAATTAGTTCCGCCAAATCTAGGACCATGATTTACAGCGTACCCTAGGCTGACGACACAAGCTAGGATAATGATGATGAGTTTAAATCAAAATTCTTGGAAGAAATTACTTAATTGCCGATTTGGAATTTTGTAATCACCTTCTAGGTCCAAAACTCGTGCAAGACACTAATGAATGGTAGACTCTTAAATGTAGGCTTTGAGTTTGTATAGTCAATGAATTTGTAATTCTCAAACTTTCGTTGAATATACTCGCCTATTAACGTGGATAACAAACTGCTATTATTGTGCTAAATCTCAACGAAGTATTTAAATCTTTAACTATACAAAATAGCATTGAAACCGCACACGGAACTAAGACGTTCCTTTCTCAATGACCTATAAGTACATCCATACTAATATTATAAATGCGAAAGTCTGTCTGTCACACTTTCATGGCCAAACCGCTGAACGGATTTTGGTGAAATTTGGTATGAATATAGTTGAAGACCCGGGGTCAAACATAGGCTACTTTTTGACGCAGAGGGAGCTGCGGGAAACAGCTAGTTATTATATAAATGCGAAAGTCTGTCTGTCTGTTTGTTACGCTTTCACGGCCAAATCGCTGAACGGATTTTGATGTTTGATATGAATATAGTTGAAGACCCGGGATTAAACATAGGCTACTTTTTGACGCAGACGGAGCTACGGGGAAAAGCTAGTTCTAAATAATAATATGAATCCAAAACGTGAAACAACTTTCTTTTCACAATCTCCCAACTAGATACCAGAACAACAAACGTTTCTACGTAGTGATGTGGAAGAAGAACACACAGACATACTGGCAGACCACGCCGTTCCGCTCGGTAGCTGAGCCTGGCATTCAGCTGAAGTTGGTGAAGTCTAAGACCGGGCCAGGGAAGACTTTGAGAAACGCGTTGTGGAACACTGAGTCTACTCCAGATCAGGTCAGTTCCTAAATAGATATGTGTTTAATATAAATTATTTTTGGATTAAATTGGTTAGTTTCTAGACACGAGATCCGACCTCAATTGAAATGGGAAAAGACTAGGATGATGATAATGATGGTTAGTTTTGCGCTTAGTAGCCTCAAGGAAGTCCTCGAACTTTTCTTGAAAACGATATTCTAAGTTGGTTGCTTGAGCAAACTCCAATGAGGAACGTCACAGGTTATAATAACAATACTAAGCATAGGATAGAGTAAAAAATAAAATTAAGTTATGCCTGTGGCAAAACTCCGATTTATATCGTCTTTATTATATTTCAAGGACACCTCAAGGTACCTCTCGACCAACCTTATATTTGACAGATCGATACTCACCTCCAATGAGGAATCTCCTTAAGTCAAGGAAGCTAGTGACGATAATTCACACCAATGAGTTGGAGTAAGGTTGAGTCGAGTTTGAGGAAACGTTTGAAAATATGAGTCTACTCCGGACCAGGTCAGATTTTAGGTCCTCTGGGCCGGTTTGAACCAAGTACCTACTAAGTACCTTTAAGTTTAGCTAAAATCGGTGAAGGTCTCTATTTAAATATCTAGAAATTGTTACGCTTGTAGACAGGTACTGTAGAATGATATCTTTGATAAATTCGTTTCTACTTCGGGTGGAAGAAGAATTTGCACAAATTAGTCTTTCTTATAGACTGGCAGGATTTCAGGTGCACTTGAATTCTGAACTGAAATTTGATTAAGCCAACACATGCAATTATTCACAAATATAATTCAAACTAGACTAAGTATTGCTCTCATTACACTCATAACTATTGCTCTAATTATTAATTGTGTTAACTGAGATGATTTCATTTGTATGTAAAAGTTTTTTTTTTCACATTATGTACTTATTATCCTTAGGATATCAAACACAATGTAGAAATTGTTTTTAATTGAATAAATAAATAAATTACCAGGTTACTCTCCTATGGAAAGACCCTCGCAACGTCGGCTGGCGCGAGAAGACCGCGTATCGCTGGCGATTGCTGCACAGGCCGAAAATCGGCCTCATACGTCTCAAGGTGTATGAGAACAACAGGCTTGTAGCTGACTCCGGAAATGTGTATGACTTGACGCTTAGAGGAGGGAGATTGGGGGTTTTCTGCTTCTCGCAGGAGATGATCATCTGGTCCAACTTGGTGTACAGATGTAATGGTAAGTTTTATTTTCTTATCAACTGTTTTGCGCTACTCACATGAATTAAGTAGAGATTAAGTTAATGAAGAAGTACCTATGTAGTGACTTCCAACAGTCCATAGTGCTGCATTGGAAATAGTATAGAACTCTCATACCAAAGCGGGCTAGAGGGAACTCAAGCCAGAAAAAAGCAACCAAGAAAGCCTAAATTACGCTGTGATGCCATCGACGCCACGAAAATTAACGTATTCATAAACCATTGTTACACCCCGGATAACTCCTTACAGCAGCGGCGAGCTCGACACCTATTACTACTACGATTCGGTCGCATACGCACTCGCGTCAATGTTCTAGGGTTGATTATTAACCGTATCTGCGCGCGTTATATGTTCGTCTATTTCTCTTTCACAGATATTTTAATGTAAATAAAGGAGACAATACACTTTTCAGTTAAAATGTGCTTAACAATACGAGGGTTAGAATTTACATATTTTGTTATAATTTACAAATTTTTCTTTTCAGATAAAATCCCATCAAACATAGTATCTGAGATACCTACAAGACTCCTGAAAAAGCTGGAGGTTGACCACGACTTTATTTACACATAGACGTAAAGATTATTTGTAATTTTAATTAAAATAAGTATTAATTTTCTTTAATGTATCCTCTGTAAAAAGTGCCATTTTCAAGTTAACATAAAATTTTGTATTTATAAGAGTAAAATCAGATTTTATATCATTTTAAATACTATTTAAAATTCTGAATGTTATTATAGAACGGAATGAAATATGATATGACGCTAATAAATTATGTATGAAATTTAAATAAAGCTGAATGATAATTCCAATGAATTGTTAAATAAACCTTTAATACTAATGTGGCTTTTTATTTTATTTGGCCGGATAGTTAAGCTTTGTATTAATTGGATATTTACGATTCTTAACGTTACTTCCCTACTTCCATTCCATATTTTCTTTATATTTCAATACAGACCTTAATTATTTATAAAATTTAATTTCAATACTTAACAGATTTTTACAGCAAAAAAAAAATGCTATAAACTGAAAGAACCATGCAAAAAAAAAAAAAAAATAACAAAGGTGCTGAAAAATTAATTTTTCAAAAGAATATTTTACATAAATAACTGTGTTTACAATGTGCGGGAAAAAAGTTTGTATGATGAAAAACATAGACATACCAAGGTATATAACATACTTTTTCTGTAAGTGAAGTTTGACTGCCTCCGTGGTCCGGTTCGCATTTGTCCTGGGTTCGATTCCTACGAGAAGCATACTTTGTTTATTTGTTTTCAGGGGTCAATTTCGCTAATAAACTTTAAAAGTCCACGCAACTGATGATATTCAATTACGACTAAATTACGATGCATTTTTGATATGCTCAATATTGGTATTCTGCTAATCCAATTTTGAATCTCAATTTAATTGCAACTAAAACGTATTTAAATGGTAATAGTAGAAAAAATGTACCTAAATAAAATAAATAACAGAGTACCGATTGTTGAAAGAATTGATGATTTTTTGATTAGCAATATTTTCCAGTTGCAGTTCAATGTTCAGACGATTAGTAATTGTATAAGTAGTTTATGCGTAATATTTCTTATGGAGCTTGTTATTTTACATTGTCTTACCGCTTAACTTTCTCAGCATCGCCCATTTGGTTGACTGGTAGATAAAGCCTCAGGCTTTAAGTCCGCCATTTACAATTATGTAATAAAGTTAAATAAATAAATAAATGGCTTGCCATTACAATGCAATTGTGCACTATGTAAAATAAGAGAATTTACGCCCAGGTTGGTTAGGACACTGCACCTGATTGTCTGATTATAAAGATGATGCCGTGCTTCGGCACATGAAGCCGTTCGTCCCGGTTGCCATTTGGTGGTAGTTTGAAAAGGAACCACGTCAAAGGCCGAGAGGCGGCTCCGCACAACTCTGACACCAGGATGTACGTACATGGGCTATGGACAATGTAATGATGATGATTTAAGTAGAGCCGAAGAAAACAGTTGATATACTTCATATGCACAGCACCTCTAGAAATTACGTCTGCTTGCAAAGCTCATGTCAATGTAAAGCTATCGTGAATATTGAAACCGTCTAACTGGGGGAGAAATGTTAAATTGCTACTACGTGAATAATAATATTTAAGATTTAATAAAAATAAGTATTAATACATTAATATTTAAGATTTATTTTTGTGTTGATGTTTTTTAAACTGTTTTCTTTTATGTACAATACAGAATTTTACATACATACATACATACATACATACATACATACGTGACATAATACGGCTGATACAACATACAATACTTACTTTATTGCACAACAAGGAAACATTTGTCATATTAATCTATAAATTAAAAAAAAATTGAGTAGATGAATACTATCATAGTACACAATAGATAAAACTTCCAAAGGAGTATCATTTAAAAAAGGCGCATCTAAAGTTACTTGCAATCACAATCTATTCTTTCTTTGGTATAACGTTAGCACCTGAGCTACTTGATTGCATTTCACTTAGCTACCATTAATCCACATTTAAAGCTAAACAATGGAATTAACGATTCCAACTAATTAATGAATTAATTACTATGTATGATATCGTATTAACATCAATTTAACAGCCACACCCAAAAACAGCGTCCACTTGTCATGTCACATATTCCACCATTGTTTCGAACAATTAAAAATTCACAGTGTATAAAATAACAAAATTTTACAATTTGATATTTTAGTTTCGGTAAATGCATAAATTCGCAGCACAAAGGGTAACTTTGTGAATAAATCATAAGAATCTACTGGACTTTACCGCACAGCAGAATGGAGTTAAAAGTAGTTAAAGTTTATTGTTTCCGCTTCCATTGTAACCTATTTTTTTATTACCTATAGTTATATATTTTACTTGTTTGACTTTAATCAGCATTTTTATTAAATTCACAAGGATTTCTGATTGGATGTAATGTTGTACAAAAACCAAGCATTCCAAACCAAGCGTAAAAGTGTAGGGAAGAAAGATAGAATCAAAAAATCTCTCACTGATAAAAATGGAGGACCTTTAATCTGCTTTTCAATTCCTGAAAGCACGCTCTTATGGGAAAAATCAAAGCGAAAAAATGACAAAACAGGAACCCCGTTTTTTTGAATGTATGACATTCAATAATTATTCGCCTCACCGATTATGTGTGACACTTTTCAAAAATAGCACTCCAGGTCTCTTTAGTTCTTTGGGATATTTCTTCGAAGGTAATGGCCGATAATGCTATTGTTACGAGCTCCGGGGTTCGCAATTTGGAGAAAAACACCTGATGACTCTTAAAAACGTTTATTCCCACAAGGATGGTCGCCGACGTCACTTCACTTCACTTATCACTAACAATGTCCAAAACACTTGCTAATCACAGTCACTATAATTTGCCGAGGTCGCTTGTATCACTTGTTATTCGCTCCGGATATCGCTTCTTGATCGCACTTGTAGCTCAGTTAAATTAGAACTGCCCTCCTGAGGCACCTTCCGATGTTTATATGGCCCGGGAAACCAGCTCCATAAGTTTCTAGAAAGATCACAACTACTCCGGAATAGAGAGAGGGATACTCTCTGTCTCGTTCCCTTAGTTTCTCAAACCACATACTAGAAGTGTGAGAGCGAGACAAAGCAATATGTCAGAGCGAGACAATCGATGTACTAGATTGTTCGCGATATTATTCCCGTATGGAAACACGCGACGATTGTACGAGAATTTTCCGCGGACAGCGCTACTAACGCTTCCGCGGGCCGCATTTTATTTTTATTTATTTTTGATTTCGTAACACTATGGAAGTTTAACAAAGGTAGTAAAAGCTTGAAGAAAATTGTTAAGATTACTTACATGATCATGTTAATGATTAACAGCGAATTAATCGTATATATGTAGATATTCTCTAGCAAAGGATCAAAGGCATCTCAGATTAACCAGACACCATTTTGTCCCGAATTCGAAAGAAAAATGTTGAACGAAAACAAAACACCTCAGTAATATCACAAATATATTTATTGTTTTATTGTACATATGTTTACATAATACAGAGAAAGTATCTAATCACTCTGGAAAATTGAAACAAATACGAAGTAAAACTCCCAATAAGGATAATTAATTGTAATATAATAAAAATATTGTGCTGAAAGATAAGATCAAACATCATAAAGTATGACAAATTGCGTTGCATCAAATTTTAAGCGATTTTTATTCCCAAAATGTTTTATTGCCATTTTTTACACATTATGCTGATAGTTGACTTTCAAATAAATGGGTACGGTTAAATATAATATGCAACATCTAATAATATTAACTTAATCCTTGTCGATAATGTAATTAATCATCAAGAAAAGAAAAACGAAAGCCATTTTCAAGACTCGCAATGCCAGAAATAGTGATAGGGAGATACTACAGTTGTTGAATATTACTAAAGGTAGCGAGCATCAACGTAGACTTTTGTTGCTCTATGGTAGCGCGGTTTTGACATAACCAAAAGCAATTCTTTCAAAGATGTATTTATGGACGGAAACATGCAAAACGTTCACATGAAAATACTTAAATTACATTATTCAAAATGACAAACAGATCAATTTATACAACATAATGTGTAAATTTGTTATGTAAAATCATTGTAAAATGTTAATTTTTCTCTCATTCATTCAATATGGAAGTCATCTGTTTTATCAATAACGAAAACATAGATTTATTGCTTTACATTATATCCGACAGTAAAACTACTTACGATATGATGAAATTTTCAAATCTAATCTACAAATTAAAAATAACTTATTGCATCTTTGTCTTAATTCATAGAATATTTTAAAAAATCTATTATATATACTTAGTCACATCATCAAACTTCAATTCTCTACATTTATATACAAAGATGAAAGTTTTATTGTACTGCAAATATAACAAAACGGGAACTTGCACAAAATATTTGGTATAATTGAACACATTGTGATTCCATTTCATATTATCGGAGATTTCATTAAAATACAAGAAAGAGACAGTTTAAAAAGACAATTTTTGTAAGAAAATTAAGTACTTAGTTTATCTATTTGACTTGCCACCATTTAACTGAACAGTGACGTCATTATTTGTGCATTGCAATAACAACTATGACGCGATTACATGTAATAATTGCACGTAAAATAAAATACGCATTTTATCTCTCTGATATGTAGTCAATGATAAATAAATATGTAAAATGTAATAAATATTTCTTTAGTGCTCACTGATAGCTCTAGTAGATAAAAGAATCAATTCATACTCAAAGTCCAATTCCATTTATTGGCGGCACAATCTGAATTGCTGTACTAAGGTAGTTTACAATTAAAACCTATCATATCCTACTTTAATTAAATCCTCAGTTCCGAATTATTAATTTTATAGCAAAGCATCAACTTGTCCTAATCCTAGTTTGCCTTACTTTAATAATAGTGAACGAACGTATGTATGTCTTATTATGATATTATTCGAAAATAATAAAAAAATGCATAAAAAAGGTACCAACAAGAGAAAATACGCAAGGAAAATGATTGATTAAGTGTATATTAAAATCAACATACTTTTTCATTCACAATATTTCTTTGAGACAACTAGTGAATGATGAAGTTAAAGATCAAATAAAAAATACCACATTTTTAGGGTTTAATTTCTATAACTATATGCAACTAAGTTGTTGTGTAACACAGTTATCTACAATTTTCACAACTAATTGTGTAAAAAGACTAAATAATCTTGTTCCAAAACTGGTTGCAATGAAATTCTAAAAACTCCTCATAGACACTTTTTGTATGGTTAAACTAATAAAACCACAAAATCCTTATAAAATAAATTTGTTATTCGGGGAACTTAGCACTGCTCGGAAGAAACATAGAAAAGTGAAAAGAGACGTTATGTTAGCGAGACCTTATGCGTCTAAAGAAATGCTTAGATTTAGACAAGTTGCCACTAAACCCTTAGTTTAACCATGATACTTCCCTGACATATGTATTTACATCGCGAGCACTACCTTGTATTGTCGATTGTCATTCCTCATATTCTGTACAATAGTCATGATTTATAGATTTTTACATTATTCAAACACGATCAAAGAAGTTTTATGCATTCAAGATCACATCGAGTATCTTTAAAATTTTGAAAATCAGAAATCATTGCAATACATGGAGCGTTTATAATAATCTTTGCTTTATTTTCTAATATTCATTAGGTACAGGAAATTTTGTATTCAAAATTCCTTATTTCCGAATTGTAAAGACTCGATAACCGAATAAGTATGAAATGACATGCTTTGGACCATTTATTTAAATACGGAAAACGTTAAAAATACCAACATTGAGCTAATTTACAGCGATATCGTGCCACTAAGAGAAAGATGGCTTAAAAATAGCGATGGCCAAGTCTTCCAAAGAGTCTCCTTAGCTTGTAGATCGATACAAAGTTGTCTAATCCGTTTTACCTTCACTAACTTACAAAGCTAATAATGCTAAGTCATAAAATATGAAATCCAAGGTCGATATGGTTAGTTGTAGGTCAGTCTACTAGCAATCTTGAAGATACAGAACAGAGCATAGGCGTACAGTATAGACTGGACATTTGTTGGAAAATACGTGAAAAAAATAAAAAAAACAATGTTGATTATTACATTGGTCGAGTAAATTTTTGTATCTACTTCATCATGCAAAATTTTTAATTGGTAAGTAAATTATGCAAGTAAAACAACTTTAGGATAAAACAATAGAGCGCTTTGGGAAAACATTGAAATTCATGAGTCGATTAGCTAAACTTAAAAAACAGTTAACTTTAGCTAGTTATATGTCCTCTAAAGGAATGGTTTATGATGATGATGATGTTTTGGAGATGGCCTTCCTCTTGTGGTTAGACCATCAGGTGGTGGTTCAATATAGTCATAGTCACATTGAACATGGCTTTTCCATATATCTGCAGAGACAGATCGCAGTTCTCATCTTAAAATTGATTGATGATTATGTAGGTACTTGAAAGATGATGATTTGTTATCTCTTTCAAAAACATAAATAGGATTTTACAACGCTATTTTCTACCAAATATCAAGTCTATATACTGTGTGTCTATGATACAGAAGTAACAAAATACGTCGTTCTAAAGGCTCAACAGTGAAAAGGGGTTCCAAAATGGCCTTCTAAATGGAAACGGGCAAAGTTTCTCTGAAAACGGTTTATCAACAACAGTTTTAGTGTATTTTATTATAAGATACAATTATGCTTTATGGGTAGATTCACTTGCGTTCTTCTTTAAAATTTCAGTCGTTTCAATTTCAGCGTCTGTGTTGATATTGGAATATGCAGGATGTGGATATACCTGAGTAAGAAAAATTAGTATATTATACCAGAAATAGAGACAAAATCTACCTGATAGAACGTGGTTTCCGTAGCGTATGGGCGCCTGCCTAATAATATCACGTGCATGTTTCTACATAAAGTAATCTTTTAAAAGTCTTTTAAATACGTTGTAATCCTTTGGAATAACGGTGTTAGGGAGTTGATTCCAGAAACTCAAACCGTAATCAATATATGCAAAAAGGAAAAATACATTTGTCGGTTAATTCATTCCTTCGACTTGCCGTTTGCGTGAGTTACACTTTTAAAAAATAGCACTGTTGTGTAAAGTTGTTTAGAAGGAAACATCACAAACTCAGCTCTAGCACCTCTAATGACAACTCGCTTGATGAGTCAGTTTCACCTGTTATTATTCTATTTAGAAGGAAACACAATATCTCACCTCACTAGCACATAGTTTCTGGGCGAGCGGGCGCGGGAGGCTGCGGTTGCTGCGGCTGCTCGGCCGAGTGCTGGCGCGGCAGCTGCGACGAGTCGAGCACGATGGACGGCCGCGGCGGGAGATTCTCGCTCACCATGTGTGAGAGTGACAACTCGCTTGATGCGTTTGTTTCACCTGTTATTAAATGATTTAATTATGACTAGCTGTTTCCCGCAGCTCCGCCTGCGTCAAAAGTAGCCTATGTTTGACCCCGGGTCTTCAACTATATTCATACCAAATTTCATCAAAATCCGTTCAGCGGTTTGGCCGTGAAAGCATAACAGACAGACAGACAGACAGACAGACAGACTTTCGCATTTATAATATTAGTATGGATTTCTTATGTTTTCGCGATTGTTACACCTTAAATTAAATAATTTAACTACGGTTTTATTTTTAATTATTTATACCTAATTTTGCAAACACTTTACAGCTTTCATAGTCTGTAGACTAAGTTTATATTTTTTACATAATAAAAAACTACCGCATTCGGGGTAGCCTTCATGTCCGTGACTTAGACGTGGAATCGCCTGCGATGGTACCGCAAACGTCAGGAAACCGCAACATACATTAGGAACAAGTGTCAGGTCATGCCGTCTCCGCCAGGGCCTGGTAGAAGGGGCGCGGCTAAAAAGAGTTGGCTTGACGTCATAAAGCAGGTTATGCGTGCCAATGGAAACTCTGTAAAGGATGCCGAAGACCGGGCGACGTGGAGACGTAAAAAACGGAAAAGCGCTAGGATGAAAAAGAAGACTAAGTTTACATATGTTTGTGATGTCTTAAAAGTACCGCCTATTTTATTGAAAACTATAATACAGTGAGCCAATACTGCGTGAATCGAAATAGTCTGGGTAAACTAGGGAGGTAGAGTCGATTATCGTGCGATAATAATAGCTTATCTCAAATTCTGAATTTCTAGAACAAAATCAGACAATTTCTGGATAAAAATTGGTTTGATTATACTTACGAAGTTTTTATGAGTTTTGATTGACTACCCAATCTTAACTGTATTCATAAGTTGACAGTTATTTGGGTCATATTCAGTGATCGGATAATCGGGCGCTAATATACCTAAACTTAATTTTTATTCTTAGAAAGAATAATAATAAGTTAATTAAAGTTGTTTTTACGAAATTGGTCAATCCTGGGAATGAGGGTTACTTATGAATTTAGAAAGGAATAACCCTATTATTCTTTCAAGGAAAGAAGTTTAGGTATATAAGCGTCCGATGATCCGATCACTGGTCATAATGAACGCCGCTCTACAGCCCAGCCGGCTTGAGTATTGGAATCATATTGTATCATCTTAATTTGTTCAATACCTCCAGGAGCCCTATTTTTGAAAATTGTGACTCACGGCGAGTCGATTAATTTTTGTCCGATATCGAATGATTTTCGTTCGTTAACGAAGGATTTTTGTTCGACATAAGTATATGAGTGTCATACATTTCAATAATATGGCTCCAGAGCAAATTAGCGTCGGCAGATAACAATGACGTTACAAATTATGATGGTATAAGAGTGTTGTGAGCAACGTGTTCAATCACATAACGATAAGGACATTTAGCGTTCAGAACTAATAATTATTGCCCACTCTGAAAACTTAAACTATCTCAACTTTCATATAAACGAACAAAAATTCGGACAAATATACCAATGAACAAAATTTGCTGAAGTATTTTTAATCGATGTTGCTAGTTTGGCAAATAGTTTTGAACGTACAGCGACACGTTCTGTTAGCTATACGATATTATAAAACTACACGGGAAAGCAATAAGCCAGAATTCTCAGGGGACTTTTCACTCCACTATATCTACGACTTTTGCTACCTCCGGGTCTCTTGAGAGAGAGAGAGGTAATACTCACTACTCAATAAGGGGCCGTCCATTAATCACGTCATTTTTTTTTAAGCATTTTTTAAACGTATTAACGTGAAGCTATTGAAATTAAAAAACGTCCTAATTTCAATAGAGTGGATGGATGGCAGGTACCACCAGCTTGGGACCCAGTCATTAACTTAATAAAATCGCAAACTCGGAAGCAGACTGCAAGACCCTTAGATACTGTGAGCCAATACTGCGTGAATCGGAATAGTTCGCAATAAAAAATTCAGGCGGTAGTTTGTAATCTTATGACATCAAAGACAAATGTTAACTTAGTCTGCCTGCGACCATGAACGCTGTAAAGTGTTTGAAACGTCAGGTGTAAATAAATAAGTAATAAACGCGATAAAAACCGTATTAAAATTGTTTAATTTAATAAACACTTCAGCTTTATAATATTGGTATATATATACTCGTATTTATTTCGGCACTTTTACAACCATAATGATTTGTTAATAAGTCTTACCCTATTTTTTTGTTAGTAATTAAATTACACATGTCAAATATTAAATTATAGATAATGTGTATGTTTGTTACCTGACGGCTGCCTCGGCACCGGCAGCAGCACTTCGCCGCACGCCTCGTCTCCCAGCAGCGGCTGCAGCGGAGACGGCAGCTCGCGACTGTCGATGGCTGACGATCTTCTCAACGAATGCCTATAAAATAAATAAGCATTTATTTCTGACTAGCTGTTTCCCACAGCTCCGCCTGCGTTAAAAAAGTAGCCTATGTTTGAGCCCGGGTCTTCAACGATATTCATACCAAATTTCATCCAAATCCGTTCAGTATATCCGTTCAGTTCGTATTTTTTGTACGAATGAACAACGTTTTTGGGTAGAGGCCCATTGTAATGTTCTATGTTGTTCCAGTTTTTTCAAGCAACCTACCTTTTTCTCTAGAGTGTAGTACATCTAGCTACTATAGACAATAGAAAAATGTGGTGTATTAATGGGCTACTGTTCCCCGGTTAACTAGGCGCGATGAGGTTACATAGAGCCGATTCAATGTCAGTATGTCCATCTCGTACAAACTGTTCAGCACCTTCTTCAGCCCTGCTTGCCCTGTGAGCTGTGCAAAAGGGAACCTTATGTCGGCCACGTAAAAGTAGAACGGAAGTGGCGCGTTTCTGGAGTAATAAGATAAAGTATTTTTTTGAGCTTGTGACTCGAAGTGAAGAAAATTGGCCATCCTGCTCATGGTGGTCTGATGCAGCACCGTCACCGGCTCCTCCCTACTTGTGTTCACGCAAACACTGATGCTGATGCCGCAAACCTCCCCTCGGTCTCCTAACTACAGCTATCCAGCCCAATTTTAAGCTAAAGTACTATGGGACCTACGAGTATGTAGCTGAAATTTGGCAAGTAACTAGGTAGTTTATTCATCAGTGACGTCAGTAAAGAACGGATTTCCCGAAATTCCCACTGGAACTAGATTTATCTGTTGCGCTCGGAGCTGGTCACCACGAAACCTAAGGTCAACTAAAAGTAGCCAACTCAACGTTGGTGCGGCAGCCGCCTGTCGCTGATAGTAAGTAACGTAGTGGTTTGATGCAACACCGTGGTGTTCACACACACGCTGATGCTTATCCCACTCACCTTCCCCTCAAGAGCTTCCGAATTTATGGAGATTTGTCGGTTGTACTCTCAACTGGTTACAACGGAGCCCAAGGTCAGCTAAAAGTAGCTAAGTCCTTTCTAGCCAAGTCACTCACAGTCAACAGTATGATGGTCTGATGCGGTATAGTCACCGGCTACTCACACTGAAGCCCACTAGGCATAATGATTCTTAAATTTGGCAAGCAGGCAGGTAGATCGCAAGAGATATCAGCTAAGAATTAGTATATTTGATATTTTATAGATATCAGTTAAGAGTTATGCGCAACTCGACTTGTTTTAACAACACTTAGATATTTAAAATACTCTATTGTAGTCTTGTTAGGAGTATATTGGAATATGCATCTGCAATATGTAATCCTTGTTATGACGTCTACATATCTAGAATTGAAAATATTCAGAAAATATATATTAAATATATGTGTTACAGACTAAGATTAAATACTCCTCAAATAACTATCTCGAACTTTGTAAAAAATTTCATCTGCTCCCATTAGTTGATAGACGAGCAATAGTTCATATTCATTTATATTTATTCTGAAATTATTTTCAAATTCTATTGACAGCCCAGAGATCCTACAAAAAATTGGCTTACATGTATCTTACAAATGCCAATACAGACCTCTTCACGTTCCTGCAGTGTCCACAACTATCACAAGAAAACCTACTTTGTGCGAGCCACGAGTAAATTTAATAAGATTGTAAATTTATGTAATCTCTACCACTTTAACACGAGTGTTTCATCAGCAAGGGGAACGCTGAGCCGCAGGTTTTTTCTAAATTAAACAATATATGTTTGTTTTAAAGTAGTACCGTTTTAATATTATTGATATTCTGCATTCCAATCTAGTAGATGACTGACTTTATAATTTTGAAACTAAATACGTTCGCATTTTGTTTTGCAAACAGTTTTCTCTTTGTGAGGACCTTTTATTGGCAATCAGTGGTATATATAAGTCTCTTTATATGGTGATATCTGATGTTGGTCTTGCTATAAATAAAAAAAAAATCGATATTCCCTAGAAAGAGAGACATAGACTCACCGTTGGTGCGGCAGTCGCCTGTCGCTGACGGTGAGCAGCGTGGTGGTCTGATGCGGCACGGTTGCCGGCTCCTCCCCACTTGTGTTCACGCACACGCTGATGCTGATCCCGCTCACCTCCCCCCCGTCCTCAGCCTCCCCGCTCTCCTCGTCGTATCTGTCCAGCACAGACCCCAATTCTAGGCTACTGGCAGATTGGTCGGTTGTAGTTTTAGGTTGTTGGAGATTTGGACGATCACAATAGCGATTTTTGATAGCAATGCTCACATTGTGGTATGATTGTGTGCTTAGAAACGGACTATGAGACGAAAGTGCAATGAGTAGGTAGTTATGTACCGGAAAAAAATGTCTAACATCTGGCACTTGAAATTTTCAGATAAATTGTAAGCATACAGCCCGCGTGTTGTGATTTCGATAAATTACATTCAAATATAATTTGAATTACAGTTACACGAATAAAATAGGGAGGTACACATATTAAATCTCTATGACTTTTGTACTTCATTTTACGCAAATATTAAGTAGCTTTAGGTAACTTTGTCACCGACTTTTTGCGATATAAAGGGAATTATAGTGTTAATCGAGAATCGCTTTGCTGATCGTTATGCATTGACTGCCATTCAAATTACCTACACTAAAATAAAATAAAATCGAATCTAGTCGCTGTCTCTTTAGCCGGAGCAAACGCGCCATATTTGCATTTCCATCGCCATATTTCAATTGCAAAGCTATTTGGTGTATTGCTATCGGTCCCGCTGTTGGCATAAATTGCTAGCGGTTGGGAGCGAAATGTGATGTAAAACGACAACCAAAGCAACCCAGCACATAAAAGTTCCATTACCACACAAATGTTTGTGCGGCATATCCAAGCTAGGGTCCGGTAGCAAAATAGTTATTTTTTAGGCAAGTTTTTGTTGGTTTCAACAATTTTTATTCCTTAGAAAAATGTTTGAATCTAGCAACATTGCACGCTAAAAGAGCGATGCTGTTTGAGACAAGGACCACATATTTTCTTTACAAAAACTGCTCATATTAATGATTGTTTGGACCCTTGGCTTAGATAGCCACAAATCTTATAAACACCCACATAGACTTTGAAATAATTTTGGTAGTTGGTAAAATTATAGAACAAAGGCAAAATAACCGATCTACAAACTCTTTAAGACAAGCAAAATAATTTCAATTAAAAAATATACTTTTATCAACTTTTCACAAATTAAATAACAACTTAGGAAAGACTGTTAATTTAATTTATCCATATTTTTCATCAGAAATTTAAGAAGTTTTTTTACTTAAATCGCTAAGGATCAGATCAGAATCAGCGAAAATACCTATCGCACCACATACAAAGAACATTATTCTACTAGTCAATTTACAAAAATTCTAATTTAAAAATATACAAGGAATCTAAACTCACCGCCTCTGAATAAGATTCTCCATCATGATATAGTCATCCTCTTCAGCGCCTCGAAGATGCTCCTTCTCCATGTAGAGAGCGAACTCAGGATTGGACATCTCGCTCGCGTGGCGGCGCCGGGCGGACGGCGAGGCGGCCCTGGCGGGGGACAGCAGGCGAGACGTGATCGCTGGTGTCCTACATTCATTAGGCAATTTTGAGTCCGGCCCTGATAATTATGAAGTTAGTACCAAGTAAGTACTAACCACGACACAGGAGGTTGTCAAAAATGCAACAATTACTGAGCATAGCTTTGATAGCTCTTACCTTGGAGTATGTGGCGGTGAGAACAACCCATAAACAGTCTCCAACTCATCAGTTATACTGGTGTATTCGTGCATTGCCAAGAGTAAAGATTTCGGAGGAACTCCGACCCTGGTGCGGCCTGGTACGCCCGCCGCCTTACCAGCTTCCCAGCCGGACGGACCTGGTGAGAAAGTAGGCCTTTAGGAAGGGTATGTTGTTGAATTTTATTCAATTTAAATTTGAAAAAAGTTTATCTTTCCTACTACTAACAATGTTATTACTGTGGATGGCAACCGTTACTACTATCCTTGTCAATATTTGAAAATACATTCAAACATATTTATTTGAAAGCTCTTGGCTTCCTTCCATTATCCTATTATTAAACAGGGTATGTATTGCATCGTGTCGTGTACTGCAATGATTTCTTGTGTTTCACGAATTTTTAGCAGCTATAGACATCTAAGTATTTACTTTGATAATGGGGTTGAGAAATCGGATAGCATTGGTGGGTATTACAGGGTTATCAGGGGCCTAATGTCAGTGGCATTGCATTCATTCTTGTCTTGTGAGCTGCACAAAACAAGGACCTTTGTCAGTCGTGGTCACAGGTAATAGATACTGGCAAATTTCTAGAGAAATAAAATCCAAAAGTTTAAGACACTTATTATTAAGTCAATTTCAACAGGGGGTATATTGAATTATACCTAGTGTAAAACAATATGAAAGAATCATACGCTGCCGTTGCAAAATGTAGAAGAAAAAATAATCTGAAAGTGGACCGATGCTTCTGTTAGAAGTAATACAGTTATAGATAGATAGAAGAGGAAATAACATTTTATTATAACTATATTGTGCCGTTTTTCTGTTTCTCCGAATGGTTGACTCGTAAAGAATGCTCAAAGTCCGCTAATTGTTATAAGTATTTTTAGATTGTGGAATAATAAAGTTTTAGTAAATAACAATGAGGACCACATCTGTATAATTCCATTTATAAACAAGGTAAAAAACAAACTTTAATATAAAACCAAGACGGTTGGATTTCTTGGTTGAGCAGACAATTTAGTAATAGAGTTTCAAACCCCTACAGTAACTCTCCGTAAATTACATATGTAAGTAGGTTACAAAAATTGGCTTATTACGTATTTTCCATAGGAAATATATGGTCCAATCCATTGTATTAGATTGTATAGAACTCTGAAGCTATATTCTACATTATATTCCAGTAAAGTGCACACACTATAATAATGAACCTTTTTGGCTTAAGCCGCAAGGGCACTCATAAATTTTCTTAAAATCGTTCGGAAATAGATAATTTTCATAACCATTTTCACCCGAGTCACGATATACTTCGTAACCTCATCTGCATATTTATATTTTATCTTAAAACTAGCAACTTGTCCCTCTTTCCTATAAACTAAAGCTATATTTTTGTGAAAAAATATGCCTAAAGAGAGAGATTCAAGGCGTGTTGATTTTGTAATGTTAAGATAACCTTCTAAGTAGTCTACGTAAATACTAATATCTCTATACCTATATGTTTCTCTTTATTTTGTTTTCTCTTTTAGCCTTGATTGAGTAACTTCAATTTTCGTATGTAAATATGGCTAGAGAATGATGGGAGAACGGTGAATACAAAAAGGTGTCACTAATGCGTTGCCAACTCGTAAACAGCATTTCGCAACAGAAATAGATTAATCGCCCATCTTTCGCTGATCAATTATCTATTTAAAGTTAATATCAATTTACTCACCAGTAATAGAATTATGAACAGATCCAGCGTCAACGGCAGAGTTGTCCGGTTCGGAATGAGTTTGGCTGTGCTGCCTCCGAGGGGCCAGGTGTTGAGTGGAGTGGTGTCCGCCCATACCGCAATCGTTGCCACCTTCCGAACGCCTGGGAAGTCCACGTCAATGGGAATAAGTGTAGTAGTTAACTTGGTGCCAACAAAACTCGAGTGCTATTTTTGAAAAGTGTGACTCACGCAAAATTGGCGATACGAATAATTTTTGTTCGATATGGAACGATTTTCATTCGATAATTTATATGTCATACATTTAAAAAATAAGGCTGACCTGAACTTCTGTGAAATTGGTAGATAAAATAAATAAATATATAGGGACAAATCACACAGAATGAGTTAGCCCCAAAGTAAGTTCGAGACTTGTGTTATGGAATACTAAATAGGATGTTGGGAATGATCTATACGTATTATAAATGAAAGTCGTCCGCGCACTTTGTCTGTCTGTTCGCGATAAACTCAAAAACTACATTTATCTTGCGATTTTCACTAATAGAGTGATTTCGGGCATGGTTTAGCTAAATACTTAATTAAGGTTTTACATTCATAGGGTGCACCCTTTTGAAGCGGGGCCTGGTCAGTACCAGGTCATGTACCAGACATGGTCATGTATATTTGTATGGACGTGATCATGGAAAGATGTGACTAAAAAGAGTTGATAGGAGGGACAACGTTGCTCTCTGTGCGCATTAAAAATGTATACAAAGTTAATAATAGATTTGTTTTAAATAAATAAAGAAGATTTCAGTAATCAAAACCTAGTTTTTTTAAATATTTTATTTAAGAAGCGGGGCCTGGTCAGTACCAGGTCATGTACCAGACATGGTCATGTTTATTTGTATGGACGTGATCATGGAAAGATGTGACTAAAAAGAGTTGATAGGAGGGACAACGTTGCTCTCTGTGCGCATTAAAAATGTATACAAAGTTAATAATAGATTTGTTTTAAATAAATAAAGAAGATTTCAGTAATCAAAACCTAGTATTTTTAAATATTTTATTTAAGAAGCGGGGCCTGGTCAGTACCAGGTCATGTACCAGACATGGTCATGTTTATTTGTATGGACGTAATCATGGAAAGATTTGACTAAAAAGAGTTGATAAGAGTGACAACGTTGCTCTCTGTGCGCATTACAAATGCATACAAAGTTTACGATAGATTTGTTTTAACTAAATAAAGGAGATTTCAATAACCGAAACATAGTTTTTTAAATATTTTATTTTAAATTTTTACAACAAGAATTATTCTTGAAAGAGTTGGTCCAGGAAAAGAGAATAAAATTAGAATTTCGATCAGATCAAACCAATTAAATAAATAACAACGATATTTCACTATCAAAATTGTATTTTAAGTCTAGTTTTCATTTTAAGTTATGTAAGACCAAAATACGTAATGTGGTAAATATTAGAGTATTTGAAAAATACATATCAAGTTTTAAGAAAATAAGTAAAATATGTTTAAAAAAAATATATTTGATAAGGTACTGTGTTTGACAACTTACCAGTCTAGTATCAATAATTATATTTTGATAATAAAGTCATTGTTTTTCAGTAGAAATGCAAGTGAAGTTAAAGAAGATTAAAATAAATCGTGTTGAAATGTTAGAAGTAGTAAAAATATAAATAGTTTATTAAGCTGAGATAGAAGAAATCTAGAAGTGTTTGAAAATTCTTTGCTCTTTTGCAAAGTACATTTTATAAAAGACGTGTTTGAAGAAAACAGATCACAATAAAATTCGTTCATAAATAGTCACACATACATAAACTCGCGTGATGTCAGTGATCAGAAAAGGTGCAACAGTCTGTTAATGATCTCTAGTGTGTGTGTGTAACAAACTTTACATAGTGTGTGATTATACAACGAAGTACTACAACTAACTACAACGCTATATACAAGCTAAGCCAATCGCCAATGTCTATTTGACTTACTGTTTCCACAACCGTCTCCTAACAGATGCAAGAAGGTAACAAAAATTAAATTAAAACAATCATGATGATGATAAATTTTGGTATCACTGAAATAAACAGTTTGCCGATTCGTGAGGAAATAAAAGTATGGCTGATACAATTTTGATTAAGTATTGATCGGATGGTCATGAATAATCTAAAACAAAATGAAACAGCATCCATGCTTGTACGAATATGATAACACCATATTCTAATTACTTTAGCAGATTGGTACCTTAAAGAACACATTGACAACCATTTCACCGATAAATTTGCAAACTTACGAAGTATATTTCTTAGAGGTAGAACAAGTACTTTTTAAGAACGATATTGAATAGCTTGATGTTACACTTTTTGATGAAGAAACTAATATAAAAGTACTTACTATACCAGAAAAGACCAATAAACAACACCCACTTAACAATATACCCAGTAACCATGTTGTTGAATATAAATGAGTCATATAATGCCTACCTTCTGGTGTTAGCTGTTAGACGAGTACCAGCAGTGTTGGTCCGAGGTCTGAGACTTTGGAGGTCCGAAGGCATCTCTTGTGCTTCGGGCAAAAACGCTTCGTCGTTCGACGATGGTACTGAATTTTAAGAAAATTCTGATTAGTTTTTAACATTTACATCACATTACTAATGATTTTTGTCTATTTTTTTTTGCATTGAAACATTATACACAAGATGGCCTTTATTACTTTATTCAACCATTTACGTCCTACTGCTGGGCAAACGTCTACCCGATATACCTACACGTGTCTCTATCCAAAGCCAAATTCAACCTTGGAAATATTTCAGGTCATCGTTCCAACGCTAATCTACATTATCGTTAAATTTTAATAATAACACATTCATCATAAATAATACTTGAAAAACACTAACTTTTCTTTTCATCACTCGGCTCGGTTCTATTGCTATCTGAAGATTTCTGTCTTGCTGGAGTAACAGAAGGCTGCGCTCTTATAACAGTAATTTCTGGACCAGCGACACTTCCACCAGATGATGTTGAGTCGGAATCACCTTCAGGTTCCTTGGCCACGACAGCTTCGGGACCAGACTGAATCATCTCGTCCTGATAGAAAATTTTATGATATGAAATGTGTATTTTAAAAGACGAAAAGGTTGTTTCTAATATGTCCTAATAAAAAAAATAGCGTGAAATGGAAGTGATTTAAATAGAAAATATTATTTGCCATCTCAACAAGATATTGCAGAACATAAGCGAGCAGTGTATACAAATTATTAAATAAGGTGAACAACAAAAGCTTATTTCGATCGAGATCAAATCAAATCAGTGAACACATGCAAGCGTATCTGAAAGAGTAGAAATAAGAAACGCATTTCACAGAAGTGCTGTGTCAGACGACACATAAAGCTCTTTGCGTAAACATTTTCATTGCTTCGTTTCCAGGTCGTTTGAGACAACTAAGCCATTTGCGGTCTTGTTGGCTGTTATGGCGACACTACCAGTGGTAACTAACATTATCAAGAATTATTACGCATTTTACTGCCTAAACTCGAAAGACAGTAGAAAATTTGTCATTTTTAAAGATAAAAGTTTGCAATTGAGTGATAAAAGGTCAAAAGAAGATTTTCTTAGAAAAAAATATATCAAGATATACAACGTCGTTTTACTCACAACAATAGACCCTTTATTCGATTTTTCGTTCTGGAAATTACATTACAATGTCTTATAAGTGAAACTTCAATGTGCATTAAGCAACAAGCCCGCTTCTCCAAATTCCATTTAGCGGGAAGCGCTGAGTCAATTTTGACATTGTCCTTTTGAAGTCATAAAGGGAGGACAGAGGAAGCGGGCATTTCGTTTAGGCAGTGAAAACACGGAGTTAAATTGTGTGAAAGCGCTTACTTCGGAGGTCTGCGAGGCTTGCTCGTCTTCCTCCTGCACGGGGCGGACCGCGAACCGCGCCGCGCCTGTGTCTGAATCTGACAGCACCTGTGTCACCACGGAAAGGATCATCCACAAATGGAACATTTGTTTCAAAGGCAGGTTTTATTTCAGAACTAAATCTGTGACTGTGAGATCATCATCATTTTCGTTGTTTATTCATTTGATTTGGTGCAGTTTAGATCTAAAATTTGTTGCCCGTTTGATCATCATCATCTTTTGTTGTTGTTTACATTTGAATCAATACCTAGTATAACATCGGCTATAGTAATGAGTATTGTTACAAATGTTCCGATTGTGCAAGATTTCCTAATGACACATCCATTGAACGTACTCGGTGATGTGACGTCATCTGGAATTTGAGACTTAACTACCGGGACCCTTATAAAGTTTTAAGCAGGTCTAGTCCCAAGGATGTGAAGGTCAGAATTTATGTGCGAACCGTTTTCAACTGTATGTACTGTGTGACGATGCATGATGTGTTGAATGATTTTAACTCAAAAACATCTTAAAATTTCAATTTAACTTTTATTTTAAAGGCCTCCCCCCTGCTAACACAAAAGTGAAACATTTTGTGAATACCATATAGATTGAAGTTGATAAAATGTTAATTGTGTTCAAATTCTGTTTTTTGTATAAAATACATATTCAGGAACGTACTCGCTATGCAAAACTATCATTTAGTAACATTAAACAAGATTTCCAATATGTCACATCGTCAAATACGCAAGCTTTGATTGGCAGAATTGCAACTAGTCCAGTTAAATAAACTCAATAAAAAGATTGGCACTTGAATGTTATTTCTAGTTCACTCGCTTAGTTATTTGGCGAATTATTGCTTGTGCATAAGTTTTAAATACGCGCGTTCTCTGCTACAATCTATATGCATGTCGATAATTCTGGCAATCTAATGACACATACATAACACATAATAGAAAATGTAAGTCGATTGGCATCAACAGAGGATCAATTGAAATAAATAAGTCATGCTTTTATAGACCATATATGTCATCACTAAATACGCAACACGTTTAAATTCGAAGGGGAAAAGGAGAAAAAAGTTCAAAACAAAATCAACTAGTGAATATATCCTTTATCTTAGTTTTATCTTGAGCTCATTACCGTCAATACTCTGATGGCAATTATCTTATTGTAATAATAGGAATAATTTAGTAAAATATATCTTATTACAACAAAGTAGTTGTGCATATTACTTGTATCACCAGAAGCGTATTAATGACGACATTGATGGCCTATTTGCGGAAATTCTGCGTTAGATTGAAAGCATAGGTAACCGGAAGGTTGAAACATTGAATAATGAACTAGTCTAACACATTGCGATCGATGAAACGTGGTTATCAAATTTCGAAATTTCCAGAAAGGATTCCATTTAGATTAAACACAGCACATAATCTACTTGTGATAGAATTTGGGTACGTAATAAAATAGTGTTTAAAAAATCAGTTCTTTATTTCGCTAAAAATAAGCGAGATAACTACTTATTTATTATAAAAAAATATATATATTTGAATCGCATAACCTAATTTTTTTTAAAGACAATGGGAGCCCAGGTTAATAGGATCCCGTTTTTCCCTCTGGGCAAGGAACCCAAAAAGTAATATTAAACAAGATGTGCTCCTGATTATTTTTCCTGCAAAGTTCAGCGGAAGGTCTACTTTCTGAAATTTATTCAAAATTTTAAGTCCAGTAACTTCGATTATAGACTTGTTGTTTGGGGGAACGCTCATTTTTTGTCTTCTTTCCTAAATAACTCCAAAAATACCGACCTAAAAGATACTGAAAAAAATATCATGAATATCTTTAAACTGAGTATGATATATCACAAGGTACAGTATGAAAACCTTTTTTTTAATTAACTACTTTACTCCCCAAAACTAGTGTCCATATTTAAAAATAATCTATTTTTTTTCAATTTGCCTACCTTCGGGTTACAGACACACATGTGTGTACCAAATTCTAACTTAATTAGTCCAGTAGAGAATTTCGGAGAAATTCGCTGTGACAGACGGACAGACAGACGACACGAGTGAGACTATAAGGGTTCCTTATTACCTTTTTATGTACGGAACCCTAAAATATCTTTTGAACTAAAAATAGTAATTATCTGAACTAATTCTCTTAAGATATAGATTTCATATTACGAGCTCCTACACATATAAATTCGAACGTTCTCGTGAAAACTAAGCTTAACAATATAGGAGGTTATTATACGGCCAACAATACGGGACCATACACTAAGTTTTCCAGATCTTTCGCGTGAATGTGGTAGTTATCCCGATGACTGGGCAACTCCCCATTAATGTTGCTCATTATGTCTGTGTGCCCATTGTTATAGAGAAAAACTTGGAAGTGTAGATACGAAGATAAATGGGTTTAGATATCCCAATCTGACTGTATAAATACACTATCGACCTTTTAAACTTTCAATTTGTCAGTATAAAAATACATGACAGTCTTTGTGATGATAAAATATCTCTGGATAAATAGTATTGAAAAGAGAGACTTAGCAAAACTATTCTACTGATAAATTTAGATCATTATATTTTTCGAGATTATACATATTTTCTGAGAACCTTAGGGAGAAATTTTATAAAACAAATAAATTATCGACAGATGAGAGATATATACTTTATATTCATTAAAATTATTCCTTTTACACTCAGTATTTTATGTAATAGAAATCCTAGAAATTCCAGCGTCACACAAATTGTGGGTGCCGGGAGAGTCATTGGCTTCCATAAACATTCACTGTACTGAATAAAGGACCCGGAAATATTATCTTGGTTATCCAAAAGCTAACTTTACTACAGTCGCAGATAGAGTGTAAAATTGTTTAGAAACTATTTCTTTAGTCTAGGTAACCTCTAGGCTATAAAATTGATTTATTGAAAAAAGAAACATAACCGTTCGTTTATTTTTGTCTGTTTCTGAAATTCGAACTATGTTATTAGAAATACGACCTTAATGAAATGAAATTGATTGTGTTTGATTTGGACAAAGTTTTATACGGAACAATACATGCACAAAAATTAACAGATTCCAAAAACTACAACAAAATTGATAAATAATTATTACAGTAATTATCATTTAATGTTTTCTAATGAAGAAAAGTGGGAGCATGGTGGGGACAACTTGCTATCACTTTTGTATGCTTCCGCGCGTGTGCAAGTGGTAGTGACGTCACTCCACCCCTATGTGCGTCCTTTTCTTGTTTCTTGTTTTCCCCTTCCACAGGATTTCAAAGGTTTATAACTTTTTGAACGGATTGAAAAAAATCTTTCCATTTTTGAATTCTGATACTCAAATTTTGGCTATCATCATCCTAGCGTGTATTCTTAGTTGCGTCGTCAGCTTAAGCTTCGGAGCCTATGGTACGCTGTAAGTCATGGTCCTAGATTTGGCGGAACTGTTTATATGTAATTACAATGGAGCGACTGCCGTCTGACCTCCGTATCCCTTTTTACAGGGAAACCAGACCTCAAGGAAGATGACCTGAGGTGTGTTAGTGGCCAACACTGTCAGAATTTTTCAGGCTGCCCTAAGGCATCTGACACAGCCCCACGATGGCTATCTAACAACCGGGACCAACGGCTTAACGTACCTTCCGAAGCACGTAAGGCACTCAAATTTTGGCTTTGAATGATTGAAAATCATTGACTAGAATAGCCTATTAGGTTGAATATTGTCTTACCTCAGATCTATCACTGGCCGTTCTAAGTCTTGCTGCCCCGGATTGGAAGGTAGGAGGTGGCGGTCCTAATGTATCTGTGGAGCCACGGTTGACGAGTGAAGGATGGGTCGCCATGAACCGGTGTATGACGGCGAGGTGGTTCATAGTCTGTTCAGCTACATCTTCTAATTTTCTTAATCTAAATTCTACACTCTGAAAGAAAAAAATACGGGCTAGACCTAGTTTGGGTTCTGTGTTGCCAGTTTCCAAGTGTTTTTCTTTATTATGCACCACACCACATATGTATTTTTTAGAATAAGATATATTAAGAATATCTTTTCAAACAAGATTTTCTTTTTTACAAAGGATTTTTCTCAATGGTACACTTTGTAACAAATTTCATGTCAAACTTTCGAATTATTTTCGAGTTTTATATTATTACATTTTAAACAAAATTTATATTTGTTGAACGTTGAGAGTTTTTGTAAAACTTCCATAATTTTGACTAGTTTTAAAAACTACTAAATATTCGAAAATACACTTCAATCCTGGTTGACTATGTCGTTGAAATCAAAAATATGCAGCCAGTATTCTGGGCACGTTGCTTCAATGCGGCACGAGAACTAAATTTGTTTCTTTATTTGATTAAAACAAATTAAAATATGTGAAGTACGTTTTAAGTTATATGTTTTAGTTTGTACTTACTTGCATTGACTGTATTTGGCAATTAGCTTTCTGATTCAAGTCTTCCATTTTGGTCGTTATATTTTCTACCCTATCAGTTGTATTTCTTACTCTCTCCTCTATAGAATTAGATAATTTAACTTCCTGAAAATAATAATAAAAACTAAGTAGGTATCTACATCATTTTCTAAACTTTGCAAAAAACTGCACGTATTCTGGAAATACGCGAAGGTAAAATAAAAAGATAGTGACCACTTTGATTTTGCTTTAATTGAATATTTTATCATTTTGCACTAATTTGGCTGACATCATAAACAACTGCAATATTTGGCAAGAAAGATAGAGCCTGGCATTCTACGAATCATTACGCTTTTACATTCTAAGATTTTAACAAACTTTTACAAATTAATGTTCATAGAAAAATCTATTTTAATATTTAATTGCACAAGTAAAAAATGTCTAGACCAAAAAATACAATTGAAACAACATAACTCAGTTCACTATCTTTCAGTGCTTTATCGATCACTTTTCTCAACATCACTTAATGATTGACGGGTACAAATTTACATGCTTTGTAATAAAGTTTAATAAATCAAATCAATAAATCAAATCATTTACTTGTGAAACTTACTTGCTCCCTAAAATACCCTTCAACGCACTCCTCCTCAAAATCGTACAGTCTTTCCATATCCTCCTTCTCCAGGAAGAGTTTCAGACCATTGTCATACTGGAACCGCTTGTGTGAGACGTTTCTAGTAATCCATTTCCCAGTGGCGTAGATGTGACAGAATATTATTAGCGGCGGGGGAAGTACTGGCTTTCTTTCGTACTCCATTACTACTGTGAATCTTTGGAACATCCAAACCTGAAGGCGTAGGGTTGTGTTTGAGTAATATGTAGAAATGTACAGTTGAACACAGATAACGTGGGTCACTGTCACCGTACCTACTGTAATGGCTGATTGGTTATTTTTATCTGTTTTCGACTGTACTGTACACAGTACTATAGAATACATTCTATAGTTTAAGCAGTATACTTTTCTATTTGGTTCACAGTACATAAAATATAGAAATGTTTTCGTAATCGTACATTTTTTTAAAAATGTAACTCTTCCGCCTTTAGTCTTATTTCGTATGCTATACGTCAATCACTTCTTTCCACATAACTCCAAAAATAAGCGTAAAATATCTATAAAGCGTATTTATTTTGATTATATACCTACATAATATGTAATTGACGATTCAATCAGTAAAATTATTGCAATATTTGATAATTAAGAAGTGCTCAATTCGAATAGTATGATTTAATGAACTTTTTAATAGGTATAATAGGTACTTTTTTAAATAACCTAAACAATCCCACTGCTGGGCAAAGATCTAGCTCATTCTCCATTAACATATTATCATTATTAATTGGCACTACTTATTTTGTAAAGTAAAACAAAAAATAATTCATAACGACATTCAACAGATAAACAATAAACACAAAAATCTAAACATCAATAGGTCCATTCAAACTGACGCCAATTCCGTGCGACTCGAGGGACGCTCACAGAAATAAGAACTTACAGAAGTGCCATTAGCATGCCAGTTAACTTTGGCACACGCTACGGCACTTTCACCGAATCTTATTTCTGTGGGCGTCCCGCCAGTCGCGCGGGATTTGCGTCAGTTTTGGACCTTAAAGGAAATTAATGGCAAATTAATAAACACAATATTCTAATAAGATACCAAAGCGTTTCACAAATTTACTCGCAAAAGTTAATCTAAGCGTTAGTATCTTCTTAGAATTTTAAAACGTGATGCTCACATCAAAATCGCCTAAAATATGTAATGATCAAAGTAGTAAGTACTTTAATTTACTGTTTGCTGAATTTATGAGTCAACAAGTGCCTAATCAATTCAAAAAGCTTTCAGATTCACTAAATTGAAGATAAAATCAATATTGACAGTTCATTTTGCGAATTTGATCAATAATTCAGTCTGGTTCTTGTTAGACAATATTAGAATAATGAAAAAGAAGTAAGTAACTAATTAAACGACAAGATTGCTTTTATGTCTTCGACTGAAACGTTATATTATTGTAAACGATTGTAACGTGAGCCACGAAATAAACGTCAAATAAGTAGCAAAAACAAAAATAAACCTGATGCGAGACTTCATTGACTTCGTTAAATATATTATTGAAGACGGCTATGAGAAGGTTTATGAGCAATATGTTGGCGACAAGCAGATAAATCGTCATGGCGACGGGCGTGATCCATCTCCCAGTTACACACTTCACGTCGCCAACGTCTGTTCCACATACTGGGTCGATGTCCGGAGCAAAAACTTCACCGTACAACATGAAGTACGGCTGGAAGAATATCTACAAACAACGGAGCCAATCAACAAAAAAAAAAAAAGAAACTAAATAATAAAAGAAATGACAAAATTAAACTTCTAAATACTCTTACTACTAACTAAATAAAATCAAATGATAATGATGAAACCAACCCAACGTAATCAAATCTCGCAACAGGGGCACAACTAAAAAAATACAACATCGAAACTACGACAATAATGCATTTATCAGGCGCAAACCTGATGTGAGACTCCGTTGACTTCGATAAAGATATTATTGAAGACCGCTATGAGGAGGTTAACAAGTAAAATGTTCGCGATGAGGAGGTACACGCTCATAACAACCGGCGGAACCCAGTGGCCCACCCGGCACTCCTCGAACCCGGGCAGTCCACAAGGAGGCGCCATTTGTTCGGCGAAAACTTCACCGTAAAGCATGAAGTACGGTTGAAAGAACACCTGCAAATGTTAGTGGTGCTAGTGGAATGGTTACTTGTGATGGTTGTTGTTAGTCTTGATGTAACGAGTCAATAGATAATAATTATGATATCTGTTAAAACATTTATAAAAGATGTGGTCGATTTGTGATCGCAAAGTGCTTGTAAATCAACTCCTCCCTTTTCTTCATAATGAACTTTTCCGTGGTGAAACATCTTAATTTACATTACATCATAGAAAATGTTATTGTCATCTATCTCAAGTCTTATTTTCACTGGTTTAAAATAGTTTTTTTTTTTATTTAGACACACTTTAATATCTTTTGTCTTAGAGAAAAATACAATGTAAGTTATATAAACAGTTATTCACAAACTTTCTACAAGCTATCCTTAGACATTGTAGACTAATTTAGTTTTATTGTTAAGGAAATATGAGTTTCAATAGAGGGCTAAATCTTTTCCCGACACAAAAATGATCTTAGAAAAACTACAATCAAAGTTACAGATTTTATCAGTTATTCAAACCATATTTTGTCCTCAAGCTAACCATTTATATTGTAGATTTATTATTAAATGTTAAATGAACCATAAGTTTCGATAAAAGGATATATTTTCATTTTGGGATTCGCTAACAAAATTACTTACTTCTCTAATGAGGTACCAACTAGCCTCCTTGTCCGGATACAGTATGGCCTGTCGCGCCACTCCGAACGACATGAGCACCACTAGCAATAGCACCACGAAGTAAATCATATTTTTCACCATTTTACCCATCATTGTGACTAGAGGACCTGCCATCATGAAATAAGCGAATTTAGCAACGAAATTCACAAGATTACAGGATCCTGTAATTTTATGTTTTTAAATTTACAAGGTTTAGCCATCGATATAGAATAACAGCAAGATGCATAATCACACTCAAAAATTTTGAATTGGACACCATTCAGAAGTCTGCCCATCACGTGAAGGGTAGAGTTTGATCACTTCTATCTTATTAAAATGGTAAGCTTATGACAGTTGGTACTGAAGTAAAAGTCAATCCTCCGAAACATCAACATTGTATGGAGTTTTATAATTTAACTTAGTGATTATTACATTTGCCATCTTTTCGAATATTACAGGACATGAACATTGTACCTTATTAGACGTCCACTTAAAATAAAATAGAGTTAAATAAATTTTTTTTATACAATTAAGTAGGCATTATGGCATAAGGCCCACCTGATGGTAAGATCATAAACTTCTTTAAGCGATATTGGAATTTCTAAAACTATTGTTTCAAAATAAAGCGAAACATATGAACGAACTGTTAATAAACTCACCTAAGTACTTATTGACGCCCAGAATATTGAGTATCCTTAAGTACCAGAATATAATATCGACGCAGTAAATGACCCTGCCGACGTCCATGGACCCAGTGCGCAGCCTCAAAGTGAGGCCTACGAGGAAGAAGATTATGAAACCCGCATCACACGTGTTCCACATGTTCCAGGCCCACACACTGAACTTATGTCTGAAATTGATACAGTGTTTGATAGTGATAATAATATTTATTCTTTTGTTGGAAGGAAGATTAAATTCGACACGTGAAGAAATTTTGCAAATGTATGCTCTAATATACTTGTAGGAATGAGAACACAGATTATTTCTAAATATGAAATTGATTTCAAAGAGCATTTTTACTAAATGATGTAAGATTTGGATCATGTTAGCAAAATGCTCCACTTATTTAAATCTCACGGGTTAAATATGCTATTGTTAAATTTTTTATCCTTTACGTTGCAAAACTTAAGGATATGTTATGTTGTTCATTTGTGTCCAGTTTGGTTAGGTAATTGCAGACTTGATTCACCTGGTTAGAATAGAATAGAAGTCTTTTATTTCTTAGAATATGGTGATTACAAGGTTTGATGATGATTGTGTTATCATAGAGATGATATCGTGCTTCAGGAGGCACGTTATGCCTTTGGTCCCGGTTGCCATCTGGTGATCGTTAAATGAACTATGTCAGAGGCCGTAAGGCGTGTAACACACTCGATATGAATGAATTTGTATGTAATATTTACTTACTTAACAGCAACAGGCTCGGACGTAATGATTTCTCTCAACTTCTCACAAAAGAACGTTAATATATAACATATGGAATAAATTTCCGGCCAAGAGGGAGTCGGGTCCATCTTGACTAATACTGTATATGTAAACATCAATAGGAACAATATATAGGCAATCTGAAACAAAGAGAAAAATATATGAATTAATAAAATCGACTAGGTTTTTGCAGTAATCTGGTTGGCACATTAAGTACTTTCAAGAATTTACCCTCATACTCTAGTACAAAATGGCTTCTGTGGGTAAATGAGTAAGGGATAGTAGGTCGAAATTTCGGAATATAAATCTTAAGTAAATCAAATAATAAATATTTAATGTCTGTCAAAAACAGAAATACCTAACATTCTTTTGCGTAGTCAGCTCGAACAAAGACTAGTAAATTAAAACAATTGAAACAAACACAGATTTTCATTTTATTTTTCAATATAGCGAAAACATGTGTGGAAAAGAGGCATATCACAAAGAAAATTAAGGTCCTAAATATTATTAATAGGAATGGAGTTAATAAATATTTAGCAATATGGTAGGGAGAACAAATTACAAAATGGAATAAAGAGATTATCCATTATGATTATGGTCTAAAATATAGTTGCAAAACTTCTGAAAAATTCGGAATAATTCCGGAATACTTCTGGGAAAGTTTGTTTACATCAGAATTATTCAAAATAAATTTAATCAAGTTTTTTATTTACTTTGTTGAAAAATCATATTTTGTATCGATCGTCGATCGCCGCCGAGTCGTGCGTGCAGGCGGTGCGGGGTGCGGTAAGAAGGGAGATGCTCCCCGGAGAAGTTTTCCCCCGCGCAAGAAAGATTCGTACCCCGCAATTGAATGTTTCCGAATATTTCGCCAGAATAATTCAATGGGAATAAACGTGTTTGTTTATGCTATGGTGAGTTAATTATTGTTCAGTAGCATATAAGTAAGTAAAATATAAATGTTTATTTTATTATACTTAAATGGGATTGATTATATGTTGATATTTTTATAAATAGATACGTTAGCCTGCGATTAACAGGATTTTTATTCTTTTGTTTTAGGTAGGTACCAACTTATTTCGAAATCGAATGCTATTTTTATAAATATCAGTTGTGCAATAAAAAAAACATGCCTAGCATATTTGTTTTTTGAAAAAAAGGTTATCTATGTTTTTGGTTAGTTTGTATGTAGCTCTGTACGCATCGCGAGTATTCGCGATTATTCGCGTAGTATAATAATTCCCAACTTCCAAGCGCGAAATAGGTAGTTAGGTCGATATTCCTCGTTATATTTGACTGTTGAAATATTCCCAAAGTTTCGGAATAATTCGGAATACTTCCGAAGTATTCGACGGGAATGATTCGGAATTTTTCCCGCCAGCATCTATAGTCTAAAATCGCCACTTTGCACGAATCATAATATGAATGACATTGCAAATCCTAAAATGGCCACATTTGTATAGTTCATAAAGTGAATCACGAGCAATTCATTGCATGCAATTCTGCAGTTTGACATTTTCTATGGAAATACGTAAAATGGCTCACATATAAGGAATTGCTTTTATGTCAATCAGCAGAATCGGGTCTAAAATCGCCACTTAGCGCGAATCACAATATGATCACAATATAAATGACATTGCAAATCCTAAAATGGTCATATTTTGGCAGTTCATAAAATGAATCACGACCAATTCATTTTATGCAAATCTGCTGTTTGACAGTTTTCTATGGAATTTCGTAAAATGGGTCACTTTTACAGAATTGCTTTACTGTCAAATAGCAGAATCATAAAAAGTTACTCTTCAGCAACATCTACAGGGTAAAATTCGTCAAGTTTTGAAACTGTTTCGATTCGTCAAGCGAATTTTTATCATATATTGTTGTTTAAATTCGTCAATTAAGTACTAATAAGATTTCGTATTAAATTGCAAAGAGAATTGTATTCACCAACGTTTGATTTAATTGTTATTATTTCGTGTAAAGATCTCGGTTTATGAGGTAGGAACATATATTAAAGGTAGGAAAGACGCGTCTAGCTAGACTTCGCCGTCATCGCAGTGCGAATCTAACGACCAAACCGATACCTTTAGGGGGGTTACCATGATATATAAAATTCGTCTAAATGCGAGAGTGAGTGGGCGTGATAGCGCTTCTTAGGATGTAATGTAGGGCACACATCTCGCTTACTCACTCTCATTTGTTGGATAGAATTAAGAGATCATGGTAGCCCTTTTTTGGTGTGTGCTTCCTTTTCTTCATAAAAAGTTAAAACTTGAGAGGATTAACTGTTTCTTTTAACTTATCTTATTTCTGTGATCACACAAAAACAAAGCAACCGACTTGCCTTTACGTATTAACATCATATCACCTTAAAATCATTACTAGTACTAACGATATCACAAAAATAAGATAAGGTATCATGTTTGTGTGCCAGTTAAGCCTCTTGAATCTTAATTTTATATGGCGATGCTAAACGTGGACTTCACGAGCGTGGCACGCAGGTAACGCCCACACTGTACTTCTATAGAGATGTACCTAGGTATCGCCTTCCTTAGTTATTTACACACTGTTGTGCGCTATTTATATAAAATAAAGAGTAAGACCCGACTAAAGAAGAACAAAAAATAAGAAGAGCCTAAAAGACTTGTATCAACGGCCGTAAAACCCATTTTTTGTTGACAGATGACTGCACTTGATTGACATTGACTGATATATGCATAATTGATAGACGTAACTTTATTGCCACTAATAAAAATAATTGTACAAGTAGTCTATTTACTTTATTGCGTACTCAAATCCTAATGTACGCACGTCAAATAAACAATAATCTTAATTTCCTGTTTTACAGTACGTCTAACATCATTAGTAACAAATAATTATATAAAAAACTAGCTGTGCCCGCGACTTCGTCCGCGTGGAATAGTTATTTTGGATATCATAATTATTTTTTGTTTACAAACCTCAGCTTTATTATAAATTACCTATAGCTGTTACCCTCGACTTATTTTAGACGATTTAGTTACATAATTAATAGAATATATTTTAAAGTAGTTTAAAAAAAATAATATTTTAAAGTACTTCTGCGTAAATTATATTTTTAGTTTTATTTTCTTGTGGTAGGAGAACATTTGATTTTCTCCGCAACCCGATCTTGACAACGGGACATATAGTTGGCCGTGTAAAAAGCAGTCTTGACGTAAATCGATTCCTACGTGTTTAAATGTTTGCCCCTGTGATTTATTTATTGTAATGGCGAAAGATTAACGGGAAAATGAATTCTTTTAAAATTAAAAGGTAAATCATTTGGAATCATTGGAATGCGAGGTATAAGCACTGTTTGACCAACTGCTGGACCAGTCAAAACTATTGCAACGATGCATTAATTTCGACCAAATTTGATTATCATAAAAACGGTTATTGTGAGTTAATCTTAAAAGATAGACATATAGTGTCGCGGACATTTTTTTAGATAATTTAAAGAGGAATAATTCTTTCATACATATTTTTTGGGTTTCTCGAACGGTTTTCGCAGCGCACTCAACGAAAGCCCTCAAAGATGAATAATTTTCCCCGTTTTTTCCACATTTTCGACTGTTTTTTCGCTCGTATTAGTCGCAACGTGATGTAATATAGCCGAAAGCCTTCCTCGATAAATGATTTATCCAACACAAAAATAATTTTGCAATTCGAACCAGTAGTTCCTGAGATTAGCGCGTTCAAACAAACAAACAAACTCTTCAGCTTTATAATGTTAGTATAGATAATGAATTAGTTTCGTTTTTGAAGAATTGCTATGGCAATATTAACACGGCAAATGATTCACGAAATGAACTGAATTGTTAATGAATTGCAAATGATGCGTGCCCATTTTACAAACAAAAAGAAGAATTGCAGAGGAATTGCTAGGAATTCACGAAATGAATTCGTTTTGATGAATTGCTCAATGTACAGTATGCATTATGTTTTAATTCATTTCGTAATTTTTACCCACTTGTTTTGCGCTTACTTATCATCCGATCGTTGAATACGACACATGATAAAAGTAGTAAGGTACCATTTGTAAGATTTCCATATGAAAGTGCTTGTAAGTAAACTCTTATACAAAACGAGGTGAAAAAAACTTAAGCAATCGTTTAAAAATAACGACTTTTGTTCCAGCTGTGCAGCTTTTCCAGTTAAACATCTCATGTAAAATTCACGGGATTTCTCTGGAGTGATATGTGTGTGGAGTCACATAGGTATTTTTGTTCGCATGTCATAAAAAATGAGTGCTGTAGTGCGGCGATGGCCTCGCGCCCATTTTTGACTTTTTTTGTTGTTTGTTTGGGCTCAAAAGCTGAATTCATTTACTTATGGTGTTATTTAGGTTACAATGAAATATGAAATACAAATCGTCTCATACGATTTGAGTTATCAGTTGACTAGACTGTGTGTCGAAAATGGATTTTTTCTCTGATTGATTTGCTGAGAGATGAGTTTGCTGGATTCAAAGTTTATTTTTAAAACTAAAAAAATCGATCTTCATTCTTAATTATCTAAAATTTAAATGATTCAGAAGCAGAGATGTTTGCACTGATTCTACGGGGCATAGTTTTAAAATTGCAGCTCCACAAAATATTCTTTGCTTAATTATTGACTAAGTAATTAACTTTTGTTTTCCTTGAACGATATAAAACGAATGAATGTCGAGCTGTATGTATCAATTACGAGAGATAAATAAAGAACAGAGATAAATTACTCTGTTAGGTTACCTCGTAATTTAACATCACCTACAAGTTACATCTTTTATTTCAAGTTCTGGAGAGCTTTTGGGGTTTACTGGAAAAGTTAGTGAAACACATACCTATTAATCATACATGGTTGACTGCACAGCGCACGAAGAAACGCCGGCTTGTTTAATCAAACTGAGTAGATTCTAACTCAACTAAAATCTACTGTTTCTCAACACAGACCTCATTTTTTAATTAACTATCATCATCCATATATGATGACACTGACTACGAATTTGGTATTAATTTGATATTTCTTTCACACGTAGATAATTATTGGGTAGAAAACGTTTTACTGATGATCTTTCAATCGGTTGGTTTCATTCTTAGCTGCTATTGCTAAAAGTCAGTTGGTTCAACAAATGCCTTCAGCCAGTTTAAAAGCCTGACATTTTAGTGACCAATTAAATAAAGCAATAACAAGGACAAGAATAAATAAATAATGCCACTCACCGAATCGGCCCAGAACTTGGTGATCGGCGCAGTGAAGAACTCATAAATCTTCTTCCTTAACCGCAGTGGTCTCATACGCTTATCCTCCGGGGTATGGTGCTCAGGCAGCTCTCTGTACGACGGCTCCCATCCTATTTTACCAACTTTCCCGTTCTGATCAACTCGAGTTTCGCATTCGGCCCCTGAGCCAATCAACGCCTGCTTGAGTCCAGACATATAAACATTACAACAATATGATCAAACTGTAGAAAGAAATTCAATTTTATTATAGAACATTTGCGATATTGATAAGCTTAGAACTGATGGATTAGTTATTAATTTGGTCAATAAAAAAGATTTGATTGTCTTAAGAGTATAAATAGAAAGATAAGAAGCGAAAGCCAATTCAAATGATTACATCACAGTAGCTCAAAATCGATAAGAATGCATGACTAAAAATAAATTTAGAAAAATAGACGTCAAAAATGATATGTTTAAAAAGCGCCGCATACAAAAATATCGCAACATCTGAATAGCTTCACATTTTAACATTATCAAAACTAGCTACCACATTGACGAAAATTGAAGTCACGAAAGTTCCATAATCACCATTCATGTTTCACCTTATCGTTGATTAAATAATAACAGTTATCGCAGTTCAGAGAGTTATTATAAATCTAATTACATATTCGTTGCTTTTAGTAATACAAGAAAGAAATTGGATGTTATCGAAAATTAGAATAAGGTTGTAACTTTATATGTTTCCGAACGTGTAGGTGGTGTGGTAAAATTCAAGGTGAAGCATAAACGGATAACGTAGCCTATAAAAGGCTCCGAAGACGATACTAAAGGGGCGAAAGGCACATGAGATGAAACGGAAGCCTACTTTGACGACAAGCTTGGATCGCCTTTACAACAGGTGCGCGGTGCTTGTACCGTAATACGAACACAATTGTGATGAATTTCCTTTGACATAATAGTGCTTTGTGAATTTGATAGACATCTTAATATACAAACAACATGTACAGTGAAATACACCGTTTATAATTCAACAGTATTTGGGGTAATGAGTGGGTAATTGAGATTTGTCATTAGCGGTAGTTATATCTGTTTTTAGTTCGTCGACATACCTAGTTAATTTTAAAGACATTAATTAATGGGTTTCACTGAATCATCTGTGGAACCTTACTGTACAACATGTTTACAAGAAATAAATGTTGTTAATTATGATTATGATAAATTTGAGATACATTTACTTTTTAGATTTTGGGTCTCAATAATGACTAATGTGAGTTAGTCAGGAAATTTTTAAAGCAATTCATAGTGCTAACTTGTACGAATTCAATTTTATATCCCTTTAAAAACTGTCAATTCATAATAAAAATTAATCTGTAACTCTCTGTTGTCTGGAATTTAGGCATGTAAAAATCGTGTCAGCCCTTTGATTGATTTGGATCCGAAAAATGACTGACAAATTCAGTTTTGCGTTCATAATATTTGAGATAAAACAAATGAACCTATGTGTGACGGTACATGTTGTATTTACGGATTTATAATTTCAATATGTGATACAGTTCGTGAAACATTATTACCAACACGTGTTATAACACACTTATAATAGTGTTTAAGACTTTTTGTTAATAAAACCAATTGTCCACTTTAGTCTTTGGTACTTACTTCAAGCTAAAGTTAGGAAATTTTTAAACAAGTTTGAAAAAAACAATTGGAGATGTTCATTAAATCCTGCGCCGTTGGCTCTAGTAAAAAAGACAAATTTCAGCCCAAAAATGATTTAACAATTCAAAAGTAATATATAGTAATAGTATAGTAAATCAACAATTCCGCCAAATATACTTCTCAGTTTTGGAATTATTTTCTTACCATCAAGTCGTCACTTCACGACTTTTGTACATCTACAGTATTTATTACAACAAGTGAACTTTATACTAAGTCAGGTTATGATTTCCTATTTTATGCTATACGCGGAGTCCGACGCAGCGTAAACGTCCCAATTGGCGTCCGCTCGCTGGGCACAACGTCAGCAGTCAATACAACCCTTTACGTAAGGATACATACATACTTAATATATATAAAAGACTCTAAGTGACTGACATATCACGCTGCAGCCCAAACCGCTGAGACGTTTGGTTCTAAAATTGGCACGTGGGTTCCTTTTGTGGACTGTTAAAAGAGGGTTTAAACGTTGTATGGAGAAACGAGATTAGTTAGACCAATTTAGTGGAAACTTCGCAAGAGCATTGATTATAATAAACGAGTACATACTAGTTTCATGAAAAACCCTTAAAAGGGGGAAACCGGGTGACTTTGTCTTAAAATCGACACGGATATAATTTTCATGGTTTTTGGGGTCGCAGATTACGAAAACACGCATTTTAAAATCCTTCTCTCGCGGATACACGAGAGCGAAGCCGCGGGTAAAAGGTAGTATTATTAGATATAAGTGAGAAAGAAAAGAAAAAGTCTGTCTATCTGTCTGTCTGTCTTTACGGCCAAACCGTTGAACGGATTTTGGTATGAATAGGTATAGTTGAAGATCCGGAGTCAAACATAGGCTACTTTTAGACGCAGCTGAGGAAAACAGCTAGTATAGAATAAAATGTACTGACGTAGAGCACTGTCGTCGAACAACGTAATGAAATGTATTGACCGCTGACGCTGTGCGCGGCGTACAGACGTCAGATCAGAACGTTTGCGCTGAAGTCGGACTCCGCGTATAGCATAAAATAGGAGACCACAGCCTCAAAGGCTAATGTAGACTAGGCTCTAATCGAACAAAGATTCAGTGCAATTTTGTGTTCGTATCACAATAGACCACGTCTGAAGGCGGACTACCTTCGAAGCCTTATTCTGTTGTCCCGGAGGAATTATCTTCTTGAGGGAAAGTGTGCGCCTTTTCACAACTCCAACCTACATATTCAACAGAATTTTAATCTATTTTATCCTTTCGGATATTAATACAAAGTATTAAATTTTGTATGTCAAACAATTTATTATCCTCAAAATTAATGAAGTTTTATTTGTCTTAATTCTATTATAATTTGTCTTTTTCAGACATATTTTGTTAAGTATCTTCAGAATGGAATAAGTTTCTGTAATATCTGGTATCTGGAATGCAAATTTTCCCCTGGACCATTCAGGCAACTGATCTACATTGAAGCGTACATTTAAATTTTTAATTACTTAAGATAATATTTTTAACTGATCTATAAATTTAAATTTTAACAATCTCAAATGAAATTGCTTTAGTTTTATAGTTATTATCAGAGCACAAAAGAAAATGGCTACAGTGAATCCTTTTATGCATAATGCAAACAATAACTTCTAGGTATAAGTTGCGATGCATATCTAGATTTATGCTTATTTAAAAAGCTGTTACGACTGCAGTGATAATAATATTTATGTATTCTTCATACAACCATGATGACTTCAGATTAGTATCTGAGTTATATTATTAGCTAGATAGTTCTAGCGACATTACTACTCTTCCTTTGACAATATTTTAGTACAATGAAACCCATAACCTCTGTATTTACAAATGCAATTAATGATCATCAGCAAAAATGGAAAGCAACTGAACACGAAACGTTACCTCAGCATCGTTCGGATCCTTTGTACTCTGATCATCCTCCATACTCTCGTTCTCCAAATGCTCTTCCTCCGTCTGCGGCATCAGCTGCAGCTCTTCCTTCGACTTGAACTCCAGTTGGAGAATGTAGAGTGGACACAGCAGGCTCAGAATTACCTTGACATCACGACAAAGCCGATGTGGCAAAGAAACGCTGCTCGAACGATGACATTTGACTTAAGCGTTCATGCTACGTTCATCTAATCGTAATGGTGGACGTCGGTTACGCGAAAGTGGACAGCCAAGTACGAAAAGAAATTTAAAGCAAAAATAATGTTCTCATTGATGCAGAAGAAAATGAAGGACTTAGCGATATTGATGATCGTTTGTTGCAAGTCTTTCAAGAAATCGATCATGATAAATTTTTGAAAAAGATAGACATTAAAAGGAGTGCGCCTTAAATTTCCTTTATAAAATTGCTTCAAGTCTAAATTGCAAAATAAATCAAAAAGGTGAAAAGATTTAAAAATATAAGAAGTTCAAAAAGGTGAAAAACACTTTTTTTCAGGGACAGTTAACATAGCACGCAAGCTTAGGTCAAATTTATTTCTGTACATATCAATTATGCCAACGATTATATTTAATTTTTTAAATTGTTCTTGGCCTTGGTTTGCATAATCGGCGTCGTAAAATGCATCGCATGCAGATTTCATATTTATAAAGCTCATTGACTCACAGACATCAAATTCTCATAAATACTCATTACGGTTTAAGTTACGTTAAAATGTTATTATCTAAATTGTGGACTCCACTTACGGTCAGAACAATTTCTACATGACGTTCTTATACTAAAATATTTTAAATATATATACTAATATTATCTGTAATAAAATGAAAAAAGTAAATACTTAAAACATATCACTGACTTAAGCACATCAACATCTGGCTTTAAAGACATTTCAAACCTACATGGACACAACTTATAAATAAAATAATCAAAATTTATTTCTTATTAATGACAAACATCATTTGTTACAAAACTAAAGAATTTGTGGTCCGAAATCTTATAACCATCTAAATATATTTACAAGATTTTCTTTATTATGTCTTTTAATATTCTCTAGTACTTTGTCTATAAGTCAGAAGTCCATACAGATCCTAAGTCAATGATTTTATTCAATATTTCCCACCAAGTGTAGCCACACACTAACACTGAATCTACAATGCTCGTGCCTATGATAAGTCTGTGCGTTAACAAGATGAAAAAAAAAGAAAAAGACACTAAAGATACCATAGACAAAATTTTACCTTCAAGTTTGTATTTTTCCTAGTTCTGAGACCACCCATCCATAGATCTGCTAGAATTATTTGCGAGCAGGGATGTGCTAGTAAAGCTCTATGGTTCGCTGCTACGGCAAGACTTAGGCAGGTCTGTCCTGACCAATTTTGGAGTTCGCATGTAAGTAACTGCTGAGCCTGGTCGTCGTCTTGACGGTAACAGTAATCCAATAATTCCAATGCTGAAAATAAAATGGCCAGAGTATAAAGATTCGCAGTTTCTTCGGCCAGTGGTATGCATATAACCTTTTTCAAAACAGGGCTATAAAATTCATAAAAATATCCAAATTTAAGCAGGAGGTTCACCCTCAAAGCCTTCAAACAACTCTTCAACGATATTTTTTTTTTATTAGCTTTGTTTGTCCCACTGATGGCCAAAAGGCTCCACTCGCTTTTCAAAAAATCTCTGGACATAGCACTCGCTTGCCAGTTTCTGTCTTAAGTTCAGCCCATTACGTTCTACCAACAATATTCATATTTTCATAATTTTTTTCGGCTCTTAGGTATACTTATTATTATACAAGTATGTATATTATAACCTTTTAGAATTATATAACACTAGCTGTTTCCTGTAGCTCCGCCTGCGTTAAAAAGCAGCCTATATTTGACTTCGGGACTTCATATATTCATATCAAATTTCATCAAAATCCGTTCAGCGGTTTGGCCGTGAAAGCGTAACACAGATAGACAGACAGACTTTCGCACTTATCCATACTATCCATACTAATATTATAAATGCGAAAGTCTGTCTTTCTGTCTGTCTGTCTGTTATGCTTTCACGGCCAAACCGTAATATTATATTTATATATAATATTACTAGCTGTTTCCCGCAGCTCCGCCTGCGTCAAAAAGTAGCCTATGTTTGACCCCGGGTCTTCAACTATATCCATACCAAATTTCATCAAAATCCGTTTAGCGGTTTGGCCGTGAAAGCGTAACAGATAGACAGACAGACGGACAGACAGACTTTCGCATCTAAATATTAGTATGGAAGTATGGATATTTAATTATAAAATAAATCGGCAACATTTACTCGAAACGTTTTACACAATTTGTAAAAACGTAATTAAAAGTTCTATCGTTTCGATTCCACAGGGACAGTTTTGAATTGAAATTTAATTTCACAAGGGTTGAATTATAATTTATCCCGTAATCATACTTAAATCCCGAAAGTTCAAAGGTCGTAAATCGTTTGAATTTTTACAGCATAACTTTCGGAATTTAGTAAAACAAAGGTAAGCTAACGAGTTAGAGATGTTAATGGGTTTTACTCGTAAATATTCAATAAAATATAGATATTTTACTTCATTCATTAATTTCGAGTAGTTACACGATCAACCGATGCTGTACACCCTGTTTTGTTTGCTATTATACTGCGAAACTTTTCTACTTGTTCTTGTCGAGTCGAAATGACTAACACGTCAGATTCCGTCAGACCCATAAGTGGCCACGCTCACAGCTCTATCGATGGCCGCTAAAGATCCTCATACAGCAGGAGTCCAGGCAGTAAAACCTTACTATTATAATATCCTTATCTATACTTAAAATATATATAATAATATTTTAAAGCTGAAGAGTTTGTTTGAACGCGCTTATTTCAGGAAATACTGGTCCGATTTTAAAAAAAAATTGTCAGTGTTGGATAGCCTATTTATCGAGGAAGGCTATAGGCGACCCGGACGTAATCGGGGCGGGCAGCTAGTTAATATAATAAATGCGAATAAGAATTTGTTAACAGCGATTAATGTTAAACTTAAATACATAAAACAAAGTCGGATTAGTATAAAACTTAAGAATGGCTGAACAAAATCAGCTGAAATTGTATTTACTAATAAGGCATAACCGGGAATTACATACACACTACACATTATATAAGAACTGTCACTAGTGCGCTGCCAACTCATGACATAATGTACCACGGTTCCCAATAATTTCATCTCTCAGCCTACAAACTAACCCAAATTTTTGAACTGATAAAACATTGATTTGTCTTACTAAAAAAAGTTAGAAATCAGACGTTCAACGTGTGTCTAAAAATGCTATTATAGCTACGTTTATCTATAGTCTAAAGACAAATGGGTTTTTTAAGCTTTGTTGAATAGTAGTAAGAATTTAGACTGTGTTTAGGTAAACACGTGTTGAATTTATGTGTAATTTTGTTTTATTTATTTATTTAAACTTTACTGTACAAAATACAATTGTATAAACACAATTATCTAACAGTCAATCTTTGTGTTAATAAGAGAATTTCAAGTGGGACGCCTAGCAATAAATCCGCTTTTGCTCATATTATGTGGAAGTCTTTGTAAATGTTAAATTATTTGTTACTGTATGTGGGCAATAAAGATATTTTGTATTGTATTGTTTTTGTAGTAAAACAGTGGGTTCCTACCTTTGTTCTCAAACTCCTTGCCATAATGCCTCAGCTCCTCGTACACCTCAGTCTCCATATCGTCCTCAGCTGCCTCGTGTGCCATGGCCTTGTACAGTTTGCAGGCCACCAGCGATTTTGCCAGCGCCTCTTCCCCGTGAGTCCACATTAGTAGTGCCATCTGGTGCCGCTTGGTTAGCACCGCCCACATCTGTGTAAAATATTTGAGTGGTTACATTTGTAACAAAGATAAAATTAAGAGGCCATACACCGGGCTCCGAACAGATCTGGAAAAAACTAACCATTCGGATTGTCAAGAAGCTTAATATAAGAAATACAGGACTTGGTTAGTGCAAATAGCAAGCGAAATTTCGCAAAATATGTGCATACATGTACTACTGAATGTAGTAAGATTGCAACTAAATATAATGATTTTAATAACGTGAAATTTCAAAGTTTATACATTTAATATGCCCAGTGCGCATTTAAATGAGAGATAAATTTAGTTGATAAAAAGTGCTAAGAAAGCCAAGATGGTGATCCTTAATTTTATACTTTGAAACTTTTCCGAGGCAACTGTTACAAAGATTTAATCTTTTAATTTACGCTATCAATAAGAGTTAAGAAGGAATTCCTTATACTTAGATAATTTTGTTAACTAAGAATTTCTCAATTAAATATCTTCGTAGTTCCCAGGAACGCTAGGCTAGTTGATAGATAGATAGCATTAGGCCGCCCTACCTTTAGGTAGCCTGACAAGATAATTTCTACGGGTACATTTAAGTGTTAGATTTGATACTAACAAACAATTAGTTGAAAGGCATGATTACAGTGATGAAGGAGAGGTCTCCAGCATTATCATAGATTAAGAAAACACTGTTTTACTAGGTACATGTTGAAGAAATGTTAAGTCCACATGATACATATATAAATTCTGTTAAAGAGATTGCAGAAAGAGTGGTACTAGAAATCACTAATTTCGTCGAAGTATCTAAATTATGAGATAAAAAACTTAAATTCTTGTCTAATCCGTGTCAGTAAAGAAACGAATCCAATTGTAGTAATGGAAGTAGTTCCACTCGTACATTTTAATTGTGTTTATTGTGCGAATAAGAGGGAGTTATTTATCTCGTTTTGTTAGATTAATTATTGACACGTCTTAGAGTAACAATTACTAATTTCCTATATAAGGGCAAAGACCCTTCAGTGATCAGGGAGAGGCCTCCAGCGTTGTGCCAGGTAAAAGGGGCGCTATTTCGGTGAACGTTGATACTCTTTTTGGCGTAGATCAGACAAATGGGAGGGAGTTATTTCTCTCGATTTACTAATTTCTGATATATTTGATACTAACCAGCAACTCGTTGAAAGGATAGTCGAACAAAGCCATCTCGGTGGTGACAGGCATGAACCCAGTGATCAGGGAGAGGCCTCCAGCATTGTGACGGGTGAAGGAAGCGCTGTTTCGGTGGACGTTGACGCTCTTGTTCATCACCTTTGCGTAGATCGGACGGAACTTGCGGCGGGTGTAGTAGCATCTATAAATAATATTGTATAAATTTTTTTCTTCTCGTGTGGGAGGCCAAGATTCTTCTGTATTCTTTCGGATAAGTAATGACGTATATGACGCGATCCGTATTGAATTGGTCGCCATTATGTGGCATTTTCTATCTCGAGCTCCTTCACGTTAAGATCTTAAGGATTTGCGTGAACTGCACGCCGAAATATTACAAGAGGTGGCGCAGGACATCAAAGTAGACACCACTATTAATGGAGCCAATACTCAGTTTGGGTCGCTGCGCCAGTGAGTAGTGTATAGTGAGTGAATAACTGTTGTACAGTATGTATAATTTTGTAAAGTGGCATAAACAAAGGATATAATCAATAGCCTTTCAGTTAGACAAGGTCGCTTCATAAATTGTGTCAGAAATTATAAATCGTTAATAAGGGTAGAACTTGAAATCTGGCCAAGATTTAGCAAGCAAATAACGTCAAACTTCAGCTCATTTATCATCACGCGAGAGTTAAGAATTGAAATGAAATCTTGGAATATGCTAACGTGAAATATTGGATATTTCCCTCAGGAGTCGAAAATGTAGTTACTTCCGAACCGGTGAAGTCGAAACTTTCAAGTACAAGTACAACTTTCGCTTAAAAGTTAAGGGTTGGAAACCACGATGTGGGATAGGTAAGCGACTTTTAAGTAAGTACAACTTTATATAATCATATTATGTTACACGATCAATAAGTACAACTAAAATAAGTTAATCGATGTTTTTGTTATACTTAGCATTTAATGATTTTCCCCAGTCTTAGCGTTATTACGGTTGCATTGGACGCAGTGTTGCGTTGGAGCTTTCTTTTTTTTTTTTTCTTAAATTCAGATTTTAATTTTAAGGTCAATTTTTCATTGCCTCTGAAGCATTAACAAATAAGCATGTGGCCCACGTGATTCTAGGCAGCGGTTACCGTATCATATGAGACGCCTGCAATACCTGAAGTGTCACGTACGAGCGTTGTACTTTTACAAAGTCATTGTTCTAATAATCTAAAAATAGATTTATCAGCCAAATAAGAATATTGTCTACTAGGCGTATTACAGGAAAACTATCGTTTCAAACAGCTCACGTACAACTAACATGGTAGAACTATCCGGAGGAAACTCATAACTGTAACTGACGTGTTTCTACTTAACACAAATATAGTGAATGCAGAAATCATCAAATGTACAATAACAATGTCATTCTAACTTATATTTATAGCTATATATTTTTAATACCCACATGACGATATCTGTTTAACCCAAAGGTTGACTGTTAGATAATGCTTTTAGCATTAAGTTCGCCTATTGTGCTATACAACTGTATTATGTACAATAAAGTTAAAATAAATAAATAAATAACTTAAACAATGTAGTGAAATGACATGTAGTCAACAGAAAAAGTAAATCCCGTTTTTTTTTATACGATTTAGATTGGCAATGATCGTGGGTTAGCTTTTTACTGTGATGGTAGATACTTTGTAAAACCACATGTAAAATAATTCAATTCTAATAACGAAAATTTAAGTACGAATTAAAAATCATCTGTCTTTATATTTCTATAGTTTTTATTCCATACACAATACATTAAAAGGCGGTTAAAAAACACTATGACAGAGTCGATTGCCCATGTAACCCACTTGTACCTAAATTCAAACAATAAAGGCTTCTTATCCTTATCTTTATCTTGATATGATGATGATAATTTGATTTGCCTATTGCTCTTATTTCCTTTATACTTGGAAAACAGGTTTGTAAATTTATTATTTTATACTGAAAATGCCAGCATTTTCCATTTTTCAACTCGAACAAGAGGATTATCTTACTCATTTCCTGGTATAACACCATGTTTCCGCCTCTCAAAGTCACAACGAATAATGAAGTTGTCCTAAAGACGAATCACCTTTGGTGCTTAAAAAAAATGAGTGTTATGGATTCCGCATTAATGTATGTATGAAAGATTAACTCAATCATAAGTCTGAAACGGCTTATCAAATATATCTCGATGGTTGAGATGTCCTTAGATTCCTTGGATTCTTCCGAGTGGCATAGACTTTATGACGTCACCATAAAAGTCAAATGGCTTTTTATATGCGCAAATGATGAATAGAAAAAAAATTGTTTTGGTCTACCCAATCGGATGGGGATTAAAAATAAAGGCGATTCCAAAAATTCATATAACCTCAAAGAATTATTTTTTAAATTAGCTTATTTTTAGGATATTTATAGTTAATTTAAAAATGTGTTTGGACCGGTATTTGTTTGTATACCAGCCAACAGTTTACAGATTCAGTTTATAATATTCTTTAATTTTTAAGATAGTAGAAGGACCACAACAAGGTCCCCTTATCCGATTATTCAATTAGTATGAGAGGTCGATTCATAAAACATAACACTCTTTTTTTATCAAAATATCCAAATATATCTCACCTATACGCCCCTCCCATCAACTTGTTGATCACCAGACCAATATCGTGCAGCGTGTACACATACCCCCTCGGCAAATGCGGCCTGACATCCCTCAGGATATACGTCAGCGTGTTACTTGGACCACTCTTGGTGTTATACAGCTCTTCCAGTCGAGGTATGGTGAGGAACTTCCTCATTGACACTCCGTTCTCAAGGAGAAGCTTGACGAAATCTATCCTGTCGTGTTCTAATGCTTGCATCATTGCTTCGTCGAGTGCTCCTGTGGACAAGTGAATTGGTTAGTTATAAACAGCCTGGCTACAAAACAATTCGCCGCGATGCCACCGGCGATTAAAAAAAATACATAACAAATGCACTAAAAAGCCACGGGAACTGGTGACTGGCGAGACGAAATGAGGAATAGTAACGATTAGTGTACTGAAACAAATGCATTTGTATGTATTTCTTTTAGTCGCCGTTGGTATCGCGGCGAATTGCTTCGTGGCCAGGCTGTAATGAGTATACAGGTTCTCGCTTTGGGTTAACATAGACTACAACAGAGAGGCTCTCCTTGAGAAATGAGATAAGTGAGAAAGAAGAGAACACTATAGAGAGGTTCTCTCTATGGCTACCATAATACTCGTAACAAAGCTCTCAAATCACAAGAAGAAAGACAAACAGCTAAAGCATTTAGTATTCATATAAATTATCACCGACTATTGCAGTCGTTTGAGAAAAAAAAGTATCCTATGTTTGACCTCCTGTGTTTCAACTATATCCATTCCTAATGCCTTTAAAATTATTTTAGCGGTTTTGTCTATCGTATAGAAGAGAGTGTGTTTCCTTAGGAAAGTGACACGACACAAAATTATAAACAAAAAAACATGATTAATGATGTGTTTTAGGTACCTATATAACTCGTACTGCTAAAGCTACTATGATAAACTATAAGCATTTACAACCATAATAATAAAGTTATACTTTCCAAGAATGTGTTTTGCAGACTTTTCCCTCGCATTCCGCCTCTGACATATTTCCTCTACTTTTACAATATTAGCTCAAAGTAAACGCAGAAGGTTAACTCTTAAGAAATTCGTCGCGATATTTAAAGCTTTTGGTGATATATGAAAAACAAAAATATTCAAAATATTCCCCCATTGAAAAGTAATACTACTTAATAACGCCAATTTTATTATAATCTATACAAAGAGAAAGGCTATTCATGAGCTAATTTGTGTTTGAATTACTGTAAAGGGCTATTAAAAAAATCCGTAGGTGTTTATTGTTTACTTAAATCGCCTATTCTCTAAAAACGAAATATTTAAGAATTACAAACAAAACAGGAGACTAGGAGAGTATTATTGCTAAGAGAGCCGACCCCACCTGAAGTGCGAATGAGCAAAGACGATAGAGAAGAAGACGATAAATCCTTCAAATTCGAAGATGATTACTAAATATTCCTAAATTCTAACCTCTGTAAAATAAATATTTTGTATTTTGGTGCGGCAGAGTAAGCACCTTTTATTTCCCAAGAGTCGCGTAGCGAAACCGCAAAATGTACGCTCATAAGGAATTAGGTGATTTTAATTAGTGTTGTCAAAGAGTATTTTCAACGTGTACAATACGTTGCCACAATAATAAACTTGGAAAATTCCTTGGATTTTGATATTTTTCCGCGTTAAATTGGTAAATATAGGACTAAGAAAGGACTTGAGTAAGTACGTGAGATTATTTTTGGCTATATCGCCCCGGGTTACAGTCAGATAAAAAAACGAAAGAAGTGTTTAAGTCCCATTCATGAAATGTTTATTGTATTGGTTGTTTATTTTCTCGACCTCCGTGAGATCGGTTTTGAGCGGAAATCCCGCCCTGAAACCTTCAGGGAGAGGGATTTTCAACATTCCCGCCGATAAAGATTGAATTTCCTTAAACCATTGCTAGTTTTTTGTTGTATGTATTGCGGCTTGTTTCTGCACGACTGATATATCTATTTGAGGATCAAGGAAATTACAATACCATCGCAGACTTTTGGCGACTACACCGGTAGCTTCTATTTCTATTGGGACTATGATTGCTTTCGTGTTCCATAAACGGGTTATTTCTGTTTTGAGTTGGTGGTACGAGTATTTAGTTAGTTTTTCTATTTCTTTAGAACCTATATTATAATCCGGTATTGTGATGTCTATGAGGTATGTAACATTATTTATTTTAACTTTGTATATTATATCCGGCCTATTATGGTTAACTGTTCTGTCTGTCTGAACAGGTATCTCCCACATTAGCTACGCCTCGTCGTTTTCTATTACTTTTGGTTGAGTAAGTTCTTCTTTCCACCAGAATTTGGATGTGTCAATGTTTTCTAGCTATTTACATTGTATTTATTGTAATATGGGCAATAAAGATATATTGTATTGTATTGTAATAATCCTTAATTTGCCATTGTTATTTAATATCTCTTTAATAGCCTTCCTAAAATGCCCTGAAAAATTTAAGAATTTGGCTCTTGAAAAAACTCTTGACGTTTCATTAATGTTTCTCAAACTAATCAAATCTACACTTATTAATAGTTTACTTCGTTTGATTAAGAACAATGAGTTCATTATTAGTTTCAGTTTCAGTAGACGTCGATGTCCGAATCTATTGAGAAAAATAAAATGTGCTCAGAAGTAGCTCACCATGAGGTGGGCGGTAGAGAGATCTTTTAGAATTAGATCTTTGAGAAATAATATTAAACTACCAATTTTGAAACTTATGATACGTTGTAAATATATGACGGCACAAAACGGCAATCTTGATGTTCAATTATCAATGATTAGTTATTTGTGTAAACGGCTGGGTATTCTTGGTAAATCAAGGGCTAAAAGTTACTTTGTCTCCCCCTAGAGAGCGAACAGGGTAGACAAGTTTACTTTAAGAAGATATAAAACTTCTGGCTTCGTTGTGGAGACTACATCAGTACTATGATTAATTTGTGACTAGGATAATGACAGTCTGCGCCAGATATTTGAATTGAGAGCCATTAAGATGGTTTTATAATTAAGAACTTAATCGATTTCTGATATCACTTGAAGTTATTTAAAAACCGCTACGATTAATCAAAGTTTGATAAACGAGTGGATTACTAGATAGTCTGAAAATAGATATTAATGATGTTGATATTTTTGATAGTAATATTACTTGTTCACAAAAACATATTCGATCACCTAAAAACTTTGGAAAAATTGAAAGAAAATCGTGCGTGAAGTAAATTTATAATTAGCCTGTAATCAGCGGTGAAGAACAGGCAGCATATAATAATGCAGTTCATAGTACTGCCGATCGCGCACTATATAGACACATATATGGTCATGAACTTCACCAGTGAGGAACCGATGAAGAAGTAGAAGAAATTGCTTATGGCAAGATAATGCAATATATTGCAGGCGCTAAGACTGACACGACAAACTTATAACACACCTCTTTTTTCGTTGTCGGGATTTAAAAAGTATTAAAACAGAAGCTGATTATAACTTAGCAAAAACAATATCAAAAGATTGAGGCCATTGATTATTCAATCTTTAAACTAAAACGGGATTATTGAACTGGCAGAGAAAAAGACAATAGATGAGCTTTGAACTCAGAAGGAAAACTCCGGCAAAGATTGATATCGCGAGTTTTTAATAGAAAAGTTGTTGAGAAGTCTGTTGCAGTTCAGAAACTGTCGTTGGGAAAACCACTTTTTATAGTTAAGATGAAAGATCTAAATGTGTTCAGTTTACTTAATTGAAAGTGCTCATCGCGTCTAGAATAGTTTGATGGTCACTATCTGTTGCATTATAGTCTCCGCGCAAGCCTGTCAAAAGTCCGATGTATATAAAAAGACTCGGAACACATAAGCACCAACTCTTTTTTAAGTAATCTTTGTTAATAATTTAATATTTTTTTTAATACTACATAGGAGTCAAACAATAATTATTCAACAATGAGTTAACATCGCCGTTGAATCTAATTCTTCAAACACCTCATTCTTAAAAAATATAACGAACGTTCACTATGCCTAGTTTAACTAAAATATGTTTAGTACCTTTCACTCATATCGATAATTTGACGTGAAAGAACGTGACAGAGCATATTTTTAGTTAGAATGGGCTTAACAAATGTTTGGAATTTTTATGAATAAGGAGGTGTTAATGTATGATGACAAATTACACAGATCGAGCAAACCCAAATAAGTTCGAGACTTGTGTTATGGGATATAAACGATAATATAGAATAAACACACTAAAGCCAGGACAATTTGAAAAATCTGGGGGCACGGGAGTGCCCCGGCCAAGACGAGCCAAGCGGAGCGCAATGGCACTACCTACCTTTTCTCGAAACGTTTCGTCGTTTTTTTGAACTCTCATAACTTTGGTTTGGATGATGCTAAATAGTTAAAAATTTCAAGATATAATGACACCAGTACACTCATTAAACATACAAAGTTTGAATGTCGTAGCTATTATACTTTACATTTTATTAATGTCTAAAAACCCCCGATTTCGTCACTGATTCACTGACTCACTAACTGATCATCAAAATTCTTAAGGTACTACCTGAAGTCCTAGAACACTGAAATTTGGTATGTAAGCTATTACTACAAAGACAACAAAAAAATTAAAAAACCAAACCTAACCTAACCTATCCCCTCGGAATAGGAGGTAGAAGTTTGTATGAGACTTTCACTACATTTGCACTAACTACATATATATATGAAAAAAATAATAATATAAAATACCTTTAACAAATAAAAAAATATGAACGTCATATTTTCTGATGTGCAAAGAAATACACCCCAAAAAAAAAAGAAAAATTAGGCTGATCCCCCAACCATAGGAACTGACCGGCCCCTACTCGTTGGTTCATTTAAATTCCAGGGTACGAAGGTAAGGCGAAAGTAAAGGACCGGGGTCAAAATAGGTTATTTTTATACTCAAAAAAAGTCCATTAACGAACTTACAAAAATAAATGAAAAATAAAAAAAACCAGGCCTAACTTCACACACTCTACATTTTAGTCAAAACGTGATGCTTGGCCGTTTTGCTACCGTTACGAAGATTTCATAGGCATTCGTTCATTGTGTGTGAAATAAAACGGCCAAGCCACACGTTTTGACTAAAATGTAGAGTACGTGAAGTTAGGCCTGGTAAAGTAAGGGATCAAGAATCTTGGCTCTACATGAGATCTGACCACTTTTTCATAGATTTTGATTAAGGTGTAGTGTAGAGCTTGTAGGTTCAGAGCGTGTAGTCTTTAGAGCTTGGCTTTATACGAGATTTGATAACTTTTTCACAGGGAAAGCTATGCAGACTCGTCTTGGCAACATTTTTACATGAAAATGTTTTTGTTGGGATACCATTTTCCAACATAATCCGACAGGAGATTTAACTCAGAACTTCCAGGCGGTCAATTCCACTTATAAACTTTAAAAGACCATGCAACTTCTATTCAATTATGACTCAATTACGATGATGATATGCTCAATATTGGTATTCTGCTAACACAATTTTAAATTTAAATTTAATATCAACTAAAACGTAATTGAATGGTAATAGTAGAAAAAATGTAAATATAATAAATAACAGGGTACCGATAATTGAAAAAGTTAATGATTTTGATTTGCAAAATTTTCCAGTTGTAGTTCAATGGCATGCCAATGGAATACGATTTGTTTTAAAAAAAGAAACGTGAAAAGATGTCATTGCGATCCAATTACGATTCAATTGTGCACTATGTAAAATAAGAGAATTGATAACCTATTAAGTTCGTCTATTGTGATATACAACTGTATTATGTACAATAAAATTTAAATAAATAAATAAATACCCAGATTAGCAGTCTAGCGTGTTAGCCATTACGCCACAGCGATATACATACGTGGGGCGCACTATAAGTTTCCGGAATGAATATGAAAAAATACTATTAAAGGTACAAAATTAATTTATTGTTTTTCAAAATAATCTCCCTTGGCGTGTATGCACTTTTTCATTCGATGAAACCAGTTTTTAAAACTTTTGTGCCACTCCTCTGTGGTGACCTCTGAAACGTGTTTTTCATACTCCTCGACAGCCTCTTCTGGTGATGAAAATCGTTGACCGCGTAATTGGTTCTTAATTTTTGGGAACAGAAAAAAGTCACAAGGTGCCAGGTCGGGACTGTATGCAGGATGACTCATGAGTTCTACATTTTTCGCCTTCAAAAAGTCGTTTGTCTGTCTGGCCGTGTGAGAACTAGCATTGTCGTGGTGCAGGATGATACGGCGTTTACGGTTATTTTTACGGAGTTCGTCAATAACTTCCGGCAAACAAATGGTCGTGTACCAGTCACTATTCACTGTACGACGATTCTCTAAAGCAACAGTAGCCACGTGTCCAGTTTTATTAAAAAAAGAAGCAATCATCCGCTTAGATGCACTTTTCACGCGCGCCACTTTGGTTGGTTTCGGCTCATCTTGAAAGACCCATACGCTCGATTGCTGCTTTGTTTTGGGATCGTAGCAATAAATCCATGTTTCGTCACCTGTTACTATGTCCCACACCAAATTTGACGCACCTTCGTTGAATCTGGTAAGCATGGCACTGCACCAAGTGACGCGGTCCGTTTTTTGAGCCTCGGTCAAGTTGTGTGGGATCCACCGCGAGCACAGCTTTCTCACACCCAAATGTTTGTGTAGGATTAATTGTATTTGACTCATGCCTATTTCTAAGGATGCGCGAATTTCATGGTAGGTCACATGCCTGTCTGTTTCAATCATACGGCGCACAGCATTGATGTTTTTGTTGGTCACAGCGGTGGACGGCCGACCATCGCGAGATTCGTCACTGAGATTGATACGACCACGCTTGAATTCTGCAAACCAGCTATAAACAGTTGTCTTGCATGGTGCTTCATTGCCAAAAGCTGTTTCAAGCCGAGCGATGCTCTGTTGAGCTGTCAAATTACACTTAAAATCGTAGAAAATCATACTACGAAAATTTTCCCAAGTTAAATCCATGTTGATGCAGACACACAATTTTTTAAATGGCGCCACAAGGTAAAAACAAAAGACAGTCAGATGAAACAAACTGCATTCTACAGCCAAAGAGTTCTATTTTCAAATGTTGCAATAAATTTTTAAATATTGTTTATGTAAGTGGCCAGTTCCGGAAACTTATAGTGCGTCCTATGTATATGTGCTGCCCTATATAATTTTCCTGGCAAAGCTCTGATGGAAAGTGTCGTATTTGCTGCCAAGTTCCACTCCGGCTTTGCAGCTTAGGTACAGCTTGCGATCAAAGTGTTGGTAAAATTAATCAATGCGAAAGCTTTGAGTTAGTTTAGACGTAAGGAAAGCTGGAATTAGAGAACTTATAGCATAAAAGGTAGGTATGATTACAGAAGTATTACTCGTGGCAATAAATACATTTTTTTAAATTTGTTACACCAGGACATAATATGAAAAGCCCGACATACCGCGAGTGGGACTTGGAACGAATCGCTAGAGTTTTTATTGGCGGGTCTATAGAGAATTTCCGATCACCAATTGCTTATTTCTACATTTGGAAATTCATTTGTATAAGGGATTTAGTCTATTAGTTTATTTATTTTTATTTTATTTTCAAAATTCAGAGCTCTTGTTTATGTCGTATAGAAATTACTTTTCAACTAACTAACAGCTAATTTCAAACGAATCATCTCTAATCTCTCATTAATTTTTACTAAGGCAAGGCTGTAAAATCTAATAAAGATAGATAGATAAAAAACATTATTCACCTTCACTTTTACAGTAGGTAACAAAATAAATCCAACGTTGAAAATTGATATAAAAAATTACGATATTAATAGCCAAAGATTATATCTAGAGAAAGAAAATACAATTTAACAGCTACAAACTGTGATGAGACAGTGAAAAGGCTCTGACTCAGCATAATGTCACAGTTCGACAGGTCGAGCCGTGACGCTGTTTATTCTGCCAGAACCTAGGATCAGATCAGCACAGCGACACTGTAACGTCAACCGTCAACAACTGGCCATCAGCAAATTCTCCACAACTGCTGGATTCCCAGGACAGTACCTCTTTGCCAGAGAAGTCAGACATAGCCGCATAGAAGGGCCTAACAATCCACCCCTGTATTTTTATTGTTTAAATAAATTTATTTAAAAAATTTAATTGTAGTGACGGTGTTGCTCATTTAGCTCCTCACACACAACCCCGTCATAACACGATTAACAAAAGAATAAATAAAAGTAGAAAGAGGTGCAAGGTCATATGAAGCCACTTTTAGCTCAATCAAGGTGAATGCTGATTCACCTGGTTGCGTGCATTTTTCGTTTATAAATGTTTTAATAATTACTGTACAGATAACAGAAGAATTGAGTAGGTAACAAAAAGTTAACAAGAAAATAAAGTACCTAACATTTATTTTTAAGAATTTATTTCTTTTTTACTTCTATTATGAGTTTGTCTAGAGCCTAAAGAGGAGAATTAGTTTGATTTAAAGAAGGCACGTCAGACTTAGTCTGGATTTTATTATCTTATAAATAAAGATAAGGCGGTCTACTTACATATAAAATAAAGTAAAAGCCGCAGGACACTTTAAATGTCAGTTCACACAAATGCCAAAATACGAAATTTGGGACCATCCATATCCATACTAATATTATAAATGCGAAAGTCTGTCTGTCTGTCCGTCTGTCTGTCTGTTACGCTTTCACGGCCAAACCGTTGAACGGATTTTGGTGAAGTTTGGTATGAATATAGTTAAAGATCCGGGGTCAAACATAGGCTACTTTTTAACGCAGGCGGAGCTGCGGGAAATCGCTAGTTCTTAAATAAAATGAAATGTATTTAAGAAAAATATTTCAGCTTAATCAGTAGTTAAATATTTGAAAAGCTTTTACAAAAATGTCAGCGTAATGGGTGCTTTTTGTTTACGTTTTATATTTATAAAACCAAAACTCAAGGGAATAACTAAACTATTACAATTTAAAACTTCTGGAATGACTTTATTTTTGATTTGTTGCTTAGCATATGTTTAATATTTATAAACAAATAACAAAAGACATTGTACCATACTATAAAAATGTTTCTAGTAATAAGTTCGTCTATGTGAAGTACATTTTGTTTTAAAAATTATCTTTGCACTTTTGACGCTGACTGTACGATACTAATTGTATCTGCATTATTTATAATAATAAAGTTTATTATGTATTTACAGTAGTCGCAGTCGGATTTAGTTTTTTTTTTTGACTACGCCGTTGCTTTTTTTTTAAAAAGCTATTAAGCTTCATTTCTTGTAGGCTTTAATTACAGCCGTAAACGGTATTTTATCATTGTAATTCGCAATTGAGGTACGCCCTTATTTGCCCTGTATATTATCGTGCTTCGCTTGTAAAGGCAGTTATCATTCTGCTTTTACGACCACATGTCTCTTTATGGTCGTATCTCGGGCCGATATAAATCTATATCTTTATGTATAAGTACCTACAAATACTGTTCCATGTATGCATCATCATCTTTAAGCATTTTGATTTATATAAAAGTAAATGACACTAGGCTGCAATCCCTAAGTAGCGTTTTCCCATGACAGTTGTGGTTGACTCTTCATTCTTCACGAGTACTATTTTACTTGATTATCTACATGTAAGTTTGTAATTTTTCAATGAGTAGCATTTTTGCTGCTTGAGTTCAATTGAAAACATAACCATCCATCTATAAGATAAGAAACTCAACTTACCCGGTGGCTTTTTATTTTGAAGATTTTACGAACTTACCTGGTGGCCATTCCTGTCCATAGACAAAGATCTCCGACTGCGCAATATCCACTCGGTTCCATGTCAGCGCCAGAGACAGCTGTTCACTTGGCGACAGATGCTGAGCCCTGAAGAGTGCTGTGAGGATGACCTGGTCCAGCTCTTGGACCTCGCCGCCTTCTGCTCGCTCTTGGATTCGGAAAACTGTGATCTGGTAGAAGAGAAAATTATTATTATTTGCGTATGCTGGAGTGAAATTAGATGTCGGAGGCTGTCCATCCACAAAGCGAAGGAAAAAGTGACCGCGTCACAGGAACCACTCTTGATGGGAAAAAGATGTGTTTTATAGTCTATATTTCTCCACAGGGGCATAGCGTTGATGGGAAAAAGATGTGTTTTATAGTCTATATTTCTCCACAGGGGCATAGCGGACTGGGGGAGATGTTCCACTTGCATAAAAGTTCTAAATGATACAGAGAGAACTCAATCGTGAAGTGTTTATAAAGCTGCGTCTAAAAGTAGCCTATGTTTGACCCCAGATTTTCAACTATATTCATACAGCGGTTTGGCCATGAAAACTTAACAGACTTTCGCACTTATAATATTAGTAGAGAAGTTTGGACAAAGTTCTTTGAACCTGGTTCTAATAGAGAATTTATCAAAAATTGTTTTTTTTTCGGGATTTTTTTAAAAATAAAGTTAAAATTTATTTTATGGTAAAAAAGGGGGTTCACACTCCACGCAACTTTAAATAGAACCAAAAAAATAACCCTGGAATTATGACGATAAATGTTCGATTTTTAATAAGGACATATTTATTTTACAAAACAAAAATAGGAGAGCACTGACAGATACAAATCTACATGGTTCGCAATGATAATGAAATATGTAAACTTCACCAGCACAACAAATAAAGTGGTATGTTTTAGGTAAAAACAACCCGATAAAGATGAGGCTGCATGGCTTCTGTCAATATTTACCGACTGCTGTGAATAGTGTTTGCTTCGGTACACTTTGTCACAAAATACAAAGAGGTCAGAAAAAGTTATGTACGCATTTTTGTTGGCTATACTATTTGTATCTGGCTGGTTTTGGTATCATTAAAAGTTTAAATTTTAAAGAAGATAATTCTAAATTCAAATTGTAAAGGAAAATGTGTGATTTTCATTTGTTTTTCTTACTGTCAAGATGAGAGAATCTAATGAAGAAATTCGATAAATTTTAAAATTTTACTACAAAAGAGGTAAAAATGCAACGCAAGCCGCAAAAAAAATTTGCGATGTTTATGGACCTAGTGCAGTGTCTGTGAGAGTAGCACAAATTTGGTTTAAGCGTTTTCAATCCGGAAATTTTGATGTCAAAGATGCACGTCGCTCTGGTCGCCCTATTACGGATAAAATGGATGTCATTTTTGAAAAAGTGCAACATCGGCATATCAGTAGTTACGACGTAGTTGAAGAACTGGAAATTGACCTCAAATCAGTTTCGGCGCATTTAAAAAAACTGGGTACACAAACAAGCTCGATATTTGGGTACCTCATGAGCTCACTGAAAGAAACCTGAATAAACCGTGTACTCATTTGTGATTCTTTATTATGACGTAATGAAACCGAACCATTTTTGAAGAAGCTGATAACTGGTGATATAAAGTGGATCACGTACGATAAGAACTAGCGAAAAAGGTCGTGGTCAAAGGCCGGTCAGGCTTCACAGACTGTGGCGAAACCCGGGTTAACTCGCAACAAGGTGATGCTGTGTGTGTGGTGGGTTTGGAAGGGCATTATTCATTATGAGCTGTTACCACCAGGCAGGACCATCGATTCTGAACTCTGCTGCGAACAACTAAGCAAGAAGTTGAAAGAAAGCAGCCGAAATTAATCAACAGAAAGGGTGTGGTTTTTCATCATGATAACGCGCGTAGCTCACACATCTTTAGCCACTCAGCAAAAATTAAGAGAGTTTGGCTGAGAGGTGTTAATGCATCCGCCGTATAGTCCTGACCATGTACCTTCAGATTTCCACCTGTTTCGATCTCTTCAGAATTCTTTAGGCAGTGTCAGGTTAACATCACGAGAGGACTGCTAAAACTACTTGTCGCGGTATTTTAATCAGAAGCCTTAAAATTTCTAAAGCAATGGGATCATGTCGCTACCTACAAGATGGCAAAAAGTAATCGAACAAAATTGCACCTACATACTTTAGTTTAATGTAAATAAACTATATTAAAAAATGTTTGAAATTTTCTTAAAAAATACGAAGAAACTTTTCCCCCAACCTATTAAATCGACTGAATCATCTGTCATTCCCTGAGTGACATTGAATGCACGTAGTAAGTTTTCTGTTAATATTTAATTTGCGATACTGTCATCGGGTTCACTGCTTGCTAACATGTAAACACTGGGCTGTCAAAATAAGTAATGAGTCCTCATACATAAAGAGAAATTACTGTATAGTTGTGTTCATATCTATATTAAATTTGAATTCTATGGCCGCTCATCGGCTAAAGTAGGAATTATTTCAAAAGTTATTCAAAACCCCGGGAAGGACAAGCAGGGGGTGGACAATGGGAATACGTTCCCCACGAATCAAATTATCTCAATTTAAACTTTAAATAAACTCTTTTTAGAGATAAAGAGTTATTTAATAAAGAGTGTATATCTATCTATCTTTTTAGCCGTTTGCATGAACAACTAACAGACAAAATTTACTTTCGTATACCATTATAAAATAAGTAATGAGAGCAACATTCTGATCAACACTTTCTACTATTTGCTTGAATGATATTAATAAAACTGTATAAAGATATCTTTATTTCTATGCTTAAAACTAAATCTACCCATTTGTAGGCTTATAATATCAATCTTAACCCACAACGTTTAGGCTAAAAAGGTTATATATACACGACAACGATGTCAAGGGCAGTTAATTGCCCTATTGCTTTACACAAAAGATTTCAATCTGCTTTTAATACAAGTCGTCTGGAAAATCGTCGAATTTCAACCCAATGATCTAAGTAATAGGGTACAAAATCGATTATTTAGACAGCTACACAAATGCAAATGACGGTTCTAGTATAGGATTCTTCATCTCCGGTTTCTTCCCGGTAATGAGATTTTTCGCCTCAGTTCCTTACTTGGGCAAAGGAAACGAAATATTGGATCAGTTCCTATACTCTGGTTCTATAAAAGGTCGAAGAAGGTGCAAAACAAAGATTTTAGCATTTATTTATTTTTAAATGTGTGTTTTTCATGTCCTCCATGGTTGTCGCATGTAATCAAGCTACATATATTATGACAGTTTTGTAACGTAGAATACGTTAATAACATTTGATAGGTGGGTATGTAAGTATATTATACAATCCGTATCTTATTTCTTATACGGGAAGCTTAGATTTGACCTTTGGCTGATTAGATGATTTCATTCTGAACAGTATTCAGATAAAAATCTGTATTTAATAGGTTCGATTACATTTGGAGTCCGGATTGACAAAACGCCCAAAGACTTTTTGTATGGATGTATGTTAAATTAGTCGTATTTACTGCCAAGCCAATTGACCGGCTGATTTCTAATATATCTGTCTAATAACAAAATGTGTTTAAATTATAATTTCCTCAAGGGATCCCGGATAATGGATCTGTTGGATTTGTGGGCGGGGCTCGTTAGCGCTGGTAATGGATGCCCCCGAGGCGACACTACAGGTGACATGCCGCGGGGAATATGTCTATAGTTTTTTCACTTCTTAAAAAGTAAAATAGCCTAGATTTAACATCATCGTTAATTAAAGAGCTGAACATATTTTTAAAAGTGTGACTTATATGTCGAACAAAAGTTTTTCGTTAACGAACGAAAATCATTCGATAATATTCGACTCGCCGATTTTGTGCCAGTCATAATTTTCAAGAATATCATTCCTGGGCTCTTGTCTGTGGAACTTCTTCCATTCTTCTCAATTACAAGCGAGAAAAATTTATAATAAAAATATAGTGATTAAATTATATTGTAGATTTAAAAGCTATTAATATAAAAATAGTGCAGGCAATAGCCCTTTTGACTCGACGAGAAAGCTATGCGTAAAATTGAAATGTTCACAATTACTTTCTACAGAGCAGTCTTTAAATTAGTACCAGTAAATGTAAGTCGGTTTTTGTATTTTAGCAACACGTATTACTTACAACGCGAAAGAGTAAAAATTACCCTTATTTATATCGCAAACCAACACGAAATCCCGAGGCGAATGGTGAAAAATAAAACAAAGAAAGCAGACCTAACGAAAACATTAGAAAAATATGATTGTACCGAATGATATAATATTCCGAGAGTATGAACCGAGAAATGTGTTCCGAGGACCCTTATTCTAATATATGACGCCGTGAACATAAATTTATTCTCAATCTTTTTCCGAAAATGTCGCGACTCTTCGCAATCTGGAATTGCATCTTAAGGCGAGATATTTTTTTAAGATTCAACTCATTCGTCATAATCGGTGACTGAAACATTTTTTGCATAATAAAAATGTTTTGTTTGCACACAAAATTAGGTTGCAGAACGGAAATCTGGCTCGCGCTTGACTGCTTTTATTTCACACATGTAAAAAACTTGTAGTATCTAGCGACAAAGAAAATATAATGTCATCGTCAGAAAATCAAAACAATCGTAGTATTACACAGTCTGCGTAGCATTTCGTAGCACGCTACGAGTGTGTAGGCCTGGTCTACGAGATGCTACGAAAAACAGCGATATAAAATATAAATTTATACTATCTCCCAAGCTCTTCTCGTATAATACTCATAAAAGTAGCAGTAGCATTTTTTACATAATATTTTTGTGTTATATTCCATACACAACTACTCGGCTGTTTTCTCAATCATCATAATTAGGATAAAGTTTCTCCCGAAATATACTTACAATATTCTGCCAATTTGAAATGACTAGCCAGATTAGTATAAATTTAGCAGTTTAATCAGAAGTTCGTGACAAACTGGGAATGCCATAAACCCGGTTAGAAAAGCCCCGAGTTTCTAACTGGGCTTAATAACTTCTAAAATTAACGTGTACTAATGAGGAGTATGATAGGCTGGTGTTACACATAATTGTATAATGTTTTCGTCTCAGCGTTTTTTACTCTGTAGCAGGAGGTTTATTGTCAGATCTAGCAGGGTTAGTGTGCTTTTAAATTAGGGAAGCGCTCAAGATTATGTTAGGAGTAGTCCGTCTGGGGAAGTACCTCCACCCTACAGAAGACCGCAGCCAAATAACACTGTGATGCAGTGTTGTGTTCCTGCTGGTGAGTAGGGTCGCCAGGCTCCAGAGGGGTCGCTGTGCTGATAGCGGACAGGTCGGCAACGCGCTTGTGACATCTCCGGTGTTGCAGGCGTTCATAGGCTACGGTAACCACTTACCATCAGGTCGGCCGTACGTCTGTTTGCCTACTGAGATGTATAAAAAAATATATAGAAGAGGCAACCAAGACTGACTACAAGTTACAAGCATTTACCAAATGATTTTTATGATTTTTATGAAAAAATTTTGGTAAGTATTTACATAATATTCGTTTATATCTGAAAAAATTACAGTGTTGGCCACTAACACACCTCGGGTCATATTCCTGTTTGTCTGATTTCCCTGTAATAAGGGTAACGCAAGTCAGATGGCAGTAGCTCCATTGTAATAACCAGTGTCGCCAAATCTAGGGTCATGACTTACAGCGTACCCTAGGATCCGAAGCTTAGCTGAGGATGCTACTAGGTAAACACGCTTGGACGACGGAGAAGAATATTTGCGGGCAATTAATATTTATTAAATTGTATCTATACTAATATAATACTAATAATATTATAATTGCGAAAGTCTGTCTGTCTGTTACGTTTTTACGACCAAACAGCTGAACGGATTTTGATGAATTTGTAATGAATGTAGTTGAAATCCCGGGGTCAAACATAGGCTACTTTTTGAAGAAAACGGAGCTGTGGGAAACAGCTAGTAATATTATAAGTGCGAAAGTCTGTCTGTCTGTTACGCTTTCACGGCCAAACCGCTGAACGGATTTTGATGAAATTCGGTATGAACATAAATATGTATATTAAACGTGCATATTGATGCACGTTTAATTTACATATTTATATTAGTTATCTATAATACAAATCACCCCGCAGTCCAAACTCTGAAACTTTAGACATTATTGTTAAATACCTGAGAACTAACCTCATCCTTTGTTACACCGACCGTTCATTGCAATAGTTACATTTTTATATTATACTAGCTGACCGGACAGACGTTTACCCGTCTTAAGTTTTCTTAAATTTTCCAATATTCCGCTCAAGTTTTTCAATATTTTCTTTTAAGAACCTTTTCCTCATAAACCAGACACAACAAAAAAAAAAATTGCGAAATAGTTCAATCCGTTCACGTTTGATGCCATGACCAAGGAAAAAGCGATTTATATTTATATATTAAAAATACAGATTCATCAACATCTCTTGATGAGATTGGATTGCCTAAGGACCCAGTTGCGTGCTTGGTCTGGTTTCCAACACTACTAAGGATTTTAAGACATTAAACTATACTGGTAGATGATTCATATCGTGTGGATTAGATGGTCAATTTACCATGCACACCCTGGTGGTATCAGAGTTGTTCGGAACTGACTCTCGGCCTCCGGACGTGGTTCCTTTAACGACCACCAATAGGCAGCTGGGACCAACGGCTCAACGTGCCTTCCGAAGCGCGGAAACATCTTTATTATTAGACAATCAGATGATTCATGCCTGTTATATCCGAACCAAGCTGGTAACAACTAAACAAAGTATCCGTGGAAATCGAACCCACTAAAGGTCTTAAGCCTTAACCACTGGATCACGGAGGTCGTCCGACTACTGATAGAATGATTATGCCAAATAATTCAGCCTAATAAAACAGATGGTCTACTTCCTCCCCTCTCCAGAAAATAGCGGTAAATTATTTATCTAAACGTAAATCAAAGACGAGCAGATATTAATTACGTTCCTTTTCCAGAAATGTTTGACAGTCATAACAACTTTAATCCCGTTGGATTCTCGGCTCCGGTTCGAGTCGCAATCTTTGACTTGATTGGATCGAAATTAAGCTACTTATGTTGTTAGTTTGTGGTAATTAAAAGTGAGTTATCCCAATAACTCACTTTGCCTATATGCATGCGAAATTTCAGTAAGGTTGGTTTGGGAAATAGAGGGTACAGTACAATATGGAAATATATAATAAAAATTAATCAATGAGGTAATAATACATATATGTCGCCTGTTCCTAAAACTATGGATTTCCACAAATAAATACACAAACTCATTTTTCGATTACTGACGATGCCAAAAATCAATGTTTATATTAGTATTAGTATAGGAAGGCCGAAGCGCAGCTGAGCAATGGTTATATTAGAAATCCTATTTTTGGGATAGGTTATAAATACTGTTGAATGCTAGATAAAGCTTTTAATTACACATTTTTAATTATTTAGTAATTGTTTTAAAATTAGTATTCGTATTTCAAATTAACAATACGAGCAATGTACGTGCTTTCTCAATAAAGATATATTCTATTCAATGTCGATTGGGCGCTAATGAAAAATTCAACACCATGTTGTTTCTTCTCAAATGTAAAAAAGTATTGTACAAGCCGGAATTGCATTTAAAATAACGTCTAGACGACTTCGTGTACTACTACTGTACTTTTGAAAAATCAATAATATTCGGCTTCATTTCAGACCTTGATTGACAGTAAACGAGTAATCTATTTTCATACTTTAATCTGTTACAGTATAGTAATCGTAGCGAGTTTTGGTTATCAAAGCAAGTTAAATATATTATTCAATATTCCACTCTACATAATTACGAATAACAACTGTACTTAAGTACCCTAGTAGCTCGGTGAATCAATATACAAAGACCTATATTTGAACTCGTACAAACAGCCTTGGAATAGGTACCTGTTATTTTTATAAAGTCCAGGATATATTCTCAATGCTCTTTATTTAATCACTACAAATTATATTTGAACACTACAAAAAAAATGTTAGCATTATAGGAGACGGGAACTTGTGGGCCTTGGTTGGGTAGGTTCAAAATGATATTTGTATATTATTGATTGTGTATTGTAGGTTAAAAAAACAATTGCATTTTTAATGTGGGCACCAAACTATATTTATGTTTTACTCATATTCTGTGAATAAATAATATTTCATTTCATTTGATTCCGTCTAGAAAAGAAGAAGTAAGTTAATAAATAAAGGACTTAGAAATAGAACGAAATCATTGTTCATGTTTCAGATATTCCGATTTAGAACCACAATTTGTAAATTTTCAGTAAGGACTCATTATAGGACGTTCTTGTAAACGAAATAACATAGATTTTGACAATTCTTATAAATAATCTCAGGCCCACATATGTATAGAGAGGTCGCTTTCTCCTCTACTTCAAATACCATCAAATTTTGTGTAACATGTCGAAGAGCTTGTTATAGGACGAAGCAATAAATTCAGTCCGGTCGTGTTTCCGGTCTTTGTCAGGGGCTTCCGGTGGCCGTCCAAAACTTGCCGTTTGTGGCCGGACCGGAAATCAGTTTAACGTTAACCTTTGTGTCCACTCCATTGCTTTAGTAAAGACTTATGAGAAAATCAAGTCTTTTCTTGTTGTCGATCAATAAAATTGTTAAGTTTGATTTATCGTTTACAAAATCCATATTAATATTATAAATGCGAAAGTCTGTTTGTCTTTCTGTCTGCCTATCTGTCTGTTACGCTTTCACGGCCAAGCCGCTGAACGGATGTTGATGAAATTTGGTATGAATATAGTTGAAGACCCGGGGTCAAACATAGGCTACTTTTTGACGCAGGCAGAGCTGCGGGAAACAGCTAGTATAATATAGATATAATTGGGGACAGCCAAGCGGCAACAAAAATAACGAAACAGTTAAGGGATCAACCACGAGGTGGGTTTTCTCAGACAGCCTCATTTAGTTCATTTGTTTATTTATTTAGTTCTCTCCTTTTGCGAACAAAGCACTGTTGTTTTCAAAGACAATACCATCCCTCTAGATCAGGACGCGGTAACGGCATTGTTTCTGTTTTAGAGATATAATTAAATGTTGAAAAGCTAATTACGTTTCTCTTGTGCTCGACTCCTGCAGTTAAAAATATCCAAAATTTCAAGAAGAATACTTTTTATTAAATTTCATAACATGTATTTTACATATTTTGTAAGTTTCACTAAAACGTTTAATTAAACTGGATACGATTAATAACAGTAGACGCTACAACAGTTTATTCTTGAAAAAATGGGTTTCTTACATTGATAGAAGACATTTTTTTAAAACTACAATACTTTTAAAACTATTATGATAGGTAAACGAAATTAAAATAAATAAATAAAGTAAGACCGAAAAATCGGTTTAGGTCTTGGTTGGAGTATTTGTTACACAATAATATATACCTATTTTAGTTGACTTAATTCAATATTCCAAAACAGTCTCAAACTCTGTTTGGCGCTAACTCAACCTGTATCATTTGTTTCTATATACATATTTATTTATTAATAGGTATACATTGTGTAACAAAAACCCTGTCAGACCCTTTAAGGGGTTGCTAAGACCATGAAACTAAACAATTTTTACTATGGGGACCTATTTTAAAAATGGAAAAAAGCTATTTCATACATTTGCTCGGTAAAAATTTGGCCAGTTTGTATCGAACAGCTGATATGGTCTGAGCAGACCCTTAACGGGTCGGACAGGGGTTTTGTTACGTATTATATATAGATAGGCCAACGACCGAGCGGTGGAGGTGGCCAAGTACTGGTCAGAATTAATTTAGAAATGTATATAATAGCAATTCGCTGAATCGATGCTATGCAGGCTGATCTGCGAGAGATGTGAGCTGACAACTGTAGAGCCATCGCGCAGGGTACACTCTGGCGCTCTCTCGTTTCGGAGGCTAAGATCCACTTCAGGTCGCTGAGCCAGCGGAGTAAGAAATATTTGCCCAAGTACTACTCAAAATAAGTTCAGGACCATTTAGTTTGTCTTGAAATAAGAAAGACATTAATGAAATACCTGTTTCCCGCAGCTCCGCTTGCGACAAAAAGTGGCAAATGTTTGACCTTGAGTCTTTAACTTTTCATACCAAATCTCATCAAAATTCGTTCAGCGGCTTGGTCGTGAAAGCGTAACAGACAGATAGACCGAGATACAAACAGAGAGACATATTTTCGCACTTATAATATAAGAACGGATAGTATGGAAGTATGTATTTGGATGAATAGTGACTCATACAAGATACTGTACTTACCAGGTTTTTCTTTCTGGTACACTGAAGCAGTTCCCCGTACAGGCACTCCGCCTGTTGGAGACCCACCTCGAAGGTTTTCTGAATGGTGCCGATGACGAAGTCCTTCATTGACTCCAGGACAGTCTGCTCCCCACTTTCTGATGCATACCTGGTAAAATGTAGTCCGTATTACCACAGACCATAGATTACAGAATATTACAGCAAAGATGTCGAAAATTAGTGACTTTCCCGCGGCTCCGCCTGGGCCCGAAAGTAGTAATGTTTGAATTCAGGCCTTCAATATTTATATCAAATTTCATCAAAATCGGTTCAGCGGTTAAGTATAGGCATGATGAATACTTTTAAGATTTCATTTTTAAATGAAAGACCTCACAATGGTAAAAAAATCAAGTCGATAAAACTCAAACTAACTGAGATATGTAGAAGTTAAACTCACTTGCATTTTGGACGATACCAAACCAGGAGTACCAAACGCTCCATACTAATGGATACCTAGCGTGAGACTAAAATTTTACAAGGGTGAGACTAAAATTTGTTCGACAACCACCTTAAATATTTATTTGCGTTTATGTAATTAGTTCCTACATAAAAGTTTCTTTATTTTTTATGTGTTCATCGATTATAATATAATTTTTTAGTAATTTTATATTTTCCAAATGGACTTTCCCATCGATTTTTAACTGCAATTTTTGACTATTATTATAAATGCGAAAGTCTGTCTGTCTGTTACGCTTTCAAGGCCAAACCGCTGAACGGATTTTGATGAAATTCGGTATAAATATAGTTGAAGACCCGGGGTCAAACATAGTATATACTTTTTGACTCAGGCAGAGCTGCTGGAAATAACTAGTTGTTATAAAAAATCGCCTGTGCAAAATTTCAAAGTGAAAATTTCAACAATGAGCCTTAATACATGTATGCAATCATGCCATCACATTATTTTTTAAATTTTTGAACCTTGTCGTCTACCCAATTGTAGCGCCGTATATTATTAACAAACCGTAGAAGTAATTCTTTTATTTGAGCAATTAGAGCTCATGTGGAACCAATGTCTTTTGAATGGTAATACATAGGGCGCACTGTAAGTTTCCGGAACTGGCCACTTACATAAACAATATTTAAAAATTTATTGCAACATTTGAAAATAGAACTCTTTGGCTGTAGAATGCAGTTTGTTTCATCTGACTGTCTTTTGTTTTTACCTTGTGGCGCTATTTAAAAAATTGTGTGTCTGCATCAACATGGATTTAACTCGGGAAAATTTTCGTAGTATGATTTTCTACGATTTTAAGTGTAATTTGACAGCTCAACAGAGCATCGCTCGGCTTGAAACAGCTTTTGGCAATGAAGCACCATGCAAGACAACTGTTTATAGCTGGTTTGCAAAATTCAAGCGTGGTCGTATCAATCTCAGTGACGAATCTCGCGATGGTCGGCCGTCCACCGCTGTGACCAACAAAAACATCAATGCTGTGCGCCGTATGATTGAAACAGACAGGCATGTGACCTACCATGAAATTCGCGCATCCTTAGAAATAGGCATGAGTCAAATACAATTAATCCTACACAAACATTTGGGTGTGAGAAAGCTGTGCTCGCGGTGGATCCCACACAACTTGACCGAGGCTCAAAAAACGGACCGCGTCACTTGGTGCAGTGCCATGCTTACCAGATTCAACGAAGGTGCGTCAAATTTGGTGTGGGACATAGTAACAGGTGACGAAACATGGATTTATTGCTACGATCCCAAAACAAAGCAGCAATCGAGCGTATGGGTCTTTCAAGATGAGCCGAAACCAACCAAAGTGGCGCGCGTGAAAAGTGCATCTAAGCGGATGATTGCTTCTTTTTTTAATAAAACTGGACACGTGGCTACTGTTGCTTTAGAGAATCGTCGTACAGTGAATAGTGACTGGTACACGACCATTTGTTTGCCGGAAGTTATTGACGAACTCCGTAAAAATAACCGTAAACGCCGTATCATCCTGCACCACGACAATGCTAGTTCTCACACGGCCAGACAGACAAACGACTTTTTGAAGGCGAAAAATGTAGAACTCATGAGTCATCCTGCATACAGTCCCGACCTGGCACCTTGTGACTTTTTTCTGTTCCCAAAAATTAAGAACCAATTACGCGGTCAACGATTTTCATCACCAGAAGAGGCTGTCGAGGAGTATGAAAAACACGTTTCAGAGGTCACCACAGAGGAGTGGCACAAAAGTTTTCAAAACTGGTTTCATCGAATGAAAAAGTGCATAGACGCCAAGGGAGATTATTTTGAAAAACAATAAATTAATTTTGTACCTTTAATAGTATTTTTTCATATTCATTCCGGAAACTTATAGTGCGCCCCACGTATGCAATCATACTTAAAGCAAGTCTGCGTCTACCAAATCAGGGCAGTTCAGGGCCTAGGGGCCGTTAATCATGGTTGTAGGTACAAACCCATTTTGTTAAAATATGATACGATTACAGCAGTCCGCCTCTTTGTCTCATTATTTTGTTGATGTGCTTTTGTAATATTTTTTCTTTTTTTGGTGCAATAAAGAGTATTGTATTGTACAAATATTGACTAGGAACTGAAAAAGGGCACTAGAGCAAAAGCGGTGGGCGGACCCGCAAGCTATTGCTAAGTATAAAATAAATGATTGATTGTATAAGTTCACCCCCCATGCGGTGATCAAAAACTTTCGACAAACATATATTTTAGGCAAAACTTAACCAAACCCGTGCCTAATCACCGATTAATCAACAACAGCAGCAGACCCAAGAAATCACAACATACGTACAAACTTGTGCGATTAAATTTACAAGTCCCTATGCTCCGAAATTTGAAACTTGCGTATCACGATCTAAACTGTATGTAGATTAGTTAAATTTTAACCGTACTTACTAATTTTATACGTTAAGAAAGTAACAATAACTATTTGATAGCAGAGGTTAGCTCTTAAAATGCATGGTAGGGAAGATTAGAGCAAAAAGATACGGAGAGCAGAGTCTTATTACATAAGTCAATTTAACTATTCGTCTAGTTATTGTTCAGTCAAGTTCTTTTTTCATTAAATAAAAACCACCATCAGACCATTCTTATCATCATGTGGGCCGTACGCCTGTTTGCCTAATTAGTTGTATAAAAAAAACATGACCCCAATTGAAATGGGAATAGGCTAGGATTGATGATGATGATATTTATTCTAAACTAGCTATTTCCCGCAGCTTCGCCTGCATCAAAAAGTAGCCTATGTTTGACCCCGGGTCTTTAACTATATTCATACCAAATTTCATTAAAGTCCGTTCAGCGGTTTGGCCTTGAAAGCGTAACAGACAGACAGATAGACAGACAGACTTTCGCATTTATTATATTATTAGTATAGAATAGAAAATCGTCACGATTAAATTTGTAATTAACTGCTACAACACAAGCACAATAACTATAAGTAGCGCAATGGCAAGTCAGTAGGTACTTTTCTGTGATTACATTGGTAAAACTTAGGCAAGTATTTGTAAAATGTAATTCCCCCATAATTTGCTTTTGTGCAGTACTATTTTTGAAATCTATGACTCACCCAAAATACTGGTGACTCGAATGATATTCATTCGACTCCAGATTATGTCGACTGGAAATCATTATCAAATCGTAATAATTACCAACGGATTCCTTGTCTTTAAATTCTCGTAAAATCCCCTATCTGACAATACGATGATTCATGTCGTATACTCTCTTCTCTCTTAGGACGTAAAGTAAATTGATTAAAACAACTTAATATTAAAATTCATATTCCCAGAGGGGAAGCTCATCTTGGCTGCCAATATTGACAGTGTGCTGGAGTATCGTCGAGCTGTTTGCAGACAGGGAGACCACACGAGTTTATATCAGAACAGAGAGAAATCTGCACCATCGCCTTCTTATCCTTAAGTTCACTTATCATGTTCATTAGGATTGACTGGAAGAGATTGCCTCGGCGATAAGTCCGCCTTTGTGCCTCACTGTATTTGATTATGTTTGTGTATCTTTTTTTTGTTGCAAGAAAGAGTATTATATTGAAAGTTTCTTCGTCGTGTCGACAACTGTCAAATCTATTTAGCTCAATAAGTTGCCACCTGGGTCATCAATGCCTCTACCATGAGATTGAATTGACGAAGACATGTTGTGTGGAGTTTCTTGGTACCTACCTAAAAATTCCGTTATAGAGGGCGTTAATAAAAAAAAATGCCGAATCTTATGTCTTTAAGTAGTACCACACAACGACAAGGGGGGAAAGATATCGCATTTTTGGCGGCCCCTTAAGATTTCTGGATGCGACTAGAAAAATGTTACACTCGAGATCGGAAAGAGAGATAATGTACGTTATGTCAGGTAGTAGTTACCTTGTCGGCCAATTCCTGCCAACAGACCACTCCATCGCCGTCTATATTGAGACGGCGAACGGATGTGGGTCTGGGGGACGGGCGTGGTTGTATGAAGCCTTTCCTCTGTTTCATATTAACTCATGCGCCGAATGACGAAGTTGCTTACATATTATCTTACGTAAACATGAATTGTCTTTAGAGACCACGAGATTTTTAATTAATTATTAACTCTATTTCTATATTATTAAAATCTGAAAATTTTGTTTTTATTTCTCCAATTACATCCTCAACTAGACTTAACGCCGACCTTCATTATTACGATAGAGTCACAACTAATACTCATCTTAGCGCCTTCCCGGTTGCATCCTCGGCTGATTGCCTCGGAGCCCAGGGTCCGCTTTCCTACATTTTCTCCGCCATTTCGCCCGGTCTTCGACATTTTCACAACTAATCATAACAAACCTTTATAACCTTTAAACCACCATTTCTGTTTTGAATATATTAACAATTCTGGTACCGATCAAATAGTTAAATGACTTGAAGAAGGTCGCAGGTAAGCGCTGGATTCAGGCCGCCTCCAACCGAAGGTTATTCTAGAAATCCTTAGCGGCCTTTGCCTACAGTGGTCTGAATGTTCCTACCGTAATTTCTTTCTGCAATTAGTCTGCAAGACTTACAAAAATAAAATAAATATCTAACATATCCGCTGCCGCAGTGGCAGGATTCTATTGAAATGCTGATGATTACTGGTTTCCATGAACTTACTTGTGAACAAAGGCTATGAGATCCGCAGCTCTTCCACTTCCATCGCATACCACGACAGGCACCGGTGGTGTATCAGTTACATACTCCAATACAGCTCTCACTGTGTTGGTACCACCTTCAATCACCAGGCATACGACAGGCGTCGAGGAGTGAGTATCTGCAACAATGAAATTGGTTAAACGAAAGAGTCTCGATCAGGTTGACGACTAGTCAGACATCCCAGATACCGCGTATTTTTATCGAGTGGCTTATATTCACATCAGTAACATTCATATCAATCAACCCTACCTGATCATCATGAACATCATGTCAGTAGCACTCAAAACCTAAAACTAGACAAAGGACTCCCCCAAAAATTTCCAGAATGACCGGTTGGAATATCTAGTTATCAGAGTTATTCGGAAACACCTCTCGTCCTCAGACATGGTTCCTTTATCGACTATCAGATGGTAGCCGAGATCTACCGAGATACCACCGGGACGATGTGGTGCTAACTGATCTGTGTGAGATAAAGGCTCTCAACTGAACACGCTGGCACTCTTAATACCAAGATCCACTTCGGTTTGCTGAGCCAGCTGAGTAAGTAAATTATCAAATCGTTTAGATTTTAACTAGTTGTTCGCCGCGAATATAGACCTCGCGATTATTTTATTTATATAGAAAGGCTTCAAATAGACGTTAGAGTTTGCGTGTTGCCGACCTTCAAACAATTTTGAAGATAAACAAGCATACGGCCTGCCAGCTAAAAGGTCAAAGTAGTCCATAGACACCTGCAACTTCTGGAGTTTCACGTGTTCATTGCCGACCTTTAAACAAATTAGTCGGCAAGTATGCATAAGGCCCGCCTAATGGTGGGAGCTACAACACGTGTGAGATAGTCACATCCGCATTGCGGACCATTAAACTATTTAGTAGGCAAACAGGCATATGGCTCGCCTAATAATAAGACGTTGTAGTAGTTTATAGACACCTGGAGTATCACATGCGTATTGCCGACCACCCAAACCCCCAAACAGTTTAGTAGGAAAACAGGCATTTGGCCTGCCTGATGGTAAGAGGTCTACTAAGACTACTAAGTCAATGGATACCGGCAACATATATATGGAGTCACACTTCCGAAGTAGTCTATAGATACTACTTCAACATTTACCACTAGGCTTGCGGTATGCTAATTGCCAACTAAATTGTGCAAGAGTCAGCAAATCGCATGTGAGATTCCATGAAATGGTCTCTTACAATCTGGCAAGCCGTATGTTTGTTTGCCTACAAAATTGTTTGAAGGTTGGCAATACGCAAGTGACACTCCTTGTCTTATAAATGTCTATAGACAACTTGGATCAGATTTACTCGGAGAGTAGGTAAATCAAAAACATTAGCAATATATAGTAAAATATGGTAAAAATCCTGCATTTAATATTAGTCCACAGAGATCGGCTACACGGTAGGTTAACCTGTAACAATGCCGTCTAAACTTAAGTCTAGCTATTATTAGTTTACTTAAACAACATGATCATCGCGGTTATTTTTCAGTTATTTACATTTTATAACTAAACTACCGAACCGATTGCTTTAAAAATTTCAGGAGAATAAACTGAAAGTGTACGCTTTAAAATATGAAAACAATTTTTAAAATCGGCTTAAAAACGACGGTGTTATTAGGTAACAAATATGAAATAAACATCAAAACCTCCTACTTTTGAAAGTCGGTAGAAGAAACTAAATCATTTTTTTTTATTAGATGTATTTTAACGTTTTCTACATACATTTTAAATCGCGGAACATAGATACATAGAAACACATACAAACAATGTTTTTTCGCCCCAACTTGATTTGTAGTCTCGCTAGCTTCGCTCACTCGGTCAACTATTGCATAAGCTGGTCAACCCGTACTTGTTTTTTACCAATTCCAACTTTTCTATTGTTAGTACGAGTCGTCGAAAATTACGCCAAAAAAATTGGACGAGCCTGCATTTCAATAAACTCTGCAGGGGCCTTATCTTTAACTTGGCCTGAATAATGGAGGAATGGAAATGAGCGAGAAACCTGACTGCTTCAACTCCCTAATCCGAAAAAGACTTAAGACGCCTTGACCATAATTAAATTAATCTTTATTAACTGTAATCATAATAGTTAATTATGATTACAGAGTGACATAAGCATCACTCAGCAAGCGAAGAAACAATTTTATAGTCTGTGAAAAGAATGACATGAAATTAACGGTGAAAAAATAAAATTTCCTAAAATTTTAAGGATTCTCGCCTCATCATGCCTGCATCATCTACGACCCAATGTGTCATACTCTTCACTTTATTATTTCCAGACTACCTCATGGGCAATGGATTGATTGAAATCTTGCAGAAAGTGTTCAAATATTATGCTTTACGAAGAAGGTGGTTGTTGAGGAAACCAAATTGGCTACTAACATAGAAAGCGAGAATCCTATAAGCTTCCCAGTGTTATTTCTTGAGGTTTTGGTCTTGACTTTTACAATAGTGATACTAAATAAGTACAAGCAGTGTCGCGGGATGGGCAAACTGGACTAGCTTTTCGATGAAAGTAAAGATGTAGAAAACTAGTATTTTAAGGCTGGAAAATAAAACACGTAGTTATTTTTTTGAGTACTTGATATGACTTGTTATTTATTGTTTTTACGACAACCAAACAATTTACTATTAAAAGTATTTACTACATACATACAAAGTATTTACTATTATAAAAGGTTCAGTTCATAACATTAACAAACAAACATTTTGTAATGCTGACAGATTTCAGGAGTAGAGTGTGAAGTGCAGAAGTAAAAGAAGGAAAGCGCACCGTGGGCTTTGCACTACCAGTTGAAAACGCAACCGAGAAGGCGTTAAGATAAGAAATAAATAGTTAATTTAACTAGGGTAGCTTTTTTCCACGTTGTGCCTTTAAAACTTTAACTTTTTGAAATTAAAAACCTGCAGGATTGCCGACACATTTGTTGTGTGTGTGTGTGTGTGTGTGTGTGTGTGTGAAACGGCTACAAGTAGGTAGTAATTTTAACTTATAATACAACAAAGACATACTATAACCTCTTGTTATATTATAATGACTATCAGATAAAGCAGTTTCAAAGCCATCTTTCGGCGTCTTAACTTTTTTTCAGTAGTCCCAAACGTTGACTACAAAATATTTATTAGTGAAACGCGGGTCCCTTCGGCACCAGAAGTTAGATTGGTAAGATTTGAAGGGCGGCGGGAAAGTTTCGCCCTCGGGTTTGAAGAGTTTTGCTTCATCTCAGCTGAATAATAGCTTTGTTTTGTACCTAAGTTTAGAATTAACTTAGAATCTTGAGACATTTTTGGATATACATAATACATATAATTACACCGTGAAATTTTAGTCGTTTTGGATCCATCGTCCAGTGACTCCATTCATGCAACTGAACAACTTTCCCCAAGATACATGGGTCGAAATATGGAGTAAATTTTTGGACCACCCATACAAAATGTCTCATCACGTGACCTAACTTACTATGGGAAGTCCAAATTTGTTTTTCACGTTTCGAGCTATGTTCCTTAAGGAAAATTCTTCGGTTGCATGAATGGAGTCACTGGACGATGGGTCCAAAACGACTAAAATTTCACGGTGTATAATAAGCTGTTTCCTGCAGCTCCGCCTGCGTCAAAAAGTAGCCTACGTAAACATCCGGCGTTTAACTATATTCATTCCAAATTTCATCAAAATCCGTTCGGCAGTTTGGCCGTGAAAGTGTAACAGACAGACAGATAAACACATTTTAACAGTTACAACAAACAAAGAGCTATAATACAGTATAGGCACAAATTATCCTTACATCGCGATATAAATTTAAATGTTTAACCCTCAAGAGTTACAAAGGTAAATAATACTAAAAAACAAATAACGTAACTTTCTATCGCTATCTATAATTAAATATCCAGAGCAAGCTATTTCTTATACAACCTTAACAAACTTCTAATAAATACATACTGATAACATGACTTCGTAAAAAGGAAGTTCCATCTTATCTGTGATGTCCAAAACCAAGCTACAACTCGGTATTTTTTATCAATTTTGCTACACAAAAGCTGGGTATCTCAAATATCCGTTTATAGCCATAAAGGGGATGACATGACCACCCGAGGACCAACGGCGGGGGTTATTTGGTAGACGATGAAATATAAATTAGGAATTTCATGGACGAGTAAATAGAATGTATACATCTACGAGTAAATCTCACTATTCTTTTCAATTCATGCTGAGAAGCAAAATATATATTTGTGTGTACAGACGAAAAAGCCATTAGCTTGACGTGTCCTTTGTCGTTGTTCGATAGCAAAAGTTTGCTATAAGTTCATTTTGGAAAGTACTTGAGTAATTTTTTTTTTTGCAACGAAGTAAATAATAGAGTGTTATGTGTTTTGGTAATCACAATTTTTTTTTTAAATAAATTATGTGCCTTGGCCAACCTTGTCAATAGATTGCTATTTTAAATACATACCTATTCTTCTTCTTGTCGAGTCTTCTTCGAGTCGAGAATTATGAATTTTACGTTAACTGCTCTATCATTAAACGCTCAAAAATCCTCAACCATGCAAGAATTTGGGTAAGGAAAATTTTGCCAAAGATTGTAAAATTTAAAAAAACTTTTCGGCAATTTATATACCCCACCTGTGCGATGCCGTAGCAGACAACTAGAAAATCAATAAACTCGTAAGTAACAATACAAATACCTACACACGTGAAAAAGTTATAAAGAAAAAAATAAATTGAAACGGAGAAATATCGACATTTTCGGCAAATACACTTCAATATTCCTATTTGTGTTGGAATGTTGGTGATAAATGGGGTGGTAAATATATTAGTGTACGTGTTGCTTCAGTGTTCGGCATCAAGTTCACGTAAACAACCGGCCCAGAAATAGAATTATGGCTATTTTTACAGTGATTTAATTTGTTGAGTCTTCTCTAATAAATCTATCTTGTCTAATAAAAATGAATGGCTAATTAATTATATATGCCTTAAACTTATACATAAAGTCTGTCTCAATGGTAAAAGAAAATGGTGTAAACAAATATGGGCGTCTGACATTGAGACCGGTTTGTCGATGGTGTTTTTGTGAGAATGATTTATGGGTGATGGGACATGTGAAGGTGATACGCATTGGTAATTAATTGATGAGCAATTTCAATAAATTACCATTGTTTACATTTTAAAAGATTGAGCATATTATAAACCATATCATGGTACTGAAGTTCGGCCTAGTTGAAACAAAATAAATTTGTTCTGTTCTAACGTAAACTTAACTCAAATGTGACAAAGGCCTTACAACTTCGATCCAATATCGCTCACTCACGCCACCTGTCGCTGATTCCAGTTTATTGGGCCAATAAAAATGTGTTTTCATGACGTTTTTACGACGAATTCCTCACAATGAATCCGATTGAAGTGGGCCCGCCCCCGTGGACGGTCGTACGATCGGAGGTGTCAATCACTTTGCTTTCACACTTTTATTTTCTCAATTGGATTTAAGATGTTTCTATTCAGTGTTATTAGCAGTGATCGGATAATTGGGCGTTATTACCTAAATTTCTTTCATTGAAAGAATAATATGGATAAACTTTTCTGAATTAATAAGTTATTCTGTGAAAATACGAGAGGGTATGTAATCATTATACAATAAAAATAATAGGTCGGGGAAAAGTTTCTTTGCATTTTTTAAGAAAATTCAAAACATTTATTTACATTTTACTAAAGTATGTAGGTGCCATTTTGTTCGATTACTTTTTGCCATCTTGTAGGTAGGGACATGATCCCATTGCTATAGAAATTTTGGGGGTTCTTTCTAATTAAAATACCGCGACATGTGGTTTTGGCAGTCCTCTCGTGATGTTAAGCTGACAACTCCTAAAGAATTCTGAAGAGATCGAAACAGGTGGAAATCTGAAGGTACAAGGTCAGGACTATACGGCGGATGTATTAACACCTCCCAGTCAAACTCTCTTAATATTTGCTGAGTGGCTAAAGATGTGTGAGATCTAGCGTTATCATGATGAAAAACCACACCCTTTCTGTTGATTAATTCCGGCCGCTTTCTTTCAACTTCCTGTTTTAATCTCATCAGTTGTTCCCAGTAGAGTTCAGAATCGATGGTCCTGCCTAGTGGTAACAGCTAATAATGAATAATGCCCTTCTAATCCCATCACATACACAGCATCACCTTGTTGCGAGTTAACCCGGGTTTCGCCACAGTCTGTGAAGCTTGACCGGCCTTTGACCACGACCTTTTCCGCACGTTCTTGTCGTACGTGATCCACTTTTCATCACCAGTTATTAGCTTCTTCAAAAATGGTTCGGTTTTATTACGTCGTAATAAAGAATCACAAATGAGTACACGGTTCATTGGGTTTCTTTCAGTAAGCTGGTGAGGTACCCAAATATCCAGCTTTTTTTTGTAGGTACCCAGTTTTTTTCAAATGCACTAAAACTGTTTTGTAGTCAATTCCTAGTTCTTTAGCTACGTCGTAACTGGCACAAAAATGGCATCCATTTTATCCGTAATAGGGCGACCAGAGCGACGTGCATCTTTGACAAAATTTCCGGATTGAAAACGCTTAAATCAAATTTGTGCTACTCTCACAGACACTGCACTAGGTCCATAAACATTGCAAACTTTTTTCGCGGCTTGCGTTGCATTTTTACCTTTTTTGTAGTAAAATTTTAAAATGTATCGAATTTATGGTTGACCCCGGGTCTATATTCATACCAAATTTCATCAACATCTGTTCAGAGGTTTGGCCATGAAAGCGTAACAGACAGACAGAAAGACTTTCGCATTTATAATATTAGTATGGATTTTTGTGTCGGTCTTTCTCACGGCAAAGCATTCTCATGCTAATTTTCGTACGGTTTTTCATTTTTACGTTAAATGCTACATTAAGCAGTGAATTATGAAGAGTAGAAGAAAATATATTAAAAAAATACTATTAATGAAACAGGTATTAATCTTATATACATACATTACATATTCATCAAGACGTTTACAAATGAAGTAGAATACGAATGACCAGTGTACGGACTAAGTATTAAGAGGGTTATTTTCTTCTTAATTTGTATGTAATGTATTATTTACTTAAGTAAATTGACAAATGTTAATTAAACGGCACAGATAAGAACTTTCTTCTGTAACGGCTAATTCATTGGGCACGGTAAATATTTCTTAACATTTTATTCTATTAATTAATTACATCTATTATTTACACGTCCTTTCAAAGCAGCTTTGATGTAGGAGAAAATAAAACTCTGCTAAGTACTCCGAATAAATTAAAACCTAAATCAAAGATATTTATGTCTTGTTAGCCCTGGGCTCCGAAGTAATGAACGGCAGCGCAACCGGGTAAACGCAAAGATGAAGATAAAAATACATATATTTTATTGCTTGAATTTAGTAAAATTGATGTCAATAATTACTATATTGCCCACATTTCCCGCCTAATCTTTACGTTATGTAACAGACATGCATTATTTACTAATAGACTTTTAAAATAATTGATAAAAAAAAAATGCAAATTTATAGCGAAAGAAGAAACAACAAGAAAGACATGTAGATAATATAACTGAACTAATGTAAAATTCGTTTAAAACTAGGCTAAAAGTGTACAATGGCAAACAAGTGATAAGATTCCGTGACAATGAACACGACGCTCAACGAACAGCTTACGATTAAGTTCGCTATTTTGTCTCAATGCACGGCTAGTTCGATGACTCAGACTAGGGGGGGGGTGAGGCCTGGCACGCGGGGGGAACCCGCGCCAAACGCGCTTGCGTCCCGCCCGCCACCTCACCCAACAAGCACGTTCAGTGACCTGCGCGGCGCGCGGCTTGTCGAACGTGATCCCTGCGCGCGAAAAAATAAAACAAAATGGACAGTTCCGACATCACAAACGTTGTCTTCCCGCGTAGACTTCTCAAAGAGTTCATCCAAATGTACCAAAATTCACCATGCCTATGGGACCGAGAGTGTTCCACGTACAAAAACAAGAAGAAAAGACACGACGCAATTTCTAAATTAACTGAATTGGTCCAACAGTACGACGCGAGCGCTACCCGTGTGCATATATTGAGGAAAATCGAAAGTCTGCGCGCATGTGTGCGTAGGGAACATAAGCGTGTGGTCGAGAGCAGGGCTATGTCTAATGGCGAAGAGACTTACGTCCCTCAGCTATGGTATTACGATCTATTTTCGTTTATATTCAACAATGTTGACCAAACGTACAAGAAGAACTTGAATGGGAACGTTGTAAGCATCCTTTCAGTTGTACGTATTTTTTATTGAGTTTTTTTTTTAAGTAGGGTGGGCCACATAGAAAAATGTACCAGCTAATGATGAGGTGTTTTAATTTTGTTTTTTTCCATGTGGGCCATTACATATTAGAATTTAAAATAAGATATTGGTACTTACTTTTGTAGGGAGGTAGGTTGTAGCTTGTTGCAAAGAGTTGAAATGCGAGCGTCTCTGACCACATAGAAGAAATCTCTTATGTCGGAGACCAAGATCCACTTTAGGTTGATTTCTGAGCCGTCACAGTAAGTAATAAAAGACAATGCTTAATCATGGCGGCTTACTGGTACATTTCAAAAGGTCTGCTATAGTGTTTCTCCATGTGGTTGACAGGTGTATAATGCTTTTAGCATTAAGTCCGCCTATTGTATAAGTATGTTTACTTGTGGTACAACACAGTTTATAAATAAATATACACGTTAAAAAAAATAAGACTTACAAGGATGTAGTTTCTGTGCTGCAATGTACTTCTCCAGTTTCCTCCTCAGCACGATCTCGGCTCCATATCGGCCCACGGAGCCATTGTCCACCAGCAGGAAGTACGCGTGTCTGTTGTTCAACACTGCTAGTTTTGATCTGCAAATAATGTGACAATGTTAATTTTGAATTCGGGAATATGACACACAAAACTATTTACATCTAAACACTGCGTTCGTTGAAAATACCATTGTAATTGTAACAGGGTGTACTGGGTCGATTGACCATGTAACCTACTCGATATGAATAAATTGTAGTAAAATCCAGTGCCGCCAAATCTAGGACCATGATTTATACCTATACTAAAGCGTAAGCTGCGTATGCAACTAGGAAAACACGCTTGGACGAAGAAGAAAATTTGTTTATACAGATATAACAAAGTAACATCGAAAACATAATATTAAAACGCTTGTTTCAATAAACGAAAATACTTACAAGATAAACATTTGAAACCAAGAACAAAAAAACAACATTTATAATTGGCACAAATATTTAGGGTACCAAAATTGAATTTTGACGAAAATGAATGAGGCACTAAAGCTGTAATTTTTCGGAATCACGATATCTTTAGTACATAAAAATGTTTGGTTTGTAAACACAAATCATGTAATGCTTTGTGTTAAAAAATAGCAAGTAAGCAACTCCAAAAAGCAATATGTCAGCAAACCTAGTTTTCTCTTTAGCTCAAAACTTTGACACGCGAAGCTTCTAAACTATTTTCGGAATCTTGTTTGAAACAAGGCCATTTGTAAAGTAAGGACGAGCTGAGTATTGTGGCTAGTGGAAAATTCCTTGGGAATTTCCCATACTGGCAGTCTTTAAAATAATGCCAAATTATGATTTAGCTTCCTTACTTCTATCTCTCATCTTAGTTTTTTACCATTCGCATCTCTAGATGATTACTTCATAGCTAGGCAGTCACCAAATCTACTAATTTTCAACCATGTAAAACACTGCGAGGTCGTTTTAAGCCTGCATATTCTAGAAAGAAATTAATTATTTGTGTGACATCAACAATACGTAGTTTTCATAACAACTACTTTATCTACAAAAATTAAACAACTGCTATTTTTTGTCATGCAAATATTCTTGTTTTTACACAAATAACAAGGGATATACACAATACAAAATTTATTGTTTGCACTAGTAGAAAACATAACAAAAAATTAAAAAATAAAATTTATACAAAATGATGGAAATAGCAAAATACCGGGTCTGCAGGTCTAAAATGGCCACTTTGAGCAATTCATCAAAACGAATCATTTCATGAATTGCGAAGCTTAGCAATTCTGCAAATTTTGACATTGACGTTTCAACTCTACTTCAATTCATTTTGTGATTCATTTCCTGAATTACTTCTCGTGTAAGTATTGCTATAGTAATAAATTAAAAATAGATTTTATAATTTTAATATTTTTATTGATATTTACAATTCTACAGTTAATTTATGATAGTAAATCAACATTATTAGCTAGATAAACTTATTTAACTAAAAAATCGTAAAAGTACGCACGCTATGCAAAAATAAAGATTATTTTTACGCCTGGCAATCAGGTAAAGCAATTCACGAAAAGTAAGCCATTTTGCGACTTTCCGTCAAACAGCAGAATTGCCATGAAATGATTCATTTCATGAACTGCCAAAATGTGGCTATTTTAAGATTTGCAATGATTCATAATGTGATCATATTGTAATTCGTGCAAAGTGGCCATTTTAGATCCACTGGACTCTGAGGTTATCCTACTGTTAAAGGATAAACACCCATCAAACCGACAAAGTTTCAATGTTCGGGATCGGTTCGCAGATTCCTTCCGGCTTGTATTGGACTCGTGGAGAATGGGAACAGTTACGTCCCTTATTAAATTATTGGATATATTGCAGTTTGAAAAAGCAATTATGTTTGTCGTGCGGTTTCCGGGGAATAGATTACTCCCGTTCTTTTCGTAGATCTTTAAAAATATTAAAAAATAAAGACATATCGAAAGTACCACATAGTCTGCAATTGAATATTTGGGAAATGAGAGAGTCCTTAGATTCTACTTATTCTTTCAAATTAAAAACTCTAAGTTATCTAGAAATTCAAATTTAAAACTTATCCTTGATTATTAATGAGAAGAGTTTATTTCTGAATTTGCTTTGACATTACAGTTTTTACCATAGTCATAGAATACCATTAAAAAAATGATCACGTAAACGTTTTCGAAAAAGAAACTATATAGTTCGAATCGTCAAAAATTTGTCTCCGACTCTACTAACCATAACTTCACAAACTTACTACGAGAACTATTGTTTAACAGAAATATTATAAACATTAGGTAAATTAGACCCCTATCTTCTCTTCTATATAGTTTCCTCATAACAGTATAGTAGTAGAAGTTCCCCTATAAACCAGGATACACATCATATGCAAACAGAATTTAATAAGTTCTTCTGGACATTCAAAATCTTCACCTATACCAAATTAGCATAACACTTGTACCAAATTATCGCTATGGGTCGAAGCCCTCTGCCCCGGATCTATGAAAATCAAAGATGTCTGTTCTTTACCCATCGACTCTATGGCAAAAAGCCATCGACGTACAAGGTTTTCCAAAGATTATCTGGGAGTAATTGCTTATATCCTAGCCGTGACGTGACGCAGCTACTGATGTGGCAAACGTCTACTTTGATCGAGTGGGCTCTTTATACCCACACCTTTTTGTTGGCATTGTGTTACTTGTTCTCAACAGTTTTAACTAGTTCGAGACAGTTTGGGGTAGAAATTTGAAATTGGAGTAGGTTTGTTTAAGTTTAGAGGATATTTGTAATAGGTATTTTAGCCTGGATAACAGAGGGGATATCAAATTTAATGACGTATTTAAAAGGATTTTAAAGATGCCATTTCAGAAGGGAAAGGTGGTTTCCAAGGTGTGTAAACATCCTAACCAAAATTGTTTTTTTATGATTAATTCTAGAAACGTTCAACCACTCAACGTGATTAGCAAGAGCAATCAAAATAAAGAGTCTTATGGCCTGTTATCTATTACCTTATTTTATACAACAGCGTTTGAAAAATCTATTAGATTTTAGCCAGCTAACAACAGTTCTGTCTGTTTCAACGCAATCAGAATGGGCTGTTCGAGCTAACTCACAAAGTAGATTAGTTGATTGGTTTGATTCGTATTCGATTTTTTGTCTGGTTGGTAATGAACATGAAGCTTACATAGTGTAAGCGTCAAATGAGTTCTATGGTATATGGTAAAGAAAACTATTTATTTGTACAGACATATCTTACTATAACTACGTACAAATTTATCTCGAAGCTGCGAATATGATATATTAGCACAATAAATACTATTTTCGTTGCCAAGATATAGAAAAATAATACTATCAACCTTTATATAAATATTATACACCGTGAAATTTTAGTCGTTTAGGACCCATCGTCCAGTGACTCCATTCATGCAACCGAACAAATTTCCCCAAGGAACATAGCTCGAAACATGAAAAACAAATTTGGACTTTCCATAGTAAGTTAGGTCACGTGATGAGACATATTGTATCGGAGGTCCAAAAAATTTACTCCATATTTCGACCCATGTATCTTGGGGAAAGTTGTTCAGTTGCATGAATGGAGTCACTGGACGATGGGTCCAAAACGATTAAAATTTCACGTTGTATAGAGCAAAGGCGGTGAATCTTTTGCAATCGGCTTTTTGTTATTATTCTCTTTTTCCAGATAACCTTTGTTATAAGTAGATTATAATACAAGGGTGCGAAGTTAGTCATTATTTACGAGGCGGTATATACCGCCTAAACGCGCAAAAATATTGCTAAATCGAATATTGCTAAAAAAACTGACTATCAGGGTTTGCTCTGTCTGTATCGGTAGCGCCATTTTTTAATCTATTTGTTTTTGTATTTAATTTACTATTAATAACAAATGTCGATTTAATTTAGGGAAGAATACCTAAATTTGACTCCGCCAGATATACTAATCACGGCGAAAATCGAATGTTGATCACTGACTAAGCAGGCTGACATAGCTTCATAACGTACTTAACGTAACTTAAATCTTCAAAAGAAGAAATAAGGACTAAGCGTGGACGAAGCTTTGAAACAGAATCAAGAACTACATATATTTATTTGGAGATACCTAGCAATGCATTAACAAACACACAAGCCCAATGTTACCCTAATGGTGTATCTAATTGTGAAAAGTGTTCAAAGTGTACCAACAAAAGTTAATGTGAACAAATGTTTTGACATCGATTGAGAACTTTTATTTATTGTGTAATTATTTACAAAAAGTTAATAATATAAGTGTGTTTTTTCTCGCAAATGTTCTGAAAATCGTCGTATGACGACTCGTGCGCGAAATTGGTCATATACTCGGCTTCCTGTAACGATGCGCTTGCATCATTTCTTATTTCCCCATACTTTTTCATATCATAACCATCCTTCACCACATTTTCATTTTAAAATCATTTCATTTTTCGAATCACCTTTTTTTATCCACATTGTTTTCACGTCATCTCATCACATTCCATTTTTCTCTCGAAGGAGCAACAGCTCCACTTCTTTCTGTGTATTTTTTATTTTAAATAAGTACCTAACTTCAGTTATAATCATTGATTAATGTGCGAAAATTAGTATTAAAATAAAAATAGTTCTGTGAAGTCTCGGATTTGAGCAGTTTTACTGAAGATACCACCTCAACACCTCTATTCATCTACTTCGTGTGGCAGGGCCCCCATATATTAGTATTAGTATACCGCCTCGTAATAATGACCAACTTCGCATCCGTGTATCATAAACTACTATTATATCTTATTTAACTTTTATGCTTATGATAATTACAAAATATTTGGATAAATCAACCTCAGCAGATTGTATAACAATGGAGGATAATGGAAATTTGTGAATAGAATTATTTGACACGCAATGATTCGATAGATAGAGCAATCACGAAACCGAATTAGTTTGCATGAATTTCAAAATTAGATTGAGATTTAGAGATAAGAATTATTTTGAACTGTCGAAAAGAGCTACATGAAAGAATGAATGAAGCGACATACCAAAGTTTGATGCATGTATGTTTATCTGCAATGTCAAAGATTTATAACTAAAAATATCTAATTCTATGTTGAGGAACAACATCAAGGATGTATTTGCGTTGAATTTAGAAGACTTTATAATTTCTGATAGAAATTTCCTATAGTATAAAATTATATTGCTAAAATTACTTTATATGGAGAATTCCGAAGTTGAGCCCAGCTAATCCGCCATAACTAGTAGTATTTATACTGAAAAATCTTACACAATGCTTTCTTTCCAGGAATCCGAGGAAGACCAAGAAGAAATACTAGGAGACGATGAAGTACGATTCGAAAATCATGCCTATACAGATTATGGTAATATGGCGTTAGAAATTAATGACTCCAGTTCCTCTAAGGGCTTTATCAATTATACTGAAGACACACCCAAGCCTGGGAAGAGGCAGTGGACAGAGGTAGAAGACGAATATGATGCTATAGGTGGGGTATTCTGGAAAGTTCTATAAGATCTCAACATTTACTATCGTTCTTTGAATTTAAAGTTCGATTCAAAGGATTATATCCAGGCAATGCGGCTAGGATTATAAATGAATGAATGAATGAATGAACACTATTGCACCATTTACATACATATAAGAAAAGATACATCATTGAAACCAATTAACATTAAGAGAAATGATTATCGGTACCTTTGAGCTGACTGTAGTGGCCATTTTGATTTTAACGTGTACTTAATAGCATTTATGATGATTTCCATGCAATATTACCAAATTATTATAATGCGAGCACGTACAAATGATATCTTGTTCTTTATCCAAAGAAGCTGTTTAATAATTAAATCAAGCAGTTTGTTTGTGAAATCAGTTATTTATAATTTGATATGAAACGAATTTTAGTGTCAGTGACTGTTGCTAGACTCAATTAAAAAAAAAAACTCAAATTGTGCTGATTTACAAGATTAAACCAAATCCTCTTAAGTGTATACCTATTAATAAGTTAATGCTCTTAATCCTATAGATTATTGCAGAAGCGATTCTGTCCTAAAGCGAACAAACGATAATACCATAGATTATACATTTCATCTTGTTAGCTATGATAAACCCACGCGGTCTGCGTTTGCAACAACTCAGGATTAAGCCAAGAGCTGCAGTACTTAATTAATGTATTTCGTAACTGTCCTACATTTGCATAAATTTCTACTTTGTTCAACTAACCACCTAACTACTGAACAATATACCAGTATTAGTGAACACACAAGTTTAGTTACGCCCCTTGCCAGCTTTATCATTACATACATGCTCAGGAGAAATACAAAATACGTAGAACATTATAGTCTATAGTATAAAGACTAAATTACGAGTATCAAAGGATTTTGCCGTCTGAAGGAAAGTTCAAGCTCACGTGATAAATATTGATGAATCTCTAAGAAATTATTAATTTATGTACATGTATTTATTTAATTTTGTCTTATCATATCACGTCACGTAGCATTTAACTTGAAGGCCTTATCAGTCAACGTATTCATGTCGAATTTTATGCAAATGTTGCCAACTCTCAATAGTGTAATATCTTTATTACCAACAAGATAAATCTGGTCTTAAAAATTGTGATATTCATATTGTTCTTCTTTTAGAGAGCTCGAAAAAATTCAAAATTTTGTTACTCCAGAAACGCGCGTCTCCGTTGCACTTTCCGTGGCCGACATAAGGTCCCCTTTTGTACAGCTCATAGGGCAAGCAGGGATGCTGAACAGTGATATTTATATTAAAATCAATAGATACCAATCTAAATAATCTAGTTTTTTCTATTTAACCTTTTTGATTTTAGGTAGCATCACAGACGTAATAGTACTGACGTAGTAGCATCTAATATAAAACAACTCTGTATTCTGGCAGTAGTATAATCCGTTTCGCGTATGAGAGCTCTAATATAAACTGTTATAATTCACAGGAATAAATGTGGCTGCAAAACTACGCAGCCTGGGACCCAACATGAGGATAATAGCAGAGAAACTAATCAATGATGTTCTGTTTCAAGCTCAGCTGAATGGTTTGAATTCCTCCACTGTATTGTCAACGACAGACCCTATAAAACAGGATCATAGTAATTAAAATCAAGATTTGAAATGCTTAATCAGGTAATCATGACAAGATCTAAATGTTTTCTTATGTTTTCGCGATTGTTATTCATTAAATTAAACTATTTTAATACGGTTTTATCGCGTTTATTACTTATTTATTTACACCTGACGTTTCAAACACTTTACAGCGTTCATGGTCGCAGGCAGACTAAGTTAACATTTGTCTTTGATGTCATAAGATTACAAAACTACCGCCTGAAATTTTTATTGGGAACTATTCCGATTCACGCAGTATTGGCTCACAGTATCTAAGGGTCTTGCAGTCTGCTTCCGAGTTTGCGATTTTATTAAGTTAATGACTGGGTCCCAAGCTGGCGGTACCTGCCATCCATCCTCTCTATTAAAATTAGGATGTTTTTTAATTTCAATAGCTTCACGTAATATCCTTGAAATGAATCTGTTTTCCTTTGCAAGGACTTGAGGATTATCAAAACTCATATAGTGGTTGGGTTTGTCTGTTACGATGTTACGTGAAGCTATTGAAATTAAAAAACATCCTAATTTCAATAGAGAGGATGGATGGCAGGTACCGCCAGCTTGGGACCCAGTCATTAACTTAATAAAATCGCAAATTTGGAAGCAGACTGCAAGACCCTTAGATACTGTGAGCCAATACTGCGTGAATCGGAATAGTTCCCAATAAAAATTTCAGGCGGTAGTTTTGTAATCTTATGACATCAAAGACAAATGTTAACTTAGTCTGCCTGCGACCATGAACGCTGTAAAGTGTTTGAAACGTCAGGTGTAAATAAATAAGTAATAAACGCGATAAAACCGTATCAAAATAGTTTAATTTAATGAATGACAAGTTCTTTTATAAAGATGATCAAGAAATAATAATGGCTATTCTTCTCCACCTACAATATAAAGAAAAGTTTAATCGTGTTATTCTTTTTCTTAGCGAGTCGACTCTGGCTAAGTTAAATTTGGCAAAATATATATTTAATTATATAAATATATATTAATATAAATTTGGCCTCTATGGCAAAATCGTGTGATTGAAATGATCAGATTCAATGAAAATATAGTTTTTTAAGGTAATGATAAGTTGTGGTGCGAACTGTATTAGATGTATCTAATAAATGATATTTTTAAGAATATAAATTGGTCTCATTTCGAATTCTTTCATAATTCTTATAACAAAGTCTGTTATTTGCCAAAAACCCCATAAAAGCTAAATTGACGTCGCTGTAATTTTATAACATACGTGCTAACAAGGAAGGATCGTAAAAAGAGGGAAAGTAAAATTAAGCGGTGTAACTGAGGATGTGGTCGAAAATGGGTTGCGAAATTAATACATTTTGTCACGCATGTACCGTGACGTCACTACATAAAGGTAATCTACAAGTGACACCTTTAATGCCTACATGGGATTGGGTATCTCTCATTTTAAACTAAGCAACAGCTCTTGCAGATCTTTGGCAACCTAAGATATTTTCATCATCATCATTTCAGCCGCAGTTAGTCTACTGTTTTTCCTAATTCTCCTAATGATTTTCAAAATTGCCAATTGGAAGCGGCCTGCATCCAGCGTTTGCCTGCGACCTTTTTCAGGTCATCAGACGCTGGATGTTCAACGCTACGCGAGTACCTTTCTGCCCTATCGGCAAACGGTTTACCGTGCTTTGTGAAATATTAGGATACATTATATAGATAAGTGCAGGCTACAGTGCGATACTAGAAAAATAAAACCTCTATAACTAACACTTACCTTGGCGAAGCTATAGCATGATACGGCACATCCCTCCCCTTCCCAATCAACTCATTGGCGCCCTCCACAATGCCCCACGGAGCTATGCCGATGCTGACCACCCGGCCTGCACGCTGTGACCTCTCCAGTTGCAGTGCGTCGCCAACTTGTCTCGTTACACCTGTAGATGTTTCCATAATTAGAATACAATCAACTTTAGTCTATATCACAGAGTATATACGTACAGAACGGACACTCGCACTCTCTCGTCCGAAAAAGATACCGCACCTCACCGCGCAGATTTAGGGTAAAATACCAAAAGCAAGACAATGTATCTAAGTATGCGCTTTTGTCGCGCGGCCGCTGCGGCGACTATGTCACAGATACGCTAAATAATCAAACCTAACACTAACACATACATAGACGCGCGTGCGTGCACGACAGAATCCTTAGTAGTAAGTAATAGGTATCAGGCTCGGCGCTGTTGTATGGAGTGTCCGGGGCATGGAGCAATTACAAAGAGGAGATGCCGTAATAAGCGTTTTGTAAGAAAGTATTTGTAAGGCTACACGGGGCGGAAGGCAGGCGTGCGGGGAACGGAGTGAGAGAGAGTATGGAGTATGAGCAATAACAAGCTCCGCCCACTTTTGTGTCGACTTCTGAAGAGGTCAATAGTCACACTGCATTAGTATTCAACAATGATTGCGCGTGGTAAGCGACGTCGACCGCGTCCTGGCTAAGATTGGCCGCCAATAGTGCAAGCATTTCAATCTTGAGCTACCCCGTAGACACATTATAGTTACAATATATAAGATACAGTTGTTTGACTTTGGTTTAATTTCTGTAAAATGGTCAGGTGGTAGTCGCTCCATTGTAGTTTACTAGTGTAGCCATATCTAAGACCATAAGACTAAAAGCGTAATCTCTGAAGTGCAAGCATCGAATGTAACTGAAAAACCTCGTAAATCATGAGTATAATATAAAGGCTAAATATTTAATGTAAATAAAAGTATTTTCCATATAAAATACAGTTAAATAGTGTTTACAAGACGAATAGTTGCGTGGTATATTAAATTCGCTGGATTTAGCGTTATATCGCCCCTGGCGTAATAAAAACTTCACTTACTTTCCTCTAGGGGCGGTCTCTAAATTCAGTAAAAGCTTGCACATAAAACTACTAAGCGATAAAAATGTTAGCCAAAAAGCTTGTTCAATCAGTGAGGACTAAATGTTATTGTCCTATGTTGTCCTTTAAGAAACAAGGACGAGAAAGTGGTATGTTTTATGTACTAACCGTGGTTAAAATTAAAACGTACCTAATAAAAAAATCCACACACCATTAATAAGCAACTGATAAATTAGCTTTCAAATAAATAAAAAAACCAGATTTAGAGCTATTCGTTTTCCCCATGGCAGTAATAAGTACCTACCAGTATTCCGAAGCCATGAATATAATGCAAATAGTCGTGAAAGGAAATCACTATCACATGACACTCTGTTTATGTGAAGAATTTTATTTTCGAGATTGTAAATTGGAACGTATTTGCGACAAAAAATTCCCTGGGCACCGATTCTCGAGCCTTTAGATAATAAAGGCGAATTCAAGATTTGTTTGTTTTTCTGGGTGCGAGAATCGGCCCAATGATACAAAGAAGATAGAAAAACATTGTTAGTGAATGATATTTACCTGTATTAGTTCCACCAGTGAAGATCCAAGCGCCAGTTGTTTTGGCAGCCTTTAGCAGTCCTTTTCGCAACACCTTCTTCAGCTTTGGTTTCAGGTCGAAGTTGGCTTTGCCTCCTTGGATGGTGATAAGGAGTTTCGGTCTTTCGAGTGCCCATTCTTTTGTCAGCAGCTGGACGATGAGTTCTGGGCGGGTGTCGTGAGAAAGGCGGACGTACTGCAACAAAATATATGTGATGAGCTTGAGTGACTATTTGTATAGGAGTGAGTGAGAACATCTACAGTGTCTACTAGATAGATTAGATTATCCTAGACTATGTTATCAGCGAGCTGTAATAGTGTGTAGCCTAAACACGTTACTTCCGTTGTACTAACTACTATTTTTCTCATACAAAAATATCCCCGACAGCGGCAGGAGTAGTGGTAGGGCCTAAATTTAAATGGGGATAACACGTAAAGTTATCACGAGCGTACAAAGGGAACGGCAGCCACGCCTTCCCCGGGGTAGCAACTGCTATGTTTGATCTATGGGTAGTTCTATTACCTGTCCTTTGGTAGGATGAGAATCTTCCTGGAACTCTATAGTGCCATACCCGTCGATGGCCCTATTTGAGTTAGCCTGGCTGGCAACCACCAGCGCGACAACTGCGATGTTAAATTTATGAGAAGTTTAATTACCCGTTCTTCTTCTTAGAAAATCGACGGTTTATTTATATGTTCTTATGGGTCTTAAATTAGACCACCTGTCTAACAATTTCAATGGCTTTATACAGATAAAAAAATATCTTTATTTATCTCCACAGCACACTTAAAACTGGGTAATTATATTGTTACGAAATCAGAAATAAATAAAAAGTCGCGTGTTTCCATACGGGAATAATATCGCGAACGATCTAGTACATCGATTATCTCGCTCTGACATATTGCTTTGTCTCGCTCTCACACTTCGAAACAGAACGAGACAGAGAGTATCCCTCTCTCTATAATCCGGAGTAGTTGTGATCTTTCTAGAAACTTATGGAGCGGGTTTCCCGGGCCATATAAATATCGGAAGGTGCCTCAGGAGGGCAGTTGGATCGGCTCCGCGAGTTTGTGTGCGATACGGACCTCAGTGCGACAAGTGCGAACTTTGTGCTCCCGCGCGCGTGTAGCACCGCAGTGTGATTGTGCAGGGTTCGGAGGGGATTTTCTTTCTTGTCTCTGCCGTCTGCCCTCAGCTGCCCTAGAGTTTGGCGTCTCTGGCCCGGTCCCCGAGCGGTTTCAAGCGAGGGGTTGCCCCGAGCATTGACTGTCCGAATTTCTATCGGTGGCTAGGTCCATAGGGCATTCGGTCATTGCGCTTGCGGATTGGTGGCCCCATTGTTAGTGGTCGACGACGGGCCCCCGTTTCCAGGACTGCCGTTCCGAAGTTTAGGCTTCGAAGGGCGGCCCTGCCAAGGGGTTTCGGCATAATTGTTTTTGTTATGACGCCGTCGTTATAACAAACACAATATGCCTCCGCCGGCGAAGCCCTCGTGGGCCGCCGCCTCCTCCGCTTCCCCAAGACGCGCCCATACAAAAAGGCCTCAAAAGTTCCAGCGGGCTCACACCCCGCTGGAATTTTTGAAAAACCCCGGGGCGGCCAGCCTCATCCAGCAGGCAATAGCTGCTGGGCGCGCCTCCTCCCAACCCGTGCCGTCACCTTCCCCAGTCCAGTCTGGCGGGGAAGAATTTTTCAGCGCCGAGGACTCTGCTCCCGCGCCCTCGACTTCTGCGCCGTTGCCGCAGCGCGACCCGCGCCTCGTACGGAGAGGTCCCGCGTCCGACGTGCGCTCTCCACCCGCGGTTGAACTACAGTTTGTAGTCCCGCGGTTCGCGTCGCCGCCGCATCACAAGCCGACGCCGAATTGGGCCACCCGTCCGCCCTCTCCCAAGGCCGCGCCGCAGCCCGCGCCGCGCGCGCCTTCGATGTCCCCGCCGGTGCCAGCGCCGCGCACTTCTCCTGGGTCTCAGGCGCGCTCTATGCCGTCGCTAGAGCCCATGGAAGTCGTCGTGGCGGCACCGTCTGTCTCTTACGCCTCGATGGCGTCCGCGCGTTCCCCGCGAGGAACGTCGCCCGTGTCGCGTCCCGCGACGCCGCCCGCGCCGTCCGCCGCATCGCCGCCGCAGCAGTCAGCCGCGCAGCCGAAGCAGCCGCCGCGCCCCCGCTACCCGCCGCTCGTCGTGGAGCACCTCCCGGACTGGGCCTACCACTTCCGGGAGCTGAAGAAGCGACTCGGCCACGCCCCGAACGCCCGCCCCTTTGGCAAAGGGGTGCGTTTTATGCCACGCGAGGAGGATGAGTACCGCGTTATCCAACGCTACTTGTCCGCGCTGGAAAAGGAATCAGGTATTTCCTGGTTTTGTTATTCTCTTCCAGCCGAACGCAGCCTCAAAGTTGCCATAAGAGGCCTACCTGCCGACACGCCGCCCGCAGAGATCGAGGAGGAGCTTCGCGGCTTGGGCTTTACGCCCGAGTACGTCCGCCCGATCCGTGCGCGCCAAGGACGCCCCGGCTGCATTTTCTTTGTGCAGTTACAGAGGAACGCTGCTACCATACCGGCAATATATGAAGTTTCGGAGCTTCTATGTATGCCGGGTGTCAAGGTGGAAGCCTGGCGAGGCAAGCAAGGCCCCGCGCAGTGCCACCGCTGCCAGCAGTTCCGACACAGCTCGCATAACTGCCACCGTCGTGCAGCCTGCGTTCGATGCGGTGAGGAGCACTTCGCTCGCGAGTGCCCGCGCCCGCGCGAGGAGCCAGCCACATGCGCGAACTGCAAAGGTGAGCATACGGCCAACAGCGCGTCCTGCCCCGTGTACCGCAAGGAGCTGCGGAACAAGAAGGCAGGGACCGTGTTGCTGACAGCCACCGCGAAGCCGCGCGCGACCGCGCCCACGGCCCCAGCGAGGCAGGAAAGGCCCACCACCTTGATGGCAGAGGCGAACGACCCTGTCGATCGCTCTGGCAAGGCCAAACGCCGCCGCAGGAGGAGGGGTAAGGGTAAGTCCGAACCCCAGCAGCCAGCGCAGCCCGCCGCACAGCGCCTAGACGCAGTAAGAGGCAAGCCGCAGCCCGAACCCAGGAAGGCCGCCGAGCCGCAACACCCGGTGAAGGCCAAAGACGAGAGTCGGTCGGAGAGGACGGACGTCCAGCGCGTCGTCAAACTCCTGACTGAAATCCTGAACGCGTATAGCGCAGGGCAGGATATCGTCCCGGTCATCCTCAGAGGAATAGCGTCACTCGCGCCTAACAGTGATTGATACGGCCCTACGTATTATCCACTGGAACGCCAATGGACTTACCGGTAAGGTAAAACGCCGCCTTCTGAAGTGTATGGTAATCGAGCAAAACGCCGATATCATACTGATCTCAGAAACGCATCTGCGAGCTACAGACCAACTGAAGTTCCCGAATTTTCATGTCTATCGGCAGGATGCAGTCTCGGACGCCGGGCGAGCCTACAGAGGCCTCGCGGTACTGGTAAAGAGAAAAATTGTACATCAGCCGATACCTCACTTGCAGCTTCAGTCGATCTACGCGCTAGGCGTTGAGATTTGTATTGATAACTCTCCGATTCGTGTGTTTGCACTTTATAAGCCACCGCACGATAGGTTGATAGTGTCCGACGTCCATCTCCTACTGGACTCGTCGCTTCCGACTATCGTAGCGGGCGACTTCAACTGCAAGCACACCGCTTGGAACTCCACGCGTATTTGCCCAGACGGCCGCCGCCTTCTAGATGACGCTGAAAGGTATGGTTACGAGGTAAGAGGTGCAGAGGTACCGACGCACTATCCCGGTGCCGCCTCCCAAATGCCAGACGTAGTCGACCTTACGCTCATTAGGGGCTTTCCAGCCAACACGATTACTACCGAAGTGCTCGACGATAACTTAGAGTCCGACCACCACCCAGTACTCGTTACAGTGGATGATTCCCTCATCGCCAAACCGGCCCCGCCGCCCAAAACCAGGATTGACTGGGCCTCGTACAGCACGTTTGTAGAGCAGCACCTCACCTCCCGCCCCGTTAATAGCGCCGCGGACGTAGAACTTCTTGCCTCGCACATCTGTGAGACATTGCAGGATGCGATTAAACATGCTACCGTAGAACCCGTGTGTACCCCAAAGAGAGTCCCTATCCCGTCTTATATTCTAGAGATGATAGCCAAAAAGAGAACTCTGCGAAAACGCTGGCAACAGTCCCGATGCCCGTCCATCAAAACTCAACTAAACTCTGTGTCTGCAAAAATTGCGGAGGCCTTGGAATCGGAGGCCTCTCAGACATGGCTGCGGACTATAGAGAGGGCGAGTGATGACTGGACGTCCATCCACAAACTCTGTAGGCAAGTTTCTAACAAGCCACAGCCCATACGCCCCCTCTCCGCCCCTGACGGGACCCCCCGTTACAGAGCGGAAGATAGAGCCGAGATCTTCGCAGACGATCTAGAGAAGCGATTCAGACCGAATCCCTCTACCGACTCACAGCACGCCGATGAAGTCGAGAAGCTCCTGGATGAGTATCTTAGTCGTCCCATTCCCCCAGATGAAGACCCTATAGTCTTCTCTCCGGGCCAAGTGGCCTCAATGATTAGGAAAACGAAGCTACGCAAAGCCCCAGGTTCCGATGGAATACCTAATGAAGCCCTCCGTCACTTAACACCGCGAGCAATCGCGGTACTGACGCGACTCTACAACGGCATCCTTCGTATTGGCCATTACCCTTCCATTTGGAAAGTAGGTAAAGTCATTATGCTTCCCAAACCTAATAAGAACATACTGCTTCCAGGGAGCTATCGTCCCATTACGCTTCTTGCTACCATTTCTAAGGTGTTTGAGAAACTTCTGCTTCTCCGCCTTACGCCCCACTTGACACCTAGAGACGAGCAATATGGCTTTCGAGCCGAACATTCCACGACGCTCCAACTCACACGGGTACTTCACCACATGACGGCAGCCTCCAACAAAGGGGAAAAAACTGTAGGTGTGTTTCTCGACATGGAGGGAGCGTTCGACCGCGTCTGGCATCCTGGTCTGATTTTTAAGCTATCCACCTCTACGACTCCTAGACGAATCGTTAAGACCGTGGCTAGCTTTCTTACAGACAGACGATTCCGAGTCTCAGTCGAAGGCGCTACCTCTAGCGAACGAAGGATAGAGGCGGGCGTGCCGCAAGGCTCCTGTCTCTCGCCCATTTGTTACGCCAGATACACAGATGACATCCCTCTAGAGAGTGGCTCGCAGTTGGCCTTATATGCCGATGACGCCGCGTACTATACATCCTCTATGAGCGCCTTACAGGCAGTCAAGATCATCCAAAAAACTCTAGATGCCCTCCCAGACTGGTTGTCCCGTTGGAGGCTAGCCATTAATGTAGCTAAGACGCAAGCCATAGTGGTTAGCAACACTGCTCTACCGCCGCCCCTTCGTCTATTAGGTCAGGACATCGCTTGGACTACCTCGGTGAAATACCTAGGAGTCCAAATTGATAGACGCCTTACGATGAAGGATCACGTGACCTCCGTCATTAACTCTACACGTGCTGCCCGAGCCCTACTGCGTCCAGTGCTCGATTCTCAGCTCCCCTTAAAGGTGAAACTCGGTGTGTATAAGACATACATACGGCCTCGCCTTACGTACGCCGCCCCGGCTTGGTACGCGCTGACTAACCAGTCGCGCAGAAATCAGCTGGAAGCACAACAGTCGATATCACTTCGAGTTATAGTGAAAGCTCCTCGCTATGTGAGGAACGCTACGATCCAGAAAGGGTTGAAGCTTGAGAGCCTGGACGCCTTCATTAGGCATCTAACGAGGAGGCTATTTGAGCGTGTAGACGGGTCGGCCCTGCCTCACATACAGGAGCTGGCCCCGTACCACGCACGACCTCCCGATCGTAAACAATATGCCAGAGACCTCTACATGACCTCCACTGATCCCGACACATAGGTTTGCTTAAGCACAGTCCAGCTTGCAGTGCTAGCTCGCCGTATCTCACACGGCTTGAGCAGCTTGCGAGCCGCGCGTGTAAGTAAGCAAACCAACGTTCCAGAGGCAGTGCCCGCTCCCAGGACCTGGCCGTATCTACGGCTGGCGTGAGAGACTACAGTCAAGAGGCCGTCGCCTCGATACTGTTTCCCCATGCCCTTACAGGTATGAGCAGATTTTCTAGGAGGGCAGTTCTAAGTGGTGCGATCAAGAAGCGATATCTGGAGCGAATAACAAGTGATACAAGCGACCTCGGCAAGTTATAGTGACTGTGATTAGCAAGTGTTTTGGACATTGTTAGTGATAAGTGAAGTGAAGTGACGTCGGCGACCATCCTTGTGGGAATAAACGTTTTTAAGAGTCACCAGGTGTTTTTCTCCAAATTGCGAACCCCGAAGCTCGTAACAATATCTTGACAACAGATCAGTCATGTTGTGGAGAGAGATATTCCAGCGTGCAGATTTTAGAGCACATTGGGCGTATCAGTTACACCATTATCTGAGTAGATTAACCCCACTCGCGAGTACTATTGCTTAACCGTATTACCTGTCATCAACATTGCATCTGGCGTTATCCTACGTCGACATCAAGGTTCCTCAACCAGCACCTAACCAGACCCTATCCTACTAGGTAAATGAATACCCACTTCGCTGTTTTCCCGGAGGCACGACGGAATTGCACAAACTCACACCTGCCACCATATTACCTGTGCTTTGGTAGGATGAGGACCTCCCTGGAACTCCACGGTACCATACGCGTCTGTAGGTGCCGTCTGAGTGTGCCTGTTTGGCAACCATGCTTCCCCTGGTGCAGCGACAGTGATGTTAGACCCATGGGCTGTTTTGCCAAGTCCGCACCAACAGCTGAAATAAAAACTTCGTGTGAATATAATAGACTGACAAGCCGAGCTCTTAAATTTAGGATGATCATCATTATCCTAGCGTTATGCCAGTTGCATCCTGCGATGTTTGCTTCGGAGCCATGGGTCCGCTTTCCTAGTTTTACGTCTTCTCTTCGTTCGATCTTCAGCATCCTTGGCAGAGAGTCCATTTGCACGCATATCCTGAATTAAGATGATATTGATGTTAAATGATATTCGAGATTCAACATCGAGAATAGAACAAATAGGTACTCTACACTTCATTGAAAGCATTACTAGGTGTTTTTGGAATGAAGTAAATTCAACTGGAACCCATATGGAACCCAAAATACCGTGCGAAGGAAAGGCGGGAAAGCGGACGCTGGGCTTCGAGGTAAGCAATTGAGAATGCATCTCTTTTAGATGAGAAATACTCCATAAGTACATAACCTGTTAGTATATTTTTTATTTATAATAAATATTGATCATATTGACACTGCCTCTTTGACAACAGTTTCAGTTGGTTTTTTACTTTTTTACTTCCGTGAAAATAGAGGCACAGACACAGAAGTAATAAAGTAGCTACCATGGGCATGGTACTTATTACTTCCAAGAAAAAAGGTATGCAATAAAATAGGTAAAATCTTCTCGATATGCTGTCAGTTTAAAAATAAAACCGACAAGAAACAAAAGAACCGTTTTCGTTCGATGTATTTTTGACAATACCTAAAAACCACTTTTCTACATATTTTTTCTATGATATATTTATAAAATCAAAAATTCAAAATTATCAGTTACTTTTGGAAGAAATTAACAATGGACGAAGACACTGCAAAAGAGGAGCAGCCTACTTCAAGTAAGAAAGAGAATCTGAGGACAAATTCTGGTGAAGACCATGGATCACATGATGATAAGAGGAAATACGATAGTAGACAGAAGTATGATGAAAGAGGAACCGACGCTGTTTCTAATAGCGAGTCTTTTACGTCTTCCTACTCTGCTAGAAGTAGGTTAGAGGTCATCGAAGCTAGACAAAGAGCAACTAAGCCTCAGAAGAAGAGGAGATCTAAGCGGATTATCGGCAAAGCTGAGAAGCGAAGCCGGTCAGCGACCAGGCGCCGAGTGATACGCAAAGGGCCCAAACGGAAGCCCAGGGTACGAAAAGAACGAGAGCCTTCTGTGTCTACAATTTTTACCAGGTTACATAGAGATTGAAGTAATATTAGGTGTAATCCCCGAAATTTGCTACTGCGTGGAAACGTCTTAAAAATCCGAGTAAAAATATACGGAAGGAAAAGTATTTGATTATAAAATTGTTTGTTAAAAATACAGTGTTGTCAAGTCTATTTTCGCCTTTATATTTTATAAGCAAAACATATCCCTACACTCACCATTCTAGATTCAACCTCTAGATTTTTTCAGTTGTGTATTATCTTGGGGTCAAATGGGACAAGATCAGGGTCGGCATTCTCTGCCGAAGGGGTGGATGTCGATGTCATCCACTTATGACCCTCAGTCATTTATCTTAGAAGATTAGAAATTGGGTGTTTTTATAAAAGGACAGCAACTTAGCGTGGGCATTTTTCACAATTTTATAAATACGGCATTGAACTTTAAAATGATATTAAAAATATATATAAATAAATATAAATAATATCTGCAGTAGCAATTTACGGGGATAATAGCTGATGTTAGTAACTTTGTAATTTGCTAATACCTAAACTAAACATTTTGAAGGCAAGATTCACACTTCCATTAAGTTGGTGGCCCCTAAGACAAAGGCATCTGTCTGGGACTTGCCCATCCATTTATTTTTCTGACACTTCATTGTTTCGGTAGTTCCTCTAATAAGCTAAGAACTACACAAGGAATAGATACTTATTTAGGAAAGGTTTGAGATGGCATGTTTTATCACACTTGAATATTCTCATAAAAAGTAGTAAGTACTTGCGCAGCAGGCGCCATTTAGTCATGCGGACAAAAACTTTGGGCATAAACTGTTGTTTAATAATAACTTTATATCAGTTTTAGCATCGACCTCAAAGGAAGGTAGTCTCAAAGTCCCAATCATGCTTCTTTTTGTAGGAGTGCTCCAGGGATGGGACGGGGGGAATTGGGGATCCAAGACATGAGGATGAATGTGCCCTGTCTATGGTGAGAAGCACGATGTTAGTCTTCATAGCTGTAGGCCATGACAACCACAATCTAGGTAAATTAACAGGATCTGCCAATTCTACTTATACTGTTGTTTTCCTCGCTGCCGGGTGTGTAGAAAGAATTGAGAAATACACTTTCAACTCTATATGAGGTTGGACTGTATATATAACTGTATCTTTTTTTTTCTTTTTTAAAGTAAACCCGGGTACTATTTCACTGTGTGTACGAATAAAGTAAAATTTGGTCCTAGGCATTATAGAGCTTTTAGTACATTCAATGATTTCTTTTTTTGGCAGGCTAACGTCAGGAAGCGGGTCTCAAGGATGTAACTTTTGCGGTCATCGTTGTTGCCGAAGAAGGTAGTTGAAATTTTTGAAATATGGATTTTTGTTAAATGTTTTAATAAAGTCGTGTCTTTATATTCTGTTGTTTGATTTATTTCTAACTCTGACCTCAGATCAAACTGTTTTTTATCAGATACATAAATGAGGTGAGAAGAAGAGCAAGCAGAAGAAAAGCCCGAATTGCTGTATCTAGAAAAATTCAAAAGATCTATAGTAAGTTTTTTTATTCAAAACATTATTTATTTCGTTATGAACTTACAAAACGCTTGTATGTGTTACTGTTCCCCTTCTGACCCACCGTACCAACGACAATACACTGGGACAACTGGTAATAATTTTAAAAACTGTACCACCAATCACCAATAGATCACATTTTCCTTCCTAGTCGACTAACTGGTATGCACAACTAGTTGTCATCGATACTTCGATACTAATATTATAAATGCGAAAGTCTGTCTGTCTCTTACGCCTTCACGGCCAAACCGCTCAACGGATTTTGATGAAATTTGGTATGAATATAGTTGTAGATCCGAGGTCAAACATAGGCTACTTTTCAAAGCTAGTTAGGAATATTTTATCAAATTATTCCCATAGGCACAACCAGATAATTAACCCTAAATGTTTAAAATAGTAATGTTCACTTTCTATCTCAACATGCGCAACTGAGTTGAGATATATATAGCTTTTCTTCAAAATCTCGCACAATTTCATAAAATTTTAACAGGCTCACATTTAATGTGAAATACTTTAAGTAATATCTGTTGGAAACTTCGATTAATTTCCATCAAACTTGCTAATCCTAGATACGAGCAACTGCATTTGACTTGATAAAATATATGCGAAATTAAGAGCCATATCGCACAACAGCTCTGAATACTGGGAAATGGAGGTACTATGTTAAATTGTTTGGATTGCCTAATTAAATTTAAAAAAAAAAGTTCAATATGAACTGTGATAAGGAATAGTATATAAATTGACAATACTATTTTTGCAAATAGCTTGTTCAAAAACAAACACGTAATAGAATATATGGATGTATTGGAACATTGATTGATTTTGTATGAAAATTACTCACAAGCGACTATAAACGCGTAGGATACTCTAGTCGAATGCGAATAGCATCGTGGGCGGATGGCCTTATTCCAGCATAGTATGCCCCCAAAGAGCATCGAAACAGCACTGAACTAACATAAGATTTATTTATATGTATATATAATATAACTTATGACTAATATTATAAATTATTATTGTTACTCTTTCACGGCCAAACCGCTGAACGGATTTTGATGAAATTTAGTAGTTATATGATGAAATTTGGTATGAATATAGTTGAAGACCTGGGGTCAAACATAGGCTACTTTTTGACACAGGCGGAGCTATAATAAATATAAATAACAAAATTAAATTTGTAATCAATAATTATTATTTTTTTATATATGTGTAACATACTTAATTTTTATTTTACTGTGTGCAAAGGAGTGTTAAATAAATAAATAACTAAACGTTCCTTTCTCAATGTATGCCCCCTAGCGGAGACTGTGGCAAACCGCTAGTAGGTAGTATGTTTGCTAAAGCCCTTATGCTCTGAGAGCGGCACGTAATGCAAACGCAATATCTTTTAACATTCCGCGCGGAATTTCTACGGAATTGGAAAACCATTTGCAGTTGTGGAATTGAAAAGTTATTTATCACTAGCTGTTTCCCGCAGCTCCGCCTGCGTCAAGAAGTAGCCTATGTCTGACCCCGGGTCTCCAACTATATTCATACCAAATTATATCAAAATCCGTTCAGCGGTATGGCCGTGAAAGCGTAACAAACAGACTTTCGCATTTATAATATTAGTATGGATAAGCGTATTGGGATGCGTGTTGTTATTAGAAGTCAAGTTTAAATATACTTGTTTGTGCGGTAGGTATTTAATGTTCACAATAAAAATTAGTAATGGCCATCCAGTGGCATTATCTACGGCCAAACGCGACGCGCGAATCCTTAACGAATGTGCGTGTCAAGTGACGGCGAGACGTTACCCGTATTGGATTGGTCGCCTTTTAGTGGAATTTTCTATATCGAGCTCCTCCGTGTTTCGGAAGGCACGTTAAGCCGTTGGTCCCAGTTGTTATAAATAAATAGCAGTCGTTAGGCCGTATCAGATGTCTTGAGTCAACCTTAAAAATCTGGCAGTATTGACCACTAAGACACCTCGGGCCATGATCCTGTTGGTCTGGTTTTCCTGTAAAAAGGGTTACGGAGGTCGGACAGAGATCGCTCCTTGTGATAACCAGTGCCAGACCATGACTTACAGCGTACCCTAGGCGCCGAAGCGTGAGCTGAGGACACATCTAGGAGAAACACTCTTGGACTAAGAAGGTTTTCGTAAAACGTGATGGTAATAAACAAATGTGTAAACGCCTGTTTGCCTACTTAGTTGTATAAAAAAAACTTAAGTGGACCCTAGGCTTTGAGGCAAACAGCTGAGGATACCACCAAGAAAGCGCTAGGATGAAAAAGAAGTGGACTTTTGTCTCGAAAAGTTAATAAAAAATTCTTAAGTAGAGGATGCAAATAGGAAAACACGCTCGGAAAATCAAATTTATTCTAAGGAATAGACAAACGTTTGTTGAGACATAATCACAATCACACACATAGTTATACTTATCTAAAACATAATAGGAGAATATTAGACACACAAGGAGTACTTGTAAGGATTGAACATTTCTCCTTGTGTGTGAAATGTCCTATTTATTTTTGAGTTTATATATATTTGCGTAATTGTTAACATCTTTAAGAGCGGATATTATTACTTTCCATAGGTGCAAAGAGCATCCAAGCAGGATCCAGGAGTGAGATGCTGTCGCCTCTATTCATCAACACCAATTCACCAGAGCTGCCGGAATCTCAACGAGAAAATACGTATAGCGAAGTAAGCGAATGGAAATAAATTATATAACTCGATTACTTAACGAAGAAGGGACGGAAATCATTTATATTTTACCTGTTGTCTTTTTTGTTTTAAAAGTTTCGAGGAAAAAGACAGATACTATTTTGACATTTACCTATTCGTGTCTCTAATTTAGCCTCGAGACGAAATCTAAACAAACAAAAATTTTATTTATTTAACCTTCATTGTACAAATAACAATTTGTAACGCAATAGGCTTAATGCTAAAAGCATTATCTAACAGTCAACCTTCGGGTAAAGCAGAGAGCTTAAATGTGGGTGTACTGAAAATACTACGGGAAAAGCTATATAAAATTCATACAATTTAATAATTGGTGGTAGTCGTTGGCCTTTTTTGTTAAAAGCTCACTTGAGATTAATTTGTGGACCAGTGGATCTAAAATGGCCACTTTGCAAGAATTACAATATGATCATATTATGAATCATTGCAAATCTTAAAATAGCCACATTTTGGCAGTTCATGAAATGAATCATTTCATGGCAATTCTGCTGTTTGACGGAAAGTCGCAAAATGGCTTACTTTTCGTGAATTGCTTTACCTTATTGCCAGGCGTAAAAATAATTTTTATTTTTGCATAGCGTGCGTACTTTTACGATGAAAACATCGTAAAAGTACGCAAAGTTAAATAAGTTTTTGTAACTAATAATGTTGATTTACCATCATTAATTTACTGTAGAATTATAAATATCAATAAAAATATTAAAATTTTAAAAACTATTTTAGTTTTATTAATATAGCAATACTCGAACGAGAAGTGATTCAAGAAATGAATCACGAAATTAATTGAATTAGAGTTGAAACGTCAATGTCAAAATTTGCAGAATTGCTAAGTTTCGCAATTCACGAAATGATTCGTTTTGATGAATTGCTCAAAGTGGCCATTTTAGACCCGCTGTTCATCCGTTTCAAGATATATCAGCCCCTTTATTTGTCTACAGGATTTTAATATCTGTCATGATATGAAATTAGGTATATTTTCACTAATTGCATTCATTGTAACAACTAATTAGTGCATAACAATGAGTAAACTCTACTAAAGCTCAAATTGAGGATGTAACTGAAAGCGCTATGGTAAAGACGTGTTTCCAAAATGGGCTGCGGTCGACCACAGTGAATCGCGTTAGCTTCTATTGTATTAAAAACGTGCAAAATATCTACATACTCTTTCGAAAACGTCAACTCTCTGTGGTTGCAACTCAACTGATGCTGCAGTCTGAGTTCAAAGAGATACATAGAAACAACTAGTATCGCTTGCGGTCCTATTTGGGATCACACCTTCAGGGATGTTAATTAAGGGTCAAAAATTCACGAATACTTTACATAACAAGAGAACATATTTAGTTTGGAAAAATGTCCAAGGATGTAAGACTGACTCCTATAAAAATAGATATCCTATCTATTACTACGTTAGTTAGTATTATTAATGTTTCTGTGCACATGATAATCAGGCGATGAAATATTCAAGCCACGAATTGATAATTTTCCTGCCCGTTGCCTGCAATAAACATTGATTGGTTCACCATCGAGTATACTTTTATTATGACCCTTTGTTGTGAGCTTAAACTGCAGTAGAGAAATTATTAATGTGTTTATTTTTGTATTTATCATTAAATAGGTTAGTTTTATTCCTATCTAATTAAAAACTGATAGCCATACAAAATATTATAAGTGCGAAAGTCTGTCTGTATGTCACGCTTTCAAGGCTAAACCGCTGAACGGATTTTGATGAAATTTGGTATGAATATAGTTGAAGACCTGGGGTCAAACATAGGCTACTTTTAACAATAGATAAAAGGTTGGTTATAAACAAGAGTTATCATGGCAATTTTATTTATGTATTTATTTAAACTTTACTGTACAAAATACAGTTGTTTATTACAATAGACGAACTTAATGCTAAAAGCATTAACTAACAGTCAAGCTTTGGGTTAAACAGATATCGTCATGTGGGTAGTAAAAATGTATAGATATAGGTACTTAGATACACAAAGTTGGAATGATAATAAATAATTACGAGTGCCATAATATGGGACATCTACTGAAACCTTCCTTAGGAATGCTGTAGGTGATGGCATCATCATCCTAGCGTTATCTCGGTTAGATCCTCCGCTGTTTGCTTCGGAGCCCAAGGTCCGCTTACGAATTCTGGTGTTGGAAAAGAAGAGAGAGAATGAGAGAGATATTTACAACATCTGTGGCAAATAAGACAGTGAGAGAGTTACCACATACGAAATATCCTACTTTTTAACTAGGCTAATAATTTAAATAGCCTAACAATGTTGCGACTAATGTTTTGTTAGATTTCATACTTGTTATGTAGTTGTCTCACAATTGTGGCGTGTGTGTGTGATTACTATTCAACTTTTGTTAAGCTATTTTGGATCTATCTTTGAGGACGTGTAGTGGCTCACTTGCTTTTTATAATTTTACCTTACTACTTTAATACAAAAGAAGCTGTTGGTCTTCCTAATAAATAAATAAATTTGACTTTGAATTTTCAGATCACACCGGAAATGATTTATGAGGCGGTACAGAAACTCACTATGTGGAAGCAATATACTAATACTCCTTCTATTTTCCAGCATATCAAAGTGCGTATATTGAATTAAATAATTTTTAATTGAATCAGTCGGACGTTACCTAACAGAAGTCAATGTTACATGCACTGACAAAGTTACTTTGAAAACATAAAATTACAGGATTTTCATTACCTATTTTCTGACAGTATATAATCAAAGGTTGGGGCCAATAGAAAAACCTTAAGGTCAGCGCGGACCAAGTGAAGCGCAGCGAAGAGGATTTTTTAAGGCATTCAAAAATCTACTTTAAAACTAAAGTGCATACCTGCTTCAATAAAATGCGCGTACTCAAGGATCTTGATCTGCGCTGACGCTTTGGCTTACATACCATAAAATGTCCACCATAATTTTAAAAGTAATTAATAGGATGTTATTCTTCCTGGCACGACCATGGAGGTTTTTCATAATTTAGTTGTGGTACATATTCATGAAAAAGGTGTACTTTAATGTACTTTTGAACAAAAAAGTTGTACTCTTCTATTTTCGATGTTCCAGCAGCCTAAAGTGCTCGTGCCCGGTATAAACTTTCTGGCACGACCAAGTAAGATATATTGATCATGTCATTAGAATCTAACATAATAATAGGTTGGTGAAAAAGTTTAATCACTTACATATAACTAAAGTGGTGCCAATTTGCTCGATTACTTTTTGCCATTTTGTAGGTAGGGACATGATCCCATTGCTATAGAAATTTTGAGGCTTCTGATCAAAATACCGCGACAAGTGGTTTTGGCAGTCCTCTCGTGATGTTAACCTGTCACTGCGTAAAGAATTCTGAAGAGACCGAAACAGGTGGAAAACTTAAGGTGCAAGGTCAGGACTATATGGCGGATGCATTAACACCTCCCAGCCAAACTCTCTTAATTTTTGCTAAGTGGCTAAAGATGTCTGAGGTCTAGCGTTATCATGATGAAAAACAACACCTTTTCTGTTTTCTTGTGTTTCTTTCTGATTAATTCCGGCCGCTTACTTTCAACTTCTTGCTTTAATCTCGTCAGTTGTTCGCAGTAGAGTTCAGAATCGATGGTCCTGCCTGGTGGTAACAGCTCATAATGAATAATGCCCTTCCAATCCCACCACACGCAGAGCATCATCTTGTTGCGAGTTAACCCGCGTTCGGCCTTTGACTACGACCTTTTTCGCACGTTCTTGTCGTACATGATCCAATTTTCATTACCAGTTATCAGCTTCTTCAAAAATGGTTCGGTTTCATTATGTCGTAATAAATAATCACAAATGAAACATGGTTCATTAGGTTTCTTTCAGTGAACTCGTGAGGTATCCATTTATCGAGCTGCTTGTGTACCCAGTTTTTTCAAATGCGCAAAAACTGTTTTATGGTCAAGTCCCAGTTCTTCAGCTTTTTTTTTATACAACTAAGTAGGAAAACCAACCTGATGGCAAATGGTTACCGTAGCCTATGAACGCCTGCAACACTGGAGATGTCACGAGCACATTGCCGACCTGTCCGCTATCACCACAGCGACCTCTCTGGAGCATGGCGACCCTACTCACCAGCAGACCGCACCCAAATAACACTGCATCACAGTGTTATTTGGCTGCGGTCTTCTGTAGGGTGGAGGTACTTCCCCAGGCGGACTACTCCTTACAAAATGTCCTACCTCTCTTCTCAGCTACGTCGTAACTACTGATATGCCGATCTTGCTCCACTCTTTCCAAAATGATATTTTATCCATAATGGGGCGATGTGCATCTTTGACATCAATATTTTCGAATTAAAAACGCTTAAACCAAATTTATGCTAATCTTACAGACACTGCACTAGGTCCATAACCATCGCAAATTTTTTTTGCGGCTTGCATTGCATTTTTACCTTTTTTGTAGTAAAATTTTAAAATGTATCGAATTTCTACATTAGATTCACTCATCTTGACACCCAGAAAAACAAATGAAAATCACACATTTTTCTAATTTGAATTTGTAATTAACGTCTTTAAAATTTAAACTTTTAAAGATACCAACACCAGCCAGATACAAATAAGCCAAAGAGATTTTCTTACAAATACATACATACTATATGCGAAAAGACTTTTTCCCCAACCTAACATATTGAAGTTCGACTTCAAATATAAATCACTTTTATAAATGTCCGACTGTTTGTAACCCGCTATTCGCGTTTACAAAAGCGCGAGAGCAACAAAGAGGCACTTCAGCTGAATCGCGCTGGAGCCCTATTTATGAAATGTTTAACTAATACGTCGAATAAAAACATCTCGACTTATCGATTATATCGAATGAAAACTATTCTATATCAAACGAAAATCACTCGACTCACCGACTTTGCGCGAGTCACACTTTCCAATAATAGCACTTTTGGATCGAAACCATTTTTCATGTGACGTAGCATTTATAATAAATACATGATTTCAAAAGAGTTCACTTGCTGGTTAGGTTATGGTAAAAAAGTATGTTGCCACTAACAATAGCATTGCCTAGAGTGGTATCAGGAAGATGACCGGGCACAAAAAGCTATCAGTGCGTACGACAGGGTTATTTTGCAAATATTCGCCAATTTTTATTTACAGTATACATAAAACTAGACCACTTTCTGTAAAAAATGAAGTGAAGACGAAGTAAACACAGTTAGACGATATAATAAAAATAAATAAATGTAAAAATAGTTTAATTCAATGAGTTACAATCGCAAAAAACATTTTTTACTTTTTGTTTCAGTCAAATTTCCCGGTGAATCCGGATGAAAAAGAGTTGCAGAGTGAGCTGGAGGAAAAGCTTCACGTAGCAGCTCTGGCGGGTTAGTATAATTCAGTATCCTAGGCTACTACCACACCCCGTACACTCCATACAACAGCGGCGAGCCAGATACCTATTACTACTACGTATCAGTCGTGTACGTCAGCGCATCAATGTGTGTGACAGTCGTAGGGTTGGTTATTTACCATATCTGCGTCATAGTCGTTGCAGCGGCCGCGCGGCAAAAGCGACATCCTTGCATTGTTTTGCTCTCGATTTTTACCTTAAATGTGCGCGGTGATGTACGTATCTGTGTCGGGTGGGAGGATGTAAGTGACCGTTCTGACTACTACGCTTGTGAAACCCTCAAGGTAACAAGCGGCTACGCTATTATGAAGAGTCCGTATTTCGCTGGCCGTATGCATGGCTGCCAACGCAATCATACAAACAAAATAGCAAAACTACGGCGACAAATTCTGCAAGAAGACTTACGTCAATTTATTAAGAAATGGCTATTATGAATATTCATGGATATTTTCAGCATACATAGGTATAGGCTAAGTTTGACCCTGTTTTTGGAAAAATGTTTAATTCGCTTTATATATGTCACCGGAAAATAACAAGAATCTTAAGTTGATCAATTTACGAGTTAGTTGATCAACTTTCGGAAAATCATAAACTGCAGTTGAAGTTGAAATTGAGTTGTATTATTTAACGCATGTATTTCAGTAAATTGACAAATTTACAGCGTCTTGCCGTTAAATGATCCGACGAAGGCGAGGCGTTCGCTGATTGGTTGAACAACTCACTAAAATATATTTGTGAGCAATATAAATTAAATTTTAAATTTATGGTTTTTGGTAACCCTAAAATAAAATTTTGTACTAAAACTAACTCGTGAAATGATCAACTTATGATTTTTGTTATTTTCTGGTAACATCCATACTAATATTATAAATGCGAAAGTCTGTCTGTATGCTTGTATGTCGCTCTGTCTGTTACGCTTTCACGGCCGAACCGCTGAACGGATTTTTATGAAATTTGGTATAAATATATTTGAAGACCCGGGGTCAAACATAGCCTACTTTTGACGCAGACGGAGCTGCGGGAAACAGTTAGTATATAATATATTGCTTGTCCTGTACGTTGTAATGAAATTGTAATAACATTTTATCTTTAAGTCGTATTCAGTCGATTGCGAATAGAGTTCTAATTTCGACCCTTTTAAATTTAGGTTTGTTAATTATATTATGAGACCATTTTCTCAAAAGTACCTTATCATGAGCTGAAATATAAAAGGATAAATAAAAATTTTTCTTAGAAATAATAACAAGAGCCGAAGAAGGTTGGTGCCTAAACTGCCGTTTACAGAACCGGTACGTCACAAGGAACCACGTCACGAAGTTCTGGAAAATATATGTTGACACCCTTAGACCTATACAGAGGAAACCTGCTTTTCTGGAACAAGTAAGAATTTCAGTATTTATTTGTTATTTACAAGCTTTTGCACGCAGCATGAGTATTAAAATCCCCCAGGTAATTTTACTGGACGTGAGGTTCCCTATGTCCCTTTCAGTACGCTTATATTGAGTGTATAAGAAATTTCAGAAACATTTTTTTAGTCAATAAAGTGTGATTTTTGCTATTTATTTTATTGCAATTGAAAGATTAAGCGTTTTTAACTCTTTTTAAAAGTAGTTTAATTCCATAGTTTTTTTAATAAAATCGGTACAATAGTTTAATAGTCAAATCAAAATAACTGAGATCATTCAAGTAAATCAACATGACCTTGATTTTAACTGGGTGGGACAAGTAAACGAATAGAAGGCGATTATTGTCCCACTGCTGGGCAAAAGCCTCCCCTTTGTTTCCATAGAATAGACAGGTATGAAAACAGAGGTTTTTGTTTATTAACTGTACGTACACTCGGGGTCAAACACGATACCTTACCATACAATTTGTTCGGGAAAATATCGATGAAACTGACCCCGATGATTTGTTTTTCAGAATCCCGTAGACACAACAAATCAAACGGTCCAGCAAAACCAACTGCACTTTTTATTTAACAGGAGTGATATTAAATGAGGTTAACTTAAAAACAGTTTTTCACTACACGATGACAGAGATGAGAGCATGTGACTTTGAAAAACATAATAGACAACGAGAACCTTCGATTTTTCATTCAAAGTATTTTTGACTCATACACTTAACATGAGTAGGAAAGGCGATGAGAAGAAAATGGCTAGAGATAGAGGAAAGTGGAAGGAACATACTGTGCCGACCCTACATAAAAGTGGGACAAGGTAAAGGAGGAGAAGAAGAAGTATTTGTTAACTCATGATTGGATATCACTGGGAAGTACATTACAAATGAATACTATAATTGATTGAATGGGCTCTGTCAGTACAGATATCAACTGAGAAAACGCTAAGGATACATATCTTCGTCATCATATAAATTTATTCCTAACGATTTGATTATATTGTACTTGAGTAAGTATTCAATATATAGTTTCGAAGTATGGATACCTGTATTAAATACCTGAAATTATGGCACCTGCTTGGGTATTTAGGTATTGATCCTGATATGAACCAAGGGGAAAATACTATCAAAAAATGGAAATAAAAACCTGAAAGCTTTCCATTGTACAATTAAATTTAAAATCCAGCACGTTTACAAAAGGTCAAACAAATACCGTTATCTGATTTCATATTCACAGAAACGAAAAAAAAAATGTTTTTTACTGTAATGCTTTGAAATATTAGGTTTTGGAAACGCTCTTAAAATATATTTTATGAACAGTCGTACTTTAAATGCATGCTTATATTACGTTTTAACGTCGGTAACGTCGCACGTTAAGTTTGAATCTCTATCGTGTCACCTAAAGTACGTAAAACTAAACTCTTCAATGTAAAAAAGTAGTGAAGCAGAGAGAAAATTTTTGACTTCTCATACAAAATTCTGTCACTCATTTGAAGGTAGAATTTTTTCTCTTTTTTCACATTTCCACATTTTTTTTTGTATTAGTGATTTAGTCCTAAATACACTATACACATTTGAGCGTTTGTGGGGCCTACCAACATCTTTGATGCCCAAGCCAACTTCAGATGCCAGCGGTGCGCCCACTGACCAGCAGACGAGGCTCTAGAGGGTTGGGAGGTCAGACGGCAATCGCTCCCGTAAAAGTCAAACAGCCAAATCAGAATAAAAGTAGAAAAGCAGACCCTGGGCTCCGAAGCAAACAGCTGAGGATGCAACCGGGTAAACGCTAAGATGACAAAGAAGAAGATACTATAAAAATATGGTGTTTAAAAAGTCAAACTGTACAGTCACGAGCATTAACACATATACCTTGTAATCAATTTTGGACCTTGTTTCAATGACATAAGAACCAATCTGTATACATGTTAATACACATGACTGTACACACTGCACAGTATCCTTTTTTTTATCTTAAATAGCTATGGTACTCATTAGCCTGAGTCATATATCTCGTAAACATATAGCTATCATACTGCCTCCGATTTTATTATTTATAACATTTATTAAATTTTAATATTCTGATATTATTCGGACCTTTTTCTGTATAATGACAAATAAATAAATGAACAAATTACACAACTAACAAAAATTTTCGTTTTAAATGTACAGAAATATAATTTGCAACGCAATCATTTTGAAAGGATAGAAATTCGAGCAAATTCTTGAGACAAGAAATCTGGATGCATTCAGCACAATTATTCAGACGAAGAGCGCCTGAAGACGACTGCGCTTTGGGTGTCGCCGGCACTTTAAATGCCAGGACAATATTTATGAGGATAGTAGGTTTTTTTTATTCCAGCGGTATATGGCCGGCCGACTGGTATTCTGCCTGACATGCGAGAGATTGAAGCTGGTGAGCCATCGCGCATTATAGATCATTCTAGCGCTCTCTCGTTTCGGTAGCCAAAAACTACTTCGAGTCACCTGAGCCAGCGGAGTAACTTGTAAGTTTTTTCAATAGTTTTGTTTGAAAGATTTTAGTCAGTTCGGCGCCTTTTTTATGCTATTTTTACTATAGATTTTGTTCTGTGTATCCGTACTTTTCTACGATAGCACGGCAATTCAAGGAGGATCTAGGCTTTCGACATGAGATGACAATTTCTTGCGGTCTTTAGTCATCACCCACTAGTCGCTTACTCCTAGGCTCCGTAGTCCTTTAGCGATACCTAGGAAAAGCATAAGTATGTTCTCTTTTCGGCCCGGTCTACCCCTGTTCTCTCAACTTGTCCCAACCGAGGCCCAGAAGCTTTGCTCACCAACGATACTTAATTTCGACACTAGATCCTCGACTTCCTTCTTTCTCATATCCAAGTTACTGTATGATACTTAACTTGCAATTAAAATACAATGCAAATGTTAGATGATTTCCGACAAACTAGAATAGACTGTCCTGACGCAAATTAACTAGGAAAGCCGACCCCACCTGAAGTAGGAATGAGCAAAGACGGACAAGAAACAAATGATAGATGATAATTTACTCACATATGCTCGTCCTTTGCACTAGGTACGAAGTATTTGCACTCTCTTTTGTGAAACGCCGTCTCGATCCAACTGCGTGTTGTTTTCTGAAACAAAGATATATTATCATAATTAATATGGTTACATTAAGATATTTTTAAAGTTTAAGGGTTCAAGGGAACAACAAGGGATAGAAATAAATCAATTAGAAATAAATTATAGAATGAATTCCTGCCCGCATGCGAAAACTTGAATTCCGCAATATTTTAAATACACAATTTAGTATGCAAGTCCGGTTTCATATTAAAATCCCCAAAGGTAACTGAATTCCAATTCATGCGTGACTGGTTGCTATCATCATCAAAAAATCATCATAGACAGCTGCTTTGTGTAACTCAGTTGCCATTGCGGCCAAAAGAAAAAGTTTTTCACTAGTGACTTTCACATAAATCTGTAATCCACTGGTAAAAATTCAAAAAAGAATCCGAAAGGGACTTCGTGAATTGTTCAGTAGGATCTTCGGATCTTCCCCGAATACGAAAAAGGGCTGACGAATGGCTAATTTGAATTAATGTATCTTTCATAAGGCGAAGTAACAGTTAGAAACATATTGGGATATGTTATATGATATGAATGCTTAATGTTTTAGGAAATTCGGGATAAAAAGTTTCACTTTAAGTTAATGTTAAGGTCATCTCTATACACATACAAATATGCAGCTGTTTATGTATTAATTAATTTTATTTTAAAACTAAACTAAACTATCCCCGCGTCTTCGTATTCGTACTTAAATTCCACGTAAATATTACTTTTTTCCGTGATAACTACGATTAGTACTATTATATATTACAGATAAAAAAGTAATATTTACGTGTATTTATTTATATGTACGTGTTTGCCTGTGATATCGATCGCACAGGCAAACACTCAGATACATCCAACTTATAACACTCCTCTTGTCGTCGGGGTATAATAAAATTAAATAATACAAAAGACTATACAAATACGTCATAAATTATTAAAAAATATAAGAAGTAGCTGCTGGTAGGTAAAACATTTAGGTTGCAAACCCGACTCACACTTGACCGTTTTCATGGTCAAAAATGCAGGTATATCAGCGAGTAATAGCTGCTCTACCATACACAAATATAAACTTCTAACTCTGAAGGGTTACGGATGTCAGACGGCAGTCGCTCCATTGTAATAACCAGTGCCGTCAAATCTAGGACCATGACTTACAGCGCACCATAGGCTCCGAAGCGTAAGCTAAGAACGCAACTAGAAAATACGCTTGGATGAAGAATCATATCGGTGTTATGAACAGAAACGAAATACGATTAAACTCGATATCAATAGATATTTTAATGGCGCCGTTTTCGATATTACATCGTTTGCAGTGTAACACATTGCAAATAAAACGTTATGTCCGTTTATGAGTTGTGCTAACGACCGGCGTGGGAGGGTCTACTGCTCTTTAATCTCGAAATTTTTTATCCTAAATCACAGATCAAATTGGGATAGACGTTAAAGAGTTGGGTTTCAGCTGACTGCGGATCAACCTATGAAATACAACTAAAGGTTTTCAATTGAGCCCACAAAACAGATGAGCAAATAATCGAAGTAACAAGAGAAAACTTGTGCAAACATTTTTTAGAAAAAAAAACATTATGTTTCTGTATCTTGGCTCTACTCCCGGTCTGGACTTTAACACGTTTATTTTTTAAGGCTCCATAACCACAGAGTGCAATCGAAATAATTACTAAATCACTCAATTTAATTGAAATGTAAGCTTTGTTAAAACGACTAATTCTGAAACACCCGAAGTAGTAACGCTTGAAATTGCCCCGTTACAAAGTAACTGCTTGTATAAAAACAATGTTGAATTCCCTTCATAGAGTGGCCTTTATTGTGTTTTCCTCTACTATGATATAATAATCATTTAATCCATCCATACTAATATTATAAGTGCAAAAGTTTGTTTATCTGTCTGTCTGTTAGCTTTCACGGCTAAACCGCTGAACGAATTTGTATGTTTGGTGTAAATATAGTTGAAGACCCGGGGTCAAACATAGGCTACTTTTTAACGCAGGCAGAGCTGCGGGAAACAGATAGTTTATTTAGCTAGGAAAGAAGTGGTAAGGAGTAGCAAGGTTTGGAGAACTTCTTTCCATCAGGTGGGTCGTACTCCTTGCCTACTAAATAGTATGAAAATAACTCGTGTTGGCAGCAGCGAACGCTCTGCTAAAGAGTAATCGCCCTATCTGTATGTCTTTTTTTCTAAAAACTGCCAACTTGAAATACTTCGCAAGAAAAACTGTAAAAGTACTAAAAATTCAAATGACCCTTTTACCGTCTTCGAGAATACAGACGATCCAACAAGTTTTATCTACTTTTGCTAGAATTATGCATTTTTAAGCATGTAATCAGAGTCAAAAGTTCCTTCCTCAATGACACGAACTTCATGGTTTATAGATTTCAAAGACATTTCCAAAAGGACCATTTCACATATTGCTTTCCAACTCACCTTTTAAATTACGTCATTCTTGTAAATTGCACGTACATCGAAATTTTTCTACTAGAAAAGATGAAATAGGATTCATTTCGCGATTCAATGGATAACGAACTGTGCGACTTTGTGAACGATTTGCGAAGAGATATTGAAGTTGGATAAGGGTACGATGGGTGGGCTATGCTAATGGCATTGCTTTGGAAACCAAGGCATACGTCAAGGGATAAAAGTGGATTGCTTGGTAAGGAGACGGTGAATTGAGTCTTTTGTTTCATATGCTAAATTATTGATGTGTGAAAAAGACGGATACTACTAAGCGCCGAAATGAAAGGCTACGTTAGGCGTAAGGCGGGGATATTTAATCTTATCCCGTATGTTCATCACCGCAGTCTTATTGTCGTATTTCCCAAGCAGGTAGACTAATTTGAATCCAATTTCTTACAATCAGACAGCTTAATGCAGTGTTTTATGCAAACAGTACACACTTATATTTCAAATCAAAAATTAGGATCATCGAGTATATCTTAAAGTTAGTGTTTTGTTATTAAGATATTTATATTTTGGAACAAAAATTTGACATAAGTTGATTTGAGCCTAAATAACTGTATTGGTAAAAAGCTGTCGGATTGAACGTTTGCTTAAATATATTACAATACAAAATATCTACATTGCCCACATAAAGAAACAAAATATTTTTGAGAAAAAAATCATACATCTTATACTTATTAATGATACTCTTAAATTACTGATAATCGACGTTATCAATAAGTTTATTGATGATTGATAACGCAATTAATCACTTTATTAAAAAGTCATCGTCGATAGCCGTCCGTCAATCATGTACATCAATTAGCAGATTCAATTTTTATCGACTCCCGGCGATACTCGCCAATATTCCGTGTAATCGAGATGACTGATCGATTGTCGAGGGCTCGTTAGGTATGAGAAACATTCTCAGCATGAGTATTTCTTCACTGGACGATAAGAGCGAGGCGATTAAATAAGCCGATTTCTCAAGTATCTCGGTTCCGATTCCGATAGCTTAGAGTCAGGCACCTGAGTGTGACAAAGGAACAGAAAAATAATAGACCTAAGTAAGAATTAAGCAAAGGCCTTATATTTTAAGACCAGAAAACGTTTAGTGTAATGCAGTTTGTATAACATTCTTATTTATTGTTCGTATTCTAGTGAGGCTTCTGTCCAGCAGTGGGTTGTGGAAAACTGATGATGATAATGATTCTAGGATGGGTCTTCATTATTTCACATTATTTGTCAAAAAACTATCTTCTCTGAGTTGGATGTGTAATTGACGTTACTGCGGGATGAGGTGTACTAGTTCTGCCCTCGTAGTTCTCCATAATATTAAATCAACCAGTTATACTCATGTCTTTCTTCCAGATTAACCTTTGGATCTAATTACAATGCTTGCCGCGAAGTTTACATTTTTTGCGCGCTTTGCACTAGACTTTTTGTTTACGTTCGTATAGGCAGAAGTTTGCGTTTCGGACCCTTACAGTTACTTTTAAGTCGATCTTCATACCAAATGTCACCTAAATTCTTCAGCAGTTAAATCATGAAAGAGAAACAGATCACACAGATCCGTTCAGAAATGCGACCTCTACCCGGAATATATTTTTTTATACACAAAAGCAAAATTGGCCGGTCTCGAAATGGAGACTTCGCTTACGCTTAGTCAATGAAAGAGAAGGGATAGATATCATGTCATCTCGTTTCTTTACACTTGCCTTCCAATTTTCCGTCTGACGCCATCTCCACTCTTTCATAATAGATTTTCCCAACAATTGTGAGGTGAGTTAGGAAGGGTCTTATGCTTCAATGGAGCATCGGGAAATCCGTTCTTAGCTACAAATTCATCTTTCTTTGAAGTTATTACCATGAAAGTTGGATTATAATCAGATTTGTTTGTTACTCTTTCATACTTCAATGAATATACTCCCAAACAAAAGGGAAATCAAAATAACAAAGTGCGAGTTTCTTGGAAATTTCAACGATATTAAAGTGAATTGTTTACTGTTAAAACTTAACACGATTTTAATTTAATTATACGATCGACAACACAAACACAATATGAAAAAATATTAAATTAATCAAAATTAAAATATTATTCGGAACAAAGAATAGTATTTTATTTTGAAATACAAAATTTCCGAAATTTACCGTTCACTGTAAATATTTGCGCAATAACGATTAAACAAATAAATCAGATACTCTAATTTACGTTCCGGAAAAGCCATAAAACGAACAGCACTATTCGTTTTAAAACCGCAATTTTATCGAACGAATTAAACGAATAATCAGCGAATGATCCGCAGATCGCCGCCGGTAGAAATAGTTTCGGGATTAGCAAACATCCAGACTAGAGAGTGAATATTTTATTTTCTTGAGTTAAACAATGAAGACGACAATCTGTCTGAAATATGGCTTTTAATGAACTCTATCTTTGTGATTGAGACGTTAAAGCGTATACCTAAAGATCCAGAGGCTGTGAGGTCAATTCCTACAGAAAGCATCGTGGGCTCTGGAATGCATTAGATGCGCGGTAAAGAATGCTTTTTTATCATTAGGTCCACCTATTGTTTAAGTATGTTTACTTTTGGAACAATAAAGTTCATGCCAATTAAACCAAACTAGTTAAGTAAAACAGAATTAAATTATATGTAAGTATTATTTGAATGGTAACCCCGTTATAATCTTTATTAAATTTTCCGAAAGGTTTCATGGAAGAAAATTCTATTGCAATAAGGGCTTTTTCTTATCATTACTCGTATTTGACAATATTTCCTTGTTGTGCAATACAGATAGTTTACAAAAACATCTTTAATGTAAAATTTTGTGCCAGAAAACTATCCAAAAACTGTGCACAGAACGTGATTATTGAAAAAAAAAAAGAAAATAACAGCGAACTACACTTACAGTATCTTTGACAGTATTTCGTGACTAGCAGCCCATCTCGACTTCGTGCTAGCCTATAGCCTTTCTTGATAAATAAGCTATCCAACACTAAAGTAATTTTTCAAATCGGACCAATTTTTCAAGTCCTGAGATTAATGCGTTCAAACATAAAAACTTTTCCGCTTTATAATATTATATTCGTATAGATATACCTAGGTGAACCAGGCGCTTGGAAACAAGTGGAGTAACCGTTTTTTTGTTTAATTTTAATAATTATCAACTCTTGTCAGAACTGGCAAAGTCTCATGAATCCGTAATGACTACTACGTGTCTGTCGGCAACGTCGCCCACACATTAAACTTGGATTATAATACGACATATCTAGGGATAAGGTTAATTATTATTCTACTATAAAGTTTTGACTTCAAAGGTCCACGGTTTAACTTTTGTTGTCAAGATTAATACTAGTTGTTTGCAGTGAGCAAAGACCTCGCGACTATTTTAAATTTACGCCACATTTGCCGCATTGATCACGACTGTTTGGTTAAAATATCCTAATGGTGGCTGAGAAAGGAAAGGATGACCGGGGATGCGCTGAAGCGATAACTTGGGAAGAGTCGAGGATAGGTTGTGTGATGTGGCGAAGCAGAAAGATATTTGGAAGGAGACGGGGGAGAGCGGCGCCTTAGATTGATTGCACCTGCGATTTTTTTGAATAACAGGAAAGTTTTTTTTTGTAAACTCATTTGACTATGAATTCAAATGTGGCCGTGATCTCATATAATATAGGTCTTATCACCAAGTCCAGTAAAGCTCGTATTATGCGGCATTATGGCGTGAGTAATTTTTTTAGCGTTATGAAGTACAAAATGTTGTCAACATTTCCCAGCCCCTAATTTAGTCTCCTGTGCTCTGGGTCGTTATGTGCGCTCCATTTAGTATTTATAAAATGAGGAAAATGTGGGCCAAAGTATTTCCACCGTCGTCCTGGCACATGATTCTCGTTTTATAGTTTTTATTAAACAATTTTTGGTTCTCTTGAATGAAGAAATATTTTGTAAGAAAATCTTCTATGGTAGTGGTGGTTAACACTAGATAGTAGTCATTAGCTTATTTAGATGCCTTTACGTAGCTAAAAAATCCACCATCCTATTTTATTCACTGTATCAACCAGTGCGTACGGCGGTGTAGGAAGTTACTGCGCTCGCAATAAAGACTATTTGGAGGGTTGTGGTTATATATAATAAAACTTAATGACGTATTTATGTCAACCGTATGTAAATGAGTTCCGACAGTCGTATCCAGGATATTGGTCCCGGAAACGTGCCGGATGCGGAGCGGGTGTGAGACGAACAAGCCACATACTACATGTATATAACATTACTAGCTGTTTCCCGCAGCTCCGCCTGCGTCAAAAAGTTATGTATAGCCTATGTTTGACCCCGGGTCTTCAACTATATTCATACCAAATTTCATCAAAATCCGTTCAGCGGTTTGGCCGTGGAAGCGTAACAGACAGATAGACAGACTTTCGCATTCATAATATTAGTATAGTATGGATGATAGATAGGATTCAGAAAAAAATTGCTAACATCTGCAATACTTTGAGAAATACGCTAAAAATAAACAAACCAATCCTCTACCCTCTTGATAAACCACCGCATGGAAAAAGATCAAACTTTTTTTTACAAGCTCCTTCACAATAGTATCAAATCACCATTCCTTGTCAGCGAAATTTGTTATAGGTGCCATCGACCTAATTCTAGAATTGTGATTTTGTTTCATATTCCCCTTCGCAAAACTATGTTAAGAATACTTATTTATATCGCACTTGCCAAAATTACAACACTAAATATAATGACGTAGATATTTTCCATTTAACTATCGCTTCTTTCAAAAGTAATATTAAATCACGTAATGGTTCACTGTAAAAGTCACTAAAGTCAAATTATTCTATGTTTACCAAATTTTTATATTGTATTCATTAAATTAAACATAAGAAATCATTATTGTATTCATTTTAGTATTTTTAGTCTTGTCGTTGTTTTTGCAAAAGTAATCTAAGGAAACTTAATTGGTTTAAGTAGTATTGTAATGTAATATGTATATCAACTACATAACTGTATGTTTCCCAAATGTAAATAAATAAATACTCGTAAAATGTAAGTAAACGTAATAGTTTCTACGTCAAAATTGAAGAAACGAAATGAATTTAATTCTTCAAATTATTTATTACCTACAAATATTAAATGATACTCGTACTTATTACTGACATTAGTAAACGCCTCTGGAATTTTACGTCAAAGTCCAATCAAGTGTTTTAAGTACATATTTTTTACTTTGGTTTTGTCTACTGGTGTTTTTTGAAGAAAATACGTGGTAGAGGTGACTTAAAAAAATGTTTTGGCTTAATTAACTAGGTAGGGATGGCTAGGTCAATAGGTTACTACCTAGTAAATGAATAATTGATGGACTTTATTCTATGACCATTTATAACTGGTTGACAGGTCACCATTGCAATAAATATAAAACTCGTAGCGCTAAGACTGTGTTGTGCTGCGTTACACTACACTTGATCATATGGATAATGAATGTAAAACTATGAATCCATACTAATATTATAAATGCGTAAGTCTGTCTGTCTGTTACGCTTTCACGGCCAAACCGCTGAACGGATTTTGACCAAATTTGGTATGAATATAGTTGAAGACTCGGGGTCAAACATAGGCTACTTTTTGACGCAGGCGGAGCTGCGGGAAACAACAAGTGTAAAAATAAGTAATAACTTTCAAATATAATTGTCACAATCTTCATCATACATGATCTCGCTACATACATATTTGAACTTTACCCAAAAGATTTAGATTGTCAAAAATCTCCTTTTAAACGAAGCCATATCGCAACAAGTCACAAGAGATAGTCTCTAGAAGGCTGATGTTAAGAAGCAGTAACATTGTGTAAAATGAAAATGATATTTTGCATATTTTATAGTAATGTGTTTGAAACAAATGCTGAGCCATGAAACAGTGCGGGTCTAGTTGAGTAAAAGATTTGATTATAATGGTTACTAGTAGGACAGCAAGTTAGTAATGCTCATCATTATTTATGCCATAATGTCTGATGTTGTATGAATATAAATTAATAAACATAATCATTTCCCAGTTGTATTAAAATACTCCGAATCGAAATACTCTAAAAAACATACTTTCGCACTGCCAAGTTCTGAACTTTATTAGTATCATATTGAAATGGTTGGTTAGTAAGAGAATATTCTCCAAATTAACGAGCAATCAATAAATATTAAATGTACGAAACATTACAGGATGTGCTAAAAATAATAAACTTAGTCGCTTATTTCGTGGCCACACAAAAACTTCGCACGGCTTAATATCAACTCGACAGTAAAATTGTTTCGCTCCGAATTTCTGATTATCACTTAAACATTCAACCGAACAACTCAAATTATGCAAGTCGCAAGTGATGTTATAACAGTGACTTTGATATTTATTCAGTGATTACGTATATACCACTTTGCAGATTTTTTTTGCATTAAGTCCGCCAATTGTAAAAGTGTTTTTTTTCTTCATGTGGTACACAAAGATTTATGAATAAATAAATACCACGACTATATTCGACGTACGAGTATATTCAGATTAAATTTGAATTTTAGCGTTGCAGATGTCTATAGTGTACGGTAACCACCTACTATATAGAGTACTAGCTGACCCGGCGAACTTCGTTCCGCCTAACAGTCGATTCTTTAAATTTTTTTTGTTTTTTTTTTTTTATGCGCGTGAGCTGCGCGCGATACCGGTCAGTACTTGAGCATTGCAACATTACTTTATTTTTCTAAAATAAAAGATTTTTTCTGAAATAAACGTAGCCTAAGTTACTCCTTATTACATCAGCTACCTGCTAAAAGTCCCATTAAAATCGGTCCAGCCATTTCAGAGATTAGCCGGAACAAACAGACAGACAGACAGACAAAAATTGTAAAAAATGTTATTTTGGTGCATGTACCGTATATATATTCATAATGCATGTAGTAAAAACGGTTATTTCAATATTACAAACAGACACATTTTTTTATTTATATGTATAGATGTATAGATATATAGTGAGCCCTACTATACAATAGTGAGTCGTTGCTTGTTCGCCTACTAAATCGTTAAAAATAAAATTCTATACATTTTTTTCACAATGCAATGAAAAGCTTACACACACGAGAATGCACACTTTTATATCTTCAAATGCAGTATTTTTTGGAGAAAATAAAGACCATTTTTATTTTATTTTTCTTTACAACTTACTGCCACTGACAGTAATCGTTTCCAAAAGGTCATTTCTCTTCACAACGTAAACGTTTACAAGGAATTTAAAATGAAAACAGTAATTTGTGGTTCATCTAGAGCAGTAGTTCCCAAACTTATTTTTCTCGTGGACCACTTTCAAAATTTTACTGGTTTCGGTGGACCCCCTGCTGCTACATTTCTACCACATTCTTAAAGTCGCCAAAAAATAAAAATTGTGTCACTTCTGAGTTCTGTCCCTATATTTCGATATGTAAAATAAAAACGAAAAATGGTACATTTTATATCACTTTATTTATTAAAAGAATAGAATTACAAGAAAAAAATATTAAGGTAATATAGGTTCAGGTCATAATTTTAATTAATGGGAAGGATGTATCTGATGGAGTGTCAGCAAACGATCAATGTTTGGCTTTATTTTTGTGAGCAATAACCGCAAATCCCCCCGCTCTGTGATGTTTAATTTGCTCCTTTTTTTTGTTAAGAGGTTTGTAACGGCACTAAAACTCCTTTCGACAAGATATGACGAGGGAAAAGCTATTAAAAATTTCCTTGCGATTTCCCACAGTCCAGGATATTTTTCGGGTATTTCTGCTTGCAGCCAAAATGTTGGGTAGCCTTTTCTAAATTTCACCTTCAGCTCCTCATTAGTGCTTAGCTCGAGCAGCTCCTCTTGTAATACAACATTGGCCACTTCCGTTTCATCAAATGGATTTATTATCCATGGTGGTATATCCATCGTCAGTATATCTTCAAACCTGGTTTTGAAGTCATCATGCAGGGCACTTAAATGTTGACTGTAGGTATGGATATCCTCATCAATACATTCTACCTGCGACAAGTTTGGAAATTGAGAGAATTCGCGCCGACTAATGTTTTGCTTCATAAATTTCAATTTCCCAAGAAAAGCCGAAATTATCCCCTTTGTTTTTATTAAATTCAGGCTGTCCCCTTGTAACTGCAAGTTAATATCATTAAATTTTTTAAACAAATCTGTCAAATACGCAATGTCTGCTTTGAATTTGATCAAGTTTTCTTTTAAATCTGGATCTCTACTTTCTAAGAACTCTAATATGGAATCGAAAACAGAGTAAAATCTCGTTAAGCATGCACCTTTCGACAACCAGCGTACTTCAGTATGTAAGAGCAGTCGTTGGAAGACCAACTAATAAACCGCTGAGACAAATACAAACGTTTTCACAAAACGGTATCAATTTTAAAGTACATAATTTACCACAAATTTTTAATAGTATAAATAAAAATTAGTGTACTCAGTATCGAATACTGATCATATTTGTGTAGGAAAAAATAAACGTCGAAATCCCAAAATTGTCCATAAAAACGATAACTAACATTTTATTAAATCAATGAGTTCACGCGCTCCGTGTATTTGCGTATTTTTTGTCTGCGGCTTCATTGTTAAAACGTGACAAACAGGCATCGAAGTTCAAGCCCCGCCCTTTTCCCGTCGCCCGCGCACCGCTCGCTCTTTCCGAAAAGGAATAGTTTTGATAAAATAGTTACTTCAAAATCAATTTAACATGATTATGAAATTACTGTTTTATAAAATTAGTAGTTATTTGCAAGAAAAATTACAAAATTAATTGCTCTGCAATATTGCTTATTCGGCCTTTTTAGAGAGGCAGTGCTTCTCTCGTGAAAAAACAATTGAATAAAACGTGCTGTGTTTGTCATCAAATCGAAAGAGGACAATTAAAATATCTGTAAGTTACTAAGTTACCGTTGTGATCAACCGACTAGTACACGTAAACAAAATACTTAAGTACTATAACAAAAAAAGGTAGGTTACTTACCTTTCTCCGGCACTAGCAAACACAGATATAAATTTTCTCACAACGTTTTCCAACTTCCGCCTTGTTTTCGAAATTCCGGAAACAAATGAATGCGTTTGGTTGCCTTTGGCATCAAGTATTTATAGTGTTGATCAAGTTCATGTCTGAACAAGCATTAAGCATTGTCGGGCGGATAGCGCTTTGCAAGTCTGTACACGAAATTGTACGTAATATCGAATACACAAGTTTGGACAAGTAACAGTCGCTTGCCTTATTAAAATATTATCTGCTTAGATAGGTACTTAAAACAATGTAGGTAGGCCCTTATAAAAACTATGCTTACATTTTTGCTCTTTACTATCAAAAGCAGATAAATTTTCGTGGACCCCCATTAACATCTTATGGACCCCCATTTTTTGTTCACGCCTACGTAGACCCCCAGCAAGTCTCCCGTGGACCCCTGGGGGTCCACCTGGACCACTTGGGAATCACTGATCTAGAGCATTACCAAGTTTTATTTGCAACGAATTTCTCTGGAATCTCTACTAACTTTAAGAAACTCTAGTGTAGAATGTTATAGTCACTTTGCAATTAGATTTAATGTCCTTACTTGCATTTACTTGAGTGCTCGTATTTGTTAGTGGTCAACATTAGGGGGAGAATTTAAAGTAGAAGTAGATTAATTTTGTAGAGGAGCTCAATAGCCGAGCGCGACTCGCGTATCTGTAGCGAATGCGCGTCTCAAGCAACAGCAAGACGCGAATAGTGTTGGATTGGTCGCCATATAGTGGCATTCTCTGTTGCGAGCTCCTTGGCACGTTAAGCCGTTGGTGTTGGTTGTTATCGAAGTCTATGCTCTATTAAAGTAAGTCTGTAATTTTTTAAACGGTTCATAATTTAATTTCAAAATATTTTATTTCGCTTGGAAGCTTACTGCCACTCACGAATATTACGAAACATTCTTCATCTCAAGCGACAGTTTCATTTTAAATTTTTAAATAATGCCAACTAAAACGACGACAATATGTTTAATAATTTAAGCATACAATTTTGTAATTTTTTGTAACAATAATGTTTAAACTATCTGTACAATTAATATTTTAAACCTGCAAAAATATTTTCCTCTTCGTTTATAGTCTTATGCTTCTTTAAAAAAGGTAAATGAGAACAACAAAACGGAGCTATCATAATCGAAATAAATATTATCACAATATTTAAACTGTATACTTTTTGTAACCCATGCCATGCTCAATTAATAATTGAGAAGCTTTATCTCATCCCGTGTCTCATCCAAAATCGGAGTGTGGCTCTATGTTCATTCGTATACTGTTTATGTTTAGAGCGTAAAAAAAATACCCGTATTACTACTGCTAGTAACAATTGTACTACACGGAGAACCATTGGCTTAGTAAGCAGAAATAACAGAATCAATATTTTTATTATTCTACGCGGGGACCGAAGGCTCTTGACTACCCCTGACTATGCTTTATTATCAAACTAGCTTTTTCTCGCGTCAAAAAGTAGCCTATGTTTGATCCCGGGTCTTCAAATATATTCATACCAAGTTTGTCCGTGAAAGTGTAACAGACAGACAGACTTTCGCATCTATAATATTAGTATAGATTTAGAAAACAAAAGAAAATAGTTCGGTCGACACACAGACTGTAAGTCTCATATTTCAAAAATAGATTTTCAGACTTCTATTTTTTATACACCTACAAGAACTAAACCTTTTACAAAATTGGCCATTCTTTCAATAAAAAATAAATTTTATGTCTTGAGTGTTAAAGCACTATTTTACGACACTTGAACTATCTTATCTGTAGCACACCTGGAGTATTGCGATTAAGCCCGTAAAACTTTTAGCCTCGTATAAAAGATTTTACTCGACGTAGTATTAAAGAGTTTATGTCAGTAAAGTACATAACATCGAACATTTAGTTAAGAAAATGCTATTTAGATATACAATGCCACTAGCTTCTGCCCGCTGCTTTGTTCTCAAATCCCACAGTATCAATACCTTTTTTAAAGATATAATGTTCTTTTCATGAGGTGCTGAAGGCTACGGAGCTTGAGAGTGAGTGACTGGCGACAACTGGTACTAGACCGCAAGAAATGGCGCCTTCTTGTGTAGGAGGCTAAGATCCACTATGGGTTTCTGCACCATCGTAGTAAGTAAGTAAGGTACTCCTGAATATGAGTGTGTTAAATATCAGGAAACCTGGTTTAGTAAAGCGAAGAGAGCGTATAATATCCTGGGCCCTTACTATCACCACTAAACGCAGGGCAAAAACAAGTGAGTGAACGAGATAGCGCAATACAAGGTGTAAGGAGGCATGTCGCTTGCTCACTCGTTTCTGCTTTGCTATAAGGGGTGGTAGTAAGGCCCCTGGGCCCTAAAACAACCAGCTAAGGCTGCAACCGTGGCTAGTTATAGGACCCCTTACGCAAGATAAGATAAAATAAGGCTGCAAATGAGAACGCTAGGATGAAGAAGACATAATGTAACAGTTGGATGATGTATTGGTAGAAGGTACAAATACTTTTCAGACTCCAAATTTTTGATAAATTCACATGATGTTAGGCTCAAGTTTAAATTCTGAATACACTCAAAGTTACCAACTTTCAAAGTTCCAATTCGATTGTAGAAAAGTTCTCTATTAGTTAAGCTTTGTCGTCGGTGGCTCAAGATATATTTGAAAGATAAACTTTTCCAAAAGTCTTACTCAAAAGTTTGAGTTGATAATAATTGACTGTTTATTTAATTTGTTATTTATAATAGCTTGTTTAGTCAGAAAGTTTGTATCTTTTAAATTGATTAAGTAGTTGTTTGTTTAAATTTTCATTATTATCTGCCTATATTAATTTACCTTCTTTTAAAGTTATTCAATTCTATATGCAAATCTTGGATGCATAGATGCAAGTGTCTCGTTATATGGTAAATATACTTCAATGAAATCCATACTAATATTATAAATCCGAAAATCTGTCTGTCCGTCTGTCTGTCACGCTTTCACGGCCAAACCGCTGGACGGATTTTGATGAAATTGGGTATGAATATAGTTGAAGACCCGGGGTCAAACATAGGCTACTTTATGACGCAGACGGAGCTGCGGGAAACAGCTAGTAATGTATAAATATTTGAGTTTAAAGAATTTGCTTTAATAGTCATTAACAACTTTAAGTGCTGCTGCAAATAATTTACGTTTACGTATTTGTTGACTAATAAAATTATCCTAATAAGTCTTAAAATTTGAAATTTGGTATGAAAGTTGTGTAAAGAAAAAAATGTGAGGTTTACATTAAAAACTTAGATAAATTCCTCACAACTCATACACCAGAGTGTACGGCTTCGCCCGCGAAAATGCCTATGCCTATGTCACTCTCCAGGTCTCCAACTATCTCCACACAAAAAATCACATCATTCCGTTGCTCCGTTTTAACGTGAAAGAAGGACAAACACACTTTCACATTTATAATATTAAGTATGAAAGTATGGATGATGATTATAGATAAAAACTGACAATGCGAGCGAAGCTTCGCGATACGACTTGTAAAAGCTTGTTTAAAACTAATAATAGAATTCGAAGTTCAATTTAATCCTAGGGGCATTCAAAACTCGAGATAATAATTTAGTTATCGTATTTTATTGCGTTTGCTTCATTAACCCTTAGGTATTCAATAGTTAAACTAACAAAACTATTTATTTAATTAGTGGGGGGTGTAATTCGATTACATTTGTTTGATTATTTGTCAATAGAAGAGAACAAACATGGATTTAGTAGGTATGGAATAAACCCTGCCTGGGATGAAAGTAGCCTTTGTTTGACTCGGGTATACGACTACTTTTATCCAAATCCGTTCAGCGGTTTGGTCGTGAAAGAAAAATCGGTTCATAAGATTTATCTCGCTGACAGACAGCGGAACGGACGGATTAAGTTTAGTCAAAGTAGTATATTATACTATAGGCACAGAATAATTAATAGTACCAACGTTGAATGACAGTGATTGGTCAATTTATAGTCTCCGCGTCAGTGGGAACGCTGCCTTACCTGTCCACTTTCAAACAGCCAGTCGTTTTGAAAATGGAACTAGTTCTATTTTTGAAATGGAATCCTGACATTGGGCAGTGGATTGATGATCAGCTAGGGCGTTGAAAAGAGCGTGGGAATTGAACTCTCGATGGGAATTTATGGGCTGCAATCATATATGAATGATTGCACTGTGGTTAACAGAAATTTCTCAAATAAATGTGTCCTTAGCTACTATGAAAAATTGTCTCAAATGTTTTATTGCAAGCAATATTTTTTTGAAATTGAAAACTTGTTTAAGTTTTAACCCACGATAGAACTTGCCGAAATAAACTGCTCATCTATACATCTTCTATATCTATACATATAAATAAAATTGGAGTGTCTGTTTGTAATATTGAAATAACTGTTTTTTACTACATGTATATGAATATATATACGGTACATGCACCAAAATAACATTTTTTGTCTGTCTGTCTGTCTATCTGTTTGTTCCGGTTAATCTCTAAAATGGCTGGACCGATTTTGACGGGACTTTTATTGGCAGGTAGCTGATGTAATAAGGAGTAACTTAGGCTACGTTTATTTTAGAAAAATAAAGTAATGTTGCAATGTCCAAGTACAATGCCACAACATAAAAAAAAACTAAAAAATTAAAGAATCGACTGTTAGGCGGAACGAAGTTCGCCGGGTCAGCTAGTTAATAAAATATTTCTGTTCTTTTTGTTGACGTAGTTAAAATGATTGCTGGGCAGAAGTGTTTTAACGACGCTAATTTCACCTAAAATTTCTTTACATACAAATTTCAATAAAGCAAAATTACATTGTAGTAAAATACAAATGTTCACAAAACTATACAAAAAGTCAGTAATAGCATAACATTTTGATAACCTCGTAGACTCGTAGCCTTTGTTCGTAGCATGTCTACGATATTCCGTAGACCTTGCTACGAGTAACAAGCTAAGCCTTAGCGTTTCCGTATTTCAAGGAAACATCTTTACATAGAAAGTGTGGGTGAATAATAGTATACATTTTGCGCCAACGCCTTGACCTTTGATAATTTATGTTTTTAATTCTAATATTTTATATTTAAAAGTTTATTAAAACAGAATTTTCGAGAACAGAATTTAAATTAATCAGAATATAATTTTGAGATTTTTATATCAAACCAACAATGCTTTGACGTTTTACGCTACCGATTTAATATTTTTCTAAATCCGAAAGACGTTTTAAATACAGATTCTTCAGTAAGCATAGTACTTATCGAGTAAAAGTTATTATTTTTTATAAGGAATACAGAATTATGAATGAGTTATTCGGAACTTCCTTTCGGCCTCTAGCGTGGTTCGAGTTTGCAACAGAACCCACAACTGTAAAATTCTTATAATTAGACATAAGCTTTTATCGTATCAACAGCAACCCACAACAATTTTTTTTTATATTTAGTTTAAAATTGTACAATATGGATTTTGAATGAATGAATGAACACTTTATTGTACCATTTACAAACAAAAGAAGCACATAGTTAAAACCAATACAACTTAATGGGTACAAAGGCGGACTTATCGCTAATGCAATTTCTTCCAGCCAACCTTAGGGTAGAAATGAGCTGCGGTAGAAAAACACTTGGGTGAGCGGTGCAGAAAGCTTAAATGCACATGCCTATATTAAGTCGCATAAGTATAATAAACTTACATAAATAAATAATAAGAATAAACTTTCGTGTAGTTTTTACTAATCTATTATTAGGTCTCAATAAAAAACTAGACTGTGTTTTTAATTTTCAACCCGCTCGCAAGTACTCAGTTTGTAGTAAACTAGAAACATAAAATTCTCATATCACTACGCTTACGGACATTTTCGTCCGAAATTGAGTGTCATAATGACAGACAGATAACCTGTGGATACGGCGGCATTGTAACAAACAGCGGCTGTTGTTGGCAACCTCGCAAAGTTATATGTGTCACACCTGCACCACTTGACCCTTAGGGTTTACTAGATGTGACAATATTTTTATAAGAATTACTTCATCTAAGCATGTTTTCTCAGTTGTATACTAATCAAACTTTTAACCCAAAGTCCTAGATGGCGACGGGCGTGATCTCTCCTTAACGCAACCCTTTTTTTCTCTACTCTCATTAATTTTGACATTGACAATGATCGCTCAAATATCTAAACAGATTCTATCTGTTTCTATGATATTTAAACATTGCTCTATAAATCCGTGAAATTTATTTGCAATATTTGTTGACGGGGGTAACGGGACGGGTGTCCCAGCTTTAAAATACTTTCGATGGGCAGCAGCGTCACGTCGGAAGTACAGTAGGCTGTAAAAAAAAATTGCGCTCGCGAACCCGTCTGCCAAGTGTGGCGAGTATGGTAACCACCTCCTATTGAGATCACGAAACATTAGAAATTAGAAAGAATTCGGTCGGTGTTAGTCATAGGGTTGGTTATTTACCATATCTGTGTCACAGTCGTCGCAGCGGCCGCGCGGCAAAAGCGACATCCTTGCATTGTTTTGCTCTTGATTTTTACGGTGCGGTATCTATTTTGGGCGGGAGGGTGTGGGAGTCCGTTCTTTGAGTTTGATTTTATTAAAGGTTCTGTGGATCTAGTATTTAGTATATTGCTATATTTAGTAGGCAATAAGGCGGTAAGGCCTATGGGTGCCGGCAACGTCAGAAGTATCACGTGCGCGTTACCGACCATAGATAAATTTTTCACATTATTTTTAATAACCCCATTTTGTTGTCTTTTTTCATCGTAAAATATTTCCTTTTTATCACTTCTAGTTTTCCATATTCCTCGTCGACCCGGCGACCTACTTCACCCGGCCACCGGCTCATTTGTCATGCTAATACAAACGGCAATGCCCAGGGATAAGCCGGTAAATAAAACATTTATAACGTGTGTTACTCACATACGACACCTTTTGAAGTTTTTTAACTGAGTTAAAAAAGAGGTTCTTAATCCTTTCTTTTTGAACAACAACTGAGATTTGCAACCAGTTGAAAATCTCAGTTGAAAAGAAGATCCAGACTCTCATCTATCCATACTTCCATACTAATATTATAAATGCGAAATTCTGTCTGTCTGTTACGATATCACGGCCAAACCGCTAAACGGATTTTGATGAAATTTAGTTTGAATATAGTTGAAGACCCGAGGTCAAACATAGGCTACATTTTGACGCAGGCGGAGCTGCGGGAAACAGCTAAATAAAACTGCCTCTGGGGTCCAGTTGTAAAGATGTTTGCCTTAAGACCCAGAGGTTGCGAGTTTGATTTCCATACGAAGCATATCTTGTTTAGTTGTTTCCAGTTCGGTTACGCCATTAAAGCTTGCAACGGTCGGATAAAGGAGGTTGTTAGTTTTCTTTAGATCATTTGAGCAACTGACACTCATATTCTCAAATGTTTCCTCAAACTCGACTCAACCTTACTCCACCTCATTGGTATGATTAGTCGTCACTAGCTTTCTTGACTTAAGGAGATAGATTCCTCATTAGAGGTGAGTATCGAACTGAACTGTCAAATATAAGGTTGATCGAGAGGTACCTTGAGGCGGCCTCCAAAATGGTTATAAATCAGTTTTTGGCACTCCAATTAGTATGAGTGAAGGACGTCCTTAAGGTTATGTTTAAGAATACGGGGTTGAGAGTAGATAAAAGATCTTATTGCTAATTAACCGGTTGCCAATCGATTTACATTTATAAGTTGAATAATAGAATAATGTGCGGGAAAAAAGTAATAGTAGAGTTTGGATATGTATATGAGCAAAAGTTTCGTTGTCTTCGGACTTCAGCGCATATAGGTCTAAAATTTGTTTTACTACCTTTAGCGTGATTATGATATGACATATCATCATACTAGTAAGTATGCAAGTTTTTCTGAGTTATGACGGTATATAATGCGCGTGTACTCTTTTCAGTCTGAAATTATTGTAAAAAAAGAGTATTAAAACATTTTTTTTTTAAATATTATTAAATTTAAATCATCTTCCTATCCAAAAACAAAAATGTTATTTATCAAAATCAATTTAAAATAAAAACTATAACTGTTTATTATTTGTATGTTGTGAAAACTTCACGAAAGGCTTTCAGGCTTACGTGGCAGCCTTCAAGTACAGAATTAATAATAGTCTTCAAGTTAAACGTAGTAACAATTTAATCTACTTGATGTATAGCAATTTAATCTGAGGACAAACTATAGAGTATTAAATTAGGCCCCTTATAGAGCAGAGCACGCGAACAATAGTGATAAGTGAGTGATTACTGTTACAAATAAAATAAATTAAGAAAAAAATACATTCTCGTGTATTTTATTCATCTTTTTCTTTGATGTGTGATGACCATATTGTATAAGTAAATAGTTCGTATAAAAATAAATTTTAGATACAATCATTATCCTTTAATTCCAGTTAAAATAACATGACAATCCGTATCCAAATCCAAATCTTTCTATTAAAATGTCTATAATATAAAAAAGTTACTCTAAGCGTAGATCTAATAAATAAACAGCATATAGGCTGAAATTTATTGCTTCGGGACTTTAATATATTGGTTTTTATTGCGATTTGTCAATAAAAAGTTTGGGGTAGTAAATTAAATTTCAGAAGATCATTCTTTTATTCAGCACATACAAAATTTGTGAATAGCAATCGCAGCTTGCTATCAATGAACTATTTTGAATATGTTCATACTTTCATATAAATGCGAAAATCTGTCTGTCTATCTTTCTGTCTGTCTGTACGCTTTCACGGCCAAACCGCTGAATGGATTTTGATGAAATTTAGTATGAATATAGTTGAAGACCCGGGGTCAAACATAGCAATTTTTTTCATATTTTTTTTTACTAGAACACACAAAACCGCAACGTAAAAAAAAATGTGTTTATTCTGAATACTGCCGCAAATATAATTAAGGAACAGAATATTAGGGCAATATCATCTTTATTACCAGAGCCTTATCGTCTATTTTTAATCAACCAAAAGCTTTCGTAATTTAGTTTGCCTAATTAAATAATGGAATATTACATTAAGGGACGGAATATGATGTTACTGTTTCATGTTCTGTAAAGGAATTTCAAATGTTCCGTGTGTTGGTAATCATAACTAATAGTATAAATGAGAAAGTGAGTTTGTATATTCGTTTATTTACTGAACTAATCTTTGTAGTACGACAGATTACAGAATACCGGTAAGATATTCAATTAATGTTAAAGACAGGTAATGAGTGGATATTCTACCGCCATACAGTAAAACGCAACAACTTTCTTGGTTACTTTCATACTAAGTAATTGTTACGCCGAAGTTGTTTTTCTTAATTCATAACTTTTCAAATACAGCAGTGATAAAATGTTTTTAATTCGACAATAATTTGTAAAATCAAAGCTTAACCGAAATATTTGCTTCTTGCAGCTCTAACATGAAAAAAGATCTACGTGTGAACATAGACGAGTTATCTTAAAACCTTTAACATCATTAACTTGATTTTAAGCATACTTAAAATCAAGTTATTTACACCTCTCAATAATCATACAACTCTTTAAGTTTAACAAAATTGGCAGAAAAGACCAGGAGTGCTATTTCCGAAAAGTGTTACTCACGCAAAATGGACGATTCGAATAATTACTGTTCAATATCGTAGGATTTTAGCTCGATATCAAAGGATTTTGATTTGGATTTAAAAGAAAAAATAGATTAATGCATGTCTCGCTAAGGAACTTTATACTTTTTGTATAAATGTTTTATTAAATTAAGAAGTTTATGTTTATGAATATACAAACACAAAGACGAGCTAAAAATAAACTTGAAATACAATTAAATCCTCGTTTATTTCGGCGCCATTCGAATTAATCTGCTTGTCTTAGCACATCCGGTTCACAGTCAGCTGTTGGTACTTATTTACCAACATTCCAGACGAATTCCAACATTTTTCTATTACCATGTGTTTTGTATTTATTTTCTTGCTCATTGAGTAGGAACATAACTTTAGAAAACTTCAGATTCTGCATTTAAAAACTATTAAAGGGCAAGTGCAATTCGGTTTAATTTATAATAACCGCAAAAAATCATACTTATTGTATTATATTGTTTGTATCCTACAAACTAAAGGTAAAAATCTACGTAATTTTAGTTCTTGTATAGTTATTATTAGTTAAGATCTATCCATAGATTAAGGGATTTTTTGGTGCGCGCACCTAATATGTTGGGGCACCGTGACTCCTCAGAAGGCGGCGGCGGCTGAAAACCAGTACTAGTCATGCTGCCATGTCTAGCGTAATACTGAGCCGCCACCTATTGAGACGTCTGTCATTCATATATTGTACTTTGTCAATCATTTTTGTAAATCATTTTCTGTATATTGATAAACGTTTCAATAAATTCTATTCTATTCTATTCTTAAAAAAATATTTTTTTCTGTTTGTTGATAAAGCGGCAACAGAAATATATCATCTATAAAATTATTATTATTATAAATTTCAACTATCTTACTATCACGGTTAATGAGATACAGCCTGGTGACAGACGGGCCGATAGCGGAGTCTTAGTAATTAGGTCTCCGTTTCACCCTTTGTGTACCGAACCCTAAAAATGAATTGCAAATATTAGTGTCGCTGAAACTCGAGAACAGCTGGACCGTTTTGACTTATTTTGATTTGAAATATTTTTAGAAGGTTTAAAATGAATAAAAGTAAAAACAACGATGTTGTTTACCCTTACAAATTGTTCGTACCATAGTGCAGCTAAGTATTCTCGGGGCGGTACGATGTTCACCGGGTCAGCTAGTATTAAAAAAAAAACAAAATAACAGCAATTTAAAAAACTAAAAAACCGGACTGTGTTTATTGGAATGAAAAACCCCGAAAAAATCCGCCATTTTGATTTTATTTTTATTCTGATATAGCCAGTGTTACTCTCACAGTGAATACGAACTATCGACACCTCTCAAGCTAAAATCCATCGAGCCGTTCAGGTAGTAGAGCGTGCCAAACAATTATAAATACATACATAGTCTCGAAAAATATAACCCTCCTGTCGCAGTCGGGTAATAAACCTTCATATTCTATTAAACAAAAATAAAATAACAAATCCTCCTGCTCCTCCTACTTGAAACAAAAATATATTCGTTGTACCTGCGTGCAGGCTTTACACAAAGTAAAATTTTAATGAACCCACCGCAGCGCCCTTGATGAACCCGAAATTAGATTCGCCGAACATTTATTTACAGCACACCCTTATAACTGGCAAGCCACCTGTTTCACCCAGACAGATGTGTTGATATTTATGTAGAATTTTAGAGAATAAAGTATCTATAAATTTTAAAATTAGAAAAAAAAAAACGAAACGTCCTCACAAAGAGCATCGAAGCAGAACAGAAGACAACAACATAACATAACATGAGTAAATTAAATGTATGTATTAGTATGTGTTAACATGAGTAAATTAAATGTATGTATTAGTATGTGTTAACATGAGTAAATTAAATGTATGTATTAGTATATGTTAACATGAGTAAATTGAATGTATGTATTAGTATGTGTTAACATGAGTAAATTAAATGTATGTATTAGTATGTGTTAACATGAGTAAATATTGAGTTGCTGCTATTATTTCGTTGATATAACTCTTATCATTAACTGTATTTTGATTATTTTTTCATCGTATATATGTAAGTATATTATGGAAGTATTTTATGTAAGTACCATAAGTAAGTTTATTATCATTCCAATTTTTTGTATTTATAGCTATATATTATACATGACGATATCTGTTTAACCCAAAGGTTGACTGTTAGATAATGCTTTTAGCATTAAGTTCGCCTATTGTGCTGTACAACTGTATTATGTACAATCAAGTTTAAATACATAAATAAATGGAAGAAAAAACGTTCTCTTTCTCAATGTGTCACCGTGATAGAATAGCAGGGCAACAACGTCCGCTTTAGACAATTAGTTAGACATACATACAAAACTTTGTGGCGTTTTTTCATTGTGTCCCTTCACGTGCAACATATCACTCTTTATTGTAGAAATGCCATCGAAGTAACTATTCACCAAATTTGAAAATAACAGAATCTGTAAAAGTGAAATCCTGAAGTCAAGAATAAAATTGAACATATTTAATTGAACGGCTGTCTTATAAATCATAATATTAAGCATCTTAACATGTAAGTAACTTTTTTTTAACATTTTTTACGATTCATTCATTCATTCATTACAATTACTTAAAAATATGTAATTAAAAAAAAAGACATTGATAAATAATTACATAATAGGGTTTTTCTTAAATTAAATAAAAAATGGAGCCCAAATCGCTGCCATCACAGGGTAATGTACCCAGAAGGCTGGCGGTATTTTCTATATGGATAGCCATGCTGATCCTTTGACCTAAGTATGTGCCAGCCCTTGTGTCCCCCCGGAAACATCGTCTAGGCGTGCGGATATCTCTTTGAACAAGAGTTTTGCATCCGCACCCCATTGCCCCATAGTCTCCACAGCAAAGGGCACAAATATGTACGGCTCTCCTAGAGCCGCATATTTACTTTTCTTATTGGACTCTGCCGTCACAGCAGCCGCACCCGGTATGACGAATATATAAATAATTATCATAAGAAATAAAACATTATCCATATCCTAGGACCCTGGGCTCAGAAACCAAAGAGAAGCAGAGAAACACAGGGAATAAATTGCGAGTTGTAACAAACAAGGTTTATAAGATAACAAATTTAAATATTTTCGCGAAATATAATCTATTTAAGTACAAAGTAATTCTTAAAGGTATTCGAGGAAAGGCTCAGGGAACGTTATTAAGCGGATTTTCAGCAAATCTTAATAATCGCTTTGGAGAACTGTTTACTCGTGGGCGCAAGTCTGAGATTTTAATTGCTCCAACTTTTTAAAGGTGCTTGTCGCGAGAGCCAATTAAAAACGCGGACTACAAAATAAAATTCCTCAGTCGATTTATTTGGTTTAAAATAGAAGAAATGCACCTATTTTGAGCCATTATTTAAATCATAAATCAGATCAAATTATTTATTTGCATAAAATGTAGGTATTACATGCCTTATTAAATGATAATATAATGTTCCCATATACATTTTACTGATGAGGGTGTGCAAATTCTTAAACAAATATATTACATTTTAAGTATTATTCATTAAAAAATCAGTCATTTAAAAATTCATTTACAGTATAATAACATTTTTCAGTCATATTTTAGTTGCCATACCAAGAACACTTGCACTAAACATAATGTCCGTGAATACTGCGTTTGTTAGATACTGGCTAATAATGCTAAAATTAGCTCAATAGGACATAAGTGCTAATCTAGCAAGTGAGAACATTATGAACCCTATTTACTGCAAATAAATTGTTAAAATAAATTAAAGAAGGGACATGATCATGTTGTGCATTATAAGACCATTCGAGCCTGTACGTACACATACGTACGTAAGTACGTCCTGATTTTAGAATTTTCGGAACCGTTTGTGGCAGACATTTTTGATAACGACGACCGGCTAATCATCTTTCTTTTTAAATAAACACGTGACTGTCTGAATCAAATCGAGATTAAGACACAATCAATACAACATCACACGATACAGAGTTTGAATTTCAAATAGGAAGACAAAGAATCCGTATCTCTCCTTTCTTTATATATCAAACTACCCTAAGGTTGCCTGGAAGAGATAGACACATTTTATGTAACATTTAATTTGTATTTTACTGTGTGCAAAGAAGTGTTAAAAAATTTTTTTTAAAAAATAAGTTACTAATCTTCCACTAAACAGAAATAAATAGTCTACACCGTCCGGCGATCGGACCACGTGGCCTGGGACATTTATCTTTTTCTTTATGGCCATGTTTACCATAGAGATATGGACTCTTTTCTTTCCATTCATCTATGATGGGCTCAAAAAGAAGCCACCTCTACGGCACTACCAGAGATCACTTATGGTGTAGTGAGTACCTTTCTATGCACAATTGCCACAAAGGAAAAATATTATAAAATAAAAACTCAGAAAAAGTTAAGAAATGCATGCGTCGCTACGTAAAAGAACTTCTGGAAAATTCCTAAAAATAACACGGATTGGAAAACGAATAAATTGTTCGATGGTTTTAGATCACTAAGCCCATAAACCTATCATTTATCGTCGAGCCCCTACGTGCTCTTTCTGTGAAACTGTGGAATTAATTATCCATGTATTTCTCTGCATTTTCCATGTCTCTCATGCGCCGAGAATTACTTGAGACTAATAAAAGAAATACGTTTACGTATTATATAAATTCTTAATATTTTATTTCGATATTTTGTTAATTCCTCGACAACGTTGGCCAGGTGAGCTAGTTTTTAATAATTTCATCCCATTTCATGCCGATATTCAATGGAATTCTAAATTGAAGGAACTCAAAGTTTGCTCTGGAGCTTCGGAAGTGCTTAGACAACCAATTACACAAGTTCTACATGAAAGCTGTCTAGACGAAGCTATTATGGGTAAGCTTGAAGCTGTAAGACATTTGTAAGTTCGAATTTGTATGTTTAATTTGGAAATTTTACTGTATTGCTGTATGTTGAATGACAAATTCATTAAAGTTGCTTACTTTAATGAATTTGAAACAGTAAAAGTAGCAAATTAGGTTAAACCGACTTTAACTAATAAGCTCCATATTTATTAAAAATAACGAATGTTAAGCTCATTTTAACTAAAATATGTACTGTCTCTACTCTATCTTTCAAATCAAATATCGGAAAGGGAGAAAAGGACTAAACATAAGTTAAAGTAGACTTATTATAGTTAATTATTATGAATAATATTTTGTCCAATAAACATTATTTAACATGAAACGTCAAGATAAAATAGAGAGAATAAGTTACCGCAAACCTTTATGTTTTTAAATCAAGGGATTTAAAAACTTAATCACTATGAACTGCATATATTAATTTATGTGTGTATGTTGTATTAAAAACCTTTCATCCAGAGCCATTTTGAAGAATTATTAAAAAAAATAAAAGAGAATGAAAGATGTAAGCTCACAGATAAGCGGAATGGTAAGTGTCAGCTCAGGTCAAGATGTGTCAAGTCTGCTAAGTACTGCAAATTCTACAAACTTTTCACCACACTATATCACTGCAATGTAATCTGTCAAACGAAGTGCTGCAGATGCACAAAGTAGGCAGAAGTAAAAAAATCTAACGTATGTTAGATTAGTTGTTAGATAGTTACAAAGAATAAAATGCCGACACAAGTAAAGTGATCCATAATATCCACACTTCCATCCATATTTAACTATATCAATACATTCTTCAATACTAATTCCATGCTTGAAATGCTGATATTACAAATGAGAAAATCTCTCTGTCTGTTACGCATTCGAACCAATTTCGATGAAATTTAGTATGGATTTGCTTAGTAGACCCGATGTCAAAATTATGCTTTTTTTTTCAAAATTTTAATCCTTGAAAAGTTGTTTGTATGCTTAAAATAAACTCTTTCTTTACAGCAGGCAGAGCTACGGGAAAGAGCTAGTTAAAATATTTGAAAACTTCATAAACATCCTGTTATTTCAGCGCACGGTACGCGTTTATTCTATGTAAGTATATTTAACAGAATTTTCTAATTGCCTACTGAAAATTCTAATTAAAATTTTGCTTGTAGGTAAACAACAGTAAAATTTTGTAAAACAAGTGTACTCATTGAAAGTTTCCAAAATATAAGTATATTTGTTATTGTTAGAAAGTACAAAATATCAAACAAGGAGCAATAAGGATTTAATCAGTAGCTGGCAACACTGTTCGTAAAACTCATAATAAAGTACTAAAGGTTTTAGCTAGCGTTTTGTTTTATCATTATTACATTTAAAAAAAGCGTCTGATTTTGTTATTATTCTTTTAGTACATCTTTTATTACCTATTTTAGCCAACTTTATGAAAATTAGGAGTTATTTAGGACATACTATTCTCTGGTGTTAACATTTCCTCGGGAATAATGATGATTAAATGACAATCGAACAGATAATGTAAATTTCGTATTTTTAATTAATACGTAGTACATATTAGGTTAGTACCGTGTAATAACTGTGCGCTTATTTACGATTTTTTTTTATTTTGCATAAATTATGGCAAATTCAAAAAATCATACCTACATACCGTACACGTATATATTTTATATTTAGCGGAGGTACAAAACATGTAGTTGCCTTTTAATTTTTTAATTGATTTGACCACATTCGCTCGTGACGCACACACCATTGAAAATCAGCGTTGCAGTCATTCGTGTGGTGTGGCTGTAATATATGCTAATTGGGTCTATTTGGCGGGAAGGATTCACAGCACATCATCTGTGACAGCTTTGTGATAGCAAGTAATAGGTTTGTAATTTAGTCTTTTTTTTTGTCCCATGCACTTATTGTTATATAGTTGTTGTGTATCTTTCTTTGGCAATAAATTTATTCTATTCTATTCTATTCTATACCTTTCTAATATAGTCTATCTATAGCATAGTCCAAATCCACCTTCAATTACCTACGATTAGATCTAAATAGTAATTACGAATCAGAAAAATATCTCACGTTCAATAGTTCGTGGTAATGACGCCAAAATTAATCAAAGTTGTCGGTCTGGTCTGGTCGTTGGAAATCTTGATCAGCGACATCTGTTGATACGATTAGCTATTCTTTGGACACAAACTGGATTCTGTTTACGTGGACAGATCAATTAGTGTTTGCTCTATATATTTTTTTACTATTTATTTAAAATGGACAATAGTAATTAAAAATATAAATAATCTAACTTAATAAAACTAAACTATATCTAAAACTCTATATATGTTTTTGCCAGCGGTTTCGCATATGTACTTTAATCGCTAAGGAATGCGCGACCGAGTGAAGCTCGATAATAGTCGCCTATGTGTGTGGTGATTGGCGGAGAGAGGGAAGAAATGGAATGCAAGGAGAAGAAAAAGGGGAAAATTTAAATACCCATTTATTTCCGGGAGTCTTTAAAAACTCCGGGAGTAAATGGAATATTTTCCGGGAAGGCCCATCTCATTTCCGGCCCATCTCTATGTGTGAGTGACACCCATATGTGACAGACAAACGTAGATACAGAGTTTGTGTGCTCCTTTCGTCTCTGTAGTTCTTTTAAGTCTGTGCTCTTGTGATAGCGTAATCTTGTCTGGGTGTAATCAAGTATCCACTCAAGAATCCCACTCTTATCAGCAAAGTTTGGATGTTAAAGCAAATGTCAAGATGCTTGTAACAATTGCTAAAGTTAAATAACTTGATCGTTACGCTTGATATATGTTTACTGAGTTAATGGCCGTCCGTTGGAAACCCAAGACATTTTTAACATTAATAGTTTATTACGTCATTTGTGTTTTCGTTTGATGATAATGCCCCTAATTGTACATCTTTTTACATTCGACATATCATTGTGTGTAATTAATAAAAAAATCGAACAAAAAGTTTATTCAAATATGAATGCGATTGAAACTTGATTTATAATCAACAATGACTTACTTTTAATATTTTTTGTTAGTTAATTTTAGTGCAACATTAAAATCGATTGAAGCACTTTACCTTTTCGTCGCCACAATTCTTTAGTTCAATTAAAACTCTGTAAGAAACTAAAGTCAAATCTTTTTGATCACAGCACATTTTACAACACTCGTCACAAACACCACTTTCAAAAGTTCACACTTATTTTACAGTCAAGTTTTGAAAATTCCCACAGTCTTCTTCTATTTGAAAAGAGAGAAATAAAAATCTTATAACAAGTAATGCTAAAAGTAATCGGATACTAAGCAAGTCTTTAGTTAATATTAGTAACCATAACCTCCCAAGAGTCTCAAGTAGCGCCCTTGAATCACAAACCTTTAAGTACTGATAATTTGCAAACAATGAAATAGTCAACAAAATAATTACAAAAGAAGGTTGGGGAGATGACGCAATATAAATTTTCATGCCATCAAGGTTGCTTTACGAACTTATAGTCTTGTGAACACGCAAAGGTCGAGAACAATACTGAATAAAATCCCGGAGATAGTGTAAAAAGGCTACATGAAGTCGTTTTCAGGGTCGGGTCGGTTCAAGTATGGATTTTATGAAGACAAAGATCCATACATCTACTTTCATGAAAATTTTCAAATTAATATGGTTTTCACGACTGTGTTTTTTTATGTTACCATGAAACACTGTCGTCAAAATCAAGGTTTAGTGCGACTCTTAAGATCAGTACCCCTACATAGAGCTTTAAGAAAAATTAACTTGAGTATTTTGTTAATTTAATTTTGATATAAAATATTTTACTACCGATTCCGCAAATCAAATTCTAAATCTTGATTTTTCAATCAAGATACGTGAAGCATACTGTTCTTTTAACTTTCATACATTTTAAAATTGTCCTCGGAAATAGATTCAAACTCAATATTCTTTTTAATTTTATCGTTTTTCGTTTTTATTTATAGTTTCTCAGCGTCAGATTAGACAGCTAGTGTTCCTGTGGAGTTGTGCAATCAATGGATCACCTTCTATCGTGCCCCATAGTCCCGTCTCCTGCTCTATGAAAACTTAAACATGGCGAATCATCGGGAAATAAAGGTAGCAAAGTATTGGGCAAATGTAATTGTGCAGTTAATAGCCATTTTGGCTTAAAAAGAAAAAGAAACTTCAGATGACTCTGCTGAACGTCTTTGGTATGTTAGGTTGTGAGACAAAGAAAAAAAAAAAAGTCGATTCTGAGATCCCAACAATTTTCCTCCGAATTTGTGTCATTTGAAAAAGTGTAAACATCAGAAAACATGGCCTTGGAAATACCAATCGCAGTTAGATCGCGTTTACCCCACAATTAGGGCAAACTAAGATAATTATTCAGACCTAGAAAATTATATAAAAAGGTATTGCTCCATCGTTTTATAGATCAGTGTGATATTAGGTATCTTAACTGTTGGTGCAAGTTGGAATATAATCAAAGTAAGTAAGAAATTCTTAATTTCTTCTTATTTTTAACACGATTTTTATTGCAATAAGGAATCGAACTAGTGTTTATATTCCCTTAATAATTAATGTCAAATTTATTTATTGAAAACTTTACAAATCATTACGAACTAGTACATGTGTCAACGATAAAAATATCCACTCAAAAAAATCAATAATAAATTCATATATGAGTGGTTTACAGTCACAGTCAGTTGACTATATCTAGATTTTATACGGAATCGCCTCTTGGCCTGTGACATGAATAAAGTAAAAGATTTTCTTTATTTATTGAGATTTTACATGTCACACATTATAATAATTAGGTAAGTACAACTAAACAACAACATCGTAAACCGAAATTACAGGATTAACACCCGTACTCGTATTCTTAAAAATAACCTTAAAGACGTCCTTCACTCAAACTCATTGGAGGAAACTTAAGGAATTTCTCGAATTTTCCTTGAAAACGATATTCTTAGTTGGTTGCTTGAGCAAACTCCAATGAGGAACGACACAGGTTATAAAAACAATTCAAATTGAATATTTTTCACTTTATTTCTTTGTATTTCAAAGAAATAAAGTTAAAAATAAACGAAGTAAGTAGTTAACTAGGCAAAAATGTATTACCACTTTTAATGCAAATAAATGATTTGATTTGATTTTGATTTGAAAAGTGGCAAAAAACTGATTTATACCACTCTCGAGGCCGCCTCAAGGTACCTCTAGTCTAGATCAACCATATATTTGACAGTTCGATACTCACCTCCAATGAGAAATCTCCTTATGTCAAGAAAGCTAGTGTCGACTAATCATATCAATGAGTTGGAGTAAGGTTAAGTCGAGTTTGAGCAAACTTTTGAGAATATGGGTGCCAGTGTGTATAATATCTTTACACCGACTTCCGACGTTTCAACAGTGTTACATCGCAAATGCAATTTAACATGCAGTGTGTCAATTTAAAAGTGCGGAGATGTCTATACTACTGAGTTTCAGCCGCACGTTGAAAATTAATGGTATAATGTATATATAAATAACACTAGCTTCTTCCCGCAGCTCCGCCTGCGTCAAAAAGTAGCCTTTGTTTGACCCCGGGCCTTTAACTATATTCATACCAAATTTCATCAAAATCCGTTCTGCGGTTTGGCCTTGAAAGCTTAACAGACAGACAGCTTTCGCATTTATAATATTAGTATGGATTAAAAAACTTACGTCAAATTTTTGTCCTTTTTAATAGTTCACATTTACATACCTGCAATAAAAAAAAACATTAATATCAGATTTTTTTTAAAATTAATTCCAGAATCATGCACGTGTTAATCTTACTACTGGCATTGCCTTTAAGTTTTGTTCTCGCACAAGAAAAGGAGACGTACACTGACCGCTACGACTCTTTGCGACTGAACGAGGTACTACAGAATAGGAGGCTGACGTCATCTTACATTAAATGTATGCTGGATAAGGGAAGGTGCACCGCTGAGGGAAAAGAGCTAAAATGTGAGTTGGCAGTTAAATTTCGACTAGCTTTTGCGCTTCTGTATCCCAAATAGTGCAACCTATCAATCATTCACTAACAATGAGTGGTCAATCGACCCATTACACTTTGGTGTCAGAGTTTTACGGAACTAAATTTTGTTTTCTGACGTAGTTTCCTTTTAACGACCTTAAATTGGGAGTCAGGACCTACAGCTTGACGTTAAGCTTAAGGTAATTCAAGCTTGCAATTTCCTAACTTAATTCTGTTAAGTTGTTTCCAAGGATTCGGGATCGGATGTTGGTGGATTATGGGTTGTCAATAAGGTTATTGAAATTTCAAAATAATTTTTATTTAGCGTATTGAAGTAAGCTCAGAACGAGATACAATATGGTTGTATATAAATCAAATCATTTATTTGCATGATCCATTTCCTCAGTCGTACATAGACAGATCTTAAAAGTAGAAAACAAAAATACTCAAAAATTATTATCTCTTTTATTTTCAAATAGAGCTAGTTGTTAACATTGCATGAGACGAGAAATTTAGTTTACAATCAAGATTTTACCCATATTTCTGACATCTGTCATACCTCAATCATGTTTTACCCCAGAAGCCTGTAAGAAATAGTGAAATTTTCTTTCTCATTTATCCATACTAATCCATACTAATATTATAACTGCGGAAGTCTGTCTGTCCGACTGTCTGTCTGTCTGTTACGCTTTCACGGCCAAACTACTAAACGGATTTTGATGAAATTTAGTATGAATATAGTTGAAGACCCGGAGACAAACAAAGGCTACTTTTGACGCAGGCGGAGCTGCAGGAAACAGCTAGTATTACCTATACACCTACAAAATACATTGTTTGCATTTTACTTTGTTTTGTTGGAAATTACTGTGCCACGGAATTTCTTTTATTATTAAAAAAAAAATGTAACAGAAATCTGCTTTAAAAGTTGACTTTTTTGCTAAGGTGAATCCACTTAGATACACCCCGAGGATTACGAGGATACATTTGTCCTCTTCGATCCACTGGTATATATGTGGATACTTATGTCCTCTTAAATTTACTGGTGGATTCGTTGATATTTTTATTTCATCTACGTCAAGCGGTGAAATCAGAGAAAGGTCACAAAAATAGCTTGTCTAAAATGTACTGACAAAGTTCAATTTATTTTACAGCTCACATTTCTGAAGCTCTTAAGAGTGGCTGTGAAAAATGCACAAAAGCACAGTTTTCTGGCGCCAAAAAGGTTATTAGACACCTGATCAATCATGAAAGCAAATCCTGGAAAGAACTGGTGAATAAATATGATCCGAAGCGAGTTTACATGCATAAGTATGAAAACGAATTGAAATCTTTATAATTTTGTTTCGAAGATGTAATAGGGACTCTATTCTTGAGTCATTTAAAATCATCGAAAGACATTCATACAATTCAATTCAACATAATTTACTTTACAAATTTAAAATTATAAAATAATTATCTTCAAATGTTTCTTCAACTGGTGACTACAAAATTTCGATAGTCAATCATATCCACTGTATTTTGTCTCTGGTCATCTCAGTTCTCACCTTACCTACAATTTTAGAGTAGTTTTCAATATTTATTTATTTAATCACAAACAATTTTTACAGTGTGTTTGATATCCTAACGATAATTACTAATAACATACTGTAAAAATTAAACTTTTACATACAAATCAAATCATCTCAGAATAATATTCCGCTGTTATTACGAATATGTTCAGTAAAACTCAAATTATATTCAAAATTTGTATTGTGAGTGTAAGAGCCAGAAAATTTACATAATCAAAGATCTAACCTGTCGAGATCTAAATCATATTTTAATATGAAGTGAACCGAAGACGAATTTACACATAAATGGAATTCAGAAATTGAGTCTCTTGTATGATTACCCATGGCTTGTGATTATTTATTTGTAAATAATGTTAAATAGTTCGTAAGAAAACTTTTTTTTAGACTAAAATTGCATTGTTATTTCGATTAATCAAAATTTGATCATATTTTACTTCCTTGAATATATTTTAACCATTATGATTCACCTTTTTTATTTTCTGTATACTTATTAATATTAATAGCTTTTACTATAAAATAGGTAGATGTGTTATTGCATATTGTTTATATAATGTTATTTTGGTAAATGCTTTAATATTTAAGTTATCTAACGACAAAAACGTATTACAATAAAAAAAATCATGAATAATACGATTTGATTTCCTTTTGCTCCGGTTATTTTTGCATTATTATTTGCAGCTGGTGTCAGTTACACAATAATTAAATTAAAATTGCATACACAATAGTGGAACACAACTTAAAAATTTTAAGGATAGGTATTTTCTTGCCCCCCGGACAGAAGAGGTGTGCAAATTTTCACGCAAAAAGACTTAAATTCCGTGGTCCAGTGGTTAAGGCATTCGCCTTCGACCCGAGTGTCATGGGTTCGATTCCCATGGGAGGAATACTTTGTTTAGTAGTTTCAAGTTTGGTACAGACATAACAGGCTTGAATCACCGATTGTCTGATAATAAAGATGATTCCGTGCTTCCGAATGCACGTTAAGCCGTTGGCCCCGGCTGCCATCTGGTGGTCGTTAAAGGAACCACGTCAGAGGCTGAAAGGCGTTTCCGCACAACTCTGACACCAGGCTGTACATGGTCGATTGACAATGTAACCTACACGAAATGATGACACAAAAAAAGCTACAAAAAAGATAAGGACACTGAAAGGTTGATATATATTTGATAAGAAACACCATGAAAACAGTACAGTAGCAATAAAGGACGCGAATAAAAGGAGCTATAAATCCCTCGTTAATTACCATTTAACTTTGTTAGCTTCAATTTATTACAATGTCACCTTCGCTACAGAAACCAACTTGAGCAATTTTGGTTTATGATCGAACTGTTTTTGTATAAAATTTTGTGACAACTTAAATCTTTAGTACCTAGTAACTAAATCTGGTAATTTTGTTTATTTTATAATTTTGTGATTGATACCGTAGACGTTTTTATGTTTGATTTTTTACCTCCGTCGAATTAAACGCTAGAGTTAACCGCTTAATATTAATTCAAAATTTTATAAAAAAAAATTTCTACATTTTAAATACATGTAGGTAAACACAACAGACAAGAATAGACTGTCCGGGCGCAAATTAACTAGAAGAGCCGACCCCACCTGAAGTGGGAATGAAACGAGACAAAGCAGAAAAGAAGAATGTATGTTGTACCCTAAAGTTATACGGTTTTCAAGTATAGGAGCATCAACATAATTTGAACCGTTAATTATTCACACCTCAATTTCGGGCGTGGAATGGAATTCACCAACCCAAAGCAAATATTTCGTTTACCAGTCGACCCCTCACTTTAATTTATGTAATATTTGTGCCATGTAATTTTTAACCGACTTCAAGAAAGGAGGCGGTTCAACGTTCGTAGAACAAAAAAAGTAAATATAACAAAGTAAAGACTGACTAATCACCGCGCAGACGAAATCGCTGGGTCTTTTATTTCCAAAATTGGTACATAGGTTATGTGGTCTAGGGGTGCACTAAGAAAGAATTTTCTGTACAAGTGCTGTACAAGTCATTTAGAGTACAGGTGTCGGATTCGGTCAGGTCAGAAGGATGCTGATTGTCTGAGTAGATGCACCACACTCGTATGCGAGTTCACCAGAATTTAATCCAAAGATTGTTAAGTCAACATATCGAAAAAGACACAGACGAGAAATTGCGGACAGTATATCCATCTCGTAATATTATAAATGCGAAAGTCTGTCTGTCTGTCTTTATGTTACGCTTTCACGGCCAAACCGCTGAACGGATTTTGATGAAATTTGGTATGAACATAGTTGAAGAACCGGGGTCAAACATAGGCTACTTTTTGACGCAGGCGGAGCCGCGGGAAAAAGCTAGTAGTTATATAAATGACTCTACAAATCTACTCTGACATAGTTTTTTACTACATTCATTTAATTTCCAAACAACACCCAAGTTTAATCGCGTGTTCGAAGTTATTAAAATTTGTTTAATTAATATTTCACGACAAGAGCTTATTGTAGGTTTCATTGTTGCTTTGTAATGTGAGAATGATCGATAAAATGAGCTGTTACTTTTTAACTTCCTATTCCATAAATAACGTTTTTAAGTTGGTATGTTTGCTTTTGTTTGGAGCTGAAGCTCTACTTTTTAACTCCTGATAAAAAAACAGAGCATGATATATACAGAGATGAACAGATTAATTATAATTATATTAAGGCTAATGCTGCAGCAAGAAAAAGCTGTAGGATAGTTGATTTTTTAGCAACTTACAGTAGATGCAGCGTGTTTGGAGTCATATGAATGATCAGTTGATAATGCGTGAGATTTCTGTATGTCTGAATAATATACCGTAATTAGTTATCGAATTTCTTTTAAGTTTTAAATTTATACTTATTTTACGAGTACGACTAGACTGACAAATTTATCTGAAAGCTTTTCTACCAGCCGACCATCAGGACTATGAGAATGAATAAAACTGATGAGATACGTGCCTGTAACTCTGTTTTATTCATTCTCATACAATATTCCTTATATTATTTATGATCTGGGAATAAGACACAAAACACGTGATAATATCGCAATCCTATTTATATGTTTGAACGCGTCCAGAGAGCAAATTTTCCGAGCGTTTAACACAAAACCAGGTCACGTTATGAACAGTTGCTAGCAGTTTCTGACACGCAAAAATATATTTAGCCCATAATGCAGTCAGCTACAATGTATCACAAATTAGCTGTATGAATTTTACCTTTTATTTAAGCTAATTTATTAATTATAACTTATATAACAGCACATAATAAAAATAAAATAAAAACCCCCTCAAGCTTCGACAAAAAAAATAATCATTGTGACCGTATCGCACCTGGCCTAAAAGTACCCATAACGCTAACAGCATTCCCAATTTCCCACTTTGGATCGCTATTGAAAATATTCCACAAAGTAGTACGTATGTACTATTATATAGACAAACTACTGTCAACATTTAGTGTGGAGTATAGCAAGAGGTGGGGTCTGTTCAGCGATGGATGTGTTTTTGGCGTAGTGCAAACGAGGGACCACCTGCTATTGTGCCCCAGTGAAATGTCCTTCCACGTGTACTGGGGCTGATTTTGCTGTGGCCTTGAATGCGGCTATGAATGTTGAGTTTTACTGAGTCAAATTTATAGTTTTATTCATTAACAATCTAGTTATTATATTATATATTATTATAATCTAGTTATAAAAAGTCATTTGTAGATCTGAACCGGAATTTTGACTACTTATTAACCTCAAACTAAGAATTATATTCTTGTCTCATATTTATTTATTCACTTATTCACATATGAAATTCCAATAATAATTATAAATCAACGATAAATAGAAAATGTTTAATGCAAAGAAAATATTGAGCCCAGATCGCTGTCGTCGCATGATGGCAAGGTACCCAAGAGGCTGGCGACGTTTCCTCGTTGTATGGCCAGGCTGATGCGCTGTCCAAAATAGGCGCCAGCTCTTGGGTCTCCAGAGACGTCAACTATGCGAATATCTCTTTATATAAAGTTTTTTTTATACAAACTTCTTGTCTACATATTACAGTATAAGTGACACGATGTCATATGATTTTACGCCATTTATTGTCATAAGAGAGAAGAAGACGAAGACAAACATATACCTACTTGATGCGGAGCGTTTATACCTATCAAATGACTGCAATCTACCGAACATTCCTACCTATAACAGTCGGGTCCAAGGGGGTTTACGTGTCTTATTATGATCATAATATGCCTCTCGTAGCGGTAACCAATCCAAATCACGACGATTAATTGTTAAAATTAATTAAATCTGTAAAGGCTAGCGGCTATCCTGAATGACTGAACATTATATTGCACCAATTACATAGAGTAGACATGTTAAAACAGCAGTTATCCTGCTTGATATTCTGGAATAAGATTAGTAGGTATTAAAAATAAGGAGCTCCGACGATTACAAATCATTACTGCAGTTAGTCCACCAATCAAAATCTCCAATAATTTATTCAAATTTTCTGTTTATCTTCCCATTTTCGTCTTACTGCGAGGCCCAGTTTCAGAGATAGGCACGGGCCTAATTTGAATAGGTAAATCCTTTTAATATTAATAAGGTTATGACGGGATGTGATAGGAGTTCAATCGTAAGCGCTTTGTCCATCTACTACTTAGCTGCTCGCATGTTTGTATATTGTTTTATGAATGTTCTCCGTTCATTCATTCAAATCGCGTAGGTTACATGGAAATTAACGACCGACCTTCAGAAACACCGAATCAACTTCATTATCAGACAATCTGTTCCTATCTATAATCTTGGGACTTAACATGCGTTAACACATTGACGCTTTCCTACTATAGGGCTGGATGAGCAGTCGAGAGCTTTTAAGTTTAAGCGGCGCAAATAAACATTCATGCTATTTAGTGTAGAGGTTTTTGGACACTTGGTGCAGGACGAGAAATCATCATCCTAGCGTTACCCCGGTTGCATCCTCCACTGTTTGCTTCGGAGCCCAGGGTGCAGTACGAGAAATCGTATCAATAAATCCCAACACGTCTGATTTCCCTGGCTGATAACAAAATAGTAGGTAATTTTTCCTAACTAGTTTGAAAAAAAGAAAAAAGAAAGAAAAAGTCTTTATTTGATACATAACTATTATGCAGGTTGAGAAAAAAATATAAAAAGTATTTTTGTATGTACCAAAATGGTATCCGCTCAGCATAATGTCATGGTGTGGACCATGACGCTGGTCTTCCGCGGATGCCATGCTTAAATATCTATTGCTTTATGGCAGTAAAATACAGCCAGCTTTCTGGTTCGGATGGAAACCAGAAAGCTGGCTGTATTCTACTTTCTGTTGCTTTAGATATTATCGCAAAAAATATGATGTGATTCAACGCAAAGTAGGTAAGGATAGTGGCATAGATTAATAATTGGTCTCGCGCGCTCGACTAGATACCGCGCTGTGAAGAAAAATCAGTTTCCAGAATGCGGCCACTTAATAGGAAAGTGTGTGTAAAACAATGTGCAAAGACGCACACTAGCGTCGATTATGGTGTTGCCAGCTACTTGACTGGTGCCCGACCAATGGGAAAATTATTAATTGCTGGGGTCTTGTTACGTATTATAAAAAGTAGCTCAGAAAAACCTTTAAAATGAAATTAAAATAAAACTGGCCAAGTGTGAGTCGGCTCGCGTGTAGAGGGTTCTGTACTATTTTTTATTTTTCTCTATTTGGACCTCCTAAACAAATTTAAAATTATCTCATAGGTTTTCCTGTAATTTATGAATCGAAGTTCTGGAATCGATAGTTTCGGAGATAAGGTAGGGGGAATGGTTAGTTTTTTGTCTACTTTATTTTATAATTCTAATATTAAATCCTAAAATTGCAGAAAAACTTTCTTTTGATTTATTATTACACAGTACAGTATGTTAAACGTTACTTTAATTTTCTATTTAGCTTGGAGCTAATTGATTACTGACCTCTTTTTAGTTGTAACCCGGGTTTAAATACAGATAAATAAATAGACATACACATCCTATTAATATTATAAACGCGAAAGTTTGTAAGTATTAATGGATGTTTGTTACTCTTACACAACTAAACCGCTGAATTGATTTTCATGAAATTTGGTACGGATATAGTTCAAGACCCGGAGTCAAACATAGGCTACCTTTTGACGCAGGCGGAGCTGCGGTAAACATCTTGTACATACGAGTAGATATTATCATGGCCTTTTTCCATACAGTAGTGTTGCCGGAAAATACATTACACATCGAATAATAATCGATTCTTTGATAGTTGAAAATATAATCTAAGGTATCGATAGTGATCATATATCGATAGTATCGATATTGATACTATTGATAATATATTTCTGTAATTTTTTTCTGTATGAGTTGAATGACGATGATTTGTGTTATGCCCGCTGTACATCCCGCCGCCGAGTTCCGGTATATCTGTATAGTATCGGTGCCTGAAATGCTTGGTATTGTTGTTAATCCGTTAATCGCTAATTTTTATAAATTCTCAAAAATCAATACTATAGATTAGATTATATCGATACTACAGATACATAATCGATTAATAACCATTGATATGAACGATTACCTTTGTTGATTAAATCGATATAATTTATATCAACCCATTTCAATAATCGACTAATTGTTTGATATTGCAGTTAATAATCGATTAATTGTCAAAATTCGATTAAATTAATTATTTTAATACTTTCGATATCATAGATTATTTAAAAAAAAACAAATTCGATTAATCAATCATCCGGCAACAATACCCTACGGGGTACCAACTACCTAAAGGCCATATTTAGAATGTTGGTCGGCGTAAAGTGGAAATGGAATCAAAATAGTGACAGGTTGCTAGTCGCATCGCCTACTGATAGGTATGGTTCTTCGATTTTCGCCCACTTCCTCGGCCGGCTTATATGGTCTGCGCGGGAAGAGAAGCAGTAGTACATTCCACGTATTTACTTTTCTCCCAGATCAGCATTAAAGAAATAAGATGTTTGTGGCGTGCGTCCACGTCTTTTAATTAAAAAGGAAGCTATAGTTTTATTAAGTTGTATAGTATTAGTATTATAAGTTTTTTATTTTGATAATTACTTGTAAATATTTTAAATAAACTGCAATACTAAAACTTGTTAATTTTAGATAATTTAACTTAAAAATTTGTATATTTTTAATGTCAACGAACAAGCGGACAAGTGTTGTTGTTTTATATAGATAGCGAATGCGATGCGCGCGCATGCATGTCAGCCGCTGCGATCGGCTCGGACGATGCGCGCGCAGCCCACGCCACGGCGATCCGTGCGTCTCGCCGGGTCGCCAGCGCCAGTCCGAATACCATCTTGAGACTGAACGCACGTTGCTTGCGCTCGCATTCGCGCGCTTACGTAAACTCATTTCCCGCTTGATCCGTTCCTTCACTTTTCTCACCTGTATTTTGTGCTTATCATAACCTTCTGTTAATCTTTAAGTTGTCGGTGTGCTTGTATTGTATTTGTTCTATTTAATTGTGCTGAACTTTTAATTATAGTGTTAAATTACATATTGACTTTATTTAATTATCCCGCTTCATAGCACAATAGCCTAACACTTATCATACACATTACGCACGCACCCCGCTTTATGTTAAAGACAGACAAAATTGTCAGAAAAAGTTTAAATTACAACATCTCTCTTTTGGAGTCGGGAGTTAAAAAACAAAATATCTAAATAATAAAAATCGAAACCTCGGGGAATTTGGGATTATTGATTACACGGCAACATTGAGCACCGAGCGGTACTTCGCGCCATATTTTAGGGTTATATTATTTTCGTGAGTAATTTATGTCCATATTTCGAAATAATACAATACTTATTGATGGTATGTAATACCAGTATCTTCCTTATTTCTTTTAATATTATTCTTACACAGTTTGACTACGCAAACTGCACATTTTGCGTCTACTTTTACATTAAATTTTATATTTATCTAGACATCCAACTCACTCATCGGTCGCGGCATGACTGACGCGGGTATGTCGCAACCATGCCGGTTTCGGCATGGTTTTAGTTGCGAATTTATGTAGTATGCCGACGGTATCTAGTCGTAGCGCAGCGGAGACCAATTATTAATCTATGGATAGTGGCTTAAAAGCAGGGACTGCATACCGATATTTTCTAAATACCGATATTTTGAAGAAAATAGTGATAACGGAATCGATAACTGAAGTAAATACCAATATTTGTATCGCTATTATGTGTACTGGTATAAAAGTATCGATAATTTTATCGATACCTAGTACTGATACCTAGGCTGCGAGGCGACGTTGCTACATCGCACGTCACGTGTACCGATGGCGCCGAACGCGGGACGGCACGGTGCGGCAACAGCGCGCAGGCAGCGAGTGATCACTCGGTCGCATCAGCATTCATATTTTATTTGATGTTTTGTTCTCGCGCGCGGGACCTACCTACCTACATACTTTCTTTTGATGTCAAAATTTCATCATTTATCAATAATGGGACGGTCAAAACAAAACACAGTTTATAAATACTTTGACGTAAAAAAAAATGTGCAAAATCAACGTGCCTCGTATGCAAAAAGGATTTAAATGTAAGTACCTAATTATATCTCTTAGATTAATTGCTTACTTACCTTTTTTACCATTTTTACCCCCGATCAAAAGCAGTGGCGTTATAAGTTTTAGAGAGAAATCTGACGCCAAGTTTTATCATTACCTAACACGGCCACTTTCGGCGAAAACGCTCAGTAAAGCTAGACGTCTACTGCTTAGACGCTAAATTATAATACAATAAATAATTTAAAGTTTATCTAGAGATGCACAAACTAAAATTTGAAATTATTTCTCCGTTTTTTACACAAGGAACTCTTATAATTTCGTTATGTCTGTCCCAAGTCCTACGTTTTCCTCAGAGATTATTATTAGACATAGTAAGATAAAATGTGGTTTGCCTAAGTAGGCAAATTTTATACACAATAATATAATAATTATTACTCAGGCGGAGCGAACTGTCACAAAAATATGAAATTTTTTAGGGTAAGTACCTACCCGTACATGTGAATTGGGGGTCGAAATTATTTTATTCGACTTTCTATTTGTGTGGTGGTAGTATTTTTCGATTAACGGTTTAGTTTAACAGATATAACAGCTATAACGTTGAAAAAAAAAATCAGAGGTGAGTATCCCCAACTCCTTCTGGGAAAACTGTTGCATTTGGACACCTGAAGAAAGTCATGACAGTAGTAAAATTAATGAATGTTAAAGGAAAATTATCACTTCCATAAAGCTTATAATAGTTTGCGAGTAATAATTCATTAATCAAAAATCAGCTTAATCTTGAGAAATACTGGACATATCCCAGGTGGAGCCGGGGCGGGCCGCTAGTTGCATGCTAATTTAATGTCCATGACCATGTGTCGACACGTTGCAATTAAGTTTCTGAAGGGCTCTGATTATTCTTGATTCCATGCTTATTTATAATATCGATGTGTGCATGAGCTTTTATATCGACACGTTTCTTTACTTTTTAGTCCGACTCGCATTTGACTGGTTTTTGCTTCACCTTATGTGTGTCTGAAAGACCCAACCTGAGTGTTCTTAGATCCATCGGTTCATACAGATTTCATAAATTTAATTATTTTGTTGCAGAGTGTCAATGCTTCAAACTTAATGAAACATCTAAAAACACATAAAGAAGAATATGAAGAAGTGTTGTCGCTCAATAGTACACAAAAGAGTAAGTACCAGAAATCTTTTAATTCAGAAATAGTTACAAGAGAGTGCACCAAACTTGTAACTGGCCATGGTCGTCCTTTAGCTCTTATAGACGATCAAGCGTTCCAAAACATTTTGTTTCTGATAACGGACTGCAACATGAAAATCAATGCAAAAAACATTAGAAACGAAATTATTGATACCGCCGGAAATTTACGTATGGTTTTTGCTAAGGAACTTCAAGATAAAATGATTTGTATAAAAATTGACATAGCTTCCCTGGCGCTGAGAAGTTTCATGGGAATAAACGCCCAGTATTTAAAAGAAGGTGAAATTGTATTAAAAAATTTAGCAATGTTGGAGCTATTGGAAAGACACACAGCAGACCATCTAAAATAACAAGTTTTATTCGTTCTACAACGTTTCAGAATTGGTTTGGAAAACGTTTATAGTATCACAACAGACAACGGAGCCAATATGGTTAAAATGGGGAAGCTACTGAATGAAACACAATTTCAACAAAATCAGAGTATTTCAAACAGTGATGGAGGTCAGAGTGTATTTACCGAAGACGAAGATCAAAATGATTCAGTCATGGAGGTAATGGAATGCGATGAAAATGACTACAAACATTCAGAAGAAGATTCTAACTTAGATTTTGATGCTGATACTGGTCTAGAGAGTCACGACATACAAAACCAATTTATTGAATTAATTACATCGTCATTAGAAGTTCATTTTAATGAAAACACTCAACATCGAAATATACCATTAGTGCGATGCGCAGCTCATACACTACAATTGTCTGTTTTGCACGTATGCATATACGCACATACGCACATTAAAGAAGTGATTGATGCCGCAAGAAAAGCTGCAAAAATATTGCGAACACAAATTTATGCTGCAATAATCTCAAAAGCAAACAAAAACCAAGCAATTATAGATTGCCCGACGAGGTGGAACTCTACAGCAGAGATGATAGAAAGGCTAATAGAATTAAAAGATATTTGCGATAAAAGTAATGATGACAACCTGAACTTAACAGAAACTACTTGGAACACACTACAAGATTATTTGATTTCTTTATCACCCGCAAAAGAGCTATCAAAAGTCCTACAACAAGAGCAGCTCACAATTGGTGACTTTTATTTGCAGTGGATGTTGTGCAAAATCAAATTGAAGAATATTAATACAGCTTTGAGCAAAATGCTAGTCAACTCTATGGAAAACAGGGAACAGACTTTATGGAATAACGACGCTTTTATATGTGCAGTTTTTCTCGACGGGAGAATAAATTCAACTCTTTCTGACGATCAACGAGAATCAGCTAAATCTAAATTACTAGACTTACATCGCCATTTAATAACTTTAAATAATAATAACGAAAATGAACCCCATCCTTCAAGTTCAGGGTCCTTACCGCAAACAAATGTTAATAACAACACCGCAAGAAAAGAGTTAGAAAGCTTTCTCAGTGTAAAATATGTTGAGTCTCAAAGTGATATACATGTTCTTTTACAACGTAACATGAATGTGCCAGGTAATGTATTTGGGAGTGTAGATGACGAATTGATGGCGTTTCTTAAACTACCTCTAATAAAATCCACTGAAAATATTTTAAAATACTGGGAGATGAATAAGAATAATTTTCCTCGGCTTTATACATTAGCGAGTGTTGTGTTAGCTACACCAGCGACACAAGTCAGTGTGGAACGTCTTTTTTCCTCTTTGAAGTTTGTCGTTTCCAAGTACCGTTTTAATTTAAAACGCAGTTTAATAGAAGATATTATTTTTATTCGCAATAACACATTATACAACAAAAAGTAACATAGTAAGAGTATAAGTTGAGTCTGCTCCAACCAAAAAAATAATCTTTTTCAGAACTGTTTCCATTAAATTTTTTGGGAAAATACAATTTAAATTAATTGAAGAACACATTAAGGCCGTACATTAAGCCCAGTGCTGTTCCCATCAGAAATTGTTGTGATAAAAAATAAGACTATTATCTATTTAAGTATTTTATACACTAAAACTTAATGTTTTAAGACTTGCTGTCTAGCTTAACTGAGCGTTTCTGCAATTAAGTCTTAATTTTTATTAAAAAAAAATATTTTTTATGGGGGCAGCACTGGGTTCGATTTACGAACTTACAAATCAAAATGAGCTTAGTTAAAGTAGAAAACTATGTTGGGTTGTGTGATAGCTAACATATATGAGAAATTATTTTTTTGTTTTGGTGATTAGGTTGGAGAAATATAAAAAAAGATTTTGTACGGTAAAAATAAAGTTTAGATAAAAGATTTGTGATGATTTTTGCCAAAGTTTTAATAAAAAGACTGTTGTAAACGTTTTTATATTAAAGTGATAGTTTAATAATTAGATCAATCAAACATAAGGAATAAATCATTACAAAAAGTGTATTCGTTATGTATACCTATTTTATTTTAAAGTTCTTACTTAGTTTTTGTACTAATTTATAGCTTTAACTGTTTTAACTGCCTGAGTGCTAGTTTCAATTAGTAAAATTTATAAGGCTCTATTTATATTGGCGCTGAGTCGAAGCTAATAGGCTACTTGACTGTGTTCACATTTTGTCAAAATTTTTATACAAATACATACACTAAAATGTAACCGATACCGAATAACAACAATAAAATTGGTATTTATTTAAAGCAGTAATTAGCATTTAAAGTTTTCTTAAGAAGCAAAGTGGGAGCGTGGTGGGGACGTCTTGCTATCTCTTTTGTACGTACGAAATCAAGTGGCAATGACGTCACTCCACCATTAAGTGCGTCCTTTTCTTGTTTCTTGACAGTTTCCCCTTTCACAGCATTTCAAGGGCTTATAACTTATTTAATATTTAACGGATTCAAAAATTTCTCACTTTTTCGAATTCCCGGACTCAAATTTGTGATATGAAATATAAAAAAATTGAGTTATAACTTGAACTTTATAGTGTATTCATTAGGATTTGTCTTTGTAGCCATTATAAATGCTCCATTTTTATACAAACTAAAAATTTAAATGTATTTATATATGTTTAAACAATGATTCGCTTCAATTCTGCGTCAGTGTGAGTTGAGCCTTAATGTTATGTCTAACAATGTTATTAGTAATTTTTTTAAATAATTTTTCAGATATCACTGATTTTTTTGTTAATAATTACTAATTATCAACCAAAAGTAGAAAAATAATATAAAAAAAATGTTAAAGTTTCAAATATAAGATTTGAAGGAAAGTTTATTATTTTAATTTATCAAAATATTGTTTTTTGTTTAAGTTGTGCTGAAAAATTATGGGAATTGCTTATAATAACAATTATGATTCAGTTACGCGTCTGTCATATTTTTCAATAAATATTTACTTAAGCAACTTGTTTTTATTATTCACAATAATCATAAAAATACGCCATCGAACACTATATTTAATGGAATTTCTGGGTTACATGAACTATCTGCAGCTCCTTTAAAATGACTTGTATTCGGAACAAATACCACAACTTGATTTGACTCGCTTTTCAAAATCCTGATCAAGTTTAGTATTTGAGGATATGCATTAGAACGAACTTCTTCCGACAAACGTTCTAACTCAAAAGCTACAATTCTTGCAATATGTTTGTTTCCTTCGTCTGAGGGACTTTCATTAGGAAAGTCTATTTCAGGTAAAGCTTCGATCGAATAAGATATTCTATTTTCATATTGTCGGTATATAATGGCATCGACTATTTCGTCTTCATTCGTTTGAATTTCTTTAACTTCTCTCAGTACATATTTTTTATCAAATAGCGATTCATCGTGAGTGCGTTCAGATAAAACCTTATCACATTGAGATTTTTCTTCATCGCATTGAGTCAAATCGTCATCACATTGAGTAAACTCGTCATAGCATTGAGTTGAATTGTAATCGCATTGAATTTCGTTATTATCATAAATGGGTCTCTTGTTTTCAAATGGATTACCCTCTGCTTGATCCAGTGTTAAGTTATTTTCAGTTTTTGGGTAACTGCTTTTAGGAAAATTGTTTACAATTTCTGACAATTGTGGAGCTCCTCTAAGTACTCTGATGACATTGAATATTTCTGGTATATATGATTGTCTTTCATCTGATATAGATTGAAGTTCGAACGCTACTAGTCTCGCAAAATTAATATTTCGTGGGTCGGAAATAGATTGATCATTCATGAATTTCATTGATATAGTTGTTTGAGTCTCTACATCTTTGTAACTTCTAAACCCTCGTAACGGTAGGCTATCATCATCAGACTCATCCGATTCTTCAATGATAATAATGGGTTTCTTTTTACCTAGAATTAAAATTATCAAGACAGGTTAATAATGTAATAAATACTTGTAGTAAAAAATTAAATAAATACGTACTGAAAACTTTGTATACTTCTTTCTGTTATGTTTACGATAAATACGGTTTCATACACACAATATAAAAATAAATAAATGTGCCCGTATATGCATTGCTGCATACGGCATACCTATGTCCAACTCTTAAATATGCTCACTAGCCATAACTATCACGTCATAACATATTTTAATTTTAGCGATATTATGCACCGACGTCAAAAAAAAATCAGTGTATTAATTTATAAACGGCTTACTTATAACAATATATTATTTAAAAAACTTAAAATATACATAAAGCCCAGAGCTGCCCCATTTGGAACAAATACCAAATGGGGCAGCTCTGGGCTTTATGTACGCCCCTTAAATAATTATCCCTCGGAAATGAAGATACCTCTTGTCCTTTTACATTACACGATGATCGATTTAATTGTTAAAATATTGTGAGTTTTGTTAAGTCTTTATTTAAATATGAATGTGTCTTTTCTGTAACAATAAAATTGTTTTTTCTTTTTAGTTACGACTCGAAGAAGTAGCAAACAAACAATTTTTGGCATTTATAATATTAATTTACGATATCGACATTTTATTAATATTTTCAAAAAACAACGGACACAGATACAGTAAAAACTAAAAACAATTAACAAAAAAAAAAAAATACCAACCAGTCATCTGGGTTCCTTACACCAAACAGTTGAATAAAAATCACTCGTCTGAACGTTCAAACTAAAAAATTTAAAGACCTCCGGGCGTTGGCATGGCAAGTGGGCGAACGTCGCGCGCGGAGTGCGGGGGTAAAAAATCATGAAGGCACGAAACTTCACGAAAGCACACGCGAAAGGCATTTTATTGGTACTATATCGGTATTTCAGTATCGGTATCAATACTAATAATTTTCCGTAAAGTATCGGTATTGGGTACTGAAATAAAATATCCATACCAAGTATCGATAAATCGATACCAAATTATCACTACTTGTATCGATATTTTGATATCGATACTTAAAAAATATCGGTATTCCAGTCCCTGCTTAAAAGGCACTAAAAACAACCTTATTCGCCTGATTGCGAGTTCATTGGGCAAACAAATCTCGTTTGGTGTCCATTTATTTTATAGCTGGTACGAAAATTAAGTTAAGTATTTGATGCTGAAGAACCAACCAAATAATACAAATAAAAGTTTCTTCTTTTCAAACATTTTTAATAATATTCGAAGTTAGCCTTCAGCAAACAGTCAGTCTTTGCGTAAAATGGATCGTACAAAAGAATATTGTTCTTTCAAGCGCATCTACTCTACGTTCCAGTTAACACATGGACCTAATCGCTTATGAACAAATTCAGAAATTCGAGTGCAGAATTAGTGTAGCTTTTCTATTATTAGAGCGCGTGTAATCAACCGAATATTGGAGTCGATATCAGAAATAAAATCAGTCAAGCGTGGGTTGGATTTTCGCGGTCTGAAGCCTCTTGGATTCCGGCATACGGGCAATTTAAATTACGTAAGTGATTTTAATGTACGGGAAATTTTAAATTCATACTAATGCTCTAGTTTATTTAATAAATGTAATGTTGTATTTACTAACTAGCTATTTCCCGCAGCTCCTATGTTAGACCCCGGGTTTTCAACTATATGCATACCAAATTTCATCAAAATCCGTTCAGAGGAAACATAAGACAGACAGACGGACTGACTTTTGAATTTTTAATATTATTATAAAAGTACGGATTAGTATGGATGGTATATGCTTTCATGTTTCAAATAATATAGTTTGGCTCTCAGTTACGCTTACATGACCAAACCGATGTACTGATTCCTATAAAATTTTTGTTTGGAAGCAGTTTTTTACACGCTGACGGAGCTGCGGGCAAAGCTCGTATAAGTAATAAGCTATACAAGTGTGCTATTTATTTCAAAAGTTTCAGTTGAACCGTTAAAGGATATTCTTATTTTTAGGCTCCCAAGAAACCTTCTAAGTACGTAATTTCGACGACAGACAGAGATATTAATTTTAAGCTAACATTGAAATTCTCAGTTCTACACTCTAGTTATTCCAAGGAATCTAGGAATTAGGTCGAGCAAGGTGATAACCAAAAGTGCACTTAAAGCGATCGATCCAGCTGAGCTCCTGGCCCTGGTTATGACGCGGTGAGATAAGGAGTAAGAGTAAGAGCCTGAGTACCTTGCTTTTCGAAATAACTCACTTACTCGATTTTAGCGGGAGATTAGTTTGTTCACGCTCGACATTTTAGTGTAGAGGAGAAGAATGTAAAAGGACTAATGTACGATGCGACACGGACCACAGGGACAAGGACCACGTATCCATACTTCCATCCATACTATCCATTCTTCCATAACTCCATAATTCTATGCTATCCATAATTACTGACTATACTTACCTACTAATATTATAAATGCGAAAGTCTGTCTGTCTTTCTGTCTCTCTGTTACGTTTTCACGGCCAAACTGCTGAACTTTGATTAAATTTGGTATAAATATAGTTCCAGACCCGGAGTCACACATGCCAATGTTGTGTGCTGCGTTTAATCTATAAGCTATTTGTTACCTTCAAGACTTTACAAGGGTTTCTCCAGTTGCTATCAATAACCAGTGCCATAGAATAGTTAAAAGTGTCCTGGTCGGAGAGCCCTTTTTTGACGATTAGGGGAGATGAAGGTTAAGAATATTTCTTTATTACTGTCAAGTACAATCTAATATTATAAATGCGAAAGTCTTTCTGTCTGTGAGCTTACACGGCCAAACCACTGAACGGATTTTAATGAAATTTAGTATGAATATAGTTGAAGACCCGGGGTCAAACAAAGACTACTTTTTGACGCAGGCGAAGTTGCGGGAAACAGCTAGTACTTAAATAGTATTCGTTTGTCTATCTTGATGGTTTAAAAAATTGCCCCAGCGCGGTATCTATATATAGTGGTATTCAACCCCAAGCAAGTTAAATTATGTTTTGTACTCAACGATATGATGACGACGTGTCTCTTACCTGTAACAAAAAATAAATTACGTTAAATTTGAAATTCAATTCAAAACACAATTAATTAAATACTTTAACATTACTGGTCACATATAAATTAAAAAAAAAACGTCATGTTTTTTTACAATATATAAATTAGCTCTCTAGTTCGCTTACTTTGTTTAAAAAGAAAATTTAATAAAACAGTAAGAACCTAGTCTACGTTAACCAAATCCTTGTCTTCTTAATTTGCCAAGACAACCCTGTGTTATTTTTTTAAAGCCCTTTTTTGAATCTGTTACATTCTGCTCCTAGTAATGTAAAGTCTTCTAAATTTGAAATTCAAATTAGATTCCTAACTCCATAGAAAGAGGTTACATTTTTGTATGCTTTCTAAAGGAGTTTCGTTAAGTAGGACTATTAGGAATTTAAATTAGATGAAAGAATTGCAGCCAAATTAATTAAAACCTGCTGTTTTAAGACCAATAGAATTCCAAGCAGCCATGATCGACTTTGTAAATTATTGGCGTACAATTTCGACCAACTATAAGTCCTTCTAGACCACGAAGGTTATCGACAATAGATACCTAGTAAACTATTACCAGACGTTCTACCCATTGAACTCTTGAAATAGCTGATTGTTTAGCATATGCCCGTGCTTAGGAATGGGCGTTGTTCAATATCACTTGACTTCAATCTAGAATTTTTTATTAAATCTTCCTTAGATCTAGTATTTCAAACGGAATATTTTATTCCGTGAAAACTTCACTTAAATAAAGTAGATGTTAAATTATGAAAGCTTACTTGACTTATTTTATTGGAGATAAAGATTAAACAGGCATTCTGAAATCGCGCCTTTTAATCTTAATTGAACCAATGGCGATCCGTCTTGCCGATAGAGGGAAGGACAAAACCATAGAATTATTCAGGTATATATTACTTTGGTATTACGTTTTTCCTGCCTCTCTTGATTAACCCTCGTGCTCGTAACTATTAGCTACTATATATAAATATAATTAGTTAGCGATTTAGTTATTAATAAGCTGATTGGACGTCTATTTACTTAACTCTATTACTTAAAACATGTCCTTATCTGCGGTCTCAGTTGACAACTGCCAATAATAAAAAATAAAACTTCCACCGGGGCACCTTCTATGGGCAGCGTCTACAATTTGAAAAAGAAGGCCTAGGTATTAGACTTTTTTCATAATCATCTCACCCATAATCAAATAAGAGCAAATGTATAATTAGGTAATTATTCTATTGCACTTACTTTTGTATCTCAACACCACCTGTTGGTTGACTGGTATAAAAGCCCACAGCTTTAAGTCCGCCATTTACATTATTTGTAATAAAGTTAAAATAAATAAATAAAACACTGCAAAATATAAAATTTTGTCTACCATTTGGAAAATAAGGCCTAATTTGGTGGAAAGGCTGATAGCGCAAGTGGCGTGTTGGACGCGAGCCAAAATGTGATGTTGGCTTCTGGTACAAGCCGTTCAACGTTTCTTGAGATCAAGTGCCTGAAATGCATGACTCATTTCGAATGACAATCGTTCGGCTCACTGATTTTACGTGAGTCGTGCTTTTCAAAAATAGAACTCCTGGGGGCTTAGCCAAAGTCACAATTAGAAAAACGATATTGACAATCGTGTTCGCGATCTTTCGGATTTAGTATGAAAATCGACCACGTGATTTAGCGCGGCTAATATTAATCCCATACATTTTTTGTTTTCGAATGTCAAAATGTCAATGTTCATATTGTAACTTATCTACGGGTCCAGGGCCCTTAGTTTTTCTACGTCACAATTTGAAAACGATAACGACATTATAAAACAAAAAATGTATGGGATTAACATTAGCCGCGCTAAATCACGTGGTCGATTTTCATCTTAATCCGAAAGATCGCGAACACGATCGTTATCGTTTTTCAAATTGTAATTTGTCTTCGGGCCCTGGGTAGAATTAGGTACTCGTGATAAACAAATAATGTAATAGGTATTCTTCTTCTTTGTCGGGTCGATGTCTGACGGGATGGGGAAACTCAAACTATGTCGGACCAATAATCCGCTACTCTTATTGCATTGTCCGATCACCTGTATGCGATAGGTATTCATAAACTTTTAGATAAATTCCAGATAGCTTCTAGGGTGCCTTTTTTTCTGTTGTCAGCCGCCGCCTAGATGCGCTGATCGGCAGGGTCGCCATGCAAAGATGTGGATTAAATCCCTGACTGTTATGATGAAAGAATAAAGTAGAAATGTGACTCTCGTTTCAGCATTTCTATCAACAGAGATGATTCACAAGATTTTGTTTGACGTTTATTTTAAAATGCTCCGTAAATATATAGTTTCGGAGCTTCGGCAGGAAAAGTAATTTGCTCAACTCGACCGCCGCAAAGGGAAGACCTTCCCGCCAGATGTGATGATTATTCCTGGGAAGCCGCGGCTCCGACAATGTGTAGTTCTTCCTAGTACCTCCAATCCGTAAAAACTTTAATATCGCGAATTAAAATTAGGCTTTGTAAAGGGAGTTCGTAATTCTTAAGTTTAGAGCTGTCAGTTGCGTCGTATATGTAGTAATTATTTTACTGTGCGATACCGCCCCAAAGCTTTTATCTGTCCTCACTTATCTACCAATAATGCCAATTTTGCCACTTATATCTTCTCTCGGTTCTAAAGAGTCCGGATATTAGAGGTAAACAAGGCAGGGAATGCCTTTTGGTTTCTGTTGCAAAGTTAATTGTTTATTTTAAAGACTTGCTTTGTTAGCCGGTTGCAATAAAGTATGCCCGTGTATAGATAACTGCAATTAAGATCGTTTATCAGGGTCCTATTATGCCCTCAAATTAATGAAAATTTTATTTATTAGGAACCCTCCTTCATTGCCATATGAAATATTTATTAACTAGCTGTTTCCCGCAGCTCTGCCTGCGTCAATAAGTAGCCTATGTTCAACTATATTTATCTCAATCCGTTTGATGTGTCCCATCTCTATACTTTTATTTTTTATCTTTGTATCTATTTCATGGGATGCACGAAAACCTACGATTATATTTAAGATTTTTTATGCTGACTGTACTGTGTCTAACCAAACGATAAAATCGGCTGTTTCAACAAGGATACCTATTCAGAGGAAATAATTTCCACCATTAATTGCCAGGGTCGTTTCAGACGACCGAACTAAAGAAGGGAGGGTCTTACAGTAATCGGTATGGCCATTATTTGTAGGAATTTTGCTTATTATTTCTGCATTTTATGTACTGTTATTATTTATCGTTGACTTTGGTTCAGTTCAGTGCTTGCCTAGGGAATTTAGACTTGTGCTACGTAGTTTTCGCGTTCATACGCCATTTTCATATCGATTTTAGCTGCTTATGGATAAAAATAAATCTCAAAAATAAGCAAAGAAAGAAGAATTAGAGTGCTTGGGAAAAATGTTACTTATTACTGTATGTATAATGAATCTTCTATTCGTAAATGTTTTTCATTAAATTAAACTATTTTAATACGGTTTTATCGCGTTTATTACTTATTTATTTACACCTGACGTTTCAAACACTTTACAGCGTTCATGGTCGCAGGCAGACTAAGTTAACATTTGTCTTTGATGTCATAAGATTACAAACTACCGCTTGAAATTTAAAATATTAAAATAGTTTAATTTAATGAATAACAATCGCGAAAACATAAGAAATCATCACGTAAATGTTTTTGTTTAGCAACTTTAATTTTCATACATTCTTCAAGCGTTTTCCCCATACTTAAATTATATTATATATACTTTTAGACATCACTTACTATATGATGAATCTATGATTTCACAGTTGCATTTTCAGCTTACGCTTCAAAACCCAGGGTACACATATAATTATGGCATTACAATGGAGTGACTTCCGTCGGCCCTCCGTAATCGTTTTCATATAAGTTGTTGTATAAATCTGACCAAGAGGATCATACTGTAAAAGTTTATAAGCTTGTAGTGTAGCAGTAGAGTAAGTTAGCTGTAAATATATATAACTAGCGGCCCTTCCCGACTTCGCTTCCGTCTTCCTCGATAAATAGGCTATCTAACACTGAAAGAATTTTTCAAATCGGACCAGTAGTTTCTGAGATTAGCGCAACAAACTCTTCACCTATAAATATTAGTATAGATGTATGTACGTATAATATAATTGATTTAACGTCGTCCGTATCAATCAGTCGCTTCATATCTACAACCTGTTTTGTGATAAAATGTAGCTTTGAGCAAATTCAAAGCAAAAAGTGAAAAACATTTCATACAATCTTAATGTTTCTTTAAAGGCATCACTTTAAGAAAGATATAAAAGTATGTACTTAGCGTTTAACGAGCTGTCTTCTTGTATTCAGAGCCAGACGTAGAGACCATTAAAAGTTTTTGCCAAAGGTACTCCAAAAGAATGATAAAACTGCAAAAGAATGAAGTTTCTGAGTGTGTATCTTTGATGCAAAATGAACATTATGACAAATGTAATCAATTAACGTTGACATCTTAGATTATTAATTGGTCTCCGAGGCGCTACGACGCTGGTTGATATATTGTTTATTTGGCGATATATTTTATTGTACAAGATAATTTTTAAAAACCTTCCCCATCACTAGCACTCAGCCATTGGAACACTAGGTGGAATATTATTTTAATTGTTCCACCTAGCGCTCCTGTAAAAAATACGTCAAAGGGCCAAAACCGGTTCCGAATAACTTTACAACAGGGTCGACGGATCAGGGTCCGAAGATATAACAAAAAATTATAAAATGAAATAAAAACGTTTATTGGCAAAAATACAGGTTCACATTAAATCGATGCACGAATGTCTGAACTTAATTTCCTGTAAAAAGTAAATAAATAGATACACATTATATTATATATACACTTATACATAAATATTTATAAAAATCAATCAAACCTTAATTAGTTTAATGAATCCAGCGCACATTCCGACCTTACTTTAACACTCTGAACTCAAACACATAACATTAAAAACTACAAAAAGAGTCAGATAATTGACACTAAATTGCAAAAATAATTTAAAACACACTCTTGTCCACGTTTATGCGGTCACAACATTTGCAACTAATAAAATAACCAACAGACATGAACATCTATCTATATGCATCTCGCTCTAATTCTTTATAAATATTACAGCTATCTCTTTCACTCAGCTTCCGTCTTTATCGCACCGTTTTTAGAGTACAGCCGGCTGCAAATTCGTCGAGATATTATCATAGCGTTATTATAAGGAACATTGAACTCGTATTCGTGTCAAAACACGTTTTATATTTACATTGTAAGAAAAAGTCCCTCTAAAGAAATCATTGTTTGATCCCATGATAGAGATGCAAATATAACTTGATAATGAATTTAAAAAGGGACAGGTAGTGAAAAAAAAAATATTCTGTGCCAACCGGTCGCATTTTTTTTAAAATTTGTACGGATTATAGAGTATGGATACCTGGGTCTTTTGATGATATGAATACATATACGTTGCACCAAAATGCCTGTGCGACTTCTACTAATTTATGAGTTTTGGACTTATTATTGTCAATTATTGTGCTATGTTAATCTATAAAGCACCCCTAAAAGATAGTAAGGTTTTCATAGACTAACTGAAATATGGTTCCTCGGATCTACTGGCGCATCGTAATGGTGAATCTAAGTGGAATGAGGGCTTTAAAAAACACGATAGAGTCAACTCTACCGTGTTTTTTAAAGCCCTCTAGTATGTAGATATATATTTTGTAATACGTATACATTTCCTTCATTTTATATTTTAGTTTATAATTTGTCTTCCTTGCTTAAATCTTTGTGTAATTTAACAGTGGAAACTTTGATGATTTATGAATTAGCATATACCTAATATTAATATGTATTATTACATTGTTTGTTTCCCAAATAAATAAATAAAATAAAAAATGATTGTGACCGAATAAATAAACTATTAGACTAGATACAGAAAAACTATTAAGGATTAGAATACTATTTCAACCAAAGAGCATCGAAACTCCTACAACGTAATACGTTTCTTTCTCAATGATTTCAACACACCAAAACAATATAAATAGCACGGGTAGACGCCTGAAGAAATCAAAAATGTTATTTTGCTCTATATATTTTACCAGGCTCACCGTAAACTTTTGCTCTACGAAGGTCATGGACCACATACAAGGTACGGTTTTCATAATGTATGTTATATGCCTGGTTTTATTACAATTTTAATAAACTAGGTAGGTTTTTACCATCTCGCTAATTCATGTCGAAGGTTAAGATTCACTAGACCATTGTAGTAACTAAGGTACTAATTGACAAGAATGGCCAGTTATGCTGTTACTTAATAACGTAAGTACAATACAGTAACTAGGTAAGTTAGGTACATCTAGAGTGGTCCATAGATCGAAGAATCGCTAAGCTTGGAACTTATATTATGTGGTCGCGATACTCAGTACTGAGGGACCGATGAAGAAGACTATATACTAAAATGACACACAAACTCCCAATCAACCTAAAATCCACAATCGAAATGTTTTTATCTATTCTACACACAACTAAAGAAAGTTTGATAACTTATGTTTTCGCGATTGTTACACATTAAATTAAACACAGTAAAAACCCTTTTGAAATAGTTAAAATAATGGAAAGTTTGTTTAATTCAACGCCTGTAACTCTAGAACAGCTAGTCAGATTTGACAAATTCTCTTCTTAACCGACAGCCTAATTCTTATCCTGGAAATAAGCTACAGCAAACACAATAAGAACGGATGAAAACGCTAATACAAAATTTCACTCTCAAAAAATACGCTATGAATTTTAATTCCAAAATCACACGAAGTCTCGAACGTGCTATCTATCAAAGCTACTCTAGTTAGAGCCAAATTAGTTCATACTGCATGTATGAGCGGGTTCTGTTAGAACGCCGCAGGAATACTTAATCGATAGTTAGCATTCGGTTTAATTCGGTTTGACACTATGAAGCCAATCTCAATTTCAGGGTTGGACTGTTCACATAATGCATAACATTGGCAAGTTGTGAATTATATTCTAACCCTTGCAAGCTACTTTGGCTGATAATTTTTTTTAGCATTTATTACGCTTCAGTCTTCCATACAATAATTTAAAAAGAAATAAGCATGGAAGTCATCATTATTTAGTGTAGGTTACTTTGTCAATTAACCAATAGTTACACCTACCCTGATGTAAGAGTTGTGATGAGGCTAAGAGGGAACCGCCTCTCTGACGTGGTTCCTTTAACGATCACCAGATGGCGGCCGGTACCGACGGCTTAGTGCCTTCAGAACCACGAAATCATCTTTATTATCAGACAATCAAGTGATTCAAGCCTTTTGCAGGCTTAAGGTAGTGGTTAAGGCGTTCGCCTTCGACCCGGATTAGGTATTTGCAGGCTGATTGTCTGATAGATGACACCGTGCTTCAGAAGGGGCGTTAAGCCGTTGGTCCCGGCTGCCATTTGGTAGTTGTTAAAGGGACCACGTCAGAGGCCGAGAGGCGATTCCGAACAACTCTGACACCAGGGTGTACATGGTCAATAGACAATGTAACCCACATGAAATGATGATGATTTATAGAACTACGTTAGAGTCCGAAAGACAGTTCCGAATAATTCTGGCCCTAGTGTCAGAGTTATTCCGTTTTTCAAGGTCGATAGGCCATATAATTTACTCGATACAAATGAACGATTTATGTTTGCTACGACAGCACCTGCGAAAAATAATACTGCGTTACCTGAATATAAAACAAAAAAACAAAGAAGTAGTTAACTATAAGTTACATATTCAATGTACTACTGCATACATGTTGCAGACTAAGATTAATTATAAAATTTTAATTTAAGCCCCTAAATTATTCGGGCCTCTGTAAATAACCAGCTGATGCCACGCTAATATATGCATGCGCTGACTAGGCAAATGAACTGTATCTACAAACTATACTTTACTATCGCATACAGCCGTAACACAATATAATAAGGTTGAAAATGTTAAAGAATTCAAAAAAATAAATTAGTAGCTGTATCCTCAGCATCTTGGAGTAATTTAGTTTGCTGGAGAAAAAATATGCTATGTGCCAGTAATGGTGCTAATTAGACTGAAATTACAGCTGAAATAGAGGTTTCAGTCACGCTGTTGCAAGTAACGAAAGTAAAACGTAAGCGAAAACATGAGAAACTATTTAAACACATTACATCAAACGTGACTCTAATATTTAACATTGTTAGTAGATTATTAAATTCTAAATCCATCAATCCCATCGTTTGAAAATACTTTGGTACTCAAGTATCAGTAGAAAACTGAGCAGATTATTTTTTTTTTTAATTTAAACGCGCGACTTGACCAATTTTTTTATAAAACGAGAAAATTGATACAATAATATTAAAACCTACCTTCTGCACATTTTTAGTTTCCGTTCTTAGTACCTACCATCATCGAACGCTATTTTCACATAAGAAAACAAATAAAACTTTTGAAATATTAAGCATTTCCAAGCGTAGGCTTTATGCTCGCTAAACGGCTAGACACTAAAAAAAATTGGTTCGTGAATAATATTCATGTACTATGCTAAATATGCTAAGTACTCGAAGAAGGAACTTTAGACTTAAAATGGGCACATTCTAAGACAATTATAGAAACTATTTGGGCTACAAACAGACCTCGTCAACGACAGATTGTAATTGAACGTGTACAATTTATAAGTTCACACTCGCAATTTGAACGCCTACGCATATTAACCCTTTGACATTCGTCCTATTCCTAACACAGAAGATTACATGGCAATTAGGTGTCAATGGGGAGACTGAAATAAGATCCAGAGTACGTGGGTTTGATTTCCAGGGTAGTAGGTGCAATATTTTAACCGGTTAAATTTAGATTCAAGGTATTTCTGTAGTTTTTTATACAATTTATTAAAGTGTTGAAAAATGACATTTAGGATCATGAAAGGTGAAACTCTTACATCAAAATTAAAATTTACTTGTTTAGCAAATATGATCCATAGAGCTTATAGTAGGAAAATGATTCTAAATAGAAGTTGCTATCGAAGGACTTAATGGTTGGTTTACACACGATACAGTGCCGGCAATCCAGTGCTGGATCAAGTGAGATCAATAATTCATTAGCCTTTCTTGATGTTTTAATAACTAGAAATCTTGACAATAGTATCAGTCACACTGTGTACAGAAAGCCCACCCACACAGACAAATATCTCAATGGTATATCTCGCCATCATTCATGTCAGTTAGCTACCGTAGGCAAATCTTTGTTACAGAGAGCACACGGCATCTGTGACACCCACCATCTTAAGGAGGAGCTTCACCGAGTCAAGTCTGTCTTAAGAAGCAACAATCTCAGCCTCCCACACATATGTCACAGAAGTCGACCCAAGCCGCACACAGTTGATCGTTTTCCTGCCATCTTACCATACATAAAGGGAGTCACGGACAAGATTGGTAACATACTTAGGCGAGCTTCAATCAAGACCTATAACAAGCCGCATAAGAAAATAAACCAATTTTTAAGACCTGTAAAATCCAATATCCCATTGCAAGATGCTGGAGTTTGAAAAAAAATTTCAGGCGGTAGTTTGTAATCTTATGACATCAAAGACAAATGTTAACTTAGTCTGCCTGCGACCATGAACGCTGTAAAGTGTTTGAAACGTCAGGTGTAAATAAATAAGTAATAAACGCTATAAAACCGTATTAAAATAGTTTAATTTAATGAATAACAATCGCGAAAACATAAGATATCATTAGCTTAATGTAGTTCATAAATTACAACAGAGAGGATTTCAGGGGAATACCAGATTGTACGATAGATTATATACACGGTTTACTTTAAGTATAATATATAGAATATAGTTAAAACACAGAAGGTAGGCACCTAAGTTTCTAACTACCATAAGACGAAGTATTTAATGTTTCTTAAGAGCCCACTATTGGGCCATTATTTAACATACAAAAATTACGAAAATGAAAAAATAGCTATTTCCAGGTACAGAAAACACAGGTTTGGGGGAGGCCTATGTCCAACAGACGAACGATGTTGAGTCAATAGTAAGAACTTCATTCCTTTGTCATACGAACTTATTCTTCCAAGTACTTACAAGAAGCCCTTGTTTACATCACCATAAAACCCCCACATACTTGTATAGCTATGTACCAAACCGCAATCAAGTTTTCCAATGAGTAAAACAATGAATAACAAAACGAAGACTCAATAGTAATACAAATGATTCATTGAAGTTTTAACATGTCTCACTTCTAAATTCCTTAGAAAACCTCGCCAATGGACTGCGTCGTAAACGTAATCTTTGATTAAAGTTATGTAGCGTAATCGTTGCGTCAGAGCACGGTAGAGCAGGCATTTTTCATTCGCTTATCGGCTCTCCTCATGAGCGCACGCGTGTTTTAAAAATGTTTTTATTTATTATTTTAAGTGCCGTCTTAGCGGTAACCAGTGGTCAGGTTCAAAGGACGTTGAGTGTAAATACAACAGAAGGTGTTGTGGTAGGGTATGGTGATGAATATTTAGAATTTTATGGATTAAGGTACGGAGGGCCAGTGTCGGGAGTAAACAGGTTTAAGGTATGTTTCTTAGCATTGTTTTTGTTATTGTAACTTAAGATTAAAATTTTGTAAGATTCGATTTTGATTATCTAAATTGTAGTGTTCCTACAGTTTTGAAATACTAGTGAATACGTATAGCTATTTTTAGAGCTGACCTATAGAGTTGTTTCAAAGACAATTTAGCAGAGATTTGAAAACATTACACAATTTTTTAAGATTTTTAGTACTTTACACACATTATTACACAATTCCAACAGTTGCAATAGATAATGAGCTGTTTTTGAAAATATATATATAATTAGCTAGCAAATCAATACTAATATTATAAATTCGAAAGTCTGTCTGTCTGTTACGCTTTCGCGGCCTAACCGCTGAACGGATTTTGATGAAATTTGGTATGAATCTAGTTGAAGACCCGGGGTCATACATAGGCTAATTTTTGACCCAGGCGGAGCTGCGGGAAACAGCTAGTGATAAATAAGTAAGTGATAATTATCGAATTCGTAAAGTTGTTAGCCATTACGATTTCGGTGGAAAAGCTTCCAGTTAAAGCTACGTTATTTGTTCCTTTTGAATCTAAAAAAACACTTTTATATACTTTTAGTAGACAGATAAGCATTCGAAAAAAGCTAAGCAAATATAATATAATTTTTATCAAAGGTAGACCTACCTGTTGATATTACGAGTACATACATCTGAACATTTAATATTATCGAGTTTAAAATGTATACTTAAAATACCTAGTCAATTAGTATATGTAAATGAAATGAAAAAAAATGAGTAAATTACAGTTGTTGTTGTACTTGTTGTAGAGTCGTCTCAAGGTTAGTTTGTGAGCACTTGTTCAGTCTGTACGCTGATTTATTTATATAAATAAATAAACTACTGTTAATTATTACATTTTCTCTAATTTAGTTTTAAGTAATTTTAATTTTTAATGTTTAAGTGATAATGGCAATTTATGGTTGAAAAAAAGATTTATTTATTTTATTTATGGTCTTGCACTATGGAGGGAATCACCGGCCAATTATATTGGTCTATCATTATCCACTGGACAAGAAGAGAAAGAAGAATTTCTTCTTCGTTTTATATTTTCCATTTTAATAAACTCCTTGTTTTTAATACCTACCTTCCTTACGTTGTTGTTAGATTTGCTATTTCAATAGACACTTCCTCATTAAGATCTATACTTCTATTACTTCACTCCTACTTCTACTATCTCTCTCGCCATAGCCACAAAATAAATATATCTCTTTGTGTATCTAAGTGTTTCTCAATACTTCATTGATCTGAAAAATATTACTGGATTTTGCCTTTTTCTATTTAACGTACATAATCTACCAGCTCTTTCAAGCAGCTCCGCCTGCGTCAAAATAAATGGTCTTCAACTATATTCATATCAAATTTCATCAAAATCTGTTCAGTCGTTTGGCAGTGAAAGAGTAACTTTTGCTTAACAGACAGACAGATAGACAAATTTTCGCTATAAGTGCGATATTACGTATGGATTGATATAAATAGTAACATCTTAAGTAGTATACTTTCCTATGTGGTCCACTCACGGTCCACTGTATTAAAAACTATATCTGTTACACATAGAATTTTAATAGCTTGAATTCGAAGAAAAAGATATCTATGAAGACATAACCTTGCTTTTATTTTGACGCCAACAGCGGCCTTATCAAATGATAAGATATACACTGCATTTGTAAGGTGATCATTGCTGTTTAGTCTCGCAAACTGACATCATCTTAAATCTAATCTGAATTTTTAAACATGGTCAACATTTTTAGCCTCATCGAAAAATATTATGTAAATTAATTTGTACAATTCAATTCAAATACTATTTTGCAACAAAAGGAAATAACAATACAAAAAATTTCAACGTAAATAAAATTTTCACAAAGGCGGGCTTATCGCTTACTTACTCATCATGCTTGTAAAGTCTACTATGTTTTGTACCTGAGAAAAGTCGCGTAAACATAGCTTGACTCGTAAACTACATACTTATGAATTAATTAACTGTGAAACATTAGGTACACAAAATTTTATGAATACATAATATGATTTTCATAAATGTTGCCTGAGGAACTGATTACTAGTGCTGTAGTATGGCTACATAGACCCTTTTCACAAAAATTAATCCTACATAAACTAAAATATGTTTAATCCTTTCTGTCTTATCTATATGTGACGTGAAAGAACGAGACGAAAGATATTTTAGTTAACATGAACTTATCGTTAGTAAATTTTAATGAATAAGAGATTAACCTATTCTACAATCTTGACTATGGGTTTACCGATATAGGCACTTTAAGCTGTGTTAAAGAAAACCCTTTCATAAACATGAAACGACGAGAAATACGATCAAATATCTGTGTAAATGAACAAAAGAGTAGAAAATTCCTTCCTCAATGAAATCAACCCAACATTTGCTACAGAACCTCCAAACGCGGAGGCCTCGACGTATGATTCATATTGTTGCCGTCCATCTAAGTCAATAAATCGGTTCTTGGCCCTCACTTGACCTTATCTATTATGCCCACACCTTCATCTTATCAATAACCGATAGCGTCTAGTTTTTCGTAGAATTCACAACACATAAAATCATGTTGCTTGATTTAATAAATAATTTTTCTCTATGATTGAAAAGTTGCAAGTTTGATTAAAATTTGAAAAATATTTCCTTATTGTAATAAGTAAAGATATATTTTATGCCCATGGCTAAAGTGGACCCTGGGCTCTGAAGTTAATAAGCTGAGGCTGCAAATCGAAAAATAATCTCAAATTATTAGTAAAAAATATTTAGTAGTTATAGTGAACTGCGGGCTTATGCAGGGATACTTCGATATTAGTAGTTTTAACTCTAATCATCTTATTCATATGATTTCTTGTATCTCTGTTATTATATTGTTAGCATAACTTTTTTTTATGAGTATTATTTTTAAATTTCAGGCCCCGATGCCAGCTACTCCTTACCCGTCAGAGTTCCATGCGATGGACAAGAGCATCCGTTGTCTTCAGCGGACTTCCTCAGGACACGTTGGACAAGAAGACTGCTTATACCTCAATATTTTCACCGCAAATGCCACTCAGGAAAAACCAGTATTAGTATGGCTCGAAGGCGAAGGTCACCCCACCTCTGCTTTGACTCCGGCTTTCAAACGAAGATTTACCAAAGATGTAGTAGTTGTATCTTTGAATTACCGACTATCTATATTTGGATTTCTATGTCTTGGAGTATCAGAAGCGCCTGGAAATGCTGGTCTAAAAGATATCGTGCTTGGATTAAATTGGATCAAAAATAATATTGCTGGATTTGGAGGAGACCCGAATAATGTTGTTCTTCTTGGGCATAGCTCTGCTGCAGCATTAGTTGATTTATTAACCATGTCTACATCAGTTGAAGGATTAGTACACAAAGCTATTGTTCTCAGTGGGTCAGCATTAGCTCCGTGGGCTGTTGCTTATGATCCTATTGGCTATGCTGAAATTGTTGCGGCAAAACTAGCGTATAATGGAAAAAGCCCAGCAGAACTTGCCCAAGCCCTAAAAAATACTAATATAGAAGTATTGATGCCGGTTTTAGATTACGAATTTACTAATAACTCTGTTCTGTTTGCGCCTTGTATTGAAAACAAGCAACTTAATAACTCTTTTATAACGGAAGCTCCCATTGACATACTGCGCTCGGGAAAATACAACGATATACCTTATCTAATCGGTCATACAGATCGAGAAGGCACTATAAGGGCACCTGAAGCAGATAGGTGGAAAAAAGCCATGTTTGAAAATTTCACACAATTCCTTGGAGTAGATCTAGCTTTTGCTACTGAAGCTGATAAAAAAAAAGCTTCGGCGTCCATTTTCAACTTCTATTTTGGGAACAGTACAGAGATGGACATTGAAGATTATTTAGATTATCACGGAGATACTTCAACATTAGTGCCGGTTATTAGAGGAGCATTAGAAAGAGCGTCGAAGTCTTCATCAAAGGTGTATTTATTCGAATTTGCCTACAGGGGTTCAACTAATGCTGATTGGACTTATCCAGCAATTCCTTTGAATGGTGTGAAGCATGGTGGAATCCTCGATTATCTATTTGAAACAAATTTGACTGAACCAGGAGTCCAGGCTATGGTAGCATTCGTTAGACGATTGGTGATGTTTGCTAATATCGGGTAAGTAATCAATAGATTTTATAATTATGTAGATTTCCAAATTAGACCTGTGAAATTATATTTTAAACTTTTATGATCTAAATGCTGGTCACAAGCCCATAACATCATAATGCTTATTATAAACGAAATTACTATTTAATGCGTAAAAAAATACATTAGTAATGGACTCTAATGCCAAGCCATTGGGCTTAGTATGATTTTGAAGCACAAGATCATATATTTTGTCCAGTAAAATTAGTTTATCATGAGTCTATTTTTACCAAGTAAGTTATTGTCTATCGGCTAATGCGTTTAGCGATAACAATTACTGCACACTAAGATAATGAACCTAGTTATCCAGATGGTGAGATACACTACTTTCACGGATTCATTTCGAATGTTTTTATAGTCACGATAAAGAAAACATCTCTATTTACGACTGCAAGAATGAATCAGTTTATTTGGTATGATTTTCCATTGGCACTATAAGTATTCTACTATCAAGAGAAATATACCTCTTCTCACAATTGCAGACCCACCCATTCATCATTATTTCAGCCGCAGGCAGCCCACTGCTGGGCAATACTGGACATATGTCTTCTCAAAGATTAAAAAAATGATCGGTTGGAAGCGGCTTGCATCCAGCGCTTGCCTGCAAACTTTTTCAGGTCTTCCGACCATCCAGTCAAGCCCAAGTTTTTGATTCTCGCGCCTATAGAGATAAGTCTAATTTTCTCGAAACTACATGGCTAACTACAAAAAACCGTATACGCATACTCGTATCCGCTATTTTTCATCGACAAATCTCGCATTCGACTTTGTCTAAAGTATTGAAAAATTAAAATTTGTTCTTTTTCATTTTTAGTATTCCGAATTTCGCAACACCTCGTGACGACTATACCCAGTGGGGTGCAGTGTCCAACTCTCTTTACAACTACTTCTACTTTGGTGGTTCACCAGGCCATCCACTTGTGGAAGAACCAAAGATCAACCCCCACACACAAAGGATGACATTCTGGAATCAGCTCTATTCCAAATATTATAAGGTTCCAGTTGCCGCATCATCGGCTTCCAAAATAGCAGGAATAAGTCTGCTCGTGATTTTGTGCCAAATTTTAGCGTTTTAAGATTGTTTTAATTAATTAGATGATAGTTTGTTTGTATGGTATAATAATACTATGTTCATAAAAATTAACACAGTTGTTTAAGTATAAAGTATCTATTTATTTATAAACTACATTAAATATAATAAAACGTTTTACAAGATTTCAACTTCTTCTTAGCGTGTCGACTCTGGCAACTATACTTGTGATGACCAAAACTACTCTTAAATTCATACTAATATTATAAACGCGAAGGTCTGTCTGTCTGTTACGCTTTCACGGCCAAACCGCTGGACGGATTTTGATGAAATTTACTATAAATACAGTTGAAAATCCGGGGTCAAAAATAGGCCACTTTTTGACGCAGGCGGAGCTGCGGGAAAAAGCCAGTATCTTATAAACTAATCAAAAATAGTTTTTAAATTTTTGCTGATATTAATGTTGTTATGTTTGTGAATTTTACACGTAAAATGTTTATTTTAAATAACAATTAAATAAAAAAAAAACTATTAAATTAAACAAAACTTATAGAAAGAATTATCCAATGCGTCACACCGAGCCAACGAGCCCAAAATGCTGGAAGCATTTCCACGTCCGGATTTATAAAAACTAGTTAATTTTTATGAATTAGTGGGTTATGTTTTGTTGTAATACTGAAACGAGTATAAATAAGACTTAAAAATATTTTGTTTCTTTTTTAAATTCGCTAAAGATGAAAGATATAATGTAAGTAATTAAACCTTCAATATCTACTTTAAGTAAACCCTTGGTATTGGGGATATTTTATACCTGCTTGCCGATGATGAAGAAAATGAAAAGAATTAATTAATTTAATTATTTGTTATACCTAAAGACTATTAAGTCTAACTATGTTGCTGTCATAGTCAAAATTCATCATTTGTTTTGCTCCCAGCTGATGATGATATCAATTAAGTATTTAAGTAACCAAATTCATATTACAGTATTGTTTTCAAAATAGACTAAAAATTAATTGGCAAAATATGTAAATTAAATACGTAAATTGAAGCGAACAAGAACTTTGTTGTTTTTTTTACGTCGAAAACTATTTATTTTGTAACAATGTGTTTCATATGTTACTACTAGCTTTTGCCAGCGGCTTCGTACGGAAACAGTATTTTTTAAGGAAACGGAGGTACCCCATATCCCTTCTCATGTACTCCAACTATAATGCGAAATTTCAGAAAGATCGGTTCAGTACATAAGTCACAAACTAATAAATATCCAAACTCATTTTTACATTTACATTATAAGATTTTTTTGTAACGGATTAAACAACATTAGCTACCGCTAGCTATGATAATAACAGCGAGACAGTTTGAGTCGAGCGCTTTACGCCACTTAGCTTTTTCGCCAAACAAGCACAAGAAGCTCCCAGTTGGGACTTTGGGACGAACTTCGGCCGTGGGCTTTGCCTTTGAGTAATGCAAACTCGCGAGCAGTATGCTCGAGAATGCTCGTAATTGATAACATAACCAGTTTTATGCTCTTAAAGCAAGGTCGGTTATTTTTTTTCTGACATTTTATTTTTGACGAGAGCGATGAGCGTTGAGGAAGCAAATCTGCGGATCTTTGTAAATGGAAATCCTAGTCTCTGCCCACCCATACGGGAAACAATTGTGATGATATGTATGTAGGTATGTTTTATATATTATTATATTATTTTTGCCATGATAAATGTAACTTGTTCTCTCTAATTTTTTTTTCGACCGCTGCTCTATTTTTTTATACAGAAAATTTTATGTAAGCTTCGAATATTTTAAAATTTTGAAATTACCGTAGAATTACTACATTAGGTACTTCGTTTTGATGCAATTTAAAACGAAATAATGAAGGAAAATACTCTAAGGCCCTCTACACGCAGTCCTGAATAATATTTTATGACATGACTTTACATATTCGTTCGAATGTATATGTGACAGATTATAAATATCTTACCGCCCGTATCATCTACTTAACACGCACCTTTAATCTGCCACATCTATTCAACAATCATCCGGACTTTCACACCCTTCAGATTCATACAAATGTTCATACCCTTCATCCGTACAAACATTTATAAGCGTCCGCACACACAGTTCGCACCCTTAAGATATAGTTAAGATAAACCATTACAAAAATAAAATAAAACTATACAAAGACAGAAACTAATTCGTTCCCTTTTGTTCCTAACTTCCCTATTAATGGGTAATCTTAACAAAGCTAATTTTATCTTGGGGCCTGAAAGAGATATTGTTAACATATTCAACCTTGCCAACATTTCTTGTGAGGGCAAGTAACACACCTCAACCGCCTCATTCAATATCGTTTCCCGAACAAAGTGAAACCTAACGTCAATGTGTTTTGTTCAATTATGGTTCATCTTATTTCGTGCAATGTAATGTGCATACTGATTGTCGTTATAAATGACAACAGGTTTGGCACAAGCATCGTTTGTTAAATCTTTTAACAAACTTTGTAAATAAATAGCCTTCTTACATGCCTGGCTCAGACATATTCAGCCTCCGTTGAAGACAACGCCACGCATCTTTGCTTACGACTTTCCCATGTTATTAAATTCTGACCTAACTTAAACATTAAACCCGTAAATGACTTTCTATCATAAGACCCACACAAATCGCATTAACGTACCCTGACAATTTTGGCTTCTCTGACTTTCAAAAAGTTAAGGCAAAATCGGATGTCCCTTTCAAATATCTTAGCACCCTTTTGGCACTTTTGAAATGAATGTCATCATAGCAGCTATTAAATTGAAATAAAACGTTAACAGAGTGAGCTATATCTGGCTTGCTATTTTGAGCTAAATAGTTCAAACATCCTACCAAGTTTTGTTATGGTAACCTGCTATTAGGTTCCGAAGCGTAAAGGGTAACGGCGGGTTTATAGTCTGTCATTTCGAACTATATTAAAAAAAAAATTGATATGCTGTTCCTGATCAAGGTAAATAGTATCAACACTTCGTCTAAGCCTTATTCTGGAACATGTTTAGCCTGACCTAAATCTTTGACCTTGAACTTTATGAGGAACCCGTTTTTTAAAGCCAGTTTCTCATTTTCATGTGTTTTAGCATTAAACAAATATCGTTGTGGCCTACATATACACATCATAAACATATATTACTTATTTACAAATTGTCATGTTATTTCTGTACAATAAAGCGTTAAGTCCGCCAATTGTAAACTTGTGGTACAATAAAGATTTATAAATAAATAAATAAAGGTTTTACATCCATAATAATATACTAATACGTTACATATATTTAATACAAGTAAAATATATATTTGCCTTTACACTTAAAACATTTAACAACTTTACACAAAACATTCACGATAATTATTTGCAAATCGTGTCGTCCGGAAAACCCACAATACGAACTCAGTATCAGCTGGCAGTCACGAAACCGGTCCACCTACCATGCGCCCGCGCTCCCCCCGACTGCGGACGCCTGCGGCCGCTTGCGAACGAAACCAGGCGGATTCCTCTATCGACGCGAGACGCATGCCGCTTTGCGCGCGAACTACCTATCGAATTTCGCTACGGTTTTATCCATCTGTTGTACTTTCTCCTTTGCTTGCTTATTGTTTCCGAACTTGCCTATTGTGTTGCTGAACTTATTTGCTAATAAAATAGTGCTCATCATTCTGAATTTTATTACCGAAGTGATTAAGACTAAACTACTACTATCCTATCAATATCACTAAATATCTTTTGATAGAGACAAGGTTCTATCTTAGATTGCCTAAAACCTAAACTTAACATTTCTCCATCAAGTTCATTGAACCAAGCGTTTGACGCCTGCTTTAATCCATATCTCTGTAGTTTACAAACTTTAGATTCCTGACCTCTTAAAAACGGGCCCTCTAGCTGAAACCAATAAATATCCTCTTATAGTTTTCCATACAGAAAAGCAGTCGTTATGTCCCTCTGATCAATAAGCCAATCATATTCTACAGCTAATGAGAATAACAAACGCAAAGTCAACTCCTAACTACTGGCGAATACGTTTTGTTGTAGTCTGTGCCACGTATTTGAGTATAAACTTTTGCTACTAATCTAGCCTTATAATTACAAACATTGCCATCGCTATCACGCTTAATCTTAAATACCCATTTACATTGTATTGGCTTCTTATTACAAGGTATATCTACTAATGTCCACGTTTAATTCTCTTTCAACGACCGTAGCTCCTCGACCATGGCCTTCTGCTACAATTCACGATCAGGCCTAGATAGGGCCTCCTCTACTGTTATTGGACCACCATCGAGATTACCTTTTGTAGTCTCACTATAGCTAATGAAAATCAAAGATTCAGTTTTCATATCTAACTTTTCCTTTTCTATTTAGGTTTCAAAGCAAACGCTAAACATACAAATATTTACAAATGACTTAAGGTCACTTTATTACTAGACCATACTTCCTGCGATACTTTATTCAAGACAGCCTTTGTGGGGATTCGATTCTTTAAATAAATAACTGTACCAACTGCTTCCGTCCAATATTTCTTACTCAGATTTGCCTCGTATAATAACGTTCTCGCTTTTTCAATGATCGTTCTGTTCGCTCTTTCTGCTACGCCATTTTTCTCAGGCATATATCGTACAGTCTTCTGATGTTATTAAAAGCAAAGTTACAGAACTTTGTACTATTGTCCAATCTAATGCATTTTATAGATTTGCCAGTTTCTTTTTCGACCTCTGCTTTAAACTCTTTAAACTAATCTAAATATTGATTTTTATTTCTTAAAAAAAAATTACATAAGTTTTGCGTGTAAAGTCATCTATAAAAATAAATATATATCGAGAACCTGCAAATGATGGCTCCTCCATTGGACCGCAAACGTCTGTATATATAATCTCAAGAGTCTCTTCTGCTCTCGTTCCCTTGTTCTTGAGTTCCTTACTTTACATGATTTTCCATTAAAACATGGAATACACGGTACTATTTTATCCGAACTATTAAATTCAATTCCAGCCACCATATTTTTCTACAGCTTTCAGTGGCAACGATAAAAGTCAAACACCCAATCGTCTTTCTTCACATCCCATACCCGATTATCCTAGTTTTTCATTTAGTCCAATTGCTGAGTGTGATGTTCAGAAGAGTGTGCTTTCCGTGACTTCTAATGCAGTCGGGACGGATGACGTAAGTCGGAAAATGATCCTTCCTATCCTCGATATTATCCTCAGTCCTTTAACAAGAATCCTTAACAATTCGCTTTCCCAAGGTGTTTTCCCGTCTTCATGGAAAAACGCCTACATAATTCCTTTGCCAAAGAAGGCCAATCCTGGCAGCTTCTCAGATTATCGTCCGATACCCATCCTTCCCTTCCTTCTAAAATTCTTGAAAGAGCAGTTCAGTTTCAGCTCAATGCCTTTCTGAATAAAAACAACATCCTCAGTCCTTTTCAGTCTGGTTTTCGAACAGGTCACAGCACTCAAACAGCTCTCGTGAAAATTTCAGATGATATCCGTCTTGCAATGGACAGAACGGAACTTACGGTCTTATCACTATTCGATTTTAGTAACGCATTCAATGTCGTCGACTTCGATGTGCTGCTGGGCCTGTTCCACTCTCTGAACATATCTCCATCAGCAGTTGGATGGTTTCACTCCTACCTACATGGACTACCTACATACCAACAGAGAGTACGGATTGAGGATAACCTCTCGTCCTGGTGCTCCATGTCCTGTGGTGTTCCTCAGGGAGGCGTGCTTTCGCCTCTACTTTTCTCTCTATTCATTAACTCCATCACTTTGCAAATTCACTCTTCCTATCATCTTTATGCGGATGACCTTCAGGTTTACTGCCATACGTCCTTGAACAATCTTTCTAGTGCTATTTCCACCATAAATAATGACTTGTCTCGGATAGCGGAATGGAGTTGCTCCCATGAGCTTATTGTTAACCCTATTAAAACACAATGTATTGTCTTAGGTAGTTCTCATCTCATCTCCCGAATTGATTGGCAATCTCTTCCTCCAATCATTTTTGACAATACTAAAATACCTTTTAGCGAAAAAGTCAAGAATTTGGGAATTATGTTTAATCGTAACATGTCTTGGGCTCCACAGATAGCCGAGGTTAGCAGAAAGATATTTGCTGCTGCTAGCTCTATTAGGAGAATAAGATTTTTTTTGCCAATTGACACTAATATCACGCTGGCACAATCATTACTCCATCCTATCCTAGACTATGCCGACTCGTGCTATCCTGATCTCACTCAGGAGCAGCTGAATAAACTTGAGCGTCTTCAAAACTTTTGTATAAGGTTCATATTTGGCTTACGTAAATATGATCACATCTCCGCTTTTCGCATGGAACTCAAGTGGCTGCCTATCAGACTACGTCGTGATTTACATATCCTTTCCCTTCTATACTCAATTCTATTCAATCCTTTTACACCTATGTATCTAAAAGAATGTTTTAAATTCCTTAGTGAGATCAATAATCACAACGTGCGTAGAGCTCATTCTCTTCATCTGGCAATCCCTGACCACACTTCTCGTTTTTATGCAAAGTCCAGGTCAAGTCAAAGTCGGTTCAGGCTATTCGTCTCTGGAATGCACTCCCGGTAGATATTCGTAAAGCACAAACCATCGCCTCCTTCAAAGATTTAGTTAAGTCTCACTACCTTTCTAAGGTTCAATAAGCTTGTCTCTTTTTTTTTATGTCATTACTGTCCTACTAGTTTTATGTATTTCATTTATTTTAGTATTTTATTTAGGTTTATATATACAAAATATCTATGTAAGTTTATTATCTGAGTTGTTGTAGATATCATCTTAGCTTTCTGCACCGCTCGCCCAAGTTTTTTTTTATTCTCTGCTCCTTAAGGTTGGCTGGAAGAGATTGCATTAGCGATAAGTCTGCCTTTGTACTCATTTCTCTTAATGTTAATTGGTTTTAATGATGTATCTTTTCTTAAATGTATGTAAATGGTGCAATAAAGTGTTCATTCATTCATTCATATTTTTCAAAAAATTCATATAATTTTGTCCCAAATGAGCTGATCGTTTATGCCATAAATTTGACAACGGTTCATTTAACATCGTAAAATTAACAACATAGTTTTGTTTTTCTTCGATTTGAAAAATTCCGTCAACCTCTTGACACTTAGCAACTACTTTTTCTTTCCGGTCTTTTATGATGCAACATCTATTGTCAAAATTTACTATGTTATCTTTTTTGATCAAATCGCTCACTAAAACCAATTAAAATTCATTGGTAAACGAGGAACATGCAAAACATTTTGCAACGAAGTCTTTAAATCTTCACTTCCTTCAGTCACTGAACTTCCTCTTCCTTCCACTGGAATCTCTTCGCCATTTACCACTTTTACCATGATTTCTTTTCTAGCTTTCTGGTAGTTAAATAAATTTTTCACATCGTTTCACGTCGATTTGAGCAACTACTGTCTACATACCATCTGTTTATGTAAGAGGTATTCTGATCTCCAGTGCTCATACATGCATTGGCATTCTTCTTATTTTTATTTTTGCACTCAGGTGCTATGTGCCCTATTTCATGGCACTTAAAACATTTCACTGGTTTTATCTTTTGAACAGTGTTTTCGGATGCCTTTCTTTTAGATGGGAGATGGGCCTGCTAGACAGTTCCGGTACTTTCTTCAGCTTGTCTGTTAGCTACCTGTAGCAATTTAGTTTATATTTGCCCCAAAGTCATTTCCTTTTCACTATTGTCTCCGCCATTATCATTTAGTTGTATTCTGATGTCAAGTCAGCCAATAAGATTGAAATTAACCACTCGCTTGAAATTTCCGCGTCTATGTCTTTGAGTTGTTGTGCTAAGGTCACTACTTTCGATATGTAGATACTTCTCCGTATTATCATCATCAAGAAGACACATAATTCACCCATAACCTGAAGGAGTGCAGAAAAGAACATGCAGTCCTGAATAATATTTTATATATATTTTACAAATAAAACACCTTCGTTTCAGACATGACTTTACAGAAGTATAGGTATATTTTGTTCGAATGTTCATGTGACATATTATAAATATCTTACAGCTAGCTCAACAAATCATCTGCTCAACAAATAATCTATTTCAGGCATTAACGGTAAAATTTTATTAAGTCATTAATTCAAATATCACCACGAATTGGCTTCAAATATATCAAAATCCATATTTAGAAAAATGTTCCCAACTTAATCATACACTTTTCATTCAGTAATCTGACTTCTAATAAATTGCAAATCTGAAGGATGTCGCGTCCTTAGGGACAAATCTATATGCGTTGAACCTTCTTGAAAATGTCATTGGAATACCCTACTCTTAAAGCAATCAATACCATGTGCTGAATACAAATAAGGCGTAATTTTCTTTGCCACTACTTTGAATTCAATTTACCATGTTCACTAATAGAAATCCTATGATGTTAAAATCAATGGATTGATAAATAGCATTATTTACCGAGCTGTTTATTAAATTAAGTAGGTGGACATCTAACAACAGATAAAGTTAATTTATTATAGAAAACCACTAGCATGACTTGGTTCAATTGTTTATTCGGTAACACAACCCAGACACACACAAATATTTCACACAGAAATTCTGTTGGTATTTGTACACGTAGCAATAGCTTTTACTTACAATTTTTAAAATAAAATCATGTTGGAGCAATGCTTGGAGCCAATGATGACTTACCTGAAAAAATAAAATTATTTTTGAATAAAAACATCACGCAATTATATTTATTTTACTTATGTAAGTAAAGTTTACAAAAACGCAGTTCGAAAAAAAAACAGTTGTATCAAGCTTATGCTTTAGAGCAGTGATTCCCAAAGTGGTCCAGGTGGACCCCAGGGGTCCACGGGAGACTTGCTGGGGGTCTACGTAGGCGTGAACAAAAAATGGGGGTCCATAAGATGTTAATGGGGGTCCACGAAAATTTATCTGCTTTTGATAGTAAAGAGCAAAAATGTAAGCATAGTTTTTATAAGGGCCTACCTACATTGTTTTAAGTACCTATCTAAGCAGATAATATTTTAATAAGGCAAGCGACTGTTACTTGTCCAAACTTGTGTATTCGATATTACGTACAATTTCGTGTACAGACTTGCAAAGCGCTATCCGCCCGACAATGCTTAATGCTTGTTCAGACATGAACTTGATCAACACTATAAATACTTGATGCCAAAGGCAACCAAACGCATTCATTTGTTTCCGGAATTTCGAAAACAAGGCGGAATTGGGAAAAAAGTTGTGAGAAAATTTATATCTGTGTTTGCTAGTGCCGGAGAAAAGTAAGTAACCTACCTTTTTTTGTTATAGTACTTAAGTATTTTGTTTACGTGTACTAGTCGGTTGATCACAACGGCCTGTATAGATAGGTAACTTAGTAACTTACAGATATTTTAATTGTCCTCTTTCGATTTGAAGACAAACACAGCACGTTTTATTCAATTGTTTTTTCACGAGAGAAGCACTGCCTCTCTAAAAAGGCCGAATAAGCAATATTGCAGAGCAATTAATTTTGTAATTTTTCTTGCAAATAACTACTAATTTTATAAAACAGTAATTTCATAATCATGTTAAATTGATTTTGAAGTAACTATTTTATCAAAACTATTCCTTTTCGGAAAGAGCGAGCGGTGCGCGGGCGACGGGAAAAGGGCGGGGCTTGAACTTCGATGCCTGTTTGTCACGTTTTAACAATGAAGCCGCAGACAAAAAATACGCAAATACACGGAGCGCGTGAACTCATTGATTTAATAAAATGTTAGTTATCGTTTTTATGGACAATTTTGGGATTTCGACGTTTATTTTTTCCTACACAAATATGATCAGTATTCGATACTGAGTACACTAATTTTTATTTATACTATTAAAAATTAGTGGTAAATTATGTACTTTAAAATTGATACCGTTTTGTAAAAACGTTTGTATTTGTCTCAGCGGTTTATTAGTTGGTCCCTTTACAAGCCGTAATTCTATTTCCGCGTGCTGACAAAGGCTGCGGTGTGATACCTATATTCAGAAAAAAACTTGGTTACTAAAACATTTTTTTTACAGGTAAGGTAACTGACACGAAACATGGCTACAGCAAAGAAAAAATGTCGACAATATAGTGTCGATTATTTGAAATATGGTTTTGTTCCATCAGAGGCAGACAAACAATTGCCCATGTGCCTATTATGCAACAAAGTTTTGAGCAATGACTCTATGAAACCATCAAAGCTCGAAGATCATCTAAAAAGGTGTCATACTGATAAAATAGGTAAAGATTTAAAATATTTTCAAACATTGAAAGAAAAATATGGAAAGAGACCCAACATGCACAGTATGTTCGCTTCAACATCTCAAAGTAACGATGATGGCTTGCGGGCATCTTACAATATCTCATTACTTATAGCAAAATCTGGAAAACCGCACACTATCGGAGAACAATTAATTTTACCCGCTGTTGAAGAGGTTTTAAAAACTGTTTTGCACAAATCTCCATTTGACGTACTAAAAAGAATTCCATTAAGTAACAATACTGTACAAAGACGCATTGATGAAATGAGCTCTGATATCGAAAGCTTTTTGTGCAATCATCTGCAAAAAACTCATTTTTCTATACAACTGGACGAGTCAACGTTACCCAGTAATGAAGCATTACTATTGGCATATGTCCGATTTATTGTTGAGGAAGAAATTCACGAAGAATTGCTATTTGCCAGAACTTTGGAGACTGACACTAAAGGCGAATCAATATTTAATGTCCTGAGTAATTTTTTTACGGAAAAATCGATCCCATTTACAAACATTATTTCAGTGGCAACAGACGGAGCTCCTGCAATGGTCGGGCGATATCGTGGGTTTATAAGTCATCTCAAAAGAATTATACCAGGACTTACAGCTATTCATTGCGTAATCCACCGACAACATCTTGTGGCAAAACATTTAAGTGACAGGTTGAACCAATCTCTTCATTTTGTAATAAAAGCTGTCAACAAAATCAGAAGCAATGCATTGAATACACGTTTATTTGCTCAATTGTGCGACGAAAATGATGAAGACTTCCAACGACTGCTCTTACATACTGAAGTACGCTGGTTGTCGAAAGGTGCATGCTTAACGAGATTTTACTCTGTTTTCGATTCCATATTAGAGTTCTTAGAAAGTAGAGATCCAGATTTAAAAGAAAACTTGATCAAATTCAAAGCAGACATTGCGTATTTGACAGATTTGTTTAAAAAATTTAATGATATTAACTTGCAGTTACAAGGGGACAGCCTGAATTTAATAAAAACAAAGGGGATAATTTCGGCTTTTCTTGGGAAATTGAAATTTATGAAGCAAAACATTAGTCGGCGCGAATTCTCTCAATTTCCAAACTTGTCGCAGGTAGAATGTATTGATGAGGATATCCATACCTACAGTCAACATTTAAGTGCCCTGCATGATGACTTCAAAACCAGGTTTGAAGATATACTGACGATGGATATACCACCATGGATAATAAATCCATTTGATGAAACGGAAGTGGCCAATGTTGTATTACAAGAGGAGCTGCTCGAGCTAAGCACTAATGAGGAGCTGAAGGTGAAATTTAGAAAAGGCTACCCAACATTTTGGCTGCAAGCAGAAATACCCGAAAAATATCCTGGACTGTGGGAAATCGCAAGGAAATTTTTAATAGCTTTTCCCTCGTCATATCTTGTCGAAAGGAGTTTTAGTGCCGTTACAAACCTCTTAACAAAAAAAAGGAGCAAATTAAACATCACAGAGCGGGGGGATTTGCGGTTATTGCTCACAAAAATAAAGCCAAACATTGATCGTTTGCTGACACTCCATCAGATACATCCTTCCCATTAATTAAAATTATGACCTGAACCTATATTACCTTAATATTTTTTTCTTGTAATTCTATTCTTTTAATAAATAAAGTGATATAAAATGTACCATTTTTCGTTTTTATTTTACATATCGAAATATAGGGACAGAACTCAGAAGTGACACAATTTTTATTTTTTGGCGACTTTAAGAATGTGGTAGAAATGTAGCAGCAGGGGGTCCACCGAAACCAGTAAAATTTTGAAAGTGGTCCACGAGAAAAATAAGTTTGGGAACTACTGCTTTAGAGCATATGACGAGAGACTGCCGTTAGACTTCTAAATTTCAGAATATCCAAACTTCCCTATAAATATTTTCATACTATTTCCATATCCATACTAATATTATAAATGCGAAAGTCTGTCTGTCTGTCTGTCTTTCTGTCTGTTACGCTTTCACGGCCAAACCACTAAACGGATTTTGATGAAATTTGGTATGAATATAGTTGAAGACCCAGGGTCAAACATAGACTACTTTTAAACGCAGGCGGAGCTGCGGGTAACAGCTAGTATCCATAAATATGAAAGTTATTATCATTTACTTCATAACAATTACTTTGTATATGGCACAGGGCTCCCACGCTCTCGAGTAAAGTGTTTTGTCTTCAAAGCCAATGGGGTACAGTCCATTAGACATGTCTAGACATATTTAGTATCTAGACAATGCACATTCTAACTACAGGACTGTGGCATGTTTCCATGGACACAACAATACAATACAAAACAAAATATCTTTATTGCACACATACAGGAACAAAAAATTTGTTTAATTATAAAAGAACTTAAACATTTGGAGCTAAATCGGTCTTATGGCTAGGCAAAATAATTATACATAGATTTAACTTGCTTTTTATGAATCAGTTGGCATATTTGGGTTTTGGTAGAGCTGACGATTCAGTGATTTTGTTACTTATTTTACCATTTATATATCTTATGTACCTACATCTTGGTAAGTACAAGAGTTCTAATTATTTCTGAAGAAATTTTATCCAGCAGATCCGCGACAGGAGTGCTATTGGAAATTACTTATATGTCCAATGAGAATCATTCGACACACAGAAGGGGGAATGCTGCTGGCGTTATGAGTACTTTTGGACCAGGTACGACACGGGGTGGTCTTATGTATGATTTTTTTTCTTTTATTACATTTTTTGTTGTAATGTAAATAATTGTAATATAAATTTTATTAAAAAAAATAAAAAAATAAATAGAAAATCATTCAACATCGAACCAAAATTATTTTACACACCGATTTTGAATGAGTCATACATTTCAAAAATAGGTCTCCAGGAAATGAAAGAATTAGGCAAAGTTTTCTATAAATATTTATGTCAAAATACATACACACTAACATAGAACCTCCTCCTTTTTTTAAATCGGTTGAAAATAAATACTGCCTTCAATCCAAACGTTTGACTACATATTTCAAGTAAATACTTAAAAGGTACTGAAATAAATGTTTAATCTTTCGCCAAGTTAGATCCCTCTGGCTATTTGGTTCTCATAAAGGTACAAAGGTCAAGTCGCATTCAAGACGCCAAAGTACTCAAACCTAAAGATGCACTCGACCTGCCCACAGGAAATTTTTCAACAAAGCCAATGGGAAATTGCCTTTAGCAGAACTTTGGAGCGACCCACTACAAAGCGGCTGGCGCCAATTTGTGTTATTGATTTCATTTCAGTTTCCTTTTGTGTCCAAAAGAGAACTCCTGATTTATTAAATTTTCTATCAAACTTATAATCTAGTTGACTAGTAGGTAATATAATTTGTTTTTCACTGGGATAAACTGTGGAATAGGGGTTTAATTCTATAACACTTAGGATTATTTTTTTTGCAATAATTCGCTACCTAATAGATTAGATCTCAGTCTTGAGCTAGATTCCATACCATAGTGGCACAGATCAGTCACAGACTATAAACAGTAAGTTTTTGCCATAGATATAGGTAACAGTATTGAACAGGTGGATTACTATCATCTCTTGTTTCCATCCGGGTGCGAGTGGGTGGGATTTGCAATATGCTGTGTAAGGCGATATCTTGCTCACTTGCTTGAATTTGAATCTCAGACTTGGATGGGGGTGTGAGATGGTAGTTAAGACACCAGTCAAGGATTGTGTTATTTGGGTTTAAATCTTTGTTCCGGGACTCCTAAGAAGGTGGTGGCTGAAAATCAGTGCTAGGCATGCCTGCATGTCTAGCGTATCACTGAACCGCCTCCTATTGAGACGTCTGTTATAAACATGTAGCTTATGCTTAAGTCCTTTGCTGTACTTACGTGATAGCTTTCTCAATAAAGATATATTCTATTCTATTCTATACCAATAAATGTACCAAAGCATTTTCAATTGTTGACGACGCACATGTGCGTGTCCGGCAGTAAATGTGTCCTTCGTTGGGAAGGTTTTTGCCGTCATTTCGTTGGACATTTTGAAAAAGACCTCTTTCATTTCCTAAGACACCTTTTATGTACTGTTTTTGCATTCTCCCCAAGGTTACCTTAGACAAAATGCAGCCGTTACGACCGCCTTAAACATATTCTTTGAATTTGTATCAAACTGTCATGTTTACCAACAAGTACAACAAAAATATTTCAAAAATGTTTCAAAGTGTGGTGCCAGAAGAAATAAATCATACACCACGATGTGATGTACCTACGTTGCGCACTGATTCGTTCACAGTTCATGAGGCTTATACGATTACTGATAAATTCTACCGTGGCAATTCGGCTTTGTTGTTGTACTTTGAGTAAACATTACAAAGATTTTTGAAAATCGGTTCATAATTGACAGAGTAATTTGTGACGGAGTGAACATACATAGAAAAAACAAAAAGTTGCAGAATTTCCTTTGTCATAACCAGCGCCGCCAAATCTAGGACCTAACGATGTACCCTAGGTTCCGAAGCGTAAGCTGACGACGCAACTAAGAATTCACGCTAGGATGAAGAAGTCGTAAAACTTCCTCCGTTTTTGAAATCGGTTAAAAGTTACATTATGATGATTTGTTGACATGAAGCAATTCTTTTAAAACCATTTATTCGTATGAAGCAATACATAAACGAAACAGTGGCAAAAAAATATTAGTGTGTAGTCTTCTGGGCCCCGAACCACGAGACTGCATCAGGTGTTAACTTGTGCTGCTCATTTGGGGCCCCCAAATCCAAATCCAAATCCAGATTGCGCAAATTGCAAAACAAGTATTTACCAAAACCATACTATGACCACGAGGGCTATTTTTTGAGAATGCAAAACCTGGATTTTTTCGAAGTTTGAAATGCCATTAGTTAAAATGTTGGAAGCTTCATTAGTTTCGCTTGGAAATGGTTTTCCGAGGAAAGCGCATGTGGAGCCACTGATAACAAGAAATTATAAGATTTCAATTTTTATGTCAGACCAATACCTAAAAAAAAAAATAAGCCTCTTTGCGGCACCAAACACAAGACAAGCCGAAACGTATTTCACTGTAAAAATAAAATCACCAATTTTCCTGGCTACCGAATGGCAGTAAAAAAACCATCCCTAGGGATAGCCCGGATCCTGTTTTACTGTTTATACTGATAAATCCGCGAAGATTTCTATTTTTAACCTCTTTTTTTGAACAAACAACGATACCCACGGGATCTTGGAGGTAAACCACGGCACGGTTAAAATTTATGGCATTTAAAACATGTCTGGCTTTTTAACGACTATAGAGAATAGATAGACGAAAATTCCAAAAGCTTCATTTGTTCCGCTGTTTCATTGGGCTTCTCGTATTGTATGTCAAATTGGAATTATATTTGGACGGACCGAAGTAAGCCAAAACACCGTGTATCACGTATGAAAGTTGGCGCTTCGTTCTCCCGTCATCTTCTGCAACGTTTTATTACGTTCCGAGCACAAATAATTACCTAAATAATGTAGATACTCGATTTGATCAAATCAGTTTAACAGGACGCACTGTTAGGAAGTCTAGACTCGGAATCCTCTGTTCTCTACGATATCAGTTTTCAATCGCTAAATAAGGATGTTGCCGGAAAATACGTGAAGAAGAAATTCTCAATTGAAAGGAAAAAAATTGTGGGCGAGCTTCAAAACAACCTGCTGAGATTGCAACCTAGAAAACTGAGTGGGTAGAAAACAAGTGAAAATATCAATATGGTTTCGATTATTCTATCATCCATCAACACCTCTGGTGACGGTAAAATGCGATAACGTTTCAATTTGAAACAACATCAGTCTAAATTCGCACACTCAAAACATTCGAAATGCGTAGGAAGTACGTAAATATATTTAAAGACTGTAGCCAAAGCAAACACTGGTTATATTTACTGACACATTATGATAATAACAGTTATAAACAACAGAATACCACATAATGCGAACATTACCAATACAATGTTGTTATCGGAACGGCTCGAAGCGAATTTTCTTGACACAATTGTTTAGGACGTTTTTAATATTTTAAATTTTATTTCTTACAAAAGTTTTAACACAAATGTTGTTATGGTTCTAAGACTTCCAAAAACGAAACTTAAATTTCTGTTTGCATTTTATGGTTCGTTTGTTTTTTAAGGTTTCTGTATGTCACTAATCTTAACGCTTTTACGGTTGCTTTGCTTACTTCTTGTACTGGTATGTCCTCAAGCCAAAGTACTTTGAATTCATATTTTTAGTAACGTCACTGTTAAGTTATCATGATGATGACTGTTTAGTTATAAGTATCTTTTTGGGAATTTTACTATTATATAAGTAATCTTCACATTGATTTCTAACTTAAATAATGCTGACAATTCCATCTTAAAATACAAAAAAGGCCTTTTCAAAAAACAAACGAATACTTTTTCTTCTAAAATTATTGTAATATCACGAAATAATATAATATATTTTCTTCGGCCAATATCAATTTCATTTTCAAAGTATTATAAACCCTGCCCAGTGGGCATAAGATCTAACCTTGCTTGTTTTTAAATAAGGCAGAGTCCCAAGGGATAACGGGGTGGTGTAAATCTGAAAAAAGTATGGCCGGCAGAAAATGAGTTGGCTTTAGGCTGGATAGTGATAATAAGGGACGCACACTTGTGGATTTTTTGTTATGTGTTACTTAATATTGATGGTTATTGAAATCAGCTGGAAAATGGGAAAGTTAGGCGTTTAAGCCTGAAATATTATTAGGGTTCAATACTTTCGATATTATTATTTTCCTTCTGAACAATTGGTTGAACATATTATATTATCCTGGACAGAATGACAGAGTTCATAAGATAGTAAAATATTTATAGTATTAGTAAGATATTCTTCTTTTTCATGGCATGTCGATGTCCTTCCAACGATCCAGATACACACTTCCCGAAATTTGACAATCTATAGCAATTCAAAGAATTTTTTTATTTTGATTTTTTATTTTTGCATTAATATTTTTTTTTATTCAAATCTGTTGTAAACTAATTTTGTTTTTGAAATAATTAGTACTTCATTGAAAAGTGTTCTGCAAGTAACACAATCTCTTCTTCAAGCCCCGAGAGCAGGTGTTGTGCAGGGCACAGGGGGCAGGGCAACAGATTGACTTGTGTAAATGATATTGGGTACACATATTATTAAATACTTATTCTTCTTTTCAACTAAATAAAGCCATGGCCAACACCTATTTTGCACTTCTAAATTCATATCGTGTGAGTTGCAAGGTACTTGTACGCCTTGGTGTCACTGATTTTCGGCTTCTACCGTGGTTTTCTACTGGCGCAAAAGTTTGCAGCCAAGACATTCCGAAGTACGGAAACTTCACTTTCTTATCGGATAATTCAAGCCAGCATTAATCCTAAAACAGGCAGGGTTGAAAAAGGTCACAGACCGCTTCTAACCGGTAATTTTGGAAATCATTGGGAGAGACCTATGTTCATAGTTCGGAGGACAGCACAGCTTGGAGACTCATATATGGTCACGATCCTCAGCAGTGAGGGACCGATGATGAAGAAGAAGATGTCCAGCAGTGGACTGCGCCTAATGATGATGAAGATGATGATTACCCTAAACTAGAAAAACTACTTGTACAAAACGCTTATCGCGGGTTTTTAAGCTATGATCTCCAAAAAACATCAGTATACCACAGAAGTATTAGCACTAAGAATGAATGAATGAATTTTATTGCACCATTTACATAGAGTAGACAATTTAAAACAGTTTGTATTTAAAGCAAAAATAAATGAAAAATGAAGAGAAATGAGAAAGAAACGAAGTGTAAAACGAATGAATGAACACTTTATTGTACCTGTTAGGACATAGAGTAGACAAGTTAATACAAAGCAGTTTGTATTTTGAGAAAAAATTAATGAAAAAAAGAAGAGCAATGAAAAAGAATTGTAGTATAAAATGAATGAATAAACACTTTTTTTGCACCATTTACATAGAATAGACCAGTTAAAACAGTTTGTATTTTAAGCAAAAATAAATGAAGAAAAAAAAAGAGAGAAATAGAAGCTTACAAAAATCTCATCAAGATTAGTCGAATGCAAAATCGATATAAAAAGATGCAAGTTTCGTAGATGAAAGTAGTAATACTCGTATATAAATGGAGGATTGTGTTGGCGCAATCTGCTTTTGTACGGTCTGTGTAAAAAGAACTTATTTATTTACTTGTTTTAACACCTGTTGTTTGATTGGTAGAAAAAGCCCACGGTTTCAAGTCTATTATTTTGCATTCTTTGTCATCATCATCATCTTAGCGCCTTCCCGGTTGCATCCTCAGCTATCTGCTTCGGAGCCCAGGGTCCGCTTTCCTACTTTTGCGTCTCCACTTCGCCCGGTCTTCGGCATCCCCGACAATTAGTCCGTTAGCACGCATATCCTGCTCTGCTACGTCAAGCCAGCTCTTCTAGCTATTTTACATTCTTTGTAATATAGTTTAAAAATATGTATTACATTTATTTGGCTGTATCTTTAAGCTCTTTTGAGTTCTCTAGGATGGTGTGTACTATGTTTGCGAGTATAGGTCGTATCACATAAAAATATCGCTAGGAGTGGCGCTAGTGTTTTTATCCATTCGGATTTTACCTTGAAAAATATATTATTATGTAGTTACACTAATTCTTTACTACTAAACTCTAAACGCTATTTTACGTGAAACAGTCTATATGTAACTAGTTTATTGAACAGAATAAACATTGATACTACAAAAGGCCCACTTATATATAGATACTAGCTTTTCCCGCAGCTCCACCTACGTCAAAAAGTAGCCTATGTTTGACCCCGGGTCTTTAATTATATTCATACCAAATTTCATCAAATTCTATTCAGCGTTTTGGCCGTGAAAGCTAACAGACGGACAGACTTTCGCATTTATAATATTAGTATGGATACTACCATTAACCAATAATTATTTCAATGATTCGAACATAGTGTGATTTTTTTTGACGTGTAATCATTCCTCTTTTTTGTTCCCACCCTTCAGTTTTGTTCTAGGCAGCAACTGGACTCTCACTGCTCAAAATAGAGAGAATTGGCTGATGGAGAGGACTGAAGGAAGCCTTACAACTGATAGGTAAAGGCCGAAAAGATAAATCAAAAATTCAATCAGACGTAAAAAAAAAACTCAACCAGTAATCCAGCACAAGATTAATGATGATCAAACAATAATTAATCAAAGCAAAGGTGAACATATAACTGACGTGCCAATATCCATTATGGTTCAATCCAAATCCATTTTTGCTGACCTATGAAGCAAATTACTAGGATGCAGAGAACCGACTTACAGGTTATATTTGCTCAGGGTTAGCAAATAGAAATTCTAACCTCACATACTAGTTTTTCTCCATTCTAATTTGTAAAAATATTTTCATGTAAAATGTTGCCAAAACGAGACTAGAATCAAGTGTATTTCGGAAATAAATCACGGAATCAGCTCGTAGTGTTACAAAGTTATCAGTTCTCGTATAAATATATAGTCCTCCTCAGTCCTCATCGATTTTGATGTCGGCGACGCAATGACTTTAAAAACTGACCATGTAACATTATTTTAGCAGTCTGAGCGTATTGTTAAAAGATTAGCTCTCCATGAGATCTAATTTTGACAATGCAAGCCATTTATCTTTTGTTTTTGGTAACATCTCACATGAAAACGTTTTTCTTCGTTTATAACTTTAATTGTTCTACTAGTAAAACATACTTTCATAGGTAAATAGAAAATTTGTGCGATGTAACAAGTTATTTTTAGCATGAAAATAAGGCTTAGTGCCGAAATCATGTTTCTGACCAAATAAACCCTCCCGAACAATGACCACGCGAACATATTTCATGAGCCGTATGGTCAAACTGTCTAGATAAAATATTTTCATGTTGTTATCAAAGGAAAACAAGAGCCGAAAAGCTTGGTTAGCCGCGTTCACCACGACATTTTTTTTTGGAGAAATCTGTGTTTTTTATTATTTGTATCTGGCAACCCTGTATTTACTGCAAGTGCATCTTTTGTAGACAATCTCCGGTCGAGTGCTATTTTCCTGACGGTACCGTAACGAGAAACTTAAGGGGATGGAAATGAATTGGAAATATTGAACCGGGACCCGACGGGTGTTCATAGAGGCAGTAATTTTATTAAATCTGTATTAAAATGGATGTAATTAATGTTGTGAGTTTTGACAATTTTATTTAATTTGGTCAAGCAAAAGTTGAAACCGCCTAGACAGGTAATTTAACAACACATAGGGGCAATATAGGGGCTTGCAAAAAGGGCATGAAAATATGTCTCAAGGATCGGCAACGTCGTTGTGATATTTTCGGTGTTTCAGAGGGAATAATTTGAATTAAAGAAAATGCAATAATTTACCTTTTCTGGTTGCTGAAGTATTTATTAACTCTTAACAGACATCCATACTTCCATATCCATACTAATCCTCCATACATATTATAAATGTGAAAGTCTGTCTGACTGTCTGTCTGTTACGCTTTCACGGCCTAACCGCTGAACGGATTTTTATGAAATTTGGCATGAATATAGTTGAAGACCCGGGGTCAAACATAGGCTACTTTTTGACGCAGGTGGAGCTGTGGGAAAAAGCTAGTAGTAAAACAAACTTAGTAAGGTGAAAACACTAATATTTACTTTTTAACCAGTCGACTAGAAATAGAATAACCTTGTCTGCTGACGTATGCGGTGTATGGATAATGCAAAAAATATAAAAAGTGCAGAATTACCTATCTGTAGAAAAAACCCCTAAAATCAGTTCATTGAGGCACGGAGGTTAAGCTGTTAGTACTAGTTTGCATCAGGTAGTTGTTGAAAAACTGCGTGTATACCAAAATGTGCGCGATAAATTTATTTATTTAAACTTTATTGTACAAATACAATTGTAAAGCACAATAGGTGGACTTAATGCTAAAAGCATTATCTAACTAGGTATTTACATTATTTAAATGAAACAAATATTGCACTGACCATTTTAAGTTAGTATTTGCAACTGCGACGTGACAAGAGAACTCGATACTATGTTCGAACCAACATCAAATATGGCAGGGTCGCCATGTAACGTTGGGTGTTGCGGATAGGATATTGATACACCGAATGCTGTGACAATACTGATTTATTTATTATTGATCATAGTATATATCTAGTATATCTTACCACTACACAGTCAACCTTTGGATCAAGCAGAAAAATTTGACTATGTAAGTACCTAACCGTGTGGTTTCCTATACAAAAGAATTTTGTACGTATTTTCTAGCATATCTAATGAAAAGAAAAGAAAATAACCATTTTGGTTTACTTGTAGAATTCCATAAATTATAAGGAAAGGCGGGTTGACTTTCGGCAGGCAGGCTATAAAAATATTCCGAATCCAGGAAGCAAATGAATGAAAATGTGACAAGAAGGAAAATAAGTTATCATCTGTTAGATACCTATGTGTTTACCCGTTTGCTTGGAAATTTAATGGGAGGTCAAATCTATGTATGTATGCGCTTTGGAAGTGGTACATAATAAACTTAGTATAAGTAAATTGACGTCAAAAAAAGATATTTATATCCGATATTGAAAATAAACAATTTCATTTCATATTGTCTCGTAGGTAAATACGTTGACTATGATGTGAGGTAATTCTATATACTCCATATTCCGTGAGATAGGTACGCGAAAGCTACCTACGCAACCATATAGTCCTGATAAGCGGTGATTGATAGAGTTAGACTTTATCCTTTGAAACTATACTACCTTTGTCACAAAATGTTTCTCTTTCTAGTACCAACAGGGCGTCAATTCTCTTATTACATAGTGCACAATTGAATCGTAATTGAATTACAATGACCACTTTTGACATTTCTGGTATTCTGTTACTAATTTTAAGACCAATCTTTTCCATTGGCACGCCATTCAACTGCAACTGGTAAATTTTGCTAATCAAAAAATCATCAAAATCATCAATTCTTTCAATAATCTGTTCTCTGTTATTTATTTTATTTACATTTTTTCTACTATTGCCTTTCAAATACGTTTTAGTAGCAATTCAATATAGATTCAAAACTGTGTTAGTAGAATACTAATATTGAGCATATCAAAAATGAATCGTAATTGAGTCGTGATTGAATATCAGTTGCATGGTCTTTGCAAGTTTATTAGCGGAATTGACCCCCAATATCAAACTTTTGAGATACAACCGCACTCTTAAAATAATGGAGAAAAAAAATGTTGCAGAAACTGATGTCAAAGACCAGCTCATTATTTTTGTGCTCATACATTTTACAGGGTTCCTTATGATACTCAGATGACATGAAAAACATCACAAGCAAACGTTGGATGAGGCCGCTTCCAACCGGTCATTTTGGAAATCATTGGAGAGGCCTATGTTCAGAAGTGGACTGACTGCGGCCGAAATGATGATGATCCCTAATAATGGCTGAACACACAGTCAAATTGAAGCACTCAAGGTGGTGTGCATGAAGCCATCTTATAGGGGTCTTATGCTTGAATGCCGACGGCTGAAACTTGGCAAGCAGTTTAAAACCGGTTATACCAAAATTCCCACAAGGTTGGGACGAGCGAAACTTCCGGCTTTAGCCAGTAGATCATAAAAGCAGAATAAAATAAAAACGTTTTTAAATCGTCAAGATAAAATAACCTCTTGTAGATTTTCCTTCAATTTCCGCTTGCGGCAAATAACATGACAACTGAGGCGTATGCAGATTACGGAAAACAGTCCATTAAATTGCTAGAATGAGGAAAAAATCTCTCACAATTGGTTTTTAATCCTGATAAAAATGACATCATGGTAGTATGAATGTATTTAGATATGTTTTTGAGGCTTTAGTCACAGAAAGGAATTACTACGTATAGAGTAATTCGAACTCTTGTAAGAGAGTAAGGCAAAAACTAGTATCCTAACCCATTGTAGTTACTATTGGCCAGTCTTCTTCTACACCGATAGAAGTATTAATTTGGTGTGCTTTAAAAACATCAAAAATGCCTGCCTATGCATTTCTTATATGCAAATATTTCACTATTTCACAAAATATATGTTAGGATCACTTTTCACACAACCAAAACATCCACAAGTCGAAAAAGTGGCGCAGTATCCTATTCGCCAATTTAGATCTATTGTCTCATAAATTTTCTGAAAATTGATACTCAAAAATATTTTTTTAAAAGTGTCTTGTCTATTTTATCAACAATTCATTTATGCACACTAATAACTAATGCATGTGAAACATTTTTACTTAATAAGTTTACACAGATGTCATCGGGGGGCACGGCAGTGCCTCCGCCAAGTCGAGCGCGAAGTAAACACTGCCGTACCATCCTTTACTGGAACCATTTCGCCGCATTTTCAGGCCCCTATTTGAGAACCTCTGGATAAGACCAGAACGCAGAAATTTTCGTCATCCAGTAAGCTATAATCTATATAAAATCCAAAATTTCAAGTCTGTAGGTCATTTAGTTCCGAAGTTAAGCGAAAGCAAAGTTTCGCATTTATGACACTCACTCACTCATGATCATCAGAATAGAACTAAGTAGTACTTCCCATAAACTCAGAGAGCTGAAATTTGGTAAAGAGTTAGGGTTTAATGGCCACATAAAGGGAAAACTATAAAAACTAAAATATTCAACTTGGTGGGCCGCTTCTTTTGATGTCAAAAATCGAAGGCCGAAGTATCTGATGAGGAACCCTCAGCTAGTCTCAGCTATATTAGACATATGGTAATGCCCCCTTCTACTATTGGTACATAAAAAAATCGACTGTCATTGCAAATATCCAGCGTAGTGGGACACATCTTCTAATTTAATCTAGCCTATAGCGTCCCACTGCTGGGCGAATGCCTCCCCTTCTGCTTTTAATACGCATATAAATAAAATTTAAGAAAAACTCTGGATAAGACTAGACTGGCTTTTATACTTATACTTACAAGTTTACAAGAAGAAATAGTCGAACAATTAACTTTGAAGTGTCTATGATATCTAATGTAACTTTAGCCTACATAAATCTTTGTTTATGCGAAGTGTTTGATACTTCTGATGTAGAAGATGGTTGGTTTGTAAAAAAACCTATTTTAGTGCTTGGGGATCTACTGCAATATCCACCCTTTAGAGAAATGTCGCCATTTGAAAAACTAACCCCTTCAGAAATTAATAAACTTATAGCTCCTTAAGTATTCCAAACATATGGACTGAACTTTTTAGTTACGACGAACTTACGTTGAATATGAGACAGCTGGATGATTCTACGTTTGTAGAAATGTTAAAAAGAATCAGAGTAGGAGCGACAACTCAATCAGACAGAGATATACTGTCTAACCGATTGATACCTCTGCTCTCGCATTCCAATGAAGGAAGGATAATGGAAATTGCACAATGTTTGAGGGACTTACCAGAAGATACTGTTTGTTTACTACCGACTAGAAATATGTGTATGCAGTTAAATAATGCTATGTTCAAAGCGATTACACCCCGAGATAAAGTTACTTGCTAAAGATTTCTTGGATTGTTAAAAATGTATGATAACGAAAGCCCGGGCGTGTTTACAAAAATATGAAGATAATGCGTCGATGACTGCTGGACTGGAAGAAACTATAATCATTAAAGAGAGAGCTAAAGTAATGCTTAGGAGAAACATTGATGTTAGTTTAGGTTTAGTGAATGGGTCGACAGGCGTTATACAAAAAGTGAGGTGGGACCCGGAAGACCAAACAAAGCCTAAACAATTGGTAGTAAAATTCGCTAATAATTTGATTCACGAATTATTGCCTATTAAGTCAAAATTTGAGCTCATACCCCGGGCATACGTGTACAGAGAACAACTCCCAATCTGCGTGGCGTATGCCCTAACAATTCATAAGAGCCAAGGTCTAAGTCTAAAAAATGCCCTCATGGACATTGGCACCTCCATATTCTCTTCTGGCCAAGCCTACGTGGCGCTTTCACGAGTAACCAATCTTCATGGGGTGCACCTCATAAATGTTGACTTCAAGAGTATAAAAGCTCAAGCTTCAGCGATCACCGAATACAACCGGCTTAGGCGTAAATACCGCGCCGATCTTTCAGAAATTAAACCGTCTAAACCGTCTAAAAGAATAAATAATGAACGTGAATGGGCAATACGAAAAACTGTTGCTACTGTACAAGAATCAGAACCGGAAAAAAGAAAAGAAAGATTTGTAATAATAAAAAAACTACTCCTAAAAAGAAAAAAACTGTGTCAAATAAGAAAATCGAATAAAATAAATCAATATCAACGGCCAAGTCACACAACATTAACTATAATAATAAAGAAATCGCAGTAAGGAACCTTAGACTTGGCACGACTTGGTCTGTTATTGGTGGGATTGTTTTTACAAAAGGTTAGAGAAAAATAAGTAGTATTCTATGATCAATCCATACTTATTTAAACTTGGCTATTTTTATTAAAATAAGTCCAAAGCGCAGTATCTGTTAAAAATAAATTTAAAAAGCCCTAAACCCTAGCTTTTTAAAATGTTTCACTACAGACACCTCTGTTTCGCATTTAACATTAAAACATTTTATTTGTGAAGCTGGCCTTGATACGCCATTTATTTAACGACAGTAAAAGGGTATGGATTAAAGTATTTTCATAGATCCATTATAACAGTATTGATAAAATCTGGTTTAAAATGATAAAGGTCACACGCGAGTCCGATGTTCTAAAGGGAAATTAAACTTTATAAATGATCTATGAACCAACTTAAAGAATAGCCAAATCACTACCCCCAGTTAATCTATATCAAATAGGTACATATAATTTTAGTTATCGAATAAAACTTAATTTACAACAATTTGGTGAAAAAAATAATCGAATAGCTCTATGCGGCTAGTCTCCGCCTTTGACGAAAACCGGGAAGAAAAGTCTTCCGAAGTAAGAAAATTGGATTTTCTTATGATATTGATTATGTCAATGATAATAATGATCTAACAATACAATAATAATTATTTAATTCGAGATATTATTCCTACAACTATGATACTAGTCCGATTAATTTTGAAGTGGTAGATAATGTATCTCTATCAATATTGTATTGTTAGAGTACTGTTGATGGGCAACTTATTTCTCTTTAGAATAGAATAGAAACTTTATTTATGAGACATAGGTAAGTACATCATAATGCAGATCGAACAAAGTAAAAGACACAATCGCTATGCTTTGTCTTTTCAGACTTACAAATATTATTATCAATTAATTACAGTTATAAAAACGTCATAAATTTAATAATTTTCATAGGCACCAGACATCTAATCATTGTCACTTATATAGTGGTAAAATTGGTAGTACTGGTTTCGTTAAAGTAGTGTACTTTGCTATTTCCATTCGGACGCGTACGTACACGCGTCAATGTGTGTATTTAATCGTAGGGTTGGTTATTATTTTATCCTATCTGCGGTACAGTCTTCGTAGCAGCGGCCGGGCGGCTGAAGCGACATCCTTGCATTATTTTGCTGTCGATTTTTACTCGAAATCTGCGCGATGAGGTGCGGTATCTGTTTCATGTCATGTCTGTTCATGTCCATAAGAGCGCCACTAACTCTTAACCTAGGCTGTGTCACTCTGATACAGTAATTTCGATGACTCTTTTACACTAAAATTTTTAACCAGTTTGACGTCTGAGGTTTTCTATGGACCTGTTGGTACCGGAAAATTTTACATGATCAATTTAATGGTCGTCGTAAAAAGGTACTAAAACACACCATACATAAACCACACCCAAGGTCGGAATGTTTTATTTTATAATCCACTCTTGTACGTAGAGTTTTTAGGGAAATGTTTTTATTTTAACCTTGAATTCTATAGTAATATGAGTCGTGAATTATTAAATCCTTACAAATAGAGTAAATAGATGCAGAGGAAGATCAAAAGAGAGATGGTTGGATTATGCCAAGGAAAACAGGATAATGTGCGCATTTGATCGGAATATTGGGCAAAGAAAGCGACGGATGATAGAAGATTTCAGGTAACTGAAATGAGAATGTCGAGGTAAATGGAGTGACAAGACTATAAAAAATAAGAAATGAGTATGTAAGATGAAGAATGAAAGTAGCACCTATGAATAAAAAGCTAGAAAGTTATAGATTGGGGTGGAACGGACTTGTTGTGAGAAGAGAGAAGTTATAACACGCAGAAATATTAAATTTGAAGGTTGCGAGAGCAAGGAATAGAGAAATACCATAAAAGTGACGGCTGGACTGTATCAGGGAGAATACGAGTAGAAAAATGTGGAAAGCACTGACATAACTGTGCCGACCTCAAATAACAAAGTGGAATAAGGTAAAGGAGAAGAAGATGATAAAGTGGAATAATGTATAGGAGTAAAAGAAGATTTAAATGGAATTAAATAATTTAATACGGTTTATCAAATTAAGCTGTTTTCGCGAATATTATTTTTAAGTAGTCAGAAAGATTGAAAGATTATTTCTGACTTTACATAAAAGCAAATATACAAGTTTTAAATAAATAATTGGTATACGGGGCATTGTTGAGACATATTATTTATTAGGTACATAATAGAACCCCGTTTAAATCAGAATTTCAAATAACAATTATTCTATTCGAGTACAATGAAGTAACTAGGTAAAAACGAAAAAATGCTCTTGGACCTCTCAGATAAAATAAGGAACTCATAAAGAAGGAATTCAAGATATTCTAGATTTTTAAAAACTTATGTAACACGATTTTGTAGACGTTACGCAATTAAAACTCATTAAGTACCTACTTAATTTTCTCTCTTTACATTTGTCTTGAGAAATTCTTGGGTAAACAAGAATCATATTATAATTCCATGTATTCAGTAAGTTTATTTATGACGACTGTTTTAGGGTTCTCTACAAAGATTGTGAAGTGAATCTTCGCTGTCCATCTGTATAATGTGTACCTCTATCATTGCATCAAATTATGACAATTAGACAAAATTCGTAATTAACTATAACCAAACGACGACTGCCAGGGCTATTTCTGAGAATGCAAAACCAACGAATGATTTTCGTTTGATTTCAATTGATTTTCATTCGACATAATCGGTGACTTGAACGATTCTCAATCATCTCACTTTTTTTATATACCTATCAAACACAGCTCTCGTGGTCATGGTTTGGTTTTAGTAAATTAGGTTAATGTCATTTAGCGGAATTGCTCCCCTGATAAAGTTGCAACAAAGAAATCGCTAGGATAAACGAGAAAACAGGCGTTAAGACATACATTAGCTACTATACTCGTACTTAAATATATCACGTCAATAACTCCGTTGCCGACAAAACGTAATAACATCAAAATATCATTGGAACAAATGCAAAATAAACATATTAAAGCCAAGGAAATATCGGATTCATTCCTCGAAAAAGCAATTTCTCGTCCAAATCACCCCATTCACTCGGTCTGGGTTTAAATAATGCTTATTCAGGATCCTTTGATCCGCAGAAAACATTCCTTCTTATATTCACTGGAAATAATTATGATGTTTCTATTCATTAGCTGGTAGTGGAAGTTTAATATTATGGTGATGAGGAAGAAGTATTTTTCGTCTTAGTGCTTTTCTGGTTACATTAGCTGTTTGTTTTTGGGCACATAGCTCGTACCCCTGCTTTTGATTATAAGCCCATTTGCTGCGGGTTGCTGACGTTTCGGCTTTTTTTCGTTAACTTTGTCCGAATCGTCATTTTCAATTTTCTTATTATTTTCACTGACGATTCGGCCACCGTCAAATTATAGAAAGTTAGATAGATATTTCTAACGATAGTTAGCTTAATTGCACAAAACCCTCCTCAACCCTGAATATATAAAAAAAAAAATATTTGGTTACAAGCCTTTTAACATATATTTGACCTACTGTACAGCATAACTTGAAGATGGAAACAAAAATGTTCAAAAAGCTCGAAGTAGTGAATCGATTCACAAAACTTGTTCCATATATCATTACATCAGTCATTTACTATCTGTTTCCCGCAGCTCCGCCTGCGTCAAGAAGTAACCTATATTTGACCCCGGTATTCAACAATATTCAGACCAAATTTCATCAAAATCCTTTCAGCTGTTTGGCTGTGAAAGCGTAACAGACATACTTTCGCACTCATAATATTAGTATGGATATGCCTCCCATACAACTATTCTGGTCGCAGTGTAGAATCTGTTACCAGTATAGTAATATTAATAGGTGACAGTTTCTACACTGCAACCTACAGACTTACCTTTTTGGGAGCAGCCTTAACAGGTTTTGGAGGGTAAGCTGAAGTATACAAAATAGTATGGATTGGCGCCTCTGTAGGTATTCCGAGTGACGTCATCTCCGATACATTTCACTCTAATCACTCATGAAATCACTCCACTGAGCTATGAGTAAACACTTTTTAACACTATCTTCACTAAGCTATGACTACCTATTAGATAAATTCAAAACAAACCTAATTTATTTATTTAATGATTTCACATATCAGTCATACACGGGATGTGACACAGAAAAGAATATTCAGTAGGTAGGTACATCGATACTGCATATTATTCAAGAAATTTATTTCATTAAAATCAGAAGAGCTGTCGCATAGAAGGGTAATGGACAACGTTCAAAAATAACAATAAATGAAACGTGCATATATATATTTTTTTTTATTAAAATAGTCTTATTTTTTTTGGATCATTTACTGTAGAAATTATTTTATTTAGAAAATTCAAAATGATACTAGGTTTCGATACATTCTGTTCAAATATACGTTTCTGCTTCATTTAAGATTTTATTTCATTAGAAAAATTGAATATTGTATCAATTTGCTCCTCAAACAAAACTATTGTAAATACATCATCATGTTTAAAAACAACAGATTCTGGGTATGCAATTTAGTATAGTAGGACAAACTAGAAATACAGACAGTGTTTGGAAATTAAATTATTATTTTAATCTTTCAACAAGTAACTTATTGACAAATTAAAATGCAATCCAAATTATATTTATTTGCATTAAAACATTTAATATACATGTATATTATTTCTGTCATTAGTCAAACTTTATATACGAAACTCATATACTGCACGAATACGTACAACTCGCAGTGTCAACCTATTTATCTACAATTTAACGGAAATTTTATTATATACCAATGTATACAAACAATATCATAATTGATAGTACCGATGTAAGTAGGTATCGATTATACTTTAGAGCTTTTAATAATAACACATAGTCATGAATCAAAATTTACTGAAAAGGAAATCTAAATATAGAACAAAATATTTAAACAAAACGAACATTTACACTTTTGACACAAAAAGTCGGGCACGAAAAAAGTCAAATTTGTTTAAATTTGAACTCGGAACGATTCGAATGTCAAATTGCGCGGGCGCCGCGATGTAAACTGACAAAATAAATATGTACGAGAAGTGCACAGTAACCTCGTAAGGGGAACGTTCTATATTTATAAAACGATAACATTTGATGCAAAATGATTTATGTGATAATTTTATTACATTCTCTGGATTATTTTTAAATCTAAGAGTAATCATACATTACATTACACGTGTAGATAGCATGTTCAAGAGTTTTTGGGTTAGGTTTCGGAAGGTGCAGGACAAAACATTATTTTCCAAAGGATTTCTACACGCTGAATCGATATCCCTGCGCAAGCCACTCAAAAGCCCATGGTGTATACACTGTACAGACCAATGATCAAAGCTCTCTTTCTTCGTTACTTCGAGAATTTTCATGTGGAATATAAACTTCTGAATGTTCATTTCATCAAACAATTGTTTCACAAGTAAATAGGGTACTTAACTTAAATAGAAAATTCAAATTAAATTTTCAGTAAATTGTTTAGTAGATTGTTGGGTACCTATTTTCATAATCTAATTACGTTTATTAAAGCCGCTATAATTCAATTTTGACAACAATATTCACATCAAAAGCACGAGATTCAAAAATAAATTTGTGGAAGAGCTAATAGGTAAAATGTAAAATCATAGTTAAAATGAATACGACGAAAAAAATGCGTAATAAATTATATTATTCTCCTAGTGGGCTATTAAGTATTATCCCAAATTGCATGAAAATCACACAAACGATGCAAAATCTCGAGCAAAAAATCTACTTTTAGAAAGAAAGTCATAGAGGGGGTAGATATAAATTTGTCACTTCTAATGTTCAACCACGCAGTAATAAATATAAATAAAACAAACACATACATCCACTCATAAATTCGGAATTTTGGAATGGAGCAGCTCCAAATGTAATTAGTACGATTCAAGGAGTAGGTAACCACATAAGTAAGAGGATTCTACATACCGTTTATATGTGAGTGTATACCTAGACCAACTTTCCCCTTCGCGTGTTAAGGCGCTACCGCGAGATGTTATGTACCTAGGATCGGGCGTAATTTCCCCCCGCAAGCAGCCGCCTTGCCGCGCCCCGGCTCGCCGCGATCGCGGCAACTCGCCACTAGCGCGCACCGCCAGACATTCATACTCGAGAGCGGAGCTTAGAATGCAATAGAGGCGATATCCACATTGAAATAAATATTTTTCTCATTTTTACTCAATACTCGTATTGATAACAGCAGCAGGTAGACGCTTGAAATGTTCACAGAATATTTAGTTAAATATTCATTTGAAAATCCATACTTCCATACTAATATTAAAAGTGCGAAAGTCTGTCTATTTATCTGTTACGCGTTCACGGCCAAACTGCTGAACGGATTTTGATGAAATTTGATATGAATATAGTTGAAGACCCGGAGTCAAACAAAGGCTACTTTTTCTTTTTTTACTTGAAACTGACCTTGATTTTGGTGTTGGTTACTACAATGGAGCGACTGCTGTGTGACCTTGCGGTCGTTACTCAAAAACCAGATCAACAGAAACATGACTCGATGTGTCTAAAAGTGTCAGGCTGCCTAAAGGCTTCTGACACAGCCTAATGATTGTTACCTATCGACACCAACCTGCCTTTCAAAGCACGGAGGAGGTCGAAATAGAATATGCCAATAATGGTGACCAACCTAATACGGGTCGCAAGTCGCCTCTCGCCATCGTCGTTTGACACACTCATTATCTACTCGCACTTCGGATACGCGCGCTGCACTCAGTTCTCGAGCTACTTGTTATATCTGCTAAAGGACATTTTGTAGGTGTGCTTTAAGTTTAATTTTTCTATTATTGCCATTATCTTGTTTTATGTTTGTTATCGCAAAACTCAGTCATTTCTGAAACGATTTAATTTTTTTTTTGTTTGATAGGATATTCTTTCAATCAAGTCCCATAAAATTTTTATTAAAATTGGTTCAGTAGTTTTATTGTGTACCTCTGTGGTCCAGTGGTTAAGGCGTCAGCCTTTGACCCAGAGGTTGCGGTTTCGATTCCCACGGGAAGCACACTTTATTCAGTTGTTTCCAGTTTGGTTAGGACATTGCAGGCTTTAATCACCTGATTGTCTGAAAATAAAGATGATTCCGTGCTTCGGAAAGCACGCTAAGCCGTTGGTCCCAGCTGACATCTGGTGGTCGTTAAAGGAACCACGTCAGAGGCCGAGAGTCGGTTCCGCACAACTCTGAAACCAGGGTGTACATGGTCTATTGATAATGTAACCTACTCGAAATGATGATTGTGACCAATATGACTGGAAAATAAAAGAATGATAATGAAGTCATCCAAATAAACGAAACTCAACATGTTTTATCTTTTATATTTCATTTAAAGTACTTTGCTTGTCTTAAAATTGTTATCTAAGGCCAATCGACCCCATATACCTTGGTGTCAGTACTAAGAAACCATCTCAAGGCCATTTAAATTGTGTTTTTCGGGTCAGTCTCACTTGGGTAAAACCATGTAGTACTGGATTAACTTCAATGGTCAATCGATTTTTTACACCCTGGTATCAGATTGGTCAATTGACTCTGTTTGCCTTGGTATCTTCTTATTCCTAAGGTATTTTCCAGTTCTCCCCCTAAGATATAAAATATCTATAAGATAGCGGTAAACGAATGGAAGTCGGTTTTTGTTTTTAGTAAAAAAATTTTGTTCCCGAATAGTACCCAATGTTCTTCCCAATGCTAATAACTATGTGTATGCAAAATTTCAAGCATTCGATCGATTGGTTTAGTGAATGGAGCGTGGAGGTAAAAAAAAATAACAAGCAAATATACAAACACTTTAACTTTTAGAATATTAGTAGGATTAGGATAGTTAGGATGTATATGATTTGCGTTATTGGCAACAAATATATTGTTTGATGAAAATAATAAACAAATTTATATAAAATATACTTTATTATTATAATATAAAACTTTATATTTACTTAAATCTGCTACACGTTACAATCAAATCTAACAACAAAATGTATGAAAAATTAGCCTTTCACATCACTTTAAGAAAAAAAACTATTTTAAAATTATCGAGTGGAGCATGAGAAGTGTTAAAGGTTTATTTATTAAATTACAAAAATATTTAAAATTAAAATTTTATGTTTACATGTACTTCAACTTAGTCAAACAAAATCTTGATACAAGGTAGTTCGTGTATAATTTTTTTTGAAATATGTATAAAAAGTAACAACATACCGTTCACTATCTTGCGATGTTTTCGGAATAATACTCTTAGTACCTCAGTCCATAATTACTGCCATCTCCATAATAATCGCACTCCTTGGTTCGCGTTCGTTTCCTTGGTTCGCATATACAGCCGACGAGTATATGGGAATTGTTTTTTTTCCTGAAAATAAAATTATTTATTATTTTATAAATAAAGAGGGCATACATACTTATTTAGTTGTCTACTTGTATTTATGTGAAATGCCTGTTTGACCTCGGGTAAGTACCACCAAACACCACAATATCCACCTTTCATCAATATCGGTTCACGGTTTAGCCGTAAAGGCTTATGAGACAGACAGTTTTTGCATTTATAATATTATACGTACATTACCAAAAAAAATCAATCACCTAATCAATTAAAAATCAATTACCTAATGTAGGTAATGTACGATAGTTATATAGATACAATTAGTACTTACCATATTTTTCCTATCATGCGGCGAGCAATATCTTGGTATAACATCTTCCTTTTTTCCATAATGTACTTAATAAAAAAAATATTCTAACTAAAAATACTCTAGGTATGTAAAAAACCTAAAACCATTTTTTATAAAATTGTTTACACGTTTTATAAATTACGATACAATAAAAATGTTTATTTTCAAAAACTCGCGCGAAGTCTAAATTTACGCAGACGACTGACACAGAACCTACCTCGAACAGAGACGCGCCCGGACTGAGCAGCGGGGTTAAAAAGGGATAGCGCTCGGCGATTTTGCCTGTGTGAAAGAGACAGACATAGATGGGTCTGCTTCAACGTGGCTTCAACGTAATCACCAAAATTAAAATTTACGTTTTAAATTACTTACTTTTAAATAAAAAACTCTTATCAAAATTTTACTTTGGTAAAAACTTATTATTTTTAATGAGCTTTAATTTGGATATAATTTCTTTTTTTTATATTGTTATCTTTTGAGTTTTATAGACGAATTTACTGCATATTTTGTATAATTATTTCTATCGAGGTTTTTCATTCCAATCGTGTTTTCCTTCTAATAATATGAGAGTTAAATGTATCCAAATTCATTATAAAAAAAAATTTACACATAAATTAAATACTTTAGGAGTTATTACTGGTTAAAAATGGCCTATGTATCGCCTTAAAATGTATTATTATTTCTTACCTCACTAAGTTATCATTACAGTAAATGGTTCGTAATTGCGTCAGTGAAACAAAAAATATTTTTTATTAGTGATTGATAGCCAACAACTTAGAAATAATGACAAAACAATCATTAATTATTAAATAAAGACGCCCCGACAAGATCACATACACGTAGAAGTTATCAAGTACCTAGTTCGAAGGGGTTTACAATCAAACAAATTGTTTAATCAGAGCAGTAGCAAGATTACGCGGGCTTACTGTACACTGAGCCACACAGAAAAGTGTAATTTCTAAGATATAAATTGAAGGGTAAAGTGCCATATTTTTTGCGAGGCCCACTGTACTGTCGCCGATACTTCAAATTTAACCCTACAAAGGGAACACAATCTAAAATGAACTTTTTTGGGTCGAAATAGAACTGCCGTGATTAGAAGCCCACTGTCCTTAAATGTAGTGGGATGGATTCAAGTAGGTTTGGAAAATGGTGACCCTAATTGGGGCTGAATAATTCTTTTGTTCAATTTAGGGTTTTGAACCTTGAAAGGGAAAACGGAACCAAAGTAGTTTAATATAAGCCGTTTTTCGGCAGCCTTCTGCATAATTTCTTTTTTTGCTGTGTATGTGTCCCTGGTGCTCAAAAGCCTACCCACTCGATTTCCATAAATTTCAAGATAAATCATTTGTTTGATGTTATCGAGAACATTGAAGTTCATGTGCCATCTTATTTTTGACCTTTAACGTGGTCATAGAACTATTACAGACCATCAGTATCATTAATTTAAGAGCTGGGCTCTTGTTGGTGAAGCTTCTTCCCTTCCTATCCATTATAAGCAACGTTGTAAGGAGTTGGAACCTAAAAGGTACATAGGGCGCACTGTAAGTTTCCGGAACTGGCCACTTACATAAACAATATTTAAAAATTTATTGCAACATTTGAAAATAGAACTCTTTGGCTGTAGAATGCAGTTTGTTTCATCTGACTGTCTTTTGTTTTTACCTTGTGGCGCCATTTAAAAAATTGTGTGTCTGCATCAACATGGATTTAACTCGGGAAAATTTTCGTAGTATGATTTTCTACGATTTTAAGTGTAATTTGACAGCTCAACAGAGCATCGCTCGGCTTGAAACAGCTTTTGGCAATGAAGCACCATGCAAGACAACTGTTTATAGCTGGTTTGCAGAATTCAAGCGTGGTCGTATCAATCTCAGTGACGAATCTCGCGATGGTCGGCCGTCCACCGCTGTGACCAACAAAAACATCAATGCTGTGCGCCGTATGATTGAAACAGACAGGCATGTGACCTACCATGAAATTCGCGCATCCTTAGAAATAGGCATGAGTCAAATACAATTAATCCTACACAAACATTTGGGTGTGAGAAAGCTGTGCTCGCGGTGGATCTCACACAACTTGACCGAGGCTCAAAAAACGGACCGCGTCACTTGGTGCAGTGCCATGCTTACCAGATTCAACGAAGGTGCATCAAATTTGGTGTGGGACATAGTAACAGGTGACGAAACATGGATTTATTGCTACGATCCCAAAACAAAGCAGCAATCGAGCGTATGGGTCTTTCAAGATGAGCCGAAACCAACCAAAGTGGCGCGCGTGAAAAGTGCATCTAAGCGGATGATTGCTTCTTTTTTTAATAAAACTGGACACGTGGCTACTGTTGCTTTAGAGAATCGTCGTACAATGAATAGTGACTGGTACACGACTATTTGTTTGCCGGAAGTTATTGACGAACTCCGTAAAAATAACCGTAAACGCCGTATCATCCTGCACCACGACAATGCTAGTTCTCACACGGCCAGACAGACAAACGACTTTTTGAAGGCGAAAAATGTAGAACTCATGAGTCATCAACTATTATAAGGTACCTAGTTCAAAGGCTATCCATAGCAATTCAAAGAGGAAATGCAGCAAGCGTTATAACCTTTAAGCCTGTTCGGGGTGGGATTTTTGATTATTTTTGCATTTTTTTTTTAAACTGCTGTAAACTAAGTTTCTTTTTGAAGTAAATAGTGCTAAAATATCCAAAAATGAAAAAAACTATTATAATGTTCACAAACACCAGAAGCCAGCCCACTAAAGAAAGAAAACAATGTATCATAAAACTGAAAAGTATTTGTGTCGCATATAGCTGTAAATACTGTAAATAAAACGTCGTTCCTTTTTGTACTCCTTTATTTTGTAAGTAGGTTAAGATTGTAATTCTCCTTAAACTCATTATCTTTCATGTCTTTTAGTTATACATCATTTGTTATCAATCTGAGCGTTATAAGTATTATTATTGTCATGTACGATACAACCATGTAACAGTAAATGCATAGGTCTCTAATTCTTGTCAATCTAAAGAGAACCATATGCATACACATTAAAGTTGTATATTGTTTGTACTTATGTATCCACGTGTTCGTCCTTGTATTATACGACACGTGTAACCTGAGGTTGACCTCGCATTTCAAATGTCTGTATCGCAACTGGATAAAGAGTAAATGAGGGAGAATACCTGCTCACGGGGTTGCGCATGCGTCGTATAGTTCATTTAATGTATAAAAGGGCACTAATTCGGTCCTAAAATTCATTCTAACAACAGCAAGCAAGTAATGGACAAGACAAGTGCGCGACCCTCGGAATAGTCACTCCCAGTTTGTAACTATATAAAATCTTTAATTTCAAAGTGCCAAATACCTATAAAATCTACAGTCCATTTCCTCAAGTTATCCTCTGTCATTCACGACAGAAAGTGGTCATTCTGCAGCCGGATACAAGTACCAGTGACCCACGGTGTTAGGTGAGAAAGTGGTCATTCTGCAGCCGGATACAAGTACCAGTGACCCACGGTGTTAGGTGAGCTGAACTCGCTCGGCTCGACAGCTTTAGCTGTATAAACATCCACCAAAGGTGATCGGCTTTTTAGCCTGCTCCCTGCGGTACCCCAAGGTGTGTGGCTCGAAGCACAGGCTCGCCGACCCTTGGGTTTAGTTCAGGTCCCTCAGACCTCACGTTGGCAGTGTAGTTGTGCGTCGGTCGGGAGGTCACGTACCCCCTGGCTTCTCCGTGTCATCTTATCCGTCGTGCAACAAAAGGACTGTGGGGGCGAGAGCCTCGCGTCCTTTCACCAAACTCAGTGAGTGACATTTTAGCCAAACAATAAGTGCAGTGAAAGTGTTAGTCGTAATTTCGCATATTTTTATTCTTGTCGCATTTATTTTATTTTTCTTGTCTTTATTATTTCCATTATTTCGCGTATTTTGTTCGTTGTTAGGATCATTTATTTTATAGGGATTTAAGTGTGTAAAATTAGGGTAAAAATGATGAGGTCCCCCACGCGCACCGATAGGTAATTAAGGTCTAGGGGCCCTCCGCCCACTCCCTTCTCACAAGAGGAAAGGGAAAAAACACCGCCCTCAGGTGACACCACTCCTGGTGAAACCAACACATGGAGCAAAAGCACCAGCCCGACCACTGACGCAAGTCAAAGTCAAAAAAGAGTAGAAGATGCAGTCGTGCCACCGTCTCCGCGACCGGAAGCGCGGAGCGGTGTTGTTGAGGATACGTTGCCAAATAGGAGTGCCCCGGGCACGGTAGTTCAAGCGCCGCACTCGCCCCGGGAAAGCAGTGAGATAAGTGTATTGATGGCAGAGCTCGAAGTGCATAAGGCTAAGTTGGAACTGGCTCAACGGGTTGCGGATTCCGCCAATTGTAGGTTGGAGATCGCGCGCTTGAAAGTCGCGCAGTCTACCGACGGCGGAACGCAGCACGGGTTTAGTGAAGAGCACAGGGTGTCCGACTGGGTCGCACAACATACGAGTTCAAGGCCTGCTATTCAGGACGCTTATCAGGACCCGGGTCCTAATACGTCGCGAGACAATAATAGAGTCCGCACGTTAAACAATGTTATCACGACACCTCGGGATCGTGTCGTACCCGTTATGCAGCGGAGCCTTTGACGGAAATATTTCCGAGTGGATCGCATTCCGGGCTGAGTTTGAAGATAGTGCTCCCATGTTTAGTGCCGTAAATAACGTAAGCCGAATCCGCCGAGCCCTCAGAGGCGAGGCCCGTACGGCCGTTAAAGCTATCATGTATACCGTTCAGGACCCATTTGAGATAATGGAGGCCCTGGAGAGGCACTTCGGAGACCCCGAAGAAATAGTCCTCACGGAAATTAATAACGTTAAACGTATGCCGCGATTGTTCGAAGATAACAGTAACATCGTAACCTTCGCCGGTCATGTCGCTAATGTTGTAGCGACCATTAGAGCTCTCAGGCAGGATAAGTACTCATATGACCCCGAGTTAGTTAATAAAATTGTTGACAAACTTAGTTTAATTGTTCGGTACGAATGGAGTAAATACAGAACGTTAAACTCCAGTACACCGGACTTAGTCGCTATGGCTGAATTTTTAAATAATATCAGTAGTACCGCGCGAAAAATGCACTCGCGTCAAAATAAATCACGGGCTCACGTCAACATTACGAACAATAGTCAACGTGAGCAAGCGTCGGGACGCCCTCAGTCGCCTTACTATCAGCACGCGCACCGACCATCCCCACCATCAGTCGATTCAAGCAGTGACACTGAATACGAACGCGAGCGCGCGGTCAAACGACCGTCACGAACATCGGCTAAAGTCAATACCAACAAAGCGAAGGACTTCAAAAATTCACACAGTAATAATGATAATAAACCTAAGCCTGCACCCTCAGTGCAAAAGTGTGTATTATGTGGAAAAGAACATATGTTATCAAAATGTTCAGAATTTTTGAAATCCTCCGTTCAGCAGCGTTGGGAAATTGCAAAAAATAATAAGTTGTGTTACCGGTGTTTAAATTCATCCCATAAGCGACCCATGAGGTGCAAATATGTACCATGTGGTGTAAACCAGTGTGAAGCAGGGCACCACAAATTATTGCACGGGTTGTCATCACAGGCAACTACGTCACGAGCTAACGTTAGTAGTATTAACCACGTAAGCAAATCGAGTACATTTTCAAAAGTCGTTCCCATCGAAATGACGGGTCCCCTAGGCGTCGTAAGCACATACGCCCTTTTGGACGGCGGGTCCACTATGACTTTGGTCGAAAGAGAAATCTCTGATCAAATTTGTCCCAGAAAAAGGGGAGATCGGCTCACAATAACGGGTATCGGGGGAAATATAATAAATGATATCGAATCCTGCGAAATAAATGTATCGATTCGTGGTCACTGTAGCCGTAATTCTGAAACGATGAAGGCGCGTACCATCACCTGTTTAAACATCGCCCCTCAGGCGGTGCCCCGTACTATGGTGGAGGAATGCGACCACTTATATGACATCGCGGACGAATTGTCGTACGAATCGGCTACCCCTACTGTTCTCATAGGCCAAGACAACTGGCATCTTATCGTGTCGCGACAGATTAGAAGTGGAAATAAAAACCAACCTGTCGCGTCGCTCACATCCCTAGGTTGGGTGCTGCACGGGCAGTACCTCTCCTCAAGCGTCAACACGGCATTCATAAGTCACGTTAAACCGGTCACCCCGGAAATCGAGATGCTAGATTTGATGAAACAGCATTTTAGTATAGAATCGTTAGGCGTGGAACGCAAAGTACCTAAGGCAGATCCAGAACAACGGGCAATAACCGTGCTGGAAAATACATGCAAAAAACTGCCGTCCGAAGATAGGTATCAGGCGGGCCTCCTATGGCGTAGCGATTCAGAGGCATTGCCTCACAATAAAGACATGGCTCTCCGTCGGTTGTATAGTTTGGAAAAACGGCTCGACAAAGACGCGCAACTTAAATCTCAGTACACAGCTCAGGTAAATAATTTGTTGAATAAAGGTTACGCGGAAAAAATGTCGTTTAGCCCACCGGTAGAATCGCCTCGTAATTGGTACTTACCACACTTTCCAACCACACATCCGCAAAAAAAGAAGATGCGTCTCGTTTTCGACGCCGCGGCTAAATACTGTGGAAAGAGCCTGAACGACGCGCTCCTAGCCGGTCCGGACTTATTAGAATCCCTTTTCGGAGTACTCATAAGGTTTCGGGAAGGTAAAATCGCCGTAATAGCCGACGTAGCGGAAATGTTTCTACAAGTCGAAGTTATCGAAAACGATCGTGATAGCTTACGTTTTTTGTGGAGGGGGGAGGACCGCTCGTCCCCGCCAACCGAGTATAGAATGAGGCGAATAATTTTCGGCGCCGCCTCCTCCCCTACTACCGCGTTGTACGTAAAAAACAAAAACGCGCAGGCTTTCGCGATCGAATTTCCTAAGGCAGTCGACAAAATAATCCGAAATACGTATATGGACGATATGCTCATCGCAATGGACGAAAGCGAAGAGGAAGCACGCGAAGTCGTCAACCAAATTTATAAGCTCAATAAGAAGGCTTCGTTTGAACTCCGTGCATTTGCCAGTAACGTACCCAGCGTGATTCGCGACGTTACCGCGGGGGGCTCCGACACCACCGTCATCGCCAAGAGCGACGTAGAACGTACATTAGGACTCAAGTGGAATCACAAATCGGATACACTGGGTTTTCAAGTTAACTTGCGCAACTTACCACAGGAAGTGTCCTGTAATGACGTATTACCAACTAAACGACAGGTAACCAGTAGCGCAATGTCGGTTTTCGACCCCACAGGCTTAGGAAGTCCTATTTCCGTCCTAGGCAAGGTCCTTATGCAAGAAGTATGGCGTAAGGGTATAGGGTGGGATGACACCATACCCCCCGAATTAAAATCGGTTTGGATTTCGTTTGTCAGTAACATTCAATTATTAAATAACTTACAATTACCACGTTACGTGCCCGCAAACAATAAACAAGTAGAAATACACGTATTTTCCGACGCCAGTGAAAAGGTTTATGCGGCCGCGGTCTATTTCGTAGCGACCGACAAAGACGCTAAGAGGACATCAACCTTAATCTCGGCAAAAGCGCGTGTCGCACCGTTAAAAACGATTTCCATCCCGAGACTTGAATTACAAAGTTGCGTATTAGGTACACGCCTCGCTAACACCGTAATTAGGGAAACGGATTACGTCATCACGGGTAAACACTTCTGGTCGGATTCACGCACCGTATTAGCGTGGATTAAGGCAGACCCGCGATCGTTCAAAACTTTCGTAGCCCATCGTTTAGCGGAAATAGAGGAAAGTACTACACCAGCTGACTGGCACTGGGTACCTAGCGCACAGAACGTAGCGGATGACGCGACTAAGGGCGTCCCTAACAACTTTGATAAAAACCACCGCTGGTTTCACGGTCCCGACTTTATTAGGAGCTCAAAAGAGCACTGGCCTACTGACAAGTCCGACGCGACAGTAGCGCCAACGGGCGAAGAGCGAACTAGTAATAAGGTTACGGCCATAGTACATAGCGCTCAAAATAAGCAAGATTTTCTCCCGCCAGTAAATAGGTTCTCTAAGTACATACGGCTAATTAGGGCTGCGGCTTGCGTCTTGGTCGCGGCGGAGGCATTCAAAGCTAAATTGCTAATAAAGAAAACAGAAACGGAAATGAACACAGGGCATGTTAAGTTAGCAGAGCTTTTATTAATTAGGCGTAGTCAACATGTATCCTTTCTTGAAGAAATAAAGGACTTAGAGGCTGGACGGCGAATTCACAAGAAATCACCACTTTTCAAGATTGCAGTTGTATTGGACAAAAACGGCATTTTGGTTTTAGACTCACGAATAGATAGAGGTACGGCATACACTCCAATCTTACACGCCAAAGAGGAGTTCTCCAGACTGCTGGTACAACATTTTCATGAAAAGTTTAATCACGGGAACCATGCCACAGTAATCAACGAGTTGAAACAGCTGTATTTCATGATCGGCTTACGAAGTAGCCTGCGATACATATGTAACAGATGTCAATGGTGTCGGACCTACAAAGGAACAACTCTCCAAGTTCCAGTAGGCGACTTACCGGCTGAACGACTTCAGGCGTATCAACCACCCTTCACAGCTACCGGCGTCGACTTGTTCGGACCTATGACCATCACCATAGGCCGACGGCATGAAAAAAGATGGGGAGTACTATTTACCTGTCTCACCACACGAGCGGTTCACCTAGAACTTGCCGCCTCGTCATCTGCAGCTTCCATGATAATGGCCTTATGACGCATGGCGTCGCGACGAGGCACACCTACCGTCCTGTATTCCGATAACGGGACTAACTTCATCGGCGCAGAAAAGGAAATCAGAAGTGCCCTTCAAACCCTCCTTGAGGACACCAAAGCATTCACCTCAGTGAGAGGCATCATCTGGAAGAAAATACCAGCAGGAAACCCAGCCGCTGGAGGTGCCTGGGAGAGATTAGTGGGCAGCATCAAATCCGCCCTCAAAATCACCCTCAAAGAGAAGGCACCCAGTGAAGAAGTACTCCACACGCTTCTTCTAGAGGCCGAGCATATTGTGAACTCGCGCCCTCTAACCCCTGTCAACCCAGACTTGGGCATAGAAGCCCTGACACTCAATCACCTTCTGATTGGGCGGTCATCCGCCTTACATCCTTTTGGTCGTTTTACTGACCACCAACTTTCCACTAAATCCTGGCAAGCCACTCAACTACTGGCCGACAACTTCTGGAAACGATGGATGCTGGAATACCGCCCACAGCTGGCCCTCCGAACGGCCAAGAAGGAAACACATCAGCTACAAAAAGGCGACGTCGTGATTATAGCCGATAACACTATGCCACGAGGAGTATGGCCAAGAGGCATCATCACCAAAACACATGCCGGTCCGGATGGACGAGTAAGAGTCGTGGAAGTCAAAACCGCTGCCGGCTCCCTACGCCGTCCAGCCTCCCGTTTAATAGTCCTATGCTCCGCTTTAAGTGGTGCTAGCGCACGTGGGGGAGACTGTCGCATATAGCTGTAAATACTGTAAATAAAACGTCGTTCCTTTTTGTACTCCTTTATTTTGTAAGTAGGTTAAGATTGTAATTCTCCTTAAACTCATTATCTTTCATGTCTTTTAGTTATACATCATTTGTTATCAATCTGAGCGTTATAAGTATTATTATTGTCATGTACGATACAACCATGTAACAGTAAATGCATATCAGAGGTCTCTAATTCTTGTCAATCTAAAGAGAACCATATGCATACACATTAAAGTTGTATATTGTTTGTACTTATGTATCCACGTGTTCGTCCTTGTATTATACGACACGTGTAACCTGAGGTTGACCTCGCATTTCAAATGTCTGTATCGCAACTGGATAAAGAGTAAATGAGGGAGAGTACCTGCTCACGGGGTTGCGCATGCGTCGTATAGTTCATTTAATGTATAAAAGGGCACTAATTCGGTCCTAAAATTCATTCTAACAACAGCAAGCAAGTAATGGACAAGACAAGTGCGCGACCCTCGGAATAGTCACTCCCAGTTTGTAACTATATAAAATCTTTAATTTCAAAGTGCCAAATACCTATAAAATCTACAGTCCATTTCTTCAAGTTATGCTCTGTCATTCACGACAATTTGTAACATTTGGCTATCAATAAGCACTTACCAAATTATTTTGCCTGCTACCACCATAAGTTAGTTCATACAAACTATTGCCGGCCGGCAACCACCCACAACTGATCCATAATGTTGTAACTTCCGCAAAGTAACGCCTGAATCAATTAAATTTCTCTCACTTTCTTAGTTAAGCGGGCTCCTTCAGACATGAGCCCAGAGTTGGTTTGCCTGGTTTTCTCTTCCACTTCATAGTCTTCGGCATCCTTGGTCTTCTACATCAAAGCTCTTTCCATTCTTCCTCATTCAGCTCTAACCATTCTCGATCTCTCCGCTCTTTCAAGAGCCTGGTTTCGGCCAGCCCTCTTCACCGCTCGGTCTTCATTGCAAAATCATTTTTAATCTAGACCACAAAGTTATGGAATGCTCTCCCTGAGACAATCAGGAGAGCCCCCAGCCGTTCTGCCTTGAAGGCGCGCAGTTCATAAACTGTTTCTGCAGCAAATCGCGGAGTCATAGTCATCCAATTTATATCCCATGTATTGTATTTATATATTTATTTTATGTATTTATGTATAATATGTAATCTTATGTATTAATACTTTATTTTGTAAGTAGATTTTAACAAATTTTATCTTTCTTGTGTGTTCGTCATTTTGTCTTTATCGCCAACTTTTCTTTCTCTGGGGGCTTACCATAATGTCATATAGCAGTATTATTTTAATATTACTCTCGAAATTCGTACCATGACACGTAAAAAACAATATTACTATAAGCTTGCATTTCCTAGCAGTTTTGATGACGTCACAGTAAATTGTTCATTCAATTTCGTACCATGAGCAGTATTTGACAGTTAGCAATGTTGTTTTTACGTCAAATTTAGCGATCTTGAAAAAGTTGGTCGGATGTGATGGAAACAAAACTTTTTTCATGTTGAGTGTGATTCTTTCAATGATCTTGTGTTACAAATAACAAGGTAAATTCATGGTAAATTCTAACTTTGTGCAAAAAACTATTAGTGTGCGACTGTGTGTGTTGAATCTTTCATTATTATGTGTTAGATTTGTTTTGTGTTAGTTACGTGATGTTGTTTAAGTATACCTCGTCCGGCCATAAGTTCTGTTACAAATAAAAATGCATTTTTTATGAAGTAATGTAATATTACTAAAACTTATATGTACATATTTATTAGCCTCAGCAAAAAATAAAAACAATATTCTGTTCAAAGTGGACACCTTTGGCTTTTAAAGGCCTTTTAATCTGTCTGGCCATGAATCTATGGATTCACGCACTGTTGCCATGGGAAATTTCGCCATTGCTTGCTCCAGAGATTTTCTAAGAGACTCAATGTCGCCGTGTCGTTTAGAGCAAGCCGTTAGACAGAAACCTAAAAATAAAAACATCTTAATTATTTTAGTAACTTAATATAAAAAAGTGGCAGTGGGCGGGGCACATAGCGCGGAGAACCGATGGCCGAAGGGCAGAAAGGGTCTCGAATGGCAACCACGTACCGGTAAGCGTAGCATTGGACATCCACCGACCAGATGGTCAGATGACCTGAAAAAGGTCGCAGGTAAACGCTGGATGCAGACTGCTGCCAACCGATCATTTTGGAAATCATTGGGAGAGGCCTATGTCCAGCAGTGGACTGACTGCGGCTGAAATGATGATGATGAATGTAAAAAAATAATAGACATTTTACTATTTTTTCCACAAGACATGATAGGCTAGGCTAGCGACAATGCCGGCTCCTCTGTTACTGCTAGACCCTCGTTCAACAAAGGAAGGAGAAGAGTACGAGAACGCTGTCCCCATTCACAGTTCTCTCTCGAGAAAAACCTGTGAATCTGGACCCCGCATTTAACTTACTTGGAATAAGCCAAAGCTATTATTTAAATATTTTTATCTAAACAAACTCAGTGCGAGACCTTTTGAGTGACTGCGCGTGAACTGTCAGTTGTCTTTATAAAACGTAAAAAAATGTTCCGAATCTCATTTGCGTGCACAGCTTCGTTTGTAATCAAAACCCAAATTTCATTTTTTATTTGTTGTAATTGAAATTTAATAATATAAATGTATTTTATATATTTTGAACACAAAATCAACTTTAAAAACACACATTTAAATTTAATATATTGAATTATTCAATATATTAAATTTAAAATTCAATATTTCGTAACGAGAGTCAATCGGAACACTGCGTAAAAGTGATGCAGCTATACGAATTATATAGCGGAGTCTCGCTCTCACAATCGCCAGGGAATAGACAAATCATTCGTTCTTTCACAACTCTAAGCAGGAATACAACAATCTTGTTTTAAAAGTTCATGGTACGATTTGGAACAATATTATTTTAAGCTTAAAACAAGATGGGCGAAAACCATGATGGTTTTGTTAAAGTTTATGGTAAGCCCCCTGTTTAGTCCCATGGTTGACTGGTAGAAAATGCCACTTTAAGTATTTTATTAAGTCCACCATTTGTTCAAATTTTTGTAATGTGCAATAAAGCTTAAATAAATAAATCAAAGGGGCTTTTTCAACGCGAACCTATAACTTAGCAATGACTGGAATTGGAGGTAAATTGTATACGAATTAAAAAGCGGCGTGTGTAAAGAGATAATTAGATTTAGCAGAATACATATTTATCTTTCACTCTGAAGTTAATGCGGGAATCCTTCATAATTACGCCGTCATTCGTCAGCCGTTCTGATGTAAATTACTTTGACCTCATCCTACTCCATGGGGGAATAAATTAGAGGCTCGTATCACGCCCACGGAATCGCAATTTACTTCATTATGTAATGGGGTGGCCGAATAACAACGTTAAGAGTTTTAAAATTATATGACATTGTTCTGTCACGCAGTTATCTTCCTAAAAAAATTGGAAGAAATTGAATCGGTTTCTGCCCCATCGGCCATCGGTTCTCGGCGCTATGTGCCCCGCACACTTTAAAGAGCTAATCCGCTGGACTATGTCCTTATATATTATTCTCTTCTATTATTCGATCTCGTCAGGAAATCCCGAGCATTGCCCTCTCCATAGCTCTTAGTTTTAATGAATATTAAAAGATTTATATTTTTTTAATGATACCCAAAGGATAAATTACAGAGGTGTCGAAGGTCGACTCACTTTCACCCTTACAACCTATCGTCCCAACCCTTGCCCCTTTTGACCTGAACATAAACGTCTAGAATTTCTCGTTAAATACCATAATTTGTTCATGATTGTAGCAGAATCTTGAATTACCCACAAACACTGTTTTACTGCAATTTAAATTATGCCAATATTCATAAAGGAGAACTCTCTCCTTTCTTTTATATTTCAAACTATCCTAAGGTTGCCTGGAAGAGATTGCTTAAGCAAAAAGGCCACCTTTTGTATACATACTATGTTCACACTTTATGTAACATATGTAATTTTTATTTTACTGTGTGCAAAGAAGTGTTAAAAAAATAAATAAATAAAAGTCACCAACAAAGCCAGCGGATTAGGTCTTTGAAGTGGCAGTGAGCGGGGCACATAGCGCGGAGAACCGATGGTCGATGGGGCAGAAAGTTTCTTGAATCGATATTCGTTATTTTTATTTTTATTTTTAAAACAATTTGAATGCATCCAGGTGTCTAATGTTAACCGATAGTTTATTATCTGTACATGCATTTCTAAAACTTACTAAAGTTTAAAATCTTTAAACAAGGTGAAAGACGTTAGGTACCTATATTAAGGTCTTATAAAAGTTTTCCATATCTGGTCTTCATTCAAATCTACATAAGATAACCACATACTAAAAATAATACTATGACCACGTGAAAACTTTTTAACTATTAACTATTATCTTTACAAGTTGCATAATTTTATCAGCGACACGGAAGTATCCGAGATATCAGATTTATATTTAGCTCATCAAACGGTGAAATTATATCCTCAATGATGTACAGAAATAGGTCAGCGGCAAGTACAGCTCGAACTAAGTAATCTAACACGGGCTATCTCATGCGTTGGGCCACGAAATAGGCTTATAAACATTTTACAAAATGTATTCCGTTTTTGTGTGAAACATGAACAATGTAGTATCTACTGTTCATTGTGAAATTAAATGAAATCTATATATATAAAAATCAATTGCTGTTCTTTAGTTAGTTAGGTAGTTACTGGACCGATTTGGCTATTTTTGGTTTTGAATTATTTGTGGAAGTCCAGGGAAGGTTTAAAAGGTGAATATATTCGAAGGCGGTACGAAGTTTGCCGGGTCAGCTAGTCGTAATATAAATATCAGTTATTGACGTCAATTTACTTTTATTAAGTTAACCACCACTTCCAAAGCGCAAGTGGAGAAGAAGCGGCGCCACAAAGTCCACTGCAGTATTTTCTTTAAAATGTCAATTAAAAGAAAAAAAAAATCCGATAGTAATTGAACTAATGTGCCTAATGTTTACATTTTCAAGATATTTAAATTTTATAGCAAAAAACAAAAAAAAAAAAAAAACAAATAATATGACGAAAAACTTTAAATAACTAATTTATTGCGTCTCGCGACATTATGATTTGATCTTCATCATGTAATTGTTTAGTTTTAGTTTTGTAGTTTTTATTTAAACAACTACAATGATATTGATTTGAACCTAATAAAATAAAACTATTTTACGTTGTAAAGTTACAACCATGAACGCTGTAAAGTGTTTGAAACTTTAAGTGTAAATACATAAATCCATACTAATATTATAAACGTGAAATTGTGTTTGTTTGTTTGTCCTTCTTTCACGTTAAAACGGAGCAACGGATTGATGTAATTTTTTGTGTGGAGATAATTGGAGACCTGGAGAGTGACATAGACAATTTTTTTCCGTAACACAAACGGAATTCCACGCGGGCGAAGCCGCGGGCACAGCTAGTAAGTAATAAATCTTCATCATTAAAAAGATTTCCAAAAATACATACATACCATCACGCCTTTTTTCCGAAAATTGTTTTTTTCCAAACCCAAGGTTAGTTTCCTTGCTTAAACCCCATTTTCATTTCACATCTAGAGTTAATCGCTGTGGGGAATCACAGGAGTGTGATTGTTGTTTCTCACCTCGAACTATGGCGCATCTGCTGTCGTGTGCTGAGTGCCCAAATACTTATTCGGAATGCCTTGTATTGATTGGCCTCTGATAGAGCTGCACAGGTGCCTTATTACTGGGTTGGGAGAGTGTAATGCCATCGATACGCAAAGAAGAAGTTAATCGCTGGATTTTTCGAAAATAAACATCTCTTATTTCATGGCCCGATGGCTACAGTTGGCAACAGCTTCGCCTTACAGCCTGAGAATTTATACATGTATTACATGATATTCGACTCTTTTTTTTATTAATTGGTTATATAATTTGGCATCATAGAGAAATCGACAAATTAGTAAAAAAATCCCGCTGGTAATATTTTGTCATGCTTCCTAGAGAACAAAACGGATTTAAGTAATAATTAAATAGTTCCAACATGTTTTTAAAGTAAAGAATTCAATTATTGCATTTAAGTGTTCTAGGTTTTAGTGACTAGAAAATAAAATGCCTACTTTTGAAATAAGTGCGGTCCAGGTAGTAGCGTATTGGGCTCAAAAAATTTAAGAGTCGTCAACACGACGGAAAAGAAGAAATATCTGTGATATACGAAATCTGAAAACCAAACAAAGCCTTCAATCGGTCATTCTAGAAATCCATAGTGCAGACCCACTTATGGGACAATTAAGATAAAAAAACGTTTCTGTTTTCCTTTTTGTGTTTTTTTTTTTCATCACTTATTCATCCAAAGGTTGGCGGGAAAAAATTACAATACGGATAAGTCCGCTTTTGTACACAATAGAATTCATTTATTCAAATCGAGCGGATTACATGGTCTATCGACCATTTGCACTTTGGTGTCAGAGTGTTTTTCGGGACAGCCTTTGGGAATTAGAATTAAATTTGAACCAACCTAATTTTGTTTATCAAGAATACGTATCGTATCTATTGTACGTAGAGTATCTAGCCCATGGATCTAGCCACAGAACAGATTCAACCTTTTTAATCTGTTGTGTGGATCTAGCCAACAATGTTTGTTTACTATGCAGGCGAAGCATCAGTTCACAGCTAGCATATGTAATATCATAGGTACAATGTATTGTTCAATAGCTATGTATTTGCTGTAATAGAACACTATTGGTGCAATTTGCGCTCCACGTGCGGTATTATGCGTGGAAATGCATTATTTACGTATAGGCTTTGTGAAAACAAGCTTTTCCTCACGGGTTCGTACACGTGTTCTTCTAACTCTACATTTTTAACCCTCAATTTTATGCCGTCCATACAAATGATTAAATACAACAAAAAGTATATAATTCATTCAAATAGTCTGCGTGATCCAGTGGTTAAGGCGTTCGCCTTTGACCCGTGGGTGGTGGGTTCGATTCCCACCGGAGGCATACTTTGTTAAGTTGTTTTTGACTTTTCAGGCTTGAATCACCTGATTGTCTGATAATAAAGTGGTTCCGAAGGCACGTTAAGCCGTTGGTCCCGGCTGCCATTTAGTATTGGTAGTCATTAAAGGAACCACGTCAGAGGCCGAGAGACAGTTCCGAACAACTCTGATACCAGGGTGTACATAGTCGATAGACAATGTAACCTACACGAAATGATGATGATGATTCAAATACTTGCCTATTTAATTATTTTAGAATTAAAATGAATATTAAAATATGTAAGTATTTAACTACATCTAGATTTAGAATCTTAATTCGTTTAACGAAGAAGAAACAAAGTACTTACTAAGTTCTATTAAAAACAAACTATGTAGAGTAGGTCTTGAAATGCAGAGATCTACTTAAAAATCATTGAATCATCAACACTGTATGCCTTTCCCAGTAAACAATGACCAGTTAATTTACCTTCAGTCGCTTATCAATCAAAATATCAAACAGTATAAGACATGACACACTTACCTAAATTAAATTTTCGTTTGTTTAAGTTCTAGAAATATTCATGTTTTTTACAAATCATACTGCATACATGTATCTCTATCAATCATGAGGAGCACGATAATCGAGCGCGACCCGCGTATCCGTAGCGAATGCGCGTGTCAAGCGACGGCGTAACGCGACCACTATTGGATTGGTCGCCATTTAGTGGCATTTTCTATCTTGAGCTCCTCCGTGCTTCGGAAGGCATGTTAAGCCGTTGGTCCTGGTTGTTATCGAGATTTTTTCGATTAGATAGCAGTCGTGATGCTGTATCAGATGCCTTAGGGCAGCCTGAAAAATTCTGACAGTGTTGGCCACTAACACACCTCGGGTCATGTTCCTATTGGTCTGGTTTTTTCCCCTGCAAAAAGGGTTACGGAGGCTCCACTGTTCTAACCAGTTCCGTCAAATCTAGGACCATGACTTACAATGCACCCTAGGCTCCGAAGCGTAAGCTGACGACGCAACTAGGAATACACGCCAAGAAATGTCAGTCTAATTCAGTGAGAGTAAAGGTACTCGTACGAGAAGCGGTTCCGAAAAACTCTGACACTTGGGTGTGCCGTGTCGACCATGTTACTTACTCGATAGGAAGAAAGTGACTATTTTGCATTGATTAAATAGGAAATTATATTCCATATCCATACTTCTATATAGTATATATACTATCCATACTAATATTATAAATGCGAAAGGCTGTCTGTCTTTCTATCTGTCTGTTATGCTTTCATGACCATACCGCTGAACGGATCTTGATGAAATTTGGTATGAATATAGTTAAAGACCCGGGGTCAAACATAGGCTACTTTTTGACAGAGGCGGAGCTGCGGGAAAAAGCTAGTAGTTACTATGTCTAAATGAGTCAGGCAACGTTCTTCACATTGTACTTGATGGACTAGTATAGTAGTAGGTGTAGCCAACAAAATAATAATCTAATGTAATGAGTAATATCCACCATACCTAACAATTACAATAACTAATAATGCAATTACAATACAATTAATAATTGCCTCGATTATACTCTGAAAAGTTTTTTATAAAGCATCAATCATACACAACAGGTACCTGTCAAATTCTTGTTAGTTCATATTGTACGACTTTAGTTTCTGTGTTGTGTCTGGCGTGAGTATCGCTAAATGTGACTAATTAATCGAGAGAGATCTAGATTTTTTCCATATGGCTTTTAGTTTTGTTAACAGTAACACAAAAAGACTGAACAAAGTTGTTTAGTCAAGCAAGTGGAGCTGCGGGAAAAAGCTAATTCTTACATAATGACAAGCTGCGCCCGTGGTTTCATTAGTATTATAATTATGTTAAACGTTTTTAATAAATAAGCATTTAATAGTAAAAGAAAATATATGAACCATATATAAAAAGTTTTGATATCTTATTTCAGTATTACATGTGTAGGTATACTGTATTTAACTTATCGCCTGTTTTCTGTTTGGTCCTTTGACTGGTAGAGAATGAAGTCTATCATTTGTACATTTTAATTTGTGCAATAAGGTAGAAATAATAAATAAATGTGACTGATAACGAATAATCCTTTCCTTATTATTCTTGTAGAACTAGAGACTACTCGTACTATTGGCAGGGTCGCTATGTAGAACTGTTTCCCGCAGCTCCGCCTGCGTCAAAAAGTAGCCTATGTTTGACCCCGAGTCTTCAACTATATCCGTACCAAATTTCATTAAAATCCTTTCAGCGGTTTGGCCGTGAAAGCGTAACAGACAGACAGACAGACTTTCGCATTTATAATATTAGTATGAATATAATTTATGCTAGTTATGCATTCATTGTAGCTACATAGAATAATATCATTCCTATGCATTAATTTATTTTTGTTCAAACAACATTGGATTCAGTGTTGTATCTTTTTATGTAGATATTTAAATAGGTCAATAAAATGTTTATTCATTCATTCGGATCATGATCCACCATTCATTCGGAAATAAAAACACGAAATTAATATAATGATTTCTTATGTTTTCGCGATTGTTATTCATTAAATTAAACTATTTTAATACGGTTTTATTTTATTACGGCAGACCTGAACATGAGTCTGCCTGCAACCATGAACGCTGTAAAGTGTTTGAAACGTCAGGTGTAAATAAATAAGTAATAAACGCGATAAAACCGTATTAAAATAGTTTAATTTAATGAAATTAATATAATTTGAATTACATCGTCAAAGTCGTAAACTTGGTTAAATTGTATTGCGAACAACCTTCACAAACTACAGTTATGAGAACAAACAAGGTTTGATTGTATGGTAACCAGGGCCCTGTGTTATACGCACAGAGTTAAAAATAAATACAGACGAATCGTCGCTGAATCAACAGTGTAGCTCGAAAATAGTCGTCTGTGTGTGTGTGAATGTCGGTTCGCTACGATGCGGATCAGTGATTGGTGGCGGTGTCACAGAGTTAGTATATTTATGTAAGTGGAACCCGTAAGTAACAAACGAAACAATCAGAATTTGAAAGCTTTATTTGTGTTGTATGTGAGACTATGTCTGTAGTTATTTTAAGTCTGCGGTTACGATGTTCCCACTGGGCTGGACCCGATGTAGTTGGTATAAACAATATGATACTAATTTATAATACAAGTAAATAAAGGCGTTTTGGGGCTTCTGTAATGTCTATTTTATCTCTAATAAATATATAATCTTCTTTATTTGGTACTAGCTTTTTCCCGCAGCTCCGCCTGCGTCAAAAATTAGCCTATGTTTGACCCCGGGTCTTCAACTATATTCATACCAAATTTCATCAAAATCCGTTCAGCGGTTTGGCCGTGAAAGCGTAACAGACAGACAGACAGACTTTCGCATTTATAATATTAGTATGGATTAATATTATACGCAAATAAAAAGAAAAAAAGATCAAAAAACATGGTATTATTTGTTTGCATACATTTAATTACGATTGTGGTTTGTATTTCGTATGTGTTTATATTATAAATAGTTCATGAGACATAGCTTCTTGACAGACAAACAATCGGTTAGAGAATAGAGATTTATTTCAGTAACTTACTACTCAAAACATTTAGATCCGAAATTCGGAATGATCCTTTGGTCTACCCGCCTTTGTAAATAATCTTTTAAAACTTTAATTTGCATATTTTTTTATATTGATACAATCCATCTACACATATAATTTAAATGCAAAAGTCTGTCTGTCTGTTACGCTTTCACGGCCAAACCGCTGAACGGATGTTGGTGACATTGTTTATGAATATAGTTGAAGACCCAGGGTCAAACATAGGCTACTTTTTAATAGGCGGAGTTGCGGGAAACAGGTGCTAAAGTATATATCTATTTTTGCTTCGATAAAAAATACAATGTTAGATTGAAACGTAAAATTTAATATCTCGGTTTGCAATTGAAAAATAAACAATGAATAACATACAACAATTCGAAATCACATCCTGTCGCTGAAAAGCTAAAACCGACAGGCAACTATCTAGATAATATTTTTCAGTTTCCGGTAAGAAAAATATTTGCTTCACAAATGTAAATTATAGAAGCACGATAAATGTTTAGGTAACTCAGTTATTTGAAGTTAAACGTTTACTATATTTATTTATTTATTTCATGTACACGCTGTAAATATACATTGGAAACTTAACATTAGGAAAACTGTGTACAAGGGTTCTACTTATTTCTAAAGAAATTACTATAAGTACTTATTTTTATTGGGCAAGTTAAATTTTAAGCAATCTATTGGTCATTGAAGACTTATTTTCAGCAATACTTACTGTCGTGAATAACAGAGGATAAACTTAAGGAAATGGACTGTAGATTTAATAGGTATTTGGCACTTTGAAATTAAAGATTTTATATAGTTACAAACTGGGAGTGACTATTCCGAGGGTCGCGCACTTGTCTTATCCATTACTTGCTTGCTGTTGTTAGAATGAAGAATATGTGTATGCATAAGGTTCTCTATTAGATTGACAAGAATTGGTAATCTTCTATATGCATTTACTGTTACATGGTTGTATCGTACATGACAATAATAATACTTATAACGCTAAGATTGATAACAAATGATGTATAACTAAAAGACATGAAAGATAATGAGTTTAAGGAGAATTACAATCTTAACCTACTTACAAAATAAAGGAGTACAAAAAGGAACGACGTTTTATTTACAGTATTTACAGCTATATGCGACAAAAACCGACATTGCGCTACTGGTTACCTGTCGTTTAGTTGGTAATACGTCATTACAGGACACTTCCTGTGGTAAGTTGCGCAAGTTAACTTGAAAACCCGGTGTATCCGATTTGTGATTCCACTTGAGTCCTAATGTACGTTCTACGTCGCTCTTGGCGATGACGGTGGTGTCGGAGCCCCCCGCGGTAACGTCGCGAATCACGCTGGGTACGTTACTGGCAAATGCACGGAGTTCAAACGACGCCTTCTTATTGAGCTTATAAATTTGGTTGACGACTTCGCGTGCTTCCTCTTCGCTTTCGTCCATTGCGATGAGCATATCGTCCATATACGTATTTCGGATTATTTTGTCGATTGTCTTAGGAAATTCGATCGCGAAAGCCTGCGCGTTTTTGTTTTTTACGTACAACGCGGTAGTAGGCGAGGAGGCGGCGCCGAAAATTAATCGCCTCATTCTATACTCCGTTGGCGGGGACGAGCGGTCCTCCCCCCTCCACAAAAAACGTAAGCTATCACGATCGCTTTCGATAACTTCGACTTGTAGAAACATTTCCGCTACGTCGGCTATTACGGCGATTTTACCTTCCCGAAATCTTATGAGTACTCCGAAAAGGGATTCTAATAAGTCCGGACCGGCTAGGAGCGCGTCGTTCAGGCTCTTACCACAGTATTTAGCTGCGGCGTCGAAAACGAGACGCATCTTCTTTTTTTGCGGATGTGTGGTTGGAAAGTGTGGTAAGTACCAATTACGAGGCGATTCTACCGGTGGGCTAGACGACATTTTTTCCGCGTAACCTTTATTCAACAAATTATTTACCTGAGCTGTGTACTGAGATTTAAGTTGCGCGTCTTTGTCGAGCCGTTTTTCCAAACTATACAACCGACGGAGAGCCATGTCTTTATTGTGAGGCAATGCCTCTGAATCGCTACGCCATAGGAGGCCCGCCTGATACCTATCTTCGGACGGCAGTTTTTTGCATGTATTTTCCAGCACGGTTATTGCCCGTTGTTCTGGATCTGCCTTAGGTACTTTGCGTTCCACGCCTAACGATTCTATACTAAAATGCTGTTTCATTAAATCTAGCATCTCGTCTTCCGGGGTGACCGGTTTGACGTGACTTATGAATGCCTTGTTGACGCTTGAGGAGAGGTACTGCCCGTGCAGCACCCAACCTAGGGATGTAAGCGACGCGACAGGTTGGTTTTTATTTCCACTTCTAATCTGTCGCGACACGATAAGATGCCAGTTGTCTTGGCCTATGAGAACAGTAGGGGTAGCCGATTCGTACGACAATTCGTCCGCGATGTCATATAAGTGGTCGCATTCCTCCACCATAGTACGGGGCACCGCCTGAGGGGCGATGTTTAAACAGGTGATGGTACGCGCCTTCATCGTTTCAAAATTACGGCTACAGTGACCACGAATCGATACATTTATTTCGCAGGATTCAATATCGTTTATTATATTCCCCCCGATACCCGTTATTGTGAGCGGATCTCCCCTTTTTCTGGGACAAATTTGATCAGAGATTTCTCTTTCGACCAAAGTCATAGTGGACCCGCCGTCCAAAAGGGCGTATGTGCTTACGACGCCTAGGGGACCCGTCATTTCGATGGGAACGACTTTTAAAAATGTACTCGATTTGCTTACGTGGTTAATACTACTAACGTTAGCTCGTGACGTAGTTGCCTGTGATGACAACCCGTGCAATAATTTGTGGTGCCCTGCTTCACACTGGTTTACACCACACGGTACATATTTGCACCTCATGGGTCGCTTATGGGATGAATTTAAACACCGGTAACACAACTTATTATTTTTTGCAATTTCCCAACGCTGCTGAACGGAAGATTTCAAAAATTCTGAACATTTTGATAACATATGTTCTTTTCCACATAATACACACTTTTGCACTGAGGGTGCAGACTTAGGTTTATTATCATTATTACTGTGTGAATTTTTGAAGTCCTTCGCTTTGTTGGTATTGACTTTAGCCGACGTTCGTGACGGTCGTTTGACCGCGCGCTCGCGTTCGTATTCAGTGTCACTGCTTGAATCGACTGATGGTGGGGATGGTCGGTGCGCGTGCTTATAGTAAGGCGACTGAGAGCGTCCCGACGCTTGCTCACGTTGACTATTGTTCGTAATGTTGACGTGAGCCCGTGATTTATTTTGACGCGAGTGCATTTTTCGCGCGGTACTACTGATATTATTTAAAAATTCAGCCATAGCGACTAAGTCCGGTGTACTGGAGTTTAACGTTCTGTATTTACTCCATTCGAACCGAACAATTAAATTAAGTTTGTCAACAATTTTATTAACTAACTCGGGGGCATATAAGTACTTATCCTGCCTGAGAGCTCTAATGGTCGCTACAACATTAGCGACATGACCGGCGAAGGTTACGATGTTACTGTTATCTTCGAACAATCGCGGCATACGTTTAACGTTATTAATTTCCGTGAGGACTATTTCTTCGGGGTCTCCGAAGTGCCTCTCCAGGGCCTCCATGATCTCAAATGGGTCCTGAACGGTATACATGATGGCTTTAACGGCCGTACGGGCCTCGCCTCTGAGGGCTCGGCGGATTCGGCTTACGTTATTTACGGCACTAAACATGGGAGCACTATCTTCAAACTCAGCCCGGAATGCGATCCACTCGGAAATATTTCCGTCAAAGGTAGGTAGCTCGGGTACCGTCCGCTGCATAACGGGTACGACACGATCCCGAGGTGTCGTGATAACGTTGTTTAACGTGCGGACTCTATTATTGTCTCGCGACGTATTAGGACCCGGGTCCTGATAAGCGTCCTGAATAGCAGGCCTCGAACTCGTATGTTGTGCGACCCAGTCGGACACCCTGTGCTCTTCACTAAACCCGTGCTGCGTTCCGCCGTCGGTAGACTGCGCGACTTTCAAGCGCGCGATCTCCAACCTACAATTGGCGGATTCCGCAACCCGTTGAGCCAGTTCCAACTTAGCCTTATGCACTTCGAGCTCTGCCATCAATACACTTATCTCACTGCTTTTCCGGGGCGAGCGCGGCGCTTGAACTACCGTGCCCGGGGCACTCCTATTTGGCAACGTATCCTCAACAACACCGCTCCGCGCTTCCGGTCGCGGAGACGGTGGCACGACTGCATCTTCTACTCTTTTTTGACTTTGACTTGCGTCAGTGGTCGGGCTGGTGCTTTTGCTCCATGTGTTGGTTTCACCAGGAGTGGTGTCACCTGAGGGCGGTGTTTTTTCCCTTTCCTCTTGTGAGGAGGGAGTGGGCGGAGGGCCCCTAGACCTTAATGACCTATCGGTGCGCGTGGGGGACCTCATCATTTTTACCCTAATTTTACACACTTAAATCCCTATATAAAAATAAATGATCCTAACAACGAACAAAATACGCGAAATAATGAAAAAAATAAAGACAATAAAATAAATGCGACAATGGAAAAAAACAAAAGAATTAAAAATATGCGAAATTACGACTAACACTTTCACTGCACTTATTGTTTGGCTAAAATGTCACTCACTGAGTTTGGTGAAAGGACGCGAGGCTCTCGCCCCCACAGTCCTTTTGTTGCACGACGGATAAGATGACACGGAGAAGCCAGGGGGTACGTGACCTCCCGACTGACGCACAACTACACTGCCAACGTGAGGTCTGAGGGACCTGAACTAAACCCAAGGGTCGGCGAGCCTGTGCTTCGAGCCACACACCTTGGGGTACCGCAGGGAGCAGGCTAAAAAGCCGATCACCTTTGGTGGATGTTTATACAGCTAAAGCTGTCGAGCCGAACGAGTTCAGCTCACCTAACACCGTGGGTCACTGGTACTTGTATCCGGCTCGAAGGACCACTTTCTGTCGTGAATGACAGAGGATAAACTTAAGGAAATGGACTGTAGATTTAATAGGTATTTGGCACTTTGAAATTAAAGATTTTATATAGTTACAAACTGGGAGTGACTATTCCGAGGGTCGCGCACTTGTCTTATCCATTACTTGCTTGCTGTTGTTAGAATGAATTTTAGGACCGAATTAGTGCCCTTTTATACACTAAATGAACTATACGACGCATGCGCAACCCCGTGAGCAGGTATTCTCCCTCATTTACTCTTTATCCAGTTGTGATACAGACATTTGAAATGCGAGGTCAACCTCAGGTTACACGTGTCGTATAATACAAGGACGAACACGTGGATACATAAGTACAAACAATATGTGTATGCATAAGGTTCTCTATTAGATTGACAAGAATTGGTAATCTTCTATATGCATTTACTGTTACATGGTTGTATCGTACATGAAAATAATAATACTTATAACGCTAAGATTGATAACAAATGATGTATAACTAAAAGACATGAAAGATAATGAGTTTAAGGAGAATTACAATCTTAACCTACTTACAAAATAAAGGAGTACAAAAAGGAACGACGTTTTATTTACAGTATTTACAGCTATATGCGACACTTACAATATATTTTTTGTTCCAAACCTTTGTGTTATTAGTCTGTAAGACTTCCAAAAATAAATAAATTCATTCATTTTGAGTGAGTTACATGGTCAATCGAACTTGTTTACCCTGGTGTCAGAGCTGGAATGCCTGGAAAAGCCTGGAATGACCTAACTCAACTTCTTTGCGAGTCGACTGTGGCTGTTATCAAACTTCAGAGGACCAAAACTCCGCCACCGACAAGGCATTAACCAACTAGAAACAACTAAACAAACCCAACCGTGGGAATCGCACCCACGGCTTCCAGGTTTATTGCCCACATCTGGAATATCACAATATGTATATTATATTATATTATATGTATATATGATTTTTGCAGCTGATCGCCCTGACACAAAAGTTTTCGGGTTTTTCCAATTCAGCCGGTCTTCGGTAGGTTTTCGTTTCATATCTACGTGCTAAAATCAGGTGACACCGAAAATTAGCGGAGTCTTGATAAATTCACCTTGGTACCATTAACATTTGTGGTATAAATTACATAAATGTACAGTCAGTTGCCAGAGAACATGTACATTTTTTTGAAAAAATGCACTGTAGATTTATTACGCTTTCGGTAGCTGAATGTATGTTAGCACAATTACGTCAACAGAAATAAACCCATTTAGGCATTTTTGGACACTTTATTTTGAATATAAATTAACTGATTATAGCAATTTTTCAGTCACCTGTTTAATTTGTCACATATGCTTTTTAGTGTTAATCTTGAATCTTGAAATGAAGTAAAACACAAATAAAAAAAACAACACATATAAAATGTAATGCAACCACAATATGTCGATATTCAGTTAAAATATTTACAAAGACCTGTTCATAAAAATCAAAAATATAAAACACATGCCAGTCTGTTGTTCGGAATGCAACAATCTGTACGCACAGACAGACAGACAACTTTTGATGCGATGATGAAAACAATAATGCATGATTATAATAATAAGTTATGATGAGTGTACCTATTTCAAGTGTTAATTTAATTAAGTTTCTTTTTTTGCAGAAAGTATAGATCTCCATTTGAAACTGTTTCCGATAGGACGTCATTTCTACCGACTAGCCACTTTACAAAAAAGTTTGATATGAGGCGAATAGACGATCATATATTATTTCCTATATTTTCATAAGGAAATAAATCAGAATCCTTTGATTTTAACCAATTGGATGAAGAATTCTTCTTCTTGTCATGTCAAGAAGGTTATTGACTGCACTATATATAATTTGCCCAATACCTTGCCACCTCTATGACCCGGTCTTTCCCCATATTTAAGTCTTCCATAGTGTAAGAGACGGGACTTATGATTTGCCGTTCCCGGTTGAAAACATTGGGAATGTTCCCAAGGAACTTTGGTAAATTTACGGAACATTGCAAATAATACCGTAAATTTGCAGTGGGAAAATTCCTGTAAATTTACGAAATTTCCAGTGGCATTTCGCTAGACGGGACTTTTAGTATAGGCACGATATAAAGTGAGCAAATGATTGCACCGCACCATAGAAATACTGGTTATTGATTTAATTAGGTGTTTATGGGTAGCCCTACCCTACCTATAAAGAACATTAATAAACCAGAAAATGCTAAAAACATTTAGAAATAATTTTTGAGTATCACAATAAAAAGTGTTATTAATTGTCTCTTAAAAACGACGCGCGGAGTGCTTCGCATGTTTTGTAAAATCATTCTATCATTACTGGTTCGCCTCTCGTGTATCCCGAAATTTGTCCCTACATATTTGAGAGCAGTCATTCCGCCTAAATATAATATGCAAATCCGTCGATGATGAAAATATTTACAGCCAGCTTATGTCCGTGGCAAATACTGTTTTGGAAAAAGTACTTCGACTACAACGTGTGGGCACACCCCAGACCCATACAACAGCGACGATCCCAATACCTATTTCGTCAACGTATGTGTTGAGCGCAACGTAGGCTTGGTTACATTCTTGCATTGTTTTGCTCTCGATTTTTACCCAATCTGCGCGGTGAGGTGCGGTAACTGTTTCGGGTGGGATGGTGTCAGTGTCCGTTCTGTAAATTTATTACGTTAGTACTATTGATAATTACGTGATGTGGGCTTCTATGGATAGATGGATAATGCAATGATGATGATTGGGTGATGATGATAATCATGCTGATTGCAATCCGAGCTACTGACTTTCTTTTTGTCGTCGAACGGGATCGATAAAGACACCATCGCCAGGCCCACCAGATTTTTGAGGCCACTATGCACGCCCTGTTGAAAATTAACATTTTAACAAAATAATAGTAATTAAAAAAACAAATGAAAATGCGAATATATGCTTAGATAAATATTGTAGCAGGCCCTGTTGAAAATTAACATTTTAAAATAAAAAAAATAAAAATCAAATGAAATGCTTGAATACATTGACCACCCTATTGAGATTTGAAATTTCAAAAATCTATAAAATAAACAATTCATGAATAAATGAGTACAGATATATTGTGAATAAAATAGTATATACCAATAAAGTTTAAACAAATCTAGTTAATATATTGTTACAAATTTATGATATTTTATAAATTATTTTTTCGTTTTTTTTGTAAATTCTACATTGAAAGACACATTCTATTCATCTGAATCATAGCAAGTGGAATATCTGCCTATACGTTTCGTTGTACGAGTGTTTATAAAAAATACTAGAATACAATTTTATCACTTCTAATAACAACCACAGAAAAAGACAAAGTCCAGAAACTACTCATATTGCGTGCATTTTTAACATGGGCCTAAATTTGATCGACACTTGACTGACTTCCAAAACCCTTTTTACAGATAAACCAAACCTAAACAGAATTGTTGAGAAATCGTAGTAAGTTCTCAACAATCGTATTAAAAGGCTTTTTTGTATAAAAAGTTCGGAAATTCAAACTTGCATCACAAAGCTAGAAAGCAGCTCTGCATCGCTTCACTTTGTTGACAAGTGTAGTTCCCATCCTGTGAAATAGATGGCGCTGTTCAATTTTAGTACATGATATGGTTGATTTGTTCATACAAGTTATAAGCCTAGTGACAGATTTATAAGGAAAGGCTGAGGGTAAAAAGCCCTCGCCTCAAACTGTCCCGCTGTAAATTTTAAAGCTCACAGGAGCTAAAATTGTAGGTCATTTAAAAAAAAAAATAATAATAATAAAATTTAATAAGGAACAGTAGTAAACAGTTCACCAGGAACCGCAATGTACCAGGGCGCTTCACGCCACCGATAGGTTCTCAGTAGGCCCTTCAGGCACAATAGTGTCGGCCCTTATGGCATTGAGCGTTTGCTAGTAGCTCGCGAGTTTGCATTGCTCGCTTGATAAAAGGCAAAGCCCATGGCCGAGGTTCGTCCCAACTGGGAGCCCCTTGTGCATTTGCCGAAAAGCCTGAGTGGTTAATAGCCCTCGCATCAAACTGTCCCGCTGTAAATTTAAAGCTCACATTAAAAATATACATTACTACTTACTGCGATGGCTAAGCGACGCAAATAGTCGAAGTTCAAGAGAACTCCGACACAAGAGATCTTCGTTGTTCCCTGTTCAACGCAACCTTCATATACCTTCATATTATTATTATCAATTGTAAAATTGATTGAATCCATGTTTTGCATAAGTATTAAACATGGGCAATTATCTATTCTGTGCCACTCCATGGGCTGTGAACTTAGCTTAAACAAATCAAAATCTAGGGTATCTTCGAATCGAATTCGAAATGTGGAATTTGATAACCCTCTCAAATGGAAAAAATCAAACAGACGGTGTGTTTTGTAAAAAACTCTTTTTATTTTCAAGAGTAGCCATCACTGTCGTTTAAAACAACAATATTGCTTTGAAACTGCAAACTTTTATTGAAACTTTGCGAGATAGATTTATAAACAACAGAAACTGGGATTGCTCTTCTTTTCTCGCCTAAGTGGATAGCAGGTAAAAGTTCAGGGATTATTAATACGGCTTTTATCGCCGTATAAAGTTATAGTTATAGTTTAATTTAATATGTCACAACGCAAAAACAAATCATAATTTATAATAACTTGAATTACTTACTAGGCTGCAATTAATTTCAAGTTATACTTGATAACTAAGCTATTATATAGGGAAAGTTGATGAAAATAAAAGACGTAATCTCATACATTTAACTGCTCCGATGATTTTTAATTGGGATCCAACTAATAGGAAAGACCGTACGACCAAAAGCAAATGCTGATGTTGCATTTTATACCAACAAAAACAAATTACTTGTGATTACATTTACCTACTTCACGCAAAATCTTTGTAACATGTAAAAATGCTATTAAAGGAACTTTTAAAAAAAATGTGTAACCGCATTTAAAATGTGTTTTAAACACAAGAAAAGTACATCAGCAGTTGGGATGATAATGCAAGGAGAAATGTGAACATAAAATACGGATAATTTTAGTTTACCTATCCATACTAATATTATAAATGCGAAAGTCTGTCTGTCTGTCTGTTACGCTTTCACGGCCAAACCGCTGAACGGATTTTGATGAAATTTGGTATGAATATAGTTTAAGCCCGGGTCTTCAACCCAGGGTCAAACATAGGCTGCTTTTGGACGCAGGCGGAGCTGTGGGAAACAGCTAGTTGAAATATAAATCATGAAGTTAATACTGCTTATAAACAATAACACCCATAAAAGTGTCTGGAGTCTGGACAAATGTAAACAAACAATATTGTTACGATAAATCGCATCGTACTATGCATTTAGGTACACAAAACATAATTATCAAGTGCACTGCATGGATATTTAGTCCGTGGTAATAAGTACCGAATTGCATCAAAACTTGGCCATATTGATGTTGTGTTGTATGTACAAAAACGTTACCCGACACCGCTTAGGGTAGCCGGCGGCTTTATCTGACAGAAACTTAATTGGTTTCTGTTAAGAGAGTGTATTCATGCTAGTAGTTTTTATCAGTCTGCAAACGGGCACACCTGATGGTAAGTGGTCGCCGTAACCTATGAAGGCTTACAACAAAAAGAACATGAGTATATCAATGCCAGTAGTTTTGTTAGTATGCAATCGGGCTCACTTAATGGAGATCACCGTAGCCTATGAATGGTTACAACATCAAGACTATCAGATATTTACGCACTTGCATCTTGCATATGGAGTAATTCTAGGAAGGAAACACATCGCAGAGTTAATAGAATACTTTCAATGCGCTGTGAAATTTTACAAAAATAAAGTTTTTACCTAAATCACTGTTCAAGGCGAAACCAGTTCGCACCGGTTTCGCCTTGAACTGTTTCCCGCCTTAGATGTAGGCGTGGCGGCTTCAGTCCGAGAATTTTGAAGTGACTTTACAATATTTTTTAAATATGTTTCAAGATTATATTTAAAAAATATCGTTTCCTCATGACTGAGGGTCACGTCTACTGCTGGAGTTTATTTTTGCTACCAAACTTCGCCATCGGTGTCGGTCTTGGGCATGTTGCATTGGCTTAGTCAGCGTCATCCCATCCATCTATTATTTGGTCCGCCCATCGAGTTGGTGATCGATCTCTTGCTCTCTTACCGGCTATTTGCCTCTGTGGTCCAGTGGATAAGGCGTTCGCCTTCAGCCCGGGGGTCGTGGGTTCCATTCTCACGGAAAGCATACTTTGGTTGGTCGGTTACAGTTTGGTTAGGACATTGCAGGCTTTAATCACCTGATTGATAATAAAGATGATTCCGTGCTCCTGAAGGCAAGTTAAGCCGTTGGTCCCAGCTGCCATCTAGTGTTCGGAACTACGTCAGAGGCCGAGAGGCGGTTCAGCACAACTCTGACACCAGGGAGTACATGGTCGATTGAAAATGTAACCTACACGAAATGATGATGATGACCGGCTACCGGTGCACCGCACATATCCTCTTAAATGAGTTTGTAGTGCAGAGCAGATCTACATATAATTATATAATGTCCTAGGTGCAAGTGCACTCTTTGTTTACATACCGTTAAAGGTATACGGCTACCTGACACCGCTCTGGGTGGCCGGCGGCATGTTAAGGGTTTAATTGATTGACCTAATGAGTCACTCGCAGCACTTTGTATTACGAGCGTAGGTGTAAGATTGAATTATTTTTAAGAGAGGTAGGACATTATGTAAGGAGTATAGTCCGTCTGGGGAAGTACCTCCACCCTACAGAAGACCGCAGCCAAATAACACTGTGATGCAGTGTTATGTTCCTGCTAGTGAGTAGGGTCGCCAGGCTCCAGAGGGGTCGCTGTGCTGATAGCGGACAGGTCGGCAACGCGCTTGTGACATCTCTGGTGTTGCATGCGTTCCTAGGCTACGGGTAACCACTTACCATCAGGTGGGCCGTACGCCTGTTTACCTACATAGTTGTATAAAAAAAAAAAAAATTGTAGCTGTTTTTTTATTAAATTGCTAGCGAAGCGAGTGAGTCTTCATTTTGAAACTGGTTAATTTTGCTTTTTAGGGTAATATGTGTGTTCCGGGCTAAAGGTCACATTTCTGTTCAGATCTTACGAAAAAAAAAACTAAAGAAATATCACGTGTGTCCCACGCCAAATTTATGGGACACACGTGCCATTTTTTTTGGTAGCTTGACACCATTGAAAAAGGAAGTTCGACGTTCCTTTCTCCACGCTTGAAACGCACAATCTGTTCAAAATAGTGTTATATTTATGAACGCGAGTACTGGCCTTATAGATTGTATGCGAAAAAAAAATAGGTTATGCCGCCTTTTTTCGTACTATCGTCCGTAATGTTTGAGGTGCCACATCAGATTTTAATTTGAAATATATTGCGTTATTTAGTAGATGATGAAATATATAAAAAGTTATGGCCATTTAAAGGTGGCTCCTCAGACCTGACGTCAGAACTGAGGAGCCAAATGGAAACGCATGAAGGGCGCAATGAATGTTTTTGTATCATTTTGTATACTTTTTTAAAGATACTACAAAAAAATCTGAACGCTGTACTGCCGAAATAAAAAAAAAAGATACTCGGGTTTGATTGTGGCTCCTCAGTCCTGACGTCAGAACTGAGGAGCCACCCTGGAAACATATGAAGGGATCAAGGGATGTTTTAAATTTTTCTGTATCATTGAGCAGTACTTTTTGTAGGAACCTACAAAATAATCTGAATCTGCGCTTGCCAAAAAAAGATACTCGGGTTTGATTGTGGCTCCTCAGTCCTGACGTCAGAACTGAGGAGCCACCCTGGAAACATATGAAGGGATCAAGGGATGTTTTAAATTTTTCTGTATCATTGAGCAGTACTTTTTGTAGGAACCTACAAAATAATCTGAATCTGCGCTTGCCAAAAAAAGATAGTCGGGTTTGATTGTGGCTCCTCAGTCCTGACGTCAGAACTGAGGAGCCACCCTGAAAACATATGAAGAGATCAAGGGATGTTTTAAATTTTTCTGTATCATTGAGCAGTACTTTTTGTAGGAACCTACAAAATAATCTGAATCTGCGCTTGCCAAAAAAAGATACTCGGGTTTGATTGTGGCTCCTCAGTCCTGACGTCAGAACTGAGGAGCCACCCTGGAAACATATGAAGGGATCAAGGGATGTTTTAAATTTTTCTGTATCATTGAGCAGTACTTTTTGTAGGAACCTACAAAATAATCTGAATCTGCGCTTGCCAAAAAAAGATACTCGGGTTTGATTGTGGCTCCTCAGTCCTGACGTCAGAACTGAGGAGCCACCCTGGAAACATATGAAGGGGTCAATGGATGTTTTAAATTTTTTTGTATCATTTAGTAGTACTTTTTTTAGGAACCTACAAAATAGTCTGAATCTGTACTTGCCAAAAAAAGATACGAACGTTTGATTGTGGCTCCTGAATCCTGACGGTCTACAAATAAATAATCGACCGTACTGAACTGAGATCGTGACGTAATTGAATTTTAAATACACCAATATTGAGTAGAAATTTCCTCTACATGTTGATAAATAAACCAACACTGTAAATACATCCGATTTATAAAAAAAAACACTTTGATTTTCCTTATTAGTTCACTAGGTAGTTAGGGTGAACATGTTAAATGAATGAAAAAAACGGAACAATTCATTTCTATGTTTAGATGTACCTATGTGGAAACCGACAGCAGGACACGCACATATATTATGTATGTACATATATATTATGTATGTGTATCCACGATCTTTACGAAAAAGTATACCGCGCTAGACTATGGAGTCCTTCAACTGTGATCATAACAATATTACTGTGATTATGATTAATAGCGATCTAATATAAGAAGTTATCTCTTGTTAATAATACTGCGCAGGTAATCTAACAGACTATGTAGGTAATTGCAGTCATAACGTATGATTAATTAGGTTAATCCCTTATCTTATCTCCTTCGACTCTCTGGCTATCACGCGTTGGTCTGACGAATATAAAAAGAGTATAGAACGATAACTTTGACTATATATATATATATACCTCTCTCTATATATATATATACATATACATATATATATATATATATATATATATATATATATATATATATAGAGAGAGGTAGAATATTTTGTAAGGAGTAGTCCGTCTGGGAAAGTACCTCCACCCTACAGAAGACCGCAGCCAAATAACACTGTGATGCAGTGTTGTGTTCCTGCTGGTGAGTAGGGTCCCCAGGCTCCAGAGGGGTGCTGTGCTGACAGCGGACAGGTCGGCAACGCGCTCGTGAAATCTCCGGTGTTGAACGCCTGTTCATAGGCTACGGTAACCACTTACCATCAGGTGGGCCGTACGCCTGTGTGCCTACTTAGCTGTATAAAATAAAAAAATATATTGACTGGATGTACTTTCAAACTTCTGAACGACTTGAAAAATGGCAGCCGAAATCAGCTTTGGGTGCTTTGTTACTGTTAGGCTGCGTTTCCTAGTGAGCCATAGCGTAGAGGTTTGATATTTTCATGCTTTTAATTATTGGTCTTTTTCCCTTTTTGAATTGTACGCAATTACTACCTCCAAGTAGTGCAGTTGCTGAGTATTCACGTAATTTATTTATTTATTCACCTTACAACTATCATTACAGGAAGATCCCAATACAATAGCTGCGATACAATAATATATATCAGCTTTAATGAAATAATTATAAATTTATTCTTTTCCCATATAGTCAAATGACTTAAATAATATTTATCTTTCTTTCAAAGAGACGTCTGCAGTTAGTCTATTATAAGTTTGCTATTTATTTCGATTAAATAATAAGTAGGAGAAAAAGTGAATGTTTGTATATAACATTTCCTTTCAGACTTCACTTAGTTGTGATTGTGACTTATTTCGCATTAAGAATATAATGAAAATAAATAATTACATTACTATCTGTAACAAATATATTTAGCCACGTTTTTCTCTGCATCGTATTTTGCGTTAGATGACGGAGAGAATTTTAAGAATCTTTTCTTTATTCGGAAAATCAAAAAGATTTGTAACATTGACAAGAAAGTTCAATATTTCATTATCATCTGACAGCAATAAAAAAATAATTTCGTGAACACAGCAATATTTCTATTTAAATTAATGATTTAGGCACACGGGACACATCTATATTTTTATTATTTTAGTTATAAGTATGTACTTCGAATGCAAATCTTACTAAAGTTAAATTGCGTTGTACGAAACTTTTTCTTTTATTCCTCCTAATGGTTGATCCAATTGTAAAAGTAAGTTCTACTTGTGTAATACAGGATTATTAACAATAATTTTCCTAATTTATACGAACAGTACTTTATACGAACAAACAGTTTAAACGTCACCGTCATAACTGCAGTAATAGATTCACGGCAAGTAATTAAAGTACACACACAATAAACCAAGTATGATCATCTAAATTTAACAAACCACAATGGTTTTCAATTACGAGTCACGACACAAATTTATTCGATTCTATACTATAACTAACAAGAGGGTTAATTGAAGCGCCTGCGAGGAGATAGCGGGTGTTTCTCTCAAATTGGTCAGGGGCAAGCATGTGTGACAGGCGCTACAAGAATATTCAGACTACGAGTACTGCCTTGTCTCAGTGCCAATGATATTGCATTCTCTTTGCTGTATTCATCTCTCATTTATTTTCAATGTAGTTGGATGAAGAACCCATTAAATTATTATACATAAAGGTTTAATAATAAAGACAAATTGCGGCATTATTTTTATGATCAGTACTAACGCATTTGACTTATTGACGCAGACGGGAGCGACCGCATTACCGCTCTACCATAGAATATACAGTTGCCGCTCTACATAGACGCGAGAAGTGCACAAGAACCGTGAATGTGGAGCCCTTTTTCGTGTCTCACGCGTTGTCTTACATTTCTGGCCGTGTTCTTCTATTCTTTTTTTTTGCCATAGTCAAAGAAACCAAGATGGCTAAAATAGGCAAGAATGGAAAATCAGTCTACACTTTTAAGAAAGGAACGTTGTACTATGTTCGGTTTCAATGCTCTTTGCTGTACGGTTCCCTATCCTTAAGCATTTTTTTTTTATAATGCCATGCATACTGATTTTCTGCATAATTATTTTTAAGCATAATCATGTTTAGGCATAACATTTTAAAGCATAAATGATATCAATCCATAATTTATGAAGGCATAACGTATATGTTGCAAATCAAAATAAGTAATCAAACTCCTTAGTTTGATTACTTATTTTGATTACTTATTTATTTTTCTATGCTGATTTGACTTTTGTAAAAACAATTGTGATTTTTTGTCAGTGTTCTTGTAAGATCCAAGTGATATCAATATTATACAGAGAAACTACCAAATTCGACTGTTACCTTTCATTTCATCTACAAATTCCTCATTTATTCTTAGTTTCCTTAATACAGTCCACTTGCACACACATATTTGCACATCCATTCACAACAGTATATATAAGTATAAATATTCTTAATCATAAATTTCACAAATCTGTACTTCCGTACTATTCATACTTCAACCTACTAGATACAATAGGCTAGTTTCCAGGGTCAAAAGACTAATATTAAAATTAGCCCGTAATTTAGGGAATCAAAATATAATAGTGACGTATTTTCTTCTTTTGTCAATTGAGCGATAAATTATTATGATATAACGCAAAAAAGTTTAGGAGTGGGGGCTTGTGACTTCAAATATTGCGAAAAAGTGTAGCACACTGTGACGTCAAACGGAACTTTAACGCGCCATATCTTTATCATTCTTTGTTTAATTTTCAAAAGAAAAAATATGTCTCCATTATTTTTTGATTATCTAATTGACCGACTCATTATATTTTTTTAGGAAACTAGCCTAGAAGGAAAATATTGTAATAGACATGATAACTAATTCTCGATTTCATGTTTAAATCAAAGACTTACAATCATAGGCACATTGGTAAAAAAACAACTCTATGAAACTTACACTAAAGATTTATGACGAAGTTAAACGTCACGTGAATTTGAATAATACCAAATGTTCCATACTAATGGAACTGAAACTTTGACGTCTTAACTAGGTAATTTAGGGCGAGACTGAATTTGTTCGACAACTACCTTAAATATTGCGTTTATGTAAATAGTTTCGAAATGAACATTTCTTTATTTTTACGTGTTCATCGATTATATTTTTTTAAGTAATTCTTTATTTACAATATGAAATTTCCTATCGATTTTAAACCTATTCGATCTTCGAACAAAATTTAAATACATGTATGGTATCATGAAATCACATTACTTTTACAATTTTTTAACCTTGTCGTCAATCCAATTGTATTTAAACATATTGGCGGATTGTGGGTTGCCCAAGGGCCACCCGGCCGCACCATAATCTATTGCTATACCATATTGAACAAATCCTTAATTCCCTTCTATCTGTCCTACTACAATAATACTAACTTTAATTTTCCGCTATTTCCAAAAATATTATGCCTAAATACAAGTCATACAGTTAATATGCTTTCGGAGATTATGCGAATTAACATTATGCCAAAGCAAATTACGCCTAAAAAAATATTATGCCAACATTATTAGTATGCCAAAAAACAATTATGCTTAAGAACTATTATGCCAAAATATTTTATGCTTATCTCGGTACGGTTAAGTACATTAGGACAAACCCAATTATGCGTAAAGAAGGGATCACTTGCTCTACACTCTCGCCTTTCTCGGCAAAATTCTCGGATGAAGAGCAGAGCGGCATATTTTTAAACATTTTGTCAAATTTATCAAACGTCTCTGGAGAGTAAAAAATCACTACAAAATTTAAACAGTCCATATTTTTAAAATCTATGGTAGAGTCAAATTCTAATAAGGCACCTGCCTTTGTGGAAATCCTTTTTGAAAGTATTGGATTGCTATTTTTGAGAAGTATAACTCACCCGAAACCGGTTAATCGAATGAAAATCATTCGACTCACCGATTATGTCGCATGAGAATTATTCGATACCGAACGAAAATCGCAAGTCATCGGTTTTGTGTGATATTTCAAAAATAGTCATCCTGATGCTGGTTGAATCTCACGACATACATAAGAGAGTTCTGAAGTATGAGACCAAACCCTGCCTTTTCCTGGTCATGTTTAATGGATTCCAATATTTTTCATCCGATCATATCGCTGTGCCAATGCCAACATGCGCTGGTGCCATAACTCCATTTAATGTCGAATACGCCGACATATATCGAGGATTCTGCCGTTAACTGCCGATAAATCGTGATATTGATAATCGACTTTGCATGTAAGAAGTATTTGTTGAAACACAAATATTGTTTAAATAACTTTAAGGTAGACAATAAAAGGTGTAACAAGATATAATAAACAAGTCGCTTGTCTCCTCACAGGTTTATTAAAACATTTGCTTTTTTTATCTCTGTAACTAATAGAGATATGGATTTAGTACATTAGAAGTCACAGTATAAAAACAGTAAGTCATTATTCTGCTTATTTTTTTACATTTTCTAGTAATTGTATGCACAATCTTCATGATTCTTTTCGAGACAAAGGTTTATTCCTAGTTTTATGTTGGGGTGACTTATTTCATTTTTTTAGCTATTTAGGTCCCACTGCTGGGCAAAATCATCTCCGATTTCATTCTATTCATTTTCATTTATACTGTAAAGAAAATGAATTTTTGTGTTTTAAACTGCACAAAATATCACTCGTGGAGTTAGACGACAAGATCTATATCAATATTGAAAAGCTGAAGAGTTTGTTTGTTTGATCGCGCTAATCTCAGAAACTGGTTTGAAATTTCTTTCAGTGTTGGGTAGCCTATTTATCGAGGAAAGATATAGGCCCGGACGAAGCAGGGTCTGGCTGCTAATACTAAATATTTTATCTTGCTACGATCCTTACCTTCCCTGGTCCAATATACATTGACAACAACACTTTATCAATAAAATATATTAATATGTAATCATTTAAAGAGGCCATGCCTTCGCTCTGATAACCTTTGAATAACTAACGGAAGCCAAGTTCAAGACAATCTTTAATTGCTTTTCTAGATCTTGAGTCAACTACCAAACGTAGGTTTTGAAAATGTTGAAGAGAAAATACAAAATATGTGATTGGAGGACTTAAAGCCTTGTGAAAGATTAGCTATTTCAGATTATTTATTGATTATTCCACAAAAAATTGTGGAATAGGAATCAAAGTGGACATAGGCGGAATTTCAGAAGGAAACCTCTCGAAGCTAAATTATAATGATTATGATGATAAAAACCTTGAATATCAGAACAACGCAATCGATTATGTAAGTAAGTTCTAGGAAATACTATTTAGAATATGATTCAGATACTCGTACTTCACAAATGCGCGGTTATATCACAACACAGACTAAATAATTTCTGTTTTATTACATTGTTTTCACAATTATAGCTACTTAATTTGTTTTTCAATGCTTTATTAAGGGTACTAACTACTACCCCAACGGCATTTTAGCACAATGCTTTTAAATCAAATCATTAATTTGCATTAAAAGTAACACATGGTGATACACAATGTTTATACCGTTTCTCACTTCTAACATAATCATAGTCATGCAAAATCATATTGTCATTTTTTATACTGCAAATAATTTATTAGAGATATAATATCATAATGTTTATCGAGATAATACGAGGAGTAGACATCTGACCTACGGTGCTCGAGCGGGATATGTTAGCACGATTATTTATTTATTTATTGCATCTTACAGATAATGGGGTACAAAAGGTATCACTTAATGCTAAGCATTGTCTGCCAGTTAACCTTATGGACATTAAGAGAAGGTGGTAGATGTTTTCGTAGATCATGCATGAAGCCGCCTATCTATTAGAGGCAGCCTCGGGTCGAGCAGGCTTGACTTGAAACAATCAGAATGTGGCTGTTTTGATCAAAAGCAAAGGCTCGAGGCCGATGCGGATCAGGTTCAGTGTATCCATTTACGGAGCCTTAGAGCTAGGCACCCGCTCGACCCGAGGCTGCCTCTAGTGGATAGGCGATTATAGAATATTGGTTTCGAAACAACACAAGGTGCGATAGTTTTTAATTAAAAAGAAAATATATATATTATAATACTTAAACATGTCTAGTTTACCCAATAATATCGAAATCCGAAATAGAAAAATATAATTCTACAATAACAATATATTTCCACAAATCTTTTTCTAGAAAAAGAGCATTGCAAGTGAAAAGTTCTAATAAAAAATGCTAGAAAAATATTATTTACTCGTAATAGCTGTATAAAGAAAACTGTTTTATTTTCTTTTATAAAACCTAATTTAATTCGCTGGGTCTGAGACCGTCTTCAAAATGAAATAATTCTGGATTAACATATTTTGCTATATGCTATTTCATTTGAGAGGTGATATTCATTTGCGTTGCATTTTCACTTTTTAATTCTTCTTCTACTAATTCTTTTGTCCAATACAGAAACAAATATTACTGCAAATGAAGGTCTTTAAATTCATACATATTTTTAAAGTTATGTCAATCCAGCTTAAATGTCCCTTTTTCCCATCTTAGTAAACGCGAAATAACGATTATTATTTTATTTTAGATGTAACAAACGTTTGTATATTTTCAAAATATTTTTTTTCAGTAGTTTAAATCACGGCTGATCTGACATCAACTAATTTCAACTTTATTTTTATTCATTGCATAGACCGACTAGTCATATGAAAATTATGATTAAAAAGTTATCCTGTAAAAGGTATATATTATTTTGAGGTACGATAAATATATATTTATTATCTCTCTAGTAGATACAACAAGCGTAGAGCGTAGAAGAAGCGAGGGAAGTCTGTAAGGATCGTAGCAAATGGGAATCCGTAGTCTCTGCCTACCCCTATGGGAAAAAGGCGTGTTGGTATGTAAGTATGTATGTATGTAGATACGACACTTATATTGACACAAACAATGTTGGTATATCGATCGAAATTACTATATAATATGTATGTAAAGATACACATACCATGGGTTTACCATAGATTAGCGTGTCGTTGTTAATCACGGAAGCATTCCGTGCTAATAACATACATACAATACACATAAATGTGGCGCTCTACCTAATAATATATACTGGTGGTGCTTGTTATGTATGTCATAAGTTATAGATATACTAGCTGTTTTTGGCAGCCCCGAGCGCCAAAAAGTATCCTATGTTTGACCCCGGGTCTTCAAATATATTCATACCAAATTTCATCAAAATCCGTTTAGTGGTTTGGTCGGGAAAGCGTAACAGACAGACTTTCGCACTTAAAATATTATAGTATGGATGGAAGTTGAGATTATAGCCCATAAAATTAAGATAGATAGATAATAATAAATTTATTTTGTTCAACTGTTACACACAATAACACAGCATCATACAAACAATGAAAATAAATATGTACATAAATTTCTTAACCTAATTAGCATGCAATGATTTATGTGTGCCACAGCAGCACAAATAGGCTACAGCTCAGCAATATGTTGCTCCAGAGAAGCAACCGCTGATTTTCAGCTGTCACCTCTTCGATAACACGAACAAGCGCAGCCACACTAGCAATACGAGGCTCAGAAACAGACAGAAAAAGCACTCAAACAGTAAGATCAACAATAATACACCCTAGAAATCACATCAACCTCATTTAAATCAATTACACAATCGACCCCCGTATAAGACTGTAAGTATTGAAGCACTAGAAACGCAATGGAGTTCTATGCACACGGCAAACAAAGCGGATAGAAAATTCATTTTTGAGTTGTTCTAAAACATATAATTTGTACTTTTTTATAAACGTGTACTTGGAGTTTATGCTTCTTATAGGAGGTGGAATGTTGTTCCAGCACTTTGTTGCCGCGTACCTAAAACTTCCCTTAAAAGCGACAGTTCGATGTTTATCTGTTTCGATGATTAAATGTATATCTGGTTGTTGTTCGCGTATCCGTCCGCGTAAACTTGTACAAAAATATTCCATGTTTTAAACAAGGATAGTCTCTATATTTTTAACAAATTTCTTCAATTCGCTCTGCAATTGAATTCTTCGTGGCTTATTTATTAACCATACTTTTTCCCGCAGTTCCGCTTGCGAGTTTCCTAAGTCAAAAAGTAGCCTATGTTTGAACCCGGGTTTTCAACTATATTCATACCAAATATCATCAAAATCCGTTCAGCGGTTCGGCCGTGAAAGCGTAACAGACAAGACAAACTTTTGCTTTTAAAATATACATGTGGATGGATTGTATCAATATAGCACAAGGAGAAAAATATATGAAAATGAAAGTTTTAAAAGATTAACAGACAGACAGACTTTCGCATTATAATATTAGTATGGATTGCCCACCGAACTATAACATTGGAATAAGTAAGTAATTATATCATCCAAGAAAACGAGATTTTAGTCTACAGTTCAGAGCGACAGATTTATTTTTATTTTATCCATTCATTCATTCACATCGAGTAAGTTACATGGTTCATCGACCTGTACCTTTTATCATATGAACCTACTTGAATTTTAGGTATTTACCAAATATGGACTATCTCTAAATAGGAAAAGGTCATCTCTTCTCCTGAATAATTAAGGCGTGAATATATAATAATAATAATTAATAAGAAGTCAAATATTTTTTTCACATACAACATAGATTTTATCATCTTAAATATTATTTATCAACTGACTAATGGACAAAATAAAAGCTTTTAAGGCTGGTTTACACACCATTCAGTGCGGTGATCCAGTGTTTTCACGAACTTCGTTTCGTGTGTAAACCAGCCCAAATATAAAAAAAAACTTGCACATAAGTAAAACCAGGTATCTGGCAATTACTACCAATTTAGTTGACACTTCACCACGCTACTGTGAGAAGCGGCACTATCTACCAATTTATTATTTTTTAACCTAACACAAAACAATGGAATAAGATCACGTAAGTGTAACAAATCTTGGCTTTAACTAGCATTGTTCACGGTTCACGTATTTCACACTGATTTATATACGTATTGAACATTGATAATGAGTTTTTTTAACAAATAGTTACTAAAAATAAAATCGTCCTCGCTATTGACCTCATAACGACTTCTAATATCGCGTATAAACCACAAGTAATGTATTTATTCACAACTCTGTAAAGACGTCATTGCTGCCAATATGTGATTATTTTGCTCAAATTCTGCTTATCTAGCAAGTAGTTTTAAACTTGGATTAAAGTTTTATTTCTCTGAAGATAACCTATAAAAGTATGTGGATGTGCTGAAATAAACTGAGCAAGGTCGGTAACCATTTGCATATTTACACGATAAACAAAATTAAAAAATAAACACTTACCGTTTTCACTTCGCTGTTGCTCGACTTCGCATTGGACATAGCTTTGATCATCCTGCTGGAGTTATCCAGAAGACACTTTTGGAGACTCATTGCCGTTTTTTTTGTAACACAACACACAATGCACTAAAAATTTACATCGTTGGCACACACTTTGCACGTCACTTCGCGATCTTACAACACTTTACCTAAGCAGCTGTAGAACGAAAGGCAATAGCATTTTAGGTTTTAAGTACCGAAACGCGGGGCGAGTTAGGTTATATCCATTGATTTGTCGTAAGAAAGTTTTGATTAGGGCGCGTGTTCGGGACACGTGCGGTGGCGGCCGAATGCGAAGCCCGACTGCTTTCTGCGTGAACTGCGTCAGACGGACTGGTGTGAAGGCAACTGGTTGGCGCCCCTGCGGCCCTGCGTGGCGAGCGAGTCTAAACAAAGAACAGTCACAGGTCCACAGCAGCCACACCTATGGCATAACAAGTCGAAGATGGGAGGACATTGGCATTTCAATCAGCTGGTAAGCAATAAGCTGTCTTTATCACTAGCTTCGGCACCTATAATTTAGAACAGTTTATGTGGGACGAATATATTTCTGAAAACTTTTTCTGAAATGTTTAAATCATGCTATTATATTGCTAGCTACACTCATACTCGTAACTTACTTGAGTATAGTTAGCAAGGTTTTTTGAAGTTAAGTAATGTAATGTTTTGTTTTAGTTAAGATTTTACGGAGCTAACTGGTTCAGAAATTTTGCCAGTGACAGTAAAACCAGGTAATTTTGTAACACCCTTTTTGTTTTTAACCCTTACCATAAATAATGTATCTTTAAAATAAAATTTCACTCCAATAAAAATATTCATAATCGAATTGAGGCATCTATCAACTAACCATGGAACACATATATTAACAATGGAAGCAGTCAGTTTATAATTTCAATAAAGAGCGGATGTTACAGCATATGTTTTAAAATTCATTGTTACTGTACATTTATAATAAAACTGCTATAAATAGTACTTTATGTGTAACAATGTAAGCAGCAGTGCCCAAGAATAAGGAAAATATTTACAAATACAGTTTGTTGTGGTTATAAGTTCAAAAATTTCAATCTTGGACTGTTTTTGCATATTAATTATGCAAAACGCTTATATATTTGCTGAATGCATTTATATTTTAAATAGCTGTTTTCCGTGGCTCCGATTTCATAAGAAGTTAATTTTCAAAAATAATGTAGCCTAATGCTTGACCCCGGTCTTTAACTATTGCCATACAGAATTTTATCAAATCGGTGCAGTAGTTTAGCCGTCAACGTATGACAGACAGACTTTGGCATATATAATACAAGTATGGATATGGATTAATACAGACGCCAAACACGAGTTTTAATTGAAAGATTCATAATTGAATAAATAAATTAAAAAATATTTTTATGAGTAAGCCGGCTACCTTGTAGTGTAGGTGTAGGTATTATGGTATTATGGATTTTGCCAACTACTGTTTACATTTTTATAAAAAAAATGATTCTGATAACTAAATCAAAAAGTACATAAAGCAGCCTTTTTCGAGCTTTCTGACCCTAAAATAAATACGTGAATGACATTTTATCGACTGTTTGTCTGTCCTAAATATGTCCATAATCGAAATGCGTACGACTCCGTCACTCCCCGTCACTTAATTGTCTTTATGACTATCGTCATTCTATTGATTGACTGTGACGAAGTCTATCGTCATGTCGCATTCATCTATTATGTTTTATGCTAACAATACACAACGTTAAATCTTATTTTATTTCGCTATGTAAGTATGTAAAATTTTTCATTGTACACAATTAAGAACATTTAAGAGAAATGCACAACGGCAGACTTATCCCAGTGACAGACAGCTTCTAGTTACAAAAAGGAACAGGTAAATAAATGAACACTTTAATTCACGATTAACAAACATAAAAAATACGTAATATTGAATTAGATAAAAAACAAAATGAGTACAAAGACATACTTAGGGTAGAAAGGACTGATAATGATGAATGATATGTTTTCAGGAAAAAATGTCAGTTACTCTGTTTTAGTTCTTGAATTAATTTGGTTAAATGAAAATGAGATTTAATAAAATTTATTTCACCTAACTACCATTAAACAGAAATTACTTAGACTAGCTTTCAATTACCTAATCTGTATATTAGATTAATGTGAAGTAAATTTCAAACAGAAATCATTATTATATTTTTTTATTATTTACATAATTATTCACAAAACATAGGTTGCAATTTTAATTTTATAGCCCGACCTGGAAAATAGCAACCTTCGCCATATTGCGGAAAAATATTGGAACAAATTTCTTTTATTGGCAATCATATCACATTCCGTCATCTCAACGTCATCTGCTAAAAAGAGACAGAAGTGGACGTTGTGTCTTTTGTGATTATTTCCTTCGATATATTTATCAAAATGGCAAAAATAATTTATAGTAATGAGAGAAAAGTGAAATAAAATATGTTATCATAATTGACGCGAGTAAAAACGAAGGATTGATTTTTATTTATAAAATGACATTGTCAATATTGACATGTTGCCATCTAAAGGCGAAGGTATTTTTTTTTCCTGGGCTAGCTATACTATGCCATCACAATCTCTTTCGTTCATCGGATGTTGCCAATTAGAAGATTATTAACACAGAAACGTGAAATAAAAAATTCGTATATCCTATTGAATGGGGTAGTTAGTTTAAAAAGAAAACGAAGATATTATTTGTTAAATAATGAAAACTTTAATGTTGACATAATGGAGCAATTACAAAGAGGAGATGCCGTTTGAAATGGCGAAGTGATGTGATAATTGGCGCTTCGCCGACACAAGTGGGCGGAGCTTGTCATTGCTCGAGCTCCATGGTTGGAGCCACGGCCGAATCCAAGCACCCACGTCTGCCTTCCGCCCCGTGTAGCCTCACAAATACTTTCTTACAAAACGCTTATTACGGCATCTCCTCTTTGTAATTGCTCCATGGTTGGCATCACCTAAAGGAACGAGAGAGGGTAGCTCTCAAGACTAACACAACAAGCCTGTTTGCCAACTAAGTAAGTTGTATAAAATAAAAATAAAATGTAAAACAAGAAAAATAGTTACTTACCTATATCAATTGATGTACTTTCATTTTAAACACAACAACAATAACAACAAATATATATGTATATATATATATATATATATATTAGTTTGTCAAATGGGTATTACTTTAAATGGATTTTTTTTTTGGAATAAAATTCCTGTATAGCGTTTTGTCTTATAAGTATTCCCGTCCATACTTTAAATTTATGTTACGGAAACAATCATATCATGTGAGATGACAGGACACTTATTATTAAAATTTTCTGACTTTGATTCAACCTTATATATTATAGTAAAGTGAGGTTACGAAAGAAAAAATTAACGATGACACATTAAGTACCTACTGAAAAATATTTCCATTACGTCATGGGTATAAATATTTGAACAGAATGTATCAAACATAGCCTACAAAGTAGGGGATTTAAAAACAAAACTTACTTAAGCAAAATATATTCTTTGGCTTACCGATAATGAGATCTTCCAATTAGCCCGATTAAAAGACATAAATGTGCACTAAAGTTAGTAAAAAACAAAAAGAATGAAAATAATTAATACTAAGTACCTACTTGAATTGTGGTTGAGCGCTTTTCAAAGGTTAATTCTTTCAGTATATCACACGTCAAGCCATTGGTCCCGGTTGTTATCGCTAGATAGCAGTCGTGAGGCTGTGTCAGATGCCTTAGGGCAGCCTGAAAAATTCTGACAGTGTTGGCCACTAACACACCTCGGGTTCCTGTTGGTCCGGTTTCCCTGTAAAAAGGGTTACGGAAGTCGGACGGCAGTCGCTACATTGTAGTAATCAGTTCCGCCAAATCTAGGACCATGACTTACAGCGTACCCTAGGCTCCGAATCGTAAGCGTCAACTAGGAATACACGCTAGGATGATGATGATGAGGATCACAGATGTAAAATATAGCAGTTGCTTATCGTGCAAACAAGCAAAATCATATGATTAGATAAACAAGGAGTTTTTACATGAAAGAGCTAAGAACATAATCTTTTCTTAACTCTACCATAATCCATTTTGAGAATGAGCGAACCCTTGGTTCTTGCTAACCAGCTGAGATTGCAATCGAGAAAGCGCCAAGACAAATATTCTACGACCAGCCATTCATTCAATATTTCGTTATCATTATTATTATTGTTTTAAGAGCATCAAAATGATTCCAAAGTCCGACTTATTTATCATCGAGCAGGCCAGGCATGAAAAGCATGCTTGCCAAAAGCATTAATTATAAACAAAAGCATTCACTCAAGCACACGCCAAGTAAAATGATAACAGATGCTTCTGTATCTAAGGAGTAAAATGTAATAGTTTCAGAATATGCTGGTAGATGGCGTTGTTCTTCCACGTGTCAAAATACTACTAGTATGAAAAGTATACCTTTTGCATATCTACGCAATAAATTATCTCAATGAAATTTGGTTATCATATCAACTTAACATATCAGTCTGGTTTGAGCTGTTTGTCTAGTCAGTGATTGGTTATGAAATCTCAAACATTTAACTTGTGAGTTACTTTTATCAAACAAACTTGATTAATTAGTAACGCAATTTATTCAACTTGACTCTACTTTTATAGGTACTTGTATAACTTTTTTTTATATATTAAAATATAAACTTATTTGCAGATTTATATTTATATATTTATTTAATTATTAAATCGTTTTTAAATTGTCTAATGTCAAATTAAAATTATATTTAGGTATTTATTTTTGCAGTAATTAAAAATGTCACTTACCATGATTTAATAATAAAGTGATTTGGGCAATCATTTCAACAAACTTTTCGTGCGATCAACTTAGTTAAGCAAAAGTTCGTATGGCCGACAATAGGATGGATGTTTATTATTTTAAATGCCAACGTCGTAAAAGGTGACTCAGGGATCAATCGAAGTCTCTTTCCGAATTGTGGCGTTTTCCAATAGTATTCTCAAGTTTCGAACTTACCTTAATTACAAATAATAGTACTAAGTTACTATATATTTATTTAAATTTCCCAAGACTCACCTGCCTTACCGGTGACATTTTCTGATTTTCTGGTGTTGTCGGTGGTTCAAATGTTGAAATTTAGAATAAAAATCACTTGAAGGGTTAACTATTTTTAGCTAATGTCATAGATATTTGATTTGTATTCCTTAGCTGTCCGTAGCTTAGAAATTTTATAAAAAAAAATCTATTGTTATTGAGACCGATCAGTGTCGAGGCGATTAATGAAGATTTACTCACATAATTTTTATTGTAGAAACTCGAATCGGCTTTTCAATCTAAGTATTCGCGGCTACAAGGTACATTTTAATATATTAGGTATATCTTCTTCTTCTTCTCTTCTTTTTAGCCTTTCTCTACCAAAGAGTTGGTGTAGGCCTACTTCAGACTCCTCTATCTCTCTCTATCCTGGGCAGTGAGAATCAAGTTGCTGCCCGCTATCTTTTTGATGCCGTCTTTCCATCTCATTTGCGGTTTTCCTCTGGGAAGTTTCTGATCATATGGTCTCCACTCCAATCGTTACTTGCACCAAGAGTCTGTCTAGCGATGTGGCCAGCCTACTCCTACTTTAGCTTTGCCACGCTTTGGCCGATGACAGATACATAATTATATATAACGTTTATATATTTTATTATATTTATTTTATTATTTGTTTATATAGATAAAATAAAAATAATAATAAATAATTTTAATATTTATTAAAGTAATATGTTCCTCAGGGAAAGTTACTTAATATCTTGAACTGAGTCATAATTATATTTTCCAGGTTTTTTAAGAAGAAATCTTGAGCAATAAAAGTATTTTTGATATATTTACAGAATATCGAAAATGAGTAAGGCACAACCGAACCCAGCTAAGACAGCCCTTAGAGCTGAAATCGACTCGCGGCTGGCAGCTATGACAGGACAAGAGAAGAGAAGAGAGTCTGAAATAGTCTTCCAGAAGGTGAGTAGCTTAAACATTAATTTCTTCTTCATACCAGCTTCTGTCCTAGTTACGCTTACGCTACACTATTATTATATCGAGGGGGTTACATGGTCACCCTGCACATGGCCCTGTACACCCTGGTGTTATAGTTTTTCGGATATAACCTTTCGTCCTTTGACGTGGTTCCTCCAAATGACAGTCGGGACCAACGGCTTAACTTGCCCTTCCAAGCATGGAATCATCATTATTATCAGACTATCTAGTGATAGCAGCCCACAATGTCCTACCGTGGGGATTTGAACCCACGACCTCCGGATTGAAGACGAACGCCTTAACCACTGGACCACGGAGGTAGTTCCTAATCCCATAAAGTATGAACGATTGTTAAGCATATTTAACTTAAATACCTTAAATTGTATCTGTTTTTCCATCTAATCTGATAATCAAAACGTATCATCTCATTTTCAGCTAATAAGCCACCCATGGTACCTACACTCCAAAAGGATCTCGCTCTTCCTTAGCACTGATACAGAAGTCAACACCATGCCTATCCTGGACCACATCAGGAACCGAGGAGCCTCTGCCTTCGTCCCTCAATACGCTGGTGGGCACATGAAGATGTTGAGAATGGCTTCAGGAGATGAAGAGGTGATGCCGGAGACTAAGCATGGAATTAAGCAGCATGCGAAGAACGTGCAAAGAGAAGATGCTATGGAAAGCGGTAAGCTATTGCTTCATTCATTGAGGAGCTCGATAGCAGAGCGTGACGCGCGTTCGATAGCGATTTTTTGCGTCAAGTGGCGGTGAAACGCGACCCGCATTGGACCGGTCGCTATTAGTGGTATTTTCTATCTCGACTTCCTTCGTGCTTCTGAAGGCACGATAAGCTATTGGTCCCGATTGTTATCAATATATTATAGTTGCGTCAGATGCCTATTAGGCAACCCGAAATAACTGACAGTGTTGGCCACTAACACACCTCAGTCATGTTCCTGTTGGTCTGGTTGCTCTGTGAAGGTCAGACGGTAGACGGTCCATTGTAATAATCAGTACCGACATGATTAACAGCGTACAAGTACAGACTCTGAATGAAGCTAACGATGCAACTAGGTAACACGATTGAAGAAGAAAAAGAATATTCATTTAGGCCAACTTCCTCTTCATCCAGCATATTTCTTTTTTACATACTTAGTTAAGGTACGCGGCACTTGTGGCCAGCACTACAGAATGCTGCCATCTGACTAGCTACTGTTATATATAGCCTAACTACTCCCATGTAGAAAAAACTGCTGAGACCAACTAACGAGTCGTCTAAAGCACGTAGAGCTTTAAGTAGTGTTAATAATGTACTAGTAGTGTAGAATCGACCAATATAAGTCGGGCACTATGAGCTCAGTCAACCGAAGTGGATCTTGATCTAGCCTAGAGCTCCCGAGTTTTTCTCTGGTAGCCGAATACCAGATCACATTATTATCACAGAATCAGGTGATTCAAGCTCACAATTTCCTGATAAAACTAGAAATTACTAAACAATGTGTCCTTTGGGATTTGTACCTATGATTTCTGGTTCTAAGTCAAACACTTTAGAGACCAGGGTAAAATTTAATCTTGGTCCTAGATTGCCATCACTGCCGTGATGGCGGTGGCCAATTGATAGCTTCCACGTAAAGGAAGCTTTTGACATTTAAATACGATTTTACCCTACATGGAACACTGTCGCTCAACTAAATAAAAAAAAATATTTGTTGCTCTCTACTTTGAGATGTCATATTGATTATATTATAATAATATTATCAAATATAATTCCTTTATCTTCTCCAGGTGGTCTCGATCTGATAATTGCACCAGGAGTAGCCTTCACTCGTTCCGGAGACAGACTGGGGCACGGTGGTGGATACTACGATAGATACATGACCAAAGCTCGGTCTAACCCTGATGCTGCACCGAAGGTAATAATAATTCATTTTAAGTTCAAACCCTGAGAGGAAAATGAGAAGGGCAAATAGTGTCCACTTAGCTATCTGCAGAGCACGAGTTATCCTTCTTAAGACTTTTCTTGCCGAAATATCTAATTTTTAAATCATAAATGGCACAATCATAAAGATGGCGCAGCAACCCGAAGTGAGTCTTGGCCTCCGATAATAAAGATCCCTACTTCGATTTTTCTTGCGCCTCTCAGTCACACGCCAGTCATCGGAGTATAGTTTGCGCAAATCCCACCGTGACGGCACCAAACTTTTGGTGACAGAAATGAAAATATCGAGAAAGGTTCTGGAGCCGGTAAGGACGGAGGATTAAGGAAAAATAAGAGCTATAAGATCCAGCGGCATAGCCAAATGTTTTGATATCTTGCTTATTTAAACTATTGTATGAAATCTTTCTACTTCTTATTACGAAAGTGTAACGATTCAAACTACCTCCAACATGAGATTGACAAGATTTCACTATTTCAACCATTATTTGTTATAAATAACCATATTTTCTACAACTTAAACTATTCTATTCAATTTCCAGATAGTGGCGGTAGCTTTTGCTTGCCAAATGGTGGACTCCTTGCCCATGGATGGACATGACCAGAAGGTTGACCTTGTTTTATACCCTGAATAAGAATCTCAACATATGGAGATTCAGCTGATGAAATTCCTCGGCATACAGGCTCCCATATATGGAAGTATTATGGACCACATCTAGCTTATCAAAATAAAATTAAACTAACATTCCACTGATTAGAAATAAGTATAAACACGGCACGTTTCAATTTTTTTTAATTTATATGTGATTGTTTGAATACAATTAGTTTATTTTATTTTATTGGTACTTTTAAGTAGATAGAATGAATTAAATTTTTTATAATTTGAATCTTTTCTTTTTTATCCTTAGTTTATACTGCTGAAAAAAATTCTTCCTCCGACTGTTCGTATGTCTGTCGACAGGTACGTGCACAGATATTTCTCATAGGGTAAGCAAATCTGGCCACACAATTTTATTATTAAAAGTTTTGTGTGAAAAAAATGTATTTAAATCCTTCGAGTCTTCGTGGGGTAGACAATGACAAAACCTCTTTTCAATCACGATACTGTCCGTTAATATACGCGACGTAGTAAAAAAAAAAACTAAATCTATGATATACGCAAATTATTTGTCTCGCAATGTAGCTGTAAACGTTAAAATGGCCGACAACGAGGAAGTACTCTACACTCTCGCATTTCTCGGCGGGATTCCGTCGTGAAGTATGTGAAGTTTTACAACACCTTAATTTATCAAAGGCAAATTATGCTAAAAGAAACTAGATGTGTGGTCAAAGCTGTCAGATTTTTCAGACTCCCTAGAGGCATCTGACGAAACGTAACGACTGCCATATAGCGATATCAATACTACCAAACGACTTCTCCGTGGTTCATCAAGACAGAAATTCCTTTAGTGGCCTTGGAACAATATACCTATCTTCTTCACCGTAGAGTGTTCCCTGTTGCATCCTCAGCTGGTTGCCTCGGATTTCAAGGTCGTTGTTTTAAATTTTATGTGTCCACTTCGTTCTTGGCGTCTTGATACATAAAAAATCCTAAATAATAATGTTTATTGAAACATGATCACACACAACGTCATACACTTACATACGAGGCTAAAACATATCAGATGCTTATAAGAGCACGTCGTCACATCAGAATATAAAAACAGAAATAGTTTTTTTAATTCGTTCAAAAACAAATACGTCATAAGCCTTTTAAATTGAATTGAAGGAGAAATTGTCAAGAAACAAGAAAAGGATGCATATGGGGTACAGTGACGTCACTACCACTTTGTTTCTTACGTACAAAAGAGATAGCAATACGGCCCCACCACGCACCCACGTTTCTTCGTTAGTAAATTTTAAATCCTTTTTACAGCTTTATAAAATTACCAATATTTTTGTTGTTTTCGCAATCGTTTCCTTTTTAATGTAGGTTGTTGTTCCCTATAAAAATATTATCCATTTGTTAACATAGTCAAGTAGCCTATTAAATGTGTTTTAATTTTTAATAACTTATCGTGTAGCATGTGACTAAGAGGATCAAAGAGCGTGACTTTTGCTTCGAAATATAATTTATCTCTTAGGTTTGTATTGTCAACAAGGACATCGGGTTCAAGTTAGTCTGTTTCAGATTTTAGATGTAAAATACTGAAATAGAATAGAATATATGATATTTATCTCTTAGGTTTCGTTGTCTCTTAGTCTTCCCGGGAAGTGAAAACATATAATTCGTAAGTGGCATTTACATAAATATATCCGCCTTCCTCTTAGATATATGAATTCTTAGATTAATACTACGACCGCGCGAGACCAAATAATCTAAGTATGAATAGTTTGTTTAGCGGCAAGATCCCTGACCAATGGAGGCTGAGTATTATTACTCCAGTTTTCAAAGGAAAGTGATCGATGCAGGAGTAAAGTTATCGCGGCATAAAGGTCATGTCCCACACCATGAAGCTATTCGAGCGTATAGTGATTCTCGAATCCGACAGGAGAGTGCAGTCTCGGAGTGTCAATATGGATTTCGCCCTGGTTACGGAACCATGGACCCTGTTTTTGCCCTAAGGACCATCATGGTCTGACTGTATTCCTCGATCGATGATCTGGTTGGCGCTGAGGTCCAAAGGTGTATCAGTGATCTATATTGAGATTATCCGAGATATGTACCGCGATTCCGATTCAACAGTTAGGACCACTGTTGGTGACACCAAACCCTTCCCCGTCACTGTTGGGGTTCACCAATGCTCGGTTCTCAGCTCTTACCTGATCAGTGTGATATTAGACGGAGTGTCGGACACACATGACATGACGAGTACAAATCAGCAGCATCCGTGGCTACTCATGGAAACTGATAAAATCGCACTGACAGATGCGGGCAGGGGGAGACTGACAAAGGGATGCTAAAGACCAGGCGAAGTGAAGACGTAAAACTAGGAAAGCGGACCCTGGGTTCTGAAGCAAACAGCGGAGGATGCAACCGATATAACGCTAGTAATAAATTTAATCGATTTTTGACAATTTATCGAAAATAATCGATTATTAACTGCAATATTAAACAATTAGTCTGTTATTGAAATGGGTCGATATTTATATCGATTTCATCAACATAGGTAATCATTTATATCAATGGTTATTAATCGATTATGTATCTATAGTATTGATATAATCTAATCTGTAGTATTGATTTTTGAGAATTTATGAAAATAATCGATTAATAGATTAACAATAATACCAAGCATTTCAGGCACCGGTACTATACAGATATACCGGAACTCGGCGGCGGGATGTACAGCGGGCATAACACAAATCATCGTCATTCACCTCACACAGAAAAAAATATTGTACTTATAGAAATATATTATCGATAGTATCAATATCGATACTATCGATATATGATCACTATCGATACCTTAGATTATATTTTCAACTATCAAAGAATCGATTGTTATTCGATGTGTAATCGATTTTCCGCCAACACTACTGTATGGAAAAAGGCCATGATAATATGTATGTACTAGCTGTTTCTCGCAGCTCCGCCTGCGTCAAAAGGTAGCCTATGTTTGACTCCGGGTCTTGAGCTATATACGGATATAGATAAATTTGGTACGGACCAAATTTCATGAAAATCAATTCAGCGGTTTAGTTGTGAAAGAGTAACAAACATCCATCCATACTTACAAACTTTCGCGTATATAATATTAGTAGGATGTGTATGTCTATTTATTTATCTGTATTTAAACCCGGGTTACAACTAAAAAGAGGCCAGTAATCAATTAGCTCCAAGCTAAATAGAAAATTAAAGTAACGTTTAACATACTGTACCTACTGAGTAATTATAAATCAAATGAAAGTTTTTGTGCAATTTTAGGATTCTTTATTAGAATTATAAAATAAAGTAGACAAAAATTAACCATTTCCCCTACCGATTCATAAATTACAGGAAAACCTATGAGATAATTTTAAATTTGTGTAGGAGGTCCAAATGGAGAAAAATTAAAAATAGTACAGAACCCTCTCCACGCAAGCCGACTCACACTTGGCCAGTTTTATTTTAATTTCATTTTAAAGGATTTTATGAGCTACTTTTTATAATACGTAACAAGACCACAGCAATTAATAATTTTCCCATTGGTCGGGCACCAGTCAAGTAGCTGGCAACACCATAATCAACGCTAGTCGATTATGGTGTTGCCAGTTACGGTAATCGATCCTATTAAGTGGCCGCATTCTGGAAAATGATTTTTCTTCACAGCGCGGTATCTAGTCGTAGCCCCGCGGAGACCAATTATTAATCTATGGTTTCGATATTCCTTATATATACTTTCGTTGGCGGGATTTACCACCAAATCATGAGATGAATACGTACGGTGTTAAATAAATAGATTTTGAGGAAGCTTTCCCCAAAATTGAAAAGATCGATTCGGACTAAACCTCTCCCATTCAAGCTGTTCAGAAATGGTAGTTTCGTAATTTAATTTTGCTGAAGTATTAAGAAAATCTAGATTTTGAAATTTAAATCATGTTTCAAAAACACCAAAGGACCAATTTACAATACAACACAAAAACTATATTGCGCCTCAAAATCTTATTAAAAATATTTGTACATAAAATAATGAAGCGAAGGGTCTTTTATTATATTATCACTGGGTCCTATAGACGGTCCTTGTATTATAAATACCACTGCAATGTTCCCCTACCCAACTTCGTGGTCTAGAAAACTTTCAAACGTGTTTCAATCATCTCCATTTCAGCCGTAGTCAATTCCAAAACGACCGATTGGAAGCGGCCTGCGTTCAGCGTTTGCCTGCGACCTTTTTCAGGTCATTAAATTCAGTACGCGTTTAAAAAAGATACGCATAAAATCCATACCAGGAAAATGACTAAACCAAATCCAGCAAAAGCCGTGCTTAGAGCCGAAATAGATACGAGACTCGCAGCTCTCACGGAAGCGGAGAAGAAGAGGCAGTCGGAAATTGTCTTTCAAAAGGTCTGTATTGATTCTCCTTTATTCTAGCAGTGGCTTGTTCTGAGCTGATTGCTTTGGCCTCAGCGTCCGAATAAATTAACGTCGTTTTTTATTATTTAATAATCTTTTAAATTATTATTTCTTATGATGGGCTTCCATGTCAAGCGTCGACAGACGTTGTTTGATTTAGACATCAAAGGTCACAATTCCCTCCATGCTTTGGAAAGTGCTCCTGACCCTCCTGGCTGGTATCACAAGTTGGCAGTCGTGTGGCTACTGACATTGTTGGCCACAAACACCAACATCACGATGTTATTGGTGTAATTTTCATGAAAAGAACTGCCACATTTTCTGAACGTTTAGACATAGATTAAAAGCTTATTTCGTCTTGGTAGACCTACCACAAAAAAAAATACAAAAAGCTATTAATTGTCGTATCATCTACTATAGTACCAGAAGAAATAATCTTCAAGTGCACCTTACCCACACTTTTCCTATTTTTATTTCAGATTATCAATCACCCCTTGTACCAAAAAGCCACGCGTATATCCATTTTCCTTAGCACAGGTACTGAGATAGACACACGACCGATATTGGATCATATAAGGAATCGTGATGCCAAAGCATTTGTCCCCCAATATATTGGAGGTCGAAGAATGAGGATGTTGAGAATGGAAAAGGGAGATGAGGAGCTCATGCCTTATACTAGACATGGGATTCAACAGCATCCTAAGGATATGGTTAGAGAAGATGCTACGGAAAAAGGTTACTTCCAACTTTTTTCATCATCACACACTATATTTGTGTAATCTTGATTGAATCCCGTCTACATGTCTAATGAAACGCTTTCCAAGTCCAATTTTATCCTCAGATAAAATACTAATCTTAGATTATTTAGTACTTTAAATTGTTATTATTTTAAACCTTTTACATTCCACAGCTGGGCAAAGGTCTCGCCCATCTCCCTACACTTGTCTCTATCTAGAAATTAATGTAATTTTAAATGAAATTTTCTCTGACCCACGCCTGAAATCAATTGTTACCTTTGACGGAATAAATAATAACATGACAAAACTTTATTTTATTTGGGTTAGGTATTGTATTTATGTCATAATGCTCCTATAACGTCGTAATTATCATGTATTCCACTATTCCAGGTCTAGATCTGATCATATCACCAGAAGCAGCGTTCACACGATCAGGAGACAGACTGGGTCATGGGGGAAGGCATTACGATAACTTTATAACCAGCACCAGAGTCAACCCAGAAACAGCACCTAAGGTATCTTTGTTTCTCGTATTTTGGCGAGCATAAGCATCATTCATCATTTGGCAACTGGACATTGGCCTCCCACAAAGATTTACAAAATGACTGATTTTAAACCGCCTACAACTAGCGCTTTGCTGCGAACTTCTTCAGGTCGTTAAGAGTATAATAATCTTGCAATGCAGAAATGCAAGAAAAACTATGGGGCCGCGAATAAGCAGACATCAGATTTTCGTTTTTATCACTTCGAAACTATTATAGTACGGAGTATTTAAAATTTAAACAAAATCTTAAAGCGCATTGTACTAGAACGTAACGGCCTCAACATTTCAACAAGTCGATTAGGTCTTGTCCACGGTTCTATCCCAAAAATTCTACATATATTAATAAATTACATTTTACAAACTACTTGGCTTTTTTCAGGTGCTGGCAGTAACATTTAATTGTCAAGTCGTGGACTACGTGCCAATGGACGAACACGACCAGAAAGTGGACGAAGTTTTGTTTGCTGAATAAGAATTTATATTAGCGGTGCAAGGTGTTGTGATACCTATATGTATACTATAAGTAAAGTAAATTATTGAAAAAACAACAAAGTTAATTTAGATTTCAAGCATCAAAAAGTACCTTACCTTACTGAAATCTCTCGGTATTTCGGTTTCCTTCTAGTCATTTGCATTATTAATTACAGAATAATATAGCATGACTAATATATTTCGAAGAAGGGATACTTACTAAATATAAATCGGGGAAACAGAAAACATAACAGACATTTCAGGACTCTGGTAAATAGTTCATTTCGCTCGTTAAATCTGAAACTTAGTATTAAAAAAAAAACAATTCAATCTGAAATAATGGTAAAACAAATTTAATTGAGACTACTTGCGCATTATATGCATTTTTATGATTTCTTACAGAATTATAACAGAATATATTGTTTTCTTAAGATGCCTACTATTCCAAATTAAGAAATTCAAATCTCATTGTTATGAGCTGTACAAAATATAGAATTAAAATTACTTACAAATATCTAATTTTAAACACATCACAAAAGAATACTTTTTGAATACCTACTTCTTTAAAAGTTTTTTTTTTATAGTTTACAAATACAAACAAAAAACACACATAATCATATCTTACTTTAATATAAATTTTAACAATCAATTTTCAGTTTAGAAAATCTAAATGTTTTACAAGAAACAATTTTACTTCCAAATATGTCTTTAACACCCTCTATTTAGTCAAATATTTTCGATATTAGCTTTTAAAACGTGTCATTAAAAAAAATCATAAGTACCTATCTTGATATTTCTATAACCTACGTCTGTTTTTCTATCGTCCGTGTCCACATTTACGTGACGATCGACAAAAAATATCGCACAATATGTAATCCTTTACGTAAGTGTCCTAACCATAGAGCCCACGGAAGGCCGCCATGATTCCCTGTGCTCTTTATCTATTAAAATACCCTGTCCCCGAATGTTCATACGTTGAAATTGAAGTTTTTTAATTGACTAAAAATAAAATAATAATTTAATTTTAATGCTGATGATCAAGAAAATATTTTGTAACTTATGAAATACCTAAAAATTTATGAATAAGTATTTATATTACAATTTAAACAATATCAATATTACGAGTTGCATCCCACTATCAAAATTTAGCGAACACCAAAAGAAAGTACTACCTTGATACAAGTACGTTAAAAAAGCGTAAATTATTAAATTATTTCATTTCTATTAAATGTATTAAAAAAAATGTACGCACTAACGCATTGCCCTTAAGCTATATACAATGAAAAAAAAAAGTAAATAAACTATTTATATACAAAACCTTACTTACTTCCCACTTCAGACTTCCATCGGCGCTACAATCCCTTGTGCCTTTCACAGTTTTTCTCCATTTAACACGATCACGAACCTCCCTTCACCAGTTGGTAAACTTTCCCATTTTTCAATGCAAAACCTACTGGAACTCTTTATTACTGTAATAACTATATCTTTATAGTAAGTGTGATGCTGAACAAATATTCAAGAAGTATAAAAGAAGGATACGCGTGTATGTTTGTATATCATGTGATTTTGAAGCAATAGTTGTCAAGGGACAACCTTATAAGTTTTTAACCCTTATTATTATAGCTTAACTTATTTATTACACACTACATAATGCTAAAATTACGCAACCCTCGAATATTTTTTCGATAGTGGAATTCAAAACTTCTACTTATTAAATTCAAGGCACACGAAATACTATTTGTAAAGAACAAAATAAATATATACAAGCCTTTAACTAAGCTTCAATATAAGCTAAAGCAAGTTATTAATTTAAAAAAAAAAACAATATTAATAAAGTAACAAAATTTTAAACAAAAAATTGTTAACTTCTCTTATGTTACTCGTACCTCGTATATCGAAGTGAAAGAACTCAATTTACAAGCACTTTTTAATCCTTTAACTTAATGAGAATCAATATTATATTATATGTAAAAATATGGATGTCCGAAATAAACAATTTTAATTTGAAATTTACAAGCAGTAACAATGTGATACTGAACAACTGTCACTAAGCAACATAAAGCAAATTTGGAAAAAAAATAACATGTTTGAATAAATTAATCAAAAATGCTAATGATTAAGTTAATTTAAAATTTCAAAATGTCACTGATAAAAATTAAAATCATACCCTAGGACACATGACCTGACACACATAAATGTAGGTAAACCGTACTTAGTAAAATATCGGGCCTTGCTAAAGAATGTCGCGAAACCCGTTTGTTGACTTGTGTTTCACTTGGAAAGAATTCCTCATGTTCGTTACGGCAGCTCCTGAAAAATTACAAGGTAAATGACCTAAAAATCCATTATTTTCAACTAACTGTATACAGCGTGTATAAGTAACATGTATGGCTACATAAACCCTTGTAAACTCTTACATTAGTAATATTTAGACCAATTTGTGTTTACTTTTAATTAAAACGAATGAATCCCTACATCAGTATGGATTCTTTTTAATCTTAACTATTTCCCGGTTGCATCCCCTTTGGTTACTTCAGTGTCATTTGCTCACTATATCGTTGAGCCAGCAATTTATTGAGCTTGACCATTCTACCACGTTTACGTGGCATACGTAATTTTGTTTTATAAGATAGATTGATTGAACAATATTACCCTTCAACGAAGAACAGCTCCAAACACCCTCTGGCCTTTAGACATGAGCAATTCTACCGCTCCCACAGCAGCCAGGAGTAGAAGTAGAGCAATCACAGCAAGGATTGCCCTGCATCTTCTTCTTCTCCGTTCGCCGCGAGCTAGACGTCTGGATAGAGCTTCGCCTCGGGCTCCGTCGAGGGTGAACAGGGCGCTGGCAGCCTGAAATAGTATAATGTGTAATTTTAGTACTTATAATGAAATAAGTATAGATGAGTTACTTTTTGTCATCTTCAATTGCACCTGCGACATATTGTTGACTTTGGATTGGTGTCATTGAGGAGCTCGATCGATAGCTTTGGCGCATCAAGTATGCGTATGTATGTCATAACGATCTTGTGTATCAAGCGACGACGAACACTGTACGGAATGGGATTGGTCGCCATTTAAATTTATATCCTGGGCTCCTTCGTACATCGGATCGGCTGTAATTAGCCAGAAAATGTTAGCCTAATAAGGCTGTGCTTTTAGACAGCCTGATATTTTTTTACCAATCGTTCATGTTTCTATCAGTTTGTTTTCCCTACGGAAAATGTTAAGTAGTTCATACGTCAGTCGCTCCATTGTCATAACCAGTGCCGTCAAATATCTTATCAATATTAAATAACCGATTATTAAATGACACTAAGGACGCAACTGGGAGACACGCTCGAACGAAGAAGTCCTATAACAAAAGCCAATCAACCCAATAAACAACCTTGTGGAACTCGAGTCAATTTACTGAGAAAAAAATACTATTCTAAACAACGTGTATTTTATTCGATGGTGTTAAAATTGTAAAAAGCGCCATCTATGCATACACATTTGACTTACGCACAATAATTAGGTGTTTTAAGTTTAAAATATAGATTTTCATATTAATTTCTTAATAACCCTACAAAGTATGAGTAGATGTCGCTTTCTAGTCCTTTAAAAGCAATTGTTAATCGTTCCGCGCCCTCTTTCTCCTTTTTCTCTCATCTGGATTCGCTCGCTATTATACGACCACACTGTGGACACGGCCTTTTACTTCCGAAATCCCACCAGATGGCTTGAATTGGTTTCACAAGTTATTACAATGTTGTTGGAAATACGGGGACTTGTTATTGTAAAAGCCTACAAAAATTGCATTTTGAGTACGTATTTAATGTCGAAGGCTTCGTCTAATTCTCAGAATCATATATTAAAGCTATAAACTCGATATAGTTAGGTTTTAAAGTATATTTACGACCAAATGAAAATAAAAGATAAATTATGAATTTTATTGAATATAAAGTTTATATTCATCCTCATAGGATGCCGCATTTACAATTTATTTATTTATTAAAACTTTATTTTTACAATTGGCGGACTTGATTCTATGAGAATTCTCTAAAGAATGAAGAGAGGATATACTTTGGCCAGATACTACACGTTACTCGGTGGAGTATACTAAAATATAAGGTTTATGTAAATATTATTTAAGTGCAGCTGACTCCGAGACTACTAAAAAAGAGCCCATATCGGATCCAAACCAGGAAGTCCCAGGCTTTGACCTAAAGCAAAGTACTGGACACCAAATTATATATAGAACTTCGCCAGAAAAATGCGCGAAACGGCAGAAGACACTCAACAAGTGAAGTGTCTTTTCGACTCATCTACCATAAGGTTGGCTGGAAGAAATTACGACAACGATAAAAGCCTTCACTGTTTAAATGTATTTTTTTAAATTTTACTTGTGTGTTTAGTAAAATAAAGTGTATGTCTATTAATCAAATCCACCGGTGGATGTCTTTGTATCTATAAGCAGGTATCTTTTTAATTTAATGAAATAGTCCTATTATCAGTACATAAATAAGAGATAGGAATGTAAATATTCACTATTGGATGTGTGAACACAGATTTCAAGTTATAAATTAAACCGTTAATGGTATGGTAATAAAATGTCTTAATATTTCCTATACAGATACTTATATGCAGTAGCATGGCGATAGTTAACAAGTTTTTTTCATTAAATATGTATATGAGTTCAGTTAATTTAACTGTACCTACTCGTACTAAATGATGTTAAATTGTGAAAACTGAAACTTTTCGAAGAATTACATGACGTACTGCAAGGATTTTTTGGCTAAGGAATCTTCTTCGTTCGACCGTCTTTACTAGTTACATTCTCAGTAGGTATCTCTTGTGTCTGCTGGAAGAAATTTCTTTAGAAATAAGCAGATCCCTTGTACTGTCTTTTCCTCTTACGTATAATCCTTTGCATTTTTTTGTATGTATGTATGTAAAATTCTTTATTGTACATAAAAGAAAACAGTTTATACAACATCAACAGAAAAAAAATCTTAATTATTAATGTACAATGGCGGACTTATCCCTATGAGGGATCTCTTCCAGTCAACCACTATAATAGAGGAAAGTCTGTGACTGTAGTAGGAGTACCAGGTGTGTACATGAATAAAGTAATTAAAATGAATTTTTCCCAGATATGATGGCAAAGATATATGGAGCAACTGCTATCTGATCTCGGTAATTCTTTACAGGGAACCCAGAGCAATAGAATCATGATTTCTATGTGATAGCCATACTGTCAGACTTAGGCTGCTTGAATCGGTCATGATTGTAAATGATGCAATGAAGTGTTCATTCATTCATCTGGTCTAATAGCCCTGGAATAAAAAATGAATTCAAGCGCTATTATAGCCTAGTAACATTGTTGGAGCATAATATGGCCAGTCTATAAAATATCAGCATAAATTATAGCATTATGCATGACGTAAATTGCTTGTGTGGTGTGATGGAGCAATGAAATATTACAATAGAAATCGGTCAAGAACATGAAAAGATATTACAACAATAAATAATTTTGCCCAAGATTTTTAGTACATTATAATTGTAGTCTATTTTTACTCGACTGCGGCAAAATTTATGGACGCTGTATGTCTGTGTTAGTTACAAGGAACTATTACCCGATTTCTATTGATGACTATACCACTCCATTCGTCTTGATTGAGTGTCATTGGTGCGCCTAATAGCAAACAAGTTGATCTATGTGTGAGCTGGACGAAGCTATACCCGTTTTTATATTACGTGTAAGTCTATCCCGCTCACACTAGGTCTATATAAAATTAAATTAAATTTCATATACCATTGGCAAGAAGGGATGAATATTCATCAGAATCACAGATTTCAAACATAGAACTTCAGCCTCTTTTAGAGCCTTGTCCGACATCTTTGCACCAAAAATATGCTTTAATAATTTGTTTCTTGGCCAAGTTCTTGAAAAAGTACATAAAACATTCATTTCCCAATATTTAACATGACTTCTTGTCAAAATAAATACGATTCGGATATCCGTCGATATAAAAATGGAAATTTATTGTCAATCGCTAAAAGCTATTGCGTTGGGTATCCAGGCTAATTATTAGTATGAGTAATTATTGTAATTGAGTATTTGTACTTAAATTATTGTCGTCTTAATAAATTAACTATCAATATTTTACTTATACGAATATTACCTTTGAATGTATATGACAGATCAACATACACAACCAGACAAAATCTTGTGTGTTTCGAGTACTAAGAATGTTTTTTAAATTTTTATATAATTATAAAAATTAAACAAATTATAAATTAATGAATATACAATACAATACAATACAAAACAAATATGGTGAACCGGACTTATCGCCAAGGCAATCTCTTCCAGTCAACCTTAATGAAAATAGGATAAATGAACTTAAGGGTTAGAAGGCGATAGTGCAGTAAATGTATGAAGATGAATGCATAAATTAAATACAAAAATAAACTAAATTTTCCAAAAAAGTAAATACTTAAATAAATATATATATATGCAACGATGTTTCATACCTGCACTATATTAGTGTAGGTACGAAACATGTTAGGACAGGGAAAAAAGGTAATGGGATTTAACGAGATATCACTTGAAAGAAGAAGAATATAAAATTATGTTCCAATCGAGTTTATGAAGAAGTTTATTGTTCAGTAATACTAAGAGTCTACCAATAAACTAAAGGGGAGTGTGTGTGTGTCTTTGTCAATAGATTATGGTAATCTTTAGTCAATTAGGCATAGACAAAATGGCCTAACTTCGAACTCACAGTCATCAATACAGGCAATTTGCGAAAACAAAGTCACGACTGCGAACCATAGAGTCATAACAACTATAGAGAGTCGAGCATGGAAGTAATAGTCCATGCCATCAAGCTCATAGATAATAAATAATATTCTTCTGTATTTAGCAGAGTAAAGAATCTCATTTTTAGTCGAGAAGAATGAAAGTTTTTAGTCGCTCTTAAATTTATGATTATGATGACTCACCAGGGTGGGAAACCGGTATTCTTATGACCTAAAAATAAGGGGGATTTAATTTTTTAAATGGAAATAGAGGTCGATTTTGTGATATTATACCTGGTTCTGACAGTCATTTTCAGGTGAATGGTAACGCAAACGGTCGCTGTAAAAATGTATGGGCCGAAAAAACTATTGTTGATATTCATATTTTGATTAAATAAATGAAGAAGAGGATAGCCTAGCGTATTATGTGTGTTTATAACGTTTGTGTATGTTAAGTCAAGTGACACGGCGAGAGTGGTTCTACTTATCCAATGTCTATGTGGTCCAAGGTAGAAATGCCTTAGCGCTATCTTGAGCTCTGTCGTGCTTTGGAAAGCCCGGCTCTTATCGCTATATGACGTCTTATATCAAGTGGAACATGATTAAGAGTGAGATTGGACATAAAATTTTATTTGCAATGTTAATCATACTCCTTGTATTCTTAAAGAACTAGCTAATAACAGACGAGTACGCTCTCTTTCATCAACAAAGACTAACTATACTGGCTCTATTATGACAACATTACCAACCAATAGGCTCATTAGCCAAATAAATCACTAATAAGCAGATTATGATGAATTGCTGTATTCTGTATTTACTAAGTCATGTTGATCTTTGTCAACATAAGTATAGATAGATAGATATACACTTTATTGTACCAATCACAAAATTAAAATTAAAAGTAGTACATTTAGAAAATTGAGGTCTAAGTTTAGCCGTATGGTATCTAAAAATTCGAAAATGGAGTTTAAGAACCGCATATTTTTTTATTCCTTTGTGAGTAAAGAGTAGCTGGACAATTAGCCAAATGTTTTGAATGTACTTATATCATCAGGTCGGTTGCCTGGAGAGAAAGGGAGAGAAGATCGTTGTGTAAAAAACAGCCTATTACGCTAGCGATTGCGGTAACAATTTGAAATGAAATGAAATGAAATGAAATGAAATGAAATGAAATTGTTTATTTTCAATATAGGATATAAATATCACTTATTGACGTCAATTTACTTATATTAAGTTTACCACCACTTTCAAAGCGCAAGTGGAGAAGAAGCGGCGCCACAAACTCCACTGCAGCATTTTCTTCAAAACGTCAATTTACAAATAAGAAAAAACTTTCCTTAATTACCTTTCCTTAATTATTTAGTATGGCCAATCTGTACAGCGCCCCTGGCGGATAGTAAGGTTACTAAGAAATTCCATTTTAAATCTTAACGTCGTTAGCGTCTACACTAATAAAATCTCATGGTAAAGGATCGCAGATCCAGAGTAAGTAACTGTTAGCCAAGTGAAGCCAGAATTTACAGCTAGTGAATGGAAAACAATAAAATTGGCGACAATAAACAATAGTACGTCAATCATACTCGAGAATGTATGAACTTTGTGCTTGCTCGTGTTTTATTATGCAATGCATTTCCGAGATACATTCCACTTGAATCTTTTGATTTTACCCCATAAATGGAGTACGTGCATTCCTGTACAGATGAATAAAAAAATTAAAATCAAAACCGACTGAAAACTGTGTTCAAATATTTTCTCAGCGGAAGAAATCAAGATTGAGTTGTTTTTATTGAATATGCTATACTTTATGAAACGATTTAATAACGATTTCTTGGTTTGTATTTTTTTTTATGTTTTCGCGATTGTTGTTGTTATCTTAATAAATTTGAAGCAGATAACGTTCGAAACAAATATGCTGAACAATGAGCTACTTCTTCTTCTTCTTTCGGTGCCATCTTCAACCAAGGTCGGCAACCATCAATGCGATCAATGAGCTGCTAATCAACAAAATCGTAAAAGTACTATTTATTTATTTCATACACCACAAGCAATATATATTGAATATTCAATTATAAAATTATGGTGCCTGCAAGGGTACAACTTATTTCTAAATAAATTTCTTCTAGCAGACCCGCGAAAGGAACTTTGAAAGAAACAGTAAAGTAACATACAAAATATATTATAATTAACAGGTACAGATTGCAACTTCACCTTTTAAGCAAATAATATATATTTTTCAATGTCGATATCGTTTACTTATTGTGATTTTGTCTGCGGACTCTAGCATAGTTCTAATATAATAAATAATACTTCAGCACCCTTAAGGTACGCGCACATTATGACGGGCCGTAGCGCAATTATCCGCGGCGCAAAAATCCGCTTAAATCGCTCGTGTGTATTTTGTATGAACTATCGCACACTGTGCCGGGGCGCAGCGGTTCGCATAAATCCGCCGCGCGGATTTTGTTTGCGTGTGATGCGGCCCGCCCCGCCCCGTTGCGCCCCGACGCAGTGTGCCCATAGCAAGCGGATTGGAGCGCATGCGTGCACATGTGTTTCAAGTAATTGATTATATCTGCTAAAAGATCGGGGAAAAGATGATGGTATTCACCGAATACCTTTCTCTTGGAACAAATAGGATGTATCCACATTTTTTTTGTATAAGATTTTCATTATTTTTCTTCTTCTAACAGCATGTAAAAAAAAGAAAGTTCTTCATCAGAGCTATTCATGACGTACGCACGCAACGTCTAGCTGTACACTGTTCTCAAAATCCGTCAATGCGTTGCGGCCCGTCCCGTCACCAATGTGCTAAGTACGCTTTTTGGGCTGCGATGAGGCCCGCTCCGCCCCGCTGCGGCCCGTCATAATGTGCGCGTACCTTTAAAATACTGTTTGCTATACGGAGCATATTAATCGTACCAAGAGGAACCCACCAATTTCTCTATAATCACACACATGTCTACCGCGTTCCGGCTCCAGTTTTTCTCTATATAAAACCGGCTTGTCTGTCTGTTAGTTATGCGGTTACGGCAGAACGTGTATCAGATATTTCATAATAGTTTGTAAATTATGCTACGAGTATGACTCCTGAGTTTGCTTATGCATGAAGACAAGTAGCCTAGCCAGTAGCACAAAATATGGTTTATTCGGACATTTATCACATATATCAAAAATAAAAACCGTGCCTACTTAGATGTATATACAAAAAGAAAAAAAAAACAGGTCCCGGCAAACAGGCAAATACTACCTGTTTCCCATATCAAAAAGTTTAACCGGATTTCAACTACATCCATACCAAGTTTCATTAAAATCGGTCCAGAGGTTTAGCCGTGAAAGCATTACAGGCCGACTTTCCCTTTTATAATATAAAATAGTTAAAAAATGATAATGAAAAGAATGAATGAAAAAGATATTTTGTACAATAAAGTTTAATTAAATAAATATTACAGATTAGTTTATTATGTAAGAATATTTAGCATGGATACATAACAATTATTAAAATAGTTACATGTAGGAGTACTATGTAACGTAAAACTACTTAGTTTTACATAGTCAATAAAAGAGTGTTAAAATAGTTTTCATTAAGTTATTCAGTGATTAGTATGTAAGATAGTCAAAAACGTTCTGAACGGCTACGCTACGAGTAGTGTGTAACGGCAGCGCGATCCTATCTGCGCTGGCGCATTTGGCCGTAAAACATTTTATGGTCCTATTTAGATTTATTATCGACTGCTTACTTTGTAATTGTATTTTCTCTTCATCTGCATATTGTGACTTTATTTCCTATATACGTCCCAGCGTGTTTCTCTGTTAAATTCTCAGCTTACGCGTCAGAGCTCAAGGTAAGCTGTAGTCGTGGTCTGAATCTTTCATATCACAGCATTGTACTAATTTGCTTTGCTTATCTGATCTCCATATTCATCAAACACACAAGATAATGCCAGTAATGGTGATCAATTATTAGTGTTATTCTTTAATTTTTAACGTTTCAGAAATTTAAGTCCACTTATTTCATTTTATTGGTCAATAGATAACTCTGATTTAAGAATAAGAATATAAGATGTAAGTGCCTAAGCGGACATCTCCATAGCCGTTCATAAAGACATTTATTGCTAAAAGTTATCTATTGTGTGTTCGTCAGTTCATTGCAACCGCATAAATTACCCGTTCTCCCGTCGGCCTTCGTCTGTTTGTCATGTCCATCCGTTCTCCAAACATGATTGTCTAATCTTCTACAATTTATAGCGTGTATAATATTTGTATAATGAAAAGTTTTACAAAACTTGTTTTACATAAAAATAGAAACTAATGTGCGGAGCAGTGACAGCAGTCCTGACTGCCAAATAATTTGGTACTGCGTGTTGGTGTCTATTAGCGACGTGACTGAAAACACTACTCACCTTGATTTGTATAGAGTTAATTAGTATAGTATATAGTTAAGTTGCTATGTATATCAAGGTAGATAAGGTAATTTTTAAGGTCAAATAAATGAAGGGATTATTATTAGAATAGGGTAATAAGTGTAAATATAGCATAGGGTTTCTTATTTTTAGCATTAAGATATTTTATAAGAATTAATTTTGTAATTGTAAGTAGCACTATTTGGTTTTCGAAGAGCGTTACCATAACGAGAACCAAGGTCTTTTTTAAGTAAATATGGTAAACTCACATTCCGAGAATCAAAAAGCGTTACCGTAACGAGAGCCGAACACAAGATTCCACGACTGCCGATAGATGGCGCAGTTACGAAATAGAACTGGCTATGCAGATTTTTACTCGCGAGGTAATAAGGTTCGACGCGATTTTGAGTCGGCAGTACTGGAATCAATTCGGCTCTCGGAACACTTGGAATGGAAGAAAACTAAGGAAGACGAAATAAAGGAAGTGAATACAAGTGATCTTTAATTTCGGACCCGGATCCCTGCTCCAGTGCTCAAGTGAAGTGTTAGTGAATATCGTCGGTCGGATCGGAAGCTAGGACCCCTGTGCTCGGAATCGGACCCCTGGATCTCAGGAATAGGACCCCTGCTACTCGGAGTCGTCGAGATCGGACCTCTGCTCGGATTGTCGGCGGATTAGAAGATAGGCCCCTCGCTCATCCTGCTGCCCCCCCCCCCCTCATACAGTCCACTCATCGACGTCGTCCTCGGCAGCCGGAGCGAAGCTAAGCAGCCCGAAGCCACGCCGCATCAAGCTACGCCGCCCGCAGCCACGCCGCCTCAAGCTGCGCCGCCTCGAGCCAAGCCGCCTGAAGCTGAGCCGCCTTGTGCCGAGCCGCCTGAAGCTGAGCCGCCCGAAGCTGTGCCGCCATAAGCTACGCCGCCTGAAGCTGTGCCGCCTGAACCTAAGCTGCCTACGCTGTCGCTCGTCCGCACCTGCCTTCGCCCTCTACTACTTTAACGTGTTGAGGACAGATTGGGACGACTGTGCGCCACCAACAGCGCGCGCAACGCCAACCATAGTTGGTCCTTCGAGCCGGATCAAGGAAGAGGGATGCCTACAACCAGGTCGACAACCGCCACAGCTGGAAAGTCCGCCTCGACTGATTGGAGCATGAACACGCCAGCCGACACAGAAACCACCGGGACAGGGATCTCGACCCGATCGACGATAACAAGAAGAACGCCGCCGCCATCCCGCGCCGCCGAGTCGTCTCCCTCCCGCACCGCTATGGGGGATCGTGCCGCGTCGGTCATGTTTGTGGAGGGAGAACTCGCCGCGCCCGTTGCGCCTCCAGTACCCCCCGCACCCGTCAATAGTGGGTACATCGCGCCGCGTTCCGGTACCATTGGCGAACCGCTCACGCCTCTAACTACGCGCGCTATGATTCAGCAACACGACGAGTTGTTGAGTCGCATCTCCGAATCCCAGAAGCGCCGCCAAGGACAGCCTGCAGTTCCTGATGTGATGGAATCCGGAACGAGTGCGAGGCCCACAGGAGCGCGCCCAAGAAGACCGAACATAGAAACACAGTCGGTGCGTTCATCGAAACGAGCTGCATTAGAAGCCAAGATGCAACTCGCCCGCAGGGAACTAGAAGTAGCAGAAGCCAAATCTAAGGTGGCTCAAGCTGAACTGGAGCTGCTACAACTGGATTCTGAGGAAGAAGAAGACTTCGTGCATGAAGAGCAGACACAGATGCATGTGCAGCAATGGTTGGATCATGCAAACACTGTGAAGGTTACTCCACCTAAGGAAAAGAAGAGTGACATTGAAGAACTAGCTCAAGTCATCAAGAAGATGTCAGAGAAGTCATCGGAGCACAGCCTATCAAAACAAATGATAGAGCTTCCAAACTTCAACGGTGCAAGTGAAGAGTGGTTAGCGTTCAAGCGATCCTTCGAAGACACCATGAACGCCTTCACCGACGTGCAGAATTTGGCGCGTCTGAGAAGGTCTCTTCAAGGGAGAGCAAGGGAAGCAGTGAAGAGTCTCCTATTCACTGCCAAGACACCGCAAGAAGTAATGAAGGGATTGGAAGCGCGCTTTGGACGACCAGGAGCCTTAGCGGAGCTGGATAAATTAAAGAGTACGCCGAAGATGCAAGAGACGCCGAATGATGTGTGCACATTTGCTAGCCACGTCAGAAATTCTGTGGCAACAATCAGTGCACTTGGAAAGGAACAGTACCTGAGTTCGCCAGAAACAATGAAGGCGTTAGTGGACAAGATGCCAGCAAACATCAAGTACAGATGGTTTATGTATCATCACAGCCATCGAGATGAAGAGAAGCCGGAGCTCATATTAATAAGGGATTTTCTGGACATAGAAGCTGACATGTGTGGTGACTTCGCCCCTCCTGAAGTATCGTGGGATGCCAAGAAGAGCGCAATAAGGAAGAGTGTCCATACAGTTCAGGAGAAAGAACACAATCAGCAGCCAAGCAAGAAGACAGAGTGTCCAGAATGTCAAGCAGAGCATTGGATCTACGAGTGCAGAAGATTTAAAGAAGCAGATATGGACAAGAAATGGGAAATAGTGAAGAAATTCAGACTATGCTTCAAGTGTCTTCGTTTTCGGCACTCAAGACAAGGATGCAGGGCTCCGGTATGCAAGAAATGTTCGAGATGGCATCATGTTAGTCTCCACTCAGACACACCTCCAGCAATTAAGAAGCCAGAAAGGGACGAAGCCAGCTGCAACGTGGTACATAAGGAAGAGCCCACAGGTGAAGTCATCACATCGGTGCACACTACAAGCGATGGAAGAGCATACTTGAAGATGATTCCAGTGAACGTCTACGGGCCAAAGGGAACAGCACGTGTGCTGGCCTTGCTGGATGAAGGGTCCACCATTTCACTCATAGACTCTGCTATAGCCAAGAAGATTGGTGCGGAAGGAACAGCTGAGTCTATAACAATAGAAACCGTCGGTGGAAGAGGCTTCAAGAAGACGGATTCTCGAAAGGTGGAAATAAGGATTAAGGGAGCTCATCGCAAGTATAAGCAGTCGATGAGAGTAAGGACAATCGATGGCTTGAAATTATCGAAGCAAGAAATAAATGAAGAAGTCCTGAGAAGATGCGATCATCTCCAAAGTTTAAGAAGTCAGCTAGTCTACAAGAAAGAAGAGCCAAGACTACTAATTGGGCAAGACAATTGGGAGCTCATCGTAACAAGAAGAATCGTCAAAGGGAAGAAGTCTGAACCAGTTGCTTCGTTCACTAGCTTGGGTTGGGTGCTTCATGGATGCGACACTGGAGCGAACACACCTGTCCAGTTCGTCAACCACAGCCGCCTAGCAGAGGACAAGACAGAAGCCTTGGTACGAGCATACTTTGATATCGAGGCTCTTGGGGTGAAACCAAACCGCCCTAGCAACGACTCTGACAGGAGAGCATTGGAAGTTTTTGAGAAAACGACACGAAGATTGCCAGATGGGAAATTTGAAACAGGACTTCTATGGAAGAGCGAGCAAGAAACATTGCCGAAAAATTACGGTCAAGCACATCGACGATTAAACAACATCGAAAGGAAGTTGGACAGAAGTCAAGAATTGAAGATAGCCTACGAAGAGCAAATTAACAACTGGGTGAAGAATGAATATGTGGAAAAGGCTCCATCTACATCGACGCCCGGCAGAACGTTCTACCTGCCGCATTTTGTGGTGGAACATCCTGTCAAAAAGAAGCCAAGAATAGTACTGGATGCAGCTGCAAAATTCGAAGGGAAAAGTCTCAACGATGTCTTGCTGCCGGGGCCCGATCTTCTTCAATCTCTCTTTGGAGTTCTCGTAAGATTCAGAGAGGGGCCTGTCGCTGTTGTTGCTGACATCAAAGAAATGTTCCTGCGCATCCAGATACGTGAAGAAGACAGGGACTGCCTACGATTCCTGTGGCGAGGAAGTCAACGGGCTGGAAAACCAGAAGAATACAGAATGAAGTCTGTAATTTTCGGAGCGACGTCATCACCCTCAACAGCTATCTTCGTGATGAATAAGAATGCGGAAGACTTTAAAGAAGAGTGTCCAGCTGCAGTGAAAGCTATCAAGAGAAATCACTACATGGATGATTACCTCCAGAGCTTTCAAACTATCGAGGAAGCCAAAAGAACATCAAAGGAGGTGCAGTACGTGCATGCAAAAGCGGGTTTCCATTTAAGGGGATGGGGTAGTAACGAAGCTGAAGTGTTGAAGAGCCTGCAAGATCAACCGCAAGAGGGAATAAAAGAACTCTCCTCAGAAGAGAAGACACTCGGACTACGATGGATAATTGGCGAAGACGCACTAGCATTCAACGTCGGATTTCGCAACACACCTCGCGAAATTCTGACTGGAGGAAAGATACCAACGAAGAGACAAATAGCCAGCGCCGTCATGTCTACGTTCGACCCGATGGGCTTCGCCGCACCTGTTTTAATCCAAGGGAAGAAACTCATCCAGGACATATGGCGAACGAAGATCGACTGGGACGACGCGATCTTACCTGAGCAAGAAGTAATGTGGCTCAAGTACATCAAAGAAGTTGCAGTTCTCGAAAAATTGAGGATACCCAGATGTTTATCTCCATATCAGAGGAAAGGGCAACTCCATACTTTCACCGAAGCGAGTGAAGAGGCCTATGCTGCTGTCGTCTTTTGGAGAACAGAAGAACCAAGTGTCCGCGTTACGTTGATCGCAGGGAAAGCGCAAGTTACTCCCACGAAGCCAGTCTCGATACCGCGATTGGAGCTCCAGGCTGCGTTACTAGGAAGCAGACTGGCAGCTACAATCGAGAAAGAAACTGACTTAGAAATCACAAAGAATATATTCTGGACAGACTCAAGCACTGTTCTTCAGTGGCTGAAAGCAGATCCGCGAAAATTCAAGACGTTCGTGGCTCATCGACTTGCGGAGATTGAAGAGTTAACTAGCCCGCGAGACTGGCGATGGGTGCCTACTAAAGAGAATCCAGCGGACGACGCAACTCGTGGGACGCCAACTGAATTTGACAGGAACGCGAGGTGGTTCAAGGGGCCTACATTTCTTTACGAAGAGGAGCAGCAGTGGCCCGCCAACCGCTTCGAAGGGAAGATCATCGACACGGGGGAGGAAAAGAATATTCAGACAATAGCATCAGTCTCCACAACTCCTCGTCGTATACCAGATCCAGAACGCTTCTCCAGCTGGACGCGACTCCTAAGAAGTACGGCGCGCGTGTTCCAGTTCATCGATCTACTTAAGAAGAACAAGTCCAAGGAAATCGTCAACGCAGCTAAAGACAAGGCATGGAAACAAAATAAACCTGCAGTAAAGAGGAAACAACTCGTAAAGCTTCCTCCTATGAAACCAGGGAGAAATTTCAAAATCATTGAAGAAGAACACTTCAATAAAGCCAGAGAAGAGTTAATTAAGGAAAGTCAGCAAGAAAGTTTTCGGAGAGAAATAGAAAAATTGAGTAATAGGAAGCCAATGGAAAACTCAAGCCGACTCAAGAAAATCGACGTGTATGTCGACGAACAAGGCATCTTGAAGTTAAGAACGCGAACAAGGAAAATCACGATTGAGAACCAAGAGCAGAATCCAGTGGTGTTAGACGGCAAGAACAGGATATGCCGCCTAATCATTGAACACTATCACCAGAAATTTTATCATGGCAATACAGAAACGGTGATAAATGAAGTCAGGCAAAAATATTGGATCCTGGGCCTACGGACAACAGCAAGGGCACTCATACACCGCTGTCAATGGTGCAGAGTGCATAAGAGCATACCGCAAGTGCCACCGTTGGGAGATCACCCCGTTGAACGCCTGCAGCATCATCAGCACCCCTTCACCTGCTCAGCTGTGGACTACTTTGGGCCGATGCAGGTGACCATTGGGAGAAGAACTGAAAAACGCTGGGGAGCTCTCTTCACATGCCTAACCACAAGGGCTATTCACCTCGAGCTATCAAGTTCCCTTAGTACGAGCTCGATGATCATGGCCTTACGAAGAATGGCGGCCAGAAGAGGAACACCGAAGGTTATCTACAGCGACAATGGGACAAACTTCGTCGGGGCCAACAAAGAACTGGAAGAAGCAGCAGCTCAAGAGGGAATCCGGTGGAAATTTATACCAGCTGGAAGTCCGAGTATGGGAGGCGCCTGGGAGAGAATGGTCCGTACGGTGAAGACGGCACTGATGGTCGTACTACAATCGCGATCACCACCAGAAGAAGTACTCCACACGCTACTGGTTGAAGTGGAACATGTCGTCAATTCCCGTCCACTCACTCACATAAGCATAGACCCCAACGATGAAGAAAGCCTGACACCAAACCATTTCCTGCTCGGAAGATCCTGCGGAGCGACGTCGCCGGGCGAGTTTGAAGATGGGAACCTCATTGGCAGAGCAAACTGGAGGACCGCGCAACGCCTGACCGACCACTTCTGGCAGAGGTGGCTAAAGGAGTATCTGCCCACTTTGAAGCCGAGGAAAATAGATGGCAGACAGACTACGGATCCTCAAGTCGGAGACGTCGTCTTGATTATGGACGCCTCGCTGCCCCGCAACACATGGCCGCGAGGAGAAGTCCAAAAGGTATATCCAAGCCCAGACGGAAGGGTCAGAATTCTGGACGTGCGGACACCGGGAGGAACGCTACGACGGTCAACGCAGCGAGTCGTCATCCTGGTGCCAGCAGCCACGCCGCAACCTCGAGATGGAGCGCTACGCACGGCGGGGGAGAACTATTAGCGACGTGACTGAAAACACTACTCACCTTGATTTGTATAGAGTTAATTAGTATAGTATATAGTTAAGTTGCTATGTATATCAAGGTAGATAAGGTAATTTTTAAGGTCAAATAAATGAAGGGATTATTATTAGAATAGGGTAATAAGTGTAAATATAGCATAGGGTTTCTTATTTTTAGCATTAAGATATTTTATAAGAATTAATTTTGTAATTGTAAGTAGCACTATTTGGTTTTCGAAGAGCGTTACCATAACGAGAACCAAGGTCTTTTTTAAGTAAATATGGTAAACTCACATTCCGAGAATCAAAAAGCGTTACCGTAACGAGAGCCGAACACAAGATTCCACGACTGCCGATAGATGGCGCAGTTACGAAATAGAACTGGCTATGCAGATTTTTACTCGCGAGGTAATAAGGTTCGACGCGATTTTGAGTCGGCAGTACTGGAATCAATTCGGCTCTCGGAACACTTGGAATGGAAGAAAACTAAGGAAGACGAAATAAAGGAAGTGAATACAAGTGATCTTTAATTTCGGACCCGGATCCCTGCTCCAGTGCTCAAGTGAAGTGTTAGTGAATATCGTCGGTCGGATCGGAAGCTAGGACCCCTGTGCTCGGAATCGGACCCCTGGATCTCAGGAATAGGACCCCTGCTACTCGGAGTCGTCGAGATCGGACCTCTGCTCGGATTGTCGGCGGATTAGAAGATAGGCCCCTCGCTCATCCTGCTGCCCCCCCCCCCTCATACAGTCCACTCATCGACGTCGTCCTCGGCAGCCGGAGCGAAGCTAAGCAGCCCGAAGCCACGCCGCATCAAGCTACGCCGCCCGCAGCCACGCCGCCTCAAGCTGCGCCGCCTCGAGCCAAGCCGCCTGAAGCTGAGCCGCCTTGTGCCGAGCCGCCTGAAGCTGAGCCGCCCGAAGCTGTGCCGCCATAAGCTACGCCGCCTGAAGCTGTGCCGCCTGAACCTAAGCTGCCTACGCTGTCGCTCGTCCGCACCTGCCTTCGCCCTCTACTACTTTAACGTGTTGAGGACAGATTGGGACGACTGTGCGCCACCAACAGCGCGCGCAACGCCAACCATAGTGTCCATCGAAGATACAATTTAGTAAGTTGTAGTATTTGACATAAACTTCAGAAACTAATGTGCGGAGCAGTGACAACTGTCCTGACTGCCAAATAATCGAGCACTGCATGATTGCGTCTCGTCTGTTCTGTGAACAGTAAACTCTCAGTCTTCCCCATTTAACCCCCTTTTTAGTGATTTTTTACAACACTTATCGAGAACCCGGCATATGATGCTGTTTTCGCATAAGTATAATTAAAATCCGTTAAAAAAATGATACACTATACCTAGGTACTTCCACTTGGTTCTGTCAAGTCAACAACCGTTTCCATAGACACCTTTTCTAGATACGCAAGTTGCTTCCTCAATATTTCCATGTCCTACATGAGTAGGACATGGAGTTGTCAGGAAGAATATGAATTCTTCCTGACATAGCCCGACCATCTTTTTTGGTCTTCCTCTATTTCTAGCTATCGAACTCCTAATAAAAAATAACACTATAATTCTATTACAACCGTAAACAGGATGCAACAGACGATCATTATACTGTCGTTGCATGTTAGTTAGTTGGTTCCTTGACATAGTAACGTGGTTTGAAGATACTTCGTGCGATTTTGCAATTTTTCAATCAACTGGGTTCGAATAAAGTAAATTCTATACTTCGTCTTCATTAAAATGGCTAGAGAGAATGCGGGACTATTGGCACAGACTGTGTAGATACTTAGTTATATTAGGACACGACAGGAGATGAGCCATCGATTGCAAAATAATATGCACGTACATTATTCGACGCTGGATTACTTTATAGTCTTCCAACACCCATGAAAACGGTCAGTTCGGTTTTTGTGTGAAAATAAATAAAATGTTGATAAATTTTAACAAGAATGGCTTGACTTCGCAAAGCAGAATTTGCGTGTTAATGGTCTCTAGAATAGAATAGAAGAATAGAATAGATTTTTTTTAAACGTTTATCAATATACAGAAAATTATTTACAAAAATGATTGACAAAGTACAATATATGCATGACACACGTCTCAACAGGTGGCGGCTCAGTATTACGCTAGACATGGCAGCATGACTAGTACTGGTTTTCAGCCGCCGCCTTCTGAGGAGTCACGGTGCCCCAACATATTAGGTGCGCGCACCAAAAAATCCCTTAATATATAGGCGATCTTAAAACTAATAATAACTTTACAAGAACTAAAATAGGTACGTTGATTTTTACCTTTAGTATGTAGGATAGGATACAGAAAGGGATGAGCAAATGTTTTAAGGCTTTCTGCCACTAGCTACACTCTCTCTCTCTCTCTCTCTACTAGACTCTCTTTCAAGGATGCTGAAGACCGGGTGAAGTGGAGATGTAAAATCAGAAAAGCGGACGTAAGGCTTCGATGCGAACCGCTGAGGACACAACCGGGCAAACGTTAGGATGATGAAGAAGATTTTGAATTTTCCGATACATTTGAGGTAGAGTTCCTCATAGCTTGATATATGCATCATTTACAAAGAAGTCAAAGGTCGTGTCAGGTTATAAACTTTGAGACGCCAGGGTGAGCTGCAACGAGTAGATTGACCAATCCGACCATAATTAATAAATCCAATATTTTTATGGAAAATGTTTAACATTCATTACAATTAAATTCTTAAGTGTAAGACATGGTGTGTGCAAAAGTTTTCAAAAATGCGCGCCCGTGAAGCTTTTGGTATAGCAAGTACATAGATAAGCTGCGGTAACTGCTTAAAACTAAATTTAAAATATAATAAAAATAATATAACTATTTTTATTTAAAAGCTTAACCTAATTTATTTTATTTGCTAAACTTTTAACACCTATTAACCTATTAGTTAAAAAAGTTAAATGAGCAAAAAACATCGTAAAATTTACATAGACTTTTGAAATGTGCTATCAATACAGTACAGGTCAATACGGGTACATTCGCGTACAACTCTCTTTACGTTTTCAATAAATAATGCTGTGGCATGTGCCGTGGTCTGGTTGATTGTTGAGTGTATATTATGTCATCATCATAAATTTAAGAGCTAGGCGCCTGATACATACAGTATTAGGCAATAGTTATATTCAGATAATCATTTTTCATTCTTCGTCAGAAAGCGTGTTTTTCTAGTTGTTTCCATTTTCAGCTTGCTTCAGAGCCTAGTCACATTGGAGCGACTGAAACCTAATCTCCGTAACCCTTTTTACAGGGTTATGTTACCAAACCAATATGCATTGTCATTTCTCCTATTTTTTCTGTTACACGTAACATTTTTCTGTAGGACAGTACAGAAGCTGGTTTGGTTTGTCTGTCGCAACGGCATTGCCCGCGGCAAGGCAACCCGCAGGTCAGTGCTCAGTGGCAGGACGATACGGGGCTTCGCCATTATCGTATTAAAATACCGACTAGCCATAACTACTCATTGCTTCGTGATAGAGATTAATGTAATAGTGGAGTCCTTAGGGCTGGTTTACACGGATCCAGTGCTGGCAATCCAGTTGCATTCATGGACACAAAATTGTTTGTGTGTGTGGCAGACACACAAGCGCATCTACATAGATAGACAAATGGACTACTGGATTGCCAACACTCGGTGTAAACGAGCCCTATGACGTCAACATCACGAAAATTACGACATGACCGCCTTCACGGGAAAATCTGGCCAAGAACGGGATTCGAAAAGCAGGAGTGTTGAGTGATTCAAAGTTCTTGCATATTCTCATGTTCTCGGCTCTTTTGAAACTTTATTTTATTAATTTGTTGTTGTTGTTATTGTTTTTGATAGCACTGTATAATTGATTATACAGTGCTATCAAAAACAAAAGAAGAAATGTCATCAAATTGTAATTAGATACACGCACTAGTGATTGAACAATGCAGTATCGTTAGTAAGAAAAGTGTAACAATAAAAAAAAAGAGAATATGTTAATAATTGAATGTCATCACAAGTTTTATTTCTGAGCAGGAGCCACTAAAAAAAGTACCTATGCTTCTCGTGAGAATTGAACCCACGACATCCGGGTCTATGGCCTTAACCACGGAGGCATTTCATTACGTTAACTATGAGATTTTATTGACGCAGACGCTAGCGACTGCGTTAACAATTTAGTATGGCAAACCTGTACAGTGCCTCTGGCGGATAGTAAAGTAACTAAGAAATTCCATATCAAATCTTATCGCGGTCACTAGCGTCTGCGTTAATAAAAACTCGTGGTAGTCGTAGTACCAACGAGATTGAAAAACACAGACACAGTTAAAGAATTAATTTGAATCATTAGTTTATTCGCAAACGAATGCTTTCCAAAGGGCGAAGCTTCGAATAAATCTAAATTACAATTCCTGCATACTTTCTTAGCGTCTTCCTTCTTTCTTACTTTTGATCCCAAGTCATATTTTGTACTTTTTTAGACATTTGCCTAAATATAGCACTGGACATCATGCAATTGCAATTACACACTTTCGTTCGCAATTGTACCTCCCAATTATGCTCACAATAGGAGGTTATGCGTAAATAACCGAATCAGATAACACCACGTGGCTTGTAAATTGCAACAATCTAACTGAATGTTACGTCACGTGGTAATCAAGATGAGAGTCGAAATGAACATTCTTCTCATTACGAACTCCTTTGCAATAGACTTTATTTGAAACGAATATAGATTTTGTCTTAACTAATGATTATTTAACTAATGAGAGCATGCTGGGATTATGAAAAGCGGGTGGGCTCCGGCCGAGAATACATTGAATGAACAACTGGTGGTAGAAGAACGCAATCTATTGATCGTAACAGATACCGACCACGTCTAAGGCGGTTTCGAAAAGTGACCTATTTATGTACGTGATGGACTTTATTTCTCTGTCTCTTACTTGCTTCTGTGATCCACTAATTAAGGCGTGCAATCATGTGATTTAAGCCCGAAAACTAAACTGAAAAAAAATGAACAACGTATGTTCCCCGTGAGAATCGAACGCACGAGTCTTAGGTTAGCAGACATGTCTGTTTGTTGACACTTTCTGACATTGTCTAAACTATGACGATTTCGTATTTGGGAAGCACGCTAAGTCGTCATGTAGACGTTAAAACCACGTCAGGTGCTGAAGGGCAGTTCTAAAAAGTACTTAAACCCACTCGATATTAATGAATCGATCAAGGATCTTCTATCATTTTCAGGACCAATTGACCTTGAAGATGAAGCTCAAGATTATTTATCATAACAAAGGCTATCTGATATGATTTATTAAACATACCTCAGGGTAGCTTATGTGAGTAATGAAGCCAATCTTCGATGGTAAATACACTATTAGCATACATCAAGCGGCGATTAATTTTGAATAAGTGGATTTTTATCTTGATCACTGTCAGAATATAGTTCATTTAGGTATTAGTTAGGGATTTTCGAAATGCATTTTCAAATCCAATGGTTTAGGAGCCCGAGATCTCACTGTCTTAATGTTACCTCATCCCGTTATTTGTTAAAGACATAATCCTTGTAAAGTGTAGGTATCCTTGTGAAGAGATAATAAACCATTTGATTGATTGATTGAATAGGACCAGGCATTAGCACTAGAAGGTAGTGACGTGTTTCTTAACCTATGCCAGTGACGTGCACAGATAATTTTCATAGGGTAGACAAATTGACCACGCATTTATTTATATAATTTTTTGTATGAAAAATATAGATGTTTATTTAGTTGAATCCTTCATAGGGTAGACAGTGTCTATTTGTCTTTATGATGCATGCCACAGATCACGCCTTATAACATATGTTTCTAGTAAATATTGTGTTTAGAGCTTCAGCTTATGACCATAATAACACTCTAAATATTTTTTTTATTCTGTTTCATCTAGAAATAGTTAAATCACATAAATTTCTAGTGTGATTCAGCTACGTAGCTTTCTAAGCTCTACGCATTCATTACGGTTACATTACGACAGCTTTTACTAAGAAAGCTTAGTTTACTTAATTCTATTACTAGCAAACTTGTAAATAAAGATATTGCACATATTTTTTCACATTTTTTACCTTACCTCGGACTTTTAAGAGGCTTTTGCCTGCTCTCAAAAATGTCTGTAAATATGCCCATATTTATGTAACAGGTAAGGCAGAGATATTTTTTTTTATACAACTAAATAGGCAAACAGGCGTACGGCCCACCTGATGGTAAGTGGTTACCGTAGCCTATGAAAGCCTGCTACGCCGGAAACCATTTGGATAACTTGACGTTATGTGATGCTCCTGCCGAAAAAAATATACTCAACAAGAAAAATAAAGTATCTCCTCAGAGAATACACCAAACAACAAATCAAAAAGTCCAGAATAAAAGAAATTAAACCCAATTCCGAGATGACAAGACATTAATTAAATAAATTTTGTGATATGCAAAACAGTGTTGCTATTGCCACATTTCGGTCTTGAACTACATTCACTTGCGAAGTGGAAATATTTAGTTTCGGTGAGAGTTGAGTAACTTGGTAACTCGTGTACTGACTCCTTGTTAAGTTCCAACTGGGCGAGTCCGAATCATGAGCCTTAAATAGGGCATTGAAATGTGACTTACGCAAAACCGGCGACGCGAATAATTTTGTTCGATATCGAACGATTTTCAACCGATATAAATGTCGTACATTGTCGTACATAAAATAGGGATCCATATCAGTCACTCACTGCCGGCGGGATACGAGTGAATTTCGAAAAATCTGTGAGTAGCTTGGTAACTCGTGTACTGACTCCTTGTTTAGTGCCAACTGGGCGATTTCGAATCATATAAGTCACTCACTGCCGGGGAGACCCGTGTCAATTACAATAAATTAGTACCCGTACCATGAGATTTTTAGCACAGATGCTAGCGATATTTTGTTGTGAGTTGAGTAACTTGTGTACTAACTTCTTGTTCAGTTCTAACTGGGCCTGTCCTAATCGACCCAGTAGAATAGTAATGGACAGTCTGGAAGTCACTGCACTGGACTGGTGTTGAAAAATGCTACGAGAATCGAGCTAGGTGCTTTTCCTGAAGAGTTGTAGTCAATGGCTTATCTCCTGGCGTGCCCCTATAGTCCGTCTCTAGCAGTATGTATGATTTATGTATAGCGAATTACGGTGCAAGATTAACCATTATTGGAAAGAATTAGCACTCAATAGCCATTTTGACCAGACAAGAAGAAGTAGAGACGCTCACTGCCTCGGGAAAACCCGTGTACAATCCCACTACAAACTATCTTTTGCTTAATATGCATTCATTCATATTAAGTGAATGAATGAGTACTAAATACATATTATTGATTGGTATGCCTTGCCAACAATTTAACAGGAGTTAAAAACTAACTAATGACTTCCGAACTTATCTAAGGTTCATATTTGGAATTCCTAAATTCGACCATGAATCTGGATATAATATCTCCGTTCTAAACTAAATTGGCTTCCTACCCGATTAGATATTAAAATATTATGCCTGATTTGTCAACAACTAGCTATCAGCTGTCAATCTACTCGCGGGCACACTAGCACTATAAACTCGCCCAATCTGGACCTTGCTTATTTTGATGTGATTGATATGGATTGGACTGATTTGGAAGTGGCAAAGCTGATATACATGTTGATAGGCAAAACAGGAATCCACAAACATGAGAGGCTCCTTAACAATTGTATCAAATAAGGAGTTCTCTCATCTTTATTTCCTAAAATAAGACTTTTTAATGGGGAAACTTTAGGACCACGACTGCACCCTCGGCTCTGAAACTCAACCTGTAGATGCAACTAGGAAACGTTCGGATGAAAAATAATATTTCTCATCTCCTGAAATTCCCAGGAAACTATACGTCGTGGAAAATCTTGTAGCTCGACCTTGAAATATTGTCAAGTTTTAAGGCAATCATCTAGGTGTTTTAGCTAGCTTCGGTAGCTTTTGGTGACCAGCGTCTTCTTAAATATAATCAAATTTTAAACGCGCAATGAGGTCCTAGATTTTAATTGTATTTGGATAGCTTTTAAGAGAACGTAGAAGTGAAACAGACAGGAAATGCGACCTATCGGTTCCAATGTATGTATTACCTATAGATACCTACCTATATTTGTATAACATACCAATCTATATATATAAAAATCAATTGCTGTTCATTAGTCTCGCTAAAACTCAAGAACGGCTGGACCGATTTGGCTATTTTTGGTTTTAAATCATTTGTGGAAGTCCAGGGAAGGTTTAAAAGGTGAATATATTCGGAGGCGGTACGAAGTTTGCCGGGTCAGCTAGTTCTATATAATTAAATTTAAACGTACTATTATTATAACTAATAATTATTATTTGTCATAAAACAGATTAATTAATACAAAGATGACCTAAGGTTCGCAATAACCAAGGGTTTAACAAGATTATTAGATTCAAAATGGCTATTGAGGTAAATTTAATGGGTTTTTGGCCCGTCTCAGGATTTGCATTAAAATACCAAGGTCGGTGCAATATAACTGCATCTTGGGTAATATAATATGACGTTAAAGGCTAACTAAACATCCTTCATGATTTAATGACGAATATATATACGAGTATATGTACAATAACAAAATAAACAGTAACCGTAAATTTTGAGCTTAAGGTGCTGTGCATCAGAGGAATACCGTAAAACGTATATTTTTCGTCGCGCAGTTAGCCTTATTTTCCATGGAACACTAGCATGAAAAACTATAATATTACAGAAAAAGTTTCGTCGCGAATTACTTGATATTTTCAGCAACAACTACCAACTTTTTTGCGTCTATAAAAAGTATAACTTAATGAGCAAGAGGGATACCAAATAAATTACAATATTTGGTTATAAATATTGAATTATTAAATTAAAACTGAAAAATAACAACCGTAATGGCAGTCGCGGGTTTTAACTGAGACTGGTGACAGGCCAACCGGTATTCAACCTTATTTCATTACTAGTACGTACTATATCAAATATCGCGATATCAAATACCGAAAGGTTGAGGGATACAGCGCCTTAAAGATTATTCAAAAAGAATAAAAGAGACATTATTGACGACTTATTATAATAAAATAAAAATTAATCATAGAAATAAGATAAGAAAAGAATAGAATAGAATATATATTTATTGAGAAAGCTATCACGTATGTACAGCAAAGGTCTTATATACTTATGCTACATGTTAATAATGTACGTGACAGACGTCTCAATAGCCTTATTAATACCACACATGGCACATCTACCTAATACATTGATACCTACTCGAATAATGTATTTTCAATGCAATCATTGCAGTCGAGCGATACCAGGGTGTGTAGAATCAGTGGACCTTGTATCTATACGATTTGGATGAATCAAGCTTCAGTCTGGTTAATTTATTTGTTTTGTTGACTGTAATTTTGAATCTATGTATTTTATTAACTTTGAAAAATAAAATGTACAGCTTAGAGGCTTTAAATTGATACTGGGATCAGTGGATTCTGTTTGACCCTAATCCTTCTATTCCACTGATTCTAATTCATTGTAATCCATAATTGGATTTGTTTCCACTTTATTGTTCCACTTTTACCCATCGACGGACTTGTTTTTTGTTTTCAAAAAATACAATAAAAATCATTTTTCCCCACTGCCCAACTAATTGCACTGTGATGACGCTACAAGATAAGCTTGCAATAATAAAAAATCAATCACACAACAGAAATAACACATACATCTTCTACCTCAAGAAAATAAATGACATTACCAAATTAAGAATCTGGTAGTGGCCGCGCCAAGTTACGCGCTTATGATAAGAATACAAAACCCATCTATCGTTATCCATTGTTCTCACGTCTGAATGCAGCAATGACCGACTTGGCGCCAGATGACGGTGACGAAATGCAATTTTGTCCTTAGAAGATTTTGGTCAAGTTTATTTTGGACATTACTCGTAATTATTGTACATCATCAGCCTTTGTGTCTCACTGTATTTGTTAGTAAGTTTCTGTAATGTGTTTTTTGTGCAATAAAGATTATTTATTTGTATTGTATTATATCATTACAAAGTGTTCATTCATTCATTCATTCATTTAGTCATTATAAATCTGTTCCAAAGTTTCAAACGGATCTATATAATTATAAATGGTTGTTTAGTCCTCTTTTAAAACCAAAATAGAGTTGATTGACGGTTTGTAAATAGTTGTAGGAGGGCATTAGAATATAATAGATAACTTTTAAGCATTAAAATATCTTATATGTGGATATGGCAGCGGGCAACAGCTTGTTTCCAAACAAATTACAATTTGATGGATTAATTATCAAAATAATTATAATAATATGACAGGTCTTAGCTCGTTGCACATCCCCGCAGGCGATTCTAACCATTTAAAAACATATTATATCCAAATATTGGAAATTAATGAAGGGCTTGTTTGATAATTACAATTTGCGTACACATAATGAGTAATTATTTCAACATTTTATAGTCTTTATCTTTATGATAGTTTTAAATATGAATAAAGAGTTAATTGACGATAAAATGTGTGACATTGATATTATGCGTTGCGAAATGTTAGGTAGTAAATAGTCTGCTGTTTTAGGTGTTTTAATTGTCACCCAATTCTTAGTTTCCAGAGGAATAATAAATTGTGAATTCTCGGTTAAGGGTACATAAAATATCATCACGCCTTGGTGTCAATTCCGCTAATAAACTTTAGAAGACCAAGCAACTGATATTCAATTTCGACCCAATTACGATGCATTTTTGATATGCTCAATATTTGTATTCTGCTAACACAATTTTGAATCTCAATTTAATTGCAACTAAAACGTAATTAGCTAGTAAACTTTTTCATGAAAATGACTAATTCGTAAACCATTTCGAGGAACAAGCTTAGGGAACAGATTACATTAATCAGATCTTTAGATAAGCAAGTATTTTTTAAGAAAATAGTAAAAAACCCAATGACTTTCATTTTTTAGCAAGGTTGACGTATGACGTAGTCGGATAACTTCCGGCTATTCACATTTAATTTTTTAGGTTGGCAGCACAGGGTATTGAATAAATATTTTTTGTTTGGTAGCGCTAATTAAGCGCTTCACGTACTTGTCACCCATGTCAAATGTCATCTCTGTTCAAGTAAACATAACCCTTAAATAACCTAATTACATCTTCATTACATTCATTTATACATTATAATGAAAAATCAGATGTCAACGGATGAAGAGACGGCAGTAAAGTCGAATAAACAGGCCAATATGCAATAAACAAACAAGAAACCAACTCGCGGCTCGCGGTCCATCCCGACTTTGACATTTGACACTGACATAATTATATATTTTTAATACCTTAATAATTGTTGCTTTCTTGCAGTTCGAAATGGCCATTATAGCTGCGTGACGTCATCACTATAAAATCTTTAAAATTAAATAACAAAATAAATATACTTTTAAGAACTTTTTCGTTTAAATCATATCTCCGAAATAGTCTATGCTATCAATAAAATATATAAAATACACAATTTATTTTTTAGTTGACTAGCCAATTGAATGGTAATAGTAGAAAAAATGTAAATAAAATAAATAATGCTCATCACTCTCGTCATATCTCGTCCATTACCCGTAACATCTCCCTTGTTATAATGAAATATATAGGTGCATACAATAACTTTAAATACAGCTTTAATTGTATACCTGTCTTTAAGAAGTCGGTTAAAAATATCCCCTAGATAGTATCAAAATTCTTTAATTACAGATATTGAGAAAGGTACGTTTTTTGATTACAGGCGATTAAATTTGACGACTCCTCAATGAACGGCCAAGATGTCATCTCTAAATATTTGATTGACACAAGTGATTGTGATTGAACGAGTGTTTGTGTAACTGAGATCGTATCTCCAAAACAAACTCAAGTTTTTTATTATTTAGAATAGAATAGAATAAATCTTTATTGATTAGTCCATCACAACATACAAGTACATACATAAAATGCGTGACAGACGTTTCAATAGGTGGCGACTCAGTGTTACGCTTGACATGCAAGCAGGACTAGCACTGATTTTCAGCCACCACCTTCTGAGGAGTCACGGTACACATGATGATAATTTTAAACTATAAGCACACAATTACCTATTAACTTACAATTTATTGAATTAATTAATGAATGATTCGCGACATTTAAATTTATTGATTTAACTTTATTGTACCACAAGTAAATATATGTTACGGGGATGTTCGCTAACTATCTGATGGCTATGAATTGTAAACGTAATTCGTAAAAAAAACCGGGCTGGATCCAGTGCTGCCAATCCCTACTGGATCCGTTCATGAACAAGAAAGATAAATTCGCTGCTTGATTGCCAGCACTGGATCAGTGTAAACGGGGCCCTAACCCTGATCACTAAAAGGAGCACAAATACGTTAATTTATGAGTTTTTTTTTTATTCTAATTCTCAATTTTATTTTGTTTTTTTGTTTGTAATATGTTTATTGTACAAAACAGAATTAAGTAACCTACAGCAGCATGAAAAAAAACAAAAGTACAATGGCGGACTTATCCCAATTAGGGCCTTTTGTATACATACTGTGTTCATGTTTTATGTAACACTTAATTTTTATTTTACTGTGTGCAAAGAAGTGTTAAATAAATAAAGCTCCGCCTGCGTTAAAAAGTAGCCTATGTTTGACCCCAGGTTTTCAACTATATTCATACCAAATTTCATCATAATCCGTTCAGCTGTTTGGCCGTGAAAGCTGAACAGACAGACAGACTTTCGCATGTATATTAGTATGGAAGTATGGATATGGATTTAATCTGATTATATTTTTCATTCTTGTAATAATTTTAATTGACATTTATTTTAATGTAATGATATGAATTCTAATTATCTGAAATTTAACTATTGTTTTAATTATTTAAAAACAAAAAATACCAATTGCCCTATGCTTAAATTTTGACCAAATGTAAGAGAAGCTTTAACCTCATGGTTAAAGTTATACAGAACTAGCTTTTTCCCGCAGCTTCATCTGCGTCAAAAAGTAGCCTGTATTTGACCCCGGGTCTTCAACTATATTCGTACCAAATTTCATCAAAATCCGTTCAGCGGTTTGGCCGTGAAAGCGTAACAGACAGACAGACAGACTTTCGCATTTATAATATTAAGAATGGATTACATCTAATCAAAATACATCAACGACTGATCTCTATATGTTTGTGTCAATAATCTTATCGTATGTCATACTATTGTTGGGTTACGAAACATATCGACAGTTTGGGATTCCTTGCAGCGCCCACCTCATTTTTTTTTCATTTTTATTTATTTATTCAATTTGGTACACCAACTTACTTTATGTCGATGAAGATCAAATTGGTGTGACGAAATTAATTATTGATATAATAATAGGCTACCGTGTTTGTATTTGGACAATATTTTTAGATATTCATATCCATATTAATATTATAAATGCGAAAGTCTGTCTGTCTTTCTTTCTGTCTGTCTGTCTGTCTTTATGCTTTCACGGCCGAATCCCTGAACGGATTTTGTTGAAATTTGGTATGAATATAGTTGAAGACCCGGGGTCAAACATAGGCTACTTTTTGACGCAAGAGAAGCTGCGGGAAACAACTAGTACACTTTACACTAAAAAGTACTAAGTACTGAAACTTATTATATTACATACATACATACATACCATCACGCCTTTTACCCGCAGGGGTAGGCAGAGACTACGGATTTCCATTTGCTACGATCCTTACAGACTATTATATTATAAAAAATAAAATTAGTAATATCCTATTCCTATTACGCTTTCACGGTCAAACCGCTGAACGGATTTTAAAGAATTTTGGTACAATTATAGTTAAAGATCCGGGGTCAAACATAGGCTACTTTTTAGAGAAACACACAATAGCGCAATTGTTAAGTAATTTGTATCAACCCAATAATTAAAGAAATACACACAATAATTCACAGTCACTAACTTTCATTCACGTATTGTATAATAGCAAACTATTAAATTGACTGTCCAACAAAACGATGCCTCTACATATCAGAAAATCTAAATTATACGGTTTAATATAGATAATTTCCCGTGTCTAGTAACAACAAAGAAAGATTTCAATCTCGTTTATAAATGATAATTTTTGCAGTTTTAATACTAATTCGATGAGGATGTTAGATATGAATTGAAATGGGTATAATAAATTTTTTTACATTGTCGATTGTTACAATTTGGTTCATTAATTTTAAACTTAGATGCCGCGGCCATGTTGTTTCTGGTAAGCTATTTTCGAAAAGTTGTGACTCGTGCAAAATCGGCGAGTAGAACGCTTTTCATTCCTAGTCATATTTTTCAAAAATAATAAAAATATTCATGTATCATCTTGTATTTTTGGATGGCAATGCTAAATAAATTAAATCATACGAGGACAGAATAGATAGACCAGCCTGGATAAGCGTCGCGATCTTATTGACCTCACATATTTTATCAAGCTCTGCACAAACAAAATAGATTGCTCGCCCCTTTTGAGTAGTATAAATCTCAAGGTGCTATCGATACCCGCGCATATCCGAAATCTATTTTCTCCTACTTGGCGTAGAACCAAAATGAGTAGGAGTTCGCCAATTCCACATCTGTGCAACATCTATACTAATATTATAAATGCGAAGGTCTGTCTGTCTGTTTTTCCGTCTTTCTGTCTTTCAGTCTTTCTGTCTGTCTGTCTGTTACGGTTTCACGGCCAAACCGCTGAACGGATTTTGATGAGATTTGGTATGAATATAGTTGAAGACCCGGGGTCAAACATAGGTTACTTTTTGAGCTGCGGGAAACAGCTAGTCTATAATAAATATGTAACGTTTTGGACTTTACAAATTCTATTGCAAAAGTTCGCAAACTCTTTTACAAATAATTCTTTTTTTATATATAAATCTTTTAAAATAGTTATTGTTCGCACCATTTGATTCGGTTCTTAGTTCGGACCGACATGGGCCTAATAGTTATAACATTCAAATCTGTAATTATTTAAGTGGAAACATTACAATTTGTTGTCATTTATGGCGTTACATTTTCTCAATCTTATTAACGTGCATGTCAGTTGTTTGTGAGTAAAAGATTGTACAATTAGTTTAATTATTATGTTTGCTAGTTGTATTGAATGTATTATTGTAACAATTGTTGACAAACCAAATAAATAATAAAAAATAGCACTACTCAATTGAAAATAGACTAGGGGATGCATTCGAAAAAGGGGTCCCGAACAAATCTTGTCTTAGCCGTTTTTAATCCATTCAATGATTTTGAGGGCATTTTGAGTTTATAATATAACAACCGTTAATCTTTTTAATCATCAATTAAGAACATTTTTAGTATCCATTATTTTGATAGAGGAGCGCAGTAAAGTATTATTTACATGACCTATTTATCCAACAAAAATTTTAATAATTTATCACATGGAGCAATTACAAACAGGAGATGCCGTTTGAAATGGCGTAATGATGTGATCATTGGCGCCTCGCCGACACTAAAGTGGGCGGAGCTTGTCATTGCTCGTGCTCCATAGTTAGAGCCACGGCCGAAACCAAGCACCCCGCACGTCTGCCTTCCGCCCCGTGTAGCCTCACAAAAACTTTCTTACAAAACGCTTATTACGGCATTTCCTCTTTGTAATTGCTCCATGGTTGACATTTATTCTACATTATGAGACTAAGTTTGGGATCTGTAGTCAGTCTGGTTTGTAAAAAACAAAGCAAAAGCATAGATACTAAAATGCCTTTGTTCTCAAAGAAGTATTTATCATAAGGTTAGGTCATTAGATTGTTAATAACTCTTTATTGTACATAAAACATTCAAATTATAGAAAAGGAAAAGAAAGTGTGCACAAGGCGGACTTCCAGTCAACCAAGTCAGTTTCTTTCAGTAATTTTAGATAATGAGTCTGGAATGCGCACACCAATATTACTTACTTACTTAAACATCCAGTTTTATACTATAATCCTAAAGTACTATTATTTATTCCACGCCAATTACGACGCTTAAGGTCCAAACTATTATTTCGATTTACAAACACACATATTTTATAGACAATTATAAAAATAATAAACACATAATTATAAGGGCGGTTATATTCTCAAGCCCTTTATTACTGTCTTGCATCACGAAATAAATATTACCTTTGTATCGATTTGAAAATAATTGTTTTTAGCCCTCAAGGTCCGAGGGTCAAAGCAATTGGACATATTGAAGGTATGTTATAGAAATAATTGGTTGATGATGAATCGAAGTAACGCCCTTAGGAAGAACTCGTGTCGTGTCGTGCTAAAGGCTCTATTGAACTAAATAAATACAATTTATTTTATTAGGTCATCATAATCAAGCACGCTTCCCTTCAAAAATATAAACGCAAGTATGATTTTTATAATCTACACTTCTACATCTGCATCTACACTAATATAGTGTGTATGTTTGTAATGAATAAACTCAAAAACTACTGTGCCGATTTCAAAAATTCTTTCACCATTGGAAAGCTACATTCACCCTGAGTAACATAGGCTATATACCGCAGGTGCAGCTGCGGGCTAAACAGCTAGTATTTTATAAGGCCCTATTTACGTCAATCCTACTTTAGTCAATTCACCTCAAAAATGTCGAGCCCTAATGGAAAACTAAGAAATAAATTATCTTGCAGATTTCGATGACAAAGGAACGCTTGTTCACGGAAACTAATTGAATAATTAACCATCATTATTATGCACAAATAGCTACTCTAAAACATCGGAACACGTCAAAATCATGACTCTACAATTGTTCCTTTAAAATAAGTACAATACTTCGATAGATATAGTCGATTTGATAAGTCGAATTCCGCAGTAATAAAGCGACGATGGGCCACGTTAGGGGACCCTATACTTGAGCCGAACTAGCTCGAGTAAACCCAATTAAATCTTGTGATGAACTAATTTTCTAATCCTCCTTTTTATGACTAAATTTTGACAACTTCTTTAATCGAAATAAAAGTCAAACTCACCAACAATGACATCTCCGTAGTTTTAGGCATCATGGTGACGTCACCGGGCCTGACGCCAGGGCCGCAGTAAGGCAGCGACGGGCCCCGGTTGGGGACCCGGGCGGGCTCGTGTAAGGCCAACAGGGCCGCATGCAGGCGCGCTCGGGCTGCGCTGATGCCCCCGGCCCCTCTAACTGCCGCTTCTACCACGTCGCCGACGTCTTTCTCCCATCTTTATATATATATAATATTTTTAATAATAAATATTTTTATCTCTCTCTCTCTCTCTCTGACAAGTAGCAGATACCGTAAACAAGACGAAGACTTATGATAGATCATACGCATTCATTCGATCGTATATGTTCATGTACCTTGTTATTATTATGCAATAAAGGGGTTTGTAATGTATTGTGTTTTGTTATACAGCGGCAACCAATATTTACTGACCTGCAACCTCCTAAACACGATCTAATATCTTCCTTCAAACTCCTGGACAGCGTGCAGACGGGGCTGTCGGAGTCTGACGTGGTGTGAGATCCATCATTCTTGTCGGAATCGGAGAGCCGTGGTTCGGCGAACTCCATCTTTGGTAAGCTTGGGGAGACGCGGCCGTGGCTCCCGCCGCCGCTGCCGTACCCTGCGTATAGAAGAAAGGATAAAAATTTAATAATATTCAACTTGTTTTTTGTATTGATTATTTTTAGATAGGATAGTTAGTTTTAATTTTTATATGTTTACTTGTGATATAGCAATAAATGTTTACATGAATTAAATAAGTAAGATGTCAATAAAAATAACAACAAAAAAAAAAAAACAACTCATTTTGTGTATTTTGTCCCTTATCTCAATTCAGTCTACGGCCGACGACGTGTACGTCATATTATACCAGCTGCATCTGCTACAGAGTGTAATAGAGAAATAAACATACTATACGAATTAAATCGTCTTTAAAATTGTTTTTTTAAATAGTTGTTTGGGAGATAATGTTTTTTCTTTTCATCAAGTTGTTGTACAAAGAAAAGAATAATACAAATATACGCAAAAGTTGTGTTTTTTTTTTATTTATTATTATTAATTTGCTGTGATTGGTGACTTTGAACCGCAATGTAGCGTAATCGGTCGAAATATCTGAATCACGAACGAAGCGAGTGATTCTTATGTTACTTACTGAGCAAAGCGAGTGAGTGAGAAAGGATGTAGTCTTTCTCACCTGATGATGTAGAAGGTGCCCTGCGTGGGGTGCGAGGAGCTTCCACCACTTCACCCTCCACTGCCTCTTCTAAGGAGTCCACAATTATCACTACCTCTTGCTCTTCTTCTTCGGTGTATAGAGGATTCGACCTTGAAAATTAATGACATTGTAAAAATGATGTATTGAAAATTAATTTCGGACGATTAGAGACAAACTTCACAACATCTTTGTGAGAAATTACTCGTAAAAGAAAAGAATATTCTGGAGCCCGAATTTTGAATAGATGACTCACCGATTTTGGCTCAGTCATACTTTTTAAAATAGGGCTACAGGCCGTAGCTTGGCGAACGTCAATTAAAATTATGTGGACATGGCGCGGTATAGTATTTAAGAAATGCAGACACCTAGGCCTACAGGGTCGATTAACTTAGCACTTCCATAAAATATGCTTGTTCACCAACACGCACTTGACCGATTTTCGAACATATCACGTCTTAAGAAAATTGTTAGGCCCAACGCGCAAAATCTAGATACGTACAGCGCATACGCAATTAGCGCAGTCGTTGAACTCAGTTGCCACATGCATTTTTAAGGATTTCAAAGGAAAATAATACATAAACGATGATAATAAAGTTTAAAGTCTACGTTTAAAATACTGAATTGTGGTTTTGTTGGAATCTTGCGGATCGCATTGTGCCAACTTTTGGTGTGCGGTGGCGCGAACGATGAGTAATAGCTAAAAATTTTCCTTTGTTCCTAGATGGAAATCATTTGTTGCAAAACTCTTCCTCGCTGTCTTGTACCTAGGCTGCGCTACATATTTCTTTGTGACAGTGTTTCTGACGGCATCTGACGCATGTCTATACACCTATAAAACGGGGGCAGCCATTGAAGTATGTAACTCCGGGAGCTACTTACTCAAATCCTCATCTATTCAACCCCACTTGGGTACTGTAATTTTTTTTTGGGTAATAATTTTAGCAGCTCTGTTTTCCGGAAGTATGCTACATTCCCCTGCGATTTCATCAACAGCAGATAAACCCTTGAAATAGATGTAGTATCTCTTAATTGCCTGAGGGAACGAAGTGAGTGAGAATCTCTATTTCGAGACGGAGCAAAGATTCTTTTGTAAACGGATTTCTTAATGAATCCTTACGAAAAATAGTACACATATTCCTTGATTTTTTGATATGGGGCAAAAAAATATTGTATGCCCGTTTAGCAGGTTTCTGTAAAAAAATCAAAAAGGGGGATGTTCGTCGTACTATAAATTTACTACATGCAAGATGTTCGCGAGGTCTACCATTCATAAAATATGTACCTGAGTAGTGACGGTGGCATTTTGTCCCGTGCTCGGAGGGGGTTGGGCGGAGCGGCGAGCGGGACGAGTCGTTCGCCGCACGCGCAAGCTATTATAAGCCTTACGCCAATGATAATTTTCCTTTTAAATTCATTATATATTACATCCTAGATGTTCGCGAGGTCTACTGTTCATAGTAATATACCTGAGTAGCGACGGTGGCATCTCATTCGGTGCTCGGAAGGATGCGGCGGAGCGGCGGGCAGCGCGGGCCGTACGCGAGGTCTACTGTTCATGAAATAGGTACCTGAGTAGCGGCGGTGGCATTTCATCCAGGGCTCGGAGGGGGTGCGACGTAACGGCGGGCGGCGCGGGCGGGACGCGTCGGTCGCCGCACGCGCACCGGCCCGCGTCGTCGCTCTCGCGTCGCCCTCCACCCTGCAAAAGAAAAAAAATATTACGGCCCCAGATAGAAAAAAAATCTAAATCTTACGAAGCAGCCAGCAATCACAAGAATTGAGGAATTCTGAGAAAAACTTTTTTTTTTTTTTAAATTAACAGTTTACAAAAGGTGCAAATCTAGACAACGTAAAAGATGACACTGGCTGGCACACAACATAGCAGAGATGCGTGAAAAATAAAAAAGTAGGTCATATCCTACTTTAAGGACACGGACTGGACACCTCAGGCTGATTTAGACGAATCCAGTGCTGCAATCCAGTTGTGAATTTGTCTATGTCATACAATCATGGACAAAAAATTGTTCATGAGTGTGGGTAAATTTTTTGACATTAAAGCTGAATTGCCAGCACTGAATCCCTCTAAATCAGCCTTTAAATTAGAAGCCCAAATAATTATAATACGTTTGAATAATAAAGCTATTTGCTTCTTTTCAAGGAAATAAAGACGTTACATTTGCATGGATAACTGATTTAATTAAATAAATTAGATTGTATCGAAATGTATAATGACTTTTGACCTCCACTGTGACGTGTAGGTACATTCCGTCTGTCTCCGACCCAAACTACGATAGTCTGCGTATAATTTACTCATTGTCAAATTATATAAGGTGCCCAAACATTTCTTCATCATAGCATTTGCCCAGTTTAATCCTCTGCTGGTCGCTTCGGAGCCTGGGGTGCCCAAACGAATACTAAACAAACGCATCAGCAAGCTAATTTTAGAATCTTAAGGTCGTATTTAAAAGGTGGTAGAGCAACAGAGTTATTATAGAAGAATCTTATTATCATCATTTTATTCTGGAACTGTTGCTTCTTAAACGATAAATAAATAAATAACTCTTTGTTGGATCAAATTGTAGAAAGTACATGAATATTATTATTATCTATGGTACAAAGGCGGCCTTATCGCTAGAGCAATTTCTTCAAGGCAACCAACAGGTAGGACTTCATGATATGAAACAGGAAGGTAGGCGCAAATTAACAATTGGAAAAAGTGAAACATAAAAGCATAACGTACCTATACAGCACATACAAAAAATATACCAATATGTGGTACACATATACGCATGCATTACACAACTTAAATAAATATACATACTTATTTTTAAGCGTGTCAATAAATGAACAATTTAACGAGTGAAAATATGGCGGGTAATATCCGAACAGCAGACAAAAAGATTTTCTCGGGAAGAGGTTTAGGTGATAGAAAGATAATGGTCTTTCACTTGTGTCTTGAAGCTGGAGAGTGTTTGTTTGGGCATGTCTAATAGCTATTGCTTATATTGCTTCATTTTCCTGTGTTTTATATATTTCTTGCACGAAGTATTAAGTAATGGTGGGATCTTCCATTATAATAGATTGCAAAAAAAGTTTTGAGAAAATTAAAAAGAAATAAATAAAAATTAATGTATTTTGGAAGTTTAATTTGGAAAATTTTCTTATATTTAATGTTTGTTTCATACATAAGTAATTTGATGTCAATAAAGATTTATGTCTCCACTTTTGGAAGTCGTTAGAAAATATAAAAATATATCTTGGTGAAGGAAATGAGTAAAAGATGAGTAGGTATTTTGTGAATTATCAATCAGAGGGTATAAGGCACATGTACCAAGACGAAAAATAACGTGATTTGACATTTTCACTTTCATTCCAACATAGCAGAAACGGCATCTTATCTCGAACTGTGGAAGCAGCCAGTTATGACATTAGATAATTTTTAACAGTACACTATGTGGTTTAACTAGGCATAGCGCCCTCGTTCTACTTGTGTGTAACATTGAGTAACGTACTGTTCTTATAATTATGGATTATTGTTTTGTTTGTAAAAAAGCAGCGTCTTCCACGGTGTTTAAAAGCAAAATATTAATAACTAGCTTTTTCCCGCAGCTCGGCCTGCGTCAAAAAGTAGCCTATGTTGGACCCCGGGTCTTAAACTACATTCATACCAAATTTCATCAAAATCCGTTCAGCGGTTTGGCAGTGAAAGCGTAACAGACAGAGAGACAGAAAGACAGACAGACTTTCGCATTTATAATATTAGTATGGATAGTATGGATATTTAGTCGAACATAGTCTTACTACAAAAACAAAGTAAGGCATTAGTTCAAAGCGTGTTTACCTAAAAACAGTCTAAACTCTTTTTGTAGTTATACACGGTCTCTTACACTACTGTTCAACAAAGCTGTCTTTACCCTTTTTAACTTTACACTATAGAAAAAACCTGTTACATGATAGCATTTTTTTAGACACATATTGAACAGATATCTAACTTTTTTGTAGGAAAACGGAGAACGTCCATTTTTTTTTGTAATGGGTAAAAATAGACCAAACACAAGTTATACTTTGATGTGTCGTCGCTGTGAGAGGAGTAATTTTATTATTAGAAAAAAAATCAAATGAATGACAACACTTAGCCATGATATAAATAAATACATAATATACTTATATCATTACACCTGTTTCCCACAAAGTACCTACTTAGGTATATATTTAATACAATACGGGTATATAATTCCCTTGTTTAGCAGTGGTTTCAGGGCTAAATCTTTTACCTTGACATCTTCAAGGCTCTGGAATGCTTTGCCCGCTGACTAATGAAGATCTCGACTAAATTCATCTTTAAGAGAAAAGCACAAGCACATTTGCTGGATGCTTTGCATGTATGATCGTTCCCTATAACTTATTCATAATCATTAGTAATTATGAACGATGTACATATGCATTGTATTTATTTGTATATTTAGGTTTATGTAGGTAAATTCATTCATCTCGCTTTGTATCTTATTTTCATGTCAGTATACTTTTTGCGCCGCACAAATTTTCTGTTTCTCCATATGGTTGACTGGTAGAGAATGCTTTTAGCATTAAGTCCGTCTATTGTATAAGTATGTTTACTTATACAATAAAGTTTTAATAAATAAATCCATAATGCACACTTTTATTCTTTTATTCATCTACTCAAAAGTTTTTGTTTAATTATCAAAGCCTATTTGGCTGGTCATTACCATCAGTAGGTACATACTACGTTTATTACGTGCCACAAAAAATATTATTAGTACTTACATATCTGTGCCATTACTAGGAGCACATACGTGACAATTATACGTGAATCCCACGCTTGTATCGCAAGCAAATATTAAGAGATATCTCCTTTAATATCAATATTTAATCAGTTAATTGGCCGTACATGCAAATATTAAACACTACTGGGTGGTACAGTAGTGATAAATTTAATGAAGTCATCACAAAATTTGGCTGTAAATCTGTTTGTGTAGAGTCAACAGCGCTAATATGTTATCACTTCGGGTTCGGTTAGATGGTAAGTTATCAGTTCAAACTTCAACTTGCATACATATAAGAAAAACTCTAACACCAGGGTGTACAGGGACGATTGATTATGTAGTTCTAATTACTGCTCAGATGACATAAAGTGTGCTTTACTTTTAAAGTCGGTTTATTATTTTTAATTAATCTTGTTTTAACAAATGTAAACAAAATACTAGTGTGAAAATACGTACGTATATAAAAGTTATTAATCTAATTAACTTTTTCACGTCACGCACGACATAACCACTCATTAATAAAACAAATTCAAACACACAAATAATTAATTAATAAAAAAAAATGATTAATTATTTTTTCACAAATATTATTCACAAACGCATCATAGTGATGTGACCTAGAAATTTTGAATTGATCGAATCGAGTTAATCGATCGTTTATTATTTAAATATCACGTTCGTTCTTACAACAGATAATATAACTCGATTTAGTTTCTTTTTTCGCCTGTCAGAAGATGGATATAATATGAGTACAATAAAAATTATTCGTGATCGATCGAAGCAATTAGTGCGTGAACACTTACGATTGAGTAATGTTTTAATTATAACAGCTATTCGATTCGAATGCACTTAACACCTCATGTACGATTGGCTTTCATGATTTTTTTTATAATTTTTTTATTAGATGATTAAAATTTATATTCAACATTTTTTGTTATTGTTTGTAGTTCTTCTAGCAAAATTATAATAGTTTGATTTAAAAAAAAAACTCTATTTTTTAAAAGTAGACTTCAGAGCTATTGTAAAGATATCGAGTGGATTACTTGGTCAAATGACCCTGCACACTTTCCACGAATTCACTTTTCAGCCTTTCACATGATACCATAAGATTGTTTATGAATAAATAATTATGATGATGAGGAATGCAACTTGGAAAAATTATCCTTGTTACAAGATAAACTAAGGTTGGAAAAAAACTTGTACAACGTCCCTTCCCATGGGATTCGAACACACAGCCGGATCGTAAGGCCTAGGCCACTAAACGGATGCAGTCACTAGCGTTACGTAAAATTCGGTCAAGTGCAAAAGTAAGTTTGTAATTGTAAGTGAATATGCAAAAGAACTTTTTGTCTTGCAAAATATTCACACCTTATCTGGTGTTGGATTAAACCTACACTAAGTGGGTAAATTATAAAAAGTTGTACTAAATATTTTAAATAGAGATTCATAAATGAGTAGGTAGATAAGCTAAGTACGCCGAATATAGGAACAGCAAGTTTTACTTGGATATTTACACACATTGTTTAAGATTTAGAAACTGACACCCGTATTCTTAAACATAATACAATACGAGTGTAAGTTAAAAAACGAGCCGTAGGCGAGTTTTTTTATAGCATTACATAAGGTTGTGATGCAATTTTTCTACATCGGGACCTCCTTGGTCCTTTATAATCTGTGGACGCGGCCAACAAGCGCGCGCGATCAGGATCAGCAAAAGAATACATTACATTTCCAAAGTTGTTTCTATTTTTAAAAATGTCTAAAAACGTAGCGATGTTGAAGAAAATTTTTCACCTGTTTTATGGCTTATCTAATTTTATAAGATTTGATAAAGTAGTGTATGAAACTGCACATAATTAGGTCTTACAATACTCGTGCAGCTAATGCTATAAAAAAAAGTTAAAAAAGCGCGTTTTTTTAACTTACGCTCGTATTGTAAGAACCCTTATTAATGCGAAAATTATATAAACTACTATTTATTATAATAGTAGGGTCCTTAATAGATATTAATATTGTTGACTGTCCCTATTGTTTTATTACAATAGAAATTATATTTTACTTCGTGTCGCTGTGCCAGCGGAGTAATTACGTTTAAAAGTACCTATAGGATTGAGGGTTGAAGCTGGACTGACCATTTGGGAAGATTAGAGCCTAGGTTGTCAGATATAGCGGAACAAAGACAAGTTTGGAGGTTGAGGTGAGGGTTATTCCCACACGTAATCACAAAACAAATATTTAAAAATCGAACGAATCAAATAAATCATTCCAATTGCGTTCTTTTTTCGACTATCGATTTAAATCATCATTATGCTACTCATCTCTACTGATGTTTTATCTTTAAAATTATGATCAATATTTTTTTAAGTTTCGATATTGCATTTTTAGCTTTTGTAATCGTAATAAACTTATCTCGGAGGATCTCATTATGATTTTTAAAAAACCTTTTTTTTTTTTATTTTTCGTAAGATATATTGCAAATATCGGATTAACAATGTAAATAAAAACTACTTTATATCAATAAATATTTACAAGTAATTTAGTTAAGTTCTACTTTTTTGAGTATAAGGTTTTAGTTTAGTAAGATAGTAATAAAAATCTTTTGGATTATTTAGTTTAATCTCAATTTTTTTTTTTTCGGTATAATCACATTTTTTGTTCACAAATTAATGAATGTTGACAAAATAAAAAGCAACGGAAAAATGCCATGAGATCGAAGTACCTATTTCCTTCTGACCAAAAATTACATTCAAAAATGAAAGATAACATAATACTTTACCTCATTACCAAACTGATTTACTAAAAAGTAGGCAGCTAAATCACAGTATTTTCGCGTTCTTGGCTTCTTAATTTTTGCACCTAATTTATATACGACCTTAAAATCTAAATTACTGACACTAAACGTGAAAAAAATATAATATTGAGATGATCGCGAACCATTAATCTTGTTTGCTAATATTTCTCGCTTCACTATCATTAATTTCGTACGAAAACTAATAAATAAGAAACGATTTGTTTTACCATTTAATAATTAATCACATTGCAAGGAATGGAATGCGTGAACAAAATATAGGCTGGTTATGGTTTTTTCCTGTAGTGTTGATCGCATTGTGCTCAATTATAAACCTTAAAAAAATAAATTCTAAATTTTCATACTAATATAGTAAGCAATACTAACAATTTTATGAATTACTGGTTGACCCGGCGAACTTCGTTCCGCCTAACAGTCAATTCTTTAATTTTTCTAAAATAAAAGATTTTTTTCTAAAATAAACCTAGCCTAAGTTACTCCTTATTACATCAGCTACCTGCCAATAAAAGTCCCATCAAAATCGGTCCAGCCATTTCAGAGATTAGCCGGAACAAACAGACAGACAGACAGACAAAAATTGTAAAAAATGTTATTTTGGTGCATGTACTGTATAATAAAATACAGGACAAAATATAAGATTGTCTGGCATCAAATGTCCTTGGAAATGTTTTTGTTAGGACAAATGTACAAGTACCATAAATGTAAATAGTTACAAGCTTGTATATAAAGAGTGCAGCTCAGCATCTGTGTTGAAAATTCGCACATCTCCACCAAACTTTATCTTGACAAAATTGTGTAAACACATTTTATAACTTTTATGTAAGTACAAGTATACATATACAATGTAACTAACAAAAGTCTGTTAACCATACGGGGGTTACATAGTCACTACGTGACAAAACCCCTTTTAATTAAAAAAGAATTAAAAAAAAAAAAAAACTACCATTATCCTAATTGAATGATACCATAACAATTTAATCTCAAGCAATTGTTTTTTAAACACCATGACGAAACAAAAGACATTGTAGTCATTCCTTTTTTCAACATACTTTTTATTTGTAAAATTTGCGGTGTTGAGTTATTGTATCAAAATATGAGAGTTTTACTAATGTGACAAATGATGAAATGTTAACAATTTTAGGAGAAAAGAGAAGCATTTTGATGTTGAGGATAGAAGGTAAACATGTTAAGCCATTTGTACTTTTGTTGATAAGTTCGCCTTTGTACTCATTTTATCTTAATGTTAATTGGTTCCTTTGCTGTATCTTTTCATATATGTATGTAAATGGTGCAATAAAGTGTTCATTCATTCATTCATTTGATACGACACGATGACTTCATGAAAAACATCATCGAAGGAAAGATGAAGGGATGAAGGGGTCCAGTTAGACCAAGGCATAGCTACATAAAACAATTAAAGGAGAAAGTTAACGTCGTGTCATACGAGTATCAACAACTAAAGGATCTCTTTATAATCTAGAAGAATGGAAGAAGCTCCACCAAGAAGAGCCTAGCTCTATAATAATGTGGCTTGGCAATAGAATGCAGTGCAATGCTAGGAAAATTAATAACTGTTGTGATACTTGTGATTGCAACAAATTGTGTGTATGTATGTACGCTGTCTTTTCCTAATCGCTCTAACATGAAACCATTTGATTGTAGAGTTGTAAGTTGCCCAATGGTGTCCACAGTGTCATATTAATAGTCCAGCGATAGCATTTTTAAAGAAGATCGACTTTTAGGTAGGCGAAAAATAATTAAAATAAAATTTTATAAAAACTAAATAGGTACCCACAGTGGTTAAATCGTTAACATATTTAGTACTAGCTGTTTCCCGCAGCTCCGCCTGCATCAAAAAGTAGCCTATGTTTGACTCCGGGTCTTCAACTATATTCATAGCAAATTTTATCAAAATCCGTTCAGCAGTTTGGCCGTGAAAGCGTAACAGACAGACAGACAGACTTTCGCATTTATAATATTAGTATGGATGGATTAGCTATTTTCCGCAGCTCCGCCTGCTACATAAAATAAGACTATGTTGGACTCCGGGTCTTTAAATATATTCATGCCAAATTTCGTCAAAATCCGTTCAGCGGTTCGGCCGTAAAGGCGTGACAGACAGACAGACAGGCTTTAGCATTTATAATATTAAGTATGGAGTATGGATATGGAAGTATGGATAGTATGGAAGTTGGATATAGAAGTATGGACTAGGGTTACACACACAATCCTTCTTTAGGAAATAAAATTAAAAAAAAAAAACAGATTCTAATTCAATACCACTAAAGTTGCAACGGAGTAAACGCTTAGATAAAAAATTATGTGTCACACCATGCTTACATAAGTAACATCGCTATTTGACCCTTACGAATCAAATTTTAAAGTTGAAAGTGAAACCAAACGGTACACTATAATTTTGATAGTCATTGACAATGTTGAGATATTCGGCCATAGGTCAGTTCTCTGAATGCTGTCAATGCTACGTTACTTGATGTAATCTATCGTATCGTAACAATTGCCTAAACATATTATGTAAACCTAGTTAAGACATCATAAATGAATGAATGAACACTTTATTGCATAAAAAATATGTTAAATAAAAAATAGGTTAAAACAGTTTGTAATTTTAGGTAAATGAATACAAAGGCGGACTTATCGCAATGCAATCTCTACCAGCCAACCTTGAGGTAGAAAGGATTAATAAGAAAAGAAACAGCGGTTAAAAAAAAAACAATCACGAAATATTATACAGGTATCTACCTAATACAATATAAGTACAAAATCCTACTACGTAATATAAAAGCAACGCTTTAAATAAAATAAATTAAACTTTTATGAATATATATATACATAGAAATACACATACCTACATATAATCCATACTAATATAATAAATGCGAAAGTCTGTCTGTCCGTATGTCTGTCTGTTACGCTTTCACTGCCAAACCGCTGAACGGATTTGGATGAAATTTGTTATGAACAGTTGACAACCCGGGGTCAAACAAAGGCTACTTTTCGACGCAGGCGGAGCTGCGGGAAAATGCTAGTATCCAATAAATAAAATCACAACATGACAATGATAAAAATGATGACGATTTCAAACAGACTGTTCTGACTTTTCAAGATAGTGCGCCTTTACTTGATTCTTAAAGGTGGAGATAGTCTGAGCTTTACGAATGTCAACGGGAAGAGCATTCCACGGAAGTATAGCCTTAACCGTGAAAGACTGAGAATAGGAATGGAGTAAGCCGGTACAGCAAGTTGGAGAGAATGAGCGCGATTGTTGATCTCACTGAGAAATTTTAAACTTAATATTTATGAGGTGTTTATTAATAGTAGTACTATTATCTATTCTGTTATAATAGTAAATATAATAATTACTTACTTACTGCAATGGCTCAGCGACCCAAAGCGGGTCTTGACCTCCGACATCAGAGGTCTCCACTGTTCTCTCTTTAGTGTAACCTCCTGCCAGTCGGAAAAAAAACAACCAGAGAATGAGGTTGTCACGCAAGTCCAAAACGTCCTGAGATGGTTGATGATGTTAGTGTCCAAGATGTTAAGCAAGAAAACTAAGATTCCTGTCTATAAAACTGTCATAAAGACTTGCGAGACTTAGAGCCCTATATTTGAAATGTGATTCGCCTAAACCGGTGAGAAATCGTTCGTGCGACATTATGTCGAACGAAACCTATTCTACTTATATCCATAATAATATTATAAATGCGAAAGTTGGTCTGTCTGTCTGCCTGTTAAGCTTTCACGACCAAACCGCTTTTTTTGATGAAATTTGGTATGAATATAGTTGAAGACCCAGGGCCAAACATAGGTTACTTTTTGTCGCAGGCAGAGCTGCGGGAAATAGCTAGTGTAATATAAATCTTTAGTGACTCATACCTCTCAAAAATGACACTATGTGACGGTGACAATAAAAGAAAAAAAATAATGAAAATAAAGTAAATACATTAATATTTTGAACTTGATTATTAAAGAAGATCTCGAGCTTTCTTAAAATAAGGATGTCAATCATATATTTTAACTGAATATTGGTACCTATAGTAATCTTTTGCGACATCGACGTGATAAAAGTACAAGGAATATTTTTAAGCAGAGTAGCACATAGATAAGGCCGGTAAGGACATCATCGTGTCACAAAGTCAACACTAAACTGAGTCTGCAACCGGGTAATCGCAAAGATGAGAGAGAAATTAGGAGAATTTTCGTATCAAATTTTTCTTTGTTGTGGAAAGGATACCTACCTAAATTTAGGCCAAGGCTTTTAATACTGCCCACTTCAGAAAATATTTCAGTGTTTTGTTTACAACAGACAAATCGATACAACATCGAGTCACGATCGATTACTTTATTCGATCAATGCTTCTCGTTTCACGGCTACATACCTAATGAGATATTGTTTTCTAAATTTGGATATCTTAAATCTTCAAAAATATTTTTTTACGAGTGATAATCAGATTGCTTATTGGTGTGATTAGAAACCATTTGCTAATGCTATAAAAAGAGTGGCCACGGTCGTGTATTTCGAAAATTATTGTTATACGCTATTCATTCAATATTTATTCATTAAACTAGCTGTGCCCGCGACTTCGTCCGCGTGGAATAAATATAGTTGAAGACCCAGGGCCAAACATAGGTTACTTTTTGTCGCAGGCAGAGCTCGGGAAATAGCTAGTGTAATATAAATCTTTAGTGACTCATACCTCTCAAAAATGACACTATGTGACAGTGACAATAAAAGAAAAAAAATAATGAAAATAAAGTAAATACATTAATATTTTGAACTTGATTATTAAAGAAGATCTAGAGCTTTCTTAAAATAAGGATGTCAATCATATATTTTAACTGAATATTAATGTAACTTAATATTAACTTTTGGGAATCATATTTATTTTTTGTTTACAAACCTACCTCCTCAGCTTTATTATAAATTACCTATAGCTGTTACCCATTTAAAGAGGAATAATTCTTTCATACATATTTTTTGGGTATCTCGAACGGTTTTCGCAGCGCACGCAACGTAAGTCCTCAAAGATGAATAATTTTCCCCGTTTTGCCCACATTTTCGACTGTTTCTTTGCTCCTATTAGTCGCAACGTAATGTTATATAGCCTAAAGCCTTCCTCGATAAATGATCTATCCAAAATAAAAATAACTTTTCAATTCGAACCAGTAGTTCCTGAGATTAGCGCGTTCAAACAAACAAACAAACTCTTCAGCTTTATAATATTAGTATAGTATAGATTACGAAGGGCGTTCGTCTTAATGGCATAAGCTTAGGTATTCCGCTGACGGTACAAATCGTACATCATCGAAATAGTTTATGCGGTATTATCGCCTTTTATATTATAGTATTGTTGAGTTATATATCACAAGTCCCGAACTTACTTTGGGGCTAACGCAATCTTTGCGATTTCTTATTATATTTATTTAAATAGACTTGCTTTTGAACCCGCGCAAGAAGGATTTTAAAATGTTTGTTTTCGTAGGCAGTAATAGTTACATAAGCGAAATCCGTGTCGATTTTAAGACATAGTCACCCGGTTTGCCTCAGTTTAGGGGTTCTAATATATGTATAATATAGTTCTAATATTTACTGATTTATCATGATCAATGTCTTGGAGAAGTTCAAAGAAATAGGTCTAACTAATCGTGTAAAACAAAAAATTACAGAATTAAACGCGTAAAATACCTTCATACTACAACAAAAACAAAGCCCTGATTCGAAGGAAAAATGTCGGTGCAAACCCCTACCAGAATACAGACGCATCGGTTGCGATTAGAGATGGGCAGCGGGAAGAAACGCAAGAGGGAAAAAATGAAATGCAAGGGGAAGAAAAGTGAAAAAATAATTAATTCCCAATTATTCCCGGGAATTTTTAATAATTCCGGGTGTAGATGGGAAATTTTCCGGGAAGGCCCATGTTTGTTGCGATACGTTAAAAGCACACTGTTAGTGTGTTTTGTAACGGTACTTGAAGAAATCAAAATATGCCAGTGGAAGACGATTCCGCTGGAAGTATGGAGCTGTAGAAATGCTGAGCCAGTCGTTCCGTGACCACGGCCGTTGTAACACGGTTGAAACGTCGGAAGTATGAAAGTATTTTACGCGCTTAATCCTGTCATTTAATATTTAAAAAATGCAGTGCGTTAGTTAATTTAACTAATCTCGTTTCTCCATACAAAGTACATACATATGATCCAAAATGAAATAAATGATTTATTGATTGATTGAAAGTTACCACCCCACATACCCGATACCACACTCGATTGGTTTAGGATAGGAAACAAGAGAAGCACCAGAAATCACCCATATTGTAGTTTTACTTAACATACATACATACAGATTAAACAAATAACTTCGCCGCAGTCAGGTGAAATTACCTAAATTATTTTTTGACATGTTAAGTAGTTTTCTCTGTATTATAGGAAGTCATAGACTAGGTATGCGTTATTACCTAGAGGCATTCGTGTGGGCCCTGCAGCACACTGACATAATTTCGGCGAGGCAAACAAAGCGGAGAAAGTTGCAAGCAGCTGACCGCTGGACGGGTTCATGCCACAATTCATGACGCAAACTCTTTTTTTAGTTTTAATTTATTTATAGGTTCAAAAACAGAAAACTAGAAATTAAATAAATCCTACCGGTGTGCAAACTCTTTTATTTCTTACATATGTTTATTTTTTAATTTTCTATACGTTTTTGTCTTTTTTAAATTTGTGAAATTATTATAAGCATATCAACCTAGATTCAACTTTTATGGCTTTCAACCAATATCACAAGTTATCCACAAAATTTTAATTAATAGCAACTTAGTAATAAGAATAATAAATCTAAATTAAAACTAAAAACAATGCGAGCGGTATAGTGGTTTAGTTTAACATACAGTGTAACGACACATATAGTGTAAAAATTTGGCTGGTTTAAAAAAATTGCCTGTGTAGGACATACTTTTACTAAAATTTTAATATCTTTTTTAATTTATTACAATTTTAGTAACTTTGTGTACAAGTAATTTTTTATTTATATTTTATATACTTACTTATTTGTTATCGATTTTTTTTTGATGCACAAAATAGTTTTTACTTATTTACTTAATGACATTTATTTTTGTCATGAGATTTCAGCACGCCGTTTTGCTACCGACCTAAATAGTTGCCTATTTGCAAACCACGAAATCGGCTTAAGAATATCAAGTTTGGAACAATAATTCTACCTCATTGGATGTTCATAACCACTCCATGCATAATACCATCCATGACGCAACTTCACATACACTTTTCACTGTATATTACGGCACATTATACAAGCGACATTGAAACCCGCTGACCGCGATCCAAGCAAGAGAACCATGCATCATGCTGACCGGTAATTACCTTTCTTACGCACGGTATTATTAAACTAGCTTATAAGCGAAGCTGCGGGAGCTTCGCTTCTCAAATCACACGGTAACAGGACTTTTCTTGGGATGAAAGATATCCTACTTCCTTATTAAAAAAAGGAAGAAAAAATTAAAATAAATCAAAGGATGCATGTTACTCCTAACTATAAGTAGGCATACGAAATATAAAAACAATTGTTCAGTCGATAAAGCGAGAAGAGGTCACAAACAAACAAATACAAACTCATTTTTTTTTTCTTTATAACAATAAAAAAAATTTTTTTTTTTAAATATTATTTATATATATAAGCAGATACATGTGACAATAAAGTTGAAACTATTTAAATCTCATTCGAAATTTGCATGCATCGGAGTAGGCTACTTGGTACCTAACCGATTCTGAAAACAAAAAATTGGTTGTTAATTAAGGCAGTAATTAAATTTTAAAGATTTTTCAAGAAGAACAGTGGGAGAGTGGTGGGGACGTCTTGCTATCTCATTTGCAATTTTGCACGCGCGAAGCTAAGTGGCAGTGACGTCACTGCACACACAGTGCATCCTTTTCTTGTTTTTTGACAGTTTCCCCTTCCACCGAATTTCAAAAGCGATAAACTTGCTATTTAAGAACGAAATTAAAATCGGAATCTTTGTGTTCTGGGAGTAAAATGTTATGAGTAGAAAAGACATCGACGCGTTATCGTCGGACATCGCGTAGTCAAAATCATTAAAAAGTGTTATTATTATATCTATACTCACCTACGAGTAGTACTATAATTCTTGTAGATAAATTAAGTGTCTAGAAGTATTACTGTAGTATAAAAGTAAGGGTGAAACTAGTATTCCGACCTAGTGTAGTCAGTTATCTGACCTGCCACCGTGGTCCAGTGGTTAAGACGTTCGCGTTCGACCCGGGGATTCGTTAGATTCCCACTGGAAGCATACTTTGTTTAGTTGTTTCCAGTTTGGTTAGGACTTTACAGGCTTGAATCACCTGATTGTCTGATAATAAAGATGATTCTGTGCTTCGGAAGGCACGTTAAGCCGTTGGACCCGGCTGCCATTTGGTAGTCGTTAAAGGTACCACGTCAGAGACCGATAGGCGATTCCGAACAACTCTGACATAAGGGTACATGGTCAATAGACAATGTAACCTACACGAAATGATGATGAGTTATCTGACCAATCTGCAGCTGACACTGATAGTATTTATTTATTGTGACTTGCTGTAAAAACCCCAATATGCCTTCCTGTGTATTTCTTACATACAAATAATATACTGGGCGAGTTAAAAAAACATGTTGGAATCACTTTTCACATATAACCAAATTTTTCACAAGTATTTTTAATTTAATAATTGATATTTATTCAAATCCTTTAGGAAACAATGTGACTCATCTATCAGTGTTGGATGCCTCTGTTTAAAGGAATCTTTAATCTGTGGTGGATATCAATACATATTATAGTATGTTTATAATATATTTTATCGAACGGCTTTCCCGGTTGCAATCTTAGCTGGCTGTTTTGTAGCCCGAAACAGTTTTGTTTTGTGTCATGTCACAGTATAGTGGTCCTGACCTTGCACAAGGGAGCGACTACAGTCTTTCCATCATAATCTTTACACTTGGAGTTTAGATCTAACCCTAATTTATCAAGCTCTCCATGCATAAATGTATCTATAACAGTCTATTGATTCCTATCTAGCGATATCTTATGTTGTGACGTAGAAACGCCTGATTTGTTTGAAATTTATGGTCTTCCGGTCGGAAATTGGTCAAAATTTGACCCATGGTTGACTTCCAATCGTGATCTTGTCAAACCGGTCTCGATGAGCCATCATCAAGTGAGCTTTTTACGTAACGTCTGGCATACTTTTGTTACTTTTTAAGCTTGTTTTATGTACTTTTTGAATTTATTTGTGTACATATTGAAATTTCAAGGTCTATAATAAAATTTCTACCAATTCTGACTATTAATAAGGGAATATCAAGAAAATGCCTGAGGCTTAAGAAAAGAGGGACCATTTATTTTTGGTGCAGCGAAGTGATTACATACATAAAATTTAATATGATTTTATTAAATTATTTCATACAAGTATTTCATAAATAGCATCTTTGAATCGAACCCTTATTTCAACGGATCCTTTGAGAGAGTTACTTTGAGTTTCCCTACATTTGCGGACTTGATAATTAATTTAATAGACCGGTGAAAATGTCTTTGTTTTAGCATAATGTTTCATCATTGCGGGACGGAAGTGCAGTTATTTCTTGTCTATTGTCTCACACAGACATGCATAATGTAATTAGGTTATTGTAACTTCCACCATTTAGAATCTTATATGAGCGAGTACCTTCATCGTCCAAGCGTGTAACAGTTACGTCCTCAGCTTACGTTTCAGAGCCCATGGTACGCTGTAGGTCATAGTCCTTGATTTGGCGTTACTCGTAAACGTACTCATCATTGCTTAAGCACAACATTCTTGCACACAAACTAAGCTCACGCTAATTGGCACAAGTAAATAGCAACGTGAAAGTGATAAGTGGACTACCACATAGTTTACTCAAACGAGGTCAAATTTCATAATACAAGTAAATACCTGCCCGCTGGGGTGTCACTTGATACGTGGATCGTATGACTGGTGTCATTGGAGCATGCTTCAGCCTTTTCTTAATTAACTCCCGTCGAAAATGAGGAGTTGTAAAGTTCTTATTAAAAATGTTGGATGTATAATGCGGTTTCAACGGACAACACGTGGTGTACTGATTTGGAATATATGGGATGGGATCTCATCGGATATTTAAGAGCTCTTTGTACTATCAGCTAGTCACGTCCGATCAAACTTTTAAATTATTATGTTCAGTCTTTTTTATATGTTTTTGTCACTACCTTGATTATAGGGCTACCAGCTTTCAAATCTGAAGAAAAAAAGACGATCTATTCTTAAGCCGGTGGCCACAGTCTGGTATTCAAGGACCTCTGCGCAATGCTATCCCCTCTTTTCCATTAATCATTATGGTGATAATCTACACTAAAAACCTACCATATTTACTCATAATTAGCACATTGTTTGGCTGCGCATGCGCACCGTTATCTAGGTGAAACGTCAAAACTTGCGCCACTCGACCTTGTCTCTTTTCCCGCGCATTCTGTAGGATTTCAGACGCCAGTTGTAACGAGCTTTGGGCGAAATCTCGTTTATTATTATCTTTATTTCCACTAAAATCTATATTTGGTATGTATTTTTAGGTTAGTTGTTGTATTGTGTGTGAGAAAAATTTAAAGAAATAGTCGGACTATTAAGTGAATTTACCTACATAGCTTTTGATGACAAAAACGCCTCTTATGTCGATTAAGATAACATTTTAAACTAATATATTTATCTCATTCAGTGTCAGCGAAAGTGTTAAGAAACAATTTACATATCTTTATAAAAATATCACAAAGATGAAGTTGAAGATATTTAAATACATCTTTGGAGGTATTTATTGATCTTTTTGAACCCGAATTTTCAACAAATCTTCTTTTTACCAATTTCTTAGATCGCAATATATTGAATTTCATCTTTTACTGCGTTCTTGTCTTAACCCGGTAAGTAGTAGCGGTAGTACAAATAATATTTAATTATTGAGAATTGTAAAACATAGTAGCCATTAAAAGAATATATTGAAAATTGAAGCTATCAACTTTGATCTGTAAGGCTATCCACTTCGAGTTGTTGCTGTGTTAGCCCACTCGCATGGAACTAAAGGTAAAGATGGAAACCAAACCGGCATACAATAGGCTGATGGCAGAAAATTTGACCTGGAGTAACCCCTGTTTTCCCAAAGTATTACCATCACTTCAAAAAATTTGCCTAGTCAGAAATACAGAAAAATAAAATGTCAGTTTGCTTAATATTTTCTACATCAAAAACATATATAATTATTTTTCATTTTTTAATAAAAATCTACCCCAAAATAAAAATTATATTGCTACGTAACTGTTTATCATTTTTTTTTCAACTTTTGGGGTTGTTATCAAGTGCTGTGATGGAAACCCCGATTCACACCCTAACACATCACGAGTTAGAAAGAGAGAGAGGTGGGTAACGAAATGCATTCAGGTCAAATTTTCTGCCATCAGCGTATGGTATGCCCGCGCGCTATCCCTTTAGCTTTAGATCCATGCCCTCGTAATAAAAAAATACTATTGATAATTAAATGAAGCTACCTAGTGTATTGGTATCAAACAGTTTGAGAAATATAACCGAAATTCGATGAGACTATTTTATAAATCTTCACCTTACGATGTTCAATCGACACCTTCACATAATAACCTCCAATCGATCTCTCGTTTTACATTAAACATAACTACTTTCTGAAACTCTTGTTATGAAATAACACCCGGCATTATTCGTGTCATCAACCTGTGAAAGGAATGTTATAAAAGTAAAGAAAAATCAGTTCACCATGCATATCCTGGTGTTTTCTAACGTCGAAAGGTGGCGTACAGGAGAGGAGTGCTATTTTTTAAAAGTTTAAATGTCGCAAAAATCGGCGAATCGAATAATTTTCATTCGACATATAAGTCACACATTCAAAAACAGGGCTCCAGGACAAACGGCTCAACGCTTATTAAGTTCCCGAGAGTGATGACCGTAGATGAGGCGAGGGAGATCTGTAAGGATCGTAGCAAATGGAAATCCGTAGTCTTTGCCTACCCACGAGTAACAGGTGTGATGATATGTATGTAGTAAGTTCAGCTCCCACTGCTGAGGTGAAGTCTTCCTATTGTTTCCATACATCTTTATTCTTGGATATTATCCTCCACCTCCATCCATCCTTTATTAAGATCTCCATCTCTGTTTTATTTCAACTCTACCTAATCCCGTTTGTGTTGTTTGTTGTTATATATGTTACGGCTAATGAACGAAATGCGGCTACACTTAAGATTAGCCGGCATAATTTCGGCTAAACCTTAGTGTAGCCGCACTTCGGTCATTAGCCGTAACATATATATTTGGGATTCGTTCCAATCAAAATACGAAAGACTTACACCGCCTTTGTTCGTCTAAAACTATATTAGAAGTAATGTTACCTACATAACTCGACATGGGTACGTTTCGAGTATCGATTTTTAGGCTGTGCTCATTTTTTCAGTGTTACCATACCATAGATTATAAAAGAATAGTGCCGAGAAATCGGGACCATTCATATTTCTATGAGTGAGACACTGAAAAATATTGGAGTACATGTTTTTTTTTTTAAATAAGAGCAAAGTACTTGAGGAATCGCTTTGTTTCCAGCCAGGTACCTACTTTTTTTTCTTTAGTGGCCTTGCCAGGCCAGTGCCAGTTTCGCAAGCAACCGCGGGTAAGCCAATATCCAAACGATTTATCTAAGAAGCCTTATTTAGTGGCATTAGACGGATAATAATACATTATCTATACTTACAGCTCGCTAGAATAGAGATTGAATTATGTTTTCGCAATGATTTTATCTTTTGGTTCATGTAAAATCACGAGGAAATTTCAAAAACTTTTTAAACCGCATACATTGTCTTGTCATTTTAGCCCACATTTCTGGATGTTTGTGGTTTCTCTACTCAAACTTTGTCGCATCTATTATCGTGTAGGCCTGTTTTTAAACTTACAAAATATTATATGCCATCAACGCGAATAAAACAATATTTCAACCACTTCTTGCCATCTGTAAAGAACTTTTTTGATGATTATACTTGAAAATCGTCCGAAGCAACTACCTAGTCTATCAGATCATCTGAATTAATAAAAGTCTCTTAATTGTCCGAAGCAACCTGCATCATTTAGTCCATCAGATCATCTGATTTAATAAAAGTTTCTTCTACACTATTTTCGCTCACATCATTTTGAATTAATTTTTATCATCCATAGACATTCACATTTCTTATTCTATAATACTCCCTACCTATCCTTATAAGTCTCTATTAAACCTACGCCTTCACAAACAAGCAAACTGTCCAACATTTTATTGCTTTTTACGAACTCCATTTTTACCACCAACGCTGAACTCTTTAAATCTGACAGGCTACTTATTAATTCGTTAATCTCACTAACTGGTTATAATGTTATTTGATATCTCTAATTTGTCGTAACCCACGCTTGTCGAGTTTCATAGTAGCAAAAATTAATTGGTACATTCTTCTTGTGGCGTCTTTGAGTCTCATGAACCATCACAGATAATTGATTTGGCGGCACTGGATAATGGAGCGACTGCCGTCTGACCTCCGTGACCCTTTTACAGGGAAACCAGACCATCAAGAACACCGGAACATTACCCGAAGTGGTGGTGAGTGCTTAAAGACATTTGACAACACCTAACGTCTGCCATCGGTCAATAACAGTCGGGACCAACGGTTTGGCGTACCTTACGAAACACAGAGGAGCTCAAGATCAAAAATGCCACTAATGGCGACCAACCCAATACGGGTTACGTCTCGCCGTCGCTTTACACGAGCATTTGCTACGGATACGCGCGCCGCACTCTGCTATTCAAAATAAATACTTACATACTTACTGTCCAATTGCATACTTAGTGTGACAATCTCAATCTCATACTGCTGGTTGGTTTGAAAAAAATTAAGTTTCTACGTTTTGCAGTTCAGACATTCGTGGAAGGAATAATTATTCTACTCCTTTTCGAACATGTAACCAATAAGGCATACCTACATGAATAGAGGGTAACACGCCTCAAAGCTGCAGGGGTAATCTAGTATGAAAGAACTGATATGGCGTCAGACGGAAAATTGGCAGGCAAGTGTGAAGAAACGAGACGACATGATTTGCATCCCCACTCTTTCGTACTAGATTGTCCCAACATCTTTAAGAGCCCTTAAGCATCAAAGTTGTAAATACAGAGAGAGATAGAAAGACGGAAGATTGTGGAGGAGGCCTACGTCCTAAAAATGATTAAGTAAAGGCTGCTTTAGATGCGCCGAGAAGACTATTAGAAATATTAGTTCTACCAGTCTTTAAGGACTGGTGTAGACGGATCAATTCATTACAACTAGATACATACAAATAAGACGACAATAGGTCTATTGCACACCGACAGAAAATAGGAGGAATGTTTAATACAACGCAGAATAGAAGGATGTTATCGCAATAATGTTGCAACTAATACATAGTCTCGGTAAATGGTTCCGTAACTAAGTATAGGACTGGTTTCACAAACAAGTAATAGTTATTAAGTAAATTTAAAGTAAGTTTTGTGACTGCCTTCTGTGCTTCAATGGTCATCACACGAATAGAGAGAGATATATAGATATTCTCTATCTGTGCTCTCTATTGTACAATTGGGAAAAAAAAAATTAAACATGTCGATATAAATTCAAAAAATGTGAATAAATGCGGACTTATCGCTAATGATGTGTATGTTTTCGCGATTGTTGCACATAGAATTATACAATTTAGTCGGACTTGAAGGAATTTCATACAGTCAACCTTAGGACACTATTATATCTGTGCCTAGGGTTCCAGTTGTCACCTGAGAATTTAGGAAATTCGAATTCCCCGAAATTCCCATGGGGATAGAGGCTCTCATGGAAATTGTAGTTGGGCTTACATCTACTGACTATAAAATATCGCTAAGTTTCAGCTTCACAGGAGTAGTGGTTTTGGAGATTTTATGTTTCCTACATCGGTTACTTTTATTACAATATTTTCTTATTTTAATTGACCGGGCGAGCGAAGCGAGCGAGCGCCCAGAGAAACTCGAACTACTAGTTACTGTGAGTTAACTAAAATGGGCACGTCATATAGAAAGAACAGTTGGCCGTACGCTTTTCTTTCGCATATTAATACGCTACGTACAAAAAAATTCTTAAAACGGTCAAGCGGCCCACGCAAGAAAAAATTTATTAACATTAAAAATAAAAGATTTTCTCCTAAACAATGTGTGTTTTAATCTCAATTTGAGTGATAATGCCGAGTTCACAATGTACAATTAATTGGACATTTCGAGAGGTGAACAAGTTTTGAAGGAATGACTGTCGTTTTCGTGTTATTTGCGTGTGAATCCGTTCTCCGCTATTATAGAATAGGGTTGTCTACTTTTGGATTCAATTTAGTAGTAACTGCCTCCGTGGTTCAGTGGTTAATGCCTTTGCTTTAGACTCGGAGGTCGTGGATACAATTTCCACGGGAAGCATCAGGCCTGAATTGCCTAATTGTCTATTATTAATGATTATTCCGTGCTTCGGAAGATCCCGGCGGCTGCCATTTGGCCAAAGGTGGTCTGAAAATTTTTGACACTAATGTGCACAGGGTCGAATAACCATAAATCCCACCTTTAGATTTTCATAATATTTTCCTCTTTAAAGTTATGTCTTTACTTAACACATACATTGGTACTCTATTATTAATAATTGGGCCCCCGGGATGAGAGGTTTGTTAAGAAGATACGGCCCTCCTACATAAATTCAAATTAAATTCGTTTATTGTCTCCATGGTATTACAATTGGCCTTATAATTAATATACAGAACATCATGGACCCTGGCAGGGCACAAAAATTTTGTGTACCACCGGATTATTAGAGCATGCATGTCTATAAAATAAGTTAGGGTTGTCATCCAGTACTACTTTGGTATGACATCGGGTATGCGACCCCGGACTTGATCCTTATGTCTTTCGAGTCTGTAGCATCCCTTATCCTGATCCCTACCCATTTCCAAATAAATCCCTTGTATATATATATATATATTTATTTCCTTTATCTATTTCATTGCCCCTTCCTTCCTCTTTCCGCCAATCTAAGGTAAGCCGTGCCTAGAGATGCGTGGCTAGGGGCGAGCCTAGACGAAGGTGTGAGGCGCCCCCAGATAAAGGCTAGCCTTCACCTGGCACAGGGGGCTCTGCTGGGTGTGACAGTTTGTGTCCCCCTACACTCGTCGGAATGCTATGATTTTGGAAAATAACAAAAATCTAAATGGCGGCAATGCGGTTCGCAACTCATTACGTCTCATTTCTCGCGGGGGCGAAAAGCGGGCTAGTAGTCTCTGCCTACGGGGGAAAAGGCGTGATGGTATGTCTTTGTCAATAAAATTGATCAGAAAATTACAAATGTCATTATTTGAATCATCGATTACAATAAATGTCAGTATGTCCTGTAAGTAAGGACCAGGGTTTATAGTCAGGAATCCAATTACATGCTAATTAGTTGTAAATTTAAAGATGCATCCGTCTTATGAAACAGAGCATGAACTCGTACACAAATGTATCTTAATTCGTTTTTACACAATCTGTGACTCTACTCGTAGTGGTATTTTTGAGATCTGTGACTCACTCAAAATCGGTGAGTCGAATGGTTATCGTTTGTTTTCAATTGAATATTATTGGTAGAGGATGCTTTTAGCGTTAAGTCCGGCTATTGTAGATAGAATTATGTTTATTTGAGGTACAATAAAGTTTTAATATTCATTATTAATCCACGTGATCAGTGAGTCAGCTATGAGCCGCAATTAATTTTTTACAAATCTTGAAAAATCTAGATTTGTAAAAAAATATTTTATTATTTTTAAAGATTTTATGGCCTGGTATGAGACCTATAAGCCAAGTCCTATTTTCAGTACTTTTCAAATTTATCTTGTCTCCCTTGTACCCCCAAGAGGGTCATCAAGTCACATTCATAGATTTATTTAAATCTATTGTCATCAATAGTTGGTAACCCTAGAGGCGGATTTAATCGCTCGTAAACGAACTTCCCGCGGTCCCGCGTATAATTATGCGGCAAATCTGTTACGAAATGCATTCACTTGAAAATATTTGATCAAGAAAGCAAGAACAATGCCCATTGCGGTAGACCACTTGACAGGTCCAATTTCTTTGTGTTAATAATGGTCGCGAATTGGGAACGAAGTTGGACTCTCTGTTTCTGACAGCGTCAATATTATTTATTTATTTAACACTTCATAAATATTTCAAGGATTTGTATAAAGTTTCCGGTTAGTTTTTGTTTTTCAGTTAGATTCCGTAACAACATTTCTATCTAATGTTGCAAAACTGATAATTAGCTCAAAACAAGATAGGCTGGAGAAAGATTGTGGAGAGTGTTGAAAGCGTAGTATTGTGTGAATAATATATGGTTGAAATCCGTTGCTTTCCTTGTCGTTACAAGGAATGAGAAACCCCAAAGAGTGATAAGAGCCTACATTGCTTGACACTGCTTATAGGTAGAGACTAATACCTACCCTCATGTTTAAACTCCTCAATATCGATTAACCTTTAAGTTTATCCTTTCATTTAAAGTTTAGGTTAGCAGAAAGGTAACTTTAGTAGTGATTAGATAGGATAACAGACATTGTAGATACCTAGAGCTCAAGAGATTTTTTTATTCGAACGCGTTTATCTCTGGAGTTAAAAGATTTTTCTTTAAATATGGAAGCCTAGCTTGAAAAATGTTGGTAGTATATTTCAAGGCACAGGTAGAGTGGTCGTCATCCTGGTATCTGTTGTTAACTGTACTAGGACAAAATATAGATAATGAAAATTAAAACTTACTTTGCGACAGATGGTGTCTCCAAAATGTAACTTCACTGAACACACTTCACACGATAGCACAAATGTTAAAACAATGAGTTCTACACATATTTATAATTAAAAAAAATGAACACCAATGGCAACACAGAAATACCGATACTTCAAATGCTACTGGCCGGAAATTTCTTTATCTTCCACAAAATTTTAATTTCGAAACTTACGCTCCAGCGAAAAGGCGCGAATAATTTAATCGATTAATTTGAGAATTGCGAGAGTTATCAGAAATTAAATTTCAAAATTACATCTAAGAATAATTTGACGTTTTAAAACGGCGTTTGTAATTATTTGTATAGCCGGCTGACGTTAAAAAGTGTGTCATACGAATGCGGGCCGAGCAGACGTGTGTTGGTGTTGCATAAGATTACGCGCGCGTTCACGAAGCCAGTCTGCGGCAGAAACTGAAAGTGGTCTTCTGGCAAAGTTCGCGTCACCCCTCCAGGTGTGCCATCGTTTGGTTAGGTAATATCAGTGATTAGCATTACTCTTTTCATGTGCATCCGTCGCTTTGTTGACATTCCGTCTGCGATTGTTTTGTAGGCATTTAGTAGGTACTTAATTAAAAAATCGACGGTAGTTTGTATCTTAGTACACAAAAGAATTTCTCGTCATTCTTTGGGTTGATTGTTGATATTAATTCCCCAGATGCTCATTATGTAGATCACATTTCCACCCCTAAACTAGGTAATAAAGGTAATAATATTAAAAGAGATTAGCCTTTCCCAACAAGGCTCTTTCTTCGTCTATAAAATAGTATGAAATCCAAAATAAAAATGTAGATCACCTAACTAACCTATTGGTCTGTATTTTCTGCAAAAAGTTTTCGAAATCAGACAACAGTCACAACAATGTATCACCTAACCAGTTCAGTCATGATTAAAACCATACCCTGGCCCTGCGGTCTCTGAAGCGCAAGCTTAGAATGCAACCGGGAAACACGATAGGATAAACTTTTACTTGTGTATATTTACAAATACAAGTATTTGCATCCTTGCTACGTTGCTGATAATAAAATTTCATAATAGAGGCCCAGAGACCAACGGGAATAACTTATCTTCGGAAGCAGATAATCATAATTAAAGACAATCAGGGAGCCGATCGCGCATAGTGTAAAACACGTTAATACAATACAATACAAATACTCTTTATTGCACCAAAATACAAATTTCACAAAACAATACGTACATAAAAATTGAGGTACAAAGGCGGACTTATCGCTAGAGCGATCTCTTCCAGTCAAACCTTAGGGTGGATGAAAAAAACGTTGAACAAGGCGATGGCGCAATATACGAATACATACATATGACATGTACAGACAAGTCTACGTAAATACCACATACAATCAAATATAACAAAATATATACATACCTTTTTAATGATTTGATTGATTTTTTATTATTTATTACCTTATTTTTATTTATAAATACATTTATAAGTAAGTAGTTTACAAGTATACAACAGATTAGGAAAGAGAGGAGAGGAAATGAGACTTCACAAGACGTTTAAATTGAGCCAGAGACTGAGCAAATCCAAAAAAAAGCTTCATTTCCAAATCCAAATCAAGACAGCGAGAGCTATTTTTGAGAATTGATTTGGTTTTGGTAAATACGCACTTCATTTGCATTTATCGCGATCGGCCATGTGTTTCAAGCCTGCAACGGCTGAATCAAATTGGAAACACCAAAATATCCTTCCCGTAGGAATCGAATCAATGACCTCAGACAACCGCCTTTACAATAGTGGTAGGTCTGCCGTCATACGGAAAAAAGACGCATCTGACATTTTTTCCAAAATTGAGTAACATACATATTCGGAATCAGTAAAAAAAGACGCATGTACTAATATTTTTAAAGTTTAAATCAAATACGACGCATGTGCGATATATCGCTTGTATTACTAATTTAAACAGACATTTCTGATTTATACTAAAATGAAAAGTCACATTTAAGTAGTAATGTCTTATTTACTTATAAAATACGTATGGTTTTATAAAATGAAAAGGCGTTTCTACATCTTAATAACAAGAAAATTCGGTTCTGCGGAGATGTACCCCTTCATCTTAGCAATATACACTATTAGCTAGACGCAAGTGGCAGTAGCGTCTTTTTTATGTAGTATCGCTAGATGTGCGGGGTGAAGTGGGGAGCTGCTGCCGCCGGTTCAATCAGTTACATCCTGGCAGTCGAAGCAATAATTCAAGTTTTTGAGACATATCAAATGTAAAAACTGTTTAGATTACGAACGCCACCGACATATTTCAGCCAGACAAGCAAATCAAAGTGATGTAGAAAAGCAGAATAACACAAACTCTTCGGACACTGTCTATTATGCTATGCTGATGAGTTAAAAATATCATAATGCTTCCACGTATGGAAGAATTCAAAAAAGTGATGTTTTGTCCGAGACTTATTATATTTAATGACAGTTTTGCCCAAATAGGTGATAAAAAAAAACACAACTCTGCTTCAATATGGCATGAAGCAATATCTGACCGTAAAGCTATCGATATCATAAGCATCAATTTATGTAACTAAACTATTAAAGGTACAATTAAACTAACAATACTAAATAAAAAAAAAACGTAATTAAAAAAAAATTTACTTACCTTTAAAAAAAACATAATAATAGTCCCTGTGGCATTGTGCCGATGATGCTGGCAGCATTTCCTCGTTGGATTGTCAAACTGATTTGTTGGCCGAGGAAAGCGCCAGCTCTTCGGCCTCCCGTAGCATCTATAAGCCTCTTCGAAATATCTTTGAAGAGACCTATTGCTGCGACGCCCCATGGATCTAGAGCAGTGATTCCCAAAGTGGTCCAGGTGGACCCCCAGGGGTCCACGGGAGACTTGCTGGGGGTCTACGTAGGCGTGAACAAAAAATGGGGGTCCATAAGATGTTAATGGGGGTCCACGAAAATTTATCTGCTTTTGATAGTAAAGAGCAAAAATGTAAGCATAGTTTTTATAAGGGCCTACCTACATTGTTTTAAGTACCTATCTAAGCAGATAATATTTTAATAAGGCAAGCGACTGTTACTTGTCCAAACTTGTGTATTCGATATTACGTACAATTTCGTGTACAGACTTGCAAAGCGCTATCCGCCCGACAATGCTTAATGCTTGTTCAGACATGAACTTGATCAACACTATAAATACTTGATGCCAAAGGCAACCAAACGCATTCATTTGTTTCCGGAATTTCGAAAACAAGGCGGAATTTGGAAAAAAGTTGTGAGAAAATTTATATCTGTGTTTGCTAGTGCCGGAGACAAGTAAGTAACCTACCTTTTTTTGTTATAGTACTTAAGTATTTTGTTTACGTGTACTAGTCGGTTGATCACAACGGCCTGTATAGATAGGTAACTTAGTAACTTACAGATATTTTAATTGTCCTCTTTCGATTTGAAGACAAACACAGCACGTTTTATTCAATTGTTTTTTCACGAGAGAAGCACTGCCTCTCTAAAAAGGCCGAATAAGCAATATTGCAGAGCAATTAATTTTGTAATTTTTCTTGCAAATAACTACTAATTTTATAAAACAGTAATTTCATAATCATGTTAAATTGATTTTGAAGTAACTATTTTATCAAAACTATTCCTTTTCGGAAAGGGCGAGCGGTGCGCGGGCGACGGGAAAAGGGCGGGGCTTGAACTTCGATGCCTGTTTGTCACGTTTTAACAATGAAGCCGCAGACAAAAAATACGCAAATACACGGAGCGCGTGAACTCATTGATTTAATAAAATGTTAGTTATCGTTTTTATGGACAATTTTGGGATTTCGACGTTTATTTTTTCCTACACAAATATGATCAGTATTCGATACTGAGTACACTAATTTTTATTTATACTATTAAAAATTAGTGGTAAATTATGTACTTTAAAATTGATACCGTTTTGTGAAAACGTTTGTATTTGTCTCAGCGGTTTATTAGTTGGTCCCTTTACAAGCCGTAATTCTATTTCCGCGTGCTGACAAAGGCTGCGGTGTGATACCTATATTCAGAAAAAAACTTGGTTACTAAAACATTTTTTTTACAGGTAAGGTAACTGACACGAAACATGGCTACAGCAAAGAAAAAATGTCGACAATATAGTGTCGATTATTTGAAATATGGTTTTGTTCCATCAGAGGCAGACAAACAATTGCCCATGTGCCTATTATGCAACAAAGTTTTGAGCAATGACTCTATGAAACCATCAAAGCTCGAAGATCATCTAAAAAGGTGTCATACTGATAAAATAGGTAAAGATTTAAAATATTTTCAAACATTGAAAGAAAAATATGGAAAGAGACCCACCATGCACAGTATGTTCGCTTCAACATCTCAAAGTGACGATGATGGCTTGCGGGCATCTTACAATATCTCATTACTTATAGCAAAATCTGGAAAACCGCACACTATCGGAGAACAATTAATTTTACCCGCTGTTGAAGAGGTTTTAAAAACTGTTTTGCACAAATCTCCATTTGACGTACTAAAAAGAATTCCATTAAGTAACAATACTGTACAAAGACGCATTGATGAAATGAGCTCTGATATCGAAAGCTTTTTGTGCAATCATCTGCAAAAAACTCATTTTTCTATACAACTGGACGAGTCAACGTTACCCAGTAATGAAGCATTACTATTGGCATATGTCCGATTTATTGTTGAGGAAGAAATTCACGAAGAATTGCTATTTGCCAGAACTTTGGAGACTGACACTAAAGGCGAATCAATATTTAATGTCCTGAGTAATTTTTTTACGGAAAAATCGATCCCATTTACAAACATTATTTCAGTGGCAACAGACGGAGCTCCTGCAATGGTCGGGCGATATCGTGGGTTTATAAGTCATCTCAAAAGAATTATACCAGGACTTACAGCTATTCATTGCGTAATCCACCGACAACATCTTGTGGCAAAACATTTAAGTGACAGGTTGAACCAATCTCTTCATTTTGTAATAAAAGCTGTCAACAAAATCAGAAGCAATGCATTGAATACACGTTTATTTGCTCAATTGTGCGACGAAAATGATGAAGACTTCCAACGACTGCTCTTACATACTGAAGTACGCTGGTTGTCGAAAGGTGCATGCTTAACGAGATTTTACTCTGTTTTCGATTCCATATTAGAGTTCTTAGAAAGTAGAGATCCAGATTTAAAAGAAAACTTGATCAAATTCAAAGCAGACATTGCGTATTTGACAGATTTGTTTAAAAAATTTAATGATATTAACTTGCAGTTACAAGGGGACAGCCTGAATTTAATAAAAACAAAGGGGATAATTTCGGCTTTTCTTGGGAAATTGAAATTTATGAAGCAAAACATTAGTCGGCGCGAATTCTCTCAATTTCCAAACTTGTCGCAGGTAGAATGTATTGATGAGGATATCCATACCTACAGTCAACATTTAAGTGCCCTGCATGATGACTTCAAAACCAGGTTTGAAGATATACTGACGATGGATATACCACCATGGATAATAAATCCATTTGATGAAACGGAAGTGGCCAATGTTGTATTACAAGAGGAGCTGCTCGAGCTAAGCACTAATGAGGAGCTGAAGGTGAAATTTAGAAAAGGCTACCCAACATTTTGGCTGCAAGCAGAAATACCCGAAAAATATCCTGGACTGTGGGAAATCGCAAGGAAATTTTTAATAGCTTTTCCCTCGTCATATCTTGTCGAAAGGAGTTTTAGTGCCGTTACAAACCTCTTAACAAAAAAAAGGAGCAAATTAAACATCACAGAGCGGGGGGATTTGCGGTTATTGCTCACAAAAATAAAGCCAAACATTGATCGTTTGCTGACACTCCATCAGATACATCCTTCCCATTAATTAAAATTATGACCTGAACCTATATTACCTTAATATTTTTTTCTTGTAATTCTATTCTTTTAATAAATAAAGTGATATAAAATGTAAAATTTTTCGTTTTTATTTTACATATCGAAATATAGGGACAGAACTCAGAAGTGACACAATTTTTATTTTTTGGCGACTTTAAGAATGTGGTAGAAATGTAGCAGCAGGGGGTCCACCGAAACCAGTAAAATTTTGAAAGTGGTCCACGAGAAAAATAAGTTTGGGAACTACTGATCTAGAGTCTTAACGGCGAATGGCATAAAATGTATTCGGCGCCGAGACCGCTATATTTGTTAATTTTCCTTGTTAATTACTTCACTAGACCCTATTTTTACATCTTTACTAAGTAGAAAAGACGTCTCGTACAATAAGAAGTTAAAAAGAAGTATCTAGCCATAAACGTCTTTTCATTACAGTATTCGCAAAATTTTTGATATTTTTTTACTAAGAAGAAAAAGAAAATCCGGTTTATTTACTATATAAAACTTAATTAATATTTTATTTCATATAAATGCCTAAGATCAAACCCTCTTACACATTTTTCAATTATAAAACTACATCACAGTCTAAATTACTTGGCGCAGCGAATTTTTTAAATTTAATAACACATATTATTTTTTTTCTCCATTTGTGAGTTTGTGTAGAAACGTCCTTTTTCCATATGACGGCAGAGGTGTAGAGGTAAACTTATGCTAATGTTTGCTTAATGTTCTTCTTCATGCTTCGTTTCCGCTTTCTATTTACTTACAACTTGATTCGCTGTCTTACTTCCTAAGAAAAAGGACGCTACAACCCTTTGTGGGTCTTGCTTGGCCTCCTCCACAATCTTATTCCACTTCACCCTATGTCTAGCCTCCCGTCTCCAAAATGTCTTCTTACCTATTCTCTTCAGGTCCTCATCCAGACAAACCTTTCACCGGTCTTTGTTTTTTTAATGCCTTAGGCGCGACAGATATACAGAATGACTTTACACTAGCCAAATTTTTCGAGTGTATTTTTAAATCAAACTCGATTACGTTATATAAAAAATATAGTTATTATAAGTACCTAGTTTCGTATCAGGGCCAAAGCGACATGCTTGTCTATACAGACTTCAAAATTGGCCAAAATATTTATTTATAACATACTAGCTTTTTCCCGCAGCTCCGCATGCGTCAAAAAGTAGCCTATGTTTGACCGGGTCTTCAACTACACGAATTTCATCAAAATCCGTTCAGCGGTTTGGCCGTGAAAGCGTAACAGACAGACAGACTTTCGCATTTATAATATTAGTATGGATTAGTAAGTTTATTTAGTAGAAAAACAATTGATAATTCAATATAGTATTTTATTTGTCGATTGTTTGACAAAAATATCACTATATTCGGACACATAATTTTATTTACATTATTTAATGACGGGATTAAAATTAAAAATAATCACATTCTATTCAGCGGCGTAGGAAATAGGTGTGCTATGTTTTGTAATTTTTAAAACTTTATTTTCTATAGCTAGACTTCTATTGTCAGGACACAAAAAATATATATTCTATGCTAATTTAGTAGCTGTATAGAATTCAATTTTTAACGCACGAAATATTCGAGTACTGTATTTACAGAGAAAATAAATATTTTTATTTAACACTTTGGTCCTACCATTATGATTTTAAACATCGTAAACATGGCTACATTAAAAGTATTTATTAGATTCAGAAAGAAGTAGTTACAAATGCAAATAAAAATATTTTGATAGCATATTCTAGCAAATACCCCTAAGGTATTCCCTGCACCAGAAGAACGCTAAGACTAGAGTCATAAATATATAATTTAAAGTCGATGTTAGATTTCATTTCGCATTGCATTTCTAATGTTATTTAGGCATTGGTTATATACAGTACAACGAACGAACAAGTCCGAATTATTTATATGAACACATCATACATTTACAGAGTACAAAAAATATGTTTGCATTAAAATTTGGCACACTTGATTGTTTTTAAATCATGAACTGTGTCGACACGAACGAAGTTCCGAAACGTCACTGTTGTGTTTAATTAAATACCTCCTATCCGAAAAATATATTAAGAAATTTGCTTTAACTTGCACAGAAATAGCTTAATTAAAAAAAACCTATTAGATTTTAATTTAAATCTGTTAATAATTTGATTAATTAAGAATGGCTAGTATTAAAATCTGTTTAAATCAATAATTCATCCTTTTTTGTCTTTATTCCACTAGTTAACGCTAGTCACGTTATGAAACTTATTTCCAAAAATGTATATGAGATATCATTGTAGAATTATTCAAACAAGTACCAAGCACCAATGATAGTGCGCGTTCTATGCAATCTCAATGATATTTTTAAAAGAGCTTACACGAACAATAAAATTGCTGCATAACTAAAACTGTTAGTTAAAAGCGGGCTTGCTAAAAATAGTAGGCAGTGCTCAATGAAATAAACTGAAACATATTAAGTATGTTTCAGTTTATAATAATAAAAAAAATATAGATTTATATTTAGTTCAATTTCGAAAAATCCTATTTGTATTATTAGATAGTTATTTGTATCCTTTTTGTAGGACACGTCAAGCATTATTTCTGTTTCTTATTAAATTGTGCGTTGACAGGCACTTTCCTAATGATCTGATTCACCGCTTCTTTTTTAATGAGGCTTCAGTCACACATTGTGTCTATGTCAGCCTCATGGGGAAAGTCAAAGGTGGCATATGTCTCATCTTTTGGACATTCTAGCTCTCCAGATTGCGCATAATAGAGAATCACTGTCATATAAAAAAATAGGACAACCAATGCTTTCCTGCGACTATATTTTGTTAAATTTATTAAAAACTCTGCATATTTTTAAAAAAAATTAAAAGAACAATCAAAATTTATTGAAATTTTGCAATGGTAGGATATTGTTCTTCACGGATATTAGTCAGTCTACTCACTAAGAATAAAAAAATATATATTTTCTTCGATGTTAAATGTTTCCTTTATTAACTGTTCCGCTCTGCTCTTTCTAATCAAATCATTTATTTAAAATATTTTAATATACGATTTACAGGGTCGATTGACCGTGTAACCCACTCGAAATTAATGAATGAAATTATTGTTCAATTAAAGATTTCTCCATTTATCAGATAACTTATGGTTTATCAGCGGTGAAACAGTCACAAAGCCTTTACTTTCTTCAAAAAGGCGCTTAATCGATTTTTTTTTTCTGCTAAAATACCTAAGTACTTCAATTCGTTCACTACTTACCGCTACTAAAGATATTCTGTGTTATTCATAAAAAATAACATAACGTTTAAAATATTTTAACTGAAATATGTTTAGTCCTTTTATCTTATCTATATTTGACGTGAAAGAATGAGACAAAACATATTTTGGTTAAAGCTTAAATAACGTTTGTTAATTTTTATGAATTTATTTTATTTAAATACATTAAGAATCTTTTATAGTCATTTTTCGTTCCGCAATGGTGCTAGCGGTATCCTTAACACGTAATCTTATAATAAAATATAATATATCTATATTATTATCACAACAGTCGTCTCCCACGATTCGTTTTCGATATATTCTCATATAATAATAATATAATTTGAGCCTTTATTTCATATTTAGTTGTCACATGAACACATTCAGACCCTGTGTTCAATATATTTGACATAGCAATATTTACAAAAGTGTTATCTTTTGCCCGTATATATTTAGTTATTATTACAGGGTGTTAATTTATTTGCATTGTAAATTCACTCTTGTCCGTTTTCCATTTCGGAAATTCCCTATTTCTCATAATCTAAATTTTAGAGTATTTGTACCAAGAGCCAAATACAACCCTTTGGGGGGCAAATTAAACTGAAATAATTGAAGCTTACATCTGTTATTCAGCTTTGTAATAACCAATTCTAATATACCAATATTTTTTTAAATTGTATTTACGAAGAAAATGCTACACAAATCTATTTACAACAAATTTTTGTATAACGTGTGGATACTATTTTATTTGTACAATGTTTAAACTCACGACAATTCCTGTTCATATACAATATTTCAATGCAATATGTTTTTCATAATCTTGATTAAGAAAAAAATACTTTCAATACTTATTTACAAGAATTTAAATGGCAAAAGAACAAAATGTACCTACATTGTGCTCAATTTTGAATTAAAATCAAAGTCAGTTACGGTCGATTAAGTTATAACTTGAGATCATTTCAAGTAGCCGTCAGAATGGCAATATTGAACCGTATATCATTGCCATAAGTATCATTTTGTCATAGCTGTACTTTACAAGTCTCACATTGGAAATTATGTATACGAAAACATGAATATTATTGACAGTACATCAGATCAATACATTCGACGATGCAGTTGTACCTTACCATATTGTAAATAAAGATCGTTTTGCTCTGAACTGTTCACACAGAATTGTCATAGGGCCGTGATCTTTGAATGCTGATAATTAAAGCTAGCTTACTATTAAAAAACCGCGTAGTTATTCGTTCTATTGCATTGCTGTGACGCCGTGCATTGTGAGAAAGGCGTGTAGGTCCCGTGGCACCTAAAACAAAAAGATAATATCAGAACGGAAGATAGGTAACTGTTAATGGTGTAACAGGAGCAAATTTTAGCTATTGTTTTTTACAACAACTGTCATTTAACCGTTTTGAATTTGACTTCGACACTGACGTTTACTTTTTTTTAATTTGATATGTCCACTGATGTGGCAGAGGCATAGGCGCATAGAGCCGTAAAGATAGATTTTTCGCATTGTGATTATTAAAAAAAAACCGGACAGCTGATCACTTACAGATTTTTATGGAAGATCAAAAAATTTTGTAAATTTTTACAATTGTGTTTTTTTTTATATAAAGTTGTATTGAAAGGTTACATTGTGTTTATTGTAAAAAAAATGGTCAAATTTATTTTATCATTAATAAATCTCACATGGTGTTTCATATATTCTTATAAATAATAATAGTTTCAAAATCACCCTGTTTATTAGGATGATAAAATTAATAGTATATTTACCTGGGAAGGTTGATATTTAGCTCCATATCGGGCTAATGCCAGCGCCGCAATGCAAGTCAACCGCGGCCGGTACGCAGAATGCACGATGCTCTCTGCCGGGGCTGCGAAAACAAATCTCGGCTTAGGGAATACTACGAACGATCGGACTTAAGCCGAGCTTACTGTTTTTATGTGTAATTGAATTTGTATGTTAGATGTAAGTCTATGTATACTTTGCACCTAAGATTTCTTTGCGTGTTGTGCCCTCTTCTGTGCCCATGTCTATGTCCTATGTTAGTTTGGTTGACTGGAAGAGATCCCTATTTGGAATAAGTCCGCCTTTAGTTGTAACCTGTATTCTGATACTATGTTCTTTGTGTACAATAAAGATTTTTACATACATACATACATACATACACTTTTGTACCAACAATACCCAACAAATAACTTTGCGCGTCTGAAGTTGGCTACGAGTAGCGCTGCAGTGGACACTTTCAAGTGTCCAGATTATAGTACAGAATGCAACGCTCTAACTGCGTGATTATGGCAGTTCGCTAACTTCAGAGACGCAAAGTTATTTGGCGCACGTTGCCATTGTTTTTTTTTTTAACATTGACCATTATTTTCCACCTCTCCCGTACGAAAAGCAACATAATCGATCAATCAATAAATAGTTGCGTTTTCATTACAAGAGCAAATACTTCTCTGTATACACTTCTGTGTGCATTTCGCTCAATAATTCAAATTGAAATCACTCGCTACTTTCAATACTAGGCTAACTTTTGGAAATCATTAGCGCAGAGACCTATGTCCAGCAGTGGGCTGACTGCGGCTGGAATTATGATAATGATAGTAGACATCGCACTCACTCCCACAGGAGAACAGCAGCGGCGTGACGCCTTCTGCGTCGACAGCGTCGGCGTGTGCTCCGTGAGACAGCAACTCGCACACCACCCCGCAAAGCGCTTCCGGTTCGATTTCTTCTGCCGGAAGGTTAACGTTTAAAAATCTTTTAATTAAACTATTTTAATACGGTTTTTATCGCGTTTATTACTTATTTATTTACACCTGACGTTTCAAACACTTAACAGCGTTCATGGTCGCAGGCAGACTAAGTTAACATTTGACTTTGATGTCATAAGATTACAAAACTACCGCCTGAAATTTTTATTGGGAACTATTCCGATTCACGCAGTATTGGCTCACAGTATCTAAATCATTATTTACTGATTTCTTATGTTTTCGCAATTTTTACACATAAAATTTAATTAATTAATACGATTTTTAACGCGTAAATAATAAATGTGTTTTTTATGATAGTAAGCAACCTTATTCCTACCACCAGAAAAATAATCAAGCGTATTTGGAATTTCCCCTATCCAAACGGGCGCTGCAATGGGAGAGGCTATACAATACAAGGCTGTAATAAATCATAGTTCACTTACCAGAATTGTAATTGAAACATGATACTAGAGCTACAATAAGAGGTGTCCTTCTGTTCTCGTCCCAAGCATCCACTTCCAATCCACATTCTAGTAATAGCCTAGTTGTCCGAACGCACGGGAACCTGAAATAACATATATTTTTAAAAGCCTTTTTCACACAAAAATTGTTTTCATATCCACTTACAAACAATCGGACAGTCAACAGTATGTAACAAAAGTACATGAAACAAAATCACTTTCAATAAAAAGCAAGAAAAAATGTCGACCTCCCATACAAAATCCTGACACTAGATTAAAATTGAAAGTGGTTTAGCATCACGTACTAAACACACTATAAAAATTTGGCCAGTGTCAAATATTCCTGTAAAATATACTCACTGACAAACATCGCTTGTGTGAAAATCGTCAACCGGCGTGGACCTATTTACCGCCAGATGTAGTATCGTCTGTCCGGAACGCAACCTCATATTTCTAAGGTTGAAAACCGCGCGACGCACCGACCTACACGTTTCCTGAAAACGTAACATTTCATTGCATTTATAAATTTAAAGATTGGGTCCGAATTGCCTATAAAAGAATTAATTCCCCTATTTGATGTAAGGGGGCGGTTCAAAACAAACAATATTTAAATGAAGTACTGTAGTAAGTAAGTAATCACGCTAATGATGGTCGTTTTTTTTTTAAACACCATTTTTTCGTACACAAATTTTATCACAAAGTTGATTAAGATATTTAAAAAGTAATAATCTTAATTTATAACTTCTCGTGTTTTCGAATAGATTTTTTTTTACCCAAAACAGAAAGCTTTTTTTAATCCGTTCAAAAATAAATAAGTTAAAAACCTTTGGAAAGAGAAACTGTCAAAAAACGAATGACGTCACTGCCACGTTGTTTCGTGCTTATAAAAAAAAGTGTCCCCATCACGCACCCACTTTTCTTCTGATGAGAAAATTTCAAAATGCTAATTACTGCCTTTAGTAACAACCAATTTTGTTGTTGTTTTCGGAACCGGCTACTATTTAGGGAACATATTGTTTCGTTTAAAAAGTATGAACACAGTCAAGTTGCCGATTGATACTCACATGACTATTCCCCTTCCCCTCTTTCTCCAAAAGCCTGGCAGCCACGGCGACCAAGTAAAGGCCGGTCCTCACACTATATTTATTTACACCTAACGTTTCAGTCTTTATAGCGTTCATGGTTTGGGACACGGTCATCAATATAATAAAAATGCAAACTCGACAGAAGACTCTAACGTTGTGTCTTTGAAACGTTAGGTGTAAATAAATCCATACTAATATTATAAATACGAAAGTCTGTCTGTCTGATTCGCTTTCACGGCCAAACCGCTGAATGGATTTTTATGAAATTTGGAATGAATATAGTTGAAGACTCGGGGTCAAACATTTGTAACGCAGGCGGTGCTGCGGGAAAAAGCTAGTAAGTAATAAACGTGATATAAACCGTACTAAAATAAGTAGTGTAATATAATGTCGAGAATATTTATTCGGATTTGTAGTAAGAATGCCTAAAACATCAAAATCACTCATTTCGCTGTTCCCCTCGTTCTCCAAAAACCTGGCAGCCACGGCGACCACATAAAGGCCAGTCCTCACGTTGCTAACATTAGCAAATAGCATCAAAATCACTCACTTCACTGTTCCCCTCGTTCTCCAAAAACCTGGCAGCCACGGCGACCACATAAAGGCCAGTCCTCACGTTGCTAACATTAGCAAATAGCACCAAAATCACTCACTTCACTGTTCCCCTCGTTCTCCAAAAGCCTGGCAGCCACGGCGACCAAATAAAGGCCGGTCCTCACGTTGCTCTCGTACTCCTCCTGCAACAACATCCCGCGGACCAAAGTCTTCGCGTCAATAGTTGTGGCGGACAGTAAGCGCGGACGGTGATCTGTGTTAGTGTATGTGTTGAGAAGCGGTAGTGGCTTGGACGTGTTTTGGACATTCTTGATCAAGGGAGCTCTATAAACTGTACCTCAAAACTTGTACTAAGAAAAAACCGAATAGGCTACTCAATGTTTTATTTTTATTATTCACATCCAAAATTTGAGTACCCGAATTCGAAAACAGATAGATTTTTTGAATCTGTTCAATATTAAATAAGTTATAAGCCTTTGAATTCCTGTGGAAGGGGAATCTGTCAAGGAACAAGAAAAGGACGCACTTAGTGGTGGAGTGACGTCACTGCCTTGCCTGCCTTGATTTCGTGCGTACAAAAGAGATAGCAAGACGTCCCCACCACGCTCCCACTTCATTAGAAAACTAAATGCTAATTACCGCTTTAACTAATTACCAATTTTGTTGTTTTTCTCGGAATCTGTAACTTTTTAGTGTATGTATTGTTCCGGATAAAACATTGTCAAAATGTGAACACAGTCAAGTATCCTATTCTTACTGATTGTGTTAAAGTCTTGCATTATCCTCACATTATACCATATATTCTTGGATTTCACTCAGGACTTTCAAATCACAGACCCATACACATAAGTTACCTTGCATTACACGTATACTCATTCTTACATAACTATACCGTTGTTTTTTTTTGTCCGATTGTCTGTTTTTAAGGTGTAAATGCATGCATAATAATTGGTGGCAGCGGTGGGATACGACGCAATTTCATTATGAATTTCAGGTTTTTTAGACCACGGTCAGTGGTTGGTAATTTTTAATTTAGGAACATCAAAATGTATGTAGTAGAACTGTTAAGTTTGTAACAAAATATATCATAAGTGGATGAAAATGTAAGTAGTAACAGTCGGTGAAATATCTATGTGTAGTCTGTGGTTTTATAAATAAAGTTATTGCTAATGCTCGTTTTACTCAAGAACGTTCACCATTACAAGCATTGATAAAGAATAATTTAACAGATACGATCCAATTTTAGTTCTTAAATTATTTTCAAAATTTTATACCAATATAATCAAAATGTCCCAAACAAATCCAAGCACAAGCTTAAAGCAGCAGCCTCTTAAGATTTCTCTATAAAATAACATAAAACTATATTTAGACTTACATACACTTTACAACTTAAAATTGAAGTGACATCGAAATGGAATAATTTGTAGGACGCTTTTCCAGTAACTAGATAAAGAACGCAATTACGTTTATGGCTTCAAGCCCACAAGTTAAATATTGTGTAATGAAATATAATAAATAGATAAAAAGCACCCACATCATTCTTTTCTTGCTGCATGCCCCCCCCCCCTCCCCCTCCCTCTCTCTTCCTTTTTTGTCATGCTTACTTTTCCTGTTCTACGTGCAACGACTGTAAAAGCGTCCTTACACCGATCTTCCAAGTATATGTGGCACTACCACGTCTGTGAAAACGCATTCTCTAGTGTCTGCATTCAGATATTATGTACACATGATATAGCATGTCCGTGGACTGTTTGCAGCATTCTGGATTGGTAGTTCAAGAGATTAATTAATTAAAAGTAATGTAGCATGATTTTCACATAATTACTTATTTTGATTTGTACTAACTTATATTCTAATGAACTGCCGACTACACCGTGCGACAACATACGAAATTTCGGATTTTGTATAGAAAGCCACTGGGTGCTTACTATTACCACTTATGGCAAGGCAGAAACGACTGAGTAAAAAAAGGAATACACGAAGGCGACAAATCGCTTACTCACTCGTTTCTACTTTGCTATCAGAAATAATAAGCAACCGATAGAAGTCCGGGTGACTAAGAATTTTCATTCAAAATAACTGCCAGACCCTAGAGACTGCATTTTCAAAAACTCAGATAGTTTTAATGCCGACCATTGTAATTCACTGAATCCACCAACCAATCTTAAAATTATAAGCACTATTTCCTTCACATGCTTCTGAAATTTGATTGACATACGGGGAAAAACCTGTCACCGCCTTGAAAAATGCTGAAAACAATTTTGAAAAAAGACAAACCTCCAATGTTGCACGGCAACGGCAAATTCGCTGAACTCGGCAACACATCTTTAAAAATGTTCGTTTTACAGTGATTTCAATGAAATTAACTGACATGAAACATTTCAAAATTTGGTAGGATAAGAATTTGGGCAATAATTTTTTGTTGATTGTTGCAATTTTTAGAAATAGTTGTGCCTTTTTAGTCTTAGCTCAAAGACGCTTGAGATCCGTAATTTTGGTAATGTTAGGTAGTATGTAAGATACCATATTGACTTAAACATGTTGCTGATATTTTATTTAAATTTAAAATTATTTACTAATGAAGCTGATTTTCTTATTAAATGTACCCGGAATGTGAAATGAGGATGACATTTTGATATCCACGGAAGCATATTCTGCTATTTTTTATCATTTAAGAGATGTATGCTATATGTGCAGGCCCTTCTTCTAGGTAGAATGCCCATGTGTTGGCCAGTTAAGCCTTTGGAGTCTTAACTTAATATGGTGAGGCTAAACTGTGACACACAGGTGACTCCTACATGGCCCCTCTACCTAGTCTTATTTTACAATAAATATAAGTAAGACACACAGATGAGACTATTTCAAAGGAATTTTACCAAGATTATTAATCACATATAGATGTTAAAAAGTTAATAAAATCTAAATATCTTACACCTATGTTATTAGTCAGCTATGCATAGTTGCAAAGGAGGTAAAATCAAATAAGCTGAAATGGGGTAAAAATTTTGTAAAAAAAAAATTATAATATTTTTTTCTAATTTTTCTTATTAATTGCAATTTATATTTATTATTTAAATTGTGTATGTTTCATTTGTGAATATGGATTCCCTTTTCAGCTATTTTTTTTATCTGTGCGGAAAGAAAGCTGCTAAAATACTAGATTATGGAGTATAATACATATTTCCAACATACAAAAAATATACTCTTATAAAATGGGAAGACTAATTTAAAAACGTTTATGTTTTATGCATAAGAGGTCATATCTTCTGCATAGTCTCAGAAGAAGAAAAAAATATGCACCAAAGTTTTTTTGTCATATCCCAAAACAGCTATCTTTCCACACAAGCCGTAGAAAATGATGGTATTATGCGCAAGAGTAACCAATGAACAAAAAGTTACATACTATTAGAGTGTCCGGGTCGGGGTTGGATTGCGGTTTCTCCAGTTTTTTCAAGCCTCTTCTTAGCTCTTCAGCGCACGCCTCCAATACGTAACATACCTTAAAAATGTATTGATCTATATAATATTTCATTATTCGTGAAAAATCATTGACGACTAAAGTAAGGTCAATTTAATAGGTCCCATTTGACATCTGTCAATCTTAGTCTCATAGTGAAGTGACTTGTTAATTGAATACCGAGAAATATCGATACAAACTCGAAATCGATACTGATTTGGTATTATACTTTTAAAGAAATATGAATAAAAAACAAACTGTTGTAATATTAATTTAATACAAGTAAATAACTGTACATACTTCAATCAAATATCAATCCCTGTGTATATGTAATAATTTATTTTTTAAATGAAATGACATAATTTAGTTTAAAAATCCATTTATTCAGTGGAACTACAGCTATTATCAGTGTCATCGTCATCACTACTGTCCGCACTTACAGATATAATCAACTCATTTTCGATGATATTGTCAATTTTAATATCGCGTTCAAAATCACTTTCGATGATTTTCTTTGTTTTTTCAACAACCTTTTTCCAATCTTCTACAGAGACACTGTCACATGCATTTTTTAACAGCGTAAGCATTTTTCCTGTGCTGAAAGGTAGCTCGGTGTTATTTCGTGCTGCATGACCCTTTATTTGTGCCCAAATAAGCTCGATGGCATTATACTGGCAGTGGTAAGGAGGCAATCGAATCACTTCGTGTCCATGCTCTAGGGCTAGTTCGTCGATAACATAGCGTGGCTTGGACGACATAGTTGTATGCACTAATTCATTAGCTCGACTTTTAATAAATTTGGATTAACTTCCACACCATGTCTTTCGAGCCACGAAGCTATTTCATTCTTTTTATTGGCTTGAGTTGGTGGTTTGTCAACCTGTACCGAATGGTAAGGAGCATTGTTCATTATAATTTTTGAGGGGTTTTCTAGGCTAAGAAGTAGTTTTACAAACCATTCTTTAAAAACGTCAAAGTTCATTTCTTCGTGATAGTCACCTGTTGATTTGGATGCAAATGCTAGGAGGCAATCTGGAATAAATCCTTGTGAAGCTGAACCCGCATGACATATAATAAGACGGGCTCCTTTTCCTGATGGTACTTTTGATGTTGAGGCTGCTGTATCATCAGTCCACGTCCGTGAGACTGTATGGTTTGCATTTAACCATGTTTCGTCAACAAATACAACATTGTCCCAATCTGTAATTTTATTTACTTGCCGCAAGAATGTCAGTCTCTTCAGAACAATATCATAGCGTTCTAGGAGAATTTTCCGCTTGTCTGCCTTTTTATATCTAAATCCAATTGATTTCAAAACTTTTGACAGTGACGTTCTTCCGCCAGAAAATAAGCCTGCCTCATTTAATGAAATAATTAGTTTCTTCCTTGTAGGATATTCCTTTCTTGAGTAATATCCATAAATGTGGTTGCGAATTGCAGCAGCATCAAAATTGTCAATACCAACAACTTTCTTCTCTCTCTTTCTTTTTTTCGGTGTTCGTAATCTATTCTCTTCCAAACCTGAGGGTCCATATTTCTCGTTGAGAATTTGCGTTACAGTCTTCTTCCCTATTCCTAATGCATCAGCAACGCGATCCCTCGTTTGTGTCACAGGCAAAAGAGGCCCACCGTTGGCCGACTCACTTTCGAAATAAGTGTATAATTTTACCACTTGTTCGCGAGCTTGGCTGTTTAAGGTTATTCCTCGTTTAGACATGGTTAAACCAGAACAAAGTCCAAATAATAAGCAATCGGAGTCCAAATGATAGCCAGGTAAACGTTTGCGGAAGATCCGATCAGTAAGAAAAGCCAGTTCAAAAGATAATAAGGGATACACGGAAATCGCACAGTCACTTCGCACTACAGTGGCGTCACTGTAGGTTTAAGTGTTGCCAGGAATGAGTTATACTAAATACTATGAGTTTATACTAAATATTATTAAATATTTTAATATAAAGTTATTGCTTAAGTATTCCAGTATAATTGTAATTAAACATATTTCACAAATAAACAATTTATGGTTTTATATTTTTTCGTACACACGTAGGTAAGTCATTACACATACATAAATCATTATATCGATTCAACTAATTCGGTTTTGTCGGGTTTTTTTTGTGGTACATCTCTAGTGATAAAAAAGAAAAAGCGTTAATCGAGCTGACTTTGTAGTGACGTTTAGATTTCATTAAAAAAATAGCTTTGTATTTTACATACATTCAAAATGAATGTCTCTTTAATCGAAACAAATGGTAATAATACCGTTTTCTGTCATCACTATACAATAATTTATGAATTAAACAGAAAATGTTGAAAAAATTAATTAAATCTCACTTTTGCAAAAACAAATAATTGAGTACCCGCCGTTACAAGTACACATTGTTGAATTTAAATGAAGTGTCAAATGTGACCTATTAAAATGGCCCTACTTTAGGAAATGTTGTTCAGTATCAAGAAATATAAGGCTTTAGTATCTAGAGTATAGCCTGACCAGGAAAATTAAAACCCTACATTGGCGTCGCTACTGATCGCCTTTAGATGACAACATTTTGTATGTGTCATGTCAACAACAAAATTGACAATGTCATATAACGAAATTAGAAATTTATCCTTTGTTTTTATTCGCAAAAAATTAATACCATTTATTTTATCACTTTTCTCTCATTAGTTTGAACTATTTTTGCCATTTTGTTAAGTAAACAATAATCACAATGTCCTCTCCTGTCTCTTTTTGGCAGATGACGTTCATATGACGGAATGTATGAATAAGTTGCCAGTAAAAGAAATTAGTTCCAATATTTTTCTAAATATGGCGAAGTATGTTATTTTACTGGTCGTGCTATAAAAGCAATCGCTCTCATGAAGAAAATATGAAATTTCAGAACTGCTCAACTTATAAAGCTAAAATTTTGTAGGCAAAGTCTGTCTCAATGGAACAAGACAATGATGTCAACGAATATGCCGTCTGGCATCGAAACAAATTTGTCGATGGTGTTTACGCGAAAATGATTTGTGGGTTCATTGAGATGTGAATGTAATAAGCATTGATAATCGAATGTAAGTGATTGACGAGTAATTTTAATAAATTACCATTGTTTGCATTATTGTCTTTTTCCATTGATACATACTTTACTCAGTTTTCAGTAAGGAGTTTGCTATGCTAAGGTAACGTAAATGCGTATTTTTTAGGTAGAATAATTTAGTGTTTACCTGTATAAGTGGCAATTCTATACCGATGTGTATCATTTGTGAGAACACTTGAGCAAATCTGAGCAGATCTTTCACAACCGACACCTGCAAACAAAATAAGGTTATATTTACATTTTTAGTAACAACTGGAAATAAAGTACCTAACTAATAATAAAAGTAAGTTATAAATTAATGGTGATCATCATCATCATTTCGAGTAGGTCACATTGTCAATCGACCATGTACTTACATACACCCTGGTGTTCAGAGTTGTGCGGAATGGGGATTAAATAAATATGTATGTAGGTTTTCGCATATTTGCGTGTATAATTTGCCGACCACTTAAATATTTTCTTACACATTACCCAATAGAGATAGTTTAGTTAAAAGTCCTATAAATTTCTTGTTAATGATATTGTCAACGATCTATCAACATATCTGCTCATAGCCAGGAAGGCTAATTGAATACATAGTTAAAACAAATATATTGTTTTTTAATGATATGAGCAATAATAATTATGGGTATTGTTTATTATTTACACTTATTACTATTGAAACATATATATCACCTTTAATAATTTGATATTTAAAAAAATATATATATGTATTTGAGTTATAAACAATCATTAACAATCTATCATATCTTGAACGTATAATCCTCATTACATACCTCATTTCCCTGCCTCAAGGCCAAGGCATGCCTCCACAAAGCCAGACATCGATCGAATCTCGCTTCGTCAGCGAACACCGCTCCTCTAAACACAACGGGGTGGGGTAGATCGGGACACGACCGTCCTAGTACCCGTTCGCGTACTGTCAACCCTTCCATGTGAAGAGCGTGGGCATTACCGTGGAGACGTTCTACCTCCTACAAATATTATAATATTTTCAGTTTTATTTTGTTTTATTTCAAGGATAATAACGCAATTTACTCTCGCATAATGAAGTTTACATTTCATCACAAAGTTAACCCGAGAATATACTGATAAATCCACGTATAATTCCGGTTTAATGAAAAAATGTACTCCATTTTGAACTAAAAACAAGGGATAAAAAAATAACGAATAAAATTAAAACTACATATGAATATTATATGACTATTCTCATTTTATAATCTTTAATGTATGGGCTATTCGAAAAAACAACATATACATTGTTAACACCGGACGTTCGTCCACAATAAATATTTATTTTTACCCCATTTTTTAGTCTGATATATAAGCCAATGGCGGCGCTGGCACGAAATTGATTTGTCAGATATTTATATATCTGACCTGGTCTTATGACCATGGCGTTGAAAGGGTTAAAGACCTCCAAATTGGCCTGGGGAGATCACCGCCGGAGGGAAGCTTTAGTGGGCCCGTGGGACATAAACTGCTATGTAAAAAATCTCTACTGTGTAAATGACTTGCCTCCAAAGTAGTGCTTTCCTTCCAGTTGTCATACGCGGGTATCGGTTCAGCCGGTTTCTTCAGCATGAGCCCGTACCTCGTGTCGTATCGCATCGCCATTGCTCTGTGTAGATATTGATATGCCATCTGCAACGAATAACATTTTATCATATTTTTGTTTAAGTCCAATTTTTACAACGTGTTCGCTATTTTATATGTACAAAACTGAAATCAGCCAGACAGGAAAGAGATGTACGCTAAACAAGAGCTTCGTGGTATTCGAAGAGTAGTCAATTCCCGCTTATTTTCTATACATATTATTACATTTTCTGATCGTGTTTTGTATAGATGAATTCAAATATTTTACTTAATAAAACTTGACCTCCCTTACGATTTACAAAATAAATTATCGCCCTGGCAACACTCCGCTGTCCATATGGTTGTGTGCCTTAAGCCTGTTTGCCTAATCAACATAAACTGATTTCGATAAAATTTCTCAGAGATAAATTTAAGAAAATATGTTTAGACCTCAGTCGTCTGGCTGTGACGCTAGAATCTCCTTGAGAGAGAGAGAGAGACAACTCACACTCAGACAGTAATACTCCTTGTCGTTAGCGAACGAGGCGCCCAATAACTCGTACGCCTCGATAGCCTGCGCGCGAGTCACGTCTGGTTGCGACGCTAGGATCTCCTTGAGAGAGAGAGAGAGAGAGAGAGAGAGACAACTCACACTCAGACAGTAATACTCCTTGTCGTTAGCGAACGAGGCGCCCAATAACTCGTACGCCTCGATAGCCTGCGCGCGAGTCACGTCTGGTTGCGACGCTAGGATCTCCTTGAGAGAGAGAGAGAGAGAGAGAGAGAGACAACTCACACTCAGACAGTAATACTCCTTGTCGTTAGCGAACGAGGCGCCCAATAACTCGTACGCCTCGATAGCCTGCGCGCGAGTCACGTCTGGTTGCGACGCTAGGATCTACTTGAGAGAGAGAGAGAGAGAGAGAGAGAGACAACTCACACTCAGACAGTAATACTCCTTGTCGTTAGCGAACGAGGCGCCCAATAACTCGTACGCCTCGATAGCCTGCGCGCGAGTCACGTCTGGTTGCGACGCTAGGATCTCCTTGAGAGAGAGAGAGAGAGAGACAACTCACACTCAGACAGTAATACTCCTTGTCGTTAGCGAACGAGGCGCCCAATAACTCGTACGCCTCGATAGCCTGCGCGCGAGTCACGTCTGGTTGCGACGCTAGGATCTCCTTGAGAGAGAGAGAGAGAGAGAGAGACAACTCACACTCAGACAGTAATACTCCTTGTCGTTAGCGAACGAGGCGCCCAATAACTCGTACGCCTCGATAGCCTGCGCGCGAGTCACGTCTGGTTGCGACGCTAGGATCTCCTTGAGAGAGAGAGAGAGAGAGAGAGAGACAACTCACACTCAGACAGTAATACTCCTTGTCGTTAGCGAACGAGGCGCCCAATAACTCGTACGCCTCGATAGCCTGCGCGCGAGTCACGTCTGGTTGCGACGCTAGGATCTCCTTGAGAGAGAGAGAGAGAGAGAGAGAGACAACTCACACTCAGACAGTAATACTCCTTGTCGTTAGCGAACGAGGCGCCCAATAACTCGTACGCCTCGATAGCCTGCGCGCGAGTCACGTCTGGTTGCGACGCTAGGATCTCCTTGAGAGAGAGAGAGAGAGAGAGAGACAACTCACACTCAGACAGTAATACTCCTTGTCGTTAGCGAACGAGGCGCCCAATAACTCGTACGCCTCGATAGCCTGCGCGCGAGTCACGTCTGGTTGCGACGCTAGGATCTCCTTGAGAGAGAGAGAGAGAGAGAGAGACAACTCACACTCAGACAGTAATACTCCTTGTCGTTAGCGAACGAGGCGCCCAATAACTCGTACGCCTCGATAGCCTGCGCGCGAGTCACGTCTGGTTGCGACGCTAGGATCTCCACTACGGACGCGCGCGCGCGCTCGGCGGCGCATTGTAAAGGGGTCATACCTGGAAATAAATAAGCTCTTTTACCTCTGCATAGATTAAGAAAATTACTTTAGATTTAGTCATCAATAACACATTGTTCGCCGAAGGAAGAAAGTGACCGATTACTAACGTGTGCGCAGCTTAACACGCCCAAGTTAGGAATCGCACTTTCTACCGTGTGATACATAGTGCTTTATACTACACATGCGAGGAAAATAAGCCTTTTTTCAGCGGAATCCATATCTGAAAATATTTGTCAGTGGAATTGGTCACTAGTATAAATATATGAAGTAAGTGTGTCGATTGATGCTTTAATCGCTATAAATACGAAATAATGAATTAGAGTGTTCATTTCTCAAGTCAAGGTATTACGAGGGTCAAACTGAAAGTTCTTAGAAAATCAAAAACTGTGCACACTAGCAATTATTCCTATTATTACATCTTTTCAAAATAGTGTCCTTTCACGTCAATACATCTCTGCATCCGATGGAACCACTGAGAAAAGCACTTTGCCCACTCGTCTTTAGGGGTCTCTTCGACGGCGTTTTGAAACGCAGCCACTGCTTCCTCGGCGTCCATAAAAAGTTTTCCTCGAAGTTTTTCTTTTATTTTCGGGAATAAATAAAAATCGCAAGGTGCGAGGTCGGGGCTATATGGCGGGTGACCTAGTAATTCCACGTTTGATGTCGCCAAATGGTCGATCGTTCGCCTGGCGGTGTGCGACGAGTCGGTGTCGTGGTGAAGGAGGATCCTACTGCGAGGTCGTTTCTCCCGAACTTTTTCCAAGACAAGTGGCAAACAATTGTTAGTATACCACTCTGCAGTAACTGTTTTTCGATCCTCTAAAACAATTGTCGCGTAATGTCCGGTCCTTCCGAAGAACGAGGCCACCATCTTTTTCCCCACGCTTCGACCTCTCTTCACTTTAGTTGGCAACTCCGCGGAAGGAAATACCCACTGAGCAGACTGTCTTTTGGTTTCGGGATCATAACAGTAAATCCAGCTTTCGTCACCCGTAAGTTGTCAAACACAGCATTTGAGTCACCTCCGTTAAATCTTTGTACCATTTCACGGCACCAATCAACACGACGGATTTTTTGGGCCTTGGTCAAATCGTGAGGTATCCCACCGGGCACAAAGTTTCCTGACCGCTAAATGTTCATGCAGGATTTTGTGCACTTGGCTCATACCGATGCCTAAACTTGCCCTCTATCTTGCTAGTCTCTATCATACGCCGCACAACACTGATGTTATATTCAGTCGTCGCCGTAGAAGGCCGTCCCTCACGCAGATCATCGGTGAGATTAGTGCGACCACGTTTGAACTCATTAAACCAGTTGTAAATAGTGGCACGAGATGGCAAATCGAAGTCTATCATAACTTTCTTGTTGACTTAAATGACAACGAAAGTCATAAAAAATCATTGCACGAAAATTTTCTCGCGTTAAATTCACGCTGACGTGACACAGACAATTTTCAATTTGCCGCCAAATCGTAAAACAAATAACAAATTAATAAAATACATACTCAATAATATTGGCAAAGAGTTCCATTTTCAAAATTTAAACTTATTTTTTTATTATACTGTTTACAACTGTGGTCAGTTCTAAAGACTTTCAGTGTCGCCCTCGTAAGTACTTAATAATATTAGGTACTTTAATTTACCATAACAATGTAGGTAAAGAAATGGTAAAAGAGTAAATAAAAAAAAACAACAATTAATAAGTAAATTTAAACTTGGAACAAAGTCTATCTATGACGCTTAGCTTATGTCAGTGGCGTGCATACCATATATATACACGTGACAAAAAGACACTGCCTACCCTGTACTTCACCATTAATAACATATTTTTTCATACAATATAATTCCATAATTCAAAAACAACGCCGCGCGCCAAATTTCCATTCGCTCCTTATAAATCCTAGCGTACGTACTTATTCGCGCGTTACGAGGTAAACGACCGCGGCAGGCGAGAGCGTGGCCAGACATTTTCAAAAAACACTAAGAATATCAGTATGTTGTGTTGTGTACAGACGCGTTTAGTTGTGTTAGTAAACAATTTACACGCATACACACATGAAAGCTAAAATATGGATGTGTGTCGAAAATCCAGCCTGCGTCTATTCACGAGAGTAGGCGAAATACAACGAAAACACCCGAAATGCCAAGAGTAAGAAATGGGATAGAATGACATCTTTTCTCGCTCGCACGCGATTTTGCTTGTTATTATTGGATGTCTATTGCTGCAAATTTAAAAAGTCATATACGAGTACTTTGGAAGATTTCGTAGATGAAGGAAAGTGTACTATTTTTGGTAGGATAATAATTTTTCAAATTCTAAATTGAGTGATAGTTTCCGGAAATATTTCGACAACCATTTTGCATTCTGTTGTAATAACGTGAAAGTGAATGGAGGACAAACTTTATTTTTCTCTTTTATTAACATAGTTTATTACTTGTTTTTAGTTTAAAATGGAAAAGTTTTCGTGTGATTGTTGTATGCCGAGTGCTTGTTTACAAAAACTAAAGAATAACTCGTTTGCAAATCTCACTTTTGATGAAAAAAAATCATTAATATTAAATGGACGATATCAACCGGGATTAAATTTAACTGAAATGAAAGGTAAGAAAATTTAATATAAAACAATATGACGCGTTTATCTGGCTCGATACTCTGATACCCTTCATTCATTGTTCGTTAACTTGAACGCAAATCGGCCTTTATAAGGCCACTTCGGGTATCCTCAAATTAATATTTCTATTAATTTATTGATACTTGAGGTGGTCTAACCAATATACAACGAGAACAAGACTACTGTAAGTTCCAAGATTTTCGAATGATGAGTGTCTGTGTCTGAACGAGCCTTAGTCTAGAAGAGTAAATGAACAAGATTCAACTTTTAGGTGAGTTATTTTTTAAATTTTATGTTCGAACCTTTGCTAAACGCCGCCTTATTTTAACACGTTACTAAAAATAATGTTTTTTTCACTGTAAAACACTAGGTAAACATTATTCAATTGGTATTGGTTTCGAATAACTCTGACACCAGGGCGTGCATGGTCGATTGACCACATAACCCACAAGATACGAACTAAAGATTGGTATATGTAACGTATGCAAGTACTAAATGTGCATTTTTTTTTAATTAACCTATTTTGTCCCACTGCTGGGTAAAGGTCCCCCCAAGTCCTAAACGTGCCTATCCTGAGGTAAATGTCTGTGCACGTCACTGGCTTATGTAAATTAAAAAGAAAAAATGCAAAAGATACGAACATTCAGTATGAAGCTCTATTCAATTGACGCGAATCCCTCGCGACTGGCGGGACGCCCACAGAAATAAGAATATATAGAAGTGCCATTAGCAGGCCAGTTAAGTTTGGCACACGCTACGGTACTTCTGCCGAATCTTATTTCTATGGCGTCCCGCTGTCGTGTGGGATTCGCGTCAGTTTGAATAGACATTCAGGGATTACTCACCCACAAGCACTTCAACATTTATGGTTATAAATGTCATCATCATAGCGTGTATTCCTAGTTGCGTCGTCAGCTATCGATTCGGAGCCTAGGGTACGCTGTAAGTTATGTTTCTAGATTTGGCGGAACTGGTTATTACAATGCCAAGGAAGCGGGCAGCACGAGTATGTAAAAACGGCACTCCCGCAGTGATTACTAAACTTCTTTCCATATGATTATACATTCCCGATAACGGCAAGAGCGGCGGTTAAAGCAGTGTTGTGTTAAGTAGAATTTACATAGTACATTTGTCCCGTATATGACGTTGAAATATGGTCATCAAAGAGCGGCTCGGCGCGGCGTTTTAAAATTTACGCGCAACGCATATTTGTCATGACGCGACATATCCGAAATTTCATCAAATTGCACAAGTTTTATCAACGTGCTGTCAATTACTGACAATTTATAATTTTATTTTATGTACGAATTCGTGAAGGTAGATCCGCAAAAAAACGGGTGAATTATTTGAGTGCTTGACAAACGTCATGGCGTCTACTAATCTACAGAGTGAAAATTATATTTCTCAATGATAGATAAATATTTTAAAAATTAACTGTTTTACACTGCATCGCCCATTCATGGTGTTAATCTATATCTAATACGTAAAGGGTCTTTTAATAAGGACGGGTCGATGTTGAAATTGAATAAAACAAGCTGTGTGTGAAATATCAACGAATTTTTTTTTTTTTATTCGAAAGGCCTATTAATGCCATTATTTATGGAATATGACATCGTTTAAATGTCCGCCGAACTTTGAATGATGATGTCACAAAAACAACATGGCCGCCACAAACTGTCAACATCGACCCGGCCTATTTGAAAGACCCTTTATAAAGCCACATGTTATTAAGGAAAGCAAACTACCACGTGTTTCAGCACACTCTCCTACTCGCCATTTTCGTTAGTTAGTATCTTAGCGCTATGGTCAGTAAACGCAATCACAATGGCCGCGTGCCTGCACTCCACCGTTAAGTGTCAATGATTGTCAGCACTAGATAGGTACCCTGTTTTCAGCACAATCACTGGAACTTACCATTTTCGTTAGTTAGTATCTTTGCATTTTGGTCAATGAGCGCCATTACGACGGCCGCGTGCCCGCACTCTGCCGCGAAGTGTAAAGCCGTTGCCCCACATAGCGCCCTCTCGTCCACTCTGGCACCGCTGTCTAATAGAAATTGTACCTGGGAATTTAAAGGAAAGTATAAAGGTATAAATATATAAAAGTGCCATTAGCATGCCAGTTAACTTTGGCATACGCTACGGCACTTCTACCGATACTTATTTCTGTGGGCGTCCCGCCAGTCGCGCGGGATTCGCGTCAGTTTGAATAGAGCTTAAGGAAGGTGAATTTGTACAGTGCTTTTAAAATCAGTGATGAAAATAGGCGAGTCGAATGATTTTCATTCGATTATGTTGAATGTAAATCATTATAAATCGAACAAATGTCATTAGCCTCACCAGTTTTGAGTGAGTCAAAAGTAGCACATCAGGAATATTTTCTTTTGTCAGGATTGGCTCTACGCTACCGCGTAGAATTTTTATTTTGTAACCATTCTGCGTCCCACTGCTGGGAAAAGCCTCCCCTCTTTTCTTCCACCCATCTCTATCCAGTGCCATTTCTTTCCAATTCTCGTCGAACACTCATAAGTCATCTGACGCCATCTCGTTCTCGGTTTATTATGCGGTTTTCACAATCTTTTAATTAAATTCTTGTGGAAGGTTCGTATTGTATGTGGGCAGATCTATTTAACATTTTATCGGATGAATTTCATAGTATTTGGTTTATGGTAGGTAAAATAAATAAACATAAGTACTCCGTAGGAGTTGATAATACAAAGATATCACAATTCATATTGACGTGGATACTATGAGCCATATCACACTCACTTCAGCGTATATGGGGACTATCATGTGATATGCATGTAGTCCATTAATTAAATTGTATTACACAATGTTTTTATCATTATGTTTGTAGTGTGACTTTATAATGACCGCATCGCGCGGTTTTGGAAATGTAGTAAAGTAAAGCGATAAATCAATATAATAATAATAGCAGTATGCTGACTGACTTTATGTATAAAACCCAAAGTGAGTTTGTATATTTGTTCACCTGTTTCTACTGAACCAATCTTTTCGAAATGTTGCATAACAATTAGATAGGAGTAAGTACTTAGAAGGGTATAGGGTATCTTAAATGACCGAATAAAAGTAGTTTCCGTGGGATTTAAAGAAGCGTGCGAAACCGCGGGGAAAAGCTAGTATAATTATTATAATATTTATTTATTTATAGAGATGCAGCTGATAAAGCCGATGTAGATCTTAGATAAAGTCACTTTACGTCACAGTTTATTGTTTAGTATTCTATCAGTGCCACTTCATTCTATCGAGTGGGTGTAAAACCAATAGACGTCAATCAATCAAGGTCAATCGACCTTCAGTCAGTTTTTCAGAACCGCCTTTCGGCCTCTGACGACTATCAAATGGCAGCCAGGACCAACGGCTTAATGTACCTTCGGAAGCACGGAATGATCATTATTTTCAGATAATCAAATGATTCAACCCTGCAATGTCCTAAGCAAACTGAAAACAACTAAACAAAGTATGATTTTCATAAGAATTGAACCCACGACCTCCGATTCTAAGACAAACGCCTTAAACATTTGACCATGGAGGCAGTTGATCAATTTTACTTTATCCACTTGTCTAGTCGGTTGTAGCAAATTAATATCTAGTAAAATTCCAACTTACCACATCCAAATGTCCTTTGTAACAGGCTATCATGAGACACGTATTATTGTACTTATTGGCCTTGTGTACATCCGCCCCGTGCCTGACCAGGTACTTCACAATATCCAGCCTGCCGTCGAAGCAGGCGGCACGGAGGGGTGTGCTTAATGTTCTGGTAGCGTGGTTGACGTTAGCGCCGCTGCGTACTAAACGCTTCACGATTCCAAGATGGCCTGCGCCTGCTGCGCACCATAGTGCTGTGGCGCCTGAAAATTTAATGAATTCTTTTAGATTATAAGTGAGAAACAAATTTCAATTATAAATTAGTCTTGTATCCTTCTGACGTTATCTTGATCTGATCTCTTCCGGGCTTTGGCAGGCATATTAAAGAGGTGGTTGGCACTCGAGGCTAAGCCAGATGTCTTTAGACAACCTACAAAATTGAAACACAAGCATAGCCCATAGCATATTCCTATTGGCATGTTTTCCCTGTAAAAATAGCTAAAGGGATGAATCAGACTGCAGCCGCTTCATTCTGTACTCTGGGCTCTGAAGAATAACTTGAGGTTGTAACTGGGAAACACGTTCGGATTTGTCAAAATTACTATGAGGAGCTCGTTAGTCGAGCGCGACCCGCATATCCGTAGCGAATGCGCGTATCAAGCGACGGCGGCGGATTGGTCGTCATTTAGTGGCATTTTCTATCTTGAGCTCCTTCGTGCTTCGGTAGGCACGTTAAGCCGTTGGTCCCGGTTGTTATCGATAGATAGCAGGTCCTGAAACATTCTGACAGTGTTGGCCACTAACACACCTCGGGTCATTTTGTTCCTGTTGGTCTGGTTTCCCTGTAAAAAGGGTTATTGATGTCAGACGGCAGTCGCTCCATTGTAATAACCAATTCCGCCAAATCTAGGACCATGACTTAAAGTGTACCCTAGGCTCCCAAGCGTAAGCTGACGACGCAACTAGGAATACACGCTAGGATGATGATGCCAAAATGACTAGAAATTGCTTGATAAGTATTTGTAGTTTTTTTGTTTTAAGTATATAATTATTTTTTGATTGAATTAAGAATAAAACAAATATTGCTAAGTGCGGTAGAGTTGGTGCTTAACCTTGCTAAACATATACATAAATGGGTATAAATATTTACTTACGTTAAAGTTGACCATTTATTTATTTACCAAATTCATGTACCTACACAGAAAATAGTTACCATATTCATAAATTTTTACAATTTCAATAGAAAGTTTGTATTTTGCCATGACAGAGATGCTACAATTTATTTATACGTGTAGATCCATTTGATTGGTGATGTGACGCCGTTGTTTACACTAAAACTACCTCCACGTCTTGTAATCTCTGACTGTTTGGACTATTTTAAAACTAAACTCATTGAGTGACCTAAGATTTGATTTCGCATAGGTATCTATGACTTAACATTTGAGTAATTTGATAATGGCTACTCTCCAAATACTGTACTAATGTAAAATTGTAAAATTACAAAAATAGTTTCCACTTCCACAGTTAGTGTCATTTAATGACCTACAACCTTCGCAAACAGTAAGGTCATTAACATTTTTTGGCCGACTTCAGGCCAAATATTTAACACTACAGCAAACATGCATATCCTTTTTTGTTCCCATTTTTTAACCAATCAAAATCTCCTCATGAAGAAACCCCCCCGAAAGAAAAAAATAATCATTTCTAAAATACGTACAAATTGCACAACTCTTAGCAACATAATCGTCTATTACTAAGTCTAGATCGTACGCAAATTCTGAGTGACGAATGCACGCACGGCCATGCGAATTTATAATGCCATATTAATTAGCCTAAATCATAAAATATGAACAAAGAGATATGGCAATATGCCAACGCAGCGTGATATAGTCGTTCAAATTCAGTATGTATTCCTTTGTATGTAAACGCTGGTATTCTAAAAATACCATGAACACGCGTCCAAAGGAGCGCGCGTAAAAAATATAAGTCAATGTTCTCTACTCGGAAAAATGTGGCACAAAGACTTTTGTTTTGTTCGCACGAGGAAGATCCTCTTTATTGTTACATGAAAATGTTGAACTTGACACTGAATATTAGGATAAAACGTGGATGACTTTCTTCTTATGTCCAGAGTACAACTAAGATCTTGTCATCATCTAAGGGTACTGATAAATGAGGATTTTACTTTACGCGATCACATAGTTGACATATGCAAAGAAGCATTTCAGAATCTAGGATTCGGGCTTCGTGAAATCAAGGACTACCGTGGTACAAAGTGCAATAAGAGCATTGTATGAGGCGTACTTAAGGAGTAAACTGGAATATGGCTCGGCAGGCTGGAATCCTTATGAAAAGAAATGTGCGTTAATGCTAGAGAAAATTCAGAAAAAGTTTATGCGTCACTTATATCTTCGGCAGTATGGCGTGCACCCCTTTTACCCGCTGATGTATTCAACACTATTTGTAATGGGAATGGTCGGATACTATTAATTAGAAGTTCGGCAAACCTTATCATTAACCGTATACATTTTCAGGGTATTACGAGGAGAGCTGACAAACAAAAAATTGGAAATCCCAAACACTAGATTGAGACGGGGCCCTCGGGAAAGAATGCTCACGGTACCATTATGTCGGACCAACGTGATGAAACAAGTGCCGGTTACTAGAGCCATAGGTATTTTGAACATGTCACGGGACACGGATTGATTTTGTTACACATTGGCGGAATTCGTATGGGCAACTCTTAGTCATTTAAGTAGTTAACAATGTTTTAAGTACAAGTATCGGCACGAAAGTCTAGCGCTGACCTTCAATGCGCAGAAGTCGAAAAAAAGGTGTCCAAAGGGAGCGGCAAGGGTGAGGGCGGGCGTGCGTAAGCGCTCATTGGCTCTCCAGTCGTACTCTGTCCCGCGCACCGATACGACGCTCCGCGGACCTCTGGTGTACTGTCGCGTACAAAATTGTTTTGTTATTACTGTTACTTTCCGTTTTGTTTTTTATTAATTGTTTATCTTTTGTTCTAGTTTTAGTTATTATTGACTGTTATCGTTTGTTTTTGTTAAGTTTGTGGTTATTTGTGCTTCAATATGCCTAAAGGAAATACTGTTTTAAGAAGACAAGCGCGTAAAATGGTATATGACGTGCACTGTTTTTTAAAGAGCGAAACTAATGGATTTATTGATTCTTTGAAACAAATTAGAAGTCAGATTGACGAAGCTACAAATATGTTAATCAGTTATTTGGATAATCCCGCTGTGGACTTAAACCAGATGAAACAAATTGCACCTCTGTGATTAAGACGAAAAATTTAAAATTAAATAGTGTAATCAGTGATTTAGGTAAAATTCAAAAAAGATCAGCAGAAGCCACAAAAACATCAATAGCAACGGTAAGAAACATCTCCACCCAAGCTAATAGTTCCAATTTGCTCGCAGTGTTTAGAACACCTGGTAAAAAGCGTTTTAGAGCAAAACCAGTGACTAATATCGATAATTTCGACCAGGGGGTTGTAAAAAGATGCATTCACAATTTCCATAAAACTAATAGTGAACTTCCCACAATTGCAAAGCTGAAAAACAAATTACAGCAAGACATAAATTTCCAAGGCTCAGAACGAAGTGTTCGGCGAATTGTCAAAGATTTGGGGTTCCGGTGGAAAACAACTGAAAATAATCGTAAATAGAAACGTCAAATATACGATTGCAAAGAATCGAATACTTACAAAAAATAAAAGAATATCGTCAAGCGGGAAAGCATATCGTATATGCAGACGAGTCTTACGTAGACTCTTCCCATTCGACGCCAAAAGCCTGGACCGATGGTTCGACTAAGGGCATTAAGAAACCAATTTCTAAAGGACAACGCGTTGTAATTGTCCATGCTGGTTCTGAAACGGGGTTTATTCCGAACGCATTACTTACTTTTAAGGCTGGTACTAAATCAGGCGACTACCACAATAATATGAACTACGAAAACTATGAGAAATGGCTCAGAACGCAGTTGATGCCCAACTTACCACCTAATTCCGTTGTGGTAGTCGATAACGCTGCGTACCACAACAAACAATGGGATCTAGCACCAACCTCAAACTCAAAAAAGGCGGTTATGCAGGCTTGGCTCACGGAAAAAGGTATTCCGTATGACCCAACTTTACTAAATCCTCAGTTGTATGCTTTAGTAAAAGCTAACAAGGATCGATTTAAAACATTTTGTATAGACCGTATCCTAGCCGAACAAAATCACAGAGTGCTAAGACTACCGCCATACCACCCAGATCTCAATCCCATTGAAATGGCGTGGTCCGCTATAAAACAATATGTAGCAGGCAAAAATGTAAAGTGGAATCTCAATAGATGTATAGAACTTATAAAGGAAAAAGTTTCCCTAATGGGTGAACAGGATTGGGATAAGTTATGTAAGAAAGTAAAAGACATTGAAGAACAATATGGAAAAAGCGACCATGTCGTAGACATGCTCACAGAGGAATTTATTATTTGCGTCTCTGAAAACGACTCCGAAGAAGATACAGACGATTCTGATGATGACAACGATGACAGAAATAGCCCCGAGTCTGGGCCCTCATCAAGTAAAAGGCCTTGTACGGAGCAGTCAAACGTCGAATTAATGGAAGGTGTGCTACCATTATCCGACTCAGATTAATTATAACTGTTCTTAATTCACAGATTAATTCTTTTTTAATAAATATTGTCAAACCTTATTTTTATTTTATTTCTATCCCTCTATATTAATTATTCCTATAATATACCAGACTAACTTTTTCTGGAAAGTAATACGCTATAATGTTTTAACATTGAGGAGATACCTTAAGCCAGCTACTCTACCACTACGAAAATAATAATAGTCATTATAAATAAATTATGTAAAAAAAAAAATGTGATGACATTTACAATTTCGCAAAATTTTATCTAGATCCGTTCTGCTATTTTCAATAAAGACACCCACCCTTACAAACATGTAAATTTTCGTTTATAATAATAATGAGATAAAAAAAAATCGGATTATTTGTAATCACATAACAATTGTGTGCGCGATAGTACCCATGCGCAGCTATCCCCTCCATTTTTCGTTCAACGCTAGACTTACGTGCCGCTACCTGTACCTAGCTATTTCATATGTAATGCATTGGTTTGTCGAATTGTAATGTAACATATTGATACAATAAATAAATAAATAGACAACTGTTCAGGTGGCTTCTTACTGGGTTGGGAGAGTGTAATGCCATCGACACGCAAATAAGGCCTTAAATTTGCTGTTTAGGTACATTTGTATTTTAATGAAGTTAATTAAATAAATATAGTCCCATAATAAATGTTTGAAAGGATAAGGTTTTAAAAAATAAAAAAAAACATGGGATTACGTTGGCGGATAGCGGATAGTTAAAGGGTTTTGTTTTACCCTAACATGCACATACCTTCTATAACATATTCGTCAAATTTGACAGTGCCCTCTGTTTCCAATCTGACAGGTGGCCGGAATTTCTCCAGCAATATTCTGACAGTCCTCTCCCGGCCGTGGCGAGCCGCTACAATAAGTGGCGTGCATTTTACTCCGTCACTACACACATCCTGTGAACAAAACATCAACAGTTTATTTTTTATATATTTTAACTTTATTGTGCACAATTTACGATTGTAGTTACATCATAACAGGAGGACTTAATGCTAAAAGCATTTTCTAACAAAAGGTCTGTTTTTTTTTATGTTTTTGTATCTATGTATTCAATTGTATTAATTGTTGACTGCTGTAGTTAAGTAATAAAATAAATATAAAGATATTTTTTATTCACAATAACAATAAACAGAGGACTCTACATAAAAATTTTATATCTTCAAGTAGACCTGAAAGAAGAATATGAAAGAGCATTAGCAAAGAAAATACCCATATTTCTCAGATCAAAAAATATAAGTTTCTCATGTAAAAATAATTGTAAGTATAAAAAAATTCTGTACCCTTCTGTGAAAACTGCTACAACTTGAGTTGTATCGATTTTGAATTTTTTACAGATTTGGAATCAGAAAAAAATGCTCTATTTTCCTACCTTACTCTCATGTTCCTAGGGCTTAAAATGCCAAAGTTAGCTTTTGTGTAAAACGATTTAACTAGCCATTTTTTCGAATTCCTACGAAATATTTTTGTGTAAAATGATTTGATTGAAATTACAACCTACTGAACAAAGCTTAATTTTATTTTTTAAGTGTGAAGTAATTTAACTACACTGGTATCATTTTACACTACAATTATTTAAATATTTTTATTGTGAACTCTGATACACTTCCAGAGAAATCAGTTTACACAAGTGATTTCTTAAGGTTTCCGGTTTTGTGTTATCTGATATCTTTTAATTTGTATCAAACAGATATGAAAATTTAAATAGGGGAAAATGATTTCAGTAGGTGTAAAATTATATAACTACATAGGCGAGAGTTAAGACCAGACGAAATTGTTTGCAAAACAACAAAAAGTTATTAATTCATATGCAGAATACGTCAATAATGTGTCAAAAAACACTGGCGTGATATAAACAATAATTGTAATCGCTTCGTCGTTTAAAAATCTTATAAAATTAAATGAATTAATTACACATCCATACTCTAATATTATAATTGCTAAAGTCTGTCCGTCAGTTACGCTTTCACGGATTTTGATGAAATTTGGTATGAACATAATGGAAGACCTGGGGTCAAACATTTTGAAATAGCTAGTCTCTTAAATAAAATTAAATAATTTAAAATCAGAATTTTTAATAAAATGTTAAACAGTATTACATATTTCTTTTCGACACCTTAAAATAAGGATAGTAGTAGATTTTTTCACTAAATAGTAGTGCAATCCATACTTAGATTTGATTATAGACTAACTAACTAACTTGTACCTAGTTTATAATGCTAACGTCAGGCATAGAAGGTTTTTGTAATTAATTTTAATGTAATTATCATTGTGATGTGTTCATAATGTGCGTGATCTATGTTGTTTGCGATGTTTTTCCCCTTGAATTGAGCCAAAAATCTGAATTTAGTTCATAACTGCTTGATTTCTTCGTCCATCTTACTAGTGAAAACAAATTTCCTCAGGTTGTAGTCTGGTTTGTGGATTATGTGACCAAAATATTGTATGACTTAAGACAGATCAAAGGCCTATTTTTAACCTAGAGTTCTTCTAGAATACAGGTGCGTCGGGTTATGTGCAGAGAGAAGATATAGGTAGCCATTAGCCTGGTCATATTTTTTCAAGGTGTTACTACTGCTTAAAGACCATTTGGTTTATTCTCGTGATTTCATTTAAGTAAATCTGCTAATGTTAACTTCCCAACAACTACAGCCTTACATATTGGTTTAGAAGGCAAGTATGGCCAGAACTTACTGATATAAGGTCAATTCATATAATCATGATAAGGTCTGTTCAAATATGCTGTCTTCATGAGCTAATATCTAAACCCATCCTTCTGAAAAGTTGTCATATTATACTGTAAACATTCACTTAGATAGAAATACATTTGGATACAGTACATTTGGATTTTTGGGTGTTTTAAATACTCATATTGTCTGTTATTTATTCAAATTAAATCTATTAGTAATCTTTTAACGTTATTGAGATGTGAAAAGCTCTTATTATTGAGTTGTGATTCTAATAGCTTGTCAATATAATTGTGAATTTGTGAATAAAATATTCCAACAAATCATTTACAAAGTGTGACAAAACTGCTTGGGTGGCCTGAGTCTGGGAAGAGATAATATGATAACAATGATTCGCTAATATTAACCGCTCACGTGTCCAGCACAGTTGATTAGACTTCAATCAAATTACACAAAAATATTTAAAAAAATAATGTGGTGTAAAATGATACAATTGTAGTTTTTTATTTAATTTTTTTTTGTACAAAATTATTCAAGAAATAAGAGAAATCTCGCATTTTATTCAGAAATCATGCATGATTAATCTTTTAAGGCCCAAGAATAAGTCCCCTGTCTAAATACAGATTATGTGTCATTGATTGATTGTAAATTCAAATACTTAAATGTGATGACATAAAAATATTCAAGGAATATTTTATCTGCCATACCTACCTTCACTATCTATCATAAATAACATACTAAAGATAACATCAAATTATCTTTGCCAATGCCAACTGTCTGTCTTTCTGTGTTTTAATACAAGTTCATTGACATGTCATTTACCTGCACAATTTATTTATTTTTTCCCAATATTTGTCTATTTGCAACAAGCCACAAACTAAATGAATACTATCAAAAAGCATCAAACGAAAGACAGAGAGGAGTAGCATACATGTATCAACCCCTCTGTAGTTATTGGGGGGATCCATCACTTTAACCAATTCACTTTAATGATTTTCATTTTCCATAAAACTATTTGCAGATGATTTAAAACAATAATGATGTAAACATACTTTTATAAAAATGTACATTTTGATTTTATAGTACTCAGAATTTAATTATAAATGAATGAATGAACACTTTATTGCACCATTTACAAACAAAAGAAGCACATAGTTACAACCAATACAACTAAATGACACATAGTTACAACTAAATAATTATAAGGAGTGAGCAGCTGAGCTTGTGTGGCAGAAGCTTAGATTATGGATCCAATAGACGGGAAATGCGAAAGAGAAATATATAGGATATGCATATGTTAGAATGAGATAGAGAGCGAGACTATTTCATATACCTACACAATAATGTCCCATAACAGCCTTATGGATTTATTGTCAAAAACAAATAATTAAATTACAAACAAAGTATCTAGTTGTAAGTATTAAAAAAGTGTTCAGTAGAAGCTAATAATAATGGTTTCATGTGCAGTGCCTAAATGTAACTTAGTAACAAATAAAACCCACATAATTTAATATTTTACACATAAGTACCTCCAAAGTTTTCGGTAGTTTTTTCTCACTAATATATGAGAAATATCATGTAATTTTATCACATGAATGTGTAAAATGCATAAGAATACAAATTAAGATAAAAATAAATATGTGAATTTTCACAATTTGCAACCTAATTCTTGAAGTTTAGGGATTGACATTGATGTTGTCAAACATCATATCGATAGTATTGCACCCAAACGCTAGGAAGGAATAAGTACCTACCTACTAGTATCAAACATACCTATTTATTTAAAACTAGCTGTTTTCCGCAACTCCGCTTGCGTCAAATAGTAGCCTATGTTTGACCCCAGGTCGTCAACTATATTCATACCAAATTTCATCAAAATCCGTTCAGTGGTTTGACCATGAAAGCGTAACAGACAGACAGACAGGCTTTCCCATTTATAATATTAGTATGGATTCAGCAATCCGATACGGTCATAAAATTTTATGAAAAAAGTCCACTATGAATGCGGGTAATGATTCTAGCATCTCTGAGATAAGTTGAATTCGAGATTTCTTGATAGAATCACAAGAGGGCAATTCTCACAGCTTTAGAGATAAGTCTAATTTGAGATATAGAGAAAAAACGTGTTTGTGTGTTTGTATTCTCATTCATATCTCGTACTTAATTGTAATATTACAATTTCTATTAAATACTAGTTTCAGATTTCCATCTAATATAGACATTCGAGAAAAATGGCTAACAATGGTTGGCAGAGAAGAATGGTTTTCCAAAAAAATATTCAACAATACATAGGAAACACTCTCAATAATTGCACATCTTAAAGTTTTCAGTAGAAAGACACCTTTCTAAAACGGTGCGAGAATTGGTCACGGGTCTCAATATAGAACTAGTAAAGTTATTAAAATATCCACCGATTCAAAGTAGAGTCGGGGTGCTCGTTTATAGCATGTTTATTATGCAATTTTATTCTAACTTATTCCAAAGAATACTGCATAATTTTGGCAATGTTCTCACATTAAGAAAATTGATCACAGTGATGTCGACATTACTCGGTTCAGCACTATTTGACAAGGCACACATGTATGATACACACACACACACCATCTGTTTCGATATTGGTCTCGTTTCTTTTACTGATCAGCCAATCTATTGGCGTAGTTGAAAAAATTCTAAATCTATGGGCAGAAGCGAATTGACTCTCAAAAGATGACTTTGTAACAGAAAGTAGGTTAGGTTATGGTTATACAGAGAAATTATCTAACTACTATAACTAAAACAATCAATGTTATATCACACTTTCAGAGCCTCAATTTAATATAGTCTCATTCTTCCATGTCCATATTGTTAACACATTCATTGTTGATAAATAATAACAATGCATTTTCAATTTTTTTACAAAACACCATGTGTGTTGTCAACAGAAAATGTGGTATAAGAGAAACGGATAAAATATAAGTTAAAATAGCACATTTGAAATATTACTTTAATGACTAGATTGTTTATTATTGTGAACAAAGGCAAAAAGACTTCCATTTCATTCTTATCCTATGCACCAAAACACCTAGCAACTTTGTTCCTAAAATAAGTTCGGCATATCAAGAAATTTGAGCAATTACTTGATACAGAAAAACACTGGGTTTTATCAGCATTGTAGACTGATGTGGCCCTAACTGATATCAAGGTTAATTTGGCTGACAAATGACCGTGATACGACGCAAAAGCTCTTCGCTTCGACGCAGGAAAAATAATTCATAAATCACGGGTTTCGTACTCTGCGCGCAAAAGGTAACGCACTCAGAATTGTACGATAAAAATAGATAGAATGTATCACAAAACTTTGAACATGATGACATTTGGAAAATTGAAAGTTAAGAGGTTACGGAGAAACTCTATTTTATAAATACTCACATTATTTAGTAAATCATCTATTTCATCAGTACTCTTCTCGTGTAATAAGGCGTAAAGGGTTAAAGACATTCCATCCCTTGCAGCAAAGAACACCCTTTCTCTCAAGGTGGTATTCAAATCATCGGGCAACAACTTATATTCCATTGTCTTAATGTTTGCAGTATACGAATCACAGATTTTTAGCCACTGTCACGTTTCACTTTGTTTTAATATATCGCTTTACTCTGAAAATTTGAAACAACACTTTTCCCTCAAGGAAACACGAAAAACTAAAAAAAAAACAATTCCAGCTAGTGTTGTGGCATTGCGAGTCAACACAACTGTCAAAGCACAGGTCAAAGTCAAGAATGGCAGTCGTAGTTCCGTTCGTACCCAATTTCGTACCACAGAAATAAGATTAGGTAGAAGTGCCAGAATTAAGCCTCGCCATACTAAGTTAAGACTCGAGAGGCTTAAAAAAAAAAGAAAAAAAAGAACGTTGTGCGGTTTCGTTGCTCTTTGTGAATTCATTAAGTGTTCAGCGTGTGGTCGTTTTCAGCCAAATCCAACTCATTATTTTACACTACTCAACAACACAAAAATAAGATGTTTAAGTGCCATGTTACAAAGTAAATATATAACCTTAAGAAGGTCCTTCACTCAAACTCATTGGAGGGCGCCTTAAGGAAGTCCTCATACTTTCCTTGAAAACGATATTATTAGTTATTTGCTTGAGCAAACTCTAATGAGGAACGTCACAGGGTATAAAAACAATTCTAAGCACAAAAAGTTAAAATTACAAAATAATAGAGTATTATATAAAATAAGGTAATGGCCAAAAGTGGCAAAAAACCGATTTATATCCACTTTATTTTATTTCAAGGACGCCTCACAATCACAACCATATTCTCAAACGTTTCCTCAAACTCGACTTAACCTTACTCCAACTCATTGGTATGATTAGTCGTTACTAGCTTCCGTGACTTAAGGAGATTCCTCATTGAAGGTGAGCATCGAACTGTCAAATATATATATGGTTAGTCTAGAGGTACTAGTCTTGAGGCGGCCTCGAAAGTGGATAAAAGTCATTTTTTTGAAAATTTTTGCCTAGTTAACTACTTAGTTTTTACTATATTCTTTTGTATTTATCAATTTTTGTGCTTTGAATTGTTATTATAATGTTTGCTCAAGCAACCAATTAAGAATGTCATTTGCAAGTAAAGTTCGAGGACTTCTATAATATATATATAGTTTGAGTGAAGGACGTCCTTAAAGTTATGTTTAAGAATACGAGGGTCAAGGTACCTCTCGACCCTATATTTGACAGTTCGATACCCACCTCAAATGAGGAATCTCCATAAAAGATCGTTCAAACTGAAGCGAAACCCATGCGACTGGCGAGACGAGTTATTTCTGTGGGCGTCCCGCCAGGTGAGCGGGATTCGCGTCAGTGTGAACGATCCTTAAGTCAAGGAAGCTAGAGTGTCGACTAATTATACCAATGAATTGGAGTAAGGTTGAGTAGAGCTTGAGAAACTTTTGAAACTTCATAGCGAGACTTCAATTTGGCACACACGAAACGCACTTCACTTGGTTCTGCTATCTACCTAATCATGTTTGTTTTTTTAATTCATTACAATAGCACAAAAAAATATAAAATCAATCAATGGCACGGCGAACTTAGCCCATGAAGAGATCTTTTTCAGTCAATCTTATTTCACAGAAATTAAAGGTAATGAACAAGTGCATGCTGTGCACTGCGTTTGTTCCTAGTTATTTTGTACTGGCTAAATATAAAGTCTGTAAAAGCCATTAAAAAAAACTAACCTGCCACCATCCTTCCACGTTTTGACAGCTACGAAGATGCGATTGACCAATCACGAAGTGCGTATTTTTTTTGTGCTGTGCTGTATATTTTTGACGTGTAGGTAATCTGTCGCTTTCCAATATTTACAAAAGCAATTCTAATAAAATTATTAAGAAATCTCTGCAATTATGTCGAATGGTCAATGGGAAGTTGTCGGGAAAAGCAAGAAGTCTCAAAATGGAAAAATCAGAAATAAGGAGGAAGACAAGAAGTCATTCAAAAATGGTCCAAAACTTGAGGACATCAGTGAGCATATTTTTCATAAATTTCAACCCTTCCTCTTGATTCTACAAATGCATTTAAATTTTACTTTTATATCCCGGAATAGTGGTCGTCGATGTGCCATATTATTGTTGAAACCACGACACAGAAATGTATCCATGCATAAAAAATGTGCCAATGCAGGGCATAACTTTTATTTGAGTTTATTAAAAACTGCCGTATGGAACTTAAAATGATCACTGTATCTAGTGATAGAACAGTTTTTGTATATTTTACACGTCTTAATATCTTATTACTAAGAGAACTTTTTGTCATCACCATATTCATTTACAAAGTTTAGTTGTCATTTTACCTTTCCCATAGGTCTCTTAAATGTTAAGTAAATTTAGATATATAAAACTGCTCTAACCAAATAAAAACAATCATAAAAATGCACTCATAATAGTAGAATAGGGTGTATCAACACAACTTTCATAAAATGTGAATAATAAAGTGTTATATATATATATAAAGTATATTTTTAGAGTTCCATTAATGTATAAAAACAGTTTTTTGACTATGCCTACCCCTACGGTAAACAGGCGTGATGATGTATGCGTGTATTGTGTAACTGTTTAATGTTTTTAGTTCCGCACTCTCAAATAAAATCATTCTATGCTGGGATGGAGATTGACGATGACCGAAAACCAGTGAAGGAAAGTAAAAATGGTGCGAAGAAAAAGAAGGCACAAGAAAAGAAGGCAGAACTAGCAAAACCTAAACCACCGAAAACTCTAGAGGGTGCTTTTGAAGCTGTATGTTCTATTAAATTAATTGAAACAATTTTTTTTTTCATGTAATATAAAAAATATAATAATTACTAATTCAATTAGACTGATAACATGAGGCTACCTCCTTGATCTAGCCATTTGTTTTACGATCCAGAAGTTGGGGTTTGAAGAAATTTCAGGGAAAAGAAACTTTGTATTTAATTTGTGAAGGACAGGCTTGGATTGCCTGATTTTCTGATCAGAAAGATAATAACATGCTTTGGAAGGCATTTTAAGAATCCATTTCATTACTATCTCAAGAAGTTATGGGTTTGCAAATCCATCTTTGCTTCTAGCCTTTCAATTTCCAAGCCTTATCATCTGACAGTATGAGCATATTCTCACGATATATAGGACTCCCTCCAGATTCTTTCACTCATTTTATTGCTTGGCCAGTCTGGCCCACAAAGGTTCTGCAGCCTGGTTTCAGATTATATGACCATCTCTTCCTTTGCCGGCCTCTTCTTTTTGCCATGATTCGTGGAGTCCAGTTCGTCACTGACACGGACCATTTTTCATTCATCATGTGACCAGCCCATTATCACTTTAGCTCTCGGGCAGGATCTTAATTGTTGAAATATTTCCAGACTTTATTGAATATTAATTGTTAATTATATCATACCTCACACAGTTAACAATTAATATTTCGAAAATTAAGATCCTACATCTAACCTTATTGTAGTAATAATTCCATTTTGTCTTTCAGATTGATCCCGAGGAACTTGGGAACTTGATAACAACTAATAAAATTCGCTTTTCAAATGCACCACTAGTTTGGTTAAAGGAAGTTGCCAGTTTCCTCAACTCCAAAACCCAAATTGATGTTGAAGATCCAACATTCGCTCATTACCCATCGACATACCCACTTTCTGTTGTACCAACGGAGATCAGAACCAGTTTGGAAAAAGTTCTGCAAGATGCAGGAAAAGCCAATGCTCAGTTGTTCTTCGATGTCACTCTGACTGCTCTTGCTAATGATATGAGCAGAGGTATGTAATGTGTAATATTTATATCTTTACCTGACCCTGTTACAAAATCAGTTTGGACCTGGCATCCAACTGTGGGAAGCTGTTTGCGCCTCAAATAGAAATAAAATACAAATACCTTAAAATTATATACTTATAATCCCAATAGTATGACTGACCTCAGACCCATTTCTATCTTACCTTATCTGTCAAAAATTCAGGAGTTAATTGTTCATAAGCAATTCTCCACTTTTTTATACTCCAATAACATTATTTGCAAGTTTCAGTCTGGTTTTAGACCAGGTCATGGAACTGTCACTGCATTACTTAAGGTAACTGAGGACATCCGCTGTGCCATTGGCAATAAATTTTTTGAATTTCGTGATTTTTGGACCCCTCTTTCGTCCATGTCACAGCTAGTTACATATGTGAGACATTTTGAAATTATAGAATTCAAACAGCAGTTCCGAAATTAGTTTTATGTCCATTTAAATTATTTTTTTAATAAACATGAATATCAAGTGAAACATTTCAAAAAATTAACAAAACAAAAAACGATTTTAACATCTATTTCATCCAACCATACAGCATCACCGTCATCATCCAAACAAAGAATTTTTTCTGGCATGTCTAGCAGCAATTCATTAAGGACATATCTTTATGATGGGCAAAATTTTTTGTTGACTCATATGCTTGTGTTGATTGGTGGCCATGTATGATGCAAAATATAAACCACAGATGCCACATGATCGCTTAAACTACTTCTGGGTACAAGGGTTTTACTTGTACTTATTTACCCAGTTTTTCTAATGTTAAGTTTTCAATGTATATTTACAACGTGTAAGTACATGAAATAAATAAATAAATACTGAAACAACTATGCAATGCACCCTGGTACATTAGAAACTCAAGAAAGAGCTCTAGAAAGTCCATAAAAATTTAAAAATAGCAGCCATAATGTAGGATATGAAGTCGGGAATATTATCCAAACCACCTACACAGCTCATCATACCAGGTTTATTCAACAACTTGAAGAGTAGTGGGGTTGCTACTACTACAGTAATGATTATTCCTATAGAGGAATAAACACTTCCATGCAACATTTTTAGTTGTATTGGCTCAAAGCCAGAAAGGTAGATAGCAGGATTTTCAAAGAAAAGCAACCCCATTTGTTTTTGGCAAACCGAAAAAGAGTGTTGTGTCTAATATTAGAACTTATATATTATATTTAAATTATAAAAAAAGTGTTGTGTAAGTTTGTTTGGATGGGGCAGTAATAAGTAATGAGAGTATGGGTTTAAATTCAACACAGCATGAACATGTTATACTGATTGCAATCATCAATAAATCTATCTATGAAGAGACTTGAACACAGCCGTCTTTTTGTATAGGGGATTGAACATAACTCCTGTTTTATTATCCAGGTCAATCCGTGAATGGGCACAGGCTTCTCCTTCAAATGCTTGCGAACGACTATCCAGAATTCTGCGTCGCGTCTGTAGCAAAGAGCGCTAGTCTCCGCAATTCTTATCAGAACAGGCCGCCTATAGGCCTGTCCCTTTTATGGGCGTTTGGACAAGGAGGACTGACTGATTTCTCTGTGGGCCTTAAAGGTAATTATTAATTTCTCTTATTTATTGCAAAAATAATAATAATTAGAGCACACCACTTTCATGCCTGTCCCTATTATGGGCCTTTGGAAAAGGAGGACTGACTGATTTCTATCATCATCATCATTCAGCCGCAGTCAGTCCACGGCTGGACATAGGCCTCTCCCAATGATTTCCAAAATGATCGGTTGGCAGCAGTCTGCATCCAGCATTTGCCTGCGACCTTTTTCAGGTCATCTGACCATCTGGTCGGTGGATGTCGAACGTTGCGCTTACCGGTACGTGGTCGCCATTCGAGAACCTTTCTGCCCCATCGGCCATCGGTTCTCCGCCCTATGTGCCCCGCCCACTGCCACTTCAAAGAACTAATCCGCTGGGCTATGTCGGTGACTTTTGTTCTCCTACGGATCTCTTCATTTCTGATTCGATCTCGTAGGGAAACACCGAGCATCGCCCTCTCCATAGCTCTCTGGGCGACCTTGAGCTGACTGACTGATTTCTATGGGTCTTTAAAAGGTATTTCTTTTCTATCATTATAGAAACTGTAACAGAAAAACGTGTGGTCTTTCTTTTCTGGACTTTTAGGAAGCTTCTGACTCATTTCTCTGTGGGCTTTAGAAGTAATTTATATTTATAAAATAGGTCGTCTACAGGCTTGTCCCTTTTATGGACCTTTGGTTATGGAGCCTTGACTGATGGTAATTTATTGCCCAAACCACTTTTATTAACTTAAGATGTGCAAATATTCTTTTTGACGATATTACACTCATTTACAAATGTTAACTTCTTAAAATATTTGCGAACTTAAAATAAAAAAGATTCTGGGTCAAATTTGTCGTCATATCTTATGAGATAACTGTTATCTCGTATGTTATCAATATTGATAGCTGCGTATCTCAGGTGCAAGATTTATCAGTTCGAGAGATCTCGTGTCAGCATCCACATAGGTAGGGTAATAATTATTCTTTTTTTATGTATCTTGTTCATTGGCTTTCTTTTTAGATATACTCTGTAGTCCCAAAAATATAATATGTAAAAATCCATTTTGTCTTTTTTTTAAGTATTAACATGAAAGTAATAAGTACCTACCTAAGTTTTGAACATGTTCTGAAATGCAATAGAATATATTTTTTTATTGGTAGTCCTTATTTAATTGCTCCTCCTTTTGTTTTTATTTCTAATCTCATAAAAATAAATATAAATTGACAATAAACGCCACACAAAGTTTCAGTGAAGTTATGGTATCATTTCAAAACAGTTTTAGTAAAGTTGAAGAGTTTCTTTTATAGATTTTCAACTACTAGACCGAATACAAATAATTCCCTAATTCTTCAAGAACGTTAAATTAAATACGCATCACGGGTAGGAGAAACAGTTTCTTCGTCCAAGCGTGGTTCTCTAGTTGCGTCAGCTAACTCTTTGCACCCTAGGATACGCTGTAAGGAATGGTTCTTGATTTGGCTGGTTATTTCAATAGACCGACTGCCGTATGACATCCGTAATCCTTTTCACTGGGAAACCAGACCAACTGGAACATGATCAGAGGTGTGTTAGTGGTCAGCGCCATCGAGTAATTACAAAGAGATGCCGTTTGAAATGGCGCAGTAATATGATCATTGGCGCCTCGGCTACACAAAAGTGGGCTGAGCTTGTCATTGCTCGTGCTCCATGATTGGAGCCACGGCCGAAACCAAGCACCCCGCACGTCTGCCTTCCGCCCCGTGTAGCCTCACAAACGCTTTCTTACAAAACCTTTATTACGGCATCTCCTCTTTGTAATTAATCCATGATCAACACTGTCAGATTTTTTCAGGCTGCCAAAGTCAATCTGACATAGCCTAACGACTGCCATCTATCGATAAGAACCGGGATCAACGGATTAACGTGCCTTCCGAAGCACGGAGGAACCAATTCAATACGGGTCGCGTCTCGCCGTGTCGCTTGACACGCGAATTCGCTACGGATACGCGCGCCGCTCTCGGCTATAGAGTTCCTTCACTGGTGGAAGAAATTGCAATATAAACAATTTTTTTTTTGTAGCCTGGCAAGAATTGTTCCTACCTGTGATTGAATTAAAGAACTATTCGAAGTACGTTGTGGTTTATCTATCGGATCTTATGGACAAGCACGAAGGAATGGACAACAAAATCAGCTTGGACCAACTGCTGGCTATGTGCGACCTGGTGAATGGGAAACGGAATGGTTTGCCAAAGGATTTGTCAAGTGACCTTATTGAGCAATTAATTAAATATAAGGTGAGTTTTAAATAATGAATTATAGTATCTTTTAACATACTGCGACCAAATCGCAGACATGTCAAATAAGGGAGATGTCAAGAGTACCCGTAATCGACGAGCGTGTATGACGAGAGTGATGAGCGTAGAAGTAGCGAGGGAAGTCTGTAAGGATTGTAGCAAATGGAAATCCGTAGTCTCTGCCTACCCCTACGGGAAAAAGGCGCGATGGTATGTTTGTATGTATGTATGTATGTAAATGGCAGTCGGGACCAACAGATTAGCGTGCCTTCGGAAGTACGGAATCGTCTTTATTATAAGAAAATTTGGTCATTCAAGCCTGCAATGTCGTAATCGTAACAAAACTGACAATAACTAAACAAAGTATGCTGCCCGTGAGAATTGAACCCACGACCTCCTCTAAGGCAAACGTCTTAACCATGGAGTAATTACAAAGAGGAGATGCCGTAATAAGCGTTTTGTAAGAAAGCGTTTGTGAGGCTACACGGGGCGGACGGCAGACGTGCGGGGTGCTTGGTTTCGGCCGTGGCTCCAATCATAGAGCACGAGCAATGACAAGCTCCGCCCACTGCAGAGTCGGCGAGGCGCCAATGATCACGTCACTGCGCCATTTCAAACGGCATCTCCTCTTTGTAATTACTCCATGGTCTTAACCACTGGACCACGGAGGCAGACACCAGACCAATCAATCCACTAGTGGCCAACACAGTCAGATATTTTGGTTGCCCAATATGTAATATTGAATAGAATGCATGTTATTGATAAGCTATTGTACATAGTTTTCAATATTGAATAGAAATTATAACAACTGCCATCTCTCGCTAGTATTAAAATTATTGCTATATATCAGCTGGCAACTACTAACGGCTTAAAATGTCGTCCGCTTAGTTCTTAGTAATGGCCGAAAAAATATGATTCTAAATACTACTTACATCAGATTAAACTTTTAAAATGTTGCTATGTTTAAACTACAAATTACCTTCTTTTCCCTCAGGATATGTATTTCAGTAGAAGCGGCAATAAGCTACAAGTGACCTTCAATCAGATAATGAAGAAGCTCCCCAATCAGTTCCTCAGTGGGCCCAGTGTGGATCCATACACCAAGGTGCTGGTGGATAGCTTAGTAGAGTGTCTGGTCAGGGACGACTCGTGCAATTCCACTTGGAGACAGCTGTTCCATAGGTGTTCGAAGCAATCAGCCACTCTTCTTGATTATATTAGTAAGTATTTTTAATTCATTTGGGAATATATGATACACACCAAGGTGCTGATGGATAGCTTAGTAGATAGAGTGTCTGGTCAGGGATGACTCGTGCAATTCCACTTGGAGACTGCCGTTCCATAGGTGTTTGAAGCAATCAGCCACTCTTCTTGATTATATAGTTTGTTTTTCCCTCAGTCGCCTTTTATGATCTCCTCTTTTTGCACTTACATTTACTAATTTCTCAACAATTAACGAATGTTCAATAGGACCAAGTTAACTAATTTATGTTTCGTCTCGTTCTTTCACGTCAAAAAATAGAAAAGAAAGAAAAGGACTAGTTTAGTCCTTTTAGTCCGACTAAACATAATCTAGTTTATGTAGGTTTAACGAACTGTCGTATTTTTGAATAAATGGGTACGGGCTTTAACATGTTTTGTAATGAAGTGTAATAAAAAAATACCCTTTGAAACATAGGTGACCTATTTTCAAGTCAATATTCATGTTGGCTAAGACTATCAATTGTTTATTTAATAGTACATATTTTATGCTATGCATGTGATATGTGAAATAATAATTTATCATTTCATTGTAGACGAGAACTGGGAAGAAGTCAGTTCAAAATTAAAGAAAAAGTCATTGAAGGTTACGGTGACCGAATATAAAACAGTGAGTGCTGATGTTTTGAAGGGCAAGAAAAAGGATGAAACTGTTTTGAAGGCTCACAAGATTTGCCAGGTGAGACATTTATACTTTTATGTAATTTTAATTTTATCAGTAATAAAATAATACATTTTGATCATATTGTATTAGTTACACACTCATTCGACCCCGCACACCCTGAAAAATAATTTTTTGTTTGATCAAAACAACATATATTTTTTTTAAACAGAAGGTCACAGACATGTAGGTATTGCATTTTTTATGAACTTTGATCTGTCAACGTCAACAAACGTCCGAACGTCAAAATTAGCAAATCTGGCAACCCTAAAATTTGGCATTTGTGAAAAAGTTAAAATCGAGCGACGACGACATTTTTGTTAGTAAAATAATTTACTTCAAAAATACGAATACTTTCGTTAATATTTCGACACGAAATAGGTGATTATTGCATCAGTTATTAGTTTTTACTGTGTATTCCATTGTGAAACAGTTTTATCTCGTAAACATAGTTTAGTTTTATGTGGTCGTAATGGTGTTACTCTCCAAAGATGTGCGTAGATTTGCTCCGTGAATGAAACCAGAAAAACCACTTTGTTATTCTCGTTGAGTACCCACCTCGTCGGTAATAACTGTAAAAGCTATGTGTTATATCCGTTAGACCGCGGGAGGTGAATTCCTATTGCGACATTTATTCTATGTTTTTAGCCAGGTAAAAATTTATATCCGGTAAATAAGGCGTTCCTATTGTAATTTGCACCTATAGGTACTAATAGCTATGGCTTTGTTCTTTGTAAACAAGATTCATGGTCAGTTTGAGGTTAATTGTGCTAATAAATTATATCTGGCTACTCCATCTCACAATATCTAGTGTGAATTCGTCATCATAATGTTTTACTGTTTCATGACCTTTGAAATTAAAAGTTGAAATCGCAATCGATTTTCAATAGATGTTTACATACAGTGCTCATTCATTGGATATGTCGTTAATGTCTGTATCCTGTTTGTTTAGCATTCTGGGTAATGGTTGTGCTATTTATGGACATCTATTTTTACTCTTATTACTATATAAGTAAGTACAATGTGTTATCCTGGATCAGGCTATACACTTTACAATGTTAATTGTTACTCTTTATTTGTAGGTTATGTGTATTGTTTGAGTTTTATGAAATAAACAAACAAATTTACTGAAGTAATTTCTCCTGTAGTTATATCAATTTTACACATTTCTTCATTCAATATTTGTTTGTATATGCTGCTGCAAACTGGTTACAATCAACACAATGTTCAACCTTCAAATGTATTTTCATTTGATAGTTTTTTGTTCAAGATCAAGTCGCAAACAATAGACTTTTCTATTAACACAGCTGACAATGAATGACATTATTCATGATGCATCACATTATTTCCATTGCAATCTGAATATTGTATGACTGCTTTAGCGGTTAAGCTTGAAGCAATTTAATCCAGTTAATCTGTGGTTGGACTGGACAGTTTAATAACATTCAGCCTTTCCAAAATATTGTTAACCAGAAGAATAGAAAATCCCTAAAACATTTTGTTTGCAACTATTTTTTTTTTTTCGTATTAAAAGAATGATAAAAAAGTATTTCCTCCATCAAAAACCCTTCATTTACATCTGTAAATGAAGAAATGTATCTACGAAAGTGTGCTTTCTTAAATGGAGGAGACTGTGCTGTATAAAAAAAATATCACATCGGAAAACATTTTTTAGCCAGGTCAGCTAGTTTGTATGGTTAATACATGTCGTAAACAATGTAAATGTAGTAAATAATGTTTACTAATATTATGTAGTAGAATTCAAAATAATGTTTACTAAACATTATTTTGAATTCCACTGGGCCCACCCTTACGCCATGTTCTCTCACTACACAAAGGTTGGCTGGAAGAAAGTTTGCCTTTACTCCATATTGCAAATAATATTGCATTTTCCCAGATGTGGTCAATAAAGATAATTCTATCTATATATTTTTGTTGCAGGATATTCTAGACAGAATGACAAGTACTAGAAGGTTCCCTTGGCTCTGGGCTAGCTTCCTGCTGCTGGTCAGCATCGGAGGCCTGGTGTCTTACGATGTGTACAGAGTTGGTGGTAACTTTCCGAGTAAGTACTTTTACATATATTTAAAAAAAAATTATCAAATTTTATTTGTTGAAGTTGAGAGTGACTATTTGACTGTTTATGCTTCTTGCATGTTTTAAAAATCTATCTAACAGTTTTGCACACCTCTTGTGTTCTGCCATATTAATATCCTCATTATCTAATAAAAACAATCCATATATTCTACTTCTTCTAGAGTCGAAATGGCTGACTCTTCAGATTTGTTTAGATCAATAAGTGGCCACGAACACAGTTCTCTTGGTTGGCCGCTAAAAGATCCTCATCCATAATATGTTGAAATATTGCTTGACTTGGTATTTAGTAGTCTAGCTCAGTCATTATAATAACCAATACTGCTAAATCTAGGACCACGACTTACAGTATACCCTAGGATCCAAAGCGTAAGCTGAGGATGTAACTAGATAAACACGCTTAGATGAAGAAGTCTAGCCAAAGCGTAAAGTCAAAAAGTCTCACACCCGTATTCTTAAACATAAACCTTAAGAATGTCCTTCACTAAAACTCTCCTCGAAATTTCCTTGAAAATGATATTCTTATGGTTGCTTGAGCAAACTCCAATGAGGAATGTCACAGGTTATATATAATACTAATTCTAAGCACAAAACTTTTAAATTAACAAAAGAATAGAGTAAAAAATAATGGATACCTAAACCAAAAGTGGCAAAAAACCGATTTATATTCACTTAATTTCATTTCAAGGACACCTCAAGGTACCTCTCAACCAACCTTATATTTGACAGTTCGATACTCGCCTCCAATGAGGAATCTCCTTATGTCAAGGAAGCTAGTGACTAATTATACCAATGAATTGGAGTAAGGTTGAGTCATTTTGAGCAAACGTTTGAGAATATGGGGGTCAATAAACTTGTGGAAAGCTGTTACCAGTTTTAAAATTAATTAAAAAAAAAAAACTGCCATAAATATCTCATAGAAATTCGAATGATGTTAAGTGAACTTAGTAGTTGTGTCATAATATGTTTATACTTAACTCTTGTTCCTTATCAACATAGAATGAACTTTAGCTATCTTTGTAAACATTAACAGTTCAAAATTACTCTTGGGGCATTCCATGCTAGCTATTATCCAAAGCTCCGCCTGCGTCAAAAAGTATATCTTCAACTATATTCATACCAAATTTCATCACAATCTGTTCAGCGGTTTGGCCGAGAAAGCGTAACAGACAGAAAGACAAACAGACAAACTTTCGCATTTATAATATTAGTATGGATAGTATGGATGGATATGTTGTTGCATAATATAAATGACAAACTTAGCATCTTAAAGGCTTAAGATGATACTATAAATGGTTTAAAGTCATCTTAAAGATCATCAATAAATTCTATAAGAATTTTTAATAATTTTTGTCTTTTTTATATTAGAATGTATAATTACCCTATAACATATAATAAACTATTCACATCCACTCCATTCAAATTTAAAACCATAAAACAAACAATTCACCTATAATAAAAAACACAAACTGCTCGTAACCGTAAAAGACGAGTCTACGTCGGCCGGGACTGTAACGGTCGGGACAAATTAAAATCTTTAAAAAAATGGTTTAAATTACCGTGGAATGCCCCAATTTCAATCAAATTGGGAATGTAGACACGATAAATTGGAAAATAGAATATGCTGTGAGTACATCAATATTTTTTTGTATTTGAGTGGACAACTATCATTCTATTCAAATTTTATGTTAATGGCTAATAAATAAATAACCGGGACCAACGGCTTAACGTGCCTTCCTAATTCCTAAGCACGGAGGAGCTCGAGATAAAAAATGTCACTAAATGGCGACCGATATGCGCGTCGCGGTCGGCTATCGGGCTTCTGACCTCTCGCTACAGGATCCGCCCTGTGCACCCTGGTGTGCTATAAATTTTGTGATATAAACTTTTTACTGATAATGTTAATGCATGTTTTTGACACTCCCAATGAGCAAACATTTGACTATCACTCCACTATGAGTATGTACACTTGTGTCGCACAGATCAAATGTTAGCATGATAAGAGTGCACTGTAACTGATAACATCACTTGTTTATGAAAGTGATTCAATTGAATTTGATATGGTCCAGTTCAATCAACTTTTACAATGTAAATATTACAAGATTGACCCGTTTGACTCAATACAGAGACGCGCTGTCAGAATTGCCGAAGATTCCGTGATTACAAGCGGTATTGAGCCTTTGAGTCTCAGGAGAGACTTCGCCTCCTTATGCGTGTTCTACTGCTTGTATAATGCTATGCTTGGAGGAATTGTTTGACATGATGCCAACAGCCACTTTTTACCATCGCACCTCTCGCCATCGTCAAGGATTTCATCCCCATACCGTGGATCCCATGTTATTGCGTACAGTACGCTTCAAACGGAATTTTCTCCCTCGCACACTGCGATTATGGAATGAAGATGAGGATCATTTCACTGTCTTTTCTAGAAGCCAGTCCAGCCATTTTTTCTTACCCCTTCTATTATTCCTCTCTTGGGAGTGACAACAGCAAGTTTGTACTTACCAGCTAGCATGTCTTTAGAGTATTTTGCCTACACAGATGAATAATTTCTCAGTTATCAGCATTCAATCAGCCTCCGAGTTTTAATCAGACGTGTGTGTGAGCCGCTTTAAACACATCTGTTTCCTAAATTTTATACTCTAGTCTAGAGTGAAGTGACAAACAATTTATAATTTTAGTGTGCATATGGAAAAAATACAGACAGTTATTAGTTGAATATTTTCATCAATGACATATTCTATTATTATTTTTTTGCAGAGAGTGCAACTGGCAAAGTCCTGAACGACCTCGGTGTCCTAGAACACAGTCAGCGCGCGTGGCAGAAGACGTTATCAACATCAGCACGAGGATATCTCTGGCTCGAAACGAACGCCCCAATTTACTACGCACAAACTACAGAGATTTGTAAACCCTACACGCAACTATCTAAAGATTTCTTCATTGTTGCCTATAAGAAATCTGGAGTGTTGTACGGAAATGTGAAGGAGTATGTCATAGAGAAGACTCCGGTGGTCGTGGCGACCATAGAGCATTACGTACCCGGACTTGTAGACAGTGTCCAGGGGTACGCTTTGTCTGGTTATGAAGTTGTTAAGAAGTATTCGAGCGATTATTATCAGTTCACTGCGGAGTATTTGAAAACTAAAGTTTTTGTGTAAGTATCTATCTTAATATTTTTGTGTTTATTATGTTGTCTTGTCGAATTTTACTTATATTACTGTCTAACTAGCGGTGGATTCTACTAACAACACAATTGATGACCTGGCAACTGACAAAAAATTATGAAATCAATCAATCAAATCAATTATTTCTGAAAACATACAATACAATATAGGTAGTACATAAAAATGTTAGTGTTAGAGCTGCAATTCAGAATCACTATAATTTTGCTGATATTGAGAGCTTACAAATATACCTTTATTAAAATGTCAAATTATTAGAATTATCTAAAAATCAGGAAATAGAGTAATTTTTGTCAACTAAAAATGAAAATAATAGCTCTTTCAATTTCATAAGACTCTGCATTTGTATCGCATTTGGTAGCTGATTATATATCTTGGGTGCCATACCCATAACACTCTTTTTTATTTGAGCCATAGTGCATCTCTACGTGCAGACAAAGATATATTGTGTTTGTTGTTGTTGTCGTGCATTCGACAACCGGCAAACAATTGTGGATTACTTTTTACAATTACAGCAACTTCATAAATGTATAGACATGGCATTGTCAGTATTTTCAATGAATTAAATATTGTCAAAAAGCTTATCTCTAGGACAGCTATATACTAGACATTGCATTTTGGCAGACTCATAGTTCTGAAGCCGTACAGTTTGAGATGCAACCATGATAATGTTAGATATTCATTATTATTGTGTACTGCAATAAGTGGTTATGTTTGTATGAACACATAATGTGAAAGGAAACTGTTATGATTATTTGTTAGTATACTATCCCCTTATTCATATAAATTACTGAAAGCTCGATAAGTCAAAGTTAACCTAAAATATGTTTCGTCTCGTTCTTTCATGTCAAATATAGATAAGACAGAAACGCACTTATCACATTTTATTTAATACTTTCGCGGACAGTAACGTCTCTCGATGTAAATAACAATTGAGTGCCATTGTTATTTTCTTGACTGTCCATGAAAGTGTTAATGTAGGCACAACAAACGTTTGGTAATTTTTATGAATAAGGGAGTTAGGCTATATCTATATGTTAAGAAGAGTAATAGATACAGTAAAATTAGTATGAACGGTCCCATTTATAAAAATCTTTAATAATATTATTTTCCAGTGGAGAATGGGCACCCGAGATCCTGCAAAACAAAACGCAGACAGCGCTCAACGTCACCCGGGACCACATGACAACATACTTCCACTGGTTTCGGCAGCAGGTCAACATTTACTCGGAGATACCCTGAAGAGTGCGGTGACTCATCCACGTGATGTTTCTACCATGTGCCGATGGAGGAATATAATTTTTGTTTTATTACGTGCCAGCTACAACTTTGGCAACGAACGAGTGAACAAAACTAATTTTCAAATTATAAAGACTGTGTTCACACCATATTTGTGTATTTCATAATTGTAAATATGTTCGCCTCTCTAAACTTTTGTTCCTATGTGTACGGCCTCTGATGTATTAACATTTCTTTTTAATTCAATGTCAAGCCCAGAGTTGGACTATCAGCTCGTCTTTTTCTATCTAGTGCTGTTCATTTTCAATATTTATATTTTCTTCATGTTTTAGGAGTTGATAGATTTACTATGGGCTAATATTATTAATATTCAAAATGCACAAATTATTTAATATCATTACGCTATCCTCCATCTACACATGCCTCTTTGGAAACCCGAGAATATTTTATTTATTTAAAAAAATACAGTACAATTGGTTAACCTTACAACGAAAGATCTTAATTGACACAATAATATCATATCATCAGAAATATATTTTTTAAATCATGTCATGACAAATTTTCTAAATTAATTTAGTATTATTATTTTATTGAAATTTCTAAAATCAGTATTGGACATAAATTTTACATTCCTTGTTGCATTTACACCCTAAGTTACCCTTGGGTTTTCATTTAATTTGTAAAGTAACATCCAATGAAATTATATTACCTGAAGCGATTAAGTAGTAAGTTTGTAGTATATTTATTTGTTTGAGAGTTTGTGTTTAGATATAACAAGGATTTTTAAAGAAGAGGGATGAATTTCGATGTCATGGCGGTCTGACGGCTCTTGTAAGAATCTATTTTTTCATTAAGAATTATCTGTCGGTGCCAAACAATTACAATTTCAATAATTTTAACACAGACCAATCATCGTCAGAAATTCATATGTTAATTAGTTTCAGAAATATAATTAAAATATTAAATTGCAATAAAAATTATACAGTGTATTTGGGAAATAAAAGAAGGAATTTCAAGGTGTATCTTTTATTTCACAAGTACAGAAGTAATGGAACCAAATATAATTTGTTTAAAAACAGCCTAATAACAACACAAGTTTTAGAAGCTTTTTTTGTATATGCTCCAAATCATTCAAATACTTGGACCATTTGGATTTTGTCAGAATGTGGTTTGTCAGACTGGCCATTTATCTGTCAGATTAATGTTATGTGCTGAGTAACTGTAAGGAGTCACAATAAAATATTGTTAGTGAATAACGTTGTTTTATTTTATACTCTTTGAGGTAAGGTAAGGTGTCTAAAACCCTGACTATGGCAACTCAATCCGTATGGACATTTTCATTCACCCAGGGCAAGTAAATGTAGTTTTTTTTTCGATGTCCACCAGTGATGGGACAAAATAGTGAGGGACAGTCCCAGTTATCCCATCACGATACTGGGTCAATAGGACTAGTCGGACAGATGGACATAGGGGATAGACTATAGGTAGGTATACAGGTGACTTTTTTCGAACAGCAGCCAAATTACAGTGAAGTGTGTTCTCTTATTTATTAAAATAGATTTAGTTTCGCGTATATACTAACACACGGTACCCTAGCTGTATAGCTTTATTGTATGGCATTTTGTACATTTTAGCAAGTAGGATTCTCCGTGACGAAGACATGTCTCGTCTGTGGGCTCCCGAGGTTGGGGAGACAAGTCAGAAAGAAAGAAAAATTATAGTAACTTATTTATTTTCAAAAAATAACTTATTGGTGTTCTCATAGATAGTCTGTGCTAAATCGTCAATGTTTTCTTTTCGTACCGCCGCCAAGATCTCTAAGACTTGTCTGAAACAAGCAAAGGTAGTGTTAGATTTGTTAAAAGTATTTACCTGACTATTCAAAAGAGAGGGTATTGTATTTGAAAGTAGGTTTATAATGTAGAATCCATGTTGCAGGCGTAAATGGGCTACGGATAAAGGCAGTTCGCACACGGGGCTATGCGATTCGTAAGACGCGACTGCGATGCAACTTGAGTGGCGTACGATGACTTGACAGAGTAGCGTCCCACTAGTCGTCGCGGACACACCTGATTTTGTATGAAAGATACTCTCGTGCGACTCTGGTAGTATACTCAAGTTTCATCGTGTGCGAACTGCCTTACAGGTTGCCAAAAAAAAACAAATTTCTTCAGGGTCGGCAACGCGCTCCGGTGTTGCAGGCGTTCATAGGCTACGGTAACCACTTACCATCAGGTGGGGTGTAGGCTTGTTTGCCTACTTAATTGTATAAAAAAAATACCTAAATGAAAACGTGAATATGGTTGTTATGCCTTCACGCGTAAACTGATGCAACATCAACCAAATAAGATGAAAAGCAGTAGTTTTTAGTCAGTCATAAAACATGGGAAAAGGCAAGTAGTAACTTGGCCCTGTAAATTTTCCAAAAATATTTATGGTATTTTTTTAAGTTTAATTTTATAGACAAACCTGAAACGGCACATCACTAGGCAGGTAGCGTCAGAGTCCGAGAGATGTTTCCGTAAAACTAAGACACTAGGGTGTACATGGTCGATAGATAGGTACTACTTACACAATATTACTTGGCTCATTCCGTCCTTTCACTTGACTGTCAGACTCAACATTGTATTTCTCCTTCTTGACCGATGGAGACTTGGTAACAACATGGCCGTACCCCGGATGGGTCGCCTTCACTTCACACCAGGGACAGTCGGTCTCTATCATTAGTCTGTTTGATGGTATTTTCGCTGCTACTTCCAAATTCTCTTTCGTTCTTAGTGAGCTGGAACAAGTTTTGACACAATCAAACAAAAATTTGTGTTTAGTTATGTAATGGGGTCCCACTGCCTAAGAAAAAGAGTTAGTTCCCCTATTTTATGATATATGAATGAATATTAATTGAATTTTTAATGTAGCAACATTTTGCTTTAGTCCATCGCTATGGATATCTGTATAGCATGTCTTCTGTAAAATTTGTTAGAAAAATAATAGTAAGTATAAAAATGGCACTACATCTTGCATTAACACCCAACCCGTTAGTTGTGCAGGCGGCAAACTACAGTCCGTTTAGAGATGTCCCCCTGCGGCACAGACAGCCGAAAAGGCTGAGTAGTTAATAGTCCTCGCCTCAAACTGTAAATATTCCCATCCCGCGTTGTAAACTGTCCAGCTGTACATTTTAAAGCTCACATGAGCTAAAATTGTAGGTCATTCAAAACAAAAAAAATTATAAATATTGCATTAACATCATATGTTAGTTTCTCACTCACTAGTGTATGAATAATACAACCATTTCTTATGTTTTCGCGATTGTTATTCATTAAATTAAACTATTTTAATACGGTTTTTATCGCGTTTATTACTTATTTACTATATTATTTATAATATATACTTAGCGTTCATTCAGTCAGTTCTGCCTGCGACCATTTACCGATGAAATTCAAATATTACCAAGTAATATAGCTTCAGGACCACTTTGCTATCATTCAGAACAAATGAAAAGTAGAATAAAATTGGATTATTACAATCTTATAATTACCATCCATTGATTCCAATATACAACTCCAAAGCCAGTATCTTGTTCAACGCGTCTTCCGTACCATCAAAGGAGTGCACCACACCACCGACAACATTGTCCCGGTTCCTGCTCAGGATATCCACCAGGTCATCTGCAGCCGCCCGGCAGTGCAGGAACAAGGGCAATTGAAATTCCCGACTCAACTGCAGTTGGTATTCGAAATACCTGTAAATAAATAAACTTTTCATTTTATCAACCAGGGATCTTTTGTTAATCAAAAGAAAAAACATAAAAAGTAAAGAAAAACTAAAGCGTCACATTAAAGTGAGTAAATAATTAAAAGAAAAGTATGTGCATAAGCGGACATAAGTCCATAACCCAAGAAAGGATATATATTCTCCATTTAATGTTTATTAAAATTGTAGTTGTATTTTAAGTGTAATTTAATTGAGTTTCTACTGAAAACAAAAATGTGGTTTTGATAACCCAGGGATATCACCGAGGTGTCTCAATCATTATCATTAGATAGTATAAAACAAAGTCGCTTTGCTATCTGTCTGTCCCACGGAGTAATAACAAAGAGGAGATGGGGTATCGAGAGCATCCTTACAAAAATTGTGTGAGGCTACGCGGGGCGGAAGGCAGACGTGAGGGGAGCTCAATTTGGCCGTGGCTCCGCCCCTATTGACGATCCCCTCTACTTACCAATAGATGTCACTAGCAAATCGAAGATTTCAACATTAAAGAATATATTTATATACTTTATATTACAGATATTTTGAACATTAAAAACAGACACATACTTTGTGTAACACTAAACCAACCAAATAAATTCGAAAATATGTTATTTAGTTCCGTTTATTGTGATCCCATAACAGTACAGCATTGAAACACTTAAAATTAAATGGTTTAAAATATTTTACACAATATTCTTAGCTAAACGAAACGTAAATTAGAAAAATAAGAAAAACATTAGAGGTCGCTCCACGTCACGCATCTTTCACAGTTGAACGAAAAATGACGTAAGCCACGCCCACTTTCGACGTCACTGCGCCAATGACCGTAACGATGCACCAGTCGATACGCCGTCTCCTCTTTGTATTTGCTCCATGGTCTGTCCCTATGTATGCTTAAATCTTTAAAACTACGCAACGGATTTTGACGCGGTTTTCTTTAATAGATAGTGTTTCAAGAGGAAGGTTTATATGTATATTTCATGCATAATATAGAAGAGAAACACTGATAATTTTAGAGGTTTCTGACGTGAGGTCGTAAATTTAAGACATTTTTGGCGCTTACATTGCAAGCAAACGCTGGCATAACCCTGTGAGTTAGATCAAAATAATGAATTACAGTATTGTAGATCTAACAAAGGTCTACAAAAAAGTCCCCGATACATATGTCTAACTATAGCAGTTACGTCACAGCAACTACTTTTTCAGTTAAAATTTGCAACAGTAACGCCGGTACAAACTAGGCTTCATTATTCGTTTCACGGCATTGATCCTTATCCAAATAAATAATTTCATATTCAAGACTGTTTATACCTGTAGATTACTCTTTGAATGAATGAAATCGGACATTCCAGTTTAAAGATATTACGCATTTTGTTTTGAGTTTCAATCACTTGGCGTGGCGCTGACGCAAAACCCGGAGGAAGCGGTACTAAGTAGGCCCGTTTTCTTCCCGTGGCGCGTGGGGTTCCTTAATGTTTGACAAAAAACGATAGAAAAATGACCATTTTAAAAATAACTATAGAAAAACCAATCATTTGACAAACCTCACATTTACCAAACATACTATATATACTTCAAAAGTAATCATTTAAAAAAACACAAATTTTTCTACGTTTATAAAATTTGATACTTTATAGAAAAAAGGTAGATAAACACTGTCAGTTGATAAAAATTATGTGTTAGAAAAGCAAGCTTTGTAAGCTGTCGCTACTTTCTTAACATGATTGACGCTCGCTCGCTCGCTCATGTCTTGGTCACGGTATCACCATATCCTACCTTCTGAAACAAAGTCAAGGTTATAATGGTTCCGTACCTCAAAATATTTTATTTAGTTAAACTTATATTAATACATTGCAAATTAGTGCACGTATGAAATTCTTTTGTGTGCTGTAGCTACTTTCAAAACAAGATTGACGCTTGTTTGCTCATTTCATGGTCACTGTATAACCATAACCTGACCTACCTCCTGAAACAAAGTCGGAGTAATTAGGGTTCCGTACCTTGAAAGGTTTTATTTAGTTAAACTTATATTAAAATTTCTAATAAGTGTACGTATGAAATTCTTTTGTGTGCTGTAGCTACTTTCAAAACAAGATTGACGCTCGCTCGCTTTGCTCGCTCGCTCATTTGATGGTCACTGTATAACCATAACATAACCTACCTCCTGAAACAAAGTCGAAGTAATTAGGGTTTCGTACCTGAAAAGGTTTTATTTAGTTAAACTTATATTTTTCATTGCAAATTATTAAACATATGAAATTCTTTTGGGAGCTGTAGCTAATTTCAAAACAAAATAGACGCTCGCTCGCTCATGTTATGGTCACTGTATAACCATAACCTAACCTAGCTTCTGAAACAAAGTCGGAGTAATGAGGGTTCCGTAAATATGGAGTTTAATTGTGTGAGATAAATCTTTATAAGCTATAGATAGGCTCCGAATTGAATCTTTTATGAACTTTGGTTAGACCAAAGAAAACAGATTTCATAGATTTCTCACAGAGATTTGTGGCAATTGAATCACTTATCAAACAATGCATTTTCTATACGCTTAATAACGTTTGAAAAATTAATCGTTTTTTAATTTGACATAATTTACAAAAATATAAGTTTTTGAAATAATGCTTTGGTGTAATAGAATTTTAACTTTTGATTAGTTTGTCAAATGAGTGATTTTAAGAAAGACTGGTTTATTATACCATATAACCACTTTGTCAAGCAAAAATTGTATAACATTTTTTGTCAAATGATTGTCATAAGTTTTTTATCTTATGATAGGATACCGACGCGTGGGTGTCGTTAAATGTATGATTATATCAGTCTAACTGTACATTCTGTGTTCCCAATGAAGGTTGACGTTAGTCAGGCGGCCAGTCGTAAAACATGCCAAAATAACAAGGGAAAGCGTCATAGAAGCAGAAGCTGAGGACGCATTCTGCGTTCCGAAGAAGGGTCGACGTTAGGCAGTCGGCCAGTCGTAAAAACACGCCAAAATAATAATAAAGAATGGAAACAACCCGAAGTCATGGAAGCGAGAGCTGAGGACGAAACTGGGAGAGTGCTTTTTGTAGTAAATTATAGATTAGTATTTCAAGAGTTTAATTTTACATAGATTATACACTCCTTTTACCCCGTGGAGGGAATTGATGAAAATTATTGATACGCTTGATTATTTTGCTGGTGGTAAGAATAAGGTTTCTTTTTACCCGAAAAGACATCAGATTTTTAGGATCAGCCAATTAATTTTAAAAATTATCTCATTTAATTTCCCTGAAAAATCGATCTTGACGGTTCTATGACGATATTTTCGCAACCTTCTTTGGAAATACATTCGTACAGTATTCACAGGTTATTGGGAACTACTCGGCATCAGAAAGATCAATTTTGAAAGATGCTTAATGAAGTGTTTATCTTTAATTTAACTTACTACATACTTTGAACCGGGGCGGGCTGCTAGTTAGAAATAAACTGAAATACAGTTGGTTTCTTATTTATTCTGATTACTCACTTCAACTGTACGTCCTTTTCACAAAAGTGCAATCGATCATAGTCCAGCCCACACTCTCCAATAGCCACAACTTTATCTTTATTTTCCGATATCAATTCTCGCAGCCCGTTCAGGTAGTTCTCAGGGTCCGTAATAAAGTCATTGCATCTCGTCGGGTGACATCCTACGGTAGAAAATAACCTAGCTGAAATTTATTTCCATTTAAATTACATGAATGAATAAAAAAAAATATGTCTATAAATATATACTTTTTTATTTTTTAAACTCCACAACAAGACAAGACAAGAGCCTAGCTCTTATGAATAAATAATAACCACTACTTACTGACAAAGAACTCTCATTGTATTTTGAGAGATTTAAGTTCAGTTAGGTAATTTAAAATATTTAAGAAGTCATTACCTAAATAATCATCTGAGCGTGTCACCCAGTCATCACATCCTCAGGATATGGTTCATAGCTGCTCTGGTTCATAATATACTTGAAACGGCGTTGGTTATTATAAAAGGGCGAAAGACCATCATGGAAAGAACTTCACTAACAAGAGCTCTTAAATTTATGATGATAATCTCCGTAAACAATTTTAAAAGCCAATATTATCATTATAACTTAATCTATCGTTACTTACAATCTGTACGTGAGAGATCGATGGCTTTTTTACTGTCTGTAAGACTTCCACCAGTGATGATCATCTTGTCCAATCCACAACTCCAACTTCTGTTTAAAACTTTATCCAAGTCTGGCTCGTGTTTCTTGGAGCCATGATACACACCTTGATACATTTCATCAGTAAGGTTTGCACCAATATCTGAAAATATTAATGAAAATGAACAGTAGTTTCGATGGAACCTAAAAAATTTTTTTATTACGAAGATGTGTAATGTTTACCTTACCTATATATTTTCTGATGGAGGTCATTCTTTTCATCACTTCTTGATGTACCTTGAAAACTTTATTAAAATAAGAAATTCAATTACAATTCAATAAAACAAAATTGTTGTAATCAAAACATAACCTCTTCGCCTCGCCAAGTCGCCACAGTCTACACACATAATCACACATTGACGTTGACGTGACAAAGAGATATTATTTTTTTTAGTAATGGGTTTTACGGCCATGGATACAAGTCCTTTAAAGCCCTTCTTAATTTTTCTATCTTCTTCAGTCCTACAGTATGGTTTCGTCAAGTCCTAGTCAAGTCAAAAAGTCTAGTCGGTAGTCAAGTCCAGTCAGAAGAATCAGGCTAAGTGAAGTGGTAGAAAAACTGCACTAAGCGATTACTAGGAGCTTTTGGCAACAAGCATGAAAATCACATAAATCAAACACTGTATCACTTCCCAACACTCACGCTTGTTATCGAACACTTTGCGAATAATAATCCACCATTATTATGCACACAAATTTTGAAACATAAAATACAGCGCCGATACTGCTCTTCACAGCTTCCCGCCAAAAGTCCCTACAAAGAGATAAAAATGGCATTGAGATAGTAGAACTATAGTTTTCGAAAACTGTTTCAACCATGTTTCAACGGCCCTGAATATCAGGAGTGCTATTTTTGAAAAGATTGACTCACGCAAAATCAGCGAGTCGAATAATTTTTGTTAGATATCGAATGATTTTCGTTCGTTAACCAAGGATTATTATCATAACGAAGGATTTATGTTTGACATACATGTCATACATTTCAAAAATAGGCTCCGTGCTATTTTGAAAGTGTGACTCACGCAAAATGGGTGAGTCGAATAATAATTGATCGATATCGAATGAGTTTCGTTCAATAACCAACGATTTTCATGCGACACAAAATATGTCATACATTTCAAAAATAGGGCTCCAGGCTCCCATCCTCAAAACTGGCATGACACACGGTGTAATAAACGAAGGCAAGTGGCGATACATCTCGCATATTTGAAAACTAAACCTTCAAACACACGAAATATGCTTCCGGTGGGAATAGAATCCTGACCTCTGGGTCTTTAGGCAAAAGAACTATTGGACCATAGAAAATTATATACTATGAGTCTCAATAAATATTTTACAATAAAAATAAGTTTTTGTAAGTTATATATTATCTACTCTAGTGTGATTTATTATTATTTTACGTCATCAGTGCTAAACTTTACATTTACACATAAATAAATCTACGGTGATATAGAATAGGTATAGAATGTTTCCAGTGATAAGTACACTTCTTTTTTCTTTGAAATTTAACACTATCTTCCGAAAAATATTAAATTTTAATTATTGCATAAACTCCAAATTCCAACCATGTATGCTCCAGAGTTTCTTCTTTTTTCTATAAAACATTGATCTGTAACGATTAAAATAAAACTCTTATTAATAAAATTAAGTTGATCCCGAACCTCAGACTTTTTTCTTAGAAACATTACTTAGATTGGATTTGAAAAAATATTTTTCTATGTGATTATATTAATTGATAAGATATAAATCATCATGATCTTAGCGCCTTTCGGGTTGCGTCCTCAGCTGTTTGGTTCGGAGCCCAGGGTCCGCTTTCCTACTTTTACCATTCTCCAGTCTCCACTTCGTCCGGCCTTCGGCATCCCTGACAAATAATCCGTTATCCTGCTTTGCGACGTCAAACCAGCTCTTTTTGGGCGCTCGCCTTCTACCAGAGCCGGAGGCGGCATGGAGAGACACTTGTTACCAACGCATGTTGCCGGTTTACGCAAGACGTGATCGTACCATCGCAGGCATTTTCCTGAAGTTCATTAAGTTTATATTTGTAAATTTAGTTTCAATACTCATTCTAAGTGAATTTGTATTCTATATGAGTTAATAAAGATTCTCTTTAAGCCTAAACTTATCTGCTATGTCCGGACATGAAGACTACCCCGAATGCGGGAGTTCCTTATGTGGTCCTTCCGCGACATCGCACATCCAACGCAGCATCTTCATTTCCGTGACACGCAGCTCTTGCTTGTGGCGTTTAACCACGGGCCACGCCTCGCTGCCATGTAGGAGGGCAGGCCTAATGATGGATTTATAGACCTGCCCCTTAAGCCTGACCGGGCGAATTCCGATACCAATCACCTCACGCCACTTTGCCCATGCTGCTGATATACAAATCTTAACGTCGCAGTCGATGTCCCCGGACATCGAGTGCCGACCCCAAGTATATCAGTTGGTCCTTACGCTCGACCAAGTCATCGCTATGCGTACAGGATTAGGGTCTGTGGTGTTGCAGGCCATGTACTCTGTTTTTGCCACGTTTAGTTTCTGACCGTCGTTCTCTAGTGACTGCATCCATTTGTTTGCCCGTCTTGTCAGTCTCCCCCTGTCCGCGTCCGTCAGTACGATATTATTAGCATACATGAGTAGCCACGGAGGCTGCTCATGTGTGTCTATAATGCTGCTTGCCACTTGGTCAAGGAACAAGTAAGGGCTGAGAACCGAGCCCTGGTGAACCCCAAAAGTGACGGGGAACGGTTTGGTGTCACCAATAGCGGTCCTAACTGTTGAATCGGAATCGCGGTACATTTCCGGATAATCTCAATAGGTATAGATCTCTGATACCCCTTTGGACCTCAGTGCCCACCAGATCATCGACTGAGGAATACAGTCAAAGGCCTTCCTACAGTCAAATGTCTAGGGACAAGAAATGAAGAGGCGTATTCTTTCTCCTGTACTTCCCCATGACGGTCCTTAAGAACAAAAACAGGGTCTATAGTTTCGTGACCAGGGCGAAATCCATATTGACACTCCGAGACTGCACTATACTGTCGGATTCGAGAATCCACTATACGCTCGAATAGCTTCATAGTGTGGGACATATATATACTAACATAGATAACTTTGGCACTCCTGCGCCCAATCCCTTTCCTTTGAAAAAAAACTTAAAGTTATATTAACTGGTGTTTAAAATTGAAACATGACTACTTTCATTAGGTACATCCTGCGTAGTCATGCTTTCGCAACAGCGGTTTTCGCGACCTCGGCTTTTGCAGCCGCAAGCTTTCGAAACTATGAAGCAGCAGTTCCAAAAATTCTAGCAGCCGCGTGCTTCGTGACAGCGGAGTTCGCACGTACACGCACATAGGTAACCCCTTTTCAAAAATAGGCTCCAGCTTCAGGGGTGCTATTTTTGAAAGTGTGACTCGAGCAAGTTCGGCCAATCGATAATAGGGTTGAAAACGAGTCATACATTTCAAAAATAGGGCTCCAGCTGTTAGTGTTCATACTTACAATCTAAACACAATAATTTTCAACACCTAATTAGTAAATACATAAACACAAAACGAGGTACTAGTTAGTAAATACTTACAATCTAAAATGAATAATTTCCAGCACCAGAATAAAAAGAGACAGTAGTACGCCATACAGCATCAGAAGCAGCACAGGTTGGAGGTCCATGAGACCGACACTCGCGAAGGCTGCCTTCTTGTTCGAGCAGTGGGGCTTCGGCGTCTGCAGCCGGCGGTTTTGGGCTGACAGGATGCCCATCTCACGCATGTGTTTGTAACTACACAAACATGAAAAAGTAATTCTAGAATGAGGATTCTATTATATTATGTGATTAATAAGACGATTCCTTCAGACACCGGAGCAACTGTTACTTTGGGCTGCGAGGCGCAATCTCCGAGGTATAATGAAAGAGGTTCGCAATTTTTCATCTGTCGCCGTAAGCTGAAGAATTTAGATTTAGACCTTTTATTCACGCAGGAGTGATGGCTTAAGCAATGAATATGGAACACCTTCGGATAAGGACTGGTACCTACTGTCCATCGGTCAATACCTACAGATGTCGCCGAAAGCCCACAAACAATCAAGGTAATAAAATCACGGGAATAAACTCTATGATCACTTTATATCAGATTAGAAAATTATGAGAGGGTCGTCTAGAAGAATACTTACGGTAGATGCAATGATCATTATAGAAACTGCCCTACAGCTATTTGATCCGTGTCAGTCCAAATTTAAGGTCTTGTTTAAAAGGGCGCCGAGTGTCCCAGCCCAGTCATGCCTGGCACTACCTTTCACTTACACAACTTTGAGCAATTCCAAATAGGGCGAGTCCTTCCTAACCGGCGTGGAGGCGTCGAAGCTGCCTATATAGTCCACTTCAGTGAGATCACATTTCTCAGTCTCCAGAAACGTGTCCTCAACCCGGTGGTAGACAGGCTCTACGATGGAGTGAAATGCGAATAACCCCTAAAACACAGACGTAATTTTTTAAGACGTATATAGTATAAGCAAGGTTTGTTACGGCTATGTTTACTGAAATAATATTTTCTGTCACTTTTTGTCATAACGATATTTAACGTGAAATAATAAGATAAAATATATTCTAGATGGTTCTGAATACGGTTAGTGCAGATAGAGTACCTAAAATACGGTTAAATGAGAGATTACCCGAGGCGTTTATTTCTTCGACATTTGTGTCATAGGCTAATGTAGGTACAGTCAGTTGGATAAGCGCATATAAAAACAGCAAACATTATCATTTGCACCGTATCAGTACCTACACAGTAACTCACTCACACACGTGCAGAAATACTACAATGAACAAATCATTAAAAATAAAAAGTGTTTATTTCAGACTTTACTATACTCAATTGCTTCAATACTCCTAGGAAGTGAGTTGTTCTTTGTTGTTAAAAACTTAGGTAAGTATTTCACCTTTCTAATTTTTTCAACTCCTTCGTAAATGTGATAAAACTTGCCAACCCCTCCATCGGGGTTCACCCTGTCGTGGATATACTGGTGAATGGGATCCTGAGAAGTTTGGTTAGGCTGGAAGAGGACAAGAATTAAACAGTCAGCAGGTACAAATTGAACAAAATATAAGAGAAAGAGAATAAAGAAACCTCCAAAACTGTTAATAATTACTATGTTTTAATGGATAAAATGGTAGATAGCTACTGTTTGTCCTTAACTCCTTAGGTACTCTCGTCTCCTATAGGGTCCTGCGTTTGATCCCAAATGTTCCTAAGCATTTATTATTTTTACTAATTCTGTAGTGTAGAATTTCTGAAATCTGCAGCCTGATACAGTTGACTATTTAAGGATCTATGCAGCTAATAGCTACACTATAACAGCTACCTAGTTGAAAGCGACCGCACCATCGGGGGTATTTTCAGCGGTGGGTCAGAAGTGAATCAAATATGTCGTCAGATAATTACACTGAGTACAAAACGGTTGTAATCCAAATCGTTCGCGGCGAGGTCTATCTTGGAACTAGCTAGCTGAGCCAAGGTCTTGATGGAGTTGGAAGGTGCCTGCAGTAGCACCACGATGTTGGCAGAGTATGCCGCGTACAGAGCCATGATTGCTGCGCAGAAAACCCACTCCATTATGCGACCTGATGAGAGTGGAGAAATAGTAATTTGATGAATCACTTTCTTAAAAGTATTACAAGGTAACTTTCTATTTAGAATACCTTTCCTAGATACAAAGATGGTCGTAGGTAGAAACCTAGGTAAGAGACAAGAGCACGGACCCCGTCGAAAGATAGGATATTTCTGGTTTTGGATTTCTGTTCCATAGAGACGCAAATACGTACCTTTTGAATAGACACAACGCAACGTATGTCCAATGACACATTAAGGTCACAGAAAGCCGCTGGATGTAGAAGCTGCTGAAGTGTTTACAAACAAAGCAACCGGCCTATTCAAATATTAAGGTACACAGTAATTGTGTGTGTTAAAATTATCAAATGCATTACCCATGCGCCATAAATTTTCTATACCCATTGTATTTGATTCTTAAATTTATAAATGATACAAAATATATTGGATCTAATTAGAGTTGGTCAAGATTTCCATCTCACCTGGAGCTCTTCTGGGCTCCAAAGAGCAGCCTTGTTGAGTAAGCGCACTCATTGTCACCAGTAAAGCATCGCCGACACTCCCATTAAGTTGACTGGAGGTCTGAAAAATAATAAAAGCAAACAAATGACAAAAATTACTGTAAGATGCTAATACTTCTTGCCACCTTCCACCAATCCTTTGGCATTGAAGTGGAACCCATCTTTGTAATTTTCGGTAAAATTGGACGCTTTATAACATTTTTTTATTTCAAATGTTCTTATACTTTCATATTATATTAAGGTATTGCCATCACGGCAGGCAACACGCTTCGGAGACGTTGGAAGAATCCAAGGGCTGGCTGAACATGAACCTCAAGATGACGATAGCCAACCAGACGTTCATGGAGAAGGGGAGAGCGAAGATGTCGGTCTAGCAATCCCTTAGACAATAAGATTGAGATAGAGCATCAAATATACTTGCCTTTTCAATCTGAATCTCCAAGTTACTAGTAAAATACAATGTAGCGGTGCAAGCCAAAGAGCAAACAATGATAGCCAACCAGACGTTTATGGAGAAGGGTAGAGCGAAAATGTTGGTGACGTAGGAGAGAGGGGGCTGGCGGAAGATGAACCTCATCCTCATTGGGGCCACGGTGTCGGTGTAGACGGCGACTTCGAGGCGGTCCAGGAAAACCACGCAGTTTGTTCCTGGTACAATGAAATTTATTGTTGAAGCCCATGTTCGAGGGTTACTTATCTAGATTAATTCATTAGTAATTTCTATTCTTGAATCGGTCCTTTTGATAATATAGGTCCTAAAGCATGCTTAATGGTAGCAGAATCGATGTCAAACGAAGAATGAAGCTTACCTAAATCAGCTCTATTTTCCTGCAAATCATTTATCATCCCAGTCCATTTTCCTTTCACTTTATACCCAAAACGGTAGCTGAAGACGTGTTTTATGGTAACGTTTATCATCTCGAAGGCATGCTTTGCAGAGATATAGCAGATCTTGGCTACAGCGTCGTATTGTAGTTCCCTGTGGATTTGAAAAAAAAAACAGAGTTTGGTAGAGTCTAGATGTGATAGTACTTTCTTCTTTTAATGAGAAACTCTGGCAAAATATACACTTATGTGTGGACTAAAATTCCGCTACCGATAAGGTATTGTCGGTGCTTTCGTAAGCATTATACTTTCAGAAAACTGCTGCATTTCTTCTGATTTCATTAATGATTGCGATGTTTGCTACTATCTCATGCATAGGTATGTTATGGTAATAACTTCCAAGCTCCTTTCTATACCACAACAACTAAGTAAAGTCCGGCCTAAAGCGGCCTATTCGAAGAACGGTATCAATTTTTAGACAGTAGTACTAATAGTACTCCTGTATGCAGGATTTCCCTGAAATTCAAGAATAAAGATTTATGATTGAGAATAATTGACTTACAGCCTGTTTTCTTGTAGGAGATGATATTTGGTAGTGTTGCTATCCTGAATGACATTGGAGATTGTCAGGGCGTGTCCCATCAGATCCCGTCGCCGCCTGAAGATCTGTTTGAATGGTCTCACGTCGATAAGAGTGCCATTGTAAAACCCTTTTGGGGTTCTTATAATGGAGAAGTTGACTGCTGGTTTGTGAACTGAAAGATATAAACGACAACGTGTATGTTGCAAGCGTTGTTTGCTCTTTTTCAATACGATAATGAAGGAAGGTATCACAGCCCCGCCTACGTTGGTAAGGGCACGTCTTATGAAAACCGGCAACATACATCGGAAACAAGTGTCTGGCCATGCTACTTCCTCCAGGACCTGGTAGAAGGGGTGCGCCCAAATAGAGCTGGCTTGACGTCGCAAAATAGGGTATGCGTGCTAATAGACTCTTTGCCAAGGATGCTGAAGACCAGACGAAGTGGGCACGTAAAAGAAGAAAAGCAGATCCTATTCTCCGAAGCAATCAGCTGAGTATGCACGCGGGACAGCTCTAAGATGAAGATAGAAGGTAGTCCTAAGGATGTCACCAGTGTTCTGCTAGATTGTGTGCCACGCAACACAAGGTAAGGGTCCAAAAACTTATGATTTGAAACTACCAGTAAATTGAAGTATAATAAAAAAACAAGAGGAACTGAAGTATTAAAATAGTTCAAAATACTCTCACATTCAGTCAATATGAATCCGTCAGGTGTCTTCTCAGCTATCACTACATCGCTATCTGGCAGCGCTGGTAATTCCCATATCAAGGAGTCAGGTTTCAAGGGTTCCGAGATAATCAGCCAACGGAACGGCCACACAAACAGTTTGTTTGATGTTGCCTACAATAAGAATGACTATTGGATTTACTTTAGTTAGAACTGTTGGTTGAGAGACCAAAGTACCTATCACAGAGTCAGAATAGGGTGACTGGCCAGTAGGAAAACCACAGTCCGCTGGTCAGATGGCATCGTTTAATTAAAGGGAATAAAGAAAAACGTCGTCCAGCTTCGTACAATGTACAGTTATATTTTAAAAGTAGAGTCAAAGACTACATACAATACAATAACATCTGAATAGATGTAATAGAATTATTTACCATGTTTATTGCAAATAAAGTTACATTCATTCCATATGTTTTCACAGATCATGGCTCTATTTTTGAAGTTTAAAAAAAGGAGATCCATGCTTGACCTTTTAGGACTAATATAATTATATGCTTTCCCTCTAATATATATGAATGACAGATAGACTCTGCTAACTTTTTCCATATTTTTCCATCCATCTAACCTAGCCTATATTGTCGCGTATCAACGTCTTTCTCAGCTTAGTAATCATTACAACGATTATATCTATGAGTACTTTCATCAGTAAGAGTAGGTATTTCTACTTCTATTTAAATACTTTCAAACTCTGTAAGTAAATAAAAATAATCTCACATTCAGTAGAAATTGGTTGGACTCGTTGCAACTCATATCGACAAGGAACAAAATGTTGTGATAAAAATACTTTGAAGGCAAGCGCAGCACTGAAGATGACCTCACCCCAATTCTAGACATTTCATTCATTAAGTTCATAATGACAACTGAAAGAAGTGTTTCTATTATAAGTATCATTATCATTTCAACTACGAAGTCCACTGATGAATATCTAATATATAATATCCTCGTCATACAGTTTTTACGTGTTTAAAGATTATCCAAAGATAAGTGCTTCCTAAATTTGTTTCCCATTTGTAAAATGTAATTTAAATACTCTTTAATGTACACAAGCGGACTTATCATTAAAGCATTATCTTCCAGAAACAATCATACAAGTTTTACCTGTTACGAGTTATTTATCAAAAACTTACCATTATCCCAACACAAGCCATGGAAAATCAAATCAGTTGGCTTGTTTTCGTTCTCAATATATTTTTTAATGAATTGTATAGATTCATCATCTCTTGCAGATACCATAGACGATAATAAAGCTAATAATATTATCCAAACTGGTATCAATTTCATTTTACTGCTTCAAGAATTAAGTGTTTGTTACTAGAAGACCATAGCGAATTGTTCAATCACCAAAATACAGCGCAAAAAGCAGATCAGGAAGATTTTGGAGACCTAATTTTTTCTGCTCAATAAACCACTATGTTCATAGTTATTCTACAAACTTGTCTAAAAAGTTTGGGAGTTAGGTAAATAGAGTCAATGCATTATAAAAGAAGACATCAAATAAATAAGTCAGAACCAGTTCGAAACATGAGAATTTAATTTAACAACTTGTTATGATAATTTGACATGCTTTCGAGTAAATAATAAAAAAAACTTCAAGCACTTTAAAAATGAAATAATAGAGAGCTATATTCTGTGAGATTTATTTCGATACAATACAAAGTTCTTTTATGTGCACACCTATTTTTATGACTAGTCTAACCATGTATTTAATATTTTCGTGTCTAAACAAGCATACAGCCTAGTAGTGAGTAGGTGAGGTCGTGCAGAAATTCTACTTCTAAGATAAATTTATCTGTCTTTACTAATACTGACATATATAATGGTTGACAAAATGATAAGTATCCCAAGTTGTGTTCTAAGATAAAGAAAACTGTTACGTTCAAAATTCGTAGTTTTCTAAATTTTCAACGTAGTTTTGTGTCGACGTTTTTTCAGATCGAATGAAGGATAATCTCTTGTTTCTCTTCTTTCTTGCAACCATCCTGAAAAAAAGGACAGAAGATATTTCTTTTTATCTAAGAATATTCTCACACGTTGGTGAGAAATTTTCGGATTCAATAGCGTGCAAATGTTGCCTTTCACTCTTACTATGATTTAGCTTTACAAAAGAGAAAATATCATCGGGAATCTCCGTACAATGCTGGACGTTAAAAAATCTAAATCCCTAACTGCCCTATATAGAGATTAAGACTGCATATAGATTGCCAGAAAAGCACATAACTGTAATGCTGACATTGGTAAATCTAGCTTCGATCTGGGAGTAGAGAAAAACACTATTTTGTACTCAAACAATCATGCAGTCCGCCTGATGATGATGGATTGGGCTAATATGTTGTTGATCCCACTCCAGTCGTATGTCTATATTCTTCATCAAAAATTTACATTTTATGGAAGAAATTAAGATCAATCAAGATGGCTGGTGCCAACAGCTTTCCATACAAGGTAGCCTGTATACTCGTAGCAGCGTACGTAATTTATATCAGTATAGTGGAAGGTAGTCGTAGGTAGGTAACCTTAATGGTACAGAACTCTCTCAAAATATTACTTGCAATTTATGCTAAGAAACCTCCATAACCAAGATGGCTGGCGCCAACAGCATTCCATACAGGGTGGCCAACATAGCAGGGTATATGTCAGTGATGCTAACACTGCTGAAGGTAGCCTCGGTCCTAAAGAGCTTCGACTTTAAGACCATGAATACTGAATCCTGTCAAAATCTTACTCATAATTTATGGTAAGAAATCTCCAGAACTAAGATGGCTGGTGCCTATAGCATTCCACACAGGATGGCCAACATAACAGGGTACATGCCAATGATTCTAACACTACTAAAGGAGCCTCGGTCTCAAATAACTTTGGCTTTAAGACCTGAATCCTGTCAATTACATCCTCATCCTCACAATTTATGGTAAGAAATCTCTAGAACCAGGATGGCTGGTGCCAACAGCATTCCGTACAGGGTGGCCAACATAGCAGGGTACATGTCAGTTATGCCAACACTGCTGAAGGTGGCCACGGTTCCGGAGCACTTAGGCCGGGGCACGTTGAGGCGCTGGTGGATGTTAGCTTGGATACCCGACTCGCGGATCTTGATGAAGCTGGAAGCAAGAAGCTGTCAGTGTAACTGTTATCAAGTCATGATAAAAATTCAAAATCCGGAATTTGAAATCGCTGCACGTAATTTGAACTCTGTAGTTTAATGGTAAAGCCTGATGAACACTTCGAAGCTACGGTAGTATTGAGTGAGTTACATAAGCCTACCTTAGTTTTCTGTTTAGGTAAGATTTTGCAGGCATGAATTATCAAATTGTCAAAAGACGAGGAGCGGTTTAAATTCAGACATCAAGATGATAAATAAGAAGTAAAGAGACTGAACTGTCAGAAGAAGATATACAAATTAATAAAGTTGAACTCCATGGAATGTTAAAAAAATAAAAGTATCATGCACATCACTGCATTTGCGCCATTTCCTCTATAAAAACTGAGTTCACCATCTGTCTGACCCACCCGTGGGATACTAAAGAAAGTACTAGATTTTTTTTTAAGAGAGATTGGCTTACTTGATCTTGAATAGGTCTCTGAAAGGAGACCTCTTCTGTCCAGGTACCCAAGGATCAATTTCATTGATATAGTCGATCTCCACTAGGTCACATTTCTCGTCTTCATGGTACGTCTCTTGGATCAGACGGTACCCTGGATTGGACTCCATGTGGAAAGCGAAGAGACCCTGAATATTTTCGTATGATCAGATATGTAGAGACAAAGCTTCTTTCAAGCAACTCTTAACGTCAAACTGCACATTAGTCGAGATGTGGTTCCTACATAAACTAGGTAGGTAGGTAGTCGGTTAAAAATGATTGAACAATGCATACATATTCATAGAAGCAGTGATATTTTTTCATTAACCGACTTCATTGATTGTCATCATCATTCCACTAGTATAGCTACGATAGTTACATCCCTCGCTATAGATCGCATCATAGAGTTGATTTTGTTTTTTAGGGGGTTCCGTAAAAATCTATTTTTTAATTTACTTTCTTTAATTTACAGATTTTATCATTAGCTGTCAGAATAAGAACTTTTAGTGTAACTTAAATGAATATATGCAGTAGATATAAATTGTGTCGGTACCTGTCTAATTTTCTCCACCCCTTCCTTCATGTTGTAGAAATTAGGTTTCTTCCCCTTGGGAGCAATTTTCTTGTCATAGATTGCCTTTCGGATTGGGTCGTTAAGTTTCTGAAAGCATACATATTTTACGACGTAACTACTTTGTCTATTATAGTGCAGTTAGTTTACGAATATTGGATTGTTATAATACTGAGTAATACTTCCACTGCTACAAAACAGGACTGAGCTACTTGACCTAAAACCCGAGCAGAAAAAGATAGCTATAGTGGAGGTATCTATTTCTTTTCAATAGGTTAACCATGATAATGTTTTTAATTGGGACAAACTATTTTAAACTTCGTAAATACTGCATATTAGTAGCTAGCTAGATAGCTTAGCGGGACGTGATTTTTGGTGACGATTACGCGAGTTAAGCAACAGTAGGTGCGACCTGACTTGGAGTGAACAACACTTGGCGTATTACGTTCAGCCATTAGTCCTACTGGTCTAGTGGAGCTAAGACCACTAATAAAGTTTCCGTGTCTTCTCCTAGGGAGCCAATAGGGGAGACATGTCTACGAAACGTTATTTTCAACTAGACTCCAACTTCCTTAAAGTCTGCACAGAAACTACTTGAAAAGAGGTTAGCACCTCCTCAATCGCAACATTTGATTGCCTCCGAAAAAAAAATTGCACAAAGTATGTACCACCTTTCCCCTTTTTTCCAGAAGATTGTTATCGTATTTGGCATAAGTACCAACGTGATAAAGCTTGTATTTGCTAGAAAAGACAGGATCCTCCACTATTTCTATCTCGCTTGGCTCGGTCTTGCCTCTATGCAAATTTGTACTCAGTCCTGTTTAATATATTAAGTCCATGTGCATAGTTAAGACGTTCCTTATTTCCGAAAAAAGCAGGTACTCTATGAGATTTTAAAAATTTGTTAAAAATTTCTTCTTGGTCTGCAATGCAACGTGTACTTTACACACATAGGCTACGGAAACAATTTTCAAGGAATTTTAGATTTTTTACTATTTCGAAGAAATGGAAGAAAGAAAGAATGTTCTCTTTCTGGAACATCAGAGATATAGAAATAAATAAGATCCACTGTCAATGGCTAGTAAATTCTATTAACTTTATTCTCTTTCTCATCTCAATCACCACTCGCATGATTTTTTTTACCTTGAAGAAGTACCGGTTATACTCAAAATCGCTGGCTCCCAGTTTGAGAGGTGAGTTCAGGAGATCCGGCAGAGTCCTTACTGAAGAGCTTGGTGCCCTCAGCAGCACCACGATGTTGGCTGAGTATGCCGCGTACAGGATCGTCAGCGCGAGGAATAGGAGGAACATGACTGTTCTACCTAGAAAGAAGTTGGTATTATTTTACAGCTACCTATGAAGTCAAGATCTAGACACACGGTAGCGTGTCAAGCCAAGTTCAAGTACAGAACTGGTAAATATTAAAGTGTATTATCAAGGATACTGCTGCACGGCAAACGCTAGTCTTGTCGTTGCTAACATTTAAGAAAATATTAAATAAAGATTTATTTTATTTATGAAATTTTTACTTTACTGATTTGAGACAAGCCCTAGGATCAGAGGATGTTTACCAGGACTCCCTAGACCGAAAGGTATCGAAATAACAGGGGAACCCCTTGAATCAATTTGTTCATAAAGATCCTCTTTTAAGAAAAAATAATAGTGCACAGAGAATTTTAATGGAAGACGATTAATTCAAGGGAAAAATGTTCACGACTCTACCTGCAGCGAATCGAGGTTCCAGTGTACACCCCTGTTGTAGAACTGCTCCAACGATCAGGATCAGTACGTCAGCCCAGGAGCCGTCCAGTTGGAACTGGTGCTGCAAACAAATAAAACTACTGGTTAAAGATCGGATACTAGACCTTATCTTTGCCTAATTAGATTCCAAAATCAACTCAACCTACTTTTTTTAAAAATACGAGTCGGTTTTAAAAAAATGCAGCTGTACCCTTTGTCTTAAGTTTCACTGTTGGGCAAAAGCAAGCTGCTATTTCTCCACTCATCTTAGGCAGCTTAGATAAAGATTTTTTACTTTGTCCATTCTTCAAAAAATACATTGAGATAATCTGCCTCTACATCAGCGTCCTTCAGGTAAAACTGTTACTAATTTTGCCCACCTGACGGCCAAGATCTTAATACCTTCGTAATATTCTTACCATACTGATAGAAGCTTCCCACTTAGAAGTGATAAAAATAAAGACGGAACACCCCAGAACGCAAACGACGATAGCCAACCAGACGTCCCTGGTGAACGGCAAAGCAAATATATTGGAGATGTAGGCTAGAGGAGGTTCCCTGAAGATGAAGCGGACAGTAGTCCTTCCGACCATGGCGATGTAGTCGATGACTTCCATACGTTGGAGGGTGAATATCGTCAAAATTCCTAGAATAAATGTTCACTAATCAAATTTTTTTTCAGCATGACAGATTATCCGACCAGATGGTCAGAAGAACCAAAAGAGGTCGCAGGCAGTCGCTGGATGCATTTAGAATATAAGTTTAGCAGTGGACTGACAGCGGTTGAAATGATGATGATGACAGATTCACATCACAACCTGGTCGCAGTGCAGAAACAGTAGGTAGTATATTAATAGTTTCCACACTGCGACCAGAATAGTTGTATGGGAGTAGATTACTGTGGTATAGAGACTAGTATATCCAAAATGTATGGCACGAATAAGCAGATATGGAAACCGAACCCAAAAATAATAATATACATTCCAGTAGACAGACGACGCGACGGTGGTAATAAAAACTATTATTGAACCAGGATTAAGGACTATCTAGAGCTCAGAATCAAACGAATGAAAATCTCACTCAGGTGAATGGTTAGATTAGAGGTTTGTACCATATACCTACCTAAATCAGCTTCTTTATCCAAGAGATGCTGTACCACACCTTGCCATTTGCCATATTTATCCAGGTACCCCCAAGTGTGGGTGAACAAAAGCCTTTCTGAAGCATTTAACATTTCAAAGCACACCTTCACCACAGCATACGACATCTTTGCTATGCCGTCCTGGTGGAGAAACCTGATGAATATTAGAGATATTCTTATATTGAGACTTTGTGACAAATTTAATTTAGATACTTACGTCTTCTTATTTTATTTAACGAATAGGGAATTTTTAGTCAGTACAGAATCGATTGACCGTGTAACCCGCTCCATATGAATAAATAAATATAACGAATGTGTTATAATGAGACCCTTATTCTACTTAGATCCACCCCTATGATTCACCAGTAGATCCAAGGATACTTTTCACCTTTTTCGATCCACTGAAAGGTCCGTGAACAACATTTTTAAAACTTTGTCCTGAAATTACCTTACTTAGATACTAGGACCAATGAATTGCGTACTGGGGTTAGCCAAAAATATAGATTTTGGTCCAATCTTATGACACCTTTTTCTAGAGAGTTCCATAGCTTAGCCATAAGGATAAGTTTTGGTCTTTTGCGTTTTTAGTGATATGTGTTGAAAAGTGTTCAATGGTTCCATTTAAGCATCCATTGTTCGGAATCCTAAAGATGGCTCTGATTCTGAGCGACATATCCATAAATTAATTCTAAGTTATTCTTAGAAATGTCTTCACTATCAAGATAAGAATGACATTATTTCGACTATTTCACCAATTTAAGTGCTAATTCGTGCCAGTAATAGGAACTGGTATAAAGCCCCTCGTCCATTACGGAGCAGAGTTGAGCCGCGCCGACTCTCCCGTGAGTCGCTCCCTTATATTTTGTATGAAACCGCGTTGATTAACCCGGATTGAAAATGCGCAGAGTCTGAGAATCAGCTTGGCGAGTTGGTCAAGTCGTCGTGAGGCGACTTGTTCGGCGCGGCATAGTGGACGCGGGTGGCCGAACAGCCTGGCCAACGAAACAATTCGCCACAACGAAATTCGCCGTGGTGCCACCGGCGACTAAAAGAATAAATAAATACTAAAAGAATTGCTTCGTGGCAAGGCTGTAATGATTCCGGCGGAATCGTAAGCGAGACAAACTGATATTGGTATGGCGTCGTCCCGCTCACACTTATGCGAGGCGAGGCTCTATTCCGCCTTTAATGGACGCCAGGCATAAGATGAATAAATAAAACATTCGTAAAATATTCTCCCTAGCTATTGATATATTTAAATCGAGTTATTATCGTTCAGTCAGTCCATCAATTTGTTATAATTAAAAAAAAAAAAATAAGAACAACTCACATTTCAAGTTTTACTACTTCAGATGATTGGATTTTTTACAGTAAAAAATTGATGATTATTTTTGGCAAAGGTTTTTTGTTTTTGTTTTTTTTTAACAACGGCTCGTATAATTTTCTTACATACCAGTCCTATAGCTTTCGTATTTAATTTATTTTGAATTCTATTTTCGAAAATTTAAAAATATTTCCCGCTGTTTGTAGTGAAACAAATTCATTTCTATAATTTTGGTCATCATGCGTGAACGGATTATTGTCAAGAGAAGGTTGTTATGAAACAAAAATAAATAGTTAATACAGGACTTTTCGGTAAGCTAGTTCCTTATAAATTTTAACTATTTAATGACACTTACAATCTATCGTCCATGTGTTTCCTCGTTTCATTTGTATCAGTTAAAACGTTGACCATGGTTAGCGTGTGTCTTCTCAAATCTTTCCTTCTAGAAGAAAGCACTTTGGTTTTTCTGTAATCTTCTATACTTCCAATATTATTCAAATTTTGTATTTTCGGAAAAACACTTATATCGACAACATCGTTGGTTGTATTGTTGGTGATCCTAGTATAAGAATCTTCTAGAAAATATATTTTATTACTCGATGGTACCCATGAAGCTCTTGTTGTGTATATTATTTCAGTATTTTTTGCCACTTTATATGCTGAAAAGAAAAAAAGCAAAAAATTTAAAACTGATTTTGAAATTGCAACAAACAGAAGTTACAAGTACCATGTCTGTTCCTAGATATACACTTTTAAGTGACTCAAGGACGTGACGTCAAGGAACATAGCTCGAAACGTGAAAAACAAATTTGGACTTCCCATAGTAAGATATGTCACGTGATGAGACATTTTGAATGGGAGGTCCAAAAATGTACTCCATATTTCGACCCATGTATCTTGGGTAATGTTGTTCAGTTGCATGAATGGTGTCACTGGACGATGGGTCCAAAACGACGAAAATTTTACGGTGTATATCAACACACAAGTACTTAGGTACATAAATATGTTATTTTTGGAAGACATAGACTCTAAGACTACTGACTTTTTATTTTGATTATTCAAATATAAAAATTAAAATTAAAACAAAAACAGTATAATGTTAAACTTGCAAGTCGTGATGTGAATTAATTTATTGAAATTCTTTTGAAGATGACGCAACGCTTAACATTTGTACTTAATGCATATTTTTTTATATTTTCATATGCATAATAAACTGAAATCCTATTAGTCAAATCGCCTATGTGATGGTAGGAAAATTAAAAACCATATTTATTTTTTTAATATGGCTCTTACTTTCGTATTAAGAGAGGTAGGACATTTTGTGAGGAGTAGTCCGTCTGGGGAAGTACCTCCACCCTACAGAAGACCGCAGCAAAATAACACTGTGATGCAGTGTTGTGTTCCTGCTGGTGAGTTGGGTCGCCAGGCTCCAGAGGGGTCGCTGTGCTGATAGCGGACAGGTCGGCAACGCGCTCGTGACATCTCCGATGTTGCAGGCGTTCATAGGCTACGGTAACCACTTAACATCAGGTGGTTCGTACGCCAGTTTGCCTACGTAGTTATATATAAAAAAAATAGTAACAAGTAAATTAAGTTGTAATAAAATAAAATAAAATTGCACTTAGCGATTTCCAGGAGCTTTTCGCAACAAGCAAGGAAATCACATAAATCGAACACTGTATCACTCACTTCCTAATACTCATGCTCGTTCTTGATCACTTTGTTAATAATAAGCACAAACACTCAATAAAACACAAATTTTGTAAAATAAAATACAGCGCCGATACTGCTCCTTCTCAGCTTCCCGCCAAAAACCTAAAAACCATATTAATAAAGGATTATAGTTTGCTTAGTAGACATGTGTGTAGCGTGAATATTATTGTAAGTAAATGTTTTTATTTGTCATCTGTTGTGAGATAATCCGTGAATTTCCATGTTTCGATTGGCTCCGGTTAGCATGAATTGGTCGAAAGGCAAAAACGTCTACACACCAGTGTATGCAGTGTTCCTTGACTACACAGATTTCTTTATTCTTGACCTACATGAAATAAATATATGAACTACTACTACTACTACTAATTTTTAGTAACAACTCTGTTTAAATGTAGAACATGTTGCAAATGATATAACAGGCGTCTGGAGGTCATAAAACAAGTTTATTTAAGGCATTGTATGGTAAATTGGCAAAGTTGTGGTCTTTACGCAATATAAAATTAAAATAGGCCGATCGTTGATAAACCTAAAAGTTGAAACTTTTATATTTATCTAGAGTTTTTATGAACCTACTGACCAAATTTTACAGTGTTTTGTCTACGTGAAACTATGACTTTGAATAAAAAAGCTACTTATGTGAAAATTTTTCGACCTTCGATTAAATTGATTGATTAGCTGATACGATTTTGTATGGTTGGTTCAAAATTATTAGGTTTTCTGGTTTGTGGTTTTTGTATTAAAAGCTGTGTAGTTTCACGTGCTAAATAAATGTAAAACATTTTTTATAGCTAGTAGTTACAAAATAACCTTGTAAAAAAATCATGTGCATTGTACCATTTGTACGTTCCGTACGTATGCACGAATCAGAATAAACACCATGGAGTGTATCTAAGGGGGTCACGTTTATCTGTCTTAGACTGTACTATTAATAATTCTGTGGTAGAGTGCCGTATTCAATTTCTTTTCTACATTCATGACATCCTCCTCTCCCCAATAATTCTAAATGGTAAAATATATATATTACAATTATTGGCAGTATAAGTCCCCTCAATCGTAGCTTTTTGATTACCTTGAAAAGCAACAATTGGGTTGACAACAAGGTTCAAAAATTGATAAAGTCATGTGATGGCATGATAGCATACATGTATTTAAGCTATTTTGTGATTATATAATCACCTTCTGTTAAGATGATCTGTTCACCAACTCTTCTGGCTATCACTACATCACTGTCGACCAGCATCTCCAAGTCATCCAGTACTGATTCCTTATCATCGTTCAGATTGAGGATCAGCCAGCGGTAGGGAGATTTGAATAAACCTTGGTCTGCAGCCTAGAATTTTATTGAGTAGGTATAGTTGTCGATCGATAGTGGTAGCTGTTATGCTAAGTTAGTTGACATCTGGCAGCATAAAAAATCTATCATCTTATATATAAAATTATCGTGTCACAGTTTTCGTTCCCATACTCCTCCGAAACGGCTTGACCGATTCTCACGAAATTTTGTGAGCGTATTGAGTAGGTCTGAGATTCAGCCAACATCTATTTTTCATCCCCCTAAATGTTAGGGGTAGTCCACCCCTAATTTTTATTTTTTAGACAAAATTTTTAGTTTCTATTTTTTTATGATACAACATACAATCCTAAATTTTCACCCTTCTACGATCAACCCTTATTTTTTTATAGCCATTTTAGTAATTTAATCATTTTTCATCTCCGGTCGAAAACTGATCAATCGTCATTCAATTAGTTATCACCGGCAGATGTCTACAGGTGTCACTTCTGACCCAGTAAACAGCACGGAGTGGGGATGAGAACGAAGACGGTCTCCTTTCTCTCTCACTCCCTACACAGTTGTCGGCCATCATTATTGTTTATGCATCAAGTGTAGTAGTAACGTTGACAACTACACAGTTGTCGGCCATCATTATTGTTTATGCATCAAGTATATAAAAATCAATTGCTGTTCGTTAGTCTCGCTAAAACTCGAAAACGGCTGAACCGATTTGGCTATTTTTGGTTTTGAATTATTTGTGGAAGTCCAGGGAAGGTTTAAAAGGTGAATATATTCGGAGGCGGTACGGAGTTTGCCGGGTCAGCTAGTTAACTATATTTTTAAGTAGTGCAAGCAAGGTCATAAAAACTTATGAAATTATTAACACTTTTGCTGACATTCAACGAGACAAAAATCCTATGTAAAGACACCTAATTAATAGTAGTATATTTTTTTAATTAGCTGATTCGGGCAAGTTTAGGCATCGGTATGAGCCAAGTGCACAAAATCCTGCATGAACATTTAGCTGTCAGGAAGCTTTGTGCCCGGTGGATACCTCACGATTTGACCGAGGCCCAAAACATCCGTCGTGTTGATTGGTGCCGTGAAATGGTTCAAAGATTTAACGGAGGTGACTCAAATGCTGTGTTTGACATACTTAGTTGGATTTACTGTTATAATCCCGAAACTAAAAGACAGCCTGCTCATTGGGTGTTTCCTTCCAAGGAGTTGCCAACTAAAGTGAAGAGAGGTCGAAGCGTGGGAAAAAAGATGGTGGCCTCGTTCTTCGGAAGGACCGGACATTACGCGACAATTGATTTAGAGGATCAAAAAACAGTTACTGCAGAGTGGTATACTAACAATTGTTTGCCACTTGTCTTGGAAAAAGTTTGGGAGAAACGACCTCGCAGTAGGATCCTCTTTTACCACGACAACGCCTCGTCGCACACCGCCAGGCGAACGATCGACTATTTGGCGACATCAAAGGTGGAATTACTAGGTCACCCGCCCTTGTAGGTTTGACCCTCGTATAGCGCGTTAAAGTTCCGTGTGACGTCACAGTGTACTACACTTTTTCGCAATATGTGACGTCACGAGCCCCAATTCTAAACTTTGATGTTCTTTATAATTTATCGTTCAATTGACAAAAGAAAAAATACGTCACTAAAAATGACGGACTTATTTTGATGTTTGTCTTTTGACCCTGGAAATCTACGCCTATTCAAGTTACAGAACGAGACCCATATAAAATTAAAAACTAAATGTATAATTATACATACTTACATACATTGTACATACGGTGTAAGTTGTAACTTAATATTACAAGTTACTTACTACAACTGTCGCGATGTACGGAAAGCCAATATTTTATGCCAATATTTACGTCCTCCTCAAAAGCACTTTACAGTTACTGTCGAAAATTTAAAGTTCAATTCATCTCGTTTACTTCCTCGTCCCCTACCTATTTAAACTAAAATATACCTATTTTAAATAAAAAATTACTACATACTTTTATCAGAAAAGTGACTACTCCAGGGCATGCTAAGTCCGCCATGATAACTATATGATGCAGAAAATATTCCGTTTTATTGAACTGTAGAGAAAGTGCGACGTTCGTTCCGGACGCGTGCAAACGCCTCGCCAATGACGTCAGGACGTCTGAAAAATATCAAAACGCTAGTAAAAGGATTTTATGAACACATAAAAATTTATATTGCATTGATGAAGAAGAATATTGAAGAAATTGCATTTGCGATAAGTCCGTGTCTGCTACAGAGTCGAAAGTTTCTTCCTCTATGTTGTAGGCTTCTTCCTTTGTTTTTTTTCTGTCATTTTTAATGTGCAATGAAGTATTCAGGACTTTTGGCAGGAAGCTGTGAAGAGCAGTATCGGCGCTGCATATTATTTTCCAAAATTTGAGTTTTTTTGAGTGTTTGTGCATAATAATGGTGGATTATAATTTGCAAAGTTTTCGATAATAAGCGTGAGTGTTGGGAAGTGATACAGTGTTAGTAATCGCTAAGTGCAGTTTTTTTACCACTTCACTTGGCCTGATTCTTTTGACTAAACTTGACTACCGACTAGACTTTTAGACTTGGCTAGGACTTGATGAAACCACACTGTAGGACTGAAGAAGATAGAAAAATTAAGAAGGGCTATCCATGGCCGTATAACCCATTACTAAATAAAAAGCAATCATTATTTGATTAGGTAATCATAATATGTGGATATTTCATACCCTTCCTTTCACGAAAGGATAAGTTCTCTGAGACTATGTAGTCAGATTTTTCGGATTTTTCCCTGTGAAAGAATAAACTAAAGCTGGGAACATGCTCGGAATAAGTATTATATCTGCTGCAATTTTATTTTGGCTGATTTTTCTATTGTGTTGATAATATATTAGGATAACATGAAAGTAATAGAAAAACCTCAGGATAGACAGGATAATATTTTAGCCTAATATTTTAAATGTAAAATTAAGTACTTAAAAATCGTATCTAGATATTTGTTTGTCGGATTCATCATCTGTTCGTTTCGTCTACTGAACTAATCTTCCTGAAATTTTACATACACATAATATTACTTAGATTATGTTGAAAATAGATCTTAAATGTGACGTTATTGTATAAAAACTAATTATAAGCCGTAAAATGTGTGTTATTACGCGTCGGTAAAAATAATTATAAAGATTCATTAAAACTCAATATTGTGATTCTAGGAAATCAGCAATTTATGAAGGTCATAAAACTAGCTATGTCCGCGATCTCGTGCGCATAGAGTTTATAACAAAAATTATTAAATTTGATCAAAATTAAGTACATTTAGAACTAGTAGATCTATATTACAATACTTATAGATAAAGAAAATCAAGTTTATTTATTAAAACTTTATTACACAAAATAGAAACAGTAATCGTGCAAATAGTGAACTTAATTAGTTAATTTAAATTTGAACATAATAATGGTGATAACTTTCGATTTATTTTATCGAATTATAAAACCTAGAATAGTGTTTTATTGAGATGCGCTGTATGTGTTGCGTTAAAGCCTGAATTGCGTTGTATTGTAATATTAACTAACATTTATCTCAGCATGGATTCGGAATGAGTAAGGAGTGAATAAGTGTTTTAATGAGATGCATTGCGTTATGTGTTGTGTCACGATGCGTATGTTGCGTTGCAATATTAATGCGTGGATTGCGTTGTATAATTGTAATTATAACTTACATTTATCCCAACATGGATCCGGAATAAGCAGAGAAGTGGGCTTGTCATCAAGCTTCACGAAAGATACTACCATATTTAGGACGTCATTGTTCAAACTGGTTGTTAAACCAAAACACAAAGAAGATATAATTAATTTTATTAAATACATTGCTGTAAGAGACAATAATTTTATTTATTTATATATTTCTCTGATATATTATGCTTCAAAATTTTTGTATTAAATTAATTTTAACAAGTATTTTTTTTTTAAATATCACCATCGATCCGACAAAAAATATTAACACTACGGTGTTACTTTGGTAATTTTTTTAAACAAAAGCATGCTATTATTTTTCATACATTTAGTTTTTACTTTTAATAATAGAAAACACTTTATTCGCAAATGGAAATTCAATAAGACAAGTACCTAACTTATTTAGTAAGTATTTCTTTTTTCAGTTCCGATAGTAAAATATAAGATATAAATTGGTGAACATTATAATAACATTACAGAGTTATAGCGTGCATGGTCGTCGAATTTCTTTCAAATCCCTCTTATATTATTTCGGGTACAGTCGCGGACAATTTTTCAAAACATCTTTTTTTTTTTAGCGAGTCGGTGCGAATGATATTAGCAACAACCTTTTTCACCAGTAATAGTACTTTTACGATAAAGATTTTTCAAGATTGATTGTTTTTTTTTTGATCTTATCAAGAATTGTTACTTGAAGGGTGTTTGTAAGTAATATCATTAACACAATTTAATTGAATTGTATAAAATTTGGTAAACAGATAAAGTTAGATAAAAATTAAATACTTGTACGAATTGTTGTAATATTCTTTCATTAAAAAATTGTTCGAATGTTACCAGAAACTTATGCCAATAAATTGAAAATTGATAAAATTGAAATTGTACTTCAAGATATTAATTTTTTTCCCAGTGAGTAACATTAGTTTGCGATTGTACCAAAAAAAAGCTCTAATAAATAATGTACCTAACTGCGTAGAGTTAACCCTCCCACTATAATGACACGTTATACCACAAGCACTATAATTTTCTGCAGTTTATCGAGTTTAGATAAAATTTATCGAATATTATTTAATCTAGCTGTATGTGAACCATTATCTTCTCAGCGCGTTCCTGGTTACATCGTAAGTAAACAGAATATCTTAGTTTTCTCTCCTTATCGTTGAGATTGCCTGGGAAAGGCTTAGACGATATAGAGCGGCCGCCGATAGAGATGAGCAACGGAAAGAAATTCAAGAGGGGAAAAAATGAAATGCAAGGGGAAGAAAAGGGAATTCTAAAATAGTTCCGGTAATTCCCGGAATTTTTAAAAATTCCCAGAAATACCTGGGTAAATTCCGGGAATGCGCCCATCTCTAGCCGCCGATTTTACCTGTTTTAACAAATCTCAAAGTTTTCTATTGTGTTGCTTAAACTTCGTAATTACGATATACAAGTTTTAAAAGGGGCAGTGAAATTACTATAGGTTTGGATACTAATGAATAAAAAAAAATTTGTTTCTCCAAAAGATATTTTTTGATTAAAATTCGAAGAATAAGTACTTATGTCATGGCTACAAGTTGTTGCCAATTCCAAATTGTACCCTTAGTCACATAATAAATCCCTAAAGAGAAGTATTCAGTCCAACGTCCATACTAATATTATAAATGCGAAAGTCTGTTTGTCTGTCTGTTTGTTACGCTTTCACGGTTAAACCGCTAAACGGAAATTCATGAAACTTGGTATGAATATAGTTGAAGACCCGGGGTCTAACATAGGCTACTTTTTGACGCAGGCGGAGCTGCGGGAAACAGCTAGTTACTACATAAAACTGCATGAAACAAAACATTCAATATAGTTTCAACACATTCTTCCTTATTATCGTGGTAATTTCGCGGTCGATATCCCACATTGACTAAACACACCCAAAAAAAAAAAACTGATGAGACTGTAATTCCATCCTTGTAGTTCTGAGAAGCTCTAACACCGATTAAAATGGCGACCTAAATCAGACATGTGCTGCATGTGAGTTGTGACGTTCAATGGTAAAATAATTATGATGAGCTCTGTTTGACAATTTCTGAGAACTGCTTTTCCTGTTTTATTATTTCACAGGCTGTTGCATGTGGGCTTGGCCGCGTATTTCATTCTCCGGTCTTCTCTGTTTCGACTTGAACTTTAGCATGGCAAGTTTGAAAGAGATTTTATAAATTTTTACTCATTAGTAAAGATTTACTTATGCAATTTCTTTAGTACAATACATAAATATCTATCTCTAATTTCAGTAACTTTTATTTGATCACAAACTTTAAGCAAGTTCAACATCAAGTAAAAGTAAATAAATTAGACATTAAAATAGTCAAAAGAATATTTTTTTATTTATTCATTAACAATGGTCATTGTGTATGAAATACAAAAAATGAAAAAAAAATACAAAGTAAACTACATCATTAAATCATAGATTTAAACATTTACATTTCATTAAATTCATCTATACATCTATCTATACAACTATACATATAAATTAAGTTGGAGTGTCTGTTTTTAATATTGAAATAACTTATAATAATATTTTTTTACTACATGCATATGAATATTTATACGGTACATGCACCAAAATAACATTTTTTTTTACAATTTTTGTCTGTCTGTCTGTTTGTTCCGGCTAATCTCTGAAATGGCTGGACCGATTTTGACGGCACTTTTATTGGCAGGTAGCTGATGTAATAAGGAGTAACTTAGCCTACCTTTATTTTAGAAAAAATCTTATATTTTAGAAAAATAAAGTAATTTTGCAATGTCTAAGTACTGCCCAGTACCGCGCGGAGCCACGCGCATGCATCGAGATATATGTATGTACGCGCATGCCTCCACATAAAAAAAAAACTAAAAAATTAAAGAATCGACTGATAAGCGGAACGAAGTTCGCCGGGTCAGCTAGTAGCATATAAAATTAAAATACGTCTAAACAAATCCACGGCAAATAAGATAGAAATAAGTCTAATTCATTTATTAAAGAATTCGTCAAGAGAGATTAGTGGAGAGAAATAAAAATAATTAATTCTATAAAAGAGAGTAGTGGTTCTTGTCTAAGAGGTACAACTTTTTTTTAAACAGCTTTAGATTATATATATTCTATAAATTTGGTAACTTATTATTATGCTCTATAAGCTTGATACTTTGCACTATGTTCCATCAAGTTCGGTATTTTATTATGTAGAATTAGTAGTACTCTTAGTGCGGCGGTAAAATTAGGAACCATTTTTGATGTTGTTAACATGCGCGATATTAAACACAAAACGCAACGCTTTTCAACCTTAGTTTCTTTCTAGTCCTTTTTTAAATTATGTTGACAAACCACACAGGCTTTGTCAAAGTTGGTAAGTATATTAATAGGGTCATTATTAAAATAAAATGATGAGTTTCTCCAAGGTTACATAATACGCAAGTATGATTCATAAGGGTTGGCCGCAAGAAAGATCAGAAGGGCCGTGACACTATTACGATGCCGTCGAAATTTACTGACTCAATATGGTTAGGTTGAAACGTTTATTAATATGGTGCGGTGTTTTCCTCTCTTTAGAGTTCACTCTTCTAGAGTTCCATAGACAAAGTGGAGTATTTATTCGGCTGTTTGACCGCCCAATGACGATCAAACCTTTCATATCATTATGGCCAGACTATTAGTAGATTAATAAGTAGGTAGATTACTCATTTATGACCTATCTATGGCACCTTCGGATCCGGATTAGGTCCATTATTGCTTTTGGCTATACCTTTTGTGTGTGTATTAATTTTTAGATCATAGTAACCATTCATTTCAAATTATTTTTTGCAATAAAGATTTTTGTATTGTATTGAATCATTCGGATATCAAAAAAGGCAAATAATACATAACTTGTCCGACGGCTTCTAATAACTGTATTCCCGTGCGTCTACTTTGAGTTGAAATTTCTAAGTTAACTTACTAACCGTCAATTGTGCAGGTAGTTATACGTAATTTTTGAGTTCTTCCGGATTCGCCACTAGGATTTTCTGGAGTATCTTCAGTTCCGCCATCATTTGCTGGCGGGCCATCGCGCAGAATAGAACACTCTGGCTCTCTCTTCTCGTTTCGGAAGCCAAGATCCACTTCGGGTCTCTGAGCCAGCGGAGTAAGTATAACATCTTATGGTAGATGGACAGGAATTCTATATAGACCTGTAGAGGCCAGAGCTGGTCTCAAGAGCATAAATCGATTAATGCAAAACCACTGGTAAGAAAACCATAAGACTCTACATTAGAGCAAAAAAACTTGACATCTGATGTTACGAAGATAAATTTAAGATTGATACAGCCTCAGGTCGGACTTAATTTTTACCTAAGCCATACAGATTACAAACAATCATCATATGTCAGGCTCACACCCATGCACCAATCATACCAGCCTTCATATTCAATTCGTGACATCCCAATATAATAAAGAACAATTGAAACTCCTTGCAAACTGTGTCAAGCTTACAATAATTCTACACTAATATAAGGACAACTACATACATTCATCGAAACAGGTATGAAGAGATCCGTAGAAGAACAAAAGTTACCGATACAGCCCATAGGGGCTCATAGGTTTTTGATGGGGTATTGGGTGTGGCACATAGCGCAGAGAACCGATGACCGATAGGGCAGAGGTTCTCTAATGGCAACCACATACGGACAAGCGCAGTTTTGGGCACCTGCAGACTAGATGGTCAGCAGATGACCTGTGGAACATCGCGGGCAAGAGTTGGATGCAGGCCGCTTCCAACTGGTTATTCTGGAAACCTTTGAAGGAGGCCTACATCCAATAGTGGACTGACTGTGGCTAAAATGATGATGTATTTGCATTCATTAATTTTATTAGGAAAACTTAGTATAAGGGTTCCACAAAATTCTAAAGAAATTTCATCCAGCAGACCCTATGTATGTTTTTTCATTCAAAATTCCGATTCCGAAGTTTACTTCTGAATTTCGAATGCAGCTAATTAATAAAAGCAAGGACCTATCAAACACCTATTGTCGCTCAATATATGTACCAAAGCGATCATCTGGGTGTCAGAGTTTTTCGAAATCACCTTTCCGTCTCTGACGTGGTCCTTTAACGACCACCAAATGGCTGCAGAGACCAATAGCTTAACGTGCCTTCCGTAGCACGGAATCATCATTATTATCAAATAATTCGAATGTCTTTACCAAACTGAATTCAACTGAACAAAATTTGCTTTCCGTGGAAATCGAACTCACAATGTAGAAGGTAAGAATTAAGTTAGTAAAAGTGAAACAGCATATGGTCCTATGCGTGTGTGTAGCCCACTAAACTTGTACCACTAGCGGATTCTAAACGGAATACCGTATGTGGCTGCCCTAATAGGTATCCTTCATGATCACGTGCTGCGTGCATCCAATAATTCATCTGTCTTGTAATAGGCGGTGTAGCGTTTTCTGATTTTCTAAAATGATCCGAGACTTGATAAAGAATATGAACACACTTAGACATAAGTAAACACGTCATGGAATTAGGGTTGCCATCTGTAAAATTTGGCAACCAGGACAAGACGTGTGAAAACCTCAGATTTAATACCCCAAAACCCGGATTTGTCAACAGGTTTTTTAAACAGTGTAGGAAAAAACCTGTCGCGGGCGGCCTAAGACTTAATATTTTTAAAACCAAACAAAATAAAGTCCTGCCTGGACGCACCCCGGATGCCCTCTAAACTCCGGGGAAACCTGGACGGATGGCAACCGAATGGAATAAATATTAATTACTTTAAAAAAAAGCTTTAATATCAGTAACTAGCGACTCGCCCTGACTTTGTCCGGGTCATACAAATTATGTAGTATGCAGGTTGAAGAAAACCTTTGCATTAAGCATCTCTTTCAAAACCGGCTACAGGTCTTCCTGATGCCGAGTAGTTCCTATTAACCTATGGATACCGTACAAATGTATTTCCAAGGAAGATCGAACCATAAAAGAAACGATCTTTACGGCTCTATGGACCTTAGCCACATTGGTAGGCATATCAATATTTAAAAAAGTAAATGTCAGTGTCTGAAACTGTCAAAACTGCTTTATGTCAGTTGTTTTTTTTTTAATTTTTGATACACCTACCGATGTGGCACAGGCATGGGCCCATAGGGCCGTCAAAATTGATTTTTCAGGGAAATTAAATGTGATGATCCTAAAAATTTGGGTATAAAAAGAAACCTTATTCTTACCACCAGAAAAATAATTAAGTATTTTATAATTTAATCTGTTCCCTATTATCTTACTTAAGCTGTTCATGATGTACAGCTGTCTACTTAGCAGACAGTATCAAAACGTCCCGTTTTAAAACATACATTAAAGCATCGAGATATATGTACTAACGCACGTACATATATCTCGATGCATTAAGTCTTGATAATTTATACATTATTTACTACAAAAAATCTTAGCACTTTTACAGTTTCGTCCTTAGCTCCTGCTTCCATTACTCATGCCTTCAGGTTGTTTCAATTTGGCATGTTTTTACGACTGGCCGCCTGCCTAACGTCAATCCCTCTTTGGGAACGCAGAATGTGTCCTCAACTCCGCTTCCATGATGCTTTCCCTTCTTCCATTCTTATTATTATTTGAACATGTTTTGCGACTGGCCACTTGCCTAACGTCTTACACTTGATACCAATTTCCCTATACATATATTCGACGACACCCACCACGCGCCACGGGAAGTCAGCATTATGACTGTAGTACATTATTTTTATCTATCTCATACTCATAGGGTTAAGCTAGCGTTTGCAATGTAAGCGCCAAAAATGTGTTAATTCACGACTTCACATTAGAAACCTTTAAAATTATCAGTGTTTCTCTACTATATTATGCATGTATTATACATATAAACCTTCCTCTCGAAACACTCTATCTTTTAAAGAACACCGCATTAAAATCCGTTGATTAGTTTTAAAGATTTAAACATACAAAAAATAATCTTTTGTACACTTTTTTGTTTTTATTAAAAGTATTCATGTATGTATTCACGTAATAAACACGTAGTGAAAATTTGGATGGTATTTAATAAAGTCACTTGTTAGAAAATACCGAATGAATCAATACATAAAAATTTAGCTCTTCACTTTTTGCTCTTTCTTTTATGTCTATGATTCACGTGGGATAGAACCGATGACCCATACGGATGTCTTAGACACGCACACGCCTGCTGCACTATAATATGTGTGACTAATTAATTTTATTCTGAATTAACTGAATAATAACATTGTAGCGTGCTGAGTGTGCCTTACATATCCATACATAATATATTATAGGTAAACAAACAACAACTGGAAACAGCTAGTAATATTATAAGTGCGAAAGTCTGTCTATCTGTCTGTCTGTTACGCTTTCACGGCAAAATGGCCACGGATTTTGACGAATTTTGGTATGAATATAGTTGAATACCCGGGGTCAATGATAGGCTACTTTTGATGCAGGCGGAGCTGCGGGAAACAGCTAGTACTTAATTTTTGTTTTTTAATGTACATAGTTTTGAAGACAGTGGTAGAATAAATTAAGGATCCAGACAGGCGCTGCAAAAGGAGAGCTGCTTGCTACTTAAAAAAACAACTAAACAAAGTATGCTTCCGGTGCGAATCGAACCCACCATTCCCGGGTCAAAGGCGAACACCTTAACCACTGGACCACGGAGGCAGTTAATTGTTTAATTATAATCAGCCTTCTAGGTTATAAGGTAGGTAGTCAAAATTACGCCATAAAGCAATATGACAGTGAAAATCCCGTCAAAACAAGGATCTTTAAAACTTAGCCCGTATATCTATTTATTTAATTAACTTCATTACTATAATGTAGAGCGGACTTATAGCGAAAGGGTTTAATTTTTGCAGTTTTTTATTTACCTATATGTATGGATGTATGTAATGTATGTATGAATGGTATTACGAGATCATTACCGCCGAGACGAGTTGTCGCAATCTGTCTGACTGTCTGTTTCACTCCATGTACGATGTAATGACACAGTTTTAATGGTATGTATGAATCAATCAGCGAGGAATCATTAACGTAGGTTTCTGTCGGAAGCTCGCATATTTGTTACGTTTAAATTATCTGAGCATTTGCAATTTTATTATCCTAGGTTCCGAAGCGTAAGCTGATGTGCTGACGACGCAACTAGGAATACACGCTAGGATGATAATGAATGTAGTAATTGTGTACAACATAGTCATAGATATGTAAGTAAGAAAGATCAAATTGGCATGAAGACAATGGTTAAAATTTTGAGCTTCAGTAAGTTTTTATTACATGATTGAATGTATTGTTGTCTTGTGTTTTTTTTTAAATTTCTTTTAAATGGTTCATGAATAATAACGAAAATATTGTAGATTTTCATTGATTTATATTTCTATGCTACCATCAATTTAATACTCGTATGGGAGACAGTAGGTAGTTGTAGAGCGGGATAAGTGGGGGAGACCTTTGCCCAGCAGTGGGACAGAATAGGTTTAAGAAAAAAAAGGTACACATGCCCAACCTCAAATTTTAAGTCAGTTGACTTAAAATTTACAGAAAAACAAAAAGCGTCAAAATCTTATATCTTGACATCCCAGGAGACCTTATTGAAAGAATGACTCGCCCAAAATTGGTGAGTCGAATGAAAATAGTGTGACTCACCGATTATATTGAATTAAAATCATACGATATCAATACAATACAATACAATACAAAAACTCTTTATTGCACAACAAGGATACATCGTTAAATACAAGTAATTACAAGAAAAATAACCTTGCGCAAAGGCGGCCTTATCGCAATAGCAATTTCTTCCAGGCAACCTTACGGAAAATTGAGTAAAAATATTAAAGATTATTTTTATTAAGATATCGAACAGAAATCATTTGACTCGCGCATTTTTCGTGAATAACTATATTCAAAAAATAGCAATCCAGGCCTCCTCGTAATACGGTGCCAAGATTGTCTCTCCTGGGCTTGGATCCCTATTGTTAAGTATGAGAGTGACTTACGCAAAGCGATTTTCATTCGATTTAGATGTCATACATTTCAAAAATGGGAAGTCGTAATTATTCATGGGCCAGAGCAAATTGATTTTATTTTGGTTTTATTAGGGACACAAACAGTAACATGGTAAGTACAATAAAATTAAAAACTTCACTATGTTGTATAATAAACACTTTGTTGCACCAGGAAAATACAATTTTGAGACACATACATGTAGACATAATGATGTGCAAAGGCGGCCATATCGCAACAGCAATCTCTAATAATCCATATACAATTTGTATAGGTATGTGCTTGGAATGCTGGAATCAGTAAAGCTGTCAGCAACACGCGCCGGACATTACCCTCGTTATGCTACGTCGGTTAGCGAGGTATTGATACTGGAACTGAGCCAGCCAGCAAATAATGTCTGTAAATTGAAGATAAATGAAATAATATTTAAAAATATGCCAACAATAAAGTAATACTTACTTCAAAGTGGATCTTGGCCTCCGACACGAGAAGGCGCCATTTCTTACGGTTTATAAAAATTAAGTAATAAAATATATAAATAAATGGTAGACAATTTTTCAGTCAGGGGTGTTATTTCCAAGCATCTATCCGATGGCTTTGATAGATAACACACGGGTACGCGAGCCTGACTTACCCGAGCTGCTACTGAATCAACCCATGTCCATCCGAGTCAGTAGCCTCCTAGTACCTCATCCTTTCCTTAAACACAACCACATCCCACCCTTCCCTAGCTTAAATTTTTTTCCAATAGGCAGCTGCGTCGGAAGTACAATAAGCCGTTGTAACTGCGCTCGCCAACCCGCCTGCCAAGCGTGGAAAGTATGGCAATAATCCCTCAATTTTGGGGAGGCCTAAGTCCATCAGTCGATTGACTGAGGCTGAAACGACGAGAACATTTTTCAAAACTTTCAATAGTAACGGACTTTACCCTGAAGTGGAAAATAGGTCACAAATTCACAATAAGTAGTAAGGACGGAAGATGTGGTTAAAACCTTTTTCGTTGTAGACTGCGGACGGGACGCCGAAAGCAAGGTAGATCAGCTAGGTACCCGCTGGACTTACGACATCGCAAAACACAAAGTAAATATTGGTAATCATTTTTATTCTGTGGTTTGAGGCCAATTTGGAGAAGTGTCGCAAAAGACCGAAATGAAAAAATAAGCTGCGAAAGAAAAACCAATTTTTCAAAATGATAGAGATATTTTGTAGTCATAGCACAGAAATATTATATTTAGTAATAACGTAACTAGTATGGAAAAGAAAAAAAAGTTATAGTGTACAGTAATCACGCTGTTAAGGCCGTAGGCCTGCTAGTAGTGAAGAAGTAAGAAGCCAGTAGTGAGTAGGCTTGACTTGTAGCTGTAGGTAGAGTCAACAAAACGTTTATTCGAAAACTAATTTCCTTTTTTGATGAATGCACAATTCTACAAGTTAAATATATACCTAGCTTTTATTGTACTAAACTTTATAAATAACTAGCTTTTTCCCGCAGCTCCGCCTGTTTCAAAAATTAACCTATGTTTGACCCCGGATCTTCAACCATATTCATACCAAATTTCATCAAAATCCGTTCAGCGGTTTGGCCGTGAAAGCGTAACAGACAGACAGACACACAGAAAGACAGACAGACCGACAGACAGACTTTCGCATTTATAATATTAGTATGGATTAGTATGGAAGTATGGATGATAAAAAAAAATTGGTTGGTTAAAAAACTATTTATTATCTTTGGAATATCGATAGTACCCACAGATTTCTTTTGGTAGTACCAAGGGTACCATCAGGAAAATGTCGTATATGTCTAGGAATTTGTCGTCAAGGGCAGAAACATTGCAAATAAAGCAGCCAATTTATATTACTAAGAGGACGACCATAATGTAGATAAGTAAGAATATGTATGCCCGCCCATATAGTTCTAAGTATAGAGGTGCATTACTTACGTGATTTCCGAGTACCTAGTCGATCTTAAAAACCAATAAAAAGCTAGATTCAATAAAAACTAACTAAAATTAAAGAATAGTAAACTAGGCTCGAATATTGAATTAAAATAATCCTTAAATCTAGCAAAAATAAGCCTACATTCTAAGCAGAAAAAAGTACCCATTAAAATTCATGGGGTTATAGCTTATGGATTGTTAGATTTTTCATATCGGGGGTTTTGCTTTTATTAGTAAGGTTTTTAACCGAAGTATACCCAGAAATAAGATAAGATAAAATCATATTCTCAAACATAATTTATCTACATGCATGTGACATTTGACTCCAAACGATTATTTTGTGCTTATTTTTAACAACTATATAAAATAAGGTAGTCGATATTCTTTACTTTTTAAAACTATTATTTACAGGCTTCCTATATTATATTTTTAACTGAATTTTCTAAACAAAATTTCATGAAGTAAGCATTAGATATGAGACATTTAAAAATGCGAAAGGTGACCTTTACACACTCATGAACATTTTTACCTTTACATCTCAAAAATACTGAACCTGAAATTTGACAAAGATTTAATCCATCCATACTATCTATACTTACTTCTTATTATAAGTCCAAAATTATATTATAAGTACTGTCTGTCTGTTACGCTTTCACAGCCAAACCGCTGAACGGATTTGATGAAATTTGGTATGAATATACTTGACGGGTCAAACATAGGCTACTTTTTGGCGCAGACGGAGCTGCGGGACTGCTAGTGGTCTATAAATGAATCCAATTAGTGTAAGGTGTTAATTATCCGTTTATATTGAACATTAAAAATATCCACTTACAAAACTTCTGTAACTGATAATATCCGGGTTTTCTTAGCATTTCGACCTGTGCTATTATAATTTTTGGATAAAAGCCAACATGTAGACATTTTCTGAAAACAAATTAATTAAAGTTGTTTGATGTTGCACGGAAAATATTGTTATTAATTAGATTTGTCTTCTTGGTTTAGAAAAGACTAAAAAAAATAATCTTACTATAAGGTTATCTATTATTTATCTATTATCATCATCATCATTTCAGCGGGAGTAAGTTCACTGCTGGATGTAGGCCTCTTCTAATGATTTCCAAGACGACCGGTTAAAAGCTGAAAGGTTCTCATTACAGGTAATAAATTCAGGTCCTATTGTCTTTTCTTACGATAATTCGTCCGTCTGTCAGAGTGCTGCAAATATCTGGACCAGAGACTTAACATTTTTTTTTTACAAATCAAAGCATATGGTAACAAGTTCTTAAAAATTTACTAACAAAAATTGTGAAAACACGTAATTACAATAATTTTGCAGAAGCAGGCGTCTTCTTACATGAAATAAACTTTAACATTGTAGAGACTACAAAACCCGAGGAAAGAATCATAATTATAGGTAATAAAAATATTTTAACAACCAACTTTATATATATATATAATATTTTGAAGACTTGTTTCCTTGTCAACAGATAAAAGGTCAATGATCTTTAACTTGTAGCAAATTAAACTTACATCTTTAACTGGTTTAAAACGGTATTTTAAAACCTACCTAACTTTTCAAATGCTAGACTGGCTTGGTGACATTAATTTGAATTTGTGTCCAGTTAGATTAAAAAATTCGAATTAACCGTATCTAGTCTAGATACATCCATACTAATATTATAAATGCGAAAGTCTGTCTGCTTGTTACCCTTGCACGGCCAAACCGCTTAACGGATTTTGATGAAATTTGGTATGAATATAGTTGAAGGCCCGGGGTCAAGCATAGGCTACTTTTTGACGTAGGCGGAGCTGCGGGAAACAGCTAGTATTCAATAGACTATACTCTCTCTCTCTCTTATCCATGGAGTAATTACAAAGAGGAGATGCCGTAATAAGCGTTTAGTAAGAAAGCGTTTGTGAGGCTACACGGGGCGGAAGGCAGACGTGCGGGGTGCTTGGTTTCGGCCGTGGCTCCAATCATAGAGCACAAGCAATGGCAAGCTCCGCCCACTGCAGTGTCGGCGAGGCGCCAATGATCACGTCACTGCGCCAATTCAAACGGCATCTCCTCTTTGTAATTACTCCATGCTCTTATCTATAGAGTGTTTAATGAAAACACATACTTATACGATAGTTACAAAAATGTATAAGTGGAGTGGGTTATATTGTCAATCAACCCTGCAAACCCTGGTGTCAGAATTTCTCAAGACTACCTTTCAGCCTCTGACGTGGTTTTGACCATTTAATGGCAGCCGGGATAAACGGCTTAACGTGCCTTCCGAAACACGGAATTATCATTATTATCAGACAATCAGGTGATTCAAGCCTGCAATGTCCTAACCAAGCTGGAAACAACTAAATAAAGTGTGTAGGGATGTGAAATATTCTCGACTGTACTTACGAGAGAGAGTTCATATTTGTATGGATATGAATGACCGGTAAAACTTGGATTTTTAAATATAAGGATATTTTCCTAATAAAGTAATTACCATGTCATCAAGTTACGTCAAAGGCCGTTAAGAGGCGATTCGGAAAACTTCTGACACCAGGATGTACGGGATCGATAGATCATGTACTCGAGATGAACAAATGTGATTTCCCAATGTGTGCGTATGTTTGTACAACCATCACGACTAAACAATTATTGGAAGTGTCATATTTAGTGACGCTTGCTACGCGATGATCGTGACATCACTAAATCATGAATCAACTTACTATGAAGTTTGGGAAATATTACATTAAAGAATTATTTTGTAATACAAAGTACTACTTTATTTATAAGTTTGCGGTTTTAGGGTGAGTATCAGTTGGAGTAATTCGGGATAAAGATTTGAAAAACAATTAAAGAATGACCACAGATGACCCAGTGTCCCTCAGGTTGTCATTTTCTGAAATAAATACTTTATTAGATATGAAAATTTTAGTACACAATGTAAATTAGAAAAAAAAACTTGTTGTAACTATTTAAAGTTAAAAGAAGTCTGCTTAAATTTTACATCCTTTTTTATCCCTCTTTTCCAAAACTCATTAATTTCGTTCACTATTAATTAAAAGCCTAACTAGAAAAATACAAACATCCTGCAGCGGGCGCTAAACTGGCAGTAATATAAAAAAACTTTCAAATGAATAGTTTTGTTAAAATTTAGAGTCACTATCTGATTCTCCTTTTTTTTCAACTACTAGTCTACTATTTTGCTAAGTCCATCCTAAAAGTCTTCAGATTCTTAGATCTGTCTACCCCATAAGGGTTGACGCAATCCTGATAATGAAATGAAGAAATTTATTCCTTAAAATAAGATAATTTAGTAGATAGGTGAGTATTTTCGAGTATTAACTTATTAATTTAAAGACCTTAACTCATTTCTGACGGCGGATTTCTCCGGGCTTTCCCAACTTTGTGGTTGCCCTTGCAGGCGCCTGCGTCTCCAAACATATACCCGAGTAATACCGGCCGCTGATCAGTCGAGTCGCGTGCGCATCTCAGCGTGCGTTCTAAATTTAAATTGGTCAATCGCGAATGTTATTGTGTGGAAGTGTTGATTAAATTATTGTGTGTGTGGAAATAGGTAATAAAATACGAAATTTTTCGTGCCGTTATTTTTAAAGATACATATTTTAGCCGTATATATGTTCGGTATCAATTTATAACCAAGTTTAGTATGTATCTAAGTAGTTTATAATTCAGGAAAAAACTAATTATGTATATTTAAATTTGGATACCATGATAATTTATCATATATAATTTATCTAACAAAAAGTCAATTATTCTAAATACATACACAAACTTAGGTAAACTAAGTTTTTATTTTAAATTATTTTTTTGTATTAAAAATCTTTTTTTGTTATTTTTAAAATTTTGAACCTTGCCACCGATCTTAAGACTCATTCTACCCTCTTATATGAACCCTATGAAGGCTAGTGGTGTATATCTTATCTCATTTATTCATTGCTCTGATGTGTTGATATTTTGATATTGATTAGCAGAAATTCAATTATAGAACACTGCACGAGGCATACCATACCTATTACAATCGAATTAAAGAGCACCAAAATAGATTTAAAAGTTTCTTTCTCAATTAATCGAATACATGAACTCAATATTTTATTAGCTGTTGCCCGCAACTCCGCCTGCGTCAAAAGTAGCCTATGTTTGACCCCGGGCCTTCAAGTATCTTCATACCAAATTTCATTAAAATCCGTTCAGCGGTTTGGCCGTGAAAGCGTAACAGACAGACTTTAGCATTTATAATATTAGTATGGATATAGAACAAATATTAGAACAGTATTATGCAGTGTCTAACTGATAAAGAATTAGGAAAGCCTGCAAAGTGTTCAAAACGATCGTACATGTCAAGCGACGGCGCATGAGCCAGACTTGGATTGTTAGCTGTGTGTGAGAACGCCCCCTCAAAGGTTTGTCGTCAGGCAAGCTAAAAAATAATGCTGAATGTTATAAATGTTTTCAGTAGTATAAAGAATTAAACACAGACACAGCGTTTCAAAAGACAACAGAGTCAAATTTTACAGAAATTATGATTTTAGAGATATTGAGTTATCTTCATGTGAGCCCCGTTATCGGGGCTCAGTTTCTCAGGGGCATTTTGATTCAATATAATCGACGAGTCGAAATATTTTCATCCGATTTACTAAATTCGGGTGAGTCATATTTTTTAAAAAACTGGTTTCAAGTCACCTGTAAAATTGTGATAACTTTTTACTAGATGTATTTATATCCCAGTCCAAAAGATTGGAGTTGACAACCCCAGTCTTCCCAGTTGACAACTCCACTATCTGTCGCCAAGCCGTAGGTCATTTCTTACATTGTTGTATTTCGGTTTAAAGTGTGAGGATGACCTCTACCATGAGATTTTATACGACGCAGACGCTAGCGACCGCGTTAAGATTTAATATGGATTTTCTTAGTTACCTTACTATCCGCCAGAAGAGCTGTACTTGTTAGCCATACTAAATTGATACAGCAGGCGCTAGTGTCTGCGTCAATAAAATCTCATTGTTGATGTGGCATAAACATCCCAGGTTACGAGTTGGTAGTGCGCTAGTGACACCCTAAAGGTATTACGAGCGTAAAATGTTTACGGTGACCAAAAAAAATTACGATATATCACAATGTATGTGTATCGCATAGGCGATAAATTAATTTTCTATTTCTAAAGCAAGTAACTCAAACGATAAAATGTTGCTCTGGCTGGCTTCCAGTCAATTCCGTGACTAAATATTTTGAAATATAGTGCTTCATACAGAAATGACTTCATTCTAAAACTCGTGTGTAAAATGCTATTAGTTACTGGTAGAAACTATTACACGTTATTACTTTGACTAAATGGTGCAAGAAATTACTGATTAATTTTTTTTAAATATAAATCTTAATATTCTATTAAAATGGCAACCAGTAAAATCACATCTGAGGATTTAATTAGGAAAACGTTGAGGACTGAATATTTTTGAACTAATAAGTACATTTACTACGAAAAATTATACGTTTTAATCTTAGATTAATAATTTAGAAGGTATAACAATAATATACCTCAGTATAACAGGATCTTGGCTTCTGTAAACAATTTCATTGCTGTTAAAAAAATAGTAGACTCCATGGTCGCATTTATCACATGGAATGCAATGAATTTCATTTGGCTTCTGTTTGTTCTGTATTTGTTATTTTATGACAGACATGTAACATTAAAAGACATACAACTCTTAAACACCGTGAAATTTTAGTCGTTTTAGACCCATCGTCCAGTGACTCCGTTCATGCAACTGAACAACTTTCCTACGGTGTAGACATCCCCCAAATTAAAGAAATGTAGAGTTTTTGTTAATACAAAACCTTTATAATTTTTAAACGGTATTTATTCACATTATAAAAATAATTAAATTTTCAATCAAAATCAACAAACTTTTGTAATCGAATACCGATTGATCACACAAAACAAGGAAACACAAGTTCAAACAAAAAGCTAAATCTTTGTTTTTTGTTAATGTAGGCGTATTTATAGAAATACGCTTGAATACGCTTAGAGCAGTAGTTCCCAAACTTATTTTTCTCGTGGACCACTTTCAAAATTTTACTGGTTTCGGTGGACCCCCTGCTGCTACATTTCTACCACATTCTTAAAGTCGCCAAAAAATAAAAATTGTGTCACTTCTGAGTTCTGTCCCTATATTTCGATATGTAAAATAAAAACGAAAAATGGTACATTTTATATCACTTTATTTATTAAAAGAATAGAATTACAAGAAAAAAATATTAAGGTAATATAGGTTCAGGTCATAATTTTAATTAATGGGAAGGATGTATCTGATGGAGTGTCAGCAAACGATCAATGTTTGGCTTTATTTTTGTGAGCAATAACCGCAAATCCCCCCGCTCTGTGATGTTTAATTTGCTCCTTTTTTTTGTTAAGAGGTTTGTAACGGCACTAAAACTCCTTTCGACAAGATATGACGAGGGAAAAGCTATTAAAAATTTCCTTGCGATTTCCCACAGTCCAGGATATTTTTCGGGTATTTCTGCTTGCAGCCAAAATGTTGGGTAGCCTTTTCTAAATTTCACCTTCAGCTCCTCATTAGTGCTTAGCTCGAGCAGCTCCTCTTGTAATACAACATTGGCCACTTCCGTTTCATCAAATGGATTTATTATCCATGGTGGTATATCCATCGTCAGTATATCTTCAAACCTGGTTTTGAAGTCATCATGCAGGGCACTTAAATGTTGACTGTAGGTATGGATATCCTCATCAATACATTCTACCTGCGACAAGTTTGGAAATTGAGAGAATTCGCGCCGACTAATGTTTTGCTTCATAAATTTCAATTTCCCAAGAAAAGCCGAAATTATCCCCTTTGTTTTTATTAAATTCAGGCTGTCCCCTTGTAACTGCAAGTTAATATCATTAAATTTTTTAAACAAATCTGTCAAATACGCAATGTCTGCTTTGAATTTGATCAAGTTTTCTTTTAAATCTGGATCTCTACTTTCTAAGAACTCTAATATGGAATCGAAAACAGAGTAAAATCTCGTTAAGCATGCACCTTTCGACAACCAGCGTACTTCAGTATGTAAGAGCAGTCGTTGGAAGTCTTCATCATTTTCGTCGCACAATTGAGCAAATAAACGTGTATTCAATGCATTGCTTCTGATTTTGTTGACAGCTTTTATTACAAAATGAAGAGATTGGTTCAACCTGTCACTTAAATGTTTTGCCACAAGATGTTGTCGGTGGATTACGCAATGAATAGCTGTAAGTCCTGGTATAATTCTTTTGAGATGACTTATAAACCCACGATATCGCCCGACCATTGCAGGAGCTCCGTCTGTTGCCACTGAAATAATGTTTGTAAATGGGATCGATTTTTCCGTAAAAAAATTACTCAGGACATTAAATATTGATTCGCCTTTAGTGTCAGTCTCCAAAGTTCTGGCAAATAGCAATTCTTCGTGAATTTCTTCCTCAACAATAAATCGGACATATGCCAATAGTAATGCTTCATTACTGGGTAACGTTGACTCGTCCAGTTGTATAGAAAAATGAGTTTTTTGCAGATGATTGCACAAAAAGCTTTCGATATCAGAGCTCATTTCATCAATGCGTCTTTGTACAGTATTGTTACTTAATGGAATTCTTTTTAGTACGTCAAATGGAGATTTGTGCAAAACAGTTTTTAAAACCTCTTCAACAGCGGGTAAAATTAATTGTTCTCCGATAGTGTGCGGTTTTCCAGATTTTGCTATAAGTAATGAGATATTGTAAGATGCCCGCAAGGCATCATCGTTACTTTGAGATGTTGAAGCGAACATACTGTGCATGGTGGGTCTCTTTCCATATTTTTCTTTCAATGTTTGAAAATATTTTAAATCTTTACCTATTTCATCAGTATGACACCTTTTTAGATGATCTTCGAGCTTTGATGGTTTCATAGAGTCATTGCTCAAAACTTTGTTGCATAATTATAGGCACATGGGCAATTGTTTGTCTGCCTCTGATGGAACAAAACCATATTTCAAATAATCGACACTATATTGTCGACATTTTTTCTTTGCTGTAGCCATGTTTCGTGTCAGTTACCTTACCTGTAAAAAAAATGTTTTAGTAACCAAGTTTTTTTCTGAATATAGGTATCACACCGCAGCCTTTGTCAGCACGCGGAAATAGAATTACGGCTTGTAAAGGGACCAACTAATAAACCGCTGAGACAAATACAAACGTTTTCACAAAACGGTATCAATTTTAAAGTACATAATTTACCACTAATTTTTAATAGTATAAATAAAAATTAGTGTACTCAGTATCGAATACTGATCATATTTGTGTAGGAAAAAATAAACGTCGAAATCCCAAAATTGTCCATAAAAACGATAACTAACATTTTATTAAATCAATGAGTTCACGCGCTCCGTGTATTTGCGTATTTTTTGTCTGCGGCTTCATTGTTAAAACGTGACAAACAGGCATCGAAGTTCAAGCCCCGCCCTTTTCCCGTCGCCCGCGCACCGCTCGCTCTTTCCGAAAAGGAATAGTTTTGATAAAATAGTTACTTCAAAATCAATTTAACATGATTATGAAATTACTGTTTTATAAAATTAGTAGTTATTTGCAAGAAAAATTACAAAATTAATTGCTCTGCAATATTGCTTATTCGGCCTTTTTAGAGAGGCAGTGCTTCTCTCGTGAAAAAACAATTGAATAAAACGTGCTGTGTTTGTCTTCAAATCGAAAGAGGACAATTAAAATATCTGTAAGTTACTAAGTTACCTATCTATACAGGCCGTTGTGATCAACCGACTAGTACACGTAAACAAAATACTTAAGTACTATAACAAAAAAAGGTAGGTTACTTACTTTTCTCCGGCACTAGCAAACACAGATATAAATTTTCTCACAACTTTTTTCCAAATTCCGCCTTGTTTTCGAAATTCCGGAAACAAATGAATGCGTTTGGTTGCCTTTGGCATCAAGTATTTATAGTGTTGATCAAGTTCATGTCTGAACAAGCATTAAGCATTGTCGGGCGGATAGCGCTTTGCAAGTCTGTACACGAAATTGTACGTAATATCGAATACACAAGTTTGGACAAGTAACAGTCGCTTGCCTTATTAAAATATTATCTGCTTAGATAGGTACTTAAAACAATGTAGGTAGGCCCTTATAAAAACTATGCTTACATTTTTGCTCTTTACTATCAAAAGCAGATAAATTTTCGTGGACCCCCATTAACATCTTATGGACCCCCATTTTTTGTTCACGCCTACGTAGACCCCCAGCAAGTCTCCCGTGGACCCCTGGGGGTCCACCTGGACCACTTTGGGAATCACTGGCTTAGAGTATATTTACTTTGCATTTTACATATTCAAAATATGTCTGTTTAAGTATTTTCCTTATGGTAATTATTTTTGTTGAAATTGTACTGATCTGCGAATTATATACGTCACATTATGAATTATTTAGCAACCATTAGCCAAATTTTTACAGTGTGTTAAGTACATGAAACAAGATCAATCCATACTAATATTATACGTGGGCGCACTATAAGTTTCCGGAATGAATATGAAAAAATACTATTAAAGGTACAAAATTAATTTATTGTTTTTCAAAATAATCTCCCTTGGCGTCTATGCACTTTTTCATTCGATGAAACCAGTTTTGAAAACTTTTGTGCCACTCCTCTGTGGTGACCTCTGAAACGTGTTTTTCATACTCCTCGACAGCCTCTTCTGGTGATGAAAATCGTTGACCGCGTAATTGGTTCTTAATTTTTGGGAACAGAAAAAAGTCACAAGGTGCCAGGTCGGGACTGTATGCAGGATGACTCATGAGTTCTACATTTTTCGCCTTCAAAAAGTCGTTTGTCTGTCTGGCCGTGTGAGAACTAGCATTGTCGTGGTGCAGGATGATACGGCGTTTACGGTTATTTTTACGGAGTTCGTCAATAACTTCCGGCAAACAAATGGTCGTGTACCAGTCACTATTCACTGTACGACGATTCTCTAAAGCAACAGTAGCCACGTGTCCAGTTTTATTAAAAAAAGAAGCAATCATCAGCTTAGATGCACTTTTCACGCGCGCCACTTTGGTTGGTTTCGGCTCATCTTGAAAGACCCATACGCTCGATTGCTGCTTTGTTTTGGGATCGTAGCAATAAATCCATGTTTCGTCACCTGTTACTATGTCCCACACCAAATTTGACGCACCTTCGTTGAATCTGGTAAGCATGGCACTGCACCAATTGACGCGGTCCGTTTTTTGAGCCTCGGTCAAGTTGTGTGGGATCCACCGCGAGCACAGCTTTCTCACACCCAAATGTTTGTGTAGGATTAATTGTATTTGACTCATGCCTATTTCTAAGGATGCGCGAATTTCATGGTAGGTCACATGCCTGTCTGTTTCAATCATACGGCGCACAGCATTGATGTTTTTGTTGGTCACAGCGGTGGACGGCCGACCATCGCGAGATTCGTCACTGAGATTGATACGACCACGCTTGAATTCTGCAAACCAGCTATAAACAGTTGTCTTGTATGGTGCTTCATTGCCAAAAGCTGTTTCAAGCCGAGCGATGCTCTGTTGAGCTGTCAAATTACACTTAAAATCGTAGAAAATCATACTACGAAAATTTTCCCGAGTTAAATCCATGTTGATGCAGACACACAATTTTTTAAATGGCGCCACAAGGTAAAAACAAAAGACAGTCAGATGAAACAAACTGCATTCTACAGCCAAAGAGTTCTATTTTCAAATGTTGCAATAAATTTTTAAATATTGTTTATGTAAGTGGCCAGTTCCGGAAACTTACAGTGCGCCCTATGTAAATGCGAAAGTCTGTCTGTCTTTCTGTATGTCTGTCTGTCTGTTACGCTTTCACGGCCAAACCGCTGAAAGGATTTTGATGAAATTTGGTATGAATATAGTTGAAGACCCGGAGTCAAACATAGGCTACTTTTTGACGCAGGCGGAGCTGGGGGAAAAAGCTAGTTTCAATATAAATAAGACTAAAAACCAATTTTTTTTGTTTGTCCTCCCTAATAAATCAAGTTATCAAACAAAATCCATACTGATATTAAAAATGCGAAAATCTGCCAAACCGCTGAACGGATTTTGATGAAATTTTGTATGAATATAGTTGAAGACCCGGGTTCAAGTATAGGCTACTTTATGACGCAGGCGGAGCTGCGGGAAAAAGCTAGTATTGTACAAAAGAGCTCGATATTATGACGAGGTATGTGACGTATAAAATTCGTTAGCTTTGTTGAATAATGATCAACATCGTTTTTTTACTCGGTTGTATCCTAAATAAAAATCTGTAGATATTTCTACCTACTAACAAAATAAAATGACTTAAATTAAATATGTATGTACTAGGTTAAATTAAATATGTATGTATTTAATATGTATGTCTATGTAGAGCTAAATTCTTGCCTGGTTTCAGTCTGTCTATAATCCAATTTTTTCCCTAGGAACGTGGAAAATACCAGAAAATGGAGCCGCTGACTGTAGACGTGGTTCACTTTTACCCGAAAGAAAATGCACAGACACACAATACTGTGAAGTAAGTACACTGATATTTAAGTGATTCAGGCGTTACATTGCGGAAGTTAAAATTACAAGCACTTATTAAATTATTTGGTGTGATGGTTTCGTGCCATCGGTCGTTTGTAAAATATTAAAAGCTTCGTCAAATGCCCGAAAATGCCTCGTGTAGAAGCGAAACACGTGTCGCATATGCAAACTAATGGTGGCGGGCATGTTGGGTTGGGACTGACAGTAGTGGGTGGTGTGGTCAATAGTTTGCATGAACTAACATGTGGCGGAGGCACGCAAAATGATTTGATAAGTGCTTGTAAGTATTTTACTCTTTTTGAACCACCGTACCTCTGACAATTACCTCGTTGGTCTTCTTCATCCTAGCGTATATGCCTAGTTGCGTCGTTAGCTTACGCTTCGGAGCCTAGGGTACGCTGTAAGTCATGGTCCTAGATTTGGCGGCACTGGTAATTACCTCGTCGGTTCGGTGGGTAATAATTTAAAAAACGGTATCACCTAGATATACAATAGAAAAATTAATGATAGAATGTATTAAAAATCATGCCCTTTGAGAATTAATTGTGAATTAGCCTTCTGGTCTTTTAGAGAGAGGAACTTAATTTTGTAGAGTCTAATAGTAAATATTTATGATGAAAAAATGTGCTATATATTCTTAGGTACATTTTTTTTTTGATAAATGATACGTCGTCAGATATACGGTTCCTCTGTGCTTGGGAGGAGTACCATGGAATAAGCTTCGACTTGTTAGTCCTCGTATAGCATACTGAGTTGTTGACATACTTATCAAAATACTTCTGTTAGGATATTTTTGTCTAAAGGCTGGTTTATAAGGATCCACGCTGACTTTCACGGACACGAAATTTACCTACACAAACAAACAATTTATTCACACATTTAAACAATTGTTTGTGTGTGTGAGTAAATTAAGCGCTGGATCCGTATAAACCAGTCTAATTTATTTATCCCCCCCATTGATTTACCTTATTTTTTCTGATGCAATAAAGGGTATTGTATAGTATTGAATAAAAAATCGCCATATTAGGTGAACGAGACAAATTAATATAATTCTATATTTTCCCCAGATACGAAGTGGTGAACGATGAGACCCCCACATCTACCATTTTGCGACGCGGGCAGCCCTTTAACGGTGTCGTCCGCTTCACGAGGCCTTTCGACGAAGAAAATGATATAGTTCAGCTTGTATTTACATTAGGTACCTAAGGTTTTTAATTAAACTTTATCGTCAGTTACTCACTCGTGGGCATAAACCTTCCCGTGTCCACGACATCATGCTATGTTCTGGAGCCCTAATGATATTCCATTTATATGCCCCATTCTTCATATGTAGAATGAAAATCGTTCTTTATCGAAGAAAAATCATTCGACTTAGAGCGAAAATTATTTGACATCGAACAAAAATAGTTCGACTAGCCGATTTTGCATGAGTTTACTTTTGAAAAATAGCACTTTTGAGCCATCGGTATCCAGTTATTAGTTTCCAATAAAATTAATGGCGGCAGTTCTGTATTCCTATGGCATACACAGACACATGTTATACTTCTACCTGGGACCATGAAAGCTGTAAAGTGTTTGAAACGTTAGATGTAAAATAAGTAAGTAATAAACGCGATAAAAAATCCTATATTAGACATCAAGCTAATCTTGCAACCATCGACATTAATTTAATTTATATGTAACTGGTGAAATAAAGTGTTCATTCATTAATTCATTGTCATTTATATGTACTTTTATTATCAATTTTTTTCATTGATAAAGTTATTTCCGTGAGCGGTGTCGATTCTCTTTGATTTTTTAAAGGCTTTTGTTAATCATGTTAGCCTTATCGTACCCTTGGTTCTAGGTACTAATTACTTTGTTTGCATTCAGGTGACAAGCCCCAGTTCGAGACCATGGGTTCAGTAAACCTCCGCCGGGACGTGGTCTCCGACAAACACTCCTGGAGCGCCAAAATGCTTGACGTTCAAAAAGACACAGTCTCTTTTGAGGTCAGTAAAATACATCTTAGCCTTTTTCGGTCCAACACATTATTATAGTAGTTTCCTGCTTGCTGCCGTATATTTTTAAAGTCTGGGGTTTACATCACACCACAGAAGTAGATTTATTATGTGGTCCACATAAACATTTCAGCTACCGCAAGAAACAACAGTTGATAAAGGAATGTTACTTTTTCTAATCTACACTGATTTTGACCAGTATTTGGTCATCTCTATTACCCTGTCATTGGCCTCGCTCAAGTCATCCATGTTACATATACTATGGGGTGAATCAATGCCTCCTACCAGTAGGTACTCATTAATTCCATGATGCCTGCAGATGCCCGTACCACTCTGCTCGGAAACTCATTTAGTAAGGCTCTATCGTTTATCAAAATCAAGTAATGTTACATCAAAAGTGCATAAATAGACACACCATAATGGATCTGGCAACTGATAGCAATTAGTAAGAAGTTAATATCCAGAGAAGGGGTTCCCACTGGGGACTTTTCAACTTACCGCCAAAAGTCTCATTCCTGCTGGGGAACCCCCTCAACAAGCAAACATTCCATTAACACATAGTCTTGGTACTGTTTGCAAGAAATACAAAAACAACAAAAGTTTATGAATCGGTCATTTTCTTTTGCTCTATTTTTATGTTAGAAACAGTACTGCGTAGGATGCAACTGAGGAAACGCTAAAAATACATAAAGATGTCTACAGATGTGAGGCGGGAGGTGTGTGCAAAAAATATTGACTGCAGTATGAACCATAAATAGCATTTTACTGCCCACGCGTCGTAAAACATATTTTGTTGCAGCTTTGTTTATGGCTAGTCTATGGTTTCGCACTTATTTGCTACCATTTGTTCTATTTCAACAATAATCTAAGTACAGTATGTGTAAGTAGGTAATACCTACATTAGTAAGTACATACTTAGCTTAGCCTTGAATGTTTGAAGAGCTGTAATGTCTGCGTTGAAGGGTATTCTTAATAACTGGTCAAGTGCGAGTCGGATTTGCGCACGACGGGTTTCGTACGTTAGTATTTGTTGTTATAGCGGCACGGCGTTGCTTCCGATTAATGGCAATATTTAAAAAAAAAAAAACTCAAAATGCAGTGTGTGTACTATGTTTGGTTTGTTAGTTGTACTATTCTAGTTCAATCTGTGAGGACCTATAATTGGCTTCTAAATTGCTTAAGTTTTTTACCTATTGTATAGATATAAGCTGTTGGTCTTCCTTATAATAAATAAATAAATAAACAGAAATACATCTATGAAAATTTCAACTGTCAAACTACCAAGGTTCGTGAGATACAGCCTGGTGAGTGGTGACAGACGGACAGACGGACAGCGAATTCTTAGAATAGAGTTCCGTTTAACCCCTTGGGCACGTTGACACTAAAAATAGTAAAATGTACCCAATTATTTATTTTATTAACTGAACTAGCTGTTTTCCGCAGTTCCGCCTGCATCAAAAAGTAGCCTATGTTTGACCCCAAGTCTTCAACTATATTCATACTAAATTTCATCAAAATCCGTTCAGCGGTTTGGCCGTGCAAGTGGAACAGACAGACAGACAGACAGACAGACGGACAGACAGACAGATTTTCGCATTTATAATATTAGTAGGATATTAGTATGGATACGTGGATGAAGTAATATCTATTTCATTATTTTTATAGAATCTTACAAGTATCTAAAGAAAAGAAAAAAAAGGCCTAAAGAATTTTAATGCTGCTTAATTAATGTCAGTAAAAATCTTGTCAACCAAAATTTTGTCGGGCATTAGGGAATGTCGGAGATATGAGTTGTTGGTCGGAGTTATGCGTAACAAACTATTCTTAAAAATCATTATGCCAAAAGACAGTATGCTATGTTACATTATGATTTTAATTTGTATACTTATAGAACCCGAAACATAAACTCAAAAACTTTGTGCCCAATTAAAACGCAGACGGCGCGATTATCAATTTGTTTTAATTATTTAAATATGCAGTTTATATGCGCGTACTGTAGCTCTTAACGAACAGGCACCTAGGCACTCCGTACGTTTAAAATGTACCTATTAAATGCTAATCATACATTGTGTAACACACACATAATATAATGGGATGTCAATGGTTAATTATTTCATATTAATTGAATGTATGACTGTTGTTTAAAAATGGTTAATGTGATGAATCGATTGCCTTTTGTGTAAGCTGTTGGTAGTTTATACAATTGGATACTAATTAAATCCTTTTTAGGACTTACAAGTCATTTCTGTTTTATTGACCGTTTAAAAAAAATGAGGAGGTTCTATGTAGATAATGTTCTACTGTGTATGTGTGTGTATTTTAGCGTCAATCAATCATATCTTCTTAATCATTTCGCTGTCAACCGACATAATGGAATATTAGTTAGTTAGAAACACTATTGTAAATAAATAAAATATAAAAATTATAGAAATTATATTATGTTATGTAATTAATTAATTTTTATAAATTTCTGGCAGCGAAAGGGTTAATTTTAGCTTAGTCTACCTGCGATCATGAAAGCTGACGTAAGTAAACAAGTACCTAACAGACGCAATGAACACCGTATTACGGATCATTCAAACTGACGCGAATACCGCGCGACTGGCGAGACGCCCATAGACATAAGAATCGGTAGAAGTGCCGTAGCGTATGAAAAAGTTAACTGGCCTGCTAATAAACACTTCCATATAAAATAAAAGTCCAAGTGCAGGGTTTTAGTAGAACGTAATTTCTAAATTCTAATTTTCGTCTCTACTTACTAAAAAGTACTTTATTACTTATATAATGCAGATATTTACACAATTTTAGGTAAGTACCTATATGTAGTTTACAAAGATACACATTTTTTTATTGTAATAGGTTTTTGAATTTTCATTTACTTATTTTTAACTTTGAAGTTCGTTAAGATATGGTAATTAGTACTTATGAGCAGCTATTTAATTTATATGTACCTACCGTGTCATGGTTTCTGAATAAATTTAATCAAGCAGGTTGTAATTACCTGCCGTAAATGTAGATTGCGATTTATAGCAAAAGCTTTATCTTATTATAGACAAAAACAGCAATGACTAAGTACTTAAATAATTCATTCCTGCATTCGTTCAGGAATGCTACTTTTGAGAAGTATGACTCAAATAATAGTCCTTCGATTTAGCGAACTTGAGTGAGTCACAGTTATATAAAATAATTAAATTAAAATAAAACAGATATTTAAAGAGGGCTCCCAAACACAAATGACATGATATTTTGCCGTTTTTATTCTTAATGTTACGGAACAGTTTCCAGTTTTCTTGATAAATAATTTACCTATCTCATAAACATCTGATTAACCTTATCTTAAATGCATCTTGGAAATAATGTTCGTATTTATTTAATCTTAGATAAGCAAGCTCTAAGTCTTCGTGAGAAATATTAAATAAATTAATGAAAATGAATGTTAAACACGCCTCTTTATGATAATTTTGCACTTTATAGGGATTTCTTCAACCATTTATAAGCGTTGTAAAGTTATTTCTGAATTATTTTTAGTTATCTCTAAATTTACATCATTGTAAAAAAGTGATTGTTATCTTGATTTCTTTATTTTTATATGTATAGATGAATATAAAAACGTTTTTAATTTAAAATAATTAAATTGTTTCATTGGAAACCGGTTACATACCGGTATATAAAGGCCATTGAAAATCGGTAAATTGGCGGTCCAGCTTGTGTCTTACTAATTTATAATTACTAGGTAATGTACCTAACATTAATCGATTAACACGGTTTGAGAAACCTCTAAAAAATATTTACACATTTATTTATTAACTTCAATATAGAACTAGGTATGCAAAGTGTATGTATGTACTTTTTCCACTTAAAAACCACCTAAATGTATTGAAAATATAGGCAAATAAATATACTTACAAGAAATGAAATTAGTTTTGATTGTTTTTTAATATATTTTTCTTTTTTGAATAATTATACAGACCTGAATATTTTTTTGGATTATTCCAAGTTAAAAATAACATTTTCTGCATACATTGCATTCCCTCACATTTCTTACACATATAGTAAGTATTTATTTTTTGGTTTTGGTGCAATGTAGAGATTTTTAAACTTGTCGTAATTCTAGGTGTCGACTCCTGTGTCCCTGCCCGTTGGTTGCTGGGCCCTTCGCGTGGTCACAAAGAGAAAAGACACTCCAGAAAGAAGAATCTATGACTTCGATCAGGACGTCTACTTCCTGTTCAACCCCTGGAATCCAGGTAACATCTACTGACGCATATATTTCTTTACACAAGGGAAAATTGGTGCAAGACTGGCACATTATTGCGCTCTGTTTAGTATTGAAAAGCGGGATAAGCGGGATTGAATCCCGGTCACCAGTGGATCGGAGGATACTTTCTTCTCCTCTTCGATACACTGGTAGATATATAATACGTTGAGTAAAACACTAAATAAGTACTTATACTTAGTACGAGGACATGCATGATGCAATGATTACTACAAGGAATTTTATTAGTAAGTAAAACTCACCAGGTATTATATACAATTGACAAAACGATTTTATATACTTAAAAATAGCCCTCACAGGCTCAATACGTCTAGTAAAAAAGAAAATTTAATATTTTATTTTTATATTTAATTTATTTCGATTCATTTCGAATTTATTTATTTATTTCATGTACACGCTGTAAATATTCATTGGAAACTTAACATTAGGAAAACTGTGTACAAGAGTTCTACTTATTTCTAAAGAAATTTCATTAAATTTTATTATTGAGACAACATAATTAAGGATTTAAGTTTGAAAAACACATATTTTTTAGAATTAACCATCTCTTTTTGGGAAAGGGCCACCATTTTGTCGGTTAAATATTGTTCGACTCACCGATATTACATACTCGAAAATAGCCCTAGTGGTCGTCATTTGGTTTTGGTAAATATATTACTGTATCATGGCGATTGGCCTCCTGCTACCCTAGCTCCTTACAACCTCAACTTTTGCTTTCCGTCTCTTGGAACTTTCCAACCTGTTTCAGCCTTCCTCCACTAGGTATCATTGATTATTTTATCTAGATACCGTCCATCTCATAATATCTGTATAAAATGCATTCTTTATTCAGATGACCAGACCTACGTGGAAGACTGCCAGCTCCTTCAAGAGTATGTCCTCAACGACGTGGGCAAGGTGTGGGTGGGACCCATCAAGACTACCCGAGGGAAACCCTGGTTTTATGGGCAGTTTGATGCCGTGGTCTTGCCGGCTTGCATGCTCATGCTGGACCGAGCTGATATTCCTTTCCACCAGTAAGTAATCAGCATCATATCATCACCATAACTAACACTTACGTACCTTGAGGTTTCGTACCAAGCGCAAGACCTCAGACCTGGATGGGGGTGTGAGATGGTAGTGAGACACCAGTCAAGGATTATGTTGTTCCGGGACTCCTCAGAAGGTGGTGGCTGAAAATCAGTGCTAGGCATGCCTGCATGTCTAGCGTATCACTGAACCACCACCTATTGAGACGTCTGTCACGTACATTATAAACATGTAGCTTATGCTTAAGTCCTTTGCTGTGCTTACGTGATAGCTTTCTCAATAAAGATATATTCTATTCTATTCTAAGACTTCCAGTCCGGGGTTCTTTATAACGCGAAATAGGTTTTTTTTTGTACCTATGATATCTAAATCTCAATCCGGTCTTATATTCTGTAGATGCTATAGTAAGATAGAACCTGATAGTTCATTAATTAATAGGGCATTACTTTTATGACCACATGCTTGAATTAAACTCCCATTGAACGAACTGTTTTTGTTGGAAATAACCACCAATCGCAGGTAATTAAATTGGGACCTCTGTCAATGCCTAGTCGCCTCTTACGTCACCCAAAGGAAGGGAGAGAGTAGACTTAAGAACAGAAGTCAGCAATTATATGGCTAAACAAGTATATATATTTTTTAATTAATTGAGGAAAAAAAAAACAAAATACAAATAAAAATACTGCAATCCAAAAACCGCGGAGGTTTATCCGGATGCATATGTAAATACAAATACAAAATATCTTTATTGTGAAACACGGGTAGTTTACAAGGTTATACAGTTTTCTTTTTGGTATCACTATGCTTTGCCCAATTAGGACGTACAATATATTTTAAATTAATCTGCGTTCGATTAGAAGAAATAAAAAACAAAGCTATTAACACAGAAATACTACATCTTACATTACAAATAATACCATGTCCACATTTAGTTATCTGAGGCCGTCAGCAAATATCAGTCGCATAGTTGTCACTGCGAGTAGGTACAAAGTACAAACCATAAGAACCTGTTCTTTACTGACTTTACTATAGGTGGCTTCTGTCTTGGCTAATCACGACTTGATTTTTGGCACTTAAATAGAAATTGGTCGGACTTATTATGGATTGTATTCATTTACTTCCTTTTCTTGCGATAAAGATATTAAATTGCGATCCTTCTTCCCCTGAATATCTCAGATCAAATTTCATTTTCCGGGATCTTGATCCCCGTCTGCAAGCATCTCACCACCTAAAGCTGAACATACCTGTATGCTCCTCACAGTGTTACGCCAACTCCTTCTCAATTCTCGCTGCAAATTTCTGGAACAAGCTTCCTTTGGAGATGAAAGAGCTGTCTTCTCACTCTTTCAAATCTCGGGTTAGGGAATCGTTCGTAGTAACGATCGGACTTGAGCTGAGCTTACTGTTTTTATGTGTAATTGGATTTGTATGTTAGATGTAAGTCTATGTATACTTTGCACCTAAGATTTCTTTGCGTGTTGTGCCCTCTTCTGTGCCCATATGTCTATGTCCTATGTTAGTTTGGTACTCTGGAAGAGATCCTTATTTGGGATAAGTCCGCCTTTTGTTGTAACCTGTATTCTGATACTATGTTCTTTGTGTACAATAACTTCTTTTCCGCAGACGTGGCGACCCAATCAAAATGACTCGCACAATCTCTCGTATTGTCAACTCCAACGACGACGCTGGTGTGCTGGTGGGCCGCTGGGACGGGAACTACGATGATGGAACAGCTCCGTCCGAGTGGACAGGCTCCGTGGACATCCTCCAGCAGTACTTGGAGACACAGCAGGAGGTGCAGTACGGACAATGCTGGGTTTTTGCTGGTGTTGTCACTACTGGTTTGTAGTCTTCTGCTTTCTTTCTGTGGTTAAATACTGATTGTTTGAAGAAGTATGCTGTATGAAGTATGGTATATCCCCAGTGGGTGGAAGATAGCACAATCTGAACAGCTTGTTGATGGCATGTTAGCAAGAACGCTGGCTGCATTTCCTTGCTGGAAAGCAATGTTTATCCGTTGGGCAAAATAGCAGCAATGCGTATTCGTAATTTTCTAAGAATTGCGAAGATCAGAGTACTAGAGTTCTTAAGCAATTTGATACTGCTTTTCATGATCTACGAAGACGAGGGTTGTATGGTGTATAAATCCTTTGATGACATAATATTAGTATTAAAAAGTCGCAGGATGTTTCTTCATCAATTTTACTATGGTACTTTATGGTAGTGTGTGTACAATGTATGTATTCATTCATTTATTGTGTGTGTACAATGTATGTGTATAAAATACATATCTTCATTCCAGTATGTCGCGCTCTTGGGATCCCATCTCGCGTGGTCTCTAATCTGGTATCAGCCCACGATGCCAACAGCTCCCTTACAGTAGACAAGTACTACACTGAGAACATGGAGGAGTTAGACTTTGATCCTAACAACCCAGTTGGCGCTGACTCCATTTGGAACTACCACGTGTGGAATGACGTGTGGATGGCGAGACCTGATCTGCCTGCAGGTGAGGTTATTTACTTTTACTCCAGTCGAAATGGCTACTATGTTATTTAAGGCTAGACCAATACGTGGCAACTTTGGTCGCTCCAAGATCCTCAACCGTGCAGGAATCTACAATTGGGACTATTCAGGAGATGAGCCATAGAGTGGACAGCCCCGCAGTCGCAAAGGTTGTTTGATTAAAACCTCCACCTCATACTGCCAAATCTTATTTACTGTCAAAAATATATTAGTTGTATTCTGGTTTTAGAATAATTCCTTTAAGCGTGGATGTTGAACCAACCCTGGGATATAAAAAGGTCTATACTCTTTCCGCGGCGGTTTGTAACACCATCTCCAAGGAGAGTTGATGATAATGGGTTAAGGGTCCATAAAAATACACTAAAAAAGGATAAAATTATGAAATCGATTTGTTACCTTGGATTCATCCGATACATTTTTACACAACACAGCGGGAAAAGAAGTTTAAATATATCGACGATCTTAGGGCAAGTGGTTACCGTAGCCTTTGAATTCAACGATCCTGATGTTTTACTTTACATTTTTTTTAAATGTAGGTAACAAGATTTGCTATTAGAGTATTTAAACACCCTTAATTTTCCCATAAAGGTTACGGTGGCTGGCAAGCAATTGACGCAACTCCTCAAGAGACATCGTCAGGGATGTACCAATGTGGTCCAGCGTCTCTTGAAGCCATCAAAAAGGGAGTGCTAGGTCTTGGCTACGATGTGGAGTTCATGTTGGCCTCAGTCAACGCTGATTTAATGCGGTGGAGGAAAGATCCTGAATCGGAGATCGGGTTTTCAATGGTGGATACAAACAATTATCAGTAAGTGATAAGTATTTTATTTTTGAACCATTAGGTTAAAAATTTGTAGATAAATTTTTTGTCCTTTGCCTAAGAAAACAAAAAGAGCATACTAGACATTTTATTTTGACATCTTTGATATCAATTGGAAGAAAAACGTGTCATATGTAAACATCCTGCTAGATGGATGGCCAACGTAAGGGGAAGTTATGGACGCAGCATAGATATACTACGTATAACTCTGGAATCACATACTATATGGTACGATATTCAGCAGTAAGAGAGAAAAAAATAAGAAGAAAATAAAGAATATGATCATCACCATCTTTCAGCCGCAGTTAGTCCACAGCTGGACAGGCCTCCCTCTCCTAATGATTTCCAAAAGACTAGTTGAAAGAGGCCAGCGTTTGCCTGCGACTTTTTTCAGGTTATCAGACCATCTGGTCGGTAAATGTCCAACGCTGCGGTATACAACTCTGTGTAAAAAGTATCGGGAATATGTCAATAAAAAGACCTGCGTAAAAGAGGTCGTTCTAATTTTTTTACTGCATGTTGGTAGCACTGTACTGATTTAGCGCGCAAAATTTGAGCGGGATCTGTCATTTAATTTGTTTTAAACTACACTTTTTGTTGGTCATAGTTTTGAGTTCTCGGCGATTTTTACAATGGAAAATATTGTTGAACAAAGAGTGTGCCTTAAATTTTGTGTTTCGAATGATATTTCATGTGGTGAATCACTAAAAATGTTGCGAAATACCTACGGCGAATCGTGTATATCGAAAACAAGGGCTTATGAATGGTATAAGGCTTTTAAAGAAGGCCGAGAAGTAGTAGTAGACTTGCCTCGTTCTGGTAGACCTTCAACCGCTACGACCAAAGAAAACATCGACAGAATCAAGAAGCTAGTGCTCGAAAATCGACGTATGAGTCTGAGAGAGTTGGCTAGTGAGGTAAACATATCTTTTAAGTCCGTCCACAACATTCTCATTGACATTTTAGGCATGAAACGCGTCGCCGCTCGACTAGTTCCGAAAGAGCTCAATTTCGTTCAAAAAGCGCAGCGAAAGCATGTCGCTGAAGACATGGTTTCCCGAGCTTCTACGGATCCGACCTTTATGAAACGTATAATAACTGGCGACGAGACATGGGTTTATGAGTACGACATGCAAACAAGCCAACAGTCTTCAGAATGGCGTCTCAAAAACGAGCCGAAACCCAAAAAACCGCGGCAAAGTCGCTCCAAAATCAAGGTGATGCTGACAGTTTTTTTTGACTACCGTGGTGTGGTTCACTCCGAATTCCTTCCTGAGGGAGAAACAGTGAATAAAGAATATTATTTAGGCGTCATGAAGCGTTTGCGTGAGAGTATCCGCCGAAAACGTCCATATTTGTGGCAACACAACTCATGGATGCTGCACCATGATAATGCACCATCACACACAGTATATATTATAGTGAAAGAGTTTTTAGCAAAAAATTCAACAAAAGTTCTCGACCAAGCACCGTATTCACCTGATATGGCTCCGTCTGACTTTTTTTTATTTCCCAAGTTAAAATTACCACTTCGAGGAAAACGTTTTGAGTCGATAGAAGCCATAAAAGAAAATTCGCTGAATGAGCTAAAGGCCATACCGCAAATAGCCTATGAAAAATGTATGGAAGACTGGGTGAAGCGTTGGAGATGTTGTATTGCAAGCGATGGGGCCTACTTTGAAGGCGATAAAATAAATTTAGATGAATAATTTGTATTTTTTGTTTTATTGACAAATTCCCGATACTTAGTACACAGAATGTATGTTCGTCATTCGAGAACCTTTCTGCCCCATCTAGCTCACAATGCACTAGAAGATATGAAATGAAATGATTTATTTCGCAATGAATGAGTAAATTACAGTTGTTATTTTATATTAAAATACAATTCACACATTGCATTGATAATAAATAATCTTCTTTCCAGCATCGGCCGTATGATCCTCACGAAGAAGCCCTACGTGTTCGATCCCATAGGAGACGAAGACCGGGAACAGATTACAGATCAGTACAAGTACAGAGAGGGCACCACTTCCGAGAGGTTGGCGCTTATGAATGGAGTCAGATTCTCTGAGAGGGCTAAACGGTAAGAGTTAAAGCTAAATAAGCAAAGTTTTAAATTAGGATGCGTTTCCACTAACGCAGGTCGGAGTGAAGAGGAGCTCCACTTGGTTCATGAATTGACCAATCGCCATATTTGTAACTTTCACTCCAATTTCCTGTTCCTCTCTGCTTCAGTAGAAACATCAAGCCAAGTTTCATAGCATCGCGTTCAAGTCGTCTTTCAAACAAAAAAGACTGATCAAAATCGTGTTACCAAACCATTCATCAACATTTAAACACAATCAAATATTGTACAAAATGTTGACAAACATGTGAATTCGTTCATTTAACTAGTTAATTAAGGAAAGTTTTTCTTAATTGTAAATTGACGTTTTGAAGAAAATGCTGCAGTGGAGTTTGTGGCGCCGCTTCTTCTCCACTTGCGCTTTGGAAGTGGTGGTAAACTTAATATAAGTAAATTGACGTCAGTAAGTGATATTTATATCTATATTGAACATAAACGATTTCGTTACATTTCAAACATTTTGCTCAGCTTTGAAAATGAGCTACAAAACCTTTTCCAAAAATCGGTCAGAAGATGTCTATTTAACAGTCTGTTCTTCTCTTCTCCACGTCAATGAAAACACTCAAGAATATCCAAGTACTTTATGGTGAACTTCGTCATCATTGCGTATGGCATTCATCCTGCATGGATCAAACCTCTATGTCTAGGCTTTTAAACATTGTCCCTGGCTTCAAAAACCAACCTTTTTTACAGATATTACGCTGTGGTGAGCAACTTGAAGAGTGACGTCACGTTCAAGCTGCGAGAGCTGGATACTGTACCCATTGGAGAACAGTTCAGAGTAACTGTTGACATTGAGAATCAGTCTAACGAGGTAATGTACCTACATATAAAAAAAATCATTGTTGGTCTGGTTTCCCTGTAAAGGTGTTACGGAGGTCAGAGAACAATCGCCCCATTGAGATAAAACACTCGCTCTGACTCGTTGTGGTGCACTCTGCACTACGTAATATGATAGCATGAGAAAGATCCATATAGACTCTTGGTTGTGGATTATCGTATGACGAGGGGAGTCGTGTGCGTCTGCTTTAACCATGATTTGGGATACCGTCCCTGTATCGGGATGAACAGGCCCTCTGTCCAATTTAATAAAATATTAATGATAATTGATTGTTAACCTAATCATATCTCTCATTAAAGAGAGCTTTCATAACCGCCATTATGTCCTGTCACTTGATGACAGCCTACCGTTTTCGTCATTTCGACATGTACTTAATTCATGATGTGTATTATTTCAGGTCAGAAATATCAAAGCATCTTTATCGGCAGCCAGCGTGTTCTACAACGGCAACCGTGCTGACGTGGTGAGGAAGGTCGAGGGGAAAATACCAGTGGCACCTGGCAAGAGTAAGTGCATACATATCATCACGCCTGTTTGGCAGAAACTACAGATTTCCATTTGCTACGAACCTTACAGACTTCCCTCGCTTTCGCCACGCTCATCACTCTCCGACAAGATTAAGTCACCTTGGAAAACTTAAAACTATATTTAAGGCGCAAAGAATCATGGGGGCAGATTATAGCGCCTTTGTAGAAGTGAGGTCTGGTTAATTACGTGATGTTTTGTGGGCACTTTTAGACCCTCACCCTCTGGTGATATGTGGTGACTGGTGAGGTACAACTTCCTTGCCCATAACTACGTCTTTCTCTGGAAGAAAGCCGATATCAGGATTTGTGAAAAAATATCGGTCGTATACGGTTATCAGACTTTTCATTACGTATGTACCACCACTTAGTTCGACAAATTTTAAATTTGACTATAACGGCTAAATGCTAGAGGATCGGTCCCTAGGCCTTTGTTAATAGGAACTTCACCTCCTCTTCTTCTAAGCGTGTCAACTCTTGCATACTATTTTCATGAGGACCATACTTTATGGCTCTGGACACGTCCCAGAGCCACCTCTATACATACACTGAACAACAGAATATCAACGTCTAAAGGACTATGTATAAAGTATCCTCATTATCATTACAGCTGAGCAGATAAGCATCCTGGTTAAAGCGGAGGAGTACCTGCCGAAACTGGTAGAATACTGCAACATGAAGATATCAGCGATGGCTATAGTTGAGGAAACTAAGCAGTCGTGGGCTGATGACGATGACTTCCAGGTCCTCAAGCCTAATATTAACATCAAGGTGCGTAAAAACTGTATTGTGTAGAAACATTTACGATACAAGTGCTCAAGAAGAATCTTGATGCTAAGTTAGCTTTAGCTACGTAAGTAGATTGGAAAAACCAACGCCTTTACGTGCCTGCCAAAGTTAGAGCTTATGGCAACATGGCGAAGGCTAGGATCAAACTCCTCCTAAAAGAATACCGATTTCTCCCCTTTTCTCATCTGCGGCGAATCTGTAACTGACAATATATCACATTCGATAAAAAAATAAATAAGAAGTAGGTACTTAATTATATCCTGCCATTTATTTTCAATGTTAATATTGTAATAAGTATATTATAATTCAAAATAAATTAAAAACACCTCTTCTACACAGTTCAACGAAGACCTAATAATCGGCCAGCCAGCCACAGCAGTACTGTCCTTCGTGAACCCACTAGAAGTGACTCTCACCGGCTGCGAATTCCGCGTGACGTCATCCGGCATCGCGGGCCGTACGCTGCGCTGTCCGGCGCCGGACGTGGCTGCCAAAGCGCCCTTGTCTATTGAACTGCCGGTGCAGCCTAATGTAAGTAGCTAGATAGTGTTTAGTGACGTCATCCGGCATCGCGGGCCGTACGCTGCGCTGTCCGGCGCCGGACGTGGCTGCCAAAGCGCCCTTGTCTATTGAACTGCCGGTGCAGCCTAATGTAAGTAGCTAGATAGTGTTTAGTGACGTCATCCGGCATCGCGGGCCGTACGCTGCGCTGTCCGGCGCCGGACGTGGCTGCCAAAGCGCTCTTGTCTCAATGGAAAAAGACAATAATAATAATAATGCCACAAATAGTCAGGAATCATGATGGCAGGTGTTCGATTTCTATTGCCCAGTTTAAATCCATGTAAACTTCATAACCATAACCCATTTTATTATTTTCACTCATTAGCAATAGGTCCTCCTCCTGTCCAGACCCGTTCATGGAAATGTCATCTATTGATATAGCCGAGGACGGGTTTGGGCAGGAGCACCACATGACATCAACTTCTTCAAATGACCTCTACGTGTTGGTTCCATATCCCCGCGCAAGCCTCTCAAAGGACCGGGGCAACCCGTGAATCCTAAGCGGAGATAGATAATAATGACAATTCATTAAAATTACTCATCAAACACATTCGATTATCGATGCTTATCATATTCGCATTTCAAAACCTAACGTATGTCTCAATGGAAAACGACAATAATGTAAACAATGACAATTCATTAAAATTACTCATCAAACCCACAAGCGTGTGCTTGGAGGAAAGAACTAATGGAACAACTGCCATCCGTCGTCCTTTTCACTTAAATACCAAACCAAGAGAAACATGATTCGGATGTTTGATGACTGACAACCAACGCTAGAAATTTTACTTACTATTGAGATGGCTCAGCGATCCAAAGAGAATCATGGTCCTCTAACACTTTCCACGGTTCCCTGTTCAGCGCAACCTCATGCCAGTCGGTTTTTGGAAGGCTACGAAGACTTACCGACTTCTCACCTATAATATTGAGCTCCTCTTTCTTCGTCGTCGTTCGTAATAATGGGTTCCTCCTTACAAACAGGAATTTTAATTTAATATTTGTTCCAGAAAATCGGAAATATCAACTTCGTGGCAACTTTCAAATCTGCTGAATTGAAGGACATCACTGGAGCAGCTACATCTGAGGTCTTCGAGGGCTAAAGCTAGTTGTTATTAAATATTTATAACGCTCTCTTATAACATAACTGCTGTATATAAATATTAATATTATGTAGGGATTCCGTCCACAAATAAGTTTCCCGCGTTCTATATTTCTACGATAAAAATTTCAGCCTATTGAAACGTCGAATGTGTCATTCTTGCATGGAGATCAAACCTCTGGTAAATTATGGCCAAGTGACCAATCGCGCTAACTTTAACGTTATTATACGAATAATAAAATTATGCAGCGCGATTGACCCCCAGGTTTCTTAGGCTGCGTCGGCTAATTGGGCATGTTATTTAGCGCGTGGGAGAGTATGAGATGATTTTAAATATTATACTGATAATCCTGCAACTGGTAATCACACAAAATAAGTATTTCTAAATAAGAATATAATCATCACAGAAGCGAATTATTTTCCACACAAGTTTAATCGAAACTAAGATTGGCCGATATGAAGGTCATACATTTTTAAAGTGGTCATGATCTTTAACATACCATGACAATGATAAAAAGTAATTATTTTTGGCTCATTCATTCACGGTTTTATTCAAACAGCTCTTTAATTATGCTAAGTTATATTAATGAGAATATTGATTCTTGAGTGCCATACGTTTTTACAATTATTTGTTTAATCAAAAATTGATTGTAATTTATTTATCCCAGTGGTAACTGCCATATTATAAAAGGTTGAAAATGCAAATTATTTTTTGTTCATTTTATTTTAAAACTAGTTTAAGATTTGTAATTAAGAACTTGTTTATATTATTAAAATTAATACATATACATATTCTGTATATTTTTTAATAATTTTTTTTAACTTTATATTCTGTTTGAAAAATGAAATCATTAGGCACAAATAGTAAGAATTTGGATTCAATAAAAAACACAACTTTAAAACCAATGTTTATTTATCAATTCCATGCGAAATTCACCATTTTCACTTAAAACACCATTTTTGACACTATTTTGTTCTGAATATAACACAAAACCACAGATAACTTACTCTTATAGAATACAAACGTAATAGTGCCGGCAAGTCCAAAAATTGGTTCCTGCTGAGTGGCGCTAGTAGTATTGTAATAGAAAAAAATAAACCGAAAGAACAAAATATTATTTTCGGAAAAATCAAATTAGTTTTTTTTTAAATTTTTGTATTGTTCCACAAGTAAACAATACTTATAACAATGGCGGACTCAATGCTAAGAGTATTCTCTATCAATCAACCATTATGAGAAACAGAAAGTTAGTGCAGGTCTTCGTCTATCTTTATATGTAATATTTTATATTCATGCACTTTTTTTTATTTAATTAATTAAACTGTATTATACAATATTCATTTGTATATAACAATAGCAGGACTCAAAGCTAAAAGCATTATCTAAAAGCAGGGAACTTAAATTTATTTCACATAGATTTTAATTGTTTATTAAATCTAACAGAACAAGTCAACTGTGGTAATCCGTTCAACAAATAAAAAATAACAAGCGCTAAATGCACTGTGGACGAGACAGAATATACATTTTTACAGATTATTTCATCTGACTGAAACACGTTCTTTCTTAAAAACAAATAAAAGTACTTTACTTATTTCGTTTTTTAGCAACGACACTACCAGGCACACTACAGTAGTTAATTAGCCAAATCAGTCTAGCCATTCTCAAATTTTCCTTTTCAATTCAATTGCTTTAATGCAAAGACCAATTTATTTATATATTTAATACTAGTTGTTTCCCGCAGCTCCGCCTGTGTCAAAAAGTAGCCTATGTTTGACTCCGGGTCTTGAACTATATTCATACCAAATTTCATCAAAATCCGTTCAGCGGTTTGACCGTAAAAGCGTAACAGACAGACAGACTTTCGCATTTATAATATTAGTATGGATATGGAAGTATGGATGATTGAGTTTAAGATAAATTCATATGTAAATATGCACTGTCAATCATTATATATAACAATCTCGTCCACTCACCAATGATAACTTACAAAATAGATATGATTTGGAACAAATGCCACCGACTTACGAATTGATCCCTAACCTACATTTCACTGAAGTTAAATTAAATGAAACACAACAAGTTTGGTACTGGTAAACAGCTACTACATATGCAATCGTCACATCATCAGGCATTTTTCCAGTTCGCGACAAAAGACAGAAGCCCAAAAATATAACCTCAAAAAACTTTTGAAGTGGAAAACACTCGGCTCCGTAGAGTTTATATCACAATGTCTATAGATTGGTATAATATGCTTATAATATTAAGATAAAATAAACAGTTATTGTGTTGTTTATATTTAGCAATGACACATACCATACCTATATTATTACAAACATGATAATTTTTATTTTAACAAAAAGGAAAAATGCCAGTGACGATTGCACTGCAGTAAAACATCACAATAGGGTTTTGAGGTCAACACACCCAACACAATTCCTGAACTTAAGTTTGACTCTTCAATGCATGCTAAAAAAACAATATTTTTTATTTTAATGACAGGTGAAAACCGTAGCGAAATTCGTAGGAAAATTGATAATCATGTTAGCCTCGTACTAAACTACTTACATTACTAGAAGAGATCTCTATTTGGGATAAGTCCGCCTTTTGTTGTAACCTGTATTCTGATTATATGTTCTTTGTGTACAATAAAGATTTTTACATACATACATACTTTTTCTGTAACACAATGACAATGAAGAATCAACCTTAAGTCAAAGGCAAAAAGTCTCAAATTATATAAATTATTTGAACACTTAAAAACTACTCCAGCTGACTAAACACGGGATCGTTGTTACTACAGCATTAAAAAAAAATTAACATTTTAAAGTATTTGGAAATATGTAACTTCATAAATTCATATTATTGCAAGGAACTATGGGACGGCGGAAAAAATGTTAAGCTGTACAAAGTTTGAATGGGAAAATACATCGTATCCCCACGATTTAAGCGCCATATTAGAACATCAAACAAATATTGAAAAAGGTAATTTTCTTTTGATTGCCACGCTAGTGTCTTTTTGGGAATATACATACAGCCAATAAAATAGTCTACTAGCGATAAGTAGTTACTACTTAAGACTGATTTATAAATATTTATTGTACCACAGTAAAAATACTTTGACTTAATGCTAAAAGCATTCTCTCCCAGTAAACTTATTTACTTTTTTTAAATTAAATTATGTAATTAAATTAAAATAAGTAAAAAAGTCTGGATTTGTTGTAATGCAGAGGGGAAGCTTTTACCCAGCAGTGGGACATATTTTTTTATTTTATTTAGGTAACAGTTTCATGTGGTACATTAAAATGTAAACAAGCCTTAAGTTTCACGACTCATCGCTATGACCTTCATATCCAAGACAAAGGCTACTTTTATGCCTAGATATACTTAACATCTTGACATCAAGTAGTTAAAACAATGATAAATAAATTTGTACTGACAAATTTGAAAAACAAATGATCTAAACCAAACAATTCTAAAAACAAGATATAGGTATTCTTCAAATATATTATTTATTCAATAAATTCATTCAAATTTTGATTGTAAATATTGCTTATATCGAATATTTTTTTAAATACGAACGTAGTGCGATTTGAAAAGTAATTATAGCCCGTCCATTAAAATAGCAACCTTTGCCGTATTGAGGAAAAATATTGGAATTCATTTATTTTACTGGCAACTATGCATTCATGTAACATTCCGTCATCTCAACGTCATCTGCCAAAAAGAGACGGGACGTCGTGTATTTTGTGATTACTTCCTACGATATATTTATCCAAATGTCAAAAAAAAAAAATTAATACTAATGAGACAAAAGTGATATAAAAGATGTTATCATATTTAACGCGAATAAAAACGTAGGATTGATTTCTATTTCATTAAATGCCATAGTCAAATTTGGTGTTGACATAACAGATACCACATGTTGCCATCTTAAGGCGATCAGTAGCGACGCCCATGCAGGGCTTTTATTTTCCTGGTCGGGCTATAAAAATATTATAATTTATTTTTTTTTAAGTTTGAAAATTGCATTCAATGGACATTGGACGGCCAATAAAATAAGAATAGGTAGAAGTGCCGTAGCGTATGAAAAAGTCAACTGGCCCTCTAATGACAATTCTATATATTCTTATTTCTGTTGGCATCCCGCCACGCGAGCGGGATTTGCGTCAGTTTTAACGGTCCTTCAGTTGCATTCTTAACTTAGATTGCATTGCTTATATCAAACAACTTTGCTTTTACTTAAATCTATTTTGATCCTTATTTCGTCTACCTAATAGAGAAATTAAAACACCGCTATCTTCATATTTTGTTTTAATAGAAACATTTCTGATTTCTATATAAATTAAAATTGGCAGTACATGCAATTAATCAAGAAATCATTGCTCAAGTATTTTTGCTCTTTATATTGTGTATTTAATTATGACCGTTCATGAAATATATCAAGCCCGTTGTAATTAAAATGTGTTTTGTTTATTTCTTTCAAGTAAGATTTGGTTAGAGAGAAAGAGACATAGCATATTTTATTAAACAAAGGGAGACTACATTTTAAGAACAAGGCAGGGCATGTTCTCCGTAGCGACAAGAGAAGGACCAAATAATTATAAACTTTATTATAGAATGGTAATCAAATTGTCCAAAATTAATTTGCGTCAAAGACAAAAAATAATATTTATATTGCCTCGGGCGCTACTTAAATTTATAAAGTTCATTTTGCACTTAAATAACCCATTTTTTTTCAAAACCGTCATCAATTTCATTATAGTTTAATTCATTGTAGACTTTTTGTTTTTGAGACCAATAAATCTATGGACTCACAGAGTTATCATTTATTGCTAGAGTGTGCGTAAGGCAGTGGCCCATACTTGACAACAACATGGAGATATGACATGAATAATTTTGATTTTTTATATTGATAACTAAAAATGTAATTTTAAATAATAATATTTGTAACCTTTATTTTTTTTCATTTAAAAATGTTCATGTTAGAGGACATTCGACCAGAGGAACGATTTCATATAGGTTGAACATTTGTTGTGTGTTTCCGTAAAACTGAATTATCAATAAAACATTGCAACAATGTGGGGTAGGTATATCACACATATTCGATAAGCTAGAATGTTTTGTCTACTTCATATTAATTTTCACTTTTACTTTAATTTAGAAAAGTAATTAATAACATTAAATTATACTATTTTAATCCGGTTTTTATCGCGTTTATTAACACTGTAGTTTTTGAAACGTTAGGTGTACATAAATAAGTAATAAACGTGAACGTATTAAAAAAGTTTAATTCAATATGTAAAAATCGCCGAAACATAAGAAATATTTATAATAAACAACATTATTTACGCGATTTTTACGTATTATGGTTTAAAAACGTCCTATCGAACTAAATTCATCAATGGGTACTTACAACCTTTACGCGCACTCCAGCAAAGATAAAATTTGATACTAACTCTATGAACTACTTACTCTAATTCTCTTTGACTTTCCCCGTTACAATTCTGGCGTATTCTTCGTAAAACCGCGGGAAGAATTGTAATGCGAAGTACACGACTGCTAGGTACGCTAGGATGGCTAGCGTTAGGATGAGGTCGAAAACTGCAGGTTTTACACTGGAGAAGAAAGATAAATCACTTCAGTTATGATTCAAAATAATCCTGATTAGATAGTCTAAGTCGCAAAACGTCCAACAAAGATAAACGTCTAATGAGCAATCTGCCTAGTTAACTCTAATCGCTAATGTAGCGAAACGTCTATCAAGAGGTCGTATGTAACAAAAACGTCTATTCACGAAATTGTCCTAATTTTCTCAAAATGCCTGGACAGTTAACCACATAAATAAATATAATAATAATACCATGTGATGGATAATACACGATTACATACATGTAAACTCCTCAGAGTCTTAATAAAAAAATATCATAATTCGAATTTTATATGAGTGTACATCGCTAATGTGAATACAGAACGGTTTACTATCCATTTGCATAAAAATTTAAACCATAATATAATATGTCATACTGTTTTTTGGCATAATGATTTTTAAGAATAATGTTCTTACGCATAACAGTTTTCGCATAATTATTTGAAGCATAATCATGTTTAGGCACAATAATAAAAAGCATAAATGTAATTAAGCATAATGATATCAATCCATAATTTATTTAAGCACTAGCTGACTCGGCAAACTTCGTACTGCCGCCAATAAAAGTTGCATGGTAATATTTCTTTTATCACCGCAACCCTCGCCATCGATTTGGAAATTCGTCTAATATTGCAGATGCTACGCTACGGTAACCGCTTACCACAGAATGGTACTCGTACACAAATACTCGTTTGTTTACTAAATAGTTGTTGTAAAAAAACTGTTTTCACTTCTTTTGCAATTTCAACACAGTATCTGCTATATAATCTAGTGTACCATTTTCAAACAATATTAACAATTGTTCACTAATACTTCGGAATAATAAGTACCACCCTTGTACTACATTTATTGTATAATGTTTTTGTGTTATATTATGTGTACATGAATAAATAAATAAATTGATCTCAAGTTGACTGAGTTATCAAATAAATCACAGATCAATTAATTGAAGAAAGCTAAAGTAAATACATCCGAATCAAGAACCTAACGATGTGATCTCATACGCGAAGCCAATTGGCAGTGACATCAGTGCACACAAAGTGCATCCTTTTCTTATTTTTTGACAGTTGCCCCTTCCACCGAATTTCAAATGCTTAAATTTCTTTATGACTTATATATTTACGAACGGATTTCAAAAATCTTTCTGTTTTCTGTTTCTGGTAGTGAAATATTTCATATGAATGAAAAAATACCCGGTCAATCAATAAGTTTTTCGTCACCACCTTTCGGCCGCAGACCTGTTTCCTTTAACGACCACCAGATTGCAGCCGAGACCAACGGCTTAACGTGCCTTCCGAAGCACTCACTAATCGAGTTGATATTATCAATTATTATTACAATCATGTGATTTAAACCTGCAACGTCCTAATCATGAAGCAATTCTCCTCTTTGTAATTGCTCCATATATTATCTAATATAACAAGCGTTTTGTAAGAAAGTATTTGGTCAGCTCCACGGGGCGGAAGGCAGACGTGCGACATGCTTGGTGTCGGCCGTGGCTCCAACCATGGAGCACGAGCAACGACAAGCTCCGCCCACTGCAGTGTCATCACATCACGGAACCATTCCAAACGGCATCTCCTCTTTGTAATTGCTCCATGGTCCTAACCAAACTGGAAACAACTAAACAAAGTATGCTTTCCATCGAACCAACGACCTCCTTTTCAAGGGCAAACATCTTAAGCACAGGAGGCAGTTTATAACCCTTAAATGAAGATGAAATACTCACCTATACACAAAAAGCGTTGCCCTCGTGGTTCCGTACAAAGTATACTCCGGCTCACGCTTGTCCACTGCGTGCGTACTCGATTTTACTTGCATGTATTGAGATAGCGCGCGCTCTAGAGCACCCGTCACACCTAAAATAAATCAAGTGATGAGTTATTTTTTTTATAAAACTAAGTAGGCAAACGGGCGTACGGCCCACCTGATGGTAAGTGGTTACCGTAGCCTATAAAGCTTGCAACACCGGAGACGTCACGAGCGCGTTGCCGACATGTTGACAGCAGACATGTCGCACAGCGACCCCTCTGAAGCCTGGCGACCCTACTCACCAGCAGGAACATAACACTGCATCACAGTGTTATTTGGCTGCGGTCTTCTGTAGTGTGGAGGTACTTCCCCAGACGGACTACTCCTTACAAAATATCCTACCTCTCTTTTATCTTCTAATTAATTAATCTTAAGACTCCTACGACCGTATATTGTGTTTCCTAACACTTTTTACCAAATTTAAATATACAGTAAATTGAACAGACTACGACATAGAACAGAACAGTAGACAAGGGTGGTGTTTATTTATAAAGAAGTCTCTTCCAGCAGACCCAAGAAAGGAAACTAAATTTCGTTTTATGAAATTTTGGGCGCGACAAAATTTTATTTATTTTGATATAGGTACATAACAAATATATGGACATGCACACAGATTAACTAACTAGATAACAATTCTATTAAAATGTATACAATATTATCAAATTATGACAATGCAATCATACAGAGAGAAAACTACTAGTCAATGTAATGACCTTATAACTGCTGCTAAAATTACAACAACAAACAGAATGATATCTGTTAAAACTACAAATTAAATGGCGAAAATACTTCGAAATACCAAATCGTTGACAACTTACAGCTAAATTTGTTAGACATGATGCCAACAGCCACTTTTTACCATCGCACCTCTCGCCATCGTCAGGGTTTCATCCCCATACCTTGGAACCCATGTTATCGCGTACAGTACGCTACAAACGGAATTTCCTCCCTCGTACACTGCGATTATGGAATGAACTCCCTGCCATAGTTTTCCATAGTGATTATAACATGGGAGCCTTCAAAAAGGGCGTGAAAAAATTCCTTCAGGGTCGGCAACGCGCTCGTCACATCATCTCCGGTGTTGCAAGCGTTCATAGGCTACGGTAACCACTTACCATCAGGTGGGCCGTACGCCTGTTTGCCTACTTAATTGGGTAAATAAAACATGCCATAATATTAGCTTATGAAGATAGTAACATGATTTATAACTTATCAAGCAAAATGTTAAGGCGTGAAGGTAATTAGTTAGAATGTTATGGCTATATATGAACAAGGCTTTTGAAAAATTAAATTTAAAATCATTGAAATCATGAAACTTACCAGCTTTGTTGGGAGTGGTTGTTATGATCTGTGGCGCCCTCGATTGCGATGACAGGTACCTGTACCAATGTGCTATGTAGCTCTCGTCGACTGCCTGAAATAAATGAATAAATTCAAGCATTTTTAGTTTTTACCCGACTGTCCCAGAAGGAGGGTTATTTTTTTCGAGAGTATGTATTTTTTATTTTGTTTATTTTGAGAGTATGTATAATTGTTTAGCAAGCCTGGGCCCTTACCATCACCTCTAAACGCAGGGCAGAAACGAGTAAGTGAACGAGATGGCGCAATAAAAGGTGTAAGGCGACATCTCGCTTGCTCATTAACGGTAATTTTTTTGAATGCCCCAGAGCCCCAATTGGGGCGCGGGGTAACCACCGCGACTTTCCGTCAAACACCGTGCGGTGACGACTTTTATCCTTATTACCAAAAAATTGAGAATATTTTTGTATTAACAACTTTAGTTAGGTATAGACAATCTATAATAAATTTCCTACAGGTCTGACACCTTTGTTTCATATGTACTCTGTGCGATTCATTCACAGTGACACTCCAAAAACACGTGATGACGTCACAATGCAAAGCCACACGATTTTCGTTTTTATTTGTTTGTATCGTCAAACAAATAATGTTCATCAAGGCCAATTTGCAAGTGCGAAATTTTGCAAGTTTGAGTTTGTAATACTTGTGTTTTTAAGTCACCAGTATTTTGATATATATTTAGAAAGTAAATTTATGTGTTAGTAGATTCTTATTTACAGAAAGATAAAGTAAATTTCCCAACAGTATTTTTTTTTTGAGAGCTTCCATAATTATGACGTCATTTTGACATTTCGCATCCGGTAACAATTTGGCGCCAAATTTTTTGTCGGCCTTGAAAGGTTAAAAAACTAAAAAACCCGACCGCTTTTCTGTGTAATTTGGAAATGAAAGAACCCAAAAACAATATTTTGATATACCCACTCTCACAGTAAATACGAATCTAACGACACCTCTAAAGCTGCAGGGTGTGCCAAACAATAACACATACATACTCTCGAAAAACATAACCATCCTTCTGGCACAGTCGGGTAATTAGTCCCCGCTGTTAACGACATATCCATCTATGCGGTAATCGCAATACACGTAGCATAGTTGCTCTTCGATTATTATTTCCCATCTATACTTCAAAATTTTTCTCCAGGTCTTTTTCTGCCCACGCAGTTCGACTATGGAATGCACTTCCCTTGGACATCAGGAATGCTGTCTCTGGCACAATTTAAACGTCTTGTGAAGTCTCATTTCCTCTCCTCTCTTTCCTAATCTGTTGTATTTTCATTTATATATATATATATATATTTTGTTATAATTTGATTGTATGTGGTATTTACGTAGATTTGTATGTACATGTTATATGTATGTGGTATATATATATATATATTTTTACTGCGCCATCGCCTTGTTCAACGTTTTTTCCATCCACCCTAAGGTTTGACTGGAAGAGATCGCTCTAGCGATAAAGTCCGCCTTTGTACCTCAATTTTTGTGTACATAAATAAATTGTTTTGTGAAATTTGTATTTTGGTGCAATAAAGAGTATTTGTGTTGTATATCCTTTAGGCCTAATTTTACTCACCAACGCATCATCATACAATGCTCTATCCTCATCATTAAGTTCATCAGTGAGATTGTACACGTGTGAAGCGAGCGCTCGCGCGAGACTGCGAATGTTGTTGATGAGGTTCGCTTCTCCGACGGCAGATGGCGTGTCTAAGATCGAATTTCGAGAAGGTTCCTTGTGGCTCTGGAATTAAAAACATTCATACTAATATTGTAAATGCGAAAGTCTGTCTGTCTTTCTGTCTGTTACACTTTCACGGTCAAACTGCTGAACGGATTTTGATGAAATTTGGTACGGATATAGTTGAAGACCCGGGGTCAAACATAGGCTACTTTTTGACGCAGGTGGAGCTGCGGGAAACAGCTAGTAATAAATAAAGTTTTGTTTTACTGTAATGTACACAAAATCGGCAACCCGGAAATTTGTTTTGTGAAAGTGATTTTAACATTCATATTTAAAGTCCAAATACGATTCAAACTGGTAAATTTCATGTTTCTCTGTTCACAATAACTTTGACCTGTAGTAATTTTTGATCGGGTTACCTTGAGAAGATTCAAGAAAGCCTTCATAGTATTTAGATTTTTTTTCTTACCTGAAGTGAGCTAAGCGTGAAGGCAGTCATCCTCCTAATACTAAATCGTTCATGTTGCCACGCCAACGTCTCATCTGCCAAATTAATTTTCTTATGATTGATGGGGGCTCCTAATCTAGACTTGATAGAGTGTGCTGCGCCTCCCGGTTTTGGCGGTTTTGATACGTGCATCGTGAGGGTAGGCGATGAAGATACGGCGTCTAGGCACATGGCGAATGACACGTCCTGTTGGCAAACATACAATACAAATACTCTTATAACACCAAAAAAAAAAACATTACGGAAATATTTTAAGAAAATACAATGAGGCATATCGCCGAGGCAATCTCTTCCATATCATACATACATTATAACTTAATATAATTAAAGGCTTCCATTGCCTGAGAAAATGAATTAGTTCTCTTTTGTGATGACTAGATGGCGCTATGGTGCCTTAGACACAACCCGGACACTCCATACAAAAGCGGCGAGTCCGATACCTGTTACTACTACCACGATTCGGTCGCGTACGCACACGCGTCATTGTGTGTTACTCGTAGGGTGCTCGTATGTTATTTACCGTATCTGCGTTAAAGTCCCCGCAGCGGCCGCGCGGCCGAACTGTCATCCTTGCATTGTTTTGCTAAACCACAGCCATCTAGCGATAACAGCTCAAGAGCTTAAAGTTAAAGTGCCATCCCAATCACGGATATCTTACAATAGTAGGAAACATGTAAAAAGAAGAGAAGAGAGGTAGGACATTTTGTAAGGAGTAGTCCGTCTGGGGAAGTACCTTCACCCTCCAGAAGACCGCAGCTAAATAACACTGTGATGCAGTGTTGTGTTCCTGTTGGTAAGTAGGGTCGCCTCGCCAGGCTCCAGAGGGATCGCTGTGCTAACAGCGGACAGATCGGCAACGCGCTCGTGACATCTCCGATGTTGCAGGCGTTCATAGGCTACGGTAACCACTTACCATCAGGTGGACCGTACGCCTGTTTGCCTACTTAGTTGTATAAAAAAATATATCATATATCATACATATTTCAAAAACTCAGTCTTACCTGCAACAAAGTTGCCTCAGTACCGTCCAGTTGCTCCTCCAACCACTTCTTAGCAGCGAAATAGTTCAACGAATGGCCGGCAGATGTCAGCACAAACAACAAAGAAGGCCCGCCTCGCATTTCATTGGTCGAGTACAGGCGCGAGAATATTCTAGCGAGTTCTAGAAAGGCAACAGCACCTGACGCGTTTGAATCTGCGCCCTGGGATAGCTCCTTTAAAACAGTGAAATAAACATAAGGGGCGACACTTTACGGAGTATAAATTAGACACAAATATAGGTTACAAATTTGTATCTATATACCATGCCATCACAATCTCTTTCAAGATTTTACGAGCATCTAATGTTGCCAATTTGATAATATTTTTGGTGTAGATAGAAATTTTATTGTTGAACTGATAAATTGTACCCATAGATTAATAATTGGTCTCCGCGGCGCTACGACTAGATACCGCGCTGTGAAGAAAAATCAGTTTCCAGAATGCGGCCACTTAATAGGAAAGTGTGTGTAAAACAATGTGCAAAGACGCACACTAGCGTCGATTATGGTGTTGCCAGCTACTTGACTGGTGTCCGACCAATGGGAAAATTATTAATTGCTGTGGTCTTGTTACGTATTATAAAAAGTAGCTCAGAAAATCCTTTAAATTAAAATAAAATAAAACTGGCCAAGTGTGAGTCGGCTCGCGTGGAGAGGGTTCTGTACTATTTTTTATTTTTCTCCATTTGGACCTCCTAAACAAATTTAAAATTATCTCATAGGTTTTCCTGTAATTTATGCATCGAAATTCTGGAATCGATAGTTTCGGAGATAAGGTAGGGGGAATGGTTAATTTTTGTCTACTTTATTTTATAATTCTAATATAGAATCCTAAAATTGCAAAAAAACTTTCATTTGATTTATTATTACACAGTACAGTATATAACGTTACTTTAATTTTCTATTTAGCTTGGAGCTAATTGATTACTGACCTCTTTTTAGTTGTAACCCGGGTTTAAATACAGATAAATAAATAGACATACACATCCTACTAATATTATAAACGCGAAAGTTTGTAAGTATGGATGGATGTTTGTTACTCTTTCACAACTAAACAGCTGAATTGATTTTCATGAAATTTAGTACGGATAGTTCAAGACCCAGAGTCAAACATAGGCTACCTTTTGACGCAGGCGGAGCTGCGGGAAACAGCTAGTACATACATATTATCATGACCTTTTTCCATACAGTAGTGTTGCCGGAAAATCGATTACACATCGAATAATAATCGATTCTTTGATAGTTGAAAATATAATCTAAGGTATCGATAGTATCAATATTGATACTATCGATAATATATTTCTGTAAGTACAATATTTTTATCGAAACCTCGTGGAATTTGGGATTTTTTAATACACGGCAACATTGAGCACCGAGCGGTACTTCGCTCCATATTTTAGAGTTATATTATTTTCGTGAGTAATTTATGTCCATATTTCGAAATTATACAATACTTATTGATGGTATGTAATACCAGTATCTTTCTTATTTCTTTTAGTATTATTCTTACAGTTTAACTACGCAACTGCACATTTTGCGTCTGCTTTTACATTAAATTTTAAATTTATCTAGACATCCAACTCACTCATCGGTCGCGGCATGACTGACGCGGGTATGCCGCAAGTATGCCGAATTCGGCATGGTTTTTGGTTGACCAAGACCAAGACCAATTATTAATCTAAGATTGTACCCTAATTTCTAAGTTGGTCCGCAAGAAATTCTATGCAGTAATTTTCGTGTGATGTGAGTACATACAGAGAAAATTCTAAAAACGATTGTTTTGGCTTCTGTTAGTCCAAATAAGACTCATCATATTGGTTTTCCTTGAAGAGTTATGTACATTACACCTGTTACAATTTTATTATACGAGTATGTATAGATAGACATAGAAGATAAACTTTTATAAATAAACAAGCATTTATAACTTACTATAACAGAGAGATACTTACTGGAGCGACTGCCGAGGAATCATAATGCGCGGCTATGATGATGGTTTGGGGCCCGGAGCGACCGACCAGTTTCCCATGCAGGGTCACTGGTTTGGATTCCAATTTTTGGGGGACTGGTGCTGAGACCACTGTAAAGAATATTAATTAAGCAAATTTCTTAGGTTTACACTGAAAAGATATAAGGATAAACTTTATTTTCTTAACCCGAAATAGAGAAGATCTATCTTATTGAGGAAAATACAAAAAACGAAGAACATAGAAATCAGGGAAAGGACAAATTTCACAGATGCTCTTCACCATATCTGTCAATATACAAAGACAAGAGATGGACTTAACTACAAAATGGTCCATTCATCAAAATCCAAGCAGTAGTTGGGTGGATCCATAGCTCTGGAAAATGAAATAAGAAAAAAAGCACTTACCAATTTGATATCCATTTGACGATACACCGTTAAACATAGCTTCGAGTGCCGTGCCTGACTTGTCATCTGTGATAAAACTGTGCTGCAAGTCCTTTATGATATCCTCAAACTCAGGAGTCCACTTGGCGAAGTAGACCGGAGCACTGACCTCATTTTGAACCATCGCCATTTCTAGGAGTTGGATGTGCTGGAACAAGAAATTAAAATGAAGTCTTAAGCAAACCTGGGCTCTCAATTTTCACAGATTAGGATCAGCAAGCCAGACAATGATTTCTTGCATTAGAATTGCCTTTTTAAAGTATGGACTCGATATATGATAGACATACTCAAGCAGAGATTTTGTATATATTTGTAGACATTGAAAAACAATTATTTTTGGGTACAGGTATGATACAGCGTGGTCTGATGGTTTATAAAGCTTTTATTTAAAAAGCTTAATGTAGTTTTTTTTTATTTTGTATTGTTTTGACGAAACATGTTGTGGAAGAAACAGCCTGGTTTTGACCACCCCTCTTCACCGCTCGGTCTTCATGGAAAAATATTTTTTAATCCAGGCCACAAAGTTATGAAATGCTCTCCCTGAGACAATCAGGGGCAGCAAGTCTCGGAGGAGTCATAGTCATCCAATTTATATCCTATGTATTGTATGTATATATTTTTCTGTTCTATAATGAAGCTTGTGCTGATGATGCTTTTGTTTTTTAGTACATTAATTTATTATTGTTTTTGACCATTGTATTGTTATATTATATATATGTATGTTATATATAGTATTGTTATATATAGTATATTTAAAAACTATGTATTGAAAATATTTCTTCAGTTATTAATAATTACATAAAAAAATAGTATACCTCTGTCTCTTCTTGCGACAACATGGTATCATTCTTTGGCAGAACGAGCAGCAATGCACCAGCTTTGCTGCGGACTTCCAGGAACTGTTCCACAGTTATATCCTGCACTCGAGCCACTACGCAGTGACGGGATGTACTCCACGAGGTTAGAGACCGGCCTTCTAGGTTGAAACTCGCACTGCGGGAGCCTGAATGTGTCAAATAAATGAATAAAAGTAATTTATTTAAGGCTTTATGACCTATTAACATAAGGAGACATTGACAATCACATTAAGAACTTATATTTTATACAATTTTATGTGAAATAGGTCGGACATAAAAACGTAATATTATAAAATATATTAATAAGTAAAAAAAGATATTTAGATGACATTTGAGGCATTAAACCATCAAAATTAATTCGGGACGGATTCCTTCATAGATAAGGAGATACAATTATCTGAGTAAACAATTTTTTAGGGCAAAATCTTCACATATAGGCAAAAGATAACCTCAAAATTCATTCTAATCGATTTTATGAAAAATTGAATTAAATATTTAAAATTGCTTAAAACTTACCATGAGATACTGTATGTAGGTCATATTGTTGCATTCTATACACTGAAAACTCGTGAGAAGCTGCTACAGGATTCACAGGAGACATGATGATAAAGATTGGCAAAGCCACTAAAATGTAATACGGTAAATAACCCTTGAAGATTTCGGCAAAACCGTCCGCTTCGTCTAGCCACATCTTGGTGACTAATTATTTACTTATTGCTAACGAAATTAACACAAAAACCAATTTTTAACACATAATCCAATTAGAAACCTTATGTGTGATAAACTTTCGTTTCGATCAATGATGAGATGACTGTCAACAAAGTGTCAATGACATAATTTGACTTTAATGACGTGACGTTATTTTTTTAACCAATAGTGCTTGCTTCAATTTATTAAAAATACACACACAAATCGATCGATTAAAATTCAGACAGACAATAAGTGGGATGTTCGTTCGTAAGGATCAGAGTTGTTCGGACGGAATAGTCTTTCACCCTGTGACGTGGTTTTTTTAACGACCACCATATGGCAGCCTGGGAGCATCTGAAGCACGTAATCATCTATGTTATTAGATTATCAGGTGATTTAAGCTTGCAATATTCTAAACAAACTAAAAACAACTTAGCAAATTATTCTTCCCTTGAGAATAGAACCCATGACCCCTGGGTTAAGGCGAACGTTTTAACCACTGGACAATAGACTCAGTTACTTTGGTGGTATTCTTAATAGGTATGTAGCTCTTCGCTTAGACTAATGCTGTAGCAAGGAAGTCTCTGGGATACTTACTCAACAGTAATTTACTCCTCACCAATTTATAGCTGCTGATTTACCGTGTTTAGGCTCTTATGAACGATTTCTTGTAGGTACCTATGTTCTCAAATAAAAACATCGCTTTTGGCAGCTGAGATTTTTCGTTTTTCCATTTAATGGTATTGCATAATAGTAGTAATGTGTAATTTCAGATATAGGTAAAGATTTTATTGAAAGTTCATGATCCACTTGATGTGAATAAACTTTAAAATTATTTAAAGCCCTATTTTTTTAAAGTTTAACTCAATCAAATGATTTTCATTATACATTATTGTATTTCTAATAAGCCTGTGCCTAAAAGCTTCAGTATCGAAGGTACCTATAATCGTAGATAATATTTACCTACATTTTAACTTTCAAGGCAGATCGCGTGCAGACTACCCTAGCAAATTACTTCGTTTCTTTTCATCAACTCTGCTAAACAAAAGAACATCAGGAGCCCTATTTTTGAAATGTATTAATGTGACGGGACGAATAATAAAATTATTGTTCGATATGGAATAATTTTTGTTATTTTCGTTCAATATCGAACGATTTTCATTCGACATATATGTCACACACTTCAAAAATAGGGCTCCAGTGAGTAGTTTCTGAGATTAGCGCGCTCAAACAAACAAACTCTTCAGCTTTATAATACTACTAGCTGTGCCCGCGACTTCGTCCGCGTGGAATAGTTATTTTGGGAATCATGGGCGAGCGCTCATCACGCGGCGCGTGTGAATTTTGTTTCAGAGTTATTTTAAAATTGTATTATCTTTTAAGATGTTTATTGAAATTAAGTGATGTCAAAGACAATTTTGTTCACAGTTAAATACTCTTAATCAATAACATATTTATTTGGATAAAGAATAATATTATTATGTTGATACAACTCTGACAAATAATTTGTAATAATGCATTAATTTCGACCAAATTTGATTATCATAAAAACGGTTATTGTGAGTTAATCTTAAAACATAGACATATACTGTCGCGGACAGTTTTTTAGATAATTTAAAGAGGAATAATTCTTTCATACATATTTTTTGGGTATCTCGAACGGTTTTCGCAGCGCACGCAACGGAAGCCCTCAAAGATGATGATGATGGCTGTTTCTTCGCTCCTTTTAGTCGCAACGTGATGTTATATAGCCTAAAGCCTTCCTCGATAAATGATCTATATAACACAAAAAGAATTTTTCAATTCGAACCAGTAGTTCCTGAGATTAGCGCGTTCAAACAAACAAACAAACTCTTCAGCTTTATAATATTAGCCCATAATCTATGGGCCGATTTCACCAAAGTGAGATAAGTTTTGTTCCAAAGATACTTTTTACGTAATTTGTTCTCGTTTATTGAAGTTTTTTTTTATACCTTTAAGTAGGCAAGCAGGCGTACGGCCCACCTGATGGTAAGTGGTTACCGTAGCCTATGAACGCCTGCAACATCGGAGTTTTCACGAGCGCGTTGCCGACCCTGAAGGATTTTTTTCACGCCCTTTTTGAAGGCTTCCATGTTATAGTTATTAGGGAAAACCATGGCAGGGAGTTCATTCGATAATCGCAGTGTACGATGGAAGTTTACATTTCACCACACAGTTAGCCCGAGAATATATGTACTATTAATTTACGTATAATTCCGATACAAGGACTCTGTGTCTAGAATAAAAATGTCTGGCGTCCATGCTTAGATTAGTTACTCTCAGATATTAATAAATAGGAACGATGTTGGTGAAATCGGTCCTAAATAGTATAAATTTACACAGAAAATTTCAAACTTTTAACAGCGTTCATGCTCGCATGTTGACAATAAGTTGACTGTATGGTCTGAGGTTGTATGTTAAATTTCAACATGATTTCAACTTAAAAATTGTCATTCTTCAAGATTCATGATTGGTGTTGAAGAGTCAAGTGCACAGAAAAGGGATGTGCTTCTTTTTATATAGATGAATGAATTTTTGCATTTTATTACATCATTCACGTACATAGAAGAAACAATGCAGTACTGTATCCAATTAAAAAGATTACTCCGATTTTAAATATAATACATATTTTGCTATTGGGGTACACTTTGTTCCATAACAAATTTAGCAGTACTTAAATTTGGTTTTAAAATACATAAATCTAAAAACGCACATGTTCAGTTTTCTTTAGTAAACAAATGGTAGTCGATTTAATTTTTTGTTTGCTTATATTTAATCTTGATTTCATGTAATGTTTTAATAAATACACAAAATTCTCTACATAAATGTTAAAGCGAGATTTGAATAACAGTTAACTATTGACATTATCAAGCCTAACTAAAATAACGAGCTTTAATCTGATTATATTGATAGTGCTATGCTGATTGGCAATTTTAATTGAGTTTATCGCATTAAATAATGCGTAACAAACAAATCTACTTACCTACATAAATTTTAATTAATAGTTTTAGCACGGAGAACCGATCACGGGGAACGGGTTGTCGAATGGCGAACACCAGTCGAGCTTATGGTCAGATGACCTGGAGTAAGTCGCAGACCAGCACTGTATGTACTTAGGCCGCCTCCAATTTCTGGTAATCCTTCGCCAATAAATTAATGAATGTACACTATTGCACCATTTACATATACAAAAATACAGCACTGAATCCAATCAACAATAAAAAGAAATGAGTACAAAGGCGGACCTGGCGCTAATGCAATCTCTTCCTGCCATAGTTGAAATGCGAATGGAATCCAAGACACCCCATGCATGATGCCATCGCTATCCCACAACTGAGGGTTTTGCGTTCTACAGTAAAAATGTGTGCATGAAATAAAACAATTAATAATATAACACACCTGAAGTAAGAGTTCCTGCCTGAAATAAGCACTACGTAATCTTTTAACAAAGACAGAAAAGTTACGACGTAGCTTGGCTTGGACGACTTGAAATGCAATAATAGGCTGAGAACTCCAGTTGGACGTAACTAGGAGTGCTATTTTATATTTATATAAGGGCTACAGAGAAATTTTGGCCATCGAAGGTTATCTGAGGTGACTTACGACACGATAAGAAGACAGAAGAAAAGTAGCGAAATTACTAACAAATGAGGACCGCATAAGAATCCGAATACCGCGTCAGAATTAGAATTCGTTAATTTATTTATCGATTTCATTTTTTAGTATATCCCTTTGTAGGAAAGTTTATTCGATTTTCGGGTAAAAAAATCTTGAAGGATTTGTTAAAATGGATTTCTGTATTATAAAAAATAAACTTTATTGCTCTTAAAAATAACTCAATGACAGTCATATTTAAAAATGTAGAGTTGTAAATAAGTTTGATTATTTAATTTTTTTCTTGACAATTTATCTGTCCGTCAGTATCCTTATCACAACCGTTTCTTTTTTCACTACTCAAAGGTCAATCTCGCAGAGATTGCTAAGCAACAGAACAATTATTTAGAACATCATCTGATTATTACAAAGATATTAGATACTCTATAGCAGGGAAAAGTGGAATGAAGAAAACAGTCACAGTGGACCGGGATAGCAAGCGGAGCTGAGCTGTATGTCAATTCTCTTATTTTACATAGTGCACAATAGACTATAGTTTCCTAAATTAAACAAAGAATGGTAAAGATATGGCGCGTTCAAGTTCCGTGTGACGTCACAGTGTGCTACACTTTTTCGCAATATGTGACGTCACGAGCCCCCACTCCTAAACTTTGGTGCGTTATATCTTTATAACTTATGGCTCAATTGACAAAAGAAAAAATACGTCACTAATATATTTTGATTTCCTAAATGACGGACTAATTTTAAAGTTAGTCTTTTGACCCTGGAGTAGCCTATTGAATCACAATTTTTTACGTTTCTGGTATTCTGTTACCGATTTTAATACCAATCGTCATTCCATTGGCATGCCATTGAACTGCAACTGTAAAATATTGCTAATCAAAAAATCATCAATTCTTAAATAATTGGTACTCTGTTATTTATTATATTCACACGTTTTCTACTATTACCATTCAATAACGTTTTAGTTGCAATTAAATTAAGATTAAAAATTGTGTTAGCAGAATACAATATCGAGCATATCAAAAATGCATCGTAATTGCATGGTCTTTTAAAGTTTATTAGCGGGATTGACACCCTGTTTCATAGAGCGAATAACAAGAAGGACTTTAGCAAGCTTATCTCGCTAACCGAAAGATCGAAACACATGACCCGTAGTAGAAGAAATAGTAGTAGAAAAGCTTGCTATTTACATAATTCGTATGAATATACATAAAGAAATAAGATGTCTATATTTTTCAAATTTAGTCACTTCTTTTTAACTTCTCATTCATAACTAAATAGCTTTTTAAGTTTAACTCGTATTTATCTTTAACTTAACCAAATAAACTTTAACTTATTTAACTGTGCGTTTAACTGAACGTCCAAAACTACAAACGTCAAGAACCTGTCACAACACAACTATCTCAAACTCTCCTCGACGTACGCATCTTATACAACTACAAGCTCCAACAACAATCGTTTCTACAAATTAGAATATAAAAAATAAATAAAAATAAAATTATATAGAAATATGGTTATATATATATGTTTATTATTATATAGAAATATGGTTTTTGTTATGAATAATCCAATTCCCTGTCCGAATTTAGCTCGCTTTTATATTTTCGTCCGGTATAGGCAAATCTATGCCTTTAGCCGGGATTTAAATTATCTCTGAGTTGTTTGTCTGTGTGTTAATAGACAGTTTTTGAATATTTTTACGTATGTGATAGTCCGGTTTTTATTGAAGGCATACATATTACGGGCAGGTAAAATATTACCTAGCGCACTGACAACTTGTTCAGTTCAATTAACATTAATCGGTTTAAGCTTAAAGTTGGAATAGATAGATTACATAGATTAGATAGAGTCACTAGGCATAAATATTGAGAGGAATACTTAGTATTTCTATAAATCAGATCCATCTATCACATAAACTGTTGAATCATAATCACATACGGTAATGAGTAATAGGTAGTCCTAGTCCATTCCAATTACTAGCAGGTCGGAAGCAGTTCCTAGTCGGCGGCGAGCGGCGACGAGCGGCGCGAGTGTGGCGAGGCGGCGGCGGCGGCGCGGCGCAGTGCGGCGGTATCGAGCGGACGCGAGGGTGCGAGGGTGCAGGGGCGCGGCACGCGGCAGTCTGCTCGCAGCCCCCGGGAGCGCGGCATGGGTGGCGCGCTGCTGCTGGCGCTGCTGGCGGCGGCGCGGGCCGGCGAGCCCAACGCGACCGATATAGACTACCCGCAGTACCCGTCCCCCCCGGACCCGTCGCCCACACACGAAGCAGACAAACCTGTCCCTCTCTTCCCGACGGACCTCTTCTCCGAGGAACAGAGGCGCTCCGGGGCCGTCTTCCTACACGTGCTGGGCATGGGCTACATGTTCGTCGCGCTCGCCATCGTCTGCGACGAATTCTTCGTACCGTCGCTTGACGTCATCATCGAGAGGCTCGCCATCCGTGATGATGTCGCCGGTGCTACTTTCATGGCCGCGGGGGGCTCGGCGCCCGAACTGTTCACCTCGATCATCGGCGTCTTCGTCTCGTTCGACGACGTCGGCATCGGGACGATAGTAGGCTCCGCCGTGTTTAATATTTTGTTCGTGATAGGTGCGTGCGCGTTGTTTTCCCGCACCACGCTGACTCTCACTTGGTGGCCGTTGTTCCGCGACTGCACCTTTTACTCGATCAGCCTGCTTGTGTTGATATACTGTTTCCGGGACAGCGAAATATATTGGCAGGAGGCGCTGGTGCTGTTTTCACTGTACGGAGCGTACGTGATGTTCATGAGGTGGAACCAGCCAGTGGAGCGGGCCGTGAAGAAACTGATCTACAAGAACAAGGTGACGCGAGTCAGGAGTACTGATCAGCTGATGCCGACGGTAAGCTCGCCCGCACAGCCTTGCATGCCTCCACGTATGTTTGACGCAGATTTGTTATTCACCCCTTTGTAAACACGAAAGCGTGCTGATAAATATTCATGCCATTACTACTGGAAGTTAAAGCCTCTTGAATTACAAACGAACTGACATTTTACATTGAAACATCGTTTTGATTCAAGCGCTGGCTTGTAAAGCGTTCCATTCTATTTTCAAATCTGCGTCAAAATTAAAAATATGTTAGAGAGCCTGTAACTATGTCGAAAGAGTCCTCAAAATTAAAAAAAAAAAACACATAGTAACTGTCCCACTAGACTATAATAGTGCATCAATGTGATTAGTGTCCTATCTTGATCGTTGTCTACCGCAATCATACTCGTTCATAATCTAATGTCTATCTATAAGTATATTCAAGAGCTTCCCGCCATAACTACTTTGAACCACAGACTGTAAAAAATTAATTTGCTTTATGGTATAAATCTAAAACAAATATTCTAATTTTTGTTCGAATTATTGGCAAATGTAATATACGTTATGTTAAGATTAAGACAATATAACATTTATAAACTTTAATTAATAAACTTTAATCTGATCTATAATCCTACTTACTAGGATGGCCTAGCGACCTTGAATGGATCTAGGGCATAGATAACTGCTATCTGTGATCTAGGATAATCATGTAAATTATACTGTAGTAGGTAGGTAATAGTGAAAAGATTTAGTTACCCGATTCCCTCTGCCTACATTAAATTGTATCAAAAGTTACAGACATTCATTCATTTCAAGTGGGTTACATAGTCAATCGACCCTGTACATCCTGGTGTCAGAGTTTTTCGGAACCGCCTTTCGACCTACGATATGGTTCCTTCATCAACCACCAAATGGCAGGTGGGATCAACGGCTGCGCGGTTTCCGAAGCACGGAATCGTCATTATTATCAGACAATCATGAGATTCAAGCCTGCAACGTCATAACCAAATTGGAATCAACTAGTATGGTTCCAGTGGGAATCGAAACCGGTTTTTAGGCAAACGTCTTAAGCACTGGACCACTGAGGCAATTGTAGAATTACAGTTGATTGACTTAATAAAAGGAAAAAAATTTTTCATCATTAAAAGAAATATTAGGTCATTAGGTCCTTACATATGAAATTGGCGTTTTGTATGGGAGGAACAAAATGTCGAATATTTTTTAATTTAATATATTTATTTAATCAAAGTATGAACCATTTGTATAATGCCGAGCTAGTCTTTTAACAATACTCGACGTTATACGTACAAAACCCTAAGGTTTCCTCCTATTCCTACTAACACCCTTGTGGATGTGGAAAATGTGTAAGTGGATGTGTGTATGTATGTATATCCTAACCCTAGCCCTAACCATACGGTGTAGTAGATAAATATATAGATAGTGCAGGATATCTGTAACCATGCGACCTACGGTTACAGACGGATAGGGGGTAGGGAAAGGGTGTTGTGTACGTAGTGCAATGTACACAGGAAATGAGTTCCCACTGCCGATCCCGCAGGCTCACGGGACCGATCAGGATGACGGCTTAAGGTAGTCTTGGCCGCAGTGGGGGGATGCTGTAACTGGAGATGTCCACCTCACTACTGAATCCGTACGTTCAGAGCAAGGGGAGGCTCAGGAAGGGATGAGAGCCTCCAATGGTCTCAAGTGATGAATGGCGCCACCAGTGGAACTGGGGGCTGGTACAGAGGTTACTCTGGTGTACTGTCACACCACCTCCGGAGTGTACTGGAGAACCCACTGCCGATCCTGCAGGCTCACAGGACCGATCAGAGTGACGGCTTAGGGTGTCTTGGCCGCAGTGGGGTACGATGAGGAGAAAAAATAACAACTCCAATCGCAAATGAACACTAACTTTATTACAAAAAATATTAATATATATACAAAATTAAGAGACTATACACATTTATTGTCTGGTACTGGTGTGCCGTCGGTGTAACTGCCGATGCAGCATGCAATTCGCTCGCATCTGAAGTAGGTTGCAGTGATGTAGATTTGGTGCCGATGCAGCTTGTACTTTAACCGCATCTTAAGTGTGTCGCAGATGTCATGGTTTTCTGTTCACGTGTGAACACCATTGTTATCTATGCACTTTTGCCATTCCATAGGTAGTTAATTGATTCCTTTACTAAAAAAAATCCATTCGGACAGGAATCAATAAAATCTTTGAAGGCGGTTTGGACTGCCCCATCGGAGTTGAATTTTTTTATCTTGAAGACGTAAAAAATGGTAATCTGTTGGAGCAAGGTCCGGGGAGTATGGTGGGTGTCTTAGACATTCCAAATGAAGCTCTTCTAATTTGGTAGCCGTCTGTTGTGCAGTGTGTGGTCTAGCGTTGTCGTGAAGCAGCAGTGGCGTAGAGCGATTGACCAGCCTCGGTTGTTTAGCCGCTAGCTTATCCATCATGGTTTGCAATTGCTGACAATAGACATCTGTCGTAATCGTCTGGCCAGATTTGAGAAAACTGTAATGAACGACACCGACACTAGTCCACCAAACGCTTACAAGTAACTTTTTTTGGGTCAATTTTCGCTTGGGGCAGGATTTGGCTGGCTTGCCAGGGTCCAGCCTATGCGTGGAGCGCTTCCGATTATCATAGAGAATCCACTTTACATCACAGGTAATGATTCGATTAAGAAACCCTTCATTATTGTGCCGTCAATGTAACGCAGCAGTCGACGCGCGTTTGCCGGTTTGCTTCACTCAATTCGTGAGGAACCCAACTTTCAAGCTTTTTAATCTTCCCAATTTGCTTCAAGTGAATTAAAACAGTTTTATCACTAACATCGCAGCCTCTAGCTAACTCGGACGTGGTTTGCGATGGATCCGCTTTCACAATAGCCTTCAATTCTTCATTGTCAACTTGGGTCTCCGGCCGTCCACGGGGCTTGTTCTGCAGGTCGAAATTTCCAGAACGAAAACGTTGTAACCAAAAACGCACTGTGTTTTCTTTTGCGACACGACCGCCATACACATAATTTACCCTTCGAGCCGTTTCCGCAGCACTGGTGCCACGGTGGAACTCGTACTCGTAAATAACGCGATATTTCAAGTTTTCCATTTTGTAAACTGAGTGCCGCAATCAGAAAAAAACAGGAGAAGAAAAAAAACAAATTAATAACGGTTTACGAAACATAAATACGTGTGGAAATAGCTGTATAAATTTGAATTTGGAATTCCTAACCAAAGAGGAGAAATTTGTGATTAAAGTGGCCAGTACGACAAAACGCCAATTCCATATTGTAAGGACCTAATATTATTTAAATATATAAAAAAAAAGGAATATAATAGGATATTGTATAGATAGGAATTGAAGCATAGATAAATGAATAAAATACTTTTACCTCAGTTTTTTCAAAAATCATTGAGCAAGAGCTAATTAAGCAAATAATTATAATGATAAACTTATATAAAAACACTGTTTTAAATATTTTTGTGCAATAAAAAGTATTGTTTTTTATAAACGTCAAAAACTTTCGACGCAAAACTTAGGAGTTATAACAATAACGTTGCCCCCACTATAGGTACTACTAACTATTAATAATGAAACCTCGTTTTAATATCAGTTATGTAACTCGATTAGTTTAACGTTTAATAATAAGTTTTGAGGATAATTTTGCGTGACAGTATAAAGGTCTATTCAAACTGACGCGGATCCCGCGCGACTGGCGGGTCGCCCACAGAAATAAGAACAGGTAGAAGTGCTGTAGCGTGTGCCAAAGTTAACTGGCCTGCTAATGGCACTTCTATATATTCTCATTTTTGTGGGAGTCCCTCCAGTCGCGCGAGTTTCGCGTCAGTTTGAATGGATCTTAGGGATCGACCGTACTCAATGTTACATCAGGAATTCTGAATTCGGGACCATTGACAGAAATAGTACCCAACCAGGGATGATTGGACGGGACCGACCCGTAAGTGAGTTCTTGTGTAAGAATATTTATTTAGGTACAGTATCGTTAAGGACTTATCGGTTTAAAAATATGTGAATTGTTTTATGATTTGCCAAGAATTGTTGAATCTTCTATTTGGCTAGTATTTTACCTTTGCCAAGAATAGCATGAATTTGGGCAGTGTTTTACCGCATATAAATAGATATTTGTTAAATTGATATAGTTAAATATATTTAGGTGTCCATACTTCTCTACGAATATTATATACTTTATGTATTATTACTTTTCTTTTGTTCTTTGTAAGTTAATTTTATCATATTTTATCATTCTTGTGTGTTCGTGATTTCGTCTTTATCGCCAACTTTTCTTTCTCTGTTTGGTCCCATGGTTGACTGGTAGAGAATGCCACTTGGCATTAAGTCCACCATTTGTACAAATTTTTGTATTGTGTAATAAAGCTTAAATAAATAAATAATAGAAGTGCGAAGGTCTGTCTGTTACGCTCTAACGGCCACACCGCTGAATGGATTTTGATAAAATTTGGTATAAATATAGTTGAAGACCGGGGGTCAAACAAAAGCTATTTTTTGACCCAGGCGGAGTTATGGAATCAGCTATTTTATTATATTTTTTTTAAATAGTAATCTCAGTCCCACGGCTGGGCAAAAGCCTCCCCACTTTGTTGCCACACATTTCTGTCCCCTGTTACTGCCTTCCAGTCCGTTTTCGTGGTCTACCTCTCTTTTATTTAAAACTAGCTTTTTCCTGTAGCTCCGCCTGCGTCAAAAAGTAGCCTTTATTTGACCCCTGGTCTTTAACTATATTCATACCAAATTTCATCAAAATCCGGTTAGCGGTTTGGCCGTGAAAGCGTAACAGACAGACATACAGACAGGCAGACTTTCGCATTTATAATATTAGTATGGATTGTTTTAGGTTTTTTTAATCAACTTCTTTTTAACTATTATCTTTTTAAATATTTATTAAGGTAAGTATCCTCTCTTTCTACGTGTCCAAAGCAGCTTTTGGAAATTCTCCAGGTCATCTCTCCAACGCTTTCAGGGTCCGCCCTGTTTTCGGCGTCCACCTTCTGTTATCCGAATACTTAGTAGTTGAGATAGCTCATGTAGGTAGGTATATGATAAATATGACAATGTGAATAGACAGGAGTAGTTGGAGGTTTCCAAATAACAACTTATGTGACTGCAGGGCTGTTTTAGTCTATGGCTCATCTCCTAAAGTGTCCAAATTGAGGATCTTGGAGCAGCCAACGACAGAGCAGTCAACGTTGCCACGTACTGGTGACTTACTATCATGAGCAAGCGAGATGTAGCCTTACTGCTTGTATTGCGCATCTCGGTTACTCACTTGTTTCTTCCCTGCTTTTAGAGGTGATAGTAAGACCCTGGTCTAATCTTATTTACATCTTAGCTATTGAGACTTGACAGGAAGAAGAAAAAATCAAATTTTCTAGTCTAAAAGTTTTAGCATAATCGTAGCGCGTCCGTCGTAGCTTCGTAGCATTTTCGTAGCACGCTACGAATTCAGTCTCCTCTACACATTTTTATTTTTTGTTTTTATTTTATTCTTTGAAGAGAATTTTAAGGTGTCCTTAGTGGTTTGCGTATAAGAGTATTTGTATTGTATATTATGTGTGTTAGCCTTAAGACAGCCTGAACATCTGACATTGCAGATAATTTATGCCAAGTTTTTGACCTCATTAACATCTAGCCATGTGGCGCCCGTTAAAGATACCACGTCAGAGCCTGAAAGGCGGTTTCCAAAAACTCTAACACTAGGGTGTACAGAACCAATTGACTAACCCACTCGATATGATGATTACCTCATTAACATCATTAACTGTGCGTGTTATACTATACATCACTGACCCTTAAGTTCGTTCACTTAAAGACGTAACTTTTTCGTAAATCACCCATAAAATATAACCTAATTCCGACACGTGACCGCTGGACTATGTTGCTAATCGTTTCCATAAAAAATATATAACGTAATAAGTAAAATCACACGCGATTTTACGTTTACGTAACGTAGTCGTTATCGGTCAATCTGTTGGGATCTACGTGTGTTATTTTTGTGTCTTTTTAATATTTTTTTTGTCGGCTGGGCTTACCCTCTCTTCCGTGGACATTTCGAGAAATCCATTACTATAGTTTGATCGCATTCGCTGTATGGGTATGCGCGGGGAGGTGGGCATGATATCCGTAATGCCAGACAGATCTTACGATATCGAATCACAATTTCAATCACAAATTTACAAATATAATTATTTTCAAGTCTGTTTTTACCCGACTGCGCTAGAAGGAGGGTTATGTTTTTCGAGAGTATTTGTTTGGCACGCTCTGCAGCCTAAACGGCTCGATGGCGTTTAGCTTGAGAGGTGTCTTTAGATTCGTACGAGTATTTACTGTGAGAGTGACACTGAAAGAAAGAAAGAAAAAGTCTTTTGTTAAACATGCGCGGAAATATTGTCATTATTTTTGAATAAAGAACACGCGAAGTAACATATTTACGTAGACTGAAAATTAAATTCACTTCCCGGCGCGTTCTTTGAATTTGGAACGAAGAGCGCGCCGGCAAAGTTGTATGAAACGGTGTGCTGTTTGAATTTAGAACTTTTTCATCTATCGTACACATTGCGTTCTCATGGCTGTATCTGAAAAACCAAAATCACTTCCCGGCGCGTTCTTTGAATTTGGAACGATGAGCGCGCCGGCAATGTGGTATGAAACGGTGTGCTGTTTGAATTTAGAACTCTTTTATCTATCGTACACATTGCGTTCTCGTGGCTGTATAGCTACAGATGCGTTTACCTTTCGGCACAAACTGTAAAATAAATTAAATTTATTATGTAAAAGCCCCTTTTTTATTTCCTTGCATTTTTTTAAGAAAAGCACTATATATGCCTCGGCCAAAATGGCAATTGCCTGTCTCGTATCATTGACTTGTACTCGACCTGCAATTGCCTATTTCGCTGCCTTTGCAATAATGTACTATTATGTGTACGATAGATGAAAAAGTTCTAAATTCAAACAGCACACCGTTTTATACAACATTGCCGGCGCGCTCTTCGTTCAAAATCGTTCAAAATTCAAAGAACGCGCCGGGAAGTGAATTTGATTTTCAGTCTACGTAAATATGTTACTTCGCGTGTTCTTTATTCAAAAGTAATGACAATATTTCCGTGCATGTTTAAGAAATGTACTATTATATGATAAATAACAAAACTCTTATATAATAACTATTTTACAGATTGAACAAAAGAATTAAAAAGTATTTTTGTGTAGGTATGTACCAAAATGGTATTGGCTCAGCATAATGTCATGGTGTGGACCATGACGCTGGTCTTCCGCGGATGCCATGCTTAAATATCTATGTCATATACGTACTAATATAATAAAATCAAAAAAATGTTTGTCAAATAACAATAATTGTGTTACCTCGCTGCCGACAATTTGTAATATCAGTGCTTTACATTGATGACATACAATTGTATATGAATATTCTAGTGTATGGAGAGATGTATAAAATAATTGTAAATATTTTACTGCGATTTTTAACTTTTTTGGGCAATAAGCATATATATTTTTAATTGAACTTTGAATGTTTTAACAGAAGATAAACTCTTGATAGGAGGTGGTATAGTGTTCCAGCACTTAGTCGCAGTATATTTAAAGCTACCCCGAAAAGCAGCAGTTTTATATTTTGGATATATTAAAAGTTCAGGTATTCGTGTTCTACTAAATTTTAATTACACCAAAAATAAGCGACAAGGAGTGTAAAGTACCGGGATTCCATGTTAAGGAGATTTTATTATATATATATATATATATATATATATATATATATATATATATTATTTCCATTAAGTTTAATTTCTATGGTGTGTTTTTAGATACTCTCTATCTGTTTTTTGTGCCTATAACAATACAATTAGATTTATTAGGGTTTAACACAAAATTATTACCCTTTCACCACTCGGCTTCTCGTGATCTTCGTTTGACTTATTGGTGGCATCATTCGTATCATACTGCTTAAATATTTTTTACATTTCAAGGTCACCTGCATATAGATGATGTTCACTATTTTTAAATACGTTTGGTAGATCGGCAGTATAGAGTATAAATAAATTTGGCCCTAATATTGTTCCCTGAGGAACTCTTTTACTAATTGGCTTATTTGTCGAAATAAATTTATTGCCATCATTACTGGTGATTACAACCCTTTGATGACGTCCGGTCAGATAGCTTGAGAACCACTTTAATGTAAGGCTATCGGCTCCATAATACGTGAGCTTGGCCATAAGCATGGTGGAATTGATTGTGTCAAAAGCACGTGAGTAATCTAGAAGCACGAGTATGGAACCCTAATCTATAACCTCTCCCGCCAAGAGATCATCAATAACAGATAATAGTGCTGTGGCAGTACTTCTGCCAGTATGAAATACAGATTGTTTGGAGGGTAAGATACTATTTTTGTTTAGATATTCTATTAACTGCATCCAGACAAAATGCTGACAGCTCGAAGATTTTTATATTCTTTGGGACAGCTAATTTTTGAAAGTGGGTAAACTGTAGCATTTTTCCATAGTTCTGGGAAAGCTTTACTTGTAATGGACATATTCACTATTGCCGTTATGATTGGTAATGTACGTGGTAGTGTTGATATAATCATATCTAGTGATATGCCGTCCACACCTGTGATATTGGTTGAAATCTGTTTGATTACTTCAAAAACTTGATAATTAAAAAAATTATCTGGAATTATACGACCCTTCTTTAGATATTTTATCTCATGTGCGTCTGACACTTCATCCCCCGTCTTGCCGATCGCATACCTCAGGCGCGGTAAAGCGGCTGTGGTCAAGCTATAGCAGGAATAACAGGTATAATTAACTAACTTATTTCAAGAATGGTCAATTTAGCTTTTCTTAAATGGAATAATTTTATTTGCGTTTAGACGATTGATTTGATGTTTATTGATATAATATGGGAATGTTTGCTTGTAGGTATACCACAAAATATATTTAACGTTGTTAACATTGTTTTGGCGGTGAGAAAAAAGTGGGGCAAAAAGACGGATGTTGCTTAGCGTTATTATTAAGGATTTGCTATGAAAGTATGTCCGAATGGTTAATTTAATTATGTTTTACTAGCAGCCCGTACGACTTTGCCCAAGCTTATTGCTTTCCTCGATAATCGGCTATCCAACACTAAAATATTCTTCCAAATCGGACCAGTAAATCCTATGATTAGCGCGTTCAAATAAACAAACAAACTCTTCAGCTTTATAATATTATTAGTAATAAAGATGTAATGATGTCACATGTTTTAGCGACTGTTCATATACTAAAATCAAACCAATTTAATACGAGTTTTTATCGCGTTTATATTATGTGTTACGCCGCACAAGAATTTTCTTCGTGTTAATATATCTGGCTTTCGAATTGACCAGTCATTCTTACCCTGATAAGACCTTTTAGAAAGCTAGCGTGCAAATGTCAGCCTAAAGGTAGGTACCTATATAGATCTAGTGTCCAAAAAGATCGTTTCCGTACTTTTATTGATTCGTCTCTGTTTGCTCAAATCCATTCGGTGCGTCGACGAAAAACGATCAGCCCTTCAACGGAAAGCTCGCTCTTTGAAAAGAAAACACGACATTGATCAAACAGGGCGTTTTCGGTATAGTATACTTTACTTACACGAATGTTTATGAGGATGTTGTAAATGAATAAGCCTTCCATGCAAAAGCGAAAATCACACCTAAAACGTTAATTGTTACAATTTTCATATAAGTAGATAAATAAAATCAAACATAAATACTTTTAATATGACATTCAACATTCATGTATGTATGTTTCTATATCTGTATCTATGTGAGATTCTATAAACCACTATATCTGATATGCAGTTTTGAACGGCATATTAGTTAGAGAAGTGTGAGTAAGTTTAGATTCCTTGCATTCTTCCGAGCAACGTGACGTCATCATAAAAACAAAATGGCGTATGTTAAATACAGTAATTTTGAACAATCAATTCAAGTGTGATATCAAAATAAAGGGGTTTAAATCCCAATTTCGAAAATGCTTATTACTTGTATAATACGACAAAAGTAGTTGCATTTTCGTCAGTCATGTCTTTTTTAAATAATTAACCTGTGTCCTTTAGTATCCTTTTCTGACATCCACAACAAAAGCAATATTTAAATACTTTATACAAAACTTTTTACAAACAGAACACAATACAAAAACTCTTTATTGCACAACAAGGATACATTGTTAAATACAAGCAATTACAAGAAAAATAACCTCAAATAAATTTTAATAAAACTTGAACAGGTTGCTCATAAAAACTCAAATTTAATTCAAAGAGCATCTATTTGCCTCTGAAGGTAAGAAGTATACTTCCAGCCATTCTAATATCGTTGGAAATTCAATATGCCACCGCAGTGCAGCACCTGCTTGAAAAATTGAGCCTTTCAAAGCCTCAAGCGTTTTAACTCCACTTTTGACTGCCCTTATAAATGTTTCAATTTTGTGAGTTATATTATTTCCTGGTTTGTTCTGTACGTATGAGACATTCTATATGGGTACGCACTTACAATACTATACAATACAATATAACTTTATTGCCTAGGTACATCTGGGAAATCACAAAACTGAAATACACTTAATAGTATTGTTACGAAATCAAAAATAAATAAAAATAAAATGCGGCCCGCGGAAGTTTGAATAGCGCTGTGCGCGGAAAATTCTCGTCCAATCGTCGCGTGTTTCCATACGGGAATAATATCGCGAACGATCTAGTACATCGATTCTCTCGCTCTGACATATTGCTTTGTCTCGCTCTCACACTTCTAGTATGTACTAAGGGAACGAGACAGAGTATTCCTCTCTCTATTCCGGAGTAGTTGTGATCTTTCTAGAAACTTATGGAGCGGGTTTCCCGGGCCATATAAATATCGGAAGGTGCCTCAGGAGGGTTCTAATTTAACTGAGCTACAAGTGCGATCAAGAAGCGATATCCGGAGCGAATAACAAGTGATACAAGCGACCTCGGCAAGTTATAGTGACTGTGATTAGCAAGTGTTTGGGACATTGTTAGTGATAAGTGAAGTGAAGTGACGTCGGCGACCATCCTTGTGGGAATAAACGTTTTTAAGAGTCATCAGGTGTTTTTCTCCAAATTGCGAACCCCGAGCTCGTAACAGTATAATATACAGATTTACTTTTTGGGGAGCAAAACAATTTGATATTTATATTTTTTTATTTAATCTTTACTACTATCTGTACTTATATGTACTACATACAAAATTGTAAAACACAATCGGTGAACTAACTTCGTACCGCCGCCAATAAAATTGCATGGAAATTATCATTCTTTTATCACCGCAACCCTCGCCATCGATTTGGAAATTCATCTGACATTGCAGACGGTCCGCTATGGTAACCGCTTACCATCAGAACGCCAAATACTCGTTTGCCTACTAAATAGTTTTTGTAAAAATAAAACTGTTTTCACGTCCTTTGCAATTTCAACACAGTACCTACTACAGAATAGACACCTATCTAGTGTACCATTTTCAAACAATATTAACGATTGTTCAGTAATACTTTGGAATAATAAATTGAACTCAAATTGACGGAGTCATCAAATAAATCACAGGCCAATTAATTGTAGCAAGCTAAAGTAAATATATCCGAATTAAAAACCTAACCATACATTTTAGAAAGTGGGTTGAAATAACTGTAATAAATTTCTAAACGCAGAGTTTGACAACAATACATATTTATTATTTCAGACTTGGCGAAAGTAAAACTTTAAATTTATAAAACCACCTTCGCACTTCTCGACACCGAATTCAGGGAATATAAGTAAATGAATAAAGCGAATTAACGCGATTGATATTGCGATAAGGCCGCCTTTGCACATCACTATGAATACACATATATGTCTCAAAATTTTATTTTCCTGGTGCAATAAAGAGTTTATTATATTATTATTATCTCCGCATGGGAATCACGGGTTGCTCCGGTTCTTTAAAAGGCTTGCGCGGGGATATTGATCCAACGCGTAGAGGCCCTTTGGAGAAGTTGATGTCATGTGGTGCTCCTGCCAAAACCCGTCCTCGGCTTTATCAATAGATGACCATGCCCATGAACAGATCTTGGCAGGAGTAGGAACTATTTCTAATGTATGAAAAGGATATATGGGTTATAGTGATGAAGTTTAAGTGGAGATGAAACTGGGCTATTATTATTTATGTTTATTTTTTTTTTTCTCTCTCAGTCTAAGACTAAGGTTTTAATTGATTACGCGGGCTTGCGGCCAAGCGTAAACAATTTGACAAATATGAAAGATTCAAAAATTTAAAGATAGAAACTTACGAACAATGCGACATGTGTTTAAAATTGCAGCTTTCTGCATCAAAATGAAAGTAAGTGGGTGAATTTGTAACATTTTTAGACTGTCGTGTAAAGTTTTTGGTATAACGCCAGTTGAAGAGATAATTATGGGTACGGTTTTTACAGTATCAACGCGCCATTGTGACTTTATTTCTATCGCGAGGTCTGTGTATTTTGTTATTTTTTCCGTATGAGTTGAGCTGAGGTTGTGTGTATTCGGAATAGCCACATCTATAAGGTATACTATTTTGTTAATTTTATCATGTAACGTTATGTCAGGTCTATTGTGATGTATCGTCTTGTCTGTTATGATAGTTCTGTCCCAATAAAGTCTATATTCAGGCGAATCAATTACGGTTTGCGGCGAGTATTTGTAGTACGCGGTTTTATTACTAATTAATTTAAATTTAATGGCAAGATATTGATGGAGGATGGCAGCTATCTGATCATGTCTGTGCTTATAATCTGTTTGTGTTATAGCTCTACAAGCGCCAGTTATGTGCTGTATGGTTTCAGAACTACTATGGCAGTGGCGGCAAGCGTCATTTTGTGAATTGATGTCTTTAATGATGTATTTTCTATAATTTTTTGTTTCAATTACCTGATCTTGAATGGCTAACATAAACCCCTCCGTCTCAGGAAACAGTTCCCCTCGCTTGAGCCATGTGTTTGACGCAACTTTGTCAACAATCGGATTCATCAAGTCGAGGCGGTGTCTGCCATGAAGGGATTTTTGAAGCCATGCATCCAGTTTCTGTTCTTGTGTGGTTATAGTTTCTTTGTTGAGCTTCGAATGATCTTTAAGGTTAAGCGGTGTGTATTTATTATCGGCGTTAGTAATTGATAGATGTAACAATGAGTGGTGTGAGCGCTGATGGAAGAAAGATCTGAGTGTTGTGATTTGTTTATTGTGTAGGTTTTGTATGTCTATAAGTCCTCTTCCGCCTTCGTGTTTTGGGAGTGTTAATCGCTGGATGCAGGATCTCGGGTGATGCTTCCGGTATTTTGTCATGAGGGTATTAATATTTCTTTGTAAGTTTTTTAGGTCACTTTGAGACCAATTAATTATCCCAAAAGAATATGTGAGTATTGGTATTGCGAATGTATTTATTGCTTTTATGGTGTTACGGGCATTAAGATATGAATTTAGAATTTTGTGTAGTCTGCTTTGGAATTCTACAATAAGCTTTCGTTTTATTTCTTTGGTATGTATTTGCCGAGTTTGTTGATAACCTAAATACTTATAACCGGTGATTACATCTACTGAGTCTATTTCTTCCTGGTTTTGAAGTGTGTACGAATTATGTTCTACTTTACCTCTGTGAACGGAAAGCAATTTACATTTGTCTATCCCGAACTCCATATTTATATCGGATGAGAATATTTCTGTTATGTTTGCGAGTGAGTTTATTTCTTCCAAGGAACTGCCAAATAGCTTAATGTCATCCATGTACATTAAATGGTTTAGAGTATAATTTGTGTCATTTGCTTTAATATCAAAACCTTTACTACTTTCTTTTAGGATAGCGGATAGGGGGTTGAGCGCCAGACAAAACCATAGTGGGCTCAGTGCATCTCCTTGAAATATTCCTCTACGTATATTGATTACATCAGTTTCAATAGGTTTATCATTACTGTTAATAACAAGTTTGGTTTGCCAGTGCTGCATTAACTCTTTCAGGAAATTTATAAGTGTCGGATGTATCTTATAGTGCTGTAAAATAAAAATGAGCCAAGAGTGAGGCACGGAGTCATATGCCTTTTTGTAATCAATAAACATAGAGTAAATATTTTTTTTCTTTGTAAGAGCTTGTTTGTTGGCAACGGCATCTATGATGAGCTGCTCCTTACAGCCCCTACTATTTCTACGGCATCCTTTTTGTTCTTCGGCTAGGATGTGATTTGTGTCTATGTGTGCGTATATAATTTCATTAATGCAAGAGGTAATTATTTTATAAAAGGTCTGTAAGCATGTTATCGGTCTATACTTAGCTGGATTAGTGGGGTCTGTCTTATCTTTTGAGAGAAGGTATGTTAGTCCTTGTGTTAAGTATGTCGGTATTGTTTCAGGTGATTGGATAAATTTATTTATAAACAAGAGTAAGTGAGGATGTAAACATGTTAACTTTTTGTACCAATAGTTGTGCAAATTGTCCGTGCCTGTAGCTTTCCAGTTGTGGGTCTTTGATATAACTATTAGTAAGGTTTCTATGGAGATATCATTAAATTGCATATCAGTTACATTTTGTGTACTTTCTTTAGCTTTTTCTAGCCATCCACTATCTTTATGCTCGACAGGGTTGGACCATATATTTGACCAAAACTCGTGTAATGTATCTGGTTGTGGTGTTGCAATTTTGGTACCTACGTTTTCTTGTGTGAGGTTTCTGTAAAAATGCTTTTCATTATTATTATTAATGGGGGCTACAACAGGTGCAATTCAAGTGGCAGCGTATTGGGCTTCTAAAGTTTAAGTCATCGACATGACGAAGAAGTTCGTAGACTTCCTGTTAGCTAGTTTATGGTTAAGAATGGTTGTGTGTCAGAAATAGCCACTTTCATACAAAAGTCGTCTGCTTGGGTACCTCACTCTCATTTTCTTCGTCCAAGCGTGTTTTCCTAGTTGCGTCCTCAGATTACGCTAAGGAGAACAGGGTACGCAAGTCTTGGTCCTAGATTTCACGGCACTGATTATTACAATGTAGCGACTGCCATCTGACCTCCGTAACCCTTTTTCCAACTAACCAGACCAACAAGTCATCAAAACAGACTCACTCCAGTAGCTTGCATTGTTCATGCTGCAGACTTGTCTCCCCTGTTGGCTCCCTCGGGAAAGACAGGTAACACATTAAATTAAACTATTTGAACACGGTTTTTATTGCGTTTATTACTTATTTATTTACACCTAACGTTTTAAACACTATACCGTCCATGGTCGCAGATCGCAGGTAAACTAAGTTAACATTTGCCTGTGATGTTATAAAAATACAAATTTACCTAGTTTAAAAGAGGTAGGACATTTTGTAAGGAGTAGTCCGTCTGGGGAAGTACCTCCACTCTACAGAAGACCGCAGCCAAATAACACTGTGATGCAGTGTTGTGTTCCTGCTGGTGAGTAGGGTCGCCAGGCTTCAGAGGGGTTGCAGTGCTGATAGCGGACAGGTCGACAACGCGCTCGTGACATATCCGGTGCTGCAGGCGTTCATAGGCTACGGTAACCGCTTACCATCAGGTGGGCTGTACGCCTGTTAGCCTACTTAGTTGTGTATTAAAAAAAAACTATTTTTCATAATTTTATTGAAAACTATACCGATTCGCTCAGTATTAGGTCACAGTATCCAAGGATCATGCAGTCTCTTGAGTTTGAGATTTTATTAAATTAATGAAGACGTGGTAACTTTTAGTGGCCTTGGCTCCCCGAAATGAGAGATCCAAGGCACCATTTGGTTTTTATACCTTGTATTCTGGTCAAATCAAATCAAAATCACTTTATTGTGGAGCACAGGAATACAAGATTTTAAATGCATAGATTGTGTCGCTATGACCTATCTATAAAAGACGTAATTTTAGCATATGCAGTCATATATAATTGAATTTAACTTTATTTAATAGATCAATAAATAATACAATCTTACAGAACATAAGTGAATAACAAAAAATAAATATTTTATTGACATTTATTATCTAATTAATTAATTCTAGTCGTATTGTAGGGTTGAAAATAGAATTGAAATTTAAGGGTAAGTACTGTGGCGAAAATTATTAAGCCACGAGTTGACAACGCGCTAGTTATACCCTCAATAGGCTACGGTAACCACACGTCTCTGTTTCTGGAACATCATGCTTGATTTCCAACGAAATTATACAAAATCCGACTCGAGCTGGACCGGATTTATTGTGCAATTACTCGTTTTACTTTAATTTCTTGCAGATTCAATTTCTTTCTAAACTTTTGAACGCCCTTTGGAAGTTATGTTTGCATAAATAATGTCAAGAAAACTTCGCTGAGTTCTGAGCAATTCCAAAATTGTGTGTCGTCTTGGCAATGAATTATATATGTGATCCTGTTTCATTCATCTCCGTGTACGAGAGAAGTTGTCATGCAATTTGCATGCATTTTCTTTTTGCCTAAACTGAATGGATGCTTTATTAAGTTCTTTTTCCCAGTCCTGTGAGATTTGTGGTGAGTTGAATTTTGATAGGACCAAATCTTCGCCAGCGAAGATATCTGGTAGCTGATTCTCGCGCCTTTAGAGATAAGTCGAATTCGAAATGTGTCGCTGTCCGCTATTTTTTTTATTAATGTAAAACAAGTGTAGGATATAGGTTTTTCGAATACCATACGTATGAAATTTTAGCAGGACATACCCCTAGTTTGTAGATATAGAGGCATCACTCTTGTAAACCGAGTTAATAAACATCGTTTGTTTATTTATTGTACGCAAAGAACATAAAAACAGAATACATGATAAAACAAAAGGCGGAGTTATCCCAAATAGGGATCTCTTCCAGTCAACCAAACAAATATAGGACATAGACATATGGACACAGAAGAGGGTACAACAAGCAAAGAAAACTTAATTGTAGGTACATAAGTTTTCTTTGCGTGTTGTACGCTCTTGTAAGTAAACAGAAACTTAACATTACTAAGTTTATGACAAACACAAACCTACCATTTGTGTCAATTCCACTCCGTTACACAAACTGAATAAATATCAAACACCTACAACATTTTTCCGGACAAAATGATATTTTGATCCAGAATAACGCTTCGCAAATTGTTCCCTCGCTATTATATCCAAACTGCAACTTTTGGCATCCGTCCAAGCTCTCAAATGCATGCTGGGAGTATCGAAGCCCTATTTTCGAAATGTTTGACATACTAGCTATTTCCCGCAGCTCCGCATGCGTCAAAAAGTAGCCTATGTTTTACTCCGGGTCTTCAACTATATTCATACCAAATTTCATCAAAATCCGTTCAGCGGTTTAACCGTGAAAGCGTAACATACAGACAGACTTTCGCATTTATAATATTAGTATGGATATGCCGAATGAAAATCTATCAATATCGAATAAAAACAATTCGTAATCGAACGAAAATTGTTCGACATCCTCCGCACCACATAATATGTTAGTACTATTTAGATATTCACTTGATTCTTGGCTAGATCATGCTTGAGTTTTGGATTAATTAATAATATCATTTAATATTGAAAGTTCATTGATCTGCACAGATCCTATCATGATATTAGAATAGAAATTCTGACCATAAAATGAAATGGTCAATTAAACTATCTGGAACCCTATGTAATTGTACTACCTATGTTTTCACAAATAAATGATTTGATTGATTGATATGTTTGTAATATAGGACTCATATGTCGAATGAAAATCGTTAGACATCGAACAAAAATCATTCGACACGCCGATTTTGCGTGACTCACACTTTGGTATAGCTACAGACTATGGTAGTCGGAATGTGCCTGAATTATACTAGTCATGATATGTTAAATTGTACAAAGTATCTACACCCGAAAGTTTTTTTTATACAATACTAGTTGTTTCCCGCAGCTCCGCCTGCGTCAAAAAGAAGCCTATTTTTCAGCGGTTTGGCCGTGAAAGTGTAACAGACAGACAGACAGAAAGACTTTCGCATTTATAATATTAGTATGGATATTTTTTTATTTGCATTTAACTCTATCCTACTCTTCTATGTAAATAAATATATAAATTGGCAAGAAGGAAAATATTAACTGGAAATGTATTTGCCTCATTTGTTTAACTGAGTAATTGAACAATTATTAATAAGTACATTTTCAAAGAGAATTTCATGAATACATGTTGTGAGCTGATCATTAATTTATTTAATGATCGATTGTTTATAAATTAGTCCTATTTTATGAACTGAATACATTTTTTTATGTTAGTATTAAGAATTTTAAGCTAAAAAATGGAAAACCCAGTAACTCAGTCATCGTTTGAAATGTAACGTGTAAAATAAATAAATAAACTAGATATGATCCATTTTAAATATTATCCTTCAAATAAGCAGTTCTATGGCTAAATTGCCGTAAATGTACAGTACAGTTACGTCTACCTAACTAAACTAAACTGAATAACCAGTTTCAACAATAGTGACCATCTGTTGTCATGAAATAATAGCATCTAAGCCAAGTTGAGGTTGAGGCATTGTCTGAAAATAACATTTGTGTTGGACACAGGTTTTAAAATAGCCGAGTATTTTAACTATACCATTCACACTCTAGGGGCATTCAATGTATGCACATTGAATGCCCCTAGAGTGCAAGTAATAAATTGTGAAAGCGCTGTAGCTTTCAGCCGCCATTTTTTTCCTTAATCCCCACTGCTGGGCTAAGGTCTCCCCCATTCTCTTCCACTCATCCCGCTCTACAGCTACTGTATCCCATTCACTATCAAATTTGGTTTGGTCTACCTCTACTTTTCCGTCCTCCCTCTGGTCGCCAATGGGTAGAAGAAGCCCAGCGTTCGTGGTGCATTCGACAGACATGACCCGCCCAATCCCACTTCAGTTTATTTCGGCCATTCATCCCTAAAAATTTAATTAAAAGAAATATTGTGCATTTTAGCAATAATTCGCCACGAATAAATTAAATAGAAGGTTTTGCCAACCGGTTATTTTGAAAATCTTCAGGAGAAATTCTTGTGCAAATTTTGGATAAATCCCATATTAGGTACCTACTTGTGTTGTTGTTGTTGGTGATATTTTCATTTGCATCTAAGCGGACAATAAGTAAGCAAAAATAAAATAATTATTTTAGTTATAGAAATAAATTGTAATCTTATGAAAGACAGTTTCGATTTAATATCGGGGTAATATAAAGCCAGTCTCTGCGAAATCATGTGTGAATTTAGCACATTAAGTAAACTGCCGTCCTGTCAGTTTCAGAACGTACGTACATCAACGTTTAATTAATAATGGCCGCTTCATTGACAGTGTTCGGTTTCGGTCCTTATAAAGTTTATTGGTCGCATTATCTTGTTAAAATCATTTATCCTGTATAATCGAGTGACGGGTAATTATTGACAAATGCAGTATTCGATTTAAATGTTTTTTTTACACATCGAGTATATGTAAAATTTTTAAAAAAGTTTCGGCAATTATGCTCCGATTCCTGTTTTACACCACTGGCCACGGGAGTATTCGCCACGGCGAATTTCGCCGCGATGCCACCGGCGACTAAAAGAAATACGTGAGAATTGCACTAAAAGCCACGGGAATTGGTGTCTGGTGAAATTTTAAATCCCATATTAGGTGTTTATATCATGGTCGGTTTTCATTTCATTGGTCTAAGTGCAAAATAAGTTACTATCCTATTATATATATATATATATTAATTTATGTATCAAATCCATCAGTAATTTGAATGTATGTATGTATATATAAATGTAAGGGCTAATGTCTTGTTGGTGGAGTTTTTCCATTCTGTCCTATCCCTTGCCAGTTCTTTAATTTTTTGATACGACACCACTCTTACTTTCTCCTTTATTTGCTATAATTAACTGTGCCTTGGTTTACCTGATTTTCATAAAGAACATTAATTCAACTGACATAATATTTAATGGAAGATCGATTTTTGTTATCGTTTTTAATTTATTATTTGTAAAAATAGTAATTTTATGAATAATGTCTGATGTTTTAGCGATTGTTACAAATTAAATCAAACTGTTTTTATCATGTTTGCATACATAAATAACGTCAGGGTAAAATTAAAAATTAATAACGACAGTACAACCGTATTATAATAAATTAGTTTTAGGTACATAACAGACTAAAAAAAATTAACCAACGGTTTCGAATCGACCCAGTGTATCTGTTGAAAACGTTTTGTTTCGCGGAATTTTGCATTGGATGGGACGGGAGCGCTTTCCCGGCAGACGTTCGTTACATGGGCATAACAATTCTATTGATTTTTATTTTCACCCTCCAGAACTAGTTGAACAGACTTTCAACCTATTCAATCACTGAGAACTATCAGCTGGTATCACGTCATAGCACTATAACATAATATATATCCATTATGTACGATTAAGTTCAAATGTATACAGGTTATTCTAAATATGAAAGTTGTTGCCATAAGATTAAGTTCTATTTTAGATTTACTGCAGTCCTTTCAGTATTTATACTAAAATCAATTAATAAGCCAGTATAAATAAATACATGTCAGGCAAAATGCCGAAAAGTCTGTGTGCTCTAAAAGTGCTAATAAACTTGAACATTCACTTGTAAAAGAACATAGAACATTCGCAAACTAAACGAACACAGTCAAACATGTTTTTATTTTTTAGTTGTTGTAGCCAATTCCGCCGTGCAAAGCTACGAACAATTTAGCGATTGATCTTTTGAATATTACGGTAGGTGATCGCCAAAAAAATTTACGAAGATTATACAAATCAAATCATTTATTTACAGTGTCATAATGTCAGAATTAATACTAAAATGGCTCGACATAAAGCTCAAAAACATTCATTGTTATTTCACTAGAACGCTCGTAATAAGACTCCTGTTCGAGTGTTAACCGAAAAACGACATAAGACCTCCCATACAAACCTTTTATCAGCTGACGTTTTTGTATGGGACGTCGATTTCAATTGCAAATAAAATATCCCATTACGTTATTTATTTTTAAATAATTACTTAAAGCTCTGAAGTCAGCTAAAATTATATGCTTTGTGATTATTTTTATTAAAAATAAAAACGTAATGCATCCGTTTTTATTTTTAATAAAAATAATCACGTATTTTGGTGGGACAGTCTCCGTAAAATATGTGGTATCAAAGACCTACTCAATCCTTGTTTCTCAAGAATATTACGTGTCTTTTGTTTATTTGATTAAAAAAACACTTAGTATTCGATTTAAGAATTTTATAAACATACTGGTTTAACACAAAAGTTTTTCTTCCGTTTCTTTCTCGATTTTACGCCTTCTCTAATCAAATCTTAAGATACGTGATAGTCTGTCTGCGGTCTGTAGTTCATTGGAGTTAGGCTCACTCTATGCTTAACCTGATCTTACTGGCTTATTGACTCAAGCCTGTTTTTCAGCACCAGTCAGCCGCTCAGACGTTGGTGAGTGAATGCCTATGCTTAATACAGCACATTTTCACTTTTTTTCTAATATGAGGTCGCGCACTGATTGGGAACATTCGCTTTGTAAAAGTTCGATAAGAGAGTGGTTTTTGTTAAAGGGCCTGTAAGTTCAATTAGAAGAAGTACACTGCTAATTGTATACTTTATCTTTTAATTGTCATTTTAATACACATGGGTTAACCAACTTCAATGTTTTTTTTATCAAATATATGTTGATCGACAATTCAGTAACCTTGTTTATAGATATTATTACTTTTCCACGATATGGACAACTCAACAGAAGTGTAAAAAATACTTACAAAAAAAAATCACAACAAAGAAATTGTTCTTAACTTATTAACGATCTGTTTCATGATTTGTTCTCGGTCAGTACATGCCTTATATTGTTGCAATCGCTCGCTTCACCCGTTTCAGGCAGAAAAAATGCTTTTCAGCATTTAAATGCCATTTTGTTAACTTTTTCTATACGAAATGTATTTATATTATTTCCTATAACCTAATGCTTCAATATCTTTTAATATATCACAAGCATGGCACGTGAAACTTAATAATATTAAGGTATTTTTAATACTGCATGAGGCAACATCTCTACTTTTAGATTTATGCTTTTAAATAGTAATTTTACTAAAAACGGTATGTATGTAATTGCTTATTTTACTAAAATTATTCTCAACATCAAGATTAACTTGTATATTTGAATCTTAAAATATTCTTCAAATAATAAAATTTTACTGATATTTAACATACTTTTGTATTTAAGATTTGACATTAATTGGTACTGTCACGTCTTGCAAAAACCGTCAACATTTCTAAGAAACCAAGCGTTTGGCCTTGTCACCTCTTCCTCACCTTCTAATGCACCCAATCGCGCCTAAAAAGAGCTGGTTTGACGTCAGGATATGCTTACTAATGATTCTGTGTCGAAGTCGAAGACCGGGCGAAGTAGAGGCGCAAATATAGGAGAGCGGACTCTGGGCTTTTAAGCAACCAGTTGAGGATGCGGGAGAACGCTAGGATAAAAAACATTGATTTAGGAACGGTATTTAAAGAACATGACGTTGAGATTCAAACTTAAGAATTTGGCTAATAAATAGGTTTTTTTGACTTTCATGACGAGACTCGTTATCTAAACATGTATTTCAGATATCCCTCTAACGAGTCAGTGCCTCCTACCATGGGACCCCATTGCCTATTATAGAATTAGTTTTTGGCGAGAAAAAGAACTGACTTTTTAAAACGCTTTTTTTTTACGTATTTAAATTTTTTATCAAGTTGATTAAGTGCTGTATTTCAAAAGTTATAAATCTTAATTTGTAACTTCTTATACTTTCGATAGATGGCATAACAATGACTTTGTATTAAGAGTAATCAGGAGTAAATAGAGTAATTACAAAGAGGAGATGCCGTTTGAAATGGCGCAGTGATGTGATCATTGGCGCCTAGCCGACACAAAAGTGGGCGGAGCTTGTCATTGCTCGTGCTCCATGGTTGGAGCCACGGCCGAAACCAACCACTCCGCACGTCTGCCTTCCGCCCCGTGTAGCATCACAAACACTTTCTTACAAAACGCTTATTACGGCATCTCCTCTTTGTAATTAGTCCTTGGGAGTAACCGGGAAAGTTGGCGCGTTTCAATGTATGGCGGTTGGATATCTGTATAGCAAAAATTCTATAATCTGTGCTCCTACTAAAGCAAACGCTAGGAACAGCGTCAACAGTTTGTTTGGAAGTTTTTAGTTAGCTTACTATCCGAAAGGGGTGCTTTACAGTTTACAGGTTCGACATAAGGACAAATCACATAAATTGAATTAATTTCAAAGTTTGTTCGAGTTGTGTTATAGGATACTAACAAGATACTTACTAAACGATACTACAGGAATATTTTAGAACAAACAAATACATATTATAACATTCAAGACCATCTCAAGGTAGAGCCATAATAACCAAAGACAACATATTTTTTTTAAACTGACATTTGAGGAAGTCTGTAAGGATCGTAGCAAATGGAAATCCGTAGTCTCTGCCTATCCCTACGGGGAAGAGGCGTAACGATATGTATGTATGTATTTAAGTGCCTATCAATACAGGCGTATTCCTGGTTTATTTTTATTTTGATTTAAGTAATTTTTATGGGAATATTAACAAAAGATTTTTATGAGAAAAAAAAAAGATTTTTATCACTATATGATATTTTTTTACACACTATATTTAAATATACGAGTATAAAAAGAAAAAACAAAAATGTTCTCAGACCGTAAAATTTCGAATAAAACTGGAATGAAAATACTGCAAATTTTGCACATTTAGATAAACCTGGCCTTAATACCAACGAAGTATTGTAGTTAAGTAAATTCATTAATTACTACGAAACAAGGAGCGTACTGATGATTGAGGATATTAGACGTTAAAGAGCTCCCAGGGGTGGGCAAAATTAGGCCATTCTAGCACGAGGGTGGGATTAATCATGGTAAAGCAGTGACTTGCGGGTTTAACCTTTATCACATCGATTTGAATACGATAGAGTGGGGTATGGTATGCCATCGATTACGGTACCTCTTTCGCCGAAAGGGTTAGTGTTGAAATGAAGCTTTTTTTATGTTTTACACAGGGTTATTTTGAAACTACTAGTGCTATTTTTAAATATTTCATTAGGGACAAATTACATAGATTGCGTTAGTCCCAAAGTTAGAAACTTGTGTTATGGAATTCTAATTCGATAATACGAAAAGTGTGATTCTAAAATCATTCGACTCACCAATTTTGCGTGATTCACACCTTCAAAAATAGAACTTCTGGCCATTTTTAACAGTGTGTTTAGTCAGTAAATAGGAAAACGTTCAAAAAAGTGTAAACCAAAAAAACTTTCGACCATCCTGTCTGTCAGCTGATATCTAGATTTGTATGGAAGATCGAAAAATGATGCCAGAATTTCACTTTTTTATGTGTATTTTAAAGTTCTTTCTGTATAATCGAAGCTTACGTCTTAAGTATACATTGACTACGTTAGTTCATGTATCTCGATGACATAAGCGTTGAATGTTAATGTGTTTTAGGGCGCAGGTGTGATCTGTGGGCGGAAATTCCAAAAGCAACGCGAAAAGGGGTGTTTAACCGAAAAATAAAGAGTAATGAGTCGTGAGGCTTACTCGCAATTTTATGGACCTATATAAGCGAAAATTTATTCGATGTTTAGTTGCTTATTCATATTAATAATATTGAAATCTTTTTTTAACATTTACAACTAACTTTCGATCGGCGTCATATATTTTTGATAGAAAGTAGCATATAGATATGTTTTTCTCGGTTTATATTTGGTTTTACCAATTTTACTCATCTTTGAGTTTAAAATGTAATATTTAATTATAGATATTTTGTTTTGTGTGTTTCGATTACTTCCTAACATGAGGGTTTAAATTTGTACAATTTATTATTTTCTCCGCACCACCTCATATGTTAGTACCATTGAGCAATTACAAAGAGGAGATGCCGTTTGAAATGGCGCAGTGATGTGATCATTGGCGCCTCGCTGACACAAAAGTGGGCAGAGCTTGTCATTGGTCGTGCTCCATGGTTGGAGCCACGGCCGAAACCAAGCACGCCTGCCTTCCGCCCCGTAGCCCGTAGCCTCACAAATACTTTCTTACAAAACGTTTATTACGACATCTCCTCTTTGTAATTGCTCCTTGGTTAGTACTATTTAGATATTCACTTGATTCTTGGCAAGATCATGATAGAGTCTTGGATTAGTTAATAATATCATTAAATATTGAAAGTTCATTGATCTGGACAGATCCAATCATGAAATCGGAATAGAAATTCTGGCCATATAATGAAATGGTCAATTAAACTATCTGGAACCCCATGTTTGCAATATATTATTCATATGTCGAATGAAAACCGTTCACAAAAATTATTCGACTCGCTCAATTTGCGTGAATCACACTTTTCAAAAATAGCACACCTGACCACGACCTATTAAATACATAGTAAATATCCAATCTTCCTTTATAACATTAGAAGAAATAAGGAATGATCGAAACCGATAAAAAAAATCTGTAGGTGATTATGATGGTGATTTTTTTGACAAATTACAATATGAAATATGAGCTTCGCCTAATTATCTTTTCAAAACTCGTTCATTATGCGCAGTTTTCATCTCCCAGAAAAGATTTTTAAGCGCCATTGTTTAATTAATGGATGATTCTGTAATTATCACTCAGTTTTAGGGCGAGCTAAATTGAATTTTTTGTAATTTTGACAAGGTTAAATTTTTGGGCTTCCCAGGGTAGGTACCTAACTTGTTTTATTAAATAGTTTCCTAGTATTTAAGGGATAAAGAGTGTAGCCTGAAAACTTTATTAGTAGAAAAACAATTGTACAAAAAACTGAAATTATTTAGTTAATTATTTTATGTTTATTTATTTATTGTACACATAATAATAAGTAAATAGTTCTATTGTGATTTCCTAAGTCGGTGATCGGCACATGCTATACAGGGTGAATAAAAAAAAAACTACTCAATCCGACCGTAAAAAATATCAGCAGTTCCATACATTTTGGGCGAGTAAGTATTGTAAAATACGATGGAACAGCGAATATTTTTTTCCGTCGGATTGAGTCGGTCGGTCCCTTACACAAAGTTGCTCATATACATAAGTACTTGCATCAGTGGAAATTAAGCCAATGTTTTTGAATTCACCTGTACAGAAAAAGCGATTAATTACTAAACCAAAACTCGTGGGATGGCGCTAAGATGATTCTTTATCTTAGCGTATATTCCTAGTTGCGTCGTCAGCTTACGCTTCGGAATCCAGGGTACGCTTTAATCATGGTCCTAGATTTGGTTATTACTTTGGACTGATTGCCGTCTGACCTCCGTAACCCATTTTAATAGGGAAACCAGACCAATAGGATAATGATGTTTATTAACGACCACTAAATGGCAGTCGGGACCAACGGCTTGACGTGCCTTCAGAAGCACGGAATCATCCTCAATATCAGACAATAAGGTGACTCAAGCCTGCAATGCCCTAACCTAACTGGAAACATATACACAAAGTATCCCGTGGGAATCGAACCCGTTACCTCTGCGTAAGCGGCAGACACCCTAACCATTGAACCGCAGAGGCGCAGTTAAAAGGATAGGAGATAGGGAAGGCGCTAAGATCAAAATCCAAATAGCAAATCAACTAAAGACAATTGGTTAAGTTGCACAAATGCATTTCGTTTACCATACATAATACTTAAGGCATTCCCAAGTAGGTTCACAAAAGCTTAAGTTCATATATATGACCTCGACAAGGCTTGGCAGACCTCGTATAGTTTGTTGCCAATTTCCAAGACGCAAATATCTTACAAGTTTTGTTCCATTGTTTAATAAAGTACTACGAATAAATAAAGGGATTCTTACAGCCACATATAAAGACGTTAAATAATTAAGCAAATTCTACTAACTAAAAAAAAAGTTTTTTTTTTTTATAAAATCAACTCTTATGTGTACTCGTAGAACATATTAAGTGGTTTAGATTTACACAAGCTACACAATAGAAAAATAAAAATATTTATAAATTCTGCCTCTGAGTAGATTTTTTTTTAGATTGGTCAATTTTATTTAATTTTAATTTATTTAGTATTCATAAAAAAATCTTGTACAGTCAAATAGCAAAGGCAAAAAGTAAATTTAAGAAGTCATAATCACTGTCATGTGTTAGAAAGAAGGGAAAGTTTAGAAACTACAGAAAGGAATCAGAATTAATTATTAAGTTTCGTTGAAAGATATATAACTAATGATTATTATACCTATATTATTATTTTTTATCAATGTTTCTGAGTACCGCTGTAAGTCTATTATTGATTACAACGAGTATTCTAGAACTTGTAACCATTTTACAAGGTGCTTTCGCGCGCATTCTTGATGCGATGATAGCAATAGGCTGTCCTAACCTTTGTTACATGATATTTTCTAGTAGACCTACTTTTTCATCATTCTGAAGCAAAAATAAGGAAAGCGTATTTATTTAAGAAACTCCAAATAGTAAAATATGAAAGTGTGTAAAATCTATTAATCTAATATGAAGGCTTGGGTTTGAATATGGCCTTTATGAAGACATAAAAATATTTAGATATAGGTAGTATTCAAAATACAACTATGTATACTATCGAACTAAAACAAGCTAAATTCAACAGAACGAGTCAGCACAGCGTTTGTAGTAATTTGGAGCTATTTGAGCGAATACAGAATCGAGAGAGGAGACTTCCGATGAATCGATACATTGCCCGGATTCCTCCGAGCCGAGTTGGAATAACAATATCGATTTGATATGATTTATTGAGGTGAAGCACGCCATCCTATAAGAATGGCAGAACCTTGGCATCGTTTGAGTTACGTATTTTACTGCTAGTTTCTGTTGCAGGTTAACGATGTTTTTGAATAGATTACGACTTGACTATGCATATTTTTATGTACATTTGATGTTGAAAATAGCCATATGCTTATCATGTCATGGTAAAATCAGTGTTGTTAGTTGGAAAAGTGGAGTATCAGTATCCAAATGACGAATGAATACGACTAAAGATGAGATTGCAGATCGAAGGAACTTTTCACACCATGTTTTTCATTGAATATTAAAATCTTGATAATGTTCGTTCCGCCAATCTTTTTAGTCTTTTTTCCTCCTCTGTTCTTAACAGAAGGAGTTTCATAGACCTGATTCTTGTCAAACGTTCAAAATCGAAGGGCTCCAAGATGACATCAGTAAGTCTTCGAGCCCGAGAAAGTGCGACGTAAAAGCAACCTACAGCCAGTTCTCTAGACCCAAGGTCGACCACTACCCTGGGTAAAGTCAATCCCTGTGACTTATGGATGGTGACTGCCCATGCTAATGTAAGAAGAAATTGAGTCCTAGAACATGTGCTCTCTTTAGAACGCCAAGTTAATAATAAACTGTAGTCAAAAAATCCTTAATGTAAGTTTAATGAAATAAATATACTTAAAAAAAATAAAAAGTGCAACTGAATTGATGTTTATAAATCACGCTGTATTTGTGTAGCCCCAACAGACGCATCAAACCGGTCCTATTCATTGCGAGGTTGTTGCGAAGCCTGCTGTTGCTACCATAGATTTAGAATTTTTTTGACGTTACTACGCAATGCATTGGAGTATGTACTTACCTGGGGCTCGAGCAGAGTCGATAATTGGTACCTACCTGCTTACCTACATCATTTAAAATTATCAACATTGTCTTTAGATTCGTTTGACGATAGGTTGACCTTTATGTAATGAAACATGTTCAATGTACGACTGGTGGACCAATTTGGTTTATGCAACATTGTAAATGTATATCTTATCTGTTTGTGAGAATAAATAAATAAATAAAAAAAAAAAAGTTCGCGTGACAGCGGCAATAGGCATTGATCCCATTATATAATAATCAATTCATTATTTTTTTATTTTACCAGCTTTTCATTTATCTTGCAATCTATGTATGTATGTATGTATGTTCGGGTCAAATCTCGTAAGATAAATTTGATCTACTTTCTGGTTTCCAATTAAACTTCAAGATACCGGTCGCAAAATAAAAATAAATACATTGAAATAAAAAGAGAAGACCTACCGGTGAGATTCGAACTCTAGACGCATAAGTCAATCAGATCTCTTTCTAAATAAACTGGACTATTCATCTTTTGACAATACTGGTGAAAATATACGTCTACTGTATGTCATAATAGAAAATAAAATTCCTTTGTTATTTCGTTGTCACTACAAACACAAAATGGTCGTAAGAGCCATAAAATCCAAAGGCGCTTAGCCCATTGTGCCAACTCCGTCATTTTCAATAATTTTCAAAAAATGGCTCGTCTATCGATTTTCATATGTTTATCGAACCTGCTCCCAAAATTTCACGGGAATCAGTTAAGAAATGCGAGCTCTAGAGGAGAACACACAGACATACCAAAGCATTTTTGGCCAAGTTGAAACGGAGACCCCGCTCGCTTCGCTCGCTCGGTCAATAATTCAGAAGACTAAACTAGATGTAAAGGACAGCTATATTTATTCCTTGACTTTATATTTTTTTACGATATTCTCGAACGTCCGCCGCCACCTCAAAGAAACTTAAAATTGTATTGACTTTCTAGTTAAAAATCTGATTCGCTTGTAATAAAAAGCCGGTATCTACAATCATATTAAATCATTGCATAAACCGCTATTTTAATAACATCATACTTTATGATCTAAATGACTACAAATTCTAATACACAAGATCTAAATAGGTACGTTACAAATCGATAATATTATTTTATACAAAAATATTTTTAAGTTAAGATTTATGTCCTTTCAGCATCCGTCCAACAGAATCTCGTTGGAATCCTGTTTGGTCTGTCATGTTTGATAGGTACTTCATTTAAAGGACTAGATACTTCTCCTCCTCCTAAGGTTTTCATATTTTCTTCTTTACTTTTCTTTCTATCTAGAGTTGCTATTACGCTTTTACACTTGTACGTTTTCCTTTTTTCCACAAATTCCATAGATTCACCTTCAGAAATGCTATCTCTCGTTTCTACCAAATCTTCTCCTAACTGCTCTAATTTTGATGATTTAGAAGGTTGCACATTGGGTGGCTTTATAATTTCAATCTGATTTATGGCCTGGCTTTCAATTTGTTTCTCTATGCATGAAACTCGGTCAAAAATGTGATCCAACTTTTCATTATTACACTTGATAAATCTCTGCACCTCTTTGAACTGTTTATCTATTTTATCGTGCTGATTTAATTCTGAAATACATTCTTTGATAGCGTTTATAATAGGTTTTTGTAAACTTTCTGTAAATATAGTCTTATCCTCGTCATTCATAAGATGTATTTTAATATTTGCTCTTTCATTTGTATCTAATGTCTCTGTGGCTAAAGCTTCAAAAGAATTCGATACTGTAATTTTTTTATTATGACTTTTCTTATGACGATGACTATCTGTTTCTTTTTTCACATATATTCTCTCAGATATTCCTGAAATGGTACATGTCAATGACTCGTTTATATTGAAATCATCAAGTGTGTTCTGAGATGAATGACTGACTGATTCCTTGATGCTGATACTCTCCATGTGTCCAGTAACTTTAGCCTTGCGAGACGTATCATTCAGTTTCTTAACTTTATTTTTGACATTTTTTAATTGTTTTTCATTTGTATACTCAGGTGGTTTCTTTTTACATTTCTTAGTTTTGACAGTATAAAAAACTGGATTGTCGTAATTTTCAGATGAAACGAGAAGAGGCACAATATTTTTAGCAAATTGTACAGTTTGATTTAATGTTACATCATTATCTGTTTTTTCGATAGTATGTGTTCTTTTATTTATATTTTCTCCTGGCTTCACACCATCAAATTGTATTCCTTTATCACATTGTTCTATTTTTTCGTCATTACATTTAGTCACTTTTTGTTTAAAGTCTTTTTGTTTCTTAGCTTCCTTTTCAAATTCTTTAGGATTAGCTAAAAATCTTTTGTGAACATAAACTACGGAATTATACGAACGCTGATTAGGGAAGTAATTATCCAAGTTGATCCCGTTAAATCCCAGGGGAGTCGGGAACAAGTCTGCAAATAAAACGTTACTTCGGTTCATTCATATTAATCTTGAAAATACTGTTTTAATACTTTTATAGGCAAAGTTCTTTGAGCAGTAGAAGGAATATTACAGTGGGTATTTTCAAGTAATTAGGTTCTTTGTTGGTTCTGATTCTGAGATCTATAGAATGAAATGGTTTGTTATTTGCAGTGGAACTAGAGAGAATGTGTATACAACCAAATTATATAAGAGTAACTACTTTGTGAAGTGGATAGAATTAGCTACACAACTAATATAAACAACCTTTTCTCTGTTGTTAATATTTAGCTGAGTCACATATCTTAGGGTCATTGTATTGATTGAACTAATATATTGCTGAATTTTGTTTTGTAATTAATGAGGTGAACTGTTAATGTCACAGAGGACGGTATTTCGTACTATTTCAAAAATGATCTAATTTTATAAATTGGTTTTAGATTATGTTGTAACGAGTCCTGGAGGCCCGTAATCACAGGTTCTTCGGAAACCTAGCATGGAATCCAGTTCGCCAAAACATACCTAAAAAGTACTTAAGTAAAAATTTAGCTTTAGCAGTTTTACTTGCTAAATGTTTAATGTATGAAGAACCCTGGTGACCCGTTATCACAGGTTTTTTCTAGCACCTAGTTGGGTAGAACCTAGCACGGGCACCAGTTCTCTACATTACATATGATAAATTAGTAGTTATCACTTAGATTGTATCTATTTTCTCATTTATTTGTTCACATATGAAATACCAATAATAATTATAAATTAACGATAAAAAAATGTTTAAATTAAATAAAATATTGAGCCTAGATCGCTGTCGTCGAGAGAGGCTACGTTCCCTCGTTGTATGGCCAGGCTGATGCGCTGGCAAAATAGGCGCCAGCTCTTGGGTCTCCAGAGACGTCAACTAGGTGCGGATATCTCTTTATATAAAAGTTTTGCATCCGCACCCCAAGGCCTCAAGGTCTCCACAGCAAAAGGCGTAAATATATACGACTCATCTTGAGCCGCATATTTACGCCTCTTGTTGGCTTCCGCCGCCGTCGCAGCCGCACCCGCCATACAGGAGGTCGCTCGTATGTGAGATGGCGCTACTGTGTCAACACAAGTAGCATCCCATACGAGCGACCGCCCGTTTCGCCACGGTATGAACGTCATACCGTCGGGCCTCTTGCCATTTTCTCATTATTTAAGACATTTTAGTCAGGGGTGTTCATCTTCAGCCATCTTTCCGATGGCTTGAAGTATGGCATACGGGTACGCGAGCCCGACTTACCCGAGCTGCTACTCACTCAACCCAAATCCATCCGGGTCAGTAGCATCCTAATACCTTTTTCCTATCCCCAAACCCAACAAAATCCTATCCTTCCCCTGCTTTAAATACTTTCGATGGGCAGCAGCGTCGAAAGTACGATAAGCCGCAAAAAACTGCGCTCGCCAACCCGCCTGCCAAGCGTGGCGAGTATGGCATCAACCTCCAAATGACGGACAATATAATGATAAGGCCCCCAGTTCCCGGCAGCCCCGCTGTTCCTGGCTCCGGTAGCGGTCACGGTAGCGGCGGGGCGGGGGGTGCGAAGAATCCCCGGAGTCGACCCGGCTACCACCCCCGACGACACTTGGCCCTGGTAACACACAATATCCGGACGATGAGGTTGGACGACAAGGTGGAGGAAGTGGAAGAGGAGATGAGTAGGTTACGATGGGACATAGTGGGTTTGTCTGAAGTCCGAAGAGAGGGAGAGGGCACGACAACCCTAAAGTCTGGTAACCTACTCTATCACCGGGAGGGAGACTTGAGGAAGTCCCAGCATGGTGTCGGGTTCCTCGTTCACAGGTCCCTCATAAACAACGTCGAAACCATCGAGAGTGTTTCCGGTAGGGTAATATACCTGATACTCAGAGTATCAAAGAGATACTCCTTGAAGGTTATACAGGTATATATGCCGACTGGAAAATACTCAGATGAAGAGGTGGAAGCGGTGTATGAGGACATTAGTAGAGCCATACACGCTTCCAAAACCTACTTTACGGTGGTTATGGGGGATTTTAACGCAAGACTCGGCGGTCGAGGCGGTGGAGAGCTCAGGGTGGGACGGTTTGGATATGGGCAGCGAAACGAGCGAGACCATATGCTGGCTGGCTTTTTGGAGAAAGAGGGACTCTTCGCGATGAACTCTTTCTTCAAGAAGCCACCGCAAAGAAAGTGGACCTGGCTAGGGCCCACTAAGAAGAGCCAAGCTCCAATAAAACAGGAGATAGACTTCATCTTGTCGACGAGGAGAGAGATATTCAACGATGTCTCTGTGATCAGCAAGATTAAAATCGGTAGCGATCACCGGATTGTAAGGGGCATCTTGAACATCGATCTCAGACGAGAGAGAACTCGCTTGATGGGGTCTATATTTCGACCTTCGCAAGCCTATGTCCAAAGCCAAGAGTCTTTCCGGCTAGAGCTCTCAAACCGCTTTGCATGCCTTGAGGATTGCATTTCCGTGGACGAGATTAATAACGGATTTGTAGAAGTTGTCCAGGCGGTGGGAAAGAAGATCTTCAAATCCCGCCCCAAAAATAAACCACAAAAACTCTCACCTCAGACCCTGGATCTGATGGCTAAGCGACGGTCCATGATGCTGCAGACCTCCGAAGACGCCGACGTCTACCGGCAGCTCAATAGACAAATCCGGAAATCTTTGCGGAACGATACTCGCTCCTTCAATACAGAACGTATTAAGGAGACGATAGAGCAAAACAAAGGCTCCAAAGTGTTCGCAAAGGTGGAGTCTATTGGGCAGAGCCGACTGACCAAGCTGAAGAAGGAGGACGGCAACGTGGTATCGACGAGAGCCGAGTTGCTGAGGGAGATCGAGAGGTTTTACGGACAACTCTACACTTCAGTAGCCAAACCCGTTGAAACCTTGGCCAAAGACCCAAGAGTCAAGCTTACCCGACACTATACGGAAGATATCCCGGACATCAGCCTGTACGAGATTAGGATTGCCCTTAAACAGCTCAAGAACAACAAGGCGCCGGGCGAAGACGGAATCACAGCAGAGCTTCTGAAAGCGGGCGGAACGCCGGTACTGAAAATCCTTCAGAAGCTCTTTAATTCCGTTTTGCTCGAGGGCGTGACGCCAGAGGCGTGGAACAGGGGCGTGGTGGTTTTGTTCTTCAAAAAAAGGTGACAATACCCTATTGAAGAACTATAGACCCATCACGCTCCTGAGCCACATCTATAAGCTGTTCTCGAGGGTAATCACGAATCGTCTCGCGAACAGGCTCGATGCCTTCCAGCCTCCCGAACAAGCCGGTTTCCGAAAAGGGTTTAGTACCATAGACCACATCCATACGCTTCGGCAGGTTATACAGAAGGCCAAAGAGTATAACCGGCCACTATGCCTAGCGTTTGTGGACTATGAGAAGGCCTTCGATTCGATCGAAATGTGGGCGGTGCTTCAGTCTCTCCAGCGGTGCCGCATAGACTATCGGTACATCGAAGTGTTGAAGTGTTTATACAGCAACGCCACCATGTCAGTCCGAGTACAGGAGCAGAGCACGAGGGCTATTCCATTGCAGAGAGGTGTAAGACAGGGAGACGTCATTTCTCCGAAACTGTTTACCGCTGCTCTGGAAGATGCCTTCAAACTCCTGGAATGGGAAGGACTTGGCATCAACATCAATGGCGAGTATATCACTCACCTTCGTTTTGCCGACGATATCGTGGTCATGGCGGAATCGCTGGAGGACTTAAGTACCATGCTCAGCGACCTCAACGTGGTCTCCCAACAGGTGGGCCTTAAAATGAACATGGACAAAACCAAGGCAATGTGTAATGTCCATGTTACGCCATCACCGGTTTCAGTCGGGAACCACACCCTTGAAGTTGTAGACCAGTATGTCTACCTGGGTCAGATGATCCAGGCTGGCAACTCCAGCTTCGAGGACGAGGTCTTTCGTCGAATCCGACTCGGATGGGCGGCGTTCGGGAAGCTACGTAGCGTCTTCTCGTCTAAAATACCTCAGTCCCTTAAAACTAAGGTATTCGACCAATGTGTGTTACCAGTGATGACATACGGTTCCGAAACGTGGTCTTTGACTATGGGCCTCATAAGAAAGCTCAAGGTCGCCCAGAGAGCTATGGAGAGGGCGATGCTCGGTGTTTCCCTACGAGATCGATTCAGAAATGAAGAGATCCGTAGGAGAACAAAAGTCACCGACATAGCCCAGCGGATTAGTTCTTGGAAGTGGCAGTGGGCGGGGCACATAGCGCGGAGAACCGATGGCCGATGGGGCAGAAAGGTTCTCGAATGGCGACCATGTACCGGTAAGCGCAGCGTTGGACATCCACCGACCAGATGGTCAGATGACCTGAAAAGGGTCGCAGGCAGACGCTGGATGCAGACTGCTGCCAACCGATCATTTTGGAAATCATTGGGAGAGGCCTATGTCCAGCAGTGGACTGACTGCGGCTGAAATGATGATGATGATGGACCACATTGATTTGTAAAGAAAAATATTTATTTGGAAAACCTTTTCTCTGTAATATCTATTGTTTTTCTAATTCTAATATTCTAATAATAACAACTGTTCTCGTTTCCCTGTAAAAATTGTTACAAAGATCAGACGCCACGCCAGTAACTCTACTTTTATAACCAGTATAGCTCATCTAGAACCATGACTAATGTGCACTCTGGGTACTGAAACGTAATCTGAAATTGCAACCGAGAAATACACTGCGACGAAGAATGAACTAAGTAGAAGCAATGCATATAAATTTGACTGTTCGATTCAAAATTACCACAAAAATCAACTAACTAGCCACATATCTTGTATCTCACCTGCCATATTTTTCTTGTATTAAAGATTATATAATTACCTACACAAATTGTTGAAATCTTAAAAAATGTTTTGATGTTGTGAGGACAAATTGACATAATATGACATTTTTATCTTGTTTATGTATACTGTGTGTGGTTTCATAATAGAGGTTTTACAAGAATTTCTCTATATTAACTTTAATATTTATTATAACCATGGAAGTAATAAGTACCTACCTACCTTGTGTTTAGTTTAAGTTTAACTCATTGAAGTAATAAAGTGCCAAAAGAAAAGTCGCATATTTGGGCCAGTTAAGCCTCTCGAGGCTTATATACTTATAATATCCATACTTCCATACTAATATTATAAATGCGAAAGTCTATCTTTCTGTCTGTTACGCTTGCACACAGCCAAACCGCTGAACGGATTTTGATGAAATTGGGTATGAATATACTTGAAGACCCGGGGTCAAACATAGACTACTTTTTAACGCAGGCGTAGCTAACGTAAGGTCATAGAGCAAAATGTTTTTGTTGTCATATTTTTTACAATTTTGAACATCTTAAAATAGGATCTGTTTAGGATCTGTATTTACTATACGTAGATTTTCCAAATCCTTTACACATTTTTCGTTTGAATCATAACATTGCATTCATCTTCCTAGCGTGTATTCCTAGTTGCGTCGTCATCTAACGCTTCGGAGCCTAGGGTACGCTGTAAGTCATGGTCCTAGTTTTGTCGAAACTGGTTTCTACAATGATCATTCATTCAACCATCATTACATTGCATTAAAGCCTGTCAAAATAATAACAACTTTATGTCGTTGCCATTCAATGGCAGTTACAGCAACATTTTTAAGTTAAACTTGCCGAGTTTAAAGAATTGTGATTCGTAATACGCTTGCATGAAGGACGACATTTGCTTATTGCGGTTATTTCATGAAATGATAGCGTTTTCTTTATGACAAACTGCAGGATATCCTGGGCAAGGCTAAGCGGTTCTCTCTTTGGCATAGCTTTTGTTACCCCTACTATTAGAATCTTCTTCCATCTTAAAGTACATAAAACCAACTTAAATTATTACAACAGTATAATTTTTAAAATGAAGAACCCTATGCCCTTCTTGGTACTTCTAACTACTGTGACCCCTCTGGCGTACTCACAGTAAATGGCCACGGGGTCAGGTTTATCTGCCCCTTACTGATAGTAAATAAAATGTGAAGAGTTACAAACTCACAAATATATTAGGATTCAGGTAGCCAACCAACTTTTAGATTAGTTTGATTAACTTGTCGCATATAGATTTCAATTAATCTCGTCTGGCTCTGGTGACGGCTTTCTACGGCTAGTATCTTTTTATATTCAGGACACATTACCCCTCAGGATCACATGTTCAACCAATAGGGTAAAAAGTATTTAAAAATTCCTTTCACACCAACAGTGGTGTAAGCCAGTGGTGTTAAAGGTACAAAAGTATGCTAGCTATTGCCGTGTTTCAAAGAGGGCTTCTTTTATCAGTTTGTTATTTAAATATGTTCAATAAAGTACTCTTATTATTATTACTATCTCCTATTTTTATTCTTTTTTTCAAAAAATGTTCGAAAATCGCAATATAAAAGCGTGAAACGTAAAGCACTCGTTACGAAATTTCGTCCATCTCCCAATGGTAGGGGCTGCCCTAATTCGCCACTTCAGCCTGTAGATATTCATCGCTGAAGAGTTTTTCATGTTGTTACTTTATTTATTAACGAAACGCCGACCCTAAGCCGAGGGTATAAAATGATTAAACTAAATTTTATTACAACATTAAGTTTTATCTGATTTACAATTTTGTAAAGAGTTTTGGAACAATCTGTTGTTTTTGTAAGTCTTAGCTTTTCTACCAAGTATACTTTATCAAGTAAAGAAAAGAGATTTCAATAGAATCGTTTTAAGGGTAGCCTGAAAAAACCGACAATGTTGGCCACTAATGCACCGCTAATCATGTTCCTAATTTACTGGTTTTCCTAAAAAAAGTAAAAAAGCGTTCAAAATCCAACCTTCTCTCCATTGCAATAACCAATGCCGTTTTATCAGCAACCCGAATCTTGGCGTCCGAAACGAGATAGTGCCAGAATGTTCTATTCTGCTGGATAGCTCGCGCCAGTTGTTACCTCCCATCTCTCGCAGATCAAGCCTGCACTGCATCGATCCAGCAGTATCTGGGACGGCCGACTGGTCTACTGCCTTCTGGTCTTTTTGAATGCCCTTACTTACTTACTTACTAAGATGGCGCAGCCAGCCAGCCCGCAGAAGTGAGTCTTGGCCTCCGATAATTAGGATCTCCACGATCCAAGGCAGAAGATATCCTGCGCGCACGATATCTTCTGCCTGTCTGTAAATGTTGAATACCCTTAATTGTTATTAATTTTATGACAACATCTGTATTGTACGGGAGAAATTAATTTGATTTGATTTTGATACATACCTGGGATATACACACGCATAGTCAAGGAGAGAAAAACAACAATGAAAAACATATTGGCGCCAAAAGTAAGAAGGTACGTGAATCGATCTCGCGCTTGCAAAGTTTTAAAATGAAATTCGTCACGACCTTCGAAAAAACATATTTGGACTAAATCACTACGCACACAAAGGAATAAATTAACAATGTGAGTTGCGTACACAGCCAGGTAATTAATCACTTTTGCCCTAATGTAAGGCTTTGTGCTCACAAACAAACATACATTGTATAGCATCCTTCACTTTGTTATGCAAAACAATGTTTATCGGCGTTCTTTATGGCTGAAAATTATAAGTGAGTTGGAATTTAAGTAATGGAGAGGCATTTCAAGAAGTTGGCTTGAAATTCTGTACGAGGCAAGAAATTGTAATAATTCGTTTCCTTTGATAAAAATCTCGTTTTTTTCACATAAATACCGGCAGTCTTAGAAACAGCTGATAATACATTAAATATAATAATAGTATTTACTAAGTCCAATACATAGTTTTCGAGATAAGCAGATTAAAAGGCTTACTGTTATTTTTTTTTTGTTGTCCTTTGAATTTTTTAAAATAAACTTTATTGCATAAAATACAGGTGTATGACACATTAGGCGAATTTAATTAATAAAATACTTGAAGCACATTAATTTATCGTAGAAACAAAAGAAGTCGTATCGTAGTAGTGGAAACTATATTTATATTTTTTTTCTACTACTTAACAACTTTTTCTGTTTTCCACTGTATTATTATTATTTTTTTTTTAAAATTTATTATGTATAAAGAACAAAACATAAATTAAAGTACTGCAATCCAAAAACCACGGAGGTTTATCCGGATGCATATGTACATCTGCGTGCAATCAGAAGAAAATAAAAAAAATACAAAGCTATTAACACATGGAAATACTACATCTAACATTGAATATACTTATACTTATTATAAATAATACTACATCCACATTTAGGTATCTGAGGCCGTCAGCAAATATCAGTCGCATAGTGGTCACTGGTACAAAGTACAAACCATTTCTTTATCAAAGCATCTACAGGTTGTGCAAGAAATATGATTTGAGTTTAATTTTATATTAGTTTTTGTAATTTAGTTGCTATGGGCTATGTGGTCTGACAATAAACGATTTTTTTTTATTTAAACAATAGTAGCAATAGCACGTAGCGAACGGATACAACACCGTCATAAAAAAAAAACAATTGTCTATGGACGAATAACTGAAAATCCGAAACCATTGAACAAATTTAAAGATAAGGGTATTTATATCCCCTCATCTATTCGGATTTTACGATTGTTTTAGCGTCATGAACGCTCGAGCGCTATTCAGCTGTAGAGATATGGCTGAGGTTTGCACAGTAAGCGGTTACAGATGAGTTGGAATAGATGGTTTAAAAATAGACCCAAGGCAAACTTTTTGATAGATAATCGTGTCTTAAAATGATTTATTATTAAAAGATAGGATTGTAACAAGTAGATATCCGTAGTGTCTACCTAGCCCTGTGGTAAACAGGCGTGATGATTTATATTTGATCTTAGTTTGAATTTCAACATTTTGACATTGACCCGAGAAAGTGCACAAAAATCTCTTTAGTTAGTTTCTAAAATTCCGCACTTACTTCCGCTTAGCGATTTCTTTCTTAACTATGTAACCGGTATCTTATATTTAATGTCACCTTGTGGTTTTTGGCATTGCAAAATGTAATTAAATGGAAATTCAGTCTCTTGCCTGGCAGTGTTTAGTTTTTTGTTACACTTACACAAGGTAAAACGTGCTGTCTTAATGTATATTACGCATTCAACTATAAGTTGCGGTAAATAATTCCGATTTTTACAAATGTCATAGGTACGTGTCAAAGAAAAAGTATGACGTTGCGTTTTAGCAAATCCTGGGTTCTTAACCCTGAGGGCGATCTCTTCAACAAATCCGCGCCGATAAAACCACAGCTTTATACACAGAAAACTGAATAGTGTTTGACACGACGCGGCTGTAAGACCGGGGCTCACCCCGAACCGCTACGCGACAAAATGAGGTCGAAATTCCTCGGGACAATGACGTAACTTTCTTGTTATTTCGAAATTAGATCCTGTGGTCCTACATTCTAGGTTGAATTTCCTTCGACAAGCGCCGTGGCCCACAATTGAAATGAGCAGTGAATTTCGGCAACAGATGAACTTTCCAAATTGGGTCGCTGTAGGATTTTTTAAATCTATCATTGAAATTAATGGACTACGTGACAGCAAAGTGATTTGTAAGGATGTTTTTCAAATGATTTGCCTTATCGAGTATCTAATCAAAAAAAAAAAAAAATACTATCATTGAGAAAAGTTTAAAATGTTATTATTTTAATTAATTTTAAGTTTTGTATTATTTTTTCAATTTTTTATATGTTTATGCAATCAACTCTATGAAACATTCTTTGTATGTAATTTTCTATTTAATTATTTATTTATTTAGGCAGATCAACAATGTAAACAAAATCATTACAAAAAACATGGCTTAAAATAATTGTATCCAGTGCTTACACCTATTACAGACATGCACAACATTGTCAAATAATATTATTCATATCAAGAATTAACAACTCACAAATTAATTTAAAATTAGAATTTAAAAGTTAAAATTTAAGATTTCATACAATTTGAATCAAACTAACTTATCAGTAACTTGTGCAGGAATCATTTAAATTGACATATTATTTATATTAAATTAAACTATTTTAATACGTGCCTGCGACCATGAACGCTGTAAAGTGTTTGAAACGTCAGGTGTAAATAAATAAGTAATAAACGCGATAAAACCGTATTAAAATAGTTTAATTTAATGAATAACAATCGCGAAAACATAAGAAATCATTATATTATTTATAGTTCTATGGTGACATAAAGTTTAATTACAACACAACAATTTTGTTTCTCTTTTTACGTAGTGGAGATTCTTATTAGAATCGGAATCGGAGGCGAAGACTCACTTTGGGTCGCTGCGCCATCTTAGTTAGTTAGTACTTATTTCCCGTGTGTTTGAAAATACAATCGTATTCACAGAACCCTTTATTAAACAAACCAGTTTAGAAATAGTCCAGAATATTTTCTCTTTTCCAGAATATTATGAAGATCTAAAGGAACAACATGAGCATGTTACTTGTTACTTATACCTAGTTCTGTTCATCTGGTCAAAAATTCCACCGAAAGTTCTTGTAGTGAATTTAATTCTTATTTGACCATACAGTATAATATTTTTCTTGCATCTTTAAAACTACATTTCTAGATTAGAGCATGATCTAGGAATGAAAATTGTCTAGATAATTAGAAAATAGTTTACCTTATTGAAAGCGGGCGAGCTAACTGTATTTATGTAGCTATTTCTAAGATAATTTAAGTTTCATTTAGTATATTAAATCTTAGAATACTTTTGAGATAAATTTATAAAAGACATTTCATTGGCCCGTTAAGTCTGTATACTAAATAGTCCAACTGCAATTTATTTTATCACATCATATTGCTTACAAGGCCCTGGAGTCAGAATTTTTTAAACCACCTGATTTTATTTTTTCAACTATTGCAACACTGCCCGACCATCGACTTGTTATGCCAAATGTTCATAAATTACTATCACAAGATAACAATGATGTGAACCTGATCGGATCTAAAGGTCATGATGTAGACGGAGAAAAGCATAATGAATCATCAATAGGTTCTCCTGAATAAGATCATTTCAGCACGCCTCCTTCTTCGCCTGCAGCTATTGAACCACGCCGTTCAATTTGGCCTAAGAGTGCGCCCAAAAAGTGCTGCCTTGACGGTCGGTCAAGGGTCGATATGCGTGTTAATGCCGAAGACTGGGAGAAGTGTAGGAGAAGGTACAGGAAAGCTTACCCTGGGCTCCGAGGCAAATAGCCGAGGATGCAACCGGGAAGGCACTGAGATGAGACCCTAGAACAATGTTTTAAACCTTCTAGAGCTTTGTTACCCAATAAATATCTGCCTCTGTGGTCAAGTGGTTAAGTCGTCTGCCTTTGACCCAGAGGTCGCGGGTTCGATTCCCAAGGGAAGCACACTTTATTTAGTTGCTTCCAGTTTGATTAGGACATTGCAGGTTTGAATCACCCGATTGTCTGAAAATAAAAATGATTCCGTGCTTCTGAAGGCACGTTAAGCCGTTAGTCCCGACTGCTACCTGGTGGTCGTTAAAGGAACCACGTCAGAGGCCGAGAGGCGGTTCTACACAACTCTGGCACCTGGGTGTACATGGTCGATGGACAACGTAACCTACTCAAAATGATGATGATGATGACCCAAGAAATAAAACTTCAGGTTAGCATTTTAATATTTCTAGCATGCTTGAATGGATTTCCCAATAGTACCCGCAACACAAGTGTAAATAAAATCCGGCTATTGTTGACATCAAGTTGTGACTCTGTCAATATTGACCAAGGAGAGTTTGCACGCTAGGTACCCCATGATGAAAGAAATTAAGAATTTTTTTAATAACTAACTCACCCCACACATTAACCATCGACACGTAAAGAAGGAGAAGAATAACTTAACTTTTTATTAACTCAGGGTTCAGAATATACATTAGCTTATTATACAATAAGCTTAGGGTGTAATCGATGATGAATATTAAAGAAGTGTTAAATAAATATTGCTTTATTTTTTGTATACAATTTAGTATGCAAACAGGCATTCTGCCCGGCTCGCCTGATGGTAAGCGGTAATGTATGACATATTTTAAAATTAAAATAATAGGCATTACATTTGGCATTCACGGCAGTTTTTCCTTTACGCTGACCACATTGGAAGACGATTATATACAAAGTGTTTCTGTCAAACAAATTTATTTTGCATATCTCGGCTCGAGAACTTAATAGAGAATAGAACACTCTGGCGCTCTAAAGTTTCGGAAGCTAAGTTCCACTTCGGGCTGTTGAGCCGGCGGAGTAAGTATAAGTATTACGAGGTACTTTTTTATTGAATTTTGTCTGTATTTTGAAAAAAAAATTCCATGTGTTAAAATCTAGTATTGGGAAAAAACAACAACGATACTAAACTTATACGACAAAAACTTATTATCTTTCTGTTAATTAAGTCTTTGTCCTTTCGAGAATATGTTACAAGAATAAAGATTATAAAAACACAAACCAAAATAATGGTAATCGCACCCGCTTAACAAGGCTTTGAGACCGTATCTGGGTCAAGGCGGGCTTGGTGAAAAAATGAATCAGTATAATTGTTAGTGCCTTAATCGAACAGCCTAATGGCCAATTAGAAGGAAGGAGAGGCGAATGCGATTGTAGGGTTTGAATTGTAGGCGAAATGTGGTTGAAGATGTGGACCGACTTGTAATACCTATTTGAGATGATAAATTATCTTAATCATCACATCAGCCCTGTTATGGTTTACTATAATGTTGTTTTTTGAATTTTTACTATTGAGTATTGAAGATTTACTACGCACGAGAATTTTTACTATTAAAATACATGATTCATATGTCGATCGAAAGTCATTTGACTCACTGATTTTAAAAATAGCAATCCTATGCGTGTTCGCGAGTCCTGTCACATTTGTCTGAGCTAAACTTCTATAGTATAGACACTATTAAGTTGTTCAAATCACCATTACCAGGGGTTGTAGAAGAGTTGTAGACTCGGAATTGATATCACAATGACCTGCAAGAAAGTATCATAAATTAACACTTCTAGCAAAATGGGGAGATTTCATCCTATCATAAAAATATGTTAAAAATTAAAAATTAATTATCCTATTTGATTCCATTTGTAGTCATTGGTCTTCTTTAACTATGAGTGTATCGGTTTGAATCAAAATTAGTATTGTTCAGAAGCTTTAAGTCCGCGAAAGTATGCATTTATTTTTTGAACAGCACCACCAGTAGTGCAAGTCGGAAGTGTCAAAGGCCCGAAATGTAAATTCCCCGCTGCATTTCATATTAATTTGAACTCGTCGTTAACCATATCAGATCGTCAAACAATTTGCTAGCAATAACGGAACGCTGCAAATATTGAAAAATTGCCCGCTTGGAATGATTACTTTTCGGACGATTTCGTCTGCAAATTATTAAGTGTTTTTTCCGTGTTCGTCCTCAGTGCAATTATTAATTGGTGTCATAATATAACGCAAAATATATGGATTCGGTGCAAAAGAATTTTTGAAATAATATTATTTCATATTGCAGTTTTTAAACAGAAAATTAAAAAAAATAAGAATTATTTATTTATATATAGTTTACTAAAGTTTTATTTAAAAAAATTAAGTCATTTAATTTTCATAATTTACTTTCTTTTGTATTTATTATTTTTCTATTCAGTACAGTACAATAAGGTGTTTTAATAACCAATACTGTCCCAGTGCTGGGCAAAAGTCTCCCCAAACAAAACAATAAAGTATCAACTAACAACATTCAAAGAAAAATTGATCAAAAACATCATAAAATCAATTTGACAATTTTATTTCCATTTTCTAGTTGTTAAATTCGTAGCAGTAAAACTCGTAGCATCGTAGCTAACCGTCGTAGCCGTGAAGCATCAGTGCTACAAAGTGCCACTCCACTAAGCGTATAAGTATTTGTATAATAGCGGTCACTTAGATTAATATTAGGTCCTTACATATGAAATTGGCGTTTTGTCGTACTGGCCACTTTAATCACAAATTTCTCCTCTTTGGTGAGTTCCAAATTCAAATTTATATAGCTATGAGTATTTCCACATGTATTTATGTTACGTAAACAGTTAGTTCTTTTTTCTTTTGTTTTTTTCTGTTTGCGGCGCTCTTGTTGCAATTTAAGGATTCTATATTAGAATTATTATATAGAATATTAATATAATAAAATAGACAAAATTTAACCATTTCCCCTACCTTAGCTCCGAAACTATCGATTCCAGAATTCCGATGCATAAATTACAGAAAAACCTACGAGATTATTTTAAATTTATTTAGGAAGTCCAAATGGAGAAAAATAAAAAATCGTACAGAACTCACACTTGGCCAATTTTATTTTAATTTTATTATAAAGGTTTTTCTGAGCTATATTTTATAATTCGTAACAAGACCACAGAAATTAATAATTATACTATTGGTCGGGCACCAGTCAAGTAGCTGGCAACACCATAATCGACGCACACTAGCATCTTTGCACATTGTTTTACACACACTTTCCTAATAAGTTGCCGCATTCTGGAAACTGATTTTTCTTCACAGCGCGGTATCTAGTCGTAGCGCCGCGGAGACCAATTATTAATCTAAGAGCGGTTATTATAATACTAATCTTATGCAAAAGTTTCATAAACAACTATAAATCCAGGTAAACTAAGAATATTTTTAGATTCTTGCAAATTAACATTTTCTACTGGAAACACCGCTCCTTAACTAAGAATACTTAAATTGATTCAGGCGTTACTTTGCGGAAGTTAAAGTTAAAATAATTTGGTAAGTGCTTGTAAGAATACTTTGTTGTACACGTGCATAATGTAGGTAAGAATTTATAAAAATTAAATGTAGTGTTTAACTGTAATTTTAAAAAACATATTAGATATTGTTATTAAGAAAATAAACATATAGAGTTGATTTTAACCCGTTAATATTTTAATTTAATTTAATTATTTTCGCGGGTGAAGCTGCGGGCAAAAACTAGGTACAAAGGACAATAAAAAAATAATAAAAAGCGTATAAGTATGTTACGAATTACATTAAAACTGAAATAATGTGTATTTTTATGTAAGTGGTTTATCTGTATGTGCTATGTCCCTAAAACGACGGTAAACCACTAGTTACGTAATAACATTCTTACAAATTCTAACTGGATGAAAATCGCAAAACTTGCTGCACAATTGTCGGGCCAAATTGAAAACTTAAAATTTAAATTGAATTCCTCCATGTCTCACGTCTGAACTGGTGTTAATTTTGGCTGTACAGTGTACAGAACAGATAAAGTGAATTGAAAACTTCTACATTTTCGGCGGAGATTAAAACATAACTTTTTTTTATTGTTTATTCGTTGTTAGGCTTTTAAAAGTTAATCCAAAAAACTGTTCTGAAAAACTCTAACAGTAGCCGGTGGGAGCGCGATCTATACGAACTTCACTCGATTACCATACGAATTTGAAACGACACGCATTTTTTATTGGATTAATTTTAAACATTAAAAAAAAAATTCTTTAATAATAAAGTAATAAAGCATTCATTTATACGCCCATCACACGATCCTGCACACTTGTGTAAACAGGATAAATTGACCATGAAATCTACTCAATGTTGTAGTAACAAAAAGAGAATAAAAAACTATTTAAACTATAATTAAATAAATCCTGCCCATATGGAACGTTAACAAGAATGCTGGCTGTATTTACCCGCTGAATAGCAATGCTTATCCTTGTGAATGTGCCTAATTTTAAATTATAAATTATTCAAGCCACATAACAGCTCCACTTTTACTCACAAATTACGTTCATAGGAATTTTGCTGCGATATCTTGATATTCAAACAGTTTTATAGTGCCCCTGGGCGGGCGATATCATAAATACCTTATCTTTGGACTACCGTGGGACTATCATAGCATTATCGCTTAGCTATTAGACGAAATATACTGTCTTTGCCTTTGTTATTTGTAAGTAAGTATTTTTAGCCAACCAGCGTGGCGTAAATTCTATCTAACCATGTCTTAACTAAATTATAAAATCGGAAGTTTTATATTTGTTTTTACGATTTATCTACTGAACAATCTTCTTTGAAAATGAAATTTGTCTGCCACCTGACCTCCATAAAAATCTAGATCTGCGTTCGTAACACAACAGAATAATGACCTGAGACGTGTAAGAGGTTTATTTATTTATTTATTAAAACTTTATTGTACCACAAGTAAAAAAACAATTGGCGGACTTAATGCTAAAAGCATTCTCTACCAGTCAACCATTAGGAAAAACAGAAAAAATACAAAGCGGCGCAAGAAAGCTTCGTGTGATATTACAGAAAAAAAAGATTCCTACAGATAAATAAACATATATAGATTTACACAAATAGGGGGTATAATATACATACATATATATTTAAAGATTTCACTGCAGAGAAATGTGATTCTGGTTTATAAGTTAGAGAGAATTCATTAGATGAGTTTGAACCTTTTTCTTGAAGGCAAATTTTGTTTAGGTCTCTTTAATGTCATTGGGCAAATCATTCCACAGCCGAACACTGTCAGATTTTTGACGCTGCCTAAAACCGACGGTTTTATGTGCATACTGTGCACAGAAGAGCACGACATAGAAAATTACACATTCGGTCCGACCAACCCAATACGAGTTTTAGAGCGAAGCTCGGTGTTTTTTTAACCATTGTGAATACTCGTAGAACGTTTTTTTTTTTTTGCGGTTTCGATAGTATTTGTTCTTACACAATTCTTACGACTTATGCCTAGTTGTCTGCACTATAGACCGTTGGTAAATCGAGTCTTTTGGACGTATAAAACTAAAAAATTAAATGTTTAAAGCAAAATTTGCCAAAGGCTGTAATTAATAACGATAAATCAGGTGGCACTGTAGCAATGGGGCCACTCAGCCCGGCCATTACGCATAATGCCCTGATTCATTTGGTCATTGTACATAAGAGCCGGACATAATTTAGTTTTGAGTTGGCCGATCAATTTGGCAGTGAAATAATTTGATTGGGAGTGACAAAATGTAATATCTCTTGTGGTTTATCACAAAATAGTTGAAAGGTCAATTGTGCTGTCATGCCGTAGTGGCAGTTTCTGCTTTATAGCCTTGAATATGGTTTATTTAATGAATTTATAGATAATTATTTATGCATTCTATATATCGGGTGGTCATCATCATTTCGTGTAGGTTACATTATCTATTGACTATGTACACCCTGGTGTCAGAGTTGTTCGGAACCGCCTCTCGGCCTCTGACGTGGTTCCTTTAACGACTACCAAATGGCAGCCGGGACCAACAGCTTAACGTGCCTTCCGAAGCACGGAATCATTTTTATTATCAGACAATCAGGTGATTCAAACCTGCAATGTCCTAACCAAACAGGAGAACAAACAAAGTATGCTTCCCGTGGGAATCGAACCCACCACCCCCGGGTCAAAGGCGAACACCTTAACCACTGGACCATGGAGGCAGTTATCAGGTGGTGAAAGGGTTTTTGTGAGATATCATGTAGTTTCTGCAAACGCTGGCAATTTTGTGGCTACGCGTTATGATTTAAAATGAAAATTCTTACTGTAATTATTATCCGCTAGGGGCAAAATTGCTTTCTGCAGTCGTTTGTTAAAATTGAGAAATGGTTTTATTGCAGACATTGGTTGGTCGTACGGGTGGGTCTAGTTGGAATGAGATTCCGTGATGTGAATACGTAAATATCATTGCAGTATTAATGCCATCGGCACCGCTTAGTACACCTTCCGATCTCACAAGATAACAAATTTCAATCTCAAAACACAGACACTGGAGTGCTAATTTTGAGAATAATGATTTTTAATTGAGATAAAGATCTCAAAAATAGCACTCCTAATCAACATATAAACACCACTACAAGCAACCAAACCAAGTCAGGCTTCCTTGGCAGGATCGTTCTAAACACGCATGCCCTCATTTGAGCTTCTCATACATACATATGCCAAAAGTCCAAAGGTCAATATACAATAATACCATCTCTTCCACAGCACGGCAACGCGACAACGTCATCAGAAACTTCAGTGGGGACGAATACAGCTACGGCCACAGCAGCCCCGACCGCAGGCTCGAGTAAAGCACCGCCTCCAGCCGCTAAGTTCCGACACGGTCTGCTGCAGCTCATGATACACACCATCGACCCGATGCACGACGGTGAGTTAGGTATGCACCGCGCTTCGCTTTACACCTACACTCGTGCTGTCAAGGGGTTGGATGAGCGAGATGGCATTGGTCATTTTGTCACTGGTATTATGTTATTGGCCATTTTTATTTCATGTTCACTTTATTTGTTAAAACATGTATTTTCTCTCTTTATAAGAGACTAGCTGTTTCCCGCAGCTCCGCCTGCGGTATATAGCCTATGTTACTCAGGGTGAATGTAGATTTCCAATGGTGAAAGAATTTTTAAAATCGGCACATTAGTTTTTAAGTTTATTCATTACAAACATACACACAAAAATACAAATCTTTTCTCTTTATAATATTAGTGTAGATGATCAGTATAGCCAGGCATTCTTCTAATATTATTGTAAGATTTCATAACTAGAAGGATCTCAGCTAGTCTTGATTAATTTTTTAGTATATTTTACGCATGTTTTACCTCTATTAAATATTTTTATACTATTTTATTTATATTTTTCTAAAACTCCAGATTTGTAAGATGTTTTCTGTTGAAACGTTTTATTGAATTGTTATTATTTTCTCTCATATATCATTTCCATTCTTCATGTGCTCTTTAAATTGAAAATTTTCAAGAAATAATAAGACTAATTCGTTATTATTTTAAAATAAAAATGGGAAAGATTCGTTCATCCAACACTAAGGCAGATCAGTCCAGTCTCACTCGTCTCGCTAAATCTGTCGAACACGCTACCGCATGGACACGCTGGCCAATGAGTCTGTACGTCACGCCATCGCAATGACAGTGGCCATTCGTCATGCCATCGAATGTAGGCCGATTCTCACGCCTTTATACAAAAAGTCGAATTCCAGATTTGAAAAAAGGTAGATAAGACCGCCTTTGTATCTCATTTTCATGTATAATTTATCTTAGATTAATATTTTTTTATGTCTTTATTTTGGTGCAATAAAGAGTATTTTTATTGTATTGTGAATAACTTCTAAAAACTTTAACATTGTCTATCATTTTCGCGACAAATTTCGAATTCGTTGAAAGGCGCAAGAATCGGACCCTGGTCAAGTGACATAGTCGCAATGTCATGGCATGACATATTGGTCAATATGGCCATATTGTCACCGTATCGATACTGGACAAAATGGCTTTTCGCCATCGCTTGACATAGTGGTCAGTCACGCCTTATCATGGCACACTGGTCAATATAGTCAATTCTGACATACTGACCAATATGACCAGTTGACACGACATCGCATTAAATGGCACGCCAAGTACGCAAGTACAGCTTAACACTTCTGTCGTCTGTCCAAGGTAAGTCTTCTATGTGCAAATATTATTACTTTTTGTCACTGTAAAGCAATTAATTTAACATCTTTCACATTTTAACTCTAATTTTTATATCCTTTCTCTAGAATCACTCTTTATTGACATATGCCACCCAGAGATATACAAATGCTAATTTTATGACTTTTCGAAGTCAATTGTAAGCGCATAATATCATTATAAAAGGACAGTGTGAACATTTATTTTGGTTGACAATTGATTAAAAGACGACCATAATATAAGAAATTATAGTGATATATATATATACGTCTTGAAAAAACAAAAATTACTAGCTAGAGAATACAATATCGCCAGGCTCTAGAGTGGTCGCTGTGCTGATAGCGGACAGGTCGGCAACACGTCGTGACATCTTCGGTGTTGCAGGCGTTCATAGGCTATTGTAACCACTTACCATCAGATGGGCCGTACGCCTGTTTGCCTACTAGTTGTAAAAAATATGTTTTTTTTTTACCTAGGTGAGGTGACATGTCTCTTTTATTTTTTACTCTCTCTCTCTCTCTCTCTTTTCTTGTATATTGCATGGAAATGAAATGATCATTATTATCAAGGTATGAAATCTGAGTCTCATTTCAAGAAGTAGTTTTTAAAAAATATACACATGCAATGGTTGAAAACTTTTTGATGTGAATAGCATGTAATTGTTTTAATAAGTTAAATTTGTAGAAAGTTCTCATATTATATTTTTCTCTTCAAATACTGAATAGATATTATATCAAAAAATATTACTTATCTTAATTCAAAATGCATTAATCAGCAAAAATTTAAAATGTTCAATTTATCTCACATAGAACCCAGCTCCATATTCTGTAACTTGTGTATTCCCATCACGTAAACAAAATAATCACTTTCAGAAAATAATAATAATAATATTTGAAAGCAGTGATAATTAATAAAAAAAAAGGATAAAATAATAATAACTACCTCTTTCGTCACATAGTTACCCTAATATTTATATAAATATGATTCATTTGAGCAAACAGTCAATTAGTAATCTTGGATGTTATCGAACAATAATATAAGTTTGTATAATATTGTCTTATGTATTGTCAGTGTATTGTAATGTTGTAGTAGAAATGCTGACAAATTTATTCTGCATGTAACGCTGTTATGTAAGACTACTCACTTAATACAGGTTTTTATTAACTTAAATAGTGAGCCCCTACTACCTGTCTATTTTTGTAAAAAAAATAAATGAATAAATGATTTTGATTTTTTTGAATTTTTAAACAAAGAAAATTATAGCTTGACCACAACCGCTATACCGCGCCTGAGAGAAGTGTCAGACGCACATGAGATAAAATATCTAAAGATGGGTCGTAAAGTTTCAGTTCATTATATATTGTTATTATTGTACTTAGCTAAAAATCAAATTGAAGGGTAATTTAATTCCGACTGCGTTTCTGTGTAATTTGAAAATGAAAAATTTCCAAAAATATCTGCAGTTTTTTTTTTATATACCAAGTGTCACTCTCACAGTGAATACGAATCTAACGGCTTCTTTGAAGTTAAAATCCATCGAGCCGTTCAGGCTGCAGAGCGGCCAAACAATTATACATACTCTCGACAAACTCCTTCCACCTCCTTCTGTCGCAGTCGGTTAAAAACAGGGATTGGATATAACTATACTTGTAAATATAAAGATTCAATTTTTTTTAATTCGATATGATAATGCAGGCTGTACACTATCGCCCGAGAGATTTGCGGCAGAAACCAGAGCGCGAGGCACACCATCTACACTCTCGCTGATCTCTCGGTGCTCATTCGGAGCATTGAATTCTGAGAGGATGGACGAACACGTCGAACTTGCTGATGATGTTTCTTTGCATTAATTCAGCTACTTAATTAAATCAATTATCAATATAAATTGCTGTACTATATTATCAATAGGTTCAATTCAATTATAGCATGTGTGAAAAAAGGCGATTATTGGTCCCGCCTCTAACCCCGAGAGTGTGTACTCTCGTGACGCGGATGTCTCGCGAGGCCCTTTGACTCGTGCCAAAAATACCAACATCGGAGCGAGAGCGGGCGAGGGACCCCGAGCGACCCCGAGACACTGCGAGAGGTCCCATGTACACTCTCGCCTCGGCCTGTCTCACGGATGTCTTGCAAATGTGTACATCCGGCAGAAGATCTGTCTGGCTCTACGAATCTCATACTCTTTCTTTTCCACTCCCCACCTCCCCGCGCATACCCAAGGCGCGGTACAGCCGTTGCGGTCAAACTATAAAAACAAATGCTTGCAAGACTTTGTAGGTCAACAAATGTGAAATGCAGAAAAAATAATAAGCGGGTGAAAGTTCCGTACATTTTCGACGAACTTTAAACTTTCCACTACTTTTTTTTTTTTTTTTTTTTTTTTTTGTTAACGGAGGGGAAATGCATTTACGCACTGAGTGTGGGACTCCCAGGCAGAGGACTACCCACTAAAACCCCTCCGGCGTTTCCGCACCGGCTGTTGAGGGCGCCATGGGGTCGCGTTAGCATTCTACCACGACGCCCTCCAGCCATGGCCTTTCGGCCCCGACCGTTGGCCTTTCGGCAAACCAGACAGTGGCCCAAAAATGGACCACGCCCGTCCCCCAGACGCACATCCAATCGCCGTCTCATTATAGACGGCGGTGGAGTGGTCTGTTGGCAGAAATTGGCCGACAGTCAACAAGACTCCGACTACCAGGGAGTTATTAACTGTCACCCAGGGTGCACCGTCCCGAATCCCTTGTCAGCCCACCCTCTCACCGGATCCTTGGGATCAAGTGAGAATGCAAAGCTTTCAAAGGACCGGACACTCGAGGAGGTTCTCTGCCCTGCACCCCAAACTTTCCACTACTAACGCAACCCGATTAACCATACAAATAACACCCATGCCCCCCATTCAGGGGCTGAATTGTACAATATAATACTTCTTTATCCTAGTGTGTATTTCTAGTTGCGTCATCAGCTTACGCTTCGGAGCCTAGGGTATGCTGTAAATCGTGTTCCCAGATTTGCCTGCACTGGTAATTACAATGGAGCGACTGCCGTCTGACCTCCGTAACCCTTTTTACAGAGAATCCAGAACATCAGTAACATGACCCGAAGTGTGTTAGTGGCCAACACTGACAGAATTTTTCAGGTTGCATCAAGGCATCTGGCACAGTCTCACGACTGCTATCTATCGATAACAACCGGGATCAACTTAACGTGCCTTCCGAAGCATAAATGCCATTAAATGGTGACCAATCCAATAGTGGTTGCGTCCCGCCGTCGCTTGATACGCGCATTCGCTACGGATATGCGAGTCGCGTTCGACTACCGAGCTCCTTAGTGTACAAAACAAAAATTTAAAAAACCTTAAAACAGGAAACAAATCATTTATCAAAACAAATAATCGTGTAAAGTTTCGACTAAAAGTGACTATCTAATCTCCTTTCCCTGTACATACTTTGGACTACAGTTTCCCTTATGAGAGTTGATTTTCAAAATTCTTGCTTAGTGCACCCCTGATTAAAAAAGGATGATACACAACCGTTTTCCCCTTTTATGGGTTAATGCAAATTCTGAAATAGGTATTTACTCTTTCATCATATGAAATAAATTTCTGAAGAACCCACATGTCAAAATTCATTGGGATATCAGTGATCGTTAAGTTTGTGAAGGGAGACATTTCGACCTTTAGAGGGTGAATTCTGAAAAATCTTGAAACAGGTAACTAATAGGTAATTTATCGAAATTAATAATCTTGTGAAGTTCCAAATGAAACGGACTAACTAATCTCCTTCCCCCAAGCATATTTTGGACCCCCGTTTGACCCCTAAGGGAGTGAATTTTGTAAAAGCCTTTCTTATCTGAGCACTATGTAATAACATAAAACTTCTGTCCAAATTTCACGTTTATAGCTTTTAGGTTTTAACTGGATGTTGAATTATCAGTCAATATATAGATAACATTTTGCAACTCCAAATGTACGCCCGGGGATGCGATTTTTTAAAATCTAGTTAATGAATTATTATTTCTTACTAACCATTAATTCAAATATGTAGTATCTCGCTTCAAAAATGACAAAGATTTATCCAAATTTGCAACCCCTATTTCACCCCTATAGGGATGTAGTTTTCAAAATCTAATAAATGCATTCTCTTTTTCTTCTAACTACTAACATAAATTAAAAAATTCATGTGTCTCGCTTAAAAAATGACAAAAGGTTCATACAAACTTGCAACCCCTATTTCAACCCTATAGGGAAATAATTTTCAAAATCTAATAAATGCATTATTATTTTCAACTAACTACTAAAATAAATAAAAAAATTCATGTGTCTCACTTTAAAAATGACGAAGATTCATACAAACTGGCAACTCCTATTTCACCCCCTTACCGATGGAATTTCCAAAAATCCTTTCTTAGCGGACGTCTTCTAGCCACAATCTATCTTCTTGCCAAATTTCATCTTCATCTGCTTAGTAGTTTTCGAGATTTCGTGATGAGTGAGTGAGTGATTTTCGCTTTCATATATATAGATTAACTAAAGAGCACTTCTTACTCGTATTTGTTTATATAAATCATCCCTATCCCTGTTGAACATAAGAAATAATTAATATTTCATATTCTGTGTCGTTATGAATTCTAATTGTATAATGTTTAAGGTATTTAAAGCTTATTAAAACAGGCTTATTTTCTTTATATACAAAATTTAGTCCTATTATCCCCACTAGGATCATTATCCCCACTGGGATATAAGGATTAATGATTAATTTCCGAAGAGGTGAGAAAGGCCTACCCATTGCAAACTAGTGAATAACGTATCTTAAATAGTAGTTGGAGTAAAAGACCTACTTAACATGTTTATTGTTTCAGTTTGTTTCTAATTACTATTCTACGTTCATTCGTTCAAAAAGGTAAACAAATAAAAATAATTATATAAGTATTGTATTTATTGTAATATGGGCATTAAGGATATATTGTATTGTATTGTATAATATAGGAATAAAGGACCCCAAAGTAAATTCGAGACTTATGTCATGAGATACTAACTAATCTATATTAAATTTTGTAACAAATACATTTATAGATAATAGAAAAATATCCAAGACATCATAAAAAGCCCAGCCCATCAGAAAAAGATCATTTTTCAGTTTGTCTAGATCAGGGCTCGAACCCTGGACCTAAGTAGCAGGTAGGCATGTTAACTATACGCCAAAAAAGTCAATGTTTGTTAATAACTTTAAGTGGCATTCATAAACTATATGCCTCCACTGGATACTAAGCTAGATTACATAGTATACTTACAGTTAATTTCAATATTCGTCGCAATTTACGAAACTCTAAAAACAAAAAAAGAAGCTCTCAAACTCTCTGCCCTGGCAGTTGGCATCTGTTAGCGTCACTTCATTTTTGGAAGTTTTTATTTTTGTCTTGTTCACCAAAACAAAAAATAAAAAAACTTGTTGTTGCAACTTGTTTAATCAGTGAATATTTGACACACAGGAATGACTGTAGACCACTTTCGAAGTTGTATCTATTCCTTCTGTAATTTAATTCATTACGAGTGGTTATATGCTGAGTCGACCTTGTGTCAGAGTTTTACGGAATCGCCTCTAGGCCTGTGACGTGGTTCTTTTAACAATTACCAAATGGGAACGGTGTGAGTGTCCGTTCTGTAAGTTAGTACTGTAAATAATTCTGATGGCTAAATTGATCAAAAAATGTAAAATAAGTTAATTTTGATTTGACGTTCTCGGCAACCTCTTGCTGATGTATTGCATTTTAAATCTTAAGTCATTTGCGTTCCTCAGAAATCTTCTTCATCCTAGCGTTTTCCCAGTTGCGTCATCAATTGTTTCCTTCGGAGCCCAGTATCAGCTTTTTGGGTTTTTCTATAATTTTTTTTTTTTATAAATATCTAAATTTCTATCAGACATAGGATATAGTGTTTTATGATAAAACAGTGTGCAGTCGTTAATAAATAAAATGGGAAATATCCTTTGCATTAAGTCATGTACTATATTGATTACATTTTTAAGCAAAACTAAATTCTATAGTACCTATAATGATTGTATTTATAAATAAATAAATAAAAATTAAATAACTTGAAATAAAAGAGCATGATTTGTCTTGAGCCTGATTAATTTGTTTATTTATGTATTTTCGCATTAAGCACCACAATTCAATTATGTTTAAGTTCTGATAGTTAATTTTATTTATTGTCTTATTATCCTTCTTTCAATTTGTTACAGTAATAAACTAACTAAAATTAATAAAAAATTAATATGTTTAAGTAATTTTATGTGCAAATAAAATAAACAGTTTTGATGTTGTTATTCTGAGAACTCAGACAACCGGACAGATTGTCCTGACGCAAACGTAATGCGCGGTCAACCCTGACTAAAGTGATAAGGCGTGGAAGAAGATGTTGTTATTCAAGAAGTGTTTTGTTCGCCGAGTCCTGTCAGCCTGCCCTCGACATCTATGAAGAGCCAGTATTCCCGGGTATTAGTAATATAAAGTACTAAATTTTTCCATAATGAGGTACTTTTTATTACTCTAACCTATGGGTACTATATCATCGGACAAAGAAAATATACATTCGTTGTTAATTTTTAGTTTCTATTTAGTTATTAGTATGTATGCAAATATTTGTGTCCTCCTTATCTCCGCTTTAAGTGTTAAGACCGTAGGTTAATAATTTTTCTCGCGATTTAAAGCTAACCTTACCGTTTGGTCGTAGACGCACAAATATAAATCTTCTCTGTAAAAAAAAAAACATTGGAACCACACAGATTAGAAATAAGAGTTATTTTTTAACTTTTAAACTAAAACACTGCATATTTAAAATATAAAATTTCCGTTGGCAGTTTTGACACGGTCGGAACGTCTTCTCACGTCACTTATTCCATCAATCAAACAAATAATCTCATTCTGAAATTTAAAATCAAAAACAGAACTTAAAAATCTAGTGTAAAAAAGAGAATTCACATTTTCCTATACTCCGTTCTCAGTCAACTGTAAACACTGAAAATATACGACCCTTGCTTTGGAAGCACATAAATCCTCCACTAAAGTAAAGAACCCGCAATGTAAGCTTGTTTCCTCACAACTTCGGAACTATTTGGTCGATACGAAGAGCGAATCTAGGAGGGCAATCGCAATAAATGTAAATGACTTTAACGTATTTACCAAAACCAAACTACAACCGCGAGGGCAATTTTTGAGTTCGTATAATCGGTGAGTCAATTAATTTTCAGTCAATTTCAAATGATTTTGAATCGACATTATAGGTGAGTCGAAATTGCCTCTATGGTCCAGTGGTTAAGGCGTCTGCCTTTGATCCAGAGGTCGCGGGTTCGATTCCCACGGGTAGTAGGTACTCTATTTAGTTGTTTTCAGTTTGGTTGGGACAATGCAGGCTTGAATTACCTGATTGTCTGATACTTAATAAATATGATTCCGTGCTTCGGAAGGCACGTTAAGCCGTTGGTCCCGACTTCCATTTAGTGGTCGTTAAAGAACATCATGATCCTATTAGTCTGGTTTCCCTATTAAAAAGGGTTACAGAGGTCAGGCGGCAGTTGCTCCAATGTAATAACCAGTACTGTCAAATCAAGGACCATGAATAAAGCATACCCTGAACTCCAAAGCTTAAGCTGATGACGCAACTAGGAATACACGCTAGGACGAAGATTATAGGATTATAGATATAGGTCAAACAATTTTCGAACGCCACATCGATTTTACATACTCAAAAATATTTATCTCCCGCGGTTTGAATGTGGTAAATACGTTACCATAATTCGCAATTACCGCGATTCGCCTCCAGTCTTCAGCGACCCTGCCTTGACCTCTTGCTCATTTCAACATCGATTTATGCCTCATAACCTCCTTAACTTCGAGACTCCGAGAATAACTAGGTTTTCCTTATCTTGTAATATCAGTTTGGAGGAAGAAGTTTTTCACCATTATTCTGATTAGTTGTCTAAATGAAATGGATTATAATTTCTTTTTAACGTTTTGCTCCTATTTAATAGAGAATACAGATGCAAAAAAACATAACCCCTTCTTCTGGCGCAATCGGGGTAATAAATAAACATATAAATTAAAACTATAGCCCGACCAGGAAAATAGCAGGCTTCGCCATATTGCGGAAGAAAATTGGAACTAATTTCTTTTACTGGCAACTATGCATTCATGTAACATTCCGTCATCTCAACGTCATCCGCCAAAAAGAGACAGGAGTGGACGTTATGTATTTTGTAATTATTTTCTACGATTTATTTACCATAATGGCAAACATAATTCATAATAAGGAGAGAAAAGTGATAAAAATGTGTGACCATATTTGACGCGAATAAAAACGAAGGATTGATTTCTATTTCATTAAATGACACTGTCAATTTATTGTTGACATGACGGATGTTACCACCTAAAGGCGATCAGTAGCATACAACGCTAATGCAGTGTTTTTATTTTCCTGGTCGGGCTATAGCTATCATAACTAAATATAATAAATACAAAAGACTAAATATAATCTAAATTAGGTCCCCTGGGCAGAGTTCCCATCACGCAGGCAGCATTGTTGAATAGCTATGGCTATTCGCTGAGCGAGAAAGCTGCCCGCGCGAGGGTCACCCGTTGCCACTATTAGGAGTCTGCTGATCTCCTTGTGAAGACCCCGAGCACCGGGCGGCGGGCGTAAGGCTGTGAACTCGTGCCGAGATAACTGTAAAAGAGCATCCGTAATCTAAACCTCATCTGACAATAAAAAATCGCAATCATAATTTGCTTTTTGAATATGGCTATGGACTTAAAGACATGGCTTTAAGTCCGCCATTTACAAGTTTTGAAATTAATACCCTTATGATTTTAATGATAATTTTTTAAGAGCTCAAAATAGTGCCATATTAGCCAAGCGTTAGAGGGTGAAGTCAAATCATTGTTTTAAGCATACAAATTTCGAGAATTCTAGTTTCAAGATTCGAAATAATTAAATCACAAGCAAACAACAATGTAAACGGCCACTTTCATCCCTTAATCTCAATCGAAAAATATAACCCTCTCTCTGAGTGCTTACTCGTGTAGAAAATACCAATAAAATAGGAACCGTAAGTGACATGGATTTCAACCACAGGATGGGTTAAATCGGCACATTTAGTCAATAAATCTATACTTCCCTAATTAATATTATATTATATCCATACTTAATATTATAAATGCGAAAGTCGGTGTGTCAATCTGTTACCCGCTGAACGGATTATGATGAAATTTGGTATGAATATAATTGAAGGTCATACATAGACTGCTTTTGTCGCAGTTGGAGCTGCGGGAAACATCTAGTTCTGTATATAAGAAAAAAAATTGTTAACTGTGATATAAAATACCTATATGGCATTGAGAAAGTTTTGGCATTCTTGTTTATTTATTTAAACTTTATTGTACAAATACAATTGTAAAGCACAATAGTAAAGGACTTAATGTTAAAAGCATTATCTAATAAACCTTTGGGTCAAGCAGAGATCTTTATGTGTGTGTGTGTGTGTGCTCTTTGCTTTTGCCATATTGTGGTGACATATTAAACACCAGACAAATTTTTAAAGTAGTATGTAAAACTAAATCACTTTAATAAAAAAAGTAAGTGGCAACCGAGAAAATTATTTTTACATTCTAAATAGTTGGCTGGTGTTTTAAAAATTATGTGTATCAGGCAGACTGCTGCCTATTTTGTGCCTGTACATCTCTTTGCAACTTTAAAGTCACAATTTTTTTTTTCTTTCACTGCACAAGAATACAATTTTAGGTCATTGTGGACATGGCGATGGCCCAAATACATTTTAGGGCCACAAAAATCCTTACGGTAGTAATATGTCAATGGTTATGTGACATTTTATATTTTCTAGGTTCCCGGGTCTAAATATAGATAACGTAAATACGGAACACTCACCTTTTCCATTTATAGGGTTGTGCGTTATTTTGTAGACAACATTTTTAAATAATTTCATAATAAATAAAATGTTTATCATAATATTACTTTACAGAATATACATGGCAATAAATATACATTTATCATAATTTTTAAATATTGATTTTCTTTATTGTAATATTATTTATTAGACTATTTATTTTTAATAATTACTAATAATAGTTTTTTTTTTCTACAAATAACATTTAAAATTTAGATATTAATTAAATTAGAACTTTGAATGAAATATTATTAATTGTCATATTTTAACAATTAATATATAATGTTATTCTGTTAGAAGGTAACCTACTTTCTGTCACAAAGTCGTCTTTTGACGCTCAGTCGTTTATGTCACAAGGTCTGTCGCTCGCTCGCTTTGCTTGTTCGCTCGTTATAATAGTCCATGCATATCCATCACCTAACCTACTTTCTGTCATAATATCGTCTTTTGACACTCAGTCGCTTCTATAATAAGGTCTCTCGCTCTCTCACTAATATGGTCATTGTATAACCATAACCTAACCTACTTTTTGTCATAAAATCGTCTTTTGGCACTCAGTTGCTTCTATATTAAGGTCTGTCACTCGCTCACTATTATGGTCATTGCATAAGCATAACCTAACCTACTCTTTGTCATAAAGTAGTCTTTTGATACTCAGTCGCTTCTATAATAAGGTCTGTCGCTCGCTCACTATTATTCTCATTGTATAACCATAACTAACCTACTCTTTGTCATAAAGTCGTCTTTTGGCACTCAGTCGTTTATTTCTGAATACAAATAAGTCTATATTTATTTTTTTATGAAATAAAAATGTTGTCGAAGAATAGACCGAACAAACAATATTCGTTAAAAAAATAATCTACTCTTTGATAGGTTTGTAATTAAAAATAATAATCATGAAAATCATTTTTTTTTGTGTATATGTAAATATGTTTCATTCAAGTAAATAGTAGTTAAAATAATAATTTTAGAAATAAAAATATAAGAACTGATTATTATTTGAAACATTTTCTACGTTATGAAATTCTTTGAAATTTCTGTCTACAATATAAGGGTACACCTATTTATAGTAAGGAATGAACGATCTGTTTTTATGTTCAATTATATAATTTGTTGACACAGGTGAACAAATATAAAATGGCTCTTTGTATTTTCGTCGTACGTTATTTAATTTAACAAAACTTAAAATAAATAAAGTTAAACAGACAGAGGAAGCGTTATGGCTTTTGAATATAGTACGTATATTTCTATGTTCCCTGTGTTTTCTGCGACAATCTAGGAAATTGAAGTATGAGGTACCGTTTCATTCGTCTTGATAGCGCGATTGACACTAGACATATTAAAAAATGAGGATTTAAGACGCTAAATTACGAGGTCCAATTTATGATAACATACGCAATTCACGTGTTTTAATTTTGTTACGATGTGGAATCTTGAATTTAATTTCGTAGTCCAGTCGGGTCGTTATACTTTTAGCTTAAACTGTTTGCTATACTATTCTATAGACATATACTGTTGTTTACGAGCATCAAAACCGCAATGACGTTCCTTTCAAAATGATCGAAACCGATGCGTCTATTACTTAACTAGCTGTTGCCCGCGGATTTCCAATGAGATTTGAATCACTTAGATTATATAAGACAGGTCTCTCAGGATGTCCATTTTGTGTATTTAGAAGATTACTACCCCATCGGATCAAAATAAGGATTGATAGTATATCACATCCGGCACGTCGAATTTTAAAATGGTTGTTATTTTCGTAGACAGCAACTAGAGAAATCATACAAATAGCACCAATGTCCCCCCCCTTTCAGGGCCTGAATTGTAAAAACTGGTAACGTCATCAAATCATTTATCAAACCAAATAACCTTGTGAACTTTCGACTGCAACGGACTAAATAATCTCCTTCCCCCGTACATACTTTGGACATCAGTTTCACAGAGGGAGGTGAATTATGAAAAATTCTTCTTTAGTATAGATTACAAAAGCTTGCTAAAATTTAATAAAAGATCAATCATAGTTTAGTCAGAGTTTGACCCCCTTTTAGAAATGGAATTATAAAATACTGATACAGGTACTTTATTCATTCATCAAAAAAAATACTAATAATAAAGCTGAAGAGTATGTTTGTTCGTTTGAACGCGCTAATCTCAGGAACTACTGGTCCGATTTAGAAAATTATTTCAGTATTGGATTGCCAATTTATCGAGGAAGGCTATAGGCCCGGACGAAGTCGAGACGGGCTGCTAGTAAGAAATAATTTTGTGAAGTTTTGAATAAAAAGGTCATATTCCCCATATATAGTTTAGACCCCAACCTACAATAGTTTCACCCTCTGAGCAGGTGAATTTGGAAAAATATTTACTAAAATACATTGACGACCAATGATATTATAGTTTTTCTTTTTTCAGACTTTGTCCTATTTTCCCATTCAAGAGTTCAATTAAAAAAATCAAGAATAAGCTATTTATTTTATAACTACTTATTTTATAAATCCCCATAAGATGTGTATTTAGAAAAAAATCTTGCTTAGTGAACCCCTTAATCAAAAAGAACCCACATGCCAAAATTCATTGAGATATCAGTGATCGTTAAGTTTTTGCACTTTCAGACTTTCTGAAGGATGAATTCTGAAAAATACTGAAACAGGTAATTTATAATTTATCAAAAGAATAAATCTTGTGAAGTTTCGAATGAAACGGACTAAAACCTAACCCCTTCCTCCATACATACTTCGGAGGCTTGTTTGACCCCCTTCGAAGGTGAATTTTGAATAACCCATTCTTAGTGCAGCTTTTGACCAAAACAGGAACCCAAATAACAAAATTCATTGACAGACCGATTTTGCATATTCGGCGTTGGTCCCCCTTTTCTAAGCTAAGGGGGCGAATTCTGAAAATCCTGAAACACGTGTTTATATCATTTATCAAATGCAATAATCATGTGAAATTTCGAATAAATCTGACTAACTAATCTCCTTCCCTCGTACATACTTACATACTTTGGACCCCCGTTGGACCCTATTGGGGGTGAATTTTGAAAAATCTTTCCTTATCTGAGCGTTATGTAATAACATAAAACTTCTGTCCAAATTTCAAGTTTATAGCTTTTATGGTTTAGGCTGGCCGTTGATGAATCAGTCCCTCTTGTTCTTTTAAATATATATATATATATATATATATATAAGATTTAATGTTTGTCAATCGCAATAAACCTATCTATACTATTATATAATACTAGCTGTTGCCCGCGGCTTCGCCCGCCTGATCAAAAGGTATTTTCATTGAGATTTAAATCACTTAGATTATTTATGGCAGTCTCTCAGGATTTTCCTATGTTTTTAGAAGATTACAACCCCATCGGATCCCAATAGGGATTGATATTATATCACTGTTAATTTCGTAGTCAGCAACCCGATTAACCATACAAATAACACCCATGCCCCCCATTCAGGGACTGAATTGTACAATATAATACTTCTTCATCCTAGTGTGTATTTCTAGTTGCGTCGTCAGCTTACGCTCCGGAGCCTAGGGTATGCTGTAAGTCATGTTCCCAGATTTGCCTGCACTAGTAATTACAATGGAGCGACTGGCGTCTGACCTCCGTAACCCTTTTTACAGAGAATCCAGAACAACAGTAACATGACCCGAAGTGTGTTAGTGGCCAATACTGACAGATTTTTTCAAGTTGCCTAAAGGCATCTGACACAGCCTCACGACTGATATTTAATTTCGATAACAACTGAGACCATCATAACGTGCCTTCCGAAGCACGTAGGAGCTCGAGAAAAAAATGCTACTAAATGGCGACCAATGTAATAATGGTTGCGTCTCGCCGTCGCTTGACACGCGCATTCGCTACGGATACGCGAGTCGCGTTCGACTACCGAGCTCCTTAGTGTACAATACAATACAAATACTTTTTATTGCACCAAAACAAAAATTGTCAAAATCTTAAAACAGGAAACAAATAATTTATCAAAACAAATAATCGTGTAAAGTTTCGACTAAAACGGACGGTCTTCTAGCCACAATCTATATTCCTGCCAAATTTCATCTTCATCAGCTTAGTAGATTTCGTGATGAGTGAGTGAGTGAGTGATTTTCGCTTTTATATATATATAGATTATAAAGCTGAAAAGTTTGTTTGAACAGGCGAAGTCGGGACGGGCTGCTAGTTACCTTATAACATCATTTGTTTGCATCGCGGGCTAAATAACATTTTGAACAAGACACTCCATGCATTAACTTCAAACATACGTACAAAGTTTCCAGAGACGGACTTGTATGAATGTATTCAAGAAAACTAGCCTCAGTTTGACCCATTTTTGTTCAACAACTGTAATGAGTTCTAGATTCAGGTCTCGCTTTTATCTCGTTCAATTGTTATTGTTACTTCGTGTGTGAATTTTGTTGAGCTATTTGAACCAGTTGCTTTTTGAGGATATTAAAACGGCGAGCGAAATCAGAAACACAGAAAAAAGATTAGGTAGAAGTGCTAGTTGGCGTTACCTGTTTGCCACAGATAAGCATCTCGAGTCGTAATACTAGCCCACACGTGGCACTTCTAATATATTTATGTGATCAGAATTTATTCATTCATTAATTTCGTGTGGGTTGCAAGTGGGTCAAGTGACCCTGTACAACCTGGTGTCAGAGTTATTTGGAATCGATTTTCGGCCCCTGACATGACGTGACGTGTGATCAGAATCAAAGACGATTATTATGTTCATCCTAACTTCTTACTGATATAGTAAAAGCTAAAGTGAGTTTGTTTATTTGTTTCTTAGACCTCTGTACGCTTTATTCAAAACTAGCTGTTTCCCGCGACAAGACATGATCGGTCTACTTAAAATTTCAAGTTTCACCAACTTTCTTATCGCAACTATACTGCGGAATTTAGTGAATATCTCAAAGATATTTCAATTCACGACTCATGGCACTATCTCTAATATTTGCTCTTGCCAATAAATTGGACCCCACTTCGACCCAATCTGACATTTGACGTTAAAGTGAGCGCCAAGTATATGTTGGCACGCCGTTATCTGCCATCGCGTCCGGCGTCACTGCATTTTGATAAAAATGTTGATATTTCTAAACATTTCGTAGTTATAACCTAACTATTATATTATGAAAACGAGTGTTTTTGTATATTTGTTAGTTTGATCGTTTTCTCTTCAAACTTAATACAAAAACAAATGTTCTTGATACTATGTTGTTTACTTTTTGCTTTCAAAATGTTTCCTTTCCTAATGAAGGTTAGCGACAGACTCTTCCATGTCGTCAATCCTAGAACATGAATCCTTATTGATCAAATCCGCAACATATACTAGAAGAGAGAGGGTATTCTTAATACCACACAGCAAACAATTCAAAGACAGTATTCACCAGTTATTGTACCTTCTCCAGGTAAAGTGGATGAGAAAGCTACGCAGCTTCATGCAATAGCCTCTTTGAAGGTGCTTCTCGAAGCTACGAAGCCAAATGCTGGCGGCGCCGGAGCCACGGCCGCGAGGCATTCTGCCGCCGCCACGCAAGCAAAGGAGACTCCTCTGGACCTCCCAAATGGGGGGCTGGCGGATGTTCAATTAGATGCTATAGAAGAGGTAAATATTTTCTTGTATTCAAAATTTTTTTAGGACACTTAGTAAGGTCAGTTCAATGCTGCGGTATATAATAGCCCTCTCTGAAGGTGCTTCTCGACGGCGATAGGACCATTGACGGGAGGCAGTTTGCCACCGACACGCAAGTAAAAGAGTTTCTCTTGAACCTTCTAAATGGGGGGCTGGCGGATGTTCCATTAGATGCTATAGAAGAGGTAAGAATTTTCTTATATATTAAAAATAATGGTTTAGGACACTTTTCATTGTCAGTTCACGCTGCTGTCTTTAATAGCCATCTATGAAGGTGCTATTCACAAACCTAAGACACTACCCTGAACCTTCTAAATCTGTCTGGTACTCTGTATGCGTTCAATTAGATTTTTATTGCAGAAGATAAGTATAGGAAAATCTTAGACACTTTCCGAAGACTTCTTTTTCCCTTAGCCTCAATGAAAATCGAAACTCGTAAGAGTGTTGGGAAAAAGCAAAACATAATTTTTTGTGAACACCTGGCTGCCATTAGATCATAGCTCATACTTGATTTATGTCAGGTACCACCGCGTCACAGGTTCTAGACACTTTCAAGGCAATTTTTGTTTTTATGTATGTATTAATAGTTCATCGGTTGGACATCGGCCAGAAATCCATTATTCCGACACGAGTGTTCGGACTTGAGCGACGTGACCTTACTTTGATAGGAAGCCCTTTGTGTAAGGAAGTGGACTTAATAATCAAATTTTCTATTTTTAGGAGAACGAAGGTCCAGTGGCGTGATTTTGCTTTCGTTTGTAGTTTAGGGACAGATAAGATCTAAAACATGAGTTATTTGTTTGCTTGATTGCTTCGGCGATCGCGAAGGTTAAGCTGTACTATTGGTGTCCTATATTTAAAACGAATTTTTATTTTATTTTAGTATTTGTTTATTTTTACTTCCTATTTTTGACTCACTGCTAAGCAGAAGCCTCCCCTCTTTATCTACTCATATCTGTCTTTTGTCGTTGCCTTACAGTCTATACCAAAATCTTTTAAACCAATTGTCCATATTTTTAGTGGTCTACCTCTGTTTGTTTGTTCTGTCAATACAATAAACAATAGTATTGTAGTACAATAAACGTGTTTCTTTGTAAATTTTATATTTACACTTTTAACTGATTAATGTTATTAGGTAAAGGTTACATAATTTGAAGTAACCATTGATGCAACAAACTCGTACCTATAATATTGCTGCAAGTTGCAACATCCTTGAAGTTCCCACAGCCACCTACGCTGTTCAGAACATATTTCACCCTCAATAGCTTTACCGACAACAAAACATAACTTGCTGCAGTTACTGCCCTACTACTAGTAAGATTAATAGCTTTCCTTACTACGTTACTAGTAGCAAACAGCCGTACTCTGTCAATAGAGCACACAAACTAAGCTATTCTAATTTAATTTGCAAATTCCCTACTAAATACTAACAGCATACATACGTATGATACTTTAAAACAAGTAGTAGATGACCTATTTTTTTATTGAAGACTAGCTGTGCCCGCGACTACTTCCGCGTAGTGTTCGATTATGTTCTTTCCTTATTGATGCTGCGGAGCTCTTGCTATGTTAGGACTTATTATCCGGCATCGCAGACTTTTACACAAAATATTTGGTGCAATTAACATACTTAATTAAATCTCATTATTTAAAATATTGCGACGACATACGGTTTCGCAACATTCTCTGCTTGGAGTGCTATTTTTGAGAAACATGATTATCATCATCCTAGCGTGTATTCCAAGTTGCGTCGTCAGCTTACGATTTGAAGCCTAGGGTACGCTGTGGGTCATGGTCATAGATTTCGCGGAACTGGTTATTACGATGGAGCTACTGCCGTCTGATCTCCGTAATCCTTTTAACAGGAAAACCAGACCAGCAGGAACATGATTCGAGGTGTGTTAGTGGCCAACACTGTCAGAATTTTTCAGACTGCCCTAAGGTATCTGACACAGCCTCCCGACTGACCCAATCGATCGATACAAATAATGAAATACATACCTACATACCTAATTAACAATAGTATAACTTCTAATTACTCACATCTCACATGACCCATATTAAACACATTAATATTAGATAATCAAATTACAAAGCAAAAAATACTTTGGTAAAAGAAACTATCGTATTTGGTAACATTGCGAAAGGTAAAACCAGTGTAGTTTGACCTTTTGTATAGTACATACACCATACATTTTAGGGGTCAATTTAGGTTGGTCGCTACTCCTTCGGGAACATGTGAAAAATTCGGGATAAATTGTAGCCAATTTCTAAATTGGTCATACATTAGTGAAAACCTCATCAAATGCTATGCAGCTGTCTCGCGTGATGCGATAAAAAACATACAGACAGACACACAGACAAAAATTCTAAAAAAAATTGTTTTGGCTTCTGTTTGTCTAATATAGACCCCTCATATTGTTTTTTTTTCAAAATCTTCAGTGTACAGACATCGAATTGTTACAATTTTATTATATGTATATAGATAGATTTATTATATACTACCTTTTCCCGCAGCTCCGTCTGCGTCAAAAAGTACCGTATGTTTGACCCCGGGTCTTCAACTATATTCATACCAAATTTTGTCAAAATCCGTTTAGCGCTTTGGCCGTGACAGCGACAGACAGACAGAAAGACAGTCAGACTTTCGCATTTGTTTGATTAAACTTAATTTGTTCCACGAGAAAAATACTTATTAAAATTAACATGCTCTACTATTCAATTTGAGAGAAACAGAAAGATTGTGCTTACATTGTACGCCTGGAATGGCAGAATTTGGAGATTATTGTTATTTTTATTGACATCTTACTTGTACCTAAATTCAAACAATAAAGGCTTTTTATCTTTATCTTTACAAAAAAAAAGATTTATTTGGTAGATCTTGAACAATCTTCAGTCCACCCTTGTCGTGCCTGATTTCTGAAGTAAAAGCTTTTACGACTTTTTTTGATAATTGAAGCATAACAGGAGTCTGTCGCTTAGGTATGAGATAATACAAACGCCTTAACCACTACGAGGCGAATTCTACTCCAGGATTTATAACAGAACATAACCTGATAGCTAGCAATCAGGAAATACTTTTTACTCCCGAGGGACACAAACCCATGATAAAACATGCATGACTGAGGGCCTATCCAGCCCAGTTACATTTTTCACAACGTACCCAGACCTCAGGGAGTTGACAGATCGTGTAAAAGGATCAATGGGATAAATGATTGGAAGACAGAAAAATAATAAGTTTTGTTTTGTTGTTTATCGACACGTATTTATCTAGGTATACGAGAAGGTCGCTAGTGTCTTCGTTCAGCGGAATTTTTGCCTAAGTATTATGTAGTTCTATTAACAGCCGCTCTTTTTACGTGAAACGGTCTATTGTCGATATAATGTGATAATATTGAGAAATTTTAAAATTAAACTTAGAATATTTACTGGAACTATGACCTCTAATTTTATAGTGTCTGCAAAATTTGTGTCGTAACAAAAAATCTGAAGGTTCTGAATTACTAGATAACACAAGTTTTTAAAGAACAGATGGAACAGCTTTAATGCGTCTATATCAAGCAATCTGTAGGCGGTCACATTGTTCTTCATAATACAATAGTTTGCATGAACTAACTTGTGGCGGAAGCACGCAAAATAATTTATTAAGTGCTTGTTCTTCATAATCATCACATCAGCCACAAGATCATCATTAACGGAGACAGACCTCCCCCAAGGATCAAGATCAGACGCTAACTCTCTTTCACTCGAGTACTGAGAAAGTGGTGTGCGATGGTTTTGCTAACTGGTTTAATCCTTATTTGTTGTATTGTAACTGCCTCCGTGGTCCATTGGTTAAGGCGTTCGCCTTCGCCCCGAAGGTCATGGATTCGATTCCCACGGGAAGCACGCTTTTCCAATTTGGTTAAGAGACATTGCAGGCTTGAATCACAGAATTTGGAGTTTATTGTTATTTTTATTGACATCTTACTTGTACCTAAATTTAAACAATAAAGTCATTTTATCTTTATCTTTATCTTTATCTTTATCTTTAGCTTTATCTAGATCTTTATCTTTATCTTTATCTTTATCTTTATCTTTATCTTTATCTTTATCTTTATCTTTATCTTTATCTTTATCTTTATCTTTATCTTTATCACCTGATAATAATGATGATTTCGTTAAGCGGTCAGCCCCGGCTGCCATTTGGTGGTCGTTTAGAAACCACGTCGAAGGCTGAAAGGCGGTTCTGAAACACTCTCAAGCCAGGGTTTACAGGGAAAATTGACCATGTAATCTACTCTGTATGAATGAATGAACTGCCAGATTTTTACAGGATGCACAAACTGACGACTGCCATCTATCGATAACAACCGGGCCCTAATGGCTTTACGTGCCTTCTAAAGCGCAGAGGAGCTCGGGATGGAAATTGCCACTAAATGGCGACCAATTCAATACGTGTCGCGCCTTACCGTCGCTTGACACGCGCATTCGCTACGAATATGCGCGCCGCACTCGGCAATCCAGCTCCTCATGGTTTATCCCTAATTATTTTTTTGTATTTCAGATAGGAGACCTTGAGGAGGACACGACTCCGCTGGACATGTCCTGGCCCTCAGGGTTTCGAAAGCGACTGACGTACTTGTTGGTCGCGCCCATTGTCTTCCCGTTATGGATCACCCTCCCGGATACGCGGACTCCGAGAGGTAGGATATAATATCTCTATTACCTAAGTCTTAAAGATAGTCTATGTCAATTTCCAACCTTCCAACTATTACTTTCTATCTCCTATTAAACCATAACATTTAATTTAATCGTCGTCTGTTTTTAAAAGAACCTTATTCTAACCCATCGATTAACCGTAGCTCAGGCAAACCTCTGACAGAGAGTAAGGTAACTGAAATATTCCATATTGAATCTTAAAGCTGCCGCAAACGTCTGCGTTAATAAAATCTGGTGGTAGAAGTACTGTTCGTTTTCTGGGACCCAAAGCTTTCTATCACAAATTTTACTATGTCAACAGCAACTAACAGATTACTAATGTCCTCATAAAACTAAAAACCCCTTTCTTTTTCAGGGAAGAACCTGTTCCCTGTAACATTTATAGGGTCAATAGTTTGGATAGCATTTTTCTCGTACCTTATGGTGTGGTGGGCGAATGTCGCTGGGGCGACGGCGTACGTGCCTCCAGAGGTGATGGGTCTGACGCTGTTGGCTGCGGGAACCTCGGTTCCTGATCTGATCACCTCGGTGATCGTGGCGAGGAAGGGGTTCGGAGATATGGCTGTGTCTAGCTCCGTCGGTAGCAACATTTTCGATGTTACTGTTGGGTGAGTTATTTATTGTTTACAATTATTTTATTTCTTATTCTAATTGGCCTGAGTGCTAGGTCTGGGTAAATATAGTATCGTTGAATTAGTAGCCCATAACACAAATCTGACTTTGGACAAATTTTTAACTTCGACTAAGTACCTACTTAATTAAAAAAAGCTCAATCTGTGTGATTTGTCCCTATGTATTTATTTATTTAATTAATCATTCGAGGAACTCGTTAGTCGAGTGCGGCCCGCGTATCCGTAGCAAATGCGCGTGTCAAGCGACGGCGTGAAGTGACCACTCTGGGATTGGTCGCCATTAAGTGGCGTTTTCTATCTTGAGCTCCTCCGTGCTTCGGAAAGCACGTTAAGCCGTTGGTCTCGGTTGTTATTGATAGATAGCAGTCGTGAAGCTGTGTCAGATGCCTTATGGCAGCCTGAATAATTCTGTCAGTGTTGGCTACTAACACGCCTCGGGGCACCTCGTTCCTGTTGGTCTGGTTTCCCTGTATAAAGGGTTACGGAAATCAGATGGTAATCGCTCCATTGTAATAACCAGTTCCGCCAAATATAGGACCATGACTTATGGCGTACCCTAGGTTCCGAAGCGTAAGCTGACGACGCAACTAGGATGATGATGATTCAATCAATCAATCAAATCATTTATTTGTGAAAACATAGGTAGTTAGTACATAAAGGTGTCAGTGTTTATTTTCACAGGCCAAAGCCACTAAGTGCAACAGAATAGACATGCTTTTGTGATTGTTTTTCTCAAGTTTTTGGCATTATCTGAGTGTAAAGCTGGTTACCTCCCAATATATTCAGAGACTAGCTGTGCCCGCGACTTCGTCCACGTCACGTTCAATTATATGTATAAACATACTTTTCTTCCTATATGACACTACCAAACTACTTATTATCCATCATTGCAGAGTTTGATTTGAGTTGCAAGGTTCAGGATCTCACTACGTAAAATATATTACGACGGAATCCTGTTTCGCGTGGAAGACAAAGTCAAACAATCGTGATTTGTAAATGAACATTTCCAGAAGTAAGTGAGTGGGGAAGTATGACTCGATGTCGAATGATTTTCGTTGGACATAATCAGTGAGTCAAACGATTTTCATTCGATTGTCGGTCGATTGTCCTCCAGGAACTGGTGGAAATTTCGGGATAAATTGTAGCCTAGATAAATTCTAAGTTGAATCTCTAGGAATACATCAGTGAAAACCGCATTTAATTCTATGCAGTAGTTTTCTAGTGATACGATCATAAACATACAGACATACAGAAAGGCACACAGACAAAAATTCTAAAAAATATTTTTTTGGCAACTGTTGGTCCAATAATTACTCCTCATATTGTTTTATTTCTTAAAAATCTTCAATGTTCAGACATCGACCTTTTACAATTTTATCAAATGCAAAGAAACTTTTTCCCTAACCTTTATTATATTTTATACTAGCTGTTTCCCGCAGCTCCGCCTGCGGTATATAGCCTATGTTACTCAGGGTGAATGTAGCTTACCAATGGTGAAAGAATTTTTGAAATCGACTTAATCGATTGAGTTTATTCATTACAAACATACACACAAAAATACAAATCTTTCCTCTTTATAATATTAGTGTAGATAAAAATTTTATATAAATCCGTTCAGCCGAATCTGAATGATGTTGAATGTCGTTTAGGATGTGAAATTTCATACGTCATTGTTATTATGATCTCAAGCCTAACAATACCTACTCCTAAATTCTAACAATGTTACATTTTTCTTAGAATTCATGCCATAAATGAAATATACATTTATGTATAATATATATATATATATATATATAATAAGTACTTATACCTAAAGAAAATAATTTGTGAACATTTCTCACAAACATTAATTCAGACGATAATACAAAAACAATCTGAGACGTAAAAACATAAATTCCATACAAATCTTCAGATAAAAATGCTTTAAATCCACTGCTTCTGGTGATAACGGGATTTGTCTCGAAAAGTGACTTTTTTCGCTATACTCTGTTTAGAATTCTATGGCAGCATTCATAAAATAGAGAGAGTACAGAGGTGAAACTTTATTTTTTTTAATCTCTACAATACAAAAACACACATAGTAACATCTGAAGAAACGATGTAAGATGTAATGATGTAAAAGAAATGGTACCATCCTACTAGAAATGTAATGAAATGGTATTCCAGCACGGTACCTATAGCGAAGTCTCCTCGCACGTATTTCGATATGATTGGGGGAACTCAGACATTTTGTTAAACTGGTTTACACATGTTTCATCAAACATCACTCATAAGCTTTAACCTGTATGAGTAGTCGAAGTATATTTTGCTAACGTGTCTGTATCTCAAAAAGGCAAAAAACTGAAAATCAGTGTTTTTGTGCTATAATACTTAGCGCAAAATGTGTCACTGAGTTAAGGCCTTTTTGCGTTGCTGCAGCACACCATTACCATTACATTGTAACTAAATATTTGTAATATTAAGATTTGTACCTTTCTTCTTGTTTTTGTAAATTGGTGTGTGTAGCAATTCAAATAAACTGCTATCTATCTATCTATCTATCTAATGTTAAAAAAATCTACTTATATTTGTTGATAGTCAAGAAATGAATGGGCACGTATGAATATTCGCTCACCTTAGCGTTTTGTCATTACAAGTTCACGCTTAAGTTTTACTGTTTTTTTTTAATCACAACACAATCAAAGAAATTGTGCGATGAATATCAATACCGAAAGTATGACTGTAAAATAAAGTATATTTCACATTAAGTTTGTATTTTAAACAAAATAAAATAAGTAAACCTGATGACAATTTTTCAAAGTTTAAATGCGTTTTTCTCATTCCATGGCAGTTTTTACACAAATATATAGGTACTTTGAAACATTTCGGTTCCACATCCATACATTTGTTCTGTAGGCTCGGTAAGTACAGATGACACAGCCTCGCAAGTTGCACCGTCCCTGGACTCAGGCCAAAGATGCTGAGTTTTAAGTCGCTAAATTATATTAATCTAGCTAGAAACTTTTTAAATTTTAACCAGTCTCCTGCTTACGTTGCTGTGATTAAAGTGCACCATGGCTTGTAATTATGTCGCAGATATTTTAAATTCCGAAGGTGCTTTTAAATTATCAATGAACTAACTGTTTCCCGCAGCTCCGCCTGTTTGGCTCCAGGTCGTCAACTATATCCATACCAAAGTTTAGCCGTGAAAGAAGAACAAACATCCATCTTTCCATACATACAAACTATATAATATTGGTAAAAGTCGTTCATAAATTAAAATTGGAACACATAAAAATAGCATATACATTTTTCATCTAAGCGAATTTTCCAGATTCATTTTCAGCTCGTGCTTCAGACCCAGGGTACGCATTAATCATGATCCTAGTTTTGACGAATCTGTTTCCCTTTTTACAGGGAAACCAGACCAATAGAATCATGATTCTTTAAAGACCATCAGATGGAGATCTGGGCCAACGGCTGAACATGCCTTCCGATTCTCAAAATCATCTTTACTATCAGATAATAAGGTTACACTATCGGACTTTACTTCCGAAATTTTTAAAGTCTACATGCAAACAATACTACTCATTTATATGCAAACGAATAATATCTATTTTTAAGGTAATTGAAAAGCCATAAACAACACGTAAAAAGACACAAATTGAAAGAAAAAAAGCAAGTAGCAAGAGCCACAGTCAACTCAACTCATTAGTACGTGTTGTAATTAAAAAGCAGTTTGGGAAACAGAGCTTTCGTATATATTCTTCTTAACTTGTGATTCGCATTCCATGGAGCGACGGCTTTTGCAATTTAGACTATTTTCCAGAATGTCTTTGAGACACAAGCACGAAGGAACTATAGATTAAGTAATGATTTCTTATATTTAATACTAGCTTTTTCCCGCAGCTCCGCCTGCGTCCTAAAGTAGCCTATGTTTGACCCCGGGTCTTCAACTATATTCATACCAAATTTCATCAAAATCCGTTCAGCGGTTTGGCCGTGAAAGCGTAACAGACAGACAGACAGTCAGAAAGACAGACAGACTTTCGCATTTATAATATTAGTATAGATAAATTTATTATATTGATATAATCGCATCACAGAAAAAATGTTAACTTAAACATGCAACCATGAACGCTGCAAGGAGTTTAAAACTTCAGGTGTAAATAAAAGTAATAGACTTAAGAGAGGTAGGACATTTATTAAGAAGTAGTCCGTCTGGGGAAGTACCTCCACCCTACAGAAGACAGCAGCCAAATAACACTGTGATGCAGTGTTGTGTTCCTGCTGGTGAGTAGGGTCGCCAGGCTCCAGAGGGGTCGCTGTGCTGACAGCGTCGGGAACGCACTCGTGACATCTCCGGTGTTGCAGGCGTTCATAGGCTACGGTAACCACGTACCATCAGGTGGGCCGTACGCCTGTTTGCCTAGTTAGTTGTATATAAAAAAAAAAAGTGTTTTGTATTAAAATAGTTTAATTTCTACTTTTTCATCATCCTAACGTTTTTCCGCTTGTTACTTTAGAGCCCAAAGTCCGATTTTCTACTTTTTCGTCTCCACTTCGCCCAGTCTTCTCAAAACTTAAAATATTTTAATTTAATTTACATAATACCTATTTGTTTTGGTTCTTTTCTTTCTTCTTAGCGAGTCGACTCTGGCTTTTCATACTTTTGAAGACCAAAATTCGTCACTGACCAGGCATTATCAGTGGCTACGTTTTCTTTCCAAGAATATTCCCTTTCTACATTTACCTCACTATGTTTGATGAGTTCCGTTGATTCCATCAACAATAGTATTGTCTAAAAGAAATCGCTTTAGGCAGACTTTAGGCTTGTGGCAACCAAACAAAAAAATAATATCAATTTTTTTCCTGAGAAATAAGAAATATTTTTTCGACCTCACAAACAAAATTGGGTAAGCTAATTACAAGATTTCTATTTGAGGTCTCGGTTTTAATTTTATCTATCCTTCCAATGGATTCAAAATTATAAGAGTTCATTCATGCAAACTATTGCCGGCCGGCACCCACCCACTACTATTAGTCCCAACATGCCCGCCACCTTAGTTTGCACATATGTGCATAGTTTGCATGAGCTAACTGGTGGCGAAAGCACGCAAAATAATTTGGTAAGTGCTTGAAACTCTAACTTCCGCAAAGTAACGCCTGAATCAATTAAATAAATAAGAGTTCAATCAAAAATTTTGAGCTTTAAATATAGCACAGATTTTGATCAAAAAATACTCTATTTCGAAAGGTCAAACCGCGAAATTGTTAAAAATCCCAAAGATTTCCGTCTAAAAACTGATTAATTCAAGTGTATCAAGTTCGAAAGAACCTTTAATGAAAGCGGCCCTGGGCCTCAATGGTTTTCCTTGACCTTTCGGCCCCTTACACCTTGCATCTATATTACTGTTTAAATTGATAATTTAATCGAATCTAATAGGGGATATAGAGTTTATTAGTAATTTATTTAACACGAGATATATTTATATATTTACAACGAGAGTGATGAGCGTAGAGGAAGTGAGGGAGGTGTATATGGATCGTTTTAAATGGAAATCCGTAGTCTCTACTTACTCCTACGGGAAACAAGCGTGATATGTACCTCTTCAATTGTAATTTCAGTTTTGTGATTTACCAGATGTGGGCAATAAAGTTACATATATTGTATTGTATCGTATGTTATATATCACCTTTCCTGTTTACAACTTAACAAGAATATTACAAATTAAACGAGCATTTGTGAAATGTTCAATTAAAGTATTTAATTTTGAAATTAAACAAAAATAACATTGAGAATAGGGGAAACCTTTGCCCAGCAGTGGGACAGTATAGAATAGGGTAATAAAAAAAAATATTTTAAACATTAGTAACTGAATATTTTTTTAGCATAGAGCTAATGATTTATCAATATATTAGTAAAACTATTTTATTGCAAAGTGTAAAAATATCTCTTTTATTTTTGATAGATTTTCCCGGATTTTTAAACCTTCGTAAATTTTTCATAACGGGACATGAACGGTCGGCTGCAAAAGTAAATGCACAATCTTTAGAACAATTTCTGATAATTATGCCTGCAATTTTGCAGCTAACTGTACATACACGTAGCCGCTGTATCGTGAGCTTGTAACGCAAACATTTAAAAAAAATAATGACAAAAATAACAGAACAAAATCAATCTGCACAGTTTGTCCAAAAACATTTCGGAAAATCAATCACATAAACATATAAAATTAATCGTATTTTATTTCACATAAAGTTTAAAATACCGAAGCGAAACAAAACCGCAAATAGCTACATTTAAACAACGCACAGAGTACACACCAACAATGCACAAACGACACATCCAATCCTTTACGTGGATGAGATATGTCGTTTGTGCAGTCAACAAAGTGCTTTATGTTATAACCGTTTGGTCGAATCTCCAATAAAGTTGTATAGCAATGTATGAAATAAAGGTTGTAGTAAACAACGTCGATCGTATAGCGGTTCGTCTACTATTTTTTTAAATTTAAGACCTGATTCCCTATTTTAAAAAGTTTAACTCACGCTAATTCGGTTAGTCGAATAAAAATAGTTTGACTTACCAATTTTATCGAATGAAAATCAAATTTACTAGCATTTTGATAGGATAAATAAAAGGATGACGACACCACTCCTACATAATTTGTTTTACGTATCTTCTATTCTTCTTGGCTTTCAAAGTAAGGTAGTCGGAAATTTGAATTACATAATTATGCCCCCTTATTTCCCATCTCCTACTGTATACACTTTTAAAACCTCTTTATTAATTTTTTATACATCCACTAATTATTTATATACATAAAGAAACAAAAAAATAGAATTGATATCATGACGTCATAAATTCAGTGAACTGCTGATACGATTCTATGTTTCGTAGCTTTTCGTAGCACTCTGTAGCAAGTTCGTAGCAAGATTAGGAAAGATGCACAATATGCAGATGCGAGAATATTTCACCTTTCTTCTTAGTCTAAAAACGTACAAATGCGGGAATTAACAGATCAAATTGTCTAAAATTATGCTAAGCTTAAGTCATGTTCAAAACAACTGGGTCACACGAAATTCAGCGGAAAATCCACTGAAATTTAGTGGCTACATTCCTCGAATAATTTTATCTGTATAGATGGGGCTTATCTCCGCCTTTCAATGCTAGTTTTAAAGCTTGCTATATATACATGTAGGACAGAATTTATAAGCCTATCGCGACATACGTGTTCGTAACAAACAAAATGTTATTTTGGAAATTTTTATTTACGAGTATTTATTTTATTAAGAAAAAATAAAAAAATATGATTAAACTCACTTCGATTATGTATATATTTTTTTATATTTGTAAATCCATACTAATATTATAAATATGAAAGTCTGTCTGTCTTTCTGTCTGTCTGTCTGTTACACTTTTACGGCCAAACCGCTGAACGGATTTTGATGAAATTTGATACGAATATAGTTGAAAGAGGGGTCAAACATAGGCTATTTTTTGACGCAAGCGGAGCTGCGGGAAAAAGCTAGTGGTTTAATAAAGTGTTCAATTGTTCATTTTATGGATAGCGATTATTATAAAGTATATAATAATTTATGATTTTCACATAAAATGCCTTTAGTGTTTGTTTTTACCGCTGTTCCTACAATATCTAAAAATAAAATCATGAATCTTACTTCTATCAGACATGGTAGTTTGAGACACTTACAACCTGGGTCTTTTCAAAGCTGCAGACCCTTGAATTCATTAATTCATTCTAATCGAGAGTAAGCCAATAGCTCGTCAACACATTGCTATTGGCCCTGACTACAACTCTCACATGTAAACCAGCTTTATAGAGTAGCGTGCTAGCCACGGTCGACATGAACGTCAACTAAGACAATAGACTCTTTGTCAAGGAGACAACGTTTAAATTCGTTTGGCATAACGTCGAAAATAAACTTGCACTGTTTTTAGACGTACTCAGATTTTTTTTTTAGAGTATGCACAGACAGACCTTTGTTTGTGGTTTTGCAGTAGGCTTTCGCAACTATTGCTGATGTATGCTCACTAAAACAGAAGCTAAGTTATGTTTCGCTTAAAATAAGCTCTTAACTTTTTGTTCGTGTTTACTACGAGTAGTTATGCAAAAATGTGGTTTCTAGTTAACCAGTTAATTCCGAAATCTTTGAAGCTCTATTGTTTGGAATGACTTTATTAACTGCCTCCGTGGTTAAGCATTTTGCCTTAAAGCCGTTACTAAATAAGGTTCAATCAATGTTACAAGTGGAACCGCCTAGCTTATATAAAGAACATTTAAAAATGGCTGGTCTAACATTTCTAACCAAATATTAAAGCGTCCAGTAGGTTGTTAAAAAGTACTGATTCTAATCATATCGAGTGGGTTAAATGGTCAAAAGACCCTGTTTTCTCTGGTGTCAGAGTTTTTCGGAAACGCATTTCGGCCTCTGACGTGGTTTAACGAGCACCAAATGGCAGCCGGGACCAACGGCTTCACGTGCCTTTCGAAGCACGGAATCATCATTATTATCATACAATTAAGTGATTCAAGTCCGCAATATCATAACCAACTAAACAAAGTATGCTTCTGATAGGGATCGAACCCACGACAAGCGCCTTAATCACTGTACTACCGATTCTAGTAATTTCTATAGATTCTACTAGAATGTAGGTCATCGGGTCTTAGAAGCCTGATCCATTACAACAGATTTCATGTAAAGATAACCGGCTGACGTTGAAACAGAAGTGACTAATTTGGATCCAACGCGTACCTACTTGCGTGCGGGGAACAAGTTTCCCACAGCAAGGGGAAATAACAGCAGGTCAATGTAGTAAATGACACAGTTTAGTGTTATATTTATTATACTGTTACAACTCGAAGAAAAATTAATAAGGACGAATACTACCGATCGGTATCAAAAAATAATAATTATAGGTGTAACAGTCGTCAAATTACGAGTATATCATACAGATAAAGCAAGCTAATTTGAAAGGCCCGAACTAAGAATTGTTTTTTTTTTTATTAAACTTTATAAATATCAATTGACAAACATAATGCTTAAGACTATTCTGTGTCAATTAGCCAATATCGAATTCGAATGACCATCAACCAGTTCTCTAAGTGTGCGTTGTATTTCCTCACTAAAAATTTAAATTTCAAATTTTCAGGCTCCCCCTGCCCTGGCTCCTGTACGGGCTGATCAACGGCGAACCGGTGCAAGTTAATTCCAAAGGCATGGTCTGTAGCATCGTCCTTCTCTTCGCCATGCTGATCTTCGTCATCATCAGCATTGCTTGCTTCAGGTGGAAGATGAATAGAGGCCTTGGTTTCACCATGTTCCTTCTGTACTTCGTCTTTGTTGCAGTTAGTTTAGGGCTGGAGTATGGATACTTACATTGTCCGAGCGAGTAAGAAATTCTGTTGGAGTATATCTTTGGATTTTAAGTGAAAAAGAGACGAGCAGGTGATGCCTAAAAATTTTTGCTGCAATTTTGACACCCATAAATGGTGCTCTCATTAGTATACTTTTTAGGCGTCATCGCACTAGTCTGATTGAAACGATGCACAATGACGTTTCAGTTGAAGTTATGTTTTTAGTTTTCATCACTATTGGGAACAAATAAACATTTGTAAAAGCAGTCTCTGAAAGTAAAGCAATACAACTCATAGTAGAATCATTTGCTACAAATATAGAGTAGACATTTTTTACGAGTAGTTATGGAGCTTTAAAATTTAATGCAGAAATAGAATAGCAGAAGGACATTAAGTTGATTAGGACTAAAACAAGTATCAAATTTTTTATTGACCTGACATTTTGGTTCATTAGTACAACTGATTATGACTTCTATTAAATTGCAAATACAAATGATAGCAATTTATTCTAATTCAGCAGTAGTGGGGTCTTGATTTATTTTATTAAAAAAAATTTTAGTGACATTTAGATGTTGTTATAGCACATTTGTATAAGAATAAATTGCTCAAATACGAGTGTCATTTAGTTGTGATTCTTTTGCTAAATTTATTTTTTAAATAAGTTCTGATTATTATACTGCTTGTGATAGACTATTATTTGAATAATGTTCAAGAGAGAAACGAGCACCAATTTAATCATAATTTAAGAAGTTTTGTTGTCTTGAATAGGAGATTTTAAGTACCTCCGAGAATTCCTATGAAATGCAATAATTACAATGAATCTTCGTGATGTAAAATCAAAGTGATGAGACTTTGGATGATATTAAAAATGTGTCGTTTAAACATTTTTATATCGATGATACTAAATAGATATGTATAGCCATCAATAGAGACTGTAGATCATTATATGAATGTTAGTTGTTCGTTATAAAATTAAACTTTGATGGCGCTTACAATGACGCTCTAGCATTTGATAAATAAGTTTCGTCGATTGGACTACTTCTGAAACATGCGACTTTATGGTTTAGATAGGACTACTTCTGAAAATGCGACTTTATGGTTTGTCACGATAATATTAATAATAACGCAAGTGACGATATTGTAAGTGTGATCAAATAATATGCTAAAATAAACATGTCTGACGCCGATAATGTTTTAGAGTATGTACCGAAATAGAGTATTCGTGTACGTATCAGTTTCATTATTTTTGTAAATATACATTTCGGTTGTATACAAGTAGATTATATGGATATTTATGAGGTCGAGACAGGCCTTCAGTCCATGGTTGGATGATTTAAATTTTATTGTATCGTGAAATGAATTGCTCGATAATGATGTTGTCTCAGCACAAAGACTAGTAAAGAAAGAGATGTAAATACACTAATAGAGGATGATAAGGCGTTGATGGAGCGGGGCAGATGTGACAGGTTTAAAAATAAAGTTCTCATTCCATAAAATGTGCCTAAGAGTTCCTAAGAGCTCAGTAACATTGTTAGCTTCGATAGTTATAATGTAAAGGGCCGATACGAAGTGTTATGTCACTTTCATCTACTATGATCATGGCTACGAATATTTAATAGTTCTAAACTTTTTAGGGCGCATATGTCCCGCTCTCAAATTATACGGTAGTTAGATTTTACACTATCTTTATAACTCGTCTACCTGTACTTAGATTGATATTGTTTTTCTTGTACTTCTCAAATATTTGACTAAATTTTTCTTCAACATTACGATTACATAACAAAAATTACATTTGGCAAAATAGTCAATTCTTTAAAATAAATCTTAGTTGTAAGTTTAGTACTCTTTCTCAATAAACAGGTACGGTTTGAAGTATAAAAATGGCAGGTAATCATCGGCTTTATCAAAACTGGAACATCAAAACCGTCCATATTTCTTTCTGTCATTGTTGTTTTTGCTATCACTTTGGAAAGTTATTTCATAATCAATGAAATTATCAAAATGTAAACCAATTTTTTGATTAAATATTGTATGTTCAATTGTTAACATCCCACAAAATTTTATATTGATAACCCGCCTATTTGACATAGCAATAAATAGTCTAGAATAGGTAGTTAAATATTTGTATTTTAAGCTTTACCCATTCTGATCATTGTGTAACGCTCAAACGGTGGAAATAATCACCATGTTATTAAAATGTCACAAACAATTCTTAAATATGAATGCGCACAAAAATCCGAAACGTCAAATTTGCTTTTGTGTCACACCCAAACGGGCAAACTATTTGTTTTCTCATTACTTTAATTAATAAAGAGAAACTTTTAAATGGTAATTGTGACCATGGCGTAATCAAATCAAAATCTAGAGGGTTTGAGATTAAAACGACATATCGATAGGTACCGGATAATTGAGTAGATCATAATCTGTGATAAGGGCATGCTTATGACGTATTTATATAATGTTTATAGAAGCTCATCTCTTTAATCTCACATAGTTTCTGTACATAAAGTTAAGCTTGAATTTATAATCTTCTGTAGTTCGCTTAGTGCGCCACAGCCGGTCGAGCAGTATCAATTTGTACTTCTTTACTTATTATTTCATTAACCTCTTCAATTATTGTATCTTCATCTTCCAATTGAACTGTAAGATCTACGTGGCCAGTCTATTCAAGTATTCTAAGAATCGAATGATCTTTGCTTTCATTAATTTCTTTAAGGTTTTGTAAACATAATACACTTGTACTTACACAACTAATTAGTACGACGTAGAACTCTGTAACAAAGGTTTACTTAATACGTGTGACTTTATGAAAAGCACAGATTAATAAGCGTTTGAACGCGTACACAACACGACTATGCTAAATATAAAAATTATAATAACTATTAACACTAGCAGTTTCTATCTTCTCTTGATTATTGTAAGTAGTATTTGTAAATTTACCATCCTTCCATTATTTCTTGGAACGAATAGATCTGTTGAGCTGATATTTAGTTCACAATTTAATGGTCATATCATGGCGTGAGTACCTATTGCATGTCATACACCTTAGATACATCAATTTGCATTTGTTCAGTACCAAATAGCACAACCCAGTTAGTTCTCATTCAACTTTGTTATACCTAATTACAATGTAAGAGTTGAACATATTTATCTATTCGATGTTTAATTAGGATTATCACTAAAAGCTGGTTGTTGAAAATGTGTAATTGACAAAGAACGAAATTAAAGGGAAAAATTTGAAATAAATGATTTTGTCGATGATGTTGTAACTTATAGCATCACATATCTTGATCAATACAGATTTAGTGAGAATCAAGGTTAAACCGAATATCGGCTACTCGTAACCTTTATGACTTCTCTAGTAGACTAAGAATATATAGTTAACGCTATCATTAAAATGAAAATGTTTATTAACAAAATTAATATATAATATCCAGGTAGAGATTGTTACTAGAGTGATGGTTTTTATATAAAAATTATAAAGTAAAAATTTATTGCAGGTAATAAAATATGGCGGTGCACTTTTTTTGATGCCAATGCTACGAACACCATAATTGTAATCGTATATTTAGTGAATGCTATTTACTTCAATCAGCTTTAAATTAAAGGCTTCATGAAAAGTGCAGCGCATCTATATAGTCAACTTTCGTTTCGTTTATAGCTGATGCATCTCGATTTCGGGCCATTTGACTATACTATTATCTATTCTATGAATTGACTTGAATTCTAAAGACAAACGTCCATTATTCATATTGTTACGATCGTGATTATGTTATAAAATTTTTAAGATACGCAGATGTATAAAAATCTTTGTTTGACCGCTTGTGCGATCAAACAATACATATTTCTTCAGTGTAACTTTCAATTTCAGAGCGCATACGTCGACTAAACATAAATATTTTTTTATACATGTAAGCAAACTGCTAATCCTGACTTCAAATCACCAACTATTTTATTTTGAATTAATATTGGAATTGAATCACTAGCGTAGCGAGTGAAAACAATGCATACTACTGAGTAAAATGAATGTGAAAAAAGGCTTCTTGTTCTTGTTACTCTGTTGATTTACCAGATTCACAGCTCAGTTATTCAAAGATATAAAAATTTATTCATGTATAAACCTCTAAATTACAAGAGTTATTCGGATAATAATTGAAAAAAAAAATCAAAAAATAAATTACCAGCAGCTCGAATTCGGGATGCCAGCGTAGGTTGTTAATAGTGATATTACAGATAAGTAAAAGTAAAAAAAATGTTATTAATTTTAACAAAGTAGATCTATAAGTTTGAGGTCTTTTCATCATGTTGTAAAAGGAAGGCTCTGTTCGGCATTTATTGTGATTTCGACGAAAAACAAACAGTATTACGATTTTCGTAGTCCACTCTGCTAGTTGAGTTATGAGATTTTTGTATACATTATAAATTTTGCCGTATGTATTTGTAATATTGTTGCTCTTGTCAAAGCTTCTATGATTGTTGATAATTAAATATTGTGATAGTTTCTGTAATTGACTAGTTTACGAATTCAGATATGAATATAACACTTTTTTGAGATTGCCCAGTAAAAGTACAGCAGCGTTGATAAAAAATATTTGATATTGGAATTTTACCCTTCACTTTCATGGGCCTGTCGACAGTCTGGGCCTTAAAAAGTACTCCCATACTGTACTTACTGTAAGGGGTAGAAGGGGTCAAGTTAATTTACCTATGACTGTACAATATAAGATTTTTGGTAAGACCACATGTCCGTAAAAAGTGCCAGAAGATGGGTGTCAGTAAGTAGCAGGAAATGATAAGGTAATATTTATGAATATCCAATACTTGGCAGTTTCTAAAAAGTTGGTTTATATTTAGCAAATTTATAATTTTTGCGTACCTACGGAGCATTGGCGACCCACGCGCCATTTTACGGCGGTATTATGAAAAATTACAATAAAAATAATAAAATAGTGAGTGAATGTTTGTTTTTTTCCTAGTCATTTCTACTTGTGTGATATTAACATAAAAGTGAGGACAAAAATTACTTAACTTAATTTTTAAACCATTAGCCAAATTTTTTAACGACTTATTTACGGTTTTCACATGTTTTTTTTATTTAATTTTCATGCATTACCTTACAAGCTGTAAGAGTTTGGCCAATGGTTTCAAAATAATCCTATAATTATATAATTGGAGCCTGTTTGAACTAGATCAGTGATCACAACACAATCTATTTAAAACGATTTATTTATAAAATAGTCGCAATAACTCTAGAAAAATAATACTAATAGTACTTATAGTACACACAATTTACCTTTCCTATATAAAAATACCCGTAATTCATTTATCATTCCAAAATTTCAGTCCCCCCTTTGGCTTAGATTACAAATAAGATTATAGACATAAAACTAACTTACTTTTAAATAGACAAAATTATTAAAATTACCAATTCAAATCCAACAAAATCAACAATTCTTAACAACTTCATGAAAATTTTTTAGAACACTTTAATTTTTTTAATATAATCATCATACATTTCTAATTCATAATTACTTCATAAATTCATACAACATAATATTACCATGTTTTTCTGAAAATAAATATACCTACTCAATTGTTTTTCCTTACATAAAAAACTCATCGTATAGTTAATAAATAAATGCATTATAAAAATACAGTTTAATTACGAAATACAGTTTAGATACGAAGGGGGATTCCCTTTTGCCAGTATTCTTCCCAAGTAGTCTTTAACACTTTAACTTCTGGGACTACCTAAAATGCCGATTGAATTATATCAATAAATATATATTTAGGGTTTTATATAGAATGAACAAATTTAAAAGCTTAAAGTTAACAGTTAGATGTTAGGCCAAAGATCCCATGTAGTAATATATTCTCCGTGGTTATAACTAAATGACAAAGAAGCAGGACTAAGAGGAAACACCGTTACTTTCCAAGTCAACTCTTCATACTTTGACAATTTCCATCATATAAGGTCAATCAAGAAATACATCGTCTTGATAGCCAAACACCTTTTAGGTGATAATATCAATACTTCGTCCATCTTTACGATTGAGCAATCCTAAGCCCAAAACCTTGGCAAATATTGTAAATCCATATGTAGTAAGTATTAAGTTTAAAGAAGAGCATGTCGGAGACGAGTGCGGCAGAATAGAAGGAAGGCCAGCAGTGCAGCCACCGCAGCCCCGGCAATGATGGCGGTATCGTCTCTTCGTGTACCTCCTGCTCTTTCCACTACTGCGCTCTGGAAAAAAGTACTTCTAAGAGATTCCGCTCCCACTCTATTGCCTATCGAGTCGAGAAAATAAAATACTTTATTGATTGTATACTGGTGCTAATACAAACATCGGTCGTAACCCATGTTAGCATTAACACCAGTCTTAATGAGCATACTGTTTATTCCATCTCCTTTCTAACAGCTGGCCTGGCAATAGTTAGTTGTTGAATGGTACATAACAATCCTTTCCCTTTCCACTAATGAACGGTTAAGATAAATTGAAAGTATAGCGACAGATTCCCGTGTATTCAACATAGACAAGTTCGAAACGGATCTCATGCTTGCTAGAAAACTATGGGAAGACCTTATGGAAGATATAGTCGAAGGGAATTAATTTACGTACCCAGCCTCCATGTTTGATGGCCCAGGGTGTGGCGCACTGGGCGACATGCCTGGCCGCCCAGTCTGCTGCCCGGCACCACCCTCCAACCCTGACGGCCCTGGCACACACTTCACAAAGAAATGCCAGTACAACCAATGCCCGCTGTTCTACGTGAGCACATCTCTGGAAATGAAAAGCTATTTTATAGCAAGAATTGCCTCTGTGGTCCAGTGGTTATGGTATTTGCCTACACACTGGAGGTCCTGGAATCGTTTCCTGTAGTAAGTAGTCTGGTAATAAATAATTTCGTGTAAAACACACAAAAAACCGAAATTCCCGATTGCCACCAATGTGGTCATGTGGACAATGCCAGAGACTTAAAATTTCTGACAACAGTGTGTAATAGGTTTGATTTACTATGTTACCCACTCGATATATGTTCAAATAATAAGAAAATAATATTAAGAATGAAAAAATACGATCGCATAAAGTGATACCCACCTGACACAACTCTTGCATAATGTCTTCAAACTCCACCTCATCCAGGCTGAGCAGCGATATCTGCTCGGCTTTGGCCGCCAGTCTGCCGCGGGCGATGGACTCTCTGAACTTCTTGGATGCTCGTTCAAGAGCGCGCCAATCTCGCCAGTACATCCACCAACCTCTGCAACAAATCGTTTTAAAGATACCGCCAAATGGCGGTAGTACTCAACCTAAAGTTGCTCGAAGCAGGCCGGTTCCACCAGCTAGTCGGTGTTAGTCAAGACTGGTGGTTGGATAGTTCGATAGTTCTAAGCGTTGTTGTGTCAAGCGAAAGCCTTTCTTTGATTGGTCACCAATAGGGTAATTTCTATCTTGCACTCCTCTGTACTACGAAAGGCATAATGTCCTTTAAACCTAGCTGTTACTGTTAAATGGCAGTACACTATAAGGAAGCCTTAAATTTACAGTATTGTTAATAGTATCTAGCTTTTTCCTATTTCATATTAGACAATAAAACAAATACTGTTGTTTAGTGTCAGAATTAGTAGGGAGTAACTATTATCTACTTCTGACATAATAATCTAATAAGTACAGTACAACACAAAACTGTTTATTGCACACCAAGGTAACATTGTATTGTATTTTGAAGTACCTAGGATCAGGTCTTGATGGCGCCAAATAACAAGGGGGAGGTCTCAACACTTCAAGCCTAAGGTGCTGAAGCAGCAATGCCCTAAAGAGTCTAACGCCCCTCTCCTCCTCTTCATCCTGTATGTGATTCCCCCTCCAGTGCCCCCGACACTCGTCACGACGCTCCTCGTCCAGGGAAACCTGTCTTCGCAGGGGAGCTCTTGGTCCTTCGTAGTCTTCTAGAGGTTGAACACTGCAAGCTGAAATACAATAGCATAATGGTTATGAATGAGAATACCTAGCATGATTTATAAAACCTTGGGTATTTATTTCGACTCGTCATGGTCACATAATACATTTTTACATGTTCTTGTACCCACTATAACCACAAAGGACCTTTATTTTGAGACTTCGACTATAGTATGTTATGAAAAATATTGGTATCCAAAACCTGGATTTTAAAAAAAAAAACTATATTTCAAATTTAAACACCAATAATTATTATTATAACATTTTTGAATGGTGTTTAAATTTTGTTTGAGTAATAACTCAAAATAATTTCCAGGGAAACACATTTTGGCACTTTGCCTCAGGACCAAGATGATATCACTATCCTAAATGCCTCTATTTAATTTCTATTTATGCGAGTTACTCTTCTCTCTAGATATATATTAATCAGGGGCTTTCAATCGCTGAAAATTTTGTGGTATTTTTAAACACTACAAATTTTAAACAACACTTATGATAAGTAGCAAAAAATACTAGCCAAAGTTATCTAACCTCCCAATCAATTCCTTTAAAACTCTAACCGACACCACTCTTAAGCGAGACGGCAATAATTGAATAGCTCCTGAAATAATTAAACTTCGAAATACAATCACAACTAGACAAGTTAAAGTTGATTACCCCAAAACAATGTCTTCATCCATAGCAACAGAATCACAAGTTTATATAACGACACTACATCGAAAGCAACAAGAAGAAACAATTTCATACCTTGAACAGCAGCTAATGGTGGTACCAAATCCATTTCAAGAGAAAATGGAAAGAATAGCACAGAATTATAGGTTGTCACTAAGAGGACGCTCCTTGAAGTGACAACGTATAGTAAACGTTAAACATGGACGACCTTGGGAATCGTCAGGTCGTGTCCCTGACACAGATTATCGCACATGCGCAGAGAATGGGATGTTGCTGGTGGGAAGTTCAAAGTGCTTTGGAATAGTTGAGTCTTTCACAAAGATGCAAGGGAAAATGCAAGGATTTGTTAAGATTATCTCATGTAAGAAGTGTCTTGGAATAATGGGATCTTAATTAACAAAGATGCAAAGGAAAACACAGGGGTTTGTCAAGAATATCTTATGTGAGAATTTTATACACCATGCTTAGAATAGATCTTTAAATTTGGGTTATGGTGGTCACGCTAGCTGTAAGGAGTATTAATTTAGGAAAGATTGTATGGCTGTGCAGTATATAGAGGTGGACTATGATTTCTGACTTCAGAAGTAGCGTAGTATTGGCGTACAAGCTGCCTTCTATTGATCCACAAACGTCGTAAAAGCCGACCAAGGATTAGTTAGTAAATTGCGTATTTAACTAAAGAAACGTATATATAAACTAAAATCATTTCCAATGATTTGAAGAAGGGTGGCCACGGTCTAAAGACCGTTTTGTTTTAAAAAACATCCTTTTATCGATACTTATATATATGTTTTAATTAGTAATTTCTAAAGGGAAAAGCTTGAGTAGGTCCAGGAATAAATTGAAATGGAAAGACGCTTAAATATATAGTTAGATGATTAAGTAGCCTTTACAACTTCAGGACCAAGTCATATACTAATAATCCAGCATTCAACAGAATTTGTTATTCTGAAATGCATCATAAACTGCAAACCACTTTTACTATACTATTGACTATTATGATGGGACGATCAATCCCAGTAATAATAAATAAGATTAAAATCTTTTCAAAAATAAACCAAGCGTTAAATAGGTCCATCTCAGAAAGAAAGATATATCTAAGATATAAAAGTCAGATAGTTGAGTAGCCTTTACAACTTCAGGATCATATCCTAATAATCCACCTTAAATTTGTTAATGTAAATGCGTCATAAACTTCAAACCATAAGTCTTGAGATAAGACCAGAATAACGTTTAGACGATGAACACCAGTAAAATAAACAAGCTTGAAGATATCTACGTCAAATCAAAGTACGAGTACATAACCCAAGCATCGAATAGGACCCAGGAGGACACGGTACTACGCCTGTCGATTGCCTGATTGAGTTCTACCGCTTAATAGTCTGTCTCAATTGTTATCGGCGGCGACCGTTGTGCAACTAAGTACTATCGTACCGGAAGACCCATTTGCTCCGGATTAAGCCCTGATAACTCGCAACGGGAACACGCATGCCGAGATTACTCCCGAAAACATCTCGAATATACATTTCTAACCTTTGACAGTTGCTAAAAATAGTATACGCGATGGTGGCAATTCTATTGATGATAGTGATGTGATTTGTGAACGCTGAATTTTGTGAAGCAAATGGATTTTGATCTTTGACACTAATTGTGAATAGTGGATAGTTTTGTTAATAATGTTACTTCATTCGGGGAATATAATAATAATGAATCAACTATACTATTGAATTTGGGAACAGTAAAACTTAAAATTTAAATTGATGATGTGAAGTGAAGTTATGAAATGATCAAGTGTTAAAAATGAAAATTAAAAGAAAACATTCATTAGACGATGGATCGGAGACTCCTTGCTGCAAACGACTTTCGATTTTTGCGTGTGTTTGTGCTACATTTTCTCTATTAGTTCACACGTACAACTTTGTAGGAAATGGAGATGTGAAGCATGTTTTAGATGAAGAAGCGAGGGGTGTAATGATACATGTACTGGATGATAAATTAGAAGAGAGAATAGAATCTTATTTTGCGGAACTTACCGGGACAAGTTCCCATAGACTCAAGAGAGAAGCTATGCTGGTAAGTCTATGGCATTTTTTTTTAATTTCTACCATTTAACATTGGGAGAAACCTCATCATAATCATTCTAACGTTTTCCCGGTTGCATCTCACTGGGTAATACGCGGGGCGCACTATAAGTTTCCGGAATGAATATGAAAAAATACTATTAAAGGTACAAAATTAATTTATTGTTTTTCAAAATAATCTCCCTTGGCGTCTATGCACTTTTTCATTCGATGAAACCAGTTTTGAAAACTTTTGTGCCACTCCTCTGTGGTGACCTCTGAAACGTGTTTTTCATACTCCTCGACAACCTCTTCTGGTGATGAAAATCGTTGACCGCGTAATTGGTTCTTAATTTTTGGGAACAGAAAAAAGTCACAAGGTGCCAGGTCGGGACTGTATGCAGGATGACTCATGAGTTCTACATTTTTCGCCTTCAAAAAGTCGTTTGTCTGTCTGGCCGTGTGAGAACTAGCATTGTCGTGGTGCAGGATGATACGGCGTTTACGGTTATTTTTACGGAGTTCGTCAATAACTTCCGGCAAACAAATGGTCGTGTACCAGTCACTATTCACTGTACGACGATTCTCTAAAGCAACAGTAGCCACGTGTCCAGTTTTATTAAAAAAAGAAGCAATCATCCGCTTAGATGCACTTTTCACGCGCGCCACTTTGGTTGGTTTCGGCTCATCTTGAAAGACTCATACGCTCGATTGCTGCTTTGTTTTGGGATCGTAGCAATAAATCCATGTTTTGTCACCTGTTACTATGTCCCACACCAAATTTGACGCACCTTCGTTGAATCTGGTAAGCATGGCACTGCACCAAGTGACGCGGTCCGTTTTTTGAGCCTCGATCAAGTTGTGTGGGATCCACCGCGAGCACAGCTTTCTCACACCCAAATGTTTGTGTAGGATTAATTGTATTTGACTCATGCCTATTTCTAAGGATGCGCGAATTTCATGGTAGGTCACATGCCTGTCTGTTTCAATCATACGGCGCACAGCATTGATGTTTTTGTTGGTCACAGCGGTGGACGGCCGACCATCGCGAGATTCGTCACTGAGATTGATACGACCACGCTTGAATTCTGCAAACCAGCTATAAACAGTTGTCTTGCATGGTGCTTCATTGCCAAAAGCTGTTTCAAGCCGAGCGATGCTCTGTTGAGCTGTCAAATTACACTTAAAATCGTAGAAAATCATACTACGAAAATTTTCCCGAGTTAAATCCATGTTGATGCAGACACACAATTTTTTAAATGGCGCCACAAGGTAAAAACAAAAGACAGTCAGATGAAACAAACTGCATTCTACAGCCAAAGAGTTCTATTTTCAAATGTTGCAATAAATTTTTAAATATTGTTTATGTAAGTGGCCAGTTCCGGAAACTTACAGTGCGCCCTATGTATCTGTGGAGCCGGGTTCGCTAAACCTAAAATGTCTTACAATTTTCTGCCCGACATAAGCAACATTTGACATTATCTGCAAACGTCTTCTAGAATGTTGTTATTGGTCGTAACGGCTACTTTGGAGTCCTTGTAGCTCAAAGAGCAACAAAAATGTCGCTACCAGACTGTTTACAAACAAATTAAGACGCGCATTAATGAAAGGGAGGCGGTTAAAAAGCTATTAAGTAATTAAGAAAGTTGCGAGTACCTCTTCATAAGGAAAACTGGCTGTTTTTTAAAATTTCACTTGTTACGAAATTAACACTTTTAATTACTTTAGCCTCGAGAGAGGAAAGGCCTTTTCCCTTTATCGGAAGGCAGAGTAGTTTAGTAGACAATTACGGCGAAATATGGCGGATAGCTCTAATTGGAAAAGCTAAATTAATGAGATAATATCCGGTATAATTCTCAACAGAAAAAGTCCCAAGTACAAGAGGACAACACAGTGTCGCCGCACGTGGAGTTTTTCAACCCAAAAATGCGACCAGAGTTGGAGGAGAAAGACGCTGCAGAGATGCGGAGGACTGGCGCCAAGGGACCTGCTCCTGGAGATGATACCTGGGTCTGGTTGACCAGCTACTCTAGAGTTCCTGTAAGTATGATCAACGTGAGTTATTAAACAGACCTTTTCAATTAAATAACCAAGACAGTACTAACCAAGATGAAGAGATGCTTTTCCATTAGACAGATCGTAAAACTTATGTATATAAAAAAACCTTCGGAAAACCAACTGTCATTTATCTATACACCGTGAAATTTTAGTCGTTTTGTACCCATCGTCCAGTGACTCCATTCATGCAACTGAAAAACTTTCCCCAAGATACATGGGTCGAAATATGGAGTAAATTTTTGGACCTTTTGGGAAATTTGTTCGGTTGCATGAATGGAGTCACTGGACGATGGGTCCAAAACGACTAAAATTTCACGGTGTATATCGGTTTACGTCAAAGTTCTAAAATGTGTAAGGTGACCACCACAATATACACCAGCAAAAAGCAAAGTAAACACTTTTGAGAATGTAAATCGGTGAATCCATTGAAAATAGTTCAACTCACCTATTATGTCGAATGAAAATCATTAGAAATCGAACGAAAATTATTCGACTCGCCGATTTTACAGACTTAAAAATGGCTCTCGCGGTTGTGCTTTGGTTTTAGTAAATACGTTAACATATTTTGCAGTTATATATTATTTTAATTCAAACATCTATGTCGATTGTTTTCTCAGTACAACGTAGTTCAAGGTTTCTGCAAGGCTACTCAAGACTACTGTCCTCCTGGGGTGCAAGGGCCTAAAGGCGCGACTGGAAGTCCTGGTCCTAAAGGCGAGAGAGGTGATCCGGGTGCCCTTGGGACTCCAGGCCATGCCGGCAGCAGAGGACCAGTTGGACCTCCTGGTCCGAAAGGTACAGCATATTTTCAAGGCTTGTTTAAGGCTACCTAAGACCTCAACTTACCCCAGATGTCCAAAGACTGTAAGGTCTGTCAAACTATCCTGGGCCTAAAGGCGAGAGTGAGGACCCGCCTGCCCTATGGATCCAAAGGTAAGCTAGCAGCAAAGAAACAGAACATAGGTTACAATCAAAAATGTCTGTCAGACGTCTATAATTTATCCCCAGAAAATGTCCAAAACTTCATCGTTGGTTCCATTGCAAAGACGAGGAACACGTGTCCGTTAAGTGGTCAGGAAATTAAAGACATTGATCGTTATCATCCCGAAAAGTAATTATAGTAAACAATCAGGCAAGATCGCAGTGAAGGTGAATTTCAGCTTGCAAAACTGAAAGCTTCTAAAGGGGTCTAAAGTATTACAGTAAATTCTAGTTCTGTATTGTGAAAAATACATTTTTAAAACCCTTTCTTATACAGGAGAACGTGGTTTTCCTGGAAATTCTGGTCTGGATGGCAGAGATGGAGTTCCCGGAGAGCCAGGATTGGATGGCATGTCTGGGAGGAATGGTGCCGACGGCGCACCGGGTAAGGACGGAAGGGACGGCATCCCTGGAAAAGACGGAAGTCCTGGGAAAAACGGAAAAGATGGGAAAGATGGTGAGATATTTGTGTTGTCTTAAATTTTTTACAGTTTCCTAATGCTATTAACCAATATTGTCTCCCGATAAGACTGAAAATTATTAAAAATCTTTGAAGGGGTTAATTCATTCCTAGTTCTGTACATCTAGGTGTCCGTGTTTTGGAAACGCCTTTGAAAATTAATGACTTGCGTTTTTCCGATTCACATGTGTCAATATTTTCTTACAATTTTTTTTTTACAGTGTTTATTTTTTCTTTTTGTTACTATTTTCATCAAACATGACAGTGTTCCATAACTATGTCCAGAGTTCATACCACACTTTTTTTAATTTTTAATAAGCTATTGTTATTTAGTTGTGTATACAATATCTAGTATTTTACTACGGTACCCTCTTTTGCTTTCACTTTTTCCTATCTACCCTACGGTTGGCTAAAAAAAATGCAATAGCTCTAAACAGACTTTAATTTTATTTTATTGATACCATAAAGTTTAAATCATAATGTATCATGTTATCAGGGTGGGCTGGAGCCCCAGGGCCTCCGGGTCTGAGGGGCCCGAAAGGCGACAGAGGACCGATGGGACCCAAGGGTCAAAGAGGTAACGACGGAAGAGATGGTGCTCCCGGAAGACCAGGTCTATCCATGTACAACTATACAAAGGAGAAGGAATTGTTCATACCACCTACTTTTGCACGTGAGTCACCTAAATAAATAGTAGTTTTAGTAACAATACCACTTACAAATTCATTATGTTGGCTTAAGTTGCTTGAAATAGGAAGAAAGAAATCGTTGCAATATATTTGGTAATACTTACTTACTTACTCCTCTGGCTCAGCGATCCGAAGTGGATCTTGGCCTCCGAAACTAGAGAGCGCCAGAGTGTTCTATTCTGCGTGATGGCTCGCCAGTTATCGGCTCCCATCTCTCGCAGATCAACCTGTACTGCATCGCTCCAGCAGTATCTGGGTCTTGGTATATTTGGTAATGGACATACCCAAATGTATTAAGCCTATATGAGATCGTAGTGGTTGTACCTTCACAAAGATCAATCAATCAACCAATTACTTTATTGCGCCTTTATTATGCCTATATATGTCAATGCATATGCATTACAAGATCTTACAAGATCATAGACAGGTGTCCAGCATGCAACATTTTTGTCCCACACACCAAACCACATTTTTGAAAATCATTTACACTGTAGTTTACTTTGCAGAGGACCACACAAGAGTCATCGTCAGAGAAGGTGATACATTACGCATCAGCTGCAACCCTGTGGGAAGACCTGAACCTAACGTGGAGTGGAGGCGAGCTGACGGCACCGCTGTTATACAGGTAATTTCCTTGAGATAAATCACGCAGATTGAATTAGCCCCAAAGTTAGTTAACCTCAAAGTAACATGTGTTATGGGATACTAACTCAACGATCCTTATATTTTATGACAAATACATATATAGATAAATATCCAACACTCAAGCCTCAGGCCAAACTGGTTAAGATCATTTTCCACTTTGACCTGACCGGGGATGGAACTCAGTAGCTAACTTACTGAATAGCGGGCGGACATGTTAACCATAACGCAACAGAATTTAAAAAAAAAACCTTCTCTAGAGAGGTCATCTTGCATTTTTGCATCCGATTTACATGAAAATTGGTCTACAGTTATTTCGGTGGAAATTAAAACGTAACATATTCAGACTGATGCTGTAGCATGAGGAAGTCTGGGGGTACCGCACTCTTCGACCACTTACAGCAGATGCAGCTCGTTAGGGCTTAGTAACGAGATCATTTTATTAAAAATTTTGCATTTTTTACACAAAATTATATATGTTTTAGGGCTCTTGGCGAGATGCATCTGTTAGTGGACACATGCTGAACATCCCAAACGTGTCCCGCTGGCACACTGGCAAGTACGTTTGCCTGGCCAACAATGGAATGCTGCCTCCTGCCAACCAGACAACTGACGTTGAAGTGCACTGTAAGTATGGGCCGTATGCCTGTTTGACAAAGAGAATCGAAACCGCACACGCAAATAAACGTTATTTTCTCAATGCTGTTTGATCAATAAATTAAATGTATTAAGGGCTACATAGGGCGCACTGTAAGTTTCCGGAACTGGCCACTTACATAAACAATATTTAAAAATTTATTGCAACATTTGAAAATAGAACTCTTTGGCTGTAGAATGCAGTTTGTTTCATCTGACTGTCTTTTGTTTTTACCTTGTGGCGCCATTTAAAAAATTGTGTGTCTGCATCAACATGGATTTAACTCGGGAAAATTTTCGTAGTATGATTTTCTACGATTTTAAGTGTAATTTGACAGCTCAACAGAGCATCGCTCGGCTTGAAACAGCTTTTGGCAATGAAGCACCATGCAAAACAACTGTTTATAGCTGGTTTGCAGAATTCAAGCGTGGTCGTATCAATCTCAGTGACGAATCTCGCGATGTTCGTCCGTCCACCGCTGTGACCAACAAAAACATCAATGCTGTGCGCCGTATGATTGAAACAGACAGGCATGTGACCTACCATGAAATTCGCGCATCCTTAGAAATAGGCATGAGTCAAATACAATTAATCGTACACAAACATTTGGGTGTGAGAAAGCTGTGCTCGCGGTGGATCCCACACAACTTGACCGAGGCTCAAAAAACGGACCGCGTCACTTGGTGCAGTGCCATGCTTACTTGATTCAACGAAGGTGCGACAAATTTGGTGTGGGACATAGTAACAGGTGACGAAACGTGGATTTATTGCTACGATCCCAAAACAAAGCAGCAATCGAGCGTATGGGTCTTTCAAGATGAGCCGAAACCAACCAAAATGGCGCGCGTGTAAAATGCACCTAAGCGGATGATTGCTTCTTTTTTTAATAAAACTGGACACGTGGCTACTGTTGCTTTAGAGAATCGTCGTACAGTGAATAGTGACTGGTACACGACCATTTGTTTGTCGGAAGTTATTGACGAACTCCGTAAAAATAACCGTAAACGCCGTATCATCCTGCACCACGACAATGCTAGTTCTCACACGGCCAGACAGACAAACGACTTTTTGAAGGCGAAAAATGTAGAACTCATGAGTCATCCTGCATACAGTCCCGACCTGGCACCTTGTGACTTTTTTCTGTTCCCAAAAATTAAGAACCAATTACGCGGTCAACGATTTTCATCACCAGAAGAGGCTGTCGAGGAGTATGAAAAACACGTTTCAGAGGTCACCACAGAGGAGTGGCACAAAAGTTTTCAAAACTGGTTTCATCGAATGAAAAAGTGCATAGACGCCAAGGGAGATTATTTTGAAAAACAATAAATTAATTTTGTACCTTTAATAATATTTTTTCATATTCATTCCGGAAACTTATAGTGCGCCCCACGTATACACACACACCTCAAAGATCTTGGGACAATCTAGTATGAAAGAGTTATCATAATTTCTAGTAGGTTACATTGTCAATCGACTATGTACACCCTGGTGTCAGAGTTGTGTGTTGTATGAAAGAGTGGGGATGCAATATCATGTCGTCTCATTTCTTGACACTTGCCTGCCAATTTTCCGTCTGACGCCATCCTCACTCTTTCATGCTAGATTGCCACTGCAGCTTTAAGGTATCTAAGGGCTTTAAAAAAAGAGTCCTTATTGAAATGATGCATTATCTATTAAATCACAGACGTAGTTTTTTTTTTCGGATTAAAATATTTTTGAACTTATTTCTTTTTCAGTTAGCCCCTACGTACGAGTCCCGAACAATATTGTCTACGTTCAAAATAAATCAGCGAAATTCGAGTGCGAGGTACCACATTTCCACTTATTAACATCAACCTTACTTACATATACTAAGATGGCGCAGCGACCCAAAGTGAGCCTCCGATCTATCCTGGCCACCTCCTGCCAGTCATCAGCGTGCAGTTCGCACAGTTCCCGCCTTACCTCGTCAATCCAGCGATATAACATAGGACCTCACGCCGCCGTCCCCTCGGCCTTTTATATGGTCTACTATATTTTCTTCTAAAATTAATATTCTCACAATTTTCAGATCCAAGCATGGCCAGAACCAGTTCTCGCTTGGGAATGCGATGGCGCTACTTTGGAAGGTCCCCGCTACAAGGCCGAGGTCTCAACTACAGCAGACCCATGGCGCTGGATCATGAGGCTGGAGTTCCATGGAGTGCGGGAACATGACCTCCGCCGGTACAGCTGCGTAGCCAAGAACGAACTGAACAATCAGACTGTTAAGGGAGATATTAAACTATCTTGTAAGTTTGAGTCGATAGAAATGATGCTCGGTACGAATAATCAAAAGTATCCTAAAATTGGACAGTAAACTACTTTTGTCATGTGGATTCACCAGCCCATAATGTGAACATATCACTATTCTCGAAGGTACAATAGTACAAAAGGTACAACACTTACAAGCACTTACATTATTTTACGTGCTTCCGCCACTAATCAATTGTGCAGAAAAGTAATGGTTGAGTGCGCGCCAGCAATTTCTTGTTCTTCAACCACTGCTGAGTGTAGGTCTCCTTTGCCATTCTCTACGGTCTTAAATCTGTAAGCCAGGCCTCACGCTATGTCAACAGACCATCTCGCTGGGGGCTATCCCAAACCTCTGCGGCTCTGTCTTGATCTCCACTCAAAGTGTAAGTGCTTGTCTAGTTAACTGAAAAAACGTGTACAAAATATACTTTCCACGACCACCGCATAATACCATAAAAATCATTACTCCACAGTCCTCGGACCAAACCAGCCGATGCCTGTACAGCAGCCAATGGAGTTCGGCTCCAGACCTCCAATCCTGACCTCCTACGAAGAGTTATGCCAGATACAGCGGTGCCCCTCGTGCCCAAGATGTGATCGGGCGCAACTCCTCATCTTGAGCATGAATGCTACTACTGGATACAAGCCTAGAAGGAATACCAGTAAGTCTTCTTGTCGAGTCAAAATGGGTATTGATTGCACTATTGATTTATCCAATACTTTACTCGGTTATTCGCCATATTTAAGTCTTCCATAATGCAAGAGACGAGACTAGACAGTAGTTACCAACCAGATCAGTAACTTTTTCTTTTAAAATCGACATGGATTCGTGGCCTGGGACACGTGGAGAGGATGGTGGGAGGATAGAGTAGCGAAAAGATCGTGTATAGGAAAACATGGTGATAAAATCATCCCAGATACTGCTAGAGGGACGATGTATGTAGAGACCTGATTATTTGGCAGGAAGCCCTCCAAAGAGCCTGCCTGAGAGTGGTGGCATGTAATAGTATCCTATCAATCTCCTGTGTAATTCTCTTGCATCAATCCTCCTTGACATACATTTTTTGAGGAAACAAACAATTTATAAATTGCCGTCTGTCGTCTCTTTTAGAAAGTTTTTGTCAGCGGTTATTCTTCTATTTTTCAGATTGCCAACTCTACGCCATTGGGAAACCTGTGTACCACCGCTACAAAGAGGAGCAGTTCGGTGCATGGCTTAGGGACTCCAATGCTTCTGATGCACAAGTAAGTAATTTCTGGCTGGTTCGATGACCCGAAGTGGATCGATCCTCTGAAACAATAAAGCACTAGATTGATCCATTTTTCGTCATTGAGATTAGTCATAGAATCATATGGTCACAGAGATTGCCTTGGAAAACCATATCATAGGATGTTTGTTAATAGTCCTATTGGATATAGCAGAACAATTTATAATATTTTAGTTTTGGTTCTATTTCAGAAGGAGAAACTATGGACTACACAAGAAAACGATGTAGAGCGATTGAGGGAATACAGAAGTAAGGTCAGCTTCAAAGCTGACCACGTCGACGAATTCCATAAGCTGCAAAAGCCGTTCTTTGTAAGTATTACTTACAATAACATTAAATTTTGCCTTGACGTCGCAAAGCAGGATATGCGTGCTAATCGACTCTCTGCCAAGGATGACACAGACTTGGTGAAGTAGAAACGTAAAAGTGGAAAAGCGGACCCTGGGCTCCAAGGCAAATAGCTGAGGGCGCAAACGGGAAAACGCTACGATGAAGAAGAAGAAAATCTGCCATTTCTTCACGGTTGAATAGATTAGTACAAAGAGTACAACTTTCGAGTTTTTCAAAATGACCCAAAGGAGAACTATATAAAATAAATATCTTTTGCCTATAGTCAAAGATGGAGAGTAGAGAGAAAGATAAGCTAATGTCAAGGAGTACGCGAGTATTCTCACCAAGGCGAAGCAAAATTTCTTGTTGTGATTGCCAGTTTTGGTGTTTTGCGCGTTGAGGATAAAGCAAATAATCAGAAATTTCTGTTTGAAGTTTTCTTTTTCAACCTAAGCCTACAAGATTTTAACAAAACCACGTTAACTTCCTGTTTTAATGTCCTTACAGGGCAACGGTCACATAGTCTACAGCGGCTCTTTCTTCTATCAAGCCAATGAATCCGGACAACCGGGCGACATCATCCGGTACGACCTCACACAGAGCCGGATCAAGTCGGTCCACCTCCCGCACGCAGCTGGCCGGTTGTACACTGCTCAGCATAACCAGGTTATATAATATCACACCCTGGACACTCCATACAACAGCTGCCGACAACTATCTCGACTACTACGATTACTCTGAGGGTCGGTTATTTACCGTATATCTACGTCATAGTCGTGGCAGCGGCCGGGAGGCTGAAGCGACATCCTTGCATTGTTTTGCCCTCGATTTTTACCTGGCTAATTAGAATTGGTCATAGATAACAGGTAACTAAACCGAGTTACGACACTAGTTTTTGTCTCACTTTTATACTAAAGTACCACTTGTAGATATCTAATTTTTTTTCCGTAGAAGGAACCCTTATAGTTTCGTCATGTATGTCCGTCTGTCCTATATTTTTATGGTGTTCACATGCCCCCTAAGCTATTAGGCTTCTTAAGGTACAATAAATCACTCTATGATTTGCCTATGATGTTAAATATTACAGGTGGACTTCAGTGCTGATGACAACGGACTCTGGGCAATATATTCGATGGAGGGATCAAACAATACAGCCGTAGCCAAGGTAATTAGTAATCTAATTATTTAAAAAAAACCTGTCGCCCTCACTCAGACAATAGTTGATTTACACGGATTCAGTGCTGACCATCCAGTAGCTTTCATGGACACAATGAACGCGTCTACATAGACAAATATCGCTACTGGTTTGCCAGCACTTCAAGGAGTATCATTTCCAAACCTTGTTTTTTCTGCGAGTTCTTGGTCGAAGCCATGTTGTAATCGTTTTTTCTTTTCATTCCAGTTAAGTTTTGATCCGAACAAAGATGGCCTAAATATCGACTACATCTGGAATATTTCTCTCAACCATAAACAAGTAAGTTACACATTTTTTCTCGATTTCTTTTTTCATGTTCAAAAAATAGGGTCCAGGTCTATTTGATGAAATTTGGTATGGATATCAGTGAACCCTCAAAGGTCTGCAGTAGGGCGTGAAATTAAGTTTACCACCACTTCCAAAGTGCAATTGGAAAAGAAGCAGCGCCACAAACTCCACTGCACCATTTTCTGCAAAACGTCAATTTACAAAACATCCTATTCCCATTTACCCAATAGGTTGGAGAAATGTTCATAGTCTGCGGAGTGCTATACGCCCTAGACTCGGGAACGGAGAGAGAGAGCAAGGTGACGGTGGCCATCGACCTGTACCTGAAGAAGCCAGTGGAAGTGTCCCTCCAGTTCACCAACCCGTTCAGGAAGACCACGCAGTTGGGGTACGATCATATGCATAAGGTGAGTCCTTGGTTACTAGAGGAATTTCCATCTCTATAATATTTGTAAAAATATGTTTGTACCTTCTTTATGTTATTGTAAACCTTTCGGCCGCTACCGCAACTGATTTTCGCAGCTGGTTGTCTACGAAGACTTTTTTGTATTCTCTGACAACCAGTTGTGGTAGAAGATTATTTAGTCCTGTCCCAGAACTAGTTGAGAACCCGGAAAAAATTTGTCGCTACTCGTACCGCAACTGTGTTGTTGCGGCAGCCAGTTGACAACAAGGATTATTGAGTAGTTTTTGGCAACCGTTTGAAATAAGTAATTTTATTTTATTCAGTTACCTGCGACCAGTTGTTATCCTACCTCTTTCAGTAGGAGTAGTTTATAATCTGAATATACCAGAAAGTCCAACATTGACGAAAATTACCTAATCCAACAAAACTACCTAATCCATGTTATCTAGTGACGTGGCTAGAATTCAGAGAGGCACTAAGATGCGCAAGTGTTGTGTACCCTGAGTATGATATTTGTGTTTCATGAGTTAGCATGGGAGGGATCCAGGTAACTATTGGTTGTGGATCATCGCATGACGCGGGGTGTCTTGGGCGTCTGTTTACCATGAAATAAAGGATACGTCCCCCTGTCGAGGCACTATGCCCTCGCTTGACTTTTGTGATACTATGTAAAGATACGAAGTAATGTAAAGATAAGAAGTTTTGCTCTGAGCCATCATCCTGACAATACCGACATCAAACCATGCCCAATAAATACCCACCACACTCTTACTTATCAGACAGACTTTAGATTTTTTTTAGATTTAAACTAAGAAATTCAAACAAGCTAATTATTAAAAATACAGAACACGACTAACTGCTTTTTTTCATATTTTTTTGTCACATAAATACATTGATACATTTAAGTTATATACATTTTTTAAATCTCCTTTTAAACCTCTTCATTTTGATACCCCATACGATTAGGTCACTCAGTTTTTTTTTTCAGTCTGTTTTTATTGCGTATATAGTCCGCTATTTTGTTTTTATGATGACGTCACATACCCTATGACACTCGGAAGAAAGTAAGGAATCTTCTACGTCTATATCCGTTAAGCCGTTCTTGACTTATGGTGGAATAAATAATCTCACATACATACAAACATACATGAACGCTAAAAACATTACACTCTTTGTTCAGTCGTGTAATACACTCTTTAGCCAGTCGTGTAATACACTCTTTGGTCAGTCGTGTAATACACTCTGTGGTCAGTTGTGTATAAAAAAATAACGCAGTTACTAACGCGTTATAAATATTCACAATAATTTTTATTAAGAAATAAACATGTCTTACTAACATTAGTATATAAGTCAAATAGCCATTGTAATACTAACACTCTATGGACACTGTCCGAAATAAATGATATTTAATTAATTTAATTTAATAAAACATTAGTAAAGTAAATGCATGGTCGTCATGCGTCAAGAGAATGGACAGGAATTGCTGAAGTCATGAAACTATTTGAAATAGCAAAGGAGCGAAGTTAGCGGAGATGACGGACAGACAGGCACTTGAAGAAGAATACGTCACATGTAGAGCCTAGTTATGATTTAATATGAAATTTCTTAGTTACCTTACTATCCACCAGGGGCGCTGTACAGGTTTGTCATACTAAATTGGTAACGCAGTCGCTAGCGTTCGCGTCAATAAAATATCATGGCTGACGAGCTGATTACGCAGAATATAGGTACTGATGCTAGGTATATCTACACGCTCTTGCACTTCAAAAACTCTTAGAAAATGCGTTACTTTAAAAAAACCTACTACAAGACCGTTAGTTTACTTACAATTTGACTACCTACTGAGGAAATATTTTTTTATGAAATCTTTTTTTCAGGAACTCTACTCTTGGGATCGAGGCAATCAACTGACGTATCCAGTCCGCTACAACGAGCTGCCAGGGCCATGATAAGCACACTATTCGCGACGAGTATTTTTATATTTTATAAAAAACCATAATTTTCAGCAAATTTAGTTTCATTGTAACAAAAATTTTGGACAGCGCCCTCTATGACTTACTTAAGGAAACAGGTATTAGTGTCAAGAAGCATAAATGTAAGTTAGGAATGATTTTAAATTGGTGCTTAATAAAAGCATGAACTCAGTATTGAAAATAATACTACCCTGATAATTCAGATGTCACCTATAAAAAAGACTATTAATGTTTTAGTTGTTCCATCATAAATAATAGTAGAGGCTTGTAGAGGTATTGGTAAACTGTATGCAATATGTGTACAATCAATGCCCCGTCCGAAATTTATGCCATTTAGAATCTACCTTAAAAATCTATACAGCGAGGACCCTCTGGATTGCTATTTTTGAAAAGTGAGACTCTCGCAAAATCGGCGACTCGAATAATTTTTGTTAGATATGGAATTAATTTTGTTTTGATATCGAACGATTTTTATTCGACATAATAAGTAATATTATTATACACCGTGAAATTTTTGTCGTTTTGGACCCATCGTCCAGTGACTCCATTCATGCAACCGAACAAATTTCCCCAAGGAACATAGCTCGAAACATGAAAAACAAATTTGGACTTCCCATAGTAAGTTAGGTCACGTGATGAGACATTTTGTATGGGAGGTCCAAAAAATTTACTTCATATTTCGACCCATGTATCTTGGGGAAAGTTGTTCAGTTGCATGAATGGAGTCACTGGATGATGGGTCCAAAACGACTAAAATTTCACAGTGTATTTCAGGATGACAGAAAAGCGTGATATTACAAAGTTAATTTCAAAAGGGATTATAGATAAGTAAGATGCGCAGTTGTTTTAGCAATCTACTCTATAGAATTCGTGAATAAATTGAATGTAAACTGCAAGTATTGCAAAAAACAATGTGAAATGCAAGAATTGAACCGTAACACAACTTAATTAGCTATAGTAGCGCCGCATTTAAGGAACTAAATCGTGACTCTTTTGTCTGTGGTCTCTACATTGTAGTATGGAGATAAGGCGTGAACATACACGATTATCACGCAAATGTATTGTTTTTACTTCATTTTACCGTTATTGTGTGCAAGTACAAGACTACTGTTGGAATATATTAGAAAACTGTATCATATTATAGATCGAAGTTAAAGAAACTCTTATCATTGAGAAGAATCTTTTCAAATACACAGACTGTTCTTACACACACTATTAAAAAGGTCTTATAATACTCAAATGTTGCGGGTGGGATGTAATAGTAAAAACAAAAAAAAGAAGCTAAATCTATGGTAAAGACCACTCTATTTCTTGCTTTCATTGTAGGCCATAAAAACATTAGGTTTCGGTTTTGAAGCTCTTTGCATAAATAGCGGCACTGCACAATGAAAACTGTATTATATTTTGGTGATTTTTTGCAATGACTTTTAATGATGCCAAAATGGAGGTACAACTATTTTATTATGTAGCAATAAGGAGTTCCCTTTATTAAAATAACGGCATGTTGGTTGACGTCAGCAAGGACCCCTATTTTTTTAGTTGTGACTTAAAAAAAACAGTTTTACAGATGCAGGCAGGTAACTGCAGTTTTATGCGTGCTAAATGCTGGATACTCGTAATAAAGAAAAAGGAAATTTAGATTTTGCGTGTCTGGCTAGACCATATAAAAAAGAAAGTAGACATTACTTTGTAGATCATGAATTGCTATTCTTCAAATCTATGACTCACTTAAATTTGATGAGTCGAATGATTTTCATTCGACATTGAATCAAAGATTTCAATAATAGCACTCCTGGAAGCCAATCGCGCTGACTGCAAATGACTTCAACGAATTACCAAAACCAAACCACGACCGCAAGGGCTATTTTTGAGTATTTAAAACCGACGGGTGAATTGAGCATTTTAAACGATGCTCAATTACTCACCGATTAAGGAGAGTGAAATTTATTCGACTCACCATAAATACGTTAACATCATTTGCAATTAGCGCAATTTCCCTCCTGGACATTCAATAGAGATTTCAAACAATATACTTTTAGCAACTTTCCATCGACATAAAATCATAAATGTCGATGACAACTTCACACCGAACTCTACCTACTGCCAACCTATGCAATCACTGCCGAACACCTAACAAACTATAGGCCATTACGCCCAGAGCCGCTCGCTCAGTGTCCCATCTCAACCCCCCATTTTTCGCCACAATAGCCAGCAATACATTTCGTGACTTGGCAGAACTTAGAATTTGGCCCCCTCAGCGCGATCAATACGTGCGCGTACCGCCATCTACAAACGGCCGCGCATCCAAATTGCAGTTTAATAGTTCATTAGATCCAACAAAAATGGCGGAGACACAGTTTAAATTCGGAACGCTATTGATTCGCGAATTTTCGCTCAGGTTTTTTGTTTTTTTCTGTTTTTAAAATTTACTTCATAAATTTATTTCGATTCAGCCAGACACTGGATACGAATTAAAAATTCGTTAACAGTTATTATTGATTCGATTAGTTAGATGATTCTAAATATTCTAATTTTATATTTTTAGTATTAGTTTTGATGATGCCAATCAATCATTTAATAGCAAATGTATGTAGGTACGTTCCCCAACATTTAGTTAACATTTACAAAATACGAAACGCAAAAATGACGGCAAAATTCACGAGACACGTTTACGCGCCAATAACACGAGAGAATAATTAATTTAAATAAAAATAAAATGAAATTAAAAATTATTGTCACTGGAAAAAATATAAAAATACTGTCTGTTTGCCCTTTTTACACTTGCACAGATCATTCCAGTTATACACCTGCTTATCAAACAGTTGTAATCCATAAGTCAACCGACCCCTCGCACCTTTGTTTGCCCTGATATTATATATCACTTACATCATGCATATGCACGTCGCGGATTCAGAATATTATCAAGTTGACACCAGTAGAAGAAGAATATGAAGATAAACAGAAGAACAATAGAAGCCGGTATTTGTTTTTTGAGAAAAAAGATTACAGACCTACGTTTCTGTTTTATACTTTAGACATACATATAAACACATAACCTTTTTTTAAACCTTTTTTTAAATTACGTCTGTAAAATTTTTAATGTATTCTAGCGACCATTTTAGGTGTTCAGCGTTCCAGCCGCAGCCACCCCGCCCCCTTCAGGCAAATGAATGAATTATCGGACAGTCGCTCCAAACGTTCATTTGTAAAAACAGATCGATTCACATCGCCAGGAAAACTGCTATGGGAATCATTAAGCCTACGACCTTAGATTAATAATTGGTCTCGCGCGCCGCGAAAATCATTGATGTTGACCTCTCTCTCCAAAGGGATACGATTAAGGGATTCAATAAGAAATAACTTTTAGATGATGATGGCACAATCACCTGATTTTGTGATAATAAAGACGATTTCGTGCTTCGGAAGGCACGTTAAGGCGTTGGTCCCGAGTCGCGACTGCTAAGGCGGTCGTTATCGAAGATTGCAATCCTATTCCCGCTGGATTGTCCATCTCCTTGCAGCTATAAAGTGCAACATCCAAGAAGCCATACAGAAGGCCCAGAATATGTATTCACTGATCTCAGTATGGATGAAGCTAATTTCCAAAATGGTTTGTTGTGGTTACGACCCTCAGCTATGAGGTAAACGACCTCAAAGAATCCTATTGGTCTGGTTTCACTGTAAAAAAGTTAAAGCAGATGGTAGTTACTCCATTACAACAAAAGTAGCAGTTGAAGATGCAATTGGAAAACGCGCGAAGAAGGCGATGATGACACGAAAAATGGATAGACAAACTTTGCAGCTTTGTGTACAAGCTAAGATGGCTTATGTTTTTGTAGCCCACTGTACAAAGGGAGGTGGGTGTTACCTGGCTGGCTAATAAAGATTAGCAGGTTATTTTGTCCCTAGCCAGGTCATACATACATACATGTCTAAGAGGTTCCGTCTAGGCCATTTTAGTCGCCTTGTGACCCTATTACTTATTTGTGCCTTTTATATTGCTACGAATTTTATTGTTGTTAATTTGTTCCCTCGATATGACGTAGAATGGAAGACATTTTTAAATTGTCGGGTCCTGGTCTAACGAAGCAGGAAAGCTCTGGGTGCCGATTCTAGCTCTTTGAAAAAGTCGAATACGGAAAAGTCGATTTGTCGGAAAAAATGGCGGACTTGTACGGTTTTTTGTAGTCTAATCATAGTCTAGTACTTGGCTAGTTTGTCTATCATATCTAAGCGCTAAGGTCTCCCCCAGCGCCTTTGCCCAACAGTTGGACGAAATAGGTCAGTAAAAAAAATCTAAAGACCCGTAACGATCCATGCCAGTTTGGTGTCTCTTTCCAGACCAGCACCCAGTTTAGCCCGGAAGTCGTGGTTCAATTCCCATGGGAAACATACTTTGTTTAGTTGTTTCCAGTTTGGTTAGGACATTGCAGGCTTGAATTATCTGCTTGCCATTTGGTAGTCGCTAAAGTTAGCGGTTCCGAAAACCTCTGTCACCAGGGTCTGCAGGGTCAATTGACCATGTAGGTCAAAGGTGGCCAAGGTGAAAAACCCACTTGATATGTAATCACAAATATTATTTTTACAGTGTCGACTCACAAAGAAAATTTGGTTTAATTAAATAAATGTTAGTAAATATTACTCAGTATGATTTCGCTCTCATTCAATCAGCTGTTGTAAATTGAGTACTTATATAATTATGTATATGTATATAGATGACGTAGCTATATGTCTATGTAGACGGGATTTCCTCGCTTCGAATTCGAGACACGAACTAAATTCAAGCGTTTACAGCGCTTTTTCAGCTGAATTCTGCAGCGATTTATAATATAATATGTGTGATACCTAGCAATGGTAGTGAATTCTTGCAACAATAGGGTTCTCAATGAAGGCTAACGTTTGGCAGCCGGCCGGATATAATAATATTGATGAATCCTACAATTCCTACAACCTCAAATCGCTAGTGCATTATTGAAAACTGGTGAGTCGAATGACTTTCGTTCATGATGATTTCACAAATTATTTATATTCGACAATCGATAATTCGAACAACTTTCATACGAATCACCGACTTTGGGTGTGTCATACTTTTTAACAATAGGTCTTCAGAAATCATCTAGAGCCAGAGCTTCACTATACAATTCCAAACTTTATGTAAGTTCACATCAGGAACATCTTAGTCAAACTATGCTAGGCCATGTCGTTGAATCAAGAACTAATTTTATCGTTGATGAATGTGGTTCCTCGTGTTATATATATATTATATAACACGAATAATGCATAAAATGACAAAATAACATGCATAGAATGAATAAATAAAATTAGATAATTTATTGACTCCGTGGTTAGAGCTTTGCAAAGTTGGGGCGCGTGTAGAGTCAGAAATGAGCTCTACTCTACTATCTGATTAATTCATCAATGGATTACATGGTCAATCGACCCTGTACAGACTGGTGTCAGAGTTTTTCGAAGCCGCCATTCTGTAGCACCCGGGACCAAGGATAACTTTTTGCCAGTACAAGTCAGAAGAAGTAGAAGTTTACTTTATTTGTTTTTATTTACTAGCTGTCTCCGTCTAAATCTACTTTTAAGTAAAAAATATTAGGAATGCAGAAATACCAGGAGTTAAGTACGTACTCCAAAAAAAAGTTTAAAAAGGGAAATCTGAAGAGATTTATCGTGTCGTGTCAGGCAGGATGTGAAATGGCTAGCAGAAGGTAGAAGACTTGGAAGGAACCAGCAAGAGCGCAGCTGAAAGATCATTTCCTTCGTAACAGAACATTGATGTCACTGACCTCTAAAAGTATTAGATAGGAAATAGAAGAGATTCAAAATCATATATACAACATACCTACATGTGTATAAATAAGACAGTGAGTCAAGGCGAAATAAATTACGCAATGTTTACATAAAAAAAAATGATAAACAAAAAGGTCAATGCACACTGCTAGTCAGTCAGCGGCTGAAGCGCTTCGTGCGAAGAATCTCAGCTGAGAAGCTTCAAGCGGCAGGTCGCATACCTGACGTCGTCTCCCCCCCCCCCTCCCCCTCTCCACCCGCGCGTCGCAGCCATCAGCTGTTAATGTACTCCCTCCCGCGACCCGCCGGCCTTTCCCCTTCGTTTGTGTAATGTGAGGAAGCAGGGCCCAAATGGATTACAGCCAATTTATTCTTGGCGTTTTGAAGTTTTTCTTCTTAATTTCTTTTGGAATAAAATTTACGTTTTGATATTTTCTTGTGTAATTTTCGTAGTTGTTTTGTTATAAAATACTGTAATAATTATGTAAGTGTCATGTTATAGCACTTTACGCCAAAAATCAAGTTTTTCTTTGTGGTTATGCAAAAATAATCGACATACAAAAATGATAAAAGACATACAAGGTAAGACGGCAGAATCGATATCTGATAATAATTAATAATGTGACATTGGGAGGCGAGCAATCAGCTGAGGTAAATAAATGATAACCACCTCGTTTCCACATAGTTATCGATTTTATTCCTAGCCAGCAGAGAACAACACAAAAATGCCAACTTTTAATAATATATCGCACATTATGCCAGCAAATGAATAATTTATCGCCGTGTGTCGATTTGGGGCGCGCATCCCCGGGGCAAGCGGGGCGCCCGCCTCGAGGGGGCAGAGGGGGGGGGGGCGGAGCGCCGGCCGTCGCCAGTCCGCGCCGAGCGGCCGAGCGAGCGCCATGTCCGTATGTGCGCCGCGCGCTTGCTGCCGGCCGCGCGCCCCTGCTACACTACTTGACATCACAGCCAAAATAGTTGCTGCTACTATCCCATTTCAACGCATTGAGGAGCGCTATGAACGCATTCCGGAGCCGGTGCAGCGGCGAGTCGTGTACTGGTCGTTCCCTCGGGATGAACGGGACATTTGCATGTATTCCTCGTTGGCGAGAGCGCCACCTGACGACCACCGCAACATCGCCTTCTGCCGAGGCCTCAAGCTGCTGGAGGCCGGCTGTGTGGAGAACGTGCTACAAGTCGGTGAGTGTCCGCCTCCGCCGCGCCTGCGCTTGTTTACTAATATGCGCCTCGCCCACCCGCGCCGTATAAATAAAAACCTCAACGTATGCGATCGATAGCTGCTCCTCTCGGGAATTATTCATACGACGGCTCGTAAAAGTTTCAAGAGATTAGGACCTGCCAGGGCTGATGAAGCCCGAACGCCCCAACCTACAGTGCATCTATATCGAAATGACGCAAGTGTTGATTTATCTATCTTCGATAGAGATAACCTAGTGCCCACCCGATCGATTCTCGGAGCATTAATCACAGTAGGACATAAAACTAGTTATAGCGGTCCGATAATGTCTCCCTGCGGCACGCCTACGGGCCAATAGGAAACCGAGTGCTAATAATTAATTGAAGATAATTAGTACGTATTCAGTATGAGCCTTATCCATAATCCATAAACCACGGCTCCATTGGTGCATTTCCTCGTCCGTATTTTCCCTTTAAAACGTGCTTTTTCGATCGATTGCTCGACAAAAATCTACTTTCAAAACTACAGCAGATGCCTCGTGAAATTCGGCTAAGATTAACATAACTGGATGTGCCGTTATATGTATAGGGAATTACACAACCGGAATCTTCGGAAAGTTTGCTATAATATACATACAGACAGGCTGCACAGCGAATGGAGGCGCATTAATCCATGCAGACGTCGTTTGTTAGTGTCGCTGCTCTGAATAACGGGCGCAAATAAACAATATTAATTGCCAGTTTTTATTTTTATAGGGTCATACCCATTTTATTGTATACGACCGTGGGAGGACGAGCGTTACATGTTCATTTGCGCTTATCTTCCATCTGAACGACAATTACTGGTCATTTTGGTCGTTTCGGGTCGTGCCTCGGCCACATACGCCACATTAAGCCTTCGCTCACCATAACGCTCTCGTGCCTCTTGAGACGTGAGGACTTCTCAACAAAAGATAAGCTGTATTAATATGACTTCTTAGTTCAAACATGTCCGCAATACGATTTTAGGCACTGGCTTTCGTCCAACGGAAGGGCGGGATGGAGAACATTCTAAGATAGCGTTCGCGATATGAATCATGTACCTACTTAACTTCGAGATAAACGTGTTAGTAGCCCATATATTTCTCGTGCCTAAAGTAATATAAGTTCCCACACCGTATCATCTGACTCACACAATCTACGATCAGACGGAACCGCCCACTTGAAGTAAAAACTGGCTGAAATATGTTCTCAGAATCTAGTCGTAAGCAACAATGATTTTCCGTATGGAGAAGGAATAAATTGCCTGCTTAGGTACGTAAATATGAAGCTCAATGAAAGTATGATTAATATCACAGTGAAATTGAGTAGGGATCTGGATGAGTCTATTCAATTTGATGAGTCTTTGTATCGAAGAAGGCCGGTGACTGCACATTTAAATTTGGATGCTGTTAAATAAGGAGTGGTTGAAAAGATATCTCATTGGCACCGTTCGACGAGTTACCAAACGAGAATTGCCAGATTGGAAACCATAATGAATAAAAGAACGTTTCTGGCCTGAAGGCAAATGCAAATGGTCAGCGCATTTTAAATGTATCGGAGTCGCATGTACATATTTGATTGTTATGCAAAAATAAACGATGCACCCGGCAACGCTCTGTAAATATTTTAATTTAATGTTAATAACTTCATGTGCTTTGGGGGCAAAACCTCGATTTAACTGGTTTTTGGATAAAGATCTCTTTACGGGTAACTTCGATTGAATTTTTGATAATATAGATGAGCATGGAATTGGTATTGAAGCATTAGAATCTATTGTCCTGGATGACTGGCTGCGATCCTTGAATGTTTTAGATGGATGATTAATTTTGATTATGAATTTGTATCAACATGTATTTTTTTTCAATCTATACTAATATTATAAAGCTGAAGAGTTTGTTTGATTGAACGCGCTCAGGAACTACTGGTCCGATTTGAAAAATTCTTTCAGTGTAAGCCTATTTATCGAGGAAGGCTATAGGCCTGAGCGAAGTCGGGACGGGCTGCTAGTGATACAATAAAGAGTAGATACTCTAATAGAAATTGTTTAATTTTTAACAAAATAGTTCACACCTTATCCATTAACAGGAAAACTGTAGGATCTACTGTAAAATAACCTGTTGTGAATAATAGTATTAAAAATGGCATTGTTAACATCAAAACTTATTATATTTCTGGTCACACATCGAGATCAAATGCGATTCCCAGAAGGTTTGGAGGCAAACGTTTTATAGCCACCGTCATGAATGTCATGATTCATCTGTGATGATCTTTGATATCCTTTCATGTACATAACGAGTTTCTTAAGCCGCGGGACAAGGTTTTTGTTTGTCGCATTATCAGGATTTCGAGTGCGCCTAAAATAAACTTTGAATAGGTAAGTACCAGACTGAATCAATAGCACCGTGTTTTCCTTCAAAGTTTACTTCGAAGTTATTCATGTTTCGATCCAAATTATCAATAGCGTCTATCAATAATGTAAATGTAACTATTGCGTCTATATCCTTGATTTTCATTGATTGTCTATCAGTCAGAATTAATGGAGGCCGAGTCGGTCAATAGGCGTTTGTATTAATAATCTCAGCGTAAAGTCTTGCATACAATTGGCGAATTGTTTTCTTAAATCATGGTTGGTTCTTACGCTTTTTCACTTGTTTTGCATTTTGTATTGTTCGTGAAGCATTTTTTTTTATTATTTCGTTATTGTGGTATTTCGGAAACATATGAATGCCTGGACAAGAGTCCGTTGTCCACATCAAGCAGATGACAAACGTTCATCACACGCTTAGAATCTCAAATATCCATGAAAATGCGTATGAACACTGGCACTTTCGGAAACTGACCCAGATACTAAGAACTCCTGGGAAGCAGACTATTATAACTGATTTATACGTAACAGTTTACAATGCAAGTTACGATTAGATACTATTTCAGTTTTATCTTTAAAGTAAAATGGTATTTCCTTTGAGAAATTAAGTTATTTGACCGTAAAGTCGAGTGCACGCAAAAATCAGATAACAATAAAATAAATAAAGAAACATCTAGAGAATACGAATGACGAAGAAATATTAAAACAACATGGAATCCCAAAGAAAAATCATAGCAAGAAATAACAGAATAAACATAGACTCTTATCTATTGATGCTTTCTAACAAATGTTTTACATTCGTCTAGTTTTGTTGTAGCAGCATTTAAAAGTCCATTTGCTTGCGTATTGTAATGTTTCGGATATCTAGTCTCTGTAGGGTCATTGTCTTATTAGTTAACGACTCCAAAATACTTCCAATAGAATTCATTACGCGCAACAATGTATTTCTTTGAATGTCTACTTTTATTGTTATTGTAAAAAGATTGTCCTGAAGATTTTAGCATAAATTAAATATGAATCTGATAAAGACAATGCTTATGCTTTATTCTTTTGTAAACACAAGAGCACTAAGATGGTATTTTTAAATAAATACCATAGATATAACAAATGTAGCGACTCACACAGCAATTCAATGTAACTATTTCACATACTCTTACTCGATATACATATAAAGAAAATGTGAAATCGATAGAACATTTGAAATATCTAAGAAAAATATACCACGCAGACTGTCTATTTCTGAACATCCATTTACTAGAACTGTTATTAAATATATGTAGAAAAAGAACAGCATACATACTAAGATTTCAAAGCAACAAAGAATCTACAATAACAGGCATCCTGAGCTAAATGCTTCTCTGTCCAATAAACAGAGTTCCAGTGTCGACACAAGAGCATTTCTGTCGCACGACCTCGCTCCAAAAACCAACCTCACTAGATCTTTGAACCCTCTACAACCATCCCCTGTTACCTCTGACTCTATACTAAATACAAGAAGCGTGGAAGATCTAATAATACTGGTCGCATTACAAAGACCTGCTTGTAGGAGCACCTCCGCGTTTTAGAACCCATGTTATTGCTTTCGCAAACCCTACACCTTATGGTTAATGCAGAAGGCATATTTTGCAGTGGCAAATGTAGGCTTGAAGGCAAACAAGATCTGAAGTCGTGAATGTCTGATTTGATGGTGTGCCCATAGATAAAGTGCCGATTGTTAGGATATAAAAAGGTCTTGTTCTTTCAAAGGATATTTACGAAGGAATTAGCTGGGAGGGAATAATTGAAGCCTTCAAGAAGGACCACACAAGAGTCTATTGAAAGACTTTACGAAACTGTCATTCAATAGCTATACATAGATTTCTCGATTTTTTTTACTTCTCCAAAAGAAAATGCTCTTAATTAATCATCAGTAGTTTGTAGTAATTTATATTAATAAACTTAAATTATTGATGACAAATAATCGCATAAGTAAAGCATTTTTGTACATATACGCACATCAATTTAGGTGTTATCTAAGAATGGCTGGGTTATTTAGATGATACGAGCTACATAAAATAATTAATGGGATTTTGATAGTTGTATCTATTCTAAAATATAATTTAAACATTAATAATAATTTAACGAATTGATAACTGTAATCACAATAAATAACCTGGAGCCTGCCATTAACATCATTTTGATAGTTTTCATAATTATTATCGACTCCCTTAGAAAAATACCTAATTATTTATGACATGGAATTTCATAAATAATTAGGTATTTTTTACGAAACTCCATTAATTTTAGACATATATGACTATGTGAAGATTTGCAACAATTGTTGAGACTCAGACTCAATATTTACTTAGTTAATTACAGTTAAAAATAATTGAAGTAATAATAATTAAATGTTTTGCCACGAACCTATTAAAACTAAAATTAGGCCCAACTTTTACAGCTCATATTGTACGTGTATTTATTTCTCATACTTTGTTAATTAATACCTCGTGCTACATTTCCTGACAAAGAAATAAATATAAAATGCAAAATCTATCAAAAATATTTATGAAAGCATTATAAGAAGTACTTATTAAAAGGGAGTAGAGTTTTCGAAGCGACAAAATATTACAGTTTTTTGCTTTTTTAAGAAAATAGTGATTATTCTATTTCGGCATGGACTGACAGTAAGGGACAGAGCTTGTTTTTACAGGCAAGGTAGATACCATTGAAAAAAAAAATGGAGAATAAGTAAGTAATGGACGTTGCTAAAGCTTGTGGTCGGGAAGCTTATGGTTACCCAGAAGTACAAACCTTTGAATTTGAGTTTATAACAATAAAACTACCGCGTACTGCAATCTATTCTATACCTTCGAAAGGAGTTGAACCCGAGACCTCGCTGATAGGAGTGGATACGAACGATAAAAAGATACTTTAAAAGAATCTTTAGAAAGTCTTGTCTAATGAAAAACCTTTTTTTTTTTTTACTATTAACTACCATTAGTAACCACATTGAATCCACAAATGGTTTTCTGCATAACCCAAAGGTTAACTGTTAGACAATGCTCCTAGTTCGCCTTTTGTACTGTACACATTGTATTTTGTGCAATAAAGTTTAAATAAATAATTAGATCATAGACAAAATAAAAACATTAGATAATGTAGTTTGCCAATTCCTAATATTTTGGGCAAAAATTTAACACTTTTTATTAAACATTTGATTGTAAATCAGATTTGTATATGAATACTAGAATTTTGAAATCATCATTTGTTTTATTAACATTTTTGGAACTAGTTACATACCAGCTTTTACTAAAGTTGGTCAAAACCAGGTTACGACTATACAGTTCTAATTTTGAATTCGTGAGAAAGATAAACATGACAAGCCATAATGAAATCAAAATTAGCAGAGCAGCGTCGAATCTACGGCTTACGTGTGATCAAGCGTTCTCCGAAACAGAATATAGTAACTATATAAAATTCATGGAAAATATTAGTCAATTACTTTCTCAATAATAACGTGTTTATAGTCGAGACTGCTGAATTGGAAACCTTTGTGCATTGCATTTTTTTTTTAATTCTTAGAGTACACTAGACATAGCGACAGATTTAACATAGGCATGTTTATAGAAGATAAATCATTTTTATTTTTGTCTTTCTGTGCACGCAATACAGGAAAGGTTGGAAATTTTAGGAAAAATCACATGGAACGCCCTAAAAAATATGCTAGAATGTGTGTCTTGTTGTACATCCTAGTTTCGGAAGAATGTGCGTAGGAGAAAAGTAAATATAAAGTAAAAAAAAACTATCATAGAACAAGAAAAACCTTCTAGACAGTCTTCTTCAAAAGAAATGCCACTTAAAATTATCTTCTTTGCGAGTCGACTCTGGCTGTTATCAAACTTCAGAGGACCAAAACTCCGCCACTGACAAGGCATTGTCGGTGGCTTCGTAGAGGTCCCTGAGCGTGCAGGTGGCTGGCAGGGGGCACGCAAGACAGGAGAGGAGATGCGTCATGGTTTGGGTAGAGACACCGCACTGGCAGGCCACCTTCAAGCAGTAGCCCCACCCCTACGAGAGTCCGGAGTCTGTTTAAAGACTTCTATGTAAGCCATGGCAGGTCATGTCCAGGAGGGAGGTACTCCGATAGCGGCAGAGATGAGGCCGAAGGGTATCTCGCTGTCCAAATATCCATAATATTTAAAATTATAATACCCATCTTATCTTCAAATCATTTTCCAGCACGTATGCTCGACAGTTTATCATTATTTTCCAACAAACGCAGTTTTTTCGATGAATCAACGTGTTTAGTAACATCTGTGGGTTTTCTCGTGAATGCACGTTCAGTACGTTTATTGTTTAAACATAATACTTACAATGTTGAGTTTTTTACTCTGTCTGCTGTTTACAATTTTGCAATTAAAGACTACGGCACTTTTAAATCAGTGTCGTATCAGCAAAATGTTTATATCAATGAATAGAATAAAATATAAAAATTATTCAAAACATTGCTAACACACACAAGCGGTTACAAACATCATATAAACAATTTAATAAAAAATATTAATATACCTAAAGTTTTCACACAACACAACGAGAAATTAATAGGAGGCAGCGTCATCAGCATGTGTGCGTTTAAAACAGTTCAAAAAAGGTCATGGACGAAACTTCACTCACAGATACAACTATGAGTGAAGCGCTGATATTCAGCCATAAACCCATTTATATAATGTTCGAGTCCCTCTTGTCATCAAAAGTAGCGGCCAATAGCAAAAGAAGATGGATACTATATTACTTCCTAACAGCGTGTGTGAAGATCTGGGAGAGGCTATACTATGTCTGGCTGTGGACTTGTCTGCAACAATTGGAGGCAGCCTAAATAGTGCAGTCCATAGTACTGTTGATCACGCACTCTTGAAACACGAATCTGTTCACGTTCCTCAGCAGTGAGGGACCAATGAGGAAGAAGCAACCTTACAAAAAACTAAACAAGTGAAATGGCTCGAGCTTCTACAAAATATTATGAAATAGAAAATACAAAACAAAACTTTTAATTGCTTCAAATTTCAAACAGTATAAGGAGTAGTCCGTCTGGGGAAGTACCTCCACCCTACAGAAGACCGCAGCCAAATAACACTGTGATGCAGTGTTGTGTTTCTACTGGTGAGTAGGGTCGCCAGGCTCCAGAGGCGATAGCGGAAAGGTCGGCAACGCGCTCTTGACATCTCCGGTGTTGCAGGCGTTCATATGCTACAGTAACCACTTACCATCAGGTGGGCCGTAAGCCTGTTTGCCTACTTACTTGTATAAATAAAATAGTTTAATAAAAGCAAAGGCATACAAAAGGGTACAAGAGGCGGTTTCATGGCAGCAATCTCTTCCAGGCACTCCTAATGGAGAGAAATAACTAAATTTAGTGAAACACGTGAAACCAAAAGTTCTCAAATTAAAAAAATACCAGTAAATGACGAAAGTACCTATTCTACTGAATTTATCATTTACCAAGTGACTACAATAGAAAGGTCAAATAACCCCAGGTCAGGTCTTATTGACTCCGAGGGTGCGAGGGGGTCGACCCAATTAGCCCCAATCAGGATCTCAGGAAGACCAAATTAAGTGATTACCACCCAGAAACGTAGGGACAAAGAATTTATTTTTAGTCTCAATTTATCATAGATGAGTCAGGTTTATTGTTAAAATAGATGTGACACCATTTCGTGAGACTGTGTATGTGATGACAGTTACTTGGATACTAAAGTTAGCAGCGTACGAATGACACTTTCATAGTGTTCTACGTCATGTGTGCATAAGTTTGTATTAGTCGTTTCTGATTTGAGAAAATCTTACATGTTTAGTTTAATATTTGTAACTGCCTCTGTGGTCGAGTGGATGTGGCGTTTGTCTACAAACCCGGAGGACATGGTTTCGACTTCCACGGAGAGTATACTTTTTTTAGTCATTTCCAGTTTGTTTAGGACATAGCAAGCTTGAATTACCTGTTTGTCTGAAAATAAAGATTATTCCATGCTACGCTCGTATGAATGAGTGATTCATTATAAAATAATACGAGTACTAAAATCTAAAGCTACATCACAATTTAGCAACCTTATGACAGCAACTAATAATAGGAGTTCTTTTGCTAGCCTTTTTACTATTTATGTATTTTGTGCTAATGGTAATAAACTTTAAAAACTCGAGTCTATTTTTAAGGTTATTCATCAAATTCTTAAACCTGGTCTAACATATCTCCAACAACAATAGTTGTCAAGTCAACATAATTGACAATAATAAATGATGGACAACCCGGGGACGCTTGTATTGTAGTTTTAATGAGATTTATGGCATTTTGTCAATATTAATCACAGTGAGAGATAAATTCTAAACTATCTCAATGTTGTAAAGAAATAGAAGTTCTTACATTTTTTTCAATGGATTTAGGTGTTACTTTGCGGAAATCAAATTTAAAATGTACGTTTCCGTCACCAGTTGGGTCTCATAGACTACCATCCAACACTAGTCGTAATCCTAATATATTTATAGGACACCAATAGTTTTTACATGCCAACAATCAGTTTCACCTCTCAATGCGTTCACTAAATTTTACGTACTTTGTGTTTTTTATTTCTTTGGTAATTAGGAATATTGTGTTACACCAGATATTTGTCTTCCAATAAAATCTCCGGGATTAATAAAAATAATAATTTCTATTGCAATAGTCCAGTTTAAATCCGTCCATAACCATAACCCATTTTATTCTTTTCACTCATTACCAAAAGTTCCTCCTGCCCAAACCTGTTCATGGAAATGTCATCTATTGATATAGCCGTGGACGGGTTTAGGCAGGAGCACCACGTGACATCAACTTCTCCAAAGGGCCTCTACGCGTTGGATCCATATCCCCGCGCAAGCCTCTCAAAAGACCGGCAACCCGTGAATCCCAAGCGCAGATACATAATAATAATTCATTTATTTCAGGCACAAACCGTATAATTTACATTATAGGCTCATATCAATACGTACCTTACAGTCTAAAATACATATGAAATAAAATATTATAATTAATTAGTGCGTAATGTAATGTAAGAATGGCCTGCTTTTACGATGACGAAACATGCACCAAAATTCATGAGAAGTCTTAAAGGATCGTTTATATATAGGAACTTCCATTTGTCCCCATTTCTTAAAATATATGAAGTTCCCAAGACAAGAGCCTAGTTTATTGTTACTACAAACAATTTAATACAGCAAAGCCATGAATTATTTTTTTCTATTTTACCGAATTTAACCAAGTCTTATGGACAAAAGTAGAGTTATTTTGTCTTTTTTACTCAACACAAACTGCTTGCAGCTCATTGAGGGTTAATTTTTAAGATAAAAATGTTTGAATCTAATTTTTCAGCTCTATCCATTCAAATAAAAGCGTAACAGACAGACAACTTTCGCGTTTATAATCTCAATATTGCAAGTAATTAATTTGTATAGACTTGCGTGCTTTGTGTCTTATGACAAAATTCTTTTAATTGTTGTAATTGTTGATCATAAATTTTAATGTCCGTAACTTTAGAATTGACCTCTTGAAGAAATTATTGCGGGGGAGTTGGCCGCTATTTTGTTTTGTGTTTTGAAGTGAAAGTGACATTGGACTTAGTTACAAAGTTTTTCTTAAGTTGGGTTAACATTAAGTATAAGTACTAGTAAAGTTAAGTATTTAACTGTCATGAATAAAATATGTAGAAATTTTTGCATTTGTGTAGTAAGAACCAAAAATAACCTTTTGAAAAAATAGAGGTACCTAAGTACCTGGTCATCAGTATTTTTGGATCAATGCCGGTCAATGCAAGGAACCACGTGGAGGCTGAGAACTTTGACACTAGAGTGTACATGGTTGATTGACAATTTAATCTACTCGAAATGATGATGAGCTAAACTGAAATCATTGTTTGGTTTGGTTTGAAAGAAAATTGTATCAACCAGGTTTCGATTCCTGTTCATGTGAACAGGAGGAATACACACTACTACTACACTACAACGAATACATTACAACTATGTAGTTGTATTAGTAAGTACACAAAAAAGATAAGAAAAATCTATATCATCTTTATTTGGCAGATTAATGTTTGCAAACAAATTGACATGACGAACGACCATATTGAGGTCGATACGACACGTAACGCTATCGCATCACTTTACGTAAGTTATCGTTTTGCTATCATCGTATCGTTTTCGGCCCAGTTAGATGACCCAAATATCAATTGAAATTTAAACAACTTCATCCAAGGGCTGGCAGTCACTGTTGGACAATTGGATAATGGCGAAAGAAAACAAAGAGATTTTAAATAAATACGTTAGAACGTATATTCAAATATTGACAAGGATGGCATAACGTCTGTCTCTCATAACACAGTGAATCGGAAAGAAGGGAAGTACGATTGGGGTGACCATTTTATTTATACTAAAGGTTTAGTGTTGCCAGTAATATGAAACATTAATTTTTGCATGTTAAATTAAATGTAATTCAACAGTTACTTTGCACAGCGAATAGCTATCGCTGTGCAAAGGCGTAATGCTGCCAGCTTGGTACCCTGCGTCGCGGAGATGAGCTGGATTCTATGTTTATATTAGTTTTTTTTAAGTTACAAGTTATGTTGTCCTGAATAAAATTAAATACTTCGTGATGAGTTTGTTTGTAGTGGGTTTGAACCTAATACATCTGCCAACGGATTGTATTAGCAATTGACCCTAGCTAGAAAGGATTGGATGCAAGCACGTGAATACTATCCTAACACATAATATTGTAAAAGAGAAAGGAAGTCTGTGTATTTGTTTGTTTGTTACCTTTACCTTTACTCTTTATCTACTGTCTTAATTAATTTTTGCATAGTTAATCATAGTTAGAAGGGGGTTTCCCAATTCCTCTGATCGGAACTCCGATTGGTAGGAGGAGCGGGAATGAGTACTGAGAAAGACAGAGCTTATACCTACCGTCCCAGAAGGAAATATCATAAGCCCATTTATTTAGCCCATAACCTTGAAACAATAAACATCTTAGCTACAATCTGATTTGAACCACTATAATTTCGTAAAAGTTATCTTTATACTGGTAAACCAATATATCAAAAGACCTCAAAAAGATCTTGTTTCAGACAATGGCTCCACCATGAGGTCACTGGTATCATTAACGCATTGTAAAGCCCTTTACAGACCAAACTAGGTAAAAAAAATTAAAAGTGTATTAATGGCCTCAATTGTTCACAATTCTTTTTGACTAAGATGGCGCAGATAGCTGAGCGATAACAGAAACTAGAGCCTCCGATAATAAGGATCTCCATTTCGATTTGGAGTCCTATTTTTAAAAAGCATGACTCGAGAAAAATCGTTGAGTCATATACTTTTCTATCGATATCGAATGGTTTTCATTCGACATAATGAAGTCACACATTCAAAAATAGGGTTCTTATCTAGCGCCATTAAATTTTCATTGTAACGAATAAGTGCACGATACACATTAAATTTAAGCACAAACTTAACCAAATTTATTGTAAATTATTTTTTTTTATTTTTTTATTTATTAAGTATAAAATAACAAAACACAAATAAAAATACTGTAATCCAAAAACCACGGGGGTTTGTCCGGATGCATATGTACATTTGCGTGCAATCAGAAGAAAATAAAAAAAATACAAAGCTATTAACACATAGAAATACTACTATTGAAAGTAGGTAACATAAAGTTATAAATATTTGTTATTTAATCCTGAACTTGCTTGACTAATCAACATTATCTATGGTACAATTATTTCATTGCGTCGAAATAAGTCTGTACGGGTCTTAAGTCGGGTTTTGGATCCAACGGAAGTGGATCATTTAGGCGATTCCGTATTGTTTAGTTATAATTGAGAATTCGTGTTTCCTTATCTGTGGGACGGACTTCATAAAATTCAAATATTTTTAACCCACAATAAAATAGAGGTTGATAGTAATTTTGACGGGCGAGTATTTATTACTGGCCCTTGAAAAAAATTCTAACTTTAAAAAGTTAATTATGTTCTATCGATTTCTCATAGCGTTCTTCCATTACTATAGACGCTACGATCTTTTTATTTCGTGACAAAAAACATTAGTTGAAAAATGTAAAAGACTAACTTATGATGACCAAATGCCTGCCTCACGTCAACTCTTTATTAAGATAGTAATCTCTGCCTCTTGGTGTTATGAAAAGAGTAAAAGTCCATTTATAAGACACATGTATATCCTTATAACATAGCAAAGCACTGTTATATTAAAATTTCTAAACAAAAATTATTTATTATTATTGCACCAAAATAAAAACCATGAAAAAGGATCTCTAGGGCGAAAACTATCAGAATGGTTCCTAAAATAATAATTCAGCTATCAATGTTTAAAACACCTGACACCAGGGTGTACATGAATGATTGACAATGTAACATACACGAAATGATGGATGAATGTTTAAAACTCTAAAACAAAATTATTGCAAATTACTCACAGAACACAATACTTTTCCTGACCACAGTCCATTAAGTCGAAAAATAATCAAAACTATAAATATTCCAGGGCCGGACTCGCTCAGAAAGTACAATCATCTGTAATTTGAGGCAATAATTTTTATCAATAATAAATAAATTACTTACCTGCCTGCCCTTGTTATTATCTGTTAATGGATTTGAATTTTTGATGCATTGCACCTTACGATTACAGACTAACAATAACATATTTTTATCATTTTGCGCTATTTAGATTACGAGTTCGTACTAGAACAGAAACTCAAAATCAATACATACAGGGTAAAGTAATCTGGCATTTCACTGATGAAAACTAATGTTTTTATGTTTTACGAGTAACATGTCATGTCCGGCTTTTAGATATATTTTGTTGTATCACATTGCTTTCTGTATATATAGTTTTTACAAACAATTTTATTTTATTTGGGAGAGCTTTTTTAAACAACAATCAATCAAAAATTACCCGATTTTAGATAATTATGTTACCCGATTGAGGGCGGAACCAAGTCCCAATAATTCTACCATTTCATTATACCCTTCAGGTTAGTTCAGTTTGAAAAATCATAAAACTAAATTTGCGGTCCCTTCAAATTAGAGCCTTCAAACGAAATGCCGCCATCATTCAATTTTACAGACGTGAATAACTTTTTAAAACCTCTTAAGTCTATGGCCCCGTCTGCTCTCTGGCGTTCTTATTGGGTTATTGTTAAATTAGATGCCATGATCTATGATAGACTGGTTTCAGCATTGGCCACTTTAGACTAAGATTTCTTCTAAGCGAGTCGACTCTGGCAAACTATACTTGTGTGATGAGAATGACCATAACTTCGCCACTGACAAGGCATTTCTAGACTATGACAATGATTTTTTTTATATACAACGAAGTAGGCAAACAGGCGTACGGCCCACCTGATGGTAAGTGGTTACCGTAGCCTATGAACGCCTGCAACATCAAAGATGTCACGAGCCCGTTGCCGACCTGTCCGCTATCAGCACAGCGATCCCTCTAGAGCCTGGCGACCCTACTCACCAGCAGGAACACAACACTGCATCACAGTGTTATTTGACTGCGGTCTTCTTTAGGGTGGAGGTACTTTCCCGAGGTGGAGATATTACTTGAAATGGGTAGATGAGAATAAGGACTGACTCTATCTGTGAGATTTACCACTATTTGTTAATGTTTTTTATAATGTATGTATGATTTTATTGTCTAAATATGTCTTTTATACAATATTGAATCTACTATGAAATTTACTTGTTATTGCCATGCTATATTATATACAATAGCATGGATGCATCACAAACTTTACACCATTTATGCACAAGTTCTTAATTTGACTCATTTTGAGAAGACAGCAGCAGATATAGGACTATTACATAGAATTAATATGAAAATATAAAATCCCTACCTGATCATTCCATCACTTCACAAAAGTTAATTGGTCTCTGTTAGCATTTTACGAGAGTTTTGGCATCATACTAACTTTAGGCTGTATCACGAACGACGTCATTGCAGATACTGAAAAAATAAATCAACCCGTCTTGGCAAGCACCTGGGTCTAGCGGTCGACGTTTGGCAGTCATGTTGGCCAGCCTGGCTGGAGATTTGGCAAGCGCGCCAGTTTCGACACCTTGTAAGAAAGGATTTATGTGCCTAATCTGCCGCTTGAAATTTGCCTATTGTTAGAAATTAACCACCACAATGACTCTCGTATCGATCTGTCATGGGTTGTACGCTAATTTCGCTCCAGGTCTTGTCTACCGTGCATCTTCAGCTTTGTTTAGGACCATAAACTAAGCCTGTACTTTTTATTTTAATGAATACTGGCAACGCACGAAGTTCGAATTAAAAAACACTTTTGAAAATGGAACTCGGATTGAACAGAGTTGATTAAAATAGAATTAGTAAACACAAACCTTCAATTCACTCTCTAATTAACTGCTTTTTTTACAAAAACTCACGTGTCATTAGACCCCTGCGTCGCGCCGAATTTGAACAAGGAACCTTTTTATGTAACCTTATTCGTGTGGGGTTAAAGTTTATTTTTGATTGTCCGTGGGGTGTAACATGAGTAGATAATACCCCTTGGAGAGAAAGCCGGGTTTTTTTTGTGGTTTTTGCCTACGTCTACCTGCGGTTACAGCAAAAAGAGGGTTTCGTTTTTAGTTCTGTACAGATGTGAGCACTTGCTTGGTCTTGGGAGTGCGTCTATTGTGCAAGAGCCATAGAATGCTTGGAGCGGGAATGTGAATTGCTCTTCTTGGATGTACTCTATAATATAAGTATAGAGGAATGCTGATAGGTTTCATGTTATGTTAGGACTCTTGTTTGATTATTAAAAAAAGTTACTTGCTTACTCCGCTGGCTCAGCGACCCGAAGTGGATCTTGGCCTCCGAAACGAAGAAAAAAAACAAGGATTAAACAAGATAACGCTAATTTAAAAAAATTAAAACACCCGACTGCGTTTCTGGGCAATTTGGGAATAAAAAAACCCCCCGCAATGTCCGCCATTTTGTTTTTGTTTAATTTTAATATACCCAGTGTCACTCACACAGTAAATACGAATCTAATGACTCCTCTCAAGCTAAAATCCATCGAGCCGTTCAGACTGTAGGGCATGCCAAACAATTATACATACAAACATATTAACATACATACATACATAATCTCGAAAAACATAACCCTCCTTCTGTCGCAGTCGGGTAAAAAGTTAGGCCTCTCTAATAGATACAAGTTGTGAACATCAACAATTTTTATCTAATGAAAACTGATGTCATTCAATTCAAATCTATATAGAAAATACCCTTTTTCTGTCAGGAAATTGTAGGTACAACAAAGATATGTTGAATTTTTGTGTTTTTAATCATGGTTACGACGATGATGACGGGAATAAGTGACATGGTTTTGTTACGTATCAGTTAGCACATTTTGTTTATATCTTGTGTAATGACTTGCCCAGACGTTTCATGAAGCAAAAGTTTCTTTAAAATTACCACAATCAGGACCGAGGTTAGGAGTTTTTACACGACCTTAGCTATATGCACAGAGTAGCAAAAAAATAGATAATCGCTCGCCGATTCAGCCTTTAGAGATTAAGTAGATTTCGAGATTTTTCGAACAAAAAAGACTATTTTTGTCTGTAGTTAGCCGCGTTCAAGAAATCTCGCATTCGACTTGTCTTATAAGCGCGAGAATCGTCCCCCTGGTCAGTGATCGAACGTCACCCACAATACGGCACATCCGGGTGGGCCGGAGAAAAACAATAGGGCCTACCGGTCGAACGGGTAGCACCAGGAACTGGTCCCAAACAAGTTTGGTTCTTATATCCGGGTGATAAGATTACGTTTTTATTGTGTTTGAATGCATTCACGATAGAGCGGTTTTGGTTAGATTCCTTGTGGAGTGATGAATTTTGTTTTTTTTTCTTTTTACTGTTCGTACCCTGCTATCATGAGCATTGTTTTTGAAATTTGTAACTCGGTTAGAACAATTTTTACCCGCACGTAAGAAAGTTTTTTTTAAATTTGAACTTCACTCAGAGCAACTTGTTTTAGCGTGAATGAAAATCGTTTGACACACCGATTTTGTATGAGTCACAGTTAACAAAAATCGATCCGTATTCAAGTCATTATATGAGTCAGAATTAATAAATGAACATAGTGTGAAGAGTTGGCAAACAAAAATTATTTGTACATAAGTATCACATAAATATACCTACTCGTACTCATAGGACCTATAATTCACCACATCACAGAATAATCTTTATATTATCTACGTGGTCCTCCGGTATACATAAATATTCGTATGCTACTTTTTTGTCTAGCCTAAAGTTCCGCAATGTCAAATATACCATATGTCCATAAACTTAGTAGTTTAGATGTTTTAACAGACAAAGATACATTTGCATTTATAATAATGTATGGAAGTATGGGTTTCATTAATATAAATGTAGGTAATGTCTGCGATACTAATAATCCCAATGCTGGGCACGAAGCCCCCTCCATCAATGGGAACGACCGTCATACTTGCATTATGTATACGCGTTTCCACGCGTGACAGTGTGCGCCCCTAAATACAAATTAAAAAAATTACAGGAAGAGTCCCGCTGTACTACAGATGTAGTCCGGTTAAAAAAAACCAAGACCATCGTTTATACGAGTATAAAAGTCCATTCAAACTGACGCGAATCCCGCGCGACAGACCTTTATACCAGTTCATCACAGGAAGATTAACGGGGTCGTATTATATTGGCCTTTGTATTATATCACTATTATTTTAAAAACTTAACGCTCTCGTCGATACCAAATTTTTTCGAGAGAACTGTTTAAGTAACAAAAGTTTTTACGGTAACGTAACTTTCGTTACATATTTATTTATTTAACTTCATAACAATAATGTAAAGAGCGGGCTTAAAGCCATAGGCCATATTCTGATTGAGGTTCTTTGAAAATTAACGAAAACTTCTTATATTTATCCTTGATAACGTTTACTGATATATAACTAAGATGACACAGCGACCACAAATGTGATTATCCACTGCGTCTGGACGAGCCACATTGATTTATCCTGTGGGATTTTCCTCAAATTAAGATCAACCATTTTTCTGTGAAATTGATTGTATTGTATTCAAATACAAATACTTATAAGCACCAACAAAACATAACATACAATTTACATGAAATAATTAGTAGATAAGATTCAAAGGGTAGGAGCCAGAGTGGGCCTTTACAAAAGTGTCCCATCTTAGGTACTCCGCTGGCTCAGCGAGCTGAAGGCTCAGTAGAATTCGGCCTCCGAAACGAGAAAGCGCCAGACTGTTCAATTCTGCGCGATGGCTGCCAGTTGTCAGCTCCCATCTCTCGCTGATCCATCTATACCCACTTTATTTTGCGCCCTAACGGATCAAAGTAGAAAATTATACTAACTGCCAGCTAAAATTTCAATTGGTTGTTTGTATGGAAATGCTGCGCTGGTGCCGTGGATAGGGAGATAAAAATCGATGGCTTACAAATATGTATTCAAAGGCAAAAGCAGTTTGCTAAAAGAGTTTTCAGTGAACTTTTAAAAAAAAAATTTATCGCTTTACTGAGATATTATTTGTCTGGTAATTTTTATTGATAATTTCTTGCAATTCTTAAATTATTTAATGACAATGTGTTTTCTTTAACTTTTCAGGTAAGTTTCAAAAGTTGTAGTGATGATAATTCAAAGACTTTGACAACAGCACAGAATAGATTATATAATACTGGTAAGAAACATACTGTATTGCAAGGTCAATCGACCCTGAACCATTTTTGACCCAGAGCTGTTTTTTGTCCGAGATTAATAACGGCAACAGGTAGATGCCACAGAATATGATACGGAACCCTTAGTTCGCGAGTACGACTCGCACTGTTTCAAATTTGACTTTGTTATAATGAGACGCGAGCGAAACTGCAAACAAAAACTAGTATTTGTATAGTTATTCAAATCTCCGCGAGCCGAGCGTCCTCGGTTACTGCTCCTGACATTTGATAAAACGACCGGCAGCCGCTGGCTGTTTGGTTTTCATTTATTTCGATCGAAACTCGCATGCGAATGTTGAATTTTGTTGATGAGTTTTGTAATTTGTTCCATTTAGGCTGTGATTTAGGTTAGTTATATCCATGGAGTTATATCATGGATATAACTAACCTAAATCACAGCCTAAATGGAACAAATTACAAAACTCATCAACAAAATTCAACATTCGCATGCGAGTTTCGATCGAAATAAACTGATTCAAACTGATTCAAGATAGTTCAGACAAATACAAGTATAAATATCCTTCGTATGCGCACAACGGCACTCAATGGCCCCAAGAGCATGAAAGTGGGCCTTCTTAAGAGCATGGGGGCTGTATTGAGTTAAATTCGAGATGTGTTCAATTAGGCCCGCCTCTTACTGAGTTGAGATGTTTTGGGAGGAGGATAGAGCTTATTCTGTGTCCCTCAGCTCTTAAAACGTTCGTATTATGGGAAGGATTTCTAAATTAAAATGGTGCGTCTTTTTTTAGAAGACAATTACTACTTGGATATCTGAAGATGGACGCCAAAAATGGGGCAGACCTAGAAAGCGTTGGAGAGATAACCTGAAGGATTTCAAAAGTAGAGACACGTAGAAGATGGGGAGACCTTTGCCTAGCAGTGGGACGTAAATTATTTAAAAAAAATACAAGACTACCTTTGTCCTATTATACTTATATCCATTTTAGATTTTATTCACAACCGTTCTTTCAACATGAAGAAACTTAAGTGAATTAAGTAAATGTCAATCATACTATATTCATTCATTTTATAATATTTAATAGAAGTCTTCTTTACCGCCAATAATTTAAATTCAACAAATCAGTCTGATAAATCATTAAAGCTTACTTTAAATTGATTCATCGATTACAAATTACAGAGAATCTATGAAAATGCCAATAATAATACTGTTTCTTGTGACAGGCTCAATTTTAATCAGGAACCCTCTCGCCCCGACCTCCCCAAACTTCAATACCGCTGAGATCTGCCGAGCGAACGGGGTTAATCCTCCGATGTAGCTATTGAAAGTAAACACATTTCTTGATAATGAGAAGTTATTGAATTTCAATGTCTCTTTGTATAAAATAATTGTAAAAGTGTAAAACACGCGGTGCTCAAACTAATCTTGTTTCTTAGATAGGTATATACCTACTTAGATTAGGGTGTGCCTAGAATGAAACAATAATATATAGGCTTGGTAATGAGATCTCCTTCTCATGTTTAATTGCTTATTTTCTTCATAGCGCTTTTTAGAACATTATACGAAAGGTGGACGGCAATAAGGCATTTTGACACCAAAAAGATTTGAGACCATTTTTTGGCTACCATCTATTGAGACATGATCACAAAATCACACACAAAATTAAAACATACGTCACGACAATAGTCCTTATCATTAGCGTGACCCGACCACGTCTCAATAGGTAACGCCTCAGCTAGGAAGTAACAGCGAAATAAAGTATGGACCATGAGTTGGGTGAAATTGCATAAACCTGTGCCAGTTTAAAATGCACCCAATACAATATCTCACACTTGCTCAAACGCCATTTGTCCAAGTACAGTAAAATTTTAATATTTAACGCTAACTGACAAAGTAACGAACCTACAAAGCCATTGTTTTAAATTACATATTTTATGCAACGGACGCAGCAGATGCGTCACGATGGTTGGCCATAAAAGAAACGCACCATGTTAGTCCAAATTTATATGACCTGTCCCGCCTCCCCGAACTCACTAAAATTGGGAGCGTACGGGGGATCAAACTTTAAATCGAGAGGTCTAATAACATTGGTTCTTTGCCAGAGGGGAACGCATTGGCACTTAATATCGATCTTTGACTCCCTCGAGCCTGGGCTGAACACAGAATTTATGTTACAGGCTTAGACTTGCCTTGCTAAATGGCTTAAACTTCGCATTAGTTCCCTTCAAGCTTTTTACTGAGCAGTTATCTGTGACGAGTAGGTTTGTGAGGTATGGTAAATAAGGAAGTGTTTTGTGTTATATACAAAAATATGTTATGTAGGTAACACAAAATAATGTCGCATTTGTTTAAAATATTTCATTTATTTTGTCATTTTTTTTTTTTTTTACAAAGAAAATGACAATAACCTAACTGGCTGAAAATAACATACTTACAGCATATTATTTACCTTAATATATCTGCTTACCGTTTAGTAATAATCTGCATTTTTTGTTATATCTTTTTATTATCAAAGTCCAGTTAGTGTAATAAATATTTTTCCTCCTTTTCGACTCTTTCAATTTTATATACCACTAAATGCCATATCAAAAGTGCTATTGTCTTGCCAACTTACATTTCCTGTTACAACATAGTACAGCAGTGATTAAATATGTCCCTTAGGAGTCAAACTATTATTATTTTTTTCTAGCAAAGACCTTGCAATACATTCCCCGCAAAGGGTACCAAGCAATTTCTATGTCAAGTTAACTGGCATCCATCCCCCACAGACAATGCGAAGTTATCGGTCCAACTAAACAAGTTTTCGAGTGGGGATGCCACCGCTTATCTGTTCAGGCACATGTGAGCTCGTGCCTTGGGGCTTTTAAACTAATACCACTATAAAAAGACCCCACCTCCCCCCTTGTTGCGTCATAAAACAGGCCGTAGAGGGAAATTGGCCTGTAAACTGAGGGCTCGAGTTACGCTGGTGGGTCGTATAAAAGCTTTTGCCCGATTACTCGGTTGCTTGCTTCGCGTGCGTTCTATTTCCAAATGTGATAATGATAACCGAATACTTTGAGTCTGAGCGCGTTTTGAACCCACCGTTCGATATTCAAACTTTGTTTCATAGACAATGTTTTGTTTTCTGTTATATACCTAGAAAGCAAAAGAAATAACGTTTTTACTAGATGATACATTTGTCTGTTTTCTGTGAAGGATTATCATCAATTTCTTTTTGTGATGAGTTGGGTCAGCGCCGCAAAAACTAACGTTAGTAATCTGCGGCGCGACGACACCCTTGTTTATTTTGTAGATTACGGGACCTTGCATAATCTGGCCATGTTGGCGGAATAACAAAAAGCTATGTTGTAAGTAAATTCGACCGTATTTTACCGGCCGATTAAATTTCATTAGTTATACTTGTTATTTCATTCAGGGAAATCGACAGAATAACGCATTATAAGCAGCAAATACTAAAACCTAAGAAATAAGTGTCATCATGGTATGAATTTCCATTTCAAACTAATCGGTCATCTTAATAAAGGTAAAAGAAACGTATATAATATGTGCATAACATTATTTAATTATCTACCAGATGATTTGAAAATGTTAAAAGGAATGACATTTAAGTTAAAATTGACGGAATGGTTACAGAAACATTGTTTTTACTCTGTACGAGAATATATTGACTATTGTAAATTGCACAAAAGTAATGACTAATTAGGTACTGGATATATTTTCATCTTTCAATGTAAAAAATTTAATTTTATTAGTAACTGGACTTAGAGTGTGTTTGATAATTGTTGGACTTATTTTTGTTAACTGTTGGTTAGATATTTAGTTGACATTTGCATGCCTTGATGTGAGGTCAAATACATTTAGCGACATAACTGTTTTAAAGAACTTTCTATACTGTGTTTTAGCAAATAAATGATTTGATTTGATTTGATTTGGTACTATGTCCTGTACCAACTGTCACCAACTTGAGGGCCGGACCAAATAAGTGAGGCTTGTGGGATGACGCTGACTGAGGCAATGCTACATGCGCAAAACAGACATATATTCCGAAGTTTGGTAGCAAAAATGATCTCCAGCAATAGACACGACCCTCAGTCATAAGGAAACGATACAGAATGTCCTAAACTATTATATATAATAATATTATTTATTTGGCTATTTAATGCAGCTCACGTCTGTGCATCTAAGATTATTTTATGATTTTCAAACTATTTATCCAAAAAAGGCATATATACAACAGCGGTATACATTCTGAGAGTCTCTCGGTACGATGCAAAAAGATGTATCCTTTCGCGTAAATAAATCACAAGAAAATGATGTAAAAACCACTGTAAAACATAACTAAAAGCCTTTTAACCCCCATACATGAAACGAAAGAGTACTCAGATACCCCAGTCCCCACAGGCCAAATTTCAACTGGCAAATGGGAATAGCTGAGCTGAAAGCACGGTTGGTCCAACACGAACCATAAGTCCCGATTAGGCTAATGTTTGAGGTGGCCACTGAAGGGGTGAAGGCAGTAATAACGCCCGCGGGAGGGGACATTCGAGAGCCACCATTAGATGGGCAATGGGCAGGTAAAATCACCCTACCATGGGTTAGTAGGATCTCGTCAGAGTCTCGATTGGTTCTCGCAGAATAATCGAATGTAGTAGCAATGTAGTTTCCCTATCCGTAAAATTGGAAAATAGTTACGATGCGAGAGAGAGACCCCATTACAAAGCAAGCCAATTTTGCTTATGTGTGTATGTTTCTGTATGGCAGAGGATGGAGAGTGTGTATTCTGGACTAGAAGTCACATTTCTGAACAAATCCTTACAAAATTTGGACAAGTCTTCCTTTATTGAATTGAAATTTTTTATCAAGACCTTCTTTGATCAGGAGAAATTGCAGGCAAAATTTACTTGTAGGTTTATTTACGAACGGGTTTCAAAGTTCAATCGTGTTTAAAAGAAGCATTGCAAGTCTTCGCCACAAGTAAGTATCTGTGAAAAACATCAAAAAGGATGAACTTGCGATAGCAAGTACCTAAGGCACACCTTTACTCTGCAATTTTTGTAACAATATACGCCAAAGCGAGTTCGATTCGAGTTTCCATTGTATACATTCGACATTGTGATCGTAAATAAACTCAGCTTTTTATGTCAGTTTGTCTGTAGGCACAAATTCTTGGCATACGCGTGTAAAAGCGCAGATTTATGATTCGGCGAATATTTCTCTTGTTATTGGATCGCAGTGCATAGTGTTACAAATATAGATACTTGCATAGAGTAGTACAAAAGGTAAATCTTTATATAAGGTAATCCATAGGCATACAGTAAAAAAAATCTGTAGTTGTGATGATCAACTACATTTTAAAGGACGTTTTCTTTAGGCGGATTAAAGTTTTCATTCGACTGGATGATAAGTAAACACAGAATTGCTAGACTTGTAACTACCCTTTGCTTTTACGAAACTAATACTACGCGCTACGTTACGTACCTAACAAGTTGCATGTGTAGAACATTTTTTTATATTTACCCGACTACGACAGAAGGAGGTTTATGTTTTTCGAGAGTATGTAAGTATGTCTGTTTGTATAATTGGTTGGCACGCTCTAAAGCCTGAACGGCTCGATGTATTTTAGCTTGAGAGGTGTCATTAGTTTCGTATTTACTGTGTGTTTACTGTTTGGGTACATCAAAATAAAAACAAAAACAAAATGGCGGACTTTTCCAGGTTTTTTAATTCCCAAATTGCCAAAAAAACGCAGTCGGGTGTTTTAGTTTTTTAAATTACCGTTATCTTGTTAATTCACTAGTTTCGTAAAAACATGTTCGTCGTCTTGAATTATGCTCCTCCCTTAGAATCTCTCTCTCTTTTAATCTTCGGAGAAAAATATTCCCGCGTTGGAAGTTTTTAGTAGCATCTTCGTCTCTTTGATTCAATATCGTTTTTCTTGTCCTTCTAAATGCCTGTTTATGTCTTAGATTTTTACTTAATGATGTCTTAAGTTTTCGAAATTGTTGTAAAATTTTATCGTGTTTATTGCCTTCTTCTTACACCTAACGTTTCAAACACTTCACAGCGTTCATGGTTGCTGGTAGAGTTTATATTTGTCTGTCATGTCAAGTTAATTTAGTCTACCGTAATCATTATCATTTCGAGTAGATTACATTGTCCATCGACCATGTGCCCTGTGCATCGAGCCTGGTTTCAGAGCTGTACGGAACCACGTCTACCGTATTAAAACCACTAATAGGGCCTTCTTCGAAAAATTGTTTTAAATATTTGTATTTATTTGGCAATTTTAGTTCGGTCTACTAATTGTAGCAATAAAGAGTGTACATCCACGCCTGAATCACTGGGTATCGATTGATGTAACCAAAATAGCGTAGGAAACAAATGCTACATATTTCTATTCTTCTACAGCTTCTTAAACATAAATGAATTTCACATGTTTGGGCTGATACGAAAGCTTAGAGTTTTTTATATCGCCGCATTTGAAAATTCGACGACTGTGCTCTGTCTCCCGGCGTTTACTATACTGTATTCACTTTTCTTGAGCTCATCCCGTCTCAGTTTGGTAGTACTACCGATGGTCACTTTTCGCGTACGAAGTCTACCGCAACGGCCGTCTGTGATTTTTTCATATGCTAGAAAAGAAGATAAGTAATGATGAAATGCAATTAGTAACACGTTTAATGATAGACCATTTTAATAATCGGGAGGCTTACCAGCATCTCTTAAAGCAGGGCAATAACGAGTGAGCAAGCAAGATGTCTCCTTACAGCTTGTATTGCGCCATCCCGCTTACTCATTCGTTTCTACTTTTCTTCAAAAGATTGTGGTAAGCCCCACGGAGCAATTACAAAGTTTTACTTAGTAAATGCTTCGTGGTAAGCCCTCATTTTCGCCAAAATGATCTAGGCTCTGAAGCGCAAGCTGAAGATGCAACTATGACCCACTGACTAAGGATATGCGGCAAAGATAATTATTACACTCTTAGTATTTTAAAGAAACTATTAAAATACTTAAGTATCTACCCACTCTTACACTTTTAACATTAAAGTTATGTAAATATAAATAAATAAAAAATAGCTTTTATTAATGTTATTGAAAAACGCACAATAGAAATTTAATTTCTACATGTAAACGTAGGTTAATGTTAGCAGATCCGTGCAGTATTTAGACAAACTTCTTCCACACCTTTATACCAATATAACTGTATTGTAGCATACTGGCACTAGTTTTAGTAGGCTCTGTCTGGTCAGAAACCTTTGTACATAATATGGACATCAATATCAATAATATTTTTATATCCGTGCATATTATTATACGAATCAGTACCTATTTGAATGCTAAGCTCGGTAAATCGTGTCAGTTCATAAATCATTTTAATTTTATGTCGTCTGGACAGAAAGATTTAGTACTTCTACTGAAAACTAGCTGTTGACCGCGGTTTCACATACGGATGTCAGTTTTGTTGCAGTTTGTTGATGCAAAAATTTAATTCTGACAAAATCGGTTTAATCGTTTCATAAAGGGCATATAATAAAACCGCAAATGCGCCATAGTTTGAGTTTGTTCTAGGTGCCCAAACACTAATTAATGGTTAATACTTGGCGGTCTGACAGGGCTGTTCTATTGGGAGGTTTAACGGGGTGTGTCTTTTTTTGAAAAGCGCAACCCACGCAAAATCGGCGCGTCGAATAATTTTTGTTCGACATCGACCAAAAAATTCTTCTATTACGAACGGTTTTCATTCGACATATTATGTCACACATTTCAAAAATAAAAGTTTTTCTTAACTGAAATACAATGATATTAGAATAAACATTGCTGAAATGATAATTCATCGACACCCAAATAAAATAAAGAGCAGATAGAAATTAAAAGTTTTCCTCATACAAATTCATACAATACATAATAATACAAATAGTTCGTACAATACAAAACTTTACATTAGAAACTGTTTTGTATGAACTAATGCCAACAAAAAATGGTACTTATGGCGACCTTATCGTTCGCTATTCCTACATACGCTTCCAAATACTCATTTCATATGTAAGTTTTTAAAACATTTCAATTTTTTACATTTCTAAACGAACGCACCAATTTTTGATAACTATTCATTATACATGCAATGTAGGCTACATTCTCGCATGTTTTGCTATAAAGCGGTTAATCCACTAGACTGATTCACGCCAAGGCACGTTTAGTACGTGGCCTGCTCGCTTCATACATTTCTCATACAAGGGTCACGTTTTTCATGTTTGGTATGGTGGCTACGTAATTGAAAAAGGTTCGAACTACAATTTTTATAGCTACCGCAAAAAAAAAAAAAAAAAAAAAATACTTTGTATTTGGAACGGATGTTGAAAAAGATAATATAGAGTAGTATTCCTTTTCAGATTCAGCGCATTCCATGTGTTTATGTTGTCTATACTTGTTGTAAAACCGCAAAGCGACTACTTGATGGAATTGTTTCTTGGTACAATAAAAACTTAGAATTTAAACACTCGTGCTTAACAGAGAAACATTTTAGAATGTATTAAGACTGCATGTGATGGCGATAAGAGTATAAGCAGAGAGTGAATGAAATCTATTAGAATTGAAACAATACAGGCGTGGTAACGTGAACCTTCAAAATTGGATTTATTTATCCATATATATCCATATAATGTTATAAGTCCGAAAGTCTGTCTGTCTGTTACGCTTTCACGGCCAAACCGCTGAACGGATTTTGCTGAAATTTGGTAATAATATAGTTGAAGATCCGGTGACAAACATTGGCTACTTTTTGACGCATTCGGAGCTGCGAGAAACAGCTAGTAAACAATATTCGAACTGTGATCATTAAATCAATGTTGACCTACAAGTTTTTGCGTTCTATTTTCCACTACATTAACCGTACACTGCAACACTGGCGGCCTTACCCAACACTTACAAAAACCCTAACTCCAGCGATTTGTCAACAGTCATCTGGCGGATTCGACTTGTACGGATTAAAAACCACCCTTCCAGTTATAATTCAAAATAAACAGCGCGAAACGAATCGACCAACTAAAGGGAGCCTATACAGATTTTACTGCTGCTATTCCAGCTTAATAAGACCCCCGAGGGTTTGAGAGGGGGTATTAATATAGGTCTGAGTATAATGGACATGTTTTATAACCCCCCCTCAACATTAAGGCGCGGTATAAAGCGCGTAATAGAATTTCAGTGGTGACGACTTGCTCCTCCCTTGCTGCTCTCATGTAACGATGTTAAGAGCGCGCATGCGTGGTGCAATCATCTCAAATTATGCGCGCTCACAAACCCCAAGCGACGCTGTGGACTTTGGTCCTCTATGGTCTAATCTAATGGAAGCCATAGAATGGAATTACTGTTCCATGATTGATAGCCTTTTAAAGAACAATGTAGAAGACACAAATATTACTAAAGTCACAAAACAAAGTTTCGCTGGTGCTTAAAAAAAACAAGGTTATTGTGCATTGCGAAATTCCAAATATTTGTTTTATCCGAACACGACAAAGACAAAAGTTTTAACGAAGCAAATTCTATTTGGCCAATTCCTAGTATTATCGCGTTGGACAAGATTTTCTTTTTCCCAAGGCGTCATGTCCGAGTGGGGGTGGCGCTGGCGCCCTCATTGTTATCCAATTACGACCTCCCGCGCGATAATACGCTGCGAATTCAAATTAGGAACGGGGAGAGCGGTCGCCGACCCCGCTGATCAATCGCTGGACCGCGCCCGAACACGCATCGATACCTCGGCGGGTTGCACGCGAGAATCGAAACGTCACTCTTTCCCCACCCTCGGGTTATGACAATTGAAATTTTAACTTTTTTATTCGACTTGGCTCCGAATGCGAGTGCTTTTGCCTATTCTTGACACGCGATCTTTTTATTTTTTTTAATCCTTTTTATTCCCGGTGTGCACGAATGCACGTGCATTGCTCTTGATGTTACAATAAAATTTTACTCGAATCATCGACTTTAATATAATACATGTGATATTGCGTAATAGTTTGAATTTATGAATTTTAAGTTATCTAATGGTGTGAACTATTAAGTTATTATTATAATAAAATTATTTTAACACTCGGTTATAACATGTTATTACTGTTTACTCTTTTACAAAAAGAACTTGCAAGGTGCACGCTCTAGCTAATTTTTCCCCATTGAAAGAAACAAATTTTATAATAAATGGTTGCTAGGTGAAGGCTTTTTCCAAACGTAAAAAATTGATGGCCCATGCGGCTATTCGATTTTCAAACATTTCAGAATGGACTGAAAAGAGCAGAGTTATGAGTTTTGTTCTATTTTTATCGATTTAACAGCTCTGTAAATGAAAACACCGCGTCAGGAGTGTTTATACGGTTATCGTTCAAGCCACCCCACGATAAACTTTGATTGCATACTGCTGCGCTACAATTTTAATCCATTTCATGTGCAAAGGCGTTTCTACTATCAGAGAACATGCACTCGTACTCGTACCACAGAATAGATAATAGTTCTGACGTACTTACTCGTGCTCTGTTTTCAACGTGTATGTATGTATGTAAAAACTTTATTGTATACAGAAAGAACATTGTTACAACAAAATAGAACACAACAAGAGGCGGACTTATACCTGATAGGGATCTCTTCCAGTCAACCCGAAAGCCAAAGGAAAAAAGAGTACATGGGCATCAAAGAGTGTACAGTACAATAGATACTACCTATATAGATATAGATAGTACGTGATTTGCTTTTTTCGTTTATCTTACTCTGAAACCCCTAAATTACTCTGTATTTTCAAAAATATAATATCATGTTGTGGTTTCCTGTTTTAGAACCGATAATGATGATAAAATAATTATGATTAAGGGATGTACTGAGATCTAAACTCCCCTATACGAGTGGCTGATTCCAAAGGGTTTATTGGTTTATTACAGTCAGACTGCCTGTCAGAAAAATAATGTCGAATCATTTTAAACTGGAAAATCATATCGCTGTTGTGGAACTTGATTCTTACTCTGTATCCACTATTTTTCTAATATCATTGATCCGTTATATTACTCTGGAATATAAAAAAAAGATCTAAACTCCCTTACATGAGTGGCCGATAAATAAAGGGGTTTATTTCAGGTATACAGCTTCTCAGGTAAATGGGGTTCCTAGAGCTCCATTTTCAAAATCTGAGGCATGAAACAAAAAATTGGTAGGACCAGTAAAACATGATTTCCGAAAGGTTTCCGTTCGGCCGACCGTGCTTGAAATCATTGAGATTAATTAATTACTCGTAAAAAAGAAATAATTATCATTATGTCTGTTTACCACAAAGGCTATCACTTCCAACGATTTTAACCATAGATTTAGATTTTAACAGACCTTATTCGCTTCCTCCACAATAACTTGCCTTGTTACGGGTATTTCTAATATTTTAAAATAGATAGATAGATATTTTTGTTATTTCATGTCAAATTATCGATACGAGAAAAAGGGACTGATTATACATACGTATCATCACGCCTGTTTCCCGTCGGGGTAGGCAGAGACTACGAATTTCCATTTGGTACGATCCTAACAGACTTCCCTCGCTTCCTTTACGCTCATCACTCTCGTCATACTCGTCGATTACGGGTACTCCTAACATATTATAGTTAAACTAGTCTTAACGAACGTTCGTTATTTTTTATAAAAAAATGCGGATTATGTACTAGCTATATACCTGCGTAGTTAGGTAACTTGCTAGGCTAACATTGATTTCTCGAAACGGTCCAGTGGACACCACACCTGATATCCCGTTGTTAACTGGTCACCGTGCGAATGGTCCTGTCTGGTTGCGTTCCGTTACTCGATACCACTCCGCACAGATCCGTCTCCCGGAGGTACGTGGTACGAGTAACAGAAGCGGTAATTATTATATACTAGCTGTTTCCCGCAGCTCCGCCTGCGTCAAAAAGTAGCCTATGTTTGACCCCGGGTCTTCAACTATATTCATACTAAATTTCATCAAAATCCGTTTAGCGGTTTGGCCGTGAAAGCTTAACACACAGATAGACAGACTTTCGCATTTATAATATTAGTATGGATCAGATATATTATATTATATATATTTTAAGTATGGATAAGCGGGAAAATTGGATAAATTCCATTATTGAGATTTTTTGAGCCGCTCAAATCCTGAAGAAACATTTTACTTTGTAGGTTTCGATGCAGTTTGAAATTGTCGAATGAAAATGAAAATCAAACGACTCACCGCTTTTGAATGAGTAAATAGATCTCGAAAATAGTACTCTTGGAGTTCTATTTTTAAAAATCTTATGAAAATCATCCATCTCACCGATTTTACGAGTCACTTTCGAAAATAATGCTCCTAGTAAGTTCCTCGTCATGCCTCAAAATACTCTTTTTTTTTTTATACAACGAAGTAGGTAAACAGGCGTACGGCCCACCTGATGGTAAGTGGTTACCGTAGCCTATGAACGCCTGCAACACCGGAGATGTCACGAACGCGTTGCCGGCCTGTCCGCTATCAACACAGCGACCCCTCTTGAGCCTGGCGACCCTACTCACCAGCAGGAACACAACACTGCATCACAGTGTTATTTGGCTGCGGTAATTCAAATTTTTTATGTTAAAATCTCCAGCGATTGACCACGATCCCACCTGATGATGAGTTTAAGATGGAAAAGCTCGTAGAAAACCACAAACACGTTATTTAGTTAAACAGTTGTTTGCATTACTTATTAATTATCAAGTAAACAGTGACAAACATCCGTGTAACAATAACCTGTTGTTCAAGTTAGTGCATACGCGGATGTGACCGCTTCCGTGTTTGATCTCATAGCTTCATCCGAGCGTGCTTCCCAGTTCCATCTTTAGCACACTACAAAAAAAAAAAGAAAAAAAACGTTTCGTCCTATGATTTGTCCAATTTTTTCAAAAATTTTGAATAAGATAGAGATAGGAAATTATTATACTTATTATTAAACTACTTTTTTTTTATTAAAACTTTATTGTTCCACATGTACAAAATACTTATAACATTTGGCATTCTCTACCAGTCAACCATTAGGAGAAACAGAAAGATAAATAGTAATAAAAGTACAAAGCAATGCAATAATTACACAATTATTCTTTAAAATCACATTATTAATTAATTTTTATTTTTTGTAGCTATTATGTGTCCCATTTGTGGAGAAAAGTTTCCCCTGTTTTATTCCAAACATCCTTAACCAGGGCTTTTTCTTCCCAATTTTTATTAAACTCTTTTAAAAAACGGATTTATATTTAAAAACTTAGGTAAATTTGAGACAACACAAAAAAGAGAAAAATGTAATTAATTTAAAAGTAAACTAAAAACTAATATTATTATTACTGTTAAAATTAAATATGAAATATACTTATTTAATACGGTTTTTATTTAAAAGATTTTTTTTGTTCTTACTCCCCTACACAAGAGATTTTTAAGAGTTTTTTTTAAATACTTTAATTTAATGTGTAACAATAGCGAAGACATAAGAAAATATGATTAAAAATAAACATTATCATTGTCAAGCATTATCCGAAGTATGTCATAGCAGCAAATAATTAGTAAACAATAATTTATTTTGAAAGTCGTATTAGTACACATGAATGTTCAAACTGTCTTCAGTCAATAAATTTTGATGATGTATTATTGTGTTCCAGCTGTTTATTGATAATATTTTGTGTTTGTTTCAGGTATGTATCTGTGCAATAAACGGTGATTCTTATATCTATTGGCATTTCCAAACTAATCCTACAGTACAGGTATCCGTTGATGCGAGTGTTATAGCGAGCATACTAACGTGGCCAATAGGCTAGTTTTCTAAAAAAATATAATTATTAGTCCGTCAGTTAGATAATGAAAAAATATTGGAGATATATTTTTTCTTTTAAAATTAAACAAAATATTGTAAAGATAAGTTCCGTGTGACGTCACAGTGTGCTACACTTTTTCGCAATATGTGACGTCGAGAGCCCTAACTCCTAAACTTTGATGCGTTATATCATTGTAATTTATAGCACAATTGACAAAAGAAAAAATACGTTACCAATATATTTTGATTTCCTAAATGACGGACTAATTAACCGACTCATTTTAATATTACTCTTTTGACCCAGAAAACGAGCCTATTCGACATGGAAATTTTACATTATTTTTAGATTCATACTTTATTTGATGCTAAAGTGTGTGGTCAGTTGTGGTAAAGTATCCTTACATTTTTGACCCAAGCATCGTAACATATCAATCAATCAATCAACATACGGTCGTATTAAGATCGTAATAATTATCATGACCTAAATTTGACGTAGCCAATTCCGTTTTACCATCCTGACGACAACCTTCCTTGGGAATAAAGTGATCTACGTTGAATCACAGGTAGAAATAATTTCTGACAGTCCATATAGAGTTACTAGGCAACCTAAACCACGGTAAATGCCCATACATTGTCGTTGTTCCCGTCTCTATAATCAGAAATTCTAATAAAAATTATAGTCGGGAAACTTGGATTCTCGCGTCTATAGATAAAAAGTAGAGTTCGAGATTTTTCATAAAAAAATAAATGTAGTACTTAGCTAGCCGCCATTTTTTACACGACTCTCGAATTTGTAGTTGCGACGAGACACGACATCTGCTAATATTTTGTACTTCCATACTTATATTATAAATGCGAAAGTCTGTCTGTCTGTCTGTTACGCTTTCACGGCCAAACCGCTGAACGGATTTCGAACGAATGAAATTTGGTATGACTATAGTTGAAGACCCAAGGTCAAACATAGGCTACTTTTGGACGCAGGCGGAGCTGCGGGAAATAGCTAGTACTCAATAATCTCTCAATAAGTACATTTTTTTCACTACTTCAGTCAATCGGTGAACAAAATTGCGTTATCATTTTAAATGCACAGCAATTTATCAAATTAGGCATTGCACACATTATTGGCACGCAATAGGATGCAAACTGGTTAAAAAGGCAGACACGTTATTTATGAAAAATTGCAGGTTTTTCTGTAAATTAAAACATTTGCCTGAAGTTTGTGTCTACTTGCGTATACATGTACTCAAAATGACGTTTCTTTCTCAATGCATATACTGTAGTATTCTTACTTATAATAATTTTATCTCTTGTATTAATAAAAACCTAAAACTATTTTTTAAAAAATACGGCGTTTTTCTAATTGTACAGTCCCGTTAACATCGCGCCTTGCCGTAAAGTACCAAGAAGGCTGGCGTCATTGCCATATGGAATGGCAAAGCTTATCCTTTGAGCAAGGTAATTACCAGCCCTCTGCTCATGGGATACCTCTATCAGCTATCGAAAAAAGTCGGAAAAGCTGATGAGCCGATGGACCAGACGGCCCAAAATTTACCCAAAGTCTCGTGTATTAAATTTATATTTATTCCGTACTAACTGTTTTCCGCAGCTCCGCTTTCGTCAAAAAGTAGCCTATGTTTGACCCCGGGTCTTAAACTATATTCATACTAAATTTTATCAAAATCCGTTCAGCGGTTTATTAGTATGGAAGTATGAATATATAAGCTAAATAATGAGCTTAAATATAACTTTGATCTAATAAATGACACATACTAAATTATTATCTTGATATATTTTCTCCTTTTACATTAAATTAACAACTTGTACTTATACTAAACCACAATAAATAAAATAACTAAATTTAACCTAATAAATATTTAATATAATGTTTTATGAATAACTTTAACTGGATGTTAACCATAAATAGACAAAGAGCTCGCGTCATTATTCAGTACAATTTATTTCCTAATTAAATCAGCTCGGAAATGCTGTCTGACCTTGTGATGATGCAAACAGTGCAACAACTTGATGCATCACTGGCTGCATGCACGCATGGGGGTTCTTCGAGTGCACTTGGATCCCTATTTACTGGTCACGCATTTATTTATTTATTTAACCTTCATTGTTCAAATTACATACAAGCTCAATAGGCAGACTTCATGCGAAAAGCATTATTTAACAGTCAACCTTTTGGTAAAGCAGGTAGCTTGAATGTGGGTGTGAAAAAGGACCACGAAAAATATTCGGATTGTTTTTTTTTAGTAATAGAACGGTGATACCAATACAAACCATATTGTTACGAAATCAAAAATAAATAAAAATAAAATGCGGCCCGCGGAAGTTTGAGTAGCGCTGTCCGCGGAAAATTCTCGTACAATCGTCGCGTGTTTCCATACGGGAATAATATCGCGAACGATCTAGTACATCAATTATCTCGCTCTGACATATTACTTTGTCTCGCTCTCGCACTTCTAGTATGTACTAAGGGAACGAGACAGAGAGTATCCCTCTCTCTCTATTCCGGAGTAGTTGTGATCTTTCTAGAAACTTATGGAGCGGGTTTCCCGGGCCATATAAATATCGGAAGATGCCTCAGGAGGGCAGTTCTAATTTAACTGAGCTACAAGTGCGATCAAGAAGCGATATACGGAGCGAATAACAAAGTGATACAAGCGACCTCGGCAAGTTATAGTGACTGTGATTAGCAAGTGTTTGGGACATTGTTAGTGATAAGTGAAGTGAAGTGACGTCGGCGACCATCCTTGTGGGAATAAACGTTTTTAAGAGTCATCAGGTGTTTTTCTCCAAATTGCGAACCCCGAGCTCGTAACAATATTTTCCTTTAGTAAATTCATTTACATATTCCATTGAATTCAAATCTATGCATTTTACTAACCTTTCGGTAAAACATTTTGTTTCTTAGTTTTAATAAGTTTTGTTGACACTGAAGTTTTCTCCACATAGTTATATTACTAGTTATTTCCTTTGATACTTCTCAGTCTTTCCTCAAATATCGTCTTCGTAATACAAGGTCTGATTCCCACGAGAGCGTAGCCTCGAGCTAGTGTTTTGGCCGGAAGTCAAAAACGAGTGCTGTAAGCCAGTTTTTACTTCACAATTTGGGCACGCAGGATACGTGGTAATATCGAAATTATCGCAGGTGAAGTCGCGGGCAATTAACAGGAGTATCGATGGTCCCTAACCAATAATGGACTGGGAAGCCGCAGCAGGGTGATTTCATTCAACCTATGTGATGTGAATTGATTAAGGTGGTTCTTACAAAACCAGCACGCACATACGTACAAAAATCGCTGCCTGAATCATGTATCCTCTTTCACAGCTAACATACATAAATGGACTGTAAATGAAAATTTACTGGTATTTTTACTCGTATTGTGATCCCGAAAACTTGTATTGGGCTTCCGTACTATCTAAAACTTAAACCGCCCACCAAGTTTCCATTCAACCTGTGTGATGTGAACCGATTAACCTGTCGAGCGTCCTAGTAACTAAAATGAAAGCGCTTAGTCACACGGGTATGTTACTAGGACATTCGATGGGTAAAGGAAGATTTCTTACAAATTACACCAAAAGCCTTGACGTTTCACCAGTACGCACATTCGTGCGAGACAATGAACCCGCTTCAACAATCTTATACGCTTGTGGTTAGAGTTTACCCGAAGGTCGACGCACCTTAGGTTAATGGCTTACAAAGAACCTTTATATTTACCAAACATTATTTAAATTATCCTTAGGTAACATTTTATTTATTTAGGGCTCTTTGTACAAGTACACAACAAGATTCGTGATCAGTCACTCCACTTGTGGAGTGACTGATCACAAATCATAAATTTAATATCCAGCCTTTGATCGATGGAGTTTCTTCTTTATTTTCGTCTGTCATATTGTGTCATGTCCTTAATTTCTTGATACGACACAATGCTTACTTTCTTACTATGATCACGATTACTTTACAGCCTGGCCCCGCAATGCCACCGGCGACTAAAAGAAATACATAACAAACGCACTAAAAAGCCACGAGAACTGGTGACTGGGCGAAATGAGGAGTAGTAACGATTAGTGCACTGAAACAAATGCATTTGTATGTGTGACTAATCGCCGGTGGCATCGCGGGGCCAGGCTGTAAGGTTTACTAATAACTAGCTGTTTCCCGCGGCTCCGCCTCCGCTAAAAAGTATATTTTATGTATATTTCATACAAACTTTCACCCCCCATTATAACAGCTTGCGTTTTGGCATTTGAAAAAACATAGCCTATCTTTGACCTCGGATATTCAAATATATCCATGCCAAATTTTATAAAAATCTGTTAAGCTGTTAAAGCGTAACAGACATTCGCATTTATAATATTAGTATGAAAATATGGATAACAGTTATCCTTATAAATACCGTTTCGGTACCAGTGTCCTATATCCTCTGACAATTCACAAAATTCCCACTTTTCAAAATACCTACTCATCTGTTACTCATTTCAAGGAGTATTCGAACGAGAAGCTTTAATTAAGTATAGGTACACCACTCGTGTGAAACCGGGGCGAGCAGTTAGTAAACTACAATTTTGCTTCACTTCTGTCGAATGTTCTGACTAAACAACACATTTCTAGCGAAGGAAAACATCGCGAGGAAATTGCACTCTTTGTTTGTGAAGCAACGTGTTATGGAGAACGCTACGTCAGAATTGCATGCCTACTACGAACACGTGCCAAGAAAAATCTTCTATGGCAAACAAAAATAATGAATATTCTGGCTTCTAGCTCTTTGTCCTACGAACTTATAAATAAATTGTGTTAAATAAATAAATAAACTTATACATGATTATGGGAATTTACATAATAATGATAAAAACACAAAATAAACAGTAGTCACAGGAAATGCCCTAAATGTTTTCGAGCAAAGAATGTTAGGATTCAGTACTTTTTGTTCAGTTTGTTTGGGCTAGGGCCCAAATTTGACAACTATTTGACGAAAAAAAAAAATATTAAATCTATGGTTTGGGCATGGACCTAGTGGTTTAGGCAAAGCCATATCAATACCCTGGCCCCAGATTGTTTTTTTAATTCTCCAGTATATTGGGCTAATTTTCAATTGAGAACTAAAAAAGTGTAAGCAATAATCACAGACTAGGGAGAAGATATCGTACTACCAAAACTACCATACGTAAGAGCGTGTGTTCTCAATCATTAAGTTTTATGACAGTATTTTTTCATAAGCTTGGCAAAAAACGTCAGATGTACGTGTATTAAAATCAGATAAGGAGACTTTTATTGCGTGCAATTAAAAAAAAATACAAAACGAGGTGATTCTAGCGATAGCATCAATAATGACATAATAATGTTGGCGACGTCGCCACCCTAGCGAGCATCTGGCCCCCATGGTCGGACTACTTTATTGTTTTATTTTTACTATATTTAAAGACATTTATTTCTTCTATACTGGTCTTAAAGCAAAAGAAAAACGTGCGTATGCCGCCGGCTGCTTTTCTCCACTCACAAATATCCCTAACATGTCTCGAAATAAAGAAGAAAGTAAAAGTCGTGCCGTATGAAATACTGAAGGATCTCGCCAATGATCGACAGGAATGTAAGGAACTCTAGCGACAAGAGCTCTTATAAAATTTAAGAAATGATGCAAACTTGATTTAAGACGTACCTAAAATTGTGAAGCAAAAATCTAAAAACATTCAAACGAAAAATTATAAAAGCGTGCACCATAAGCATTATTCCACTTTCAACCTTCAAACATTCTTGTCTTAGATATTTTAATGTGGATTTCTTGCATAATCAAGATTTGGAAGGAGTGACTACGCATAAAAATTGAGCATGAACATACCTAATGTACCATCGGCGTCATCTTCATAGACATTGATACAGAACGTTATCTCGACGCCCATAGAATATGTCCGTAGACATTTTTCCATACTAAATGTATAGTGATCCCGAGTGTTACCCTTTTGTTATTAATTTAATCGTGTATTTTATTCTCTTATCGATTACAATAATCTTAATAAAAAGCCCACAAAAGTCTTTCTATTTTGTTATTTTGTTGTATTGCTCTGATTTATTTAGCTTTCAGCATGCTTTTAGTATTTTTGTACTTCTCAAAATGCTTTATTGATTGTGATGGATGTATGACATCGAAAGACTGAAAAGATGGATGAACGGCCTGAAATATAATTCAAAGTGGGTAGAGTGACTGATGATAACAAAGCATTGACATGCTATGGTTAGTGCTTGTATTTTTTTCATATTTATAGCCCTTTTCTAAATACGATATCATAAAGCACATTGGTTACGTATTTTCCATTACTGCCTGTCAAAGTGTCAAAGACCTTTTAATAAAAACTACCCACCCTACTTTAGAAGCCGAGCGACAAAAGTTACGCAACGAATCGAACCATAATGCACAGGGTACTTTTTCGAGGTGTTTTTTTTTTCTATTCTATTCCACCGTGAAAGTTCTGGCTGGCAATAAATTTGTGCATCCGGATACTATTCACTGAGCAGGTCATTTACATTATTTTTTCTTTGGGCTTATTTTCAATGCAATACAAACCTGCCCGTACTTATTAAAAAAATGTAGTGGCATGTGTCATACGGGAAATACGAGCCCTGTATCGCTAAAAGGGACTTCTACTACTTTAAAGAATACATTATTTTAAAATATGTAAGTATATGTACCGCCTATGGGTACATTATTTGTAATTATAGCAATTAACATAGGTGCTATTAAATTTTTTCGTTTTGCAGCAATTTACATACCAGGTGCGAAGGTTTGCATATTTTAGCTTCTGTACCTCGAAATGTAAATATATTTTGAGTTGTTGACCGCATGATGAATGCGGCTTTTTCGCTGTTTGAAAATGACTACATAAATGTTCAAATATAGACTCAATGTAATCATTAAATCGTGAAATAATTTTCACAATTGCTATTTTAATTGCTACAATAATAACACCTATTTTACCTGTATGAAATAATATATCCGTATCCATAATTCCATATGAATATGTATCAAGGTAAAAAAGACAATCTTTGTTTATAACAGAACTAGCTGTTTCCCACAGCTCCGCCTGCGGTATATAGCCTATGTTACTCAGGGTTAATGTAGCTTTCCAATGGTGAAAGAATTTTTGAAATCGGCACAGAAGTTTTTGAGTTTATTCATTACAAACATACACACAAAAATACAAATCTTACCTCTTTATAATATTAGTGTAGATAGAGAAAATATTTAATATGTATCTATACTAATATTATAAAGCTAAAGAGTTTGTTTCTTTGTTTGAACGCGCTAATCTCAAGAACTACTAGTCCGATTTGAAAACTTCTTTAAGTGTTGGATAGCCTATTTATCGAGGAAGACTAAAGGACTGGATGTAAGAGCTTGGGTCATTCTTCTTCAAAATCGTTTTCTTCATAGCTGAGGATGGTGACCACTGTAATCAAATATGACAGTTACTTTCTTCCAGGCAGTCTATTCTGGGCAATGGCCAAAAAAGTAATAAAAGTGTTACTCCAGACTTTTCAAGCTACTGCAATCCATCTTGGATCATAGCAATGTTACAAATAACTATTGCCTATTCTCTGCATATTAGTGGCTTATTAAGACTTCGCTATCTCGTTGCACTGTTTATGCAATGCGGGTAGAAACACCTGGTGGCAAACGGTCACTTCACGCATGGCAAGACCAACTTCCGACCACATGTCTTGCAAAGTGGTAATACGAATTGGTAATTACAAACAAGAAATTTTCTTGTGATGTTATTCTTAGATTGCGGTAGGTAAATATGCTTTTTTTAAAAAAAACATTCTCCAATTCAACAATCTACAGAAATGATAGCATCTAATTATACCTTTCGGGGAATGAAGTCAATTTATTAGCTAGTCATACTTGAAATTTGAGAATTTTGTCGTGTAAGTATTATATCATAGACTGCACTGGCTTGGGTACTTGGTCATAATAAAAGATCAGCGAGCAGTTAAAAGAGCTTATGTGAGAAGGCTAAGGAGACGAGATATCTGGATAGACGAGGTGATGAAAAAGGATCTGCTCGAGCTGCACGCCGATGCCTGGCAAGAGGTGGTGCAGAATAGATCATAGTGGAGATTATTATTATCGGAGGCCAAGACTCACTTTGGGTTGCAACGTATAGTATTAAGTATTGTACCTAAAAGCTTATAAAAACATATCAAAGCCGACCAAGATACAGACAGCTACAATAAAAAATAGAGCAAAAGAACAAAACTTATGGATGTGAAAACCAAAATTTAAGCAGGAAGGTCTAACCTAAAATAATAAGTCGTTCCATACATACATAAACTACGAGTAGGAAAACGCACTCCCCTATTTAAACAAACATGTGAATAATGAACTTCTTGACAAGTATTTTGCACGAAATACCTTACCACAGAGAAATTACATGTATCCTCCGTGACAAGTACCATTAACAGGCCTAGGCCTCTATGTAGAGATTGTTCAAAGATGGTTACGTGTCAAGTGTTAATACATTTCCGGCACCTGTGTGGCAGGTGCAAGCGACGGGAACGCCCCCCACGATATTGGATTTACTTGAGGCAGGGTTCCAATCAGAGATTAAAGTTGCAAATACTGCTTTGAACTTATTGGTTTATTTACTGTAGACGAGAATTTAGAAAATACGGATATGTTGTTACTATCTGTGTCACGTAGCTCCGTCTGCACAGAAAAGTATATTTTTGTGTCTCTCAAAATTTCACCCTCCATTACAAGACCTTGAGAGTTGTTTTTTTTAATGTAGCCTATATATGACTTCTGGACTTAAACTATCACTAACTATCGTACGAAGTATCGAATTATGGATAAATAATATGGACTAGTTGTTCCCGCTGTTACACCTGCCCATATTGATTTGAATATAAACTTTTGTAAACTCAATAATATTACTATAGTATTTTGGCCGTGCTGTTGCTGCTACCATTATTAAAATTTCTTGCTGAAGTATCTTTTTAATCAAAAGTGATATAATATTTATTCACGTTCTATATCGTAACTGAAGTGCCTAAAGTTCAAAATTGCTTGCCGAAATTCCCCCTACGAGCTATTCGTGCCAGTCTCACACAGATGTCAGTGTTATAACACTTGTTACCAACACCCCATCCTAAAATATCAGCCATCCTGGAAATCTACATGATTTCCAAGTAAAACAATGTTTAATCAAATGATAGTAACTTAGATATAGTTAATGAATATCATAAACTTGAACATGTGGAGTTTCAGTTCTGTAGTTATATCTCTTTCTGTTGTTCTGAGAGAGTGTCATATTTCTGGTATTTTTAAAATTATTATCCACCTTAGATTAAATGTATGTATGTAAAAACTTTATTTGTACGTAACGACTAATTTAAATTTCAAATAAATTTACATTTGTTATTTCTAATATTTCATGTCTTGTTAAAAACATTTTCAAGATATGGACTTTATTATAATGTCATCCAGATAAATTATATAATATTTTAACAAATATAATCCCAGACTATAATTATGATGTTTTTCTTATCCAAATATTAATTTAATCCGTATAATTTAATTTAGAGCATTTACATACAAATATTTGTGATTCACCAAACCCTAATAGCAGTGTATGTTCCACACATCGGAATCTGGCTGTAGCCAGACGGTTAATCCTTCTCCGGCCACACATGGGAAGATTATTAATTTATCTTACATAAATGGCAATGTGTGCGTGAACTCCAGTTCATATTATTTTTAAGGGATTATATGTATAGGAATATTGATATTAATTAGTAAGAAAAATCTACCAGTATGGGAGTCCCTTTAATTTAGGGCACACATTATTATTTAAAGGACATCTACTTGGACTTGCGACATAACTAGCGGTTAAGGTCACAAAAATGTAACATTGACTTGACGTACACATAGACTCTATTACGTGTACACACACACAAACGCGCGCGTGACGAAACAGCTCGTGACGTCACGTCGGCACGCGAACACACCCACACGCGCACGTGCTACTTGCTACCCACGTGATATTCTACGCACATTAGCGAACAATTCAAATCGCTACATAGAAATGAAACGCACACTTACACGAATGTAAACAAAGTGACGTCGAGACATGACTCACACGAGCGCGTGGCGATGCACACAGCGCCGATGATTAATGTAAACAAACCGGTCGTGTCATGGCGCTCACTCACACCAACGTAATGCTTTCAAAAGTGGGCCATCTGTTATGTTGTATTTGTATTGAACCCGGTTCCGCCGTCGAATTGCATTTCAGGTTTTCTACATGGACAACCAACCTTTGCCCAGATAGACCAAAGAATGTTTTGTAATTTCAAGTACCTAAATTTTAAAATGATTTGTTAGGAACATTTTTTTTAAAATCCAACAGTATTACTAAAACAACCCCTAAAGATAAGAAATCTTCATAGTTCTGAGGTGTTTAATGTATTTAATTTCAGCAGCAGCACCGTCCCTATTTTCTTATAACTCTTTTGACATTATCGACATTTTTTCGATAAACATTACCGGCTGAAATATTGTCTTACATTGTTTCAACCCTTTCTTTCTTACAATATACATATTTCCAACAAAGGAGAATTGAATATTTACAATTGAAACCAATTGGCTCCAAACATCAAAAGTAGGCAATAACAGTAACTTTGAAACTCTTCGTAACGAGAAAAAGCCGACCATCCACGGACAAAGAACAATAAAAACCGCCAAACACAGATACTGGCAGCATAAAAATATAAAATAAAAATCAGGAGAACACAGTCGTGCACAAAAGTTATAACCAGCTGAATGTGAAACAAGTACAGTCGTAAATAAAAACGAATAGCGCGCAGGCTGACGCGTACTGTTATTACTCCCAAATTTATGGCATTTGCCCAAAAATTACCAGTTTTATCCAGTTTATGACGCACTGAATTCCTACAGCTAGGCCTCCCAACCCTACTAAATAATATAAAATTCGTAATATCAGCCTTTCCAATTTCATCAAGTATCAAGTCCACGTCTAAAAATTCTAGGTAATGAAGAAAAAACTCAAAAATATGTTTCACTGTTCTGGTTTAATCAAGGTTCTTATTTTTATATTTGAAGTAGCATATTATATTTAAATGTAGATTCATATACAGTTAAGCAAGTATCTGATTTCTTCAAAACTAATAATAGCTGTATAGTGTGAATTATAGTGATTTGACTCAAATTCTCACAACTTTCTAACTCGTCTGACTTCCTACCATTTTCTGTTGGCCTATGTATCTTGAATTTTTGATCCATTAAATCAATTAGTAATTTATCTTAAATGTGGCTGTGTATAACTGTAATCATTCAAACATGGTTGCATGAAATTAAAAGTGTGCCAATAGTGTTCATAATTTTCATTCTCTACCAATTATTCTTCTTCTTAAGAATATGAACATCCATACTTCCGTCCATCCTTACTTCCATACTTGTATCCTCCTGCCACCTTCCCAGTTTATCAGGGGTCGAGCCTGCTCGTAACTCGGCGCCAGGATTGTCTGTCCTGGGTTGTCGCGGAAAGGTTCTTTACGTCTCTCTTTATACTGGACCATCACGTGGCGATGGGCTTCCCTCTTCCTTTCGGCCTCTTGGCCCATACTTCCATACTTACTTAATATTATTATAAATGCGAAAGTCTGTCCGTTTGTCTGTCTATAACGCTGATTTAGGGTATAATTCTTCATGTCTGAAAGTTGTTTCGATTCGTCATGCGAATTTTTATTACCTATTGTTGTTCTAATTCGTCAAGTGTCAAAATGGTTTTATTTTGCCAAGCCATGTAAAGGTTCTGATTGGACATACCTACGAAAAGTTCTAACTTGCCAAGCCTATTGGCCGTTTCAATTTGTCATATGTTAATATGTTGAGATTCGTCATGCCTATTTTTAGTTCCAATTTGTCAAGTCTACAATTTTTCCCCTAAAATCAAATATTTTGATACCCGACCTGAGCCAGCCACTTGATGAATTAGAACTAAACTTAGAACAATTTTCAGACATGACGAATCTATACTAATATCATAAAGCTAAAGAGTTTGTTTGTTTGTTTGTTTGTTTGAACGCGCTAATCGCAGGAACAACTGGTCCAATTTGAAAAAATCTTACAGTGTCGGATAGCGTATTTATCGAGAAAGGCTATAGGCCTGAATAAAGTCGAGACGGGCTGCTAGTAATACCCTAAATCGTAACGCTTTCACGGCTAAACCGCTAAACGATTTTGATAAAATTTGGTATATATATAGTTGAAGACTCGGGATCAAAAATAGGTTACTTTTTGACGCAGGAGCTGCGGGAAACATCTAGTAATTTATAGTTATTATTTGCTCCAATTTCTCATTCTTGTTCTTATAGGTATGTGAGATCACAGATTTAATGCCATATGGTATATATCATGAATTAATTCTTCTTCTTCTCTCTCTTATCAACCATTTCTTTAATATTTCTAAATACTATGACTTCTCGCAGGTTCTTCAATAACGAAGTAATTTCTAGTATGGCTACTACAAGCTCATTTGTTTGGTCTCATTTATCATTCTTGTTCTTGTAGGTCTATGATCTCACAGTGACCGAAACTCAACAAATTGAACCTTGGCCAACAAACGCCCATTTGGTTCAGCACAATGGCATTATGGTTTGTGATCAAGAATGACGGAGAATAGAGATTTCCAGCCGCCATTGTAGATGGCCTATTCTCAAAGCTCGGTGAGAGATTGTGCCTGTATGTATGAGATGGAACTAAAAGATGCTGTAATTGAACTGCCACTTGGCAGTGTCGACTATCGGGGGTAATAACGATATAAGTGGGCAGTTTGGCAGTAAAATTAAATAAAATGAAATTAAATGAAATATTTATTTTGCGAAAACAATGCCAATTATAAGAAAATAAAGTTTATCTTGATAAAATTTCTCAATCATTTCAAATTAATTCATGACATTATCAGAATATGTGACCTAAAAATGCAAAAGAATCTACGTAGTTATAGTTCAATAATTTCCTTAAACATCAAGACATTAAAAAATAATAAGAAATTTAATTGTAGTTTAAATACAGATCTCAAGGATGTAGCAGGAAAAGCGGTGAGCTGAAAAAAACATTCAGAAGTTCAAAACTAAAATCCTTGACCACAACAGATCTAAAACCAAACCCTCAAATAATTACGTAATTGAGCATAATTACACATTGTTTAGAGTAAATGCATTACAATGCCTTGACCTCGCTATTGACCCGGTTTCTCCTAACCGGGTTACGTTACATCAGTAGCTTTGTTGGATTAATAAACAGCTGTTAGTTCGCTCGCACTAATATTGTTATTACATTCTAGATCTAATATATTTTCAAGTATAGTGTTTGATGATCGTTTGATTTTGTCTTCATCTAGTGTTGTTTTATGTTTGATGTTTTATCTTTTTAGAAATTTTATAAATACTGTCTATAAAATTTAACGAGGTTTCATTCACTTTTTGGTCATTGGTATTTTATAAGGTCATTTATTATTCAATTTATTATTGAGGGCATGTACAATACAAACACGTTAATCAATAAACGTTACGCTTACATAGATCATGAATAAAATGATTTCATTATAAATATATTCTATATATAGAGCATCCTTTCAAAGCATATAAAAGTACTGTTGGATAAAGAAAACGCAATTCGAATTTTATTCAAAAGTTATGCAGAACAGAATACTGAGAAAGCATTATAATAGACCCTAAATACTAATACAAAATGTCTGTTGGCGAGCTGGTTTGTGAGGCTTGTTTATCAGGTTCTGACTTTTCGATATAATTTCCAAAGTATATGAGGTCAGCCAGTTCGCCGACGAGACCTTTGGGCTTATATGCTGGTTCGCAGCTATTGCTGTTAATGAAATTATTATTACAGGTAATATTGTCGTTTAGATAATCATTTATAAAAAGTACACAATTTTTTTATGGTTTATGACACAATGTGAACTGTTAGAAACGAACACAGCCAAAGTTATTTAGTGATAATTTAAAACAGCTTTCTTATCATTATAAATTTTGTCATGCGTTGCTAAATTTGATTGTATAGCGGTAATTTAATGATTTGATAAGTCATACGGTTTGGAAACGAGTTGTGTGCCTATCGAGAAATCCAGAACTGCAAGTTTGTCTTGCCAAGACGCTTGCCAAGATCATTATCGAACGTTTTAGGCCGTCGTTTCTTGGCAAGTTTTGGAACATTATTGGAATCAAAATTTGGTGGCGCCAAGTTTATTGACTTTGCTGTTAGAGTTTCTAGCAGTTATTTCGCTTTCAGCTCTATGACATATTACTTTGTGTAATTAATAAAGATCAATAAGTATTAAAAGTAAATCATCAAGCCATATAAGTCTCAACTAAATGAAATAATTGAGAAATTATGCATCACAAAGAATATTCTGGAAAATGCTTTACTCGTTTTGACACAGAATAGCTAATAGTACTGACAAGGTATTGTTTTGAATTGAAACATGGTACAAACATTAAATATAACACGGACAAATTTATACAATTCGTCGAGACAAGGATGACTACATAATTGTTTAACTGTATACTTTGTTCCTACAGCAGAACAAATCTGATCTGTGGTTCCAAATATCTATCTATACCCACGCCACACGTTACTAATTTCATATGAGATTGGAGAAATTTCTTAGAACCTTTTCCGGAGCTTGGAAAGACTTCCATGTGTGATATCAATGTAACCCATTAAACATTATGTTACATTTAGCAATCCTGAATAATCCTGAAAATGCATCAGTAGAATATGTAATTGGAAATATGCGCAATAACAGTACAGCTGTAAAAACAATATCTATTGATCAGCACTGCTATAAATCAGTATCTAAACCAAATTTAGTACGCCGCTGTTGGAATCTCAAAGCAGCTGTGCCAACACCCAGTACTTTTTTCACGGTTTTTTCTTTATAAAAACTCATTCTTTTTCTCGAGTACCAGTTTCCATCTCCGTAACCAAGCTCAAAGGTAAGGGAATGCTTGGCTTCTCAGAAAATAGTTCACGCAACATTGAACTTTATAACTTGAGCAACAACGACTATCGAATAACAAAGTGCGGGCTAATTGTTGTTCGTGTTGTATGTCGCAATTGCTTTTCAAATCGGTTCATTTTTTGTGTTCCACAATGGCCGTCGTTTTGTCGTTTGTCGATTTCGCATCGCGATTTATCGGATCCGATGCTTGAACGAATGATTGTGTTACGCGTAAAAAATTGAGTGCCTTAATCGATGATTGAATTTTAAATTTTAACGTTCAGTACTTCGCTTTCAATTACTCCGATAAGAGTTTTTTATTTATAAGTTAGGCTGTAAAATGCATTATAAAACAAATTGGTTTCTAAATAAAATTGTTTGTTTAATTACTTCTATTGCATCACATAACGCCAGTGTTTCAGTAGGTATTTCTTTTTTGTCTTTCTTAGCGAAGACTTTCCGGGGGGAGATCACAAACATCTCTACGTAAACATTACTTAATTCAAATTTTCATTGGCTGCCAATACACCCCAAAAACATGACTCTTTACTAAAATTACATCAGACTGGCTCTGATGTACAGAATTTAAAAAATCCTCCACACATAGAGCACAATTTTATAAATTCCGACCGACAACTACGCTATATTCTACCCAATTGTACAGTTCCGTAATCGAATTCTGTAAAGTTTAACTATTGGAGAGACAGGAGACGGATATCAGGGTGAATCGGGATGTTTAACAGAAATGGGTGTTCCCATTTAACCGAGATGGCTAAGTAATCAGTTTTATGCGATACAAACTATATATGTACTACGTATGCTGTTCAATTTTATTCAATTAATATTTTATTATTAATATTTTCTCGGAGTTCTCAACAGGGCAAAGCGATTTTTCACGCCGCAGCATAGACTGAATAAGGCGCAAGTACGGCCACATATGGAATATTGTTGTCAACTGTGGGCGGAAGCAACTGAATGTCCGCTTAGCCGTTTGACTCAATACAAAGACGCGCTGTCAGAATTGCCGAAGATCCCGTGATTACAAGCGGTATTGAGCCTTTGAGTCTCAGGAGAGACTTCGCCTCCTTATGCGTGTTCTACCGCTTGTATAATGGGCTATGCTCGGAGGAATTGTTTGACATGATGCCAACAGCCACTTTTTACCATCGCACGTCTCGCCATCATCAGGGATTTCATTCCCATACCTTGGATCCCATGTTATCGCGTACAGTACGCTTCAAACGAAATTTTCCTCCCTCGTACACTGCGATTATGGAATGAACTCCCTGCCTTGGTTTTCCCTAGTGACTATAACATGGGAGCCTTCAAAAAGGGCGTGAAAAAATTCCTTCAGGGTCGGCAACGCGCTCGTGACATCTCCGGTGTTGCAGGCGTTTATAGGCTACGGTAACCACTTACCATCAGGTGGGCCGTACGCCTATTTGCCTACTTAGTTGAAAAAAAATGTGTAGTGCGTTGCTAAAATATGTGTTTATAAAAATTAAAACTAAATACCTAAATTAAAAATAAACCTACCGAAATAAAACTATTATATAATTTAATTTTAAAGGAAATAAATAAAATAAATATATTTTTTATGTTTGCGTTGCGTTTAAATAATATTAATCGTACAAAATTGAAAATGTGGGATGTGTATGAAATCGTGTTGCAAATCACGTTACATGCCAACATTAACCAAAACCAAACCCGGGCAGCGAGGACTATTTTTGAGAATGCAAAACCGGCGAGTCGAATGATTGTCGTTCGATATAATCGATGAGTCGAACGATATTTAATCTACTCACCGGTCTTACTTGGATTTGGTAATTATGTTAAGCGATCGGCCTGCTGAAAATTAAATTTCAGATAGATCTTTAAAAATGTGAGAATTTAGATCGACCAGTGGATCCTAGCAGTGGATCTAAATGGTCAGAGAGTGTATAGTGAGGGCGATCACTAACACGAATGAGTTAGTGAAGAGTCAATGATATCATATGGACAAAAAAGCATGATACTTATTATAACCTGAAGGCTTATCACCATATCTTGGAGCAGGGCAGAAACAAGTGAGTAAACGAGATGGCGCTATACAAGCTGTAAGGCACCATCTCGTTTGTTCAGTCGTTTTTGCTCTGCTTTAAGAAATGATGGTAAGCCTCCCGTACTATTATTGTGTTACTTGACTATACTTAAGGATATTACAAAGAAATTCCTTAGTGTACGAGTATATGAAACGGCATTGACTAGCTACCAATTTAGTGCAGTAGTTTGAGTTATTCTCCGGCATAGGACTAACACCGGTGTAGTTAAACTACAGGATATTATGGCCACTGGTATTGGCCATAAACTCATTACAAATATACCCCAATTATTTTGTAAACTGCGAACGTTATGGGTCCGTATTTACAAAATATTGAGAGGTTTCCAGTCATAAAGTTTTATGAAAATATTATAGCTTGCACAACAAAGTAAGCAAAAATGCGTTGGTATAAAAGAAAACAAATCTTTGAACTTTTTGTATTGTCGTTGAGTTTCTGTATTTGTAAAGATTCATTTTTCTCAATTTATAAAAAAATTTGGCATGATTATTTTGGTTGGTCTTACGTCCTCATCATGATGTTATATGACTTTCGTCCTGTGTAGATCAAATTTCAATGCTGAAAATTTTGCAGCTAGCATATGTGACGCTGGCGATTCGTCAATCCATCATTAATTCTTTCATCAGTCCATCGGGAAACCAAAGTGATTCGTTTACCACATGAAAAAGGGTTATTTTTTGAAATCTCGGCTACTCGTTCCATATTTATATATTTATGCTCGACTTTTTCTGTTAAAATTCGGAGTTGTATCGTTCGAGATAGATTTCATATAATTATGATTCATATGATGAATGAAAAGCTTTCGACTCGCCGATTATGACGAATAAAAATAATTAGATACCGAACAAATAAGTATCATTCGATTCACCGATTTTGCGTAAATCTTACAACACTTCAGGGCCCGTAGACAAGTTACAATTTGAAAAACGGTAACGACAATCGTGTTCGCGATCTTTCGGAATGATAGTATGAAAATCGACCACGTGACTTAGCGCGGCTAATGTCAATCCCATACATTTTTAGTTTTTGAAGGCGTTATCGTTTTTAAATTGTAACTTGTTTACGGGCCCAGGGCTTTTGCCCTGTACAGCGAAACCCGAACAAGGTATTTTAAGCCGCTCTTATTTCGTGTTAGATGAACTATACTTTTGTTACGGCTGTCAAATCATAGAAATTGCAAAACATGAACAATAAGTACTTAGAGATTGTAGAGATTGGTTGCGTACAGTGTCGAAGATCATAGAATCGAAACCATTGAGTACTAAAAGTCATGGAGCAATTCGTCGCGGTTTTCGGTTTCACTTTCCCGTCTATTATTATAAACAATCTGAGGTTTGCTTTGGAAAATTTATGGAATTTTATACAGACTTAATAGAGCAAAAAATGTCGATAGGCTGGATCAAATTCGAATGGGCTGGACGGAACAAAATCTTAGTTTTCTAATCTTAGTATAGTTGGTTGAAGTAGTTTAATGCTAATCAGTGGATTGTGAAATGAAATTTTCTAAATCCTTCACATACAACTATTCTGGTCGCAATGTAGAAACTGTTACCAGTGTAATAATTAATATAGGTAAAAGTTTCTTTATCATAATCTTATTCCATAAATTTACATCCCCATAGTCGGTGCTAATTTTTTCACGGGATGCTTTATAATCTTCCATATTTTGTCTTATTAAGATTTTTCTTTAAATTCTAATGTTCTATTTCCTTCATAGTGAGGTTAATTGAAACCATATTGGTTCTCTGCGCTGTATGACACAGAACAGATAATTGAGTAGAATAGGGTTTCTTTTCGATCATTAACGAGATTGTAGATGACCTACGAAAACGTTTCATAATCTTGGCTCTTCTTTCCCAGTATAGTGTTAGTTACAGTACCAAATAAGTTTCTTTATTGTGTAAATGAAAAGCGAAATCAAACTTTTGTTCCCTTGAAAGTAATTTATTTTATCTTATGAAAGTGTGTTTTAAGGACCGTTCAAACTGATGCGAAGCCCGCGCGACTGTCGGGGCGCCCATAGAAATAAGAATCGGTAGAAATGCCGTAGCGTATGAAAAAGTTAACTGGTCTGCTAATGATACTTCTATATATTCTTATTTCAATAGGCGTCCCGCCAGACTCGCGGGTTTTGCGTCAGTTTAAACGGTCCTTTATTTATCGACAACGTCTAGTATAATGTTGATAAATTAATTTATTTCGAGTCGGTTGCATCGTCAATCGATTCGGTACACCCTGGTGTCAGAGATTTTTTCTACACTGCCTCTGGACTCTGACGTGGTATTTTTAACGATCTGATGGCAGCCGGGACCTTCCGAAGCATGAAATTTATTAATGAGCGTTTCCTAAGGGACCGCTCGTAGTCTACAGTACCCCTACACTCGTAGTCTCAGCCCTACTGTTGATCAGGAAAGGAATATTATGTTTACCTTGGTTCTAATGGAAACCTATCGTTGTTCCAGGGTTCCACCTCAGCGGCGTGGTGCGAGCGCCAGCCAGCGTACCACCATGCTCGGAGCCGGAGAGGTTATTCAGGGTTACAGTGTCATTCGACAGGTAATTATATCATACTACTTAGATGTCTCTTTGGATTTTTCATTTCCAGTTTCCTTGGGAGGTTACACTATGCCATTTCTTCTCTCGAGAGAAAGTTTTATTTTCTTAAGTCCCACTGCTGAAAATGTCTCTACTCTCTATTTCCATATCTCTCTAAAAAAATAAACAACTTAATTTTGTTTTGTGCTTAGGTCACAAGTGTAGGTATTATTTATTCTGCGGTTAGGTCGCGTTGACAGCTAGCCAGCTAAGTGGGGATTTCCCGTAATTCTCACGGAAAAGAAAGCCCGGACTCGGACCAAATTAAAAAAAATAATAATAATATACTATACATCTATAGGTACATATAAATAAAATTGAAGTGTCCGTTTGTTATATTGAAATAACAGTTTTTTACTACATACATATGAATATATATATGGTACATGCACCAAAATAACATTTTTTACAATTTTTGTCTGTCTGTCCGTCTGTCTGTCTGTCTGTTTGCTCCGGCTAATCTCTGAAATGGCTGGACCGATTTTGACGGGACTTTTATTGGCAGGTAGCTGATGTAATAAGGAGTAACTTAGGCTAGGTTTATTTAAAAAAAAAAAAATCAGAATATTAAGTAAAAAACTAAAAAAATTAAGAATCGACTGTTAGGCGGAACGAAGTTCGCCGGGTCAGCTAGTTATTAATAAAAGTGTAAAACACCTTTAAAAATGGCACCAAATGCTTTCTTTTAAAAAACAAAAATATCTGAAGGTCACCACACGAACCCTCCCTATTGTCAATAGAACTAAAGCTTTTATTATGCAAAGGGCAATGTACTATAGACAATTGTGCTATAATTTTGTCCATTTTATAATAGGTAGCTCATTGTCTTTTAATTTACTTAGCAACAAAGATTTTTACTTTGTTATAAACTAGTTTCATGGTTGAAATATTCTTTACTTTGTTATGCAAACATTTTATAACTGGGTATTGTCTGTTTTTTTTTTTTTGTAACAATTGCTAACATAATGGCAGTGTGGGAGCCCCAATATACCACAGACATGTCTTCTAACACCTCGATTGACTTGAAGAGATTTCTTCATGGAAAATGTCCGCCGTTGCATTTTATCTTTCGTAAATTGTGAACATATTGCAAACAAACTGTGCAGATTGCTTTTAAATATTATTTATTTAAACTTTGTTGTTATACAAGTAGAACATATTTAAACAATTGGCGGGACTGAATGCTAAAAGCGTTCTCTAATATCTGTCCAAAGGTTGACTGTTAGCATTAAGTCCACCTATTTTGTACAATAAAGTTAAAATTAATAAATATTTGGGGAGGTTTATGTCCAGCAGTGGACGCAAATATTCTGAGAAGAAGAAGACATAAATAAATATCCTCTTCTTCTTACAGATGCAAGATAACAGGAGTGACATGCAGCTGCGAGGCACGAGACATCTTCTGGTGCCAGCACGTGGTGGCGCTGGCTCTCTACCGCATCAGAAACGCGGATTCCGTCAGGCTGAGGGTGCCTATATCAGGTGAGATCACATTAAGCTTTTGGGCTTTAAGGGCTTGTTGATACGGATCCAGTGCTGGCAATCCAGAAGCAAATTTGTCTATGTGGCCGCGCTCACATGGACACGTTTTTTTTTGTGTCCGTGAACGCTACTAGATTTCCAGCACTGGATCCTTTTAAACAAGCCCAAAAGTTCGTTTTTTAGGAATGTATCAGGGCGCGTCACGCCACCAATAGACTCTAAGTAGGCCCTTCAGGCACCAAAGTGTCGGCTCTTATGGCATTGAGCGTTTGCTGTCGCTCGCGAGTTTTGCAAATTTAGCCATAAAATCTAATTTAACCAAGTCCATTGCACGTGTGGTGTTAGGTGATTACAAAAGCAGTCGCTCTACAAAAACATAAAGTCTACAATGACGCTGTCGTTACACGTAATGTAAGGCTAAGAAATTCATTAACCTCTAAGTCCTCTAACCAAGTACCTTGACCACTACGATACAGGTCTGCAAGCCTAGTTTAGTGTGTCACTTACTACATTTTGTCAAATCTTTTTTCAGAAAATAAATACTTTTGTACGTAAAAGATGGCTGCATATAGTCATAGTGAATGGATCTTAGTCGAGATGCGTGGAAAGCTAAAGGGGAGGCCTTTGCCCAGCAGTGGGACAACTTGGGCTACAAAAACAATCTTTTATTCCTAACGTACCTTTACATCCTTTAAAAGAAAATACCCAGCATCTTACAATACCACATAAACTTTTCCAGAAACCCTGCTACAAATGGACAGACAACAGCTCCAGAAATTCGTGCAGTACCTGATATCAGAGCACCATACCGAGGTGTTACCAACCGCGCAGCGGCTGGCGGACGAGGTCCTGCAGGCTCGGTCTGCGATCAACAGGATCTGCGGTGCGCCGGACCCGACTGCCGGACCGCCGCCGGACGCTCACCACGCCTGGCATCTAGATGAACAACAGGCAAGTCTAGAAATTCGAACAGATCTGAGTGTTAAAGCCCCAAGGTAGGAGTTTAGTAAACGAGGTCCTGCAGGCTCGGTCTGCGATCAACAGGATCTGCGGTGCGCCGGACACTTACCATGCCTGGTAATTAGACGAGCAACAGGTCAGTATAGAAAGTTCGAAGAGATCTGATGTGAGGGTTGATTGAATTGAAAAGAAAACCTTCATTCAAAAATATATGTCACTTACTTAGAGCATGGGGTTCTTCAGCTCGGTCTGCCATCAAAAGGATCTGCGGAGCGCCTGACCCGACTGCCGGAGAACGTCTTATCTTATCATCAGGCGCCACAGTAATATACAAGTATCTTCGCGAGAATTCGATGTGGCCAGTGCCAATACACGCTTCCCACGTGATTGGTGGATGAAATCTCTGCAATCCACCAACAACTGGCCACATCACAACAACACACAACAACAGTCTTCTCAACATACCGTCTTAAAGAGAAAACACTTGCTTACAAAAGTAGAGAAAAACTCAAATTTAAAAACCTACACCCTAAGCCTACAATTGCGGTGGGCGGTTATTTATTAAAAATAACATAATTACACAACTTTACTATGCACTTACTTTTACGAGTGCACAATAAAACGTAACAAACGTCTTCGTCATCACAATTACTGAAACATCTGTCCATTTCTTGATATCCAATTATTCAATGAAGGACTTTGTACCGTCGCCCACACAGAAAAGCATACCACGTAAGGTGTAAATGTAAGAGAAATCTTGTATACTTTATTCTATGTCCAGTGTGATTAACAACTACAAAGTAGTCAATGCGTTTGCAACCGCTTTAGAACCACTAATGACTACAAATTGTCATCTAGCTGATGGTATCACACTATTTAAACCCTAATGACACATGATAATGAGTGGCAATAATTATGTACACTCAACAGTATTTGAAACTACCCTGAATTGATCTTTATGACATGGTAATAGTAGCGAAATTGCTATGAATTTGGGTCGTATACTCGTAGTGTGCAGTTGGCTGAATAGCAGAAAACAGCAAATGTAGAAGTTACCGATGTACTTAGATGATTTTTTGACAAAAGTTACACATTTGGAAATCAACGAAATATGTTTAATAGGCAAAGGACTGGCATAATTTAATGAAAATATTTTTTTTCAGGTTTGCGAGCAAGTTCGGGCGTACTTATTACAGGGGACTTATTATAACGCTAATAAGCAGCTTAATTCATTATTTTCAAAGGTAATTTTTAATTGATTTCATTTTCACACTTCATTTCATTTATACCGACTAGGTTACATAGTCGACTAAACTATATCACAAGAGGTGCTATTTTTGAAAATAGTGTCTCACGCAAAATCGGCGATTCGATGATTTTTGCTCGATATCGATCGATTTTATCATTCAAAAATAGGGCTCCAGGGCCTGCAGGAATTGATCTTGCAGCGTGCATGCAGTGAAGTGCACAGGTATTTTTTATAGGGTAGGCAAACCTAGCCACACGTTTATTGGTCCAGATAACTTTTGAAAAATGACATATAATCTGCATCGTCATTTGTTAAGCAATAGCATAAAATAATAAACACTCCTATATTTCTAGGTAAGAGAAATGTTAAGAGCCCAAGACTCCAACGGGCCACGGATGCTAATGCTCATGACAGAACAATTCCTCTCGGATCCACGACTGCTGTTATGGCGGAATCAGAACACACCCATGACTGAGAAATGCCGGCAGCTCTGGGAACAACTAGGAGCGTTATGGGTCAGCATCGTGTTGGACCCAGGGAGCAATAAGCATCATAGGATGCAGTGGAAGTGCCTGTTGGAGAAATGGTCTGCAGTGGAAGTCTGTCCGACAGAAGACCCTGACTATAGATCGTTTCCTTTGGTAAGTAGCGTCATTGTTATCTAAATTATCAACGAGTAAATGACCTTAAAGGTCCATTCAAACTGACGCGAATTCCGCGTGACTTGCGGGGGCCCCACAGGAATAATATATATAAGTGACATTAGCGGGCCAGTTAATTTTGGCACACGGTACAGCACTTCTACTTATTACTTATTCTTATACGAACGTTAATTCACGCTCGTTAGATTTAGACCGCTGGCACTATTGTAGATTGCCACCAATAGACACAAATTTTACAAAAGAAAATGTGATAGGTTATTTTGATTTATCCGTGAATCTCTCCAGTATCACAACATTTTGTGTATAAACCCCTTGTAACATTGATAATATAAAGAGTACCCGCTCTCGAAAAACCTCATTCTAGTAGCATGTAGTGTAATTTTCTAATCTAAAAAATTCAGAATAAAATAAAATAAATTTATTTTTATATGTTTTCTTTTTTAGTACGCAAGAGAACGAGAAAGAAACGAGAGAGATCGTGACAGAGACCACAGAGACCGCGACCGAGAGAGACATCGCGATAGGGAAGAGAGGGACAGGGAGAGGCTGCGGGAAAGGGAAGAAAGAGATAGGTGCGTATAATATCATGGTCAGCCTGACCACTTCATTAAGTCCTGAATCATTAAAAAATATTGTTTTTTTTTTGACAGAGATCTAGTTTTTTGTAGTACCTTTATTATAAATTTTGAATATTATTATTTTTCTTTATGAAATTCACAATATTAATAAATTAGCATTTTTTAAGAATACTGGTCCGAGTGAAACTGTTATCGTGTGAACACACTAAGATAAAAGCTATCCTATATTTTAATCTAGGATAAAGTCTATCAGTGTATCAAGTCTTATCAAAATCCTCCCGATAGTAGAAAAGTGATTGAGCTGCAAACAACTTTCGAATTCAAAATACTGCATACAAAATTAATACTTAGTACTAACGTACAGAACGGACACTCACACACTCCCAGTCACGTTAGTAAACATTTTGTAACAGCAGTGTGGGAGCACCATATGAGTAACACAGTACGCTACCGAATCGTAGTAGTCGTACGTAATAAGTATCGACCCCGCCGCTGTTGCATGGAGTGTCCGGGGTGTAAATTTAGTAGGAATTAGGAAGTGAAATTCATCAATTCAAAGTTGTTTTGTTCCAGGGAGAGACACAGAGAAAGGCACAGAAGAGAGATGCATTCGCATTCAGAAAGTTCAGACGAGGAGTCCAGGCCAAACAGTTACGAGAGGGAGTACAGGAGAGCGAGCAAAAGACTGCGGCTTCACAACCAGCGGTCCGCGCCACAAACCACGCCGCGGACTGTGTTTCACAAGTTAGTTTTAAATTTTGGCTAGATAGTTAGATGTAATAATATTGCATGTAGGAGTTCATACTAATCTTACGAGTAATTCGAATTTAAAAAAAATTACATCTAACATATATAAGTGTGATACATCGTTGGATTCGATAATTGAACGGTGCACATACGTATTTATTTTTCGTGCGCGCCCTATACAATTTTTTTAAAAAAACACATAAAATTTGCATTTTCGAATTTTCCAAATTTTCCACGAACACTGGTTCAAAATTAAATTTATTCTAGTAGATTCTGTCGCCCCGCGTCGATTGAGCCGCTTCTCGGTCTCATCGGACTATATTTGGACTTGCTACGTCATTTCCAAAATTCAAAAAACCACATTTTACTAGAAAATTTATAAATTTTCCTCTAAAAATTTTCTACTTTTTGCATTATTAGATCCGTCTCGCAGAGACGAGTCCAACGACACCTCATTTTTGAAAATCGGCCACAGACTTTTTGAAAAATTATAAATTTTCCTCTAAAAATTTTCTACTTTTTGCATTATTAGATCCGTCTCGCCGAGACGAGTCCAACGACACCTCATTTTTGAGAATCGGCCACACACTTTTTGAAAAATTTCAAATTTACATTTTAATCGTGATTTATTCCAATAATTGACTTCTAAATTATCATATCTTATTAAATAAAAAACTCGACCTATTAAGATGTTTCACGCCCCGAAACCTAAGCGGACGCTCGTGTACTCTCCTGAGATGATATCTGATGTACCTGCCGCGCCAGATAAAACTATAACAAAGATAAAAAAGCAAAAGACTGTTAAAAAATTGACAAATAAAGAAAATGATGTTTCTGGACCGGCGGAGAAATCTCCACAGGGTACTACGGCGTCTGCGTCTGGTTCGTTGGAGGAGAGAGAGATGGGGGAGAAAAATGCAACATCAAAGGCGTTCCGATTGCTCCAAGAGGGTAAATCCCAATTGGAGCAATCCGGAAACATAAAAACATCTATTAAAGAAAACGTACTCAGGATATTATCAACTATGTTCGAGTTGGTTTTGGAAGTAGAGGCAAAGACAGAAAAGAAAGAATCCTCGGTCAGCAAAATAAATAATAAAGTAGAAGGGTGTTTGATAGAAGAAATTAGGGAAAATAGGAAAATATTAATAGAAAATAAAAAATATATGGTAGAATTATCAGAAATGGTAAAACAAAATAAAGGAAAGGAGGTGACGACATACGCGAGTGTCGTGGCCGGTCCCCCAAAAGAGGAGACAAGGAAAGGCACGGCCATGCACTCGGTAGTCGTCGCCTCAAAGGATGACTTTGATACAGGAGAGAAGGTTTTAAATAAAATTAAAAAAGTCATAAATGCGACCGAGGAGGGAACCAGGGTAGATATGATGAGGAAGTCAAAGGACCAGAAGGTGATAATCGGATGTAAAGATATAAAAGAGTTGCAAAAAATTAAAGATAAGCTGTTAAGCGAAGAAAGTAGCTTAACAGTACAAGAGTTGAAGAATAAGGACCCGCTTGTCATCTTCTGGAACCTCTTGGAAATGAATTCCGATGAGATGGTACTGAAGGCATTAAAAACACAGAACGGCCATCTGTTCGATGGTTTAGATCAGGATGTTCAGATGGAAGTTATCTACATGAGGCGGACGAAAGACCCGCACAAGTGCCATAGAGTCCTCAGGGTCTCGCCAAATTTGTGGCAAAGACTAACCTCCGCAGGGGCTGTGCACATCGACCTCCAGCGAGTGAGAGTGGCCGACCAGTCATACAGTGCTCGCGCTGTCTGGGGTACGGGCATGACCGGCGATTCTGTAAGCTGGAGGTCGAGGTGTGCAGCCACTGCGGTGGTCCTCACATGAGGGCTCAATGTGCAGAACTTGAGGCGGGGGTTCCGCCTTCCTGTAGAAACTGCAAAGAGGCGAAATTAAGCGATCTGGTTCATAATGCCTTAAGGCATTATGAACCAGACCCACCGTCTGCCCAATTAGGCAGAGGCGAGAGGCCTTGGCTAGGGCCAATGTGGCCTATTTGTGACTTGACTGGACTGACAGACAGACATACTGATGAAAAGATAGGAATGCAGAGACAGTAATCGAGTACGTAGGCGCAAGTATAGGATAAGAGCATTGACCAGAAAGAAAAACATCATCTCTTCTGATCAATGCGTACACAACGAAAGAAATATCTTGTGCCTCGTAGTTGTCTACAATAAGCTGGAAAACTGTGTATTATAATAACGATTATAAAACTCCAGATTTAATAGAAAAGTTAGCAAACAGAAGGATAACAAACAAAAGTAAAGAACAGTCGCAAATAGATATGTAAATAAATAAAAATATACATATAAAAAGGTATATAATCACAATATGTAAAAATTAGAATAAATAAATGAATATAATTAAATAAAACAGTAATAGGAAAAAATTTAAGTAAAAAATTGATAAACCATAAAAGCATTTAATTGGAAAGTTAATAATAAATAAAAACACAATAGAAATAAAATAAGTAAAAGTTAATCTAAAAGACATAAGGAAAACTAGATAAAGTAAAACATATTATACCAAAAAATAATTATTGTGATAACATACTACTAACAACAAAAAGTAGATAATAAAATATATAAAAACACAACACATACTAATAAACAAGATATACTTACAAAAACAAAAATCGTAGCCAAGGGCGCCTCTCACCTATAGGGCGGAAAACAAAGTACAATCATTATAAAAAAATTTATGTGTATTTCTACCTATCCGTAGGTAGTCTGGAACAGATTGCACGACCCATGAAGCCGCCTATTTTACAACTTTGTTACAGAGAACATTTAATTTATGTGTAATTTTCTATAATGCAATACATAAATTGTTTTTACTTAATATTATGAACGCGAAAATCTGTATGTCTGTCTGTTGCGCTTTCACGACTTAACCTCTGGATAGATTTTGATTAAATTTGATATGGATATAGTTGAAGACCCGGGGTCAAACATACGTAACTTTTGACTCGGGTAGAGCTGCAGGAAATAACTGGTAAAAATAAATAAATAAACTTCTTTTTCCGTATGTTTAGCCACTTACACCCTGAGCTTATGCTTTGGACCCTCGAATGCATTAGTAATGATCATCCACGGTACATATGACATACAATACAATGTAATACAATACAAATACTCTTCATTGCATCAAAGAAGAAAACATTACAGAAACATACACATACATCCATCTATAAAAACATCCATACATCTTAAAAAATAGATAACTAGTCCGCCATTTGTTTTCCCCACTAGAAGGCATCCGGTCCTCGTGGTTAGGGTACTTCCTTATTCTATACAAATATCATATTCATCTATCAATAATATAATATCATTATTATCATACAAATCCAAATCTCAAGTTCGTTAAAATCAGGTAGTTAATAAATATGTAATTTAATGAATAAATATGTACTTTTAGGCTTCCACGTTCATATCATCAAACCAGTCATGCCTGGCCTTCCGACTGTATCAAGCGAACTCTAACATAACATTACTTACAGAGCCCTGGACGCGGTGGACATCTCATGGGAGAACGAACACCTGAAGAACATCCTCGGAGGCGACGAGTACTACGACCCGGAGAAGCCGTCGGAGAAGGCGGGCGGGTCCGCGGTGTCGGCGCCGCAGCCTTACCCCAAGTTCAATGACCTCGGTCAGCCTTTATGGCATGGTGAGATAATGATATATTACTCTGATAAGCTTTCCCCTGAAAGGGACCTTTCCTGGGCAGGCTTGGAAGTTACTCAACAGACTCCGGACTGGTGTTGGGAGATGTTAGGAGAATCGTTAGGCTTTCCAACAACAACCAGTGTTCTTGTGGAGCTGTGTAATCAATGGCTCGCCTCCTATCGTGCCCTTGGGATGGGACTATTAGTCCCATCCTTTGCACTATGGAGGACTCAAATATGGCGAGTCATCTGGCCAAATAGGTGGCAAATGGCGTGGTGGTTGGCTGGAAGAGATTGCATTATTTCCCTTAATGTTAATTGGTTTCTGTGCTGTATCTTTTCATATATGTATGTAAATAGTGCAATAAAGTGTTCATTCATTCAAATCTATCTATAGGGTTCCGTACCCCAAGGGTAAAACGGGACGGGGCCCTATTACTAAGACTCCGATATTACTGATTTAAGCAACATTTAAATTGTAACTTAATGTAAGTGTTATCAAAATTGTTTGTTTCTCTAATAAATGAATATTCGTCCGTCTGTCACCAGGCTGTATCTGATGAATCGTTATTAATTAAAAATTTTACAGATGATGTATTCATGTTGCCGTTATACGAGATACTAAAAAACGAAATAAAATAAATATATAAGGGGGCTCCTATACAACAGACATGATTTTTTTGCGGCTTTTATTGATACAGCTAAATTAAATTTCGTATTTCTTTTTGCAGAACATTTACCGGTAGTCGGAGCTAGGATAGAAGCGTTGCGAGCGCACGGACGAGCGCCCGCCGCGCTACGGCTCGCTGTTAGCGCTGCCAGGGCGATGCGACATCGACAGGTTCGTTTACATAAATGTTTTTTATTTGCTTTGATGTTGGTTTTGTTTGCTTGTAACATGATGCACAAAATGCACATTGTAAAGTGAAGCCACTATCTAATGATGTCAACGTCACCAAATTAGTATGTTTCGATCTCAGAAGATCAGTGTCCACTTGCCGTAGTGTGTAGAAGGATGGCACATGATGTATGTCGGCTCCTCTTTCTTCTCACCCGCGCTGCTCGTATTGGGGCGTGACCGTGAGGAGCCGACATACTACTTATTATCAGTTTTAGGGTACGTCGCAGTGCACCATCCGATTATTTTTCACATCCATGAATTAAATGTTGACTTTGATCATGTCCAGGAGGTAGCCCAGCATCGTTGGCACGAGGCCGGCGGCGGGGAAGCGTCCTCTTCAAGCGTGAGCGGAAGCTGTCCCGGCGGAGACAGCTGCGGTGGCGGCTGCGGCGAGCGAGCGAAACTAGCGCTCGTGTGCGCGCACATGGACGCCGGCGTGTGCCTGCCCGCCGCCGCCACGTGCGCGCTCAGCCACGAGCAGCGCTGTATAGGACGAGGTGACTGGCTGATGTAGCTACTGTTGGTGAGCGGCGAGGCTGCGGCGAGCGAGCGAAACTAGCGCTCGTGTGCGCGCACATGGACGCCGGCGTGTGCCTGCCCGCCGCCGCCACGTGCGCGCTCAGCCACGAGCAGCGCTGTATAGGACGAGGTGACTGGCTGATGTAGCTACTGTTGGTGAGCGGCGAGGCTGCGGCGAGCGAGCGAAACTAGCGCTCGTGTGCGCGCACATGGACGCCGGCGTGTGCCTGCCCGCCGCCGCCACGTGCGCGCTCAGCCACGAGCAGCGCTGTATAGGACGAGGTGACTGGCTGATGTAGCTACTGTTGGTGAGCGGCGAGGCTGCGGCGAGCGAGCGAAACTAGCGCTCGTGTGCGCGCACATGGACGCCGGCGTGTGTCTGCCCGCCGCCGCCACGTGCGCGCTCAGCCACGAGCAGCGCTGTATAGGACGAGGTGACTGGCTGATGTAGCTACTGTTGGTGAGCGGCGAGGCTGCGGCGAGCGAGCGAAACTAGCGCTCGTGTGCGCGCACATGGACGCCGGCGTGTGTCTGCCCGCCGCCGCCACGTGCGCGCTCAGCCACGAGCAGCGCTGTATAGGACGAGGTGACTGGCTGATGTAGCTACTGTTGGTGAGCGGCGAGGCTGCGGCGAGCGAGCGAAACTAGCGCTGTAATAGATGGCGTAACATCGACGTGCACTGAGCTGTTCCCAGGGTAGACAACATAAAAACAGTCCTACCTGTTCGTGCACCGCGCGTTCTATACCAGCAGGTTCTAAGAATAATTACTGTTTTGAGCATACATAAACACGTGCCCAAATGTACAAAAATTATAAGTTCTAGAAACCTCTCGTAATCTCTTCCATGGAAACTCAATTTTATTTGCAAAATCCATAAAGGACGCCAATCCCGCGCGACTGGCGGGACGCCCCTGAAATAAAAATCGCTAGAAGTGCCGTAGAATTTCGCGGGATTCGCGTCAGTTTAATACCAAAAAAGCTTTGACCTCACGTAAACTACAACAGATTAATATAATTGCAGACAGTAAATGCTGGACGGGCTGGACGCTGGAAGCCATCTGGTGCGTGTACGAGTGCCTGGCGGACGCGTGCCTCGCGCCGGACGACCAGCGTGCCTCGCCGCGTCTGCACACCGCCTACCTCGACGAGGAGCCCACTACTGGCCTGCCGCCGAGGTATATCTTCTAAGAGCTGATTTCACCAACATCGCCCCTATCCTAGACTAACTAATCTAAGCTTAAAAAAAATTGGTTGCAGACATTTTTTTTTCTAGAGACAGAGTCCTTATTCCGGAATTATACGTGGATTGATAGTTTTCTCGGGTCAACTGTATGGTGAAATGTAAACTTTATTAGACGAGAGTAAATTGCGTCATTATCCTTGAAATAAAATTTATTCGACTTTGGTGAAATCGACCTTAAGCGGGTTTTCCATGACTTGGTCCTAGATCTCTCGCAGATCAGCAACGCATCACTCCTTCGGTACCTAAGATATCAGGCAAAAGATCATGGTAGATGTAAGTGGAAAGAAAATAAATAAATAACTAGTCGGCCCACTAGTCTTCTATCTGATTCTTCCCCAGTAAGGTTACTCTAATGCAACGAACCTCACGTCTTTTCTCTATATATCCTAGCCTCTTAAAATATTTGGCTACTTGACCAGCTCCTCTATTTCCCAGTTTATCTGGATTCTCTGGCTTTCGTCAGGGTTGTTAGTGTAGTAAATGTTAATTACTCATCCGTACTTTTTATCAACAGGTACCAACACGTACCGGTGGCTGGCAGTAAAAACCCGGAAGAGACGTACCTAGCGTTAGCGTTAGAAGCAGCGCTGTTGGGCCTGGGGGTGCAAAGAATGCTGCCCAGCGGTTTGTACGCCCAAGAACGGTATTGCAAGCAGGTTAGTTTTGATGATCAAACAATGAACGAAAATTTCAAAAATATATATTTTTCTACTGTTTAAAGTCTAATTACCAAACTATTTTTATTTATCTATCTACCAAATGTATGTACTTAGTAAATGGAACAGGGGACTACATAAAAAAGAACCTTAGTACAATGGTGCTGCTTATTTCTAAAGAAATCTCTGCCAGCATACACAAAAAAAAATTCTGCTTTTTCTTGTCTCTATTTCTTATTACATACGCTGATTCAATAAATCTGATACTTATGTTGTTCCGCCTAAGCAACCGTATTCCTAAAAATTGAAAATTTAAGCTTTATTGAAATTTTTAACCATTACATATTTGTTCACTCATTACTAGATCAAGTAAGAAAAACGACTATTATTGCTTCAGGAGGAGCGACTAATCAGCCAACTACAACGCGTAGAAGGCGAAGCGGCGGGCGGTGTATGTGCGCGAGTGGCGCGGGCCCTGCTCGCCGGGGGGCCCGCTTCCTGCCTCGGGGCCCGCGTGCATCCCCGAGCGGCCCCTGCCCATACCTTCGCTAGGTTCTTGTTCCTCGCGCTGTTACCTACGGATCCCGATCTGGCCTATCGGGTCGGATTAAGAGCTATGAGGTCAGTCTCGAATTTTACTCAGGTAGTTTTAATTTGTAGCTTTTATTAGCTGTGCTCGCCCGGGGGCCTCGCTTCCTGCCTCGGGGCCCGTGTGCACCCCCGTAACGAAAATATTTCGATTCACCGATTGAAGAAATAAGAATACGTTGTAGTGCCTTTAGCAGGCCAGTTAAAACTTAAGCACACGTCACGGCACTTCTACCGAATCGTATTTCTATGGACGTCCGAGAGCTTTACTCTATATCTGCGTATGTGTGAGTCCCTTATATGCGTCTATTAATATTGTTTGCTTCTTGTCCAGGCTACCGATGGTGGAAGAAGCGTACGCACTAGATGGTGCCGGCAGCGCCGCGACGGCAGTAGGCGGCGCCGGCGCGGGCGCCTGGCACACGCTGCAGCACGCCGAGCAACAACAAGCCGCGCTTGCGAGTGCGCTGCTAGGTCAGTACTAGCTTTCCACTCCAAAATGGCGCTTCTCCAAATTATTTTAATCGGTCGTGGCGAAGTCATTTTGGTACAGAGTATTGAACATAACAGACAAACTGTGAACACCTTGTTTCTCATGTGCCTTTAAATCGCTCAATCCGCGCAGTAGTTCGTTAGAAATCACTCGCAATGCTCATGATTACTAGGCTATACTTGATTTTTAATAAGCGATCGCTAAAAAAGAAGAAAAACAAAAAGGAAATTGATTAAATAACTATACATAAATTTTCTTTGTGTCATTTCTAACAAGCCATCTGGGATCACATTTTTAATTGTCCACGGAAGAAAAGGCCCTATTTTCGTAATTTAGCATATCGAAACTCCACATTCATTGGGATATAGAAATATATTATTTGATTGATTTTGATATTCAGGCGCAGCGCGAGGCAACCCAGGCAGATTACGAGCAGCATTAGCAGCGGCACAACGACACGTACGGTCGGCAGCGCAGCTGTTCCGACTGGCGCAGGACGCGTTACGTCACGCTGCGCCGCCCGACGCCCCACATCATCACAGGGACTTGTTAGCGGCGGCTTTTGAACTAGGATTACAAGTGAGATTCATTCTTAATGTCCTTTATTACGCTGTAAAAAGTGAATTCAGCATTGAAAATTTAAATCATAATTTTAATGAAATTCAAATAAACAAATTTCTCCCGAAATTTTGAACAAATACTATAACGACAAATCTAGACAGACGTAATATGTGTTTGAGTAACAAATACATTTTTCACACGTGCAAACTGGATTACTATGTTGTTTGTAACAGCCCAACCGTGCGGTTTTTATAAAAAATGGTACGGAACCTTTCGTTCGACACGAGATGTCGCCTCACACACCGTATAGCGCCATCTCGCTTTTTCACCCGCATTTAGATGGAAATGAGACATGATCGTAAGCTCCCAGACATATCTTGCTGAAATTTATTTGCATTTGAAAACACGGCATTACAATGATCTCATGTAGGTAACCTTTCACCACCAATTCTACCATTTAACATTGTACCATTTTAGGTAATAAAGTTAATTTTGTCAACAGGTGTTGAGGATGACGTTATCGTCATCAAATTGGCGGAGGCGAGAAATGGTCCGCTGGCTGGTGACGTGCGCAACAGAACTTGGATTGGACGCGCTAATGTCTATTATGCAGAACTGGTGCGTATTCATTTTTGATACATCTCTAATTTATATCTTTTCCTTTCAAACTAGAGGCCTTTGGGAAAGATACGTGGGGCGCACTATAAGTTTCCGGAATGAATATGAAAAAATACTATTAAAGGTACAAAATTAATTTATTGTTTTTCAAAATAATCTCCCTTGGCGTCTATGCACTTTTTCATTCGATGAAACCAGTTTTGAAAACTTTTGTGCCACTCCTCTGTGGTGACCTCTGAAACGTGTTTTTCATACTCCTCGACAGCCTCTTCTGGTGATGAAAATCGTTGACCGCGTAATTGGTTCTTAATTTTTGGGAACAGAAAAAAGTCACAAGGTGCCAGGTCGGGACTGTATGCAGGATGACTCATGAGTTCTACATTTTTCGCCTTCAAAAAGTCGTTTGTCTGTCTGGCCGTGTGAGAACTAGCATTGTCGTGGTGCAGGATGATACGGCGTTTACGGTTATTTTTACGGAGTTCGTCAATAACTTCCGGCAAACAAATGGTCGTGTACCAGTCACTATTCACTGTACGACGATTCTCTAAAGCAACAGTAGCCACGTGTCCAGTTTTATTAAAAAAAGAAGCAATCATCCTCTTAGATGCACTTTTCACGCGCGCCACTTTGGTTGGTTTCGGCTCATCTTGAAAGACCCATACGCTCGATTGCTGCTTTGTTTTGGGATCGTAGCAATAAATCCATGTTTCGTCATCTGTTACTATGTCCCACACCAAATTTGACGCACCTTCGTTGAATCTGGTAAGCATGGCACTGCACCAAGTGACGCGGTCCGTTTTTTGAGCCTCGGTCAAGTTGTGTGGGATCCACCGCGAGCACAGCTTTCTCACACCCAAATGTTTGTGTAGGATTAATTGTATTTGACTCATGCCTATTTCTAAGGATGCGCGAATTTCATGGTAGGTCACATGCCTGTCTGTTTCAATCATACGGCGCACAGCATTGATGTTTTTGTTGGTCACAGCGGTGGACGGCCGACCATCGCGAGATTCGTCACTGAGATTGATACGACCACGCTTGAATTCTGCAAACCAGCTATAAACAGTTGTCTTGCATGGTGCTTCATTGCCAAAAGCTGTTTCAAGCCGAGCGATGCTCTGTTGAGCTCTCAAATTACACTTAAAATCGTAGAAAATCATACTACGAAAATTTTCCCGAGTTAAATCCATGTTGATGCAGACACACAATTTTTTAAATGGCGCCACAAGGTAAAAACAAAAGACAGTCAGATGAAACAAACTGCATTCTACAGCCAAAGAGTTCTATTTTCAAATGTTGCAATAAATTTTTAAATATTGTTTATGTAAGTGGCCAGTTCCGGAAACTTACAGTGCGCCCTATGTATCGAGCGGTTTCAAAAATACTTATACGCGCGATACATAAATATTAATTTCACTGTATACTATATATAGCGTGTGTGTGTGTGTGTTAAAGAGAGAGGTGATTGGCGCATATCAGGTGGTTTGCAACAATATTTTTTATCAAATTAGTATATGAAAAAACTAAATATAAGTACGTTTAATTTTTAACTTAATACTTATTTGGACACGATAAAAAATACATAACAGTAAAATAAATAAATAAGGGAGCGGCTTATTTCTAAAGAAATTTCGTTATTTATGACTTCATTCATTCTTTCATTCATTTATGACTAAAACCAATTGCCCCTATGTCAATTGCATCGAATGATCTTTTCTGAACCGATTGTACTACTGTTTCAGGTACGAACTATTCACACCAACGGAAGCTACAGGCCCAGTGGCGGCAGCAGCGATGTCGCACGCGACTGCACTAAGACTGGGCTTGACTTTCGAGCAACAAGAGAAACTCAGTGCATGCGCGAGGACACTGGCCTTGCAATGTGCTGCTAAGGTAGATAATTTGTCTCGTATTCCTTTCAATCATCCAGTCCGCTCAGTTAAGAAAGTACTCCTAGCAAATTAGATTTGTATAAAAGCACAAGGCAAGCCTTGCAGCTAAGCAATCCTTGGACAGGTAGTCTTTCGTTGACCTACAAGATAGAATAAGATCGCAGAATCACCAAGCAAATTTTGCGTACAAAATGCACTATAAAAATAGTATGGCAGTAGCATAATATTCTGCGTCCAAGCGTGTTTCCCAGTTGCGTCCTCAGCTTACTCTTCGGAGCCTAGGGTACGCCGAAATCCTCCATTTGGCGGTACAGAAGTACATCAAGAACAAGTACACATACATAACAAAAGTACATCACGCAAGATAAAACGCAATGCGGCGGACTTATCCCATAGAACCTCTCTTCCAACCGGCGTATTTACAAAACTTTTTTCCATTCAGGATCCGCCAGGTTGCGCCCTCAGTGCCCTATCAGTTTGCGAGGGCTCCGCCGGCGCCTTCGAGGCTGCTTGTGCCGCCGTGGGAGGCGCCGCCGCCAGAGGAGCCCTCGCTTCCAGTACTCTGTTCGCGGTGGCCAGATACATGGAGCAGCGGGGGCAGCCTGCCAGAGCTATGAGGCTGGCTACGCTGGCCATGAGGAACCTGCACTTACATTACAATCAGGTTAGTGTATGGAGGAAGCACAGCCGCTTGAGGAACCCTAGATTCAAGTACTCTGTTCGCGGTGGCCAAACATATGGAACAGCGGGGGCAGCCTACCAGAGCTATCGAGTCACCGATTATACGTGAATCACACTTCTCAAAAATAGAAAGAAAAGGCGTTTATTTGGTACTTCACAAAAATTTACAATACAATAGACTGTATACAATAAAATATAATTATTACAAAAATAGAAGAGTACCAAAATGGTCTCCTTGAGGCCTTACCTATGTTTTCAAAGCAACATAGCAATTTATTTATTTTGAAAACAGAAGTGGACGTAAAAACTAGTTCATAGTTAGAAGAGTTAGTAAATAACAGTAAATAATTATTTCCAATGTTATTGCAGGACAATCACCCAGCGATCGCGGACATCCACTGGGCGGTAGCGCTCGCCCACTCACTCGGCCGAGCGGAGTTGCAAGCGATGCTGCCGCTGCTAGTGAAAAATGTACAGTGTGCGCCAGTGTTGGTGAGTTCTAAGGAATTGTAAAAAAAAAAATACTCGTCTGTTTTGTGGCGGTCTTATTCTATTTTTACAATCATCCAATCAAAAACGCAACACACCTAGAGATTTCACAAAAAAAACTATATATGGGGATTGAATTGAAGGGACTGACATGTGGCAATAATTATAATGATGCGAGAATGTAATATCACTTCTCGCCGAAACTCCATTGAATAAATTCGAATTTTAAATTATTGTTTTTTTTTCTTTGCTCCTTGTAGAAGAGGCTCAGGTTCTGAACCATACCGCGTCGTGATGCCAAAAAATAGTACAAAAATAACTTATTTTCGAGATACATTATAAAAAATACAGCTTGTTTGACATCGTGTTGACTTTTTGAAACGCTAAAATGTTGACTGACTTAGTTGTTGTTAATAATTCCGTGCTATGCCATAAATATGTTTTTAAAGTATTTGTATTACATACAAACATTGGATAAAAAAAATATTTATTGAAACTTGTTCCGTTTTTCCAGTCAGACGTGCTCCGCCGCTGTTGCGTAGCCGCGGCGGGTTGTTCCCGCGCGCGCCCCGCTCCCCCGCGCCCGCCCACGCCGCTGCGACCGCTGCTGGAGGCGGCGCTGCGGGCGTACGCCTCCACCACTCACGCGCGCCTCGCGCATATCTCGCCGAGGCACTACGCTGACTTTGTTGACTTTCTTGGTAAGTGCTTTCAAATTTGATATAACCAGGAACTCTATTTTTTAAATGTATGTCAAATGAAAACTTTCGACTCACCGATTTTGCGTGAGTTATTTCAAAAATACTACTTACTCTAAGGACTAATCTTAGTAACATAACAATTTCTTAACTGTTATTGCACATTTTAAAAATCTATTAAATTGCGACCGGGCATCGATCAGCTTGATGGCGGGATTGACGAAAAATGATTTCATTTCACAAACTCAGCTGAAGGTTTATTTATTATATTTTCTGCCAAAACCGAAATTGCTTACCGAAAGGAAATTTATCGGTTCTTCGATTTAAAAAGTTATAAATATAATTTATTTTAAATGGCTATCACTTTTCCAGGCAAGGCCCGTGATACTTTCGCACTCGCCCACGACGGGCCTCACCAGTTCGCCGCCTTACTGCAGGAGATCAAACTTAAATACAAAGGCAAGAAAAAACTAATGTTCCTCGTCAAGGAAAGATTTGGCTGAACAGTGCCTACTGTTCAAGCGGTATTAAAAAAAAACATAGGTAGCCCGAATTAAGTACTAAAGCGGGAGCTTTGACAAAAAAATAGGGCTGTCGACGATTGCTTTTTTATTTAATTTTTTTTTAAGTACTCGGAATGTTATAGGAAAGTTAATTATTTTTCAAATAGAGAAAAGAAGAATAAAAATCCTCAACGTTAAACTAATTCTACGATAATCTGAGTACAGAAATTGTTTTGTTTCAGTTTTTAAGTGTTCTGTTAACACCGTGCAATACGAAACTGTATATAAAATCAAACTTGTAAATTCGAAAACTGAGGGCATGTAATATAGACTCGAAAAAAATTACCATTATGGTATCTAAACATTATTACCTCATGTATGGTACACACCGTGCACCAGTCGTGTACCAAACCAGTCTACTTTAAAGTATTATTTTTATTTAATAACTATTATAGCTGACCTCGTAATTGTCATTTTAAGTTGTAAGTAATATTGTAATGATCTCAATGATTCCATTTGTGTAAATAGTTATAGGTCTATGTAAATATAAGACAATGTAAGTTTAGTAATGAGGTAAAGATGTAATAGTTAGCGAACTTGCGTTTTGTGTCCACGATGACTTTTTATATAATAATCTGTAGGTAAAGATGTAAAATGTGACCGAATCATGTGTAGTATTTTGCATTGTGAATACAAAACGTAGTTTTAATATAGAAAAATAGTAAACGCCATTCTTATAGCGTCCGATAACAATGGATATCATTAAAATGAAACGACACAACACCAAAGAAATAATAAAATAAGTCCAAGTGTGAGATAAGCAATGCCATCATTCTTTCAGTATTCTTGAGTTTTTGATATGTCTAGTTGAATATTTTATTGTATCGTTCTGTTGTTTAAATATTCCATTTTTTTATTTTTCTAGTTATCTTAACCCTTCATTTTAAATAAATTCATCCATTTATTTTATTTCAGTCTATATAAATAGAAATGCCATTAAATTTTTCAAATAGGTGTAAAATTTTAACAAGAAGTGCATTTATAAAGATAGAAAATGAATAATATTTATTATAGAGGGTGAAGCTTGGATAGTGTTCAAAGATTAAGGATGAAGGAATGAATTAACGTGTAATGTATAAAACTTAAGTGAAGGACTTTTGTACTTTTTGTGGTGTGTAAGAGGGTTGTGCAAACGCAAATTATTTTCTCCTGCATCATTTTAAATTATAACCTGAAAAACATCACATAAACTATTTTATATAATCTGCTAACAATATTTAGATAAATATTATTTCTAGCCAACCCTAACTATGTGTCAAATCAGAAATAAAAAAATTACAAAATGCAAAATTAGAAATCAAGAATTCAACATAAGTAATTTAAGTTTATAAAATGTAAATATGAAAGGGACTTAATCAAAGCGCTGAAATTTATTTTAAATTCAAAACTTTATTTGGTTTCTGCAGTACCATAGAAAATGAAAATACCAGTACATAGTTGACGCCATATTGAAACAAATGGAAACATGTTTGAAAATGACATTAGGGTAGATAGTTCAAGTTTCCGCGCTAAATCGTTAGAAAGACTACAAACTGACTGATTTTTTTCTCTTAGAAGATGTTTTGCCCCACCAATAAACTAATTTTCTCTGAACTTAGCTTAGGGCGTAGCAAAGTAACTGAACAATTTATTCAAAATGTGTGTATTGATTTGTTGAAAGCAAATAAATATTAAATATAAAGCAATAATTTCAGCCTTTGCAGCCGGTCTGTGTATAAATTTTTCATATAGTTTTACTATGTTATGCCGGCACAACACAAATTATAAAGATGATGACTACGTACTCGCTATTAGTCTCGCAGGATACAAACATTAAGAATATAATATCCAACTTACGAGACTCCGGATATCGCACCGAAGGCTCTGTACTTTCTACAGCTTCTTCAAATCTTTTCTTCTCCATAAAATATATCCAAGAAACTAAGTATACGCTTGTAGCAACCTACTTCAGTATATTTTGAACACCTTCAGTCATAATCATCTTTATAACTGGTGTGCGTGCTGAACTATTTCTAAATTGCAATGACTTGCCAATTTTGTAACTCCAAGCAAATAAAACCTCAAGTGCCTTCAGGCGAGTCCGCATTGGCGCCAGACCGGCTATTGCCCCTGTATTTTTTTTCTATATTATTATATATTTGTGTCTGTTTCAGTTCAGTTCAAATGTCTCTAATTGTGTTGTGTTGTACGTAAAACGTGGACACCCTTCAGTGCTGGTATTAAGATGGTGATAATTTCAATAAATAATTGAAAATTAAGTCTGTCGTTTTAATTTTTATACTCTTACGTATTTTAAGTATACATGAACGTATAAGTTACTTTACGTAGACTTTCTTGATTGGACAACTTACTACTATGTACTCATAGTGTCTACTATACTTGTTACGGGCTAAATAAACGTCGTCGTTTCGTATCAAAAAATAAAAAAACTGGCAAATGATAGGGAATACGGGAAGAATGAAAAAAAACACTATAAATCAGGGTTTTGGCCTAGGTATCAACTTACATAATTTTATTTTTTACTCTATTCTTTTGTAATTCTCAATTTTTGTGTTAAGAATTGTTATTATAACCTATGACGTTCCTCATTGGAGTTTGATCAAGCAACCAACTTATCGTTTTCAAGGAAAGTTCGGGTACTTGCTTAAGGCGCCCTCGAATGAGTTTGGGTGAAGGACGTCCTTATGGTTATGTTTAAATACGAGGGTAACCATGTCTTGTCTATGTTATTTTTTTGTCTGATCTTGGCCTGTGTTGCTGAACTTACCTGCTAATACCTAAAATAGTGCTCATAATTTTGAATTTTATCAACGAAGTGATTAAAACCACATTACAACATTAACAACCCTATTAAAAAGAGATAGAAACCTCCACTATAGCTATCTTTTTCTGCTCTAGTTTCAGGTCAATTGGCTAGTAAACTTTTTCATGAAAATGTCTAATTCGTAAACCATTTCGAGGAATAGGCTTAGGGAACAGATTACATTAATCAGATCTTTAGATAAGCAAGTATTTTTTAAGAAAATCGCAGAAAACCCAATGACTTTCATTTTTAGCAAGGTTGACGTATGACGTAGCCGGATAACTTCCGGCTATTCACATTTAATTTTTTAGGTTGGCAGCACAGCGTACTGAATAAATATTTTTTGTTTGGTAGCGCTTACTAAGCGCTTCAAATGTCAATTGTCATCTCTGTTCAAGTAAACATAACCTAATTACATTCATTCATACATTATAATGAAGAAGCGGTGTCCAATTATTGAAAAATCAGATGTAAACAGATGAAGAGACTGCAGTAAACAGTAAAGTCCATTAAACAGGCCAATAAGCAATAGATACGAGAAATGGGGTACCTAAATATTTGGCGATTGTAAACAAACAAGAAACCAACTCGCGGCTCGCGGTCCATCTTGACTTTGACATTTGCCACTGACATATATATTTTTTAATACCTTACTAATTTTTGCTTTCTTGCAGTTCGAAATGGCCATTATATGTATTGTGTATAATGTATTTTCAATTTAAACGAAAAAATTCTTAAAATTATATTTATTTTGTTATTTAATTTTAAAGATTTTATAGTGATGACGTCACGCAGCTATAATGACCATCTCGAACTGCAAGAAAGCAAAAAATACTAAGGTATTAAAAAATACGTATGTCAGTGTCAAATGTCAAAGTCAGGATGGACCGCGAGCCGCGAGTTGGTTTCTTGTTTGTTTACAATCGCCAAATATCTAGGTAGGTACCTACACTACCTACCAGGGTTGTTGCGAATATGAGCATCAGCATCAGCTGATCATCAGCTTCATTTTCCACATCAGCATCCGCATTGATCGTTGCTGATGCTGATGCTGATGCTCGAGTCGCAACATGTCCCCCGGTGGGCGGGGTTAACGTCTCGTGTCGCCGTCGCTTGTGAGTTTTATCCAATCAAAATGCGCCATTGTTATTCATTCGAAATAAAACGTCTAATACAATTCGTCGTAAATCGTAATACAATTCCAGTATTAATAATACTTAGATTAAGTATTTAGATAAATAAAATATTTTTTGATTCAATAAAACTTACAGATTTTAAATATAAATTCTGTAAGTTTTATTCTTTTATTGAAATAAAAAATCATAATAATGAGCACCTTTTAGGGGAAAAAAATAAAATCAGCATCAGCATCAGCATCCGCTGATGTCTATTACAAAAAATCTGCATCAGCATCAGCATCCGCTCATGAGACAAAATTATGCATCAGCAACAACCCTGGTACCTACCCCATTTCTCGTATCTATTGCATAATGGCCTGTTTAATGGACTTTACTGCTTTATCCGTTGACATCTTACTTTTGAAGTAACTGTAAATTTATAAATAACATACTTAAAAAGTTAATAGGTATTCATTTGATAATGTGTCTTCAATCTTACATTCATACTTCCATACTTATAATAATATACTTAATTATATATATAATATAATAGTATTAATTATATTATATAATATAAAATACTTATATAATACTAGCTGTTTCCCGCAGCTTCGCCTGCGTTAAAAAAATAGCCTATTTTTGAGCCCAGGTCTTCAACTATATTCATACTAAATTTCATCAAAATCCGTTCAGCGGTTTGACCTTGAAAGCGTAACAGAAAGACAAATGTAATATTAGTATGGATTAGTATGGATAGTATGGAAGTATGGATATAAGTAGTAATAGTAATTATAGTATAAAGTATGAATGGATTAGTAATTTATGTAATCAGTATGGATTGTACAAAATTTTAGACCTTGTTTTAATGATGTAAGAACCAATGTGTATACATGTTAATTATTTTGACTGTACATACTTCCTATTTCTAATAATAATGACCATGCAACCCATTTGAAATGAATGAATGAATGAAGTAGTCTGGCTGAATGACTGAACGATGAATGCTATTTGTCTAAATAAACTATAAAATCTTGCAGCAGAGTAGTTACTCAAGAAAATTTAAAATGGCGCGAAGAAAAGCGCGCCAAAATGAATAAAAAACGTTCCCTTTCAAGCGGTCATTTTCATTCCATTTCTAAACTAGAACCATGCTTTTAGTTAACGTCGCTTTCTTTGTCTAAAATGTTTAAAAAACTTATTAGAATACTAGCTGACCCGGCCACGCGTTGCTGTGGTTAAAGTTTTTGTTATATTACATTATAGTAAACAATCTAAGAGGAACAATAAGAGAACATCAGTCACGGAGTCCACTATGCTTTTTCACACAGATGGTATTTGTAAAAAAATATGGTGATCTCCTTATTTGACTTTCTAAGTTTCTACTACTATAACCCTTTAGTACAATGAAATTATTTACGAACAAAGACGAAAATGTTGATGTTGGTATACAAATTCACTGGATTGAGATTTGAAGGGGAAGTACGTTGAACACAATTAATTAAAATGTTCTTATACTTGATATTAAGCAGAAATCAATAGGTACAAAATAAAAATTTATCAGATTTATTATTTCCATTTAATTTTATAACAAATATAAGTATATTACAGTATAATACAGTAAATAACATGTGACGCTTAAACTCATGAATGAGGTAGGCAAGGCAGACAGTCTTAAACTTTTAAACATTAATATCTATTTTTTTGAATTATAAATACTTTCAATTTCAATTTAATTTAACACCAATCGGTGCACAATGTTTTTGGTTAACCTGTCTTTAGCTAACACAAATAGATTCGACGGTTTCCCAACACGTGAACACGCAACATATAGTTGCCCATGAGAAAAACATGGATTTTCCAAATCTAAACCACAAATGGACATTGTTTGACGAATTGGCCAAAAACATCAGGTTTTTGACACAATGTAAAAAATTCAGTTGTTCCTGTGCTCCTACTGTGGCTATGTCTCGTTCTCCTGCTGCTCTTGTTCTTATGATATTCTCTTGAAGACGTTCGTTACACTGTTCTTGAGATTCTTGTGCATGACCTTCTGCTGTCCTGATTCTTTGAGCTGGATTTCTTGATTCAATTTGTTCTGCCAACTGATGGGCTCTTTTAATACCACTTTGCGTCGTGCCTCTCTGGTGCTCGCGTTGTTGAGGTTAGATTTTTTCTATGGCATTTGACTGAAAATATTAAATTAATCGTTTAAATATGAGAAAAAAAAAAATTGAAAATCATTCTAATTAACTTTTATAATTATGTGATAATACTGACATGTACATATTTAAATTATAGAGTTTAAATAATAATTTCAATAAGAATTGAAATACTAATTTAATCGTTTAAATATAAGAAAAAAAATCTGAAAAACTTGTTATCATAGCACATTGAAATAATAAGTACTAAATATTTTTAATAGAGGTTAAATAAAAACAATTAAAAAAAAATATTTGTACAACTATTGAAAAAGTGTAGGAAATTGTGTATCATTTTTGCATTGACATTTTAATTAAATTTTATAATTATGTGATAATACTTACATACATATATTCAAATTAAATTATAAAGTTTTGATCAATGAAGCACAAATAAGTAAATACAGGATTAATTTCACTGTATTATCTTCATTATAATATGAATGCAATTTACACTTCAGTCTAAGTAACACGTGGCCGGCTATGCTAACACCAAAAATTTAAAAAGTGGAAATAATTGAATTATACGGTATTTCGTTCACTACAAAATAAATTTAATTAATTTTATAGCGTCAACGACACGTGGTAATTATGCTGTTAAAATGTAGCTTATATGACACGTTCGTAGATTTACCATAGCAGCGCCATCTATTGATTACTTACTCAACCCAGTCGAAAGGTATCGACATCTGTTGGAGTTAACAGATAATTGTGACTGTCAAATAATTAGCAATAAATTAAAATTGCGACTATAATTTGAGATTTAAACTATCCTATCTCTCAAGTTGGATCGAACTGCACATGGTGTGCGAATTTTATTATAATCGGTTAAGTGGTTTAGGAGTCCATTAGGACAAACATTGTGACACGAGATTTATATATATTAAGAAGAAGATAATTAATACTTATTATTAAGTGTAAAATTCGGTCTGTCTGTCTGTTAAGCTTTCACAGCCAAACCGCTGAACGAAAGTTGATAAAATTTGGTATGAATATACTTCAAGACCTGGGGTCAAAGATAGGCTACTTTTTGACGCAAGCAGAGCGGGGAAACAGCTATTATGAAATATTATGTAAGCAAATACTTTACTGTACTTTCAGATCTATACAACCATTAAAAGCAATAAGGATTTAACTTTTAAAAATAAGATATTTAAATTAAATAAGGAGAGTATAGGACCTATCCCAAACTCTTTAGATGTTGATATTCAGCAAATTGATTTAAAACATGGTGAAATGAAAAATCTAATTAAGTCTTGGGTAAAATTAACTTCTTATTTTCATTATGTTCTAATAACTAGTTGTTCACCGCGAACATAGACCTCGCGAATTTCCCTCAATAAAGTTTAGCCACAAAAAAATGATCTTCCCATCATATACTGGGGCCATATTTAAGATATTCTGAACCCAAAAATTTCATACACCTGGAAGAGATTTATCGTAATCCTGTGTCAGATACCCTTAGGCATTCTGAGAAATCTGACAGTGTCAGCCACTAAAACACCTCTGACCATGTTTCTGTTAATCCTGAAGGTCAGAAGGCAGTCGCTCCATGGGAATAACCAGTAGTGCTAAATCTAGAAACACAATTAACAACATACCTTACGTTCCGAAGCATAAGCTCAGGACGTGATTGGGAAATACGCTTGGACGAAGAAGATAAATATAAGTAGATCAAGGCAAACAGAGTCAATTAACCTCTCTAACACGAGGGTGTAAACTATTGATTGACCATTGGAGTTCAAGCTACATGGATTTTACCCATGTAAGACTGCCCCCAAAATAGCATTTTAATGGCCTTGAATTGATTTCGTAGTAATATGAGGGCGATTAGTGTTAGAAAACAAACAAAAATATTTTAAGATCAAGAAAGTGATTTTAAAAATATGAATGAATAAAAATGTTGAATTAAGTTTATTTGGATGATTGTATTATCGTTCTTTCATATACCAGTCATACTGACTTTCTACGAATTAATGATTTTTTTATATTTCGGGATTGTTACACATTGAATTAAACTATTTTAAATTATTTTAGCTGCTGTTGTTAGAGGGGTTATTAATTATTTATATATTATTAATCCATACTCCATACTATACTATCCATCCATACTTTAATACTATAATATCCATACTAATATTATAAATGCGAAAGTCTCCCTGTCTGTGTGTTACGCTTTCACGGTCGAACCGCTAAACGGATTTTGATGAAATTTCATATGAATATAATTGAAGACTCGGGGTCAAACATAGCCTACTTTTTGACGCAGGCGGAGCTGCGGGAACAGCTTGTAAGTAATAAACGCGATAAAAACCATATTAAAATAGTTTTTGTACAATATTATTAAAATTGTTTGTTTCTACGGAATTTGGAATTTCTATGGAATCTCATTGAAAGTAAGTATATCCTTTAAGACAAAAAAGAAATAAATCGGTTCAGACATGATGGAGTTATGAAGTTATACTGTCTGTCTTCTTCATATCTAGAGACAATTTGCGGCGGCGCCCTATAGACGCATTCCTTCTTGTTGTAACCATTCCTATAATTTGGCTAATATTTTACGACCGGCCGCCTGCCTGACGTCAACTCTCCTTAGGAATGCTGTTGTTTTCAGAGCCTCTTTAGCCGGGTAAGTCTCAATTGTACCCGTTGCCCGCCCCCTACGTGGGCCAGAGTTGATGCCCAGACGAGAGGTTGTGTTGGAGAGTTATGCTGTCAAAATTCACTCGAATTAAGAACCTCCTCCTTTTCGGATTTTGGAAGGACCTTGTAGGTCAATTAATTCTTCATGACCTGTATATATTTGAGAGATTTATCTACTTTAAAAAGCACCTCCTTCTCAGTTTTAGTCAGTTAGACTATATCCTTCTACTTTCACCCTTGTAGATTAATATCCCGACTTCAAAATATCTTCACGATGGCACCACTAATTTGAGAGAAGAACATTATTTTTGTGATTAGGAAAAAAAGATGATTAGTTTACTTCGATGACATCTTCACTATAAATCTAGGTGTTTTACAGTTATTATTATTTTTTTACCAAACTACTGAACCAATAGCTTTAAAAATTTTACTGGACTGAACTGAAAGTATGCCTTATCGGACTTAAAAACAGTTTTTTCAATCGTTTCAGTAATAACGAAGTTATTAAGTAACAAATACAAAAAAAACATTACATCCTCTTTTTTTGAAAGGCGGTTGAATATCACTAAATCTGTTTTGATATCATACATATCATAACGTTTTCTACATACATTCTGATTATCAACGAAAACGGACTTACAGCTTTGGAGTTCAATAATCAATATCAATAAATATTTATTTTTACATTAATGCCAATATCTCAAAAACTACTTAACGGATTTTGATGCCAAACGAATTTAAATATTCTATACATGCCTACTATACACACTTTGAATTTTATCGAGATCGGACTAACGGCTCGAGAGTTATCGCTATACATACTTACATACATACATACATACAAACAATGTGTTTTTGCCCCAACTCGATTTAGAGTCCAGGAAATTTTTATTATAAGTAGTTATTTTAAAAACTACTAAACGGTTTTAAAAATAATGTATTCGCTTTTAAATCATCTACAACTGCTTGCTTAGAACTGATTTCGACATTTCTAATACAATTAATTCCCTGAGTAACACCTAGATGGCGCTACCCAAATTTAAAACGCGCTATGGTTTCGTTAACTATATAATCGCGGACATTTTTATGAATATTTTCAAAACTACTAAACCGATTTTGATGCCCAACGAACTTGAGAATTCTATTGATATTTCCTACATGCCTACAAAGTTTCAACAAAATCATACCATCGGTTCGGCAGTTATCGCGGTATAAACATACATACAAACAATGTGTTTTTGCCCCAACTCTATTTAGAGACCTTACTCGCTTCGCTCGCTCGGTCAATAAATATCAGAATGAAGAGACTTATCTGTTTACCCGACTGTGACAGGAGAGTTATGTTTATTTGTTTGGCACCCTCTACAGCCTGAACTGCTTGATGGATTTTAGCTTAAGTGGTGTCGTTAGATTCGTATTTACTGAAAGAGTGACACTGGGTATATTAAAATATATTTTTTTAGGTTTTTTTTTAATATTTAATTTCCGAGAAACAAAGTACTTAGGGTTTTTTAGTTTTTTAAATTACCGTTATCTTGTTTCTTATTTTATTTAGTGTATTTCTGGCCAAAGCTTGTCAAGAGTATTTTTACTTTATGAATTTTGAGCATGACTCATCATTGAGTCTAGTAATTTTTAATTTAAAATGAAATGATTTTCATTCATTGATATAGGTTAAAAATATGGAAAGAGTGATCCAAAAAGAAAAGCTAGTCATACAGACAACCTGGCGTAGATACCTCTGGCGCAAATTTATGAGGAAACTCAACCCTAGATGAAGTAGGATAAGATCTTTGGTGCAAATTTATGAGGAAACTCAACCGTAGATGGACTAGGATAAGAAATCTGGTGCAAATGTATGAGGAAACAGTGAAGAAACCCAACCCTAGATGAACTAGGATAAGACCCCTGGCACAAATTATGAGGAAACCAAACCCTATATGAACTAGGATAAGAACTCTGGTGCAAATTTATGAGGAACCCATAAGGAAACCCAACCCTAGATGAACTAGGATAAGACCACTGGCACAAATTTATGAGGAAATCCAACCCTAAATGAACTAGGATAAGAACTCTGGCGCAAATGTATGAGGAATCTATGAGGAAACCCAACTCTAGTTGAACTAGGATAAGAGGTGGACAAAGAAAAAGAGGAATTATTTTTATTTCGCAAAATAGTGACTAAGACTTGTTTCATTCCACTTATCAATTTTCTTTGAGTCATAGATATAGGACATTACATAGTTATACCAACTTGGAATAGGTGAAAAACAAATAAAAGTAGTGTTATGATAATAATGATTTCAATTCATATTTTTTCTCCTTACTCTTTTAAGATCTAACCCTAGTTTATTTTTCTTTTTGCCTTGCATAATGCTAAAATAGCTGAGAAATACATAAAAAATATAAATGTTTATTCTCATCACATATGAATGAATTTGCAGGCAAATCAATGTGAAGGCTTGAAATGTGATATTGATAAGCACATGCCTACAGAATTAACAAGCTGTTTTCTTAATATAGCCACATTTCAGGTAACTCGTACTTAAGTTTTCATTGAAAAATATTTTCTGAAAATTTCTATTTATTAAACTTAATAATGTAGACTTAAAAGTTGCGTTTCCACCAGAGATGTGCGAAGGAAATGTGTCGTGGGATGATGTGTAGCTGTGCTTTGAAAATGTGTGGGCGTTTTCAGCAAAGCTGTGCGAGGAAAATGTGTCGTATGAGGATGTGTAGCGGAGCTGTCAAAATGCGCATTAATGTGTGCGGTGCGAGCCGTGCGACGATGTGTTGCGAAACTGTGTAATATGTCGGAGCGGGGGTGCGGTGTAGTGGGAGCGGAACCTCGCAACACATCCCTTGTAACACATTTCTCGCGCACTTTTTCGCTTGTTTTGTACTGTTGCGATTCTATGGGTTCTTCAATAACACATCCACGCTTCGCATCCTCGCACATCTCTGGTGGAAACGCAGCCTAAGGGTGGAATAAGAATTTAAATAAATAATGCAGACATCTAAAAATGTCCTAACACAACTTAGTGGCATGATTTTTTTTTGTTTTACTAGGCTGATTCTAATTTTATTGTATGCCATGCCTAGTCAGTATTTACTGAAAACAAGGCTTCCATATTTCAGGGCAAATGGAAGTCTACGATAGATGGCAAGCCTCCAGTGATGAAAGTGTACAACTCCTTTAGCTACACTGAAGATATCAAATACGAAGCCAGGGTAAGCCAAATTTAATATAAAAAAAATAAAAATATCTATCACAAAGATAAAAAAAAACCGGTCAATTGCAAGTCGGACTCGCGCGGTAATAGGGTCCCGTTTTACCTTTTGGGTACGGTCCCCTAAAAACCAACCAACTGTGGTTATATCCAACTGTGGACTTCCTGCTGATTATGCCAGTGATAATAAGTTTTTGATAGATGGCGTAACTATGACATTGTATAAAAGTAACCAGGGCCCGAATCGCTGTAATTAAATAACTTATTTACCAAAAGCAAGTTCCGATCGTTAGGGTTAGGACTATTTTCGAGTATGTAATATCGTTGAGTCGAATGATTCTCGTTCGACATAATGAGCGAGTCGAACTATTTTAAAATGACAAAATCGTGGTCGTTTCCCAAATAGAGATGGGTTATTCAATATTCAAACTTAAAATTAAAACTTTATAGTCTATTATATATTACATTGCAATAAAATTAAATTAAAAAAAAAACGATTTAAATAAAAAAAAAAATTACGAATAAATGAATTTACATACATATCATACCACCAACGGGTGTTGAGTTTTTGGTTCCATTACTCTACTAGATGGCGCTGCCACATAACTGAAATGGTTACTTCGCGCTATTGAGATTTTTTTGTATTTAGTGGGGTCGGCTGTGTGTTCCTGTTTGCGATAACTCTGGTTTCCGTTCAAAACGCATAAATCTTTCGCCTTTTACTAAAGATTTCCGTGGAGGGGAACACTCAAATGAGTCTTAAAAATTTTTGTTGGTTTTGCTTCGGCAGAACCTTAATAAAACATTTAAAATACTCACCAAGCTGTCCTCTCCATTCCATCCATAACCAAGCTATACACATTAGTGTCAGAGTTGTTCAGAGCTGCCATAAGGCATTAAGTCCACCTTTTGTATTTTGATAGGATTGAAGGTTTAACATTCGTTTATTCCTAAATAAAAGTAGAATCTTACATTGCCACTCAACCCTGCACTAAGCTGAGCTTCTATCGCATTTAATTCTATCAATTTTAATTTTCCATGTTGGTACAATAAAGTGTACTTACTTACATATATCTATGATTGCAGCTTCTCGAATTACCTTTACAAGACAAGGACATGAAATTCGTGATAACTGTGCCTAATGAAAAGGAAACGTTGCCCAGTTTGGTTACGACGTTGACTGATAAGGGACTAGAAGAAACTGTGAACAGCATCCAACCTCTCTTTACGGCCTGTTCTGTAATGATGGCGCCTGAAATCAAATTTGACTCTGAAATGGTAAGACTTATTAGTCTTAAAATAGCACTCCTATTGACCAGTTGTCTATTTTTTAAAAGTGTGATATGTCGAACTATAATCGTAAAAATCCTTCGATATCGAACGAAAATCATTTTTTTATACAACTAAGTAGGCAAACAGGCGTACGGCCCACCTGATGGTAAGTGGTTACCATAGCCTATCATTCGATAAGGAACAAAAATTATTCGACTCGTCGATTTTACATGAGGCGGCGGGATTGTGTTCATATAATATGCCACTATAGGTAATTATCCTCTTTCAGGGAAATCACTAATTACATCTTTCTATTTGCTTAAGGAAAATTCGCATTTGAAATTTACAGGTCGCTGCTATCGACGAATCTAGAACAGCAATTCAATATGGCGGAATCAATGTTAACGAAAATGGAGTTTCTGCTAAAGAACTCACATGTAAGTCATCGATTTCTATATTCCCATATACCCAAAATGCTTGTTTGCCTGTTCTGCAACTTACGCCGCAAAATAAAAGTAGGTCAAAGTCTGTCTTAATGGAAAAAAACAATAATGTAAACAAATATTATGGCCGTGTGACATAGAGACAGGTTCGTCGGTGGCGTTTTTGTGAAAATGATGTAGGGTTCATTGAGATGTAAATATAGGTAGCATTGATATCGAATTAATGTGATTGATGAGTAATTTTAATAAATTGAGTGTCTTTTTCCATTGAGACAGAGTTTACATTGGTTTTTGACGGCACTACTATACTGTGTAGCCACCTTTACCTTGAAGACCAATGAAAGACCAGAGATTTACTGCCACGATACGATAAGACCGGACGAAGTGGAGACAAAAGTAGGTAAGCGTACCTGGCTTCCGAAGCGATGATGAAGACGATAAGTCAGAAAACATTAAGATAAAAAGAAAATAAACAAAAAAATTCAGAAATCTCTACAAACCTATCTTTGGTCACCAACCCACTTACATAAGTACCAACTGGATTTTTAAAAACTAATTATTTTATTATAATTATTTTTAGGCCTGTTCAAGGATACTCATGGAATAAATTCTTCCAAATTTGAAGGGGAACGGACATCGCCATATTTTTTCTTCGCTGTTACCTTTAAAGGTACTGCGATATTTACAGGAAATTTTACACCCAAAGAAAATAGGTAGAATTTGTAAAATGCGCACTATTCTGTAATCTATGGTAGTGAATACAGTAGAGTGTTTAGGGAGTCTATACCGTAATGGTAAAAATCGCAATGAATTTAAAAGGAATATTCTTTCCCAACAATATACCTACCTAAATATTGAACTTACCACCCAGGAAGGCGCTGTAATGAGAGAGAGAGGAAACCTCCTCATATAAAATACCCTGACTCATTTTTACTCAGTTTTACTTTACAAAACTTTTGATTGCATGGTTGTGACTATTGTTTAACTTCTTATAATTAAAAAGTGTAAAACCTAGGTAGTTTAAGTATTTAAATAAATAAATATTCTTGTTATGCATGTCTATTTTTAGTTCATTTATTTGCTTATACATATGTAAGTAAATGCCTAGCTTGTGCTAACACAATGTCTGCCATTCAACCTACCTTACTAGACCCAACAATATACAGGAAAATCACTTCCGTATACAAATGGGTGGAAAAGTATATATAGCTAAGAAGGATCTCTAAATCTCAATTGTTAAGTATGAATTTGTACATGAACATTTGTTTTCTAAAAAATCTCAGCAGGCAGCGTTTTAAATCAATTTTATACTAGTTTAATGACATGATGCATCATCATTTAGAATAATAAATAAAAACTATTCAATATATTCTATCAGATATCACATTTTTAGAAAACCATAAAGTACAATGAGCCACATTGAAATATATACCACCTTATTCTTAGATTTACACCTTTAGGCATCCATACGTTTCTATGCTACCCATTGTACGTAAGAGGAAATTTCAACCAGCTTGACACGGGCAAGTGGTCTGAGCTTGCGGCAGACTTCTTTTAAAACGCCAATTACGCTGCGCCTGCACATCTTCATTATGTCTTCTCAAAACACGTGATCTATGAACATGTTTACCATTATTCATCATATCTATATCATTTGCTTCAATAGCAAGCTCTTCTGTAGAGTCACTATAACCTTCACTTTTAGGATTCTTTCCTTGTTTCTTTAAATACTGCACGTTTTCTCTTTCTATAGATACGGAGTTTATTTTTGACATTTCTGCGTTTTGTCGGACTGCTTCTGGGGTGGTTTTTTTTGTCTCTTCTGATATAGCATCTGCATAAAGTTCGTCGTATCCTAGAACTAGAGGTGGGAGGACGATCAGACTCGCCTTGCGCTCTTTACCTTTGTCTTCGGCATTTATCTGTGGTGAAATAAAAAAATAGGTCTAAAGAAAATTTGATACTCCAATTCTTACTAAGTAAGTGTTCACTAGATTTTTGGCGGGAAGATGAGAAAAGTCATATCGGCGCTGTATTTTATTTTCCAAAATTTGTGTTTTATTGAGTATTTGTGTATATTATTGGTGGATTATTATTTGCAAAGAGTTCGAAAACAAACTTGAGTGTTGGGAAGTGATACAGTCACGGAGCAATTGGCTAGTCAACTAAAAAATAAATTGTGTATTTTATATATTTTATTGCTAGAATAGACTATTTAGGAGATACAATTTAAACGAAAAAAATCTTAAAATTATATTTAATTTGTTATTTAATTTTAAAGATTTTATAGTGATGACGTCACGCAACTATAATGGCCATCTCGAACTGCAAGAAAGCCAAAATTACTAAGGTATTAAAAAATATGTATGTCAGTGTCAAATGTCAAAGTCAGGATGGACCGAAGGCCGCGAGTTGGTTCCTTGTTCGTTTACAATCGCCAAATATCTTGGTACCTACCCCATTTCTCGTATTTAATGATATTGGCCTGTTCATTGGACTTTACTGCCTTCTCTTCTTCCGTTGACATCTGATTTTTCATTATTTAATTGGACACCGATTCTTTATTATAGTGTTTATATGAATGTAATGAAGATGTAGTTAGGTTATGTATGGATTAGTTATGTTTACTTGAACAGAGATGACATTTGACATGGGTGACAAGTACGTGAAGCGCCTAATTAGTGCTACCAAACGAAAATATTTATTCACTACCCTGTGCTACCAACCTAAAAAAATAAATGTGAATAGCCGGAAGTTATCCAGCTACGTCATACGTTAACTTTGCTAAAAAATGAAAGTCATTGGGTTTTCTGCGATTTACTTAAAAAATACTTGCTTATCTAAAGATCTGATTAATGTAATCTGTTCCTTAAGCCTATTCCTCGAAATGGTTTACGAATTAGACATTTTCATGAAAAAGTTTACTAGCCAAAATTGGATACAGTGTTAGATTTATGTGGTTTTCTTGCTGTTTTTCTACCACTTAGCTTGATTCTTCTGACTCGACTTGACTTAACTACAGACTTTACTTGTTCATTATTTATAACTGTTACTGGCTAAATACGAAAGTAAAAGTAGTTTAATTTAATGAATAACAATCGCGAAAACATAAGAAATCATTATCTGTAATAAGTTTCTTTCTATATCACAGATTGCTTGGTCCCTCACTGCTAAGGATCGTGACCACATATGAGTTTTTAAGCTATGCGATGAACTATGGACTTTTCTGTTCACATTGTCGATCCATCTGGTTGGTGGTTTCCCCTGACACGCGTTCCCACAATTTTGCTCAAAAGAATGAGGTTTAAAGACAATGCCTAGGTGAGTATTATATGTCCGAAAAATTGAGGGCCCTTTCTATCAATCTACGACAAATCTACGCTAACGACACAAAATTTAAAAAAAAGACGTGATTGAGAACTCACTGATGAAACACCCAGTCCAATAAATAAAATAATAGTTAACATACTGGATCTATCTACAAAAACAATGGTTTCTCCTTTTCAATTCTTTAGTACTGACCATGCATGCCGGCAGTTTCATATCATTTTAGGGTTCAAAATACCCGCTATCCGTCCGTCTGTCAGTCAGTTCGTCTGTCACTAGGCTGTATATCATAAACCATCGAAATTTAAAAAAAATGATGTCGTATGTAACTATCGAGTGATCTATTACGGGTCGTATTTTTTTCGTAGGTATTTTACAGCAAACTTTAAAAATATAATTGATTTTCATTTACTAGTGGCAGATAAATCAGAAGTAATCAGAACCCGATCATCGAGTGATAGCTGATCTATTACGGGTCGTATTTTTTTCGTAGGTATTTTACAGCAAACTTTAAAAATATAATTGATTTTCATCTACTAGTGGCAGATAAATCAGACTTAATCAAAACCCGATTACAACGGTAAGTACGGCAGGGTCACTTTTATCTTTCAATAATATCTTTATTGGACACATCTGGGAAAATACAAAATTTAAATTACAATATGGAGCAAAGGAAGCAATAGCAATCAATCATTATGCAATCTCTTCCAACCTTTGTGGAGTCCAGGACTTTACAGAAGACTATGTAAATTATTTGATTAGTGTTTAAAGAGCGACTTAGTATACGGAACACTATCGGGAGTACAACTTGCACTTGGCCGACTATTATTTATTTACTGCTTTCGTATCGCTGATTATTCTTAGTTATGAAATGTATGGTTGACTGCAATAACATTTTTTATAGTTGGTAGTTCTAGTCAACTTTGTTCAAACTTTGCCAATAGGAAATTTTGCATTTGATTTTTTGGATGATTAACAATTTGGATGTTAATTAGAGGACCTATATTTCATTTAATATCGTAAGAAATCTCATCGGATGTAATTTTCCTATCCCATTTTTCTAACTTTACAATTAAATACCATCTAAGACCTAGACAATACTTAAATAAATGATTGTTACGACAGGTTGATTCGTTTATTGAGTCAAAAGTAAGTTTAAACTTCATCAGACGCCATATTATGTTCTTCATCAGGAGTACTTGGCTCAGGGTCTTCTGAAGGTGGACCAGGATCTTCTATTTCTGATACCGCTGGTGGCAATTGGTGTAGTTCTACTCCAGCTTCGCGGAGGAGGGCTAGAAGTGTCGCTAGGGAACTGGCTAGCTGCAATGAGAAATATATCTTTAGTTAATTTGCTATCGGCATTGGAGTTCATAGGAATATCACCGAAGGGAAAAGAGGCAGAGGTCGCCACCGCACAACTTGGCCGAACACCATAAGGTACATGGAGACAGGAATAACTTCTGAAATGGTGCATGATAAGGGAAGATTGGCGCAAGAAGATACGGAGAGCCGACCGCAATTGAAATGGGATAAGGCAAGGATTGATGATGATGGGAGTTAATGGGAGACTCTCTTCCCTTAGTGTCATACAGGGTTCTTGTCACGGAGCATTTACAAAACAAAATAGTTGTCGTTTAGGTAGACGTCTAATTAGAGGCCTTTAAAATATTAATGTCATGTAAATGAAAAATGTTTTAACTGTAATGTACCAAATGCTCCGTGAATGTACCTACACCTTAAATTAATAAGGGACCGTTCAAACCACGGGTTCAAACTGACGCGAATCCCGCGCGACTGGCGAGACGCCCATAGAAATAAGAATCGATAGAAGTGTCGTAGCGTATGAAAAAGTTAACTGGCCTGCTAATGACACTTCCATATATTCGTATTTATTTGGGCGTCAGTTTGAATAGAGCTTAATTGGCGCGAGACCTAGGTATATCCTTATTAATCTAAGACCTACTCATTTTCTACTCGGGTAGGTATTAATTTTTGTATCAGATTACAGGGCTGGTTTATTCGGTAGAAACTAGGAACTATAAACATTTATGACTTTCTTATTAGTCGAATGATTTACTAATCTCTCTCTGGCATCTCTGGGATTTGAAAAAGCAACTTTTACTAAGTATTAAAATGAGGACATCTGGAGGCAATGCGAAATGAACTTTTAACTCGTGTTAGGTTTATTTTTTGTCTGTAGGTGATAACTCTGGCATTGCTTCTAAAGTTTTCTGATTTATATCGTGACCTTTACCTGAGCATCAACCTTCTCCTGTCCCTGCAATAGGCCAGCAGTGAATTCAGCTTCTTCAACCGCCTCCGTCAATCTGCCCACGCGGGCGTGACGACCAGCCATGTTCAGCCTGATGAGGGGATCGTCAGGAGACAGCATGACTGCCCTGGCGTATGCAGCGTCTGCTCGATTGTCCCCTAGACGTTCCAGAGCTACTCCGATTAGGAGAACCTGATTAACATACAATTGGCCTCTATTATTCCACTTGTTGATTTGATGATTTTGGAATTTAAGTGACATAAGGTATGACAAAGTATGAATTTGAAGTAATATTTCTTCATATCGAGTGGGTTGCATATAGCGTTGCCAGGCGTCCGGATAAAGCCCGACATAGAGGCTTTTTGATTGCGTGTCCGGCCAAAATAAACGGTGTCCACCTTGTCCGGCTTTTGTTAAGCTTTTTACATTTTATTTAATTTAACACGATTTATGGTAATAATCAGAAAAGCTTTAAATACTGAGACACAAAATCCTAAATAATGTAGGGTGTCCGGCCGTTTTAGCCAAATGTCCGGCCAAACTGGCTGGTCTGTCCGGCTATTAGGTTTGGCGACCTGGCAACCCTAGTTGCATAGTCACCTGTGCATCCCGTTGTCAGAGTTTTTCGGGAACCGGTTTCTGACGTGGTTTCTTTAACGACTACCTAATGGTAGCCGGTACCTCTGCCACAAGGTTTTTTAACGCGGCCGTTAGCGACTGCAATAAGATTTAATATAGAATTTCTTAGTTACCGTACTATCCGCCAGAGGCGGTGTACAAGTTTTTCATACTAAATTGTTAACGCAGGCGCTAGCGTTTGCGTTAATAAAATATCATGATTGACGTCTAATGGGGTAACGTGTAGTAGTATTTTTAGGTAAGTATCTATTTTATACCCAGTTTGCCGCAAGATTGTCTTGCCTAATCAGCATTGTGGTGGAATAAATGTAAATGAATGTATGAATAAACACTTTATTGCACCATTTCCAAACAAAAGAAACACATAGTTAAGTCCAATACAACTAAATGGGTACAAAGGCGGACTTATCGCTAATGCAATTTCTTCCAGCCAACCTTAAATGATAGATGATAAATGGTGGTAAACTCAATATATTAGCGATTTTACAAAATAATACATCAAAGTGAAAAACAATGGATCGAGAAACTGATGACAAAACTAGTATAAAAATAAACATTTTTTTGTTTGTTTGTAATATATTTATAACATTACAGTACAAACAAGAAAGAGTCTGTTAAAAGAGTTTGTAACAAGCTTGATAGAAAATAGTTACGGTGAATGGGTGTGTGGGCTGCAACGCCGCTGCAGTGGCGAGCCTGCAGAAGGCCGAGGCCGGTCTCCTGCAGAGCAGCAGAGCCAGGCCCAGGTCGTGAGCCGCCCGCCCGCTCAGTGGGGCCGCCCAAATAGCTCTTTGAAGGCAGGTAAGAGCCTGTCGAACAATAAAACCGGTCAAGTTCGAGTTAGACTAAGGCCGACGGGTACCACTAAATATTAAAATCTTTGTTTGGCCCAAAGGCTAGTTTCCTGGGTCAAAAGACTAACATTAAAATTAGTCCGTCATTTAGGGAATCAAAACATATCAGTGATGTATTTTTTCTTTTGTCAATTGAGCGATAAATTATAGATATAACGCATCAAAGTTTAGGAGTGGGGGCTCGTGACGTCATATATTGCGAAAAAGTGTAGCACACTGTGATGTCATACGGAACTTTAACGCGCCATATCTTTACCATTCTTTGTTTAATTTTCAAATGAAAAAATACGTCTCCAATATTTTTTGACTATCTAACTGACGGACTTATTATATTTTTTTTAGGAAACTAGCCTAGTATTTGTTTTTACAGTGGCAACAAAAATACATTTCAACTGTTCGGCAAAGAAAATTTCAACTGTCTGACTATTACGGTTCAGCTTGGTGACAGACGGACGGACAGCGGAGTCTTAGTAATAAGGTCCCGTCTTATCCTTTGGTTGCGGAACCCTAATCTAATATTTATAAGACTTTTCTTTGCCTCAACATCTTTTAGGTTTAAATTTTTCGCCTGTTTCGTCATCACATTGGAAGGTTTGTCCTAGTTGTAACTGTATGCGAATCATCGTTTTTCTCGTCGTTTCTTTATTTGAGGCGGAACTCCATCTTTGCGACAGGACTTCACATGAATACTTCACATATTATTTGTGTTAGTATTAATTACAGCGCAGTTCTTTATATGAGTCTTTCCGTTTCTCTAAAATATGCTAAATGTTTCTTGAAAGTAAGCTTAAAAAGAGACTCTCACGGCAATAAACTTCTTCTTGGCCAACAAAGCCAACCCTAGATTAGTATGGGCGGCTACACAAGTGGGATGAGCGGAAAGCGCTGACTTCAACCTCGCAAGCGCTGCGTCTACGTCCTTGTGCTGCAGCATCATAGCAGCAAGCGCTAAAGCAGCTGCATGCTGTGTGGGCTGTTGGGCTAAAGCAGCGCCTAGTAGTTGGAAGGCGTGGCGAGGGTCTCCTGATCGCAGGCGTAGGGCTCCTGCGGCAGCCAGCGTGTCGGCTCCGCAGGCGTGTGATCTAGAACGTTGAAAGGTGTTTTATTTTTGAGAAAATGTAAATTGAGTAGTGCTTCAGGCACTCCACAGTCCCTCGTGACCGACTTGGTGTCAGAGTTTTACGGAACCGCCTTTCGGCCTCTGCATTGGTTAATTTTACGACGGACGACCTAATAATCACAACCGGAACAGACAGGCTTAACATGCCTCCTTAGCACGAAATTTTCATTATTATCAGACAATCACGTGATTAAAGTGTATTTAACCACTGAACCATGTAGGCAGTACGGAGAAGACTTATTTCCACTACCTACTGCAACCTTTTGAAATGCCAACTTACGTCAACGCCTGGTCGTAAGCTAGCAGCGCTCCTGTGACGTCATCACTGGCCAGCAGCAGCTTGGCAAGCAGAGCTCCCGCCCTCTCCCCGCCCCCCGCCCGCACACCCGCTCGCGCCCATTCCACTCCCCTCGAGGTATCGCCTAGGTTCCATGCACATTCCGCTGAAATTCAAAACAATTTTGTAGATATTCAATGAAAAACAAATACTTAATACGCACATGTACCTAGCTTCCATTCTTTATTTATGGTACGGTTTCGTGTAGCTTCACATATTTTATATCTCTATCACGAGCACGCAGATAGCTTCGAATAGCCCAGCGAATGACGATTAGTCGACGTCCATCGCTTGGTAACGCAGAGCCTAGTGAACCAATCTCTACACCACACTGGCTAAATTCCCACCCACGACCTCACAGCTTCCTCTTGTGGCCATGGCACCACATTCCATAGGTCGCGTGGAAGTCAATAGGCTACGATCAGGCATGGGCCGATGTATGGAGAACAGGAAGAGGTGAGGTCTGTCCAGCAGTGATAGGTGTGTTTGTGGCGCTGTACAAACGATGCTATTCTAACATAAAAAATGCAAACCTGAAGTTAAGTTGAAAGACATTCAAATTCACGAAGTCGCCGAGGCTGGAAATCTAGGTGTTACGATGGACAGTAAACTAAGATTTGAGGGATACGTGCTCGAAACAGTTTGGAACTGTTACTACCGCTTGAAGGTGTTGTATCAGATTCGTGATTACCTGAGTGAAGAAACGCGCGTCTATCTTTGCGAGACTCTTGTTCTGGCTAAGATGAAATATGCAGATGTTGTTACAGGAAAATGTTTATTGGCTCGGACAAGGAAAGTGGTACAAAGAGTACAAAACTCGTGTGCGAGATAATGTTTTTCTATTCCACGCAGATCACACATTAGACCATATTTGAATAATAAACATCTACTTAACATGGAATTACGATGTAGACTACATCTTACGATTCTACTGTTTGGTATTGTAAAGAATAAAACATCGTCTTATTTATTCAATAAATAAGTGTTTTGCAGACGAGCCCGTTTGCATGACCGCCTAGTATCAATCTATTGACGTAGTCAAAAATATTCTAAATCTATGGTCTTTACAATGATATAAAAGTAATAAGAATAGTAGTATATTTTCCATTCTTGATATTGCCTATAGAGGTAACTTTTTGTCTATTCGTTATAAATACTTTATTGTCATCATCATCATTCTACCCGCAGTCACTGCTGGGCATAATAAAATAAATAAAAAATAAAAAAGCCCTTTTAATTCCATGATGCCAAAAGTAAAAATTCGTACATTACAATTATAATTTCATGCAAGTCATGCCTATTTATACACTACAATTATCACAAACAACTATTAATACAATCTGCAAATAACGTTCGTTTCTCAATGAATACAATACACAAATTATTTAGAAATTGACAATTAAATTAAATTATTGATTAAATTATAAATCAGTTGATTAATTATATTTTTTTATTTATATTATTAAATTATTATAATACTTACCTAAAATTATTATTCATACATTTTACAATTTATTGAGATGTTATTTAATTTTTATATAATATATGTACAAATATATAAAAAGTATGTAAAATACACTGCTGGACATAGGTAGACCTCTCCTAATGATTTCAGAAATGACCGGTTGTAAGCGGTCTACATCCATCGTTTGCCATACACACACTACTTATAAACACTTACTCTTACCTAAAGCACAATAAACGTCTGGATCTGGATGTTTCGTCAATTTATCAGCCTCTAGGTAAGCTTCGAGAGATAACTGGTAGCGACCCTGTCGGAATCTGGAAACATTTGATAAGTAGTCATTCTTTAATCTGTGGTAGTGCCATTGAGCAAAAAATACAAAGAGGAGATGCCGTTTGAAATGGCGCAGTGAAGTGATTATTGGCGCCTTGCCGACACAAAAGTTGGCAGAGCTTGTCATTGCTCGTGCTTCATGGTTGGAGCCACGGCCGAAATCAAGCACTCCGCACGTCTGCCTTCCGCCCCGTTTAGCCTCGCAAAAACTTTCTTACAAAACGCTTATTACAGCATCTCTTTGTAATTACTCCATGGGTACAATACAAAACAATACAATACAAATACTCTTTATTGCACCAAAATACAAATGTGGGTAGTGCCTATCTAACCCCTTGTTTCATAAAAAGTTACGAACGCTCGATAAGTCCTAACTAAAATATGTTTTGTTTCGTTCTTTCACGACAAATACAGATATGACGAAAGGGTCTCAACATATTCTAGTAAATGTAGGCTAACAAATGTTCGTAATTTTTATGAAGTAGGGGGGATGTGGAGGTAAGTACCTTGACCTCCCTATGAAATGAAATGAAATGAAATGAAATGAAATGAAATGAAATGAAATGAAATTGTTTATTCTCAATGTAGGATATAAATATCACTTATTGACGTCAATTTACTTATTTTAAGTTTACCACCACTTCCAAAGCGCAAGTGGAGAAGAAGCGGCGCCACAAACTCCACTGCAGCATTTTCTTCAAAACGTCAATTTACAAATAAGAAAAACTTTGCTTAATTACCTAGTTAAATGAACGAATTCACATGTTTGTCAACATTTAGCACAATGGTTATATCAGATTATTTAAATTAAATAAAAATTGATTAAAAAAATTAAATAATAATTAAAAAAAAAAATGACAAACGAACAGAAATGTCAGAACATATAATGATATGTCAATTTGCCGAGGACTCTGCACCAAGCTTATGTTCAACATTCCCGTCATTAAGAAAATCACCAGTACTATAATAAGCCTTTTTACAAAGTAGATCTTTAACATGGGCTTTAAATTGTCCATTAGGCAAACTAGTGATTGATTCAGGAAGCTTATTGTAGAAACGTATACAGTTCCCCACAAAAGAGTCTTTAACCCTACACAGTCTATAGGAAGGTAAAAATAATTTATCTTTATTGCGCAAGGGTCTATCAGTTATATCCGAGTTCTTTCTAAAAGTAGTAATATTTTTCCTCGTATACATGATAACTTCAAATATATATTGAGAAGCTACTGTTAATATATTTATTTCTTTAAACAACTCCCTAAGAGATTCCCTTGGGGCTAAACCATAGATGGCACGAACTGCTCGCTTTTGTAAGATAAATATTGTCTGTATGTCACTTGCCCTTCCCCAAAGCAGTAATCCATAAGACATTAAGCTATGAAAGTAACTAAAGTAGACTAGCTTAGCAGTTGCCACATCTGTTATTTGTCTAATTTTTCTGACAGCATATGCCGCAGAGCTAAGTTTTTTGGAGAGAGCTGAAACGTGTGAACCCCATTGCAATTTTGAATCAATTTTGATTCCTAGAAAGGTGGTGTCATCTACAAGAACTAACTTTCCTCCATTTAACATTACGTCCACTTGCGTCTGTCTCACATTTGGTAAAGAAAATTTTATGCATTGGGTCTTATTAGCATTCAGCATTAAGTTGTTGGCGGAGAACCAATTTGATATTGTAGACAGTGCATCATTCACATGGTCGACATTTCCGCTATGGCGATCCATTTTGAAAATCAAAGACGTATCGTCTGCAAACAAAACTATGCCAGCCTTTTTTTCAACCGCGTAAGGCAAGTCATTGACGTAAATCAAAAAGAGTAAGGGTCCTAGTATCGAGCCTTGGGGTACGCCTATCTTTACCGTTGAACCGCCTGACTTAACGTTATTTATGTCAACAGTCTGACGCCTATCATTTAAATATGAATTCAATAACTTTATTGCTTTAGCGTCAAAACCATAATGTGCAAGCTTGAGCAGAAGTGTCTCATGATCAACACAGTCGAATGCCTTGGAAAGGTCACAGAACACTCCAATAGCATCCTGAGACTCCTCCCAGGCGGTGTAAATATGAGTGATGAGAGCCACTCCCGCATCGGTTGTTGATTTGCCGGCAGTAAAACCAAACTGTTGGCTATGAAAAATATCATAGACCTTAAAGTGCCGCAGCATTTGATTGAGCATAATCTTTTCGAATATTTTACTCAATACGGGCAATATAGAGATAGGTCTATAATTGCCAGGCTCCAACTTCTCTCCTTTTTTAAATAATGGGATTAATTTACTATACTTCATTAAATTTGGGAAGATGCCTTGATCAATACATTCATTGAATATATAAGCCAAGTCAGGAGCAACAATACCAATGATGTGACAAATTACACTAACAGACATACCCCAGTGATCTTCAGATTTTTTCAGGTTAAGCTGTTTAAATGTTTTAATAACATCACTGGGATCAATATGCGAAAATTTAAAGTATATGCGACGACAGTATACAAACAGGGCAGATAGTCCTGGAGCTAGCGTTGCCAGGCGTCCGGATAAAGCCGGACATAGTTAGGCTTTTTGATTGTGTGTCCGGCCAAAATATACAGTGTCCACCTTGTCCGGCTTTTGTTAGGCTTTTTACATTTTATTTAATTTAACACGATTTATGGTAATAATCAGAAAAGCTTTAAATACTGAGACACAAAAGCCTCAATAATGTAGGGTGTCCGGCCGTTTTAGTCAAATGTCCTGCCAAACTGGCTGGTCTGTACCTAGCTTCCATTCTTTATTTATGGTACGGTTACGTGTAGCTTCACATATTTTATATCTCTATCACGAGCACGCAGATAGCTTCGAATAGCCCAGCGAATGACGATTAGTCGACGTCCATCGCTTGGTAACGCAGAGCCTAGTGAACCAATCTCTACACCACACTGGCTAAATTCCCACCCACGACCTCACAGCTTCCTCTTGTGGCCATGGCACCACATTCCATAGGTCGCGTGGAAGTCAATAGGCTACGATCAGGCATGGGCCGATGTATGGAGAACAGGAAGAGGTGAGGTCTGTCCAGCAGTGATAGGTGTGTTTGTGGCCAAAATATACAGTGTCCACCTTGTCCGGCTTTTGTTAGGCTTTTTACATTTTATTTAATTTAACACGATTTATGGTAATAATCAGAAAAGCTTTAAATACTGAGACACAAAAGCCTCAATAATGTAGGGTGTCCGGCCGTTTTAGTCAAATGTCCTGCCAAACTGGCTGGTCTGTCCGGCTATTAGGTTTGGCGACCTGGCAACCCTACCTGGAGCCGTTTTTGAAATGTGTGACATATTATGTCGAATGGAAATCGTTCAATATCGAATGATTTTAAATCGTCATACTTAATCGGTGAGTCGAACGATATGTATTTGACATGTGAGTCATACTTAATTTAAAAAAAAATAGGTAACTACTCGATATGTTGATGATCTCTGTATGCAAAATTAAATGATGCAAAAGTGCTTTTTTAAAATGCATGACTCATTATGTTGAATGAGGAGCTCGTTAGCCGAGCGCAACCCGCGTATCCGTAGCGAATACGCGCGTGAAGCGACGACGTGACGCGACCACTATTGGATTTATCGCCGTTTGAGTGGCATTTTCTATCTTGAGCTTCTCCGTGCTTCTGAAGGCACGTTAAGCCGTTGGTCCCGGCTGTTATCGATAGATAGTAGTCTGTGTCAGATGCTTTATGGCAGCCTGAAAAATACTGACAGTGTTGGCCACTAACACACCTCAGGTCATGTTCCTGTTGGTCTGGTTTCCCTGTAAAAAGGGTTACGGAGGTCAGACGGCAGTCGCTCCATTGTAATTACAAGTTCCGCCAAATCTAGGACCATGACTTACAGCGTACCCTAGGCTCCGAAGCGTGAGCTGACGGCGCAACCAAGAATACACGCTAGGATGATGATGATGATGATTATGTTTAATGAAAAAAAGTTTGCATCACCGATTATGACAAATAAAAATTTTGCTTGAATTTTCAAAAATGATAGCACTCCTGAGACTCGTACCAAAATACACGTGCTGGAATTCAAGAATACTTTGCACTAAAAATGAAGATATCTTACAGACACTTGGCCACCTGTTTCAAAGCTTCAGGGTCCTGTGGTTGCAACCTGATGCAGCTGTGGTACCGTTCCAACGCCTCTTGGTATCGCCCGGCGTCTGCCAGCACTGAGGCCTGGAAATGTCATTAATAATTTTGTCTATTAATGGAGATTTCACCAGCTACTTACTAAGTCATAGAAAATCTATTATTCTATACTTTATTACTTTATCAATACTAATATTATAAAGCTGAAGAGTTTGTTTGTTTGAAAGCGCTAATCTCAAGAACTACTGGTCCGATTTGAAAAATTATTTTAGTGTTGGATAGCCTATTTATCGAGGAAGACTGGACGAAGTCGGGACGGGCTGCTAGTCTTAGAATACTTAGTTGTGTATGAATTCTTGTATAGCAAACAGGAGTGATATTTTTGGAAATCGGTGAGTTGATTAATTTTTGTTCGATATCGAATGATTTTCGTTCGCGACTTTCATTCAACACATATGTCGTGCGTTTCAAAAATAGGGCTCCTGACACATTGATTTTGTCCTTGGTACATTAAATTGTTCATTCATTCAGGAAGACCTACTTACCTTTATGAAATGTGCATATCTATGCCTATTCTCATAGTGTTTCTGCAGTTCATCAGCCAAGTCCAAGCACTGGGCATGTTCGCCTCTTACATAGCGCGCGTGTAAAAGCCAGTTTTTAGATGTAAGTGCGAATTCTGAAAAGAATTTGTATTAGTATACAAATAAGGCTAACCGGTATCGGTACCCTGAGGTCGCACATCCAAGACACCCGGTAGATCGCGGGCATCCTTTGGGCTTCCTTTAGCCTGCAAGGTCTCAAATGTTCTACGCGGCGCCCTTGGGATTTGAATTGTTTCTCGAGGGTACGAATTCTACCGTTAGCCCGAATCGTTTTTCGGAACAAGATTTGAAAATTTAAACTACTTCACCAGGTAACAATACCTGGTGAAGTGATTTAAAATCACTGACTTTATAGCTTATAAGGTCAATCTGAACTTCTTGTAACCCACTTTACGTCTCACACTCATCTCAGCTGTAGCCCTATGTTAAAAAAGTATGACTTACGTATAACCGGCGAGTCAAACGATTTTTATTCGACTCAATGATTTTGGGTGACTCGTATTTTTTTTAAATGAGGCTCGCGTCTTAATTGAATTCAAGTTCCGCTTGCAAGACAATTAGTCCAGTCTAGTAGGAGTTAAAGTAACCATCAGATAGATTCTTTCTTTACATTAAGAATCATACAATTACTCGGGCTAGAAGCCTGTATAGAATAGATTGTGTGCTAGTCAGGTGTTGCTTTGCTGGGGAACACGAGGTTTTATGAAAATTAAAAACAAAATTGAACCACTTGTGTGTTCCATACCAGTATTTGATGGTTTATCAGAGACTATAGTGTGTTTACGCATTATTTTAACTTAATCATGATAAGAATAACGCGTAGGCGTAGGTAGATATCGGCAATAAAACAATCTTTACTGCATTTTCAAAATGTTTACATTTTTCGTGCCATAGCAACTGGGAGTTTCTATGGAGTTCACAATACACTTTTTTTAAACAATTGATTTTTTCCACTAGCAACTCCAATTTAAGTTACTTCCGGTTAGGTCCTCTTTAGTTTATTTTTAGTAATGGGTTTTACGGCCATGGATACAAGTCTTCTTCAATACTACAGTGTGGTTTCGTCAAGTCTAAAAGTCTAGTCGGTAGTCAAGTCTAGTCAGAAAATCAGGCTAAGTGAAGTGGTAGAAAAACTGCACTTAGTGATTATTAGGAGCTTTTGGCAACAAGCATAAAAATCACATAAGTCAAACACTGTATCACTTCCCAATACTCAGGCTTGTTATCGAACAATTTGCGAATAATAATCCACCATTATTATGCACAAACACTCAAAAAAACAAAACGTTGGAAAATAAAATGCAGCGCCGATACTGCTCTTCACAGCTTCCCGCCCAAAGTCCCCCCCCTTAACCCCCTTTAGTTTAATCTTGGTTCCATTCCATTATAGACATTGTTGCTAAAGTGAAAAATTTCTATGACGTTTCCTTGCGAAAGTTCTTATAAAAAAGTTTTTCTGTCAGGTGATTTTGACATATTGGTTGATTTGAAGTGGAACAATCCTACTCCCTAGTACGTATTACAATTTACAAATCAAAATTTGACAAGTGTCTTATCACTGCTGTGTATTTGTAAATTCAATAAATCATTAAATTTAATTTATAAAAGTGTTTAGAGTACATACATATTATAAATAGTAATTCAAAGATGGAAGATATGGCACGATTAGCTTTGATCGAACAGAGTGTTCGGGATAGTGACAAATTTAGTGATATTCTCTACGAAGTTTTGCAACAAATTAACGTAATTTTGGAAAATCCTCACGATTATGAATTACGGACGATTAAAAACGATGTTCTGAAGAAGTGTTTGGAGTGCGAGGCTTTGGGTGATTATATGAAATATGTAGGATTTCAGTCTGTAAGTCCTGCACCGTTTTATCTTCACTTTGTAACTTCCTTCTAGATTACTTTAAAACGTTCCCAGTGACTATACTTCTTCTTCTCCTTTACCTTATCCCACTTTGTTATGTGTGGTCGGTCACTGTACGTCTGTTCCTTCCCCTTTTTCTATCTCTAGCCATTTCCATCCCTATTCCCTTCCTACTCATATTCTCTCTGATACAGTCCAGTCATCACTTGTTGGGTCTTCCTCTATTTATTGCTCCTGCAAACTTCAAGTTTAACATTATCTGCATAGTACTATAAATCTACTCCTTAAATTTCTAAGTTAGAAAGTAGTACTGTAGAGGCCAATTTGTATAAGTAGTCAAACTTATAAACTGTTTGATATGAGTGCAATGTTAGCATCATCATGTAATATACATACATATAACTGAATTGTACTTTCTATAATCACGATAATAAGTATCTCATACCTCCTCTAAAGTGTGGTCTCAAAGTAAAATTAGGTATCTGTGCCCAAAAATATCATCAAAACCTGAAGAAGTTAAAATGTAACACATAAAAGAAATTGTACTTTATTTTTTGAAAACAAAAACATTAGTGTTTTTGTCACCTTCATCACTTGCGTGCTGTCTTTATTACAACAAAAATATGAATTGTTATGATTTACAACTATATTAGATAAGTAAAAAAAATAGAAACAATTTAATTTTAGTTTCCCTTAAAAAATAAGTGTACAACTTAATATTTATTTTCAGGTAGCAGACAGTCTGACATACCCAAAGGAGTACTCTCTCAGCAAATTGAGGATTGCCCAAGCGACAATCGAGAGAAAGCTATGCTTCTGTTATGGAGCCCTGGACCAGAAACGAGTCACCATAAAGTCTTTCCAAAACACACCGGCGAAAAAACCAAAGTTCTTGCCTTCAAATATATTGGTATGACAACTTATTTTCATCTAGGTAAAGGCTGAATAATGTGCAAAATTTTCTCCATTTCATCCATCTCATATCTTTTCCATTCTTTGTTTTATTTTCAAAAGAAAAAAATATGTCTCCATAATTTTTTGATTATCTTACTGGCGGACTAAATATATTTTTTTTAGAAACTAGCCAATAGGCTAGTTTCTAAAAAAGAGGCTAAAAAGACCTCATATGCAATAGCATATGAGGTCTTTTTCTCTATTAGTTGAATGATTAAGTTATTTTACAGATAGTTGACTCCATATGGTAAACTGTTAGAGAATGCTTTTAGCATTAAGTCTGCCTATTGTATAAGTTTGTTTACTTGTGGAACAATAACGTTTAAATAAATAAATAAATAATTTACACACACACACATTACTAAATTTTGATATTCTTACAGAGAACCACATGCCCACTCCTGTTAAAAATAGAAGCATTATTCAACATCATGATACGGTATGAAGATGAGGAATTACAAGAACTGGCTCGGGCGCACATCCCCATTGTGACGCTGCAGCTCATGGCCATTGACAGGGTGCGTGCTCAACAGAAGAAGATTAAGTCTGGTAAGGTGTCCAACCATGTAGCAAATACAATGGCGGATCGACTGATGCACCGTTACGGTCATTGGCGCAGTGACGTCGGAAGTGGGCGTGGCTTGCGTCATTATTCGTTTCATATGTAAAAGATGCGTGACGTGGATTAGAGCAGCGAGCTATAATGTTTTCCTTATTTTCTAATTTACGTTTTGTTTCAGCTAGAATATTCTGTAAAATATTTTAAACTATTAAGTTTTGAGTGTTTCAATACTGTATTGTTATGGGATCACAATAAATGTAAGTAAATAACAATTTTCCGAATTTTTTTTTAATTGATTTAGTGTTACACAAAATATGTGTCTGTTTTTAATGCTCAAAATATCTGTAACATTAAGAAATTTAAACATTATTTTTCATGTTGAAATCTTCGATTTGCTAGCGACATCTATCGGTAAGTAGAGGGGATCGTCAATAGGGGCTCTGCACGGCCAAACCGGGGGAGCTTTTTTGCTTTTCAATGGATTGATTGATAATTGTTTACAACACTGTTTCCTGTGTCAAAAAGTATATTTTAGATCTTTTATATAATTAAAAGCCACCTCATCACCTCTTAAAAAGTAGTCTTCAACTATATCCATACCAAATTTTATCAAAGGTTTGGACAAGAAAGCGTAACAGACATATACTTTCGCATCTATAATATAAAAAGCTTGAATGAATGAATGAACACTTTATTGCACCATTTACAAACAAAAGAAACACATAGTTACATCCAATACAACTGAATGGGTACAAAGGCAGACTTATCGCTAATGCAATTTCTTCCAGCCAACCTTAGGGTAGAAATGAGCTGCGGTAAAATAAAAACACTTGCGTGAGCGGTGCAGAAAGCTTGCATTGTTTACAAACATAATGTACACCATATACACTTGATTAGTCTTTTGTTTTGTCACCAATTCATGGGTTGATAGGCCTCTTGTTAGGAATCATCATCAGGTATTTAAGCGGCTAGTGTGTTCAAGAATATAAATAATTTTTACAGGTGAAATCGAGAGCTTAGACATGCCATTTGACATAGCCTTGTTAATGGAGCTGATCAGCTGGTTCAAATACAAGTTCTTCTCGTGGGTAGACAAGCCATCTTGCCCTCACTGCGGCGGAACTACCAAGTATATCCGCTCGTCGACGCTTAAGACCGAAACGGAGAATTGTACTTTGGAAGTAAGTACTGCAAACATAATAACAGTAAAAACTAAACACCCAACTCCGTTTCTGGGCAATTTGGGAATGAAAAATCTGCCATTTTGTTTTTATTTTTTATTTTGATCTACCCAGTGTCACTCACACAGTAAATACGAATCTAATGACACCTCTCAACCTAAAATCCATTGAGCCGTTCAGGCTGTAGATCGTGCCAAACAATTATACAGACATACTCTCGAAACAAACATAATCCTACTTCTGGCGCAGTCGGGTAAAAAAAAATCTAAAGATATTGCTTACTCTTAAGATGAAAATTCTCGTTGTAATCCATGATAAATCCCTTACCCACTTACTCCCTTTCCCAAAATGTTTTCATGGTAGAAAATGACCCTTTCCCCAAAATAATGTTATTTCATGTTTCCGCGATTATTTCACACTAGCTGTTTTCCGCAGCTCCGCCTCCGTCAAAAAGTAGCCTTTGTTTGAGCCCGGGTCTTCAACTATATTCATACCAAATTTCATCAAAATCCGTTCAACTGTTTGGCCGCGAAAGCGTAACAGAGAGACTTTTGCACTTATAATATTAGTATGGATTAAATGGATTAACCCATTTTGGGTTAAAATGAGTTTGAAACTTAAATATTAAATTTCAGATATACGGATGCAACAAATGCGAAGTGGAAGTGGACTTCCCGCGCTACAACGATCCCCGTGCTCTTCTGAAATCGCGTCGCGGCCGCTGCGGCGAGTGGGCCAACTGCTTCACGTTAATGTGTCGCTCGCTCGGATACGACACTAGATACGTTTATGATGTTACCGATCATGTTTGGTGCGAGGTAAATAAAGTGACACTTCGTCATTCCATCTCAATTCTTCCCTTTTCATCTCATTTCGTGTCACTTCATAAAAAAAAAAATGTTCAAATGAAATTTATCAATCAATTTATTACCCCCGTATTAAGAATAATTTGTTAAGCACATGTCAGCTAAAATATGTTTAGTCCTTTTCTCTCCTATTCGATGTTTAGTGTGAAAGAACGAGATGCAAGTTATTCTTAAAATGATGGTTAAACTTTATTGCACTTTAAAAAAAATATATAAAATAATTCACCAGGTATTCGACTACGATTCAAATACGTGGCTTCATGTGGACCCTTGCGAGGGCAAACTCAACGCTCCTCTTATATACAGCCACGGTTGGGGCAAGAAACTGTCTTACGTCATAGCTCTGAGCAGAGATGACCTTCAAGATGTCACTTGGCGATACACTAGCAATCATAAAGAGGTGATAATTTTATTATTTGTAATATTTATTCAACTCTATTTAGTAAGCGAATATGGTCGAATGTTGCAAGGTACTGCCTAATATACAGCAACGGATGGTGCAAGAAACTATCTTATGTCATAGCTCTACGCAAAGATGACCTTCAAGATGTCACTAGCGACCATAAAGAGGTGATTTTTGAACCCTATTTCTATGTGATATACCCCTACCTATAGATATGTTCTAAAATTGTTTGCAGTTAGTCTGCTATTTTATTCGTCAATTTGTAATTGAAGAAAACACATCAGATGCTGAAAGACGGTTCTGAAAAACAGACACCAGGGTGCGAAGTTTCGATTGATCATAAAATCCACTAGAAATGAATGAGCAAGAAATAGGCTAGTTTCCAGGGTCAAAAGACTATCATTAAAATTAGTCCGTCATTTAGGGATTATACAGATATAACGCATCAAAGTTTAGGAGTGGGGCCTCGTGACGTCACATATTGCGAAAAAGTGTAGCACACTGTGACGTCACACGGAACTTTAACTCGCCATATCTTTACTATTCTTTGTTTAATTTTCAAAAGAAAAAATACGTCTTCAAAATTTTTTGATTATCTAACTGACGGACTTATTATATTTTTTTAGGAAACTAGCCTATTTTCTTACTAATAAGGCAAAAGTCTGTCGGGATGTCTGTCTGTTACGCACGGCTAGATCTGTATCAATTTTGATGAAACTTGGTATGAATATAGTCGAAGATCAGGGGTCAAACATACATCAACGAGAAAACCGCGGGAAACTGCTAGTGTTTATATAAATAAATGTTACTAGGTTGTGTTGTATTTTTACTCTCAAAATATAATATATTGTTGTTCCAGGTACTTACCAGAAGAAATCAGTGTAGCGAAGAGGAGTTGATAGAAACGATACTAGCGTTGAGGGAACACAGACAACGCCAGGTGTCCGAGGCTAGACGAAGATACCTTGCCAAGAGAGGGCTTGAAGAACTGGTGCAACTTATGATGGAAAGGTAAATTTAGCGATTCAACAGCTGATTAAAACTATACTAGAGGAAAGACAGGCAACGCCAGGTGTCTGAGGCTAGTCGATACCTTACAAAGACGGCTTGAGGAACTGGTGCAACTTATGGTGGAAATGTAAACATTCTTACACATTCAAAAACTATTTTTTTTTTTTAACTAGGCATTTTGTCAGTAATAAGCGCTTATGCGCAAAATGTCCCCTAGTCGTAAAATGTCTCTTTCTCATAATGTGTTTTGCGCAGAACGTCTCTTTCGCAAAATGTCGCGATAGGGACATTGAATAAAATTTCGAAGTCCGCCCCATCTCAAAGATGGTCCGCTTGAATGCCTGAAGGTGGTCGCAGACAATAGTCGCTACCTGTCATCATCATCATCCTAGCGTGTATTCCTAGTTGCGTCATCAGCTTACGCTTCGGAGCCTAGGGTACGCTGTAAGTCATGGTCCTAGACTTGGCGGAACTGGTTATTAGAATGGAGCGACTACCGTCTGGACTCCGTCGCCCTTTGTCAGGGAAACCAGACCAACAGCAACATGACCCGAGGTGTGTTTGTGGCCGACACTATCAGAATTTTTCAGGTTGCCCTAAGGCATCTGACACAGCCTCACGACTGCCATCTTCTATGTCGTGCCTTCCGAAGCACTGAGGAGATCAAGATAAAAAAATGCCACTAAATGTCGACCAATCCAAAAGTATTCGCGTCTTGTCTTCAATACGATACAAAACAAATACTTTTTCTTGCCTCAAAAAAGTAAAACATCCTACATGTGTAGACGTTTTAAAAATACATATAGTCTAACAGAACTTCCTCCTGCGTTGAAGTTGGTAATTTTTTTATTATTATTGTTTTAGAAAACCCAGCGACTACGAGGCCCACGGACGGATATCCGGTTCAAAAGAATGGCGGACAGGCCGAGGCGAGATCGGCAGAAATAACAGCCACACATTCGAATTCAACCAACCGGGTACCTACCGTATACGGTACTACCCGGCAAGAGACAATTATAAAGTAGTACGAGATGGGGCGGAAATTGATGTTATACGGGAGTGGGCGGCGGGGTTGTATGAGGCGGAAAGAATTAGTAGGAAGGTTGAGGAGGATTGGAAGATGGTGTATTTGGCTAGAGATGGTGAGTAAAAATATAATTAATATTTATTTAGGTGAATATTTACAATATTAGTAAAAAAAAACACTAGAAAGTATAAGATAATTAAAATTATTTTGATTTGAGTAAAAATAATATTTCGGAACAAAATGTTCTCTTACAGATGTCAACCAGTCGGGAGTTAAGTTTCTAAATTAAATCAGCATTTGTTATGTAAATATTCTGTCAAGAGACAAATATTGAATAGTACGGAATGGGGCGGAAATTGATGTTATAAGGGAGTGGGCAGCGGGTTGTATGAGGCGGAAAAAATTAGTAGGAAAGTTGAGGAGGATTGGAAGATGGTCTATTTGGATTTTAATCGTTTTTATTTTGCTTCAATTACTTGGTTGATTGGAAGAAATCCCATTCTAGAATAAGTCCGCCTTTGTGCCCAATTTATTTTCCTTTTTCTATATTAAATGTCTACAAGTGCAAAAAGGAGTTTCTAACTAACCAACAATATTTTGGAACCATTTTTTTCTTAAGGAACCTACAAAAAATTTTATATTGATGACCACCAATTTGGGACCTAGTTATTAGAGGAGCTCGATAGTCGAGCGCGATCCGCGCATTCGTAGCGAATGTGCGTGTCAAGTGACGGCGAGACAAAAATTTTGGAAAGTAAATACAACAGCGCCGATAATACCAAAATTATTCCGCATTTTTTTTAGAGGACTCCTCCGACACTAAAGGCACTATATCCTGGCGTCTCAGTACCACTGGTGAGCTGGTGTACAAACAGCTGAGTGTGAGACTGACGACCGCGGTGTATCACTCTGCTCGTGTCGAATGGACCCTGAAGTTTGACGACCGGGACCCTGTTGCTGCTAGTTTGGGCGGTGAGTATTTTCATAATATTTTAGGTTCCTAACTTCTAGTCTTAGGGCTTTCAATTTCAGCTTGTTACTATGGAGACCAGGGTCAAATTTTCTGCTGTTTTGTTCTATTTGTCATCCATTTTAGAGTCCTAGTTCCTAGGGCTTTCCTGGTTGCGTCATCAGCTAGATACTTTGAAGACCAGGGTAAGTCTTCTTTCTTTTTCTCCCCTATTTCACCCGGTCTTCAGAGTTCTTTTATAACCCCATTTTTTTGCCAATAATGGGATCTTTTAGGTTTAGGGTCCACATGGGGCACTAGTAAGCAAATTTCTAGTCCGATAGCGTTCTGCCTTTTCCTCTCTCGTCTTCATCCTAGCGTTTTTCCTTGATGTGCGCGAAACTACAGAACTAATTTTATTTGTCACTCGTTTTACAGAACATTGGAAAAATTACAGTGTATATATATTTGTATTGTTCCAAATTGTTTTTTCTTGACATTTTGTTATTTTTTCCCAGAATCGCCAACAACTTTTGCCCGCGAATTCACCTCCGTGATCATTACGGCCACACTGTCCGGGGGTACAGGCGAAGTGGCATGGCAACACGCACAACTGTTTAGGATGTCTCTGGATGACACTTCTAGTGGTTTTGATATAGATGCCGTTGTTCAAAGAAAGTAGATGTTGTTCTATAGTTTGACCGCAACCGCTGTACCGCTCTGTATGGGTATGCGCGGGGAGGTGGGGGGTGGGCATGAGATCGTACGATAGCGAATTAAATTTTTTTTAAACTATACATGAGTATACTTATATATCCAAGCCCGTTTTTTCCCGACTGCGCCAGAAGGAGGGTTATGTTTTTCGAGAGTATGTATGTATAATTGTTTAGCACCCTTTACAGATTTATGGATTTTAGCTTGAGAGATGTCGATAGATTCATATTTACAGTAAGAGTGACACTGGGGTATATCGATATAAAAAATGGCGTATTTTTATTTGGGCTTTTTCATTTCCAAATTACACAAAAACGCAGTCGGATTTTTTAGTTTTTTAAATCTTTTTGTTCAATATGATTTTTAGCTAAGTACAATTTAAAAAATATATATTGAACTGAAACTTTAAGACCCATCTTTAGATATTTTATGCGTCTGACACTTCCCCCGTCTCGCCGCTCGCATACCTCAGGCGCGGTACGGCGGTTGTGGTCAAGCTATAGTCAGAGGGGGGACAGTCAACCATGAGATTTTATTGACGCTAGCGACTGCGTTAACAATTTAGTATGGCTAATCTGTACAGCGCCTCTGGCGGATAGTAAGGTAACTAAGAAATTCCATGTTATAGCCCGACCAGGAAAATATTAGGGGCCTTACTATCACCTCTAATAGCAGGGCAGAAACCAGTGAGTGAACGAGATGGCGCAATACAAGATGTAAGGCGTCATCTCGTTTACTCACTCGTTTCTGCCCTACTATTAGAGTTGATGGTAAGGGCCCAGGCCTGCATTGGCGTCGCTACTAATCGCCTTTATATGTCATGTATGTGTCATGTCAACAACAATGTAATTTAAATAAATCGAAATCAATCCTTCATTTTGATTCGCGTAAAATATACTCATATCAATTTTTTTTCATTACTATGAATTATTTTTTTTGTCATTTTGATAAATAAATCGTAGGACTTAACGGAAGTACTGGTTCTTTATTAAATTAAACTACTATAAGATTTTTATAAAAATAATAGAATAGGTTATCATATTTGTCGCCTGTTACTGTACCATGACGTCTTATAACGAATTCTTTACGGTTGAGAAAGCGAGATGATGCAATATATGATGCAAGACGATAGCTCACGTACTCAATCGTTTAGCTTTTGTTATAAGACGTCATAGTTCGCCTGTGAACGCATTTTAGAAGAATTATGATGATAACAACACCAAAATGTCGCCACAGGTTTTAAACGAAAATATTTATTCTTTGTGCCACTATAATATGGAATTAAAAAATCGTTAATTTCCTTAATTATTCTTGTTTTTTGTAATTTCTCAACCTGTTTTATGGGATAAGTTACGCATGTATTTACATTAAACGATCTCAGTTTATTAACAAAATATTATTGATGTTAAAAATAAAGGTCATATTTATTTGCGTTTGAAATGGCGCCCTCTAGCGGTAAAAATAGTAAAGTTTAAACTTTTTGGCGCGATCATTTTGATTTTTATTGTTTGTTTGTATTACAATTTAAAATATTATTTACAATATAATAATTACAATTTAAAATATTATTTTTCAAAGTCATGTTGAGGTGCCTATCTTTAAATCATTGTTCATAAAAAGTGTCTATTGATGCAAATATTTATGTGCAATTTTTTTTATTATATTTTTTTTCAATACCAAAATATGTTTTGTATTAAAATAAATTGATTCATTTTTTCTATTGCCTAACTATTTATACTTGTTAGTCACATAGTCATTGTGATATACTTAATTTGTTAAGATAGCAATAAATTAGCCTTGAGAATTGATTCTCATTCTAGAATGCCTTTGTGTAGTTTTTATACTTGTCAAAATTTTGTATGACATATTGCCATGTATTTATTTATGTGTTATTATTACTTAATCGAATGTAGTGTTTCATTGGCTCTTAGCTTCCTTTTGTATATTTTTTTAAAAATATTTTACTTACTTTATCTACAATTAGTATAATACTTATCATAAAGTTCATAAACATTCCTATTGTAAACTTGTTTAATAAAATGTTCTTTTGACTATAAACAGTGATTTTATTTTACCTTATCTCAGATTACTTTTACACCATTCATTTGTAAGTTATTTAAAAAAATGTTCTGAACGACATATAATTTTAACCGCCATTATTTTGTCTTTGGTTTAGTCCTGTTCTTCTCTCTTCCTTTTTGGGCTCTGAGAGTAGTTGCTTTTCGCGGAGACGACGCTTTGCCGGGCCTTTGGGTATGTTTCACTTTAGGAACTGTAAGTCTGCCAAATGTCGGGTCCATATCTAAGGATCTCATTCCACTCAACGGAGGAGCTGCATAACTCTTTGTCTTCGTCTTCATCTTCGAAGGCAGAGACTGTATAGTATTCTTTCTCTTCGTTTTAAAACCTTCTGACGGTTGAACCGGGTGATTGTCATATTGTACAGCCATGGACTTTTTAGGCCGTTTTTCATCCGGTTTCCATGGGAGTATTTTCGGGTCGAGTCCAATCGCAAGATTTGATACCAGTGTCCTAAGATCTGATAAAGCGTGTCCATGCGAGTTCACGTCATCTTGTAGTTTGTCTAACTTTTTCTCGAATATTTTGAAAGAACTCAAAACCTGCTGAAAGGCCTCAATTGGGCGTGTCTTCTGCATCATGACTGGCAATTGAAATAACTATAATTTAAGAACACAGCCTGAATAGATTGTATCACATTTCCACTTTTGGGACGGGTGTATTTAAATTGTTCTCAAAGTTATATATTCACGCAGACATTTTGAATTGCCACATTCACAAGCGACACGGACTAGGCCAAATATATGTCATGTCAGATATTTGTCTATTTTTTATAATTTTGAATTATTTTATGAGGTTTATTTAACACAAAACTCGATTTAAAACACTGCAATAGTAAGTACGGATACGGCTTAAAAACAAAGAAAATTGTCTATGGTTATTCCATTTTGCTCTTTTTTTAGATGTCACTGTCAAAAACTGTCATGTCAACTCCCATTGATGTGTCAAATTTCTTGTAAGAAATTTTTGGTTGTCACTGTCAAACAAGTACACGAGCACGATGGGTGACACTGCCGCTGAGGATATTCAGAATCTCAATATAAATGAAAAGGCAGGATTTTAATTAATTAATTTAGTTACAAAGCCTAATTCTGTTCAGTTTCCAAGTGATGTTAAAGTTATTCAACCTTCGCGGGCGCTGCGTCGTCCGACTGAAGGAGACCTATGCCACATGGGTTTGTAGGCCTGTAATGATTTGTCAGCAGTGATATCATAGAGAAATTGCAATAAAAACAAATAAAATTAGTCGGAAGGAACAGATGAAAAGGATTGGGTTATTTAATTAATACATTTTAGTGATGAAAGTACTAGTAGTGATGGCTCAGTGACGCAGTGAAGGATATGCGCGCAAAAGGCATCAGAACCAAGGATGCGGATAGACCGGGTAAAACGTATGAGAAAAAGCAGAAAAGCGAGCCCTGAGAATGAAGCAATCAGCTCACGCAACAGGAAAAGTGCTAAGATGAATAGTAATCAAAGTACTGTAAAAATTGACAGAAGTATCTTTCCCTCATGAACTATCAACATAATATTATATACCACGTCATAAACTTCTAAAACTTAGTTGTAGAAGTGTTTATGTGTGACATTGTTTCTAATTTGAAAAAAAGAGTTGTTATAATTTCTTGACTAATTTGCATAAATGATACAATTTTGCAGCTACCTTCAGCTACCATTTCGGCTACATAAAATAAATAAAAAAAAATTGTAACAAAATGATGCTAAAATAAATTAATGTAAACTTTTTAAATATTACAGTCACAAAAGAAAGCAATGAAAGAAAAAAAGAAGAAATCCGAAGACACCGGAGGAGTATCAGAGCTGAATCCATGGCCAGAGTATATCCAGAAGAGAATTAATCTCTGGGACAAATATAAGACGCAGTACGCAGAAGAGCTAGCTTTGAGGCCAGATGTCAGCGTTGTGGTGACCCTACCTGATGGGAAGACGGTGGAAGCCAAAGCCTGGAAGACTACTCCCTATGAAGTAGCTAAAGGAATTAGGTAAGTTTATTAATCTGTGAAGTGTCCCATGTAGGGGTTTCTGGCTGCAGACCAAAAATGTACTAGTGAAATTCCAGTAGTCGTAGCAGGCTTCCATAGACTTTCTGTGATGTGGGCCATCATGTTATTTTATCTTAGACTAGCGTTTCCCGCAGCTCCACTTGCGGTATATAGCCTTTGTTACTCAGGGTGAATATAGCTTTCAAATGGTGAAAGAATTTTTGAAATCGGCGCAGTAGTTTTTGAGTTCATTCATTATAAACATGCACACAAAAATACAAATCTTTCGTCTTTATAATATTAGTGTAGAAAATATTAATAAAAAAAATCCTACCTAAATTCAGCCTATTTATTATCAATATTATTTACATACTGAAAGCACTTACATTGTTATGCAAATTGCATTGTTATGTATAAGACAATATAAATATTTGGCAAATAAGCAATCAAGGCATTGATCTGACATAGGTGTTAGGGTTGTAATAAAAATAGTAGTTGTTTGCGCGTGTCATCTCAACAGGCAACCCTGAACGATTGGCTGCCCTGCCAGCCTCGCTTTTGGTCTGATGGCTGCACTGAGTGTCTCAATGTCACTTACTCAGCCTTTTTGCTGGCATTTACGCTTTTTATTTCTCTTTGTTTTTACTTTATTGCAATTTAAGTTTGAACATTATATATTATTTACAGTCTGCCCATTAGTATTATCTAAGTCCACAGTTATGACCTAAACAGTAGTTTTACAAAAAGCTTAAGTAAATAATATTTCTTAAATTTCACTTAGCTATGTTTGTGGATGTTTTGGTTTTTCCATGTTTTAAATCTACTGTAATCTTCTATCAAATATAGTGTGATGGATTAAGCCTAGAAGGATAAAGCAGTCCTTTATTTTCAGAGCAAAAATTCGTTTATATTTTTCACTAGCCTGTTAATAAAAAGTATATGCTTATGGTATTAAACCAAAGTGAGTCATAAACTATGTGTGAAAAATGGACTTGGTATCATTTTTTCAATATTTGCACAAACTGTTCATAATCAATTGCCTTATTTGTGCTCACAAGCGAATTCTGGAGCCAATAGTAAGTATTCACACAGCTGTATGGCATAGTTACCTCTATTTTGTGTTAATCAATAACTGCTGAATGTTTTCCTGCTACTGATAATTACGTCTCCTCGACTCGTTAAGGCAAAGCTATCAATAGATAAAGCCCTGTACCAGCTGGCCACAATAAATATTTTATAAATGTTTAGGGTGTTCGTTTGGTATGATCTTTTTAGCATCTTACAAATACAAAATATTAGGACAGCCATTGTTTACTAAACACATTGGCTATGTGGGCTAATTAGACATATTGTTGCTGACACTAGATATAGCAGAAATGTCTGACCACCCTAGAAAAACCTGATCTGAAGGAAAAAGGAACAGGTTTTTTAGTGACAGGTTTTTCAGGCCTTAAGGTAGAGGTCTAATGACACAGCCTCACAAATTGACATCTAGCTATATAAGCCGGGACAAACAACTGAATGTTACTTTGAAATTCAAATTATATTTACACATGATATAGGGGACCACGGAGCATTTACTAAGAAGAGATGCCGTTTGCACAGTGATGTGTTCTTTGGCGCCTCGCCGCTCACAAAAGTGGGCGGAGCTTGTCACTACTCGTTCAAAAGCGTACCGAGAAACAGATCGCGAGCTCCTAAGTGCATCACGACGGCATTTTTACAAATTTTACATTGAATAGGTTTCTGTTAAATAAGATATATTTACGGCTCTTAAGTTATACCTAATATTTAAAACGTTCATAATTTATGAAATATCGCCATGTTTTTTTAAGATTGGAACTTCGACGTACTAGTGACATCTATTGACAAGTACTTGATAATTTGTAAATAACGTAGTAGTACTGCTACTTTCCGTAAGATGGATATCATTATGGTTGGAGCCACAGCCGAAACCAAGCACCCCGTACGTCTGCCTTCCGCACCGTGTAGCCTCACAAATACTTTCTTACAAAACGCTTATTACGGCATCTCCTCTTTGTAATTGCTCCGTGTAGGGGACACATGAGCTGGAGTGCTATTTTTTATAAGTGTGACTCACGAATTATTCGATATCGAACGATTTTTAATATTTTTTATTCGACTTGCCGATTTTGCGTGACTCACACTTTTAAAAATAGCACTCCAACTCACGTGTACCGTCCCCTCCAGCCAGGGCCTAGCAGACTCCACCATCATCGCTCGCGTCAACAACGAGCTATGGGACCTGGACCGGCCTCTGGAAGGCGATTGCAAGTTGGAACTCCTTCGCTGGGACAACACTGACGCTCAAGCTGTCTTCTGGCACTCGTCCGCTCATATGCTTGGGGAGGCTTTGGAAAGAGTAAGTACTTTAAAATTTGAATGTTAGTCTAAGCTCAGAAAAAATGCTTACTTGGTACTACGCACTAAATTAAATGTACTGCACTTTCAAAGATCTTTATGAAGCCATGCCTTGCCTTGTCAGTGGAGGAATTTTGTCTTCCCAAATATAATTTAGCCAGAGAGAGAAAGAAAAGAGCTCAAGGTGTCTCATCTCCGAGGTAAAATTAATTTGAGGTTCCTTCTTAATGACGGTCATTTCAGGCTTGGTTTACATGTATACAGGGTTACAGATGTCCTAACGCCATGTCTAGGATGTCATCATCATCATGTTAGCGCCTTCTTGGTTGCATCCTCAGCTGCCTGCTTCGGAGCCCAGGGTCCGCTTTCCTACTTTTGCGTTTCCACTTCGCCCGGTCTTCGGCATCCCTGGCAGTTAGTCCATTAGCACGCATATCCAGCTTTGCGACGTCAAGCCAGCTCTTAACGCCATGTCTAGGATGTACCTATATAAAATGTATCCAGGGCTCTCAAGGGCAAACTGTAGATGTATTTGAAAAATAGGTTATGGTTAACAACATGAGGTTCTAGTTCTATATGTATACAAGGTGACTGGTAAGAGGTATATAAAGCGAAAAGTGGTAGGTAAGGTATCATATCGACATGCTAGATAAAATAACATCTTGTAAGAAAAGCGTCACAATACCGAGTTAATTAACATTTCATAATTAGACAAAAATCTTAAGGTACCAACCCTGCATCAGCTGTTGTCATTCATCATTGCGAAAATCTACAATTTTTACTATCATTTGACCAATGACCTAGAATACCAGGAGCTAAGAAATTACAATTACAAAGACTAAACAACGACCATAACAAATAATCATTGCCCAAGATCCTTGTGTCTCTGAGAGACGGATTTTTAATTTAAGTGGTAGTTCAATCACTTAAATTTAAAATCTGTCAATTAGTGATTATCACTAAATGAAATAATTTACTTACGTAAAACATAATCAGCAAACCGCATCGTATTTTTTAAAAATAATTTAACGGCGAATCAAACAATTGGATTTAATTATGCGTGGATTTCTGACAAACTTGCTAGTTGGTTTTGATTTTTATTACATATCAATAACAATAATAATAAAAAAAATCCTCATAATGTCATTGGTATTACGGGTAAAGTTAAATCTTCTTACAGAGTAGAAGCCCATCATTTAAAGTAAAAACAGCTGATATCAAATCGTAGGTATGTAAAATCTTGACATAAATTAATGCTTGAATTAACAATAAACAATTAAATTTCAAAAGACAAAAAAACATTCATGTAATTTCCAAAGTAGAAACAATTTACCTAGATGCAATGCATTATCTCTTCTGCGAATATTATTCATCTTCATGCACGTAATTTTCTGTCTCGCTCTATCATTATTCGCTTTATTTTTTGATATTTTAGGCTTGGTTCCGTATTAAATTTTTTAAATTCCGTTTTTTGCTATCAGATAAATAAGTTTTCTTTAACTGTTACTGGAACGATGAACTAAATGTTAACTTAGCTTTGTAAAACATTATTCGTACATGAATTGAATTAATTGCGATCCTTGAAGTGGCAGTGGGCGAGGCACTAACGCGCAAGACTGACAGCCATTGGGGTAATAAAGTTCTCTCATAACGACCACGTACCGCCAAGGGCAATGTTGGAATCCCACTGACCAGAAAAAGCAGTCATCACGAATTATTATTTTTAGTTTTTCGCTCTTCACATAAAAACAATTTTTTTTTTAATAGGATTTGTTTTGCACTAAAGAGAATACCGATTCATAAATTACACCAGATACCTCAGATACAAAAAATTGCGTACAGAAGTTGTAAGATTTTTCACATCTTCAAAAGATTTTTGATATCGCAGCTGCTGTCCATAAACTTCGGTAAACACGACGGTCAGTTAGACTGGAAGTCTTTTGTCTAATTAAATAAATTACTTAATCCACGTCAAATGCACTTGTGGCGGTTTAGAAACTCTGACACCAGGGTATGTGGGGTCGTAAGACCTTACCTAACTTACCTACACGAGATGAAGAAAAAATACTTTAAAAAAGGTTTCTCCTTATTGCATTGCGGAACCATAATTAAGTACTAGGCATACGGGATAGATGAAAGAGGTCACTTTGATGTCGCCGCTTGCGCTTGTATCGGAAGGAAGTCAGTCGATCGGTAACATTCTTAGCGAAAAGAGTGATTATCTCACGCGTTCGTGTCATCATTACTATCGACTTTTTCGAACATGAACTACTCAAATTCGGAGTATTATGATATGGTTATGTGTGTGGGGTCATGCGACGGCAACCTGGCGGCTGCTCGTCGTTTGTATGAGGAGCGCTACGTTTTGGGTAGGCCCAACGCCCGTCAGCTTCCTTCCTATGCGTGCTTCAGGAACCTCGTGAACCGGCTGCACACCACCGGCAGGCTACAACCGAGCCCTGGCGAGGGCCCACCGCGCGGGCGAAGTGACTTGGAAGACCAGATCCTGGACCATTTTTCGGCGGACCCCACGACCAGCACACGTCGCTGTGGAGCAGTATTAGGAGTGTTACAGTGGAAAGTGTGGGAAACACTGAACACTGATGGACACCCTTACCACTACCGGAAGACCCAGGATCTCCTGACTCGGGATTTTGCCTCTCGTGTTCAGTTCTGCACGTGGTACGATCACGAAGTCACGAGGGACCCGACGGTGGCCATGAACATTCTGTGGACAGACGAGGCGTCTTTCACAAGAAGGGGCCTCTTTAACTGCCACAATGAGCACGTCTGGGCGCACGAGAACCCGAAGGCTTCCCGCGTGGCAAGTTTCCAGCATAGGTGGCGGATCAATGTGTGGGCAGGCATTATTGGAGACAGGCTCATTGGTCCAATTTTTTTGCCAGAATCCCTTAATGCCGAAAATTATTTATTATTTTTAAGAACTGAGCTGGAAGAGATGTTGGAAGATCTTCCGGTAGCAGCCTACAGGAGAATGATTTTCCAACATGACGGCGCTCCCGCTCACTTCGCCCGCGAGTGCCGTGCGTACCTGGATCGGCGGTTCGACGTGTGGATAGGGCGGCGCGGTCCCGTGGCGTGGCCGCCACGATCACCTGATTTAACCCCACTCGATTTCTTCTTGTGGGGTTACATAAAAACAAAAGTGTATGCCGTGGAATGTGAGAGCCCGGAAGAAATGCGTGGGCTGATACTTGCGGCGTTTCAATCTGTCCCGGCGGATATGCTTTTGAACGTCGTAAGCTCAATCCAAAAGAGGACGCAATTGTGCAGAGATCGTGGTGGAGGACACTTTGAGCCGGAAATTAACTGAATTGTGTACCTAAATCTAAGTGGTGATACGTGTCGTGTATGATTCTTAAATTTTCATTTAATCCAGTTCAAAACTCGAAATCAGTGTTTTTTTTAACGCAACAGATTTTCAACCTTCGACAAAAGGGCATAAGTGTCAAATTTGTGAAACAATGTTGTTGCTAAGTTCCGCAAAGCGATTTGCCGCAAAGAGAAGGCGGCTTCTTTGAAAGAGCGGCGCGGCGGCCGGCGCGGTGCCAACAAAGAGGTAGGTGTCTGAATTGTACTAGGCTGGCAGAACATAGCAAGAGTTCGAAATGCTCTCAGCTGTGTTTGTGTTTAGAAATAAATTGCTATTATTAGGATGTGTCTACAAAAGTACTAGGAACATATGACATACAAGGGCTTTGCCGCGAGTAACGAAATTTATCAATGAGTCTTTCTTTTCTTTCTAATATTATGCATAATTAGGGGTGTGACCAAAACAAAAAAAATATTGTTTTTCTACTTTTGTATGGAAAATATCTTAACAAGATATTCGTTTCTTTCCACCGCCATATGATTTTCATAACCCTCGGGGTATGGCCTTGTCACGGCTTTATATACCTTTTACCAGTCGCCTTGTATATTTACACACTGTACTGTATATGTGTACAGTCAACCACATATAAAAGCCTTACTTTACCCTTAAATTTGGCTTGTATCATGGTCACTTTGGTGTCAACTGTGTTATGTGGTTGTTAAAAAATTAATATCAATTATGTCCTTTCCAGGTGTATGGAGGACTTTGGTGTCAACTGTGTTATGTGGTTGTTAAAAAATTAATATCAATTATGTCCTTTCCAGGTGTATGGAGGATGCCTATGTTACGGTCCACCCATTGAAGAGGGATTCTACTACGACATGTTCTATCCTGATAAAGGGGTACGTCCACTCTACATTATACAATATTGTACAAATTCAAAAACTTATTATATTTTGTATAATGAGGTAGTGAAGCATGGCAAATAATGGAAACAATTCAAAACAAAACAAACAAAATTGAAATTGCTAGTTATAAAAATGATTTTCGATAATAATAATAATATTAATATAAATTTCGATAATGTATTTTTGTTGTCGTGGAGCTCGTTAGTCGAGCGCGACCACTATTGGATTGGTCGCCATTGAGCGATTTCGTTCTTGAGCTCCTACGTGCTTCGGAAGACACGTTAAGCCCTTGGTCCCGGTTGTTGTCGATAGATTGCAGACGTTAGGCTGAGTCAGATGCCTTGGGGCAGCTTAAAAAATTCTGACGGTGTTGGCCACTAATACACTTCGGGTTATGTTCCTGTTTGTCTGGTTTTCCTGTAAAAAGGGTTACGGAGGTCAGACGGCAGTCGCTTCATTGTAATAACCAGTTCCGCCAAATCTAGGACCACGACTTACAGCTTACCCTAGGCTCCGAAGCGTAAGCTCACGACGCAACTAGGAATACACGCTAGAATGATGATGTATGTTTTTTTTCTGGTAGATATCCTCAACAGACTTCCACGTCCTAGAAGGGCTGATTAAGAAGATAGCTAAAGAGAAGCAGCCCTTTGAACGGTTGGAGTTGACGAAGGAACAACTTTTGGAGATGTTTGACTATAATCCGTTCAAGGTATGTTTTTAGATTTTTTTTTTTAATATATAACTGTTATTTGTTTATGGTAACTGTTAAATGTTATTTACTGTAGTTGGAAATAAAAAGTTAAAAAATTTCATGATTGAGATTTCCTCCTATATAAAGAAATTTTGAAAATAGTATTCAATAAAATGCAAAATAAATATCTTATATATTTTTTTTTTTATTGTCCATATACAGAAACAAATAATCGAGAAATAACAGTAGCTTAAGCCTATGGAGCAAAGGCGGATTTATTCTAAGCATTCTCTTCCCGTCAACCTGAAAAACCAGTATTTTTAGGTGTCATCAGTTTAGTAATTAAATATAAGAATTTGTTATTTATAGCATATTTTATGGACCTACTAGCAGCCCATACCGACTTCGCCCAGCCTGGCCTTCCTCAGGCTATCCAACACTAAAAGAATTTTTCAAATCAGACCACTGGTTCCTGATATTAGCGCGTTCAAACAAACTGTTTAGCATTATAATATTATAAGATATAAGAAAATCTATACTATCATAAAAGAGTAAAATCGACGTGTCTGCACATTTATTATTTTGGGTGTGAAGATGATGATAGATTACAAAAAAATGTCATAAATAAATCTTGTCTGTCTGAACACACTAACCTCAGAAACTTTCAACAGATTTGAATTTAATTTTCACAAACAGATTGGCCTTAGCTCAGGGCAACATCTAATCTTTGTTTCATCAAAATCGGACATCAGGAAAGAAAGTTATCATCATTTTAAGATTTTTTCAATTTCCCATGATAAAAATTTCATAGCAAAGTAATAAGCGGAGTAAGTAGGCTAGTCATCAAAATCACATAATTTCAGCATTTGCCTCCGAATTGTGTGCTAGATCATGAAAAAGTTGTCTCGGTCGATCGACACAGTAAGCCCTGGTGTTATTGATTAAAAAACCCTTCCCTTCAAGGTGCATTTGATGTCCGTTTCTCTTGGTTCATTTAATTCATATCCTATAAGCTGCTCATTCTTGTGTCAAAGGGTCAATCGACCCTGTATGCCTTGGTGCCACTGTTTCAGCGTTGCCCCGCTGTCATTCTATAATCTACATCTATATGCATGTAATAAAACTGTAAAGGTAAATTCTGTAGCAACTTATGGCATTACTTTATCCCGAAAATTTTACCAGTTCTCAAAGGACATCAACCAACTTAAATTGACTCCTAAAATGTATGGCGCGCATAATATACGAGAGGTCAAACAACACTGGCCTATTCAATTTTTCAAAATAAAATAACTTTTTAACTTTTTCTTTGCGACGATATTTTTTTGCTATGCTCTGTAATTGATGGTGGTGTTCATAATGTGAGTTATTTTTAAATATATGTCATTACGTAGACAAACTAGAATGTTTAACGTAGAAAAACTTAAATGTTTTTTTCATTCATTAACATCGAGTGGGTTACGTGGCCAATCAACCATGGACAGCCAGGTGATAAGTTTTTTTCGGAAATACCTTACGGCCTCTGACATGGTACGACTTAACGTGCTTTCCGAAGCACGGAATCATTATAAGTGTTTTGAATTAGCACGTGTTGCAGAATTTGGTCATAAAATACTAGGGGGCAATCGCACTAAATAGAAAGACGTTAACGTAACCAATACCTCGCATCTGACGTGGGTTCTATATTATGACTTTTCAGCCATTCTTATAGAGTGGGGTTACAAATACAATACAATGTAAACACTCTTTATTACACCAAAAAAGAAAACAATACAAAGAAAGAAAAACGGGTTACATGGTCATCTACCCTCCAAATCCTGGAGTCAGGTTTTTTTCGGAAACGCCTTTCGTCCTCTGACGTAGGTTCTTTATTATTACTTTTCAGTCATTCTTATCGAGTGAGTTACATGGTCAATCGACCTTGCGCACCCTGGTGTCCGAATTTTTTCGAAGGCGACTTTCGGCCTCTGACGTGGGATGACTTTTCAGCCATTCTTTTCGAGGTTACATGGTCAGTTGACCCTGCAAACCCTGGTGTCAGAATTTTTGTAGTCAAATGGTCAAATTAATTCTTCTCGAAAATAGTTATATTTCAAGATTAGCATTCCTGCTACCAGCTGGTGGTTGTCAATGAAACTTTTACACCCTAATCATGATTTTAAAGGTATGGAAAGAGTTTATGGTTGGATAATGTTCATATACAAATTACGATTGTTTGACTTTTTCTTGCAGGCCAAACAGTATTCCGTCGCAATATTTTACATAGCGACCTTTTAAATATTAATAGCATCGAAGATTGTGTGTTCTCTGCAATGGCTGATATATATTGTAAGGAAAGTAGGTACATGTAATCGAACGTAACGCGGACGAAGTCGCGGGCACAGCTAGTAAGAAATAAGAATAGATTATTTTTGTTTAAAGGTCCGTATCTTGAACGAGAAGGTGAATACCCCGACCACCACGGTGTACCGCTGTGGTCCACTTATTGACTTGTGTCGGGGTCCGCATGTGAGACACACTGGGAAGGTCAAAGCTGTCAAAGTCACTAAGGTCAGTATTAGAAAATACAATAAAAAAATTCCACGTGACTAGATGACTGCTGTCCTCGCATCTAGAACTGGCAGCTCAGGTGATGTCCCAAAACTATAATAATCGCCTCAAAAGCCATGACATCTTGAAACTAGACCAAAGAATGGAGTAAACTATAGTCAATCACCAAAAAATCATAGACGGAAAGACTGATCGCTAATTAAATTTAAAAATGTGACTAGATTATCCTAAAATAAATTTAGTGTTTTCTGTATGTATGTATGTATGTTTTTATCTCTACGGAACAGATTGGTAACGGTTAAATATAGATCCAATAATCCAAAAATCGAATTAGTGTCTTTGGTTTGGTTTATGGAAGCGTGTTTTTTCAACAAACAACTATTTTATTCTTAGACAATCCTACCCAAAAACCATTTGCTTTTACACTGTAAATTGTATGAATTTCTTAACAAGTTGCATTTTTGTTCAGAATTCAGCGACTTACTGGGAAGGTAAAGCGGACGCAGAAAGCCTTCAGCGCGTGTACGGAGTGTCGTTCCCGGAGCCCAAACAACTGAAAGAGTGGGAAACCATACAGGAGGAAGCCGCTAAACGGGACCACAGGAAGATTGGCAGGGTACGTTGTAGCTATTCTAGAATATTCTACTTCAAACAAATACTATATAATTTGGGGGCTTTCATAATGTGATTTGTTTTGTTCGTTTTTGCTCGATATTGATAATGACAACAGGAATATTTAGTTATATATGCACTTTAAAAATAAATTATTAAATTAAAATTAAACGAATATTTCAGGGGGGGGGGGGGGGTTGAGTCCCATACAACAATTTTGTTCTATGAAACGATTCTCATTCCACATAACATTTATACATTACCAGAAATATTGATTTACTTGGTTAGGGTAGGTGATATTTTGCATTTTTTATTGGTAATGGTACGAAACCCTTACTGCGCGAGTCGACTCTCACTTGACCGGTTTTTTTTTTATTAAGAGTGGTAATACGTAATAAACATATGTATGTAAAAACTTTTATTTATTTGGTCAAGGAACAAGAGCTGTACTTCTTCCACGAGCTCTCTCCAGGTTCCTGTTTCTTCCAGCCTCGCGGGGCTCACATATACAACACATTAGTGAACTTCATTCGGGAGCAGTACAGGTTTGTAATTATAGAATGCCCTATTCTCTAATCCCGATATCGATAATAATACTCTTGTTGCTTAAAAACTGCTATCTATATATATATATATAATATGTAAAAGAAGCCCAAACCGCTGAGACTTTTAGTTCCGAAATTGGCATATAGGTTACCTTTGTGGTGTAGTGGTGCACTAAGATTTTTCAAAATTCATCCCCTAAGGGGATCAAACGGGGGTCGAAACTTTATATGGAGAAACGATATTAGTTAAACCAATTTCTTTCAAACTTCTCAAGAGCATTGATATTTTTATTGATAAATAAGTAAACACCTACTTTAGGATTTTACTAAAATCAATCCCTAAAAGGTGGAAATCGGGTGACTAGGTATGTTTTACAATTGACATGGGTATCGTTTTATCCGATTAACTATTATTCGGGTTGCAGACTACGAAAATAAACACTTATTTTAGAGTCGTGCACGCGTGCGAATCCGCGGGTAAAATCTAGCAAAATATAATCCTTATTCTCAATTATGAAATAATCCTTAACAATAACCTTTGTATTAAAAATTATTTGTTAACCACATATTAGCTTAAATATGTGATTCTCTCTTATTCCATATTTAGCGTAAAGTGTAGTTTATGTACATTTTTCTCCTCTGAAGAGAGGGTCACAGTGCATCTAACGCGGGCGTAATCAGCCAATGTTATTGATTGTGGATCACACTAGCACTAGCTATTTTTAATACGAGGATAATTGTTTTACCAGGCTTCGCGGCTTCCAAGAAGTGGTGACACCAAACATGTACAACGCAAAATTATGGCAGACTTCCGGCCACTGGGCTCACTATGCAGACAACATGTTCTCATTCGACGTGGAGAAGGAAACGTTCGCTTTGAAGCCCATGAACTGTCCGGGACATTGGTAAGTAACTTACTGTCACAGACGGAGAGACATACAGACAAATTGTGGCAGACTTCCGGCCACTGGGCTCAGTATGCAGACAACTTTTTCGTGGAAAAGGAAATGTTCACTTTGAAGCCCGTGAACTGTATAGGACACTGGTAAGGAACTTACTGTCACAGACGGACAGACAGGTGACAGACAGACAAATGACAGACTTCCGGCCACTGGGCTCACTACGCAGACAGACAGACATTGGTAAGTTCATTAATGTATATTGAATGGTTACATAGTTTTTCGACCCTTTTCACTCTGGTGTCAGAGTTTTTTGTGAACCACTTTTCAGCCTATGACGTGGTTCCTTTGACGACCATTAACTGACTTGTCGTGTCTTCCGAAGCACGTAATTATCATTTTTATTAGACAATCAAGTGATTCAAGCCTGCAAAGTCCTTTTTTACACGTGAGTTGTACAGTCCGTCCTCTCACCGAATCCTTGCAGATCGCGTAAAATGTAAAGCCTTTGTGGGACAGGGCGATGATTAAATAAACAAATTTCTGTCCCACGAGCTGCCGTTTCCTTTCAATATAAACCCAAGAAAAATTAATGTGACCTACCCTATCATTGCCAACAGCCTAATATTCGACAACCGCATACGTTCATGGCGCGAGCTTCCCCTGCGTTTGGCGGACTTTGGCGTTCTACACCGAAATGAATTGAGCGGGGCCTTAACCGGACTTACACGAGTGAGGCGGTTCCAACAAGACGACGCGCATATATTTTGTACGCCGCAGCATATCGAGCAGGAAATGGTGAGTTTGATAATATATATAAATAAATCTTTGTTTTCAAACAACTGTGTTAAGTGGCAATGTTAGTGACCATTATACGTTTAAAAATAAAATTAATATTACGTGGGGCGCACTATAAGTTTCCGGAATGAATATGAAAAAATACTATTAAAGGTACAAAATTAATTTATTGTTTTTCAAAATAATCTCCCTTGGCGTCTATGCACTTTTTCATTCGATGAAACCAGTTTTGAAAACTTTTGTGCCACTCCTCTGTGGTAACCTCTGAAACGTGTTTTTCATACTCCTCGACAGCCTCTTCTGGTGATGCAAAATCGTTGACCGCGTAATTGGTTCTTAATTTTTGGGAACAGAAAAAAGTCACAAGGTGCCAGGTCGGGACTGTATGCAGGATGACTCATGAGTTCTACATTTTTCGCCTTCAAAAAGTCGTTTGTCTGTCTGGCCGTGTGAGAACTAGCATTGTCGTGGTGCAGGATGATACGGCGTTTACGGTTATTTTTACGGAGTTCGTCAATAACTTCCGGCAAACAAATGGTCGTGTACCAGTCACTATTCACTGTACGACGATTCTCTAAAGCAACAGTAGCCACGTGTCCAGTTTTATTAAAAAAAAAGCAATCATCCGCTTAGATGCACTTTTCACGCGCGCCACTTTGGTTGGTTTCGGCTCATCTTGAAAGACCCATACGCTCGATTGCTGCTTTGTTTTGGGATCGTAGCAATAAATCCATGTTTCGTCACCTGTTACTATGTCCCACACCAAATTTGACGCACCTTTGTTGAATCTGGTAAGCATGGCACTGCACCAAGTGACGCGGTCCGTTTTTTTAGCCTCGGTCAAGTTGTGTGGGATCCACCGCGAGCACAGCTTTCTCACACCCAAATGTTTGTGTAGGATTAATTGTATTTGACTCATGCCTATTTCTAAGGATGCGCGAATTTCATGGTAGGTCACATGCCTGTCTGTTTCAATCATACGGCGCACAGCATTGATGTTTTTGTTGGTCACAGCGGTGGACGGCCGACCATCGCGAGATTCGTCACTGAGATTGATACGACCACGCTTGAATTCTGCAAACCAGCTATAAACAGTTGTCTTGCATGGTGCTTCATTGCCAAAAGCTGTTTCAAGCCGAGCGATGCTCTGTTGAGCTGTCAAATTACACTTAAAATCGTAGAAAATCATACTACGAAAATTTTCCCGAGTTAAATCCATGTTGATGCAGACACACAATTTTTTAAATGGCGCCACAAGGTAAAAACAAAAGACAGTCAGATGAAACAAACTGCATTCTACTCAAATGTTGCAATAAATTTTTAAATATTGTTTATGTAAGTGGCCAGTTCCGGAAACTTACAGTGCGCCCTATGTAGAAATTCCAAAACAAACTTATAGAAATTTAGAGATTACCGTGTAGAAAAATAGTTAGTTAAAGTGACCGATTACGAATAAGGTTGCGCTTCGGGCCTTAATACGCTCACATTGAGAATTGCACTTTCTATCTAGCGTTTCAATATAAATACCTATAAAGATAGTACAACTTCAAGGTAGGAAGATAACTGACGGTGTACAATCTAAATTATACTGTGTTATGTAGAATTAAGGTTGCTAAGGGTTATTTATAATTCCTTCCACAGATTTCAGAGTAGTCTGCTCAAAATAAATTATACTAAACTAGCTGTGTCCCGCAGCTCCGCCTGCGTCAAAATGTAGCCTATGTTTGACCCCGGGTCATCAACTCTGTTCATACCGAGTTTCATCAGAATCCGTTCACGATTTGGCCGTGAAATCGTAACAGACAGACTTTCGCACTTATAAGTATGGATTAAATTGTATTACATTAAATCCACAAATTTTATAATTCCTTTCACAGATTTCAGAGTTGCCTGTTCAAATTAGTTTTACTAAATTTCCCTTTTATTTGACAGTTCGGCTGCCTCCAATTCTTGGAGCACGTATACTCGACGTTCGGGTTCACGTTCCAGCTGAAGCTGTCCACGAGGCCCGAGAAATATTTGGGAGAACTCGCCACTTGGGACCAAGCTGAGAAGGTACGATACGATCATTAAAAAAAATAAAAAATATCTTTATTTTTCTCCACATTACTTGCCTGAATTCTAATTTAACAAAATAAGAACGGGGTAATAATACCTTGGTAACAGATCAGTAATGTTCTGGAGAACTGGTGCCAACACTGGGTATCAATCGAAGCTGACACCTGTATAGGTCTTCCCCTTTGCGTGACTCACTCTTGCATTTATTTCCTTCGACTATGTCTTGGGATCAGTGAAAGGTAAAAATATGTAGGTAACATGTTCTTTTTCTACAATAAAATTTTTACATACCATACTACGGGGTGTAGGAGAAAACACTACTGAGTGCAGGAGCCAATGGATTCAATGAAATATAATAGAATTGAGCAAGCGTGCCTAGGGTGCGCTGTAAGTCATGGTCCTTGATTTGGCGGCACTGGTATTTAATTTAATTATTCGCTTAACAGATAACAAATTAAGGACAGTTATACGTATACCCAGTTTGGGTATAGCGACATCTGATTGGACAGACATAAATAAGAGTCAGAAAATTATTTAAAGAGTATTAAATTACATTTATAAACTGCACAATTTACTCATATATACAATGGAGCAACTGCCGTCTGACGTCCGTAACCGTAACTGGAACCAACGTAACGTGCCTTCCGAAGCCCAGAAATATGTTCTTAAATTAAAATTATAGTTGTTAACTTGGTATGGAATATTGGTGGAAGTTTTGGATAATACCTGGCAAAGATCATTCTTTTGCTTAATGTTTACTTAGAACATAAAATTACAGTATTAAGTGCTTAAAATACCCTTGTACTTTTGACGTTTCACCCGTGTTACAACGGCCGTGCACGAATATGCAGTGCGTTAGTTTTTTTTTTTAATTTAGTGAAAAAAAATGGGGGAAAAAATTACCAAAAGGTTTAATCTAGATTGCCGATTGCTACTAGCGTAAAAATCTTAATTTTGACCCGATTTCAGGCTCTGGAAGACTCACTAAACAGAATCGGCAAACCGTGGCAACTGAATCCGGGCGACGGTGCGTTCTACGGCCCTAAAATAGACATTACCATTCAGGATGCGTTGCGGAGATCTCACCAATGCGCTACCATACAGTTAGACTTCCAGCTGCCGGAGAGATTCAACCTCACTTATGTCAGGTAATAGTAGTAAATAGTAACAACGACGTCCGCGAGATGGCGTTGTGATGAAATAATGATAAAGCCTCCTGACCAGGAAAATATCTATCTTCGCCATATTGCGGAAAAATATTGTAACTAATGTCTTTTACTGGCAACTAAGCACTCATGTAGGTAACATTCCGTCATCTCAACGTCATCTGCCAAAAAGAGACATAAGTGGACGTTGTGTATTTTGTGATTATTTCCTACGATTTATTTATCGAAATGGCAAAAATAATTCAAAGTAATGAGAGAAAAGCGATATAAAAGATGTTATCATGTTTGTTGCGAATAAAAACGAAGGATTGATTTATATTTCATTACATGACATTGCCAATTTCGTTGTTGACACATACAACATGTTGCCACCAAAAAGACGATCAGTAGCGACGCCAATGCAGGGTTTTTATTTTCCTGGTCGGGCTATAAATAACCTACCTTACGATCAGGAGCGACGCCAATGCAGGGTTTTTATTTTCCTGGTCGGGCTATAAATAACCTACCTTTGTCGATCTTTGTAGGGGCATTAATAGTACATTATTGCAAAGGCAGCGAATAGGCAATTGCAGGTCGAGTATGAGTTTGAAGGCCAAGCCGCAGGCGAGGACTTCAATGATACGAGACAGGCAATTGCCATTTCGGCCGAGGCATATATAGTGCTTTTCTTAAAAAAATGCAAGGAAATAAAAAAAGGGCGTTTTACATAATAAATTTAATTTATTTTACAGTTTGTGCCGAAAGGTAAACGCATCTGTGGCTATACAGCCACGAAAACGCAATGTGTACGATAGATAAAAGAGTTCTAAATTCAAACAGCACACCGTTTCATACAACATTGCCGGCGCGCTCTTCGTTCCAAATTCAAAGAACGCGCCGGGAAGTGATTTTGGTTTTTCAGATACAGCCATGAGAACGCAATGTGTACGATAGATGAAAAAGTTCTAAATTCAAACAGCACACCGTTTCATACAACATTGCCGGCGCGCTCTTCGTTCCAAATTCAAAGAACGCGCCGGGAAGTGAATTTGATTTTCAGTCTACGTAAATATGTTACTTCGCGTGTTCTTTATTCAAAAGTAATGACAATATTTCCGCGCATGTTTAAGAAAAAGAAATTTGTTAATACTATAGGAATTTTTCTCACTATAACTTAGAAATCCCCAAAAGTTACTATGATCTCTTAGTTCCATCCAAATGAGAATGAGTCCTTACTTTACGTATGGCGCGATTTGGCTTCACACCTGGGGATGGAATTAAAATTTCATGGTATTGGTAACATTCTCAAAAAATTTCAGTAGTTAGAAACTCAGTATTGCACTTTAAAACATATAATATAGACAAGAAAACTGTAATATAAAAAACTAAAAACCCCAACAGCGTTTTTGTGTAATTTGGAGAAGAAAAAATCCGCCATATTGTTTTTTAGGGTTTCGTACATCGAAAAGAAAAAACGGAACCTTATAGGATCACTTTGTTATACGTCCGACTGTCAAAATCCTTTTCCTCAGGAACCCGTGGAGGTATAAAGCTGGAATTTATATCAAATACTCAGGTCTACTTCCCCTTGAAGCTATGAAAAAATCAAACTTCTAAGCCAACGCAATCAAAAGATACAGCCGTTTATGCCGCAAATTACCGCAATTTTCGTCACTCGCAAGGGAACCAAAACCTACAGGGTACTTCCCGTGAAGTCAGAATCTTGAAATTTGGTACGAAGCAACGTCTTATATCACAGATAAAGAAAAAATTGCAAAACCGTAAATTTTTAGTTACATCATAAAATAAAAATATTTTATATAATTTTAAACTTACTACCCCTTTACTCGTGAACGCGTTGAGGTATAAAATTGAAATTCATATCAAATATTCAGGTCTATAATACCTTTAAGCTGTAACAAAATCAAACTTCTATGTCAACGCAATCAAAAGAAACAGCAATTTAAGCCGCATATTTTCAAACTCGCAAGTAATCGCAAGGGAATCAAAACCTAAAGAATACTTCCAGTCGAACTAGAATCTTGAAATTTGGCGTGAAGAAAACCTTAAATTTTTAGTTACCATATTTTTTTTTGCTAGTTTGCTTGATGTTTATAACAGCAACAAATATTCACAGAATATTTAGTTATATATTCACTTTAAATATAAATAATTCAATTAAAATAAAACATTAAGGGGGTCTCCCATGCAACAGACAGATATTTTTTTGCAGTTTTTTGTCACGGAATCCATCGCACGCGAGACCGACTCGCACTTCACCGATTTTTTTATTTTGACATACCCAGTGTCACTTTCACAGTAAATACGAATCTAATGACACCTCTCAAGCTAAAATCCATCGACCCGTTCTGGCTGCAGAGCCTGTCAAACACATGACAATTATACATACATACAAACATATCTAGAAAAACATAACCCTCCTTCTGGCGCAGTCGGGTAAAAAGGAAAATAATTTGCGTAAGTAGTAAAGTTGTTTTAATACTAATTATTATTTTGTTGTAGTGAAAGCGGCGAGAAGAAACGTCCTGTGATAATCCACCGCGCCATCTTGGGTTCAGTGGAGCGAATGGTCGCCATCTTGAGCGAGTCGTACGCGGGGAAATGGCCGTTCTGGCTGAGTCCCAGACAAGTGTGTGTTGTGCCGGTCGGGCCCGCGTTCGATGACTATGCTGTGCAGGTGAGAATATACTAGAAAATTATAAATTTTAGTTAATGAGGATAATTATGTAACGTTAAAAAGGGTTGTTTCTTCTTAATCAAACACATTGATTTTTTATCCGATAGTAGACGCTGCTCAAGAAAGAAGAAACATCCATTAATCAGATGGGAATATGAACTCCGCCTTACACTAGGGTCGTATTGGACAAGTGTCGCTGCAGATAGAGAACAATGGAGAGAGTTGGTAGAGGCTTATGCCGTGAGGCACACCGTATTAAGGGATGTTTTTAAAAAATGGAGTAACTTCTTATTTTCTTATTTTTGGGAGAGGGGGGGGGGGGGAGAAGTTGCCATACTCACCACGCTTGGCAAACGGGTTGGTGAGCGCAGTTTGTTCGCTCCGACGCTGCTGCTCATCGAAACCGTTTTGTAAGCGTGGAAAGGTTAGATTTTTGGACTGCGGGAACTGGATAAAGGGATGCTACTCGTACTTGCTCGGATGGATTAATGATGATAGGATGGATTGCGGTTTTTATAGATAATGGTACGGCACCGTTCGTTCGAGAGTCAGATTAGCACTTGACCGGTTTAATTTTTTTAATACTGAAGCTTTTTTCGAGCAAGTTAAAGAACCATTCTGTGCTTGTCATGCCTGCATGTCTAGCGTATCACCGAGCCACCACCTATTGAGACGTCTGTGACGTACATTATTAACATGTAGCATAAGTTTATAACACCTTTGCTGTACCTACGTGATAGCTTTCTCAATAAAGATATATTCTATTCTATTCTGTTGTCCCCAGGTGAACAAGCAGTTGTTCGAAGCGGGCTTCATGTCTGAAGTGGACACGGACGCTGGCGACACTCTCAACAAGAAAGTCAGGAACGCGCAGCTGGCGCAGTTCAACTATATATTAGGTGAGTATGCATTGTACACTATCTTACTACATACATACCGTCACGCCTTTTTCCCGTTGGGGTAGCCAGAGATTACGGATTTCCGTTTGCTACTTACTCACACTCTCGTCATACACTATCTTACTGAATATATATATTTTATTTGACATATCTGATTTTCTTAATGACAGGAATGTTGAACTTAAGCTTGGCGCAGAGTCCTCGAAAAGCTGACATATCATTATATATTCGGTTTTACATTTAGTTTTTACTTAATTTGAATAATCTGAAATCACAATAAAATATTGTGCTAAATGTTGACAAACATGTAAAATTCGTTCATTTAACTAGTTAATTAAGGAAAGGTTTTCTTTATTGTAAATTGACGTTTTGAAGAAAATGCTGCAGTGGAGTTTGTGGCGCCACTTCTTCTCCACTTGCGCTTTGGAAGTGGTGGTAAACTTAATTTAAGTAAATTGACGTCATACGTGATATTTATTTATTATATATATATATATATATATAATATAATATATATAATAAATAAATATAAATATATATATATATATATATATATATATATATATGTAGTATATTGAAAATAAACGATTTCATTTCAATGCTTTATTAAGTCCGCCCATTATACCACTTTAGGTAATAATGTTTGAAATTCCCTGTCAAAAAAATGTACACTATCAGCACGCACCTTGCAAGAATAGATTTTTTCTGACTTCTTTTGATAAATGTATGTTCCGGGCTGGAGGTCACATTTCTTAACGGATTCTTACGAAACTTGACACGTGTTCATTGGTTTATTTAAAAAAAAATGTAGAGAGATTTTTTGTTTGGGTCAGTAAATTGAAGTCAAAAAGGAGGAATGTTTGCTATATATATTTATTTCAAAACGGATCCTTACAAAACTTGGCACACATGCTCGTTGATTTATTTGTTTTTTTGTCGAGAACATTCCTTGATTGGGGAAAAAATGAGGGCAAAAGGGGGAAATTAAGTGTAACATTATTTACAGCGGTTGACCACGATTCCAATTGTTGTTAAGTGTAGATGTAGTCAGTGTAGTAGCTCGCTGCTTCATTAATAGCAAATTAATATACTTATGTGATTTCTTCATATCTTATGTTATTATATTGGTCACCTGTGGGCACCTGTCATATACAATAAGCTACCAAACTCCCTTAAAACAACATCAGACATCATATTTTTTAAACAATCCCTTCGGGAGTTACTCGACTAGATGTTATTATAAATTAGATGAGTTTTTAAAAGACAAACTCGATTGAAACTTTTTACAAATGAATCTTATCACAAGTGAATTTATGTTATTTCTTGTAAATTCGTAAGCCAATGTGTCATGTCTACTTATTTGACCGGTTTTCTACACTAATATTATAAAGAGGAAAGATTTGTATTTTTGTGTGTAACATACACACAAAAATGTAATGTATAATGTATGTAATGAATAAACTCAAAAACTACAGTGCCGATTTCAAAATTTTTTTCACCTATGCAAACCTACATTCACCCTGAGTAACATAGGCTATATACCGCAGGCGGAGCTGCGGTAGCTGTTTACCGCAGCCACAAATAAAGATGATTTTATTTGATTTGACTCATTTAAATTAAACAATTTCTTACAGTGGTGGGCGATCGCGAGAAACAATCCGGCACAGTTAACGTGCGCACTCGGGACAACAAAGTGCACGGGGAGATGTCTATACAGGGACTTATAGATCATTTGAACCAGTTGGTCAAAGATAAAACCCTTTCTGATGACTGTAGCCTCTTAAAATAGGGTCAATTTTGCTTTAACGAGTATTTTTCATAAATAGTAAAAAGTATAAAAGTTTTTGTTATTTTTAAATTTGCTGTTTAGTTAGATAAATATTCGTTTTGCACACACACGCAACATGGATCAAGAAGAAATGTCTGTACAGGAGTTTATAGATAACTTAATCAGCTGGTCAGGGATAAAATTCTGACAACTGTAGCATCTTGAAGTAAGATCCATTTTGTTTTAGCACATATAAATTGTCAATTGAATATAAAACGACAGAAAAATCTAGGACTTGCATTGAAGAGTGCTGGTTTAAACCCAGGACTAATTTAAGTTTATTTTAAAACAGCATTTGAATATGATTTTACCGCCAGACTAAATATTTGTACACAGTGATGACTAAATTAGCTTAAAATTAATGAAAGAAAAAAAAACAGCGCATTTTGTTTGTCAGGATATAAGAGAAATTCATAGACAATTTATATAGAATTCACTTAAGCCTTCGAATGTCTTATTCACAAAAACTGTTTATTTGTAACAGAGAATTTGAAAGATTTAAAGCCAGTGAAATTATTACCTAAGTATTTTACTTAGCAAATTTTTTCAAACTTAAGAAAATATTAATTGAATCTTACAGTAATTTTTGTATATTTTTGGACCATATATTTATTGAATGGACGCATGAGTATAGCTATCATAGCACTAAGTATATCATACTGACTGAGGGGAGAATAATTTGTTTTTAGGTTAGTAAATTCTTCAAACTAAAAAGTAACCTTAGATAATCGTAGCAATTTCGACTCGACAAGATCATTACACGAATAGATAGCTACTGTTTTTTCTTCTAAGCGTGTTTTCCAGTTGCGCCCCCATTTTGCGCCTCTAAAGCGTACGCTTTAATTATGGTCTTTATAAGTCTAATTCAACCTTCGTTAAATTGTAAAACAAAACTGGTCTACTTAATTCTCGAAACACTAGGTAACAGACAGAGCTTGAATATTGCTTTGCTTTGGCATACAGTCATCCATATCTTCTAAACTATGCTTTTTATGTAGTAATTTATTACCTGTAGTTAATTTTTGAATAACTAAAAATACCGTTCGTATATAATGTACTAAGTATTTTATATGTAAGCATTTAGGATCAGTGCACACCGCGTTTTCATCGCAGTTGGTAAAAATGTTGTGTGCATCTTCCCTTAGAGATTTGCACTGATTGATAAACAGTTTAAGTAAAGGTGCGTTTACACGAAGAATTATGAAAATATATTTATATAATTTTACTTGAAAGTATGTTAAAAGTTCATGAAATTAAACCACTTTGAATTAAAAAAGTAAGTGAAATGAGAGTATTTTTTGCGATCTCTCATACATAATTATGTCAGCTAATAAATAGATTTGTATGGGAGGTCAAAGCTTTTTCTCGGTTTTCACAATTTTTAGTTTTTGGTGGTACACGTTTAAAAATTTAGCCAGTGGTTTTGAAACAACCCTATATTTTATGTAGGGTAGAAAAAAAAATCATATAACTATTACAGTTTTAATTTAAGAAAAATGTCTTTTATTTTAACTGTTACGTGTAATTGTCCCGTATAATGCGTATTGTGAGTTGTGCTCATCTGATAAAATTCCAGTGGGATATCCTTTTTATTTATACTTAGGTTAATAATGGTGGTCAATAAACTTATTGAGTTCGAAATGAGACTTTTTATTTCATTAATCTACAAAAACTATACTACGCTACAAAATTTTTAACATTCAGCTATTTTGAAAAAAATACACAATGGTAGAAGAATTAAGTGGTAACTCCATTAAAAATGTGACTTATTCTAATTTAAACATCTTCAAATTCCATATTTCGACCTCAAACGTTTCAGCCTTTTGCTTTTCATCCTGAAAAATATACCCAGGTTAGTATAACGCATCACTCGTACAATATGAGGACATGGAAGTAATTAGTACCTACATGTACAATGGCGGACACATCACTAAACCATCGACAAATCTGTCTCTTTGTCAGACAGCCATATTTGTTTACATTATTGTCTTTTTCCATTGAGGCGGACTTTACTCATAGAAATTAAGCAAGTAAAAAGAAAACAAAAATACCGTTAAATAATGCTGCGATGAGGAGCGCAGCGGAAATGGTTTTTAAGGCAGAATGAACATCAAAATGAACATCAAAACCATGCTTGAACATGTCAAAAATGCATGCGCGTCCTCGAAAATAAGCGGAAAGCCCCGCTAGTATTTATAGTAAGATTTTGCAGTGCTTTTTATTATAATTAATCTGCTCCTAAGTATGTATTGTATGGTTATATATAGTTCACACATTCACCAAAAGATGGCTCTGGTGTATATTATTGATATACTTACAATCTAGCCTCCAGAATCTGTAAACATGATGCCCAAGGACGATAGAGCTCCGTACACCATCAGAATCAGTACAGGCCGGAGGTCAAGCAAGCCAACGCTGCTAAAACCAGCCTGGTGAATGACTGTTAGTTCTATTTACCAACAGATGGCTCTGTTGCTTATTATATACCTACTTACAATCTAGCTACCAAAATCTCTGCAAAGAGGATGCTTAGTGATAGTAGAGCTCCGTGCACCATCAGAAGCAGTACTGGTCGGAGGTCAAGCAAGCTGACGCTGCTGAAAGCAGCCTAGTGAATGACTGTTAGTTCTATTTACCAACAGATGGGTCTGTTGCTAATTATATACTTACAATCTAGCTACCAAAATCTCTGCAAAGAGGATGCCCAGTGATAGTAGAGCTCCGTACACCATCAGAAGCAGTACTGGTCGGAGGTCAAGCAAGCTGACGCTGCTGAAAGCAGCCTAGTGAATGACTGTTAGTTCTATTTACCAACAGATGGTTCTGTTGCTAATTATATACTTACAATCTAGCTACCAAAATCTCTGCAAAGAGGATGCCCAGTGATAGTAGAGCTCCGTACACCATCAGAAGCAGTACTGGTCGGAGGTCAAGCAAGCTGACGCTGCTGAAAGCAGCCTAGTGAATGACTGTTAGTTCTATTTACCAACAGATGGTTCTGTTGCTAATTATATACTTACAATCTAGCTACCAAAATCTCTGCAAAGAGGATGCCCAGTGATAGTAGAGCTCCGTACACCATCAGAAGCAGTACTGGTCGGAGGTCAAGCAAGCTGACGCTGCTGAAAGCAGCCTAGTGAATGACTGTTAGTTCTATTTACCAACAGATGGTTCTGTTGCTAATTATATACTTACAATCTAGCTACCAAAATCTCTGCAAAGAGGATGCCCAGTGATAGTAGAGCTCCGTACACCATCAAAAGCAGTACTGGTCGGAGGTCAAGCAAGTCGACGCTGCTAAAAGCAGCCTGGTGACTGCTGCAATGTGGTTTAGGAATCTGCATGCGACGGTTGACCGCAGATTGGATGCCTGTTTCGCGGATTTGTTTGAACCTGCATTGAAAGATGAGTGGTGTTAAGTGAGTATTTAATAGCTAGCATCCCTTCACAATATTATCTATACTATATTATAAAGCTGATGAGTTTGTTTGTTTGTGCGAACGCGCTAATCTCAGGAACTACCGGTCCGATTTGAAAAATTATTTCAGTGTTGGATAGCCTATTTATCTAGGAAGGCTATAGACCTGGGCGAAGTCGGGACGGGGTGCTAGTATAATATACATATATATTACAGTTGTCTATCATGTTTTATAAATTGATTTAATATCTTGAAGTGAATTTTCAGCAAACTAGTCCTAGCTTACGTTTCAGAGCCTAGGGTACGCTGGAAGTTAAGGTTCTTGTTTTGGCGACACTGGTTATTACAAAGGACCGACTGACGTCTGACCTCCGTAACCCTTTTTACACACAACAACGCCGGGACCAACGGCTTAGTGCCTTCCTAAGCACAGAGGAGCTCTAGACAGAAATGCCACTAAATGGCAACCAATCGGATTTGGGCCAAAATGAATACGCGCACCACGCCCGACTTTCGAGCTTCTTAATCAGCAATCTTTATCTGGGTCATATCAAAATAGTTTTACACCATTCATACTAATGTAGAAGCAAATTAGATGAAAAATAATCTTTCAAATACGATTCTTATACTCACACGACCCTCAGAAGCTCCAGATAAGGCGAATCCTTCTTGACCGGCACTAGTGGTTCAAAACCGTTGAGGAAGTCCACTTCCACCAGGTCACACTTCTCCGATTCCAAGAAGGTTTCTTCGATTCGGCGGTAGACTGGTTCTACAATTGAGTGGAATGCGAAGAGGCCCTGCAAAAGAATGTGAATGTGCAGGAGCCGCCCTATATTTGAAATGACTCGCACGATACGATAGTCTCGTTTGATTTTGTTATGAATACAAAACTATCGCCGATAATTTTATTGAAAACTATTCCGATTCACGCAGTATTGGCTCAAGGGTCTTCCAGTCTTCCGTTGAGTTCGATAAAAACGCATTAAATAGTTTAATTGAGTAACGATCGCGAAAACAAATCATTACTTAAGCCCTATTTTTGAAGGCATGACTCACAAAAAATCGGTGTATGGAAAAGGGTTCGACTCACCGATTTTGAGTGAATATTTCTCAAAAATAGCACTCCTGGGTCCGCTTTCATACTAATGATCTACAGCATCCTTTGTTGATAGACCCATGAGGACGATATTTGAGACACACAGATAATCTAACACCCATATTCTCAAACGTTTGCTTAAACTCGACTCAACCTCACTCCAACTCGTCACTAGCTCCCTTGACTTAAGGAGTTTCATCATTGGAGGTGAGTATCGAACTGTCAAATATAAGGTTGGTCGAGAGGTGCCTTGAGGCAGCCACGAAAGTGGTTGTAAATCAGTTTTTTGCCACTTTTTGCCTAGTTGTAACTATTTACTTTGTTTATTTTTTACTCTATTCTTTTGTATTTTTTAATATTTGTGCTCTGAATTTTTATTATAACCTGTGTCGTTCTTCATTGGAGTTTGCTCAAGCAACCAACTAAGAATATCGTTTTCAAGGAAAGTTCGAGGACTTCCTTAAGGCGGCATCTAATGAGCTTCGAGTGATGGACGTCCTTAAGATTATGTTTTAAGAATACGGGTGTACCATGATTTCTTATGTTTTCGCGATTGTTACACATATCAAACTATTTTAATACGTTTTACATATTTAAACTATTTTAATTAAATTTATTTACACCTAACACTTTACAGCGTTCATGGTCGAAGGTAGACTAAGTAATAAACGCGATAAAACCCGTATTAAAATAGTTTAATTTAAGACCACCTACTTGTCGGATCCTTTCTGCACCTTCGATGATGTCATAAAACTGGCCCTTCCCTTTCTCTGGGTCCACTCTTTTGTATATCGTCACTCGAATTGGGTCCGGATAAAGCTAAAACAAATTAAATAGTATTATGTAATACAGATTACAAAATATGCTATTAACACTGATGTCCAATCGCCATTACTTGGAAACGCTTCAACTTTCTTGGTCACTCAGTAATGAAAAGAATTAATTTAATTTGATGTAAGGAAGCGCGCTGAGGAGATCGTTAGTTAAGCTCGACCCGCGTGTCCGTAGCGAATGCGCGTACCAAGCGACGGCGTGACGCGACCATTAGTGGCATGTATGTATGTAAAAATCTTTATTGTACACAAAGAACATAGTATCAGAATACAGGTTACAACAAAAGGCGGACTTATCCCAAATAGGGATCTCTTCCAGTCAACCAAACTAACATAAGACATAGACATATGGGCACAGAAGAGGGCACAACACGCAAAGAAATCTTAGGTGCATAGACTTACATCTAACATACAAATTCAATTACACATAAAAACAGTAAGCTCAGCTCAAGTCCGATCGTTCGTAGTATTCCCTAACCCGAGATTTGAAAGAGTGAGAAGACAGCTTGAGTTCCTCCGTGCTTCCGAAGGCACGTTAAGCCGTTGGTCCCGGTTGTTGTCGATAGATAGCAGTCGTCGTGAGACTGTGTCAGATGCCTTAGGCTTAGCCTGATAAATTCTGACAGAGATTTAGGCATGGTGCAGAAACACAAGCTAAACACAATAGTACTTACAGAAAATAAACTAACTTAAAGTTACATATCAGTACACATATAATATACAGAAATAAATAAATAAATGTACTCTAATACCCAAATAATGATGTAAGATCAATTTTAGGACCTAACGTAATATCTCACATCATTCACCTCCACCTAGAAAATGCCTTTTCACTTGTTTTAGATCTCTAGCTATTACAGTTTAAACTTTCAATGAATGTTAATGTCAAATTTTTCAATAAATGTAAATAATGTTAATTGTTTTTTTAATTCCATATGAACAACCAACTATAACTATCTGAATACAGCCTTAACTCAATACCACCCGAGTGGTACCTAAACGCTTGGAACGCACAGATATAGCGTCAGTGTAAAATTTAATATGGAATTTCTTAGTTACCTTACTATCCGCCAGAGGCGCTGTACAGGTTTGCCATACTAAATTACATAGTCGTTAGCGTCTGCGTCAATAAAATCTCATAGTTGACGTACCGGTCGGGCCACGTGGCGCAAGGGAAATATCTAAATAAATTAATTTTAAATACTCACACTAAAAACGAAGTGGTTATAATCGACGTCGTTCGCAGCTAACGTAATCTTGGAGTCCGCCAGTTGGGACAGGGTTCTGATGGAATTGGAGGGGGCTTGCAGTAACACCACGATGTTAGCTGCGTATGCTGCATATAGGGCCATTAAGGCAGCGAAAAACACCCAGAGCATTATCCGACCTGGAAATGTAGTATAATGACAACTCAAGTCTCCAATACGTATGAGAATCTTTTACGGCCATCGAAAGGGCCGTGAGTTAAGCGTGAGAGTTAGCCATTTAGACTCAACAAGAAGACACAGACACTAGCTCTAAAATAAGTTTGAGACTTCTGTTCTGGGATACAAATTATTATCTTATAACAAAACAATGCAATACAAATACTCCTTATTGCACAAAAAAAAAAATCAAAGAAACACATCAAAAACAGTAAGGCACAAAGGTTAAAGGGCACAAAACAATTTGAAAAAGGCCTGACGGATTTAATTGTTTTCAGAACCTCCAAATTGATCAGATTAAGAAAGTTTGAAGGAGGAATCATCATCATCATCCTAGCGTCTTCTTGGTTGCATCCTCAGTCGTTCACTTCGGAGCCCAGGGCCCGCTTTCCTGCGTTTACGTCACCACTTCGCCCGGTCTTCAGCATCCTTAATAGAGAGTCAATTAGCTCGCATATTCTGCTTTGCGAAGTCAAGCCAGCTCTTTTTGGCGACGGCATGGCCAGACACTTGTTACCAATGTAAGTTGCCGGTTTTCGTAAGACGACGTAGTAAGTAGAAGGAATATGTGGACCTTTCGTGTCGTGACAATTGAAAGGGAACATATGGATGAAGTTGCATTTCCATGGGGGCCTAAAAATTAGCTGGCGTTTTAAAATTTACTATATTCTGTGTGTACGGACCTGGTACCCTTCTAGGTTCAAGGACACACCCCTGCTGGCTCACAGCGCTCATAGTAAGCAGTAGCGCGTCTCCAATACTTCCGTCCAGTTGAGTTGAAATCTACAAACCAAAAAACTTATAAAATTAATTATTAACAACCCTCATTTACCTCAATATCTCAAATACAGCTTAAAACTTCTTAGTTTTGATCATTCTTTTTCTCTTTTTTCTTCTAATAGTCTCGTCTTATCCTACCTCACCGCTATAATTTTTAATCAAGTAAGCGGGAAAACATAAGAAAAAAACCTCGATCCTTTCGCCTTTTACATTTTGTTTACCATATTGTATATATTAATTTAATTTGTGCAATAAAGTAATCATCATTTCGCGTAGGTTACTTTGCCAATTGACGATGTACACCCTGGTGTCAGAGTTGTTCGCAACCGCCTGTCGGTCTCTGACGTGGTTCCTTTAACGACAACCAGGTGGTAGTTGCAATAAGGTTAAATTAAATAGGTAAAGTTAAATATAAATATGTGTAATGGTGGCAGAGGGATGTCCGTCCATACATTTAGTTTTAAAATATTTAAAAAGAACTCACCATCCCATACCTCGCTTCCCATTTGCTAGTCAAATAGAACGCTATCGTCGCTACGATCGCGCACACAGCGATAGCGACCCACACATTGGAGGAGAATGGGAGTGAGAATATGTTCGATACATAGGAGAGTGGGGGTTGACGGAAAATGAAGCGCACACGGAATGATGCCAGTGTGTCTGTGTACGTCACGACGGATAGACGTGTTGGGTCTGACACTAGGCAGTTTGTACCTGTAAACAAGTCCATATCACAGTATCCGTCCGTAGTCCGAAGTGTGATACTACTTCGGACACTTCAAGCAACAGCGGCGAGCCAGATACCTATTAATACTACTTCGATTCGGTCGTGTACGCACGTGCGTTATTGTGTGTGTCAGTCGTAGGGTTGGTGATTTACCTTATCCGCTTCATTGTCGTCGCAGCGGCCGCGCGGCGGTAGCGACATCCTAGCATTATTTTGCTCTCGATTTTTACCTTAAATCTGCGCAGTAAGGTGCGGTATCTGTTTCGGGTGGGAGGGTGTGAGAGTTCGTTCTGTACATTAGTACTATTAATAATTCCGCGCTAATATTATAACACCAATAAACGTTTGACCAAAAGATCGTTTAAAGTGCTGAACATTTCTTCAATCATTTTTACCAAATCCACCGGATCACGAAGAAACTTTACACTTTTATCGAATGCACTACAGACAGACCAATGAACATTTGGCCAACAGATCGTTCTAGGGTCGTGTAAATGGAATTAAAGAAGACATTTAATCTTTAATCAATACTTCCATATGCAATTATATAATATTAGGTCCTTAGGTATGGACCTAATATTACAAGTAGTTCTGTGAACAGCTTCGCGAACTACCTGCAAATATGAGATTAATTTATAAAACGTTGCTATGAACTTCCCTCACTAACAACCCCCCGTTTTTGAGTTTTTTTTTACAGTAGTGTAGAGAACCCGACATACGAAACTATTATCAATTAATTATAATTGAAATTCGTTAAATAATGTTACACCAAACTTTTGCCCTAATTTTTCCCCAATCAAAAAACCTCATGACAATTTTTTTTTAAATAAAAAAAAAAGTGTGGAGATTCCAAATATTTGTTCAGAAATGCGATCTCGAAATGGAGACTTCGCTTACGCGATAGTCAATAACAGCGATAGTCTTTCTGTTGTGTGTTACCACACATTGGAGCAGAATGGGTGCAAGAATAACCCCCTTATTCATAACAATGAACAAACGTTCAATAAGACCAAATTAATTAGTTTATGTTTCGTCTCGTTCTTTCACGTCAAAAATAGATAAGGCGGAAATTCGCCCCTTTTCGCCTTATCTAGACTAAACATAAATTAGTTAATTTGGTCTAATTGAAAGTTTGTTTATTTTTATGAATAAGGGGGTAAGACATTCAAAGATGAATAAGTAGGTACTAACCTAAATCGGCGTTACCCTGGTACAAATCATTGATCATGCCGGACCACTCTCCATTCTGCTTGTAACCCCAGCGATGGCTGAATATGTAACGAGGTGTGGCGTTTAGCATTTCAAATGCAATTTTAACGTTCACCCAGCAGACTTTGGCTACCACATCGTGCTGGAGTTCCCTAAGAAAGATTAGCATGATATAAAATAATATTAGGATACACAGAACGTATCTCTCTTTTCTCTTATATTTCAAACTAAGTACCCTAAGGTTGTCTAGAAGAGATTGCTTTTGTGATAAGGCCGCCTTTTGTATACCTGTTAAATAAATATAGGAGGTCATAGCGCACAGAAGTGATGGCCGTTGGGACAAAGAAGCAGATGAATCCTTGTCTAAGCCCCAGGAAAAAGTTGGATGCTACAATTAAAAAAAATTCAAAATGGAAATCTATATGGAGGCCTAGTCCTTTGGCAACTGTCGAAAAACTGGATTTTAAAGACGATTTTCCTCATGAGATAGGAAGCTTAGATTAGGAAATCCAAAATTTATATAAAGTTAGGCGCATCTTATGGACACACTTGTACACAAATATATATTTTGCTGTGATATTCAGGTATATCTATTGTCGTCTTTTACAATTACCACAGGAAAATGCGAAGAGGTTACCTAGGCAACACGTTACATACGATAGAACCAAAAATATCTATATTTAAAAAAAAAGTAGTGGGTATTATAAAAAACTCACAAGCGATCCTCCCTAGGTAGATGGTACTGAGTAGAATTGCTGTCTTGGATAACATTGGCCATTGTGATTGGAGCTCCCATGACGTCCCGACGCCTTCTGAACAGGGATCTATGAACTCTGGCGTCTGTCAATTTCGTTGAGGTGGCGTTGTAATGACCTCTTGGCGAGGGTATCATGGATGAAGCGTTCGAGGGCTTATGAACTAAAATATAGGAAAGTATAGATTAGTGAGTTGGCTTCATCATCTGTTGATAGCCTACCTCTACTATAAGATAAGCATTTGCGCAGGGGCGTCTTCCTAAAATGCTTGTCCGGTGCTTTCAGGTTTGGCAATGGGTACGCACGCCTGGCCTCCTGAGCTGCTATTTTCTCATCCCCAATCCAGAGAAAGTAGCAACCCAAATACCTTTATCCCGTTCCCCCAGTCCTAAAACTTTCGGTTCGGTTTTGATGGGCATCAGCGTCGGAACCGAAACAAGTCGAACTAACTGATCTCACCCGTTTGCCAAGCGTGGTAAGTAATGGCAAAACCCCCCAATAGAGAAAATTCTTAATGGGGGTGTCCTATGCCAGCAGGTGGACTTCTTACGGTTGTGACGACGACGAGTGAAAAGTATTTAGAATATCACCTGATTGTCTGATAATAATGATGATTTCGTGCTTCGGAAGGCACGTTAAGCCGTTGGTCCCGGCTACCATTAGGTGGTCGTTAAAGGAACCACGTCAGAGGCTCCGAATAACTCTGACACCAGGGTGCACAGGGTCGATTGACCGCGGACATCTAAAAGAATATTATTATTTTTTAGTAATGGGTTTTACGGCTATACAATCTCCTTTATAACCAACCCTTCTTAATTTTTCTATCTTCTTTAGTGTAAAAGTCTAATCAGATCTAATCAGGCTAAGTGAAATGGTAGAAAAACTGCACTTAGCGATTACTAGGAGCATTTGGCAACAAGCATGAAAATCACACACATCAAACACTGTATCACTTCCCAACACTCACGCTTGTTATCAAACACTTTGCGAATAATAATCCACCATTATTATGCACAAACACTTCACAGCTTCCTTATTACATTTTAATACAATGTGTATGAAAATGTAAAAACAGACATATCTAAAGGAAAGTTCAAGCTATTAAAACAACACTTACTCTCAGTCATTTCATATCCATATTCCGTTCTTTCGGCCACCACCACATCACTATCAGCGTATATCGGACTGCCCCAAAGCACCTCATTTTCATGGTCGCTGAAAATCAACCAACGGAATGGCGAAGTGAAAAGATTTCTTAATTTTGCCTGAAAAAAAATAATAATTATAAAACAACCCACAATTTCAACTTTATTTTCTCGTTATAACATAATCCTTATTTTTGAAATATACTTATGACATATATTATATATTTAAGAGAGGTAGGACATTTTGTAAGGAGTAGTCCGTCTGGGGAAGTACCTCCATCCTACAGAAGACCGCAGCCAAATAACACTGTGATGCAGTGTTGTGTTCCTGCTGGTAAGTAGGGTCGCCAGGCTCCAGAGGGGTCGCTGTGCTGACAGCGGACAGATCGGCAACACGCTCGTGACATCTCCAGTGTTGCAGGCGTTCATAGGCTACTGTAACCACTTACCATCAGGTGGGCCGTACGCCTGTTTGCCTACTTAGTTGTATAAAAAAACAATTAAGAATATGTTGAATTGTCGAACAAAAATCCTTCGATATCGAACAAAAATTATTCGATTCACCGATTTTGCGTATCCAGAGATGTTGTGGAGTGATCAGTAAAGTACAGTCCACCCCGTAACAAAATAAAAACAAAAAACTTACTGATGCAATAACATCTTCAAATTCTGGACAATCAGCGTCAAGAACGAACAATGTGTAGTGGTCTTCATACTTAAACTCTTGTTCATAGGAAGAGGAAGATCTTATTCCAGATTCGGAGATCCTTTTTAAGAGTTCCACTTTAAGACCTACACATAAAATTTAATTAAAAAAAAGTAAAGGATATTAATATTACACTTGAATCTACTAATAATAAAAATGATTCCGTGCTTCCTTAGTTTGTCCCAACTTCGCTCGATCTTTTGCTATATTAAACAGTTTTTCGTCTCTTATGTTCCTCAGCCATGATTTTTTCCGTCTACTAGCACTTCTCTCAGCATGACACTTATATCTAATCTTATTTCTGTGTGTAAAATGGGATCGGATAAAGATGTTAGGGACTACACTGATCATCAAGTGAGAGTTAGAGTCCCTTATTGCACTTATAAAAACCTTCTCGAATCTTAAATAAAATATACAAAACAAAAGCATGTACTCACTTGGTTCCCAGCAAATATTACAAAGGATCAAATGTGTTGGCATATTCTGTTCATTTTCTACGAATTTTCTAATTAAGTCTACTGTTACAAAATCTCTTCCAAACACATCATTTAAATGACATAATGTCAATAACATTATATTTATGAAATACATGTTAATTGTAATAATTGCCAAAAAGTTTAACGAAGTGTTGACTTGAAACAAAGAATACTTTAAGTATGACAGCACTTATTTATTTTTGTAACCTATTTTTGAAAAAGTGTGATTCACGCAAAATCGACTAGTCGAATAGGTTTTGTTCAATATCGAATGATTTTCGTTCGTTATAGGAGGATTTTTATTCGACATACATGTCACACTTTCAAAAATAGCACTCCAAAACATCAATTCTTAACCCTCTTTTTCATAAAAGTTAACAAACATTCAATAAGACCACGTTAACTTAAATCTGTCTCGTCCTGTTCTTTCATATCAAATATAGATAAGACAGAAAGAAACTAAACAATTTTAGTTAATGTAGACTTAGCTAACGTGCGTTAATTTTTATGAATAAGGGGGCAAGTTTCGATACGAGTGTTAGTATTTCAAATTAAGTAAAAATGCATAAAATTCACAAATAATACCCATAGAAAGTTTTTATTATAAAGTTCAAATAAATATAATAATTTATCTTAGTTCTACATTAAAATTACCAAACACTTACAGTTCCTACCGAAAAATAAATTAATAAGAAAATACCCTCAACTAAAATTTTTGTGTTAAATCACGTGAGTTTTTTTTTTGAAAGTATTTTTAATTTATTGAACATGAACAAGCCAAATCTAAGTATTCTTCACCAATGACTTACACAAGTAAATTTGTAACAGATATTAAATTTCCATTGAAAACTTTGTTAAAATGACACGATTTCATAAATATTTGAACGATTACCGTTGTTTACCCATTAACTGTATAATAACTGTAATTATTGGGTTTGTTTGTGTAATTAAAATGACGTTTATTGCATAATAGAAGAGTTAAGACAGTTACGACTGTTTTAACCATTTTGTGTTCGCCTGTACAGTACAGTCAGCAATAAAAATCTTTTAAAATACCAACAAATTTTATGTTTACCTATAACAGTTAGCGAATCTTATGAAATAACTAGCTTGTTCCCGCAGCTCCGCCCGAGTCAAAATTAGCCTATGAGCTCTGGGTCTTCAACTTTATTCGTATCAAATTTCATCAAAATCCGTTCAGCGGTTTAGCCGCGAGAGCGTAACAGACGGACAAACAGATTTTCGCACTTATAATACCTTTTAATATATTTTTAAATTCTTACATTAGACCGTACACTAAGCAACATATACATGTTTTAATTCATACGAAAGAAAACAATAATTTTTTATTTTTTATGTACTCTTTATTGCACACAAAAACAAACTTTTTTTTTTGTAAAAAGCAGACTTCAACAGTCAAGTTAGCCAATAAGCCCATTACACATTTAGAAAATTAATTAAAACAAATTAGCCCATAAATAAAATTTATTTCAGTTGAAAATTTAAGCTGAAATTAATTTTATTTTTGATTTTTGTTTCATATGGTTTATGGTACATCGAATTTCAGTGTTAACGCACTGAACTAGAAGGAGTGTATGTATATGTCTCTGGTCTACTGTAAAATGATATTGGGTAAGTATATAAATAAAATATGATAAGAAAATATACTGGCCGACTTTTATTACATAAGTCGAAAAATCAGGAATGATTTTCTTAAATTCGACTCCTGCATTTAACAGATAAAAAGTATGATGCAAGCATTCTGAAATAATATTTAACATTCAAATGATAAAAATACTTAGTCCATAGGCCTGGAGCCGATTCTCGGGTCTTTAGAGATAAAGCCGATTTCGAGAAATGTCGAGAGAAATGGCGGATCCCTACTGAATAAGAAAAAGCTTGTTTTAACAACAGAGATTTTAATAGATGTTTTTGTGTGATAACGATCGAGATTTAGGATAGATTTGTCGAAACGCGACTTCTCATTCATTTTTTTTATCATTAGACCTGCCCTCTTGCATGGCAATAAGGCGTGGCCCGTCCTTGAGCGGCACAAGAGCTGCGTGTTACGGAGATGAAGATGCTGTGCTGGATGTGCGGAGTGTCGCGGAAAGACCGCATAAGAAACTTCCGCATTTGAGGTAGCCTTCATGTCCATGACATAGCGGATAAGCTTCAAGAAAATCGCCTGCGATGGTCGGTCACGTCTTAAGAAAACCGGCAACATACATTGGCAACAAGTGTCTGGCCATGCCGCCTCCGCCAGGGCCTGGCAGAAGGTGCGCGCCCAAGCAGAGCTGGCTTGACGTCGCAAAGCTGGATATGCGTGCTAACGGACATACTGTCAGGGATGCCGAAGACCGGGCGAAGTGGAAACGCAAAAATAGGAAAGCGGACCCTGGGCTCCGAAGCAGACAGCAGGATGCAACCGGGAAGGCGCTAAGATGATGATGATGATGATGATGTCGAAACGCGACTTTTAAATCGTGTTTCCCTAGATTCGGCCCCCTGTTTGTTATAAACTTTTACGCTTCCTACATAAGAAATTTCTTCCAGTTAACTTTAGGGTAAATAAATTAATCTAAGCAACATACTATAAAATGATGACAGCACAAGAAAATAAAACTATAATAAAATGATTCACATTATCACAAGGTTGAATATCACAAAATATAGCCAGGTATTTAATACCTAATTCTAATATTTAATGCTTGCTATATAGCATTTGAGAAAAGAAAAACGTTGTGGAACTAGTGTCTTCGTCTAGCGTAATATTTTCTGGTATAAATATATAGTTTCAGTAAAGCTCTATTCAAACTGCCGCGAATCCCGCGCGACTTGCGGGACGCCCACAGAAATAAGAATATTTAGTAGTGCCATTAGCAGGCCAGTTAACTTTGGCACACGCTACGGCACTTCTACAGATTCTTATTTCTGTGAGCGTCCCGCCAGTCGCGCGGGATTCGCGTCAGTTTAATGGACCTTAAATAAGGAACAGATGATCAAAAACGCTTGATTATTTTTCTGGTGGTGGGAATTACGTTACTTAAATTATTCACATATGTCAATCGATGTGGCATTGTCCCATAGAGCCGTTAAGATCGGGTTTTCAGGGGAATTACATTTTTTATTTTAAATTAATTGACTGATAGTAAAAAGTTTCAATTTTTTTCAGGTAACAAGCAACCTTTTTCCTACCACCAGAAAAAAATATCAAGCTAATTTGGAATTTTAATCTATTTCCTTTTGCCACTGGACTTACGTAAAATGGTCTATTTATACAATACAATACAATATAACTTTATTGCCCACATTTGGGAAATCTGGGAAATTTATACTGGTATTTATTGCATGAATTAATTAAATAATTTACTTGCATGCCAGTTCTTCTCTAGGAGAGTAAAGGAATGTTATAAAAATGTCCTTAGCATAGAAGCCTAGCGCCATTATTCACAAATTTAAGGGAACAGTTCATTTTATTTTTTATTTTAAAGTATCATACTCATAATTTGTTAAATAGGTTAGAACATGGTAGGTAATAGCCCGACCAGGAAAATAAAAACCCTACATTGGCGTCGCTACTGATCGCCTTTAGATGGCAACATGTTGTATGTGTCATGTCAACAACAAAATTAACAATGTCATTCAATTAAATAGAATTCAATCCTTAGTTTTTATTTTCGTCTAATATACATCTTTTATCACTTTTCTTTCATTACTATGAATTATTTTTGACATTTTGATAAATATATCGTAGGAAATAATCGCAAAATACACAACGTCCACTCTTGTCTCTTTTTGGCAGAAGACGGAATGTTACATGAATGCTTAGTTGCCAGTTAAAGAAATTAGTTCCAATATCTTTCCGCAATATGGCAGATGTTGGTATTTTATTGGTCGGGCTACACATGTGTGATCGTTGTGAATAAGGTCGCTTACAATAGTATATTCGCTTAAAACATAAATAAAAATAGTTTCTTCAGTATAAAATTACCCGTTGTAAAAATTGTATTACACATGTCACAAACATGTGTCAGGTTACGTCGCCTCAGTGTCCAAAAGACTGATATTGTCGTTTGTTTTATGGTCTTTGTTTTCGATGTCGCATGTCTGTCGGCAATGAAAGTTGCCGCATAGGGTGCGAATCTGAAAAAAATTGGATGAGTCATTTGAGTTTTATTTAATTATTTTTACATTAATGATTTCTTATGTTTTCGCGATTGTTATTCATTAAATTAAACTATTTTAATACGGTATTTTAAACGCGATAAAAACCGTATTAAAATAGTTTAATTTATTTTTACATTGCCTAAGAAAAAGAATTGCTATTGCCTATTGTGTGTGTGTAAATAAACAAGAATTAGTAGAGTAGAACATTTTGATGATAGATGGCGCTTCAAGTAAGTTAAGAGCAGCCTGCGCGATCGGCCCCCTGTTTAGTCTTATAAAAATGTTTTTATCTATAAAAGTCCCTCAAAAACTATGTTATGGTATCGTCTTTTGAACATTGTATTATTTAATTTTAAAATTTGTATCCTAAATGCGCCAAAGATACGTAGTCTGTAACAGACACGTAAATTACTCACAGTATAAAATAACACGGGTGCAGAAATAACCGCCCCGGCTAACACGTCCCACCAGTGATGTCTCCTGTCGATTATCCTGGAAACACTGCAAAGCACTGCGCTGGCAACACTTAGCATTTGAATGGAGAGTATCGCGCGAGAACGTGGTATGTGACGTGTGCGTTGGTGGATGTAATACTGAAAGATAATAGACGTTTGATAGACTAGAGTATAAAGCTCTATTCAAACTGACGCGAATCCCGCGCGATTTGCGGGACGCCCACAGAAATAAGAATATATAGAAGTGCCATTAGCAGGCCAGTTAACTTTGGCATTCGGCATTCTACCGATTCTTATTTCTGTGGGCTGAAACGCTGTAAAACTAAAAACAAATAAAAATAAATGTAAAACTAAAAAAAAAACTATACAACAGCTTAATTTAAATATAGCTAAATAGATGTATATTTCAAGTTTTACAGTAATACTAACTTGATACAGTATTATAGGAATTAGTACACCTCCAAGTATTAATCTGTCCTGTGTCTATTATTGCATTGATATGATGTCTGTTTTCCTAAAGGTGGCAGAGAATACTTTATTATTAATTGACTGGGAGATTAAGTCCACCCACTGTACCTTTTTAAGTTTGAAATAAATACTTAAATAAAGTGCCACTTATGGCGGACGACCAATCCAAGTGATTCATTCATATCGAGTGGGTTACATGGTCAATCGACCCTGTGCAGCCTGGTGTCAGTTCCGAACCGCCTGTCCCCCTCTGACATGGTTCCTTCTACGACCACCAGATGACAGCCGCGACCAACGGCTTAAAGTTCTTTCTCTTCAAAGCAAGGAATCATCATTATTATCCTAACCAAACTGGAAACAACAAAATTAAGTATGCTTCCCATGGGAATTGAACCCACGTCTCCCAGGTCGAAGGCGAACGTCTTACCCATTAGACCACGGAGGCAGTTACATCCACCAATCCCGTACGTGACCTTTACGACCACACATATAAAATGCTTAACTATCGACTAAGCTTGTATTAAGAATAATCAAACTCACAGCAATGAACAGCCCCGCGTGAAGCGCTAAGGAGGTATGCCCAGAAGGAAAGCTTTTGTCGGACTGGCTCAGCCAGTGGGCCTTCGCACAAGTGTAGCTTGAAATGAACTCTGATCTATAACAAAAGTTATATACATATTAAGATAAGCTGTGCATGCACTAAATATCCCCGCAAGAATGGGCAACACAGTCAGCAGTTGCTCTATAATTCTTACACTTTTTTGATCAATGGGGTACAAAACATGGTCACAGTGTTAATCTACACTAATATTATAAAGCAGAAAGATTTGTATTTTTGTGTGTATGTTTGTTAACTCAAAAATTACTGTGCCGATTTAAAAAATTCTTTCACCATTGGAAAGCTACGTTCACCCTGAGTAACATAGGCTATATACCGCAGGCGGAGCTGCGGGAAACAGCTAGTATCTGATAAATCGGCTTAGTCGGATTATGACTGTGCTATACATTTTAGTTTTACAATCTCGAAATGTTTGAGAATCGCAAAATTTTTGAGTCTTTTTGATGGCATTATATGAGGAGTTTAATTAATTACAAAAGAGCCTGAAGGAAACTGAATAACTTAAATTTGTAGTCAAAAAATCTTTGATTTCGTGATTATAAATGGGCATCATAAAGGAATGGATCACCGACTAAAACTATTTTAATTTATGTACTTACTAACATAGAATATAAGGATTACTTACAAAAAATTGTAAGACCAAAATTATTAATTAATTAATTCATTCATTAGTTATAAGAAACTTTTTATGGTTTACATTTTGTGCCATGGGAAAATGAAAGCTCGCTGGTTACTATAGAACCTTGCATCCTTATACTTACAACATAAAGAAAGATGTTAAAAAAGAAAACTCACCCTTGGCATGTCTCTGCCTCCTTAGGGCTGCAAGTGTCAAAGAAATGTGGCCTCGGAGAGCCCACCAGGACCTTCAATCCTTGCACTATGGTCAAGTTAATGAGGGTCCCAAACAGGTACTCCTTGTACCAGAATACTGCTTGCTGTTTTGATTGGTCCGTCTTATTGTCAGAATTGTATTTTCTCTCAATGATTAACATCTGGAAATAGAAGGATAAGGTACATGATTGAGATGGTTTTATTTGCAGAGTTAATTAAAGCAGTCCACCCCATTTATGTATTATGCGAATTTTGTTTTGAATAATTTAATTTTGAATTTTATGACCTATTTTGAACTGTTGCAACGCACACATAGCAATGCTGCTGGCTCCTATAGACAATTTCTTGATGTGTTGTGTGAAAACTTGAGTATGTAATCTTTTATTAAATTGTACATACTTGTTTTTGTATTAGTGTGTTTGCAGTGTTTTAAATCAATTATATAATTTAATTATAATAATATTCTATTCTTTTTTATTGCAGTTCAGAGATAAAGATATTAAATATTGATTTTGTTATGTGTGGGTATGAATACTTCATTTTATAATCAAAGTATTTTTTCTTTCCTAAATAACATTTTGGGCCTCACAGCATCATATACAATTTCACAACTTCTTCAAGCTTTTGAAACAAAGTGGCAATTTTGAAACGGAGTAGTTGAGTTAGTCATCTTGGCAACTCTTATTTCGAACCTTTTACGGAGAAAACCGGGCTTACAATAAGTGAGGTAATGGGAAAAAACGCTCATATTTAGTAAAGAATTATACTCACAACTACCAAAGGTAGGAACAGTGTGGATCCGATAAGCCACTTCCAGCTAATAGTGTCTCCAGTGAATGGGTGTGAGAGCGCGGGGTCGTTGCACTGGAAGCCCAGCTGACCAGATGGTAGTAGACGAAATTCCACTATAAGGAACAGGAAGATCACTGCAATAAATTATAAAAAATTGTTTTAAAAAAGTTTTTTTTTTCAGAAAAATAGTTATAAGCCATTTGAACTGGTAAAGATAATGGGTGGATTGATTTTGAATAGAATAGAATAGAAACTTTATTTTATTTGACAAAGCATCTAGTGGAATGTTAATAATTGTTTTGATGAAGCATGTTGTGGATATGATTTTATTATAACTATTTTGATAATGTTTATTGCTTGTAGTTTACACATTTTTACTCATGCTAGAAGATGAACAAATAGGGGCTTGATTTAAGTGTGGAATATCTGGACAAAACCTTTTAAGCATGTGGGGAAAACATTCTTAAAAAAGAACATAATTTATGTACATGATATGCATGGAACTAAAGGTAAAGATGGAAGACAAGCAGGCATACAACAGGCTGGTTCAAGAAAATTTGGCCTGAAGGCAATGTTACTCACCTCTCTCTTTCTAACTCGTGATGTGTTAGGGTGTGAATCTGGGTTTCCATTACAGCACTTGATAACAACCCCAAAAGTCGGAAAAAATGAAAAATAATTATACTTGTTTTTGATATAGAAATATAAAGCCCAATTATATTAAGCAAACTGACATTTTTATTTTACTGTATTTCTGACTAGGCAAAATTTTTGAAGTGATGGTAATACTTTGGGAAAACAGGGGTTACTCCAAGTCAAATTTTCTTGTGTCTATTGAAAGGAGAGACGGTTAGCACTCCCCTTGACAAGGATGGAACACACAAAATGGTTAAGGCACAACTTGAACACATTTTTTAAGGGGTGCAGGGCAGAGAACCTCCTCGAGTGCCCGGTCGTTTGAAAGCTTTGCATTCTCATTTGATTCCATGGATCTGGTGAGAGGGCGGGCTGACAAGGGATTCGGGACGGTGCACCCTGGGTGAGTTAATAACTCCCTGGTAGTTGGGGTCTTGTTGACTGTCGGCCAATTTCTGACAACAGCCCACTCCACTGCCGTCTATGATGAGACGGCGAATCGATGTGGGTCTGGGGGACGGGCGAGGGTGTCGTGGTAGAATGCTAACGCGACCCCATGGCGCCCTCAACAGCCGGTGCGGAAACGCAGTAGGGGTTTAAGTGGGTAGTCCACGCCGGCAGACCTGGGAGTCCCACACTTTGTGCGTAAATGCATTTCCCCTACGTTAAAAAAAAAAAACTGTCATATTTTCTTGAACCAGCCTGTTGTATGCCTGCTTGTCTTCCATCTTTACCTTTAGTTCCATGATGATATGCATCCATGGGTTTATGACTAATACTTAATTTTGTAAGGATACATAAAAATAACAAAATGATGGTGTATTTACCTAGTACTGCTTTATTGGCCAGGTTCATAAAAGCGTCATGTTTTAATAGCTAATTACATATGCATCAGCTATGATTTCATACACGCATAAGTTTAAAGGAAAGGAATAAAGCACTAAATAAGTACTTACTGATAATAATTATAACGGTAATACTTACAGCGATGCCACCGGTTAGTTTTTGACCAAAAAGATTTTATTTTATCCATTTTTATCAAACACTTCAAACTTGAATGCAAAAATTATCTCTTACTACTAGACTTGGCGATGGCGCAAAGTTTATCACACAATTCTGCAGAAACTAAACATAGATTACGTGATTAGTGGTATCGCAACAGAGAAAGTTCTTTCTTACTGGAAAACTGTCGGTTCTCGCCTAACCATTAAAGAGCAATTGTAAGTAAAAAATTGCAGATTCGTTATCATATAGCATTAAACTTAATCACGAAATGTAAAATGAAATCATAAGGATGCAATGTTTAATTTAATAACGCGAATGATTACGAAAATACACAACACAACACAATCCACTAGAAATTCAATTTACTATGAAAATGTGAATGAAAATTTATTTACACTGACTGACTGATGTAAAAAAACTAAAATGTTTCCAGCTTCAAAAGATTTTTCCCCGTTAATATCCCAAAATAGATACCTATAGCCCGACCAGGAAATTAACAGCTTTGGCCATATTGCGGAAAACTATTAGAACGAATTTATTTTACTGGCAACTAGATATTCTATCTAGTAACATTCCGTCATCTCAATGTCATCTGCCAAAAAGAGACAGGAGTGGACGTTATGTATTTTGTGATTATCAAATGAAAATATTTTTTAGAATGGTAAAAATAATACATAGTAATGATAAAAAAGTGATATATAAGATATTATCATATTTGATGAGAATAATAACAAATGATTGATTTCTATTTCAATAATTATATGACATTGTCAATTTTGTTGTTGACACAAACATGTTGTCACCTAAATGCGTTCAGTAGCGACGCCAATGCAGGGTTTTTATTTTCCTGGTCGGACTATACTTACCTACCATTTTATTTTTTCTAGCTTCACAAAGTGAATAAAATCATTACGCTAGCTTCAGGGCTAGTTCCTTATCTCTCGATTCCTTCGATGACTTGCCCAAGCAAGATCCAGCGATTTTGGGCGACATAATGAAATTCATTCGACTCGGCAGTCGAACGAATTTCATTATATCGCGTAAAAGTCATTCGATATCGAACGAAAATTTTATTCGCTGAACTTTTTTTGCGTGATACCTACATACTTTTCAAAAAAATTCACAATTGTTTCGTTTAGCAAAAATATTAAGCTAACATAATATTATTTTATCTTACTTACACTCGCCCTGCTATTATAGACATTAATAAGTCCCCTATTCTTATTGCTAACCATGACACCCCTGGTGTTGCAGGCGTTCATAAGCTACGGTAACCACTTACCATCAGATGGTTCGTATGCCTGTTTACTTACATAGTTGTTTAAAGTAGAAGAAGATCACAGTCGCATTTTCCCTATAACGGGACATCTTTTTTGTTGACAACACTAGTACTTTGAGTTTACTGTCATAATGACATGAGAGTGACAAATGACATAAATTGACTTTTTACCTCATAAAGTTTTATGCGTTTGCTGCCTCTGCACTTTACCCTAGGGTTAGATAAGTTAGAATCATAGACTTAATATTATGGTAACCATGATAATGTTTTTAATTGGGACAAAATATTTTAAACTTCGTAAATACTGCACATAAGTAGCTAACTAGATAGCTTAGCGGGACGTGATTGTTGCTGACGATTACGTGAGTCAGGCAACAGCAGGTGGCACCTAACTTGGAGTGGACAACACTTGGCGTATTATGTTCAGCCATTAGTCCTGCTTGTCTCCCTTTTGCGACTGGCCAACTGACTGCTCAACTGAGTTGCGAAAGTTGAGCATTCGGAGAGCGAATGGGCGTATATCTGTTTTTCTAGAAATAGTAGGGTAACATTAGATTTACTAGGGTAACAGAAATTATGAGCATGGTTTACAATCTTTTTCTTTTCAAAACCATCGACGCCCGCAATATGGGCGGAAATGGAATGCCCATATTGCGGGCTTCGATGTTTTTTTTCACCAATCACCTCACTTCTCTTATCCTAGTACTTCTGATATACAGGTACTTTTATTTTAAGTTTAGTTTTTATTTTAGTATTCGTTTTTTATGTATTAGTCTAATTTAGTTTTATTTTTATCATTAATTTATATTATTTCTTTTATGTTTAATTTTATTATATATGTATTTGTGGTTCTATAAAGAATGTTGTAATAAACTGAATAAAAAAAAAGTTTTTTGAAAATATACTATCGAAAAAATACGTTCGAGAAAGGAACGTTTTTATTGATTACCATAACTATCAAACACTTATATTATACCTTCGTTACTACTTATTGCAGGTATTCGATTAGATATAGAATAATTTAGGGCCCGTCAATTATGCATTATTCAAGTAGCATTTCGTTATTAACTGCATTATTCATAATCAAGTATCCACGAAATGTGGGCTTGCGCGAATAGTTTATCGTTTACGCGGTCTTCTTCCAACAAATTCCAAGTTGTTGACGAAATAGCTAATCAGAGGTAACCAACAGTTTTCAACATGTAATTTTATCCATCCATTATGTTTAGTATACCTATCTACTTAGTATAAATTAATGAGCGATAGAGACGTACTTGGTCATAAAGGAATAAAGCGAGTAAAATATTCATTCTTATGCGTAAGGTTGATTGACCAGGTAATAAGTGAGTTACCTGGTCAATCGACCCTGCACACCTCTTTGTCTGAGATTTTCGGAACCGCCTTCGAACACTGGAACACAGAGGCAGTTGAGCGGGAGCGGGTTCGTAACGATCGCTAGTGTACAAATTATGGAAATTGCACTTTATTTTCCTTGACCCTCTGTTTCTCAAGTGCAGGTCTTGGATTGGTCTATTTTGAGCTCCGACGAGCTTCTGAAGACATGTTAAGCCTATTTTCCTGAATATTATCGCTAAGAGGAGGAGCTACTATTCATCGGGCTATTCATCGGGCGGGCCTGACGCCTGAAAAATCAGACAGTAGTTGCCCTGTAAAAAAAGGGTTAAGGAGATCCAACAGCAGTGTCTCCCTTGTAATTGTGTGCAATGTATAGGATAATGATTGAATGAGCTCTAGCTATCTGGGCCTGTGACTAAGACAAAGCAAATAATTCAAGCCTTCAATAAAATATCTCATGCATGTTTACCGTTCAAATTGAAATTCATAAATACTTTACCATATTATTAATTTAAATTATTGATACTTTTTCATGAAAATGTCTAATTCGTAAACCATTTCGAGGAATAGGCTTAGGGAACAGATTACATTAATCAGATCTTTAGATAAGCAAGTATTTTTTAAGAAAATCGCAGAAAACCCAATGACTTTCATTTTTTAGCAAGGTTGACGTATGACGTAAGCGGATAACTTCCGGCTATTCACATTTAATTTTTTAGGTTGGCAGCACAGCGTAGTGAATAAATATTTTTTGTTTGGTAGCGCTAACTAAGCGCTTCACGTACTTGTCACCCATGTCAAATGTCATCTCTGTTCAAGTAAACATAACCTAATTACATTCATTCATACAATATAATGAAGAAGCGGTGTCCAATTATTGAAAAATCAGATGTAAACGGATGAAGAGACTGCAGTAAAGTCCAATAAACAGGCCAATATGCAATAGATACGAGAAATGGGGTACCTAAATATTTGGCGATTGTAAACAAACAAGAAACCAACTCGCGGCTCGCGGTCCATCTTGACTTTGACATTTGACACTGACATATATATTTTTTAATACCTTAGTAATTTTTGCTTTCTTGCAGTTCGAAATGGCCATTATAGCTGCGTGACGTCATCACTATAAAATCTTTAAAATTAAATAACAAAATAAATATAATTTTAAGAATTTTTTCGTTTAAATTGTATCTCCGAAATAGTCTATTCTATCAATAAAATATATAATATACACAATTTATTTTTTAGTTTACTAGCCAATTGACTAATTGGAACCATTGTTTCACACCAGGAGTGCTATTTTTGAAAATTGTGACTCACGCAAAAGCCGCGAGTCGAATATTTTTTTGTTCGATATCGAACGATTTTCATAAGACAATATGTCATAACATTTCAAAAATAGGGCACCTGGCCTGGCCATGTACTTTGTAACTCTGATAAATACTAGGAAATATTACTACGATCTTTGTACAGAATTTTAAAAACTGCTCACGTATGTAACACGTATATTTCTAAGCCAAGCTAGCGCTTTCTAGACTTAATTATATACCTACCTAATGAGCAGAAGGTAAACCAACATCTTGTAATGCCTTTATTAAAATTTACAGTTGGACCATTATTTTCTGTAAAATAACTAGCAACCGTATTTTATAGGTACCACAGAGTTCACTGAGTAAGAACAGGACATTAACAGGTATTCGGACATTTTCTCGCTCAGCAAAGCAACTGATTAAATGTAATTAACCATACTTGGTTTAATGACGTACATTGCATCTGTATTTTATGTAATATGCATATGAATTTATATGTTTATGTATATATATATATATATTATTTGTATAGGTATGTTTATTGTATTATAAATTGTATGGTTATGTAGTTTTATACATATAAGTATAGATTTTACAAGCCGTTCCCGTGGTATTTTCAGTACACCTACATTTAAGCTCTCTGCTATACCCAAAGGTTGACTGTTAGATAATGCTTTTAGCATTAAGTCCGCCTGTTGTGCTTTCCAAATTGTAATTTGTACAATGAAGGTTAAATTAATAAATAAAACAGGAGTACTATTATTGAAACGTGTGATACATGCAAAATCGGTGAGTCGAATGATTTTTTTTCGATTTCGAATGAATTTCGTTCGATATTTATGTCACACATTTAAAAAATAGGGCTCCTGAAAACGGAAACTACCACTGTGTTCTGCTTGTTCTTATCTAATCTTAATTTGCAATAAACATGGTACACCCAACCTGATGTTATGTTTTTAATACTTAGCTTTCGACCGACGCTTCGTTTCCCTGAGAATTTCGGGAAATGTAATGAAGTTAATCCGTCAGTAGGTACCTACTCTACCATTACTAGTCATGGTAGAGTAGATACTGACGGATTTCCTAATTCCTAATTCTTAGATAAAACAAAACGTATAAGTAGGTATATTTTTTGGAGAATACAACATGTCTATTTTTATAGTTGTACTATGATCTTGTTACTATAATGTTATGGGCATTACCATAGTTTTTAAAATACCAGGAAGTATCTACATACAAAAAGCAAGTGTTAGAAATTCGAAACAAGCATGACGCCGTCGCGTTAGTATGTAATATCTAAGTATTAAGAATTCTGTGGCCTAGACTAGGAGATCTTTTCTCCAGTGCCACTACTGAGACTTCAATGACGCGGACGGAGGCTAAGGGAAATACTTCAAGTCTCACAACCACCACACACAATATAGTGCCATGCCTAAAGCCCATGAAAAAAGACCACCATCAGCTTTGCTATTTACAACACAGTGGCCATAAAACAAAAACAAAAAGCCCAAATAAAAATCTTGAGATTATCCTGACGATATGATTGAAGAGAATGCATTAATTTCTTAATTATTATCGCTCATTATCACAAAAGAATCATTAATTTACACGACCATAGACAAGACACGAACGCGCTCATTTTTTTTTCTACGTGTGTGGCCAGAGCGTGACTTTAAAAGGTCCTGCTTGGGATGTTGGGCAACCGCAGCCTCGTAATTTATAACGAGCACAGATAAAATAGTCCAGTTTGGGATGGTATTATATTAATGAAGTAAAATTCGTAGGGAACGCTGATAACAGTTTTATTAGACTGAAGCCGTCTCATGGGATTTGCTTATCGTTTACTGCCTATAAGACTATTAGGTAGGTTAATTGGGCGGTAAATTAAGAACTAGATTTTTGATCATATTTTTATACGATAGAAACCCCCGCGATGTTTTTTACCTTACCTATGTTGCTTACCTTACCTATAGCCAAAGTCTAATACTTAATGAATTATTATTGTAAGTACTTACCTACCTAGTGTCTCCAACTTCTAAAATTGTACTTATTAAATATGGAAAAGATGAGATGCGATCCAACAGTTTTGAATTAACACAGAAACCAATGATTGTTTGCACTTCTGCAGACATGTAAAAATTCCAATTTTTTTGCTACGGTGCAAGTACAACCGTCCAATACCACAAATTAAAAATTCGATTTCACCGTACCGTCCAACTAGTAAAGGCTAGGCTTCATAAGGATATTTATTTTTTCCTTCAATTTTGTAAAACCATTGACTGTATTATGGGAACTTTATTAAGTATATTTGTTGTAATAAAAGCGAGATTTATGCTGACAATTATTTGTTCTTTAGATATAATACAATGGCGACTCTACATACTAGAGTAAAAAATTAATTTGAAATACTTTCCAGTAAATCTTAAAAAGAAAGATAGAGTAGAAGGTGAGTAAAACCAAATTAGCTTTGAATTAACCAATAAGTATTAATTACTCAGTTACTCAGGGCTTTTGAATTAAATGCATCAGGTCATTTAAGAACAAAATGAAAAAAAAAAAATAAGTGGACAGTCTGTACCTAATATGATATATTTCTAAAAATATAAAAAGAAAATCTTATATGATGTAGATATGTAGAGCACCTATTGCTAAATTTGCATAGATTTATTTCCTAAACAATTCTACCATTTATAAATTTGACTAAGTATTTACTTACCTACGTTATATACTCTATTTCAAAGTTAAAACAAAAAAAATCTATTGTCATAGGTGCTCAGCCACCTGCACGCGGATCTCTACGAAGGCACTGACAACGCCTTGTCAGTGACGAAGTTTTGGTCATCACAAGTATAGTTTGCCAGACTTGACACGCCAAGGCTGTCTTAGATCGCATTTTGACCGTGGCACTTACGTGTTGTTAAAAATCAAACAATTCAACAAGAGGTTAGCGTTGGGCCCGGCTTCTGTTTGTTTAGGTCCGTAACTCGAGCTTGAAGCGAAGAACTAAACATTTTTTTTAACCATTTAGGGCCCACTGCTGGGCAAATGTCTCCTCCATCTCCCTCCACGTGTCTTTATCCAAAGCCAACTCCAACCACAGACTTTGGAAAAAAAATTAACGATACTTTTTTACATTTACTTCTATAGTATTATTTTATAACTTGATCAATTCGTCTTCCTGCCATTTAAGTGAGCACAAACCGGATTTGGTTAATAACAATGACATTTTTATTGTTATAAAGTTCGTAGCAGCCGAAGCGTAAGTAGCCAGCCTCTCCTCATTCTCTTTATCCTATCTCATACGTGCAGTAGTTTGGAGCCCTATCCATCCAAATCCATACTAATATTATAAATGCGAAAGTTGTCTGTCCGTTACGCTTTTGCGGCCAAACAGCTGAACGGATTTTGATGAAATTTGGTATGAATATAATTCAGTTTTTGACGCACGCGGAGCCGCTAGCTAAAAGCTAGTATGTCATACATTAAAAAATAGGGCTTCTAGGCATTTAGGACATACCAGCAGCAGAAGCGACATGGATAAACATTTGTTTTTTTTTTATATTTGGTGTGTTAGCGGCCAACACTGTCAGATGTTTTACATACAGCCTAACAACTTCTAGCCGTGACTTCCATGTTTTCGCCAAATGATTTTGGCGTAGTTTTCTAACTGCCATCTGATTGCAGCTTGCAGTAGATACAGACGCCTACATATTATTTTGTATATCCACTTTATAATAAATAATGATGCAATTGAAGTTTCTATTAGTATTAAGTAAATAGATACATATGAGGTGAATATCTTTTAAAGTGGTTTTAATGATGAGTGGTGTCAATGATAGCGATTGTTTATTATAATAATATTTTATGCGTTGAACAAACATATCCAGATTGTGTATGAAAAATGAAATTGCCTAATGCTGAAATAAATCAAATCTATAAAACTATTGTACTTTAATAATATAGCTAGTAAATAAAAATGGCTTCCTGATTAATTATTTAGTTAGACTTAGGTAATAGTCAAAGATTATTTTATTTCGGTTTTATGTTTTTTTAGGTACATGAAAAGTATATTACATTATTAATTAATTGCCGTGAGTACATGCAAAAACATCAACAAAATTCACTAACAGTCAATAAGTAATGTGATAAATAAATAGTAAAGTAGGCATTTCTGCTTTTTAAAAACAATTATTAAAAGTTATCATTACTATGTATATTCAATTTCTTGTGAAATGTTGAAGGTTAATTCTAATAAACATAACTGCGGAGCCACTAGAGAAAAATAATAAGAATGAAATCTTTTACCTTTCAACTCTCTTCTCGGTGTAAGTGGGACAGCACCCTTATGTCGGGATGCTATCCCAAAGTATTCTTTTACTTAGTGCGGCCATCGAATATATCGCTTGTGCATTTAGTCACTACTTGATTGAGACGAGTACAGGCGACTACAGTCACTTGTATAAAATATCACTTTATTTAGGTAAGTAAAGGGTACATATAACTTACATTTAATTTTGTAAACGTAGTTTTCTCGTTTTATTTGCAGATTATTAAATTTTTAACTAAAAATTAACAAATGTTACTGTTCCATATTGATGTTAAATCTTTGACTTGGATAAATTTTTTGCGAGTCCTCATGATTTCCGATATAAAATCTACAAAGAACACGACTTCTTTAATAAATGCTCCAAAATAAACTACAATAGCTCGTCTGGTGGATTGTAAGGCAACTATTAACCTCAAAAAAGTGATTTTTATTAACCTCTACGTTAATAATCACGTGGTAGAATTACAGAACGTCTCAAAAATTTTCAGCTCTAACCGGTAGGTACTTTCTTCCATGGCGCTAACACTTTTGTCGGCGACAGTACTACAACTACAATTTCCCAACGCCTCCGTCCATGTTCATTATCATAATATGAACATTGCACAAGTAGAAAATTTTATAACATCTTAATATTACGCAATAAGCAACTATGCACCTTGTTAGCTTAGCTGTACAATCTCTACTAATGTAGAGATTAAAAAACAAAGCCATTTTCATTAATTCATAATAGAAACATGGCAATACAGGGTTATTTTGACGACATTGGTTAAATTATTACACCAAAAATAAAAATTTATATATAGATCGAGAAAAAATTTTCGCCCTCCTTTTCCCCCAAATTGTGACCAAATCCTGTCAGCTGAATTTTATGGGAGGTCAAAACATTCTTGTTGGTTTGTACTTTTTTTTTTCTATTTTATTAAAACTGTGAACGTACCTACTGTAAAAATTTGGTCAATGCGTTCAAAACAGAAGTACTTTTGCTATATAGATAAAAGATAAAACTAGTACAAAATTATATTAGGAAAGTCCCTACTGGCTTCAACTTCAATGCCACCAATTTATGGAACACGTATGTTTGCATAACTGCAAGGCCGAGATGGCGAGTAATGGTATTTTAATGGCCACAATGATCCTACAGTATTTCTACTGGGATAATGATATCTTTTCTATCTTATTGGAAAAAAATTGAGATTTTTTTGTACGAAAAGTTAGTTCTTGAGAACAAGCAATTCTTTCATTCTTTTTTAAGTCAAATAATCTTAGATTAATAATTAGTCTTTGCTGTCGTAGCGTCGCGAAGACCAATTTATTATTATAAGTCAATGTTTTAAAATACGCTCACATTACTTGCAGAGTTTGTAGAAAGTAAATCAATCATTCTTTTTCAAGAATATTTTACTTTGTGTCGCAGTTAAGCAAACAGTGTTGCCATAGAAACGCAAAAATCCCCAACATGGTAGGTATCGCGATTACATCAGGAACGCGGATAAAATATGCATTTTGCGTGCGTTTTTTTATGTTATGCGATATTTACACGGTACTACTTTTCTACCCATTTTGTATCGCATTACTTCCTTTTAGCACGCAAGAAGACACATTGGAATCCTATTTGATATTTTTACGACCAATATTCTATAAGTTATTTAAGTATAATATTGTATCCTCTAGTAGTTATAACAACTTTAAATCAAAAAGGTCATCAGTATGTGAATATTATGATATTTATTAACGTAAAGTTGATTGATTGATTGAACACACAAATCCAAAATTCATACGTATTATACGTGCTGATTTTCAGTTAAACCTGTAAATTGGGATAGCTCTGCAAAATTATAATTTATAACCTTTTTATGGCGTTCATATTCCGTTCTTTTCTAAAAAAATTGCTTATAAATTCTGTATGGTTGTACAAAAAGGGCCGATCATAATTTAATCAAATCGTTCCGATTTTTGCCTAATAACTATAATTGGTACCTTCCTGTTGCCTGTTTGCTCAACTTTTCTTTGGTAGTCGCTCATTTTGGTCAAAATTCAGAAATTGGTAGAAATAGCAACCTTATTTGATTCGTTTTTAGAGATGGTTTCGAGACAATGATATGTTCGAAGTTTTGCTACAGTGCAATAATTATAGGACATCGTTTATGATAGTGAGAATGATATTAATTGAATTAACTTTGCGTACACTTTTTTTAGTGGAATTAGAAAATTAGGACATAGGTCTTGTTAATAGGGAGTGAAAAGTTCATGAAAATTATCGTATCTCATAGGGGAATATCTGGGAGTAGTATTTTTTACTCTGGCAATTTTTTTTGTCGGATTGTCCATTTAAATATATATTATTTATAGAGTCGGGGTACATCCATACTAATATTATAAGTGCGAAAGTCTGTCTGTCCGTTAAGGCCAAACTGCTAAACGTATTTTGATGAAATTTGGTATGGATACAGTTGAAGACTCGGGGTCAAAGATTATGTTCTTTAATCTGTGGTCGGGGGCAGAGGGGCAGATAAAGATGATGATTAGTGGGAGCGGGCACTTTTATCTGCTTTTAACTGTAGGTACTTCGTTTATTTTCTTCTTTACTTGGATTTCAATGTAAACAGTTTTTGTCAAGGAATTTATCGGACTATCTTAAACATTAACAATTGTAGACGAAGAGCTAGTACCCATAAACTTTTATTTATTTGTTATAACTTTATTGTACCACAAGTACCAACCACCTATACCACTAATTGCAAAAGCATTCTCTACCAGTCAGCCATATCGAGAAATGTAAAATTTGACAACAAAAGACGCAAGATTTGAAAACAAAAACTACACTTACACCATGCTACCTACCATGCCTACCTACAAGATATAGTGTTTTCTCAAGATTATTTTGCTAGAGCTTAAATGAACATTTATTTTTCGATGCTCTTTTTTTAAATGAATTTGTGTGTTTTTGGTTTTTTGTCTAAGTAATCGATATTTCATTGAAAGCTATGGGCAACCATGATCTTGGGATATTGGAGGATAAAATACTTTGATTACATAATAAAAAGTATACAATGGCCCAATACGCAGAATGTTTTAAAACATTCTGCTACTATCTTACCATACCAACATGCGGATACTGCCAATGACATAGGCCTCTCCCAGTTGGAAGCAACCTGCATCCAGTTCCTGCCAGCAAGCTTCTTCAGATCTCTGACCAACTGGTCCGTTGGATGTCCAAAGCTGCAACTGCTTGCGTGGTCATCGTTCGAGGAGTATTTGTATACTGGATATTATAGGCACTTAATAATTATTTATTATTTTCAACGGGTATTTGTGTCTCCGTCTCCCATACTATTTTGTATTGTGGGCGTCTTAAGTCACGAAGGGCTATAATTTTCTTTGCAGCGTGAAGATTTTGTCTTTTTTGAGCTATTTTGAGGACACGATAGAATGTCTAGGTTTTATTCAGTTTATTTTTAATAGAATTTACGATGCAATGTTTACGTGGATTTGTATTTCTCTTATCGATTAAAATAACGTTTTTATTGGCTTGTGATTCACCTCTGTCGCATGTTCATTGATGTTTTACGTTTATTTAAGTATGTTAATTGTTTTATTTATAGGAATAAGTGACCGAGGTCCCAATTAACTCTGTGTGTGCGACTGGTGCCGGATTCCATTACCTAACAATAGAATGACGTGGATGTCAGTAAGCGAGTTATAATTAACTAAAAATGTAGGAAAGAAATACTGCAGAAAAATCTTTTGCGCATATCAGCACGAAGATCATTAGATTTATTGACTATGTCGAACAAATATATCTTTAGAATTTCCGAATGAAGATCATCCGATTTACCGGTTTAGCGTAAGTCAGAATACAATTAAATATGCAAACAGGCGTATGACCCACCTGATGGTAAGTGGTTACCGTAGCCTATGGACACCTGCTATTAGGGGCCTCATCCGACCCTGAAGGAAAAAAAAATCAAAAAACAGAAATAAATTAAAATTGAAAATTAAAATGCCGGCTTATTATTATTAGCTCTATTTGTAACTCTTGTCAAAACAGAATTGATTACTGATAGTATTAAATTAACAGAAGTGGTGTGCTAGGCATGCGGGCTGCCATTGTGCTGTCGGCTCAATAAAGTATTATAGATTACTAATTTGTTGTATTATTTTTGAGGGTTGATTTGTTATGGTTGGTTAGCTAGGACTACAAGTTATTTCGTGTAGTTGATTGTTAATTGATTGATTGATTATAATAATTAAGTACTATACAAGATTTATGGTAATCCACACTAATATTATAAAGAGGAAAGATTTGTATTTTTGTGTGTATGTTTGTAATAAATAAACTCAAAAACTACTGTGCCTATTTCAAAAATTCTTTCACCATTGGTAAGCTCTCGTACATTCACCCTGAGTAACATATAGGCTATATACCGCAGGAGGAGCTGCGGGAAACAGCTAGTATATTATATATGCAATGACCAGTTGTAATAACCAGTTCCGCCAAATTTAGGACCATGACTTATAGCATACCCTAGGCTCCGAAGCGTAAGCTGACGACGCAACTAGGAATACACGCTAGGATGATGATGGATTATATATGCAATGAGCTTAGGAGGTTAAGAGTATTTTTTTGAGGCATATGCTTCAACTCACTCAAAACCTTGAGACAAATGATTTTTCCTCGTTCGATTTCGAATAATTTCCATTCGACATAGGTATCAACGTTTTCAGTAAGTTACAGTCACAGGTCACAGATCTCCAACATAGCATATCGAACGAAAATTGTACATCGTCCAATAACAGACATACTTAGATTAAATTTATATATGTGGGTTTCTTACCACACATTATTATTTTATGTTGTTTGTGTAGATTCAGACGAATATTCCGAAATCTTGGATCCACACTATTGTGAGGTTCCAAGATTGCGGGATATTCTTTATATTTTACGAGATATTTCTCGTAAAGCCGAATAAATATGAATATTTATTTATGCACAGAAACGTATGAGCATTAGCTTTAATATTTGAATAACCTGAGTTGAAAGCCGTGGGCGCCCTTTGTGATGCTCAGAATTTTACATGAAGTTAGTTTTCAGTTTATTGTTGGTTTCCTTGACTTGTTGTTGATCTACCCACGCACCTCTGTTGGGTTGTACTTCTTATTCTTGGGTGAAAGCTAAAAAAAAATTTAAATTTTGTCACTCTAAAAATATGCCACCTTCGCGCCGTTGCATTTTTCTCGTGACCGACATAAGGTCCCCTTTTGTACATCTTAGGGTTGTACTATGATCTCGGGGATGCATGAAACCACCGCTGAAGGGACAAGTTAAACTGAAATTTTTTTCGTTGTGACCTATGTTGTCATTCATTGTAAAATCTATATAACTATATAAAAATCAATTGCTGTTCGTTAGTCTCGCTAAAACTCGAGAACGGCTGGACAGATTTGGCTATTTTTGGTTTTGAATTATTTGTGGAAGTCCAGGGAAGGTTTAAAAGGTGAATATATTCGGAGGCGGTATTCGTACCGTTTGCCGGGATAGCTAGTACTGAATAAATAATGAGTGTAAGGCAATGATCCTAGCATTAAGTTCGCCTTTTGCACTGTACGCATTGTATTTTGTGTGGTACCTGATAAAGTTTAAATAAATAACATACTGTTGAAAATAATTACTACTAGCTGTTTCCCGCAGCCTCTCTTGCGTCAAAAAGTAGCCTATGTTTGACCCAGGGTCTTCAACTAATCATACGAAAAAGTTACAAACAGACAGATATACTTTCGCACTTTTAATATTAGTATGGATTTGTGCGTTTCATTTCCACTCCTCTAACTTCTACAATACCTACTCTCTCTACTAGCGGTTTGTCTCAGTTTCGCAAAGTTGCTCTGACACGGCTGAATTTTCTCTTTACCAATACTTTAAAAATTGGCAGGTGTACAATGTATAGGTAAATCTGCATAAACCCCTGTAAGCATTTGAGACTTTTGAAGACTTTTATCTGAAATCACAATAAAATATTGTGCAAAAGGTTGACAAACATGTGAATTCGTTCAAGTAACTAGTTAATGAAGGAAAGTTTTTTCTTATTTGTAAATTGACGTTATGAAGAAAATGCTGCAGTGGAGTTTGTGGCGCCGCGTTTCTTCACTTGCGCTTTGAAAGTGGTGATAAACTACATATAAGTAAATTGACGTCAATAAGTGATATTTATATCCTATATTGAAAATAAACGATTTTATTTCATAAGCGAGTTGAATAATTTTCGTTTTATATCGAATGATTTTTATTCGATATAATCGGCGAGTCAGACAATTTGTGTAAGTTAAATACTTATTTTAAAAAATAGGGTTCCTGGTTGGTAGTATAAAACTCAAAAATAGAAAAATATACATAGTTATCTACTAAAATATTCCGCTCTCTCTCTCTCTCTCTCATCTCTAAGAGGCGGGTTCTAGTACCCACACCATACCAACTCATAATATTAGTTTACCAAATACAATTAAATTCTAATAATAATAAGTCTATAATTACTATACAGGCCGTTTATAATCAACATAGTATTTTAATTAATTCCTGTGACAATTTAAATTTGACATTCAATTTATATTTTGCTTTCATGTAAAAATTTAATTTCATTGTACCTAAATAGTCAATATTATAATTTTAACACCGACTGCTTGGCGCGAACGACATTTTTATTGGCGGGTAGAAAACGCAAGGCACCTCAAACTACATTTCCTAATATGAAGTTAACTGAGGATCGTCTAATAAATATAGAATACTAGCTGTTTCCCGCGGCTCCGCCTGCGTCAAAAAGTAGCCTATGTTTGACCCCGGGTCTTCAACTATATTCATACCAAATTTCATCTAAATCCGTTCAGCGGTTTGGCCGTGAAAGCGTAACAGACAGACAGACAGAAAATCAGACAGACAGACAGACTTTCGCATTTTTATATTAGTATGGATGGTGACAGTTATGAATTTATTGTAAACAAGCGATAAATTAAAAACAGTATTGAAAATTTCTATTCATTTATTTAAAACACTAAACATACATTCAAATCAGACACGCATCTACAATTTCACTATTCACTTATTATTTACATTGTTGAAAAATTATAAAAATCTACATCTAATATGGTTCAATAAATGCGAAGGAATGTCATCGTATTGATACACAGATTAAAAAGTATTTACTAATGTCAAAATAAATTATTTCTTAATGTAACGTTCACTGTGGTCGTTTTAAAAAACGCGGCTAAGCGCGGTTTTTCTTCTTCTGTAATCTCATTTTGCGATGCCAAAGATGTCATATTTTATTCAGAGAAGGTACAGAAAATAAGAAACCATGTTATAATTACACATGTGCCATACAGAATAAAAAGTAAAGTGGCCGTTGCAGGAAATGTTTTTTAAATCTTTTTGGTCTCGATATATTTATAATAGATGCATTTAAAGATTGGCAATATAGGAGGCAATTATGACAATTGATATTTATTAGATGATTAACATTTAGCTTGTTTGTAATTAAATTTACTATATTTATGGTTTATTGCTCATTTAATATTAAATCATAGACAGGCAGCTGTTACAGCTGAATATATATTTTTTGTATTATTGATAAATGAGCATTTTGCTACAAATTTTCTCAACTAGTAATAAACATTGTCACTATTGCTTCCTAAATTGAATATTATTAGTTACATAATAAAATTATTTTTATGTCGTTTATAAATATAAGGTGGGTAATGATATTTAATACTTAATTGTACAACAATAAAACTTACGACTAGACAGGTACTGTACAGCGAATACTGTTTTCAGATTGCCATTCTTGACTTAAATTTATGATTTTTAAAGGTTCTTAAGATATAACAACTTCACAATTTTTTATTCAAAATATTTTAGGACAAGTCAGGTTAGAGTTGATACTACTCATCTATAAAAAAACAATTATTTATAGGTAGACTCAAATAATTTGATAATAACACAGTCATTTAAACAGTAAATAAATTAAGTGCGCACAGTAAGTAGTTAATCTCACCTTAATTGCTAAACAGATTCAGAATTTTCATAATGTTAAATATCACTGGTCACACTTTTCAACTCTGAAATTATTTTAGCAAAATGATTTCGAGTTTTTATAAAAGTACACAAGTTACTAAAAGCAACTAACTATTTTGCTACAGATAATTAAGAATACTGAACTATTGAAGTATAATGAGTAGTATAAAGTTGTTGTGAGTGAAGAGGAATGTAAGAATATTTCAATTTATGTCAGATTTAATAGTCTTAAATGTCTAAATACGGAGCTACACCCGGGTAGCTGCCCCTATACAAAATTATCGTTGCATTGATAATGCCAGTTTACAAAACCATCTTCAGGCCACATTACTCCCCATAATTTACCACACACTTTGGGTAACTGGGATTAGTGGCGACTAGTTTAGATTTAATCGCAAGGTTTAAACGCAGCGGGAGAACCGCCCGAGTGTAGCACAGTCTAATACAAATCACAAGAGTGCAGGATCTACATAGAGACATCAATGTCGCATCAAATAATCAAGACACCTACGAAAAATGTCATTGTCGAAGTATATTTTTCTTTATGGGTTTTAGGGAATTTTGACTTAATTGACTACTACCATCACAATATTATGGCAAAATCGATACAATCACATATCGATTAATTGTAGTATCTTTTTCAACATAATCAAAGATTACCGTACAGTAAAATTGCAACCAAGCTTTAAAAATCAATGTACAAATTAACTGCCAAGAAAACAATTCGAATTTAAAATGTTCGTATAATCCCGCACATTTTGATTTCAAATTCCGAATCACATCACTACGCGGTTGCCATAGAGTGTTTTTTTTAATTCCGAGTAAGCGCAAGGCTTACACTGCTTGAGGCTAGGGTATCTCCACGTGAGGTTTGCTCGAGAGAAGTCTCCTTACTGATTGGTGGTTGTTGCCATCGCTGCTTGAAATGTCACTGGTGCTAACCACGGCTGGCTGAGAGAAGTTCTTGCAAAGAACAAGGACCTGAGGAAGAAAATTGGTTTTAAAAATGCCAAGTATTTAAAGCCGAAAACCGTAGAGCATAATGGCCAAAATGTAACGACGTAAGAAAAGAATTCGTACACACTATGAAATATTCAAAATAATTAACTTGCTCATTTACTTTATATGTTTTAAGAAGTACTTGTTTTTAACAATGTAGCACAAATTTTTGTGAATTTATTTAGCATTCATGAAAAAAGAATGACGCCATAATACTCAAAATGCTATCGGGTATCGCTCAGTAGAACAACCTCATTTATACTTATTGCTTATCATAAGAGTTTGCTTTAACTATGATGACTAGTAAATGTTAAAATTGTCTGTGCAAATATTAGCAATTACTATCTTTATTTATTTACAATGTCTGGCTTTGTGACGCAATATCTACTAATTATTACATTCAGCGGTGTTTTATTCTGAAAAATAGTAAATTGCCATATGATTTTATCATTATAATCATTCAGGGTGTTCCCGGTTGTTTACCAAACTAAATTAACGACATCTTTTAAGCTACTAACAAGTTGATAGAATAGAGGGGCTAGGAACAGAGAAGGCATAGATACTTGGGTTTGTCATGTGGAGATCGGCCAATTGGTGACCTCTAGGACTACCTATATATTTCTGTGCCCTGGGCATCGCCGGAGTGTTAAAAAACCTATATATTATGACATCAAAGACAAATATTAACTTAGTCTGCCTGCGACCATGAACGCTGTAAAGTGTTTGAAATGTCAGGTGTAAATAAATAAGTAATAAACGCGATAAAACCGTATTAAAATAGTTTAATTTAATGAATAACAATCGCGAAAACATAACAAATCATTATGTTAAAAAACCTGTCAAAGAACTTAACAATGCCCAAAGTTCTGCCCTCGAATTGACTTATTTGCTGCAAGGTCAAATGGATCTTGGCTTCCAACATGGATGACGATTTTTCTAGCAATCTTGCATTAGTTGTCACCAAACACATTTAACTTCACTGGTTAGGGCACATTTAGAAAATGGGGGGAAAAACGTCAAAAGTATCACTGAAAAACCTGTAGAATTCGGTATAGTAAAATTACAGTTTAAGAAAAACTTACCGTATACAAAACAGCCAGCATACCCATAGACCCTCCAACCAGCACATCCCACCAGTGATGTCTATGGTCTGTCAGTCTACTGAGAGTACAGACAGCAGCGTAGATCAGACATAAAGATTGGATGAGAGGCACGATGAGAACTGAGCGGTTGTGCCAGCTAAACGCTCGTCTTTGGAGATACCACTGGAAGAAATTGATTTTGTTAAAAAATCGATTTTTTATCAATTCTGTATCAATGACTTAAAATACATTTATTCTAAAACTTCGTAAATTTTGATATCGTTGGCAATGTTGAAGTTGTTTCAACTAAATTTTCTCCCAAAATTTTACACAATTTCGGCGATGTATTGATTATGAGGTATTCTAGATTTTTAGACAGCTATTTGAAATTGTTTTGCTATCTGGTTGTCGTGGTGATAAATAAATAAGTCTATATTGTATATTCCAGCGCCTAATATTCGTTTTTAAGTGTTATTGCGACTTGGGACGAAACACTCCCGCGCTTTGCCTAAAAAGGATCGCATCGCTCCATACCACGATGACGATAAACTCGTACTTACAGCCAAAAACAGTCCGCAGTATATCGATAAAGCAGCATGAGCTGATGGGAAGCTCCTCCCGGAGTCGATCTTCAAGTAGCTGGAGTACCGCGTAGAGGTACAGGTGTAGGTGCTCACGAACTCTGATCTGTGGAAGAAATAATATTCAATAAAGAAATTCTGGATAATTCTTCCAACGGGTCAAATGTTATAATCCCAAGCAATACATATTATAAATGCGAAAGTATGTTTGTTTGTTGAACCAATCTTCCTGGAATTTCTCATACACATATTTAGCAGTACTGAGAAGGACTTAGTACTTTTCATCCGGGAATAAGTACCTATCAATGCAATGAGACTTAAGGACACGTGCGGATCAGCGGTCAAAAGTTTGTATAATATTTTAGATTTATAATAGAATTATAATATTTTAGACACGTTTGTGCTATGGGTAAGGCTTACCGCATCAAGCAAGCGAGTACGATAGCAAAACGTATTGAAAAAGAAAATACATACATACCATATTTTCGACTAAGAGAAAAAATGAGGTCAAAATCAACAGAGGCTGATTTCACCAAAACAATAGCATTCAAGAGTAATTTGACCCAGCCTAAGTTTCTTCGTTTTTCTTCATCGTTATTTCAACCCTCTTTCTTGTAAGTAGCAATCAAAATTGGTCACATATTTCTTAATACAAACAGCTGAATATTAAAAAAAATATCATGCTCACTACTAACAATTTCGAAATGCAATAAGCAATTACCAAGGAATATGGCGGTTCCTTATTAGCCCCAGTAAACGAAATTATTTCTCAAAACGGTTGCCGGTTATGACCTGGGTGCTATAAATGTAAAATTGTATAAACCTATTGACATGGTTTCTCAAATATCAATTTTATGGTTTTTGAAATTAGACGAAACTTCGTGATTTTCGAACGGGAAAAGTTTTATACTTAGTTACATTTAATCTAGTGTAACCGCTAAGTGCTAGATAAAATAATTGACATAAAACTAATCAATTGATATGTTTTTAAAATCAATTTGACAAATTCTTATCATCTCTCCTCATTGTCCCCTTATAGGTTTTATTTATTAGTACACGCTGAAAGAACTTGACAAAAGTTCACCACATAGAATCCACAATCTCTACTTGTTTCTCTAAATTGTTTTCCTCATAGCTGAAGGCCGTGTTTGACCACTATAATCCAAATGAGCAGTATCTTCAGAAGATATATGGATAGATATACTCTTTATTATACCATTCACAAAAATATACATCTTGATACTAATATAAACAATGTATACAAAGGCAGATCTATTCTTTACTCGGATAACCTCCTGTGTATTTTATATCAAAGCTGTAAAATTATTTTATATCAAAGGTTAGGGTCCTACCCACATTTTTTTTCAGCCCTAGATCCTCTTCCTAAGTTTTAAAGGACATCGGCTTGGTTAATATGCACATTCCAACCATATTAAACGACAGAACCACAAGATGGAAGCCATTTCGTTGTATGATAGAAACGTGGAGAAATGTACTCGTAGCTAAAATTAGCAAAAGCAAATACGTAGTAGGGGTCGACTTATCAATGACAAGTTTTTTGACATGACCCAAGAGTAAATATTTATAATAGAGTAAGAGAACAGCGAACTGGCAAGTTATGTCGAGCTAAGACTAAATAAATGGGGAATGCCCAAAAAGTGTAGGCCTGACATCCAAATCCTCACTAACTTAACTGTTAGACAATTAGCATTTCGTACTGTACGCATTGTATTATCTGCAATAAAGTTTAAATAATAAATAAAATCGTGGCTGCCGATGATCGAGCGAAGTTAAGAGAAAGTGGTTTACAATTTCTTCCAACCAACATTAGGGTAGATAGGAAAAATAAGCGAAAACAAATAAGTGAAATCAATTTAGCCGCTTGTGGCTACCAATCAAAGTCAAGCCACGTTCGTCGTCGCTTGACACGCAAGAGACGAGCACACATGTCACGCTGGGCAATAGAGCTCCTACCACAGACAACACACCACTATCTATAGACTTCGAACCACACTCTCACTCTATAGATTTACAAGCTCTATGATTTATCAATCAGACTGCAATATTGCACCCTATTTCAAACAGACACATTTTAAATCAATTACTCATATTAATAAACAATTAACGACATTTACCGCTTTGGCTATATATACGCACAGTACTGAGAAACCCTGATAACCTTAGGACAAGTTGATAAGTTCCGTAGAGTTCCTTTTTGCATTTTGGTTTTAATGCGTATTTTCCCCAGTTACACACACAAATTACACTTCCGGGGTCCGATTCTCGCATCTTTAAAGATAAAGTATAATTCCATAATTGTCGAAAAAAACATACGTTTATGGTCAATAGGCATGTAGCTGCATTTTTTTTTTAATAATTTGAAATTAACCTTTATCTTTAAATGACCGAGGGCTTATAGTACGGTAAATTATTGATGGTATAGACAATAACAGCACTGATTATTAGAATAGAACGACCACCATCTAACTTCGGGAAAACCTTTGACAAATTCTGTAATTCAATCTCTTTATAATAAATATAAAAAAATATAATATCAGCCAAATGTCATTCAAATCCCACGCGAAAATCCAAGTTACGATTTTTCACTCAACGGCTCTCAACGGTAATTAGGCCCTATCAATAAAGATTATTTTTAAAATGTTGACGTTCATATACCGTTGTGATAGGCTCTGTCATACACGTCACGACTGAATGACGGTTTGACGAGGAGAGGCGGATATAAACATTAATAATTTTATCATACTTTATATATAGTGCTGTATCTTTTCTTATAAGTATGTAAATGGTGCAATAAAGTGTTCATTCATTCATTTATACATTTTATTATTATTTTTTGTAGTTTTTCCAATAGGAATTCTAAGGCCAGGTCTGGTACACTGTAGTACTACTGAGACTATAAAGAAACAAGAGAGAGATAGATAGACAAAAATGAATTAGTGGTCCTCCAAAGAAACTACTAAAGATACAACAAACAACAAAAGAAATCGAGACACTAGGCCCGTGAGGTGCCGGTGCGCGGGGTCTTCACAAGGAGATCAGTAGACGCCTAAAAGAGGCAACGGGTGACCCTCGCGAGCTTTCTCGCTCAGCGAATAGCCATCGCTATTCAACGCGGGAATGCTGCCTGCGTGATGGAAACTCTGCCCAGGGGACCTAATTTAGATTATATTTAGATTTTTGTAAATATTATTTTTAGATGAGATAGTTAGTTTTAATTTACAACAAGGTATTTCTGCGCTGGAAACGATAAAATCCTGAATAAGGACACTCACCCATTACATGTCTTGGCTTTATCCGGCTGGCAGAGATCAAAGAAGGTGGGCCTAGGTGACCCGATGACGCATTTCACCACCTCCAAGATGGTTAATGTCACCACGGCCCCGTATATGTAGTCTCTGTACATTAACCCTGCTGTCTTGGCCGTGGTCACCAGTTTTGTTGCTTTTAGGTTGTATTCGTCGTCTCTATGGTGGATGGCTTCTACTGCCCACATCTGCAACAAAAGTTAAAAATTCACGCTTTCCTGATGGACCAACTGGTATGCACAACTAGTTGTGTCAATAGGAATATTATTTCAAATTATTCCCATGGGCACAACTAAGTACAATAATCATCGGCAACACTTTGACTAAAACTGCTCAGCCAAGTGTAACATTCAGTTACATGTCATTTCATGACCCATCCTAGTGTAAAAGTTTTTCCAAACCCTCTCCCGGTCTCTGTGATGAATTTTTTGCACGAAATCATTTTTATTAAGGTCTGATAAATTGTAATCTGGTGATGATAGATGATGGTGTAGATAGAAGATTATGCTCAGCTGTGGGAAGTAGAAAAAACCTATTATGATATCTAGATATTTTCGATTCAAAGTTGTGGATAGGATGGGGTCAACTATTTTCACCTATCGAGGCAAGATAACGCATGCTCAGAAAATATATTAAAGTTACCGATACGTACCTAAGTTTAAGTTTGTTTATGGTAGATAATACCTAAACCATAAACCACGTATAAAACTACCAATACGAGCTACGAAGATGAAACCGAATAATTTTGCTTGCCAAATTAGGATTCACAAAGAACAAGTAGTTTCAAGACGATTTGCAATGCAAATATTATTCTGCGGAGATAAAGAGGCAAATTCGAACAATAATCGGAAAATCCTTTAAAATTCAATGTCTGCCAACTGTTTTAAAAGTAAACACACAACAATACGCAAAATTAACGTTAAGTAGTCACTGAGCAATATCAGGTTCAGTAAAACTGGGTTTACAAAAATATAATAAATATCACGACCACGATTAGGTATAGCAGAACTGTTCGGTAGTTCAATAGTTAAGATGTTTGTCTTGGATCCGGTGGCAGTGGGATCGATTTCCGCGGGAAGCATATTTTGTTTAGTTGTTTCCAGTTTGGTTAGGACATTGCAGGCTTGAATCGCCTGATAATTAAGATGATTCCATGTCTTGGAATGCACATTCCATCTGGTGGTCTTTAAAGGAGTTATTTGACACCAGGATGTACACGGTCTATTGATCATGTAACACACTCGATATGAATGAATTACCACTGGGTTTTCACGCTATAAAATAGGTACAACTGGTGAAAACCATAATTATCCCAGAATATTAAAATAAAATTCTGGGATAATTATGGTTTTTGCAAGTTGGTTTTAATGTAAGAGATACTTATTGCACATATATTTAATATTCGGCATAACCTTCTATTTGACACTAATTCATTGGAAAATACTGGTATAATCTGACTCTAGATAATAAATTTATTTGTTAATAAAAAAATACCGTGATAAGCAGTCCTTAATGATTTTGTCGGTAAATTAAAATAAGTCTATATGTTTGATTGGCAGGTTGTATTGATAATGAATGATAGTGAACTCTACGTCATAATCATATGTTAACCTTACCAAATCTCATCATTAAAATGAGCATTTCACAGCATTTGCAACCAATATATAATCTAATTGGAGCTTGTTAGTCGAGCGCGGCCCGCGTATCCGTAGCGAATGCGCGTGTCAAGCGACGGCGAGACGCGACCACTATTGGATTGGTCGCCATTTTAGTGACATGTTCTATCTTGAGCTCCTCCGTGCTTCGGAAGGCACGTTAAGCCGTTGGGTCCGGTTGTTATCGATAGATAGCAGTCGTCAGGCTGTGTCAGATGCCTTAGGGCAGCCTAAAAAGCCATCAAACAGTGTTGGCCACTAACACACCTCGGGTCATGTTCCTGTTGGTCTGATTTCCCTGTAAAAAGGGTAACGGAGGTCAGACGGCAGTCGCTCCTTTGTAATAACCAGTTCCGCCAAATATAGGACCATGAGTTACAGCGTACCCTAGGCTCCGAAGCGTAAGCTGACTACGCAATTATATAATATAATATTCCTAATACACGCTAAGATGATGATATTACTCCTAATTGGACCACAATAAACAGATAATGATTTTTATTTCTCATTTGACATTATTACGTCTTTCAAATTATCACTCGAAGATAATGTCTGACAACTGACATCAAAATGGAGAGATACAGTGTAGAATGGGGCGCAAATAAATTAGTATAAGCAAGGCTTTGACCTACGGGAATTAGATATAGATATAGTATAGAAACTAGCTGTTCTGCCGAGATTTGCAAAGTGGTCCTAATAATATATCCTTATAGGGTTACAATTATTAATTTAGTCAACGAAATGCAGAGTGAATAGTTAGACGTTTTTATGCAATGAAGAGTAAATACCTACTTCAACTTTTTTTATTAATTTGTTTTGAGTTAGCAACGTAGTGTTGTGAAAACGAGAGCGATGCAACGTTTTCTTGATAGTCGAAAAAATGCCTTATTTATGACCAACACAAACCTAGGTATTATTAGTTCACGAGAGAAAATCGCAAAAAAAATATGTACTTATAGTAAACTAGCTGTTTCCCCCAACTCCGCCTGGGTCAAAAAGTAGACTTTGTTTGAACCTGTGTCTTTTAACTATATTCATACCAAATTTCGTCAAAATCCGTTCAGCAGTTTGGCCATGAAAGCGTAACAGACAGACAGACCTTCGCACTAATAATATTAGTATGAATATGGATATATAGAGTTGCAAAAATATAGCAAACAATAGTCTATAAAAGCTAAATAGGTACTTACAATTATAAATGGAACTATAATGGTTATAGCAGCCACGAGTGAGATGGAGAATGTGTCTCCTGTGTACGGGAAAGAGAGGGCAGGATCGTTGCAGATGAACCCGCTCTGGCGGCTCGGCAGCGCGCCGACTTCCAGTAGTATGCATATTGCGGCAACTGTCAACAAAGAAAAAAACAAAACAAATAATTTAAAAAGAAATTAGGTACCATAGATCAACATCTTTTTCTAGAAACTAACTATCTGGAAATACCTTAAACACGAGTACATTCACGAGTACAGAAAGTTTCCGGCTTATTTGTCAGTTTTTGTTGAAAAAATTGTTAGATCAAATTTACCTATGTTCGACAAATCAAAAATCAATTAAGTAAGACAATTAAATCAGGAAGACCGACCTTGGATCCGGTCTGCTTTTTACCGGTCAGTCAACTGTCAATGGTCACATTGATAATCTATAATGAAAGGTGTAAGTTCAGCTGTGGACTTATTAAAGCTAAAACGATGACGATAATTATTAATCTGCAAGGAAGAGAGACACAAATAATACGCACTAGCCAGCGTGGCGTTTTAATGCAAAATATACAATTTTGTATGAGATTTGGCACACACGAATACAATGACGATAACTAATAACTAGGATAATGACAAAAACTAATGTCTAGGATAGATGCAGCCATTAGTGGCATTAGTACAAAAGAGAGCCGATTTAATGACTAACAAAATATGTACTGCAGTGGAGTTTGTGGCGCCGCCCGCTTTTACTCCAGTTGCGCTTTGGAAGTGTCGGTAAACTTAATTTCAGTGAATTAAAATCAGTGAAAAAAACAGTGAACGTCAATAAGTTATATTTATACTCTATATTGAAAATAAACGATTTCATTTCACATATTTGATAGTGGCACTCTTGATTAACGATGGCATAAAATTATGAAGGTGGACTTGGACGGTTGGAGGTCTCTCTCTCTCTCTCTATAGCCTTTCTCGACCTTTAGGGTGTAGGCCTCCTTCAGTCTATGCCATTTCTCTCTGTCTTGGGCAATTTCAATCAATTTCACAACTCTGAAATCGCCAGCCCATCACATCTGGGGTCTTCGTTGTGGACGTTTTTCATCCCAATGTCTCCACTGCACCAGAGACTTGCACCATGAGTCCCATTTCCGTTGACATGGCCAGCCCATAGACATTAGGACGACATTAGGTTTACACCCTTATATCCAACAGGGTTGTATCACTGATGATGTTTTCACTATGAAAGCATCCATACTACCATACTAACTTTATAAATTTGAAAATCTGTCTGTCTATCTAATTTTTATAAAATTTGGTCTGATTATAGTTGAAGACCCGGGGTCAAACATAGGCTACTTTTTGATGCAGCGGGAGCTGCGGAAAACAGCTAGTTACATTATAAGTGCGAATGCTTGTCTGTCTGTTACGCTTTCACGGCCAAATCGCTGAACGGATTTTGATGTTTGATATGAATATAGTTGAAGACCCGGGGTCAAACGTAGGTACGCTTTTTTGACGCAGGCGGAGCTGCGGGAAACAGCTAGTATGATATTTTGGACAACCAAAACATAACACACGCTTACATAACTACCTAATAGACATCGCAATAATTTAACTCAAGAACAATTTATAACTGTATATTAATATAAAATAATGTTACAGTGTTCATAGCTGTCCAGTTGAAAATTATTATGCTTATATTTTACACAGTACATCTTAAACCTGTGAAAGTTTTCACAAATTGCCCTAAATACCTCGGTATCATAACAGATATTTTAAATAAAGCTGTTAATATGTTTGTAATGTTGTTTTAACGAGAATAGATGTACGAATGATCGCATGACATTTTGTAGAGCTATAACAGCGCGGCGCCGTTTATTTGCACCTGTAAACTATTGCGTGTTTCAAGCGATGACAAAACACGGTCTGTTTAGGATTAGTCGCCTTCAGTGGCATTTTCTATCTCGAGGAGCTCGATAGCCGAGCTCGATGCGCGTCTCCGTAGCAAATGCTCGAGTCGAGCGACGGAGAGACGCGGCCCGTATTGGATTGGTCGCTATTTAGTGGCAATGTCTCTCTCGAGCTTCTCCGTACTTTGGAAGGCAAGTTAAGCCGTTGTCGGTCCCAATCGTTATCAATAATATAACAAGTTGATCGTTAGGCTTTGTCAGATGCCTTTAGGCATAAAAATCCGACAGTGTTGCCACTAACTTTGGTTCATATTTCTGTTAGTCTGATTTCCTGCAATAAAAGAGTTACGAGGGTCAGACCTCAACCGCCAAACCCATGATCATATTAACAGCGTACCCTAAGCTCTGAAGCGTAAGCTGAGGACTTCACTGAGAAACAAGCTTGGACGAAGATAGGAAAGATGGCAATGATTTATTCTAGTTACTTTTCCTTAGTAACATTTATGGTAAGTAATAAATTATGCAGGCTTGCTTTATAAGTACTTGCGTAGCTTGGTTTATCTCTCCCATCGTGGATAGTTTCTAATCTTGTCTAAAATAAATAAGTAAGAAGTATCAACATTACTATTTTAAAATTATTTTCTAGACGAAACCTTCTTGTGCATCTAGTAGGTTCCCTGGAAGAAATTGCTATTTTTTTTTTATACAATTTTATACAAAAAAAAAAACCTACTTAGACAAAAAGCCCACCTGATGGTAAGTGGTCACCGTATTGCGATAAGGCCGCTTTTGCGCAAGGTTTATTTTTGTAATTGCTTGTATTTAACAATTTATCCTTGTAAAGAGATTTTGTATTGTATTTATTGTATGATATCTTAGTAAATCAAAAACTTTGTAAGTGTAACTTTTTGGGTGCTTGTGACGACTGACCCCAAAAAAGATTTGACAAAAACTTCGCAAAGTATATCTACCTAACTTAATATTTAGACTTAAGGCGAGAAGCGGAGAAAGCAACATTATATTTAACTACTTATTGCATGATTATTAATGTGCTTAAAAACTTAAAAAAAAATATTCAAATAACATAGAAATTGTTTTCTTGAACTATCTACAGGTTAATGGGGTTTATCAACGTGAGTAAAATGCTGGCTGCGTGCAAATAATTCTATTGCAAATACTTAAAAGACTTTAAAAAATCCCACGCTTTGACAACGGTCAATCTTAAAATTTAAATAGATTATCGTTAAAGCTAGACCACCGAGGTAGTGAAACACAAGTAAACAAATCATTACAAGCACTAGATTGACATTTTGAAACTAGTTTACAATGCAACATATTGCAAATACTAAGACACGATCGCAACCTCTGGTTGTGTGGTTAATTTCAGACTAATTGGTTTCGATATCTGCAACTAAAATGTTATTTTGAAGAGGTACTTGATGGTTTGTGTGATGATATGGTTGATTGGTATGGTTGATTGCAACTGTAAGTTGCAATATAAATTTAAAATAAAATAAAAAAACATCATCATCATCATCCTAGCGTTATCCCAGTGGCATCTTCCGCTGTTTGCTTCGAAGCCCAGGGTCTAAAGTCTTAGAGAAATAAAAAAAAAAAAACAAAAGTCATTTAACCGATCTAGTTTGACTTTGACAGTTACTTTTTTTTAATATAAAAATTCTCTGTAAAACTTTGTAGTAAAATAGATCGAATTCTTGAGAAAGATATTACTTGCATTTAAAACCCGGCAATTTTATTTCTTGGTTCGTATGCTTAAGCAAATAATATAAATTACAGGAAAATTCTAAGAAATTTATTACTAACACAGATCCTGGGTGGCTTGTGTAAGGCACTAAAATAAATTTCTCAAACGAAGCCTTTCGCAATGAATGATTCAGGATGATGGGCTCCATTCTTATTAAAATGTTTATGCTTTACACATCATAAAAGTCTCGGAGTTTTGAAAGAATAAAAGGATAATATAATATGCATGACGAAACATACAATTTAAGATCTCTTTTTGAAAGTCATATATCTTAAACCGTAAAATTTAAATTACTTATTCCAAAAATAATAGTAATAATAAAATGAAAATCTTGATCGCACAATAACAATTAATTCGCAAACTTACGATAAATTTTCATTGGTACGAACCTACTTACACCGATATCTTTAAGTAAATACTGTAATGATATCTCGCTACTGGTAGAAAATGCCTGTTGCTTTAAAGGACAATGGGCAAAAATGTATGGACTCTGGTCCAAATACATATACAACTTTGATAAGAAGAAAGAGCAGGGGGGAAGAATAGATGAGATCTCTTTAAAAAGAATAGTCATAGTAAGTCGTGCTATTTATTTCTTACGTTAGGTACCTTATCGTAAGAACCGTTAAAGGATTCCATTCACATAATTATACGATCGTAAACTCACTGAATAACAGTATTTTAGTAGATAAAATAGGTGACAATTACATTTATCTACTGCACCGTACCCATTTACGATTTAAAGTGTTATAAAACCCATTAAAGTGTCAGTAAAAGGACCCGATGATTATCATCAATGAATACCAATCAACGTAAAGTTCTTTAAAAGTCATCGATAGAGTAATGGTAGGGAATGGATTTTTTGATAAGCATTTGTAGTAAGAGCATTAAACCACGCAATGGAATATAATCAGTTACATTTTACAATGGTGTAGAGATCCCGGATAATCAGAATTCTAGAGACGCCATGTCGTGGAGTCCTATTTTAAAATCTATGACATATAATATGTCGAACGAAATTCGATATCGAGGGGTTTTTTTTTGATAATATATTTCGAAAATATTCAACTCGCCAATTTTGCGTTAGTCACACTTTTCAAAGATATAACACTCTTGTCCTGTCAGCTGATCATTGACAATTTTTTACTGAAAAAAAAGACTAGATAAAGATATATATAAAATTATAAAAATACACGAGAAGTGGAGGCTGAAACAAGATGTACTGAAAAGCAACGAAGCTACAGCGAGAAAAGAAAGTGGGACTTATATGGTACAATAAATAATAGGCGGCATTTTTGATTGATTTAAGTAAAAAAATATTGTGCCATTGTTTCGAATAAATGAATTTTTGTTGGTAAATAAAAATAAAAGATTTAAAAAAGTTGACGAAAACAATCAAATTACTACAACATAAAAACTTACTCAATTTGTAAGTTGCAATTATTGCAATTAACACAAGCTGACTTGAAATTTGGTTTGTTTACGTTAAATAAACAAAGTCTGTATAGAATATCAAATGGAAAAACCGAAAGAAATCAAAATCTATGGGGAAAACAGTAAGACTGACGAGAGAACAATTCTGTTTTTTTAAATATTTTTTTTTCTAAAACAAATGATGAAGCCCCTAGCAAACAACTGCATCCGCCAGACAAAACTTCGTCCGTATCTCGTCCGTTGCATCTCAGCTGCATACATTGTTAAGATGGACTGATAAGGTTGAATTATCGTCAAGGACAACTTTCTCTTAGGGCGACCATATTCTTTTAAAATAAAACATTTTAAAATATGGTTTTTATCGCGTTATTTATAATTTTACAATTAACGCTTCAAACGCAGGTCCGCAGTCAGTCAGTTGGGCCACTGCTGGACATAGGTCCTCTCCCAAAGCTTTCCAGAAAAGCTAAGTAAATTGTGCTGTTAAAATTTAATGTTTACAATTTCAGCTAAATAAGAAACAGATAAATTACATAGTAGAAGAATAATAATTAAGCAAGAGGTGCTATTTTTAACATCTTTGACTCATATGTCGCATGGAAATCGATTATCTTCGACTATCTTGAATGAAAATTATTCGATTCAACGACATAGAGGGAGTTATAGATTTCAAAAATAGCAGTCATGTTCTCATTCTTCTCATCACATCACGTTATATGGCACCATGTCACAAAATTATTTATTTATTAAAACTTTATTGTTCCACAAAGTACACATATACTTATAACAATTAGACTTAATGCTAAGAGCATTCTCTACCAGTCAACCATTGGGAGAAACGAAAAGATAGTTTGGCGCAAAAAAGTTAAGGGGGAAAAAATGTATTACATAAAGAGCAAATTTTATCAAAAGCTTAAGTTCATACACTACGTAAACATACATAAAACATACACAAATACTGTTTCATTTTAAATATATATACATATAGGTACCTACATAAATACCAATGATGAAGTCAAGTCACATCGAGAAGTCTTCATTAATTGAGCGTGTCCAAAATGTGCGCACGTACCCGCTTTTTGGTACTAAACCATGTGTAAAAGCCATGAGAACATGGTTAAAAGCGCACCCCGACCTCTGGTGGAAGTTGGAGATAAAACTGGAAAAATATCAACTCGCAACTTATTTATATATGGATAGATATTAGTATTGACATTAAATGTTAAATCAAATTCTTATTATTTTTTTAATTGTGTTTTCAGACACAACTATGAACTAAAACACTCTAGGACGATAACGAGAGCATTTTCGGTAGACAATAAATTAAATAGTGTACGTTTTACCTTACTTGAACTAAATGTCAACTGATTAGGCACTGCCCAACATTTACGAGTGGATAAGCGTAACAGCTTTTTAACTAATACATAACGAACGATTGTCTTAAAACTGTTACTAACACTTTTAAGTGTTACTTAAGTGGTTAAGAGAAGATTGAGGGTATGTAACGATTTCTCTTTCTATTTTTGAAATGTATGTCGAATGAAAATCGTTCGACTCGCCAATTATGGCTAATGATAATCATTCTATATTGAACGAAAATTTCGACTCCGCGGTTTTTGTTTGAAATTATGAATTTTCAAATAAAGTACTCCTAATAATTCTGGGCCTTGGTCAAAATATCCTTAGTTAACTTGATTAGAAGTTTTTTGTTTCTTTATAAATACTTACATCGGATGATAATTTTTGCCTCACCGTATACGTCTACGTTTCTCTATGAAATCGACGAAAAAATACAATCACATTTTTCGTTTGTGGTTTTTCTCAACGAATACCGCGATAAAATTATTTATGTTAGTCGTAAAATAAATAACAACCGTTGTTATTATCTGGTAATGATCTGACCACAGATAAGTGAAATAACAAGTACCTATATAATCATAATTTGGTATAGAAAGTACCCATAAAGATACCTATCATAATAAAGTTTAGCCATCCCACGTTCGATAACCTAGCGGGGCGGCATTTCTATATTGAGCTCTTCCCTGCTACGTAATGCAAATTAAGTTGCTTTTGTTACAGTTACAACAAATAGAGTAATTATCTATCTATCTGTTGGTTAGATGGCAGTTGTATCAGGTACACTTAGGCTGAAAAATTTGAACATTGGAACATAATTCTCTTCAATCCTTCATCCCCTGCTTACTTTAGTGAGATTCAACAAGATCGTCAATTACGTACCGCCGAAAATCTACGCCTAAGAAGAACTCCTGCCCACTCCACTACCTTCTATTCTGATTCTTTTGCCGTCAAGGCAACACAACACGACTGTGGAATTCCCTACCATTGTCTATTCGAACGGCTCAATCTCTGGTCAGTTTTAAGTCGCAAGTAAAGTCCCACTTTCTTTCCTCACTGTAGCTTCGTTTCTTTTCAATACATCTTGCTTCAGTTTTCACTTTTCGTGTATTTTTTTATAGTTTATTTATTGTATATGTATCTAAGTATTAATTTTAAGTAGTTTATGTATCATGTATTTCTATTTTTCTGCCTAGCGTCTTCCTAGCGTCTTTCTATCCTTTCTTTTATATTTCTAACTACCTTAAGGTTGCCTGGAAGAGATTGCTTATGCGATAAGGCCGCCTTTTGTATACGAACTGTGTTTATGTTTTACGTGACATACTTATGTTTTATTGTTCTGTGTGCAAACAAGTGTTATAAATAAATAAATTGGATTATGATTTTATAGAAGACTAGCGGTTTTCCACAGCTTCGCCTGCGTTAAAAAGTAGCCTATGTTTGACCCCGGGTCTTCAACTGTATTCATACCAAATTTCATCAAAATCCTTTTGGCCGTGAAAGCGTAACAGACAGACAGACTTTCGCATTTATAATATTAGTATGGATTCTCTGTAGAAACTGCGACGAAGGTCAGACGGCAGTACAACTAGCGCAGCACAATGGCACAACAAGACCACGATTAAAGTATCAGGGTATATAGGGTTTGAAAGGAGCTGAGGAGGAAAACAAGGCCGAAAAAAAATGTTTGGCCGATCATCATTTCTTGTAGGTTACATTGTCTATTGACCATATATACCCTGGTGTCAGAGTAGTTCGGAGTCGCCTCTCAGTTGATAAAAAAGCATAGATAGAGTTCTTAAAACCTAATATAGTTAACTACAGTTTGATAGTTTTAAATAACCATCTTTAAATTAAGAATCAGAAATATTAATTTTATCTCCACCTAAAATATTAGATATTAAAAAGGTAACAGGAAGGCAGAACTAATACTTTCCTCATCGTAATATCGTAAAGGAAATTACTAACTGTAACATTACACATTGCATAAGTTTCCGGGATGAATCTAAACAAACTCTGTAAGTTTGGCGCAACAACACAACATCCGGGAATAAATTTCTCTTCAAATTGGTCGGAAATTGCTTTATTATTTAAAAAATACGTAGCCTCATTGCGGACGCTATCAAAATTTCTAATTCTGTATGCGATATATGTATCTTTATTTATTAAAACTTTACAAAACATTTAAGGCTCTGTACCCCTTAACCCTTCGGTATTTGATATCGCGATATTGGATTATAGTACGTACTCGTAATGAAATAAGGTTGAAAGTGACGATACCGGTTGGCCTGTCACCAGTCTCAGTTTTAAACCCGTGTCTGCAATTTCGGTTGTTTTTTTTTCAGTTTTCATTTAATAATTCAATAATTATAACCAAATATTGTAATTTTTTTAGGTAAAATCTATCAAGTAATTCGCGACGAAACTTTTTCTGGATATAGCTTTTTTGCTATTTTATTTTGCTAGGTTTAAAATATATTTTTTTTAGATATTTTGATCATTTATTTTGATCTTTGAACTATACTTCATATTTTTTTCATGATAGTATTCCATGGAAAATAAGGCTAACTGCGCGAGGAAAATATAGACATTTTGATATTCCTCTGATGCACAGTGCCTTAACATGCCATGGTTTTCCCTAGTGACTATAATATGGGAGTCTTCAGAAAGGGCGTGAAAAAATTCCTTTAGAGTCGGCCACGCGCTCGTGACATCTCCGGTGTTGCAGGCGTTCATAGGCTACGGTCCCCCTTTGTATTGTATTGTATTGTAACCCCTTACCATCAGGTGGGCCGTACGCCTACTTGCCTACTTAATTGTATAACAAAAAAAAAACATTTCCATGTCCTGCAAAACTGCTTACGCAGTTTGACTGCAGATAACAGTCTCATTAGGTACATATATTACACTTCTTTTAATCTGATAATATACTAACAATAGCAAACATAATATAAGAAATTATTATGAAAGTGAGTCTAATAAATAATATTTCAATAAATCTTTAAATCGACTTAAGTGTTGATAATTAGGCAATTGAAATCTTCACAGGTGAGGTATTTCTGTGGCCGCTAAAATAACAAATACTAAAAGGGGGCTCCAACAGACATGTTTTTTTGCGGGTTTATAAACAACTAGCTGTGCCCGCGGTTCGCCCGCGTGGAATTCTGTTTGTGTCACGGATATAGCCTATGTCACTCTCCAGTTCTCCAACTATCTCCACACAAAAAATCACATCAATCCGTTGTTCCGTTTTAACGTGAAAGACGGACAAACAAACAAACACACTTTCACATTTATATAACGTGGACAATATTAGTATGAGTATGATGGTACGGAACCTTTCGTGCAATGTACGGTTTTAGTTTTATTATGACCAATCTAATAAAAACAACCTATTTGTAAGGTAAATCCATACTAATATTATAAATGCGAAAGTCTGTCTGTCTATCTGTCTATCTGTTACGCTTTCACGGCCAAACCGCTGAACGGATTTTGATGAAATTTGGTATAAATATAGTTGAAGGGGTCAAACATAGACTACTTGTTTACGCAATTAGTGTCTCCTGGGTTTTACCACTGAGCGATAATTTTTTGAGTTTGAAGAAATTGTAATCATTAAAGTCTCTGAGTGCGGCTGTAAATCTGTTTTTAAAATGTATACTCATATGTTGAATGAAAACCTTTCGACTCACCGATTATCTCAAATGAAAATCTGCGTATCACCGATTTTGCATGAGTCATATTTTTCAAAAATAGGGTTCCAGATACAAAAGTCTATTTATATATAAAAATCAATTGCTGTTCGTTAGTCTCGCTAAAACTCGAGAACGGCTGGACCGATTTGGCTATTTTTGGTTTTGAATTATTTGTGGAAATCCAGGGAATGTTTAAAAGGTGAATATATTCGGAGGCGGTACGAAGTTTGCCGGGTCAGTTAGTAATTTTATATTTGTAACAAAATTAATATGAATATATGTAATTACAAGATCATAATAGTATACTTTGATCTGATTGTGGTCTGTGCTGCTCAGCATCAGGTGTGAAACCGCATCTTGATTGGAATTACAAATGGTTTCTCTTATTACAATTGTAATTAGGGCACTATACATTCAGCGTCAAATGTGCATTCATAAACTGTAGTGCATTTTGTTTTGACTGGCCGCAGGCAGACTAAGTTAACATTTGTGATGTCATAAGGTTACAAACTACCGCCTGAAATTTTTATTGGGAACTATTCCGATTCACGCAGTATTGGCTCACAGTATCTAAGGGTCTTGCAGTCTGCTTCCGAGTTTGCGATTTTATTAAGTTAATGACTGGGTCCCAAGCTGGTGGTACCTGCCATCCATCCTCTCTATTGAAATTAGGATGTTTTTTAATTTCAATAGCTTCACGTAACATCCTTGGAATTAATCTGTTTTCTTTTGCAAGGACTTGAGGATTATCAAAACGCATATAGTGGTTGGGTTTGTCTAGAGCGTATTCACAGACTGCAGACTAGGTTAAGCGTCTATTTTTATCTATATTTAATCTTATGACATCAAAGACAAATGTTAACTTAGTCTGCCTGCGACCATGAACGCTGTAAAGTGTTTGAAACGTCAGGTGTAAATAAATAAGTAATAAACGCGATAAAAACCGTATTAAAATAGTTTAATTTAATGTACATTACATTGTACAATTATTGGCAGAACTCACTGGCTGGTACTAAAATTGAGAAAAAAAAAGGTAAGGCCAAAAAAAGTCACTAGGTAGTTGTTAGGCTGTGTCAGATGCCTTTGGGCGGCCTGAAAATATTTTGGACACTAATTCTCCCTGATCAAGATCCTATTAGTCTGATTTTCTTGTACCTATACGCAGACGGCAGTCGCTCCATTATAATAATTATGCCAAATCAATGACTAAAGAGTACCCTGGTTCTAAGGATGGGTAAGCTGAGGATGCAAGATTGTTTTGAATAAAGGTGGTTACATAGACAGGTAAAGCTGCTACGCACACTTATATCAACATATACAGTGTATTGTAAACATATTATACTATAATTTTTACATAATAATAATCATCCATTTAATTCAGCAATGGTTGTGAAACCATTTTTAATTCTGTTAGTAAAACATGTGTTAAAACTTAACCTCTTGTTAGTCAGTGCACATGCCAAATAATCAGTTACAAAATTTAAACTCAGATAATTCTTAACAATAAGTACTTGAATATTATAATGCTTAACATGTTACATACTGAAAACAAAGTTAGTTAACTACGCTAATTATAATGTTTAACGCTTCTGTGTTAATACTAACAGTAACTTTGTATGCAAATGGTGTTTGACATGATTTCAATATTTACTTTTGTGGTAAGGTTATGGTCTTGCTAAAATTCAAAATGTTAAATGGCTTGCGCTGCCTGACCGCTATTCAGGAGGTGCCGGGTTCGATCCTAGGTCATATCAAAATGGAAAATAATCTTTTGCTTGCCAGTTTGGTTTTTTTGGAGGGCTTGCAGGTCTTTGTAAACGTCATCCATTTATCGGTAACTAGGACGGCCTACTGGATCAGGTAGATAGGATGACAGTGACAACTGCCACCGTGGTCCAGTGGAGCATTTGCCTTAAACCCAGAAGCCGTGGGTTCGATTCCCACGGGAAGCATTTCTTTCGTTTCTAAAAATCTCTGAGACCAGGGTGTAGAGGGTTTGTAGAGGTGTGTAACCCACTCAATATGAATGAATGAACTGAGGTCGCCTTGACTCTTGATAGAGACGGAAGTAAAGACCCCTTATCGTCAATTAGGCAGATGTCAAACCAGTCTTTTCAATTATGAAACTAAAATTCCAATCGACGTTAAGATCGTTCACTAATCTATATGTTAAGAAATGCGGATATGCGGCAAATTATGATAATGCATGGGCCCAGATTAGGGCCTTAATTTCACATCTTGACCGATTGTTGACAACTAGTTTGACCAAGTTTATATTGGTCGAGTTCTAGCCCAAACTGCCTGCTAGTATAAGAGAGTGAATAAAAATGGCAACACTAATCTCCAAAGAAAAAGTTTTATAAATACGATTACGTTGACATACGGTCCGCGAAAAATTAGCTTACGGTTACACATTGAGCATATTTACGCTCGTGATAGCTTGAGAGCATCATTAACGCGCTGCCAACTCTGGGCCTACGAAGTTACCTATGCCACTATACCCAGTAACTTTGTTGCCTACTGGAACACAATAATGCCAGCTCTACTGTTTGGCGCCAGTAAGTAGTAGTTTCCATCAAGTACCTCTAACTTCATTCATTTATTTATATCGAGTGAGTTACATTTTCAATCAACGCTGTACATTCTGGTGTCAGAGTTTTTCGGAACCGCCTTTCTGCCTCTAACGTGGTTCCTATAACGACCACCTACTCGTAATGGCAGCAGGAACTAACGGCTTAAGGTGCCTTCCGAAGCACGGAATCATCATTATTATCAGACAATCAGGTTATTCAAGCCTGCTATGTCTTTCCAAACAGGAAACAACTAAACAAGGTATGGTTCTCGTGAAAATCGAACCCACGACCTCCGGGTCGAAGGCTAACGCCTTCACTGGACCACGGCAAGGCAGTTGATGAGTTGACCTCTTACTGTAAGTAAAGTTACGGACCGAGCGACGACGCGACGACGAGAAGCAACTGTCTAATCGATCACTTGACCAGTGTAAATTTGTTCACGTGTGGGAAAACAAGTTAGATTAAAAGGGCCAACTATGTATTATGAAATCTACTTTTTGAGTGTGGGAGAAAGTACTTCTTAATTGCAATGTTTTCTAAGTCCACTTATTTTTTCCAAAGCTATTTAAAAGTTTTGTCTCTCATTTAATTGAAATATGTATTTATTAAAATTGCCCAGCAGTATGGCTTAAAATGTCTGAAAAATACTAATTGAAATGTGTTTAAGGTTAAGGCAACAACACATTACTCGTAAAATAAAAACTTAGACCTCTAACATAAGTTTATAAATGGATAGTAGATTTACTATAATACTACTGAGGAGTTCGATAGTCGAGACGCGACTCGTAATGGATTGGTCGCCATTTAGTGACATCCTCTGTGCTTCGGAAAGCACGTTAACCCGTGGGGTCCTGGTTGTTACCAATAGATGACAGTCGTTAAAAAGGGTTAAGGAGATCAAATGGTAGTCGTTCCATTGTAAATCAGTGACGCCAGATCTATACCATGACTTACAGCGCACCCTACACTTCGAAACATAAGCTGAGAACGCAACCAGGAAAACACTCTTAGATAGACCAAGAAGAAGAGACTGGTAGATAGAGTCATTACTCGTTTTATCATCAAGTTTCAATAAATAAATATCACAACTATGTTTATTTCAACCACGTTTAACAAACGATATAATTTGATAGATTTGGTAGAAGGTAGAAAACACACAGCTACTAAAATAAACATAAAATTAATTAATCAATGGCCGTTATAAAATAAAACACATGTCAACAACGGCTGTACTACATGGGCACACGTGCCATTCATTAAAATTTTTCGAAATAGGGTTGCCGCGACCCACTTTTTGAAATGATAAAATACTAAACTTTAAGAACAACTTAATAGTGTTTAATCGCGTTTATTATTTAAGTATTTTACACTTAACGTTTCCAACACTTTATAGCGTTCATGTTCTATGACTAAGTTAACATTTGTCTATATTTAAAGTGTTTAATTCTTTGCATAACAATCGCGAAATATGACTTACTAGCTGTTTTCCGTAGCTCCGCCTGCGTCAAAAAGTAGCCTATGTTTGACCCCGGGTCTTCAACTATATTCATACCGAATTTCATCAAAATTCGTTCAGCGGTTTGGCCGTGAAAGCGTAACAGAAAGACAGAGTGTGAAAGAGAGACAACAGACTTTCGCATTTATAATATTAGTATGGATAAGGTAAATTTCCACCTATATAAGACTAGCCTAGCTATATAACACCTATTTTGTAGATAACCTAATCTCAATTTGAATATGTCGACAGCCCTAATAAATAAAGGCAGGGTCACACAATAGGTATGTAATTACCACGAACAACGGTTAATATAGGATCAGACGGACTAATACAGCGGTGAAAGCAGCATAGACTAAAATAAACGAGTGGGCGCCAGGTGGGGGCGCTGCAAGCGATTGCGGAGCCTAGACCTCTATTTTTTTTTTAAATTATGTCGAATAAAAATTTTAGTTTAATTTCCAATTAGCGCTGTAATATTTTTTTAATTGATTTTTTCATAGAAATCAAATAAAATCGTATTTGTCATTAAAAATGATAATGATGATTAATAGTCAACCTTTGGGTAATACAAGATTGTCGTGTGCGTATTAAAAATATATAAACACCCGCAGCTCCGCCTGCGTCAAAAAGTAGCCTATGTTTGTTTTAGGTCCTTTATTATATTCATACCAAATTTCATCAAAATCAATTCAGCGATTTGGCCGTGATAGCGTAACAGACAGACAGACTTTCGCACTTATAATATTAGTAGAGTAGGGATATCTTTTCTAAGTGAATACTACCAACCAACCATCACTACTAAATGTACCAATTTATTAAGTATTTAGTTGAATGACCTTTTGAAGTTTGCATGAAAATAGCTCGTATTGAGACCACACCACAACATTCTATGAAATTCAATCGCATAACCTACAAATAATTACGATTTTTTGATGACACTCGTGGGCGTAATCAATTTACTCGGATCGTATATTCACAAACTTTGACCTACTTGTACATTCATTATATGTAAATATAGTTTTATTTATGTATATGAAAACGTCATTAGCAGTTTAATGACATTTCTTGAGTCTTTGGTGATAAATTATTTTCATCTCAATAAATATGTCAAAGTTATTTTTACATTATTTATTGTACTAAATATTCATTATCATCATCATTTTATCCGCAGTCAGTCCACTGCTGAACATAGGCCTCTCCTAATGATTTCCAAAATGACCGGTTGTAAGCGACCATCGACGTGATATGCGGCCTTTTTCAGATCATCTGACCATCTGGTCGGTGGATATCCTACGCTCCGCTTGCCGGTTCGTGGTCGCCAATCGAGAACCTTTATGCCCCATCGAACATCGGTTCTGCGCGCTATGTGCCCCGTCCTCTGTTACTTCAAAGAGCTAATCCGCTGGGCTATGTCGGTGACTTTTGTTCTCCTACGGATCTCCTTATTTCTGATTCGATCTCGTAGGGAAACACCGAGCATCGCCCTCTCCATAGCTCTCTGGGCGAACTTGAGCTTTCTTATGAGGACCATAGTCATGGACCACGTTTCAGACCCATCACTGGTAACACACACTGCTCGAAGACCTTAGTTTTAAGAGACTGAGAGTTTTAATGGACTGAGGTATTTCACAATCTCAAGGGCCCGGCTTCCAACAGAAATCGGTCGTGGCGTAACATGGACATTACACATAACCCTGGGTTTTGCCCATGTTCATTTTAGGGCCCACCTGTTGGGAGATCACGCTTAGGTTATTGAGCATGGTACTTAAGTCCTCCATCGACTCCGTCATGACCATAATATCGTGAGTAATATACTCGCCATTGATGTTAATTCCGAATCCTTCCATTTCCAGGAGTTTAAAGGCATCTTCCAAAGCAGCGGGAAACAGTTTCGGAGAAATGACGTCTCCCTGTCTCACTCCTCTCTGCAGTGGAATAGTCCCCGTGCTCTGCCCCTGTACTCGGATTGACATGGTGGCATTACTGTACAAACACTTCAACACCTCAATGTACCGATGGTCAATGCGGCACCGCTGGAGAGACTGAAGCACCGCCCGAACGTTTCGATCGCATCAAAGGCCTTCTCATAGTCCACAAACGCTAGGCATAGTGGCCGGTTATACTCTTTAGTCTTCTGTATAACCTGCCGCAGCGTGTAGATGTGGTCTATAGTACTGAAACCTTTTCGGAAACCAGCTTGTTCGGGAGGCTGGAAGGCATTGAGCCTGTTGGCAAGACGATTCGTGATTACCCTTGAAAACAGCTTATAGATGTGACTCAGGAGCGTGATGGGTCTATAGTTCTTCAATAGGGTATTGTCACGCACACGGTCCGCCCGCTTTCAGAAGCTCTGCTGTGATTGCGTCTTCGCCCGGCGCCTTGTTGTTCTTGAGCTGTTTGAGGGCAATCTTGGCTTGGCAAACATAGGTTACTTTTGGACGCAGGAGGACCTGCGGGAAACAGCTAGTTACAATAAAACTCTAAACTCTATGATAGTACATCTACATCTAAATGTAATAGTATATTATCTATGGTAATCGCAACATATATTACATCCGGTTGGTTATAACTTAGAATGAATACACGAACAGACTAACGGTACTAATGCATCTATGCTGTGCATAGAGAGATGCATGCTAACTTATGCATTATTGAATCGTTTTCACTTGCATTTATTTTTCTTTCTTGACTTCATTCCTCGATTTCATACGAATTTTGTAAAATCAGCTATTGTTGGACATGTATGCCTATACCTACCTACTTATGTATGGGACCATGACTTAGATAGAAATGAAATGAGCATTCAGTAGAACTAGCTGTTGTCTGCAGTTTCATCTCTGTGGTTATTATCAAGATTGATTGCCCGGCTCCCTTTAGGATTTACTTAATTTTTCTTGTATTAGTATCATACATTTTAAATTAGCTTGATTTGAATGTACCTGCTATTTCTAAACAAACCTCAGTGGTTTTGTAAATTGTATCTTATGTTAATTTGTTTGTATCAATTTTTGGAAAATGTTCAATAAATAATATTATTGTTTTATGGTATTGGAATTAATTTCTTTTCTTCTTAGCGAGTCGACTCTGGCAGTTATTAAACTTCTGAAGACCAAAACTCTGCCACCGACAAGGCATTGTCGCTGTTGAGTTTGGCCTCGAGCGTGCAGGTGGCCAGGCACGCAGGACATGTATGTCTTGCCATTGAGTCGTGGTGGTTAGAAACCAACCAAAAACGTAAATCACGGTTTCACCCGCCCATGATGTAGCTAATGGAGACAAATTTTATTTACAATCCATACTAATATTATAAATGCGAAAGTCTGTCTGTCTGTTACGATTTCACGGCCAAATCGCTTAAGGGATTTTGATTAAATTTGGTATGAATATAGTTGAAGACCCGGGGTCAAACATAGGCTACTTTATGACGCGGGCGGAGCTGCGGGAAAAACCTAGTGTTCCATAATTTGGTTTACTTTACTCGGGTATAATTAAAACGGTGTATTTTTATTTCAAGTTTGTAAACTGACATCTGAGTCAACATAATTTCGTAAACTAGATATGAACACAAATGTCGCCCGTTACCAGTCCCTATTCAATTTCACCATTTTAACAACATAATTTTATGTGAAATATTACAAATGGACGCTAATTGGGTCAAAGTCAAAACTCATGAATTTAAATGTGTCATTATAGAAATAGTGCTCTCGTTCGCTGCATCCCAACTGCATTCCGGCTTGTGTAATAAACATATAATATACTAGCGGTTTCTCGCAGCTCCGCCTGCATCAAAAAGTAGCCTATGTTTGACCCCGGGTCTTCAACCAAATTTCTTTAAAATCCGTTCAGCGGCTTGGCCGTGAAAGCGTAATAGACAGACAGAGACAGATTTTCGCACTTATAATTAGTATGGAAGTATGGATCTCCTTAAATAAAGTAACTATTTTATCTATTAATCTATGGTTTATCCGTTATGAAGAAACTAGGCCAGCAATGCAGGTGCAATTGTGTTCGTATGCAGCGGTCGATGTGCAAACGGGGACATACGGGATGCTATTTTGTTTTCAGCCGTCTTTGCTTCATTATGTTTAACAGATTCTTGGATATCTTTTGTAGATCTTTTTTTGAAGGTTCGTTTGTAAATGAAAAAATAAAAACAAATATTTGGAGAAGCAGTCTAATCATGCGAATGATTACTCAAAAGAAAGGCTTTAAAATTAGTAAGCCTTTTTTTTATCCGTTTATCTATTATATATTATTCGGATATATTTTAAACATAGAAAGCATAATATGATTAAAAAGTTTTGACTTTCTTATTCAAAGAAATAATCAGACAATGTTTTGGAAGAAGCTCCACCAACTAGAGCCCAGATCTTAAATTTATCATGATGATTTCTTAATCATTGCTAAGAAGCATAAATATTATGTGCCCATAGAACTTGGTATATCGAACCAGCATAACTTAGTTCTTTGTTACAATTTTTTTTTGTTATTTTTAAAGATAATTATGAAGTTTTCAAGATAATTATGAATTAAGTATATATTAAGCTCGCCAACCCGCCTGCCAAGCGTGGCGAGTATGGCAACAACCCTCAATTAATGGGGAGGCCCAAGTCCAGCAGTGGACTGACTGCGGCTGAAACGACGAAGTATAATAATAAATATATTTTGTAATTGCTTTGTGATTAAAATAATGCGTTTTTTATTAATAAATAAAACTTAAAAGAAAAGCTTAGCGAAAAAGTGAAATCTTCGAAAAGTTTTTGCACATACCAGATATAGCGTTTATGCTATCAGAAAAATCTTGAAGTTAAACTTCTTATAAAGGCTCGCAGTGAACATCTAGGAAAAGCTGGTTTTGTCAAGTCTTTAGGAGAAAGTCTATAAATGTGGAAACAGATATCGCCATCAAAAGAAGATAATCACAATTATATTCTCTCTTGTAAATAATGTTTGAATTATTACGCATTCATTTTATATCCCTATAGGTATATATAATACGTTCGCAGTTTTATGGTGATAATAATTACCTTAAACTCAAAGTGATCTTAAAATTTTAATTAACAATGTACCATATTTTATAATATCTCTGCTATGTATTAAGATTGCTAAATCCATTCGACTGCCTCAATCACGTCCGTCTAAAGGAATACTGGTGTAACCAGCGCCTATTAAAATTTTAGAAAATTAAGCAACTTTTATTTTGTCGTCATTAGAACACCCAGGGTAATACATAAAATGGCCTATTAAGAAGCGGAAAACGTAACGGCTTTTTTAGAATTTTCTCCCGAGTGTTATGAATAGGAAATAAGCATTTACGCTTTCGACCTCCCTACGAGTTAGCGTAGTGGTACAAAAGGTAACATTGATCCGTGACTATGAAGATATAAGTACGCTATGTATCTTTGGTATCTATTCCGTGTTAGAGAAAGATCTAAACCTATGAATGTACGGAAAAACATAATGGATCAAAAACTAGATGTATTCGAATGATCTTCACAAACACGTAAAAGATAAATCGAAAATAATCAAACTTACACTGAAATAAGAATTCAACACTAATTTTCGTTTTGCGCATAGTTTTTTTTTCTTTTGATTGCTTTTACTTGATAAATGTTTCCTTGTTGTGCAATAAAGACTTAATTATTGTATTATGCTTTAAAATACTTGAAAACTAAAAATAACTAAATTAGGTCCACGGGAACAAGTTCCCTTCAAGCAGACAGCATTCCGGCATAGCGATAGATATATTTTGCAAAGCATACATTTTCTGATTCTTATGTTTTTTTTTATTGTAAAGTCCAAGGCTCAAAATTAAATGCTCTTTGACTGTAAGAAATTAAAAAGAAATCAGTAATCATTGCATTCAGTGGAACTGCCTTTAAATAAATGCAGCAAGTAATGGGTACCAAATACATTTGTTAACAACTCTTGTTGTTTACATAATATACGAAATTATTATGGCTCTTGTATTTCATCACCTTCATTATCAACTGATTGAAATTCACAGATAACGACCAAATAAATCTAATCCTAGATTACAAAGTATTCTTTGTATCGTACTCAGTAATACCTCGGTTTTTATTAAATTACCACGCTGCATTGCCTGACCCTATTCCGAACGTAAACAAATTTACATTTACCGTTGTAACAATATCATTTACACGTTATGTGTATTGCGTAGAGGTGATAATGCATTAGTGGAGATGCATTTGTGATTGTGGTGCGTTTCGTTTGTGGTAATTAGCATTCGTGGGGGGTCATTGCACACGGATAGTGTGAAGTGTTTTGGAGTAGCCTAGCGTGTACGTAGGTCAATGTTTTTAGGGTTCATCTAGAGTTCTAGATAAAGAAATAGATCGTTCTTATGTTTGTGAGAAACAGTTTTAGTATAGATATCGAGAGTAAATTTGCGCCGATTTTGAAACGCGGCGAACAGGGTCGGATTGACTATAATAACCCATTCGATATGTATGAGCGAATTACTAACCAGACGTGAATTCGTGCAAAAAATGGTGGATCAATTCAATGTTTTTTTTTTGTTTTTAAACTTAATGCCAGGATAGATAAACGATAAAATTAATATGGATTTTCCAACCAGCTGGTATTCTTGTAAGGACTTTGAGCTGTCTTCATCTCCCGATAGCGGTGCGATAGCAATGCCACTGACCGAGAATGCATATAATATGTGCTGATGGTGATGGACGAATGCATTTGTTTGGTAATGTTGCTTGTCGATAAATAAACAGCTTTTTGAATGAGCATAAGCGAAGTCTCCATTTTGAGAATGAATACTTTTACTTTTGGACCATTTCTCAACGTTCTTAACGATTTTTAAGAATTTATCTCACGCAGCTCTTGAATTATTAAATTTTTTTCGTCAAGAGATTTTTTTTTGATTGGGGGATAATGAGGGTAAAATGAGGAAAGTTTGCTATAGCGTTATTGCAAAAAGGATCCTTACAAAACTTGGTATACATGGTAATTGATAAAACAATTAAAAGTATAAGATCCCTGAATTATCAGAGATAACATACAGGATAGGCGCCATAACATCATAGCCCAAGATTGAATTAAACTTTCAAAACTTATAGCTTCCTCTTCCTTTGACAGTTTAAGATGTAACACGTGACGTCACTTCCTGTCCGCTATTGAAAAACGCATCAGTAACATGGTAACATTTGATACGAATATAAAAATTATATTTAACGACCAAGGTGCAAGCTACCTAAAAAGAGAGACGAGATTTTAAGTTATATTTTATAACAACACATAAAATTTTGATTTAATTTCAGAGGTAATTTAATTTCGTACGACATGTGATTTATAAGTTATAATATAATCGGTGTGAAATTGACTTCATACCCTGTTTTATAAAACTAATTGAGGTTTACTTATTGACTAAAAAAGGACATTTATAATTTCTAGTTTCTAATCCAGAATGAGATGAGATGAAATCGTTTATTTTCAATATAGGATATAAATATAACTTATTGACGTCAATTTACTTAGATTAAGTTTACCCCCACTTCCAAAGAGCAAGTGGAGAAGAAGCGGCGCCACAAACTCCACTGCAGCATTTCTTCAAAACGTCAATTTACAAATAAGAAAAAAACTTTCCTTATTTAACTAGTTAAATTAACGAATTCACATGTCTGTCAATGTTAATGAAATATAGCCCACTGAAAATAAAATAATAAATATTTTTTTTTAGATTTACTATCAATCAGTGCATAATAATAATAATATAATTTATTTATTTGACCAATTTAGATCATTATTGTTAGTAATACAGAGAACTTAAAAACCTAATGTTAGTACACAAAACACAAGACAAAAACATTACACTTATTTATATAATAGATGGACATAAGATTAACACTTTATGTGTGGAACTTTCGATAGTAGAAGCCGAATAATTAAAATGACGTTTGATGTTAAGCGAACCCGAGACAATAAGCCCAGTATGCAACTGGGAAGGCGCTAAGATGAGTAGCAATTAAAATAACTTTCAGAACTTGAAACTGAAAAGAGCAGTTTCAGAGCTGTATTTTTCAAAATTTGTGATAATTTTTTTTGTGTGCATAATAATCGTGGATTTACATCTGCATAGTGTTTATGAACAAGCGTGCGTGTTGGAAAGTTATAAAGTGTTAACTATTTTTATTACAGAATTGATTTTTAGGCTTGAAACAACTTTGTTCAATTTTTACTTGCTTCTGGCTAAATACGTGAAGTAAGAGCCACGTTAAAAAATATGACATGCTCATAATTTAAAACTTTTATAATAAGAAGAGCCATAAACGACTTATATCCATGGCCGTAAAACCAATAAAAAAATTAGATTACGTATGTTTAGAATTGCCTTTTTCGCTACTAAAATACTTCACAAAATCCTTTATTGCACCGAAATATTTCATAAAGTTCAATGAATTCGGACAGTTTTCCTGAAATTCTCACGGGTACAAACCCCAGGCGGACACTTACATGGAATATAGTATGAGCCTTAGGCTCCAATTTATTATTTCACATTTAACGTTACCAAACGGATCATTATTAATTTTCCACGCTCGTAAAACAGCATATTATTCATGTCCTAAGCTGACGCCTAGGGCCCACAGGTGTAGGCTAGGCTAGGAGATTGCAGATTGAAATAGGGCTGGCACTTTATTCTTCCCAATTTTTTTTACAGAGGACCAAACAAGAAGATATGCCTAGCGCTTTCAGCTTAATTATATACTTTTGTATGTGGCCCACTGTACAAAGATACATAGATAGAACTTAGTTGGATTTAATGTTGCCAGCGAAGTCCTTTTGCAGGCATTTTAATTGGGTTAGTTACAATTCAAAGATGGTCTCATCTGACAGACTGAAGAGCACGAATCACACTAATAGCTACCTATAGGTGAAAATGTCTTAAGCTTAAGTCAAAGGCTGATTTAGCCTACTTACAAATGAATTGAATCCTTTTTTTAGGCAATCCTTCACACACAGATACACAGACACGTTAAGCGTAGCACAAACACTTAGTTTTTCGACACGGTATAATTAAAAAAAAAAAACATCTTCATTGACAACCCTAGTTACTCTACCAGCCGCAGGTCATAGATTTCATCAACCTGCTATCACTCCGTAATTTGTGATTTTTGTTTTATTAACCCACATATTTATCTAATTTAACGTGGATTTAATTTGCTAAGAAATCAACCAAGGTTTTTATGTGAAAAAGAGCTTTTCCCATACCTAAGAAATCATAATTTAAATTGCGTTTTTTTTTCTATACATACACTATTCTAGGCACAAAAAGACTACTGGGTTGTAGACATTGTCAGCTTTAAAATGTACTTTATTAAAATAGACACCTGAATTTGTTGATTGCTAATTTGTATGGAAAGACGAAAATAATTACTTAAATGAAGATAATTTCATACCCGGAGAAGTTTTCTAACAACTATTTGGCATCATAAACAAAAGCTAGATCAAAATTACCATAAAAATATTTCAAAATGCTTATTCATTTGTTTATTTTTTCAAAATACTGTATCTCTAGCTGTATCTGTTCGTTCATTTATAACCCTTTCAAACATCCCGCGGCAGTGTTAACTCCGCACAAGCTGAAAGATTTTCTATACTGTAATTTACTCTTACAAAGCAGTCATTGGAGCAACACCGGAACACATTTTATGCTAAAACAGAAATGGTGATAATGATGATAATATTCATAAGATTTTCATGACCTTCATTACTAAATATGTCAAACTATGATTTTATATTATAATTATTTTTTTTATATTAAATTTAGTTTTTAAGTTTTCTTTTTGTTTTAGATATAGTTTAGTTTTATTAAGTTAGATTATTAATTTTTTTAATTACTATTATCCATATTTTAAATAAATTGTATTTTATTATATTTAGTACCAGCTTTTTCCCGCAGCTCCGCCTGCGTCAAAAAGTATTAATTTTTTAAAGTATTAATTTAAGTATTAATTAAAATTAAAATTAGTAATTAATATTGATATGAGGCGGCAATTGTTTTTTTTTATTATTTTCCTTTAGTAATTAATGAACATTTGTTATAAAATATAAAAAATACATACTTAATATTATAAATGCGAAAGTCTGTCTGTCTGTCTGTCTGTTACGCTTTCACGGCCAAACAGCTGAACGGATTTTGATGAAATTTGGTATGAATATAGTTGAAGACCCGGGGTCAAACATAGGCTACTTTTTAACGCAGGCGGAGCTGCGGGTAACCGCTAGTAAAATAAATATTTAAGTGGGCTCCCATAATACACATAAGATTTTTTTTTTGCGGTTTTAAGGAACTTTTTACGGAACCCTTCTTACGCGAGTCTAACTCGCACTTAAACTTTATAATAATAAAAGCTTCATTGTTAATAACCAAAACCGATTTGTATACACTTGAAGGGCTAATTTGATCAAATGTGTGATTACATACAAAGCTAGCAGCATACTTGGTTCATACCTGTGGGAATTTGGAATCTTTCTTTTTCAGCTAATTTCTTGGGCACACCGCGCGCAGGGCCCGTCAGAAGGTACATATTGCTTTACTTTCCTTTTTTTCCAGTCGTAAAACATTTGGAGTTTTATCTCTACACTCATATTGTTCTGTATCCATGGTACAGGTGACTGTGTGAGGTTCATTAAAATTGCAATACATAATTAAGTACCAACGTGTGTGGTCTTACAAAACGTACGTTACTTGCTCGATGCGTACTATGGAAAATAGTTAAAAACATAGGTTACATAAGAGTAATACTAATAGGCTAATGATTTAATCAAAATGGCTGTTGTGAATAAATTTTAAAACATTTATTTCTCAATTTAATTTTTTATTGCCCTTATATCCCAGTTCATCGAAATCCTCCCTCGTACACTGCGATTATGGAATGAACTCCATGCCACGGTTTACCCTACTGACTATAGCATGAGAGCCTTCTAAAAGGGCGTGAAAAAATTTCTTTAGGGACGGCAACGCGCTTGTGACATCTCCGAAGTTGCAGGCGTTCCTAGGCTACGGTAACCACTTACCATCAGGTGAGCCGTACGCCTGTTTGCCTACTTAGTTGTAAAAAAAAATCGGGTTCCTTCGTGCAATGCGCCATTTCATGATTTTGTGATATTTATATTTTCTTTGTCATATTATTATTTATTTTAGTACTTTGTTAAATTCTAACTAGCTTAATTCGGTAATTTTTAACTCATCATCATCATTTCGTGTAGGTTACATTGTCTAACTACTATGTACACCCTGGTGTCAGAGTTGTTCGGAAACCCCTTTCGGCCTCTGACGTGGTTCCTTTAACGACTATTAAATGGCAGCCGGGACCAACGGCTTAACGTGCCTACCGAACGGTCTGCAGACAATCAGGTGATTCAAGCCTGCAAAGTCCTAACCAAACTGGAAACAACTAAACAAAGTATGCTTCCAGTGGGAATCGAACCCACAACGCCTTAACTGGACCACGGAGCAGTTATTTTTAACTTAAAATAAGAACTAAAGAAAATTGGATTTGTATTGATTTGCTCTTGTATAAGAAGATGATTTTCATTTGACATAATTGGTGAGTCGATCGATTTTCATTAGACTCAACGACTCCGGGCGAGTTCAAAAATAGCGCTCCAGGTATTTCCTTGAGTGTCACCTCACATTCCCAATGGGGAAAGTTCACGTAAGTCGTAACAGTGCCGTAAAATATTTTTAGCTGCGTCGTAAAGTGGCCTAATACAGACGCTAGGTCTGTATTAATATATATATAATTATAGTAACTAGCTGTTTCTCGCAGCTCCGCCTGCGTCAAAAAGTAGCCTATGTTTGACCCCGGGTCTTCAACTATATTCATACCAAATTTCATCAAAATCCGTTCAGCGGTTTGGCCGTGAAAGCGTAACAGACAGACAGACTTTCGCATTTATAGCATTAGTTATTAGTATGGATAATATAAAGTTAGTGAATAAGTTTCATCTTCAAAAATCAAGTGAGAAAACATTATCTCTCTTCAATTGAAGCTGATCTTGCTCATCGTTAGTCATCATTTTATCTTCTTTTATTTTTATTATTGTATGTTGTATGTAGGTATATGATACGTATATATATTTATTAAAGGTATAGTATGTATAAATTGATTCTAGGTTTATTTATTTACTGTTATGTAAGTATGATAGTTTTAGTATTTTATTACTGTACCGCCTTTTGTTTGTTTTCAAATTCTTCTTTTTCTTTTTATCTTCCCTAAGGTTGGTTGGAAGTAATTGCAAAAGCGATAAGTCCGCCTTTGTACTCAATTTTGTAAATGTAAGTATTTCTTTTAATTTTTATTTTGTGATCGGTACCATAAAGTGTATATCTATCTACGCCCAAGTATTTTTGTCTCTTACATTATTGCTAATGAATACTTAAAAGTCTTTATGAAGACTAAAAATGGTTTTTTTTGAATAATGTATGGTGTGTATTAGGAATGAATTACTTGGTATACGGTTTTTAGTAGTGATAATAAATGACAAGGGGCTTCCAATTTTAAACCTTAGTTGTCTGGAAGAAATGAAATTAGGTACATTACTGGTCATATCATTAGAAAAGTTTCGTGTAGAATCCTGAAGGCTCTCTATCTTATTGCTAATAGGTAGATATCGAGAGTTAATGTAAATTTACACATTAGGTATTGTTCAAATAAAGAACACAGAAATGTAATATCGGAATTGCCCCTCATTCCACTTAGATCCACCTCTACGATTCACCAGTGGATCCATGGAACTTAAAAACTAACTTAAACTAAAACTAAGCGTATAAAAATAAAAGCTAACCCTAAAATAAAATTAGGTTATTGAATATCAATCAATACTTCTTTCTCATTCTTGAAAGACCAATGGAAATGGTGACCACTTACCATCAGGTGGGCCGTATGCCTTTTTGCCTACTTGATTGTATTAAAGAAAATAGTTTATTAGGGTTCCAGAATCAAAGGGTATAAAAGGTAAAAAAGGGTAACACGTAACACATCAAATTTTATTATCACAAATTAGTTATATGCTTCACCCTTAGGTTTCTCATATAACAAATCATAATCCATACTAATATTATAAATGCGAAAGTCTTTCTGTCTGTCTGTCTATCTGTCTGTTACGCTTTCACGGCCAAACCGTTAAACGGATTTTGGTGAAATTTGGTATGAGTTGAAGACCCGGGGCCAAACATAAGCTACTCTTTGACGCAGGCAGAGCTGCAGGAAACAGCTAGTCTTACATAAATGTTTAAGAATGTCGAACTGTTGAACCGTCTAATAACATATGACACTGTTTCTCGAAAACAAAAACAAATGGTCGTAACGCGATACTTCTCGTATTTGGTTGTGGTTTGAATTTGATACACATTGTGTTAAATATTATTGAAACCGCCGTACAGTTGACAACTAAAGTTAATTTTGACTTTATTACCTACGCATTAGGGCCTAAAATTAGAGTTGATGATATGGCTCTTGTCGTTGTCTGTACTGCCATCGTATTACATCTTACATAGTAATGATATTTTGTTAACTAATCAGTATAGATTTCGCTGGAATTTGAGTCACCAGAAACGAACAAGTATACATATATATAAATATATATATATATATATATATATATACTTTATTGTACCAAATCCATACTTCCATAATATTATGAATGTACATAATATTTTATGTGCTAGTTTGTTCAATTGTCTGTCTGTTACGCTTTCACGAAAAAAATTTGCATCTGAAACATCGGCTCTCAAATATAAACAAGGGCAATAAATAACATACCTAATCGATAAAAATGTTTCTCAGCTTAATCCCATAAGACAAAAACTGTTTGTACTAGTGTTTACCACATCCCACTGGGCGAGAAAAGGACCGCCGATGTAAACAATTCAAGTGTTTTGTTTACACCAAGTTCATACATAGATAACCAGCGGTTGGCTCGCTGGGTGGTCAGCGTTTGACATGACATACGATACCTGACATTGTTGACACAATGCTGACACCGGTGACATTGCGGCACGATTGAAGTACAGGCGGCGACAAAATGTGTTCGTCCATAAAATCACTAAAAATATTATATTTGAATTTATAACGCGTAGCCGGCGGCTCAGTGTTGTTCTTTGTTATTGGTGACATCGCGACATGACTGAAATACTTACATACGAGATACTTTAATTAAAAAGTTGTTAAATAAAATAAAAAACTTAGTCGATCAATTCAACATGAAATAACTTAATAAGAATTGCCAATACGACACAGATAACTTAACATTAAGTAAATTATAAGGCGTAAAAGGAGTAACAGATTGTGGTGTGCGTATAAATTAAACTCATTTGTATAATAGATTCGTTCCGGTGCCGGGGACTGACTGGAACCGATGCTTGGCAAAGTGTTATCAATTCATTTGACGGAGTTATTCGCTATGGTCAAGAAATTCACAAATTATATTCTATTTGCCTTATGCTATTTTGCAATTTACAAGATTAAGTTGTAGTGTGGCTTACCATATTTATTTATTGTGTTGTCTATTTAAGCACACAGATATTATGTGGCACACTATTGTCTTCAAAGGCTTTGTTAATTATTTAATGAATCATTAGTATATAATATTAAATGTACCGTTAATGCTTATTTATATAATTTGAATCAAAACTGAATCTCTAAAACCATTCTAATTTATTCATTAAAACTTTATTGTTCTATACATCATCATTCCGCGTAGGTTACATTGTCTATCGACTATGTAAACCCTGGCGTCAGAGTTGTTCGGAACCGCTTCTCGGCCTCTGACGTGGTTTCTTTAACGACTACCAAATGACAGCCGGGACCAACGGCTTAACGTGCCTTCCGAACGGTCTGCAGACAATCAGGTGATTCAAGCCTGCAAAGTCCTAACCAAACTGGAAACAACTAAACAAAGTATGCTTCCGATGGGAATCGAAGGAGTACAACCACTGGACTACGGAGGCAGTTAGTTATACTTATTATTCTATAAGTAATACTTAAACCAACCATGGGCAGACTAATTTACTTTTAACGTTACTTACGAAGAGAACGCGAGGAATCATAAGTAGAACATCGTCATTTATGTAAATACTTTTGTACGCCACAGTACCATAGCGTGTATAGGCACACAGGGGATGACGAATTAAAAATGTCTATTTTTGAATAATGAATTATTCATTGCTTTCGTTTATAAACAAATCGATATAGTATCTGTACGAAAATTGATATCGTTCAAATTACATTATGCTTTGTTTGAGTATAAAATAAAAATATACTTTATTATCCACATCTGAAAAATCACAATATGGAGCAGAGGCGGACTTATTGCTAAGCGATGTCTTATAGCCAACCTTTGTACAATAAGAGAACATGATGTAAGGGTGGGCCCAGTAGAATTAAAAATAAAAATAATGTCTACTGTATAGATAAATCAACACAGCATAACATACATAGCATATCTATGTCGGTGTTGATTTGGGAACAAGGGACAGTCACTAATAAGAAACACCTATAACATATATTCTACACACCTTGAAGGGGCAGATAGTGCTCCTTAACCTGGCTCTTAAAACTAGTAATAGTTTGAGCCATGCGTATATCAAATAATATAGAATGTATTATATATTTAATATAGTTCAAATGCTTTGTTTTAATCCAACTTTTTAAAGGAGTTTTTTTTAATGTATGTGTATTTCTTTGTCACCCTCCGGTTAAAATTGACATTAAAAAAATAACTAGTAGCACAAAAATGGATTTTTGTACCACTTTTCCGCCGACGGAAATGCACATTTTACGCCCACGTTTAGAATCGCGTACGGCGTAGTTTCTACCCCGTCTCTGAGCCAGTAAGACGCACTTTCCGAGCAGGTCTACAAACAAAAAAGTTTCACTGTATTTAATAAGTAATTATGTACAAATAAATAATAGATTGATTTAGACTTCGATATTTCTTAAAATAATTTAGTTATTCACTCAATAGTTTTATATATCTGAAAGAGCAACTGAAATGACACGAACCCAGCGCATTCATTAATTAATTAAATATGCAAATTTCTAAAATTACTGTCGTTACTAAATCGGCATTAAATTTATGTGATTGTTGATATTGTTTCTTAATTAGAAGTTTTACTTGTGGTTTTTATAATTATAATATTGCGTGTATTCTACTTTATAAAAAGTACTTGCAATATCTCTACAATTTTACACACATCTGTTTAATCACACACAAGAAAGAAAAAATGGTAGTTTAATCTACATCCCTCATTCAACTTGAATCCACCCTTACGATCCACCTGTCGATCCAAGGATACGTTTTAACGCATAAATATTAATTCTCATTTCATTAAATTGAATTTGAAGAAAAAGAAAATCGAAAGACAAGGGGCAACTTATTCTTTGTAAGCGTATGATGTAAGTACAAAAAAAAAAGTTTTAGGCCTAACTGGTAGAGAATGCTTTAATTAAGGCATAAGTCTACCAACAGTAATTTTTTAATTGCATTAAAAATATGAATATATATTTACAAGGTAAGTACTTCCATGTGGCAAAAGGGCACATCACAACCCAAGTCTTATTTTTTTTCAGATTTACAACTTGACAGAATATACATTGTACTGGCCATGTCTTTCTTTTTTCCGATACATAAACGGCGGAAGTAATTTTTCCTCGCATTCTAATTTTAAATTATTTAGCAGAATTTGCTGTTTACGCTCAAAATGTTGCAATATCCGCCCTGCTTCGTGCTTTGCCTACCAAAAGCAATATTTGTTGAACACATCCGCACTGTAATTCTTGTTAATAGATAAAGAACGGTGCAATGATTAAGTAATTACGCGTATCTGGATAACATCGGTTGTGGCGGCCATTAGAGACGGTCGGTTTGTGTTGTGATTGGTGGTTGAGTGGGCATAGACTAGGAAATGTAGAGACAAAGCTTTATTCTTTTTTTTTTCGGTGAGGTATTGAAGATATTTCGTGTTTGGTTTGGGGTCTTTAGACGGATCTTAATGAGTAAGTGTTAGGTAAATGAAGATAAACACACACATACACACACAACAGCGCTCACAACTCAAGTGGCTTCCGATTAGGCTTCGTCGTGACTATCACATCCTTGTACTCCTGTTCTCAGTTCTCTTTATTTTTTGTACCCCTAATTATATTAAGAGCGTTTCACTTTTCTGAAATCAGATCACGCAGTGTTAATGACCTACTTCTCAAAACTCCAACCCACTCTTCTGCGTCTTTCTCCAAGTGTTTAGGGTACGGGGCTGTTTGCCTGTGGATTGCTTTGCTTGTGAATGTACGCATAGCTCAAACTATTACTAGTTTTAAGAGCTAGATTAAGGAGCACAATCTGTCCCTTTAAGGTGAGAAAATATTACATATTATATTTATATTAGTGACTGTCCCTTGTTCCCAAATTATATCTATGTTTGTGTTGATTTATCTATACAGTAGACATTATTTTTATTTTTAATTCTACTGGGCCCACCCTTACATCATGTTCTCTTATTGTACAAAGGTTGGCTAGAAGAGATTGCTTAGCAATAAGTCCGCCTTTGCTGCATATTGTTAACAATGTTATAATTTCAGTTTTGTGGTTTCCCAGATGTGAGCAATAAAGTTATATTGTATTGTATAAACGTATGCTAAAATCCACGTAAAGAGTTCTGCATGTCGAGATGATAAGTAATAAATATGTGAATAGCCTAAGGCAGACTGATTTTTGAATTATACTTGTGAAAGTACAGCACAGATTTAAATATTGTGTATTTTAGTATAACACTAATTGTCTCATTCTTTCATTATGGATAATATTGGAAATAAGGATTGTTGTTCCTTTGGAATAAGACCTAAATAAGTTTATGCATTTAGATGACGCTTGTACTCCATGTTTATTCACTCTAATATCGTCGGATCTAGTGAGAGAAATCAAAGTTTTTATACGTCAACGCGGTTTTGCTTTCTATGAATGAGTAATTGTAGTAATTTTAAATCTTAATATTTCTTAGACTGCACATAGTCTATTCAGAATTATGCACAGCATTTATTTTTTAATTTTGTTGTGTAAATTATGTGCACTATGTTTCAGATGATAGAGCCTTACATACCATGACTCCAAGAAGAACTCAACGAGTAATCTCCGGACAATATATAAAAAAAAATAGATACTTTCAAAGAGGTATCCACAATTTTTTTAAAATTTAATTATTCTCTACTAGTGGGTTCCCGCAGCTCCGCCTGCGTCAAAAAGTAACCTATGTTTGACCGCGGGTCTTCAACTATATTCTTGCCAAATTTCATCAAAATCCGTTCAGCGGTTTGGCAGTGAAAGCGTAACAGACAGACAGACAGACTTTCACATTTATAATATTAGTATTAAGGAAACATTAAATTTAAATTATATTAAGGAAACATTAACTCTTATTCCAATATTTTTTTTGTGTAACAACACACGAAATCTCAAAAGAAACGTTATAAATCGAAGGTTTTGCTAAACCCATAAAATACGACTAAACCCGTACAGGTCCGACCCACGCATCTTAAGCATTCAGATTATCTTGATTTCAAAACGACAATTTGTAACAACCATATTACCAATGACATATATAGGTCAAAACGTGAACATTTAATTAAATTTTGAACTGATTTATAGGAAACGATAACAAGTGTTTCTGAAATTTAATCTATGGCATTGTGATTGAGCTGCCAGCGCGGCAGTGATACCCTCAAGGTAGACTATAAAATAAAATTCACCCCCCTCTATAATTTAACTGTACATCATGGCTTTTAAATTTCTCGAAGTCTCACGTTGCTGACTATTGAACAAATTACTATTTTCAAATTATGTCGCGTTACGAATCTGTCCAATCTACCATGATGGCTTCCATCCATCCAAAATAGAGTGTACCTGTAGTTGAATTGTGCCATCTTCGCGTTTGAATGGACGAAGAAACCATAGAAACCAACACCGAACAGAAAGTACAATAATTATCACTACACATTTACTTAAAGCGCATATAGTAAAGGAAACTTACCCAGCAGCAGTATAGGCAGGTCTACCAGGAGATGCCACCAGTAGCTGTGGCGCGCCTGCATCTCTATCGGGGCGGGGGGCGGTTCCGATACTGTCTGTAACCAAACAACATTAATTATTTTAATGGAGAGAGAGGAGAGAGAGATTTATGTTGAGTGGGTTACATGTCGAGCCTGTCACCCTGGTGCCAGAGTTATAGGGGACTGCCTTTCGGCCTCTGACATAGTTCCGTTAACGACCACCAATGGCAGTCGGGAAAACACAATACAAAACTCTTTACTGACAACAAGGATACATTATCAAACACAAGAAATTACAAGATAAAACCTTGCCCAAAAGGTGGCCTAACGTAACGTGTTTTCCGGATCACGGGATTATCATTAATATATTTACGACGATTAGGTAATTTAAGCCTGCAATGTCCTAACCAAACTGGAAACAACTAAACAAGGTATGTTTCCCGTGGGAATTGAACCGATGACCTCCGAATTTTAGGCAAATGAACTACTGGACCATTGGGGCAGTTGAGCTGCGGTAACCATTTCCCATCAGGTGGACCGTAAGCTGTTTGCTTCAACCAACTAAATATTGTCCTTAGAAAAATGCTTTAGTTTATTAAATCTGTTCCTTATCAGTTTTAATGATTATGAGAATGCACAGAGAATGTTAACTTAAGAAATCGTTAGTGAGAAATTAAACGAACGAATTTAAATTGGATTTAGATGTTATTAAAATGACTTACCTAATGAAATACTAGAATATTTTAAGAAATTAGTTCATTCGTTGATGCTTATCCCATAACTGTACTACATAATGGACAAGGCAAAAAAGTAAGGTTGTATACCCCGACCCTATGCATAATTAATTAAAAAATTGTTTAAGAAAAACGTAAGTATATACCCTTAGGTATACAATTATTAATAACAGATAAAAAAATTACAGATAAATAAAGGAAATCCAGCAGTACTAGATTTTGATTAGCATTGTCTTAAAAAAATTACATACATATGTCATAAATAAATTCAATCGCAAACATATTAAAAAAGGGGTCAGGAGTACCCGTAATCGACGAGCGTGTATGACGAGAGTGATGAGCGTAGAAGAAGCAAGGAAAGTCTGTAGGGATCGTAGCAAATGGAAATCCGTAGTCTCTGCCTACCCCTACGGGAAAAAGGCGTGATGGTATGTATGTATGTATGTAAATTCTTATTTTAGCAATCGGTGATGACAATTTCTTCTATTATTTAATTATTTAATGTCACATCTATGTACGTAAATAATTATAATTTCGAATTTATACATTGCATATCTAGCCCTCTAATACGGAATTAGCATAATTCTGAATCACATGGCACTAAAATAATACTAGGCAGTTAGTCTAAATTTAACCCAACCAAAGTATTAAACTTATGCAATGAACCGTAAATCCAGAGAGCAAAATTCACCCCAGTGTAAGCATAGTTTATTGAACATTTTAACTGCTTTAGTTTTACGTAAGTATTGTTTGTTAAGCAACCCTGGCAATAACCAGGTTTGGATTGGTCGAAATTAACATGAACGCTCCCGGACTTTCTGACTATCAGGCATTGAGTTGTTAGTTCCGGCTTTTATCGCTAGAGGGCGGTCGCTGAGCTATGTCAGATTACAGGCGGCTTAAAATTTCATTGTCATACATTTTGAATTGGAATGAACATTCCCATATTCTTTGTTAAAAATTGCTTTGCATTGCTAGCTTTGTATGCGATAGTCCGCTAATGTGTGATGTATTGTGTACTTTTCAGCTGGAACTCTATTTTTGAAAATTACTCACCGATTTTTTCGAATGAAAATCGTTCGGCTCACCGATTATATCGATTTAGTGTGAGTCACTCTTTTTAAAAATAGGGCTCCTGGGCATAAGCTTCCGTAATGGATTACATTATTTCCGTGGATGCGACGTACAGACAGCAGGACGTTGTTATACGATAAGGATTCGATAAATATATAAAACTTAAGAATACTAACAAGTAACGTGGTACATAATTCAATGGAGCTATTAAATATTTAAACAATTTCTTAAGATAACAGAACAAAGTGGGTTACGTGGTAAGTATCATAAACCTAGATTTAATTTATTCGATATTCCGTAGTTTAGTAGCCTAGGTATTTGGACTACGAGCTAGAGGTCGTGGGTTTAAATTTCATGGGATACATTACTTAGTAGGAACAGTACTTTGTAGGCCTAATCACTGGATTATCCTAATAATCCTTATATAAAAGATGATTCCGTGTTTGGGAAGATAATTCGTCATTAAATAAAATAAAAAAAAATATTCGATATCTCTTTCACCAATGTATGTAAAGTTAATTGTCAATTCTGAATTGTAACCCAATCGCGCCGGAATGCAACTGAATTCTTGGCACCATGCCGTAAGGACCAACATGCCATTTTATTAGTTTTTTTATTTGTTTTTATTTTATTTTAATTTAGATTATTTATTTTCAGCTATTGTATCTTTGTACTAAATAGAAAAAAAATACGTAGACAATACTTTCTAATAATCTATCTGACAGACTTTTGGCGGGATGCTGAAAAGAGCGCTTGATTTCGCTCCCGTATTTTATTTTTCCAAAATTGGTGTTATTTTTGAGTGTTTGTGCATAACAATGGAGGATTATTATTCGCAAAGTGTTTGAGAATAAGCTTGAATGTTGGGCAGTGATACAGTGTGTTCAATTTATGTGGTTTTCTTGCTTATTGCGAAAAGCTCATCGAAATCGCAAAGTGCAGTTTTTCTACCACTTCACTTGGCTAATTCTTCTGACAAGACTTGCCTAGGTACCGACTAGACTTTCAGACTAGGACTTGACGAAAACATACTGTAGGACTGAAGAAGATAGAAAAATTAACAAGGGCTATAAAGGACTTGTATCCATGGCCGTAAAACCCATTACTAAAAAAAAAATCAATCTGACAAGTCAAAAAAAAGAAACACAATCAAATGTGAAAACAGCTATAAATGTTTGTATGCGTATTAGAAAGTGGAAACCTAATCTTATTAGAGAATTCTTCTGCCTTCAAATATTCGTCCAAGCATGTTTCCCAAATGCGTCCTCAGCTCCGCTTACATGTTATTACAATGGAGCGACTGCCGTCTGACCTCCGTAACCCTTTTTACAGGGAAACCAGACCAACAGGAATGTGACCCGAGGTGTGTTAGTGGCCAACACTGTCAGACTTTCAGACCGTCAGGCATTAGAAATCGACTGCCATCTATCGATAATAGCCGATACTCTTATCTGCCTCCGTGGTCCAGTGGTTAAGACCTTCGACCCGAAAGTCGTAGGTTCGATTCCTACGGAAAACATACTTTGTTTAGTTGTTTCCAGCTGGTTAGGACATTGCAGGATTGAATCACCTGATTTTCTTATAAAAATTATAATTCAGTGCTTCGGAAGGCACATAATAAGCCGTTGGTCAAGTTAGCCATTTTTAAGTAGTAGTTAAAAAAACCAGTCAGAGGCCGAAACGCGGTTCCGAAAAACTTTGACACCAAGGAGCACGGGGTCGATTGACCAAGTAACCCACTCCATATGAAAGAATGAGCGGAGACTCATAGATTAACATTCCAAAGCGCTGAGGAATGGAGAATTAAAATTTAGTATCACTTATGTACTCGTATGTAAGAATCCAGGTCGCACATACAGTTGTTACATTTGATACCTTCTAAACCCAGCCTAGACATTTACATTGGCACGCAGGACAGACCTTGTGCCAGACTATAGACAATAGATATAATTCGGAGTCCAAGCTTCTTGCAATCGCATATATAGGTACTTATTACAAAGCATAAATAACAACTAACGAAGTGATGTCATTCATTATATCGACTGGGTTACATGGTCAATCGACCCTGTGCAGGGTGTCAGATTTTTCATAACCGCCTTTCGGCTTCTGGCGTGGGTACTTTAATGACCACCGAATGGCCGCTAGGACCAACGGCTTAACGTGATGCCATAAGTTTGTACGTCATTTTCTTGTATATTTTTGTTTTAGTGCAATAAAGAGTATTTGTATTGTATTTATTTTTTGAGTAGTTGATTGTGCCCTTAATGTTCTATGACTCTATCAGGACTTTTGAAAAATGAAGTCTGAAGGTTTTTGTCGTGTAAATATAATGGCAAGGACATTGAAAGTGCGTTTTATTTTAAACTAGCTTTGTACCAGGGCTTCGCTCCCGTGTAAATGTTGAGTGAAAAAATAGCCTATATTATCTGGCTCTATCATGCTTTACCCGTGCACAAAAGTTCAGCTGATTCTGTTCACAAATTCTTAATTTATAAATACTTGAACTAAACCAACTTTATATCATGAAGATTCGTAAGATTATTAAGACTGTGACAAACTCTACGTTGTGAAGCTAATTTGGCATTTACGAATGTTTCTATTATTTTTCTTGTATTGTATTTAAGTATGTTTATTTTAACATGTAAAACAAGATTAGCGAAAAAAATATCTGAAGAGCTAATTAGTTGTATATGCATTAAACTACAAATCAACGTCTTTTATAATAGCGTTAATCATTGAATGAATTAACACTTTAGTGCACCATTTACATACATATAAGAAAAAATACAGCACAGAAACCAATTGACAAATTCAAATTAGTATGTCGTATATTTACAGCCTTAGATTAATAATTGACATTAAGAGAAATGAGTACAAAGGCATTGACTCTGTATATTTATCTACTCTATATATTATTCGCAAACTTGTCTAATGTCGATTTGTAGAAATGTAACCAATTATCTGAAGCATATAGTCTGCCGCAAATTTTAAAACTAAGCTTTGATGTAAGTATCTAAATTAGTATGTTCTTGTTTCGTACGTTGGTGCTGTTTCCCGCAGGTCCGCCTGCGTCAAAAAGTAACCTATGTTTGACCGAGTCTTCAACTATATTCGTACTAAATTTCATCAAAATCCGTTCAGCGGTTTGGCCGTGAAAGCGTTTCAGACTGACAGACGAACAGACAGACAGACAGACAGACTTTTGCAGTTATAATATTAGTATGGACTAGCTGTTTTACTCAGCTCCCCCTGCGTCAAAAAATAATATATACGATTAGACCGATCAGTCCAATAATCTGTTTGTTTGTATTATCTTTATTGTACAAAACACAATTAAACAAAATAAAAAAGCATGAAAAAAACAAAAGTACAATGGCGGACCTATCCCAATTAGGGATCTCTTACAGTCAACCAACAATTGACAGGAGAGGATATGTTGTTCCATATGTGATGTTTGTTCCATATGGAAAGATTTTCATTCAAGACTAGCTGACCCGGCAAACTTCGTACCGCTTAATATTCACTTTTTAAACCTAGCCTGGACTTCCACAAATAATTCAAAGCCAAAAATAGTCAAATCGGTCCAGCCGTTCTCGAGTTTAGCGAGACTAACGAACAGCAATTGATTTTTATATATAGATAGATAGATAATGGACGAGTCGAAATTTCATTCGACTCGCCGGTTTTGACTTTTGCGTCATAGATATCAAAAATAGCATACCAATACTTAATATTACTTAGTTGTTTGAATTGCCACAGTCCAGCGACCTTTATTGTCTGCCAAACATTTCAGGTCACTAACTTATGATAATCCACAATCCATAATGCAAGTGATCAATCATGATTTTTTTCTTCTACGTGGATGGCATCATTAAAATAGAAATCAATTTAGGTCGAAAAGCCGCACGTTTTTTGTGATCTGAAATTAGTTCGAATAGACTGAACTATGCAGGAGACAAATACGTATCAACTTTGCGTATTATTTCATAATTCTAGGTGAGATTATGATGTAAATTTTAATTATCATTACTGAACACATATTATAATATTATGCATTATTTTAATGAGCGGCTGTCTGCTTGAGGTCCGTTACTTGAACATCAAAAATTCTATTCTATTAACCCTTCTAGGAAATTGTTCATTTATTCTTTCAATGCGTTTGTTGGTAAATCCACCACCAACGAGACAAATATTAAGAACTTACTTAGTAATTTAAAACTTTTGGGGACAGAAGTCTTCCCTCTTTTCTTCCACACATCTCTGCCCAGGACTGTTTCATTTCAATAACATAATATTAACTTTAATATTTATCTTTAATTTGACGGATAATATTCTTCAAATATTATATTGTCTGCTTAAGTGCCAAGCCAGCTGTCATTATCGTAACTCAAAGTATCGATTGCAATATTAATATTAATAAACAGGTGAAATCCGTTTGGCAAATTGTATGGTCTATAAATCTCTATGGTCAAAGCCAGACTTCATTTGGCAATAGCTACTGTTTCGAACAGGCTCTCAGTCATTGACATAATTGGAATAGATTACACAAGTTTTCATTTGTAAGGACCTTAAAGTCTAATAGATCTGGAGTGCTATTTTTGAAAAGCGTGATTCACGCAAAATCGGCAAGTCGAATGATTTTTGTTTGATATCGAATGATATTTGTTCGACGTATATACGTCATACATTCAAAAATAGGATTCATGATTGGTGATCGCTCGATTTCTGGACAACTACTGAATCAGATTTTTGTTTATAGATTAACTTTTGCTTCAAACTAAATACCACCGAAATAGTTTAATACTTTCTCCGGGATAAAAGTACTTTTCGTTTGCAAATTTTCAAGAAGATTAGTTCAAACAGGTAACAAACCTGCTATGAAATTGTTTGAAAATTATATTAATGACGAATACTCTAAAGGAAACTGAGTTTTAATAGATTCAGTGCATTGTTTCTGAACGACATGCCACCTGTATTTATGAATTTATGAAAAAAAATTGCTTGCCATATTAATTTTTAATTCATATTGTTCTTAAACTCGCGTGATTATATTGATAGCCTACCAGGCAACCTAATACTATTCTAAATAAAAAAAAAAAAAACACAATGGCCGAATTGCTAATTAATCATATACGTCGTCTATTATAATACCCCCTCTATGCTCAACCTCTATGTGTTAGCTTCATTTGAATTTCCAGCTATAACGGACATTTGTGTCAATGGCTATAGTTGTATGTGGAATATAAGTTTAATGTTATTGAAGAAAGTTTGCTTACAATACGTATATTGCTATTTAGTATTTAGAGAATGGCTTTCAAAATCTAACAATACTGTAATTTATGTATGTAGAGCCCACGGAGTAATAACAAAGAGGAGATGGCATATCGAGTGCCTCCTTACAAAGATTGTGTGAGGCTACGCGGGGCGGAAGGCAGGCGTGAGGGGAGGTCGGTTTGGCCGTGGCACCAGCACCACCCTTATTGACGATCCCCTCTACTTACCAATAGATGCCGCTAACAAATCGAAGATTTCAACATAAAAAAAATATTTTCGTTTCATGACAATATGACATTAAGACGTTGGTGTATGATATAAAAGCTGAAAAAATTATAATATATTTCAGTCTATTATTTTTTTTGTTCAAACTTTATTTAGCTAGGACATATAACACAATGGGTGGACTTATAGCTAAAGCATTCTTTACCAGTCTACCTTTTGAACAGGAAACTGGGCCATAGGCTGTATGTTGACAAAATATTAATTCAAAACAAACTATTATTTCCGATAACATTGACGTACAACAGAGAAAGGTTCTCAAGCCACGCGTGTTTATTCAACGGTTTATTTCTCTATCTGCCGGAAAACTGACAAGCATTATAATTTCTCTATGCCCACAACAAGATAACCATGGAATAACATACAACTGTCAAAACAGAACTTGTTATGTCCGCTTCACACTTCACGCGAGAATGTTGCCGAGAAATGCGAGTGTGTAGGTAGAGTGATGTAGCGTTCTCGTCTATGCTGTGTATTGTTATTGGCTCCTTTGACTTGGGCAAAAAAAATGATAAAAAGCCTAGAAAATGACGAGAAAAGCACGAGGAGAAGAGGAGAGAATTTATAAATAACAGGAGCGCTATTTTTGAAATGTATGCTCATATGATAAATGAAAATCGTTTGACTTACCGATTATGTCGAATAAAAAGTATTTGATATAGAACAAAAATCATTCGACTCATCGGTTTTGTGTAAGTCATTTTAAAAATTGGTTCCACATTCACTGTCCTCGTGCAGTTTTCGTGTTCTCGCAAGATCCTCGCGTGAATGTAGAGCGGGCATGATTTGTGAACAACCGTTACATGTGACCAAGCAGATTCAGATCAATGGTGAATGTGAAATAGAATGAGGAGGTGTATGAACAAAAGCTATTGAGCAGTTTGATTTGCGGATTTAGGAAAAATATTCCAATTAAATCTCACTTCTTGCATATAGTAACTTGATTTGCTACTGTGTGGAAACATTTTAAAAATGCGAGTAAAATATTCAGACATGCAAATTTTATCTGTGATTCACAATCAAAACCAGTCTAATGATTTTCATCTCAGAATAACAAAACTAGGACTCCTGCTGCTAGGAAAAATTCCCATCAGCATTATTATTTATGGTTTTTAATAGGTACCTAGATACTTTTTTAAAACTCTTCTGTCCATAGGTATCGTGCGAATATGTCTCTTCTAACGTGCATAATCTAAACCCATTACTCACTTAATAAAATGTTTTATTCTATAACCATCTCGAGTGATATCATGGGAATAACAATTAGCAGATGTAGGCTCAAAATGGCGACGTATATTGACATTAGCTGTCATGCCTGTTTTGGCGGGCTGTCAAGCTGTCATTAACTCGTTTAAGCTATTTTGGTTGGCAGCGCTGATTCATTAGAAATTGCGCGCGAGTTCGGTTATCGAACGGAAATGTTTAATTGACTAGAAATTGTAATGAGAGGTTATAACTTACAGATATATTTGATATCACATGAGATGATAGCCACAATGAAATAAATAAATTGAATAGGGGGAAAACCTAGATTAAAAATTCTGGCAGGAAAAAGGCGTAATAAAATAATATGCATCTTTTTCAATTATTTTTTCAGGTAGCAAGGAACCTAATTCCTAACATCAGAAAAAAATGTAGCATTTTTAATTTTCATCTCTTCCCTTTTATAGAAAATGTTTCACTTTGTAAGTAAGATTACCAATTGAAAAGACGTAGGTATTTACAACAATTCATTTTTTTCTAATAAGTTTTATAACTTTTATTGTCGTTAATGGCCGGAACTCTTTCCTAGACCTTCCCAGTTTGTTGTTGCCGATAAGATGAACTGTTAAAACATAAATTCTCTCAATAACTTTTTACTATGATTTCTGCTCCATAAAAAATCAATTACAGCTTGTAGTTTCGCTCGTTTCTAGAACTTTCTTGATTAAAGATTAAAGTAAAGTAAACTCTCATTGGCTTTCGTATTTAATTGATTCTATATTTTTTTTTTCTCTTTTTATGATTTGAAAAGGTATTTTAAACTGTCTACTTTTCTATTAATATAAAAACTAAGAAACTCTTTTAGGTTTTTTTTCTTAAGTAATTGGCGTAAAAAAAAAAACAATTAATTATTGAATTTTTTTGTGTTTTCTAGAATTAAATAAATAAATAAATTGCAGTCGCGACAGTTTTTTTCCTTCTCTTTCAGGTCTTAAGGTTTGATTGGCAGAGATTGCCGTAAGGCTGAAGTCCACCTTTTATAGTTTGTTTTATTATAAAGTGAAATTCAAATTAAATCAAAATAAAATGAATTTAATTCAGACTATTAAAATTAAAATTATAGAATTCCATTTAAAAACATCTGCAAGCAAACATTTTAAAAAATTTACTTGGAACTAATCTAGGATTTCAATGTATTTGCGAGCTTTCTGTTAATAAGCTTTGAAAGGGAAGTTAATATCAACGCTTAACATGGATTCTAATTAGTTAAATTGACACAATCTTCAATGGAAACTAAATTACACAAATGTAGCAATAAAAAGTAATTGGCAGAACGCAATATAACATCAACATGATAAAAATGTAAGCATTTTAGTCATAACATTTTGCAATAAAGATAATTTTTTATCCATGTCAAAGCTTAATATAATAGTAATCTTTGAATTTATTGCTATTATATTTGACATAATCATTATGTAGATACCAATATCATAAGAAAATAAATATGTATGTGTTGTATGGCTAAAGGCTAAATTAAAATGGCTGCCAGAGAGACGTCGACTAGTACGGATCTTTCTGTTATGCATCCGCGCCCCAAGGCCGGAATATTTTTACAGCATACATACAATCATGACGCTTTTTGAAACAGAGGTAGACAAAGACAAACGATTTTCACTTGCAACGATCACAGCAAATGGTTTAACAAGGAAACATTAGACTTTTTACGACCTTGACATTCAAAGTTGACGTTGTAAGATAGAGATGTCGTACTATTTGGTCGAAATTTCGAGGCTGGACATTTTACGAATACACTAGTATTTCCATAATAAGACATGTAGCACTCCCATAAGGGTCACATACCTTTGCCTTTAATTAGTTTTCTAGCATAGGAGGTAAAATGGCGACACTGGTGACATTTGCAAATATTGCCATAACAAAGTTTAGAGCAAGCCTGTTTGTAATAAATAAATAAATAAACTTTTTCTTTTTTTCAGAATTTGGTCCATATCTAAATGTGTCAATTATGGACCTTTAGCTATGTTAGTCGATACAAGTCAGTTAGCTAATTTCTTAATGCTAATCTTCAAATGTCTTAAATAGGGCCCATCCACCATGCCAGCAAAGATGCAGAGGAGGTCCTTTATACGAATACGAGATACCTCTGATTCGAGTTATCTTTAAAGATATGAGAATCGGCCTCCAGGGTCTACTCTTTTGCGCACTACAGCTTGAAATGTATCAATCAGAATGATTAAGACCGATGATAATAATAATTACAAAACAAACGATAGCCAAAGATCGTAACTCTCACAGCGTCCACGAGTGATCAGGAGTGCTATTTTTGAAAAGTGTGACTCACTCAAAATCGGTAAGACGAATGATTTTCGTTCGATATTGAATAATTTTCGTTCGATATCAAACGATTTTCATTCGTCATACGAGTCATACATTTCAGAAATAGAGCCCCAATTCTGACCTCTGGCCGGCAGTTATTTACGAAACGATAACATTACTTTGAAGTGAAGTCGACATTATTCACCTTAATGACCATTACTGCTTATTACAGCCCACTAAAGTTACGTGAAGCAACTTTCTAACCTCTATTGCTGTTTGGATTGTGAAATTATTTGCTTTTGAATTCACAAACCTTAAAATTCGTAAATTATTATTCAATAAAAAAAATTGTACCCCTAGTACAAAAGTCGTCATTCATCAAAACCGTGCACGGAGGAAAAATAATCTACACCGTGAAATTTTAGTCGTTTTGGACCCATCGTCCAGTGACTCCATTCATGCAACTGAACAACTTTCCCCAAGATACATGGGTAAATTTTTTATATTAAAATGGAGTAAATTTTTGGACCTCCCATACAAAATGTCTCATCACGTGACCTAACTTACTATGGGAAGTCCAAATTTGTTTTTCATGTTTCGAGCTATGTTCCTTGGGGAAATTTGTTCGGTTGCATGAATGGAGTCACTGGACGATGGGTCCAAAACGACTAAAATTTTACGGTGCATTCTAATACCTCTATAATAATTGATAAGAGTTTGTTTGTTTGTACGCGCTAATTTCAGGAAGCACTGGTCCGATTTGAAAAATCTTTTAGTGTTGGATAGCCTATTTATCGAGGAAGGCTATAGGCTAGAACAAAGTCGAGACGGGCTGCTAGTCCTTAATATACACTATGCCTCTACCATGAGATCCTATTGACGCATACGCAAGTACTGCGTTAACAATTTTGTATGGCACATCTGTACAGCGCCCCTTGTGGAGAGTAATATAACCCTTTGGCTGATAAAAACTTTTAACTATATAAATGCCATTTTTATTAACCAAATCCAGTTTGTTCGCGTTTGAAGGGTTAGATATCTATGAAATTCCATATAAAAACTTACGCGGTCGCTAGCGTCTGCGTAAATTTTAATAGTAGAGACACTGGTATATCGTAACTGGGATGAGGAGGAGCACGTAAACGTAACACGGTTGCATGTGTCAAGTCACAGCGCGCGGCCCGTATTGGATCGGTTGCCATTAGTGGCATTCCTATCTCGAGCTTCTCCGTGCCTCGGAAGACCAGTTCAGCCTTTCCGGTTTTGTTATCGATAAATGGCCGTGTCAGATGCCTTTAGGCAACCTGAAAAATCTGACAGTGTAGTGGTCTAACTAACTCTAGCAATCCTATCCTTCCATTTGATTCCTGTACATCTGTTTTTCGTGCTTTTAAAAAGGGTTACGGAGGTCAGAAGATACTTGCTTACTTTGCTCCATTTTAATCGCCCGTATCGCCTAATCGAAGACTATGAATAACAGCATACCCTAAGCTCTGAAGCGTGTCTTAGATAAGATAATAATCTTATCTTAGATCTTCTTTTCGTGTCGATTAGCTCAAACTCAGACTTTGTTTTAAGATAAGATAAGAATTGCATACACGCAACAGGGAAACACGCTTAGACGAAGAAGATTATAATGACTTCTGTTTATGAATAAGAATTATTATTATCAGAACAAATAAAAATACCTCCACATTTCTCAAAACTAATTTGTCAAACAATACATCTTTTCATCGCTCTCATTATCTTCGAAGCATTCTTTGTTTCCTGTGTCCACAGAAATTATAGTGTAAATTCTAGTGATAAGCTATCTCGTCTTATGATAACACTGTCATTTAGAGGCATCTCGATTATTTTATCAAGTTTTTGGGGGTATAAAAACCAATGGATGCATGATAATATTTTATAATTTTTAGGGGAAAATATTTCATTTTAAAGGTTTTTCGTTGCATCTTAAGTTCTGGTTTAAACCCAGTATCTCAATAAGAAGTACATTTTATTAAATAAAAATACCCGCCTACCTTAAAATATTAATAAAAGTGATACAGTTTTTCTGATATAACTATCGAGCAGAGAAACATATCAAAGTTGGATTGGTAGAGACTGCCCTTAAGGTATTTGGTCCACTTTTTGTATTCTACAGAAATTAAGATGACAAATGAAAATGAATAATTAAGAGAGATTAACGCATTCAAACAAACCCTTTAGTAAAATAGTAGATAGTAAAAAAGGGCGCTATACGCATAGATAGCAAGAAGAAAATGATTCATACGCACAGATACAGCTGTATTAAACATACCACCCTGCACTCGCTAATCAATTACTACTAATGTGACACTGCATTTACGAGCAATGACTACCAGACAGATTAACAGTTAACATGTTAGTTAATTTTAATGTCCAGTTCGATGACCACGGTTAGGTGAGTCATCATCGCAAATTTGCAGACCAGGAAGCCAGTCCTTAATAATATGTCGTTTAAAAATAGTTATTTGACATTGAAATTGTTTTTTTTGTGTTCTCTGAAAGTAGAAATGTAGCATTAAGTCTAGAATAGTTTAAGTAAAAAAAAAACGAATAGCATGTTGATTACTTTGCCCACTAATAATAGAAATTAAAAAATGTGGTTCTAACTTTTTTCACATGGCATTTGTTTTCCCGCCTTGTTCAATTGTTGCAAATTTTTTTTGTTGATATTTCATTCAAGTGAAACCCTTGTACCAAGCCTGTTATCTTAATGTTAAGTTTCCAATGTGTAGGTACTTACATGAATGTGTTGTGTATATTTGTAATGTGTGTGTGTTTACAGTGTGTACATTCAATAAAGAAATAATTTAATTGGGGCCTTGTAGAACTGTAGAGTCAAAAATATACTAGTTTCTAACCCTTTTATTCAAAATTCCAAACGTTCGCTAAGCCCTTATAAAATGTGTTCTGTCTCCCTCTTTCACGTTAAACTATCGATAATAAAGAGAAGGACTCAACATATTTTAGTTACACAAGGTATAATGAAACTTTCATATTTAATTTAGAACGGAAGTCATAGAAATGTTTCCATTCTTTGGTTCCGTTGCAGTGAGTCGCTATAATTAAGCCTACAGGTAACATGAGAGGTGATTTCATGCGGGTATGGATGTCATGTATGGCTTTCTATGCATTAGGAATAGGATCTTGCAATTTTTCTTCAATTACGTAGCCCGAGACCAAAATAAAACCAGTCAAGTGCAAATCGGACGAGCGCGCGAAGCATTTCTATAAAATAGCATTATCTTTAAAAAAATACGTCTGTTGAATGGCAGCCTCCTTAAATATTTATTTTAGTGTTAGTTATTGTAGTGGCAACAGTAATACATCATCTGTGAAAAATTCAACTGTTTAACTATCACGATTTACGAGATACAGCCTCGTAACAGACGGACGGACAGTCAGCGGAGTCTTAGTAGTAGGATATTGCCGGGTATTGTTGGGTCCGGGCACCCTAAAATAATTAAATATTTTATTAAACCCTCTCTCAATCAAATAAAAATTTACTAGTTAGCCGTTACTAAAATTGACCATGAATTTACGTTGACTTATAAAATTAATGAATTTGGTACGGAACTGCAGTCATGATTTTTTCATGTCGCATCGAAGTTTTTTATTTATGGGAATTGGTGGAGCGTTTTAGTTCCTTCCACAAAAGTAACAATAGTACCTGCTGGTTTTATGCAGACTAAAACCGATTTCACCAACATCGGTTATATAGAGTAACTATCCAAGCATAAAAAATACATGGAAGACATTTTTATTCTAGAGACTCATTTTGTACTGGAATTATACGTGTATTAAATTGCATTATCATACTTGGAATAAAACTTATCCGACTTTGGTGAAATCGACCCTAATTCCCATAACTTTAAATAGCCTAATAGACCTTTCTCATGCACTATACATTATTAATTCAGCCTTGAAGACTAGCACGAAGCGCCATTCATTGTCAGTTAATGTAGAGACGGTTATACGGTTTTAATTAATTACTTCACTTCCTAAATGTAGAATAAAAAATATATTTGAATATCTAATTTAAAAATGAATGTTCTCTAAAGACTGGCTGAAGATAAATTTTAAAATAGGAATGATTTTTCCTGAAATTAATGCACAAAACGCAGTGACCTTCGATTCAAACAATGTCAACATTTATACGAAGTGATGTCGTCATCATCTACATTTATATTTTGTTAGTATACTTTTGGTTATTTCTAACCTGAAAAGGGCAGTTTACATTGTATAGGAATAACTAAAGTTTAACAGAAGCCGTAAAAGTTATGTAAACACGGTTACCCTGTTCCAGTATTGTCAGTATGTGTGTCAGATACGCTTATTACTCGGAAACTGACTACAGCACTTTAATTGTTTGTTTAACTATTCCAGTTACGAAATATTCTGTGTTCTTCATTATTCAAGCAGTATTTTTAACCCACAGACTTAAAAAAATACAGACGAACCGTCGTCGAATCAACAGCTCGAAAATAGTCGTCGTTAGTTTAAAAGTTGATTTCGAAAATAGTCGTCTTTATTGTGTGAGTAGCAACGACGTATTTCAGAGTTGATAGTTAGACGAAATGGCCAAAGTTTGGATGATTCATTCATGTTATATGTGATACTTTATCTGTAGTTCTTTTAACTCTGGGCTTGTACCTAATTATTTTGTAGGATTTACAAAACATCCGGAGGTCGCGGAAGGAGCATACTTGATTCAAACTATTTCAGGCTAATTTTGCTATCCCAGTTCAGATTGTGTGTACTTTTCACTACGTTGGCTCTTTTATTTATCTTTCACTTTTACTTAAATTAAATGTAATTATTTTATTTATTATTGAGAGTTGCAAAGCACACGGTCACCACAAAAATATGTTAGCTAGTAACTGGTACTTAATTAGTTTCACAGACGAACAATCACAATTTAAAGTAGTTTATTGTCAATATATCATTCGAATAAAATTCCATTACGATTTTAAAACATACTCGTAGTTAGCTCAATTTATGAGCTATTCGACACCTCGCAAATCGTGACTAGTTTTTGCAGTGCCTCCGTTTACTGTCTAGCAATAAATCTTCTTTTTTCAACTTTTCCCTCAATTTTAAAACTACAAAAGACATCTTTTCAATACCAATTTGGCCGATCTTTCAATGACAATAGACTTACAGTTAGATTTTTAGAGAAAATGTTACTGAAACTTTCGAATATCGTCTTGAAAATCACCTTATTTTCACTAAATGCCAAGAAGGAAGGAAGGAAGAAGGAAGGTTGTTATGTTTTTCGAAAGTTGATATTTGTTTGTTGCTTTTTGGTCTAGTGGTCTTCCTATTTCAATATTAAATTTTTTATCTCTATTATATAAACATAATAATTAGTCAATAAAAATCTATAGATATTATTTAAAAGGAAATGTTCCCACTGATATATAGACGCACGCCGTGACCGCTAATTGTAGAAACGTAAAATTGTCACAGTTGTTCAAAATGCGGGCGTACACTAAGAAGGGATTTTGAAAAATTATAACCCTAAAGGGGTGAAATAGGGGTTGAAAGTTTGTATGAAGAAATATTTAAATCAGCTACGATTTTGACCATTTTTGAGATTCATGCTTTTAAAAAAATTTCATTGAATACGTGTTTCGTGGTTTACCGAAATTTAACCCTAAGCGTGCAATATTGGGGTTGAATGTTTGTATGGAGAATATTTAAATCTCTCTCAAATTCCATGAAATTTATTACACGAGCTCCTAAATATAATGCAAATGCACATTAAGAAGGGATTTAAAAAATATTTACCCTTAAGGGATGAAATAGATTTTGGTAGTTTGTATGAAAAATCTTTAAATCAGCTACGATTTTGATAATAGAGGTTTATGTTATTAAAAACATTTAATTAAATAGCTGTTTCATGGTTTATTAAAACTTTTCCCCTAAGGGTGCCAAATAGGTGTTGAATGTTTGTAATCTAAATATAAAAAGGAAATATTCTCACTGACATATCTAGACGCATGCATAGACGTGAAATACGACTAGACAGAAATTTGGCATAAATTTGAACCATGCCGATGTACGTTCATAGGCAACTTATGGTCGCAAAAACCGAGAGACGCGTGAGCGAAGCCGCGGGCGGAAGCTAGTTGCATAACAAAGTATCATTAGATTCGTTTTAATTTTAGAAGATAAGGGGTTTTTTACCAAATTATACTCGCTTAAATAAATAATGATACATACATTTTATTTTAATGAACTCGATTGCTTCATAGTGTACTTTTCACGTTGAGAATAAAAGCAAAATATTTGACAAACTCCCCCTTTTCGTCCCCTCTAAGTTGCTATAAAATAGGAATGTCTTCGTTATATTATAAACAAGGGTTGGTCTCCCCAGCAAATAAACAGCATTACTACATACAAGTACAACTACAACAATGCAAAAAGTGTTTGTGGTGTTTTTATTGCAGTGTTTTTCTTTGGGGCTTGTTTAAAAGTAGTGCAAATTGAATTATTTATTCATAAACAAAATACATAGCATTCGAATATTACAAAACAAATCGTAATTCTATATTCTAGCTAGGTACATGTCATGTCAATATTTGAAAAAAAAAAACAAAATACAATTTTATAAGTTATCAACGCTATAGCAACACTTCTCCAGTAACAATGTTCGTAGCAGATTTTTTTCTTTTTTTTTTTTAAATTCGTTCGCTCTGGCTGTCTTGATCAGCACAGACGTGGCTTATTAACACCTGTGATACTGACACCTTCAGTGTATTCTAATCAAAAATGAGAAGATCAGTAGGAGATCCAAAAGTCACTGTAAAAGCCCGCAGCAACAGACTACGGAGGAGATATTATATATATATAATATAGAGAGAACCGATTCGGATCATCAGAGGACCTGAAGAAGGACGCAGGCAAGTGCTAAATGCAGGCCGCTTCCAACCGGTCTTTCTGGAAATCGTTGGGAAGGCCTAAGTCCAGCAGTAGTCTGACTGCGACTGGGATGATAAGGAACCCTATTTTTGAAATGTGTGACTTTTAAGTCGAATTAAAGTCGTTTGATATCGAACGAAAATCATTCGATAATGAAAAAAAAAATTTGATTCGCCAATTTTGCGTGAGTCACATTTTTCAAAAATCGCACTTCAGGGTGTCTCTGGCGCGTTGCCAAAGATAGCAGTCACTTTCGTGTTTGTATAATTCCAGTGTGAAATTATAGATTACGCAAACGACGTAAATGAATTAAATGTACTTAGAAATAAAATATTAAAACGTACATTACAGGCTTAGAAATATTTATTGAAATGGAAAGTGGTTGTGTAAATAATGGCTTGAGCTTTGTCGTTAACTGGAGAATTTATACAATTTCAGTAGTTTCCTAGTATTTGTTGAAATTCTAGATTAGTTTCAATGGACGTTTATGTCATTATGAGGTACTCGTATCTAGAATAAAACAAAAAAAAATTTGACAAATTAAAATAAAACCGGTCAAGTGCGAGTCGGACTTGCGCACGAATAGTACAATATAATGCAACATTTTTAAACTTTTGCAGTTGATATCCTCGAAGCGCAATCGTTTTCAAGCGCTACAAAAACATTAGCGCACCTAAGAAGGTGCGCTAAAGTCATCAAATGATATTTTAAATTTTCTTTTTTCAAAGACCAGCGCATCTATCGTACATTTTAGGCGAGTTTTATTAGTTGCGTTTCGAGGAATCCCTATTGCTGTCTAATTACCATCGGGGTCAGATCTGTATGGACATTTTTCAATACTAAATAGAAGGTAGAGGGTCCATGCATTTTTGACCCTGATGGTACATTTCACTACCCACGCATCGTTTTACGCACGTGTTCGTGGGTGTGCGCACGCACATGCGGTCCATTCACTTGGCTAATTACTCAACACCGCATTCTACAATGTTATGGCTATCCAATTTAAAATCATGTTAACAATGTAACAGTTGTATAAATTAATTCTATTTAAACAACTATCTTATTTTGTCAGACATTTCTCAATTTTTTTTCTGTACGTTGTCATTTGTAATCGAATTAATTACTGGGTATTTATTTAATGAAATCTCATGTAGGTAAACTTAATATTCGACGACAATTTGAGTTTTATGAATTTATTGAGTAAATTTGTTTTATTCTATTTCTGTTGTATAGTTTCAGTGACCTATCGTATTTTTTAAAATAAACAAATTATTGAGCTCTTGTAATGGATATCTTCATAAAAGTAGAATTTATTAGAATTTTAATTATAGGTGGTGGGTTCTATTCCCACTGGAAGCATACTTTGTTTAGTTGTTTCCAGTTTGGATAGGACATTGCAGGCTTAATTCACCTGATTGTCTGATAATAAAGATGATTCCGTGCTTCGGAAGGCACGTTAAGCCGTTGGTACCGGCTGCCATTTGGTAGTCGTTAAAGGAACCACGTTAGAGGCCGTGAGGCGATTCCGAACAACTCTGACACCAGGTCATCTGACCAGGGTGTACATGGTCGATAGACAACCTATACGAAATGATAATGATCAAGATTAGAATTCTTCGAAAAAATCGTAAATCTACATATTTTATGATGGTTCTTAGTAAGACGAAGATTTTAAAGATAAAGCGTTAAATCTAATTTATTAATTCCACTCAAAATCGAAACAAAAATTAAATGCTTAAAGTATAATATATTTGGTACTAAACTGAACAATAAAATACACAGGATATTTGTGGAAATATGCCATCATTCATATTGGACATTAAAACACCTGTGCTCAAGATAAAAAAGAAAAAAAAAAACACTCCTTTTGCTAACCACTTTTAACATCCTTACGCTAGATTTATGATTATGACTTGGCTGCCTAAGATTTTTATTGTGGCAACACTGCTAAAGTAATGGCGTAATATTTTAGCTATACTGCATTTGCAATTACTAAGCAACCAACTTATCTTTTTTTTGAATTACGCAATTTTTTACTTTATTCCCGTGCGTCAAAAACGATTAGTAATGTGAAAAATTGTGTGGTAAAGTCAATTTATGTTTGCTTACTTTTATTGTGCATTTTGAGTCTTGTTTGTGCTGATTTAAGGTTCATTAAGTTTATTTTTGTAAACTGGAAGCAGTTGGCGCCATTTAACGAAGTTAACTCAAGAGACTATGAATAGAACTAAGTGAGTAAGAGACTATTTTTACAGATAATAGACTATTTTTCATTATGAAATTATTACATGAGTAAATAAGAAAATTTAGTTGTTATTCCAAAAAAAAAAAAAAAAACAATTGTTATTACTAATCTTCTATTTTTTTGATTTAAAACAAACGAAGTTTCTGTTTGTTCATTAATATGTTCTATTTACCATTTCAATTGTTTGTAGATACGGTAACCATGCAGTAGCATTAGTAGCAATAATAAAACACATATGAATACATTCAAATAAAAAGCAAATATGAAAAAAAAGTGGTTGCGTGACCCTTTAGAACTCAATAAAGCGATGGTTTGAAAAAGTAAAAATTATCATAAATCAATATCGAGACCGTCAAACGCCACTTTGGTCTCCACTTGTTCATTGACAGATAGACAGCTGTACAAACCACTATACTATGTACATAATTTGTACAATAAAAGAAGGTAGTTTAACTTTGGAGATAACGAGAGGACGGATTTAGGAAAGTAAACAATTTTACGTACGCTTTTAATCATGGCCCTAAATTTGGCAGTACTGGTCATTCCATTGGAGCGACTGCCGTCTAACCTCCGTGACCCTTTTTCATAGGGAAACCAGACCAATAGGATCATGATGTTCTTTAACGACCACTAAATGGCGAGTACGCTTCCCGTGGGAATCGAACCCGCGACCTCTGATTCAAAGGCAGACGCCTTAACCACTGGACTTCAGAGGCAGTTAAAAAAAGCTTAAATAAGTATGTTATGAAAAATATGCAATTTCATTTTAGTGTAGATTTTAAAATAAAAATATTGAAAAAAAAAAACTTAAAAAATCTTATCTGTCAAATAATCATAATCATATATGATTATTTGACAGATTAGATGATGATGACAGATGAGAGAGATTTAATATTTTTTTAAAATAATAAGCAGTTTAGTTAAATATTATTGGATTTACGTTAAAACTTTATTTGGATTAAGTCAATAGCATTAAATAAGGCTAATTGCGGCTTGCTATGAGCGATATCATAAAATACTGACTTAGGTTATGGGTTTATAAGTTATATTGTGACCCGATTTAGTCTTTAAATCTAATAACACAATTTACAAAAATAAAGTACCCAAAATTTTAATTAAGCTTTTCTTGGCAGAGTATTTAAATTGAAATTAAATGCATAATATCTTAATAAATTGTCTAGAAATGTTGACATTAAATGGTAAATATATTTATCTTAGTTTTAAGAGAGTAGAGGTTAAGTTTTTGGTAACTCATTATCGTTTAGAAGAAATTATACTTAGGTACTTTCGGTTGTCAACAAGATTTGAAAGAAAATATTCTTGTTAATTCATGAGCGAATAACATTTAAAGTAGATATTTATAATCAAAGAACCTCTACTATGACATTTTATTAATGCAGATGATAGAGACCGCGGTAAGAATATGGAATTTCTTAGTTACCTTACTATCCGCCAGGGGCGCTGTACATGTTTGCCATACTAAATTTTGTTAAGACGCCAGCGAGTGTAAAATTTAATCGTTGAAGTACAGTTCAATATAAAATTTGTTTAATTAAAGTGTTTATTAAATCAGATATCGCACCTACGATTGAATTATGAAGAATGCCAATGTTCAGTAAGCAATGAAAACAATGGATTATGTTTATTTTCTTTGTTGGAAATATGTAACTGGCCATTACGTGGTGTTTCTGAACTCGAAAAGCCTAGCTGTTTAAGGACAATGTTTATAGCACGTAATATAGGTTAGAAAAGTGACGATTACGAGGTTTAGGAAAATCCAATGTAGGCGAGTGGTTTGGGAATGTTTTGTTTGTCATGTAATGTGGTAGTTTAATGGTATGTGTATGTTATTGGGATAGTAAAATCATTTTTAATTTATTTTTGTTTTTTTATGGATACTTTATGGCCAATTAAAACTAAACTAAAACCTAATATGAAAAAACCTAAATAAAAACTAATTTAAAAAAAATGGGGACAAATTAAAACTTTGTCAAAACAAAAATAACTTAACTATAAAAAAAAACAGTTATTTTTCGGAAGAAGTACTTATTTTATTGTGTCGTGTTCTTTGTTTATACTACTGTTATATTACAAATAAACATACAAACATATTATTTTAGAAAATAATTTATACGAAAATAAACATACATAAATATAAAGCTCAATAGAACAATAATAGAATAAAAATAAAGAAAAAAAAATTAGCTTATTTTTCAATTTTCTTCTTCAAATTCCTATATGTCGCTGCGATATGATAATAAATTTTAGTAAAACCCAAATCCGGCCCTGCAGTTATTGCTCTTAAGTGCATTCCCCGAGGGTTTGTGAGAAGCATGGGGGAGACAAATTAACACTATAAGATGGACGTGTAATCGTTATATCGTTAGCAAGATGTATGGCAGCCATCCATATTCATTATTTTGCTGTATTAGTGGAATTCTATGTTGTTATCATTACGTATAGTTGAATGACCTTTTTACTCTTCTGCCTGGGAGGATTATGATTTATTTATTTATAAATCTTTATTGTACCACAAGTATAAAAAAATATTTTACAATTGGCGGACTTAATGCTAAAACATTCTCTCCCATTATTATATATAGTATTAGGAAAAAACAGAAATGATATGTGCGGCGCGAATTATCTTAAAAATACAATGAGAGAAAAAAAACACTTACTGCTAAATAAACATACATAGTTTTACATACAGTATTCATAACTATACATATACATACATAAATATACATAAAAGAAGAGATGAAAACAGAGAAAGATGACGATGGTTTTGGGTAATAATAAGCTAGTGAGGCGAATTTTGACTTTTCATTTGAAAGCGAATTTAGTTATGGTCTCTTTGATGTCATCTGGTAGAGCAATCCAGAGGATTATGGTGTTCGAGCGTATATATTCATGTAAGTTTGGTATGATTTTTTTTTTCCCGCCCTCAATTTTAAAATTCATGTCGAAGTCAAGAAAATGTCGAATTCAAGTCTCGACAAAGAAAAAAATTGCGTACTTAAGTTTTGAGCATTTAGGCGCCATTTTTTGTCGTTTCTCTATGCCGATGTAATAATTTAAATACTTTATGGCTTACTCTCGGCTTTCAACCTAAAAAGAATCTAAATAATGCAAGTTCGTTCACCAGAAAGCTCCTTTGATGTCTAAATCAAAAGCTTAAAGACAAAGCTTGTGGTCTAAAAGAACTTCCGGATGTGACGTATAAGTGGTTGAAAACTAATAAGATTTCCGCTTACATTTACCAACCAGGCTTTTGTAAACATACAGTTAAACATAGAATTTCTTCGTTTTTTTTTTATTAATTAATAATATGAGTGTATAAATTTATTTATTTATTTTATTTACCAATTTCATGTACCTACACAGAATTATACATAACCCTAAACTAAAAACTATTAAAAAAATAAATAAACTAATATTTACAAATTATGTAGTCCCTGCAAAGCGTTACATCGTGGCAATATGCCCAAAAGGCTGGCAGCATTGCCACGTTGGATGGCAATGCTGATCCTTTGTGAGAGGAAACATCCAGCCTTTTGGTCACGGAATATGTCGATTATTCTTTTCGAGATGAACTTAAAAAGTTCATGTGCTGATGGACCCCATGGACTCAGAATTTCTACCCCAAAAGGCTCAAATATGTTGTTACTTCCAATACCTACATATTTACGCCTTTTGAGGTCTTCTGCGGCAGCTGCAGCACTGCCGGCCTTCGATTTAGTGACTTGAGTGTATTAAAATAAAATAGGGAAATTAAAAAGAAAGAAAGAAAACACTAACCCCCGCATTAAGAATCATTCGATATGCACATATTAGCTAAAACATGTTTCTTCCTTTTTCTCTTATTGCAAAATTATTGATCGTGAAAGAACTAGACGCACAATTAAACGCATTTTAGCTAACATGGGCTATTAAAAGATTTTTAATATGAGGGTAAAACTAGACTTCGTTTTTTGAAGTGAGTTAACAAAATCACGCGAATGGTGAAGTAGAGCATATCTTTTTTGTTTTAAAACACGTGTTCATTTTCTTCTATTTTCTTGTATTAAAATCTAGAATTTTTCAATGAAATTCTTTTCTTTCTGGAATATTCTACATTCCAACATGTCCTGTTTAACAGACAAACGACCAGACTGACCTAATTAAAATTAATTTTCATCAAGTTCTGAATGAGATATCAAGTGCGGTGTTAAGTTTTACATCACTTTAGATTATCGTAGTAGTAATCACATCGAGTTGATCTTCATCATCATCTTTGTTTATTTATTTATTTAAACTTTATTCTTCAAGTGCGCATAAACCGGATTTGGTTAATAACAATGGAATTTCTATTGTAATAAAGTTTCAAGCAGTCAAAGGGCATGTTTGCCGCAAGTCTAATCTATGTTGAATAATTTTCATTGTGTCAGACTTATTTTGTAAAACAAAATCAGAATCATTTATTTTGCTAGAATACATGTGTAAAAAGGTTAACAAAATTTTTCAGTACAGTGTATTCCGTCTCCTAGCAGACGTGCAAAATTATTTATAACATTAAATTTAATTATATTATATTACGATGTTAAAATAAAAAAGAAACAATAATAAATTACTCAATAATAAATAATAAATGTGTCTAAAAATTATTTTACATACTGGCGGAATTAAACATTAAAAATTATAATATTTTAAGTGAATTGCAATGGTCAATGTATTCTTTTACAGAATCATATTTTATTAACAGCAGAAAGTGTACCATCTTTAGTTATCAGAAATTCAGATTCAAACCTTAAAGTATTTTATTCAATTACTAAAATGTCTGTACATAATAAATATTTTGCAGAACTGACTTTTACGTCGGAGTTGTCAATATATAAAAATTCGAAGACGAATCTCAAAGGATCATCGCATATTTGATGAGATTCTATGATTCCCTTAGTAATGTGGAATGTGGTGTAATCTGTTAGAATAAAAGGCAAAATGTAGTAAAATATGGAAACAAAATATTATTTATGGCCTTTTTAAATTAATGTAAAAAAATAACTGGATTCACAACGTATCGCGTGAATGAAATTGCACGCGGAATGTTATGACGAAAAATGAAAAGAGTACAGAAGAATCATCGTAATACGCTTTTTAATTTTAATGTCATCGGATTAATAATTGTTCGTACTTATAATCCATATTCTTGGCGTTAAGTTTTATGAGCTGAAGAACCAAGCAATAATAAGCAACATTAGGATTCTAATTATTTCTTTCGCAAGCTGAAATACTTAGTATTTCTATGTTATTGTGCACGAACACAAGCTTATTTTAAATTATAAGAGAAAAAAAATGCTAGGTAAATTATGCATGAACCGTTTGGTAAGATCATCATCCTTAATTCAAGTAATTAGTACCTGGGCGACCGAGCTCCGCTCGGTAGTTATGGTATCCATCCATACTAATATTATAAATGCGAAAGTCTGTCTGTCTGTCTTTCTGTTGCTCTTTCACGGCCAAACGGCTGGACGGATTTTGATGAAATTTGGTATGGCTTACATACATCACCTATGCGATTTGAAAACACAACGATAGCGCGTTGTACTTTTTCAGTAAATAGATTACCGCCATCTAGCGTTAATCGTTGTTATTTGCATTCCTTAAGTACTTTCCACGTTTCAGTCCTATTTGAATTGGTAGGTACACTATTTACTCTGTGGATTGGTAAGTATTTCCTTTGGGTCAGTGGTAGAATTTATCATTCAATTTTTAACCGACTTCAAAAAAGGAGGAGGTTATCAATTCGTCGGAATCTTTTTTTTTATGTTTGTTACTCGATTTCTCAAAGACGCGTGAACCGATTTGAAATTCATTTTTTTTGTCTGAAAGGTTGGACCGTCTAGTTGGTCCCATATTAGTTTCAACAAGTTCTGATGACGGAATCCTGAGAAAATGGTGATACTTGGATGACTTGTGATTTGAAACTATAATGTTTCTTAGGAAAATATTTTAATACGTTCTAACCGAATTAATAATTCTTTCAAGCCATTTTAAAATAATATATGCGCGATTTATACTGATTAATACTTTTATACTCCAAAACAAAAAAAAAACACAAAAAAAAGAAAAACAAAACTTTCTTTAGTTGGAATTTGAACCTGGAACCACCAGAGTACAAAGCAGATGTCTTAACCACTGGGCTATCGAAGCAGACCCGCCGGCGCCGAAATTATTGTACTATAACTACAATTTCATGCGGAAAATCTTTTTGCTGGAAAATATGGGAAAAACGAATTTTCCCAGACATGGAACCTGGCTAGATTAATTGTTTGACTTTATAAGAACCTATGTTTAAAATTTCAAAGAAATCGTTAGAGCCGTTTTCGAAAACGCGAGACAAATATATATATAAATATACATACATACAAATATTGCTCGTTTAATAGTATAGGATAATAAATATAATTCGTTCCTCACAACTTTGACACCAGGGTTACTTTACGACCACATGGTCTATTGACAAATTAACCTGCACAAAATGATGAAGATGAATATTTTTCGTAATTCAGTAAGAGACAGATTAATTAAAAACAAAGAATCTTCCATATTAGACTGGTATTTTCAGATACTCTCTAACTCTTGGACTTTTTTTTAGGTATATTTACATATTTTAATAAAATAATTCAATCGTTTTATTGAAATGCGAAATATCTAAGATTAGAATCGTACATTCTATCGATTCTAATAAAAAAAATAAAAAACGAGTTTCTATGAATTAAAAACAGCATAGGCATCTCAGGCGTGCGGTGTAACTTCTGTATTTTTTTATTTTCCAACAATTCTACCATAAAATGTACATATATTGCACTAAAATTTCCAGTCACGTGCTGGTATATCTCAAATATCTAAGTGTTATTGTAACATTTATGTTATTTCTATTTCCTATGCAACTTTATTCTACCTTTATGGCCGACACAAAACAATAAAAAATAACCACTTCCCGCCTACGAGGGAACCGTTAGGAAATAACAATAATGTTTTACAAACTTATTTTGATAAATGCCTTTTATTTTAACAATTTGTTAATATGTAGCGTTGAAAAATTATAAACTTGAATGATTTTCAAATTTCTTTCGTAGGCTTTGGAAAACAAAACGCCATTTCATTAAAAAATAAAATTAAAGTTTTGAGTCTATGCCTAATACATTTTTAAAGTCTGTATTTGAATGTGGAATTAGAGATCGGGTATGTTGTAATTATGAAAACAGCGGGTGAGCCAAGTCCCAAAAGTTAGAAGACCCCTTCAGTCGGCCATTTTTATTTCACGCACGATGTAGGTACGTTATATTCTGTGGCTCAGTCAACAATATTTTCTCCATACACTTGCAAATAAGTGTCTACTGTTGCGCGGCCATGTATAGATTTCACTGCACAAGGAAAGCTTGTGTAGGAAATAGACAAATATGGAAGCGTTGCAATTAAATTTAACCCACTTTCAAGGGATTTCTGTTGCTTGTTAAAATATGATAAGTTGAATAAATTTACTTATTTAATATGCATACTTCACTTTAGAGATAAAAGTCAAATTAAAGATATGTCGATCTAAAATAACTGTCGTATAGGATTTTTTTTGTGCATTTTGTGCGAATTCGACTTTATCTAATGGCACGGGAATCATTCCCCAGTGGCCCTTAGCGAAAAGCAGTTATGTTTAACATCGTATGGTAAAATTGTCAAAATATAGCTTGAATGGCTTCCAGAAAAACTAATAGTACAACCGTGCCCTTCCTTTTTTTGCGCTTCGAATTGGCAGGAATACTGCCGTACTCCCATAATATGTAAATGCATCTATTTCTAACAAATAGGTAGTTAAGCTCCATCCAAACTGACACGAAGGTAAAAGCGCCATGGCGTGTGCCTAAATTAACTGGCTAGCTTGTACTTCTACGTATTCTTATTTATGTGGGCGTCCCGCGCGGGATTAGCGTCAGTATGAATGGCGCTTTAAAGGGATTATTAGAAACGAAAAGTCATCATCATCAGCTTTCTACAACCCACTGCTGGGCATAAGCCTCCCCCTGTCAACGCCAACCACCTCTATCCTGGGCCATCGCAATCCAGTTGTTGCCAGCTATTTTCCTCGTCGACCCATCTAGCCATTAGATGCCTAGTACTTCGCCTTCAGTTTCTTGGGCACCACTCTGTCTTACTCCTACCATCGCTAGTCTTACTAATAGTCTAGACTAGTCTTACTCTTTCCAAAGCGTCCGATGCGTTTAGACCATTTATTAATAGAAATCCAGAATTATAAACAGGAAGGAAAATTGTTGTTCAAGTACCAAGGATTTGTGGCTAGATACAACATCGCGTATTTACGCAATAATGCTTTATGGCGAATTTAACTGTTATTGTCGCTAATAAAACTAATTGTAAATCAAATATTATTCTAGTATTAATTTAATTTGTATGAAAATGTGTCGTAATCGTGGAAGAATCAGGAAATCGTTGAGAAAATTATTACGTTAGAGTTGCAGCAGTAAAAAAGAAAACAAAAATTTAAAAGACTAGCTGTTTCAACTATATTCATACCAAGTTTCATCAAAATCTTGTTTAGCGGTTTTGCCGTGAAAGCGTAACAGACAGACAGACAGACTTTCGCATTTATAATATTACCATGGAAGTATGGATGTATGACAAGAAAATTACAGTGTGTACATGAAATAAATAAAATAAGAATTTCGTAATTAACCTGAAATGGTTGGAAATATTTTGTCATGTCCCTTTGGATACGGAAACCATGTTTTGTAAACTTTTTTTACAGAACTCTTGTTAAGCGGCAAAAATACACTAATTAATGCTTTTTTTTTTATTTTGATGATGACATATGAAGATTTGCCCTAAAGTTTTTTTATGAATAAAATACTAAAATTAATTGAAAAAGCGTTAGTCTATCTAAAAACCTAAATAAAAAATCCTTTCGCAACTAATTTTTTTTATCGTAAGTTGCGAGTAGGGTGTATGTCGGATAAAATGGTTGATTATTAAATATGTATGTATTAGACATTAGGTAAGTATTATTATATGTCATACTCATTATTATGTTAGTGTCAAAGTAAATAAACTATAGTGAATTTCCTATAGTTTTCTTCGAGAAAATAACAAAATATATTGCAGCTTTCCTTACAAGATGGGCGTTTTATAAGCCATCAATATTATTAGAACCGTGAGTTGGGCGGGACTTAAGTAATATTATAGCGATAAATCTTATAGCTTTTACTGTGTAGTTAACACCTCAAAATATTTTAATAAATGTTTAATGCATGTCGGATATTTTACACGTTGTTAATTATATATTAATGTAAAACCATATTTTTGTACCGGTTTTACATAAGTTAGCTATAGGTGAAGGCAACAATCCGTCGATTCTATATTACTCTATGTCTTAGTTTGATGTTAATATAGTATTTTTAGCGAGAGACAATTTTTTTAAATTAACGGCTCATTTGGGTTAAAATTAGTTAGTAAGTAATTAGTAAAAAAGGTACAACTTCTTTTATCTATTTATGAATTTAATAGCAAGAAAAGCAGTATTTTAAAAATAAATATCATAAAAAGTTGTTATCAAATAAAAAATGTACTTAGAGATAAAATACTATTCGCCATCTTCGCTACTGAAAACTGCAATCATAGCTATTCGAAATAAAGAATTTGAATTTATTCCAAAGACGTTACCGGGCGATTTTTTTATACAGCTAAATAAATAAGCACAGGTTCAATATCCTTTAGATAATAAGTGGTTGGTGCGGAACTTCGCGCGCCTTTACGCATGTCAAAACGTCCGCATTAATTATCTGTGTTAGGTGTGAGAGTTCAAGGCATGTGCGATAAAGTGAGAAAACATAATGATTGCATTTAATAAAGGACTTTGCATACACAATTAGGCGTTTTATTTTATTTGATAAATAATAAGGTGTATATTTTTTTTTTAAACAGCACTTCGCTAATGGGGTTTTTCTTCGATAAAGACATCACACGAAGATTACACAAAACATTAAAAAAATATGGCCAGAAATTCTCAATGCGACTAAAATTTCTTCAGTCTAAATAACCCGAGTAGGTAACATCTTCATAAAATATCTTTTAAAGTTTAACTTAATATTAGTCTCAATGTCGTCAGTATCAAGACGGGTGTCAAAAATGAAAAAAAAATTGTGTGCGACATGCCTTATGTCAATGAGGTTAAAATAATTTATGAATGATTACTATTTCATGTTACAGCTGGTAAACTTTTTAATTGCTCCGAATATATTGTAATATTTGCTCAATTAAAATTTGCCAAATTTTTATTTTTGGGTTGGTAGAAAGGAACGTTTTACATTATACAGTTTCGATGCTCAAGATTTAAGCCCGTTTATAAAAAAATGTTTCAGAATCTGCATTGTATAAAATATACTGTGGATAGGAATAAATCCATGATGTAGGTACTTAACATTTTATCTGTTATTATTCAACGAATTTGGAGGGAAACTTACTCCTTTGGTATATCTGACTTAATGAACGTTTCGAAAATGAAATAATTAAATTACATGCATGTGAATCACACAATTTAATGGGTACCTAAATACTTGGAGTTATTACAAACATTTTTGTAGTTAAATACGAACATGCTATAGGTTTGGAACTAATTTACTAATTACCTTTTTCGACTGATAATAATGTTTAAGTCGTTTAGTAAAGATGGCAAGTGTTCCTACAATATGTCGATTTTTGAGAAAGTTTTAAAATATGACAATCTTTTTTAACTGGTTAATGCCGGAAATTAATATGTATTTTAAGATGATACTTGTTATGTTGTTAATTGTTTTTTTAAAGTAAGTAATTACGTACCTTTTTTTTTATATCTTAGTAATTTTTTTATAACATCCTCTAAATTTAGTTAAAGCAAAGGAAAACACTTACCAAAAGTCCTTATTTATCGGCTTCGCAGCCGTGTTGTTTGTAAATAAGTGTCAACTGTGACCATTATTTTATCCAAAACAAAAGTTTTAACACACAGCACAATAAAAAATATCACTGCAGATGTAATTGCAATGGATAAGTTTCTTTGCTTAAATAAAAAAAAAAAAACACTTCAAAATTTCGTTCGCGCGTTCGCGTTTGAATTTCGAAGAGCGGGAACAGAGTTGGATGCGTTCACGAACCGCGCACTGCAATCGTCGACTGACTGACTTCTTCAGCGAAGCGAGTGCCGGTGTACTCAGAGCCGTATCAATTCGCACTGCGGTGGAATTAAAAAATGGAACTAGGTACAGGTAGTACATGCATCTACAGTACGCAGAGCTTAAAGGACGGTAGCACAGATTACAAAATATATGCTATACAGATATTCAATCGCCATACATTAAAACGCGCCAACTTTCCTGGTTACTCCTGGTGACTCTCAATACAAAGTAATTGTTACGATATCTATCGAAAATATAAGAACTTTTAAAATATAGCACATAATCAACTTGTTATAAAATTTAAGTACGTAAATTTTCTTTTTAAAGCGCCATCTTACATCAAATAGCGGAACTGATTCTTTTTATTAGGCAATGCCCCCATGACGGTAGTAACAAATGATCCTATATGATAAGTTTATTTTATAATGATTATTGATGTATGATGCACGAAGTAATAAAAGAGTAGATACGTCAGTCACGGTATCAATAGGATTGCTATACAGAAAACAGGTTATAGTGTGGCGGGCTCCCCAGCTCGGCTATCTCGGCACGACACTAATATATGGGGGCCACAGGAAGTAGATGAACAGGTGTTGAGATGGTATCTTCAGTAAAACCGCTCAAATCCGAGACTCAAAAAAAAAACAGGTTTTTAAAACTATGTACCGAACTCACATTAACTATTTTCAAATCTTTCTGCATAACAAAAGAGCTTTTGAGGTTTTTCCCTAAAATTTTGAAGGAAATATGAGGATACTACTAGGAAATAGGAGTCAGGGGTGTTATTTCCAAACATCTGTCCGATGGCTTGGTTAAATAGCACACGGGTACGCGAGCCCGACTTACCCGAGCTGCTACTGAGTCAACCCATATCCATCCGAGTCAGTAGCATCCTAATACCTCATCCTTTCCCCAAACCCAACCACATCCCACCCTTCCCTAGCTTAAGAAAACTTCCGATGGGCAGCAGCGTGGGAAGTACAATAAGCCGTTGAAACTGCGCTCGCCAACCCGCCTGCCAAGCGTGGCGAGTATGGCAACAACCCCTCAATTTGGGGGAGGCCTAAGTCCAACAGTGGACTGATTGCAACTGAAACGACGACGACGACGACTAGGAAATGCGCTCGGATTATAATGATATTCACAAGTCTATTCCTGAATGGGACAAAATCTAGATCCAAAAACAAATGCTAGGACTTGGAAATCACGAAATTACTACATATTCCTGCTAATTCTTTTTAACATTAATTAATATAACGTAGTGTTAAATACACAAATGTAAATATATGTTTCTTTGTTTATAAATCATAATTTAATTTACTAATTTTATTTCGATTTGACGCGCCATCTACCAACGAGTAGCGAGAACAAATGTTGACAGTACTTGTCAACAGATGGCGTTAGAGTCGATGTTTACTGCAGTATTTTAAAAAAAAGGTACTTAATAATGAAGTAAACACATATTACTTTTTATATTTTTTAAAACATTTGAGTATTTAAATAGTAATGCAGCCTCTTTTAATTGCCTATAATTCGATCAAAACGCTACTTAGAGCAGCGACACCATAGTCTTCATTACTATAAGAAACACCAATGCCGCTACCATGAGATTTTCTTGACGTTAGCGACTGCGTTAAAAGTTTATTAAGGCAGATCTGTACAACGCCCCTGGCGGATAGTACGGTAACTAAGAAGTCTATACAAAATCTCAACGCTGTCGCTATCGTCTGTGTCAATAAAATCTCATGGTTTACGCACAGAGTGTCACTCATGCATTGCCAACTGCGACTAAATCCAATGTAATGATACAAAGGCTATCCTTTGTATCAGTACATACCGCAGTGCGTATAGTCATCAGTCGTTTTAAGTCAGTTTTTAAGAGGCTTTAATCTGTTATAAAATGGCGTATTAGTACAAAATAGGTGACAGGTACCTATTAGTACAAATGTGATACAACGAATTTGTTCTTGGTTATTAACCTTCTTTTGTATATTTTACACTGAGAATACAAAATGGACATCGTTTAAGTAGCAGGCCAAGGGGCCGATTCTCACGCCTTTAGTTTTCGGAAAACATGGCGGATATTTTATTAATTTAAATTTTATTGTTCCACAAAGTACACATATACTTATAACAATCGGCGGACTTAATGCTAAGAGCATTCTCATTCATGACTGGTAGTCAACCATTGGGAGAAATGGAAAGATAGTTTGACGCAAAAAGTTAAGGGGGGAAAAATGTATTACTTATAGAGCAAATTTTATCAAAAGCTTAAGTTCATAGACTACGTAAACATACATAACATACTTAAACCATACACAAATATTGTATATTGAAAACCTATTCGTATTCTCAGTCACATCACAAGTAAAATCTCTCTCTACGATCGTGGTCGACTCTTTGTTAGAAATGTCAGTTAGGTACATTATACAGTAATTTCATGATCAAAACACATATGAAACAAATACGAAATAAACATTAGAAACTTTTTTTGAAAGTCGGTTGAATATCACTAAATCTATTTTGATATTATACGTATCATAACGTATTCTACATACATTCTGATTATCAACGAAAACGGACTTACAGCTTTGGAGTTATCAATACATATTTATTTTTACATTAATGCCAATATCCCAAAAACTACTAAACGGATTTTGATGCCAAACGAACTTAAAAATTCTATACATGCCTACTATACACACTTTGAATTTTATCGAAATAGGACTAACGACTAGAGAGTTATCGCGGTATAAACATACATACAAATAATGTGTTTTTGCCCCAACTCGATTTTTATTATAGTTATTTCAAAAACTGCTAAACGGATTGTAAAATAATATTGAGTTTTTCGACGTATTCGCTTTTAAAGCATCTATAAACACTTGCTTAGAACTGATTTCGACATTTATTTAAATTCCCTAAGTAACACCTAGATGGCTCTATCCAAATTTTAAACGCGCTATGGTTTCGTTTATTATATAATCGCGGACATTTTTATGAATATTTCCAAAACTACTAATCCATTTTGATGCCCAACGAACTTGAAAATTCTATTGATATTTCCTACATGTCTACAAAGTTTCAACAAAATTAAAGCATCGGTTCGGCAGTTATCGCGGTATAAACATATATACATACATACATACAAACAATGTGTTTTTGCCCCAACTCGATTTAGAGACCTCACTCGCTTAGCTCGCTCGGTCAATAAAATTGGAGTGTCTGTTTGTAATATTGAAATAACCGTTTTTTACTACATGCATATGAATATATATACGGTACATGCACCAAAATAACAATTTTTACAATTTTTGTCTGTCTGTCTGTTTGTTCCGGCTAATCTCTGAAATGGCTGGACCGATTTTGACAGGACTTTTATTGGCAGGTAGCTGATGTAATAAGGAATAACTTAGGCTACGTTTATTTTAGAAAAAATCCCATATTTTAGAAAAATAAAGTAATGTTGCAATGTCCAAGTACTGTCCAGTACCGCGCGCAGCTCACGCACATGCCACCAATATAAAAAAAAAAATGCTCAAAAATTAAAGAATCGACTTAGGCGGAACGAAGTTCGTCGGGTCAGCTAGTGTCACATAAAATGTAAAGCGAATGGAGATTGAATCCGTATTTTAATCGAATAAGACTGGCGTCACTAGGGTTGCCAGGTCGCCAAACCTAATAGCCGGACAGACCAGTCAATTTGGCCGTACATTTGGCTAAAACGGCCGGACACCCTACATTTTTGAGGATTTTGTGTCTCAGTATTTAAGCTTTTCTGATTATCACCATAAATCTTGTTAAATAAAATAAAATGTAAAAAGCCTAACAAAAGCCGGACAAGCTGGACACCGTTTATTTTGGCCGGGCACGCAATCAAAAAGCCTAACTATCCGGTAATAGTCCGGCTTTATCCGGACGCCTGGCAACGCTAGGCGTCACAATAATTAACTCAGGCAGTATCAGAATAAGAGATTTTTGCCAACCTTCTCTGACCTACTGAGCCATCGCAATTGTTGCTAGTAATTTTCCTGATATCTGATAACACGACGTTAGTTTCACTTAATTGCAAGAAAAATAGATAACGTACTAACTTTCTAACAACGTTGATGAAATCAACAATCTTGATAGGTAATCTAAACGAGACAAATCACATGTTTTCTTTTTAAAGCCCGACTAGGAAATTAGCAGCCTTGGCCATATTGCGGAAAAATATTAGAACTAAGTAATGTCAATTAAAGTCTTTTGACTCCATTCAGAGGCGTGCTATGAGAATCGTCGACGATCCCAAGATAACAGGCGGTGTGGAGCCACTGAGCCTAAGACGTGACTTCGCGTCTCTATGCGTTTTCTACCGCCTGTATAATGGGTTGTGCTTCGAGGAACTATTTGAGATGATGCCAACACCCACCTTCTACCATCGCACCTGTCGCCATAGACAGGGGATTCATCCGCATTCATTAGAATACAAAGAATCGCGTACGGTGCGCTTTAATAGAAATTTTCTCCCACGTACGCTGAGACTGTGGAATGAACTCCCCAACATGGTTTTTCCAAGAGATTACAACATGGGGTCTTTCAAAAAGGGCGTTAAAGGATTTCTCAAGGGTCGGCAATACGCACGTGATGCCCCTGGTGTTGCGGGCGTTCATGGGCTACGGTGACCACTTACCATCAGGTGGGCCGTATGCCATTTTGCCTACTTAATTGTATAAAAAAAAAAACTATTTTTTTTTTTACTGGCAACTAGGTATTCAAGTCATCTCAATTTCATCAGCCAAGAAGAGACAGGAGTGGACGTTGTGTATTTTGTGTTTATGAAATAAAAATATTTATCAATATGGCAAAAATAATATATAGTAATGAGAGAAAAGTGACATAAAAGATGTTATCATATTTGATGCGAACGAAAACGAAGGATTGATTTCTATTTCATTAAATGACATTGTCAATTTTGTTGTTGACATGAAACATACAACATGTTGCCACCTAAAGACGATCAGTAGCTGCGCCAATGCAGGGTTTTTATTTTCCTGGTCGGGCTCTATTTATGGATGTAGAAAAATAGACGGACAAAGACTGGAATATGCTATAGCACAGAGTAATAGTGTGTCAGCTCCGCCTTTGATTATTTACCTGACGAAGTTGACATACTGTGGTACTAATTAGTACATAGTATGTCAGCTTAATTATCAGCTTAATTTCGCTACATAACAAGCTTCAAGCAAGTACGTATTGGCTTATATCGCAAAGTTGGTAGAGCCATGGAGGATGGAGGGGCATCAATGACTATGATAGCACTTATTTAGAAAAGGACAGAGTCATTCATTCATATCGAGTGGGCTAAATGGTCAATCGATCCTGTGGACCCTGATGTTAAAGTTTTTCTTTTGGAACCGCCTTTCGGCCTCTGACATGTCAATTAAAAAAAAGAATAAGATCAAGAGTTTCAAACGTATAAAGGACACTATCAAACAACCGTTCAGGAGCGCTATTTTTGAAAAACGAAAAACTCACGCAATATTGGCGATTTGAATAGTTTTTGTTCCATATACTCCGATATCGATTTCATAGGATTTTTGTTCGATGTCGAACGATTTTTATTCGACTTTTATGTCATACATTTCGAAAACAGCACTCCAGTTCCGGTCAAGGTGCAATTTCCATCGCACACTAGTAATATGTCAATGATAACTTTAAAATGTGGTTAAAAATAGTCAAAATATCCATTAACAATGGTCTTCGTGGTCGTTATGTTCTATTGTGTGAGCAGGAACCAAATCATTGACTGGGCGGCCATTGTATGAACAGTGAACACCCACTAGTCTACTAGGTGCAGAATATTTTTTTAGTCTTTAAAGATTTAAGACGTAATTTAGTTTTTTTTTTGGTTTAATCCTAAGGTAGCCCGAAAGAGACATTTGCAACAAGGCCGCCTATTGCATATTTTTTCACAAACATTATTTTGTTTTGTAAGTATTATCTATGGTGCAAAAAAAAGACTAGTCGATTAATTTTTCGATCGACTTCCAAAATACAAAAAAGGAGAGGGTTTTCGATTCGAGTAATACTTTCAAAATAAGTTCCATAGATTTTTTTATAAAATTTGTTCAGTAGTTTCATTGTTAAATCAATATGACTGGCAGAATGAGAGAATGCTAATGAAGTCATCTAAATAAACTTAATTGAACATTTTCAATCTTTCATGTCTTTTAAAGTCGTTTGCTTATTCTTTAAATACTTACCCCCTTATTCATAAAAAAAAACAAACGTCCGTTAAACCTTTATTAACTAAATTATGTTTAGTTTCTTTCTGTCTTATCTATTTTTGACGTGAAAGAAAGAGACGAAACATATATTACTTAACATGGTCTTATTGAACGTTAGTTTATAATGGCTAATTCAAAAAACTGATTTTTTTTTTGCAGATATCACTCCTGATTTCTTTTCCTCCCTTTCAGAAATAGACGAAATAGGTAGTCTATTCTTACTCCGGAAATCACATAGTGAATGTCGTGCCAACCTAACATTAAATTACAATTGTAAATGGTACATGTTTTAATTATAATTGAAATTTATTCGGCAGCCGTATAAAACTGCAATATCTTTGTTTACAATGCAACCATTCGTACGGAACACAAACTTACTGTTTTGTTTGATACTCATATAAAAGTAGTAGGGTGCCGTATACAATGCGTCTAAATAGGACCCCACATATGCAGGGGCCCCATACATCAATTTTCATAAGACACCCACAAAAAAAAAAAAATGCTCTAAGTATTTGATAAACAGAACTCCATTGCCATTTGGATGGCAGTAATGTTAGTACCATGGATAGTAAAGTACCTAAATAGGGTGACCACCGGGTGACTGAAATACAGGATCGCACCCATGGAGTAATTACAAAGAGGAGATGCCTTTTGAAATGGCGCAGTGACGTGATCATTGGCGCCTCGCCGACAATGCAGTGGGCGGAGCTTGTCATTGCTCGTGTTCTATGATTGGAGGCACGGCCGAAACCAAGCACCCCGCACGTCTGCCTTCCGCCCCGTGCAGCCTCACAAACGCTTTCTTACGAAACGCTTATTACGGCATCTCCTCTTTATAATTACTCCATGATCGCACCTAGAGCCGTAAAAGAAATTCCATAACAACATTGTCAAGTCAATGTCAATGTCAAACAACATTTGTTCATTGAAATAATCACATTTGTGTTGTGATGTGAAAAAATAGTGAAAATCAGAATCTTTATACATAATAAATGTATGTAATGTATTTATCTAATATTAATATAATTTATTAATTCATTTTTATTATATTTGTTTTTTCTTTTTAGATATTTTTTTTTAGGTTTTGTATATAAAGAAGTAAGTTTTCTATAATTTCATAACGACTCTTTTAACACTTACAAATTGGCTGAAAGAGACTGCTTAGCAATAAGTCCGCCTTATTGTTAACAATGTTATAATTTTAATATTGTGACTTCCCAGATGTGGGCAATAGAGTTGTATTGTATTGTTTATGTACAAACAAGCAGCATCAGTCTGAAAATGTTTTATTGCCTTAGACATGTATGATGATTAGAATTGCCAACCGTACTATATTATATAGTATTTTACTATATTTCGGGTCTACGTACTATTCATTGTTGAACAAAAATATAGTACGCAAAAATACTATATTTTCAACGCCGAATTCTACAAACAAATAAACCCTTATTTTGGAACGCTCCTTTATAGGTACTAACTTTTAAGGGAGATTAAAAAAAATGCATTAGCAACCATCTAATGTACTATGTTTGCTTCCGAACTTCTCAATATTAAATTGACAACAAGATAATATTATTTTATATAAAAAAATCTACAAAATAAATAGGTAAGAAGAAATAAGTTTATCTTTGTCTATTTTTTAGTTTTTCCATAAAATACTATATTTTTTAGAAATGTTAATTCTCGATAGCTTATTTTGAAAAATACTATATTTCGCCAAAAAATAGTTGGCAACCCTAATGATAATACTCCTTTTTTTCGGCGGGTAAATATTTATGTTTGTGTAATCAGTATTATGAATGAATAGGTTCCGTAGGCGTTCTAATTGTAGGATGGTCACATTTTGTCATTGACACGAAAGAATAAGAACGGTCAAGTGCGAGTCGGACTCTGCACAAAGGGTTCCGTATCATTATCTATAAAAACCGCAAAAAAATCATGTTTGTTGTATGGAAGCTCCTATATTTGTTTTATTACAATTTAATTATTTATTTATATAAAGTGAATATTTAACTTAATATTCTGTGAAAATTTCAAGCGTCTAATTATTGTCTTTACCAATATCAAGCAAAAACAAGCGAAAAAAAAACACGTTTGTTGTATGGAAGCCACCTCAAATACTTATTTTATTCTGTTTTTAACATTGTTTGTTATAACAGCAACAGAAATACATGAAATTTCAACTAACTGTTCATGAGATACAGCCTGGTGACAAACAAACGGACGGACAGTGGAGTCTAAGTAATAGGATCTCATTTTACCCTTTGGCTACGGAACTCTAACTACTTTCTCGAATTTTAACCACTTTTAAGTCCAAGAACCATAAGTTTAGTAACACAGAAATACCTTAACTTAGATACCTATGAATATCTTAAAATACCCCAACGTGAGACACACACAAAGGAATTCCCTACTCAGTAATGCCAAGAATGTCCATAAAGCCTTAAACTTCCTTCTACCAATGAACTTATAAAATAAACCTTGAGACCAGATCACACGGTTCATTATATATTAACTGTTATTGGAAAATAATATTACAAACAATATTGATTCCTATCACTTCAAAATTATGATTGCTATTCCAATGCACCCTTAAGTGATAAATTTTTTTTAGCAATACTCTGTGGTCACGAAAGTATATGTTAATTTATAAAATAAATACTAACAATGTATATAAATTTGCTGAAGATAACACGAGAATGGATCTTTTGGCGGGAAGCTTGAAGCTTTGAAGAGCAGTATCGGCGCTGTATTTTATTTTCCTAAATTTGTGTTTTTTGAGCGTTTGTGCATAATAATGGTGGATTTTTCAAAGTGGATTCGCAAAGTGTTCAAGAACAAGCGTGAGTGTTGGGAAGTGATACAGTGTTCGATTTATGTGATTTCGTTGCTTGTTGCCAAAAGCTCCTAGTAATCGCTAAGTGCAATTTTCTACCACTTCTGACTCGACTTGAATTCACTTAACTACTGACGTGACTTTCGAATTGCTTTACTAAACAACTTAATTTAAAAATTCTACTTCTTACTGGCTAAATACGAAAGTTAGAGCCATATTGAAAAAAAAACCACGAGAATGTCCTTGAATGCGAACGTATAAGTACTATACTATAACAGTACTTATATCTACCTCGGATAAATGTTTTCGCACATTACCACATCTCGGACATTCCATACAACAGCAGCGAGCGCGATACCTATTACGACTACTACGATTCGGTCGCGTGCGCAGTAGTATTCGCGGTCATGGTTTGATTTTGGTAACTACGTTAACGTAAAGCATTACGTTGAACTGAACTGAAGGAGAGGGCTCCTGGCAGCTATGAAGTGCAACATTCATTAAATACAAGGTCATAAAAAATACCCAAAAAAGATCAGCCTGCAGGAAGCTAATTACCAAATCGGATTGTGGTGGTCACGACCCTCATTTAAGTAGCTCTATTCAAACTGACGCGAATCCCGCGCGACTAGCGAGACGTCTACAGAAATAAGACTACTTAGAAGTGTCATAAGAAAGCCAGTTAACTTTGGCACACCGCACTTCTACCGATTCTTATTTTATTTCTATAGGCGTTCGGGATTCGCGTCAGTTTGAATAGAGCTTAAATATTAAATGTATCTCATAGAACCTTCAAACTTCTTGGTGGATTACGCTCGGTGCAGACTAATTACAAGACGTCCCAATTGGGACGTATTTGAGTCTTCACAGCGCGCGCGCACGCCTATAACATATTATCTGCTTTTTGTTTATTCTAATATCATTGGTACTCAGAGTTATACTGTTTTAAAGACTTAATATTATGTTCCCCCCCCAAAAATAAACCACAAAAACTCTCACCTCAGACCCTGGATCTGATGGCTAAGCGACGGTCCATGATGCTGCAGACCTCCGAAGACGCCGACGTCTACCGGCAGCTCAATAGACAAATCCGGAAATCTTTGCGGAACGATACTCGCTCCTTCAATACAGAACGTATTAAGGAGACGATAGAGCAAAACAAAGGCTCCAAAGTGTTCGCAAAGGTGGAGTCTATTGGGCAGAGCCGACTGACCAAGCTGAAGACGGAGGACGGCAACGTGGTATCGACGAGAGCCGAGGTGCTGAGGGAGATCGAGAGGTTTTACGGACAACTCTACACTTCAGTAGCCAAACCCGTTGAAAGCTTGGCCAAAGACCCAAGAGCCAAGCTTACCCGACACTATACGGAAGATATCCCGGACATCAGCCTGTACGAGATTAGGATTGCCCTTAAACAGCTCAAGAACAACAAGGCGCCGGGCGAAGACGGAATCACAGCAGAGCTTCTGAAAGCGGCGGAACGCCGGTACTGAAAATCCTTCAGAAGCTCTTTAATTCCGTTTTGCTCGAGGGCGTGACGCCAGAGGCGTGGAACAGGGGCGTGGTGGTTTTGTTCTTCAAAAAAGGTGACAATACCCTATTGAAGAACTATAGACCCATCACGCTCCTGAGCCACATCTATAAGCTGTTTTCGAGGGTAATCACGAATCGTCTCGCGAACAGGCTCGATGCCTTCCAGCCTCCCGAACAAGCCGGTTTCCGAAAAGGGTTTAGCACCATAGACCACATCCATACGCTTCGGCAGGTTATACAGAAGGCCAAAGAGTATAACCGGCCACTATGCCTAGCGTTTGTGGACTATGAGAAGGCCTTCGATTCGATCGAAATGTGGGCGGTGCTTCAGTCTCTCCAGCGGTGCCGCATAGACTATCGGTACATCGAAGTGTTGAAGTGTTTATACAGCAACGCCACCATGTCAGTCCGAGTACAGGAGCAGAGCACGAGGGCTATTCCATTGCAGAGAGGTGTAAGACAGGGAGACGTCATTTCTCCGAAACTGTTTACCGCTGCTCTGGAAGATGCCTTCAAACTCCTGGAATGGGAAGGACTTGGCATCAACATCAATGGCGAGTATATCACTCACCTTCGTTTTGCCGACGATATCGTGGTTATGGCGGAATCGCTGGAGGACTTAAGTACCATGCTCAGCGACCTCAACGTGGTCTCCCAACAGGTGGGCCTTATAATGAACATGGACAAAACCAAGGCAATGTGTAATGTCCATGTTACGCCATCACCGGTTTCAGTCGGGAACCACACCCTTGAAGTTGTAGACCAGTATGTCTACCTGGGTCAGATGATCCAGGCTGGCAACTCCAGCTTCGAGGACGAGGTCTTTCGTCGAATCCGACTCGGATGGACGGCGTTCGGGAAGCTACGTAGCGTCTTCTCGTCTAAAATACCTCAGTCCCTTAAAACGAAGGTATTCGACCAGTGTGTGTTACCAGTAATGACATACGGGTCCGAAACGTGGTCTTTGACTATGGGCCTCATAAGAAAGCTCAAGGTCGCCCAGAGAGCTATGGAGAGGGCGATGCTCGGTGTTTCCCTACGAGATCGAATCAGAAATGAAGAGATCCGTAGGAGAACAAAAGTCACCGACATAGCCCAGCGGATTAGTTCTTTGAAGTGGCAGTGGGCGGGGCACATAGCGCGGAGAACCGATGGCCGATGGGGCAGAAAGGTTCTCGAATGGCGACCACGTACCGGTAAGCGCAGCGTTGGACATCCACCGACCAGATGGTCAGATGACCTGAAAAGGGTCGCAGGCAGACGCTGGATGCAGACTGCTGCCAACCGATCATTTTGGAAATCATTGGGAGAGGCCTATGTCCAGCAGTGGACTGACTGCGGCTGAAATGATGATGATGATGATGAATATTATGTTAGTTAGTTATTTATATAGTTATATAAGTATATTATATTGACATAATTTTTTTTTTTAGACTCAATGTAAGTATAATTGTTTTTATGAATAAATAATCTATTGAACTACTAGAATAACGACTTCGAAAAAAAAAATTGCATTAATTGCGATTGCCATCCTGTAATATTCTCACTTAAACAGGCTTGGTAATATAAGATACCTCAATAAATACTTAAACTGGTTAGTGGGACGTCTACCTGGTCTTTTAACATGATCTTAGATCGAACTACTTAACATATTCAACATTTATAAAACTCAGTCACGAATTTAAAATACGTACTACGTAAACTATGTCACTTGTTTTTGGATGGTACATAATATTTGGTGAATTTCTAAAGTAAACTAATTTTAACAAGAAAATTTCCGAATATCTCTGACATCAGGGTCCGATTGACCATATAATAACTTACTCGAAATAAATAAATAACAAGAAAAATGCTGAATAAAATAATGAAAAAAAAGAAGAATGCCACCCAGGGTTACTCGTAATGAAAGCTGATAATGTTAAAGTACATCCGGTTATAGTAGATTGTCATTTAGGGTGCATGTAGGTTAGCTAGTATGGTGGACGTTAATAGAAACATGAATGTGACGACAGACACGCGCGGGGATGGTGCAAGCGTCCCGGCCATGCCATTATATATTATACCTGTAAGTAAATGGTTTGACTACAGAAATTGGGGCTATATTTTTGAAGTCCTATAGCCTTTTTATTTCATAATTAACGTTCGTTATACTAACAATTTATTAAAGTTTTCTTGGTTAAATAGGGTACTTGACTGTATTCATACTTGGACAATATTTGCATACGAAACAATATGTACACTAAAAAGTAACTGATTTCGAAAACAACAACAAAATTGGTTGTTAATTAAGGCAGTCATTTGATTTTAAAGTTTTTGAACAAGAAAAGTGGGAGCGTGGTAGGTACGTCTTGCTATCTCTTTTGTACGCACGAAACCAAGTGGCAGTGACGTCACCGCACACACAGTGCATCCTTTTCTTGTTTTTAGACAGTTTCACCTTCCACCGAATTTCAAAGGCTTATAACTTGCTTATTTAAGAACGGATTTTAAAAAAAAAATCTGTTTTAGTTTCTGGTAGTTAAATGTTTCATAAGATTGATAAAAATAAATCGAGTAGAATACCCAATTCTGAGCTAAGTAATTTCCTTGGAACTGTGCTATTTTTCTTAACATAAATTGCAACGATTGTGCAATACTTTTGAATATAAAAAACGTGACATAATATTTTGAGTAAAGCCTTTCCAAATACATTACGTTCGCGACCGTATAAACATACGTTATCATACTATCAAGGCAAACAGCAGTTTATAAATTTAATATTTAATGTTTAGTTTCACATACCATGTTGTATCAATTCATACTTCCATACATACGTACTTAATATAATATTATAAGTGCTAAAATCTGTCTGTCTGCCTTTTACTGCCAAACCGCTAAATGTAGCCTAAATAGGCTGCCAAACCTAACTGATATTGATGAAGTATGTTCCTAAGATACCTAGCTTCCGCCCTTTTGGCCGCTTACGTTACTGTATTTTGTAATCGTGCAAATTTCAATGGGGATGGATTACAAAATACTACTTTTTATATGTCAACGAAGTCTCGAGAGAGTGGAAGTTAGTTTGTACTTATGTATGTGTGTTAGGTTTATACGATTAGTCAATACAATTTATCTTTATTACTTACTTCTGGGAAATCACAAAAATCAAAAAAGATTTAAAAATTTTGTTTGTTTATTTTATTTACATTTTGACTAGCAGTAGTATATTAATTTTGAATAAATAAATATTCCATAACAGTTGGTGAGATAGAAGTAAACGATGTATTTTTGAGTAAAAAAAACTCCCTCTCGCTCTAACATCTTCCGATTCTTTCTCCTCTAATTTATTAGCTTGAAGAAATTCCATTAATTCCGCATTTGTCATTTATGGCTTTTTATAATCCATCGTATTTTTTCAAATTGTGCAATAAAATAATTATCAACGTAGATATCGATATCACATTGTTATAAATACATAGAATTGCTAAAATAAAATAATACTAAAATAATTTAATATTAAAAATATAATAGCAATCCACCTTTGTACATATTGTGCGATAGCATTTAGCAGAGATAAATTATAAGTACCTATTATTCGTTTTTTTTTTTTCTTAATGACAATAATATTATCCTTACTTACTGTGTCTTATGTCGATCTAACTCAGTCTCAGACTCAACCTAATATAGAAACCCTACTACCTTAAATATAATCTAATCCTAATACCTTAAATATAATAGTATTTAAATCAATCGAGTAAAAACCTTTTAAAACTTACAGCGACATTGATCGTCGAGGTTGATGACATATCAATAGTAAACACTCCTTCACCTGACACAGGGACAACTTTAGATGCTCGTTTAGGCATTTTAAAACACGACACAACCTTGTACGTACGCACCATATTGCTAAAAACACTTCACTTTACTATATTTGTCACAAAAACTGATTATATTTGATCAAAACGTGTTATTTGGCGTTCTGTGGCATGCGCGCGCGCAACTCGCAGAGTAAACAGCGAATGCTGACAGGTTAAGTAATTTCATTGCCGCCTGTGAGTCAGGCAAGCAGGTAAATCTTGAATCCGCTATGGGTGAAGCCATTTTTTTGCATCTTTCTCACGTTTTTTTTTAGTTCTTGGTATCCATTGGAAGCATCCAGTGCATAGCAATGCAGATTGTTTTGTTCTTATACAGAACGGATCTGGAATACGTGCTTTTAGGATTGTATATGCCATATTCTGTAATCTGTGGTTTAGGTAACATTTGTGTATGCTTCTCTGTGGCTTACTTTTTCTCAAATTGGCATTGGCTTAAAACAGGTGGACTGTTTTAAAATAATGCCAAATATTTTTTTTGTATTATGGACCTTATGTAGGATAAATAAAACGATACAGATTTTAACGGATCCCGGGCTAAACTACAAAGTTTTGAAGATAACCGAAAAAACCGCCAGAATATTCATGTCATGCTTCACAAATAAACAAATGAAAAAATTGAAAACATTGGTTTCGGCTGCCATGAGGTCGAGAGGCGGTTCCGCACAACTCTGACACCATGGTCGATTGATTATATAACCTAAACGAAATGATGATAAATTGAAAAATACGTGATGCCTACAGAACCCTCTGTACGAGGCCCGACATACACCTTGCTATTATTTTTTCTATGAATTAGAAGATTCATACGTAGATTAATAATTTATTTCTTAAGGATAATGGATGAATAAAGGGTTGAATCGAATCATAGCACCACGTAAAAGTTTTCTGTGAAGTAGGTAACGAATACATTCAAGTACTAGATGTTTTTTTCGAATACCTACCAATTTCTGGGTATGTATGTAACAACTGTATAACTAACTAAACTTATAAGTAAACTAAAACCTTTAAACGTTGCAACTTTTTTTAACAGGTTAATAATTAAAACTTTTTTTTATTAACTATATAGTACTTAGTTATTTTTAAAGTGTTCAAACTCTTTAACATTTATCATAACCTCAAGAGACAAATCCAGGATTTTGATTTAAAATTTTAATTAAAATTAAAAAAAAATATAACTGCCTAGTTCTGCTAAAAGGAATGACTGAGTAATAAAAAAAAATAAAAAAAAGTTTGAGTAAAACAAAAGTTTGTTACACTATAGTGTAAGTGTACAAATATTGGTTTTTGTTTGTTGTAATTGTCAGTCAATGTTCCGCAAAATTATAAATAAGGTTATTTATCTTTTAATTAGTTACTAGTATGTTAGCTTGTTTGGCTTGCTAACAATCAAGTAAACTTACATGCACCATTGTTTAGTAAAGTAGAAAGTTACATTATGAATTGAAAAGGTTAATTGATTCATTGTATTACAATGCAAGTGCAAGAATGACTCAAGCTAAAGGCTGGCATGGAATAGTATCTAACAAATAAAAGAGCATCAAAACCGCACATTAACGTTCCGATCTCAATGTAATAAACTGAACCCCCGATCAGGTCAAGATGGAAGGAATGATTTTTTTTCTGATTGGTCTGGGTCTTGGGTGTTTTTTAAATACTTCATCTTCATCCTAGCGTGTATTCCTAGTTGCGACGTCAGCTTACGCTTTCGGAGCCTAGGCTACGCTGTAAGTCATGGTCCTAGATTTGGCGGAACTGTTAATTTCAATGGAGCGACTGCCGTCTGACCTCCTTAACCCTTATAAGAGGGAAACCAGACCAACAAGAACATGACCTGAGGTATGTTAGTGACCAACACTGTCAGAATTTTTCAGTCTGCCCTAAGGCATCTGACAGCCTCACGACTGCTATCTATCGATAACAACCGGGGACCAACGGCTTAACGTGCCTTTCGAAGCACGGAGGAGCTCAAGATAGAAAATGGCACTAAAATGGCGACCAATTCAATAGTGGTCGCATTCGCTACGGATACGCGGGTCGCGCTCGACTACGCTTCTCGCTCCTCGTTTTTCTAAATACGTATTTGTTATAAAATACAGCCTACCCCTACGGGCAAAAGGCGTGATGTATGTATCGTTGTTAGTATTCCATAACACAAGTCTCGAACTAACGTTGGTGGCTAATTCTATCTGTGTGATTTGTCCGTATACAAGTTTATTTTTTTATTTATTTACAGCGCAACGCAGTCTATACCCCTCTCTATGCCGAGGCGATAAAAAAAGGTTATCAAAATACTATTGCAATTTGCAATGAGACTACGAATCCACATGCTTTATTAAGGTTAATGAGAATCCAACATTTTGCAAAATAATAAACGTAATTAATATAACGGTATTTTCGGAAATTTTACATCTTATAAAGCTCAGATTAATAATTGGTCTCTTAAGATATAAACTTTACGCAAATTCAACCAGATGGTCCAAAAGAAGATCAATTTCAAAATCTTATATTAGAATCTGACGATACAAAAGGTAACCTATTAGGCAATCATAATATTGTTTGGAATTCATATCTTGACAACTATTAAACTAAAATAAACTGCCGATTCACAAAATAATGATCAAATTCGTTGAATAACATGTTAAACTATTTTTAATTGATGTTATCGTTCTTAAAACCAAAAATAAATTGCATCACTACGTTTCTATGAATCACGAATATTGTATTGCAGGTTAATTAAGTACTATCCCTACGTCAATTTCTTTTAATCCGAGTCGTCGTTTCAGCCGCAGTCAGTCCACTGCTGGACTTGGGCCTCCCCATTAATTAAGGGTTGTTGCCATACTCACCACGCTTGGCAGGCGGGTTGGCGAGCGCAGTTTCAGCGGCTTATCGTACTTCCGACGCTGCTGCCCATCGAAAGTATTCTCTTTAGTATTAGCTTTCTAAGGAAGGGCGGGAAGTGTTTGAGTTTGGGGAAAGGATGAGGTACTAGGATGCTACTGAATCGGATGGACATGGGTTGACTCAGTAGCAGCTCGGGTAAGTCGGGCTCGCGTACCCGTGTGCTATGTATCCAAGCCATCGGACAGATGCTTGAAAATAACACCCCTGACTTAGTAACACCCCTGACTTAATGACCTGGAATCCGAGTAGTCCAACAAATTTTTTCAGCTTAAACGTATGTCAGTGTGTTTTTTTTTTAAAGTCTGTATAAATAGGTAGTCTCAAAAACAGACAATGAGATAATTTATCACTCGCTTCACAATCGATATCTAGAAAGTTGATCACCAGGTTCACTATACTTTTTCGTGTTAGCTTTCTTTCGTTCCAACGTTTCCCCAGTAGCACCCTAAAGAAAGAAAGTGTGAAGAGAAACAGAGGTCCGCTTTCCCAGTGTCAGTAATGTATATTGAGATACGAAAAGGTACCGCGCGTTCCGCGACAGCACGACGGAGGTACATTGTACCACTTCATTATATTTGGTAGGTACATTGAACAAGCTTACCGCTCTCATCACTTTCATCGCTCTAGCTAAGGGGGCCCCGCTAGATATAAACACGTAGCCGCAATACCAATAGAGCTGTCACGGTATCCGTCAGGAGCCGCTCGGAGCCGAACGGCGCCGACCGGAGCCATACGTCCGTCGCGGCATGTATATGTGGCAGAAATATGAACTTTAATTTCTTTTTACAAGTTTCAATTTCATTCGGTGTCAGTCAAATTCTGCTGAAAAGAGTAGAATGATGGAAGTGGACAGTTATTTGTCTGTGACTACAGGTACGCGTAGGGCAGGAGCACGATCCCGACCAAAATATCTCCAAACTTTTTATCACTTCATGTTTTCTTTATTGTAGACATCATCATCATCCGACCGTCTTTAGAAGCGAATACCTTATGCTCACCAAGTTGTTTTATGTAAGAATAGATACAAACATCTTAGGCCCCTTGCGCACTAGCGGTCAACCGCGGGGGCGGCTAACCGCGCGGTCTGCCGCTTTCCCAGTTTAATATGCAACCGCCTGTGATTGTACGCACTTGACCGCCCCAAAGTTTCAACCGCGGCGGTTGAATGGAGAGCTGCGGCCCGCTCCGCGGCTGGCCGCCATCTTGCTTGTACGCACTTGCAATTTCAGTTTGCGGCGAGCCGCCGATGAGTTAGTACGTGAGTCGCAGTCATGAACTTCGACACAGAGAAATTCATTGTTGAAATTCAACAACGAGAATCAATTTGGAATTGTCAAGGAGCAATATATAGGAATAGAGATTTAAAACGGAAACAATGGGAAGAATTAGTAGACATTTTTGGAAAAGATGAGATGACAACAGAGGAAAAAAGAAGTCTTGGTAAGTATTTATTATAATTATTATTATTATATTTATATAAACGAAACTACACATACATTCAACATCTTAAAACATAATAAATACGTCTATTTTCAATTAAATCATATTTCTTTGCCATTCTAATTTCCCATCAGTCATAAAATATTGGGCAAACAATTCTCTGTATCTCAACGCAGTTTTAGCGTTCCTTCTTAACCCTTCCTGTGTTAAGTTTTCTGTCAAAGGGCAACTGAGTGAGTCGTCGTAACAATAACCATCTCGGTATCTTACAAAATTATGTAGTACACAAGTAGCTTTTATAATATCTTTTGCTAGATCAAAGTGAACATTTAGAGGTCTATGAAATATACGCCACTTGTTTGCATAAATTCCAAAACTGCATTCTACATATCTTCTTGCTCTAGAAAGCCTGTAATTGAACGTTCTTTTAGTTTCATCCAAATCTTTTTTTGCGTATGGGCGCATCATATTCGTAGATAATGCAAATGCCTCGTCGCCTACAAAAACGTATGGCATACATGTCTCGCTGTTTTGTGAAATAGGCTGTGGCTCTGGAATATCCAATTGGTTTTTTTGCATTCTTTCGTAGAAAACAGAATTTTGAAATATTGACGAGTCACTGAATTTACCAAAAGCTCCAATATCAACCATAACAAATTTGAAATTACTGTCGCATACTGCTAATAAAACCAAAGAGAAAAAACTTTTATAATTAAAGCACATTGAGCCACTGTTATTAGGTGCTATACATCGTATGTGCTTGCCATCGACAGCACCTAAGCAGTTAGGAAAATTAGCTCTTTGAAAAAAATCATTCGCAATTTTTTTCCGTCTTTTTTTTCTTGGTCTTTTTTTGGTTGAGGCAAACAAATATCTTTCAGACAAAACCAAATTGCAAAACAAACTTCTCGTACGATTTCTGCTACAGTGCTTACTCCAATTTTGAATGTATAATGTAGTTCCGCAAATGTACAACCTGTTGCAAAATATCTGAAACAAAAATTTTATAATTACTACATGCATTATTTAATTCAATTTAGATATGTACCTATATTATACTTCTATTACTTTATGACTATATCATTAACTTGTTTGTTGTATTGTTCTAGGAAAAGAATTACAAAAAAAATGGAAAAACATCAGGGGTAATTTTGTGAAAGCTCTAAAGGACAATGTTAGCAGGAGTGGGTCAGCAGCTAAGAAAAAGACTCAATACATATTTTACAATAATTTAATGTTTTTGAAAGACACAGTATCCATCAATGAAACTGATTCAAATATGCCAAGGCAAGAAAATGATGGAAATGAAACAGAAAATGTCACTGACCCAGTCATACCACCACCGCCAAAACTAAATAAAAAGAAAAAAAAAGAAGATGATATAGGAGTTGAATTGATTAACGTCTTAAATAAGAATGTCGAGTTCAGAAAGGCCGAAGAAGATGAAGATAGACTGTTCTTTTTGTCGTTGGTTAGTGAAATAAAAAAAGTGCCTGAACATATACGCCTACGTACAAAAGCTAAAATAATGCAAGTCATTACTGAAGCCCAAACGTCTGGATACAACTACTGTGATTACGTGCGACCATTTAACTACAACCAAGGGCCACATCAAGGATATCAGACACCATCATTTGCTAGAAATAATAACACACCACCACCACCACCGCCCTCAGTTCCACCTACACATCGTGGAACATGGAATGAAGGAGAATCTGTAACTTCTCCTGAATCAACATATTCACAGAATACACATATGTCTCAAGAATCTGATTATTTAGATCTTTTTAATGATAATAATTCTCAGTAATAGTTATAGTTTCCTACTTTTATTGTTCTTTGTGGTTATGAATACACATTGCGATTCAAATTAAAACATAATAGCTAGCAAAAACATTTTTTATTTAAAATACATACCTTAACGTTATAACTAATTTCTCTTCGGGTTGGATACAGTCACGAAATTTAGTATCTTGTCCTTTGATGGTGACATATAAAACTGTTAGTAATTCTTCAAATGACGAAACACTCATTCTAACATAACCAAAGAATTTATCTTGGTGCTTCTTCAGTTCTTGAAAACAACTTGCGAACTGGCCAAATTCATTACGTGTTTCTAGTAAAGGATGAATCCAGTATCTTTTTTTATTTTTCTTTCGTTGTTTTCGGGAGTAATAATAAATAACACAAGCTATCTCGACGGCGTCCATTTTGTTTATGAGGTACGCGGGCCGCTCTGGTCCAACCGCTTAACGCGTTATCATCGCGGTTTTTTCGCGATTGGCCGCCATAGCGGTCAGCCGCGATGAAACCGCGTTAAGCGGTTGGACCGCTCAAACGAACCGCCTAGGCGGTCAATCGCTAGTGCGTATAAGCCCTTATTCTTTCCTAACTTCCCAATTAGTATAAATAACCAACAATACAGCACATTTATTTTCGCATTTATAATAATAGTTATAAAATTCAAAACAGCTTGATTTCCTCTATTCTTTGGAACAGTTTCATCTTCATCTTGAGAACAGCTAGGATCCAGTAAGCGCTGAGGGTCACGAAGCGAACGTCATGCTCTGAGTGGAAACCCTCGATCCTGAACACCATCTGATCAGATTGAAAAATCAATTTGAATGAATTAATGGACACTGAATTGCGCCATTTACTGACAAATTTATTTAAAAAAACTAGCTGTTTCCGGCAGCTCCATCTGTGACAAAAAGTAGCCTATGCTTGACCTAGGGTCTTGAACTATAGTCATTTACAGCGGTTTAGCCGTGAAAGCATAACAGACAAACAGACTTATGCACTTATAATATTAGTATGAATAGATACATCTGAATCGAATAAAAACTGATTTTGACTTCAAAAGTACAGGCAGCTTTAAAAAACCAAGATACTCATAAAGTAACTGCGAAGTGAGCTTTTTTTTTTTAGGGAAAATGCATTTACGCACTGAGTTTGGGACTCCCAGGCAGGCTGCCTGGACTAGCCACTAAAACCCCTCCGGCGTTTCCGCACCGGCTGTTGAGGGCGCCATGGGGTCGCGTTAGCATTCTACCACGACGCCCTCCAGCCATGGCCTTTCGGCCCCCTCTTGTTGGCCTTTCGGCCCCCAAAATATCGGACAGTGGCCCATAAATGGACCACGCCCGTCCCCCAGACCCAACATCCATTCGCCGTCTAATCATAGACGACGGTGGAGTGAGCTGTTGGCAGAAATTGGCCGACAGTCAACAAGACCCCGACTACCACTACCAGGGAGTTATTAACTGTCACCCAGGGTGCACCGTCCCGAATCCCTTGTCAGCCCGCCCTCTCAACGGATCCTTGGGATCAAGTGAGAATGCAAAGCTTTCAAAGGACCGGGCACTCGAGGAGGTTCTCTACCCTGCACCCCTGGGTTGCTGAGCTATAGCAACAATAACAACAACAACTATGTTTCTGTTTCTGCCAATGGCTGACTGGTAGAAAATGCTCTTAGTATTAAGTCCGCCAATTGTTATATGTGTACTTTGTGGAACAATAAAGTTTTAATAAATAAATAAACAACATGTGGTCAGAGTATCACGAGTGCTATTTTTGAAAATTGCGATTAACGCAAAATCGGCGAGTCGAGTAATTTTTGTTCGTTGTCGAATGACTTTCGTTCGATGTCGAACGAGTCACATATTGCGAAAATAGTGATCCTAACGACATAACTTATTTAAAAGTGATATACGTGAGGTAGCTTACGTTGCAAATGGGAAAAACTAATTATTACCACACAATCAAATGAATCAGTTACGTACTACAAAATTGATGCACGTCATACATGTCTCGTCACGCGGGATTTTTTAAGTCTGTTGGAAGTAAGAAAGACGTTTAATAACAAAAGATATCAAATGCTCGTTAATCTTACATTAACTAAAATATGTTTTGTCTCTTTCTGTCTTATTTATATTTGACGCAAAAGAACGAGACGAAACAAATTTCGGTTAACTTGGACTTATCGGATGTTCGCGGCGCTACGACCGCGAGACCAATTATTAATCTCAGATCAGTGGGTTAGGGGGGAGGATTTTGCCCAACGTGGGACACAAAATAGCTACAAAAAATTAGCGCTAGCCTTTACTGTATCTTAAGAATGTCATATACAACTAGCTTTTTCCTGGAACTTCGCTCCAGTTCCCACAATAATTTTGTGAAAACCGAATTTAGCAGTTATTTCGACAATTAGGCAGTAATTTCAATAATTAGCCAGTGGCACAAAGGTGACAAGTATCAAAAGCAATAAGTTACCTTATTAATTTAAAATAACCGGTCAAGTGCGAGTCGGACTCGCGCACGAAGGCTTCCGTGCTATAAAACCCGCAAAAAAATCACGGAGCCCCCAAATATTGGTTGTTACAGCGGTTACACTGGTTTTTAGTATTAGTTGTTACAGCGGCAATAGAAATACGCATCATCTGTGAAAATTTCAACTGTCTAACTATCACGGTTCATAAGATACAGCCTGGAAAGTCTTAGTAATAGGGTCCCGTTTTATGCTTTGGGTTAGCTTCATAACGAAAGAAAGGAAGTCACCATGGGCACACCCTTCGACTCCAACGGCTCAATGTGCTTGTCCTCAACCCTGAAGAACACGGTGGCAGTGGTTTGTGGAATCGGGTATGCTGCAGTCGGCTGGCTGAACATTGCCTGAGGAAATAACAGATCAATGATTTCTTTTCAACACATTTGCTCATAAAGTGTCTTTTATTTCATTGTAATAGGCTCTTATTAGGGTTTGTAAACAACAAGTCGTTTATATTATAATCGCACTTGTAAAGTAATGGTTTCCATGGTTATGGTAGATTTTTTTTTAAATGTACGCCAAGAGGGTTTTAAGTCTCAAACCAATTCATTGTTTTAGCAAAAAATATAAACTATTTTAGCTTGCAATTAATAAATCAACACTAAATTTCATATTTATATTTATTTTACTGAACATGAGCCGTATTGAACTACAAATATTAATTTGTGTAGAAAAATTAAGAAGGGCTATTATAGGACTTGTATCCATGGCTGTAAAACCCATTGCTTAAAAAAATTGACTATCAGAGTCTGTATCTGTGGCGCCATTTTTAAATCTATTCATTTGTTTTTGTATTTAATTTACTAAAGTGTACCAACAAAAGTTAATGTGAAGAAATGTTTTAGTATCGCTTGAGGACTTTTATTTATTGTATACTTAAATAATAAAAAGGTAATAATTTATGCGTGTTTTTCCTCGCAAATATGTTGAAAATCGTCGTAAGACAACTCGTGAGCGAAATTGGTCATATACCTACTCGGCTTCTAAATTCGCAACCTTGTATCATAATCTACTATAACTAATCGAGCCTTTGCTCTATAACAATGTTACAATCAATGGTCCTAGATTTTGCAGTACTGGATATTACATTGGAGCGACTGCCGTCTGACCTCCGTAACCCATTTTAACGGGGAAACTAGACCAATAGGATCATGATGTTCTCGACCACCGAATGGCAGTCGGGACAAATGGCTTAACATGCCATCATGGTAATTTGAGCCTACAATGTCCTAACCAAATTGGAAACAACTAAACAAAGTATGATTCCCGTGGGAATCGAACCCGTGAACTCTGGGTCAAAGTCAGACCCCTTAGCCAATGGACCACAGAGGCATTAAGAGAGATTAAATTAATATACGTAATTAAATAATTAATATGTGACTGTGATAATGACTCGTCATATAGGTATATAGTAGATATGTGTGTAGTATATATGTTCTGACGCATGCATTAAGAATAGTTTTTGATAAGCTGCGGTCAATTAAATAGGTATCTATAATATTCTACTATTTTATATTAAAACCGAACACCGCATTTGCAGTGAATTTTTTAACAATAATTTTATTTGTAACAATAAAATTTTAATTAGTAACAAAATTACAAATCAAATTTTATACACGGAGTGTCAATTAGCACGGCGGGAGTAAATCTAAATTTGGCTGTGACTACAGGTTCATGCGGGGAAGGGTCAAGGATCGCCGTAATAACTACCTTGTTAAATACAAGGTGGTTATCACGGCGATCCTGTCGACTACTTTGGGAGTACAGCGTTCTGATTTTTTGTAGGATCTTAAAAAAGACTACTACAAAATGATACAAAAAAAAAAAAACAAAAACGTTGATTGCCCCCTTCATGCATTTCCAGGTGGCTCAGACCTGACGTCAGTTTGAGGAGCTACATTTAAATGGTCATAACTTTTTAAATATTTTACTACAAATTCCAAAATGACGGCTACATAATTATTTCATCACCTACTAAATACTCGTGTGGCTCCTCAACCCTTACGGACATATGAATTCCACCATGTCCAAAATCGGTTGGATATTTATTTATTTATTAGGAAGACCAACAGCTTTTTTTGTATAAAGGTAGTAAGGTAAAAAATATATAAAGCAAGTGAGCCATTACAGGTCCTCACAGATAGATCCAAAATAGCTTAACAAAAGTTGAATAGTAATCACACACACGCCACAATTGTGAGAAAACTACGTAATAAGTATGAGATCTAACAAAACATTAGTCGCAACATTGCTATGGTCAAAATAGAAAAATATCGCCATATATGCTGAATGTTCTAGTCAACCAAGCGTGTATATGCCCATTGTCTATAGTCGCCACTCCAGTTTGAAGCATACTAACCTCAAAGTAGTAATACTGGGAGCATTCATCCTGTGAACCGCCGAGATAGTTCAGCACGTATGAGAAGATCTTCTTTAGCTCCCATCTCTTCTCTATCGTTTCCCTGAGGAATTCCTCAGAAGTACCCACCAGGGGATCTTTTAGGGAACGGAGGGAGACCTTCCCTTGGTTTGTGAGGGTGTCGCGAGTTTCTGTAAAATAGGTATATGTCTGATCTTAAATAGTCGTTGGGCCATAGCAAGGTTACCCGATGGTGACCACAAGTATCCACCCCACTAGATACCTTATCCTCCCACGATGCGTCATCAGCATCTAAGATGAGGGTACGCTGTTAGTCATGGTCTTTGATTTAGCAGTACTAGTTATTACAATGGAGCGACTGCTGTCAGACCTCTGTAACCTTTTGAGGGAAACAATACCAATAGGAACATGGCCTCAGACAAGATGTGTTAGTGGCCAACTTTAAGGCTGCCAAAAGGCATCTAACACAGCTTAACGATTGCCATTGCCATCTATCAATATCACCGGGACCAAAGGCTTTACTTGCCTTCCAAAGGATGGAGGAGCTTGGGATAGAAATGTCACTAATCCAGGGCCACCTATCGCCGTCGCTTGACCCACGCATTCGTTCGCGTTTGGCTATCGAGCTCTTTTAGCTCAAGATAGCAACTAGTCATACTTTTCAAAAATAGGGCTACTGATCACTTACGAGTCAACTGCTTGAGAGTCAGCCTTTCTCCAAGTTTTTCCTTAGCCTTATTAATCACAGAGACCACTGTGTCTATGGCCCGGTCTTCGTACGAACTGATTTCTGGTATAAAACTCATGTTATTTTGTTAATTGTTCAAAAATAAGAAGAATTCTATATCTTCAATATTGTGGAATTTAATAATTGCAAACAGCAATAAATTGTGACTATTGTGACAATCAAATGTGTATATTTTGGTTGTCACATTTTGACACGAAATTATTTTTTTCTTGCATCGTGCAGGTTTCAACTAGGGTTCCATAGATTTGATAAACTGACGTAGTTTATCAAAGCAAAATCAGCCCATAAAACAGTTGTGAAAGTGTACATATCTAGAACACTGCACTGTACGGGTCTAAAACTTCGACTCTGAATAAAAAATAAAGAAGCAAACTAAAGTTTTCGAAAGTAGAAATAACAAGCTGGACTGAAAGACTAACAAATGAAGGAGTGTTAACTGTAGTAGAAGAAAATATAAGCATTTTGAGGGTGATTGAGAATAGAAGGAGCAACATGTTAGGATAACACCATGACTTTATGAGAAGTATCATTGATGGAAATATTAAAGGGATAAGGTGTAAACCGAGGCATAGCTACATGAAGGAATTGAAAGAGATAGTTAACGCCGTGTCGTATCAAAAATTAATGGATCTCGCTAGGAATGGAAGGAACTCCTGATGGAGTTAGCATTAAGTCCGCCAATGCTCTTTTAAGTATATGTGTACTTTGTGGAACAATAAATTGCATCAGTGATCAAGACCGCGCAAGGCTACTTGCTGTCTAGGAGCCGGAATGTGGCCAATGACTACACGCACTTCCCGCTGTCAACCTCGGAATATTCTTCGACAACGGCAGTTTCCGAATCGCTATCGGATTAAGGCTGGGAGCTGCCATTGTCGAACGCCACCGTTGTCCTTGCGGCACTGACGTCGACAGGCAAGGACTCCACGAGCTACACTGCCAACGCAGTGCAGGCAGGTTCTTCCGCCACGGCTCTTGGAATGATATTATTAAAAGGGCGCTCGCCACCGTCCATATACCCAGTACTTTGGAACCAGTGGGTATATTTCGGGACGACGGCAAGCGTCCCGATGGCCTGACATTAGTCCCCTGGGAGCGGGGAAGGGCTCTAGTATGGGACGCCACTTGTGTCGATACTGTAGCCCCTACCCGTCTTAGGGGGACAGTTTCAAGGGCTGGAGCCGCGGCGGAGGCTGTGGAAGACGCCAAGCGGCGCAAATATGAGTCACTGACTTGTGACTATATATTTGTTCCGCTTGGTGTTGAAACTTTCGGGCCGTGGGGTCCTGCAATTAATTTTTTTTATCAAAATCCTGCCCCCAAACTTGTCGATGCCGCTGGTGACAAGAGGGCCGGCTCATTACTTGCGCCGAGGATAGCAATCGCCATCCAGCGCGGGAATGCTGCCGGAGTTCTTGGCACCATGCCGCAAGGACAAACATTAGATTTTAATTAGTTATTTATTTAGGTTTTTTTTTCATATTAATTAGGTCTTAGTTTTTAGTTTGTTTTAATTTAATTACAAATTAATTACATTAATAAATTTATTTAGAAAAAAAGGAGGAGTTTATAAAGTTTTAATAAATAAATAAATAAGAGCCCAGCTATCAAATTTATGATGCTACCTCAAAAGTAAATTCAGACCAGTCAATCGCGAGTTTATATCGAGTGCTACAGACTGTAAGAGTTCCGTAGGTACAGATTTGAATGGATAATGTTAATCCATATAAAATCTAGTGACCTAATACTTCTAACCTAGGAACAGTTGACTGTTTTAGACGGAAATAAGTAGCACAGACATACTACCATAAGTACACAAGTTCTTGAACTGTTTACTGACCGCGATAAAGACATACCAGTGACTCATAATACGAAAGTAAATATAGTATATATTATGTTCAGTAAAGTATGAGTCAAGACGCCGGCGCTGCCTTGAATTTTAAGATGATTGCATTCCTCTACTGATTCTATGATTATGGTATTTTTTCTCAGAAAGAACATCTTAAAATTTAAAAGGATAACTAACTCTTACATGTTTGTATTCGATTCTTATGGAAACGCAACTAAGATTCTCCCTTAGGTTGAATAATTGGTCTCCGCGGCGCTACGACCGCGAGTAGGTTTTATGGTCAATCGACCCGGTATATCTTGTTGCGAAAGGCAGCTCTAGGACTATGATACAGCTTTGGTGTCACAATAAGAAATAATTTCGTAGACAACATCTATCATAATAACTCACATTTTTTCACTTCTAAACCTAAATCTTATGTAGAGCGGATTACGCTTTTAAAGAATTCATTATTTAAATGTTTATTTTTAGGTATATTTTTGTTAAAAAACTATTTGTTAATTTCATAATTATACTCAAAATTTACAATATACATTCAAGATTGTAATGCAGATTTTTAAATAATAATTAGTAGCGGACAAATTATTTATCTAAGCACAAACTCATTAACAATTTTGAGCTCAATAGCTGCTGCAGCAGCAGCTTTGAGCTCATATTCATGAGCTACTGTGCGGTGCCCACTGACCCACAAATCCTACTACACTACAACGCGTGTGTCACTGACCGGATATGTATTGTCTACTGTTAGTTAAGTATGATTCATACGCGTTTGGATATAATGATAGTTATTTTTAAGGTTGTTTTTGACCGACTTCATTACATAACAATAACATAAAAACAAGTTCAAAAATTAAAACCAGACTACTGCAAAATCACGCTCTAAAATGTATGAAACTGACAATAATTTATTATTGATATCATTTACATTGTTTCAGTAGTTATATAGTTGGTCTCGCGCGCTCGCATCGCGGAGACCAACTATTATTAATCTTAGCGTAATCCATACTTCCATACTATAATATCAAAAAGTCTGAAATTATGAGATCTGCTAAGTTTTTAGGGAGAAGACAATACGGAACCTTGATTTTTTCAATATTTTTGTAGGTATTTGTACAACAGTGATGTCGTAGATATGTAGATACAGAGAATGGCCAAATATACTCGTACAATTAGCCATTCTGTGCATCCACAGATCCACACCTATGGACACTCTGATAGATAGTGCTTACGCAATAAATTTCTTAAATGATTTTTGAAGGTTGGAAATGAAGGTTGCTTTACTATGATGATGATGAAATTTGGTATGGATATAGTTGAAGACCCGGGGTCCATCATAGGCTACTTTTTGTCGCAGTGGAGCGGAGGAAATAGCTAGTCTATATATATAAAAATCAATTGCTGTTCGTTAGTCTCGCTAACTGGACCGATTTGGCTACTTTTGGTTTTGAATTATTTGTGGAAGTCCAGGGAATGTTTAAAAAGTGAATATATTCGGAGGCGGTACGAAGTTTGCCGGGTCAGCTAGTACTTTATAAAAACAGTGGCTCGGACTTATGGAGTGGAATGGGTAAGGATCGTTGCCTCAAGGAAGCCTATCTGGGAGAGATATTAGGCAGAAGACCGGCCCAGATACTGCTGTAGTGATGCGGTGCTGATCTGCGAGAGATAGGAGCTAACAACTGGCAGCCATCGCGTAGAATAGAACACTCTGGCAGTCTCTTGTTTCGGAGGTCCACTTCGAGTCGCTGAACCAGAGAAGTAAGTAATCTAATGTTCGGCCTTACGACATGGTGTTAAGAACAACAGCTGCATTTTCGCGCTGAATGGCGTTCTCTGTGCTGGTTCATACTTTACTTTAGATATTTTTAACTTTGTAAGCCTTTACCAACAAGTAATGGACCGTAAAAAGGTAGAGTTGTAAAAGCCTTGTGTTTTTCATTCAAGCTGTTGCCATCTTCTGTATTCTTTTCTGTTCTGTATCATATTCTGTTTCGTAGACATGAAAAGTATGTTACAAACAACAATTTGAAATTTTTGTATAGCCCGACCAGGAAAATAACAGCCTTGGCCATATTGCGGAAAAATATTAGAACTAATTTCTTTTACTGGCAACTAGGTATTCAAGTAAAATTCCGTTACCTCAATGTCATCTGCCAAAAAGAGAACAGGAGTGGACGTTGTGTATTTTGTGATTATCAAATAAAAATATTTATCAAAATGGTAAAAATAATATATGGTAATGAGTGAAAAGTGATTAAAAAGATGTTATCATATTTGATGCGAATGAAAATGAAGGATTGATTTCTATTTCCCTAAATGACATTGTCAATTTTGTTGTTGACATGAAACATACAACATGTTGCCACTTAAAGGCAATCAGTAGCGACGCCAATGCAGGTTTTTTATTTGCCTGGTCTTGGCTATAATTATAAAATTAAATGTGATACGACAATTTATGGCTGAAATAAAGATTTTATTAAGTACTTATTTTTTTTTAAGTAAAGAAGCTATTCCTGTGTCCTGTGCCTTTACCATGAGATTTTATTGACTCGGACACTAGCGACTGCGTTAACAATTTAGTATGGCAAACCTGTACAGCGCCCCTGGCAAATAGTAAAGTAACTAAGAAATTATCTATATTTTTTTTTATCGTAGAGTTTTTCTGAATAAATTTACATATAATGTACTTGGCGCTGTAACATCATTACAACATAATCACCTCCATCGTCATTCTCGAGTGAATCATAAAAGATTTGCATAAACGCGAGTCTTTGATATAAAACTTATAGAAAAGACCTTGACAAATTCTTAACTAAAGTTATATAATTTGAATGATTTAAAAAAAAAAATTTGACATACTTTTTTTTAAATTAGAAAATTAGTAATTATATTTTGTTTTAGTGTCTATCTTGTGTTAGTAGTTTATCGGTATATATTATAAAATTATAATAGACCTAAAAAATTGGTGTCGTCTATAATTAATGGGAATTTAGTCAGGAGGTCTGTGGACGACCTAACTAAATGCCCTACTGTTTTTGAAATGTATGTTGAATGATAATTGTTCGACTCAACGATTATGACGAATGGAAATCATTCGACTCACACTTTTCGAAGATATAGCTCCAGACTCTATCTCATGTGATGAACAAATCACTTCACTGTTTTCCCGGTGGAATGACGGAACTTTACCAACTCACACCCACCGCTAAAGCTGGTTAAAGACACAGAGATGTGATCCATGCAAGATGAAAGCCATAGATAAGAAGAGTACCTAACAACGCTCGACAAAACTAAATTTTTAACTAACTCGATCCATAAAGGTAGCCGATATAATCCAGCTCACGTGCGTGGTCGTACTAGCGTCATCTTATAGTTGAGTAAGTGATGTTGTAGATCTAACATAACTAGAAGGCATCATACTGGACCTCTACCACGAGTTTTTTTTATACAACTAAGTAGGCAGACAGGCAGTGGTAGGTGGTTACCGTAGCCTATGAACGCCTGCAACACCGGAGATGTCACGAGTGCGTTGCCGGCCTGTCCGCACAGCGACTCCTTTGGAGCCTGGCGACCCTACTCACCAGCAGGAACAGTTATTTGGCCATTCCTACCCTACAGAAGACTGCGGTCTTCTGTAGATGTAGAGGTAGAGTAGAGGTACTTCCCCAGACGGACTAGTCCTTACAAAATGTCCTACCTCTCTTACTCTTCTCTTGAGATTTTATTAACGCAGACGCTAGCAACTATGGAATTTCTTAGTTTATTTATTTATTTATTTATTTGGTTACCCTACTATCCGCCAGAGGCGCTGTACAGGTTTGCCAATTTGGCACCAATGGGTTCCACGCTGTCCAACTCTGCTAAGTTTTAGTTGAAGTCAATAGGGTCACAGAAAACGGATAACAGTTGGATGTTTATGGAGTTTCCGTAATTCGTGGCTATCTCTACCATTAAATATTATTTCTTATGGTAAGTAAATTATCTTTACTTACTTACATTAACAACTGACAAGAGCCCAGTTCTTAAATTTTTGATAATGATGATGGCTTACATTAAATGTAGTTAATTGTAATTAGGTCAAGTACATTAGTAATAGTCAGATATTAAGGCGAAGAATTGACTTGGTTTCTTGTTAAAAATGGTGTCAGTTACCTATTTAGGCTATAGAGCAACATCATAGCTTAAGAATAAATACTTCTACTCAGTGACTGAATTTCTAAATAGGACAAATGACAAATAACTTATATTTTTATTGACATTATGATTGTAATTTTTCAATAATTCGAAAATTTGGACATCAATAATTATATTATTTTGCATGCCATGTATGGTGAAATATGTAGATCCAAATTAAACTGTAACATGTAACATCCCTGTAACCATATTTTGTGCAAATAAAATTATTCTATTCTATATATATTTATGTTAGAGCTATAGGTGGGCAAATTAATCTTAGTTTTGACTACAGTATCTTAGGGAAAGGAGCACGTTCTCATCTAAAATCAGATTAAAATAAATCTTTCTTACATTATTTCATTCAATTTTAAATTATTATTTACAATAATTCAATAACACATCTCTAATAGCTTTTCCATTCATCTTTATTTTATCTCTTCACTGGATAGTGTTATATTTAAATTATAGCAAGTAAATACTTAACTAAGCCATGAGACCAACTTATGAAATCTGCCACATCCAGTATATGCTCGATACCGCTCGCCGGCTGCGCACACGCAACTAGTCTTAACATATCCTCGCGAGCGCCACCACGCGTCAAAAACCACACTTTATTCCATCGATAACTTTGTTTTGGTTCTAACTGTGACTGTTTATACAATGGGTGCATTGGACTGTGTGAAATCTGGGATAAGGACTGAGAGTACTGAAGTGTTTACTATTAATTTATCATCAAATTCGACTCTTAATGATTCGGTAAGTTGATATGCAAATCTACATCTACACTAATATTATAAAGAGGAAAGATATTTAGGTAGGTATTTTTGTCTGTATGTTTGTAATTAATAAACTGAAAATCTACTGTGCCGATTTCAAAAATTCTTTTACCATTGGAAAGCTACATTCACCCTTAGTAACATAGGCTATATACCGCAGGTGGAGCTGCGGAAAACAGCTAGGGTTTTATAAGAGTTTGAAATAATGGTACAAGATTTATTTTAATCAAAATGATGATAAGTTCTTTTCTGACACTTTGGGTCTTGCTCATGTGTTTGTTCATAAATTTAGATGTTTTGACTAGATTTGTTAGTATAATTTATCTATTTCTATATTTGTGTTTCTAACAGTATCATAATCAATATCACAGGTGTATAATCATTTCTGAATTTAAGTTCTTCTGCATGCAATGTATTTATTTCAAACTTTACCTAAAATGGTACAATAGGTGGACTTAATGCTAAAGCATTTTCTACCAGTCAACCTTTTTTATTACTTTTCTTGTTTAGATGTTTCTTTAAAAATAAGCTGAAACCTTGTACTCGTGTCCTTTTCTCGTATAATTATTACTGTTAATTTTTTTTATATGAAGATAATGCGTCTGATGGTCTCTCTGTCAAGTATACCGAAGACCGGGTGAAGTGTAGTCGTAAATGTACGAAAGTGTACCCTTGGTTATATTTATATGTAATAGCTACGAGGCGACCAGTTGATGATGCAACCAGAAAACGCTAAGATGAAAAAGAATACATAATTATTGAAAGGAGGGATGCAAATAAACGTTGATAGGGAATGTTCCATTTAGGACTTTATTCCATCAAAATAAGGACTATGTTTTAATGTTATGAGTAACAAGAAATCGCTACAGAGGCGCCCTCTAGCTTTATATGATGAAACTCGTTGATAACCTCTTACATCTGTGTTAAATTATTTCTATAGATATGATTATTGCACACTTTAACTCTCGCCTTGGCATTATTGTGTTTATATTGATATCAATATGTATCTAATCTTATCACATGCCTATCACTCAGATATAATTAGATACTTAGACAAACCTGGACCACAGAATCTTAGCAAAATATTTTGTTTTCACTGGCTTTATGGACTTAATGAACTTTTTATGGGTTATGAACTAGTGAGAACAAACCATCGAGTGATTACAATACAATACAAAATATCTATATTGTCAACATACAGAAACAAATATTTTTACAATTACAAATACATAATATGAGCAAAGGCGGACTTATTTCTAGGCAGTTACTATCTATCTATAAAATCTATAGCTACAATTCCTGTGTCTACCTTAATGTCAAATTTACATGAGCGAAGATGTCTTGTTGAAGCTTATTTCCGTCGCCTTGCCTTTCAAAGCCCAGGGTGATTTCTGGTGTTAGGGCAGAAGGACATCATATGGGTTAGCATGCCCGTAAATAAAGATATGTAAGTTGTACCTCCGAATACGTTGAAGGTTCAAACTAAAAGAAATCTTACTCAGACGGCAAATTTAACAAATCTTATCAGTAGGTTTGACATTTACACGAAAAAAAATTCTTAGGTAAAAATATCCTAAGATTAGACCTGAGTAGTAGAAGAGCGAGCTCAAAAAGAACTGGCTTTAAGTCGCAAAGCAGGCTATGCGTACTAATGGACGCTCTGCCAAGGATGCTGAAGACCGGGCGAAATGGAGACGTAAAAGTAGAAAAGCGAACCCTGGGCTCCGAAGCAGACAGCTGAAGATGCAACCGGGAAAGCACTAGGATGAAGAAAGAATTTTCTTAACGTAATCTTTAACGTTTTTGAGTTCTGTTAGATCAATAGCCCTCTTTTTGAAATCGTTAAAATAAAAAAAATTGGGCTAAATTTCTGATGATGAATACTCGGTGTCAATACTATCTCAAGACATTTCGCATGTTCACAATGACACTGCGCACTTTCACTACGCTACTTATGATTCATAAGTTACGGCTTTATACGTAAGCAATCGTTAGTTACATCACATATAGCTAGTGAGATCAAGAGAGCTATTTTTGAAAAGTGTGATTCACGGAAAATGGGCGAGTTGAATGATTTTTGTTCGATATTGAATAATTTTCGTTCGACATATAATGTCATACATTTAAAAGATAAGACTCCTAATCATTTTTGTACCTTTTGGAAATGAAATGAAATATTTATTTTGCACAAGTTTCATAATAGAGGACTTTAGTGCTCTATGAATAGTCAGAAAGTTGTCTTGGCACCATCGTTGTTGCCCCCAGCGGCGCGTTAAAAGAAAAAAAAATACTTATACCATAATAAATGTAATAATAGCAAAATGTATTTTTTAATTGCACCATTTACAAAATGTATAAATGTATAAAAACATTGCACAACGTTTCGACAAACGCGGGCACAGCTAGTATACCAAAATAGATACATAAATCAAAACAACTAGGTAATAAAATAAATCCAGAAACACTCCCTTTTTGAATGACTCTACCTAAATGTTTTTGAATCTCTCTCTCTCATCTCAGCGCCTTCCCGGTTGCGACCACGGCCTCGGAGCCCAAGGACCGCTTTTCTGCTCTTTCTCCTCAACTTCGCCCGGTCTTCAGCATCCCTAGTTGTAAGACCAACACGCATATCCGTCCCTGCGACGTCAAGCCATCACTTTTTGGGCGCACCCCTTTTACCTAAATGTTTTTGAATGATTCTACCTAAACCAAAATACAGAAATGTATAATTTTAAACTTAACCACTGTATCACAGTAGGTATTATGTTGTTGAAGTAAATTTGAAACTTGTTGCCATTGTTATGATAACTAACTGTATATATATGATTCAGTTACAATTGTAAGTTGTAATTGTAAAACATTTTTCAGTTTGACCTTGTGTATGTAATCATATTGTGGTCGGGTTTTGTATGTGGATTTGTAAAACATGTAGGTACCTTCTTTCAATAATTCATATCGAGTAGGTTAACTGGTCAATCGCCCTTGCACTCCCTGATCGCCAACCATGAGATTTTTATTGCGTTAATAATTTAGTATGGCACGTCTGCACAGCGCCTTTGGCGGAGTAAGGTTACTAACTAAACTCTATATTAAATCTTACCGTGAGTTTTTGGGAACCGCCTTTCGGCCTTTGACCTGGTTTCTTTAACGTCCACCGTATAGCAGCCGGGACCAAAACCTAAACGTGCCTTCAGCACGGAATCATCTTTGTAATCAGACAATCAGGTGATTCAAACTAAACTTCTAACCAAATTGGAATAAACTAAAAAATATGCTTCCCATGGGAATCGAACCCATGACCTACGGGTCTAAGGCAAACGCATCAACATAACCTGTTAACTTTAATTTGAAGTTTAATAAATAAATAAATAAACGCATTAACCACTGGACCGCAGAGGCAGTTAATTTATTTCTTATATTTTTTAACTTGTGGAATTCCATCATAGTACGCTTTTTACATGGCGATTTGGCCTGGTTATTACAATGGAGCGACTACCGTCTGACCTCCGTAACCCTTTTTACAGGGAAACCAGACCAACCGGGGTAATAATGATAGTGGCCAACACTATCATATTAAAATCTCATACTAATTTGATGCAATGGTTACAAAATATAAAAAAATATCAAAATGAAAAATATCCAATTTAATTAGTTTTCGTTCGATTATTTCCACTGTCCACCCCCTGCTTCCACCCGGGGTTGACATTGTACCAACAATTTGAAAATTATTTCCACTTTCCTCGGGGGGTGGCCAATGAGAATCACTTTTATAATAATACGCAGTAGCCACCGCTGGTGGCCACGGCTGCAACTTCTTCAAACTCTTACAATTATCACCACTGGTGGACAGCGTCACTCTCCAATCAAGACCAATGTTGTATTAGACAAGCGATACGTTGTATTACTAGTTCCATCAATGGTACTAGAATGGGGTTACATTGCCTAATAAAAATAATTAGTTCCACTATTTGATGTAAGATGGCGCTTTAAAACGAAAAATATTTAATTAAGTACTGATCTCGCTTATTTATGGCGAAAAAAAAACTGACTTTTTAAAACACATTTTTTTACGTACTTAAATTCTATAACAAGTTGATTAAATGCTGTATTTCAAAAGTTAAAAATCTTGATTGGTATTTTTTTATATTTTCGATAGATGGCGTAACAATGACTTTGTATTGAGAGTAACCGCGGGAAAGTTGGCGCGTTTCAATGTATGGCAATTGAATATCTGTATAGCATATATTCTGTAATCTATGATACTAGTGAAAATATGGTAGAACTCGAAGTATAGAACATGGAAATCAAAGAAATACGACGAAAACAAATGACAAAAACAAGTTAATATCAAGGAAACAAGTCAATGTCGGGAAAATAGAAGAAAGTCGAAATATGTTTATTTAGCTGAAAAAACAGGTTCAAGCGATTATCGGCCCTTCGATTATTCTCACTGTTCGTATACAGGTTATAGGAGTGCTGTAAAGCCACCGCAATAGGACATTAAAATAGCTAAGAAAAGAGGTAGAGCGAAGCTGCGATCAACTCGCAGCTTCGCTCTACCTCTTTTCTAGGACGCTTAAAATACCTAAATTTATTCTGTAATGTGATATTAATTCGTCTAACCTGATAATTATCGTCCACTGCACTAATTCACTAAATTGAACAATTAGACTATGCATCCTGAATACGATCTACCTACATTTTTTATATTATTTACAAAAAAATACGAATAACGTGGACATGCCCCTTATTTATAAAAAATATAAAGCTTTCGTTATACTCGTACCTACTTTTACTGAACTATGTTTAGTTCCTTTCTCTCTTATGGATATTTCGATGTGAAAAAACGAGAGAGAATATAATATTTTAATGTAGACCTAAATAATGTTTGTTATTTTTTATGAATAATTCGAATCCCCTCTTTGCACGTATTTTGAGCGTGTTTCCCAGTTTCGTCATCAGCCAATGCTTCCAAATCTAGCTTAGATATGGCGGCGGTTACCTATCATAAATAGAATAGGTTATGTACGAATTTTAAAACACCAAAAACGTTTCGTAATTTTTTTAATTTCTATAATTTTATTTGACCGAAAATTCAATTGCCATATTGTTGAAATTTCGATTTTTGATTGTTATTTTTTTGAAAGCTATATGCTTTGTATTGCAACCCAAAGTTAATCCGCAGATACTATTGCTATATGTTTTATTTAACAAAAAAATAATTTCCATATTATTAAAAGACAGTATTTCAAATGATAAAAATAAAAAACAAAAATAAATAAATGACAAAAATAGAAAATAATTCGTGTGAATGATACCTATGACGGCACTGATGTCTAGCCCTTTTTACAGAAAACAGACCAATAGTATCATTGCCGAGGTATGACTGGAAGAGATCGCTCTAGCGATTAGTCCGCCCTTGTACCTCATTTTTATGTATATTTGTTGTGTTATATTTTTGTTTTGGTACAATAAAGAGTATTTGTATTGTTTTGTATGTTACTGGCCAACTATGGAAACAAAAGGTATTCAGAAAGCCTAAATGCATCTAATACAACCTAATTGCTGCCATCTATTGAAATAAAGTAAAAACTAACTTAACTAGGTATACTTCTGATGTATTCCTTTAAGCGCATCAATTTTTAAGAGCATCTAAACCATTCCTCGAAGCGCATCTTCTCTAAAAAAGCAGGAAGCTATTAGAAGCCGTTATCTACTTCCTGTACATTTCTGCTCTTCTTGTTATTTAAAAAAATGCTTAATATTGTACCTTAAATCTAAATAAAAAACGATAAATTCTTGGCCATTCCAACTTGCCCAAAACACCACATATGGCAATTGCTTATTCTCTAATTTAAGTCTTTTTCTCATCTGTTCATTGATATGTTACGGCCTTGATGTGAAGCGTGATCGTTTTCTTATATTGTTCCTTTTCTAGTATCTTTATAATATTTTATAGTAATATCTTACATCATTCAGCCTTTTTAATTTAAATTTATCACTTCTCTATTTATGCTTCATATTCGAATCCTTTCATTAAAAAAAATCAGAATGGGTAAGTATGCCTTTCATACTTTCTCTGAACATGTCCGGCCTGGAATGACCTGAATTTTCCCCTAGTTATGACGTCAAAAAAAGTATTTCTCCTGAATATTCACATTTAATATTAAAACTAATCACGTTAAGTCCTCTGACGTAGAGTTGGGTTTTCCTGAACTTAGTCATGCATTTGTTGAAATATAAAATAATTATTATAGTTAAACTGAATGTCAGTTGTAAATCAAACATTGAAGAACGGTGTACTTTTATTGTTTTTGTGAGAAAATAAACATTGTAATTTGAAGTGATAAGACAAGTCTGACTGCAGGTGTTAATGATAAGTGATAACATCTACTTAATTGTTTTAGATAACTTTGTCATACATTTGAATAAAAATAGAAGTGTAGTAATAAACATCTCATTGTTTCAAATATAGTGAGAAATGAATGTTAATTGAAGAATAGTTTTATTTTTTGAAGAATACATTGACATTACTTTGCCTAGTTTTCTTGGAATAAAACTAAAAATAGTGAAAGTTATATATTTATTAAGTTTTACATACAATGGTTCAACAAAGCAATGCGATTCGCACGAGTATAGAAGGACTGAAGAGAATGGCTTCCATTTCTGTACACACAAATGTAAGTTATTATTTCTAGGTATATTTACTTACTGATCATTATATTGGAGTGACTGCCGTCTGATATCCTTGACTTTATTACAGTAAACCAGGCTTACCTGAACATAATCCAGGTAGTGTAAGTGGCCAACACTGATTTTTCAGGCTGTATAAAATAAAAAAAATTAGTAAATATCTTTTTTCTTGCGAATCTAGCCCGGGACTAACAACACCACGTGCCAAGGCATTTAATTGTGTATGTGACAAACACATTCCTTTCTCAGTGGGATGTAAGTAATAGTCTCTAACCACCTCCAATAATAGGATCACCAAATATAAAAATACCAATTTTTTTCTAATTATGTACACTATGTGTGTGTGTTTTCATGCCTTATTCGGCTACAGCGATCGCCATGAACTTTATTTTTATTTAATTGTTTTTATTATGAGCTGGTGTCTAACGCTCTGTTATGTAGTCTATAAATAGCTAATATGGCAGTTATCTCTCTCTAATCACATTAACAATGTAATAAACCATCTACTTTATTATAAACTCGCTTTTCCCGCAGCTCCGCCTGCGTTAGAAAGTAACCTATGTTTGACTCCGGGTCTTCAACTATATTTATACCAAATGTCATCAAAATCCGTTCAGCGGTTTGGCCGTGAAAGCGTAACAGACAGACAGACAGACAGACAGAAAGACAGACAGATAGACAGACAGACTTTCGCATTTATAATATTAGTATGATGATCTTTCTGTTTTTGAAATACGATTACTTTGTTCCATAATCTTGCAGTAGACTTCTATTGACTATCACGATAAACGCATACTTTTTAAATTGATAAAGAACATAACACGTACATTGATAAAAATCGAACTTTAAAAGAAATTGTGGTTGCGGAAATTAGTCATAGTGCTATTTAGTATCTTGAAATTCGACGTGTTTGAAGTGTTTAGTATAAGTAAATGATAAAACAAATATTAAGTGACTAAAAACTTAAACTTTGAAAGCAATCTAGTTTCGATTCACTGGCCCTTAAAACGACACAAAATTTATTTTACCGCTTTCCCGGATGCATGTATCCTCAGCTTATTTCGGATTTAAATAAAATGTTATAGTGCATGGACTTCTCAGTGAACTGAGTCACAGACTAGTGGAACCATCGGCAGAGTTCTAGGAGGATAATGGCTATGGAATGGATTGGACATATGCCAGAGTTAATTATGGTAAAAATTATCTATCAATATATACATCTAAAAACGTTAAAGCTTAGAACATTATCGTAGTCTTGATATTCGGTGTAAAGCCTGGTATAAATATACTGTTTATACCATGTTTATACAATACAATAGACATACTCTATAATTCACCAAAATAATTTATTTACAAAAACAAATACGTCTACATAGAAATTGCGGTACAAAGGCGGACTGTGTCTGATTGAGCTTAGAAAGTCTTCTTCCAAATGGAAGTAATAAGAACCTTCCTTCCTTGTTTTTCCTCATTTAGAATATCTTATAGGTAGAAGAAATAAAATAAGTGGTCAAGTGCCGTGTCAAGCCACGCAATGTAGGGTTCCGTAGTCAAAATAATAAAGAATTTAAACTTAAAGCACATCTACATAATGTCCTTTAGCAGATATAACAAAAAGCTCCGAAGTATCCGAAGTACTAGTTGCTAATGCGCGTGTCAAACGACGGCGAGACACTTTTCGACCCGTATTGGATTGGTCACCATAAGTGGCATATTCTATCTTGTGCTTCAGAAGACACGTTAAGTCGTTTGCTGTTGTCGATACATAACAATCATTAGGCTGCGTCAGAAACCTTTAGGCATCCTAAAAAAAATCTGACAGTTTTAGACACCCATGTTCGTTGTGCGTTACGGAGGTCACACAGCAGTCGCTCCATTGTAGTAACCAACACCAAAATCAAGGTCCGTCTCGAGTAAAAAGATACGAAACCTGGGGACGCAACTGGAAAACTCGCTTGGACAAAGACAATTATGAATAACAATGATATAGTCTAATAATTAGTGACAGCCTTATCGACAAAAGGCAACCAAGGATGAACCTCGGGCGAAATACATTTGGTCAAAATAGTATAAAAAATTATAAAATTTTATGTTTTTGTTTTTTAAATTTTCTTCTCAATTGTTGTACTTCAACTTTTTGTATATAAAACATAGATACAAGCTTCAAATTTTGAACAATTCAAGCAATGTAAACTCGCTAAGTGGCACAAACGTTCGAATGGGCCCAAATGGTCTTGGTCATAAAACCTACTAAGCATAAAATTTTCTTTTCATGTTAAAACAAATCTGAAACGAAATCACGGCAAATTTCATAAATAGCGCCATCTTGATATAGGAAATATCAAATGTCAAAATATGTCAAACTATCTGTTTACGTGAGTTGCTTATTTCAATGGATTGGAATTTTACATGTTTTTTAATTAATGTTTTTGTTCATTAAATTAAACTATTTTAATACGGTTTTATCGCGTTTATTAAAATCGCAAACTCGGAAGCAGACTGCAAGACCCTTAGATACTGTGAGCCAATACTGCGTAAATCGCAATAGTTCCCAATAAAAATTTCAGGCGGTAGTTTTGTAATCTTATAACATCAAAGACAAATGTTAACTTAGTCTGCCTGCGACCATGAACACTGTAAAGTGTTTGAAACGTCAGGTGTAAATAAATAAGTAATAAACGCAATAAAACCGTATTAAAATAGTTTAATTTAATGAATAGCAATCGCGAGAGCATAAGAAAACATAATGTTTTTGTTGTTTACTCGTAAACTATTATAAGTCTTACGACAGTGATAATCCTTTGAAATTCATTATATTTGGTACTGTCATGAATTTTATCAGGTGTCCAAATGCAACGGTTTTCCCAAAAGTGTTTGAGGACACTCATCTTTGATTTTTTTTCAACATTATAGCTAAACATCTTATAAACGAAACCGTAAATCGAAAAACACTTTGAGAGTACTCATAATGATTTTAGATACCTATTAAATGATACCCCACACAAATAGAAAGTAGAAAAAAATATTTTCAACTCAATCAAAATTTACATGTAAGGGAGGTACCCTAAAAAAATATTTTTCATATTTTTATCTCGCAGTTCGCTCCGCGCTAGTAATATGCATAGGCATACCAAATTTTAGCTGACTAGGTCTAATAGTCTGAGAAAAAACGTAGGACAGACAGACAGACGGACAGACATGACGAAACTACTTATAAGGGTTCCTTGTGTTTACTACGGAACCCTAAAAATGGGTAACCAAACCACTACCAAAAATGAGTCCTTGAAAAAAATCGCCTGTAACGGTAGCGTGCTTAGCCTAAATTAAAAGTTAAGGAAGGAAAGAAGACATTATATCCAATAGACCTATTTATACATTTTGAATACCCACATGACGATATCTGTTTAACCCAAGGGCGACTGTTAGATAATGCTTTTAGCATTATGTACGCCTATTGTGCTATACAACTGTATTATGTTCCTACAATAAAGTTTAAATAAATAAATAATACTTATACTTTTGCGCATGGAGAAATAATCGCCTTTTATCAAAATGAATAGCTATCTGGTTTCCTTGACTTTAGTTTCCTCACTCTGATAACAAATTAGTCATCTAAATTTACATCAGCTGATTCGTTATTTCACATTTGCCAATTTCAAGGTGAAATTGATAGTACTGAATTCGCTTTCTGAAGCATTTGACTTTAATGTTTTACAGAAACGAAAGTAAGTAAATTTAGCGATAGAAAACCCGTAGGTAAATACTTAGTTTAATTTTATGTGTAACAATCGCGAAAATATATTTTTATAACTATCTGTTGCCCGCGGCGTCGCCCGCCTAATCAATAGGAATTTCCAATGAGGTTTGAATCACTTAGATTATTTATGACAGGTCTCTTAGGATCTTCTTTTTATGTATTTAGAAAGAGGAAATCGGATCCCAATAGGGATTGATAGTATATCACATCCGGTACGTCGGATTTTAAAATAGTTGTTATTTTCGTCGTTTCGTTTCGTAGCAACCCGATAAACCATACAAATAACCCCCATGCCCTCCATTCAGGGGCTGAATTCTAATAACCTTAAAACAGGTAACAAATAATGTATCAAAAAAATAACCTTGTGAAGTTTTGACTGCAACGGACTAACTAATATCCTTCCCCTGTACATACTTTGAACATCAGTTGCCCTGACGGGGGTAAATTTTGAAGAATTCTTCCTTAGTGCACCCCTTGATTACAAAAGAACCCACTTGCTGAAATTCAATGACAGAAAAAATACTGATACCTACATCAAAAGAAATAAATAATGAAATGGACCAACTTATCTGCTTCCCCCAATACAAACTTTTACCTCCTTTGGGGAGTGAATTTTGAAAATTCAATTCTTAGTGCAACCCCTTGATTAAAACAGGAACCCACATACCACATTCATCAACAGATCAGTGATCATTTAGTTTTTGCATTTTCAGCGTTTGTCTCCCTTTTCCCCTTTAAGGGGGAGAATCCTGAAACACGTATCTAATCATTTATCAAAAGAAATAATCGTGTAAAGTTTTGAATGTAACGCACTAAATAAATTCCTTCCCGTATATACTTTGAACCCCCGTTGGACCCCCTTAAGGGGTGAATTTTAAATAAAAAACCTATCTTATCTGAGCACTTTGTTATATCATAAAACTTCTGCCCAAATTTCACGTTTATAGCTTTTATGGTTTAGGCTGGGCGTTGATGAATCGGTCACCATTGTTGTTTTATATTTATAGATTTTTGGTAAACAGCTTAAGCATTTTTATCTTTATTTTTTCCCATTCTGTTAGCTACATAGTATGTAAAAACTATAGCGTAATCACCTTCTATTTAAACCCCAACTATTTTGTCAACCTTGAAAATACACGTTAAAAACTAAAGTGAGCCAAGTATAGCGTACACTCACGATTTTCTAAAGCTCAAATCAATCAAAAGATTAAAAGTTTATTTAGTAATACTGGATGTCCATTCCGCTAATAAACTATAAAAGACATGCAACTGATATTCAATTACGACTCAATTACGATGCATTTTTGATATGCTCAATATTGGTATTTTGCTAACATAAAACTAAAACGTAATTAAATGGTAATAGTAGAAACAATGTAAATATAATAAATAGCAGAGTACCGTTTATTGAGAAAATTGATTAATTTGATTTGAAAATTTTCCAGTTGCAGTTCAAAGGAATATGATTAGTATTAAAATTAGGAAAAGCACCAATTGCCATTGCGATCCAATTATGATTCAATTGTGCACCATGTAAAATAAGAGAATTGCCACCCAGATTGTCACAATGACGAAAATTGTTTTAATTAGCCCTACATTAGATTTTATTAAAAGTCAGACAAATCTGGCGCTATTCCATGTAATATTTTAATAAAAAACACAGAGATCTGAAAAAAAAACGAAATCTGTAAAGCGCTACTGGCGCCCTATTTTTGAAATGTGTGACAAAATAAGTAACAGTAAGTGTCATTATGGAATCACTTAAAATAACTAGGAAAATCGATCCCGTCAAAATTGGGGATGCATAAACGAAGAACCTTGGACAAAACCTTAGTTTTAGCCTTGAACGCGATAATTTCTTGGGGTTATTACCTAGGGGTCTATTTTTGGGAGTTTTGAGTAAATTTTAAACACATGAAGAAGGCACTAGTTCGTCCCAAAAATTTTTGTACTAAGGGCAGGTTTATGTCCTACATTCACTTGTTGTGTAGATAAAAAGATGCAAAATTAAGAAAAATTAAATTAGTTAGATTTGGTAGTCGCAAATGTGCGCTCCAAATATAATCGACCCCTTACTCGACCTTGGTACTTTAACCTTCGCTTCCAAGGGCGCCCTTCAGCATTCAAGGACCGTTGACCTTCAGGCAGACTATTTATGAGGTAATTTACTTGATCTGCTTCCTTAATGAGGCCATTTCGTTTCCCCTTCTGACAGTAATTGTTTGGAAATTTTGATTATTTTTGGACGATTGTAAGGATTGTGAAATTACGATGATTGAAAATGATGATTGAGAATTGAAAATGCGATTGATTTAAAACTGTAAGGACGCGACGTGGCGTTGTCAAAATCATAAATTTATGAGTATACGGAGGGTCTGCCGAAATTGTCAGTCAATATTGTCAATCTTCATTTGGGCATGCTTACGTTGGTTGAAACCTCCCCTATCACCTATACACGCTTGCATGGTTATTCCGATAACCTAACACTTTATGCTACCTACCAAAGTTGGGGAAAATACATGAAAGTATAACCCAGTGCTTTTACCACGAGACGCTAGCGACAGCGTTAAGAATTTGTAGGTAATATTGTTTTAGAGTTACTTTACTATCCGCCAGGGGCGCTCTATTGATTTCACATACAAAATAAAATCTCGTGGTTGATGCACAGGACTAATTTCTTTTATACTTTTCTCATATGTGCATATATCATACAATACAATACGAACACTCTTTATTGCTCCAAAATAAAAAAAATAAGTAAACAATTATATATGAAAATGAGGTACAAAGGCGGATTTATCGCTAGAGCGATCTCTTCCAGTCAAACCTTAGGGTGGAAGCAAATACATTGAACAAGGCGATGGCGTAGTATAATCATGGTGAATTCAAAAGACTTTTTTGTTTACAGAGAAGAGACTTGGAGTCCCAGCAACTGAAGTCAGAGTCCAGCAGGAGACATAGTCTGTGGTGGACATTAGCAATCGACATACCTTTGTTTGTTATAGGTAAGTTTTAAACTATAAAATAACATTTTTTCTTTATTTTCATCAACGCCATGTGTTTTCTGGAGGTATCTATTTCTCCAAGGTAGATAATAAAGCTGCTGTTTAATATCTAGGATATTTTTTTAAACTTATCAAAGCTTACATTCTTTGTGTGGTGCGCTTTGAGGAATGAAATTATAAAATCTTCATTGATTTAATGAAGCCAAAAGTTGCGCTACTAGGAATGTTACGTCATGCATGGTCAGTACCTATCCCATGACACTTCGGATAGGATTATGTAGAGATTTTATTTAGTTACTTAACTATCTGGAAGGGGCACTTAACATATTTTTCATACATTGCTAATTTGAAAAAAAAAACAAATACTTATCTCGCATGGTAGAGAATTAGTCCTCTTTCTCTCTTCCTTGAACATCTTAGATGATAATCCTAAAACATTTGTACTAATTTCTCTGAATGTTAATTGTATCTTTTCTTAAATGTTACATACATTTAAGAAAAGATACAGCAAAGAAATGGGGCAATAAAGTGTCCATTCATTTAATTATTCATTTTACTCAATTCACTACAGTACCACGAGATTTTATTAACGCAGACGCTATCGACTCCGTTAAGATTTGACATGGAATTTCTTAGTTACCTTACTATCCACCAGGGACGCTGTACAGGTTTGCCATACTAAATTGGTAACGCAGTCGCTAGCGTCTGCGTCAATAAAATCTCAAGGTTGTCGTAAGTAAGTGCCATTTTTGAAAAGTGTGACATGTTATTGAAAATCGTTCGATATCAAACAATAATCATTCACCAGCCACCTGCAAGCTCAGGGACCTCTACGAAGCCACCGACAGCGCCTTGTCGGTGGCGGAGTCTTGGTACTCTGAAGTTTGATAACAGCCAGAGTCGACTCGCAAAGAAGAAGAATAATCCCAGATAATCAATGTAATGACAGAACGACTCAAAAAATCAGAAATGAAACAGAACAAAAATAAATACATTAACGCAACTAAAAATATATTTAGTTAAAAAAATACATCATGTGTGTCATAAAAAGTAAAAAAAAAATTCAAATGTCAAACATGTGCGCAGTGACATCGTTGCATGTGGCGGCTTCATTATGCGCAATCTCATATTTAAAAAGGAATATTAATACTTCTGAAAAGATTATGCTCGAGTTTTTAGTTAACCTTGCCAGTAACCTTTTTTAATGTCCCATTGCCTTAGAAAAAGAATTAGTTCTCCAATTTGACAACAGATGGCGAATCAATAATTAATTATTTAAATTAAATATTGATCTTGCAATTTTTTGTGAAATTAAAGTTCAATTCTTTACGCATAGATACGATTTCGCACAAGTCAGAAGTTGATAAAATGTTTTATTTAAGTAATAATTATTTCTGAAATAAAACAATTATAATTAATTATAAATCAGTCTGACCATACTAAAATCTAAACCTAAATGTACTTAAATGACTATAAATTTAACATAAAAAAGTTTTATACGATCGAACATAGATGGCGTTGTTGCAAGTTAGAACTCGATAAGGTTTGGTTTTACTTAAATGTAATATCAGCAGTAATACAATTGATCCTTACAGACAAACTTTCGCTATAATACTAGCTTTTCCCGCGGTTTTTACCGCCATTTTTGAAAGGTTTCACAACTTCGGTTGGAATGACCTTAATTAAATTTATAACAATATACAAAGTCAGTTAAATAATGAGATGAGAGAAGAAAAGTAATGATATAGAATAGGTATTTGGTAGTTAAAGTAATCGATCAGCCTGACAGGATTTTGTTTGTATGAGAGGTCGAAATTACTTTTCTACTCTTTTTATCTTACAATTTATTCTTGTTTACTTTCATTAAGAAATAATTAAGTATTACTTAAATTAGGCTTTTTATCAACTTTGCAAGAACAATATTTAATTTAATAATTTCAATTAAAAAACAGTATGTAAAGTGAAAGAAAACCGAGAAAAAGTTTTCGACGTCCCATACAATAGTAATCGAGTTTCACCACTTCCACATTTTCAGGCTGCCCCCTTAAATTTTTGGGTTATTTATTTTATGTAAAAATGTATCTGTTTCCCGCAACTTCGCCTATTTTCATACCAAATTTAATCAAAATCCGTTCAGCGCTTTGGCCGTGAAAGCGTAACAGACAGACTTTCGCATTTAAAATATTAGTATGGATGATTCACGTTCACGTAAAAATTTAAGAGTTACCTAAAACAATACTTATTGTTTATCTTAATGCACGCAGATACGGAACCTTCGACAAAGATTTGTACTAGCGAAGGCTTGGAGCCCTACCTTTTGAAATGTATGGACTCATTGTCGATTGAAAACCTTTGGACTTACCGATTATGGCAAATGAAAATTATTCGTTATCGAACGATAATCACTCGATTTTGAGTGACACATGCATTTCCTGTAGTTAATTAAATGCAGACGCATTTGACGATTTGTCAAGCGAAAAGATTTATCATCATTTATCTCGGCGAAGTGATACTTAATTGGGATCAAATTTCTCCCGTGGGATACAAAAAATCGCTTATTATCATCTTAAGGAATTAAAAAATACATATTCCTTCAAATTATTATCTCTTAACGTGTGACTTTTAATACTATAATAATTAATTTAATACCTAATTTTAGATACCTATTTTATGTTAATCTAAAAATGTGCCAATTGAGTGGAAAAGATTGCTGTAGCGATAAGCGTCTGTTGAGCCTCTTTATTAAGGCGGGAAAAATTTAACAATTAAGAAAAAAATACTACATACATACAAACATACCATCACGCCTTTTCCCCGTAGGGGTAGGCAGAGACTACGGATTTCCATTTGCTACGATCCTTACAGACTTCCCTCGCTTCTTCTACGATCATCACTCTCGTCATACACGCTCGTCAATTACGGGTAATCCTGACAAAAAAAACTGCTTTATAATATAATACATAATAGTTTACCTTAGTTAATTATATTGCAGTTAAATATACTGCAGGATATATGCGTTTCTATATTTTTGATCCTAGATTCATGTGTTATTGGAATTTTCAACATACGCAAGCCTAAGGTGATGTAAGTCTCAAAATAAACATTTAATAATGTAGAAATAATCATAAAACATTAAAATACCATAAAGTAATTCAACTAAAATTAACTGATTTTAATCACACGCTTTCTTTTAATTATCATATAAATAGGAATTTTTACATGTACAAATTAAAGCAAAGGCGCCTTTCTTAATTACTAATAGTGAAAGTCAATTTTGAAAATAAATATTAAAATTGTAATTAAAAACATTACAAGGCGCCGTGAGTGAAATAAAAAAAGCATGTAGAGATAGTGGACCCCTACTGTTACTATCAAAGTCGGGATCCATATTGAATTTTTTTTATTAAAAATGTTTTTTTTATATCATTGATAAAATAATATATTGAATTTACAAAAACTACCTTAGATGTGTTTCTACCTTTAGAGTAGACCACTCCACTCACCAACCAGTTAATCCATACTTAATATTATAAGTGCGATAGTCTGTCTGTCTGTTACGCTTTTACGGCCAAACCGCTGCACGGATTTTGATGAAATCGTGTCTGAATATAGTTGAAGACCCAAGGTCAAACACTGGCTACTTTTTGACGCAAAGCGGAGCTACGAGAAACAACTAGTTAAAATAGTACATTGAATTCACAAGAAGTACCTTTAAAGATGTGTTTATACCGTAAGAGAAGACCGCTCTACTCAACACTCCATAAAACTGTACAAATATTTATAAATTATAAAATATTTGAAAGAAAATACCATAGATAGAATAACATTTTTATTTAACGATTTTCCGCACGCTTGCAACACTGTTATTTCAAAACGGGACCAGAGATAATCACAGTTCCCGTAAAAACAAAAACTGATCGTTACAAATACGCGGACTGCTTGTAAAATTATTGAGCCATTCGTGGAATGGAACGCACAGATCTGCCCCTATTGAAAAGCGTAACGCAAAATGACCGTTCAAACTGACGCGAATCCGCGCGACTGGCGGGACGCTCACAGAAATAAGAATCGGTAGAAGTGCCGTAGCGTAAGCCAAATTTAACTGGCCTGCTAATAACACTTCTATTTGTTCTATATTGCAGCTGGGTTCGGACAGACTTCACCTCTTTATGCCGTTCGCAAGATGATTTCGCAAGTCTGTGCTGTACAAACTATGGGTGTCAGTGTTGTAATTGAATTTGTATTTACGCGTCAGCATCATGCTTGTTACCTTGTCATTTTCACTCTTACTATATTTTATGTGACAGAACGAGACGAAACATTACTTAACTACTAAAATGGGCTTATCATTTTCATTGGTCATAAAAGTGCCATACAAATAGGAAGGCTATATGCGATAATTTAATTCCTTCTCACTAATTATTTTATGTGTAAACAAAGTTGTAGAGTGTGGTAGTATAGAGACACAAATAGACGTAAGTTAAATTTAATGGCGTTTTTTTATCGTTCCGCTATGCAGAAGGGGCAGTACATTATTTTTTGCGATGAAATAAAAGCGATCTTGATAAATGCCAGAACATAATATTAATTTTATGCTGCGGGCGATAGGCACTTTTATATCGTAACTAGTAGATTATAAAATTATGATACAAGGGTGCGAAGTTGGTCATTACTTAAGAGGCGGTATAAAGGGATGAGCCGAAGTCCAATACCTACAGTAGCCGAGTATATGACAAATTTCGCTCACGAGTTGTCATACGACGATTTTCAACACATTTGCAAGGAAAAACACACTTATATTATTAACTTTTTATTATTAACACAATAAATAAAAGTTTTCAAGCGATATCAAAACATTTCTTCACATTAACTTTTGTTGGTACACTTTGAACACTTTTCACAGTAAGTTAAACTATTAGAGTAAACTTGGGCTTGTGTGTTTGATAATGCATTGCTAGGTATCTCCAAATATATTATATAATTCTTGATTATGTTTTAAAGCTTCATCCACGCTTTGTCCATAATTACCTTTGAACTTGAAGTTCCTAAAGTACTTAGTCAGTTATCAACATTCGATTTTCGCCTGGAGTAGTATGTAATATCTGACGGAGTCAAATTTAGGTATTCTTCCCTAAATTATTATTTCGACATTCGTTAATAATAGTCCACTAAATACAAAAATAAAAATATTTGAAAAATGGCGCCACTGATACACAGATACCAGACCCTGATAGTAATTTTTTTAGCAATGGGTTTTACGGCCATGGATACAAGTCCTTTTTAGACCATCTTAATTTTTCTACAGAAATTAATATTTGTAGTCCAATACAGATAATGTTCAGTAGAATAAATATAAATATGAAATTTAGTGTTGATTTATCATTTCGAAGCTAACATAGTTTATATTTTTTGCAAAAACAATGAATTGGTTTGAGACTTAAAATCCTCTTGGCATACATTTAAAAAAATGTGTCGTTACATGGAAACCATTACTTTACAAGTGCGATTATAATTTAAACAACGTGTTGTTTACAACCCTCATTAAGAGCCTGATTATAATTAAATAATAGACACTTTATGAGCAAATAAATGTGTTGAAAATAATATTTAAAATGTCACGAAATTTTCTCATCTCCGTAGGATTTCCACTAACTAATTCATATCAAAACTTAAGTACTTTTGTTGAGACAAAATAATATTATTGGGTTGACTTTTTCCAGACGAGGACTAAATAAAACGTCATAAAATAGTGCTTTAATATACTTTATGCAATGAAACGTTGGTAATAAATTAGTGCTATAAAATACTATAAGGATTACTCGTTGCGCCATCTGTTGTCGAGTAGCGGAACTAAACGACGTAAAGAGATTGAAATATATAAATTGTTAAATTAAACTATTTTAATACGGTTTTATCGCGTTTATTACTTAAGTTTTAATGAATAACAATCGCGAAAACATAAGAAATCAATAAATAAATTGTTTTCTTTATTTAATAGAAAGTGTTCTTCTTGATATACTTAAAATTAAATTTGCTTGTTATGTAGTTAATTTCGGAACAGGAGTTCAACCACTTTATTGAAAGAACAAAATTATTAAAAGCGTTTTGCTTTTGATATTTTTTGTGCGTTTCTCTATAAAAATATTGATCTATATTTTAGTATTTAGAGGCACATTTTTCAAAAATAGCACACAAATTAAAAAACAAAAATTTTTGAATCAGCAGCCTATTGTTTTTCTTAGGTAATGTGAGTCAGGCACATTTTTCAAAATTGCTGACACAATATAGGTTCCGTGAATCTTATACTATTGTTAGTACTATAGTGTGTACAGTCGAAAACAGATAAGCCTGACCTCTCTACCAATAAGGTGAGTGTATGGTAAATGGATCACGTTTATCAGCCTTCGACTGTAGATCTGTGATAGACATGCCCTAGTTCTCATCATCATCATTTCGTGTAGGCTACATTGGCAATCGATCATGTACACCCTGGAGTTGTGCGGAACCGCTTAACGTGCCTTCAGAAGCGCGGAATCATCTTTATTATCAGAAAACCAGTTGGTTCAAGCCTACAATGTCGTAACCAACTGGAAACAACTAAACATTAAACAAAGTATGCTTCCCGCGGGAATTGAACCCTCAAAACCCAGATCGGAGGCGAATTTTAACCACTGGACCATGGAGGTAGTTCAGAAGCAGTACTTTTGTAAAATGTTTTGCAAAATCGGCGAGTCAAATAATTTTTGCTCGATATCAAATGATTTTCTTTCATTCAGAGGAACTACGAAAGGAACTACTGGGAACAAAGGATTTTTGTTCGACATATCCATACTAATATTATAAATGCGAAAGTCTGTCCGTCTCTCTGTCTGTGTGTCTTTCTGTCTTTCTGTTACGCTTTCACGGCCAAACCGCTGAACGGATTTTGATGAAATTTGGTATGAATATAGTTGAAGACCTGGGGTCAAACATAGGCTACTTTTTGACACAGGCGGAGCTACGGGAAATAGCTAATATATCATATATTTCAAAAATAGGGCTACATCACTAGTTCTAAACACGCGGTTTCACACGTGGATGTCAACGTAGCGGATGTATGCCGTTAGTTAAGGACATCATTACTCATCATTTATTACGAGACACCTGTGGATCCCTCATCTCCGTTGGGGCCTCTAGAGCACTTCAAAGCTAAGTGTCATTACTATAGCAAATTCTTTCTTTCTACGCTTAAATTGTGGTCCAAGATTAGGCGAAAAAAAAGTGCTATTTTTTGAAGTTATCACGCAAAATCAGTGAGTGAAGTTCGTTCGTTCGTTTCAGCCGCAATCAGTCCACTGCTGGACTTAGGCCTCCCCCGAATTGAGGGGTTGTTGCCATACTCGCCACGCTTGGCAGGCGGGTTGGCGAGCGCAGTTTCAACGGCTTATTGTACTTCCCACGCTGCTGCCCATCGGAAGTATTCTTAAGCTAGGGAAGGGTGGGATGTTGTTGGGTTTGGGGAAAGGATAAGGTACAAGGATGCTACTGACTCGGATGGACATGGGTTGACTCAGTAGCAGCTCGGGTAAGTCGGGCTCGCGTACCCGTGTGCTATGTATCCAAGCCATCGGACAGATGCTTGGAAACAACACCCCTGACTGTAGTATTTCGGTGTAATCGGGTGCCTTGAATAACATTATCGGAGGAAAGATGAACGGAAGAAGGGGTCCAATTAGACCAAGGCATAGGCTACATGCAGCAAATAAAGGAGAAAGTAAACGTTTCGTATCAACAACTGAAGGAGCTTGATAATGATCGACAGGAATGGAAGAAACTCAATAAGAGCCCGGTACCCCAAGCACGAATCACTATCGAAAAAACTTTCGTCTGGTTAACGTGAGCATTTAGTAGTGGCACTTGAACAGCGCCTCTAGTGTGCGTAATTGGAACTAGTTTTCGAAGGATAAATATTTACATTAGGTTTCGAATCGTCTTCTTATCGAATAGGTAACGTAACTTGAAGCCGTTTGTATGAAGATAGCGGACACGAATGCTTAAAATGACGTATTGTATCGTAATTGTCGAAGGCTGGCTTGCGAGTTTCTCGAGTTTAACTTAAAATTTTGCAGTGAGAAAACATTCACGGTTCTTAAATTTTTGATGATGATATTCGGAGAGTAGGCTGATTTCCATTCGGTTTGGATGAGTCACTCCTCAAAAATCTCGCGCTCCAGAATTCTCGATGTAGCTTACATATGGTATTTCCGTACTTTCTACGTCTTTTTAGATACATCATTGTTCCTTAGGCATAGTTTTTCAGTATGGGTTCAGTCAATAAGTATATTTTATTTTTTTAATTACACGATCTGATTGACATTGCTCATTGAAATCGATTTATTTCCACATGTTCTGACATTGGTAACGATTCCCACGATCCATGTAAACCTTATTAGTTTCCAAGGTTGAAGATCTAAGTCTTATAAATGTACATTATCCCACTATCTACTTTATTAAAACCTATTTAATGACGGTTTCGAAAAATTCTAACACCACAATTTTTTTTCTCTATACCTAAGGGTTGAATTTAGCAATGATGTCTCTGTCTATAAGATAAAAACACCCCTAATTGTATGAATTTAGTTATATCTAAATTGATTCCCTTCTTGCAAAATTCTAAAGAGTTGCAAAAACAATCTTACCTGTACAAGAATCTTTTCGCGAACAATAAACATAAAGTTTATTGCTATTATGTCTCCTCGTTGTATGTTACCCAACTCTACCCAGAGTAAAGTTGTCTATGGATTATCTTTATGACATAATACAGACAATCAGTGCTCCTCATAAGACCGACTGTTTCTAGAATTGGTTACGACAAAGGATGTGACGTCAAGAGTTGATTGGTTAATAAGGATGGAGGGCCTGTAAGACAGGCGTGGAGATTTATTATGAACTAGGTTTTGATGCAGACTTGGCTTTGGTTGTTTTGTAGATTTGTATTCCGTAGAAACTCTAAAGACGTTGTGATACCAATCAATACCTCTGCAATGAGGTTTATTTACATCGCCAGAGCTTTTTTTACCTTGATGTGATGTAAAATTGTTAACGCAGTCACTACCTTTTGGGAAATCTCAATAGTAGATGTTCAGAAACCTCCGTTTTTGTGCCATCGTGGTCTAATGTCAGCCACGGAAAGCGGCATAGAGGTGGCATTATTGGAAAAAATATGCCTGATTCTGAGCTAAGCGACACGAGTAGAAGGAGAAGACTATGCATAGTTAAAAACATCTTTATGCGAAAGTCAGTTTTTTTTTTTGCGACTACTTTTAATTTCGTACTTACCTAAATATTTACCGCCTACACTGCTCTCTCTTGGCATCATTATTTTATCAAAAATGGCCATGATGACATCATGCCATGCGTCTAGAAAGCTATCGGCTCTTGATAGGTGGATATTGATTTTAGAGTACTAACCGAAACATACTTTAAAATTAAGATTATCTACATTTATATACATTAATTCGATTAACTGTACTCATTTTTTCCAAGTATGGACAAGAATAGCCCATCAAATGTACAGTACTTCTCACGTTATAACGCTTATGATGCCTCTTCTCTCCTATTATCATTCATCATCATCATTTCAGCCGCAGTCAGTCCACTGCTGGACATAGGTCTCTCCTAATGATTTCCAAAATGACCGGTTGTAAGCGGCCTGCGTCCTTTTTCAGGTTAACTGACCACTTGGTCGGTGGCTATTTTTCTCTCCCACTCGGGCCAAATTATTTTGCCCAATCCTACAAGTATAGTTACCTTCTTTCTCCCGAGGTAGTCAACAGGGGAGAGAAGAGTCACAACAAGTTTGATTATTTTCAAAATTATGATACCTAGAAATGCCACATGTGGCGATCAAGCTTACCCTCGCTTGACACGCATAATCGACATGAAGCAAACATCGCGCTGCTCATTTTTCTGTTAAATCAAAGATCGCGATGATGCGCAACAATTTGCGGGACCCGGGCTCTTCCTGTCTGACATTGACTTTGAACTCCCAAAACAGGGGTTCTCGATTGGTTAATATACCCAGTGCCATTGCCCATTTCAATGTCGCGTGATTGTGTAATATTTTTTCATAGAAGTATGAATTCGATTTTATTGCACAATATCAATTTAGTATTTTTCTTCGTCCTATCGTGCCGGTTACATCCTCAGCTGGTTGTTTCGGAGAGGACCTTCCCCATAGTTAAAATTTAGTTTCCTCCAAAAGTATTTTCATGGTCAAAATTCCACCTACCAAAATTATTTGCTTTTCCAGACGCTAAGTCGTCTGGATTTTTTTAACACCTGGAGATTTTTTCAAAGTCTCATAACTTTCAGAAGTTTCCTGACCTGCGCGGCCGACTTCTATGTTTAGGTGCACCAACCATTACAATCAGTCGATAGGCAGACAGAGCTGACATTAGACGTGGCCAAGACCCAAAAAGGGCTAACACACGCTTAGGTTCTACACACCTCAAAGATGATGGGACAATCTAGTATGAAAGAGTTGACTTCACACTTGCCTGCCAATTTTCCGTCTGACGCTATCCCCACTCTTTCATACTTGATTGCCCCTGCAGCTTTGAGGTGTGTAAGGGCTCAAAGGCTTGAAGCCAAAAAGTAGGCACTGAAGTAACTTGAAAATTGATAAATTGCAATCTCTTTAAGTATCTATATGACGCGGCATCCAGCGGCTACTTGTGTATGTGTAATAAAGGGCTAAAAATCATATTTTTTGTTCACAGTTCTCGCTTTAATTGGGCTGTTTGAGCTGAACGTCATTCCCAGCCACCGAGCCGGCTTCTTCTGCCGGGATCCAGCGCTGGACCATGCCTTCACTGGAGACACAGTTAGCATGAAAGCGTTGTGTATCAGCCTACTACTTCTACCTATAGCTGTGGTAAGGTCCTTTTTCTTCTTAGGGTTGACAATACGCCTGCCTCAAAAAGTAGCCTATGTTTGACCCTGGGTCTTCAACTATATTCATACCAAATTTCATCAAAATTCGTTTAGAGGAGCTGTGAAAGAGTAACAGACAGACTTTCGCATTTATAATATTAGTATGGATACTGAGGAAAACAGGTCTTACCTGTACCCCACTTTTTGGTAAGTGGTTACTCTTACTTCTTCTTCCGTGCCTCTCCATTACTGGAGATTAGACGTCAGCTCCGCAACTTCACCCGTCTTTTGCCATTTCAAAAAGTTCTTCTAGTTTATTCCATCCACTGCCATATGTTCCTCCGCCATGAGCTTTTCCATCAATCAAGATACAGTAGCCTAAAAACGCCGGCTACACCAATGGTGTTACGACAACGTTGAAGGTCCTTTGTCATTATCACTTACTTGGGAAAACATGGCAAGGAATTCATTCCATAATCGCAGTATACGAAGCAGGAAATTCGTATGAGTATTCCGTTTGATGCCAGAGAAAACAAAAATACTGTAATAGGAAACTATCTTAAATTTTTGAAGAGGAATTCGCCTCAAAACACCACACTGGCCAGAACGTTGGAAAGTTCTTCCTGTCCGTTTTTCCTCATCTAAACAAAATGAATGAGGAATTCAATTCGCCACCTCTAATATAAAATACTAGCCGTTTCCCACAGCTCCGCCTGCGTCAAAAAGTAGCCTATCATTGACCCCGGGTCTTCAACTATATTCATAGCAAATTTCATCAAAACCTGTTCAGCGATTTGGCCGTGAAAGCGTAACATACAGACAGACACACTTTCGCATTAATAATATTAGTATGGATTAATAAGAATGTTTTTTTGCAGCTGTGGATAACAGAATGGATCTTCTCCGAAGAAGATTCAATAACATTCAGATCAAAACAAGCATCAATACATTGTCTTCGGATCCTGAGGGTGTATGCGTACGGGTTGACTTTCAACCTGTGTCTAATTGAAGCTATGAAAGGCATTGCTGGTTCCCCAAGACCTAACTTCAATGCGATCTGCAGGCCTGATGTCTGGGACACTTGTAAAGAGTGAGTTAATTCATCTTAATTTTAATAAAACGATAAGAGAATCTAGAGAGACTTCTCTCTGGGCAATTGTAAACATTTTGTCCCTTACACGAAAGAAGAAGAAGAAGAGATAAAGACTGTTTGAAAATGTCATCATCATACTAGCGTTATCCTGGTCGTATTCTCAACTGTTTGCTTCAGCCCGTGGTCCGCTATCCTAGTTCTATTACTATCTATCTACTTCTACTATACTATTAAAAAAATAAGTACAGTTTGATAGAACAGACAAGAATTTCAAAAGGGCCAATGGGGAGAATAGATCAGGCGTGTGCCAGATTTAGACATATCTGGGGCAGATAGCATTTGATGATGATATTGAAAAATAGTAAAAGTAAAAAATACTGAGAATTTTCGATTTATTAAATGGATTGTTCTTTCTTCAGCTCAGAATACGTGACCACCTTCAAGTGCACATCGGACTTCTCAAGCTGGTACCAGAATGACGCTTCGCACAGCTTCCCTTCTGGGCACACGTCGTTATCGGTCTACTGTGCAGTTTTCTTAGCAGTAAGCATGTCATGTAAATAATAATCAACCAAGACTTAAGAGAAATACCCTTAGGTAGTCTAAAATACCATATAGAAACTGGCCTGTCTACCTGGATGATGATCATCTCATAAAAATTTTTACAGAGCGTTCTATCGTAACAATTAGTACTAATCTAGAAGACCATCTATGGTCTGATGACATGATGGAGTAGACAGAGAATTTAGCTAGATAACTCAAACTGGAAAAAAATAATTTGTTTAAATATAGAAAGAGAGTTGTTCCCAGTTCCATTACGTTGCGTCCTCAGCTTACGTTTCAGCGCCCAGGCTACACAGTGCATACCACCAGTAGTATGGCCGGTGGTATGGTAGGTCCGCAGTGAAGCTAAAATCTGGCCCCGGGTAATCATAGTTCATACTAGATGTGGTGGCACTTGTAGCGACTAACATCAAAATTCTGTGACCATTTCGTAGGAAACTCAGCCTAACAGGATTAAGATCTGGGTTTTTATATTGCCGAAATGTGGCCAAAAAGGTTCGACTTTATACAGGCTCAGGCTGCCTAAAGGCATTTTCAATTTTATTTCGTCTCTTTCTGTCTCTCATCTCAGTGCCATCCCGGTTGCGTTCTTAGCTGTTCAACTCGGAGGCCAGGGTCCGCTTTCCTACTACTCTTTCTCCTCCACTTCGCTCGGTCTTCGGCATCTCTAGTTGTTAGACCATTAACAGGCATATCCGTCTCTACGACGTCAATCTAGCACTTTTTAGGCGCGCCTCTTTTACAGGGCCTGGTGCAGGCGACATGGCTTACAATTTGGATTATCTGTAAGGTAGAAACTAATTCGAGCATTATCTTTTCAGTGGTATCTTCAAAAGCGCGCTTTCTGCTGGAGCCACCGTACTATCTTCCTGGTGCCGTTCTTGCAGCTGGCCTTCCTTACGTTAGCAGTCCTGGCCTCCCTGACTAGGATCACTGACCATAGACATCATTGGTGGGACGTGCTCTTCGGATTGGGCATCGGAGTAGCTACTGGTTATTATGCGGTAAGATTTTTAAAGCCTTTTGCTAATTTTTTTATTATTTTAAAAGTGGCGGTCATCGCTTCAGTGTTTCCATGGCTTGCCTCGTTTTCTGCAACCATCGGGCATATCAGCTATCGCAGCAATGGCCTAAGGGATTCCAACAGCGGTGGATAGAGTCGGCCTTGGACAGATGTGTTTGGAAATAGGTGGAGGAGACGTTTGCCCAGCAGTGGGGCGAAATAGGTAAAAAAAGTGTAGGCTTTTGCTCTGGCCAGCTACTTCAAGAATCCAGTAGTTAAGGCTTTAACTAAATGATCCGGATATCGTTGATTCTGTTTCCATAGGAAGCATACTTCGTTTAGGATATTGGAAGCTTGAATAAGTTGATACTTCGAAAGGCACCGTAAGCCATTGGTCTGACTTGGTCCGACTGTTATCTAGTTATCATATTTTAAGGAATTACATCAGAGGTAAAGATGCGGTTTCCAAAAACTCTGACATCAGAATGCACAGGTCGGGTTTCTCAAAAAAATTCCTGACAAGATGATGGTAAATTGGATTAAATATATTTTTTTTTCACAGATAATAGCCTTGTGCAACAACTTCTCAAAGTCATCGATAGAGTCAAACGAGGCGCTGACAGAAGGCGGCCGGTTACCAATCAAAACGCTTATATTCGATGGAAGAAGAGGGGATACGTCACCATAGTTTTTAAAATAGGCAAATCAAATAAATTAATAGTATAATAATGTAATTAGGTGCCTTATTTAAAAAGCATTCGCACACATTTCTTGTGTCCCAACACTATCTAGGGCAAAAGCTCCAGTAAATGAAAATCCCCCAGTGAACGTCTGTCAATTGCAATTTTTTAATCACCAATACTCGTGGAACCTAATAAATACCTTATATACTCACTTAATTTAAGACTGTAATGAAATACCACTGTCAAATAGCATAATTATTATTGTCAATTAAAATCGGCATTTTCCATTGTTCAGTTACTGGAGCTAATGCGTATTACATATCTTTGGTAAACACCTAAAAATATTAATTGCTAAGGTTTGTGGCGCTACTAGGTAAAAAATAGACTAATTATTAAAAATAATAATAATACAATGAGTAAAGTATTGACAGGACTTTTGGCGGGAAGCTGAAAAGAGCAGTATCGGCGCTGTATTTTATTTTTCCAAATTTGTGTCTTTTTAAGTGTTTGTGTATAATAATGGTGGATTATTAATCGCAAAGTGTTTGACAATAAGCGTGAGTGTTGGGAAGTGATACAATGTTCGATTTATGTGACTTTCTTGCTTATTGCCAAAAGAAATCGCTAAGCGCAAGTTTTCTACCACTTTACTTAGGCCTGACTCTTCTGATTCGACTTGACTTTATACTTGTTTGAATAAACAATTTATTAAAAAAAAAATAATTGTTACTGGCTAACTACGAAAGTAAGAGCCAAATTGAAAAAAAAGTATTGACATATTAAAAAGAATAACATGTCAAAATGTCATACATTTGAAGACTTGTAAAAAGAGATCCACTGAACGACACGAAGCTCGTTCCTATGAGAGAGTTCTTTTTTTACGATAATGCCACGATTATAGTCATTTTATATTATTAAAACAGTATTAAAAAATTGTAGTAATAAAAATATATTTTATTTATTTAAACTTTATTTGTACATAATACAGTTGTATAGCACAATATGTGAACTTAATGCTAAAAGGTAGGTAGTAGGTACTTAAATAGTGGATAAGTTTGGTTTAAATGTGATTTTTGTATGACAATTAATATGAATCCACAGGAGGATAATACTACCTAGTTATAGTACCATCTATTTTCATTGAGGTTAACTTGTATTCATATAATTAAAATACACACTGTTTTCAATCAAATTTTTTTACGTAAATTATGGAGTTAACTATATGTTCAATCATTTATTTTAGAAATTATAATACTTAACTATGTACTTGTGCTATGTGTGGCTAATATCTACCTCGTAGTTTTTATAAGTATATCGTATAACGTATTACAATAAATTTCTAAAAATACTGCATGATTTCACAGTAATTTATTTTGAATAAATATTGTTTTTCTGAAGTGTTTTATGTTAAAAGTCAAATATATAGGAAAATATTTAAAAAAAAATAGGTTAGGTAGGTACCTAAAGCATAGAAAACACTATTTTCCCAAAATGAATATTTGGCGAAAATTAAACTTTATAGACTTAGATATTAGAAGGTTTAGATTAAACATTTGTTACCTAAGTATAATGGATATTATGTTTGTATATATTGTAACTCAAACATATTATAAGTGGTATAATAAAAAATATAATGTCATCAAATGCTTTTTTCATTTATTGACGTACCCCCTGGAATTCCGTTTGTGTCAAGGAGAAAAGTAGCCTATGTCACTCTCCAGGTGTCCAACTATCTCCACACAAAAAATCACATCAATCCGTTGCTCCGTTTTAAACTTTTAACGTAAAAGAAGGACAAACAAACAAACACACTTTCACATTTATAATATTAGTAATATTAGTATGGATTAGTATGGATACACCTTTATATAACCCTTTCCCCAGAAATCGAATTTTCAGTTATCACAAGCAAATAGAATCTAAATATTATAAAGTACCTTGAAAGTTTTAACTGTGTACGAGTATTTGTTGCAAAATATAGTATCTATAACTCTATATCACAAGTCACGAACTTAATTTGGGGCTAACTCAATTCTATGTTATTTGTCCCTAAATATATTTATTTGGTGTGATACTTCCTGGCCGCACTACAATTCAGTACCAAGACACCATTACACTAAATAGTGGCTACCTTAACACTACTTTATTTTGCCTATAAAGAAAAAAATTGTACCTCAAAAATATTAGGAATAATTAGCATTAAAAGTGGTCCTGCCACAAAGTAGTGCTTGCCAGCCGCGCCACCCTGTATCACAAAAACCATTTAATTTTTATTATTACCTACCTATTTTGTACCTTGCCACAACAACAAAAAGGTACACTTCTAAATAGGCCAAATTTGAAATATGTTTCAAGGCTGGTTGCATAAACGTTGAAGGGCCGTAAAATAGGTCATAATAATAGGTGTCTGTCGCACAGTGCCCTAGCCCTACACGTCATTATGGGCTATTAGACAAAGGATGTAGCTTCGATTCCCGTGGGTCCCACCCTGCATTCAATAGCAATTTGTTTCAATTTGTCACGGTTTTCAGATTATGGTATTTTATTTATTTATTTAAGCTTTATTGCACAATACAAGAATTTGTACAAATGGTGGACTTAATGCCAAGTGGCATTCTCTACCAGTCAACCATGGGACCAAACAGAGAAAGAAAAGTTGGCGATAAAGACTAAATCACGAACACACAAGAAAGATAAAATATATACAAAAGAAAAGTAATAATACATAAGATTACATATTATACATAAATACATAAAATAAGTATATAAAATATATACATACAATACATAGATTATAGATTGGATGACTATGACTCCGCGACTTGCTGCAGAAACAGTCTATGAACTGCGCGCTTGAAGGCAGAACTATTTTGTGATTTTATGACGTACTTATTTCATAAGTATTTAAAATATTCTACTTATATAGGGACATATCACAGAGATTGAGCTAGCCCCAAAGTTAGTTTAAGACTTGTGTTAAAATAAATACATATACTAATACTAAGTATATGTATATATACTAATAGATAAACATCCAAGACCCAGGTCAATTGGGAGCCTGAGTAGCAGGCAGGCATGTAAACTATTACGCCACAGATATCGTCTAAATCGTTCTGTTTAACAATAAAAAAGTACAAAGGTAAATGTTCCTATAACGGACCTAGTCAAAACCGCCACCAATTAGGTCTTGATATTAACGTGATTTTATCTTTCGAGACAATTTACTAAACAAGAATAAAAGAACCTAAAGAATATAATATCTGTAATTGGGTCAGTATTGTCTAGGTCACTAATATGAGCCTTACTACCTTATCTTAATAATGTTATTATCATTCTATGCTCTAGCTAGAGACAAATTATTTTTGAGATTCCATTGCCAAGGGAATAACTGTGACAGAAAGTAGGTTAGAGTATGGTTTTACAGAGACAATTATTATGAGCGAGCGAGCGTCGATTTTGTTTTGATGCAGCTAAGCACAAACATGTAATAAAAATTTAATAAAATATTGAGGAAGACAGACTTTAGCATTTATAATATTAGTGTGGATTCTGTGTCGTAGGGCGGTATTGTCGGTGGTACGTTGGATCAGAAGGGACTAAAATCTGACTATTTTAATGAGATCTCATTTGCATCATTTCTTAGTTTAGCACATTGACTAATTTGTTTTCAACATTTGGCTACATACAATCGATTCCGCGAAATGCAGTTCAAAATGCAAGCTGCACTAATTGCTCTAATTTCTATTTAATTATCAATTTATGTGTTGCATTGTCATGATAAGGACGGTGCATCAAAGTGCAGTGATAATGTAGCGCCTGCTGCAATGGTGATAAATGCAAGTTGCAAGCACATTGTCCTACTTTATTTAACCGTGTTTTTCAGTTATATTCTTAGCGTGTACTCCCGAGCTTCGCGGCCTTAGCTAGCCCCAAACAATTTTCATTACATATCGAGTGATTTATTTCATCATAATTTGCTTGTGTCACAATTTTTTTTTAAATAAGGCTCCAAACTCTACGGTCAACAACACAGACGCAATATACTTTTTTTCGATATTTTACAAAAGGCAGAAAGAAAGGCAGCAACAGGAGACAGAAATGTGTAGAAACCAAAAAAAGCTTTTGCCCAGCAGTGGGACCTAAATAGCTTCCAACAAGTCTATCATCATATGGTTTTCGTCGTTTTTCGATTGTATTTGTATTTATGTCATACATTTCAAAAATAGCACTTTAGGATACGCGGGGTTTAAAAATGTCTCCATAACAGCCCATAACTTACGTAAACGTCAACACTGCAGTTTCATTATGATTTATTATGTTTTCTCCCCCTATTGCAGTGGATGGTATACGGGAAAATGGCATGTGGATTGATATAAATGGTTAAATGAATGTATGATAGTGCACTACGACACTCTATATAGACTGCAAAATGAAAATGTGATGATTCTACTTGTTATTCTAAATGTAAATGATACGTGAAAGAAAACTGATGGTAAACTCAATATATTTGCGATTTTACAAAGTAATATAACAAGAGTGAAATGGCTCATGTTTTGTTGGGCGATGCGAATTACTAGAAATGGGCGTTGCCTAAGAAAAATAAATAGTTTTTCTGTCTGATAATAGATGGTGCTATAAGCAAATACTTTACATTTATAAATACTTTTTTGTATTATGAATGTACTGACTGATCTCGCTTATTTTATGGAGTCACTGGACGATGGGTCCAAAACGACTAAAATTTCACGGTGTATTTTTATCAATGATAAACATAATTTTTAAAACACCTATTTCTAACACGTACTGATATTCTATCACAAGCTGATTTAGTACTTAAATGAAAAGTTCTAAATTAAAAAAGACAATATCTAAATGCCGTCTTAGATATTACAAAAAAGTTAGACTGTTCAACATGTGTCTAAAAATGCTACCATAAAACTACGTTCATCTAAACCAAAAGTAAAACAGAGTATACGTGGGGCGCACTATAAGTTTCCGGAATGAATATGAAAAAATACTATTAAAGGTACAAAATTAATTTATTGTTTTTCAAAATAATCTCCATTGGCGTCTATGCACTTTTTCATTCGATGAAACCAGTTTTGAAAACTTTTGTGCCACTCCTCTGTGGTGACCTCTGAAACGTGTTTTTCATACTCCTCGACAGCCTCTTCTGGTGATGAAAATCGTTGACCGCGTAATTGGTTCTTAATTTTTGGGAACAGAAAAAAGTCACAAGGTGCCAGGCCGGGACTGTATGCAGGATGACTCATGAGTTCTACATTTTTCGCCTTCAAAAAGTCGTTTGTCTGTCTGGGCGTGTGAGAACTAGCATTGTCGTGGTGCAGGATGATACATCGGTTACGGTTATTTTTACGGAGTTCGTCAATAACTTCCGGCAAACAAATGGTCGTGTACCAGTCACTATTCACTGTACGACGATTCTCTAAAGCAACAGTAGCCACGTGTCCAGTTTTATTAAAAAAAGAAACAATCATCCGCTTAGATGCACTTTTCACGCGCGCCACTTTGGTTGGTTTCGGCTCATCTTGAAAGACCCATACGCTCGATTGCTGCTTTGTTTTGGGATCGTAGCAATAAATCCATGTTTCGTCACCTGTTACTATGGTCCACACCAAATTTGACGTACCTTCGTTGAATCTGGTAAGCATGGCACTGCACCAAGTGACGCGGTCCGTTTTTTGAGCCTCGGTCAAGTTGTGTGGGATCCACCGCGAGCACAGCTTTCTCACACCCAAATGTTTGTGTAGGATTAATTGTATTTGACTCATGCCTATTTCTAAGGATGCGCGAATTTTATGGTAGGTCACATGCCTGTCTGTTTCAATCATACGGCGCACAGCATTGATGTTTTTGTTGGTCACAGCGGTCGACGGCCGACCATCGCGAGATTCGTCACTGAGATTGATACGACCACGCTTGAATTCTGCAAACCAGCTATATACAGTTGTCTTGCATGGTGCTTCATTGCCAAAAGCTGAAACAGCTTTTGGCAATGAAGCAGAGCGATGCTCTGTTGAGCTGTCAAATTACACTTAAAATCGTAGAAAATCATACTACGAAAATTTTCCCGAGTTAAATCCGTGTTGATGCAGACACACAATTTTTTAAATGGCGCCACAAGGTAAAAACAAAAGACAGTCAGATGAAACAAACTGCATTCTACAGCCAAAGAGTTCTATTTTCAAATGTTGCAATAAATTTTTAAATATTGTTTATGTAAGTGGCCAGTTCCGGAAACTTATAGTGCGCCCTATGTAGACATAGTTTTAAGCTTTGTCGAACAGTTGTCTAAGAGTTTAGACTGTGTTTAAAGTGAAACATTAGTTCAATACGTGTTTATCTAACAGGAGTTGAACTAATTTAAATTTGTTTGTGTAGTAAAACAGATGTTTAAAAAATAATTAGGTACCAACACCATGCAACAAATTTATACGTTGCAAATTGCAAGCGACCCTTCATGAGTCACGGACACCCAGTTAGTCACATGGGTTTCCCTACATGGCCGGACGCAGGTATAGTAGTACGAATAGCAGTCACTTTTACCACAGCTTTAGGTAATGTTAAGTTCTTGTTTATTACCCGACTGGTTATGTTCTTTCCTGTTTGTGTATTTGGGAAAGTAAAGATCTTAAACAAATTAATGGGGGAGACCTTTGTGAGCAGTAAAAAATTATTTAATCTTTTGTTGTTTGGAACTGCTATACTCCAAACAACAAAGTTAATATAAAAAAAGTTAATTTTAAATAGCATAAATAAATAAATTGTTCATTTATTCATTCAATATCAAGTAATTAGTAGATTTTTTAAGTCCTATCATTTCGATAATCGGAAGATATGTATCTGGCAATAATTGGATTATGAGGGCTCAGGAGAGAGAGAAAATTGGTGCAAACTGGGAAAGACTTATGCCCAGCAGTGGGTTTTCAATAGCTGATGATGATGTGTCCAATATTTATTTGATTTTTTAAACTTTATTGTTCCAAAAGTAAAAAATACTTGTAAAAAAATTAGCGAACTCATTGCTAAGAGAATTCTCTACCAGTCAACCATTGAGATAAAGAGAAGTTCAGCGCAGAATGGAAGCTTAAATTCATACACAACATCATACACAATATTGGATGTTTTATTTGTTCAAATGTAAAATTAGGTAATTAAAATTAATTATTCTATCTTTGCACTTACTTTTGTCTCTCAACACCACCTGTTGTTTGACTGGTAGAAAAAGCCCACGGCTTTAAGTCCGTCATTTACATTCTTTGTAAAAAAGTTTAAATAAATAAATAAATAAACATCGCAAACACACATAAATAATAAACAAATACTTACTCAATTATTAAATTCAATTAAAACATCAGTGCCTTATTTAAACTTTAAAAGAGGTGTTAAAACAATTCTAACACAGACATTATAGTCTTCATAACAGATTTAATTAAAATAGACGCGGAAGTGTTTTTAACACGCCGGTAAAGTGTCGACAAAGTGTTATGTTAGCTAAACTGTGGACAGATTTGTAATCAAAATGTTTTAAAATAAATTCATTAGTTCCTGTGATAAGAATAGATTGAAATGACGTAAATCATTACATCCACAAATTGAGCTTTTATATAAAATAAAATACTGAAAAAATACACCTGATGGTAAGTGGTTACCGTAGCATATAATAACGCCTGCAACACCGGATATGTCACGAGCGCGTTGCCGACCCTGAAGGAATTTTTGCACGCCCTTTTTGAAGGAAAAACCATGGCAGGGAGTTCATTCCATAATCGCAGTGTACGTGGTAGGAAATTCCGTTTGAAGCGTACTGTACGCGATAACAAGGTATGGGGATGAAATCCCTGACGATGGCGAGAGGTGCGATGGTAAAAAGTAGCTGTTGGCATCATGTCAAACAATTCCTCCGAGCATAGCCCATTATACAAGCGGTAGAACACGCATAAGGAGACGAAGTCTCTCCTGAGACTCAAAGGTTAAATATCACTTGTGATCACGGGAACTTCGGCAATTCTGACAGCGCGTCTCTGTATTGAGTTAAACGGCTTAAGCTGACATTCAGCATAACAATGTATGCTATTATCGATAGAAAGCACGTCATTGATATGCAGAAGAAACAGCGTAGGGGATAAAACCGAGCCTTGCGGGACGCCAGCATTAATGTCCATACTATCAGAGCAGCTACCGTCAAATACTACTGCTCTGATGCACCCACCGGTCAAAAAGCTGGCGATCCATTTGTACAATTCCTCAGGCAAGCCGAACGATGGACACTTCGATAGAAGACTCCGATGCCAGTCCCGATCGAACGCCTTCGCCATATCTAAGCTGATTGCTAAAAACCTCTCCTTGACTCTTGATGGCGGAAGCCCACTGGTGGGTCAAAAACAAGAGGAGATCCCCCGTGGAGCGACCATGGCGAAAACCATATTGTCGGTCACAGATTAGGTTCTCGTTCTCCAAATATCACAACAACTGCGTATTGACTGCATGCTCCATGACCTTTGAGAGAAGGGAGGTGATGGTGATTGGCCTGTAATTCGACGGGTCTGATCTATCGCCTCTTTTGGGCACTGGGTGTACGAGTGCAGTCTTCCACGAAGTTGGGACTTGTCCGGTTTTGTAAGAGAGTGTGAATAGAAGACCGAACACAACTCGCGAGCACCTTTTTTTTAAAAATATGTATATATTATGTAAAAGTGTTAAGCTAGACATGTATTAATTAAAATTATTATAGGTACTTTATTATATACTTTTTAGATTTCATTTGAATCGAGAAACATTTTGTTAATCTTTACGTTCTTAAAGCAACACCATGAGTCTCCAAAGTCCATTAATTATAACTTTAATAATTATATCCTGACACGTCTAAAATAAAGCTGTGTCACGCCCACTCGGGTACAGCGGGGCGAAAACTATTTACATGGCTTAATAGTCAAGAAAGATTCGGATACGTGTAAATGGGGTTCCGTTTATTGAATCAGAATATAGCACATCCTCATTGCTTAGGATTAAATTTGAGCTGTAACGGAAAAAGGCCAACTCCTGTTAGGATTAAAAAAAACATTTTATAAAACTTTTAGTGAGAGATTTTTCATAACGTCTTGAGATAAAATAACCCATTCATGACAGTAATTTTGTATTAATACCTTGTCCTCTGTGTCCTACTAGGTACGAGTATATTCAAAGCATGCTGCACCTCACTGATCTCTACCCACTGTATGCTAAAAATGGCGGCATTCTAAAGATCCACGAAGCCGACCACGAGCCTCCCTTTTTGCTTTTGACTTTGCTGTAATTCACCATTCGCAAATAATATTATATTATAATTTATAAGTAACTTCTTCGTCTTCTCTTCATCGTTCCCTTACTGTTAAAGAGCGTAACCACAATGTAAATGTCCAAAGTGGGGGATCGGCTATATACTTCACTACACAGGTGATTATATTGATAAAAATAAAATCATCTTTGGCTCATTTTTTTTTAAATAGGCATACAGGCGTACGACCCACCTGATGATTAGTGGTAACCGTAGCCTATGAACGCTTGCAACACCGGAGATGTCACGAGCGGGTTGCCTATCCAGAAGGATTTTATTCAGGCCCTTTTTGAAGTCCCCCATGTTATAGTCAATAGGGAAAACCATGGCATTCCGTAGCGGTCGTGTTTAATAAATCACTCTTTATAATATGTCTGCCGCTCTTCATATGCTGCTCTTCTATCTAGCTGGGTTTAAAGTAGAAAGACGTTTCGTATATACCAGTTCTGCAAGAACAGATTTTACGGAACCCTAAAATATAGTTTATTTACTAAAGGCTGTTGGTGAGGTGACGGATTTGGTAGCTGCTTCTTAATCTGGAAGCTTTGCATACAATGGTACGTGTGGAACAGAAACGGCGTGGAGTAGGGGTTGTACATTGTGAATTCTCTTGTGAGGCCTTTTCGGCGGAGATAATTTTGTAGCAGCTAGGTTGCTAACTGAATCTCCTAAATTATGAAAAAAGTATTTTTTATTTTATTTTGTTTCGCCCCACTTACGTTCATATCCTGTGGGCTGTGTGTAACTTAGCATTGTCTTACAAAAGCCTGCCACGTGTTCCCAAAATCTACCATTTTGAGAAGTTACATCGATTAGAACCACATCTTTTTATGAAATCACATAATGTACTTAATCCTTCTTTAAGGCACTTTGATGCAATAAAACTATTTAGTATTTATATTTTAGTTGATATACCGGCTCTCGGGCTCTATTCTATTCTCTGTCCTAACTTGAACCCGTCTCCAAACAAACAGACAGGCGCACGCGCTAACGACACAAATAGATCCTTTTATACGATTCCCTGTATTTATATTAATCGAACTATGTTTGGGATAGCTTTCGTTCCGAACTGACAAACAAACGTGTCAGAAAAATATATTTGTTTTAAAATTTGTAGCCTTTGAAGATTTTCTTTTCCATTAGATGCTCTTTTGTCTACAAAGTTACCGTCTGTTGCTGTCTCCGTAAGAACAGCAACCATTGAAAATAAAATCCTTGCTTACTTCTGGTCACAGATTATAGAATATACTTAAGTACTTAGGTAAGATATAGTTCTGGTTACCATCCATTAAAAATGTCTTCCCATGTATGTCGTTAGAATCGAAAAAAAAAAACAAAAAACTACTAGTAAGTACCTATAATCCCCGCCAATCATCAGTCTAGTTGCGTCGTCAGCTTACGCTTCGGAGCCTTGGGTGCGCTGTAAGTCATGGTCGTAGATTTGGCGGCACTGGTTATTACAATGGAGCGACTGCCGTTTGACCTCCCCCTTTTTTACAGGGAAACCAGACCAAAAGGAACATGACCACCGCCAATCTTCATCACTCTCAAAGAATTGAAGTGTTCTTATATTATACTAGCTGTTTTCCGCAGCTCCACCTGTGTCAAAAAGTAGCCTATGTTTGACCCCGGGTCTTTAACTATATTCATACCAAAATTTCGTCAAAATCCGTTAAGCGGTTTGGCCGTGAAAGCGTAACAGACAGACAGACATACTTTCGCATTTATAATATTATAGTATGGATATGGATTATTATTATGACGCTGACAACCTACTAGTTTATTTATTTTTTACTTTTAAATAAGTTAGTGTATAAGGCAAAAACATAGGTAAATAAAGAAAACACCTAGATAATCATCGAGATATATGTACTTAACGTACCTACAGTACATATATCTCGATGTAGATAATGCATAATATGTCACAGAATTTCCGAAACTAATTTAAAAGAATACATTTTATGGTCTTATTAAAAGTGCTTATGGGAAAGTGAAGTAGGCCCTAGAATTTTCAAAGGAGTTCAAGAGATTCAATTCAGGCCGATGACAATCAACAAAATTAATTCTACAAATCAGCTGACAAAATTCATACGAATTTAGACCTTATTGTATTGTAATAACAGCCGTGAAACTTTTTATTAACAGTTAAGGTATTGTTGGTGTTAGAAGCAGGCTGGACAAGCATGGTCTATGGTCTATTGTTTTTCTATCTGAGAGGACAATGCAGCACGGTGAAGGGTGCTTCGTGTTGCCTACTTCCTATGTAGTCGCTGTCGATGCATTTGGGATTCGTTTCCGTTGCGCCTAGTTTAAAAAGTGTCTTGAAAAGACTGTTGAGAATGTTATATTCTTCAACTTCTCCAAAGGGACTCATCTTCTTCAGCTAAGCATTTCAGAGTTACACCCTCAATTTTATTTTTAATGCAATTTTCATAATTTTTTTAACGACTAGAATTGTTTAATTAATTTATCAGTTTAGGTACACTTTAAATGCCAGGATCGGATCGGATCCAATAGGATCATGATCCTAATGTGTTAGTTGACGAAACTGTAATTATTTCAGGCCGCGTAAAGACATCTGCCACAGTCAGACACAGTCTTTCAACTGCCATGTAATGAAAGCAACCGAGACCCCCAAACCGGCAGCTCCAGAATTGCTATGTTGCCAATACTTATTGGTATTTTAGTATACTATCGTCCCCGTATTTTTTTTATCCTAAGCCTATAGATCTTTTACCTGTTAGAATATAAAGTCCTCAGACTTGTTGTATGAACCGCTTAGCTTCAGAATATCTTTAAGTTTGCCCAATTAAAACTAATATCATAATAATAAAACGAATATTATAATATTTATACGAATGGAAGTCAGATTTTTTTTAGATATATGAAGATCAGATTCTCGTGACGTCCCTAACAGTGGAAACACACATGCAAACTAGAAAGTCGTGTTCCAGACGACGGAAGCAAATTTCAATAGGCTTTGAGCATGCTTTGAGTATCTCATTGCTTTGTACTTGATCAGGGAGATAGTGGGCGCATTTTGTGGTTGTCGTAACTAAACAGTTACGACAAACAAACATTTGGTTCTTATAAACGACTGAATGAAGTATGTAACATAAGTTTGAATCACTTGTTTGTGGTTTGAATTGATTTATGGTAATTGTTGCCACACCTAAAAATTAAAATTTCTGCGTTTGCTTTTGGGCCGCCTAATGTTGATAGTATGCTCTTGCTCCGTGGTTTGCTCGCGCTATAAAGTTTGTTTTTTTTTAACTGGTTTGAACTATTACAAATAAGTATTAGGTATACTTAACTTCAATTAATTCAAATTAAAGTTGTTTCCCGCAGCTCCGCCTGCGTCAAAAAGTTTGACTCCGGGTCTTCAACTATATTTATACCAAATTTCATCAAAATCCGTTCAGCGGTTTGGCCGTGAAAGCTTAACAGACAGACAGACTTTCGCATTTATAATATTAGTTGGATTGGGGTGAATATTGGATTGATAGCTTACGTATTGGAGCCCTATTTTTGAAAGTGTGAAGTGACTCACGCCTAACGGTGAGTCGAATGATTTTCGTACGATATCGAATGATTTGCATTGGTCATAATCGGTGAGACAAACGATTTCCATTCGGCATTAAATATGAGCCGTTTTAAAGTTAGGGCACCTGCATCCATGTCCTGAACTGTAACATGCGTCTAAAAAAAACTCCTGCGCACAAATCGGCTAAAAAGTGACGTCCATTTTGTCCTAACTGCCCTTGAACTTGCTGCGTTCAAGAGCGAGGATGTCCCGCCAAAATAGGGGCCTGAATTGGCTAATAATACAAATTGGTCCGTCTTCCTCCATTCTTGTCACACTAAATCGAATGATGTACTGTTGTTGTTCAAATTTATTTTTACTGCGTCAAACAAAAGCTACGTAATTTTAACAACTAGGTATTACTTACCTAATAAAAGTCTAGAACGCTCTCTGCCTACTTAACACTTTAGTTTTCTTGTTGTGCAAAAGAGTTTTGTTTTGTATTGTATTTATAGCTGACATCATTATCATCATTTCGTGTAGGTTACATTGTCTATCGACTAATGTACACCCTGGTGTCAGAGTTGTTCGGAACCGCCTTTCAGCCTCTGACGTGGTTCCTTTAACGACTACCAAATAACGTGCCTTCCGAAGCACGGAATCATCTTTATTATTAGACAATCAGGTGATTCAAAGTATGCTTCCGGTGGGAATCGAACTCACCACCCCCGGGTCAAAGGCGAACGTCTTAACCACTGGACCACGGAGGCAGTTAGAGTATAGCTGACAGTAGATAACAATGGAAATGCTAAATTCTTATGTCGTTGCGAGAGTGTTTGTTTGTTTATTTCATTGCTTTTCGGAATGCCGTGTGTTCTTACTGATGGTGATATAGAAGAAATTCTATAAATAACAAGAGTATCTGCAGCTTGGATTCCGACGAAGAATTGGATTACACGCAGCCACCTCTATTGGTTTTTGTCAATATACCTCCAATGTTTCGACCAGCACCTGATGAAGGCTTTGACTCGGAAGATGATCGAACTTTATCAAGTGTTGCTAGTAGCACAGGATGTCACAGAAGCTATAGTGCTGATACCAAAGTGAAAAATGAACTTTAGCATGGATAAATTTTAATTAGGTCATTACGCAGGAGATGAAGGCCTTTTCAGCTTTTTCTCTTATTTTGAATTGAGGATTTACTCGAAATAATATCTTTCAAACAAACTTTATACACCACCTGAAGAAGTAAAAGTGTTTCATGTCTTGAATTAGGTGATAAGTATGAAAACATCACCTAGCTATAAAGATTACTTATTGGTCTTGTACTCCTGATTTACAAGATTCTTTAGTCTTCCTTCCTTCATGTCACTAATTCGCTTTAGTTGGGTTCTAAATACGCACGAAAATTATAACACCATCCATGATGCCAAGTAAATCTCAACTAAATTACCGACAATTTATTCAAGATCCGACCCCTACACTGAAAAGAAATTACGATAAAAACTGATAAGCTACAGAACCTCAACCTCTAACTGGCAAAGCCTCTCAGTCTAGAACTGGAAGATGCTATACGCTGCCTGAGAGTCTCCATCCTGGATATAACCTGTCATGGTCCATATGGAAAGCTTGCAGTAGTCTCAAGTCGGCCGAAACAGGGAGAACATGTGCAGATGAGGCGTGCAGCGTGTCAGGCAGTGTGGTCCATCTCCTCATACCATGGCTCATCTCTTGTCCTGCTCTAGCGTGCTCAGCCACCTGCACTTACAGATCATGTGATTTTATGGATCATCAAATGCTTTATGGATCTATACGAAGCTACTGACAAAGTCTTGTCAGTGGAGAAGTTTTATTCATCACAAATATGGTTTGCTTGAGTTGACTCGCCAAGAAGAAGGAGCTCTGGATTATCCTCTCCTTATCTCATGCAGTGCAGTAATCTCCTGTGCAGATTAACAGCATAATCAAAGAGTTCTAGCAGAACTTCGCAGGATAAGCCTAGTCCACCAAGAATAGTCCAGTATGCACTGTCTGGCAATGTAACATCTCTAAGGCACCTCTCCTTGTACTGTTTAATTTATAATTCGAAATAAATAAAAGAGGGCCTGAAATAGTTAAAGAAAAATCTGAATGGCTTAAAAGACTCGCAACCAAAGCCATAGAATATGTACAAAGAGAAAAAAAAACACGCCAATGCGCCAATTGTCAATACGTAGCTGTCAACGTCGTAAAAGCTAACGTCACTCGTTGAATTTGAATTTGATAATTGATTTTAGTTTGTTGTTGTTTGCTAACGAACGGTTAAATTTCATATGTGTTTTTTTAGTTCTGAGCCTGAAATAACACTGAAATTGAATAAAATAGTGTCTAGAAAACTATAATGAATCCGTTAAACGATATAACTGATGAAGAATTCGTGCCGTTCCTCGAAAGTTTAGGTGTGGAGACTTATAAAAAATCATTCGAATGGATGCTCAATGATCCCGCATTTGCAGATGTTTTGCGCTGGTTATTCAATAATCTAGATCAAAACAATGCTTTAACTGCTCGTGAAGAATACAGGTATTTATTTAAGTTACTCTTGTTCAAGTATTTTTTTATTTCGTGTATTAAAATTCTCCCGAAAATGATTAGTTTATTTTGCTGATAGTGTTTTTTTTTTTTTTGCATAAATTCTGTTTACAGATACATAGAAATCGAGAAAAGCGGTCAGTTACTATCTCCTTCAGAGCTGGAAACCTCTATTGCATCAATTTTAGAAGAGTATCCCGGTGTTACCCTACCAGGCGATCAGGAAGGCTTGGAAGATGTCAATTTGGACATAAGCATGCACAAAGACAGACTTAGTTTGTTGAAAAAGCAGTTCCAAGTTGTGGAGGATCTCTTGAAGGAGAATGAGTAAGTGTAACCTCCAATCAGAAGGTCTAAGCTGGTCTGTGATTATAATCTACCCTGGTAATATTTTTGTCGTGCAGATGAGAGCCTTTACGATAGACAATCAGTCGACATCCTGATTGTCACACCTGAATAACTAGAAATCTGTAACATAAAGTCTGGTGTACCAAACCCTAGTTACATTAAGATGGTAGTTACTCACTTTGCTAATAAGAAAAGTGATAGAAGTTTTCAACAATTAGTTACTTTAAGATCTCATTTGTATCTATCATGCTTAGATCAAATTTATGAATTAGAATTTTTCAGATAGTTTTTAGCAAAAAAACAAAAATCATAGGTCTGATTGTATGCCCCGTAGTTTCAAGTTCCAATTTGCCAAGGTGGTTGACTTTTCAGAGGGTTGAACAAAATTAATTCAGGCAAAATTTATGACAGAATTATCTAGTTCTGGCATAAATTTTTTAGTGAGAATAGTATATAATATTTCCAAATTTCCTCTTGCAACAAATAATCAATTAATGGTCAGTACTGACTTAAAATTCTTATCAAATTAGTATCAAAATTCAACTCGTACTTTTACTCCTACAGACAGTCAAGAGAACAGTTGAATCTTGAAGTGACAAAGCTACATGCAGCCGAGCAGCAAGGGTCCGAAGATGAGTCGTCAGCAGCCACTGAGTGTCTTCAATTGGCGGAAGAGGTGGAGGGTATCATGGAAGGAGTGATTGAAGTCATTGCTGATACTCTGGATGTCTACACTGACTGCCATGCTGATAAGGTAGAACGTGTTTTTTTTATTAGCTGTGAGACAAATGCTAGGCAAAAGCCTTTTCTTCAGTGAATCACTATTCTTGGCCACCTTGTTCTTGGGCTTCCACTCTATCAATATGTATTACTAGAAGTTATATAAATCTATACTAATATTATAAAGCTGAAGAGTTTGTTTGTTTGTTTGAACGTGCTAATCTCAGGAACTACTGGTTCGAATTGAAAAAATCTTTTTGTGTTTGATAGATCATTTATCGAGGAAGGCTTTAGGCTATATAACATCACGTTGCGACTAATAGAAGCGAAGAAACAGTCAAAAATGTGGAAAAAACGGAGAAAATTATTCATCTTTGAGGGCTTCCGTTGCGTGCGCTGCGAAAACCGTTAGAGATACCCAAAAAATATGTATGAAAGAATTATTCTTCTTTAAATTATCTTAAAAAATGTTTGCGACAGTATATGTCTATCTTTTAAGATTAACTCACAATAACCGTTTTTTATGAAAATCTAATTTGGTCGAAATTAATGCATTATTACAAATTATTTGTCAGTGACTTTATTTGGTGCCAAAGAAATTCGCGAGGGAAACTTTATGCCCACTTTTAATAAGCTGAGGAGGTAGGTTTGTAAACAAAAAATAAATATGATTCCCAAAATAACTATTCCACGCGGACAAAGTTGCGGGCACAGCTAGTGTTTTATATATTTTAAAGTTACCTACTTAGTATTTTATCCACTTAAAGGCCATCCAAAGACCTACTAGCAAGAGTTGTGCGGTGTTAAACTGTTCTTGTATAACTTGTACAGTTTGCTTGTTTCTTGATTTCCTTTATTATGTACAATGATATACATACATACATACCATCACGCCTTGTTCCCATAGGGGTAGGCAGATACCACGGATTTCCATTTGCTACAATCCTTACAGACTTCCCTCTCTTCTTATATGCTCATCACTCTCGTCATAAATGCTCGTCGATTACGGGTACACCTGACATCTCTCTTTTTTAATATGTATTTTTTAAATAATAAATTGATGAGCTAGTAACTGTCCCATAACACAAGTCTCGAACTTACTATAGATTGAATTCAATTTGTTGGATTTGTCCCTATATATTTATTTATAATCAAAACGTAATGTAGAGATTAAATTGACTTGATCTTTATAAAAGATATCTTTTTTATGAATTTCCCTAATCTGAATTTTAATGATTTCAGGATCTGTCTAAGAAGTTCTTCACATTTGGACCTTTTGAAGCATACAGACAATCACAAGCTTTATTCAGATCTCATTTTGATTTATTTACTTCTAAAAGATTTAATAAGAAACTAAAAAATAATGTGACTGATGAAGATCTGCGATCAGCTTTGATTGAAGCCAAGAGTATGGAGGAAAGGTTAGTATTTATATTTTCTTTATGCATTCGTTCATATCTAGTGGGTTACATGATTAATCGACCTTGTACTTCATTTTTTTTTCCAATAAGTATCAGCAATCAGTCTTTGACATTATGCGGATTTGTTGATTACAATCATGTGTCTAGTAAAAGTTGCTCCCCAGCAGGTGCAATCCTTATTTATTTCGTGTACACACTGTAAATATACATTGGAAACTTAATATTAGGAAAACTAGGCACAAGAGTTCTACTTATTTCTAAAGAAATTTCTTCCAGCAGACCCACGACAGGGACTACAAAAGAAAAAGGCAAAGTGGCGTACAGGAAAAACAAAATAACAAAAATAATATTATAGGTATAATAAACTAAATAATAAATATACCTACTAATATATATATATACTTAAAAAGAATACGATATACGTTTTATGAGTTTAAGCAGAAATAATGATCTTTTACTCGCTTCTTAAATATGGACAGAGTTTGGGACTCCTAAACACTTCCTTCCTAGTTTCTTGCATCAGGTTCCTGTATATCCATTCGTCTCAAGTGTTTACAATAGCCGATGTTAACCAAATCAGATACTAATTTGTTGGGATGCTTTATGAGACAATCTTTGTAATGTTTAGCTGATAGTCTTATTCTCACCTTTTGCTGTGGAAAACTTGGAGCGCGTTGTGGATCTTTAACATACCTTCTGAAGCACGAAATCATTAATATCAGACAGTCAGGTTATTCAAAGCTGCAATTTCCTAACCAAACTGGTAACAGCTAAGTGTACCTTCTGAACCCACAACCTTCACATGTAAGGCATATGCCTTAAGCACGGGACCATGGAGGCATTTAGCCCACTTGATCTGGATGATTTATTGATGATTCATGATTTGTTCCTTTTTGGTGATTTTTCAGACTATCTGAAGCTGCTCTCGCATATGTAGAGACAAAAGCTGAGCTTACTGGGGAACAAGCGAAGTTAGCCCTTGTGTCTAATTACAATAACGTCCATCCCAGCCAAGTAACGTAAGTACGCCTTTTTTCTAATATCTCTTTTTGTGATGATGTTTTACGGCTATGGATGCAAGTTCTTTAATATTTTACGTATAATTTTTGGATAATTTATCAAGATTGTTTGTTGGTATTTTTACTTGTTACATTTAGAGATTTAAATTTTACACATACGGCATACACGTACAACTCTGGGGCTCAGCAAGTACCTCAAATATCATGAAATGAAATGAAAAAAAATGAAGTCAGTCGCAGTCAGTCCACCGCTGGACATAGGCCTCTCCCAATGATTTCCAAAATGATCGGTTGGCAGCAGTCTGCATCCAGCGTTTGCCTGCGACCTTTTCCAGGTTATCTGACCATCTGGTCGGTGGATGTCCAACGCTGCGTTTACCGGTACGCGGTCGCCATTCGAGAACCTGCCCCATCGGCCATCGGTTCTCCGCGCTATGTACCCCACCCACTGCCATTTCAAAGAACTAATCCGCTGGGCTATGTCGGTGACTTTTGTTCTCCTACGAATCTCTTCATTTCTGATTCGATCTCGTAGGGAAACACCAAGCATCGCCCTCTCCATAGCTCTCTGGGCGACCTTGAGCTTTCTTATGAGGCCTATAGTCAAAGACCATGTTTCGGACCCATATGTCATCACTGGCAACACACACTGGTCGAAGACCTTAGTTTTAAGGGACTGAGGTATTTTGGACGAGAAGACGCTACGTAGCTTCCCGAACGCCGCCCAGCCGAGTCGGATTCGACGAAAGACCTCGTCCTCGAAGCTGGAGTTGCCAGCCTGGATCATCTGACCCAGGTAGACATACTGGTCTACAACTTCAAGGGTGTGGCTCCCGACAGAAACCGGTGATGGTGTAACATGGACATTACACATTGCCTTGGTTTTGTCCATGTTCATTTTAAGGCCCACCTGTTGGGAGACCACGATTACAAATATAAATAATAATTTAAAAAAAAAAATACAATTTACAAAATGTAATTTGTAAAGTAAATTTCGTTCCAGAGCGTGCACAATGGAAGCCCAAAGTGCCCTAGAACTCTTAGAACAAGAGGAGACAATCGTTGACAACCAAATACAGGACGCTGTCAAAACACTAGTAGACGCAAGGACCAGACTTGCAGTTGATACTACGGTGAGAGCTGCTCTGGCTATTCGAGAGTATGTATCTTTAATTAAATTTATAATTACATTTAGCGGTTATTGGTCATATTATAAAATACAGAATAGGCTACTTGACTGTATTCACATTTTGACAATATTTTGATACAAAACAATAGATACACTAAAAAGTAACCGATTCCGAAAACAGGAACAAATATGGTGATTAATTCAAGCAGTAATTAACGTTTAAAGCAGTGATTCCCAAAGTGGTCCAGGTGGACCCCCAGGGGTCCACGGGAGACTTGCTGGGGGTCTACGTAGGCGTGAACAAAAAATGGGGGTCCATAAGATGTTAATGGGGGTCCACGAAAATTTATCTGCTTTTGATAGTAAAGAGCAAAAATGTAAGCATAGTTTTTATAAGGGCCTACCTACATTGTTTTAAGTACCTATCTAAGCAGATAATATTTTAATAAGGCAAGCGACTGTTACTTGTCCAAACTTGTGTATTCGATATTACGTACAATTTCGTGTACAGACTTGCAAAGCGCTATCCGCCCGACAATGCTTAATGCTTGTTCAGACATGAACTTGATCAACACTATAAATACTTGATGCCAAAGGCAACCAGACGCATTCATTTGTTTCCGGAATTTCGAAAACAAGGCGGAATTTGGAAAAAAGTTGTGAGAAAATTTATATCTGTGTTTGCTAGTGCCGGAGAAAAGTAAGTAACCTACCTTTTTTTGTTATAGTACTTAAGTATTTTGTTTACGTGTACTAGTCGGTTGATCACAACGGCCTGTATAGATAGGTAACTTAGTAACTTACAGATATTTTAATTGTCCTCTTTCGATTTGAAGACAAACACAGCACGTTTTATTCAATTGCTTTTTCACGAGAGAAGCACTGCCTCTCTAAAAAGGCCGAATAAGCAATATTGCAGAGCAATTAATTTTGTAATTTTTCTTGCAAATAACTACTAATTTTATAAAACAGTAATTTCATAATCATGTTAAATTGATTTTGAAGTAACTATTTTATCAAAACTATTCCTTTTCGGAAAGAGCGAGCGGTGCGCGGGCGACGGGAAAAGGGCGGGGCTTGAACTTCGATGCCTGTTTGTCACGTTTTAACAATGAAGCCGCAGACAAAAAATACGCAAATACACGGAGCGCGTGAACTCATTGATTTAATAAAATGTTAGTTATCGTTTTTATGGACAATTTTGGGATTTCGACGTTTATTTTTTCCTACACAAATATGATCAGTATTCGATACTGAGTACACTAATTTTTATTTATACTATTAAAAATTAGTGGTAAATTATGTACTTTAAAATTGATACCGTTTTGTGAAAACGTTTGTATTTGTCTCAGCGGTTTATTAGTTGGTCCCTTTACAAGCCGTAATTCTATTTCCGCGTGCTGACAAAGGCTGCGGTGTGATACCTATATTCAGAAAAAAACTTGGTTACTAAAACATTTTTTTTACAGGTAAGGTAACTGACACGAAACATGGCTACAGCAAAGAAAAAATGTCGACAATATAGTGTCGATTATTTGAAATATGGTTTTGTTCCATCAGAGGCAGACAAACAATTGCCCATGTGCCTATTATGCAACAAAGTTTTGAGCAATGACTCTATGAAACCATCAAAGCTCGAAGATCATCTAAAAAGGTGTCATACTGATAAAATAGGTAAAGATTTAAAATATTTTCAAACATTGAAAGAAAAATATGGAAAGAGACCCACCATGCACAGTATGTTCGCTTCAACATCTCAAAGTAACGATGATGGCTTGCGGGCATCTTACAATATCTCATTACTTATAGCAAAATCTGGAAAACCGCACACTATCGGAGAACAATTAATTTTACCCGCTGTTGAAGAGGTTTTAAAAACTGTTTTGCACAAATCTCCATTTGACGTACTAAAAAGAATTCCATTAAGTAACAATACTGTACAAAGACGCATTGATGAAATGAGCTCTGATATCGAAAGCTTTTTGTGCAATCATCTGCAAAAAACTCATTTTTCTATACAACTGGACGAGTCAACGTTACCCAGTAATGAAGCATTACTATTGGCATATGTCCGCTTTATTGTTGAGGAAGAAATTCACGAAGAATTGCTATTTGCCAGAACTTTGGAGACTGACACTAAAGGCGAATCAATATTTAATGTCCTGAGTAATTTTTTTACGGAAAAATCGATCCCATTTACAAACATTATTTCAGTGGCAACAGACGGAGCTCCTGCAATGGTCGGGCGATATCGTGGGTTTATAAGTCATCTCAAAAGAATTATACCAGGACTTACAGCTATTCATTGCGTAATCCACCGACAACATCTTGTGGCAAAACATTTAAGTGACAGGTTGAACCAATCTCTTCATTTTGTAATAAAAGCTGTCAACAAAATCAGAAGCAATGCATTGAATACACGTTTATTTGCTCAATTGTGCGACGAAAATGATGAAGACTTCCAACGACTGCTCTTACATACTGAAGTACGCTGGTTGTCGAAAGGTGCATGCTTAACGAGATTTTACTCTGTTTTCGATTCCATATTAGAGTTCTTAGAAAGTAGAGATCCAGATTTAAAAGAAAACTTGATCAAATTCAAAGCAGACATTGCGTATTTGACAGATTTGTTTAAAAAATTTAATGATATTAACTTGCAGTTACAAGGGGACAGCCTGAATTTAATAAAAACAAAGGGGATAATTTCGGCTTTTCTTGGGAAATTGAAATTTATGAAGCAAAACATTAGTCGGCGCGAATTCTCTCAATTTCCAAACTTGTCGCAGGTAGAATGTATTGATGAGGATATCCATACCTACAGTCAACATTTAAGTGCCCTGCATGATGACTTCAAAACCAGGTTTGAAGATATACTGACGATGGATATACCACCATGGATAATAAATCCATTTGATGAAACGGAAGTGGCCAATGTTGTATTACAAGAGGAGCTGCTCGAGCTAAGCACTAATGAGGAGCTGAAGGTGAAATTTAGAAAAGGCTACCCAACATTTTGGCTGCAAGCAGAAATACCCGAAAAATATCCTGGACTGTGGGAAATCGCAAGGAAATTTTAAATAGCTTTTCCCTCGTCATATCTTGTCGAAAGGAGTTTTAGTGCCGTTACAAACCTCTTAACAAAAAAAGGAGCAAATTAAACATCACAGAGCGGGGGGATTTGCGGTTATTGCTCACAAAAATAAAGCCAAACATTGATCGTTTGCTGACACTCCATCAGATACATCCTTCCCATTAATTAAAATTATGACCTGAACCTATATTACCTTAATATTTTTTTCTTGTAATTCTATTCTTTTAATAAATAAAGTGATATAAAATGTACCATTTTTCGTTTTTATTTTACATATCGAAATATAGGGACAGAACTCAGAAGTGACACAATTTTTATTTTTTGGCGACTTTAAGAATGTGGTAGAAATGTAGCAGCAGGGGGTCCACCGAAACCAGTAAAATTTTGAAAGTGGTCCACGAGAAAAATAAGTTTGGGAACTACTGGTTTAAAGTTTTCTAATGAAGAAAAGTGGGAGCGTTTTTGGGACGTCTTGCTATCCCTTTTGTGCGCACGAAATCAAGTGGCAGTGACGTCACTCCACCATTAAGTGCATCCTTTTCTTGTTTGTTGACAGTTTCCCCTTCCACAGGATTTCAAAGGCTTATAACTCATTTAATATCGATCTGATTCAAAAAACTCTTTCTGTTTTCGAATCCGGGTACTCTAATTTTAGATATGAATAATAAAATAAATATTGAGTAGAATAGCCTCTTGTCATCAGTCAAAACAAAGATAATAACATTTTTTTTAAATTAGGTAACCTATATTCTCCCACTGCTGGTCAAAGTTCTCCATCTACTTCCAAACTACTCTATGGGAGTATGTTTTTATTAAATTTGTAGTTTTCAAACGTTGGCTTTTTTTAAATCTTAGAAAGTTATAAGTACACGATTGACTTAGTAATTTGGTTATAATGCTAGAAGACAATGTGTTATTCTAGAGTATGTATGTATGTAAGTAAGTATAATTGTATGGCACGCTCTGCAGCCTAAACGGCTCTATGGATTTTAGCTTGAGAGGTGTCGTTGGATTCATAAATATAATATATTTACTGTGACTGGGTATATAAAACAAAATAAACAAAATGACAGAATTGTGGGTTTTTACATTTCCCAATTCCACAGAAACGCAGTTTGGTATTTTAGTTTTTAAATTATGTTCATTTTGATTTCAGACAAATCCACACAGACCTTTCTCACTTACTAGATACGACACATCAAGCGTTAACTCTGGACAGACTGTTATACTGCGCATTGCGTCACGAACTAAGGACTTTGGAAGAAGTGGTGCAATTCACATCTCAACTACGACAGTACGTGCTAGATGAAGGAGATGCCGTCGCTAGCAGAATTGTGAGTCTTTATTTCTTTGTTCTTAAGGTCGAAAGTATCCAAACAGGTTTATTTTGAGATCTATAGCCCGACCAGGAGAATTAAAACCGTGCATTGGCGTCGCTACTGATCGCCTTTAGGTGGCAACATGTTGTATGTGTCATGTCAACAACAAAATTGGTAATGTCATTTAATGAAATGGAAATAAATCCTTCGTTTTCGTGTCAAACACATTAAAAAGAGAAAAGTTATATAAAATAACACATTTTATATAACTTTTCTCTCATTATTACTATGAATATTTTATGCTATTTTGATAAATAAATCATAAGAAATAATCACAAACGTCCGCCCTGTCTCTTTTTGGCAGATGACGTTGAGATGACGGAATGTTACATGAATGCTTAGTTGCCAGTAAAAGAAATTAGTTCTAATATTTTTCCGCAATATGGCGAAGGTTGCTATTTTATCGGGCTTTCATCATTTTACAGGAATCAATGAACACAATTTGCGCTGAACAAGAAACATGCCAATTAAAATTTGAAACGTCAGATCCTCTCATACAAACGCTTTGCAGTATTCTAGGCGTGTCTACTAACGATGCAATAGAACTGGTCAAAATGTATGGAGAACTCACAGGGAACATTCGAGAGCTGAAAGATAATATTAATGACGCTTTTGCGGTTAAAGAGAAGGCTGTTTTTGAATTGTAAGTTACCAAGGTTTTACTTTATAAAAAATATCTTCATCATCATTTTAGCAGTCAGTCCACTGCTGGACATAGGCCTAATGATTTATTGGTATGACCGGTTGGAAGCGGCCAGCATGCAACTTTTGCCTGAAACCTTTCCGTGGATGGCCAACAAAAATTATCTTTTATAGGCGGTTTTGAAACCTCTTTCACCAGGGTGTAAAAAGTCGACTGACCAGACCATGTAACCCTCTCGTTGTTAATCAATTCATTTTCATTATAACTTCGATATCTGTCATCCAAATTTAGTGAAATTAAGACTCTTTTTTAGTAATGGGTTTTACGGCCGTGTATACAAATCCTTTATAGCCCTTTTTAATTTTTCTATCTTCTTCAATCCTACAGTGTGGTTTCGTCAAGTCCTAGTCAAGTCTAAAAGTCTAGTCTGTTGTCAAGTCTAGTCAGAAGAATCAGGCTAAGTGAAGTGGTAGAAAAACTGCACTTAGCGATTACTATGAACTTTTGGCAACAAGCATAAAAATCACATAAATCAAACACTGTATCACTTCCCAACACTCACGCTATTTAACGAACACTTTCCGAAAAATAATCCACCATCATTATGCACAAACACACAAAAAAACACAAATATTGGAAAATAAAATACAGCGCCGATACTGCTCTTCACAGCTTCCCGCCAAAAGCCAAGTGCTAAACTTTTGAATTGTAAAGGTCAAACAAACCTACATTATTAGCAAAGCATATAAATCAAGAAGTATTTGGAAAATTCTGTGTCTGATAGACTGATTCTTGGAGAAGGCTATTTATATTTCATACAAAACGCGCACGAGTGAAACTGTAGCGGCTCGCCCTAACGTATCAGAGATCACCGCTATACGATTTGATAATGGTTATTATTGGTCTTTGGTTAGAGTTACACACAATTAATGGTTTTATATAAAGTTTATTGTAACGTTATTACACTGTACTACAAATTGGTAATAAAATGGAAAAATTATATAAAAGAATAATGGTAATAAAAATGGTTATTGAATATGCGATTTAAATGGTTAAATAATAAATTGGTTGCGTGCGTACTAAAGTAAAATTGTGTTATAAATTAAAATAATGGATTCTGCTGATTGACAGAAAAGTGTTCGATTGCGTAGCCTCGAACAGAAACCGTGGGGAACTGCTAGTTTTTTTTTTTACCTTTTCCAGTGAAACATCGTCAAAACTCCTTCGAGACTACGTTTGGGACGGCTGCACTAAACAGCCAAACTGTCGCGACAGAACCGTGGCAGCACTGTCGCATACTTTGCGCCAAGAAATGGACAATGTCGATAAGAAGGTTCTGGAAGCTAGCAGTTTCTTTACTTCAATCAAGGTATTTACTGTCTCTTTCTTATGAACATTCTGGCTCTTTCTATCTTTAAAGTAGTGATAGAGCTGTGGCAGCACTGTCGTATACTTACGCCAAGAAATTGACAGTGTTGTTAAGAAGGTTCCAGCAGTTTTTTTACTTATATCAAGGTATGTTTGTGTTAAAGTAGTGATAGTTCTAAGCCGTGTCCATAATGAAACGAATCTGACGAAATAAGAGAAATCACTCCGTCTCACTCGCACAATAAACGCAAATATAATGCGCGAGCGGCAGGGAACGACTTCCATCACTACAATGGACATGACGAATAATTTTCGATTTCATGTTTTAATGAAAGACCTCACTTTAATAGGCATATTGGTAAAAAAACACGTCGATAAAATTTAAACTAACTGAGATATGATCAAGTTAAACTCATATGCATGTTGGACGATACCTAACGCTCCATACTAATGGATACCTAGCGGTGACGTTACGCCTAGGTAATTTACAAGGGGGTGAGATTAAATTTGTTCGACAACTACCTTAAATATTGCGTTTATGTAAATAGTTCCTAAAGGTAAGTGTCTTAATTTTTTATGTGTTTATCGGTTATATTTTTTTATTTCTTATATTTTATATATTCAAAATGGACTTTCCCGTCTATTTTTAAATTGTTATAATAAATATCATGTGCAAAAATTTCCAAGTGTTAATTTTAATAACGAATTTAAATACATGTGTGTAATAAATAAATAAATATAATTACTTTTTTAAATTTTGTTTTGAACCTTGTCGTCACCACAATTGCAGACTGATACTTGGCAGCGACATTGCATACTTTATGTTAAGAAATGGACAATGTTGATAAGAAGGTTCTGGAAACTAGCAGTTTCTTTACATCGATTATATTTGACTACTGCTTTATTGATTGATTATGTTATGATATGCAAAATGTGATTTGTTCTGTTTCCCACTTTTTTTTTTTTAATTTATTGTGTAGATTGTCTATTTTGGTATTTTTTAATGTAGAATATTTGTTATTGGTTGTATATTATTGGTATAATAAAAAAATTGACTGTTCTGTTTTCAGAATGGCGACAAAAATTGCATGAGAAAACTATGGCAGTGGTTCCTAACAGATCCAAATAAGCTGGTCGCGACTTTAAAGGGAGTCGGCAAGAATTATTCTTGACCGAAGAATATAATTTGTAAGATAAACTTGTTCCACTAATAGATGAACAGCCGCATTCATAGTCGTATGACTACTTAATCAAATTCTATTAATACTACTTATAGAGCGATTTGTTGAATTCATACTCTTTAGCAATAAGTGACTCCTTAGTATAGATTTAAGAGTTCTATGTCAAAAAGGGATAACTTTTTTTAATTGAGTTTCAAGAATTTGTTTTAATGGTCATTATTGACTCTAAGTGCGGCAGAAAATGTCTTTAACTTCGGCCAAATACTCTGTTTCTACCTTATATAAGTTCTATATATGTAAAATAAAACTATTTTTTGTAAAAATAGTGTAAACATTTATTCCAAAAATATACCTACTTACACTAACGTAAAATTACCTAAATAAATACTAAATTTGATCACAACGATTGTACAGTCGGCTTGAAAATGATATTATTTTCAATCATTGCATTGACTTCGTAGAACTGATTACAAAATTTATGCTATACAGATATTCAACCGTCATACATTGAAACGCGTCAACTTTCTTGGTTACTCCTGGGCACTTTTATACAAAGTCATTGATTGTTATGCCATCTATCAAAAATATGAGAAGTTATATATAGCCCGACCAGGAAAATAAAAACCCTGCATTGGCGTCGCTGACGATCGTCTTTAGATGGCAACATGTTTATGTGTCAATGTCAACAACAAAATTGACAATGGCATTCAAATAAATAGAAATCAATCCTTTGTTTCTATTCGCATCAAGAAAAATACTTTCAAATGACGAAGGCTGCTATTTTACTGGTCGGGCTATGATTAAGATGTAAAACTTTTTAAATACTTACAGCAAAAATTCAACTTAGAATTGTCGGTACGTAAAATGATGCTTTAAAAATTCAGTTTTTTATTACGCTAAAAATAAGCGAGATCAGTACATACTTAATTTCATTTTGTTTTGAAGCGCCCCTTACGTCACATAGGGGAACTAATTCTCATTCTAAGGCAATGGGACCTTATGGGTGATGTAGGTACAGGTGGACGTAGATCATCAAGAGTGCTATTTTTAAAAAGCGACTTTTAAAATCGGCGAGTCGAATAATTTTTGTTCGATATCGATTTTAAGTCGATATATAGGGCACACTTTTTTTAAAAAAGGGCTCCAGGTGCCGGCATTCTGATATCGAATTTGAGTTTTTGGTTTAGATCGATAGCGTTAATTTCTGTATTTTACTGCAATACATCATCTCTAGCTATATTGTAAGGTCGAAAAGCTCAGAACCTTGCTAATTCATTTAGCGTAGGCCCGCAACCGCAACACGAAAATTAAAAATACCGTGCAAATTGAAAAAAATAAATTTGTCACAACGGACAGCCAACAGCGGCGAGCGCGATACCTAATTACGACTACTACCGATTCAACACACACATAAACACCATTAATGTGTGTTACTCGTAGGGACAAAGATAAAAAGCTTTTATTGTTTAAATTTAGGTACAAGTAAGTACAGTTGGTTATTTACCGTATTTGCGTTTAGCGTCATCCCTACATTGTTTTGCTCTCAATGTTTACCCTAAATCTGCTTGGCTCGGTGCGGTATCTGTTTCGGGCGGGAGGGTGTGAGTTTCCGTCTCGTACATTAGTAGATACTATTAATAATTTTGGGCTTTTTTTTGTGTTCTCTCGAATGTATTCAAACAATCTAAAGTCTGTCTCAATGGAAAAACACAACGTATACAAATATGGGCGACTGAAATTGATTCAGGTTTGTCGATGTCATTTTTGTGAAAATGATAATCGAATGTAAGTGATTTATGAGTGATTTCATAAATTACCGTTATTTACATTATTGTCTTTTTCCATTGAGACAGACTATTTGCTTGAGACTTTATTAACTAATCCCAAGTAGGTCTAGGTTTCTTCTTAATGAGAGTGTCTTCTGGCGCGACGTGTATGGGATTGTTGAAGTCCAACTCGATGTTATCTGGTATCGCATCGTAGTACGTCACGTGGTCGTTGTCGTTATCTGAAATGTTTAGATTTTTTTTTTTTAATTTTTTCTACTAACAGAGACTCATTTTGTTACAATCGCTTATAGGCTTTGCTAGTAAAAATAATGAAACAAAGTGGCCATAGTTGTTTGGAAGTTTATTAAAAATATATATATCTATATATTTTATACAAATAGGTTCTCGTGGTTATCGTAGGAGAAAGTTACTCCGGGCTCCTTAGAAATAAAGATTAGAATGCATTATATAAAAGATTGAGAGACCTACGTGTAAGATTGAGAAACTTACATGTAAGATTGAGAAACTAACCTGTAAGATTGAGAGAATGGCACGTTATACTGAAAAAACTTAAATGTAAAATTTTGAGACTTACATGTAATATTGAGAATCCTATATGTAAAATTGAAAACGTAATATTGAGGAACCCATATGTAAAATTGAGGAATTTACGTGTAAAATAGAAAGACTGAGAAATTTCCATGTAAAATTTAAAAATTTACATGTACATTTGGGAAATTTACATGTAAGATTGAGTCTAGCAATAAGTACCTCCAAATGTCTCTGGTCCAACGTTGCTTTGACTGCGATGCGGTCTCGGAGCAAGCTGCGTCTATGACGTGAAGACCTAATCTCAGAGACTTAGGTAGATATAAAATTGAGACACTTAAAAGTAAAGTTGAGATACTTACGTGTAAAGTTGAGAAATTTACATGTACAATTGAGAGACTTAGTATGTGAGATTGAGATACTTATTATGTAAGATTGAGAAACTTACGTGTAAGATTGAGCCTAGCAATAAGTTCCTCCAAATGACTCTGGTCCAGTGTAGCTTTGACTGCAATACGGTCTCGGAGCAAACTGCGTCTATGACGCGAAGATCTACGTATTTCTGGTTGACTGCTGTTCCGGTTTAGCAGTGGCAGTGTGAACACCTTTTCTGAGAGAGGTGTGTTGTCTGGGCCAAATTCCTGAAAGTAAATTGTGTTTTTGTCATTGTCGTGTACGGGTTATTAGTAATGTGGAGGAAAATGATAAAAGTGTTTATAGAAAAAACTGAGTTATATTGTCCAAACCTTAAAATACTTGATAAATGTTTGTGAATTATAATGAGAACGTACGATGCGCTTGCTGATCGAATACGAACTATTTGCTAAATTGTGAATTTACATGAACGCGGCGAATATGGCTGACGCGGCGAAATTTATCTAAAGTAATGGCCCGTACATGCTCCCGGGCGACAAGACGAGGGGGTTAATAGATGCTAGATGAATGTCAATGATTTAAAATTAACAAGATGAAATACAATTCATTGACTAAAACTATGTTAGTACTTGATATACGAAGATACATGATATACAATTTCAAAAGACAGTTTTTGAATAAAAGTATGTCCTAAATGTGGCGACGTGCATTTATCTACTTTCACTACACACTTTTCACTCACACTCGCGGACCTACAAATGCCCATGTTTCCCTGACCATCGCCCTCATCTACACTTGTCACAAACCTACGCGATGGTGCCGGCTGCCACAGCTCGGGCTGTGAGCCGGTCGCCTGGAGCTCTGCTTCTGCTCGTTCAGGTGGAGGGCGCGCCTGGCCTGATGAAAGGCGCGATGTTGTGAAACGCTCATCTGATGTAGGACGCGTCTCCCTTGATGTTGAACGCATTTCGACTTCCAAATGGTCGGGCGTAACACCTGAGTCGCCCGCCTTTGCTAACCGGTTGGAGCGGATGCGTCGTAATAATACTATGAAACCGATGGCTAATGTGATACCTATCCATCCATATATCACCGAATAGTGATGAATATCGTGGCTTGATACTTGTTCTGGTAAATGTTCGTTTACTTTTAAACTCTTAATTTTGTTTTTCATATCTTCAATTTATTTGTTTGGCAAATCTAAACCTTTTTGCAAGGTTGATGGCGAGATGTCAATATTTATGATATGATTAATTGGCTCTATATCCTCCACGGGCAGGGAAGAACTGACGTTTATTTGACTCATTCCTTGATTATGAGAATAAATAGTAAATTGTTCTGTTTTGATGATACATGTATGTTCTATACTAATAATTCCAACTGACGTTAACCTTTTTGCAACTACTTGATTGTCACATAGAATTTTGATAGGGCATTGATCACAACAGAAAAATAAGTATTTGTTAGGTTTATTTGTTTCAGTCCACTGGCTGGTGCACGGGGAAATGCTGATCTTGCATTGTTCTGTAGATGGGTCCGGCAAACACAACTTGTCGTCATTTTTCAAATGATAAATTGGCCTTTGTATGTAGCATAAATAAGTATCAGTTTTGCTGTGTAAACATGCTCTGACGTCATACGTAGTTAAATAGGAGTCCTTTTTCAAATTAATAGCAATATAATTGGCTATTGGGGAAATGCTAACCATCTTAAAGTTATCCACTAGTTGAGGAACTGGAATGATCTTCATGATTTCGAAAGAATCCCGATAAACGAGAGGGACACGTAACTCAAAAATTAAAAACTCTTTACTCATTCTAGCTTTGATCTTGATTAAATGATAAATCTTGCTTAATTCAGACTCCACATCGCTGATCGGTAACAATAAATCCTTTGAAATATGTGAAGAAATGGTGTTAAGTACTGCTTTTAGTTGGGTTGGTGTGATAAGTTGAACGTTCATTCTTCCGTGATAAATGTCGGTGACAGTATCCAATAAAGTGTTTTGCATATTTTTTAGGTTATGCAATAGATTGCTTGCGGCGATAGAAATTAAACTAAAATCATTCATAAGTATGATCCTTTCCGATTCCGTTTTCATAGTACTTGCTAAACTATCTTGTTTCATAATTAATCTGTTTAGGGCCTTATGCTGCTTGTCAATTATATTTTCTGTCCTTTTTAACACGTTATATTCGGATTCGACAAGAGATGTCTGGTTTTTAATAAGCTTAAGTAAATGATCCGCATTATTTTGTAATGATAAAATGTCTGACGTATATTGTTCTGCGAATCGTTCGTCGAGTACACCGAACAGACTGTGAGCGAGATACCCGATCCCGTTAATAAGGCCGCGCTTGCTGCGGCGCGTGCTGGATTGCTGACTCTGCAACAGGTAACTGCATTGTTATAACATCACAATGGGAATCCTTCATGTTGATACATAACTGATCTAGATATTTTATATATTTATCACAGGCGAAGGTTGCTTGCCAATAAGGGTCCATGTCATAATATGTGACGATTTTCCATTCGTCCCTAATTAACTGCATGCTTGATATCTTGTCGAAGTATAAACCTTGATCGTTTTTCAATGGTGTAACGTTGAAAGATGCTTGTGCTGTACTAAATATGCTTAAAAATGATAAAAGTAAAATAACGAATGAACAGAAGTTACTATATGCAGTTTTTGGTTTATTCCGAACGTTTAACTCCTGCTGTTCCTTCTCCCTATGCTCTTCAGAATTTTGATGTACTGGTAAAATTGATAACTTGGTGATAGGGCGCTTGATATACCCGTTCTTGGTTCTCACGGTGACGACACGTACGTAGTTATCCTTGCCGGGGTGCAACTCTACTACCCTACCCATAATCCATTTGCCTGGGGGTAAGTTGTCGTCGTGAACTAGAACTATGTCGTTAATGTTCATGTTGTTTTGAGGACGCTTCCACTTGGATCTTGATGAAAGTTCTGATAAGTATTCGGTGAGCCACCGCTTCCATATATCTTGATATATTTTTTGAGTAAGATACCATCTTGTTCGCATATCTTGCTCTAAAACGGGGCCACTTGCTAAAAAGTGTGATGGTGTTAAATAATTCAGGTCATCTGGATCTTCCGAGAGGGGACAGAGTGGCCTAGAGTTTAGACATGCTTCTAACTGTGATAATATAGTGGTAAACTCCTCGTAGGTCAAGCGCTGTTCGCCGACCACTCTCTTGAGGTGGTACTTTAAGCTCTTCACGGCGGCCTCAAAAAGGCCTCCTGCTGAAGCCCACCTCGGAGCGTTAAAGTGAAATTTTATGGTCATATCGGTGACCTCCTGTAGTAATTCTTGATTGTCAGCATTAATCACCGATTGGAGAGCTTCATACTCTTGTTGTATGACCCTGCTGGCTCCCACGAAGTTTGTGCCGTTGTCACAAAATATATGCTGTGGTGTTCCCCTTCGAGCTGCCATTCGTTTTAGTGCCGCTAAAAATGCTGAAGTTGTTAAGTCGGACACGAGTTCGAGGTGTATGGCCTTGGTTGCCATGCAGACGAACACTGATACGTAACCCTTCGTGCACTTGATTCCTCTTCCTTTACTTGATTTAATCATCATGAAACCTGTAAAATCCACTCCGGTGTTGGAAAAGGGACGCGAAGAATTAGTCCTGGCGTATGGTAAGTCTCCCATGAGTTGAGACTGCTTGTTGAAATCGTAGCGTTTACATCTCACGCAGGCACGAAGTTGTTTTTTGGTGGCCCTGTTGCCTCTTATTATCCAATATTGTTGTCGGATAAATGACAATGTTAAACGTACACCGCCGTGAAATGTGAGACCATGTGCGCTATCGATTATAAGTTCGGTAACTCGACTGGAATGGGGGATGATGATAGGGTGTTTCATATCTAAGGAAATCTGTGCGTTCCTCAGCCTTCCGCCAACGCGAAGTATACCGTCTTGATCTAAAAATGGATGTAAGTTCAATATCTTGCTCGTTGAACTGACACACTTGTTTTTTGTTAAATCTTTAATTTCTTGATGAAAATGTTCTTGCTGTACAAACTTGATAATAAGTAATTTGGCATTCTTGATTTCTTGTATTGTTAAGTAAGTAGGTTTGGATGATGTTTTTCTAAAATAAATGAAACGTCGTACCCATGCTAGTATGCGTATTAATTTGTTGAGTGAGCTGTATTTGTTTATCATGTTATGAATGACATCGTTGTCAGTTTGTTCGTATATAGCGGCATTGGCCTGTTGGTTTGTTCTTCTTTCTTCGCTTGTTTCGAAGATTTCTTGTTGGGGTTGATCTTGATATGATGGTAACCATTTTGGTCCCTGCCACCACAGGGAATGGTCCTTTAGTTGAGTTGCAGAGAGGCCCCTGCTGGCACAATCTGCTGGGTTTTCTTGTGACTTGATGTAACGCCAGCATCCCTTGGGCATGATGTCGGTCACTTGCTTGACCCTGTTTGCCACGAAAGATTTCCACTTGTTTGGATCTCCATTTAGCCAGCCCAAGACCGCAGTCGAATCAGTCCACCCATATTCCTCAATCTGATATTGATGTAAGCATTGTTTTACTTTGTTCATTAAAGTAGCAAGCAAAACTGCGCCACATAACTCTAGTCGTGGTAACGATATTTTCTTGCTTACCGGTGCAAGCCTGGTTTTACCTACAACCAGAACCACTGTTGCTTGATCTCCACGTATGATTTTGCAATACTATTGTTGTTGTACCTGTGATTTAATATCTCCCAGCAAGTGTCGTAATTGTCTGAGGAGATAGATAAATGTTGAATGAGTCTCTCTGCTTCACCGCGTACCTTTCCTTTTAAGAACTGCATCTTTTGAGCACTTGATAAAGATGCGTTCCGATGAATGACCTCCGTGAATAAATCTTTGAATGATACCCACTGATGATAGTTGCCATGGAAGGTAGGTACATCCATCTTTGGAGTGGTTTTTTCGCGATGGGACTCCGACCATAACTTGCTATTGATGGACCTCTTCATGTTGTTATAGGACTTTTCGTGTGAAGAATAGGCACGTTCATACTCCTGATTCGAACCCTGGGTCTCACTATCGATTTCCCAGTGGAGGCTGTCGATGGCCGACCACCGAGACTTCAGTGAACTAAGTAAGTCTTCGAACTCCCATTTCTCCTTTACGCTATCTAAATCAATGTTTGCTACAGTTCTTTGAAAAGCCCTAAAGTTGCTTGCTTGTTTTTTCAGTAAATCGTCTGTTTTGCTGTCTGTTCCCTGTGATTGGGATTTTTGAAACGATGGTGATTGGTTTCCTGAAAAAGATGGTGTGGAGAGAGTCGCAGGTTTGATGACCGGCGACGACGGCCTAATTTCCGACTTGGGATCGTATGCTTGAATCGTTGATCGTATTTTTTCATAGTTGTTTTTGACTACATCGTACATGTTTTTGGTAAAATAAACGTCAGATTTGTCAGAATAAGCCCATTACTGAACATGATTGTTATGGAACTCCTGCCAATAGCCATCGAGAGTAGAAACCTTGCGATTGATATAATCTACTGTTATCCTGTCTTTGCCATCTACATCCAACATATAGTTGATCAATTGCGTCAATGATAAGTTGTTGATTTGAGAGTAAGTTTTCCATTGTTGGATAGGTATATGTTAAGAAAAGTTTATAAAAATGTTTGATTATGTAAGGTAAGTAAATACCTGGTAGCTTCTTGATATGCTGCTGCTGATACCAGTACCTTGATAGACCGGCGTTATTAGCGTGTGAACATATTTCCACACGCAAGGGTGATACTGATGATATCCATAAAGTGATCCAATGGGTAAGGTAAGACACGTGGCACAAAATCACTGAACACACGCGAATGTCCCACCTGTTCCGAAGGCTCGAAGGACGAGCTTATGTACGGGTTATTAGTAATGTGGAGGAAAATGATAAAAGTGTTTATAGAAAAAACTGAGTTATATTGTCCAAACCTTAAAATACTTGATAAATGTTTGTGAATGATAATGAGAACGTACGATGCGCTTGCTGATCGAATACGAACTATTTGCTAAATTGTGAATTTACATGAACGCGGCGAATATGGCTGACGCGGCGAAATTTATCTAAAGTAATGGCCCGTACAGTCGAGTTCTCATACTTTACAATAGCTACCGCTAGATAGCAGTCGTTGATCTTAACTTAGATCATAACTTATGCCTTGACAGAGAGACAAAGATAGAGTGACCATGGTCAGTTTAAATGTGATTATTTGTTTTTTTATCCCTGGGGTTTGGCAATTAGTTTTAAGACCATGCTTGATAATTATATCCTTAAGAAATTTAAGAATGTGAGAAGTACCTAGGTACCTTCGCTGTTTTCCCGGTGGAATGTCGGTTCTATACCATACCAAAGCTGGTTAAATACCATAAGCAATGATAATGACCTTGGTACATACTAAGAGGTGAAAATGAAAGCTACACGACGATTATACGTACTTAATCCCGTAATTTTATATTTTAACTGTACTACGATGATGGTACAATCTCTGAAAATAGTAAATGGTCCAAAGTCGAAAGCTACCATTTACTATTTTCAGAGACTGTACCATCATCGTAGTGTAGAGGTAGGTGCCTCTGTTGATAACACAGGCTCGGCTGACAAGTATTATATGTCAGATTGTTTACATACTTGTGATTGTGTACAGATTCTGTAAGTACACATAAATGTATTTCGCAACTTACCAAACATTTGCCGCTGACGCAGTAGGAAGTATTGTTCTTCCCGCAAGCAGTTCCCATCGGGAACCAGCCTTCCTGGCCGTTCACTAAATAAAATCTGTGAGACACCCTCTCATCTTGACAGGCTATTCGGCAAGGCCGGTCTGGGTCCTCTAGAATAAACAATTTGAACTTATTTGGATTACGGATCATTATGTTGTAGAGAACCCTAAGGTGTCACTATAGGAATTGGTGTGGAACTGTGACAAGATATATGATATGTCTGACTCCAATTAATAAAAGGTTTCTATCTAAAGTTGTAATTGCTGATTTACAGAATATGTGTTCCTATAACCATTGTTATATTGAAGGTTTCCAAAGAGTGACATCATTGTTTAAAGAGACATATTCTGTCAGAATATTTCGAACCCGGCTCTTAGCCTTTGATGTGGTTTCTTTTAAAGTCGAGGAACCCTATTTTTATTAAAAGTATTACTCACCCAAAATTTGGGAAGTCGAATGAAAATCGCTCGACCCACAGACTATGCTGAATGTAAGTAATATCGATGTAGAACAAAAATATTGTGACGGATTTCGCGTTAAAAAAAAAAATTAAAGCTCCAGATGTCAGTCGAGATCAACGTGTCAAAACGTACAAATCAGATGATATATTCTGTAGTATTAGTATGCTTGCGAGCCGAACTTTCGATCTACCAGGCTGAACTCAAAATAAAAATAACAGGAAAGCAATCAATAAACATATAAAATTCCAGATATTTACCTAAAACTGGTGAAATCTGCATGCCTAGTCCAGACAACCTTCTGACCCTTTCTTTGTACTTCGTGCAGACCATGGTGGCATATTCGTATGACGACTTCTGGTGGGTGCAACCCTGGAAAAGATAATTAATGTTGAACTAAAGGTTGTATTAAAATCTTATCTTAAATCTTCTTCGTTCGTGTAAATTGCGCATGTAACCTCCAAGCTTCTTCTTAGCGAGTCGACTCTGGCAAACTATTTGTGATAACCAAAACTTTGCAACTGACAAGATTTGTCAGTGCCATTTATAGAGAGCGATAAGCGTGTACAGGACTAGAGAATTAAGTACGTTGAGAGTTATTACCGACAACTATGGAAAAAAGATGTTAAAAGACCATCAAATTCCTTTTTGTTTCAATGACAAGTTTACACGTAATTATATATAGGGTAATGAATAGGCTCGTTCAAGATTCGTTGGGGTTTGTCATTCTTTGAAAATAAAAGACTTTGATTTATTTGGGTGCGATGGGCGCGCACAGCTGTATGCTGGTGGCGCCGGTCGGGGCGCGCACGAGTGGCAGTGGCAGCCCTGAGCACGCTACTACACAGTGAGGTGTCGCTAGTTACCGCGGCGGGGCTGTGTGCGATGGGCGCGCACAGCTGTATGCTGGTGGCGCCGGTCGGGGCGCGCACGAGTGGCAGTGGCAGCCCTGAGCACGCTACTACACAGTGAGGTGTCGCTAGTTACCGCGGCGGGGCTGTGTGCGATGGGCGCGCACAGCTGTATGCTGGTGGCGCCGGTCGGGGCGCGCACGAGTGGCAGTGGCAGCCCTGAGCACGCTACTACACAGTGAGGTGTCGCTAGTTACCGCGGCGGGGCTGTGTGCGATGGGCGCGCACAGCTGTATGCTGGTGGCGCCGGTCGGGGCGCGCACGAGTGGCAGTGGCAGCCCTGAGCACGCTACTACACAGTGAGGTGTCGCTAGTTACCGCGGCGGGGCTGTGTGCGATGGGCGCGCACAGCTGTATGCTGGTGGCGCCGGTCGGGGCGCGCACGAGTGGCAGTGGCAGCCCTGAGCACGCTACTACACAGTGAGGTGTCGCTAGTTACCGCGGCGGGGCTGTGTGCGATGGGCGCGCACAGCTGTATGCTGGTGGCGCCGGTCGGGGCGCGCACGAGTGGCAGTGGCAGCCCTGAGCACGCTACTACACAGTGAGGTGTCGCTAGTTACCGCGGCGGGGCTGTGTGCGATGGGCGCGCACAGCTGTATGCTGGTGGCGCCGGTCGGGGCGCGCACGAGTGGCAGTGGCAGCCCTGAGCACGCTACTACACAGTGAGGTGTCGCTAGTTACCGCGGCGGGGCTGTGTGCGATGGGCGCGCACAGCTGTATGCTGGTGGCGCCGGTCGGGGCGCGCACGAGTGGCAGTGGCAGCCCTGAGCACGCTACTACACAGTGAGGTGTCGCTAGTTACCGCGGCGGGGCTGTGTGCGATGGGCGCGCACAGCTGTATGCTGGTGGCGCCGGTCGGGGCGCGCACGAGTGGCAGTGGCAGCCCTGAGCACGCTACTACACAGTGAGGTGTCGCTAGTTACCGCGGCGGGGCTGTGTGCGATGGGCGCGCACAGCTGTATGCTGGTGGCGCCGGTCGGGGCGCGCACGAGTGGCAGTGGCAGCCCTGAGCACGCTACTACACAGTGAGATGTCGCTAGTTACCGCGGCGGGGCTGTGTGCGATGGGCGCGCACAGCTGTATGCTGGTGGCGCCGGTCGGGGCGCGCACGAGTGGCAGTGGCAGCCCTGAGCACGCTACTACACAGTGAGGTGTCGCTAGTTACCGCGGCGGGGCTGTGTGCGATGGGCGCGCACAGCTGTATGCTGGTGGCGCCGGTCGGGGCGCGCACGAGTGGCAGTGGCAGCCCTGAGCACGCTACTACACAGTGAGGTGTCGCTAGTTACCGCGGCGGGGCTGTGTGCGATGGGCGCGCACAGCTGTATGCTGGTGGCGCCGGTCGGGGCGCGCACGAGTGGCAGTGGCAGCCCTGAGCACGCTACTACACAGTGAGGTGTCGCTAGTTACCGCGGCGGGGCTGTGTGCGATGGGCGCGCACAGCTGTATGCTGGTGGCGCCGGTCGGGGCGCGCACGAGTGGCAGTGGCAGCCCTGAGCACGCTACTACACAGTGAGGTGTCGCTAGTTACCGCGGCGGGGCTGTGTGCGATGGGCGCGCACAGCTGTATGCTGGTGGCGCCGGTCGGGGCGCGCACGAGTGGCAGTGGCAGCCCTGAGCACGCTACTACACAGTGAGGTGTCGCTAGTTACCGCGGCGGGGCTGTGTGCGATGGGCGCGCACAGCTGTATGCTGGTGGCGCCGGTCGGGGCGCGCACGAGTGGCAGTGGCAGCCCTGAGCACGCTACTACACAGTGAGGTGTCGCTAGTTACCGCGGCGGGGCTGTGTGCGATGGGCGCGCACAGCTGTATGCTGGTGGCGCCGGTCGGGGCGCGCACGAGTGGCAGTGGCAGCCCTGAGCACGCTACTACACAGTGAGGTGTCGCTAGTTACCGCGGCGGGGCTGTGTGCGATGGGCGCGCACAGCTGTATGCTGGTGGCGCCGGTCGGGGCGCGCACGAGTGGCAGTGGCAGCCCTGAGCACGCTACTACACAGTGAGGTGTCGCTAGTTACCGCGGCGGGGCTGTGTGCGATGGGCGCGCACAGCTGTATGCTGGTGGCGCCGGTCGCGGCGCGCACGAGTGGCAGTGGCAGCCCTGAGCACGCTACTACACAGTGAGGTGTCGCTAGTTACCGCGGCGGGGCTGTGTGCGATGGGCGCGCACAGCTGTATGCTGGTGGCGCCGGTCGGGGCGCGCACGAGTGGCAGTGGCAGCCCTGAGCACGCTACTACACAGTGAGGTGTCGCTAGTTACCGCGGCGGGGCTGTGTGCGATGGGCGCGCACAGCTGTATGCTGGTGGCGCCGGTCGGGGCGCGCACGAGTGGCAGTGGCAGCCCTGAGCACGCTACTACACAGTGAGGTGTCGCTAGTTACCGCGGCGGGGCTGTGTGCGATGGGCGCGCACAGCTGTATGCTGGTGGCGCCGGTCGGGGCGCGCACGAGTGGCAGTGGCAGCCCTGAGCACGCTACTACACAGTGAGGTGTCGCTAGTTACCGCGGCGGGGCTGTGTGCGATGGGCGCGCACAGCTGTATGCTGGTGGCGCCGGTCGGGGCGCGCACGAGTGGCAGTGGCAGCCCTGAGCACGCTACTACACAGTGAGGTGTCGCTAGTTACCGCGGCGGGGCTGTGTGCGATGGGCGCGCACAGCTGTATGCTGGTGGCGCCGGTCGGGGCGCGCACGAGTGGCAGTGGCAGCCCTGAGCACGCTACTACACAGTGAGGTGTCGCTAGTTACCGCGGCGGGGCTGTGTGCGATGGGCGCGCACAGCTGTATGCTGGTGGCGCCGGTCGGGGCGCGCACGAGTGGCAGTGGCAGCCCTGAGCACGCTACTACACAGTGAGGTGTCGCTAGTTACCGCGGCGGGGCTGTGTGCGATGGGCGCGCACAGCTGTATGCTGGTGGCGCCGGTCGGGGCGCGCACGAGTGGCAGTGGCAGCCCTGAGCACGCTACTACACAGTGAGGTGTCGCTAGTTACCGCGGCGGGGCTGTGTGCGATGGGCGCGCACAGCTGTATGCTGGTGGCGCCGGTCGGGGCGCGCACGAGTGGCAGTGGCAGCCCTGAGCACGCTACTACACAGTGAGGTGTCGCTAGTTACCGCGGCGGGGCTGTGTGCGATGGGCGCGCACAGCTGTATGCTGGTGGCGCCGGTCGGGGCGCGCACGAGTGGCAGTGGCAGCCCTGAGCACGCTACTACACAGTGAGGTGTCGCTAGTTACCGCGGCGGGGCTGTGTGCGATGGGCGCGCACAGCTGTATGCTGGTGGCGCCGGTCGCGGCGCGCACGAGTGGCAGTGGCAGCCCTGAGCACGCTACTACACAGTGAGGTGTCGCTAGTTACCGCGGCGGGGCTGTGTGCGATGGGCGCGCACAGCTGTATGCTGGTGGCGCCGGTCGGGGCGCGCACGAGTGGCAGTGGCAGCCCTGAGCACGCTACTACACAGTGAGGTGTCGCTAGTTACCGCGGCGGGGCTGTGTGCGATGGGCGCGCACAGCTGTATGCTGGTGGCGCCGGTCGGGGCGCGCACGAGTGGCAGTGGCAGCCCTGAGCACGCTACTACACAGTGAGGTGTCGCTAGTTACCGCGGCGGGGCTGTGTGCGATGGGCGCGCACAGCTGTATGCTGGTGGCGCCGGTCGGGGCGCGCACGAGTGGCAGTGGCAGCCCTGAGCACGCTACTACACAGTGAGGTGTCGCTAGTTACCGCGGCGGGGCTGTGTGCGATGGGCGCGCACAGCTGTATGCTGGTGGCGCCGGTCGGGGCGCGCACGAGTGGCAGTGGCAGCCCTGAGCACGCTACTACACAGTGAGGTGTCGCTAGTTACCGCGGCGGGGCTGTGTGCGATGGGCGCGCACAGCTGTATGCTGGTGGCGCCGGTCGGGGCGCGCACGAGTGGCAGTGGCAGCCCTGAGCACGCTACTACACAGTGAGGTGTCGCTAGTTACCGCGGCGGGGCTGTGTGCGATGGGCGCGCACAGCTGTATGCTGGTGGCGCCGGTCGGGGCGCGCACGAGTGGCAGTGGCAGCCCTGAGCACGCTACTACACAGTGAGGTGTCGCTAGTTACCGCGGCGGGGCTGTGTGCGATGGGCGCGCACAGCTGTATGCTGGTGGCGCCGGTCGGGGCGCGCACGAGTGGCAGTGGCAGCCCTGAGCACGCTACTACACAGTGAGGTGTCGCTAGTTACCGCGGCGGGGCTGTGTGCGATGGGCGCGCACAGCTGTATGCTGGTGGCGCCGGTCGGGGCGCGCACGAGTGGCAGTGGCAGCCCTGAGCACGCTACTACACAGTGAGGTGTCGCTAGTTACCGCGGCGGGGCTGTGTGCGATGGGCGCGCACAGCTGTATGCTGGTGGCGCCGGTCGGGGCGCGCACGAGTGGCAGTGGCAGCCCTGAGCACGCTACTACACAGTGAGGTGTCGCTAGTTACCGCGGCGGGGCTGTGTGCGATGGGCGCGCACAGCTGTATGCTGGTGGCGCCGGTCGGGGCGCGCACGAGTGGCAGTGGCAGCCCTGAGCACGCTACTACACAGTGAGGTGTCGCTAGTTACCGCGGCGGGGCTGTGTGCGATGGGCGCGCACAGCTGTATGCTGGTGGCGCCGGTCGGGGCGCGCACGAGTGGCAGTGGCAGCCCTGAGCACGCTACTACACAGTGAGGTGTCGCTAGTTACCGCGGCGGGGCTGTGTGCGATGGGCGCGCACAGCTGTATGCTGGTGGCGCCGGTCGGGGCGCGCACGAGTGGCAGTGGCAGCCCTGAGCACGCTACTACACAGTGAGGTGTCGCTAGTTACCGCGGCGGGGCTGTGTGCGATGGGCGCGCACAGCTGTATGCTGGTGGCGCCGGTCGGGGCGCGCACGAGTGGCAGTGGCAGCCCTGAGCACGCTACTACACAGTGAGGTGTCGCTAGTTACCGCGGCGGGGCTGTGTGCGATGGGCGCGCACAGCTGTATGCTGGTGGCGCCGGTCGGGGCGCGCACGAGTGGCAGTGGCAGCCCTGAGCACGCTACTACACAGTGAGGTGTCGCTAGTTACCGCGGCGGGGCTGTGTGCGATGGGCGCGCACAGCTGTATGCTGGTGGCGCCGGTCGGGGCGCGCACGAGTGGCAGTGGCAGCCCTGAGCACGCTACTACACAGTGAGGTGTCGCTAGTTACCGCGGCGGGGCTGTGTGCGATGGGCGCGCACAGCTGTATGCTGGTGGCGCCGGTCGGGGCGCGCACGAGTGGCAGTGGCAGCCCTGAGCACGCTACTACACAGTGAGGTGTCGCTAGTTACCGCGGCGGGGCTGTGTGCGATGGGCGCGCACAGCTGTATGCTGGTGGCGCCGGTCGCGGCGCGCACGAGTGGCAGTGGCAGCCCTGAGCACGCTACTACACAGTGAGGTGTCGCTAGTTACCGCGGCGGGGCTGTGTGCGATGGGCGCGCACAGCTGTATGCTGGTGGCGCCGGTCGGGGCGCGCACGAGTGGCAGTGGCAGCCCTGAGCACGCTACTACACAGTGAGGTGTCGCTAGTTACCGCGGCGGGGCTGTGTGCGATGGGCGCGCACAGCTGTATGCTGGTGGCGCCGGTCGGGGCGCGCACGAGTGGCAGTGGCAGCCCTGAGCACGCTACTACACAGTGAGGTGTCGCTAGTTACCGCGGCGGGGCTGTGTGCGATGGGCGCGCACAGCTGTATGCTGGTGGCGCCGGTCGCGGCGCGCACGAGTGGCAGTGGCAGCCCTGAGCACGCTACTACACAGTGAGGTGTCGCTAGTTACCGCGGCGGGGCTGTGTGCGATGGGCGCGCACAGCTGTATGCTGGTGGCGCCGGTCGGGGCGCGCACGAGTGGCAGTGGCAGCCCTGAGCACGCTACTACACAGTGAGGTGTCGCTAGTTACCGCGGCGGGGCTGTGTGCGATGGGCGCGCACAGCTGTATGCTGGTGGCGCCGGTCGGGGCGCGCACGAGTGGCAGTGGCAGCCCTGAGCACGCTACTACACAGTGAGGTGTCGCTAGTTACCGCGGCGGGGCTGTGTGCGATGGGCGCGCACAGCTGTATGCTGGTGGCGCCGGTCGGGGCGCGCACGAGTGGCAGTGGCAGCCCTGAGCACGCTACTACACAGTGAGGTGTCGCTAGTTACCGCGGCGGGGCTGTGTGCGATGGGCGCGCACAGCTGTATGCTGGTGGCGCCGGTCGGGGCGCGCACGAGTGGCAGTGGCAGCCCTGAGCACGCTACTACACAGTGAGGTGTCGCTAGTTACCGCGGCGGGGCTGTGTGCGATGGGCGCGCACAGCTGTATGCTGGTGGCGCCGGTCGGGGCGCGCACGAGTGGCAGTGGCAGCCCTGAGCACGCTACTACACAGTGAGGTGTCGCTAGTTACCGCGGCGGGGCTGTGTGCGATGGGCGCGCACAGCTGTATGCTGGTGGCGCCGGTCGGGGCGCGCACGAGTGGCAGTGGCAGCCCTGAGCACGCTACTACACAGTGAGGTGTCGCTAGTTACCGCGGCGGGGCTGTGTGCGATGGGCGCGCACAGCTGTATGCTGGTGGCGCCGGTCGGGGCGCGCACGAGTGGCAGTGGCAGCCCTGAGCACGCTACTACACAGTGAGGTGTCGCTAGTTACCGCGGCGGGGCTGTGTGCGATGGGCGCGCACAGCTGTATGCTGGTGGCGCCGGTCGGGGCGCGCACGAGTGGCAGTGGCAGCCCTGAGCACGCTACTACACAGTGAGGTGTCGCTAGTTACCGCGGCGGGGCTGTGTGCGATGGGCGCGCACAGCTGTATGCTGGTGGCGCCGGTCGGGGCGCGCACGAGTGGCAGTGGCAGCCCTGAGCACGCTACTACACAGTGAGGTGTCGCTAGTTACCGCGGCGGGGCTGTGTGCGATGGGCGCGCACAGCTGTATGCTGGTGGCGCCGGTCGGGGCGCGCACGAGTGGCAGTGGCAGCCCTGAGCACGCTACTACACAGTGAGGTGTCGCTAGTTACCGCGGCGGGGCTGTGTGCGATGGGCGCGCACAGCTGTATGCTGGTGGCGCCGGTCGCGGCGCGCACGAGCCGCAGCCCGACGCCGCGCCGCACGCAGTGGTAGTGGCAGCCGCTGAGCGCGCGCCAGCGGGAGTCCACTGCGCGGCGCCACGTGCCTGATGTTTTTGTTCTGGTGATTAAGTGAAGATCGAAATTATAGAAAGCATTGCAACGATGACCTTATAGCGACATTTGCAGAATTAAGAATTTTGTAAAGCGACTGACAAACGAACCTCCCCCGTCCCGAGTCGTCTCTTGACCGTCATTTACGACGCACAAATTATACTATGTATTAAATTGGCAATAAACATTTATTAGTGAAGTTCGGTTTTTCTCTCCAAGTCACCCATACCGACATTGGTGACCCGGGATAAAGTGGACACTGTTTCGTTACTGTGTAGTGATTTCAGACTATTAAGTTTTATTTTGGACAATGTTGAATCCGCAAGTGCCACCTCAAGTTGCCGGGCCGTCTAAGGCTCCGGTACCACCGACCGCCTCCGGTACTTTCACAACCATGGCGGACACGGAAGAAAAGTTTGGATTGTCTGCAATCAGCCTAACCAATAAAATTCCTGATTTCTGGACAGATCAACCTAGAGTGTGGTTTATTCGGACGGAGGCGATACTGGCACCACAGAAGATGGGAGATGATACTAAATTTAATATCGTCGTATCGAAGCTAACAAAGGATGCCATTCAACAAGTATCCGATATCCTTGTGGATCCACCATCGAGTAATAAATTTGAATCCCTGAATTACTACAAATTACTACAAATTTACGAGGAGTCAGAAAACAGAAAAATACAAAAACTGATCGGGGAAATGGAGCTTGGGGGACAAAAACCTTCACAACTATTGCGCCGCATGCGCGATCTCGCCAGGGGTAAGATACCTGACGAAACTCTTCGTATATTGTGGCAAGGTCATCTGCCACCAGCGGCGAGAGCTGTCCTTGCGGTGACGGAAAATGTGGGTTTAGAGAGTTTGTGTGATATCGCCGACAAAATTCAAGAGACGACTCGGCCTGATAACGTCGCCGAGGTTTCTCAGGTCTCATCAAATCAGTGCGACAAGATTATGGCAGGAATAGCCAAAATTAATGTTCGGTTGGACCAAATGGACACGAGGTCAAGGTCAAATCAGAGCAACAGAAATAATAGACGCTCATCATCTCGTACGCGCAGCGCTTCCCGGCAGCGTACACAGGATAGCCCAGATTGGCTCTGTTTCTACCACTATCGTTTCAAGAACCGCGCCAAGAAATGTGAAAAACCCTGCGCTTGGAAAACTCCGGAAAACTAATAGGAGTGCAGCCAGTGGCGGAAGTCTGCACCGTTTTGCCATCCCACCGCCTATGCGTAACTGACTTAAATAGTGGCCTACGTTTTTTTGTGGATACGGGTGCGAACGTTTCTGTGATTCCGCGCAAGAGAAAACTCTTTAGTGATAGTGAGTGCTCCGATTACAAACTATACGCAGCGAACGGTACAGAGATAAGGACATATGGCACTCAAACTTTAGTGTTGAACTTGAACTTAGGCGTTGTTTTCGTTGGACATTTGTGGTCGCGAGTGTTAATCAGCCGATCCTGGGAGCAGATTTTTTAGAACATTTTAAGCTTCTTGTGGACTTAAGCGGACGCAAGTTAGTTGACAAAACTACTAGTTTAGGTGTTATAGCGTGGCTCGTGTGTCATAACAGTGAACTTCCGATAAGTACAATAGATATGCAGCAGCCGTTTTCGGATCTATTACAGCAATATTCGGAAATAACGAAGCCATTATCGTTTAAAGAACCAGAAAAACACACCGTATACCATCACATCGAGACGACAGGACCGCCTGTTTTTGCGAGAGCGCGACCCCTGCCACCTGATAAGTACAATAAGGTAAAGGAAGAGTTTCGTGTGATGCAGGAGATGGGGATTTGCCGGCCTTCAAAAAGTCCTTGGGCCAGCCCGCTCCATGTCGTGCCCAAGAAAAACGGTGAGTTGCGTCCTTGTGGCGATTACCGTAGACTTAACGCTGTAACTATTCCCGACCGGTACCCTATTCCTCGTCTGCACGACTTTACGTATCTTTTAGCGGGCAAGAAAATATTCTCTAGTTTTGACATTAAAAGAGCCTATCATTTTATAGAAATTGCGCCTGAGCATGTTGAGAAAAGTGCGGTAATTACACCTTTTGGTTTATATGAATTTCCAAGATTAATCTTTGGTTTACGTAACGCATCACAATCGTTTCAACGATTTATGAATAATACAATATTACATGGTCTTGATTTTGTATACTGTTATATTGATGACGTGTTAATAGCCAGTAGTGACGCAATCACCCATAAAAACATCTAGAGATAGTATTCCAAAGATTTGTGGAGTATGGTATCTGTATTAACCAGTCTAATTGTTGTTTTGGCAAAGATAAATTAGAGTTCCTAGGTTTATTTATTTATTTTATTTATTTATTTATTATAAGGAAGACCAACAGCTTATATCTATACAATAGGTAAAAAACTTAAGCAATTTAGAAGCCAATTAAAGGTCCTCACAGATAGAACTAGAATAGTACAACTAACAAACCAAACATAGTACACACACTGCATTTTAATATTATCTATATTATTATTATGTATCTCCGCTTGGGATTCACGGGTTACCCCGGTCCTTTGAGAGGCTTGCGCGGGGATATGGATCCAACACGTAGAGGCCCTTTGGAGAAGTTGATGTCATGTGGTGCTCCTGCCAAAACCCGTTCTCGGCTATATCAATAGTTGACATTTCCATGAACAGGGGGTCTACCGCCTAACTAGCGTCGATTTCAAGCCGACGTCGTATTCCGATTACGATGCCGATGCCGTCGATATCATTTCATTGGTACCGCGCAATGATAGCGGCGTCGCCTTGAAGACCGTCGAATACAAGTGAACGGAAAAAAGAGCGTCGATTTGCGATTCATTTTACTCAATTTAAGTACAATTTTTTTTATAGTACTTTGTTTTTTAATTTAATAATAATGTTAAAAACAACAATTATTGGTATAGTTTTGATTAAATAAGTAAAAAAAATTGATTGGAAGGTGGTACAATTGCGTATATATATATATATAATTGTGTTTTATCACATTATCAACAAATGCGTTCCGTAAAACCGAACGGGGTAATATTTGACAATTACGAATTCATAACCTCACATAAGTCACTTTGTTTATTGACGTGATTGTGTAGTGAATTAAAAAACAGTAAGTAAATAACTTGCTTTTTTGTTATTATATGATAAAACAAACATTTAACTAGTTGCACAGACCTCTGGGACTTCATTCCTTTGTAATTTGTAGATGCCAGCACCAAGAAAAGTGAGCCTTCAGCAGGTGGAAATCCTGCTGAATTACATGGAGGACCACATGGATATGGCGAAAGGGCAGGCCGCTGACACCCCACAAGCCAAGGTGGCAGTTCGCAGGCTGTGGGAGGAGTTAGCGGCCACACTTAACGCTCAAGGCACGGGCGTACATAAAACTTTTTCGGAGTGGCGGGACGTAAGTGTATACAAATCTTTCTAAGTGTGTTATTTATGCTTTGTGTCAAGGGTATTCATTTCCTATATACATCCATAATGAGTATGTTTTTAACCTATGTTTTGTTTTTATTAACACAATGTTTTTCTGTGATGCTTGTTGCACGAAACTAAATCTTAAAAATTAAAGGGGGTCCTCATACAAAAAACGTGTTTTTTAGCGTTTTAAAACATTACAAACTAAGTATGGTTATCAGTCTGTGATGCCCGTAGTATACAGTGGCTTAGCCTAGTTTGGGACGGATGACTGTGTGTGATTTTATTAAATCTTATTATTTTTTATTGTATGTTTATTATCTTATCAATACTTAAATATCACTTATGTCTTGTTTTAGGTACCGTGGAGATACCACAGCCTCGGTGGGCTTGGGAGGCCGAGCAGGATCGGCGGGCGCTGGACGAGCGCCGACTGCAGGCGGAGGAACGAGTTGCTGACGCTAGAGTCTATGGCTTCACGTCTGGAAGTGGACCAACGCCTAGCCGACTAGTTTTATTTGTTATGAACCTAGTATTTGAATGAAAGAACAGAAGAAAACTTAGTCATTTATGTACTTACCCTACACATTTATAAAAAATAACAGTTTTAAATATATGTCATAAAAATAATACACAATCTTTCGGAAACAACTAGTTTTATTTGTTATGAACCTAGTATTTGAATGATTTATAAATAAATAAAAAACAGAAGAAAACTTAGTCATTTATGTACTTACCCTACGCATAAACTAAAATTAAGTACTTACATTTGTACAACTATAATAACTAATTTACAATATGCAATTTGATACATAGAAAAAGAGTACTTATACAAAAAAAAACCTCAATCTTCAAAGCCCCATTCCGGTGGTTGTCCACTTCTCTCCTCTGGTATCTTCTTTACTCTGCAATAAAGTGTCTTTTTAACATTTGATTTGAGAAAGATCATTATTTAAAGTTATAAATGTTCATTTTATTTTACAATATACCTACCCAAAAGCACTAAAGGTATAATTCTCTTATTAATCTAGATATATACATACCTAGCGTCGTCGGTTGCGCCACAACCGAATGACCACACTTTGCCTATCAGCACTTAAACGCCCATCATCATCGGCTGGCACTGGCAAGCGAGGAGGCTGTCGCTCTGCATCGCGACGCATTACATCGCTGTCAACCTCGAAGTTTGGGTCGTTTATTAGATTATGAAGAACAACACACGCATTCATAATCTGTGCAGCCTTTCTTGGTGTATAGTGCAAAGTTCTATGAGCCAAGAGACAGCGAAACCGGGACTTAAGTACCCCGAAGGTTCGCTCGACCACATTACGTGTCCGCACGTGGACTGCTGTGTAATTGGCTTCTGGGGAATTTGGTAGGGTGCCGAGGATGGGAGTCATCATCCATTGTCGCTGGGCATAGCCAGAGTCACCTGAAATATAATTAAATCTTTGTTAGTTTTTTTAAATACCTCTCTTTTTTTATTTTGTTTTTCATATATAATGAATGTGCACTCATTTTTCAACTCCACTACTTGCATGTCTTATGTAGAATATTATGTATTACAAATATAATTTAGACAAATACTAATCAACTTTTTATGGACCAAATAGTAATTTATAGATTGACTAGAATGTAAAGTAATATGACTGTCCATCATTTCCTTGTGACTGCTATTTGAGACATAATCTAAGGTATCATAATATCCAACTTACCCAACAACCAGTAAACCTGCCCTTCACCATGCAGTCTCATTATGGCTGTGTTGACAGGAGACATGTTCCATACATGGGAATCATGGCTTGCACCACCAAAAGATGCATCAACATACAAAATCCTGAGATCCGCATCACAAATCTAAAAATAAACAAATAGGTAATAATGGTAGGTATATTTTTAAATCTAAGGGATATCTCACAGAATTTTTTTGTTTTTGTAAAAACTTACCACAAGACAATTAAGTGAGTGATAGCCCTTTCTGTTGTAGTAGACCTCCTCATCAACCCTTGGCTTGATAATAGCCACATGGGTCCCATCGATGCACCCGATGACCCCAGGGAATCCAAATTTGCTATTGAACCTAAACCAATATGTTAGTTTATTATTTTTAAACAATACATATGAATAAAGTAAACCTAAGTGGAAAATAAATTATATTAAAGGAAAAAGTGAATGACTGGCAGATGAGAGAGACAAATGGAAGAGAATTCATACTCCACCGACAAGAGCATAGCTCTTAAATATAGATAGATGATTAATATTCTATGTCTTTAAGTAGGTACCATTGGTGGCTGTAACTTTTGGGTAGCATGCATTTATTATTATTAAGTACAAGTGTGAAATTTGCAATAACATACCTCCTTGCTACCGAGTCTCGTTCTGTTTGAGTATGTGGAAATTTTATATACTTTCTGAGTATTTCAGGCCTGTTAAGAGCCTCGGTGACCTCTTGCAAGCATTCTGATGTTGATTGCTGGCTAAGGTGAAGAACGTCGTTATCTCCTACACTTCCTTGGTAACTGCCGGTAGCGTAAAAGTTCAATGCCGCTAACACCTGAAACAAGCAAAATATTTTAACACTTCAGCATTTGTCAATAGGTTACCTAAGTTTAACAAATGAAGTACATACCTTAATTTCGGGTTTTATTCCACTGCTCCTTTCATTTGTGGGCAAAAACGGAATGATGTCCCCGCATAGCCTGACAAATGTAGCTTTGTTCACGCGAAATCGTCCTTGAAATTCCATCTCAGGCAGCAGCAAAGGCTGCGCCACTGCGCGCTGTTGGCGTCTCCGCTCAATGTTGAGTTTTTTCAGCCGCTGCTCCTCCGCTGCACCCATGAGCGCCATCCAAGCCATGGTTTCCCGCCTTTGTCCTAAAACACACAAACAAACAAAAACGAAACAAAATTTGTGAAATATGACTATACAACAATAAGAAAAAGCCTAAAGCTTTCGTAATACAGCAATATAATTAAAAAAAAGCAAGTATAATTGAAGAATATTTCTTATCGACGGTTCAATGCGGTATCCCAAGAGTCGCCGTATTCAATTTGAAGCGTCGGTATCGGCTTGAAGCCGATGCGTCGGTGTCAAAACTTTGCGCGGTAGCTTTTATCTGTCAAAATCACTGAAACCATTCGTTCAATTGGCGTCGTAATCGTCTTCCAAATCGACGCATCGATATCAGGGAATGCGCGGTACAAAATCAGCGTCAACTGTCAAATTGAATTCGATGCCGACGATAATTTGAAATCGACGCTAGTTAGGCGGTAGACCCCCAGGTCTCGGCAGGAGGAGAAACTATTTCTAATAGGTGAAAAGAATAAATGGGTTATGGTGATGAAGTTTGGATGGATTTAAACTGGACTATTGCAATAGAAATCGGACGCCTGCCATAATCATGATTACTGACTATTAGTGGCAGGCGGTGACTCGCCACTCAGTGAATGGGCCCCCAAATAGTCGCCGCATTTGGCAACAGAGGGGCAACATTGGGATGAGCGGCTAAGGGTGCCGAGAGGTGCGGCTCCGGTTTCGCCATCGCGAGTTGCCTCGTGAGCGGGTTTCCACGTTATTACGCCATTACGTGCAATACACTTCCACCCTCGAGCATATAGCTCTTGCGACTCCACTCTGGCTGGCCGGCTAAGGCAAGCCAGAGGTAGGGGTCCTGTTCCTCATCGGCGTCCACTCCGACCTTGGCGAAGGAAGGTCGGAGGTGAGGGACGGAGGCCTCCCCTGGGAGCACTCACGTCCGCGGTGTCGCCACTCACCAACAGCTAGCCACAAGCTGCCCTGCGGAGACTGACTGCACTGGGAAGAGAACCCAGTGGGCGATGGGGTCGTCATATCCCTACGCCTTTATTATTATTTTTATATACATTTTACTGTCTCAGCTTGCGCTGGTTTTTTAATGCCATTTACGGGCGTTAACCAAGTAAATGGCATTTTTTTTTTTGTTAGTTATCTGTATTTGACTGGCCATTATCGTCAATTTGGAGAAATTTCCTTACTATACGGCATGTGTTTAAAATGGCGGCTTTTTGCATAGGAATATAAATAGAAGGTTTCAGATCAAGAAGTTTCAGACTGTGATGAAGATACTTAGGGATGATTCCGGTCGTTGAAAGGACTATTGGAACTATATATACTTTATCCTGCCTCCAAATCCTAGTGACTTCATCTTTCAAATCCGTGTATTTATGTATTTTTTCGGCTATTGTTTTTTGTACGTTGTGTGTATTGGGTACAGCTATATCTATGAGGTATGTTATTTTATTTAATTTATCTTGTAGAGTTATGTCCGGTCTATTATAATGAATGGTACGATCGGTAAGTATTGCTCTATCATAGTACATTTTATGTGTATCATTTTCTAAAATCGGTTCTGGTGTGTATTTGTAATAGGGGGTTTTGACATCAGTGATTAGTTTGTGTTTGTTTGCTATTGTTTGGTGAAGAATGTTTGCAATTTGGTTATGTCTATGTGTATAATCCGTTTGTGCGAGGTTTGGGCATGCTCCAGTAATGTGCTGTATGTTTTCAGGATGACTACGACACTTACGGCAGCGGTCATCTGTTATTGTTGGGTCTTTAATTATATGTTTCTTGTAATTCTTAGTATTAATGATTTGGTCCTGAATTGCTATAATAAAGCCTTCAGTTTCTGGGAAGAGAGATCCGATAGAAAGCCACTTGTTAGAGCCAGAAGCATCAATATGTGGTTGATCGAGATCGTGTGGGTGACGGCCGTGCAATACTTTCTTCTTCCATTGGTCAATTTTATTTTCTGTATTATCTATATCATTTATTATATTTTCTAAGCTCAAATTAAGAGGGGTGTGATTAATATCATTTCTAACTATTGCTCTATGTAAATTACTGTTAATTGATTTTTGATAAAAGAAATTTCTGATATTATGAATTTGTTTCTTCCAGAGAGATGTCACGTCAATTAATCCTCTGCCTCCTTCCCGTCTTTTAATTGACATTCTTTCTATGGCTGATTTTGGGTGTAAGCAGTTGTGTTTTGTGAGTAGTGTTCTAGTATTAATTTCAATATTGTTAATGTTAGTCCTGCTCCATTTAATGATCCCGAACGAGTAGGTTAATACAGGTATAGCGTACGTATTTATTGCTTTAATTAAATTTTTCCCTGCTAGTTGAGTTTTACATAATGCGTTAATTCTTTTTTTATATTCTTTGATAAGTGACTCTTTTATGGCTGTGTGATCTAAACCTTTAGATTGATGATACCCAAGATACTTATATAGCTCGTTCGGTTCTAAGGCGGTAATATTGTCTTCATCATTTATTGCGCAATCGCCAGGCCGGATTTTGCCTTTAACTATGTGAACGGTTTTACATTTGTCTAATCCAAACTGCATATTTATGTCTGTACTAAATTTGGCTGTAATATCTATAAGAGATTTCATTTCATTTTGTGTTCTAGCATAAAGTTTGATATCGTCCATATAAATAAGGTGCGATACAGAAGTTTTGTCGTTATCATTCTTTAACAGATATCCAGCTCCACTATTACGCAATAAGTGAGATATTGGGTTCAGTGCAAGGCAGAACCACATAGGGCTTAAAGAATCTCCCTGATATATACCTTTCTTGATGTGTATTTCTCTAGTTTTAATATCTTCCAGATGCAGTGTGGTTTTCCAGAACTTCATAGTGTTCTTTAAAAATTCTACTATAGTTGGGTTAATTTTATAAATTTTCAATGTTTGAAGTAACCAAGAATGTGGAATACTATCAAAAGCTTTACGGTAATCTATATATGTACAATGTAAATTTCTTTTATTTGTTGTGGCATGCCTGGTTATTAATGTGTCAATAACAAGTTGTTCCTTACAGCCCATATAGCCCCGCCTGCACCCCTTCTGTTCTTCAGCTAAAATGTAATTTCTCTCTAAATGTGCATTAATCTTGTGGGTGATTGTTGATGTTAATATTTTGTAAATTGTCGGTAAGCATGTGATTGGACGATACTGAGATGGCTGGCTGGAATGGTTACCTTTTGGAATCATGTACGTTATGCCTTGAGCAAAAAAGGTAGGTATAGTTTGTTTTCCTTGAATTATTAAGGTCAGATTTTTTGCTAGTATTTTGTGAAGAACATGAAGCTTTTTGAACCAGAAATTATGTATTTGGTCTATACCCGGACTTTTCCAATTATGTAGCCGAGCCGTGACGTGACCAATATCTTCTTCAGTTATTTCAGTAAAGTCCATCTCTTCTATTCCTTCCCATCTCTTTTGTTCTTCTTCTATCCACGTTGCTGTTGTATTGTGGGCAACATCTTCCTCCCATATTCCTGCCCAAAACTCTTCTAAATCTTTACCTTCTGGTAGCTTGTTGACATTTTGTTCTATATCTGAAGTTTTATGTAGTTGTCTGTAAAACTGCTTTTCACTATTTTTAAATATTTTGTTGTCTTCCTTTCGCTTGTTAGATTTATTATATCGCGAAAGACGGTGTGCCTTTAGGGATAGTCTTTGTTTTAATGTATCTAAATATTCTTCGGGTTTCTTATTATTTCTTTCATGTGTGCTATGTATTTGAGTGTTTCTGAAAATTCTATTTACCGCGTTTACGATCTTTTCCGAACGGTTATTTTTTATATACTGTGTTAATCTACCTATATCAGCTCGAAGTTAGGTGATATCCTTCTCTAATCTCACATACCATGCTGGTTTTCTGCTTGTACGTTTTTTTGGTTGATAGTCTTCACCAATTTTGTATCCTAGTTCACGTGTAATTACAACAGCACTACAGTAAATAAAAGTATGGATATCAATCATATGTGATTCTTCCGAGTAAAAGTCTTTTAGTATATTATTATTGAATGTTTCTATTAATTGTGTCAATTTTAAGCTGTACATTAGTTTAGGTAATTTTGGTCTTTTTGTTGGATCCATTCCAGCATATTCTAGTATAGCTGTTTGTAAACTTTCGTGTAAATTTTGTAAGTTAGTTTTTGAATGGTTAGTGGTCTGCAAAGTTTCGACTTCGTTTTCGACTAATATACTAGCTGTGTCTGTTTGTGTAGATACATGGGAACTTGATAAGGCTTGTAAAAGAAAATTATTCAAATTTAGGGATGATGGGTTGTTCAAATCAATAGTATTATCTGTTTGGTTTTCCCTATCGTCATTAGGCGAAGTTAGAGAAGGTACGCTTGGTGTAGCATTTAAATTTTGATTTGGTAAATTTGATGAATGAGACTGGGGAAGTAGAGCAAGAGATGGTGATAGTGTTAATTCTGAATTACTCTCTTGAAGTTCTTTTCTTACTTGCTCTTTAATTTCAGTTAATTTTTCGTCAGACAGCCTTTTATTTCTAACTATGACTCTTCTTTGGTCTGAAACCCTATTTATTATTATTATTATTTTTTTTTTTTTTTAATATTGCCGTTAATTGGAAGCAACACCGTTTAGTTTAGTACAGGAAAACAATTTAAAGCCAAAAATTATCAAAATAAAAATCAACGAACTACCCTAAACATTACCCTGCTGGAACAAATGGTCATATAGAAGTAACTTAGCCCTCGCTATGCTTGTAGTGAACAAGTCAATATCCACCGTTCGAGAAATAATATTGAAATTCTTACCTGCGCGCAAAATAAACGAATTCTGTCGATAATTAGTGGATGTGTTTGGTATAAAAATGGGGGGATTAAATCTTAATATTCTAGGCGGTGCATTAAGCATTAATTTAGATAAAAGTTCAGGCGAGTCAACAACACCAGAAGCTATTTTTATCATGTAAACTATATCAGCGACGTCACGACGCACCCGCAGTGGAACTAAGTGATGCACCCTACAAAGGTCTAAGTAGTTTTGAGAGCTATAATTTATTTTAAGACGATAACATAGGTACCTTACAAACTTCTTCTGGATACTCTCAATGCGATCGATATACACATTGTACATGGGATTCCACACCTGGGAAGCATATTCGAGGTGGGGGCGCACATATGTGCAATAAAGTATCTTTAATGTTTTGATATCATTAAAAGACGAGGAGCATCTCAACACAAAGCCGAGCGCTCTGTAGGCCTTTGACACAATGTTATCGACATGGCTGTCAAATAGAAGTTTAGCATCATGCTGAACTCCTAGATCACGCACTGTTGTGGAGCGCTGGAGGGTTTGATCTTTGAGTGTATATGTCGTAGGAATTATATTACTTTTTCTGGTAAAAGTGACTACACAGCACTTAGCCGGATTAAGATCGAGACCATTACGAGAGCAGTACTGCTCCAAGCGACAGACGTCAGCCTGTAATGCAGATGCATCATTTTGAGAAGATATAGTGAAGAAAATTTTCATGTCATCTGCAAAACATAGCAATCGAGACGTGAGTAAGCAGTTTTCGATATCGTTAACCATAACATTGAAGAGTAAGGGCCCAAGCAAGGAACCCTGAGGTACACCACTGGGTATGTCTACCCAGCCGGAGATATAGTTTTTAACAACAACTGCCTGAGAACGATGATCTATATAAGATGAGAACCACCTCAAGAGATCCCCGCAAATTCCTATGGCCGCAAGCTTCAGCATTAGCGTTTTATGATCAATCCGGTCGAAACATTTGGAATAGTCAGTGTATATCACGTCCACTTGCTCACCAGATTCCATGGTCTTCGTGAGATAATCGTTAAGAAGCACCAGGTTAGAAACAGTTGATCTCCCACCGAGAAACCCGTGTTGAAAGGAACCAAAAGAATTTTCCAGAGCCAGGCTTAGTTGACTGTGTATAATACATTCAAATACTTTCACTATTATACTAAGCTTGGAAATGGGTCTGAAGTTTGTAACGTCAGTTTTCGGTCCCTTCTTATGCACAGGCGTTATGAAGGCAGACTTCCAGATTCTAGGAACAATGCCTTCACACAGTGACTTTTTGAATAATAACGTGATTGGAAGCGAAATCGTCTTAGCAGTGGCAATGAGAAAAGAAGCAGGCAGTTTATCCGGGCCGGCCGATTTGGAAGTATCGAGGGACAGTAAATGTTTCTCTACGTCCTCCAGGCGGATTTCGATATTCGAGATATGCGCAACTGGTGGCGGCATATAGACAGGTAAGGCGGAGTCAACGCTATTTGAAGACTAGGAAGGAATAGGCTGTGTAAAATTGGAAAGAAAGTAAGACGAAAATGTATCACAAATGTCTTTGCCTGTATTATAAACGTTATTATTGTATGTTAGGTTACATGGAATATTATTAGATTTAGAATTAGTTTTTGATTTTATGTAGGACCAAAAATACTTAGGATTTTTAACTATGGACTTTTCTACATTGGAAATATAGGCTTGATGACATTCTTTCTCCAATTGTTTTACCCTGTCACGTAATAATTTAAAGGATTCTAAATCTGCTCGATTGCCGTATACCTTATATTTTCGAAGATATTTATTCTTTTCTCTGATTACTTTGACCAAAGCTTTAGAGTACCAAATGGGGTATGAATTGTTTGTTATCTGAGCCAAGGGAACATATTTATCTATAAGATTGTTTAAAATATCGTAAAAATACTGAACAGATTCCTCCAAAGTTCTATTAGAGAACTCAGAACGCCAATCTATCTTAGATATTTCCGCATTAATTATAGCATAGTCGCTCTTGTGAAAAAGACGTTTATTAGTGGAAGCTGGCTTCAAGTAATTAACGGTAATAAAATCGGAACTGATGAGCAAGGCGCCATGAACAGGGTCAATCGGCACCAAAGGATCGTGGCACTCACTTACTTTGAATACGTCATTTGAAATCACTAGATCCAATATTCTGCCTTGGCTATTTAAGATGCCGTTATATTGTGCTAATCCGTGCATAGTAAGTTCGTCAATAAGTAGGCATTCGTCACTAGTTTGAAAATTACTCGGAGTGTAAGATAAGTCATTATTTAAATGCCATTTGATTTTACTCATGTTAAAGTCGCCGATTATCAGGTATTTATCAAGTGGATTTTGTAATAATGTATCGTTTAGCTTACTAAAGAAATTGCCTAATTGCTGGGAAAACGAGTTACCCGACTTTTGCGTACACAAGTATAGAATACATAAATGAAGTACAGTAGACGGCTGTTTACCGTTTTTAATGGTTAAAGTCAACCAGAGATCCTCAGCGGACGAGTGGAACGCAGGTCGTGGTTCAATACATAAGTCCTTACGTGTAGCTATGAGTACACCACCGCCCAGCTTCTGACCTGTGGACGCGTAATCACGGTCGCGACGCCAGACAACGTAGCGGTCATCAAAAATCTCACTATCAGCGATTCCATCAAGTAGCCATGATTCAACTAAGAAGATTAAGTCATAATTAGCCATAAAAATACTACGCTTCAACACATCTACTTTGGTTCTCAAACCCCTCACATTTTGGTAATAAATGTTAAGCTGTGTGTTAGCCATTTATAATGCATAATACAATTAAAACAGTGTAGCTGCAAACTATTTCAATAAAAAGATATAATAACATTGGATCCGAATCGGCAGAGTTCATAATGTATAGGCATAATAAGCATGTAGTAAGAAAAGGCAGGTATGAACAATACGCTAAAAGCATTAGAGAGAATAAGATGGGTATATTGATGGTCATATTCACTACAAGCACAACAGTGCGATAATTCACACAAAAGACGCTCGAGTCCGAGCGCAAACAAAAGAAATGCGCAGTCATGGAGCGCTCCTCAGGTGTGCTAAACAATTTCAAGTAAAGTATCAATTCGTCTACTTTATGTTCCAACAAAGCAAAAACATATGATATGTAAAGAATGTAAGAAAAAAATAATATTTCGAAACAATAACACACTACTCGGCAGTCTAGGATAGTTTGTTTAAATCATTTTCGCTGTGAATCACATGAACCTTTGATGAGTCATTTTGTCTCACATGAATCTTACCGAACTTCACCCATACATAGCGGTATCCCAACTTATCCCTAAGGATGGATTTCGTCTTCGAGAGTAGATTCTTCAACTCCACCGTAAGATGGTCGTTTACATAAATGCGCTGCGTGCATTCACGGAATCCTATATCACTAGCACATAGGTTTTTAATAGAGCGCGCCGCAGCCAGAAACTCCTCTTTCATATATCTATTGGTAAAGTTGACTACAATAGACTTGTCTTTACTGTTATGCTGGGGTACTCGTGCCACATAATTAATGAAATTCTTGGGGACTGGACATTTTATAGACTTCCCAATGGAATCCACAAGCAAAAATAGGTTACGAAGTATGTACTGAGGGGATACGACCTTTGGAAGATAAGGTTCAAGCAATCAAAGATTTCCCAAAACCGGAGACAGTTGCGCAATTACGTCGTTTTTTGGGAATGCTCAATTTCTATCGATCTCATCTTCCAAACACCGCATCGCATCAGTCCGAACTTAACAAATATTTACACGGTGCTAAAAAAAAATATAAAACTATCATACAATGGTCAGACATAGCCAAAGCCAATAAAGCTTTTGAACAATGTAAGGTGAGTCTACAAAACGCCTGTACGTTGTTTCATCCGATAGCAGACGCACCGATACCGTACTTAGGAAGGCACGTTAAGCCGTTGGTCCCGGCTGCTATCTGGTGGCCGTTAAAGGAACCACGTCAGGGGCCAAGAGGCGGTTCCGAACAACTCTGACACTAGGGAGTACATGGTCGATTGACAATGTAACCTACACAAAATGATGATGATAATAATTGAACCGTTGAGTCTTACACGGAGACTTTGTGTTTTTACCGCTTACACAATGGATGGGGTGCACTTGCTACATCACATGCCCATAAATGTGGCCAACAGCTAATCTTTATCACCGGAAGTAATGTGAATATTTCTAAACGAAACTATGCATAGAATCCAAAAAAATGCTCTTTATGAAAAAAAAAAGGAAATGCTATTGAAATTTGGCTGAAATGAATATAGTAACCCTACTGTGTCTAACGCCAACCCAAAGAAGTCTAACGCAAAAGAAATTAATCTTCTGGACCACAATGTTGAATTTGTAAAATGTTGGATGATTATGATGTTGAATTCGCAAAATTTAAGCTCTTAGGTTAAATAGAAGGCTAAACAGAAAGGGGTAAAAGAAACATTTCACTTACGATGTGGTGTGGGTGGATGCTGCCTGCAACTGTAGCGCCTCCCATTCGCAATCACCAGGTTTCAGTGAGAATTCTGTGTCGGTACTCGAAGAACATGTGAATTTCTGGAACAATTATATGGTTATTTCTTATGTTTTCGCGATTGTTATTCATTAAATTAAACTATTTTAATACGATTTTATCACGTTTATTACTTATTTATTTACACCTGACGTTTCAAACACTTTACAGCGTTCATGGTCGCAGGCAGACTAAGTTAACATTTGTCTTTGATGTCATAAGATTAGCTTGGGTTCGTAGTTCGTATTAGTCATTAACTTAATAAAATCGCAAACTCGGAAGCAAACTGCAAGACCCTTAGATACTGTGAGCCAATACTGCGTGAATCGGAATAGTTCCCAATAAAAATTTCAGGCGGTAGTTTGTAATCTTATGACATCAAAGACAAATGTTAACTTAGTCTGTCTGCGACCATGAACGCTGTAAAGTGTTTGAAACGTCAGGTGTAAATAAATAAGTAATAAACGCGATAAAACCGTATTAAAATAGTTTAATTTAATTATATGGTTTTCACGTTACGTTACGACGTCGCAACTCTTAAATGGCATTTCATAGATGAAGGAGGAAGTGCTTTTAAAAGAGAAAATTGACACCTATCATATTATAATGAAGAGAATATAGTACAAGGCGCTGAATGTGATGTATGTGTTGACAGTTTTAAGCAGTTTGCGAGAAGGTAATGTTATTTTGTGAATGTGATGGATGAAATTGTGCCCTAGTTTTTAAATTGTGCAAGGCTTTGGTTTATCTGTAATGTTGTACGATTTGTATTTAAATAAATAACTATCATGCACCAGAAATACAGAATAGCCGTGAATCAATTATCACCATAAATTTAAGAACTGGGCTCTTATGGGTGGAGTTCCTTCGAAATGTGGTATTGGCATAGTTCAGAAAAAATAAGCTGGACTAACAAACGAAGAAGTGCTTTAACTAGAGTAGGAAAAGATAAAGGCATTTTTGAGGGTGGCTGAAAATAAAAGGGGAAACATATTAGGGCATCTGATACACGATGACTTCTTTAGAAACATCATCAAAGGAAAAATAAAAGCCGAGAACTAGAACATATAAAATTGGAAATTAAGATTTTTGTTTTGATAATTATGAAATGAGCCAAAGGTACAGTTGCTTTAGTACCTGACACACTCCAGCGATACAAAACATCGGAGAGGTTTTAGAACAAGCCGTGCCGTCTGGTAACGTCCAACCTCTGGACTTGTAGCCACCACCTCTGGTATCGCACCACACTGCACAGGCACTGCTTACATCTAGAAAAGAGATAAAATGTATAGTGGTATGGAACCACAAATTCTGCATTAAATCCGTGACTGGTAGCCAGGAATAACAGCCTGGCCACGGGGCAATCAGCCACGGCGAATTTTGCCGCGATGCCACCGGCTACTAAAAGAAGTACATACAAATGCATTTGTTTCAGTGCACTAATCGTTACTACTCCTCATTTCACCTCGCCAGTCACCAGTTTCCATGACCTTTTAGTGCATTTGTTATGTATTTTAGTCGCTGGTGGCATCGCGGCAAAATTTGCCGCGGCGAATTGTCCCGTGGCCAGGCTGTAACAATGGGACAAAATGGGTGGGACGTAGGGTTGCCAACTATCTCGGAATTTAGCAAAATTGAAATCTCCCGGCTCCCGGCTCTCTCCGGCTTAAATATTACTAAAAAGAAAAATGTGTTTAAAATTTTCCATCAAAATATTGCTAGTATTTTAGATAAAAAAGAATTACTGGAGCTTACACTTGAGGAACTCAAGGAAAAGGATAAATTACCCGATGTAATGTGTTTCACTGAATCATTTTTAAAAGACGGATATGAAAAATTTGTAAAATTTAATGACTTTGAGTTTGCTACTTCATATAACAGGGCTAAACGTAGAGGCGGGTCATGTATTTTGGTAAAAAAAGGACTGATTTATAATAAATTCACATTGCCCGATAAATATTAAATTCTAAAGTAGTCATTCTTGGCGATATGAACATCAACACTCTAATTGAAAGTACAGGCAGCAAATATTTAAGGGATTTATGTTCAAATTATTCACTAAAAATCCATATTGATGTTCCGACGCGCAAGAGCTCGTGCCTGGATCATATATTAAGTAATATTGAAGATGCTTCAGCCGAAGTTCTGCCACTCTATCTCTCTGATCATGAAACAGCGCAATTACTCAGTTTCCAAACACAAAAACTATTTACAAAACCAAAGTCCTACATGATTTATAAAAAGGATTATAGTCCAGATAATATTAGAAAATTCAGAGAATGTCTAGGTAGCCTTTCCTGGACAGATATTTATAAAGAGCAAGATCTTGACACTGCGTTTAATAGTTTCCATGAACTTTTCTGTTTGTTCTATAACCTTTGCTTTCCAAAAATTAAAATTAAAATTAACAGCAATACAAGCAGTAATAAAAATTGGATTAGTAGAGGACTGAAAATAAGCAGTAAGAATAAAAGATTACTAAGATATCGTTATTATACAAATAAAACAGCAATGAATAAGAATAGTTATTTAACGTATTCACGACTACTAAAAAGATGTATTACTAAAGCTAAAAAGAAATCTAATATTGCCATGATAGATAAGAGTACGAATAAAACTAAAGCAACGTGGTCAGTAATAAAAAGAGAAATATCTGATGTAACTTTTAATGACGATATCAAAGAAATTAAATTAAATAACAAACAAATAAATAAACCTGATGACATTGCAAACGCATTCAATAATTTCTTCATTGATTTGACTGATAATAACTCATCACCTAATAATATACGCAAGACATGTTCAAATGAAATATTATCTAATTCAATATTTATGGGCCTGGTATTAGAGGAAGAAGTCAAAAAGGAAATAAAATCCTTACGAAACACAAATTCCGAAGGATATGACGGGATAAGTACAAAAATTGTAAAAGCTTGCACCCCTGAAATAATTTCTATACTCACACACCTAATAAACTTGTCCTTTATTTCAGGCACCTTCCCTAATGCACTCAAACTTTCCTTAGTAAAACCATTGTTTAAGAATGGTATAAAAGTAACATTAATAACTATCGCCCAATAACTCTCATTTCTATATTTTCCAAAGTTTTTGAAAAATGTATGTATAAAAAGCTGATGAATTTTTGCAACAAATACAACTTAATTAGTAAAAACCAGTTTGGTTTTCAGAAACGTAAATCAACTACATTGGCTATTTATACACTTGTGAATTCAATCTTAACTAGTTTAAATAATAACTGTTTAACGACTGGACTATTCTTCGACTTGTCAAAAGCATTTGACTTTGTGTCACACGAAAGGCTTTTGGAAAAGTTAAAAAGAATGGGTATTCGAGGAATCGCTCTACAATGGATTTCTTCCTACCTAAAGAATCGATATCAAGGTGTCATAATTAATAGAATATCAAATAATGAAAGGAACTCTTATATATCATCCTACAGAAATATAAAGTGTGGGGTTCCACAGGGAAGTGTTCTGGGACCGCTCTTATTTATTCTATATATCAATGACATTATTAATATAACAAATCATAGGTGTATTCTATATGCCGACGATATTTCTATAATTATATCTACTAATGCAAAAAAAAGCAAAAATAACGCAATAATTGAACATGAAAAAGACATTAATGATACAATTGACGAAATTTTACAATGGATGCGTGAAAATAATTTAAATATAAATCTAAACAAATCAAATTACATTCAATTCAATAATTCGAAACATCAACATTGCAACTTTACATTAAATATTAATAAAATAAATAATGTTCCAAGTGCAAAATTTTTGGGCGTGATAATTGATCAAGACCTAAATTGGAAAAATCAACTAGAGATAATAACCAGGAGAACCCATCAATTTGTTTATGCACTTTATCAAGTCAAAAAGGTTACTGACATGAAAACTGCCATAACATCGTATCATGCTTTTGTAGGATCTGTTTTGCGTTACGGCATAGTTCTCTGGGGTTATAGTACGGAATATATTAAAGCATTTATTGCTCAGAAAAAATGTGTAAGGGCTATATGTGGAGTCCCTCCAAGGTGCACATGCAAACCTTTATTCAAAAAAATTGGCATGCTGACATTACCGTCCCTTTATATATATGAAACGTGTGTTTTTGTACATACATACATTAGTTTATTTAATAAGGCAATAGACTTAAATAATAGACCGCAAAGAAATCCTCACAGGGTCGTATTAGACAGTATGTCAAAATCTAAAAAATGCTCAAATTGTCCTCATAATACGTGTGTGAAAATCTATAACAAACTACCAAACGAAATAAAACAGCTGGAGATTCACTTATTTAAAAAGAGTCTAAGAACTTGGTTGCTTGAACGGACATTCTATAGTATCAATGAATTTTTGGACCATTGTTGACTATAAACATTGCCAAGTTGTTTTGTTTATCACTGTCTTTGATTGTTTTTATTTTTATTAATAGTTTCTTTAGGCTTACGTTTCATAAAATGTTCATTTAATCTACTATGTATTCGCACGCCACTTGATATGGCAAACATGTGAATCTAATAAATAATTGTTACCACCAATATAATTGTACCATGTTTTGTGAATAAAGATCTATCTATCCCGGAAGGTTAATACAAATAAACAAATTTCTCCTAAAATGTCGAACAAATAGTTAAAAACAGTTCCCATACAACAGCAATTTTTTTATATATAGTAAATACACCCACGTAGTAATTACTTTTCCAAATTTTAAGTGTCGAATAAAATGAGTTTGGATAACAAAATTACTACGGTACGGTTTCAACATCCAAGAGTAGAGTCAATCGACCTATAAACCCACTCAATAAATAAGAATGAATGAATTTCCCTGGCTGTCTAACCTACCTCTTCAGCACTTACCATCAGAATCGATCCTCTGCAATCCAGTCCCAATCAAGTCAGGGTCGACATCCCGAGCTCGGTAGCAGATTTGATCAGCAAATTCTCTCACAGTCATCCTCGGGACATTGTTGCACTAAAAATATGTTCAGTTTAATAACTAGAAAAGATTTCATCGTCAGAAATGCCATACAAAATGTAAACGCAGTCGCTAGCGTCCGAGTCAATTAATGGTAGAAGCAGAGGATATCGATGGGCAGTGAGGAAACAATCTAAATAAAGGTTACCTGGTGCGCGGTACAAGTCTGGTATTTCTTGTCATGTCCGGCGCAGTAGTTGCTACTGCTCTCGTGTCTGTAACAATCAATAAAAAGATGTTTTTTATTTGGAAACACTGAAAGATTCAGTTTGATCAAGGGATCTATTTTTTGCCTAAATGGGAGGAGCTGGAACTATCGTTCCAATGCGAAATTGTTTAATTAGTTATTATATTACATTACCCATAAAGATTCAATGGGTCTTTTATAAAAAGTTTATTTGGTGTCGGCTCTTCTCGTGTTTTTGCTGCAGAGTTGTGTTCTCCGGGTTTTTTTTTAGTAATGGGTTTTACGGAAATGGATACAAGTCCTGTTACTGCCCTTCTTAATTTTTCTATCTTCTGAAAAATGTCTGTCATTCATTCTATATTCTTACATGCGTAGTTAAGAATAGGAACGATATTGGTGAAAGCTCTTAGTATAGTATTGTACCTCGGTCTATTGCACTTCCTAGTAGCTACAGCAACTCCCGTAGCAGCCGGGGAGTGCGTGTCGTCGAGCAGACAAGCGGACGCGCACTCGGCCCAGCGCGACCAGCGTCCCCACGACCCGCGCGGTAAGGTTGACCCTTCGCGTTCTACGCACTCGCCTCCGCGGCAATACTGTGAAAAAATATTAGGTTGGGGAAAAAGTCTTTTCGCATATTATTATAGTATGTATGAACTTGTGATAATGAAATCTTTTTGGCTATACTATTTGTACTTGGCTGGTTTTGGTATCATTAAAAGTTAAAATTTTAAAGAAGATAATTCCAAATTCAAATTAGGAAAATGTATGATTTTCATTTGTTTTTCTTACTGTCAAGATGAGTGAATCTAATTAAGAAATTCGATACATTTTAAAATTTTACTACAAAAAAGGTAAAAATGCAACGCAAGCCGCAATAAACATTTTCGATGTTTATGGACCTAGTGCAGTGTCTGTGAGAGTAGCACAAATTTGGTTTAAGAGTTTTCAATCCGGAAAGTTTGATGTTAAAGATGCACGTCGCTCTGGTCGCCCTATTACGGATAAAATGGATGCCATTTTTGAAAAAGCAAGATCGGCATATCAGTAGTTACGACGGAGCTGAAGAACTGGGAATTGACCACAAAACAGTTTTGGCGCATTTGAAAAAAAAACTGGGTACACAAAAAAGCTCGATATTTGGATACCTCACTAGCTCACTGAAAGAAGTGTGTACTCATTTGTGATTCTTTATTACGACGTAATGAAACTGAACCATTTTTGAAGAAGCTGATAACTGGTGATGAAAAATGGATCACGTACGACAAGAACGTGCGTAAAAGGTCGTGGTCAAAGGCCGGTCAGGCTTCACAAATTGTAAAAAAACTAACACTGTGTGTCTTTAACGGCTACTTGATGACAACCGAAACAGAATGCTTATTGCCATCAGAACAGTAATATTAGAAAGTACAGATATGTTACTCTCTACAGATATGTGCTCTTTGTAGATTTCGCCAAGGTATACGATACCATAGCCGATCTAGAATACGCGGATGTATGCTACCCTGACTTGAGCTGCGACCTCATCAATAAACTGGACAGACTCCAGAACAATTGTTTCCGGTTCATTTTGGGACTTAGGAAATACGATATGTGTCATCTTATCGGTCTCAACTAAATTGGTTACCTATCCGTTTTCGTCGAAATCTTCACATTCTGTCTACTCTTTTCGCCATACTTTTTGACTCTCGTATCCCTATGTATTTAAAGTCTAATTTCACTTTTCTCTATAACATCCGTTCGAGGGAGTTCCGATCCTGTAGAAAACTTACACTTCAAATACCTCCTTTTCGAACTGGGATTTCCAGGAATTCTTTTACGGTTCAAGCCGTGATGCTCTGGAATGCCCTACCAATCGATATTCGTAAAGTCCGCACACATTATCTTCACACGCTTTCAGAGAATATATAATTATATTTATTTAAGTAATTAGTATGTAGGTTTATTTTATATACATATATGTAGTCTATGTATTATTATCGGATGTTTTATTTGTTTAAATGTATAATTAGGTAATTATTCTATCTTTGCACTTATATTTGTCTCTCAACACCACCTGTTGGTTGACTGGTAGAAAAAGCCCACGGCCTTAAATCCGCCATTTACATTCTTTGTAATAAAGTTTAAATAAATAAATATACATACTTTAACTCGCTATACAATATTCTGCGTCACCTTAAAATCCCAAAGAAACTTGTGGGTATAATAAGGGTTGCTACAGGGGACAGCAAATTGCGGGTGAAAATGGGTGATATCAGCTCAGAGGACTTGCGGTGAATACTGGTTTAAAACAAGGGGATGCCCTGTCCCCAGTGCTGTTTAATCTAGTCCTAGAATATACGCTGAAAAAGCTACTCGCATTAGACACAGGAGTGAGACTGGGTAAGAGGCATAAGGTGATAGGGTACGCGGACCGCGAAGACGTGACGGAGGTCTCTAGGATCCTGGAGAGTGAAGCACAAAAGGTTGGACTGAGGATTAACCATGATAAGACGGAATATCTTCATATACGTTATAAAGATATCCGCTCGACTCGGGCTGACTTGCTTGTTGGAAACGTCTCATACAAAGGTGTGTCGAAAATCAAGTATCTAGGATGCACAGTCACTGATACTAATACACGCGAAGACGAGATAACAACACATTAGTATTCACAGTGCGTTGAAATGTAGCTCCGCTTTACATAAGGTTTTGACGTCTAAGCTACTAATCAGAAAGACAAAGATACGAATTAACAAGACTGTCATACGACCAATACTAATATATGGTTGTGAAGCTTGGACGCTTACCATGAAAGAGGAAAACCAGCTACTGATAGCGGAACGGAAAGTACTTCGGAAAATCCTTGGTCCTATACAGAACCCCGACGAGAGCTGGCGAATCCGGAAGGACTCGAAAATAGAGAAGCTAGTCAAGGAACCAAATATTTTGGGTATATTTAAATCTCAGCGTCTGCGCTGGCTTGGTCATCTGGAAAGAATGGACGAAGATCGTAGCGTCAAGGGAAAATTATCTGGGTAAAATGGCAGGCCGCCCTGACACCGCTGGAGCGATGTAGAATAGAAGATGGGAGCCGACAACTGGCGAGCCATCGCGCAGAATAGAACACTCTGACGTTTTCTTGTTTCGGAGGCCAAGCTCCACTTCGAGTCGCTGAGCCAGAGGAAGTAATGTTTTAGATTTAGAAAAGTATTACAATTTCATTATTTCCTTAGGTATTCTGTATCCAGAATTTTTACTAATCAAAAGTTAAAAACTTAACCTAAATACAAACCATATCTACTCCACATCTGGTGCCCTCTAACGCTGGATGTGATGTCCAAGTGTATCTCTCTTTCTGACAGTGGAGGTCTCTGCAAATATCTTCTAGGTTTTGAGCGGCGGAGTGGCGGCTCCCACGGCCGTACTTGAGCATACCTGAAAAGATTTTTCCAGTCATCATCTTTTTAGTCGCAGTTAGTCCACTGCTGGACTAACTGCGACTAAAAAGTACTAATGATTTCCAAAATGACCGGTTGGAAGCCTGCATTCAGCATTTGCCTGCGATCTTTTTCAGGCCAACTGATAATCTGCTGATTGTCTATCATTGAGAGGTTGTTGCCATATATATTCGCCAGTAGTGTTACCGGTTATTCGATTGTCAATTGATTGATAATATTTTTTATATCTAAAAAAACGATAATTTATCGATACTATCGATTTATTAACAATTAATCGACACTTTGTTTTTGAGGGTAGATAAAAAAAGTATTGACATGAGCAAATGTTTTCGTCTTTGTTTAAGTCGTACGAAGTGTGAGCTCTGTAATTAATAATAAATAATATTGCAATATATTTAAAATCATACTGTTTTTTGTTGTTAAATATTGCTATTTTGAGGAGCAGCGAGGTGAGTACATACGATTTACTTTTATGACAAGGCAATATATGATAATTTGAAAATCATTTAACATATATCAAAATAAAAATGTTTGCGAACATGTACATAAGTTTTATTTGAATTTCATTGAGTATGTGCTTGTATATACGCAAATAAATATTGGTGAACCAATTTTGGTACAGTGGCCACAAGTGTGATACAATCCTTTTTTTTTTCAGTCCACAACGATGAACCGAAAACAAACATTTAGCGCCAGCAATGAATATAAAGGACTTAAAGAAGCCTTTTATAATATCATGGAGTCCTCCATGATATTATAAAATGTGATGAGTGATGATGGTTTGGAGTATGATTTGGCCATTATTCCACCAGAACCAAGCGTTTTCACTGACGAAGAGGAAGGTTTAGATGAAGATGTGATGCCCTCGCACTTGCCAAATGATGTTCCAGGTAACATTGAGGTGTTTGTTCACAACTTAGGTATTCCTTCTGACTGGGACGATAGTGACGAAGAACCTTTGGCGGCAAAAAAGGCACGAAAAGAAGCCGGTACAACATCACAAACTGAAGAAGCAAGAAATATTCCCTTGCGACGTCAGGCTTTGAACGTGCCAGTTTGGCGGAAGTGTGCTCCAAATTACACTACTTCTTACCAAGAAACACAAGAACGGCTCCACTGTGAAAATATTATGAAAGAACAACTGAAAGACTTGACGCCTATTCAAATCTTTGAAAAGCTCTTTGACCAGCAAGTTTTCGAGATAATTGCTCAGTTCAGCAATTTGTATGCCAACCAAAATAATAGACATAGTTTTAGTGTTACTGTTGAAGAGCTGAAAACATTTTTTGGGATACTGATTCTTTCCGGCTATCATAAATTACCTCGAGAGAGTATGTACTGGTCTCTAGATGAAGATATTGGCGTAGAAGCAGTGTCACAAGCAATGTCTAGAAATAGATTCAAGGATATAAAACGAAATTTACATCTGGTAGACAATAATGATGCATCAACTACTACAGACAAAATGTTCAAGGTACGAAAATTGTCCGACATTCTTATGCAAAAGTATAACCAGTGGGGAATTTTTCACGAATATATATCAATTGACGAATCAATGATCCGATACTATGGTCATCACCCAGCCAAACAATTTATTCGAGGCAAACCTGTCCGTTTTGGATATAAAAATTGGGTTGCTGCAAGCTCTTCAGGGTATTGTTTTAGTTTTGATATCTATTGTGGAAAGTCTGCTACGTCTAGCACTGAACCGCTGGGTACTAGAGTGGTAAAACTGCTTCTTGAAAAACTGTCTACAAATGCTGCTAATCATAAAGTTTTCTTTGACAATTTTTTTACCAGTTGTGATCTGCTCTACGACTTACGCCAGTCAGGATATCGTGCGACAGGAACTGTGCGTGAAAACCGTACCAAAAATGTCCATTACTTACTGTGAAGGAGATGATGAAAAAATCCAGAGCCGTTTTTGATTACAGATTTGATAAAAATAATGAAATTCTGTTAGTCCGATGGAAAGATAATAGTATCTGCACAATGGCTACTAATTACGACTCGTATGAACCTTTGGGTGTGGTAAAAAGATGGTGCCCAGAAAAAAAAGAGAAAGCTGATGTAAAAATTCCACACCTCTTTCAAAATTACAATAAGGGAATGGGTGGCGTAGATGAATTAGACCAGTCCATATCACTTTATAGAATTGGCATCCATGGCAAAAAATGGTGGTGGGTCTTATTTACCTACATGATTGACATGACGATAGCAAACGCATGGCGTCTGCATGTAATGGCTAAAGAAGATCCCATGGACCAATTATTATTCAGGCGAAACATAGCCCGATTCTATCTCAAACATGCTCCACAGAAGCCTAAAACTCGACCGTCATCATCAAATGTTGAGGGTTTACAATTAGATGGTAAAAATCACATTCCTGAAAAACTTCCTAATCGTGTACGATGCGTCCTTTGTCATAACAGAAGCCGTTGGGGATGCAAAAAGTGCAAGAAAACACTTTGCATAGAAAAATCATGTTTCGGGGATTTCCACTCTTAAGTGGCCACTGAGCCAGTTTGGGTACACCCCCATAATTTCCAAAAAAAAATATATTTTTCATTTTTTTTCTCCATTTATGTATTTTTGTGCTTTCCTTTTATCATTAAATAAAAAAAGTTTGAAAATTCTCCTTCGCATTTTCATTTGGCCATGAATGGGTTTAATGCGATACCTACCAATTAAATCTATAATATCGATAGTGGTAATAAATGCAATTAAATCTGAGTACTTTCCCGGTAGCTATGCTATACTCATCATCATCATTTTATTAATCAATCAATCAAATACTTATTTGCAATGTAAATGATGTTACAATATAAATAGGTACCCAAATACATTTTACCTTTGCAAAAGTTGTGCAAAATAATACAAAAATACGTAATAATAAATAATACATTTCAAATTAAATTTAATTACTAATGTCATACAATGTCAAATTCAAGATCAAAAATCAATTAAATTAGTATCATTTAAAAAGTCATTAATTTAATAATAGAATTTTTTGATTAATAATGTCAGTAATTATTCACGAAATTCTATTATATTCAGGCTTCTAATTGATTTCGGAACTTTATTGAATATCTTTGAGGCCATACCAAAAACACTCGACCCACGGAGCAATTACAAAGAGGAGATGCCGTAATAAGCGTTTTGTAAGAAAGTATTTGTGAGGCTACACGGGGCGGAAGGCAGACGTGCGACATGCTTGGTTTCGGCCGTGGCTCCAACCATGGAGCACGAGCAATGACAAGCTCCGCCCACTGCAGTGTCATCACATCACGGAGCCATTAAACGGCATCTCCTCTTTGTAATTGCTCCATGACTCGACCCGAACATGGCAGTTCTGTGTGTTACGTGTCGAATTTTTTCACCATCACGTACAGATCTGATACACTAAAATGTATTCATGTTACATTTTACAAAGACAGCTAACTCATATATTTTGTAGATTACATTGTCAGTCGACCATGTGCACCCTGTTATCAGAGCTGTGCGGAACCGCCTCTCGGCCTTCACACACTTCAATACTCACATTGTTGGTCAGCGTCAAATCTCTCCCCTGGCAGGATGCCTTCAGCACTATGATCTAATTGTCCAGCAGAATTGCCATGGTCGAGAAGACATCGGGATTGTACGGTACTGAAATATGTAGAATTTGTATTTGAGTTTTGCGAATAAGGAGGTTGACAAAAATATTTCAAGATGAGAAGAAATATTAAGTCAGCGCAGTGCAGTTTTCAGCTCAATTTAAGAATTAACCAAACTTATTTTAATTTTAGTACACTGGATATCAGGTATAGGTGTTATTGGAGATGAAATGAGAAATGAAATGAGTGATTAAGCATTACTACTATTTATTATCATTTCCTTTCAAATCAAATAGGTATTCAAATATTTGATTTAGACCTAGTTACTTTGTAACTTTGACTTTCGCAATTCGGGATTTTCACCGTGTCGCATGGATTGTGTACGCATGATGGTGGCGGGCATGTTGATGAGCCTCACAGTAGAAGGTGGGTTGCATGTCGGCATGACAGTATGTTTTGTATGAACTAACTAGCGGCAGAATCACGCAAAATAATTTGTTAAGTGCTTGTTTTCAAACATTTTGAAACACAAAATGCTTTCTACTTACTATAGTAACTTCTGCAGACAATTCTTGCTGCATTGCGACCAGATCATCTCTCTGCTGCCCAGCGTTATACTAACGATGTACTTAACACATTTAAAAAAAAATCGTACTGTATGATAATTTCTTTTTATTTAGTTTGCAGGATTTGCTCCCGAGTGCAACTTTGGCATAACATACATATTCTAAGGATAACTAATTCAAGTCGTTGAATAATTTTGGGTGTCAACACAAAAGCCTGTTTTGGTACTGTGTTTATTTTAACTCACTCTAGAAACTTCTGCAGATAATTCTTGCTGCATTGCGACCAGGTGATTTTGCCGCTGCCCAGCGTTGGACTCATGATGTAAGCGCTTGGATCACATCCGTTGTCTGCAAGAGGTCCGTCATGACGCATTCCTAGACTGAAAGGTTCTCTTGTTTTAATTCAATTTTATTGGACAAAGAAGAGAACACAACAATTTGTTCGTCTTCATCCAAGCGTGTTTTTCTAGTTGCTTCTTTAGTTTACGCCTGGGGTACGCTGTAAGTCATGGTCTTAGATTTGGCGGCATTAGTTATTACAATGGAGCGACTGCCGTCTGACCTCCGTAATCCTTTTTACAGAGTTAAACAACGACTTGTTATACTTTTATCTATTCTGTGATCTAGTTATCCAATAAAATGTCAGCGACTGAGTCTGGTTGGCCTCCATTATTACGAACTAGCTGTTTCCCTCAGCTCCGCCTGCGTCAAATAGTAGCCTATGTTTGACCCGGGACTTCAACTATATTCATACCAAATTTCATCAAAATCCGTTCAGCGGTTTGGCAGTAAAAGCGTTACAGACAGACAGACAGACAGACTTTCGCATTTATAATATTAGTATGGATTTCTACTTCGATCTGTGCTACCACCATAGATCTCTCTTTACTTGATCAATGGTTCTGCGCGATTGCTTGCCATTTTGTCAGTCAGTCTTGTCATTAAAAACCTTACATGATCTGAAATATTGTTGAAAACAAACTTAGTTTACAAGTTTGCCAAAAAAAAAAATGCAAGAATAATATAAATTAATCAAAAATCCCACCCGGCTCAAAGGTACCCATATGCTTGCTGCATTTCCTCTTTGAATAAATAGGAAATGCACCAATCTTTGTTTTTGAAATAAATAGTGCGTTCTCAGTAAACAATAATTGTAAAAATATACTGGTTGAAATATTTACTTGTGCCCGATTTCATGAGCAACTACGTAGACGCTTTCAAAATGTCTCCCTTCATTAACTGTACAGCTACTTGTTACCGTACACATGCCAGCAACTGGGGCAAGACCTGAAAACAAAAATTTAATATCAAGATTAGATTAAGATGATGTATGTACTCGTACATTAGGAAAATTGCTAGCAATAACTGGATTGCAGGGCAGAGATGGTTAGCTAAGACAGAGGAAGGCTTACGCCCAGCAATGGGTTATGGAAAGCTAATAGTGTTGATATAGTAGTCTTGTATGAACAGCGTAAATGAAAATGCTTAGGTAGATAAAGATGGACATCAGTCCATCCCAGCCAGCCCAGGGGCCTTACTATCATCTCTTTTAGCAGGGTAGAAACGAGTGAGTAAACGAAATGGCGAAATACAAGCTGCAAGGCCACATCTCGCTTACTCACTTGTTTCTGCTCTGCCATTAGAGGTGATGGTAAGGCCCCAGGACTAGTATGATGAATAGAGGCCTAACAGAGAGGGGCTGGCTTTTAAGAGTTAGATAGCACTATTTCTGCCGGGAAACAGTGTGAAAATCAATTACTGTTTACTATGACAAAGATATGTCGGTGGTATTGGTATCCTCATCTTAGGAGCGTAAAAATGCTAGAGTGACCGCGCGGCCATCGAATGCTTGTATAAAGCTGATGCATACAGAAAAACTATCCAAACCATAGGTAGAACAATCCTGGCAAAAATACTTAGTTATTTCCTAATTAGAAGAGCAGACTTCTTTCGATATGAAAATGGGAGATGGAAAGGGAGAAAAAAGGAATACCTCAAAATAATAAAAGGTAATCATTCTTGTATGATTATAAGCAGAAAAGCAGACAAAAAAGTAGACATAAATATCTTTTAACGCTGCATGTTTATAGTATATTTATTTGTGTGTGTTTACATGTATCGGCTATTTATTATTTATTATTTAAAATTTTCACTTTGCACCCACAAACTGCATAACTTTTGAGTTAACTGTTAGACAATGCTCCTAGCATTAAGTTCGCCTTTTGTATTGTACACATTGAATTTTGTGCAAATAAATAAAAGCAATGAATTGATAGATGAGGCTATTTGAAAATTACAATGCAGTTAGTGACAATGCAAACAGTAAGAAATCATGTCCATTAGATACGAAACATTATCTCAAATGGCTTTGAGAAAGACAGCGTTACAAATTGCTAGAATTCGTTGTTAACTGAAGGTATGGCAAATTCACTGAAAGTTAATATTTGTTATACTTAAAGATTTTTGTTATTTAATTATATCTAGTTTCTAACTGTCGATTTATTCTATCAAAAATACATACGTGAATCTATATCATTAAGCGCTCTCCATATGTGCTCGTACTTATGAAAAATAATAAGAATACTTTAAAAACATAATTATAAAAATAAATATAACGTGTTTACTTACCAACGACTTGACTGCTAACTTTTCCATTCTTATTGACTACATACAAATCTAATCCAGTCAAAATTAAAGCGTGGTCCCAGTGTAGAGGATCATTATCCCCAGGGGGATTCTCCAGTCTTTGCCATGTACAGAAATTACTCAAAAATCTATCAATATCATGAGGTCTTTTTAAATTAACCGGATCTTCGTGAAGAATTTCAAGTCTCTTCAAAATAAAATTCACTGGTCGACCCAAAGAATGGTCATGGTATAACAACTGTACAGCATTAATCATAGCTAGAATGAATCTGACTAATTCCCTTTCAGTATCCTTCGGGAAGTTTATTATCATATGTTTGTATAAATCTCTATCTACAAATACGGCTGTTTCAACAAACACAGCCGGTAATATTGCTCGTTTTTGTCTTTGTGTGTCTTTTACTAATTTCTTAACAAACGTCCCTATAGTCTTGTTTCTATGAGCTAGATTCAATTTGAATCCTTCTAAGCTATCTTTATTTTTCAACTCATTATTCTCAATGTCTCTTTTTCTTCTGTGTTTAGTCCACGTTTTTACTGGTTCTGGGGTTAGAGAAGTTTCGTTATTTCTCTCTACACATGTATCTTCATTTTCATGATTTTTTGAATCATTTATTTGTCTTCTAACTACAACATGAGCTTTAGCGTCGTCTTGGTGAAACCTTTCTGGTAACGGGTGAATAAAATAGTAACTATCATCACTTTTGACTAATCCTCTCTGTAAAATAATAAGATGTCGCAATTAGGCATTTTTACAAGGTAATGTGATTACAATTAAGGCCATTGTGTGCCGAGTTTATTGTCTCAATGTGGGAATACATACATGACTGTGATTTTTAATTGATTATTTCTTATATGAGTTTTTATAACGTATCTAAATTTTTAACTTCCACGAATAAAAATAATCCTGCTATTGATTGCAACACGTAATTGTTTTTAACTCAAAGCTTAATTTTCATACCAAATTTTAGTAACAGACCCTTGCGAATATTTATTTTTTGCAAATCAATTTCAAATTGCAATCAAGGGTCTCGCTTCTCTCTCTCTCTTAAAGATTTCCCGGTGGTATCTATAGCTAGTTGTTTCTAAATAATTAACTTGTACGCATTATTCGATTTTATTTATAAAAAATCTAAAATCTAAATCTAAAAATCTATCTAGTCTTGCTTCGAGGTTATATTTACACTTACCACACCATCGCAGGCATACAATGCAGCATTTTCACTCTTAAAATAACACAAATCCAACTCTTCATCAGAATGTTGGTCTAACACCGCTTCAGTGTCATTGGACCACCTTCTCATCAGTAGGAACTGGGGGTCTAGGAAACTGTTTCTAGGGTTTAGCTTGAGGTCAAGATGTTTCTTCAACGATAGCAGTTCTTGGTCTTCATGAAATAACGATCGTTTGCGACGCCTCGTCTGCTTTAGATGTGCTATTTCGAACTGCGCTTCTGTAAGTAAAACATGTATGGAAATTTCATTGGTTTTATTTATTTATTTACTTTATGCATGTACACAATAAAAATGTAAAGGATTATACATAAGAGGAAAAGAAAGTACAAGGGAGCTGCTTATTTCTAAAGAAATATCTTCCAGCAGACCCAAGAGAGGAAAAGACAAGAAAAGGGTAATTAGCGTGTACAAAAAAGAAAGGAAAAGTATACCTAATTACCTAGGTAAAACTTTTATAAAATCCTTATAATGTAAACATACATAAACATACATACACAAATACTATTACAACATACATAATGAATTGTAAGTTGTATGAACTAATCTGAACCTGCCAGTCAGTTAAATAATATTTATAATTATTAGGTCTGATAGTACGTAATCAATGACGGTTATTTGTCACCGTAATTGCATGTTGGCAATCAGAATTCCTCCTGACTTTCCATGGTATTTAAATCTCATTCTCGCTCGTGAATAAGGTTTTAAATTTATTTTCTATTAGAAAAACGCCAAGAGTTAGACAACCATGAGGTAAAACTTTTGAAGCTAAGGACTATTACTTCACTCAGCATAACAATAACAAATCGAACACGAAGAGCACAAATATTCTATTACTTTCAAAAATGACTGTTACAATTCAATAAAGTTGAAATATCAGGTCATAGGTCAACAGTTCAATGTCACGCTAACGGTGTCACTTACCATTGTGGTTGGCGCCGAATAGAAACACCTTCTCCGATTCAGTCAGATGATCCAGCAACTGCTTTGAATGGTCCTGCAACAAAAAACAAATGCAGTTTATAGCATTTGCACGAGGATAGAGAAATTTGGTTTGATTAATGATATAGAGTGATGAGCGTAGAGGAAGCGCGGGAAGTCTGTAAGGATCGTAGCAAATGGAAATCCGTAGTCTCTGTCTAGCCCTACGGAAAGAGTAGTAGTGTAGAGTTCGGCTGGAGATTTAAGATTGTGATATAAGGAAGGCCTTTGTTCCGTAGTTTTTAATAACCTAATCAATACGGTCAATAAATATATTGCATCGTAGATAAAGATTTCACTGCAGCTCATTCATAGTCCATACCCAGTTCGGTAAAAACAAGGAATAAACGTACTAGGGCTACAGATGTGTCATGAGTCATATATCTGTCTTTTTCTGCATAACCCTGAGTTTACTCGGGAAATAGTAAAATCACATAATCTGAGCATCAAGGTAAGTTTGAAACTTGAAATTTGAGATACAACAACAAATTACATAAACGATGGACGCACATCGAAGGACAATTTGAAATAGGTCATCTCCCAATAACAATATACCCTTGAAATAAATCGAGCACAAAGAAGCCAGATTAACAATCTATTTAACTACATAGCGCACAGGAGATCATCAAAAAACAGGAACACCGATTGGATCATTATCGCGACACTTTTCCCCACAAATTAACTAAGGAAGTGAATTTTGGGTCCCGTCAACCTTGGTTCCGACTAATTACTGACTATTGTTTGGCTGTCATTGGTATTATGAGAAGTAGCCTCGGCATCACAATGGTTAGTTTTCGCACGACGGTTCTTATCAGCTGTTTGGCAAACCAAGCTTATTAGGAATTTTAATGTTTTCTGTCTCAATTAGATCATGTAGCCAGAAATTTAGTTACACTTAGAGCAAGTTTGCTGATATATTTGTTTTTCCATTCCACCAGAGGTCCACTAAAATCGATGTTTTATTTTTTCCTCTATGAAGTATCTTAGACATAGGTAAGATTCGGTATATTTTATCTTGACGTCATAATCCTGCTCTTTGGAGATAAATTTATTCATGGGATTTGCTTTCAATCGGGTCAATAGACTTAGGAAAGTTTTGCAAAGAAATAATCTATTTTGAACAGGATACAGGAAAAACACATGGTTAACATACGTAACATGAGGAATAGGAACAAACATTGTGGAAAACGAAAGTCAGCTGTCTTGTTTATGACCTTAAATCCATAATTTTCGATCACGCTAATGCTTGAAAACTTGACTCTTGTATTATATTCTCTTACGTCTTTATTAAGAATGTGTATGTGTGTATGTGTGTATTACCTACATTCACAAAATCTACAGATTTAAAGAATCGCACAAAATTCAACAAACCAACTCAAAAGACGTTAGAAATTGCTCTTTTTTTCAATTCATCATCACTTAGCGAACTCTCGCTTGTCATCTGACATCATTCTACCATAATTACGCAGCATTTACTTTCATATAACTCTGATTTCGATTTCCTTAATTTCCATGCGAGTCGGCCTGGAGGCGAAAGTGTGTAATTGACCATCGTTTTGAATACAATGTAAGCCTCTTGCGCAAATAAAGCGTTAATGTGCCTTGTTGAAATTTCGAATGCACTGGATTCAATTGTTCCGAGATTACCAATACTCAGATCGTTGGTGTAGCTATCTGAACTAGACGTGATTCTATTATTTCCAATGATGAAAATTAGTTTATCCATGAAATAACGACGTCTCTGAAAGTGTATATTGTTCATAGCTTTTTTGATTTTCTTTCTTTCCTTCGGTAGTTTTTGGTAAAGAGCAATAAAGATTAAATAAATAAAGAATTTGAATAGTTTCTGGCGAAAATTGATAGAAAATTGAAGAGATAGAAAAGATAATAAAAAAATTAATAAATTCTGAAACTTTGACATTGAGGAAAAAAATTTTGGTGACCTAAGAAATGTCTAAAAGAGGATATTCTAAGAAAACTTACTAACTCTAAGAAAAATGTCGATTTAAGCAGTAAATCCAAGAATCTTCGTTTAGTTCCCTAAAAACCATTGGCTTACACTACTGGTAGTGTAAATTTAAAAGACATTCTTGTAGATGTTTTAAGAATGATTCTATTTAAAAGAAATTATTTTGTTCAATTAAAAAAAAAATGTAATGTTGTTAAAATTTTGTGTTTCTTATTGAATAAAGTCATCTTGTAGATTGTTGAAATTCGCAACAAAGTTCATGTCCCCGTACAAAAAGGCGGGAACATTACCACAGAACTGTTTCACTTCGAAAAGTTCACGGACTGAGATTTAGTTTGATACTCGTATTGATAACTAGTCAATATCGAGTCTAGGAATTCTATCGACGACTAACCTTCTACAATTGACATTAAATCCTATCTCTTCATTGTTCACCTTGACAGAGCCTGTCAAAAACTATTCACGATTGGTCCCGGACCGACCTACATTATCATCTTTTGTTGTAGGTGGAATTTTAGCAAGGCTTCCTATGTTTCAAAGGTTGGAGAATTCAGCAAGGATGTTTGAATGTGCTGTTGACAAGAAAAGAATGATGTACTCAGACAATCTTTAAGGGAAATCTTGTTGTTTATTTTTATTTGAAAAATAATGTAAACACAACAATTTTTTTTTCTGTAGTCCACGTTTATTCATTTTCTTGATAAATTAATGGATAAAACAGCACCATCGGACGGGCCTATTTCTTCCATGTCCATAGGAATTTCACCGTGAATGCAACAGTGTTTTCCAATTTCCTGTCAAAAATTCTACACATCCAGAGATACTGGCAGATGTCTTTAAAATTATATCTTCGTCTGAGGCAATTAAAACAGGACCAGCTGAAGCGTAAACAAAAAATGCAAGATTCGCGTTTCATACATCTTGGAACAAAGAACGTACAGTCACGCACATAAATTGTTAGAAAAATCATAATAAATTCCGGGATTTTATGCAAATTTCACATTGTTTTGATGTAAGATTAGTTATAATGGTTGGTTTTGTGAAGGCTACGACATCGGTTATGGACGTTTTGTATTGTTTTCGTTATCGTGATTGGGCAAATATGAATGTTTCCGTATAACTAATAACGTGTTATCAAATACATTGTTTGCGTGTTTAGATATGATTCTTAATTAACAGTTTAAAAAGCAAGCTTTTTCACGCATGCACCTACTATTTATGTAATCTTACACAAATGTAGTTTAGTGTCGCAAAATCTTGTTTCTCATTTCAATCTTAATTAATTCAAAACTATTCTATGCGTGACTAGCATTTCTTTGGCTCTTCTTTTAGTTTATCATAGTTATTTATTTAAACTAGTCTGTAAGCTTATTTACCTTTAAAATATATTAACACAATAGTTCAGAAACTTTTTTAATGATTTTTAATTCAAAACGCATAATCAAATTCTACAATAGGCTACATTACTCAATATTTTTTTTATTATTCATATTCAAAATTTGAGTTACCGAATTCGAAAACTGAAATAATTTTTTGAATCCGTTCAAAATTAAATAAGTTGTAAGCCTTTGAAATCTTATGGAAGGGGAATCTGTCAAGAGACAAAAAAAGGACGTGGAGTGACGTCACTGCCACTTGATTTCGTACGTACAAAAGACATAGCAAGACGTCTCCACACGCTCCCACTTTTTTTTATTAGAAAACTTTAAATGCTAATTACTGCTTTAATGAATTACCAATTATGTTGTGGTTTTCGGTATCGGTTACTTTTTTGTGTTTTCCCGTATAAAAATATTGTCAAAGTGTGAACACAGTCAAGTAGCCTATTCTATATAACAAGATCACTAAAACCTCTTAGGGTTTATTTTTTTACTTGTTTCGATAAATTAAAACTTTTGTTAGCGACTGTAGTACTTTGCGTGTGATCCTAACCGTGTAATACAGGTAGGCACCTCCGAGCTGCGTTTCCTATAATTACCAATAGCTTAGCATTTAACACCAAGCTTTGATAAATTGTACAGCTTAACACTGTATTAAGGTGTTTTATTACATCGTTTAGATTTCACACTGGCTTCTAAATTTTTATCTTATACATCATCTGTAAATTGTTATTATGACGTCAATTGGCCTGGCATCACTCAAAAATAGCTTCTTTTTTATACAACTAAGTAGGCAAACAGGCGTACGGCCCACCTGATGGTAAGTGGTTACCGTAGCCTATGAAGCCTGCAACACCGGAGATGTCACGAGCGCGTTGCCGACCTGACCGCTATCAGCACAGCGACCCCTCTGAAGCCTGGCGACCCTACTCACCAGCAGGAATACAACACTGCATCATAGTGATATTTGGCTGCGGTCTTCTGTAGGGTGGAGGCTTATGGTTCTTCACTCAAGTTCCTATGGTTTTATGGTCGGAAAAATAGTTCACTGATGAATAAAGTTTCACACAGATTAAGATCACTAGATTAGTTCTAAAGTACTAAAACATAAATAATACGGTGTCCAGCCGAATGTCCTTGATGTATCGTGTGGTCTCGCACGTTTTTTTTTTCGTCTGAAAGTTTTCTAGTGTATCCCAGATTGCGTTCTTAGCTTCTCAGGGGACACTTCCTTAATTTCCTATTACATGGAGCGCCTGCCGCTGTCCTTTGTACCAAGCACCAACTTAAAGGGCAAACCAGGAGTCCTATTTTTGAAATATGACATATTATGTCGAATCAAAATTTTTCAATTTCAAACAAAATTTATTCGACTCGATGATTTTGCGCGAGTAACACAATTCAAAAATAGCACTCCAGACCGATACACACAGAATCAGAATCAGAATCATTTATTTTGCTAGAATACATGTGTAAAAGGTTGCAGATATCGCAGAAAATAAGGTCCTTATTGTTTACAACCGTTTTTAGTCTAAATTAGGGCCGGTTTAGATGGATCCAGTGCGGGCAATCCAGTAGCGAACAATTTCGTCAATTTCACAAGCGCGTCTACATAGAGAAATTCGCTACTGGGTTGCCGGCACTGGATCCGTATAAACCAGCCATAATATTTGGAACTAGCTTTTTCCCGCAGCTCCGCCTGCGTCAAAAAGTAGCCTATGTTTGACCCCGGGTCTTCAACTATATTCATACCAAATTTCATCAAAATCCGTTCAGCGGTTTGGCCGTGAAAGCGTAACAGACAGACAGACTTTCGCATTTTTAATATTAGTATGGAAGTATGGATGTATGATGCGTATTAGCAAAAACTAGGCCAGTGTAACGAATGAAATCGTAACTTATATTATGATTGTTTGTTTTTGACCTCACAGGTGAAGGTCAAGTTTGATTGTTTAGTTAGTACATTTTTTAAGGCTATTGTTTTGGTGGTGTTGCGAACGAAATCAAAAAAAGCTCATACCTAATGATTGCTCAAAAAATGTGGTTGTAGAATTTGAGAGGTTCTAATTTATTCATTAAATTAAACTATTTTAATGCGGTTTTATCGCGTTTATTACTTATTTATTTACACCTGACGTTTCAAACACTTTACAGCGTTCATGGTCGCAGGCAGACTAATTAATAATCTAATTTATTTCTAATTTATTTCTTGAATGTTAGATTTTATTAAGTTAAGCCTACTTAAGTTCCTACGAAATAACGCTTTATCGTTTTTCAGCTTATAAAATACTATAGAGCGTGATTTCGTGGTAGTTGTATCATGTTTTTAAAATTATTTTTATTTTATCATCATCACCATTTCGTGTAGGTTACATTGTCAATCGACCATGTACACTCTGCTGTCAGGGTTGTGCGGAACCGCCTTTCGGCCTCTGACTTGGATCCTTTAACGATCACTTAATGACAGCCGGGACCAACGGCTTAACGTACTTCCGAAGCGCGAAATCATCTTTATTATCAGACAATCAGGTGATTCAAGCCTGCGATATCCTAACCAAACTGGAAACAACTAAACAAAGTACGATTCCCGTGGAAATCGAACCCACGACCGCCGATTTTTGTTTTATGATCTGTACAAACATGAAAAAAAGTGTTGATATTAGATTTACTAAGCACAACTCTAAACTTAGGTATAAATTATAATACATTACATGTATGTAGTAAATGTGCACCATACGCGTGCCTGAAAAAATGTTACAAAAACTGCACCAAGTATTTAAGCGGCCTTAAAAACTTAAAGACTATTTATTTAGGTCGTAATAATAGTTTTTCATGTTAAATGCAGGGTCACGGTGAATCGTATTGTTGTGCATGTAATTGTTCATATTACATGTCAGCGCGTGCGTGTTTTATGCCCATCTTTGATATAAATATGACTATTGTGACATATGTAACTGGTTGTCTTTTTTTCTATATGAGGTAGAAAGGAAATTGTGATACTGTATATGAAAGTGGAGGAGAGGTGATATGGTAGGCTCGTGTCCAGTAGGCAAGGTCTTGCAGCTGAAATATTGGAGAGTTCAATGCATACTCTACCAGAGACTGATCACTGAAAAATATATGAATAAGTGCACACATATTTATTTCTATATTATTATTTCTGCCTGTCTGTTACTCTTTCACGGCCAAACCTCTGAACGGATTTTTTTGAAATTTGGTATGAATATAGGTAAAGACCCGGAGTCAAACATAGGCTACTATTTCACGCAGGCGGAGCTGGGAAACAGCAAGTGAATTGATAAATTATGTGGCATACAAATGTATGGCCATGCATCCTCTAGAGATCTATTTTTTAAATGTAGACATCCATACTAATATTATAAATGCGAAAGTCTGTCTGTCTGTTACGCTTTCACGGCCAAACCGCTGGACGTATTTTGATGAAATTTGGTATGAATATAGGTGAAGACCCGGGGTCAAACGTAGGCTACTTTTTGACGCAGGTGGAGCTGCGGGAAACAGCTAGCGTCTTATAACTCGAATGAAAATCGTTTTAAACATCGAATAAGTCGAATGAAAATAATTCGGTTTCGAACATTAATCATTCGACTCACCAATTTTGGGTGAGTCATACTTTTCAAAATAGGGCTTTAGATCTAGGAATCCTCAAGAAAAGGAAAGCTTAGGAAGCCTAGCAAAGGGCTAAATGGCAAAAAATGTTGATCAAAACTTCATTTAGCTTCAGGACTACCGATAAAAGAGGGTTGTCTGGAATACTTTGCTTTTTATTTATGTATTTGTGTTCATATTATTTTTTTATGAACACTAATTATTTTTTGTAACTAAAAATGGTTGTAAGTAGAAATTTAGATAAGGAGAGACAGATACGCTAGGTAATGATCGTAAATTATATTTAACATCTAATAAATGGCAACTATAAGGAATCTAGGTCATTCTGGTTTACGTAACGACTAAAATCCCAGTTTTAGGCTCCAATCGTGTCAAATTACCTGATTGGCGATCAGGGCCCTGGGCAAAGTAAGATGATGGGGCCCATATGACCTTGACAGAACACTACTTTGTTAGGATAGCGAAAGAAAGTAGACAAACAAGGTTCTACATTTATTTTAATTTAGTTACTAACTATAAAAGAATAGAAAATATAAAAAAATATCCACAAAAGTAATTCGTTTAGCATTAAAACCTTAGATTAAATCTATGTGTCTGTATGTGTGATTACTATTTAACTTTTGTAAAGCTATTTTGGATCTGTGAGGACCTGTAGTGGCTCACTTGCTTTATATAATTATTACCTTACTACTTTTATAAGAAAGAAGCTGTTGGTCTTCCTAAAAAATAAATAAATAAATGTTGATTGCAGAGGTACCCTTCTACATTTAAGATGTGCAAAATCGTTCTTCAAAACCTATGGTATTGAGAATATGACATTCTATGTACATCAGCGATAAATTGGTTATTCTCTTTATTTTTTATTCGATTCAATTTGGAGAAGGAGCGTTCTTCGTTGAAGTTAGTTACCATCTACTGATGTTAATTTTGGTAACTTTTCAATTACTTCTTTCTGATGTAGAGCTTTTTTCCTTTATCACATCGACTAGGATATGACCGGTTCGACATTTTATATTCTAATTCAGTATTTATTTATTTTTATACCGAAAATAGTCGCTAACACAAAACAGGCAAACGACGATCAGAGCACAGTTGGTAACTACAACTGTTACAACATCTACAAATAAGTCAAACGTCAGAGGCATAAACCACACCGCATCAAATTGTATTCTTACACATATACGTATTTAAATTAACCTAAACATACTAATATCGGAACCCTGATTTTCGAGTGGAGTACTTAGCTTTGCGCATGTAAAAGCTAATAAGCAAATAGTTATTGTAGTAAGTCATTATCATCAGATTTTTTTTTATTAATATATTTTTTCGGTAATACCTAAATATCGGTTATCATTCTATCGGTGATCTGGCAGGATCTAGGGGCAGCTTTCGATCGCGGGGCCCTGGGCACGTGCCCATAGTGCCCAGTGGGAAAGATGTGCATACTTTCGATCTTTAGATAAGTATATGTGAAAAGATTGACTTAAGTATATACATAGGGCGCACTGTAAGTTTCCGGAACTGGCCACTTACATAAACAATATTTAAAAATTTATTGCAACATTTGAAAATAGAACTCTTTGGCTGTAGAATGCAGTTTGTTTCATCTGACTGTCTTTTGTTTTTACCTTGTGGCGCCATTTAAAAAATTGTGTGTCTGCATCAACATGGATTTAACTCGGGAAAATTTTCGTAGTATGATTTTCTACGATTTTAAGTGTAATTTGACAGCTCAACAGAGCATCGCTCGGCTTGAAACAGCTTTTGGCAATGAAGCACCATGCAAGACAACTGTTTATAGCTGGTTTGCAGAATTCAAGCGTGGTCGTATCAATCTCAGTGACGAATCTCGCGATGGTCGGCCGTCCACCGCTGTGACCAACAAAAACATCAATGCTGTGCGCCGTATGATTGAAACAGACAGGCATGTGACCTACCATGAAATTCGCGCATCCTTAGAAATAGGCATGAGTCAAATACAATTAATCCTACACAAACATTTGGGTGTGAGAAAGCTGTGCTCGCGGTGGATCCCACACAACTTGACCGAGGCTCAAAAAACGGACCGCGTCACTTGGTGCAGTGCCATGCTTACCAGATTCAACGAAGGTGCGTCAAATTTGGTGTGGGACATAGTAACAGGTGACGAAACATGGATTTATTGCTACGATCCCAAAACAAAGCAGCAATCGAGCGTATGGGTCTTTCAAGATGAGCCGAAACCAACCAAAGTGGCGCGCGTGAAAAGTGCATCTAAGCGGATGATTGCTTCTTTTTTTAATAAAACTGGACACGTGGCTACTGTTGCTTTAGAGAATCGTCGTACAGTGAATAGTGACTGGTACACGACCATTTGTTTGCCGGAAGTTATTGACGAACTCCGTAAAAATAACCGTAAACGCCGTATCATCCTGCACCACGACAATGCTAGTTCTCACACGGCCAGACAGACAAACGACTTTTTGAAGGCGAAAAATGTAGAACTCATGAGTCATCCTGCATACAGTCCCGACCTGGCACCTTGTGACTTTTTTCTGTTCCCAAAAATTAAGAACCAATTACGCGGTCAACGATTTTCATCACCAGAAGAGGCTGTCGAGGAGTATGAAAAACACGTTTCAGAGGTCACCACAGAGGAGTGGCACAAAAGTTTTCAAAACTGGTTTCATCGAATAAAAAAATGTGCATAGACGCCAAGGGAGATTATTTTGAAAAACAATAAATTAATTTTGTACCTTTAATAGTATTTTTTCATATTCATTCCGGAAACTTATAGTGCGCCCCACGTAATACTTTTGTTCAAAACATAATTTTGCCGATTCAGCTTTGATTACCTTCTTTCTAGGATTCTTGGTTTTTGTCTCAAATAGACGACCGAATATAAAAAGGGTGTGAAAAAAAGTACGATCAGTATTTTAAAAAAATGTGAAGAATTCTTCCCTGCAACATCAGTTGGTTGACTAGTAAAAAAGTCTACGATTTGAAGTCTCCAAGGCATTAGAATAAATTAATAGATTTTGTTTGAAATGATTGAAAATGTCAGACAAAATTTCCTTAACAAAATGCAGCAACTGCAAAATTCCATTTCTCACGAGTGGAAAAAATGCTTTGCTATTGTAAGCTTGTAAAGTACTTACTCAACTTTTCCCGTGGAATGTTTATTGATTTGGGCGTGACGCGTATTGCTCAACAGTCAGAGTAATTATGGCATGGTTTAAATTTACTGCTTGCCATCATTGTAACATAATGAGTAGGATATAGTTGGGATTAACATCTTAGCTACCAATAAATTATAACAATGTTTTTCAATTGTTTACGACTGGAAAAGAATGTTCCGCGATCGGGCATAACTTCAAATTAAAACAATTTGCAAAGAATAAGGTATAATAATATTGAAATATTCTTCTCATTTTTAAAAGGCATAATGCCCATCGAATTAATCTTACCTGTCGTATTAAGTTTACCTCAATGGAAAAAGACAATAAGGTAAACAATATAAATTTATACTCATCAATCACTTACATTCTATTATCAATGCTTATCCACATCTCAATGAACCCACAAATCATTCTCACAAAAACACCATCGACAAATCTGTCTCAAAGACGGCCATATTTGTTTACATTGTTGTTTTTTTCCATTGAGACAGACTATTATGTAACTATACTAATTAAATGTCTGCTATTCGATCTGTTATTATTATTTAAATAAAGCAATAAAAGGTCATGACCTTAGCACGACTTATGACCTTACACTTGGACTATTTTGACTAGCTTTGGCAACTCATACATTCTTTTTGAATTGTGAGATAGTCTCATACAATATGAATCTAATTAATAATTATAACACTCGGGTCAATTATATGCGATTGTATCTTTGCACAATGTTGGTTTAATTGCATGGGCAAAAATGCAACAAATTATGTGAGGTAATGTTAAAGATAGTAAGAAATACTATATGAATTAATCAATGAATTTATTTATTTAAGTAACAATGACTCATATTTGTTAGTAATAGTGATTATGTTAGTATTATGTTATAGAAAAAAATTAAAATAAAACACCAATAACTCACATAGGCCATTCCTGTACCATCCCCCCGGATATGGCACAGCAATGGTTTATGTGGAGGCTGTCTATTCTCCGCGTAATCATGTCCAGGATGCTGTGGCCGCCCCCGCGCATCCTGCGCACCAGGGACGCGCATCTTTTCCGCATGGTTGCGTAAAAGCTATATACTTAGGTTATAATATTTCACGTTGGTAATGGTACATCCAGTTTTCAAAGGGACCGTACCTTTTTGCGGTTCACTATCCCGGTGACCCCGAAAGTCATAAAAATAATGCCAATTTTATTTGACGGCAGGATGGAATAAAAACTTGCAATCGCGCCTCTACTCCGCCATTCATACGACCTAAAAAAACTGTAAAAATCCTTTCGGCCGCCTCCGTAACTCAATTTTGTAACCAGTTACAAACTATTTTCGGTCGCTTCTGTAACTATCTTTTGTAATCACTGCGAGGTTATAAAACAAGAAAGTTTTTTCTTTTCTTTTACGTAGGCGGCCAAAATGGTCAAAATGCTTAGATAGGGGTGTTACAGAGAATAAGTAGTTTTATTGTGGGGAAAATACTAAAACCGGACTGAGAGAAAATCCCATTTGTATACAGTCCAGTTTAAATAATTGTAGCTGATTATTTTCTGAGTAAGCCCCTTTAACTTTATAGCTGCAGGCGGAAACTATGTAATTCAACAAATTTAATCTCCTAGATATTCGTACTCTACATTTTTTCTTTATTTATGCTACGAATGTATTTTCCGATTTTCCAATGAAAGCTGAGCGGGGCGGTATTATGCTCAAAGAATATAAAGTTATCCCCTGTACAACTCTTTTATAAATCGATTTATAAGTTAAAAAAAAAGCTACGCCTCCAAAGCGAAACATTTTATTGAACAAAGAGAACATACTTACAAGTAGGTATCTCACAAAACAAGTCCAACGCATTATTTAGTCCGTACTCCTAACATCCTCCTCTTTTTACCAGAGGGCTTAAAAATACAAAATTAAGAGATAAGCCCCCCTTTGTACTTAATATTTAAATTAGTATCAAGATGTATAATTTTTGTGAATGGTACAATAAAGAGTATATCTATTTATGTATGTTTTGAATGATCTTCTTTGCGAGTCGAAATTGTATTAATTATGAAAATGAAGATTTTGTAAACTTGCCTCGACTCTCTCTTATTACTTGCACTGGCTCCGAAGTGAAGCGGTGTAGATACATATCGAATAGAAATTGTGATTTAAGTTGCTCTTGAACGAATAATTAAGCTTGTATTTCTGAGTAAGTTTTGTATAAGACATTATCTCAGTGTCATTTGGTCTAAGGCTTAGCTTGTGGAAGTATGTAAAGAAGTCTAGAAACTAATGGCGAATTACAAACATCAGATTTCATTGCGAAATCATAAATTTAAAAATTGTTTTTTTATCTTTTTACATAACAACTAACTAGTCGTACCTACATATAGGAGCGAGAGATGTGATCTGACAACTGGCGAACCATAGCGCAGAATAGAACTCTCTAGCGCTCTCTTGTTACGGAGGCAAAGAAACTGTGCGTGCGTCTAATTTAGCAAACATTCCCATTAACTAGATTATTAACGTTACCAACGCGTAAGTATTGCATGTCCTGCCCAATACATAGTAGGTAGGTATTCGTAGTTACAAATTATTCATAGTGTGACCACAATAACGACCTTGTGGATAGCGATTCCATTCCACTTGTTTCATGAAATTTGTGGTAAATTTGACCTTAATTGTGAAGTATTTAAGATGAAATAACTCTCAAATTTATAGCATGCCTTCGAATTTAATAAATACCTATGTAGGACAGTATATATTAAAACAGGAGCATGCACCTAGGTAATGATTTTTCACACATTCCTCTACTTAGTAGAGCGGTTGATAACTATTGAAAAATTCGAGGAAAAATATATTAATTAAAAAGCAGACCCTAGGTCCTAGGTTCCGATGCAAAAAGCGAGGTTGTAACCAGAATGACCGGTTGGATGCGGCCTGCATCCACCGCTTTGTCTGCTACATTTTTCAAGTCGCTTGACTGACTGACTGGCGACCAACGTTGCGTTTGTCAGGTGGCTTACTACCATCTCTTAATTCCATCCAAATACGAGTGAGATGTCGCCTTACATACTGTATTGCGCCATCTCATATTTAGATGGAATTCAGATATTATGATAGCTCCTAGTGCGTGGTCGCCATTGGAGAACCTTTCTGTCCTATCAGCCAATAACTCTCTTTTTTTTATACAAATAAGTAGGCAAACAGGCGTACGGCCCACCTGGTGGCTACGCTACTCTCTACGCTATTTTTGATTTAATCTTTATTGTACCACATACAAAATTGTAATGCAAAAACTACGTGAACATATTGCATAAATCACTATTTTACAGTCAAATTCAGTCAACCTTTGTCATACCTACATTAAATTAAACTATTTCAATACAATTTCTATCGCGTTTATTACTTATTTGTTTACAACTAATGTTTCAAACACGTTTCAGCGTTCATGGCCGTGGGGAGACTTTTGTTAAATTAGAACATTATATCAAAATAATACAGAACCCGCGGAATCTATATCACGCCGCAGTTCACTCATGAATATTTACAACATGTTCCGCCACTGTACTGTTTCTATTACGACACTATTTGCGGTGTCAATGATCTGATGTGATAAAACTTATGTGAAAAGTTAAATAAATACGCTAAAATTAAAACCGAATCAACCAAAGGACTACAAGTGTGAAAAATCCTCGTTAACAAATCTATAGAAATAGAGCAGGAACTTTATTTTTGAAATGTGTGACTCGTATGTCGAATAAAATCAATAAAAACAAAAATCATTCGACATCGAACGAATATCATTCATTATCGAACAAAACTTATTCGACTTTCCGATTTTTAATGGGTCACATTTTATATAATAGGACTCCAGGGTGTAACAAAAATTATTCTTCGACCGACGACGATCGGACTACCCAGTCGGACTCGAACCATATGGCCTAAAGGGCCTCAAAGTACAGTGAGCTACACAGAAAAGTAAAATAGGTAGCCTAAGTTACCTAAGTTGTTTGTACCTAGTCGATCTCCGTTATGTATTTAAGCTTTTGCAACCTACTTTTGGCCGTAATATTCTCTCTGTCTACATCAAATTGCCTTTCCTCAAATCGCTTTAGACGTTTGATAAAAAAATCATTCCGAAGCATCTTGCGCTCTTATATTTATTTTATTGACGTGTTTCCAAATCTAGAACCATGATTTCAGCGTGCTCTTGGTGTAAGCTAAGGAAAATGTGGATATAAGATTCTCGGACGACGGTTGGTGATGTATTTGTAGCAACATATAATCGATCACAAAGACTATACACATTGGCGTTCTTATAAAACCTCTTTACAATCCACAAAAACAAAAGCATAATACCTAATTTAAATACTCCATAATATTTTACTCTGTGCATTTGTAACATCAATCACTGTAAGTAATTCGACCTTCAGACGGTCACCCAATCCTGACATTTTAATAGTGGCCCAGTTTCCGTCATATTTTATGAAGCATACTTGTAATACTAGCAGACATACCTCAAAATTTGACATGTGTAGATTGGCTGTTAATTTGTTGTTGTCAATCAATGTTTCAATTAAATGATAGATCGAACTTTTAACAGTAATGTAGAGCCTTGTTTTTTGAAATAACTAAAGGTTATTTCAAAAAAAGTCTCTGCTAAGTAGGCCTAAGACGACCTTGTTTACTACTGAAAATCTATGCCGTACTTCTACCATGAGATTTTATTAACGCAGACGCTAAAGATGTATTAAATTTAATATGGAATTTATTAGTTACCTTATTATCCGCCAGAGGCGCTGTACAGGTTTGCCATACTAAATTGATACCGCAGTCGCTAGTGTCTTAGCGGTTGACTTACAGAATGTGTGGATGACTTTAGTAAATGCCTCTTATATTCTTAATGCAAAGGAAACTGTAAAAACCAAAGGCTGAAAAGTTGCGCAAATAAATTTGCATTTTAATTGCACTAGTACGAAATACAAACCATTATTGAAGTAAATAGAGTAGATTAGCCAATACCTACGAGGTCATTGACCACATGTTAATATTAACGATGTAACGACTACTCACGATTTCAATTAAAATATTGATACGAAAGCGAAATTTTAAGGCGCCTCTTGAGATCAGTAGTGCTATTTTTGAAAAGCGTGACTCACGCAAAATCAGTTAATCGAATGAGTTTTGTCCGATATCGAAGGATTTTTTTTTCGATGTCGATCGATTTTCATTCGATTGTATAATGGGCTATGATCGGAGGAATTGTTTGACATGATGCCACTTTTTACCATCGCATCTCTCGCCATCGTCAGGGATTTCATCCCCATACCTTGGATCCCATGTTATCGCGTACAATACGCTTCAAACGGAATTTCCCCCTTGTACACTGCGATTATGGAATTAACTCCCTGCCATGGTTTTCACTAGTGACTATAACATGGGAGCCTTCAAAAAGGGCGTGAACAAAACCTTCAGGGTGGGCAACGCGCTCATGACATATCCGGTGTTGCAGGCGTTCATAGGCTACGGTAACCTCTTACCATCAGGTGGGCCGTACGCCTGTTTGCCTACTAAGTTGTATAAAAAAAAGACATATATGTTTATACATTTCAAAAATAGCGCTCCAGTGCCTCTATGAGATTTTATTTAGGGAATTACGCATCAGAGATTTTCAAAACCGCCTGCTTATTTGTAGCCGCCTGTTGTATTATGTTAGCAACAAATTAAGGTAATTTCCACACCTTTCGCTACCTTTTGCATTTCACGCCATAATAATTATTAAACTGACAAACCCAGAAAGAATTGAAAAAAATGTGGAGGGAGATGGTAAGACTTTGCCCAGCAGTACAACGTAAATGGTATTTTTTTATTTTTGGTAATTAAAAAAAAACACGTCGCTAGGTTTATATTTTAAACCTCAGTCAAAAGTGCTCAATTTGGTACATTAACAAATTATGCCTGCACTTTTCTAACTGATCGTACTATAAAGTCGGATTTAATTTCACTTTTTTCTAAATAACCAATCTATGGCATAACATTTTGAACATAAAAAGTTATGGGTACCAATTTCATAAGCAATTGTGCCCAATTGCAAAATCTATGTGAATTCAATTTGAAACGCTGTTGTTGTAATTAAAATTAGGTGTTGCTTTGCGCTTGCGCATAGCTTATTGTTGTTCTTTGAAATGCGTAGTATACATTTGTCATTTAAAGGTACTGACAGAATGACAGACAAATGACAAGCTCATATGATGAACTCATGACTATTGAAAGAAATGAAAGGTTACTTATTGTGTACCGATAACAATGTAGGGAAATAATTATGATTAACGTTAGATTTAAATAAAATGGTAACCGTTTAGAGATTACACGTATCCTTTTAAAATAAATAAAATTCGATTGATACGATACATTTAGTTTTAGAAACTAATTTTAGTTTATTATAAAATTTCATGTTACAATAAACAATTAATTTGTATTTAAATAATTTTCAAAGATTTGCCAAAAATATTGAAACTAAAGTCTCTACAAGCGAATTTAAAAATAAGGATAAAAATATTTTTTAAATAATTTCTTATTTTATTAAATACTAGCGGTTTCCCGCAGCTCCGCCTGCGATAAAAAGTAGCCTATGTTTGACCTCGGGTCTTCAACTATATTCATACCAAATTTCATCAAAATCCGTTCAGCGGTTTGGCCGTGAAAGCGTAACAGACAGACAGACAGAAAGACAGACAGACTTTCGCATTTATAATATTAAGTATGGATAATATTAGTATGGAAGTATGGATGGATGGATTTAGCGCCATGAACTATATAACTGCTAGATTCCACAGAATCAAGTCTAATAGACTGGAATAGAATTTAGTCACGAAATCAATCGGAACTGTTACGACATCAATATTTTACTCTACGGTCAGCAAAACAAAATGTCCTTTAGCAAATTAAAAAAAAATGCATTTGGGGCTGATTCTTATAAATGACATTCTTAAATTTATTTATCTCTACACTATCAAAGGAAAATAAAAAATTATGTAAATAAAAATATTCGAGAAATCATCGTATTCTTTTGTGCCTTATGTGCCAAGAGTGTAGCGGATGCAAGAGACCAAATTATACTTATACCAAATAATACAGCTATAAATACAGCTGTATTTTAATATAAAAAAAACTACCTATTTTGACCTGCCATTTACGTGCCTGATTTATATGCCTCGTCTGAAAGACCTTTTATATAATTATATATATAATAAGGAAACTAGTAGCTTTTATCTATACAATAGGTCTATATACACTTATATCTCACAAATAGAACTATAATATTCTAACTAAAGAACCAAACATAGTATACATACTGCATTTTGATAAAAAATCATAACAATTGAAATTGAATATTTCCCTGAATCGAAAGCAACACAGTTTCGTTTTGTAAAGGAAAAATAATAATTTAGATGAAATGCATGGAATGCGTGTGTGAATTGAAACACGTTTCATATGTTTACTTTAAAACATCAAAATACACATACTTCATAGTCTTTTTAATTTCGCTTAGTTTTTTATTACGGTATTTGGACTCTATTTTTAATACCTCTAGAATAGATAGATAGATAGATTTGTTTATTTGTTGCTACAGACATAGTATTACATAAAACAAAAATAATTTACACAAAAAGATTACATACATTGTATAGCTTACACAATAATATTAATATAAGGTAATCTAATGTGCTGCAGCAAGACAAAATGGCCATAACTCAGCGAATATTCTGCATACAGATGGTACAGAAACACTGATTTTCAGTTATTGCCAAGTCAGTAGGTACGGGCACTAAATAGAGTAAATAAATAAATAGAGGATTAACGGTTCAAAAGTAGGTATATGTGCATAATGGTATATTATCACGTGGTTTGTACACTAAAAACCAAAGCGTTACGGGGATAGTTGATATGTGACAAAATGCAGAATATATATAAGGAAAGACCACTAGGGTAATAATGAATACAAGCAAAAACAACTACGGTAACGTGCTGGAATACCAATTTTCTGTTTTTGTAGAAGTAAGGACTTCAGATGTTTTTTAAAAGTATGTATGGAACTTAATTCCCTTATTGGCGGTGGGATATTGTTCCAGCATTTTGTTGCCTGGTAGCGGAAGCTTCCCTCAAAGGCTACCGTCCTATGCTGCTGCATTGACAACAAGGGTCGGACTTTCCTAGGTCTATTGCGAAGTTGGAAAAAGCTCAGCTTAGAATACAAATATACGGGGTTTAATAGGAGCCTTTACCTTACTACAAATTAAAAAATAATTTTTTTACATTTAAAAAAAGACACATGAATATGTGCACATGAAATAAATAAATAAAATAAATTATAAAGCCCTGATACGATATTAATAATAATTTGTTAGTTTATTTCTGTCAATGCGTTTTTGCTAACGCTACCTTAACATTTTGCAGAAAAATTACATTGTTATGCAAAATAGAATCGTCTGAGTTTCGACGCGTGTAGGCTGCGATGTGGCAAAGTACTCTAGATTGACGAGTGCCATTGTTGAGGATTTTGATTTCGTGTTCTTACAAATGTAAGTATTCAATAGTAACAAAATTTATGATTAGGCAATAACTCCTAACTCTATTAGTTGTATTTACTGAACAGTGCTTTTACGCCTTAAACTGAACGCTTGTGCAAACAAGTTTGGTTGACTGGAAGAGATCCCTATTTGGGATAAGTCCGCCTTTTGTTGTACCTGTATTCTGATACTATGTTCTTTTTGTACAATAAAGATTTTTACATACATACATACATACATACATACAAGCTCGTCTGTATCGCTCCGTGAACTATATAGGTATTTCTTGAAATTTTACTTTTGTGATTGTTACAATAAAGTGTGTATCTATCTATATATGAATAGGAAGACCAAGCTCTACTTAAATGAAAATTAGTTCTAACATTTTCCTGTGCATATCTATCTTTCTATATATATAAAAATCAATTGCTGTTCGTTAGTCTCGCTAAAACTCGAGAACGGCTGGACCGATTTAGCTATTTTTGGTTTTGAATTATTTGTGGAAGTCCAGGGAAGGTTTAAAAGGTGAATATATTCAAAGGCGGTACGAATGTTCTTGTTATAAAAATATTTGTTCCAAAATCTGTGTTGTGCTAAAAAAATAATTAGATTTACTAAATTTCTACAATTCTCGAACAAAATTCTATTAGTTTTATCCGATGAATAGATGTAGAGATATTGAAAATGTCTCAATTTCCTCACATTTTCCTTGTTTACTTGAAAATAGTAATATTTTAGCCATAGACATATTTGAAATTGGATGAAATGGATTTTTCACATGGATTTAAAGGATTTACATTATGTATACTTACCCCGTTATTCATTGAAATTAAAGAACGTTCAATAAGTCTAAGTTAACTAAATTATGTTTCGTCTCGTTCTGCCACGTCAAATAAAGGTGAAATAGAAATGGACTTAACAATATTTTAGTTAATGTAGGCTTAACGAAGTTCGTTAATTTTTATAAATAAGGGGGTTAGTAATTTGTATAAATTGTGGACCTAATTAATTTCAAAAGCTTAAATCAGATACTTGCAATTGAATTTTACAAACTAACTAGTCATATAAAAGCCAATGAACTCGTATCATGATAAAAAGTATCAATTATGCACTTCCGATCCGATACAGCATGAGAATCGCGATACATCGATGAAAACGCGAATGTTAATGAGACATGCGACTGTCGTGCGCAAGAGCAGGAAACGCATGCAACATTCCAAAGATTGTTTCCAAGTGGAAACAATCTTTGGAATGTAAAAGTTTACATGGATGTTGAAAACAAGAATAGACAGCGTTTTCAAACTGACGCGATTCCCGCGCGACTTGCTGGACGCCTACAGAAATAAGAATATATGGAAGTGCTATTAGCAGACCAATTAACATTGGCACACGCTACGGCATTTCTACCTATTTTATAATTTATGTCGTCTTGCCAGTCCAGGATTCGCGTCAGTTTAAATAGAGCTTTAATCGATGTATCGAGCTCGTTAGTCGAGTACCCGTAGCGAATGCGCGTGTTAAGCGATGGCGTGACGCGACCACTATTGGATTGGTCGCCATTTAGTGGCATTTTCTATCTTGAGCTCCTTCGTGCTTCAAAATAATATAAAAATAACCAGTTCCGCACAATCTAGGACCATGACTTACAGCGTACCCTAAACTAGGAATACACGCTAGGATGATGATGATGAATTGAGCTATAATCGATCAGAAAAACTTTTATATTAAGGGAATAAGGTTGTCATTAGTGTTACCTATTTAGGTCTGCTTGCTATGTGTACCGAGCCGGTGCGAATGCTAAAGCGGAATTCGCATCGTACTTAGGTAAGGGGGCTACCGCAGTGTTTTTTTAGTATTAGGTTTTACGGCCATGGATACAAGTCCTTTATAGCCTTCTTAGTTTTTCAATCTTCTTCAGTCCTACAGTATGGTTATGTCAAGTCCTAGTTAAGTCGAAATGTTTAGTCGGTAGTCAAGTCTAGTCAGAAGAATCAGGCTAAGTGAAGTGGTAGAAAAACTGCACTTAGCGATTACTAGGAGCTTTTGGCAACAAGCATGAAAATAACATAAATACAACACTCTATCACTTGTTATCGAACACCTTGTGAATAATAATCCACCATTTTTATACACAAACACTAAAAAAAACACAAATTAAAAAAAAAATTAACTGAATATAGTCTAAATTAGGTCCCCTGTACAGAGTTCCCATCATGCAGGCAGCATTCCCGCGTCGAATAGCGATGGCTCACCGGCGAAGGGTCACCCGTTGTCTCTTTTAGGTGTCTACTGATCTCCTTGTGAAGACCCCGCGCACCGGCACCCCACAGGTGTCTCGATACTAAACGTCATCATTATCATTTCAGCCATAGGCAGTCCAATGTTGAATTTGTGTCTTCCCCAAAATGCCTGCGTCCATCGCTTGCCTGCGACTTTTTTCATGTCGTCGGACCATTTCGTCGCTAGATGTCCAAAAAAGCGCTTGCTTGCCATTGCCTTTCTGCCCCATCGGCCATCATCGAACTATATCTACTTAACGTTACGCGGCTTTCTTCCCATCGCTTTATAAATCTCTCTTTAAAAATATTTTTTTGTTCACTCACTAAATATGATGACCCGAAAGACTTGTTCAGCTTTAAAAGTGACGCTGTTAAATGTATTCAGCACCGAATAAACTACTTATTGATATGATTAAATAAATCAAACATGTTTGTGTCTTCTATCAGATGAAATAAAAATGTTACAAAAATAAACCAAAAATCATCAAATAATGATTATCATTGTTGAACTGCCAGACGGCCACAGTTGACCGCCTCGTAAAAACATTATTAGTTCCGATTCGGTCAAACGCCTGTGTCGCAAAAAGTACATTTTCACTGTGATTGAAGTCACTGGATTGTGTAACAGGTATTATAAGATCGCTCATCACTATCAATACTTTGAAGAATATTACTATAGTTTTGGATTAAGGTTCCGTAAAATTATATCTAGTTCGAATTTACTATTTTTTTCTGTTTCTATGAAAGTTCCGTATATACGATTTTTAAAGGTAAGTTTTAGAGAATACTAAACCCAGTAAATATAATATATTATTATAATATAGGCTATAATTATGTGAAAATGCTTTTTTTCTTAGCTTACTTAATACTATATATAATTTCATCCAAGAGCTCCGATAATATAAATATTTACAATATTTTAATATATAAGAAACTATATAGCTATATAGCCTATTGTGCTATACAATTGTATTATGTACAATAAAGTTTAAATAAATAAATAAGAAACAAATTACTATTTCTGTGAAGCAAATAATGTAAAAATACATAGGTATTAACTTCTTAATTATGATCAGATACATGTTCAAGCATTTAGTTTCACATGTAAATCCAGGGTAACAGAAATAATTATACAGCGCACCCTAAGAATTATCGATGACAGGAAAATAATTTAAATCAGTGAACGGAAGGAGAAAAGTTTTGCTACAATTTTCATAATTACTTACATCCTTTTTCCTTTACAATCCATACGCACGTGGAAGTACAGTGTGTGCAAAATGCATGTTGTCGTTTTTAATTGCGTTGTCACGTAAAGTAAACTTAAGGAAAATCATAATTATTTCGATAGAATTACTTTATTTATTTACTTCATAACATGAGCACACAAAAGAAGGAAAGGTGGCAGAGTCCACCAATACTTTGTCTTTTTAATTTCCCATTTTTAGTTATTAGTTCACCAGAAATCAATAAAAAAAGGGGTCATAATTATATTCAACCACACAATTCAACATTATTAATTTCCATTAAGTACAACCAACTTGAGGGAAATAATTACAATGACGGTAACAAAAGACTAAAATTGATTCCACCGCATGTACAGCTCACAAATGGAATTAGAAAATGCAGTAAGACACGGTACGCTAGCTAAGACAAGATATGCAGATAACGCGCTCTTCCCCTAAGTAGAAAGCAGTACTGTTTACAAACCAGGCTTTATTGAACATAAGGAAATGTTTGGATCCTTGTGGTCTACCAAGTAAAATAACCGGTCAAGAGCGAGTCGGACTCGGTGCACGAAAGGTTTATTTTATTTATTTATTTAACTTTATTACATGACTTATCATACCATTATCTATAAAAAACCGCAAAAAATGAGGTTTGTTGTATGAGAGACCCCTAAATAAATTTATTTTATTCTATTTTTAAGTATTTGTTTTTGGCAACAGAAATTCATCATCTGTGAAAATTTCCACTGTCCAACTATAACGATTCATGAGATACAACCTGGTGACAGACGGACAGCGAAGTGTTAGCAATAGGGTCCCGTTTTACCCTTTGGATACGGAACCCTAAAAAGGTATGTTGTTGACTAGAAAGTAGCATGGACTTAATTGTGTCTAAATCAGTCTTATTTTGTACCTGTATTTGTTGCTGTGGTCAACAACTGAATGTCGCTAAACATAAGCAGACTACATGACCAATTATAAGTAAAATATGCAAACATTACCCGAGTTTAATGAACTCGACTTGCTTTTTATTAGGATCAGGTTATGTAAGATTTGCCCTCTGTTGCATTGCATAGGCGTAGTGTAGGTGTACCATAAACTAAGTACTTAGTAAGCTGAGACACGTAACAGAATGGCCATAAATTGTCTTGTGTGAATGTGGAACCGTGTATTAAATTGTTTTAATTCTTGGTCATGTTTGCAAGAGACTCTTACACACACGACTCTGGCGATGTCATTAATGAATAGGTATACAAGAACTTCAGAAGCATTTAAATTTTAGATGTAATATCAGCTAGAGGCCGATATGATACTTGGTGGTGGGTTTTTAATTTGTCTACTCTTTGGGTTTAGTCTATCTTTGTTGTTTTGAAATTATTTATATTTATAAGAGAGTAATAGTTTTAACGCCCTTCGCCTTAAAACTCCAACTCATACTTCTGCTGCACACTCTAAATCTTTCACTGTACAAGCGGCACGTCTCTGGAATGCTTTGCCTGAAGATATTCGCACTGCTCAGACTATAACCAGTTTCAAGAGTCGCTTGAAAGAATACTACCTCTCACTTTGACTTGATACTGCTGTTATTTTCGCTTAGATATTCATACAGTACGTATGAATGTTACATTATGTATGTTTATTGTATATGCAATATTTTTGTATGTTTGTAATTTTTAACTATATCTGTTGCAGTACCCACCCTGTAACTTAACTCTTTCTCAGAACCCTCGTAAGGGTTGACTGAAAGAGATTGCCTAGCAATAAGTTCGCCTTTGCTCATATTATGTTGAAGTCTTTGTAAATGTTAAATAATTTATTACTGTATGTGGGCATTAAAGATATTTTGTATTGTATTGTATTTTGGAATAATGGGACTGGACTGGTTACGACATATCTACATCAATGACGTTCGTAGATTAGGTTATTCTTGAGATTATGATTCCTTAATTTCGAACAAATTTTATTCGATTCACCGGTTTTGAGTAAGTAATACACCTCAAAATAGCACGCCAAGATAAAACGTCGAAGATGATGATAATATTGAAGGAATACCTATCTAAATATAACGTTGTCTTTTTCTTAGCGAGTCGACTTAACTTAATTATACCTGCGTGAACCAAAACTCCGCCATGGACAAGGCTGTCGAAGCAGGGAAAACTTGTACAGGTGGGGTAGCTCGGGGGACGCCTGCTAGTGTGGTGTCTCTCTTCAAACCATGGCACATCTCCTGTCCTACCCTGCCAAGCCAACCGCACATTCAAGGGCCTATATGAAGCCACTGATAATGCCTTGTTGTCAAAATCATTTCATTAACCCGGAGGCACTTGCCAATTATTTTATCAGCTCAAAAATCTTATTGTTATACCTAGTTTAAGTAGTCATTAGTTCACCGCTGCTAATATAACATGCCCTCTAAAATATGTCCGAAACCCTTAAAATAGCGTTGACAAGTCACGGAAAAGTCAAAAGAATAGTCGTTGCAAGATTTGGTCCAGTAAAACTTTAGCTCAATCGAAAAAGTGCTCTCAGCAGTATGAACAAAATTCATTATCCTTTGTTTTGTGAAAGACAATGTTGCCAGTAACAATTTGTCACGATGGTGCGTTGACACTCCACACAATGCGTGTATTCGAACACAATTAGTGACGGCATGTTAGTTTGAGGGTTCCGTGTTAAAGACTGGGGTGGAACAAGATAATTATGTGTAGTTAGAACAGGCAATGTGTGATAAAGTTCGCTTTTTAAACTATCGTATCAGATATGTGGAAGATCTTCGATGAAAAAACTAAAAAGCTGAATTGCTATTCTAATTCGCTAAACTTCGCTTTCCAATAGACATTCTTTATAGACACAATAATTATAAAATAGGTTTTAAAGAAATAACATCTTTCTTTGCAATATATCAAAATCATCATTATAGTTAATAGAACAGTATTTGAAAGTATAACAAATGTCCCAGAGCTGAGGCAAAGACATAGTGTATCTTTTAGATTTACCTACAGAACCTTCTAGGGCAGGTTATTTCGCACATAACTGTTTCTATGCAGCATGATTTCGTGAGCTTTATGGTTTAAGACCGCTGGTTCAGATAATGGATGTTCACAGTGATGAATGGTGAGATTATGGTAAATTAAGAAGACCAGAGACCAAAAGAACGGAGTATGTTGATGGCATACCTATTTATAACAATGATTTTATAGGACACGATAAAAAGGGTTGGAGTTCTGATTCTGAAGAATTTTAAGGAATATGAGTCACAAGTAAAACAAGTTTCCAATATTTAACAAATTTTACTATGAATTCAAGTAGAGCAATTATTATGTTATCAGGTAAAGGTCGACTAAAGAAAAGATGGATGGATTGTGTGAGGACTGTTATGTGTAACAGGGGTCTGATAGGCTAAATTTGTGAAAACGGAGCCATCGGAAAAGCTAACCTGCTGCGCCAACCCCATATAAAAGTGGGAGCAGGAGACTAATGATGATGGTTGCGAATATAAGTAAATCAAAAATAGTCAAAAAGGCCTTCAGAATGACACTTCATTCTGAGAATTTCTGCGTTTTAGAACCCAAACAAGAAGTACGGAATGACGAATATTTATGTTTTGCGCCAAATCACCACCATTAAAAATAAACCAAAATTTTGCAAGTTCAAACGATTTCACACCTTTGCACGTTATGGCGCGACCATACTTAGCATATCTGCCTATTAGTATTGTGAGTCATGCTTTGCCAAAATATCACTTATTACGTAGGTATTTGTATCTATTTTGGAAAAACATGTAATCATTGGCAAATAGGCTATGTGTGATCACGCCATTAAGATGCCCAAAGTTTTCACCGAGTTAGCAACCAGAGCGTCATATCTTCTGGTTCACACGAGATGAATTGTCTCAGTCACATTATCGTACAACTCGGTCTTGGATTCTCATTGTGCTCTACTTTCGTAATGTACTTTATGGTTTTTGATATCATTCTTATTTTCAACGGGTGATTTAATTATAACTTTAAAATGAAGCAATTTTAGTGATTTAAGCGAGGAATTCTACCGATAACAATGTAGATTTAAAGTTAAGATTCACAAAGTTAAGCAATTTTAATGGATCTACACCGATCTAAAATTTGATCGCTTCGATTAGCTTCATTTTAGTACTACTTTAAATTTATTACAACTTTATTGTACTATAACACAAGAAAAACATAAATATGTCTAAGTAGACAAAGACTACCATTTAACCAGAACTAAAATGAGTAAAGCACAAACTATACAAGTTGTATATTGTACTTATTAGAGTCTGTTATCTTACAAATGTTTTTGGTTATCAATGGTGCAACTGTTATTGGCCTTTATTTATTATTAGTAGGTGGCTTTACTGCCTGTGACCTGCGCTTATTACTTGCTTGATTCCATCAAAATTTGAGCGATGCCTTACAACACATCTCGTTCACTTACTCGCATTTACATAGAACTAATAGACTGACCATAGTATGTAAATGGTGCATTGAAGTATTGATTCATTCATTCATAGTACGCTTCCAGCACATATTTTTAAGGCTACGTAAAGGCATTTGTCTCTGCCCACCGCCATGGGATAAATGTCGGGATCAATGTCTTTACGTTGCAAGCAAAAATTACTACCATGAAATAACCATACCTACACCCGGAAGCAGATGTTGGAACCATATTTATCTTTAGATCCAAACGTCAACTTTCATAATTATCTCGTGACTTTATCATATCTTGAGGCATGTCGTGTGCTTTTCCTGTAATTTTTGTTGTAATTTTAGGTAATTCTGATGATTTGTACTCGTGATTCTGTGACGGTAAGCTGAACGAGAAAAATAGCTTGAACTTAACGTTAACTGTTTTGATGTGACACGAAGTTTTCGGTCGTGCTTTATGAAATAAGATTGTATAAGGTTTTGATTAGCATTATAGTTGGCACTAGTCCTGTATAAGTATTTTTCGTAATAAATAAAGGTAGGTTTTGGCACTGTATGTTTTGTAAATCAAAATATTACAAAAAGAAAAAGCTCAAATTTTCAAACATTGCATAAAATGCCCTATCAGATTCTGTATTGCCATACCTTAATTTAAAAATATGTTAGTCCCTGCTGTTATTGCTATATGGCATAGTCAGTATGTGTTTGATGCTTTTAGTCCTAGTAATCGAATAACCAATGCCACTTTAACAATGTGATCTATTATTAAAGTGTAGATAAAAACCCTAGGCTATCTGAAGCGTAGTTGAATCTAGGAAACGGGATTAAAAAACAAAGATTTACGTATTGTATCTTCACAAAGTATTTTAAACACAGTGTAGGATATTAAACTTGTGAACACAGCTTTTTGTGAGTAACAACAGTTGCGATTCTACCTAATTTAAATGAAAATCTCATAAAAACAAGTGAGTTGTGACTGCGTTGATTTGGCGAGTTGATCCGACTGGATAGCAGAGTTTTTATATTTTTGTTTCTTTTTAGCTAATTCTATTTATATGTCTCTATATTTTCCTTATTTTATATGCCACCCTTTGTGCGATATTTTTCAAATTGCATTACGATATCTGACAAGTCTAGGTTGTCAATTCTCTTATTTTACAAAGTGCACAATTTAATCGTAATTGGATCACAATGACAACTTTTGACGTTTCTGGTATTCTGTTACCAATCGTATTCCATTAGCATGCCATTGAACGGCAACTGAAAATTTTGCTAATAAAAAAAATAATCCAAATCATCAACTTTTTCAATAATCGGTACTCTATTATTTATTATATTTAATTTTTTTCTACTATTACCATTTAATTACGTTTTAGTTGCAATAAAATTGAGAGTCAAAATTTTGTTAGCAGAATACCAATATTGAGCATGTCAAAAATGCATCGTAATTGAGTCGTAGTTGAATATCAGTTGCATGGTCTTTTAAAGATTTTTAACTGAATTGACCCCGAGGCGTGCTAATTTTGAGATCTCAGAGTCGAATGGAATTCTTTGGCTATTATTTTGCATGATAACTATTAGAAATCGAACAGATATCTTTCGTCTCGCCGGTTTTGAGTGACAAAAATATTAGCAACTCCTGCATTGTGATATGGCTATATTAGTAGGGACCGACTGTTTGATGTGCCTCCTGAATAACTGTAGAGCTTTACATATCACACAAATTCTAGTCAATCACACATACATTATATTTTAGCTAAGTACGTGATCTAGAAAAAAAACAAAAAGAAAGAAAAACAGACAAAAATAAAACAGAAGGGCAAACATAAAAGAGAAAGAGAAAAGTCATCATTAGTGTAATCTCTACCTATTGTATAATGTATAATTTGCATTTCTATTTGCAATACCTGTAACAAGTTGTGAACACTTCTAAATTGTTTAAGATCACTCTGTAACACTTAGTATACCTACTTAGTAATCAAATAAAATTCAAATTGTAATCTCAGCGTTATCCCACACTTGCATCATTAGCTTCATAGATCAGGGTTCGCATACCCAATAATTCAGATTATTCTCCATAACGTCGATAAATTTTAAAAATTAGGTGGAAAATTAAGACTTCTAGTTTCGGGTGACCCCGGCCTTTGATTTTTTTTTGGATTTTTAATAGGTAACTTTACTATTTACTAGTAATGACCTTCTACTCTGCCGCATAACTGTTAGAAGGGATATCACGTTTGAAAGTGATCAAACTAGTTTTACGTAGGGCTGGTAGTATAAGCACTATGTATTGAGAAAAAGTGAACCTTGAATTTGGCCCTTATCCTTTTCTAGTTGGGAGATTTTATCTTTGTGACACACACACATTAGTTTTTTTATCAGCACGGCAAGACATATCGTGAAATTAAACCTAAAACCCAAGACGGATCGACAAGAAGTCATTATGTTATGAAAGCATTAGCAATGTCATGGACTTTCTATGATTCTTACTAGTTCCACCGGCAATTTGTTCCAAGGGACTAATGAGATTTTTAATTATCTGTAGTTCCATGGAGATTGATAATGTAACAAGTCAAACAAAACTTAATCAGACCTCCAATTACTTATTTAGACTTATTTAGATGTCCAAATCAGTTTAAAATTAAGCTAGTCCCGGGGACGTCTGTCAGTTTTTCTTTTCTTGCGGCGTTCAAAATAATATCCATATATTATAAGATAATTTTCCATCTTAATCTGACCGGAGATCGAACCCGGGACTTCTGAATAGCATGCAGGCGTATTAACTTACGCCACAGAAGTCGTCATGCAATGCCAAAATTTTACAAAATCCCAGATCAAAGTAGCCAGATAAATTTACCAAACTTAATGGTGTTAAAATTGCTACATACAATTGCGATTGCCAGACTTTTCATGGGTGAAGTGTTGCCTTGCAAGGTTGAGTGCGAGCAAATTGTCTGGTTGCTTAGTAACTAGCTGCTAGCTGAGTGCGTCAGTTTTACTTGCTTAGTCTACAGTTAAATGGCTTAGTTTCTAATTTTAGGCGCAATTTAAATATAACACAAATCTCTCAAATGATATAAATATGTCGAATGAAAATCGTTCGATATCAAACGAAGGTGTGTGAACCCCCTCACAATTTCTGTTATCCTAGTACTTTTAAACATCTATCGATAACATTTATTATATGCGCAGCACAAATTTTTAACTTGAATACGCTTCGAGGAATAAAATTATAATATTTTTTTTTTCATTTTTGAAGCGCACCTTTTAAGAGCTCTTCGAAGATTATTAAAGGTGTGCTTCGTTAGGTGCGCTTGAAAATGGCCGCGCTTCGAGGAATACCTCAATGAAAATAATTCAAATTCATTAAAGGCTTGGGCTTTTAGCTCCATCCTGACCACGTATCCTGCTTCGTAGGCGTCTGATTTTGGTATTACTACGTCGGGTTCATTGGTCATTGTACTAAATCTAACAAAGTAACTCAGAGACTAGCCTAGCAACGCCACCCACAACTGTTCAGCTAACCTATGTCACGGCCATTTGTGATTTAGGAATTAACTCTGATTCCTTTTATTCAAATCTAGTACCTTGACCTGTGTGATTCAGAACGATTGGTCTCGTATCAACTGTGAAAAGTTTTCTGACTGATGTTCCGTACGAGCGATGAGATTTCATAAACAACTTTTTTTGATTAGTTTTCAACCTCTGGACAATGGCCTCTTATGTGTTTTGCTTAGGTATCTATTCTAAAATTCAGCCAAGTTATCCTGCCATGTTTAATGTGGTCTACCCCTAGGTTTTCACCCTTAATCTGCGCGGTGAGTTAAAAAAAAATTCTGTTTCGGGTGGGAGGATGTGTCCGTTCTGTATGTTAGTACTATTAATGATTCTGTACCCTAGGTATGCGACTATGCATCCTTCAGGAACTCTAAAGAGAAACAGAACGTTTGATCTTTTAGGAGTGCTAATGAAGTATAAACTTCTACTCTCCTCGACATAGTGTATTCTTGAGTACCAAATAAAAAAAAAAGTTTTAAAATTGTTGTGACGTTACATCGTTGGTTATGGAATGGTAACCCTGCCAAGGGGGCCCACTTTAGATTAAATTTAGTTTTTAAGTTTTCTTTTTGTTTTAGATATAGATTAGTTTTATTAAGTTAGATTATTTATTTTTTTAATTACTATTGTCCATTTTAAATGAATTCTTTTAAAGCTGATAAGATAACCTAATAAAAATTTGTATGCGGGTTGATTTCAATAATTAAGGTAGAGGCCTCGTTGGTTATTATTCTGTAATATATAACTATTTTACCTATCTTGCGGACATTTTTGTGCCAACGTCGTACTTGGGTAACTCTCTCTCAGACATAATCAGTGAGTTGAACGATGTTGAATCGATTCGAAATCAATAGCGCGATCGTCTGCGCACTATTTCAGTATTGGGACTGATAATCATCAGCCATTTCAGCCGCAGTCAGACCTCTGCTGGACATAGGCCTCTCCTGCGTCCAGCGTTTGCCAGCGACCTTTTTCAGGTCAGCAGACGATCTGCGGATCACCGGTGGTATACAGATATTCGATGAGAATAAAACATCACGTTGCCTGGCCAGTTCATGTTAGGTCTTCTGATATTTATTTAATAATTTCTCTAGGTATTTTATTTAATGAGGTCTTCAGAACTTTTATCTCTTTAGCAACATGATATTCTTGAATGGGCCCGTTGTGATAAAAAAAATGTTCTCTTTTGATAAGAGTCGTTAGCCAGACATCAAAGCTATCTAGAAAAAGGTCATCCGTTTTTTTAGTAAAATGATAAAATTAGATAGATCGGGTCTGTCCAAAATAGTTCATTGAAATTATAAGCGGTCAATGACCCTCAAAATTTTTAAAAGTGACTTAAAATTTTGAAACTTAATAATTCGTATGGGCATCATGGTGGTTTGTAAAAATACAGTACATACTGCATTAAGGTACAAAAAATCTAATATCCACAAAAAAAAATTGTAACTTTCAACGTTTAATACAAAAAGCTAAAATTTACAAATAACGGACTTAATGTTGCATGAAATTCTATACAACATTCTTTATAATACAATTTAGTAGGCAAACAGGCACGCGGCCCACTTGATGGTAAATGGTTACCGCAGCCTATAGACGCCTGCAATACCAGAAGTTTCAGGAATTTATTTACACCCCTTTTGAAAGCCATCATGTTGTAGTGACTGGGAAAAACCGAGGCAGTTCATTCCATAATCTGAGCGTACGTAAATTTATGTTGAAGCGTACTGTTGGCGACACTTTAGGGTCTAGGGTATGAGGATGAACTCCCTATCGATGGCGAGAGGTGCGGTGATAGAAGATGGCTGTTAGCATCATATCGAACAATTCCTCTGAGCACAAACCGTTGTTTAAGCTGTAGAACACGCACGAGGACTTAATGGCTCAACACCACTTGTAATCTTGGGATCGTTGACAACCCTAACAGCTCGTCTCTGCATCGAGTTGAACGGCTTTAATTGACATTCAGGCGCTCCCAATACAACTATTTTTTTGCAATAAACTAATAGACGAATGGAAAACAATGAAGTATCTATAAAGTACTTATTGTAATTAACTGGTCAAACACGACATATAAAATGATATTGTGAAAGTTTTCTCTGGAATAACTACAGTTGAAGAATATCTCAAGGTTAATTTCTAATGAAATGCGTCATAAAATAATAACCATTTCAATACAGAACGATTATGTCGACGTATGAAACTACTTGGGAACTAACTACAGCTTAATACCTGGTATTATCCTTGTTGTGCAATAAAGAGTTTTTGTATTGTATTGTATTGTATTGTTATTAGACACAACAATAGGCAGTTACCTACTTTGGGTCTTAAAATAACCTGAATACTTTCTCTGGTGCATTTCGAAAGTATTTAAAATGATTTTACTAATTTATTAAAGCTAAGTACTTACTTGTTTTGTAATTTCGCATATGAAAACGAAAAAAAATGAGGAGGTACTTATTGGCGCCAATTTTTTTTTTTTCAATTTGACCTACATTAAACTCTCGCGCCAAAAAGACGACGTACCATTTATAAAAATGAGTTAAGAAGTTATTTAGTTGAATACAGGAAGAGGGACAGGTACAGACAGATACAGGTCAAAAACACAACCCCTACTTTTTTGACTACGCCGCAGTCGGGTAAAAATGCAATGTTGTCTTTGGTTTTTAATCAAAAGTTCAACAATCTTTTAGAACTTTTAAGATTTTTATGAGTAAGTAAGCCAAGTAATTTGTCGGCATAAAATTAGACATAATTCCGTAATAAGTTAAAAATCACCATAAAACCGTAATTTAACCGAGGCTAGTGAAAGTTAAATAGATTTAATCCAATTATGTTAAGTTAAACCTCATAACGTTTAGTTACTTTCGCGGTTGTAACGGACTATTGCGTAACTTTATTGTTGTTAAAATTTTGGTGACGAGTTAAGATATTGTACGGTCATTTGAGAAAAAGTTCAAGTAAAACATAGCTGTTTTCAGTACATGCAATTTTTCTTATAATGAAATAAAGTGGATTAGTCTAGACTCATAGTTAAAATGTCAAGTCATTAGTAAAATTTAGGCAAATTTTACTAGTTAAATTTAGGCAAGTTAAGTCAGAAGCGTCAAATCTATGCATTGGGTAAGTTATACTGCAGATCTGTGGTGCAAACTTAGTAATCTTTAGATTTTGCTAAAAGCGTAAAATCGCATAGTCAACAATATTGCATCCTAATAATCACGCTTGTTCGTTCACGTACATTTGCCAATAAGAATCTAGTATTATTATGCAAATAATATAGAAAATACGAACAATGAAAAACAAAATACACCGCCTAAAGTGCTATGATACTCACGGATTCCCGCCAAAAGTCAGTTTGTGAGTTTTTTTTTTCAACTGGTAGTTGAACTGGGAAAAGTTGTTTAAACTAAGTTCGGGTCGTATCTAAGTGAAATATTAACTGAAAATCTTATGTTAGTATAGCAATACAGAAATGTTAGAAAAAAAGCATCAATAGAGCCCGTAAATAATAAAAAAAAAGCTTACACTGTTCCCAAACTTTTCACTTTTGACATCCAGAATAGAACATAGAGCCGCTGCCAGAAACACTTTCCTCCAATACTTCACCATATTTACATAAAATGCACTTAAAAATCTAAACAATGTCACATTTCAATCAATAAAAAAATACAACAATTACAAAGTATATCATTATTTTCCCGGCAGTGATACAGGCGCGCAATTTTGACGTTTGAAACATTTCAATTTTCGAACCAGCGCGCGCATTTCGTGGCAGGCAAAGGAAAATAGACGCATGGGGCGTTTTGCATTGAAACTGCCACTAGCGGCAGTTCGCGGTGTTTTGCAGCCCGCGACTGCGCGGTTTGGTGCAATTGATATAGAACACGGTTAGAATGGATAGTGCTGTGATAACGTCGATGAAATTGTTGACTTTAATACAGAAATAATAGTACCTTATAATTCATTGGACGCCGTAACTCTACATCGACATGAAGTTAACAGTATTAATTTTCAATAACTGTTCTATTATCAATGTATAAAATAATGTAAAATGCATCATTAAAAGAATAATTTAAAATATACAACTGCTAGTCAACCTTCATTCATATTTAGGATATTTTCTGTGTATTTATGCTACAAAATTATATTAAGTTTTTATCCTTGACCTTAAACTGCATTATTCGTAATACTATATGTTTCCATAAAATGCCTTAACTACTACTCTTTATTAACTATCTTCGTATTAAGCTTTACTTGGAAATCTCTTCGTAATTTTAAGGTAAATGTAATGAAAACTTATACAAATGTAACAGCTACATAATATTGTACATAATTAAAAGAAGACTATGATTGGGTAAGGCATAGGTTAGATCAATCTGTGGGTATAAAATCTAAGCCCATTTGGATTTAATTTTTTTATATTAATGGGTTTTACGGCCATGGATACAACTCCTTTATAGCCCTTCTTAATTTTTTTATCTTCTTCAGTCCTACAGTGTGGTTTCGTCAAGTCCTAGTCAAGTCTAAAAGTCAAGTCTATAGTCAGAAGAAACAGGCTAAGTAAAGTGGTAGAAAAACTGCACTTAGCGATTACATACTAGGAGCTTTTGGCAACAAGCATGAAAATCACATAAATCAAACACTCTATCACTTCCCAACACTCACGCTTGTTATCAAACATTTTGCGAATAATAATCCACCATTTTTATGCACAAACACTCAAATACACAAATTTTGGAAAATAAAATACAGCGCCGATACTGCTCTTCAGAGCTTCCCGCCAAAAGTCAAGCCCATTTGGAGAATGAAATGAAATATCTCATCCTGTCAGATCTAATCGTCTATGTTACATAAGGTTTCATCTCCACCCTTTTGATGTCGTTAAAGAATACAATGATGAACATAAGATATAACATGTTTTTCAAGAGATAAGGTTATTAAATTCATTTATGAAAAATAGGCACTTGCACCTAAAATTTTGTTTATTTTCTACTGACCTCATGCAAAGACACGTAATAAGTAATGTAAAAAAAGTGAAGTGCAAATCATACAATATTTTTAAAGATGCCGTAAGATTTTCGCTTCACTTTTTTTACAATTTATCGACTGGTCATAACGTAAACATTGTACCAACTCTATTTATGTATTGTAAACTAAAGCTTTTCTTAAAAAAAAATAACTTGACTAGAAATAGAAATTGTTTAGTTTATGTACTTTTCGCCCTTGAAGAACTAAAAATTTTGGCGGGATTCTTGGGTTGTAAGTATGTAAAAAATAAAAATCAGAAATTCGGTTGTTTTTATATAGCATAGCCATTAACTTAGGTTTTTCGAGAGCTTATCTGCTGGGCTAATTGTAGGCCATTAACTCAGCAGATAAGCTTTTAAAGGAGTCGGTAACTCTTTGTTCTGCTACGAATCTTCTGACCAGAGTCATATTTTCATATTTTAAACTTGAGTAAACCCTTCGAAAAATTAAGTAAATTTTATAACTATTTCATATATCTCCATACAAGCAAGACGTTAAGTTAGAACAAAAAATTGCTCTACAAAAAATCCTGTACGAGCTTACCTCGCACATTTCGCCGGCACGCGGCCGCATATATGCAGTTCGCGTGTCAGCTGTTTTTACTTTTCATTTTAAATCAATTATCAATACAATTTGAGATACTATCGAGCAGCCGTCGAGAAAGGACCCGTCACACCAAAGTATCAAGATGTGACATTTATCAAGAACAATAAACCAGTTTACTTTATGACGTGGTCTTGTATCTCCACACCATCATCAACTTATCATCAGCATCACTTCATGTATGGTGTTATGGCTAACACCATGGCCTGCACCGTACAAATCCATATTATTAATAAAAGTAGGAAATTCTGTCTGTCTAATGTCACTACAGACACACTAATGTCATGTCTGACAGACTAATGTCTGTCTGTAACGCTTTCACTGACCAACCGCTGAACGGATCTTGATGAAATTTGGGATGAATAAAGTTGAAGACCTGGGTTTAAATAAAAACTACTTGTTGACGCAGGCCGAGCTGCAGGAAACAGATAGTTAAATATTAAAAAAAATATATTATAAATTAAATTTTACTTTAAAATAACCAGGTACTAATATTAAATGTAGGAAAGTAAGTAAAACAGTGAAAATGTGTTCAGTACGCTATGAATCGGAGTTCCGCTTCGATTAATACCTCTCTCGCGCAGATCGCGACAAAAAATCTGTAGAGACGATGTTATGTAAAATATTTGTAATTTCTCATTAAGTTTATTACATTTTATAAACTGTAGAAATTAAGTTTTGAAAAAAACGTAAATATGTGACAAGATGATAATTTAGCGCTAGTTGACTAGAACACTGAGCTTGCGCCATTGTATAGTTAGCATAAGATGATCAGAACGGTGAGATCACGAGGTAAGGTGACCTAGACTTTTTAGTAGTAAAAATTAAAACAGCTACTGATGTTCATTTAATTGTATTTTTACCTATTGGAATAAAATACGTTATTCAAAAGTAGTTTATGGATAATTATTATTATACTTACCTATTAAAAATCTACAGGGATTTACATTTTTAAAATTGAGATCAAAAACATATTTCACTTGTGAAAATAAATCAGTGAACTGTAGGTACTTTGAACAAATATTTTTTTACATTGAAATTATGTTAGTCGTAATAGTAAGATTTTATAATTAAAATGATTTTTAATAAAGTAAACCATTTTTAACCCAAATGCGAATGCGTTTATTGTATATTATTACATGTAATCTATTGATGTACCAAAATTAAATAAATAAATGTACACAAATAAGTTAACCCTAAATAATTTAATATAAACCTATAAATTTATAAAGCAAATGAGAATCAATGCCATCCTGTACTCTCAATTGTATGGAACAGATCGTATTCGATATGTCACACACGTTGTATGTATGTTCATTGTTACATGCCTTTCTCTTCGGCTCTCGTAATCTTATTGTTCAAAATGTCTAAAAGTAAACCAAACACGGGATAATTAATTAATGCTATAAATAAAACGCCAATTTTGCAAACTGCACATTGTATGGAAATTTTGAATAATTGTGTTAAAAACAAGAGTCGTAATGTCGTTAAATTAAACTATTTTATTACGGTTTTCATCGCGTTTATTACTTACTAGCTTTTTCCCGCAGCTCCGCCTGCGTCAAAAAGTAGCCTATGTTTGACCCTAGTTCTTCAACTATATTCATACCAAATTTCATAAAAATTTGTTCAGCGGGTTGGCCGTGAAAGCGTAACAGACAGACAGACAGACAGAAAGACAGACAGACTTTCGCATTTATAATATTAGTATGGAAGTATGGATGTATTTACACTTAACGTTTCAAACACTTTACAGCGTACATGGCCGCAGGTACACTAAGTTACCATTTGTATGTAACTTCATATAAATGTAACAATCGCGGAAACACAAGAAATCATAAGTCGTATTGTTAGTTGCTAAAGGCACCCGGAATAATCTGACACTTATCATCATCGTATTTTATATCGACTGGGTTAAATGGTCAGTCGACCATGCACACCATATTTAGACTACGTAGAATTTAATTTTTTATACGACTAAGTATGCTAACAGGCGTGCGGCCCACCTGATGGTAAGTGGTTAACGTAGCCTATGAACGCCTGCAACACCGATATGTCACGTGCGCGTCGCCGACTTGTCCGCTATCAGCACAGCGACCCCTCTGGAGCCTGTCAACCCTACTCACCAGCAGGAACACAACACTGCATCACAGTGTTATTTGGCTGCGGTCTTCTGTAGGGTAGAGGTACTTCCCCAGACGGACTACTCCTTACAAAATGATCTAACTACATTTATCTCTACCGTGTCTCTAATAAGGTATTTAATTATCTCAGACTTTGGCGACTACTTCGAAATGTAGTATGTATTAGCGCGCACAACATGCTTAACTTTAGCTCTTGACAAAACTATAAATACATATAAATGAGAACACTACAAATGAGTTGAAATTTATATCAAACGGTGGAAACATGTATATGTGTAAACACAGGACAGCATGTATATGTGTATACTATTAATGTTAGGACAAGATTTGCATTAGGTACTGAATAAGTAATTATATAAAGTAATTATGAATGACTAAGACATTCATACTTAAATCAATGAATCAATTCATAAATTTTGTATTTAAAAGTATTAAGTGATAAGCTATAGATGTCAGGTACCTGATCATAATTATGAAGTCTATATAAATTATTATATTCACGGCATATTCTTAGAATCGGATTGTGGAAGGAAACATTATTGTTACACGAGTCTATGGAGAAGGGAATAATACTTTGACAACTTATCGTCAGGCGGGCCGTTTTCATGTTTCCTACTTAAGAATTATTTAAGGGCGGCAGAGCGCAAGTGACATTACGGGTGTTGCAGGTATCTATATAATACTACGACCTCGTACCATCAGGCAGGCCGTATGCCTGTTTGCTTACTAAATTATTTAAGGGTCGACAATGCGCACGTGACATTCCAGGTGTTGCAGGTGTCTATTAGACTACTACGACGTCCTACTTTCAGGAAGGCCGTTTGCTTATTTAACTAGTAATTGAAACGATGTCGGCTAATCTTAAGTATAGCCGCACTTCGGTCATTAGTAGTAACATATATAAAAAAAACAACTTAATTTACCTTATTGAACATTTTAGCGAAATAATATTGATTCAACAATCAAACTGTAGATGTATTTTCGAATGTCACATGTCAGCTAATAGAGGATAATATTCGACACACGTACTTCTACAAAAACCATGTATTTTGTATTCATTTGTGATACGAAACTGAAAGTTCAGCGAAAGTTTGGAGCCATGAGAGAATTCGTAACGTGATTAGGTTATTTGCCTACAAATTTAAGAAAAAATACACTAAGCATTAGGAATCGGATTTCTGTTCTACTGTGAATGTGCTGTAATCAAAGTGTGACAGAAAGGTTCTCGAATTGCGACCAGGTGATGCTCTGAAAAAGGTCGCAGGCAAACGCTGGACGCAGGTCATATTAGAAATAATTAAAGAGAATGGACTACTGTGTTTATAAAATAAATGGGGTAGTTCATAGTCAAGCGAAGTCTACTGTTCACAGAACTACTAGTACTTATTAATAATACATTTCTATCCATCTATCTCAGGCAACTCCCCATATTAAACGTGATACTAACGAATTCAACACAAAATAGTTTTATTTAGCTCAAAGGCGTCCAAAATGCACACTGCATTTCAGACAGCCCCATTAACCTACAGGCACAAAAAAATATAAACAAAAGAGTACAGTTATATGGTGCTAACTACATGTGCAATTAAATGGCGGAGACAAAAGGTGTACGGTATATGGCCATGGTTCGGTGGCAAGTGAGGAAATTATATGTAGGGTATAACACAAATCTGAAATACTTCAAAGAACGACAAAGAATTAAGAAAAATAGTGACGATGATTACGATGGATTTTCCATCTTAAACAAAAAATTTAATTGGTAAGTAAGTAATAGTAGATTATGATACAAGGGTGCGAAGTTTGTCATTATTTACGAGGTGGTACATGAGCCGTAGGCAAATGCATATAGAAGCCGATTATATGACCAATTTCGCTCACGAGTGGTCATACGACGAGCAAATGTGTTGAAAACCCACTTTATTGCACCATAGACAAAGATCATCATCATCATTTCCTTTAGTAGAATTTATTATCTCGAGCTCCTTAGATCTGTGTCAGATACCTTATGGCAGCCTGAAAAAATCAACTGCGTTGGCCACACAACCTCGGGTCACGTTCCTGTTGGTCTGGTTTCCCTGTAAAAAGGGTTGTGGAGGTTAAATGGCAGGCTCTCCATTGTAATATCCAGTGCCGCCAAATCAAAGACCATAATTTAGAGCGTACCCTAGGCTTCGAAGCGTAAGCTGACGACGCAACTAGGAAAACACGCTTGGACGAAGAAAATCTAAGCAATGAGTCCAACCAACTCGACGACGACGTCGAGTCACGAAGAAGTTTGACAGTCGATACTATCTCAAATCGGTTTTGAGATATGTAATTTCATTGCAAAATAATTCAATGGTACAGCCAGGCCTGTCTCACTCCGCGTCGGCGCCTAGTTACTCGTATATACCTACAAAATTTACATCTACTAACGATGCAAATTTTAGATTTGTTACCTTACGACAAGTGTTTTTATCTGGGGTGCAGGGCAGAGAACCTCCTCGAGTGCCCGGTCCTTTGAAAGCTTTGCATTCTCACTTGATCCCAAGGATCCGGTGAGAGGGCGGGCTGACAAGGGACTCGGGACGGTGCACCCTGGGCGACAGTTAATAACTCCCTGGTAGTCGGGGTCTTATTGGCTGTCGGCCAATTTCTGCCAACAGCCCACTCCACCGCCGTCTATGATGAGACGGCGAATGGATGTGGGTCTGGGGGACGGGCGTGGTCCATTTATGGGCCACTGCCCGATTTGGGGGGGTGGCCGAAAGGCCAATTGAGGGGGCCGCAAGGCCATGGCTGGAGGGCGTCGTGGTAGAATGCTAACGCGACCCCATGGCGCCCTCAACAGCCGGTGCGGAAACGCCGGAGGGGTTTTAGTGGGTAGTCTGGGCCGATTAGCGGCCCAGGAGTCCCACACTTTGTGCGCAAATGCATTTCCCCTCCGATAACAAAAAAAAAAAAAAAAAAAAAAAGTGTTTTTATCTAAATTTGTTAGAAATGATTCCTTAAATATTATAAGCACTTAATAAATTATTTTGCGTGCTTCCGCCACCAGTTAGTTCATGCAAACTATTGCCGGCCGGCACCCACCCACTACTATTAGTCCCAACATGCCCGCCACCACTAGCTTGCACATGCAACACGTGTTTCGCCTCTACGCGAGGCATCTTCGGTCGTTTATACGTCAGACTATTAACAGCTTGGTCTAGTGCCTGAAGATGCCTCGCGTAGAGGCGAAACACGTGTTGCATGTGCAAGCTAGTGGTGGCGGGCATGTTGGGACTAATAGTAGTGGGTGGGTGCCGGCTGGCAATAGTTTGCATGAACTAACTGGTGGCGGAAGCACGCAAAATAATTTATTAAGTGCTTGTAACTTTAACTTCCGCAAAGTAACGCCTGAATCGGTTAAATATCTTAAATAATATAAATAAATATTCAATATATTTCAAAATTTCCGTTGCCTTCAAAAATTATTATTCTCTCCGCACCACCTCTTGGTTGACTGGTAGATAAAGGCTTTGGATTTAAGTCCGCCCTTTACATAATTGTAAAGAAAAAACAATTATCATCCCAATCATTTGTATTTGGTTAAAAATATAACTAAATCATAGCATCACAGACAAACAGCGAAAGTGTTAACAGGGGCTAGCCGCTCTGATTGTTACTTTCATTTTAATACAGTTTTGTGTTTCAGTGTGAACATCACCTGGTTATTGTTATTCATAAAAAACAAACGTTTTTACGGTCAAATTCACGTCAGTTTTAATTATTCAGTTTCTCGTCTTTGTCTTACAAAAGTCATGTTCCCCATACATGTTGTTTATTTCACCCTCTTAGCAGGTAATTTTGAAAAAGAATTGTTAAAATTTATTGACGATATCATAGTTTTTTTCAGACTTTGTCCAATTTGCCTCTTTCAGGAGTAAAATGTAAAAAATCAAGATTTAGCTATTTAGATTTAATAAATCCCATTAAATGTGCATTTAGAAGAAATCTTGCTTAGTGAACCCCTTTATCAAATCAAATCAAATCATTTATATGCTAAAACACAGCACAGGAAGTTCTTTAAAACAGTTATGTCGCTCAATGTATTTGACCTCATATTAAGGCATGCAAATGCCAACTAAATATCTAACCAACAGTTAACAAAAATAAGTCCAACAATTATCAAATAAGTCCAATTACTAATAAAATATTTTTTTTTACATTGAAAGATGAAAATATATCTAGTACCTAATTAGTCATTACTTTTGTGCAATTTACTATAGTCAATATATTCTCGTACACAGTAAAAGCAATGTTTCTGTAACCATTCCGTCAATTTTAACTTAAATGTCATTCCTTTTAACATTTTCAAATCATCTGGTAGATAATTAAATAATGTTATGCACATATTATATACGTTTCTTTTGTAAATATTTTTGTGACAAGTAGGCTGATACAATCTGTTCATAACTATAGCTCGTGTTTCTCTAGAGTTAATGCCACTTCTCTTAGTAAAGTAGTATTAATGTGATTCCACAAATATGCATACTTCTCTGATATAAAGACTAGGTAGTGGCAGTACCTTCAGCTCTGCGAAAAGCGGTTTACAACTATCGTCGACCCAAGCATTGCATACAGCACCTCCCTATCCCAAAAGAAACCACGTGCCAAAAAATGTCATTGAGATATCAGTGATCGTTAAGGTTTTGCTCTTTTGGCCTTTGTCCTCCTTTTATTTATTTATTTATTTTATTTATGCATACAATAAAAATGCAAAGCTTTTCCCCCGTTAGAGTGTGAATTCTGACAAATCCTAAAAAAGGTTTCATATACCTATCTAAAGAAATAATCATATGAAGTTTCGAATGAAACTGACTAACTAATCTCCTTCTCCCATATATAATTTGGACCCCCGTTTTACTTTAGGGATGAATTTTGAAAAATCAATTCTTAGTGTAAAAGTAATTCTTTCCATTGATCAAAACAGGAAACCACATGCCAAAATTCATTGACAGATCAGTGATAGTTTAGTTTTTGCAGTTTCAGCGATTTTCTCCCTTTAAGGGGGTGAATTCTGAAAAATCCTGAAGCACTTGTTTAATAATTTATAAAACCCATTAATCTTGTGAAGTTTCGAATGTATCGGACTAACTATAATCTCTTTCCCTCCTACATACTTTGCAGCCCTGTTTCACCACCTGAGGGGGTGAATTTAAAAAAAAACTCTTATCGCAGCACTATGTAATAATAAAAGTTCTGTCCAAATTTCACGTTTATAGCTTTTATGGTTTAGGCTGAGCGTTGATGAATCAGTCACCCTTTTTGTTTTATTATACCTATAGATTACCACCATGACATTGTTCATTTTGGATATATTGTTTCGATACAGTAAAAGATACTGATGGCTTACTCCATCCAAATACTCGCTTACTCAACTCGCCATTGGAGGGAATTAAGTGATGACAGTAAGTAATTTTTATTTTACTGTCTGAAAAGAAGTGTTAAATAAATAAATAAGATCGGTCTCTTACTTGCATCTGCTTACATTTAATTGTGGACCAGAGACATATAACTGGACAGAAACAAGTGGTGTTATGAAGGTGCAGATAACAAAAATAACAATGTATTAGAAAGTATTTATTTTATTTTATAATATAATAAATCTACAGTCCTTGTTACGATGAAACATCTCATTACTAATACCTAATACCTTTGATTACTATATTATAAAAGACGTACGGCCACTCGGATTTTCTTTATTCCAAAAAATCCTTTGTAGTACCTACCAAATACAAAGTCGTAATGCACAATATTTAAATTTAAAGTACATATTAAAACATACAGTTGGCCTCTACATATTATAAGTAAATGCCTAATCAAAATTTTACAGACTGACGTATTTACAACTTTGCCGAAATAAAAAAATAGGCACACTTTCAAAAGGCTCACAAATTCAAAAGGCTAGTCACGTTTTTTGCTTCAGAAGAGATTCTCAAGTAAGCAAACCTACACTTAGATATATTTTAAGAATTATGTAAGTACATTTACAGTTCTTGTAGGACTAATGACGATACTTTCATATAAGAATCATCCAAAACTGCTGTCGACATAGGTAGGGGCCTACATGCCTTCTGAAACATCCTTTTGTCACCAGTTTTCTATTCTTTTGTACCTAGTAGTTTTGTGAGTAATATTTATTCATATAAACTGGGTTTAAAATGGTAAATCCTTGCACACCCTGGTGTCAGAGACTTTGGGAACCCCCTCCGCCTAACAAACTACATCATGGTAACATAAATAAAATAAAATAAAAATTATATTTTTAAACTTTATTCTTCACAATATAAATACTTATCTACTTATAACGATTGGCAAAATTTACAAAATTCTTATATTTTAAAATATCCAAAATCTATATCGAATCAAATAATATATTTTTTTAGTAAGCGTTCAATACCATGCTTGCATGCGTTCAACACCAAACATGATGCGGATCAATAACTTTTAAATACAATTTTGGTACTTTGTTTATCTCAATTGTTATTATTGGTGTGTGATGTTTTGTTATTTATTTTAAATTCTGATTTAAGGCACCACGAGTCCTTTTTCCTGAAAAAGAAACCAGATTTTTATTAAATATTTAGTTTTTGTTTATACTCGACTGCCAAAAGCCGACACGTAGAACGTAATAACGGTTATTTATAAATCTAAAAACCCGACTGCATAAAACCCGAAAAATCCTCTATGGGTTTTTTTATATATATATACGTACCCAATGTCACTCTCTCAGTAAATACAAATCAAGCGACACCTCATAAGCTACAACCGTGCTCGCCAAGAGCGTGTCAAACAGTTATACATACATACTCTAGAAAAGCATAACCCTCCTTTTGGCGCAGTCGGGTAAAAGTCACAAAAATCAGGACTGCTATTATTGAAAGTATGATATATTTAAAATCGGTTAGTCGACTTTCGTTCATCATAATCAGTGAGTCGAACGATTTTTATTCGACTGTAGTTATACATTTAAAAAAAGGGGTCCATCTTACGATAAAAAATTCTGTAGATCCCAACGACTGCACAAAGACCAGATTTCAGGAGTTCTGTGCGGGTCATACTGCCTTGACATGATGTATTTCTTGTCTGTACAACGTGGATTTTGGCTGTCGTGGCGAACTCCGAGACTGAAAATAATATAGGCATCTATGATATAATCATCATACTAATATTATAAATGCGAAAGTTCGTCTGTCTTTCTGTCTGTTACGCTTTCACGGGCAAACCGCTGAACGGATTTTAATAAAATTTGGTATGAATATAGTTGAAAGCCCGGGGTTACACCTAAGGTACTTTTTGACTCAGGTGAAGCTGCGGGAAAAGCTAGTATTAAATATATATATATATATATATATATATATATATATATATATATATATATATATGGGACCTGGTGTCCAGTTCGGGATGGTATATTTTTAGACTAAAAATGTAATATGTCTATTATTTTTGTATTGAATAAAATTAATAAATAAAAAATAGGCAAAAAGTAAAATTGAATCTTATATCCATCGATTAGGGTATACTTTGTATTAAAATGATAGGCATTGAAAAGATAATACGCTTTTTTTTAAGAAATAAAACGTGTGAAAATTATATTCATAAAGATTATATCTACGTCTCTAAAATAATTTAATGCAAGTTTAATCAACAACACACAAAATTGTTAATCTGTCTATTGTTTATTATTTATTTATTTATTAAAACTTTATTGTTCCATAAAGTTCACATATACTTATAACAATTGGCGGACTTAATGCTAAAAGCATTATCTACCAGTCAACTATTGGGAGAAATGGAAAGATAGTTTGGCGGAAAAAAATATAAGGGGAAAATTTTTATTACAGAGCAAATTGTATCAAAAGCTTAAGTTCACACACTACGTAAACATACACAAATACTATTTCATTTTAAATATATTAAATTTACCTACATAAATACCAATAATGTCACACTGAGAAGTTTTCATTAACTGAGCGAGTCAAAATGTGCGCACGTACCCGCTATCATTTCATCAGCAGGCAAAGCATTCCGGAGTCGAGTAGGTTGTAAAGTGAAGGATTGTAAAGGGAAGGAAGACAACAGTCTTTGTTATTAATTAACATATCTTTATCTTTAACGCAGTATGCAGAGCGGATAGTAAGGTTTACACGATGTTTGACGCGGTCGTTAGCGTCTGCGTTAATAAAATCTCAAAGTAGAGGTACTGGAGGTTGCCTGGAAGAAATTGCTATTGCGATAAAGGCCGCTGTTGCAAACTCCTTAGTTTGATTACTTATTTATTTTTCTATGCTGATTTGACTTTTGTAAAAACAAGTGTGATTTTTGTCAGTGTTCTTGTAAGATCCAAGTGATATCAACATAATACAGAGAAACTACCAAATTCGACTGTTACCTTTCATTTCATCTTTAAATTTCTCATTTATTCTTAGTTTCCTTAATACAGTCCACTTGCACACACATATTTGCACATCCATTTACAACAGCCGCCTTTGCTATTTTATTTCGTTCGTTTTTTTCTTGTTATTGCTTGTACATAACAATGTATCCTTGTTGTGCAATAAAGAGTTTTTGTATTGTATTGTACTATACGTAACTCGTTTAAGTATATAAAAAAATGAGTTGCAAACATAAAAATACCTGTGTGCAATTTCATGGGCCAACAAAAACACTATATTCTTCCCCTTCCATTCCAACAGAGTACAACTGTGGTACATGCTGCAGATTCCTCCTTTGAAGCTGCGCCCTAAAATGGTACATGTTTTGATTAATGAATGGGTTACATGGTCAATGGAAATGTTGAATGGCGTTAGAGTGTATTGGAACCGCCTTTTGGTTTTCGACGTGGTTTCTTTAACGACCATCAATGCCTTACTATGAGATTTTATTAGACGCTAGCGACTTCGTTAAGATTTTATATGGAATTACTTAATTACCTTACTATCTGCCAGGGGCGCTGCACAGCTTGCCATACAAAATTGTTAACGTAGTCGCTAGCGTCTGCGTCAATGAAATTTAATGGTAGAGGCACAGGATTTCTATTTTTGATTTTTGTTCGCAATTGAATAATTTGTATTTATTTAAACTTTATTTTACCAAATACAAGTGTTCAGCACAATAGGCGAACTTAATGTCGAATACTCATAATAATATGTCGAATGAAAATCGTTCTCGCCGATTTTGCGTGTGTCACACTTTTCAAAGATAGCATTCCTGATCTAGATCCGTCTATAGTGCGAAGAAATTTTAAAAAAGTACTTGTAGTTATTCTCACCAGTGCTACTCAAAACTTTTTTGCCCTTGTGCAAATAAAACACATCTAAGCCCGTTAGCAGAACAGAAAAATAACTTCTCTTCTGAAGTTTTTTCCTCTCCCCTTGCCATCGACAATATCCTCTTAAATATTTCGAAACATTTGCATCATTCACTATTCTTCTCTTCAAACTTCTTGCGCCTAATAATTTAAATTTTATCTTAATTTTCAAAGATGGCCGCTGGAATAACTTTTCAACTCTTTTCAATAAGTTTTTTGATATAGTTCTCATTGCACCCTTTCTGTTTTGTGTTTTATGAAGTTTAGTAGTTAATTCTTTGTCGAAATGTATCATTATTGGTATAGTTGTATTTGAGTCTCTCTCGAAATATTGTATAGAATTGTTATTAATGTTGGATGTTGTACCTTGCTGTGAAGAAAATATTATGTAAATATGATGAAACATTGTTTTTGTCTTTCTAAAAAGTGTTAGTGCGCTAAAAATACAATATAATAAAACATATTGAAACACTTAGTAGAAAATAAATGAAGGAAGGAGGAAAAACTGACATTATTTCTTAGACAGAAGGACAATACTCATGCAGTGTGAAAAAAACCCAGGCCCGGCTTTTTTTTGAGCATTGTCCTTTTCCAAATTTATAGAAAAACCAGCCGTTTCCCGTGGCTCTGCCTGCGTCAAAAAGTATATTTATTGTGTCATTCACACAAACTATGAATTTCTATTTCCTAAATTTACCACATAATTTGCGAAACCTTTTACCACAAAGTCATGCAATTCTATTAATCCGTTCAATATTTCAAAGGGTTTCTAATAAAAATAAATAAGAAAAGTGCGGCGAGCAGGAGGTCTGCAATAGGTATATAAATGTATACTTACCTACATATTTTTTTTAGACCCACAATAATTTCAAAGAGCAATATTTAAAAATAAACCACAGAAATTGTAAAACTTTCCACTTGTAATGTAACCAGGGGCTAAAATTATTTGTATGTAATGTAAGTATTAAAATTAAATAACTCACTTGTTTAGTAATTCCTTTATGAAAAAGCACAAAACACAACATTACTGAACACGGCCTCATCATTGCATTACGTTTCACGACACAAGTCTGACTAATAAAAGCTAAAACCTAGTCCTAACTTCAATTACCACATACATAAGAAAAACCCCGAGTTTGTCTGTCAATTTTGTAGTACGTAGTTCTTTGTTTCAGTAGGTTGTAAGTTCAATAAACTCGAGACTTTTATGCAATTATGTAAAGCTGACGATGAGTACATAAATATATAGGGACAAATTACACAAAATGAGTTAGCCCTAAAGTAAGTCCGAGACTTGTGTTATGGGTTACTAACTCAACGATACTATATTTTATAACAAAATACTAATAAAGAGAGGTAGGACATTATTTAAGGAGTAGTCCGTCTGGGAAAGTACCTCCACCCTACAGAAGACCGCAGCCAAATAACACTGTGATGCAGTGTTGTGTTCCTGCTGGTGAGTAGGGTCGCCAGACTCCAGAGGGGTCGCTGTGCTGATAGCGGACAGATCGGCAACGCGCTCGTGACATCTCTGGTGTTGCAGGCGTTTATAGGCTACGGTAACCACTAACCATCAGGTAGGCCGTACGCCTGTTTGCCTACTTAATGGTTAAAAAATAAAAAAAAACATACACTATTGAGTCCAATCAGAAAAAGATCATTTTCCATCTTGACTTGACCGGGGAATCGAACCCAGGACCTCTGAATAGCAGGCAGGCGTGTAAGCCATTACGCTACATTGGTTGACAATGTGAGTAAATCTAACCTGATGGAAAGTGGCTAAAATGAAATGAAATGATGTGAAATGAAATGAAATCGTTTATTTTCAATATAGTATTCAAGATATTAAGTTTACCACCACTTCCAAAGCGCAAGCGAAGCGGCGCCACAAACTCCACTGCAGCATTTTACAAATAAGAAAAAAAAAATTAACCTTAAATAACTATTAAAATTCCCTAAAAAACTAAGTATCCTTAAATAGCTATTGTAGCTTATATATAGGTGTTTGAAAGATCATATTATTATTTCGGCATCCACCCTCAGGTTTCCAAGCAGTAGAGTAAATCCTTCGTTATAAAAAAATATCAGCTTTACTACAAATATTTTCAACAGACATCCAGACAGGCAAACGTTATTATTGTAGTGAGTTAATAAATCGGCCGTATAACAGTACTCTACTCCGTATAATTGAAGTTCCAATAACGGATCTTATCAAAAGATCATAGCCCATACTTACAACAATACAAGCTGTTGAATGGCTGCTTAGCTCATTACAATATTTAATACACCAACAGCCGCACTTAGAGTCGTTAACGTCTATTATTGCAAATTCTTCGCAAATAAAAATTTTCCGTTACTGAAATATATTTCTTTTTTGTACTAATTAGTATAGATGAAGTTAAGCAACTCTTTATAGATTTAAACAGTCTCTCTCTAAGGGAGATTTTTTCAGAAGGAAGAAAGAATAAGATTGTAGGAACTCTTTATTCCCCTATTTTCTTTAGCTATAGCAGCTGGTTGTTTAGCTAGATAGTGGGACTAACACCCATATTCTCAAACATTTCCTGAAACTCAACTCAACCTTACTCCAACTCATTGGTATGATTAGTCGTCACTAGCTTCTTTGACTTAACGAGATTCCTCATTGGAGGTGAGTATCGAACTGTCAAATATAAGGTTGGTCGAGAGGTACCTTGAGGCGGCCCCGAAATTGGTTTAAAATCACTTTTTGTCACTTTTGCCTAATTAACCACTTACTTTGTTTATTTTTTACATTTTTCAATTTTTGTGCGTTGAATTGTTACTCGTATTATAACCTGTGTCGTTCCTAATTGGAGTTTGCTCAAGCAACAAACTAAGAATGTCGTTTTCAAGGAAAGTTCGAGGAATTCCTTAAGGCGCCCTCCAATAAGTTTACGTGAAAGACGTTCTTAAGGTTATGTATAAGAATACGGGTGTAAGTCCCGAAGCTACTCGAAGCATAATGTTGTATTCAAACTGACGCGAATCCGGCGCGACTGGCGGGACGCCCACAGAAATAAAAATACATAGAAGTGCCATTAGCAGGCCAGTTAATTTGGTCACACGCCACGGCATTTCTACCGATTCTTATTTCTGTGGGCATCCCGCTAGTAGCGTCAGTTTGGACCTTAAAAAATTTAAATGATAGATGAAAAGGCAGGTTACAATTACCATCGTTTAACCCATTGGTCCCTGTAGATGGCAACCGTTGCTCATTATAGGAACCACGTCTGAAGCCGAGAGGTGGTTCGGCACAACTCTGACACCAGGATGTACATGGTCGATTGACAACGTAACCTACACGAAATGATGACCCGCTGACATTATATAAAAACTCGAAGTAATATCTAAAGCAATTTGTCTTGGATTCCTAAATTACTTTAACAATAGTATTTATTCTAAATACTTCACTTGTACTTCACAAATAAATATGATGGACAGAAATAGCGACTATTATATACTGTGAACTGCTTATGATAAACCAACAATAGTTGGCTTGTCCTTTGTTCGGTGTACTGCGAACCAAACATTTTCTTCGAAACTTTATCTATGTTACAGACAGACCTACCTAAATACCCATACATACATCTAGCGATCACTGAACAGAACTTTGTATGGTAGGCCAAGAAAATTGGTTTCACAATTTTTATTCTAAAAAGTTAAAATTCAAGTAAAAATTTCCAGGTGATGTTTTGGCTTTGTTAAAGTCGGCTAAAAAGCTATTTCGTTTTTCGCTGTAAATTTATTGTTATAGCTGTCAAATTTTTTGAATCTGAAACTATTTACCAATACTCGATTAGTCCATGAACGATTGGTCTATGCACAGCATGGCTAAATTTTAAAAATCAAGTAAAGTATTTCGCCTGTATTATAATGTAAGTACTTATAGATATATCTATACATCTATACATCTATACATAGTTTTTTATGTAATACAATGTAACACGATCTTAAAACGGTGACTAAGGTGCTTCAAGCGAATTTAATCACAGCTAAATTGAAAATTATTGTGTCGAACCTATATTTAGCCATAAAATAATGTCATCAATTTACAGACGCTCGACAATTGTTCTTAAATAAATAATTCTCGCAGTTTTATACGGACCTTTCATTTACCTAAAGTATCAAACTGTTTGCTACTACTAGGTATACTGATTTCAGATGGATAGGTGCCCTGACTCTTGCACAATAAAGAACCTTTGAGAGGCAAACTACCGAGAGGTGGAGCGGCGGCCAAGTACTGTACGTCAATTCTCTTATTTTACAAAGTGCACAATTGGATCGCAATGACAACTTAGACGTTTCTGGTATTCTGTTACTAATTTTAAGACCAATCGTATTCCATTGGCATGCCATTGAACTGCAACTGGAAAATTTTGTTAATCAAAAAATCATCAATTCTTTCAATAATCGGTACTCTGTAATTTATTTTATTTAATGTTTTTCTACTAAATATTACCATTCAATTACGTTTTAGTTGCAATTAAATTGAGATTCAAAATTGTGTTAGCAGAATACCAATATTGAGCATATCAAATATGCATTGTAATTGAGTCGTAATTGAATATCAGTTGCATAGTTTATTAGCGTAAATCGTTCAGCGGTTTGACCGTTGTCTGTCTGTCACGCAGACAGACAAACAGACAAACTTTTTAACATTAGTATGGAGGATTAGCCATTTTGTCTCTAAAAAAAAAGAAGATGATAGATAGACCAATAACATCCTCCTCCTTCAGTCGTTCGCTTAATACTGAGACCAAGTGGAAGCACTTGTCGCGATCTTAAGCTCCGTGGATTGCGTTGGAGATCTGGGAGTTAAGCTGCTGCCTGATTTGGCCAGACCATCGAATTGGGCTAGGTCCTCCAGCTCTTTTTCCGTCCATTATGACTACGAGTCCATTTCTCGCGGGGGCGAAAAGAGGGCTAGTAGTGTCTGCCTACCCCTATGGGGATAAAGGTGTGATGGTATGTCTATGTTTATGACAACGAGTCTAATATTTAGCATGCGTCTCCAGGAGGCTTACCACCATCGAGATAGCAAACAAGACGCCTCACAGCTTGTATTGCGCCATCTCGCTTACTCACTCGTTTCTGTTTTAAGCGATGATGGTAAGCCTTCAGTACCACATCTAAAAACCTCAATGCGGCGTCTTTTAGCTGCTTTCATTAACCACTAATATACTGATTGCCAAAGTCACTCGTTACTTTTTATGTAATTAATAAAAAAAAAAACAATTCAAATTTAATATTCACCACACTTTGCTTTTATTTATCGAACCTTGGTACAGTCAAGTTCAAAACGAATTGATTAAAACTATTAATTATTTTTTATTATTTTTATTGTCGATTTTTATTAATAAAATTTCAACAATATCCGCACGTCTGCACTGTCAGTCGTGACGAATACCTAATTTCTGAGATTGATCTTATAGCGAAGAAGGTTGAAGGAGGCTGTGTCATTATGATGTCATATTTATGTTTATTGATTTAGTTAGTGCTACCAACAAGTTTGATATACACTAAAATTACTTCATGATAATTTATGACAGTTTGACTTTTTGTTTTTTTTATTAGCATAGGATTGTGTTCTGATACTGAAAAACACGTCACTATAAAAAAGAGAGAATATTAGATACTCGTATGTAAAAGTTAGTTTTCTTTTTAACCGTTTATTTATTAACAACCTACATATATTTTTATAGATATGTTTTATTTTTATAGATATTGTTTAAACAATCAGGATAGTATTAAAATGGACATTCTTGCCTCTCATCATACATCCAAAAGATTTGATAAATTGGCTAGTCAACTAAAAAATAAATTGTGTATTTTATATATTTTATTGATAGAATAGACTATTTCGGAGATACAATTTAAACGAAAAAATTCTTAAAATTATATTTATTTTGTTATTTAATTTTAAAGATTTTATAGTGATGACGTCACGCAGCTATAATGGCTATTTCGAACTGCAAGAAAGCAAAAATTACTAAGGTATTAAAAAATATATATGTCAGTGTCAAATGTCAAAGTCAGATTCATCAGATTTGACCGCGATCAACGAGTTGGTTTCTTGTTTGTTTACAATTGCCAAATATCTAGGTACCTACCCCATTTCTCGTATCCATTGCATATTGGACTTCACTGCCGTCTCTTCATCCATTGGCATCTGATTTTTCAGTAATTGGACACCGATTCTTCATTATAATGTATGAATGAATGTAATGAAGATGTAATTAGGTTATTTAAGGGTTATGTTTACTTGAACAGAGATGACATTTGACATGGGTGACAAGTACGTGAAGCGCTTAATTACCGCTACCAAACAAAAAATATTTATTCACGACCCTGTGCTGCCAACCTAAAAAATTAAATTTGAATAGCCGGAAGTTATCCGGCTACGTCATACGTCAACCTTGCTAAAAAATGAAAGTCATTGGGTTTTCTGCGATTTTCTTCAAAAATACTTGCTTATCTAATGATCTGATTAATGTAATCTGTTCCCTAAGCCTATTCCTCGAAATGGTTTACGAATTAGACATTTTCATGAAAAAGTTTACTAGCCAATTCTGGAAGCATACAAATAGAATGAACCAGACTTCGAGTTTACCTGCCAGCGTCGGGGGGGTAAGTGAGCCGACCGCCGTGGCCAATTTGTTTAAAGACCATTTTCAGGTTACCTCCTTTGGGGTCGCCGGGACCAAAGAGTCAATCTTCCGGTAGTCATGATCAACAGACCTACCTACACTTTTCATCAAAAGAAGTACAGGATGGAGTGCGGGGTGAGGCAGGGGGGGTTAACCTCACCCACGCTGTTCAACCTGTACATGAATCAGCTGATTCGTGAGCTCAGCGGCACTATGGTGGGATGTTCGGTGGATGGCACTTCCTTTAATAACATAAGCTATGCCGACGACATGGTGCTGCTGAGCCCATCAGTCGGTGGACTCAGACGATTGATTTCGGTCTGTGAGCGCTACGCCGAGGCTCATGGCCTCAGGTACAATGCAACCAAGAGCGAGTTTCTAATGTTTAAGGCCAAGGGTAGGGTGTATTCTACGGTCCCGCCTGTCTGTCTCTGTGGCACTCCTCTCAAACGTGTCTCGCAGTTCAAGTACCTGGGGCACTGGGTTACGGACACGCTGAGTGACGATCTGGACATGGATCGGGAGCGCAGGGCGCTGTCTGTCAGGTGTAATATGTTGGCCCGTAGATTTGCCAAATGTACCAAAGGTGTAAAACTTACACTATTCAAGGCATACTGCCAAGTGTTTTACACGTGCAGTTTATGGGTCAATTATACACAGAATGCACACAGAGTCCTGCGTATCCAATACAATAACGGCTTGAGGGCGCTGTTGGGGTTACCGAGACACTGTTCCGCATCAGGAATGTTTGCAGAGGCTCGTGTGGATACCTTCCAAGCCATAGTGCGGAAAAGGGTGGCCTCCCTGATGCGGCGTGTGGGCGCTAGCTCCAACAGCCTTCTCAAAATTATCGCTGGCAGGTTGGATGGGCCCATTCTTAAACACTGGACCCAAATACATTTAGACAAGTAAGTAGTAGATAAGTTACTAACATAGTTTTAGGACCATTGTTACTAACATTTAATATGGATTTTATGACTGTCCGAAATAAAGAGATTTATTATTATTATTAACATACCTGGGCTAAATTGTGGTCCAAAAATACAGGAAAAGGAAATCTCATGTCAATGTTAGTAAAAATATGGTAAAAATTGTAATCACAGTTACAAGGTGATTAGTTGTTTAATCATTAAATAAACTATTTTAATACGGTTTGTCGCGCTTTTGTGTAACAATCGCTAAAACATAAGAAATCACTAGATATTTATTATAAATTTTTTAAGTCAACAAAATAAAAATAAAAAATTGAAATAATATTTACATTTTATTTATTTTTACAAAAATAACGACACACTGAACACATACTGACCATTGTCCAATCAATCACATATCAATTTAAAACTAAAATTAAAATGTACAACGTAAATAACAATTAAATTAATTTGTGTTTGACTGTACTTGATTCATACAGTCGATTTTGTGTCATAAAAACAGAAAGATAAAGCTACAATTGGCTTTAATGCTCGAAAAAATATTTTATGGCAACAGAGCCGCAAAATGAGACTTCCTTTTAAACAAATTCACAAAAATGCAAATTTCCCAAAAATATTGAAACTTCTGGGTATCAACCCTGCACACCTTCCCAATATACCATGTCGGTAATAAGAGCTTTGCTTGCGTGCCTTCTGCCCTAAACCAGTAATTTTTCTCGAAGCTGAAAATACCATCAATTGAGTGCTAATCTGGAATAGTGACTTACTGTTGGCTATCATATTGTAACAAATATTCATACTTATGGTTTCAATGTAAATAATCTTCTCTTCTTCTTTATATATATATATATAAAGATATATATATATATATATAAATCAATGCCACTTTTCGGTGTAATTATAATATTAATAACTCAAGAACGGGCTCACCTATCCAAACCAAATGTTTAGGCTTTGTTCGGCTATTTAGTAGATGTTTTATGTGAAGTTTGCACAAAATCGGTCGAGCGGTTCTTCATTTATCACTTTATACGTAGCGAAGCACGTACCGGGCCGCTAGTTATGTATAAAAACACGCGTCAATTTTGTAAATAAAGCATTCCATTCCTTCTGAACAATTGGAGCATTACTCAAGTGCCTATATCGCCAAAGTATTTTCAGCTTCGAGAAAATTCATCATTTTGTGAGCTCTACCAAAAGCTTTATACCTAATGAGAATTATTTCTATTATAGTAGCTAATCATTCAACATACATAAATTGTTTAAATTAGTATCAAGGTGTATATAATTTTTGTGAATGGCACAATAAAGATATCTATCTATGTATCTACTCGTATCTAATTTAAATTTTATCATTTTGTTAATAGTTTAGTATACTCGTATTACATAGGTACTTAAATTTACAATTTTTTGTCGGACTTTATCTAAGGATACAGTTTATTCTCCATCTGACGTAAAGCGGCCACCATAGCTTTGACGTACATCTCTTGTTTCTATGACACAACCGTGACTGGATTAACCCTATTTCCTCAGTAACCTGCATCTGCATCGTAACTACTCTTCTTGCTGTCGTAATGAGCTGAAAAATAGAGAAAAATTATAATAAGTGGCAAACGCTTGATATCTATAGATATATTAAGGAAGTACGTCGAACAATTTTTACACCCGTATTCTTAAACTTTTACTCACACTCGACCATGGAGCAATTACAAAGAGTTTTGTAAAAAAGTATTTGTGAGGCTACACGGAGCGGAAGGCAGACGTGCGGGGTGCTTGGTTTCGGCCGTGGCTCCAACCATGGAGCACGAGCAATGACAAGCTCAGCCCACTTTTGTGTCGGCCAGGCGCCAATGATCACACCACTGCGCCATTTCAAACGGCATCTACTCTTTGTAATTGCTCCATGCACTCGACTGACGACTGAATCTTACTCCACCTCATGGGTATGATTAGTAGTCACAAGCTTCCTTGACTTGAGATGATTTCTTATTGGAGATGAGTATCGAACTATCAAATATAAGGTTGGTCGAGAGGTACCTTGAGGCGTCCTTGAAATGAAATAAAGTGGATAAAAAACGGGCTTTTGCCACTTTTGAGCTAGGTATCTACTTACTTTATTTTATTTTTACTCTATTCTTTTGTAATTTTCAACTGTTGTGTTTAGAATTGTTATTATAACCTGTGACGTTCCTCATTGGAGTTTGCTCAAGCAACCAACTAAGAATGTCGTTTTCAAGGAAAGTTCGAGGACTTCCTTAGTTATGTAATACGAGGGTTAAACTTAAAATAACGCCTGATAAGTGATAATAGCAAAATATTATTTGACAACATTTGCTGAGAATACCTAGAGATCATTTATAATGAGTAGCGGTTGAAATGAAATGAAATGAAATGAAATGAAATGAAATTGTTTATTCTCAATGTAGGATATAAATATCACTTATTGACGTCAATTTACTTATATTAAGTTTACCACCACTTCCAAAGCGCAAGTGGAGAAGAAGCGGCGCCACAAACTCCACTGCAGCATTTTCTTCAAAACGTCAATTTACAAATAAGAAAAACTTTGCTTAATTACCTAGTTAAATGAACGAATTCACATGTTTGTCAACATTTAGCACAATGGTTATATCAGATTATTTAAATTAAATAAAAATTGATTAAAAAAATTAAATAATAATTTAAAAAAAATGACAAACGAACAGAAATGTCAGAACATATAATGATATGTCAATTTGCCGAGGACTCTGCACCAAGCTTAAGTTCAACATTCCCGTCATTAAGAAAATCACCAGTACTATAATAAGCCTTTTTACAAAGTAGATCTTTAACATGGGCTTTAAATTGTCCATTAGGCAAACTAGTGATTGATTCAGGAAGCTTATTGTAGAAACGTATACAGTTCCCCACAAAAGAGTCTTTAACCCTACACAGTCTATAGGAAGGTAAAAATAATTTATCTTTATTGCGCAAGGGTCTATCAGTTATATCCGAGTTCTTTTTAAAAGTAGTAATATTTTTCCTCGTATACATGATAACTTCAAATATATATTGAGAAGCTACTGTTAATATATTTATTTCTTTAAACAACTCCCTAAGAGATTCCCTTGGGGCTAAACCATAGATGGCACGAACTGCTCGCTTTTGTAAGATAAATATTGTCTGTATGTCACTTGCCCTTCCCCAAAGCAGTAATCCATAAGACATTAAGCTATGAAAGTAACTAAAGTAGACTAGCTTAGCAGTTGCCACATCTGTTATTTGTCTAATTTTTCTGACAGCATATGCCGCAGAGCTAAGTTTTTTGGAGAGAGCTGAAACGTGTGAACCCCATTGCAATTTTGAATCAATTTTGATTCCTAGAAAGGTGGTGTCATCTACAAGAACTAACTTTCCTCCATTTAACATTACGTCCACTTGCGTCTGTCTCACATTTGGTAAAGAAAATTTTATGCATTGGGTCTTATTAGCATTCAGCATTAAGTTGTTGGCGGAGAACCAATTTGATATTGTAGACAGTGCATCATTCACATGGTCGACATTTCCGCTATGGCGATCCATTTTGAAAATCAAAGACGTATCGTCTGCAAACAAGACTATGCCAGCCTTTTTTTCAACCGCGTAAGGCAAGTCATTGACGTAAATCAAAAAGAGTAAGGGTCCTAGTATCGAGCCTTGGGGTACGCCTATCTTTACCGTTGAACCGCCTGACTTAACGTTATTTATGTCAACAGTCTGACACCTATCATTTAAATATGAATTCAATAACTTTATTGCTTTAGCGTCAAAACCATAATGTGCAAGCTTGAGCAGAAGTGTCTCATGATCAACACAGTCGAATGCCTTGGAAAGGTCACAGAACACTCCAATAGCATCCTGAGACTCCTCCCAGGCGGTGTAAATATGAGTGATGAGAGCCACTCCCGCATCGGTTGTTGATTTGCCGGCAGTAAAACCAAACTGTTGGCTATGAAAAATATCATATACCTTAAAGTGCCGCAGCATTTGATTGAGCATAATCTTTTCGAATATTTTACTCAATACGGGCAATATAGAGATAGGTCTATAATTGCCAGGCTCCAACTTCTCTCCTTTTTTAAATAATGGGATTAATTTACTATACTTCATTAAATTTGGGAAGATGCCTTGATCAATACATTCATTGAATATATAAGCCAAGTCAGGAGCAACAATACCAATGATGTGATAAATTACACTAACAGACATACCCCAGTGATCTTCAGATTTTTTCAGGTTAAGCTGTTTAAATGTTTTAATAACATCACTGGGATCAATATGCGAAAATTTAAAGTTGGACTCACAAGGGGTGACATTTGTTTTAAGTAGTGTTTCAGCAGTCTGAGGGCTTGAATTTATATTTGAAGTTACTTCTAGTGGAATATTCGAAAAATAATTTTCAAAAGAATTGGCTATTTCTTTAGGGGAAGAAATTATACTATCCTGAAATTTAATTTCTTGTATATTTTCTTTATTTTTACATTTACCGGTTTCTTTGCTAATAACCCTCCAAGTCTCTTTCATTTTGTTAGGAGCGTTATTTATCTTTTTCCTAATATAATTGGCTTTAGCCACCTTACACACTTTTTTGAATGTTTTTGAATAATTTTTGACATGATTAACAAAACTACTATCAAACGTGTATTGTTTTTGGGCATACAGGTCAAACAATTTTTGTCTACTCTTGTGAATACCTGTAGTAGCCCATTCATTGAATTTTAATTTATTACTACGTTTAAGTTTTTTCTGTTTGAAATTCTTTGAAAAGCTGTCGGAGATGACACCAAATAGTTTATTGTAATGATTATCAGGATTATTACCTGTATAAGTCACTGAGCATAAAGTATTTTCGATCGAATTTTTGAAATTATAAATTTTTTGATTTGTGACAGGTCTGCAAGTAATATTAATTTTTTAATTATTAGGACCTATGTTGGCCTATCAAAATTATTGGTGCTCTGCTTCGGATGACATTTCTGAATACATAAAGGACCTGAAGGCAATCGCGGTATTTTAAATGACGCGAACGTTTAAACTAAAACCAATTTCCGAACGCGAGGGCTATTTTTGAGAATGTAAAACTCACCAATTATGTCGAATAACAGTGATTCAAAATCGAACTATTTTCAATCGACAAAACCATTTTAAATACTCAAAAATAGCCCTCGTAGGCTAAATAAGTCTAGTAAAAAAATAGAAAAATAAAATATATTTTTTATCGTGAACTTTGTTGGCCGCATCATGTTGTGTCGAACATTCTGTATTGCAACGGTATCGCGCTATTATTTGACAAACGTTTTTGACAAAAGGAACGTACGAGCCACTACCACAAAAACGTTTGGTAAAGTTTTTTTGGAATAACGTACGAGACATTCATGAGATAGCCAGACACATACTTATGCTTGAATTTCATCAATTTTGATTAGTTTTTTTTTTATAAAATTTGTTCTAATTAGTTAAAATTCATTTTATTTCGTTAAAACTTATTTTAATTCGATTTATTTCGTTTTATTTCGAATTTAGTATTATTACAATATAACAGATAATACGCTTTAAGTTTGAAAACAAATTACCCATCTCTGTTTGGGAAACGGCCACGATTTTGTCGTTTAAAAATAGTTCGACTCGCCTATTATTTTGAACGAGAATCATTTGACTCACCAATATTACATACTCGAAAATAGTCCTAACGATCGTTCTTTGGTTTTGGTAAATACGTTAATTAGTTTAGGGCCCTGAATATCAGGAGGCATCGTGATCAATCGCTGTACTTAAAAATAAATACCGTTTGGGACAAATAAACCTGAAAACCCATGGTGAGTATCCCAAAGGTTGGCTGGAAGAGATTGCGTAAGTCCTCATTTGGTTCATATTGTAAACAATGTTAATTTTAATTTCAATTTTGTAATTTCCTGAGGGCTACAGAGATGTATTGTAATTCGATAGTGTGGATTAACTTCTACTTGCCTTTCCACTAAATAAATAAAAGTAAAAACAATTAAGGGCTCTACTCACGGGCGTCTCTTACTCAATGTAAAAGTATTGAGACAGACTTGCAAGCATTGGCTCAGAATAGGATGAAGTGGAGAAGTCTTGTGTTGGATCCGTTTTGGGTGGCCAATGCAGTAAGTCAAAAAATTGTAAAATAAGTGAATAAATACATCACTCGCGGGTGGAACGCCGGAGCTAATAAGAAATGAAAAAAAAAAAGAAAAAGAGAGAGAAAAAATGGAAAGAAAGTAAAATTCAAAACTTACCACGAGAAGAATCCGTAAGCTGTAAACTCTTCAAGATAGCTTCTGGAATTGGTGGTGGAGTGGGTAAATGGGCACCTTCAGCTCGGAAACCGTTCTCGTCAGCAACGTACGTGACGGAGTAGGTCTGGCCATCATCTCCGATGTATGAGTAGGAACCTGCTACCTGGAGAGACCCTTCTTCGGGAGCTGCACCTGGGATCACTCGGCCTGGGGGAAAAACGGGAAATTTCAATATTTATTATCTTAGAAATTTAGATGATCAACAAACTAAGCTATCGAGTGAATATAACATAGATAAAAATTTGTAAAAAATGATCATTATTTTTATACTACACTTGTTCGAAAAGTAGACTCTTACTTGGTCAAGGACGAGGTAGAAAGTACGTCATTCTTCCCGTCTTAAAATGCGGGCGGAAAAGTTGTATGGAAATCCATTACTGACCTGCTATTTGATTTTTTTATGTTATTTTTGACATTGACAGATAATAAACTCAGAGCTAATACGAGCGAATTTAAAATAAAATAAAATTTTAAACAGAATGATACTGAATGTTCGACTCTTTTGCATTTTTTTTTTAAATTTTGATTAGCATCATAGATGACTTGGAATAATGCTTGGAACAGAGTCTCTGTTAAATTACAGACAGCTATTGCTTTGGTAAATTAATTAAAGAACTTAATATTTTTTTGGAATTCCACGTGTTTCTGACTTGAGAATCGAACACTCCTATTTATTCTTTCGTTAAAAAAAATCAATTAATGCATCAATTGACATGTAATTTCTTCATACATCTATACTTAGTGACCAATTCCACTAATAAACATTTTCAAAGATGGATTCCGTTTATACACTTCTTATTTACCTCGCATGTATATAAAGCACTATGTATCACTAGGTAGAAAGTGCTATTCCTAACTCGGGCGTTTTATGGTTGTCAGCTGCGCTTCGGGCCTTAAACTACCCCCTCGTTAATAATCGGTCACTTTCTTCCCTCGGTGAACAATGTACTATTGAAGAGACTACTGTCTACAGAAATTCCAAGTTAAATGACAGTGAGGAAATTTATTATGACATTTTATTTGTGAGATCGTTGTAGGAGGAAGAGATTGGACTTTTTCCACAGTTAGAAATAATTATTTGTATTACGATAATGTTTAAATAAAATATGCTGGAGCGGGGGAAAGAGCAATACGTTAAAATCTATATTTTAGCTTAGACATTCGCATAATATCCTAAACATGTTGAGTCACTTAAAAAAAATTAAATTGGAAACTTATCTCAAGGTCTAAAGTCCTAAGAACCGATATTTGAGTATTTTTACCAGTCAAAATGAATTTTAAATTAATTGTAAAAATTATTGGAAACAAATTAAGGAAATACCATACAAAGTTATAAAATAAATTATTTTATTTAATATTACTTCAATTCTTGTAATATAAGTTACCGCGTCATTAAATATCTACTCTAATTCAGCTTTTAATGAGAAATCATAAAATATATAGCAAGCAATACAATTAATTTTAATTGTTGTTTTACAATTATTGTATCGAAATTAATTACAAAATATTAAGTTTTTTAATTAACAGTCAACATCGATGACCTTTTGATGTTATCAAGTTAATTAATATAAAATTTTAAGTCTCTTGTTTTTGCCGATGGAATGAAAAAGTTTTGGATGTTTAACATTAAACCAGAAAATTCATTTCTAATACAAAATGAGAAGGTTAAGTTTTTTCTAATAGACTGCCGTACCTTTTAGTACCGACGTACTAATGTTAAAAAATATCATAAAAAGTACACACAACCGTGAACTTTTAAGTTCACAATTATGATCATAATCACAGAAATATTAATAGTATTAAGGTATCGCAGACATATTAAAAAAGGGAGATGTCAGGAGTACCCGTAATCGACGAGAGTGTATGAAGAGAATGATGAACGTAGTAGAAGCGAGGGAAGTCTGTAAGGATCGTAGCAAATGGAAATCCGTGGTCTGTGCCTACCCCTACGGGAAAAAGGCGTAATGGTATGTATATATGTTTGTACTAAGGTATCCTAGTGAACACACCCGTCCAACACCCGACAAACAGGGCATCTGAGCAGTTAATTGCTACCAAAATTACACACGATTATCCTTGTATAGTTAAAAAAATATCACAACATTGCTCCCAGAGAGCCCGTACAATCTCTTGACAATCCGTGCATCCAACCAGTTAATTAGCATCACGATAACACTTGTTTAGAAACTCAGGACTATTTAGAATACAGACTCAGGACTATTTAGACAATTAGACATTGTGAGCCGAAAGGACAACGTTATTTTCCTTGTAGGTATAGTAAAAAAAAGTTTTAGATCACAATTTTGCTCCTAGTGAACGCACCTGTATATTATCTTGACTATTCGTGCATCCAACCAGTTTATTGCTATCAGAAGGGCACACAATTCATGCCGTTCACATAGATACACGAATGTTTGTCAAATTGCATGTTGTTAACGACGGACCATCTAGTTTATGGTGAAACCATTGAAGTGGATTATGCGTATAAGACGTTTTGGAGGCCATCAGCTCCTAGGGTCATGAAATAATTATTTATTTATTTACTTGAAACAAATAGATGTAGATATTATTGCAATTGTCAAGTAGCTTTATTTGTCACCGAAAATTTTATTTATTTTCATTTTTACAAAGCCGATCCTTGTGTTACAAGTAAACAATAAGATTAATTGTTTGATCAACTCATCCCGGAGGATAAATTTTAAGTGCGTTCTACCAAAAGAGCGTATTTAAAATGACTTTTATCTTTAAAATTATTATGGCTAAAGTTGGCTATGGTAGCTTTGTTCTTTCATCATGAGTTATGGACAATGAAGGACCCTGTGCATGCTGTGAGAGGATGCGACAGTGAAAACGTTAGAATGAAGAAGAAGAAGAATTCAAACTTTATTTAATACCATTATTTCCTTTGTCTTTATATCGTGGTCAACTTAAACGTTCGTATTTATGTAAACTTAATAGTACAAATGCAATTGTCTAGAATTAAACGAACACGGAACAGCAGTTCGGTAGCATCAAATAAAAACAAAAGTATGTAATCGAACGTAACGCGGACGAAGTCGCAGGCGCAGCTAGTTTTATAATAAAGTTAATAATCTATATTATAACCATTTACTTCTGTCAAAATCTACAAAACATGTCGTGGTGTGAGTTTTAGGAGTCGTTTGACATAAAAAAGCTTGCTAGTCTAGACAGACTACTAATCGTCGCCCGGAAATGTGATATTGCGATTTTGAACAAGATTCCTTGATAAATGCAATATGTGTTATGTTGAAATCGTTGATAAGTTATTAAACCAGAAGTGCTATTTTTGAAAGGCGTGACTCACGCGAAATTGGCGAGTCGAATAATTTTTGTTCGACATATATGTCAAAAATAAGGCACCAGCTTTTTAAATTTCATCTTTTACTGTTTTGGGTAGTCTCTCACGCTTTTTAATCGCAAACATCTAAGTATTAAGAGGCTATTATTTATCAATAGTATTATTTTGATAGCACAATTCGTTTGTAATAATATTATTATATAATAGTAAATTTCTTTTAGCTTCGTGGATTTTTAGTTGTATCGTTAGCTGGTTGATTAATTGTTATAAAATTTCTAACAGCCTAAGGGTGAAAAGGTCAGAGTTATTTCTGCTTGTTGTAAACTAACAACTGTTTTTGTCACAATAAAAGAACTTAGTTTAAAGCTATGATATATACAGTTAGTACTCTCCTAATATGGTATCTTCCATCTAAAACGGATTTTAGCTTCTTTTGTCTACAAAAAGACTATCTAAGTGGACTAATGCAAGTGTAAAGGGTCTTTAAGCTCTAAGTATCCTTTCGCCAACTTTATAAATGTATTAGTACATTAGCACTGAAAATGTCAGAGCTGGGAATTGAACCTGTGACCTCAGGCGAAGTCGAGGCCGTGTTTTAATATACACATTATGTGAAGAAAGTTAATATGAGTAATAATGGCTGCTGTTATGGTTATGCAATGGTTCAAAAGACTTTTTGTGAATAAATTCGAAATCGTTTTTTTGTTTTCTTACAACATAGGTTATTTGGATTAATAATAATAATAATAAATCTTTATTGGGAACAAAAAAGTGTTTGCAGTAAACCAAGGTTAACGATGGCACCCGCAGTAGTTGTAAACTGTGTCGCGAATGTCAACGCTCACCTCCAGAAATACAAAAAATATCCCTACATATTTAAAATTATTAAATTAATCAATCAATTACCTTATCAAAATTAGGTAAATGTAATTAATTAAATTTAGACAAATCAAATAAGTTTTAAGTTATGCATATTAACGTGCTCAAATTGAAATTGGGTTAAATAAAATTAATAACGCGAAAAATGATTACAAAAGATTAGTCATACATTCTCACAAGCATAGGCCAGGCCAGGCCTTTTGTAGCCACAGAAAATGAAATCTGATGGCTGAGGTCTAACATGAGATTTTATCAATGAAGACGTCGACTGCGCCAGGAAATGTTTTAATACAAAATTTGTGAAAATTTCAAAAATCTAATTCTAGCGATTCATCAGAAACAGATATTAGACAGGCAGACACGAGAGCTATGACTTTGGACCTAGTAAATAAATGGTGTATAGGGTGCATTTTAACACAAATCTAAGCTCTACTAAAACAATTTCTTTCTGATCTGATTCTGTTCCATTTTGGTCCCTTAGGTAGATCCGTATGCAATAAGGTATACTTGTTCATAAATTTTCTTATCATACTTCTACATCTCTACTTGTGTAAAGTAAATGACCATTCACATCTAAAGCGATTAAAGTTTTAAAATCTTTGTCTAACTAAATAAATCGTTCTGAAGTATGCTCCAATTTTTATTTTTAGATATGTAGAGTTAGAATAGAAAATAAAAGAGGAGCTCGTTAGTCGAGTATCCGTAGCGAATGCGCGTGTCAAGCGACGGCGTGACGCGACCACTATTGGATTGGTAGCCATTTAGTTGCATTTTCTATCTTGAGATCCTCCGTGTTTCGGAAGGCACGTTAAGCCGTTGGTCCCGGTTGTTACGATAGATAGCAGTCAGATGTGTGTCTCAGATGCCTTGGGGCAGCCTGAAAATTTCTGACAGTGTTAGCCACTAACACACCTGGTGTCATGTACCTGTTGGTCTGGTTTTCCGGTAAAAAGGGTTACGGAGGTCAGACGGCAATCGCTCCATTGTAATAACAGGGTCCGCTAAATCTAGGACCATGACTTACAGCGTACTAGGCTCCAAAGCGTAAGCTGATGACAATAAATACTGCATTTTTACTCCTTTATCGCTGATAATCGTACTTTCTATTTGGTTATACATATAATTGACTGGTAGAGAAGGCATTAAGTTGCACCATTTGTAAATTTTATTTTTGGTTTAAGTTAATGAAAGCTAGCAAAAATTAAAAAAAAAAAAACTTACCATCCTGCTCCACCTTAGTCCCATCACTAGTCTCGTATGCGTAGTGGTATCCTTGCTCATCAATCTGATTGTCATACTTCAAGATTTCCACTTGGTTATTAGCTGATGATGCCTGAGTATCCCCTCGTTCGAAGTTCTGGGGTCCTTGGAGGGGGGTGTCCCCTCGACCGAAGTTCGGGGGGCCTTCGAAGGGGGTTTGGAGACCAGCTTCGTCACCAGCCGAGGAGCTGGAGTGTGGTGGGAGGTAGACTTTGTCCAGTTTCGCCGCTGTGGCTACTGAAGCCAGGGTTAGGATGATGAGCTGAAATTGCAAAATAAACTTGCTGAAAAATCTATAGAATTGAATAAATTTTATTAGCAAAAATTCTTTCATGGGTATTTTTTTAATAAATAATTATTCCTTTGTTGTTTTTATTTCCTTAAACTTTTTATATTTTATTTAAGATCATTATTATGCTAATAAGTTGCTGAATCAACCAATATGCCTCAAGAGAAATCTCGTCGACATGTGTATCTAGCCCGTCCTAACCAACGCGGCACAAATTTGGTCACTTACTGATACTCAAATGTCCAAACTGAAGGTTTGCCAACGAGCAATGGAGCGTAGCATATCAGGAGTTAGAATAGATCACGTCAAAAATACCACATTGCGCTACAACACCAATATAAACGATGTAGGATTGAAGGCAGCTAGAGTAAAGTGGGATTGGGCGGGACACGTGAGTTGGATGCATCCCAGATGGGCATACGTTGCTACGAATTGGATTCCGGAAGGGCGAAGGAAAAGGGGCAGACCCAAAAAGAGATGGACAGGCGACCTAAGAGAGTTTGACAAAGAGTGGAAGGTAACATCAAGGAATAGATAGATATGGACCACAGAGAGGGGAGGCTTTTGCCCACGCTTTCCTCATCAGAGGGAAAATAGATAGCAAAAAATTGCAAATTAGTGAACTGTAATCTTGATTACATGCCTATTTTGCTATTATTTTTTTTTAACTTTATTACAGAATTAGGGCTTTAAACCATAGACTTCTAATTTTATTTATTAACTTGATAATCATTCTCGTTAATCGTCTCAATATCTCTAACGAAAAATTTACACTGCTCTTGCTCTACATGAAAGAATTCAAACAATTTGAGATTCATACTGAATCAGAACAACAGATTTCCCGCGATACTGAATTAAGCGATATTATATTGTTATTGTATAACTAAAAGTCGACGAATTAAAAACTACATTTTTTAATTTCGATAACTATTTTCGTATGTGAACAGTAAATTGTATACATATTTTGTCAATTAAAATCTTGAAGAAAGATTAACTAATTATTAAGTAGCCAGAGCTACTAATTAGAAAGATCAAGACCGGAAGTCCAATGCAGCACATGCATTTTCTAAATATTTGTTTTTAAATGCCATTTGGTGTAGAAGAATTAGAAAATTAAAAGATTTCCATAGACGCTGCTGCGCTTTGCTACCCTCACATATTTTTTTTTAATCAGAAAAAGAACAGTCCTCGATTTTATCGACTTTAAAATCCTTGCTATTATCCCTTATTCGCCGTTTACTAGTTATTTTTATCAATCCTGTATAAATCACTTCTTGACTCACAACAATGAGTGAAATTAAACTTTAGGTTAAAAGATAAATTTTGACATATTATGTTATAGTAAATCCGTTACGTAATCACTTCACTTCATAAAATCCACAAATCCACGAAACACATCACTTAAGTATCGTGACATGAAAATAGAAAGGTACACTATATCACATTACATAAAGTAATACTAACGAATTTCATGGTCGATTTGATGTGTGCACTAGGGGAGGTAAAACTATAATGTGCCATGCAGATGATACACAGCCATTTTATAGCTATCATCTGTTCGATATTTGAATCTTTGCAGTTCGGAATGCAACGCTCAATTTTTGTCAGCCCTTCACTTCAATTCTCGCCTCTATGATTCCAAATTCAAAGTTTAGAATTATGTTCTTAATATGCAAGGATGCGAAGACGTAAAATGTTTTAAGAAAATTAAGATATAAAAAAATATATGATCACAGTAATTAGATCGGCAATTATTGTATGGCATTGGGATGTACTGGGTCTCATTGATTATGTATGTGATCCATTTAGAAGCTATTTCGATTTAATGATGTCTATTTTCCATGATCTTCTCATAGTTCACTTTAATTAAAGTAGCATTTAAATCTGCGTTCAATTAATAGATCAAATAATTTATATTCGGCTTAATTGCGATTCGGCATTTATGTAGAGCTCCGGGTCTTCGTATTAATGTGTTATTTACATTTGCTATAAAGTGCATGATTTTATCATGCCTGTATTAGGAAAGATCCAATTTCGTAATGTTAATTGGCAAAAAAATGAATCATTTTTAATTACTTTTAATAAAAACAAAATAAATATCATAGCATAGAGGTCTAATCTACAAATATGTATACTGTACTTTATCGCTTGAGACGAAAATTAGAAAACAATGAAAATTTCCTTGAAATAACTTGTGACGTTTTGCACAAATTCAGCAAGATTGGTTGAATATTGCTCTATTTAGATATGAGTGGAGCTCGGCATTTACCCAGCAGTGGGCATAACATCTTCCGGATAGGAAAAAAATAGAAACGCTATTAAAAAGCTTTTAAACTAGTTTACTTTTTATCCCACGGTAGTATTAATACAGGGTATAATGTGATTTGTCTTTCCTTTTTAGTTGTACTTCCCGTTTTTTTTATACAACTAAGTAGCCAAACAGGCGTACGGCCCTGATAGTAAGTGGTTACCGTAGCCTATGAACGCCTGCAACACCGGAGATGTCCCGGTTATTTCCTCATTTGGAGGGCAATCGCGTTCAATGTAAATGACGTGAACGTATTTACCAAAACCACACCACGACCGCGAGGGCTATTTTCGAGTACGTAAAAGCTCACCATTAATATCGAATCACTATCATTCGAAATTGAACGTTTTTCAACCGATTTTACATACTCAAAAATAGCCTTCGCGGGCTAAATACGTTTAGTAAAAAATAGAAAAAAAAAGTAAATGTACATAAACACATAAGATGGGAGTACCAAGGAGGACATAGGTAACTTTATCCCGGAAAAAGTATGATTCCCTGGTATTTAAATCCTTTACCGTACACAATAGCTGCAGATAAATTATATAAAAACTAGCTGTTTCCCTCAGCTCCGCCTGTATCTAAGTAACCTATGTTTGACCCCGGGTTTTCATCTTTATTCAAATTTCATCAAAATTCGTTCAGCGGTTTGGCCATGAAAGCATGAACAGACAGACAGATAGACAGACAGACTTTCGCACTTATCATATTACTAGTATAGATATAGTAAAGTATGGATGGAAGTATGGATGCATTTTCATTGGGAGAAACAGAAAGATAGTTGGCGCAAAATAGTTGTGGGGAAAAATGTATTGTATAAATGTTTGTTGTCAGTAGTGAAGGTGCAACTCAGAGCAAATTACATTTATAAGATAAGGTGGCCAATTAAATGAATTGTGTTAATATATCATGTGATTTATTCGAAGTTCATTCACAAGACTCTGCCACTAAATTCACGAAAAGTCGTGCGTACGCTTAAAAATTTAAACTATTTGTTATTGAGGCTAACTTTGTATTTTAACTAGTTATTCCCCGTGATTTCGTTGCAAGTGATGCTGTCATAGTACTATTAAAATAAAAAATGAGTTGTTATTAATGGAAGAATAATATTTTATTCATCTGGCAGTACCTAGCTACAGCTACCTAGTAAAGGACTTTCAAACAAACATATCAGCTAATTAATTACCAAACAACTAAGTAAAAAAATCTATTCTAAAGCTGGAAATGTTATTTGTTTCAACTAGATATGGGCAGCGGAAAGAAATTAAAGAAGGTTAACATGAACAAGTCGAAGACATGAATGCATGGGGAAGAAAAGGGGAAAAATAATTAATACCCATTTGTTCCCGGATCTTTTTAAAAATTCTGGGAATTAATGGAAAAAATTCAGGGAACGCGCTCATCACTAGTTTCAACGCTTTGGAAATATGGTAAGAAAAAAAACTGAGGAACTGCATAATATGAAAAATATTCTCGGGAGAAAGACCACACGAGCGAATTAATTCTCGCGTAAGAAAAAAATATTCACCACTCATTCATTTAATAAACTCTATAACTACTAAATCATTCCGAATATCGACAATTAAATGACGACACATTCTCGTTTTCTAAAATCGATAGTTCGACTACACACTTCTTAGACAGAGCGCTCATTCGATACACACTAGTACGACACTTGTAAATTTGTCATTCCAGTAGTTCATATTTAAAAAACATCAGCTAAGAACGGATTTCCCAAAATTCCCACGAAAGCGCAGTTCAAAAACGAAGCAAAAAATCATGAATTAAATTATTAGTTTCGCAATATCGTTGATGAGGGAAAGGTTTTATGCATAGGCATTATGACCATTAAGGGGTCTTAGGTCACTAATGTTATAAATGATAAATTGATGTTGATTTTAAATTTTTGCAAAACACTTTTGATTGTTTTGTCGAAAATCGCCTGCGATGGTACGGTCACGTTTTACGAAAACCGGTAACATACATTAGCAACAAGTGTCTGGCCAAGCCGCCTCCGTCAGGGCCTGGTAGAAATGGCGCGCCCAAGAAGAGCTGGCTTGACGTCGCAAAGCTGGATATGCGTGCTAACTAACTAACTAACTTAATGTTTTCTTATGTTTTCGCGATTGTTATTCATTAAATTAAACTATTTTAATACGGTTTTATCGCGTTTATTACTTATTTATTTACACCTGACGTTTCAAACACTTTACAGCGTTCATGGTCGCAGGCAGACTAAGTTAACATTTGTCTTTGATGTCATAAGATTACAAAACTACCGCCTGAAATTTTTATTGGGAACTATTCCGATTCACGCAGTATTGGCTCACAGTATCTAAGGGTCTTGCAGTCTGCTTCCGAGTTTGCAATTTTATTAAGTTAATGACTGGGTCCCAAGCTGGCGGTACCTGCCATCCATCCTCTCTATTGAAATTAGGATGTTTTTTAATTTCAATAGCTTCACGTAACATCCTTGGAATGAATCTGTTTTCCTTTGCAAGGACTTGAGGATTATCAAAACGCATATAGTGGTTGGGTTTGTCTAGAGCATGTTCACAGACTGCAGACTTGGTTGAGCGTCTATTTTTCATGTCAGCAATATGTTCTTTTATACGAGTATTAATGCTTCTCTTTGTTTGCCCAATGTATGATAAACCACAGTCACAGTCAATTTTATAAACTTGCAAGATGCTGGAGTTTATAAAATTGACTGTGACTGTGGTTTATCATACATTGGGCAAACAAAGAGAAGCATTAATACTCGTATAAAAGAACATATTGCTGACATGAAAAATAGACGCTCAACCAAGTCTGCAGTCTGTGAACATGCTCTAGACAAACCCAACCACTATATGCGTTTTGATAATCCTCAAGTCCTTGCAAAGGAAAACAGATTCATTCCAAGGATGTTACGTGAAGCTATTGAAATTAAAAAACATCCTAATTTCAATAGAGAGGATGGATGGCAGGTACCGCCAGCTTGGGACCCAGTCATTAACTTAATAAAATTGCAAACTCGGAAGCAGACTGCAAGACCCTTAGATACTGTGAGCCAATACTGCGTGAATCGGAATAGTTCCCAATAAAAATTTCAGGCGGTAGTTTTGTAATCTTATGACATCAAAGACAAATGTTAACTTAGTCTGCCTGCGACCATGAACGCTGTAAAGTGTTTGAAACGTCAGGTGTAAATAAATAAGTAATAAACGCGATAAAACCGTATTAAAATAGTTTAATTTAATAACTAACTAACTGTCAGGGATGCCGAAGACCGGGCGAAGTGGAGACGCAAAAGTAGGAAAGCGGACCCTAAGCTCCGAAGCTGAAGATGCAACCGGGAAGGCGCTAAGATGATGATGATAATGATGTGATCTTCTACCGTTAGTCTTGTTACAGTAACAATTCTGAACAATAATAATCAGTATAGCCAAATCCAGGAATAAAAATAAACCGTACACCTGACGTCTGAAGCGAAAGCTAAAATTGCTACTGGGAAACACGCTCAGATAACGATTATAGACACAGTAAGATATTAACACTTTCACTGACAGTCAAGGAAATAACAATGGCACTCAATTGTTATCTACGTCGAGAGACGTTACTGTCAGCGAAAGTGTTAACATAGTTTTAACAGGATAACACCTGTTTGAATCATAAATATATTTAATATATATATATATCCGCATTTTTTTGTATTACTAATCGCAAGATAATTTCTAAGCATGACTGACTAATGTAGTAATAACCATGTGTAAACTTTAAACAGCATACTAATGGGATAATAGCTCATAGTATGTATGCACTTGCAAGACAATTAGATAAAAATGTTTACAATTTCCGTATGTTTGTCTAATGTAATATATTGTTGGATAGTGATTGCTACTAGTTGCCCACTGTTGGGTATAGTCCTACATAATCAATTTTCACCTCGACTGACCCGAAGGGATTTGTAATCTAGTGTATTTTTGGATCTGTATGACCCTTTGTAGGTCCTACCTGCCATAGTTTTTATCAAAAACCTGAAGTTCGTATTTCTAACTCGTTTGCCGTTTATTCACGCATCAGTGGAGACCTAGGTGTTTAAAATATAGTTGGCCCATACTTTACGAAAAATACTACATTTTCCCACTTTGGGATAGATGTAAACATTTATAGACTTTTCACGAAATCAATCAATCAATATTTTATTTGTAAAATATAAGTAAATACATACAGGTGTTATATTTTTTTACATAGAGATCGCTATGTTTTGCCGCGATACAGCATACAATAATTAAGTAATAAAATAAATACAATTAAATTAAAACAAAAAACAGTACAAATATTATTAATAAATAAGTAAAAAAATATTAATTGTCAATAAAAAAAATAAATGTTAATTAAGTCACAATTCAGTCATAATTCATCGAAGTGTAAGATCAGAAAATTAAATAAATATTACTTTAGTAAATATTCTGTTTTGTCTTCACAATAATACTTTGTGCCAGCAGCCGTGGAGATCGCTGGCCCTTGGTGTTCTGAAGCCCAACCTTTCATTTCTGCGATAGGTCGCCGCTTAGTTGATCGTGGGTTTGATCTGGTTCAAAGGATTTCCATTGCTATTCAAAGAGGCAATCCTGCCAGCGTAATGGGGACCTTGAACCGGGTACCATCAGGGGCGGCATTTTCGATTAATACTTTTCTGAGTATTTTTATTTTATGTTTTTTAATTAATTTGTATTTTTTTTTTAATTTGAAATTTAGGTTATTTAAATCTTGTCAATGGAGTAAATAGGTACTTATCTGTACTTTATGAATTATTAAAATTCTGTCGTCAGTAAACAAATTAAATAAAAATATGCCTTTCATTACTTTCTATAGAAGCAAACAAAAGAAGAAAAATGAAATAAAGTTCAAAATCCATCAGTTATAACCAGATTTCATACAAAAACATCTATCATCCTCTGCGCCTAATGAGGTACATGAATTCGAACTTGCTCTTGACAGATTTTTCTATTATATTAATTCAATGTTGGTTATTCGATTTCGAGTAAACTAAACTTATTTTTGATCGGGGCTTCTTTAACAGACATCAATTATGAAGCTTATCATCTATGGAATACTGATACGAGATTTTTATAATGAGTAGATACCGATTGGTAATCCATATCCATACTAATATTATAAATGCGAAAGTCTGTCTGTCTGTCTGTTACGCTTTCACGGCCATTCCGCTGAACGAATTTTGATGAAATTTGGTATGAACATTGTTGAAGACCCGGGCGTGATACAGAGCTGCGGGAAACAGCTAGTTTTTTCCATCAGATGATTTTACAAAAGCTAGACGTTCTAAAAAGCTTGCAATAATAAGTGTGCCAAAGCTATGTCACAACGTAAATTGTTTTTTTAATTCTTGGCAAGCACATTTAAGCACAGCTGTTAAAGTTATATTTAGTTTATAATATGCAAAAATCTTTCAAAAAAAAGACAATAGTTACTTTGTCTTAACTTCGATTTGTATAGGTCCTATCTTATTTGAAATACAGAAATAAAAATAATCTAAATTATTTGGACAGCACAAAACGTTTTGCGGCTGAGACGATGACAATAAATAGGAAGAACTAAAATTACACAGATCGAGCTAGCTCATAAGTAAGTTCAATACTTGTGTTGGATACTGGAAGCGCGCTCGGATGCAGAAGTAACCACTAACACATACATCTTATAGACACTGTCCTTCCTCTTCTTCATCCGTCCGTCACTACTTAGGATTGTAACCACATATGAATTTCCAGAGTGCGCAATCAACATTCTTATAACAATTCTATTTAATACATACATATTTACGCTCATATTAATATTGAATGTTATTTTTTATTTATTTATTTATTAAAACTTTATTGTTCCACAAAGTAAACATATACTTATAACAATTGGCGGACTTAATGCTAAGAGCATTCTCTACCAGCCAACCATTGGGAGAAACAGAAAGATAGTTTGGCGCAAAAAAGTTAAGGGGGAAAAAATGTATTAGGTACTTATAGAGCAAATTTTACCAAAAGCTTAAGTTCATACACTACCTAAACATACATAAAACATACACAAATACTGTTTCGTTTTAAATATATACCTATATATATATTTATTATATACACCTACATAATATACGAGTATACATACATATACCTACATAACTACCAATGATGAAGTCAAGTCACATTGAGAAGTTTTCATTAACTGAGCGAGTCCAAAATGTGCGCACGTACTCGCCTTTTTAAATTAAAATTTGTTAGGACTTTCCTTAATATCAGCAGGCAAAGCATTCCAAAGTCGAGTAGATTGTAAAGTGAAGGAATTCGCCATAAAACTGGAAATAGAGGAGTACTTAGTAAGAGAGAATTAGAAGAACGAAGTTGACGGTCATGAGAGTCGGATAGATATTTGAAATTACATTTTAAATATTCAGGAGATTGAAGATGCATTAGAATCGAAAAGAGTGTACAGAGAAGCCTTTTACTTTTTCATATTCGAATATTACATTTACACATCAAGGATAACTCAGAATCCGTCACACCACAATTTACACATAACATTTTATGCTTATAGTCTAACCACTAGGCAGACTAAAATGCTAGGTAACTTGTAGTGCTATACTGAGTAATGTTATTTTTATTTCACTACCTTCATATTTTTATACTGATATATTTCTGTAATAATATTTATAATTAATTTAATTATTATTATTTAATAATTAATTTTTGTATCTGAAATTTAGTGATTGTTAAATCGTAGGAAGTTCCTTCTTGTTCTTGCTAATCAAAAGTTGTTAATTCTTTAAATCTAATTATCATATTACTAAACTATTGTGTTGTTGTAACCGGAAAGAGACTGTTCCATTTTGTTTGAAGTGTTTGTGGGTTCATTGTAGGGGGTACCTGGGCTAGTTGGGTAAGGCATGGTATTTTATCTTATTCTTTTCTATATAATTTTCTTTTCATAGCTATATCTAAATAAAAAAGCTCTGTTATATCTAACGACTACAAAATGAATATTTTTCTAGAAATGTACCATTCTTATAGTTAGTGGTGTTTTGCTTTATGGGACATTACGCTATTCAATTTTGCCTATAACTTTATCGTATTCTTTATCGACTTTAATTAGTTTTTTTGGTGATAACCTGAGATACAGCACTTATTATGCACAAACACTGAAAAGAAAAACGCAAATATTGGAAGATAAAATACATCTCCACAATTGTTCTTCTCAGCTCCCCGCCAGATGTCCCTGTTAAAAGTTTATATGTCCCAAAGCTGTCAACTTTCACTGATGTGGTTATTTTACTGTCAAAGGCATAAAATTAAATAAAAAATCTAATTTGACTGATTGATACGCACGGGTCAAATAATATAACTTTTTCACGCTAATCAATGTCAAGTTGTACGTACCTACTTATTACATAAGTTTATAACATGAATGGTAATAAGTACCTACATAACACCCGACAAAGCGTAAATTCGCTACTGCGTAATATGCTAAGCTTACCATACGGCTTCGTTTTTACTAATTCCGCTTGCGCCTTATTTATTATTAATCGGCTTGAATAATGGCGTAGGTTTTACGGTTGAGGGAATGTATTTATAAATCACTAACTGTTTCCCGCAGCTCCGCCTGCGTCAAAAAGTAGCCTATGTTTGACCCTGGGTCTTCAACTATATTCATACCAAATTTCTTCAAAATCCGTTCAGCGGTTTGGCCGTGAAAGCGTAACAGACAGACAGACAGACTTTCGCATTTATAATATTAGTGTGGAAGTGTGGATTAGTATGGAAGTATGGATTTATTGTAAAAACACACAAAACTGTGATTTTTTTTTTATTAAGCTGATTTTTCCCTGTCAACTGTCCATCTTTGGAAGAGTCTATAATGTTTGTATTAAATTAAAATATTTTTTGTTTTTTTTTTTTACCTGATTATTTAACTTTCTATATTCATCCTTCCTTCTCGATATCCTCTTGACAGAGTGGTCGTGGTAATCATTAAATGCAAAATTTAATTATTTTTTATATTGGGTAAAAAATGGGTATGTTTGTTGTTCTTAATCAGTACTGATTGGACTACTAAGACTAATTTCCGGCTGGTTCAATCTGTCAATAGTTAGTGTTGTCACATAACTAAATAGATAAAACATTATTTTACGATTAACGATCAAAATGGCCATTAAAAACAGTTAAAATTAAATGAATTAAACTTAAATTAAACTATTTTAATACGGTTTTATCGCGTTTATTATTAAGATATTAAAATAGTTTAATTTAATGAATAACAATCGCGAAAACATAAGAAATCAATTTGAATTAAACTTTCCTTGAAATTGATATAACTTAAAATTTTGGCAAACAAACCTCTGCCCTAGGATGCTTTCATATAGACTTACTTTGCCCATAAAGATTATTATCCAATCCAATATACCAACACATTTCGATTGTTAAGACAGGTGATTTATGGTTACTTAGGTCTGCTAGGGGAATATGGTATAAGTGATAGGTATGCATACTAATATTATAAATGCGAAAGTCTGTCTGTCTGTGAGCTTTCCAAGCCAAACCGCTAAACGAATTTGGATGCAATTTGGTATGAATATAATGGAAGACCCGGGGTCAAACAAAGGCTACTTTTTGACGCAGGCGGAGCTGCGGGAAAAAGCTGGTTACTAATGAAGCTAAAGATATACCTATTGATTGTTAAAACAAATGACGTATCGACAATAAATTATGGTTCAAAAAGCGAAGTTCACATTTTGTGTAAAACATATTTATTTATTTACCGAAGTATTGCATAACTTTAATTCGATTTTATCACCGGCTTTGCACCTGTATTAATTAATCCATACTTACATACTTACTTACATAAACTTACTTTACTTACTTACTAATATTATAAGTGCGAAAGTCTGTCTGTCTGTCTTTTCGTCCGTCTGTCTATTACGCTTTCATGGCCAAACCGCTGAACGGATTATAATGAAATTTGTTTTGAATATAGTTAAAGACCCTGGGTCAAAAATGGCTTCCTTTTTACTCAGGCGAATCTGCAGGAAACAGCTAGTCTGATATAAAACATACTTTGGAAAGCAATCATGCGATGGATTAGACTCTAGATACCATAAATATAGTTTTTTGTATAAAACATAGATCCACACATATTATTTGATTACATTGTACAATAATGAGGAAACATAATTTCTGTCAAGAACCGGTCACATAACAATTAAAAGTTTAAGAGGCTCTATTGCTCAATTAAAACAACTCATTCTTGTCATTTTTTTAAAATTTATAGTGCAAGTATTTGACCTTAAGCCGTTGGTCCCGGATGCCATTTGGTAGTCGTTAAATGAACCACGTCAAAGGCCGAGAGGCGGTTCCGAACAACTCTGACACCAGGGTGTACATAGTCGATAGACAATGTAACCTACATGAAATGATGATAATGATGACCTTCAAATACCGCGTAATAAACATATACTATTTTATAACCTACTTCAAAAAAGGAGAAGGTTATTAATTTGACTGTATGTTTTTTATTTTTTGGATAAGAAGTTTATCTGTTGACATATCCTGTAGATGCTATCAGATAGAGAATTTTTCATAGTTGTGAAATAAAAATACTAAAATCATTTTTTTTTATTGTAACCACTTTGCTATTTAGGATCTTAGTGGCCTGAAAAATCAGACAATGTCGACTACTAACACATTGGAATTAGCCGTACAACCCTAAGATTCGGTTAGTATCATCATGACTTATTCTTTAAATTGCCCAAATCGCTAGAAAGACTGATCTCAAAACGATCAAGACGATAAGAAGTCTTTGTTTGCCTGAAAAAATTACATCTAATATGTCTGCATTTTGTTTTATTTGAAACAATGACAGTGTCCAATAAGCGGTCTTTATGTCTTTACCTTAATGATTAATGATTTACAATTGCGTATTAAGTATTTTTCATGTTTATGAATACCGCTATAAAGTGTTCGTTCGTGATTCTTTGATTTTCTATAAAATAAGGGTTAGGGAGGTCAGATTGTTTTACCATCGTGATAACTAGTATTGCAATGTTTAGGACATATTTAAATCGTATTTATAGCTCTATTTAAGAAATATATGACTGACGCATACCGGCGAGTGAATGATTCTCTTTCGATATTCGATTTGTCTAACTATTTTCAATCGAATGACGGATTTTGCTTTTTAAAAATACCTGACCGTTGAAACCTAACCTGCATCAATACCAATATGTTAAATTATATTGATGACTTGGCACGCCTAGATGTGAAAAAGTATTTTAACTAGATGACCATGGTGTTGTTAGAAGTACTAATGAGCACTTCAAAATTAAGAATACGTTTCTATATGCTAACTATGTTCAAATGTCTGTCAATAATTTTTCATTATTTATTTTTGTATGTGCTATGTGTTTTGTTATGGTTATGCATTATTTGCGATCGACAGATTCATAAAATCTATTTCAAATTAATCTTCATGAAATAACTCGCGTGGAATTTGTATTTTTAATCATTGCAAACCGTTTTTGGCGCGAAAATTAACTTCAGGTAAAGTAATTGTAGCTGTAGATGCTACAACCAATATTAAGTAATTCATTTGAGGACTTGTTCAATGTAACAAAATATCTTTATTGCCCTCATAAGAAACATAATTTTTGTACAATAACAACAGCTTAAACCTAAGCAAAGGCAGACATTGCTAAACAATTTCTTCTAGTTAACCATTGCTTTAAAGTGAATGTCAGGTTTTAAATACAAGGAGACTTTAAACGCTAGCCAATTTTCAATAGAAAAAGTAGGTAAAAACCGAGAAATATTATAGGAACTTTCATACAAATGTAGAGATCAGCTCCTAAAGTTGGTGTGAAATGGCTGTTTTTGAATGGCTTATTTTTATTGACTTACGCCTATTTTTCTATTAAATGTGTACTAGTTTAAAATGTTGGCTGATGTTTAGAATTATTTTGTTAATATTATTTTCAGAAAGTAACACTTCTTTGATTTTTAATTTGTAATTTTCTTTCAATTTGTAGTTTAATCTACAATCTGTTCTACAATGTTGAAATCATCTATTTGTCAGATCTAGATGATTCTCAGGAATAATATAATTGGTACACTATGGCGAAACCATAGTCGTTAATATTTGCTTAGTTCTAACCTTGTACCATTTTACGTGATGATAAATAACGTGTCTTTTATTCATATTTGTTTATTTATACGTACTTTATTTATTGTTGCATCATCAACATCAAAAAATCATACATATTATCTATTTCTAGTCTAATTTAGTAAACGGGAGGATTTAAATAACCTGATTATTCATTAATAGATGATTCGTATATAAATAAATTTACTAGCCGTTCCCGTGGTCCTTTCAGTACACCCACTTTTAAGCCCTTTGCTTTAGCCAAAATTTACTGTTAGATAATGCTTTTAGCGTTAAATCCGCCTACTGTGATATAGTTTGTAATTTGTACAATGAAGGGTAAGTAAATAAAAAAATGCCCGTATTTCAGAAAGCACGAAGGGTGAAAAATGGACACTTGATTACGCAGGGTCAATAGATCTTGTAACCTTCCTTAGCAGATTTCTTTATTATTTTAGCATACGCAGCCATGAGTAACATTCATCATTGCGTATCGCATTTATCCTGCATGGAAACCTCTATGAGTTGTTAAAGTTCTGACATTCCACTGGATATACAGCGAAGATATAGTTGATTATGGATATCAATATTCCAGGCCTTATCTTACGTATTCAAGAAACACGTGGAAAATCTGGTTCTTAAATACTTACTCCATGCCTTACTCACCCACAGCAGAGTTTCTGAAGAATAATTGCATGTGCTTCAGAACATCACCTGGTGCGAAGTGCTTGTTGTCCTCTAGTTCCGGATACGCTGTTCCGAAGAGGTCCATTCGCTTGCTAGCAATGAGTTGCAGTGACCCAAAATATGGCTTATGGACTCCTCTGTATAACAGGGATCTCCACAAGTTTCAGTTTTAAGCATCTATTTTGATTTATTGAAATAAAGTGTGAGACGGATAGAGCCATTTGTGGTATGCAGCGTTGGATATGGACATAAATTTTCCAGATAGTCTGAGACCTGTACGAGCCGAAAAAGACGCTGGATACAGATAAGTACATATATTTTTTGTACTGTGTACAAAGAAGTATTAAATAAATAAATACTTTCTGATTTATGTAGAGCTTTGAGGGGAAGGATGTCCATTCAGTTTTCAAACAGCCCAGTCGAATCCAGAACGGAAACTTTTTAAAATAACTTTATGTATGCATGGAAAGAAGGCCACTGTGATTGGCCCGAGGCTCTGTTTACCTCATAAGGAATAAAAACGTGATGCATATATGTACATTCCAAATTGTATAAATCATGTCAAGTTATTAAGTAGTTTCTTTATGCAAAGCAAATGCCATTGCTAATTAGATTTGGCTTACCGTTCGCCAATTTATCAGTAAGTGTGAGGCCAAAGATGAATAATATTTCAACCGTCTACCTGAAGGACAGTTATGTATTTCGAGACATTTTGAATTCTTCGTTGTCCTCTGTAGATACGGTTGAGACGAATAAGGTAACATTTTAACAGCTTTCCGACAAAAAGTATTAATATATTTTTTTACCATGAGACTTAAGGCCTTGATGTTTGATGCCATCAGGTGATAGTTAAAGAAACCACGGCGGTTTCGAAAAACTCTGACACCAGGGTGTGCAAGGTTTATTAACCAAGTAGCGCATATGATGATGACACTTTTTGTGTTACCCGCGTCCATGGTCTAAGGTGAGCAATATATCTTTGTGATTTCATTAAACAGAGGTTTTATACAACTAAGTAGGCAAACAGGCGTACGGCCCGCCTGATGGTAAGTGGTTTTCGTAGACTATGAACGTCTGCAACACCGGAGATGTCACGAGAGCGTTGTCGACCTGTCCGCCATTCCGCCATCAGCACAGCGACCCCTCTGGAGCCTGGCGACCCTACTCACCAGCAGGAACATATTTGAAATATTATATGAACATATTTTATTTATTTTTATTGTGAAATATATTTCACAGTTAAAATTTATTTCTACAAATAATTCATAGGCGCCAGTTTGCCAATAAAATAAACCAAACTGTTTATTTGAACAGAAGCAGGGCTCAGTTACCTAATGTTATTACTGAAGAAGCACGATTTTGTTGTCTGATTGACAGTTCGAGGTGTGATGAAATGTTGATGTAAATGTAATATTAGTGTGGGTTGTAAATCGTTTGAAATATGTTATTCTAGTTGCGTTGGGAAATAATAAGTAATAAAATTGTTAGATTTTAGTGAGAAGTTGTTGACCACACACCCTAAATGATAATGATGAGTACCGCGATGAGATAAAATATAATGTTTTCTTCTTAATATAGTAGCTCAGAGAATTGATATATTCTCTTGTTCTCTGAATGAGTTCACAACAACGTCTTTAAATGTTATACGTAGATAGATAATAATGGAACTTCTATCCTATCGCATTAGACGTTGTTTCTGTAATGATAGGTTAAGCTTTTTGATAAATAAATAAATAAAAAAAAATGTTAATTATTGATACTGAATTACATAAATGTATTAACAAGGATACCGAGGAAGATATTGTCGAGCTGCGTGAGTCAAAGAGCATGAAACTGAAAGTAAAAGTATGATACGCCGAAGGCAGCATGCGTGTTTGTTACAATTGGTTTATTACTATCAGCATCGAAACACCAGAAGTAAACCTAGTTTGGATCATGAGGTAAGCTGATCATGGACGCTGAAATCCAGGTATGGTGTCGGCAACGCGCTCGTGACATTTTCGGTGTTACTCATAGGCTACGGTAACCACTTATCATCAGGTGGGCCGTACGCCTGTTTGCCTATTTAGTTATATAAAAAAAAACTTAGTTAAAAAAAAAACCTGTCGACATCGAAGAGGCAATTTGAAGATGAGTAGATAATATCTAGGGATCCACTAATTAGTGGATTCTAGAGGCCACAATCCTTACAAATCTCCTTCGCTTCCTTTCACACAAATCAAAACACGTCCGTTTCAATGTCACAACAAATAAATAAATAATGAATTAATATTCATAACAAATCTTAGCTAACTAACCGTTTCAATTCCTTAAAACTGATTCGAAATTCTTCAAAAGCACCAAACATTATGACTTGTCACGTACTAAATTGTCCGCTCTCATTGGTGTCAAAAAGCTCACGATTTCATTGTTGAATCCATTTACTGTGCCAAGTGTATCCAATCCTTTTACTAGATCATCATATATTAAATTCAACTTTAATATTTAGACGTAAAGTCGAATTTTCATCTAACGAAATAATTACTGTGACAAAATTTTGGTACATTTTATTTTCATCAAAGTTAAACTTTATGGTGATTAGTTTTAAGATGAAATTGGATTGCTTTTTATTAAAGATGGCCTTTTAGATAGGATATAGAGCAAATACCATAGTTTTGTCTGAAACAAGGTTCACGATAGGATAGAAATTACTTGTTATCTTCAAAGAGCAGTGATTGAAAATATCGTAGCATTAAAAACTATTAATCTGTCATCATCATCCTAGCGTGTATTCCTAGTTGCGTCGTCAGCTTACGCTTAGGAGCCTAGGGTACGCTGTAAGTCATGGTCCTACATTTGGCGGCACTGGTAATTACAATGGAGTGACTGCCGTCTGACCTCCGTAACGCTTTTTACAGGAAAACCAGACCAACAGGAACATGCCTTGAGGTGTGTTAGTGGCTGCCCTAAGACATCTGACACAGCCTCACGACTGCTATCTATCGATAACAACAGGGACCAACGGCTTAACGTGCCTTCCGAAGCACGGAGGAGCTCAAGATAGAAAATGCCACTAAAACGGCGACCAATCCAATAGTGGTCGCGTCACGTCGTCGCTTCACACGCGTATTCGCTACGGATACGCGGGTCGCACTCGTCTAAAGAGCTCCTCTAAAACTATTAATCTGTAATGTGAGATAATTCGCGCCTCACATAACTTCTCTGTTTTTCCAAATGGTTGACTGGGAGAGAATGCTTTTAGCATTAAGCCCGCCAATTGTAAAAGTATTTTTCTTACTTGTGGTACAATAAAGATTTTATATTATTAAATAAATTAAACTATTTTAATACGGTTTTATCCGCCAGCTTGGGACCCAGTCATTAACTTAATAAAATCGCAAACTCGGAAGCAGACTGCAAGACCCTTAGATACTGTGAGCCAATACTGCGTGAATCGGAATAGTTCCCAATAAAAATTTCAGGCGGTAGTTTGTAATCTTATGACATCAAAGACAAATGTTAACTTAGTCTGCCTGCGACCATGAACGCTGTAAAGTGTTTGAAACGTCAGGTGTAAATAAATAAGTAATAAACGCGATAAACCCGTATTAAAATAGTTTAATTTAATGAATAACAATCGCGAAAACTTAGGAAATCATTAAATAAATAAACATTGATGTGACCACCGCACAGCAATGCGTGCCTTCAACGGAGTAAATCAGCATTACTCTATTTATTCAATACTAGCTATTTCCCGCAGCTCCGCCTGCGTCAAAAAGTAGCCTATGTTTGACCCCGGTTCTTCAACTATATTCATACCAAATTTCATCAAAATCCGTTCAGCGGTTTGGCCTTGGCCTTGAAAGTGTAACAGATAGACAGACAGAAAAACAGACAGACAGACTTTCGCATTTATTATATTAGTATGGATACTTACTGAAAAAGCAAAAAGAAGTATAATTTAATAATTAAAAGCCTTCTTCCAGTCAAACAGAGAAATTTTGTTTGACGCAAGAAGACTTATTTTGTTTATCCTGTACTACCTGTTTCCCGCAGCTTCGCCTGCGGTATATAGCCTATGTTACTCAGGGTGAATGGAGCTTTCCAATGGTGAAAGAATTTTTTAAATCAGCACAGTAGTTTTTGAGTTTATTCATTACAAACATACACACAAAAATACAAATCTTTCCTCTTTATAATATTAGTGTAGATTGGTTTCAGTTTTCAGTATTGTATTTATACAAACTTACCTATAACAATAACAAACTGTGTTTATTGCCGCGTTGATCTATTGTGTTTTCTATAAATTTCACTATGAATGCCTAATTAAAATTAAGAGTTTGTTTGTATTTATAAATAAAATTGTATTTTGCACTGACATCTCTTTTTTTCTGGAAGTTTGGCCACAAATTACTCCACAGGAGATGGCGTTTTAAATGGCGCAGTGATGCAATCATTGGCGCAGCGCCGCTCACAAAAGTGGGCGGAGCTCGTCATTTTTCGTTCAACAGAGTACCGAGAAACAGATCGCGAGCTCCTAAGTGAATCACGATTTTCCACGGCATGTTTACGAATTTAGCATTGAATAATTGGTTACTGTTAAATAAGATATATTCACGGGTCTAAAAGTTATACATAATATTTAAAACGTCCATAATTTATGAATATCGCAATGTTTTTAAGATTGGAACTTCGACGCGCTGAACTTTGGACATCTATTGACAAGTAGCGGCACTTTGTCAATAATGGCCAGGCCAGGGCTTGCAAAAGTTTAGGAACATTAAAACAATTATTCATATGCACGGTTCACATCAAATCGATTTCATTGTTTCACCAGAAAAAAAGGGTTATGTTTTCAACATTCATGTATGTTTTTTTGGCGCAAGGTTTTTTTCTTGTAATTGCTTGAATTTCACAATGTATTTTTGTTGTGCAATAAAGAGTTTTGTATTGTATTGTATGTTTCATAATGTAAGTAAGTGATATTTTTATCTAGTCAAAATTTAAAAAATCCTATCAACCGATCATTGGATTTGTGGTTCCATGTACTCTTTTATAACTACTCACTATAAACATTTGGCCATTTGTTTTAATCGCCCTGTATATTTATGGAAATATATTTCTTTTATTCTTTATTTTTTCTTGAAATTTATAACAAAATATATAAATAACTTCGACCCAATAAATTATTGACAACCCTGACGTGGTTGATAATGTGGATGTAATCGACCGGGCGTGATCTAGTGTCGGGTGTCTGAATTACTTGATAATTTGTAAATAACGTAGTACTGCTACTTTCCGTTAGATGTATATAATTATGGGTGGAGCCACCATGAACCAAACCAAGCACCCCGCACGTCTGCCTTCCGCCCCGCGTAGCCTCACAAATACTTTCTTACAAAACGCTTATTATGACATCTTCTCTTTGTAGATATATTCATCTAACTGGTTGAAATCACGTTTTACTTTTAGAACTCAATTTACAATGAGATTATAGGTTTGAAAAAGAAACAAATTGTTTAAATTAGTATCAAGATAATGGTAAAATTAAGAGTACCTATATTTATGTATCTAATCAGAAATCTCGTCACATGATGAAATTAAACATAAACTTATGCATAAAAGAGACTGTACAAAAATTTAAGAAATCACCAAACATTACTCAAGAGGCGAGTGTTTGAGTAAAAAAAATATATTTGTAAAAGCTACCGCAACTTAAAAGTGCACCGTTAATTGTTCTGATGCAACAACATAAGTAGGTAATATGATTGAAATCTATTCATTAAGTTGTAGTGTACTTGACGATTGAACCTTGACCGTGAGTGGTCTAAGTTATAAGAAAACGCGATTTAATTTCTACGATTGTGTTAACGAATGTAATATCGTCATTATCAATCCCAGCCTTTCCCCTATTTGAATTGGAAACACATTTGAAACATTTCAAGTATCAACGAAAGCACAGATGCAATAGCTGCAACGAAAGTAAATAGTTCGGTAAAATTTAATGAACATTGGTGAACTTTAAAAAAATCTTCATCACGTCTTCTTCTTGATCGGATTTTGAAAAAGAGGATGTTCTATTTTCTACTTAGTTAATCCTCTCTCAGCAATCGTATCTTGGCCTCCGAAAGGATAAGGCGTCAGAGTGCTTCTAGAATGCACGATAACTAGCCCATTGGCAACTCCCATCGCAGATCAGCCTGCTTACCGACCTGTCATTTATCTGAAATTTTCCTCAGACGTGATCAGCACGAATAATCGTTACGGATCACAGTCTAATAAAAATTGTAAAATGTGGTCTTAAAAAAAGTGTTTTGAGCCATCAGCAAACAGGCCGGTGCGGCGGCGGACGCCCGCGAACGGTTTAAGGCCAATAAATATAGTTGTCTCGGCACTTAGTACGAGTTCACAGCCTTTGGTGTCGAGACACTAGGCCCATGGGGCGCCGGTGCGCGGGGTCTTCACAGGGAGATCAGTAGACGCCTAAAAGAGGCAACGGGTGACCCTCGCGCAGGCAGCTTTCTCTCTGAGCGAATAGCTATAGCTATTCAACGCGGGAATGCTGCCTGCGTGATGGGAACTCTGCCCAGGGGACCCAATTTAGATTACATTTAGTAATTATTATTATTATTTTTTGTATTTATTATTTTAAGATAGGATAGTTAGTTTTAATTATTATATGTTTACTTGTGATATACCAATAAATCTTAGAAGTTACTGGGGCATATTTTAAGCTTTACAACAGGAATTTTATTGATTATAACAGAAATAATATGAGAAGTACTTTAATTATTTTTATTGATTTTAACCTTACATAAGAAATATGTATTAAAAATGCTTGTTTTGAGAAGCTCAAATACACATTTTTTACATTGCGTTCAACAATTAGAAAAATTATAAACTAGCACAAGCGATCTTTCTTTTGTTTTTGGTTAAAATGTTCAAATTTAAATTAAATCGCTCTCATTCTGTACCTTAAAGTTATCATATATTGGCATCTAATTAGAACTTCTGCGCCATTGAACTAATGCGGCCAAAATCATATAAAAGCTGTTTGATTTGTTAGCTAATCAGGAAGCAAGCTATTAACACATCCATACTAATATTATAAATGCGAAAGTCTGTCTGTCTGTCTTTCTGTCTGTCTGTCTGTTACGCTTTCACGGCCAAACCGCTGAACGGATTTTGATGAAATTTGGTATGAATATAGTTAAAGACCCAGGGTCAAACATAGGCTACTTTTTAACGCAGGCGGAGCTGCGGGGAAAAGCTAGTTTTCAATATATTGACTAGGTACTTACAGAAATAATGTAAATTACTATTGTAATGTATTAGGCAAAGATATTTATGAATTTGCTGAAGATTACTTCAAACTTCAAAAAGGGCGTGAAAAATTTCCTTCAGGGTCGGCTACGCACTTGTGACAGCTCCGGTGTTGCAGGCGTTCATAGGCTACTGTAACCACTTACCATCTGGTTGGCCGTACGCCTGTTTGCCTACTTAGTTGTGTAAAAGAAAAGATTTATCTAATTTAACTTTTGCTATTTTTTCCGTTATCCAGTGGTTAAGGTGTTTATCTTAGACCCGAAGGTCGTGGGTTCGATTTATACTTAATTTAGTTATTCCTGGTTTAGTTATCCATTGCAGATTTGAATCACTTGGTTTTCTGATCACGATGATTCCGTGCGGAAAGGAAAGGTGGTTTCGAAAAACTGACACCAGCGTTTACCGGGTCGATTGCCCATGTAACCCACTCGATATGAATGAATTAATCTCATTGTTATGAACTTAACGTCAAGTCTTGTAACATAAATTTTAAGCATTGAGGCTCATTTGAGTTTTGTTCATAAAATATATTAATTTTATTGAACCTTCTATAAGATCAAAGGTTGATTAGGCACTATTGCAGGCAGAGCCGCGGGCAATAGCTAAAATAAAATACTAATGCAAATTTACATAATCATGAATAATTCATTAAAATGTGATTGATCGAATATCAATCAGTTTTAGCGCCATGCCAATTTCAAGTTAACTGAATCTGTTTCTATAATTACAAAGAGATAAACATTAAACTAAATAAAATAAATAAAAAATCATAATTATTATTTGAATGTACGATCAAAGTTCATATTTCTATAGTGTACTCTATAGTGTGTTCTATAGAGTTTTTTAGCTCTATGTTAGCGTCATATAAAATCTCAAGTCAAAACCGCCACATATTTTCACTTAATTCTAAAGTTTGTGAAATAAGGACATGGATAACAATCGCTACAATCGACCTTTCTAATTCTCAAATCAAAAATCAAAAAATTAAAATTAAGAAAAAAAATTGCATACAAAACTGAGACGAAGATTCATGCTCCACTTATTAATTATCGAAGTGTCACTTTACTCCTGCCAACATAATAGAAAGCGACTCCTCTTAAGGCCCAATACGAAGAAAATGACATTTCCCATACATTTGACATAAGCTATTTATTACTAGGTGTTTGTAATAAAAACGATTTATTTTTATAAATCTTTTTATAAAAAAATAAAGAAGGCGGTCACCTTTGGATCACTATACAAATTTTACACGATGTTATATTCACAGAGCTATGGAAGAAAAATTATTTTTAGATATCATTTCTTCAGCTCAAGATAGGAAATGCCACTAAAATGGCGACCAATCCGATAGTCGTTGCTTGACACGCGCATTCGCTACGGATACACGGGTCGCGCTCGACTAACGAGCTCCTCTAATGGCTTTTCATAGAATGATTTCTAAATGACATGAATACAATGTTCTTTGTAAGATTCCAATAACATTCAGACTAGTCCATATATCATTTGTTTTATTATTTGAACTCTGTTTTCAAAAGGTCAACGTTGTTTTGGCAATATTATCAAAATGTCTAATTAATCAAACTTACAAGTCAATTATTTGATTATCATATTGTTACTGGCATTATACGATGCCATTTTTTAAATACTTGTGTACTTATAAAAAAAAAATCTTTATGTGAATTTTAACTTTCGCCCGGGAGTGTTTTTCGTGTATTTTTTGCGGAAAACATTATACATACCAGGAGCCCTGAAAATAGTATGAGTCACACTCACCGATTATGATGAATGCAAATTACTTATTTGATATCGAACGAAATTTTTCGTGAGTCATTTTTCCAAAAATAGTCCCACTACAGACTATTCTGTTCAGCCATTTTTGAGACGTCGTCGTACGTCATCATCATCTTATAGCGTGTATTCTTAGTTGTGTCGCCAGCTTACGCTTCGGAGCCTAAGGTACGTTATAAGTCATGGTCCTGGATTTGGCGGAATTGGTTATTACAATGTAGCAACTGCCGTCTGATCTCCGTAACCCTTTTTACAGGGAAACCAGACCAACCGGAACATGACCCAAGGTGTGGCCAACACTGTCAGAATTTTTCAGGCTGCCCTAAGGCATCTGAAACAGCCTCACGACTGCTATCTATCGATAACAATCCGGACCAACGGCTTAACATGCTTTCCGAAGCACGGAGGAGCTCAAGATAGAAAATGCCACTAAAATGGCGACCAATTCCATAGTTATAGACGTCGTCGTACGTAACTAACTCGAATTCATTGATGTTTTTAGAAGCGAATTTCCGAAGAATAAACTAAGGATATCGTCTCTAAAAATTCTTGCTTGTTGTCTTCTAAAACTCGTTTCAATACATTTAACAAAACCTTTATTCAACTCTAACCCATTGAGTATCAATTAGTTTGGTGTTCAAAAAAAATCTCTATGTCAAATCCTAATTAGTTTCACTGAAATTTAAAGCAGAGCCATCTGTTTATTTAAGTCTCAATCAACTAGTTAACATCAAATGAAACGTGTTAGTTTTATGTCTAATGTTTAGATGGCGTTAGTAGTTTAAAATCAATAGCTTTTAAAATTTTCAGGACGCAGACTGTAAACGATAAAGTGGTATTAGTAAATTTATTATATCATGATAAAAAAAATCTTGCTGCATAACAAATAAATTGTATTGCAATATGTGAAAATTACATTAAAGTTCAAAGTAAAATGACCGATTATAAAAATATTAGGCACACCCAAGACAGGTGGAGTAAGTAATCTGGGAGTGTTGCTTATATAATATATTACATAATATACTATGGGTCACTTTGGCCAATTTGTGTTTTGTAAATCAAAATGTTATGGGAATGGTCACAGGTCTAGCTATTTTGACAGACCGCTGAAATTGATGGATTCCTAATGCTTATTTACCCAATCTCTCACGAATATATTCATTCATATCGTGTGAGTAATGACCATGTAGGTGCAACGACCCTGTGCACCCTGACGTCACAGTTTTTCGGAACCGCCTTTCAGCCTACGACGTGGTTCTTTTAACGTCTACCAAATGGCAGGCACGACTAACGGCTTAACGTGCCTTATACAGCTCGGTATCATCATTATTATCAGACTAAACACAACTAAACAAAGTATGCTTCCCATGGGAATTGAACAAACGCCCTCCGGGTCTGAGTCAAATGCTTTAACCACCAAAACACGGAGGTAGCTGTACCATTTAGCAAATATAGGTTTAGAATAGAATAGAATTTATTAAAACGTTTATCAATATACAGAAAATGATTTACAAAATGATTGACAAAGTACAATATATGCATGACAGACGTCTCAATAGGTGGCGGCTCAGTACTACGCTAGACATGGCAGCATGACTAGCACTGGTTTTCAACCGCCCTCTTCTGAGGAGTCACGGTGCACCAACATATTAGGTGCGCGCATCAAAAATCCCTTAATCTATGGATATAACTAATAATAACTTTACAAGAACTAAAATAGGTAAGTAGATTTTTACCTTTAGTTTGTAGGATAGGATACAGAAAGGGATGAGCAAATGTTTTAAGGCTTTTTGCCACACTCTGTTTAGACATTTACATGGAAAACTAGAGAGCTGTAAAGCGCCTCTGATGGAAAGTATGATAACTAAGAATGCCCACAGGCGCCTGCGTTCCCTCTACTTCCAAAATGAGCGTAGAAATCATTAAGGAAAAGTCTTTCGCAACCTTTTTTTTAACAAAATATTAGTCACTTTTTCGATTTGTTTCTATTGTTCGATTGTTTGCATATTTGTTCATCTTAGTAGTGATGAGGTAAAGTAAGCTATCGACAAATTTCACTTTTAATTTTTTCCCTAAGTTAATCCTAATTCGATCATAGTCAATATCAAGCTAAAGTCATATAAATATGTAAAACTTAAAATTGGTATGTTGAAAATAAGATGTTATTCTCTGAGTGTTATGAGTATCTGTAGCAAGGCAACTTCACGAGGCAACTAAAGTAATAAGAATTCCATGAAAGCTAGTGAGATTTTATAGACCTTTTCTAAAGTCTTATTAGTCTTGTGGATGAATGTGGTTTTTGTGCATAAAGTAAATCCATTGGTTCAAAATATAACATTGGCACACAAGCACTATGTCTGTCCACAAGTCTAATCTTAACAAAACCCCACATGCACGTTCGTGCTTGTTCTCTACCTACTACTGCAAAATACATTAAAAAAAAAACTCACTTTATATCGATATCGATAAAGTCATACACGAGTTAACACAGCACTGCGTGAGATGGGCGGCTCGGCACACCTTGCGCTTAGATGGAGATACTGACCTTTCACACGAAGGTGTCCTCAACATTTGGGGATCACTTTCAGTTTTTAATGATTTTTTCATACATATATTTCGTCCAAGCGTGTTTCCTAGTGACGTAACTTTTATTACATATTCGCATTAAATAAAAAGTTATTTGTGACGCTTCATACAGACGCTTAAAATACATTTTTTCAGTCTCCTAAAGTAACTAGGTAATCTTTGTAACTTAACAGATGCCATAGCCGTACGATGTTTCATTGACTTTGTTTATCAAAAATGCTTACATTGAATTAAAATAAAAAAACATAGAAAATAAAAAAGGAGTAAGAGGAAATCTTCAACATCCCTGAAAAAACAAAGGGTAGGAGACCACCAGCCAACGGGTGAAAAACATGAAAAGAGAGACCTCTGATGACCCTAGATAAAATTTTATTGAAATTCTACGAATTTCAATAAAAAACATTTATATCGATATCAATAACTAGCTGTTTCCCGCAGCTCCGCCTGCGGTATACAGCCTATGTTACTCAGGATGAATGTAGCTTTCCAATGGTGAAAGAATTTTTGAAATCGGCACAGTAGTTTTTGAGTTTCATTACAAACATACACACAAAAATATAAATCTTTCCTCTTTATAATATTAGTGTCTACACTTCTAAGACTTCTAAGTCATACGCGAGTTAACACAGTACTGCGTGAGATGGGCGGCTCGGCGCACAGATGGAGATACTGACCTTTCACACGGAGGTGTGCTCAAGATTTAGGAACCACTTTCAATTTTTAATAAAATTTATTCTTTGACCAAGGGTGTTTTCCCGTTACGTTACTTTTATAAACACATTACATAACATATTCGCATATAAAATAAAACTTTTTAGAGATTTCCCAAACATTCATTTTACTCTCGCCTTTTGTAATTCTAACATTATAGCCAGCCATATAAACATTTTTACCATATTTGTCGCAAATGTTTGCATTACATTCAAATAAAAAACAAATTTTTGATGTACTTTAAGAAATATTATTAGCTAGAGCTCAAATGTTATCGACCCCTGCTGGTACAGTACCGCTCGCCAGACGGTCTCCATGTAGGTCATTAGTTCGAGTCTCCGAGACTTGCTTATGTAACCGTACAGTAATTCAAAGATCACTTGCGTTAGAACATTGTAATTAAAACTACCTAAATATTTAACAGGGCGTTACTACTACCTACATAATCTTGTGATTATTAAAATCATTTATTATTACTCACTCGACATGAGAAATATAAATATTAGAAACTAGCTGTTTTAGCTCCGCCTGCGTCAAAAAGTAGCCTATGTTTGACCCCGGGTCTTCAACCATATTCATACCAAATTTCATCAAAATCCGTTTAGAGGTTTGGCCGTGAAAGCGTAACAGACAGACAGAAAGACAGACAGACGTTCGAATTTATAATTTTAGTATCGATTTGGATATAAGTAATATTTTTTTTACAATTTACTGTCAGACAAAAGTCCCTTCATACTTGTCAAAGTATTTGTCGGTTTTCAGATAGTTTTTTCCCAGGAATTTCAAAATAAACCCTGTTTTTGAAACACAAAGCTTTACAAAGCTCTATTTTATATTTAATTTCTATGTGACGATCTAAAAATATCCTATAGCTCCCACGACTATTACAACTTTTGTACTATGTATACCGTAAGTGTGTTCGCTAAAGTGAGCAATGATTATAAAAATAGAGAGTCAAAATAGAGCTGACGGTTATACTTGCCTTCGTATTTTAGTCTCTGTGAGGTTTCTTGTCAATCAAATCAAATCGTTTATTTCACTTATGAGTGATAATTAATTAGGTATTTTTGTTTTGCAAAAATAATAAGTTAAATAAAGTAATAAAAAATTGTATAAACCATACTTAAATATTTTATTTAATTCACTTAAGAGTAATGTAAATAATGAATTAAATTTATTTTGCTTAAATAATAAGTTGAATAAAATAAAAAATATATAAATCATACTGAAATATATTTTTTAGAATGCACAAACATTGTTTAAAGTTACTTATCTGGTTTATATATATATACATCAATTTTTTTTAAATTTTTAACAATGCTAAAATAGGTTCTTTGAGGTTTTAACAATCTTATATGCAGTTTATAATAGAGGGCGACTTTTTTAAGCATTGGAAAATATTTGGCTGTGTTTAACCAAGAATGAACTTAAACAACTGCTATTATTTTCAAAAAGGATAAGTAGTAGGATGTTTCCTTTTCTATCAAATACATTTTTTAAGAAAAAAAATATATCTAAATTTATAGATCATTTTTAAGTAAATTAAAAATCAGTAGGTACTTATTTCTCACAGAAGTTGATGTAGGCATGAAACAATGCAACCAAACATTATTTGATCTGTGACGCCGTGAAGGTCATAGCTTTTGAAAGGTCGTAGACCACTAGATTAATTAGAAGAGAGTGATTAAAATACAATAAAAATTGTACCTAAAACCTTGTATGTAGAGTTCAATTTTGTAAATGAAGAGCGTCTTATGTATTTCGAAGCTATTGTTTTGCTATTTTTTCCTATGATACTCACTCACTTTTACGAGCTTTTGTGATTAATTTGGTGCAATCTAAAAAAAATTTTTTTATTCATATGTAGATATTATTATGCTCGAAATCCATACTTCTATATCAATACTATAACATTATAAATGTGAAGGTCTGTCTGTCTGTCCGACTGTCTATCTGTTACGCTTTCACGGCCAAACCGCTGAACAGATTTTGATAAAATTTGGTATAAATATGGTTAAAGTCCTGGGGTCGAACATAGGCTACTTTTTAACTTGCGGAGCTGCGGGATACCGCGAGTTGATAATAAGTGAATAGTAGTACTTGATACAGTTTTATTTTCAAAGAACGACATTTACACATAAAAGTAATGTCATGTCAAAACCTGCACAGTTGTATTGATATATAGATTTCGCATTAACTAAGTGTTTGAGAAACAAAAATAATTCACAATTGAAACAATGCTTACGCAAAATCAGTAAGAAATATACTAATTAAATATGAGAATTGATGATCAGATAAAACAAAAAATAGGTGACTAAATTCATTAGTTCAGATGCTGAATGCAATATCTACCACACTTTTTAACGACTTTGACGGAAAGCACTGGAGGGAAATTTGCGTGGTATGGTTATATTTAAAAGTACAGTCACCAGCATTAACATGTATTCACATTGGTCCTTAAGTTATTGGAACAATATCTAAAATCAAATACAATAGTATATAAAGTCATCGTAACCTACCGAATGGCCTAACTCCTTCTATTCTCAATCGCTCTCAAAATGCTTCTCTTTTCTCCTACTGTAATTAACACACTTTTCTTCATTTGTCGGTCTCTCTTTATAATCTACGCCAAAACCACATTTCATGCTTCTATTTTTTTATTTTTTTACTAGCTATCCCGCAGCTCAACCTGCGACAAAAAGTAGCCTATATTTGAGCCCGGGTCTTCAACTATATTCATACCAAATTTCATCAAAATCCGTTTGGTGGTTTGGCCACGAAAGCGTTACAGACAAGCAGACAGAAAGACAGACAGACTTTCGCATTTATAATATTTGTATGAATTTACAGTCCAAGTTTCAGACCTTTACAGAACAATGTTCCGGATGTACACATTGTCAAGTCTTTTTGCCATCAAAAGTGTTTTCTTTTTATGAAAAGCCTTAGGCATAGCTACATGTAGCAAATTAAATAGTAAGTTAACGTCATTTTTTATCAATAACTCGAAATCGCTAATAATCTTCAGGAATGGAAGGATCTTCACCGTCAAGAGCCCAGCTCTGTAAATTATGATAATATTTACTGGTTACTATGTCTTGCAGTAAGAATCCGTAACATCCTATTTTTTATATATCATCATATCTTATCGTACGCAAATCCCAATAAATATATTCTACACTATATATATATATATATATATATATATATATTTGGAAAGATTTGTATTTTTGTGTGTATGTTTGTAATGAATAAACTCAAAAACTACTGCGCCGATTTCAAAAATTCTTTCACCATTGGAAAGCTACATTCACCCTGAGTAACATAGGCTATATACCGCAGGTGGAGCTGCGGGTAACAGCTAGTATATTATAACTTTAGAAACAAGTAGATATACCTAATACGAAAAGGTATTACAAGGGCGTTAGTTTAAAACATATACAAAATTTATAACGAGCAAACATGTACTTAAAATTCCCAGCAAATAAACTTCCGTGCTTTGAAATCTTCCAACGTGACCTTTAATTGGTCCGTTTTGGTCGAAGTCGAATAATTGATACAATATCAATTTATTCTATTTGAAGACTGGTATTTACGCCTAAAGGCTTGTAAAGAAGCATTTAGCATCTAGATTGGTTAGGGTGCGGACACTGATATTGACTGCTTTTGTACGGAAAAATGTTTGTTCCATTCCAAGATATAGAGGTCTTAACGGATCCTTACGAAACTTGTGTCAAACGTGTTTCTTTAATTATTTTAATTTTTTTGTCAAAATATTTTTTGATTGGGGAAAAATTAAATTAAAAAGAGGGAAACTTTGCTGTAGCATTATTTCTAAACGGATCCTTACAAAATTTGGTACACACGTTCTTTAATATATTTGAAATATTTTGTCAAGAGCTTTTTTGATTGAAGGAAAAATGAGGGCAAAAAGGGGGAAAGTTTGATGTAACGTCATTTCAATCATACCTGTGTGATACGAGTAACAGCATCATATGTCGGGTTTTCTACAAGTGCTGTAAAAACTCAGAAAGGGGGACAAAAGGGGGAAGTTCATAGCAGCGTTTCATGAATTAATCTAGTAATTGGAGGTAGTTCGCGAAGTCTACTGTTCACAGAACTATTAGTTTAAAAAAAAACACTTATTGTGTGACAGATGTGACAGTTATTATATAAAGTTTAATAATAATAGAGAATAATCGATTTTCCGCTCCTCCTCAAATCCAGACCCGCTCCTCTTATCACTAAAGACACACTTTAATGGATCTGAGACCCATCTCTAAATGTCACAGCCTTGCCACACACAGCACAGATACGCAACTCAAATGTACCTTTATGCATAAATTAAAACTTGAACTTGCGATCTTTTTTTGTGGATTATTTTGTTTAGAAGTCAGCAGCTAAGTTTTTTACCCAACTCCGCCAGAAGGTGGGTTATGTTTTTCGAGAGTATGTATGTATAATTATTTGGCACGTTCTGCAACCAGAACGGCTCGATGAATTTTAGCTTGAGAGAAGTCGTTAGATTTGTATTTATTGTGAAAGTGAAACTGATTATAACAAAATAAAATTAAAAAGCAAAAAGTTGGACTTTTTTCGGGTTTTTTCATTTCCAAATTACATGGAAAGCCAGTCGGGGGTTTTAAGTTTTTTAAATTACCGTTACTTTGTTTAGTTTACGGATGCTCTTGTTAAGATGTCAGCGGCTAAGTTCTTTGAGTTCTTGGCTTCGAAAGAAAACACGTTTGGATGAAAAAAAAGAAAGTGTAAAAACGGGGCTTTGTAAGAGCCTCTACTGCACGTCTTTCTATCCATCAATATTTCTGATGATGATGAACCATATTTACTTGAGATTTTCTAATAAGTTTAAGATTAAAAAAGTTTTTGAGAAAATTTCTTCTCTCATTAATATACAATAATCTAAGATCGTATATTTACCTACCTAGTCTCTGAAAAAAAATCTGAGAGGATTGATCCCTAGTTAAAAATTAATTTAGTTCTTAGTTTAAGTGATCTTTCAAATACTCAGCAACATTATATTTGACGATCTACAAGATATCACTCAATCCTCTATTGTGGTTACAAAGTTCAACACTGTAACATGTCATTTTTTTTATTAAAAAAAAACTTACTGCGATTGTTCAGCGGCACAGGACGATCTAGGCTTATGACACTGAAGAAATCCACTGTTCTCTGTTCTTAGTTCTAAACCGCTATTCAGTACTCTGGCAATTTTTTTTTTGAATGAATGAATGAATACTTTATTGCACCATTTACAAAAAAAAAAAAAACACATAGTTAAATCCAATACAACTAAATGGGTACAAAGACGGACTTATCGCTAATTAAAAAAAATATATATTCTAAAAGTCCACGCCGTGTTACCCCTAGCTCAAAGGTTCTCATAATACTAGAGACATTACCACGTTGTATAGCTATGGAAAACCTCTAAACCAGGAAAACTGTACTGTATTTTGGCAAAGAAATGATTTGATTTGATAATACAGAGCTAATATATATATATATATTATTAATATGAAAAATACGATTTCCTACTCCCTGATAAACGCCCATGCTTTAGAGCTCCAAAGGCCTGCAGCTTTTAAAGGCACAAAAACAGTAACATTATAAGTTAAAGGATTTTTTAAAACCAACAGTTTTTTTGCGCCGCTTTGTATTTTCTCTGTTTTTCCTAATGGTTGACTGGGAGAGAATGCTTTTAGCATTAAGTCCGCCAATTGTATTTTTACTTGTGGTACAATAAAGTTTTAATAAATAAATAAATAAACAGTATTCAGATCTTTAAGTTAACGCTTCTCCGAGGCAAGAAATCTGTACATTGCATCATCGAAACATTTCCTAAGTTAAGATAATCTTCAGTTCATATCATAAGTATTTGATTTTATGTAGTTGAACTTTTTAGACTTCTCAGGAATTTGTGATTTCCATTAATTGTAACATGGGTTTGTGGAAATGTTTCGTAGGCACTTCATCAGATTATTAAATAGTAAACTAAAAATAGGTATACAATTCGGCATACATGTACTGCCACGACTTTTAAAATTGTTTATTTTCAATATAGGATATAAATATCACTTATTGACTTCAAATTACATATATTAAGTTTACTACCACTTCCAAAGCGCAAGTGGTGAAGAAGCGGCCACAAACTCAACTGCAGCATTTTGTTCAAAACGTCAAATAAGAAAAAATGTAAATTTACAAATAAGAAAAAAAAAAACTTTCTTTAATTAACTAGTTAAATGAACGAATTCACAACATTATGCACAATATTTTATTGTGATTTCAGATTATTTATTTATTTTATTTTCAATATTTATTTTATTATTTTTGTTGGTTCTTATGCAATTGATACAAAGTCTAAAATTGAATACAATTGTACCTAAATGTGTTAATGCTCGTAACCTGTTGTAACTAACTACAGTTCATGTAATTAAAAAAACTTAGATTTCATGAGACTTCAAAATAATTAAACCGGATAAGTGCGAGTCGGACTCGCGCACGTAGGGTTCCGTTCCGTACCATCATACTAATATTTTATATGTGAAAGTGTGTTTGTTTGTCCTTCTTTCACGTTAAAACGGAGCCACAGATTGATGTGATTTTTTGTGTGGAGATAGTTGGAGACCTGGAGAGTGATATAGGCTTTCTGTGACACAAACGGAATTTCACGCGGGCGAAGCCGTGGGCACAGTTAGTTATCTATAAAATAGCAAAAAGGTCACGTTTGTTGTAAGGAACCCCTTTTAAATATTCTGTTATAGCGGCAACATAAATACATCATTTTTTTAATAAACAACTAATTAGGCAAACAGGCGTACGGCTCACCTGATGGTAAGTGGTTACCGTAGCCTATGAACGCCTACAACACCGGAGATGACACGAGCGCGTTGCCGACCTGTCCGCTATCAGCACAGCGACCCCTCTGGAGCCTGGCGACCCTACTCACCAGCAGGAACACGAAACTGTATCGTAGTGTTATTTGGCTGCGGTCTTCTGTAGGGTGGAGGTACTTCCCCAGACGGACTTCTCCTTACAAAATGTCCTACCTCTCTTAAAATCTTAATCTGTAAAAAAATTTTACTGTCGAACTATCACGGTGAATGCCTGCATGGCGACAGACGGACAGCGAAGTCTCAGTAATAGGGTTCTACCCTTTCGACACGGAACCTAAAAATTACAATGGATGTCCTGAATCTGAAATATTATAAGCTATGTCATAAAATTGGACATACTGTTCAAATAACATTTTCTATCATCAATCCATACTATTCATACTAATATTATAAATGCGAAAGTCTGTATGTCTGTCTGTCTGTCTGTTACGTTTTCACAGCCAAACAGCTGAACGGATTTTGATGAAATTCGGTGTAAATATAGTTGAAGACCCAGGGTCAAACATAGGCTACTTTTTGACACAGGCGGAGCTGCGAGAAAAAGCTAGTCGATACTATGCCAAAATGAGTCAGGCAACGTTCTTCACATTGTACTTGATGACTAGTATAGTAGGTGTAGCCAACAAAATAGTAATCTAATGAGTAATATCCACCATACCTAACAATTACAATAACTAATAATGCACTAACAAATACATTAAATAATTGCCTCGATTATACTCTGAAAGGTTCTTTATAAAGCATCAATCATACACAACAGGTACCTGTCAAATTCTTGTTAGTTCATATTGTACGACTTTAGTTTCTGTGTTGTGTCTGGCGTGAGTATCGCTAAATGTGACGAATGAATCGAGAGAGATCTAGATTTTTTCCATATGGCTTTTAGTTTTGTTAACAGTAACACAAAAAGACTGAACAAAGTTGTTTAGTCAAGCAAGTTTAGTCAAGTCAGTAGTTTAGTCAAGACAAAAGAATCAGGCTTAGTGAAGTCGTAGAATAACTGGACTTGGCGCTTTCCAGTAGCTTTTGGTTACAGGCAAGAAAAATACATAAATCGAACACTGTATCACTTCCCAACACTCACGCTTACTCTCAAATATTTATAGCTTGAACAGATGGCTCTTGGTGGTGCAACAATATAGAAAATTCTTTATGCAGTAGGGCAGGTATGTACCTTATAAATATAATCATAAAAGCTTAGAGAGTGGACTCGCCATATCAATTTCCGCAACTCGATCAATGTAATAAACCCAGGAAGACTGAAACATCGTAAACAATAGGGTTTATCGTAAAGGTATAGAGTAGAAAATACAATAGAACTTCTGTAGTATGCAAATTCGCCCACCGGCTATTTGCATATAATGTTTGTACTTACGGAAGGTATCAAATGAAGATGTAACATGTGTTTTTTAAAACAAAACACTACTTGTAACCTTGGTAAATGTAACATTTTGTTGTGTTGATGATAGAAAAATAATCCTTGGTTTGTGGTCTCTCTATAAAGAATAGATTACATTTTCTTTTCCTACTGGCAAGAGGTTACAAGGAATAGCAGTCCATCATACACGCTTATCCGACAAAAGGTAAGGTGACGTCAGGAAGGGCAATATTTAAAAATGCTGGATTTCACAAAATTATCTCGCGAAGAGAAAAATCGCTAGATAAAAAAGGGGAAAAAATGTGTTTACTTATTAAACGTTTTCGTCACTTAGAAAAATTTAATTCAATCAAATTAGCATACCAATTATGCACTCATAACTCTTAACATATATTTTAATTACTATATTATCCAAGAGAAAACTAAGATAACGCAATTTCGCGTCACGGTAAATTAATTTAGAGCGATATGCATCTGTGATTTTTTGTAAAAAACGTGACTACTTATGTCTTGTTCTTATATTATTTTTGACACTGCTTTCTATGTTAAAGGAAGGTCTTCTTCGTCCAAACGTATATTTTCTAGATGAGTCCTCAGCTTAAGCTATGAAGCTCAGGCTACGCAGTTATGGTCCTTGATTTAGCGGCTCTCTTAATTTCAATGCAGTGCGTCTGACCTTCTTCTTCTTAGCGTGTCGACGTTTACCTTAAATACCCATTGACGCCCAGAATTGGGCTGCCGTACAGCAAAGTCTGTAGGCCTGTACAAGTCATTCAGCGTGCAGGTGCCAGGGCACGCCGGGCACGTTAGAAGGTGGCTCATTGTCTAGGGGAATGCACCACACTCGCAGGCGATGTTTTCACTGCTTGTGAAAGACCACTTGGCCAGATTTCTTTACTGCCCCCGACATGGGTTCTTAGCCTGTTTAGGCATTTCCAAGACGCCCAAGGTAAACCATAACCACGTGGTACTTTTCTACCTATTAGTTAAATAGGGAATTATATAAAATAAAATCAAATAAATAAAAATGTTGTTTATTGCCACACAATTACAAGATTTTACAATAAACATGCAAAAGAAGAAAGAAAATGAAAAAAAATAATAAAGGAAAATAACAAAGTGTAGCAAAGGAATGCCTCAGCTTGTGTTACCATTTTTTTTTTTTTTTTTACCGAGAGGAAATGCATTTACGCACAGAGTGTGGGACTCCCAGGCAGAGTGCCTGGACTACCCACTAAAACCCCTCCGGCGTTTCCGCACCGGCTGTTGAGGGGGCGCCATGGGGTCGCGTTAGCATTCTACCACGACGCCCTCCAGCCAGGGCCTTTCGGCACCGTCCATTGGCCTTTCGGCCACCCCCCCAAATCGGACAGTGGCCAATAAATGGACCACGCCCGTCCCCCGACCCATATTCATTCGCCGTCTCAACATAGACGGCGGTGGAGTGGGCTGTTGGCAGAAATTGGCCGACAGTCAACAAGACCCCGACTACCAGGGAGTTATTAACTGTCACCCAGGGTGCACCGTCCCGAATCCCTTGTCAGCCCGCCCTCTCACCGGATCCTTGGGATCAAGTGAGAATGCAAAGCTTTCAAAGGACCGGGCACTCGAGGAGGTTCCCTGCCCTGCACCCCAGCTTGTGTTACCCTAGCCTCGACTGGAGTAACGCTGTTTTTCAGGCATCCCCACTCCCTGAGGTTAAAGTATGGGAGATATAGGTGTAGACGTGAGTCCCCAGAAGATGTCCTTAAAGACGGAAGTGACCTTATTATTAGATATATATAGAAGATAAAAATTTGATATGTATAAAAAATAAAAATAATCGTTAAAAATCTATAACTATTTATTATTATATCTCTCTAGCCAAGAGCTCACTATTACTTTAGATGCGTCGCGAAGGCCAGACGCTTGCTGAAAGCTCAAAGCTCTTGAAAAACGGTTCCGAAATCCTCTGATACCAGGGTGTACAGGATCAATTGACCATGTAACCCCTCGATATGATGATTTTAATTTCATGGTCCTATCAGTCCCAAAGGTTAGAATGCATTTGTTTATTTTGGGTGCAAAGATATCTATCTACAGTCATACGTATGAGTCAGCACACCTTGACACTCGCGTAGGAGTAACAATGGCTAACTGATGCCACACCAAATAATTAAGCTATTGTAATGCATATAAATATACCAGGGACTTTGGGAATGTATTGAGAGAACATATTTTTGTTGTGCTCTGTACTTGACTACTAAATTTACAAGGTGGAATCAAAAACATTGGCATAATTTCCACTGAAAGTACTCATGACTATGAGCAACTTTTTGTATGGCATCGACTCAATCCAACCGAAAATAAAATCAGCAGTTCCATACATTTTGGGCGAGTAAGTATTGTAAAATAGTATGGAACAACTGATATTTTATTCGGTCGGATTTAGTCGATCTCATACAAAAAGTTGCCCATATTGATGAGAACTTACATCGGTGGAAATTATACAGATGTTAATGAATCCACCTTGTATGTAGATAATGCATCATATAAGTCCATGCTATTCCGTATGACGTAATGGCTTTTGAGGAGCTCGTTAGCCGGGCGTGGTACGCGTATCCATAAGGATTACGTCAAGTGACGGCGATAGGCGACCCGTATTGGAATGGTCGCCATTAGTGTCATTTTCTATCTTGAGCTATAGATTTTTCCTGCGGCTCTACCCGCATTTAAAAGTACCTTATGTTTAACCCCGGGTCTTCATTATATCCATTCCAAGTTTCATCAAAATCGTAAGCGTAACTGACAGGACTTTTGCATTTACTTAAAATTTTAATATTCTAATGAATTCAATTCAATTATTTTGTGAGCAGGGGTTACAGAAAACGTGTTACTTATCAAACATAAAACTCCATGTTCCGCCAACAGGCATACAAAGTTCAATACTTTGTCATTCTAGGTAAATTTATATGCATTAAATATCTAAATTAATTATTAAATATTACATGTCAATAGTTATTTTAATTTTGAATTTAAACATATATAATTGGTGATTAAAATAAACACGGCCATGTGGGTCTTTTGAAAAATTACAATTGCCAGTAATTGTTATTATTTAGATTATTAGTAATTATATAATAAATATCTATAAAAGTTGACTTAAGCCTACAATATGATTTTACTGCTCACTAAATATAAATCATGAATCCACATTATCTTTGATATACATTACATGCAAGAATCCAAAAGTAATTTGTAACAAAGATTAAACGATCACATAACTTAGTCTTAGTCTTGACTTTAGATCAATTTACAATTACTAAAATATCTAGCTCAAGTCTAGATGATACGAGTTATGTACAAGTTTCAATCGACATTACTCTATTTTATGTAGTTTAGATGCTATGCACGGTCACGTCTAGGTAATTTGTTCATTATTTAATTACACGTAGAGATAGAAAAGAGAATACCTAAGTGATGCACTCGAATAGTCGAATGGAGACAAATATGTTAAAAAAATACAAGTTTTTTCTAAAATCATTGGTCGAATTTTTTTTGTGTTAAATACACCAAACTAAACTATATAACCAAACATACTAATATTATAAATGCGAAAGTCTGTCTGTCACGGCCAAACCGCTGAACGGATTTTGATGAAATTTGGTATGAATATAGTTGAAGACCCAAAAGTCAAAGAAGTAGGTCAAACATAGGTTACTTTTTGACGCAGGCGGAGCTGCGGGAAACAGCTAGTTTTCAATAAATAAAAACTTTAGCTGAACCACGTCAGAAGCGGAAAGACGGTTCCAAAACTCTGACACCAAGGTGTGCAGGGTCGATTGACCATGCAACACACTTGATATGAATGAATGAATAAAATTAAAAACGTGGATACACAAAATCCCATCAAAATCCGGTCTTCTGATCACCAGATTTGTATCAGATGACATAATTTATTAAGGCACCTACCATGCCCTGGAAGACGGGGCGTGCCCTAAATAAGTGTTGGCACAGTCGCTGGTCACAGGGATGGATATGCATGTTAATAATCTCACAACTAGGGATTCCGAAGATCAGGCGAAGTGGAGGAGAAAGAGCAGGAAAGCGGACCCTAGGCTCCGAAGTGAACAGCTGAGGACTTAACCGGAAAGGCGCTGAGGTAAGAGAAACAATTTAGTGTGCGGCGTCGATTAGTAGTTTCATGTACATAACACATTGTAAAATAAATAATTAATAAGTTGTAAATTGGCCAGTGTTTTAAAAATAAATGTGTAAAGGGAAGGGTGTGTGTGTCTGTGTGTGTGTGGAGCGTGTATGACGAGAGTGATGAGCGTAGAAGAAGCGAGGGAAGTCTGTAAGGATCGTAGCAAATAGAAATCCGTAGTTTCTGCCTACCCCTACTAGAAAAAGGCGTGATGGTATGTTTGTATGTATATATGTGTAAAGGGAATATAACTATGCCTGGTAAGCTCAATTTTCTAGATCTGGCATATCTAGGTCTCTAGAATTTTACATGCATTCGAAGAGTACTTTGCAGTGAGTGGAACGTTCAACGAAGAGATGCAGTCTATGTAGACATATGAGAATGTCATTCATATTATAACACCTGTTATTTAATACGTATTAGCAAAGTCGCCGCTCTTTCTGTGTTATCTCCCCAGACCATCTCTTATCCTGCCGTGCGTGCGCAGCCACCTGCACCCTTAAGGATCTCTACGAAGTCACTGATAATGACTTGCAGTGGTGAAGTTTATGTCATCACAAATATAATTTGCCAAAGTAGACTCGCAAAGAAAAAAAAATATCAGTAATTTTTATAACCTTTTATGCGAATAACCATACTACTCACGTTCACAAATAATATTTTAAAACTTTCATTTAAATCACTAATGTTAATATTACTGAAACAACTAATACAAAAGAAGAAAATTATAATACTTAGTAACGTTTGAAATAAAACTAACAACCTTCAAAGCTATCTGCGATGAGCTTTCAAAGCACAACGAAGCTTATCGGAGCATCATTTATTGGCCATCAATATCAAATTATGATTGAGCAATTGATACAATTTAAATGTAGGTATTTTTGTTTGCCAATTTTGTCTGAATTTTCAAGGTTTTGGTAGCAATTTATGTGATGTTTGGTGAATTAGAGTATGTTAATGGTCCTTGAAGTAATTGCAATTTTTAGTATTTTATGGACATTATCGTAAGTCAGATGAAAACTGTAAAAAAAATAAAAAAATTATAGGTGTTCGCTATCGAATGCGCTAATTTCATGCCAACCCACAAGTAATTTTTATAAAATTTCTGGCAGCGAAAGGGTTGATGTGAATATAATGAGACGAAATTGCATATCCAGCTAACGATTTCGTGAGACTTATAAATGATGTGTGTTTATTTCTATAATTATCTAAAATGTTAAAATGAGCAGATTTTATGCTAAAGAATTCATAATCAATCAAACAAAAACATAAATTATAAATAATCATTTTTTTTTTCATCGAAAACTTACCCCTATATTCTCAAACGTTTGCTCAAACTCGATTCAACCTTACTCTAACTCATTGGTATGATTATTCGACACTAGCTTCCTTGACTTTAGATGATTTCTCATTGGAGATGAGTATCGAATTGTCAAATATAAGGTTGGTCGAGAGGTACCTTGAGCTGTCCTTGAAATGAAATAAAGTGGATATAAATCGGTTTTTACCACTTTTGGCCTAGGTCAAAAAATTTAATTACTTTTTACTCTATTCTTTTGTAATTTTAAATTTTTGTGTTTAGAATCTCATTGGAGTTTGCTCAAGGAACCAACTAAGAATGTCGTTTTCAAGGAAAGTTCGAGGACTTCCTTATGGCGTCCTCCAAAGAGTTTGAGTGAAGAACGTTCTTAAGGTTATGTTTAAGAATACGGCTAACACCTGTATTCTACTGTTACTCTAGTTATTGAACCCTATTTCAAGAAGTCTGTGGTACTCCAGCTAAGTCCAATCAAAACTAAAAAAACAAGTAAGTATATCTCTTTTGGAAGCCATTTAGACCATTTCCGGCACACTGCCGGTCAGGATAAAGCTAGCAATTAGAATCTTCTAGAAAGAAGATTCAAATCATACGACACAACTCTCAAATCTTCCTTTTACATGACCTTTTTTATACGTTACTTCTTTTCTGTGTTCCCGTTTCCCCCTAAGAGAAGAGAGCTTAAAAGTCCGCCTTTGTGCACACTTTCTTTTCCTTCTCTATAATATAAATGTTTTAATTAAGTATATTAAAGGGTTTCTAACTAACGAATGTACCTAAGAAACTTTACTCAAAATTTTATGGTAGAGACACTGAAATTCTTGGTGCATAATAAGTTTTCAAGACCATTTCAAAATTAAAATAGTTCTTAAGTATAGTATTATTTTGGCCGGACACGCAATCAAAAAGCCTTACTATGTCCGGCTTTATCCGGACGCCTGTCAACGCTACTTATGTATGCAAAAGAGGCATTTAATGTAATTACCCACTTAAATTAATACACAAGGTTCAATTACTCTAAAAATCCTTATCTAACTTAGAAAAATGTCATCAATTAAAGATCGGGAACTCTTAAATTTTTTATCACAAAAGTTGACATTCAAACTCGTCCCTAAAATCGCTTCGAATTAACTACATGTCAATGCACATACTAAATACAAGTGCTCGTCTTAAAAGTAAAGTAATAAAGTTCAATTTAGTTCAGAAAAAGTACAATTTTTGCGTAGTTCAGACATCCTACAGGCCAACCTTGACAGTGAAACAAATGATGCCAATATAAAACGATCAAAGGCATCCCAGCTTAGCATTCCTCAATCGAACCTCATCGAGATAGCAACATGAAATTGGTTCGTAGTTACACAATTTTATTATTTATTAACTAACATTTTTTTTTAGTTTAGAAAAGAGTTAACCGGTAAAAAAATAATCAGGAGTGCTATTTTTGATAAGCGTGGCTAAAAATTTTTATTCGATTATCAGTCATACATACAGTTCTGTATATCAAAATATGTTTAAAAAAAATTTTCTGCAAAGTCTAAGGATGCTCAAAATGCTCAAATTTGTTTTATATATTTTTATCAAGTATTATGGCTTAAATTTTATCCACATTAATTTTCAAACGAAATTATTTTATTATGTTAAATTGCTTATCAATGTACTAATACAATGTAATAATTACAAATCAAGCATAGATTATAAATTTGTATAATAAATAAAAAAAATAAAAAAAATAAAAAATAACTTTAAACTTAAATAAATAGATATATACACTAAAATAACAAAAAAAAAACATAATAAAATACTACATAAAAATATGTAAAATGAAATTATAAAAATAAACATAGCTGTGTGAACATATTTATTTTTATAAAAGCTTTATTTTCTTAAATTTCGAGGCGCGATAAATTTTTCTAGGGCTAATTTTTAAGCAAACCCTACATATGTATAACTCTTTTCCCTTCACCAATATTTTTTAACAGTAAAATGATTTGGGTTGACGACAAGGTTCAAAAATTTAAAAAGTATGTAATGATATTTCATGATAGTAAACATATATTGAAATTAACACTTAAAATTTTTGCACAGGAGATTTTTTTATAACAATTTAAAAATAGATGGAAAAGTCCATTTTGAAAATATAAAATTATATTATAACCGATGAACAGATAAAAAATTAAGAAACTTTCATTTAGGAACTATTTACATAAACGCAATATTTAAGGTAGTTGTTGAACAAATTTAGTCTCACCCCTTGTAAATTAGCTAGGCGTGACGTCACCGCTAGGTATCCATTAGTATGGAGCGTTTGGTATCGTCCAAAATGCTCGTGAGTTTAACTAGGTCATATCTCAGTTAGTTTAAGTTTTATCGACGTGTTTTTTTACCAATGTGCCTATTAAAGTGAGGTCTTTCGTTTAAACATGAAACCGAAAATATTCATCATGGCTAGAGATGTGCCGATTCGGCAATTCACTGGGAATATTGCCGGGAATATTCCCGGCAGCGTTGACAGTTTATATGAAGGACAAATATTTTCTTAGTATATCCTATATAACATGGTGAGGTAAATTTATGTAATTAGTTTTATATATCAATCTATCCAATATTGGTCAAGTTTAACCAATATTCCCCAATATTTACACTTCGGGCAATATTCTTGGCTTCTGGCAATATTGCCGGAACGACACATAACATAACATAACTAGTTATGCCTATTCCTTACTAGCGGTGATTTGTTTAAAACGTAAAATTAAAAAAAAAAAATACCGTTATTATTTTTTTTGGTTTATTGAGTGTGTACATTTTGGAAATGAATGAGTAAGCCATTTCAATAAGATCACTTCCTAAAATTTAATCTACAAAATTACGAAATTTGTGGACGACTGACTCAAACAGTAGTTTGTTACCTTTAAGATTCAAAAGCTCAAAACCATTATTTGATAGTAATCGAATCACGACATAGGTTTTTGTTGGTATTGTCAGTGATATAACAATAGTTAGATCATTTTTCGAGGCCACGATTTGTGCCATCTGAAGAAATGACCTTTCGTCATCGTCGGAGCGTTTATCCCAAATTAAGCTTTTTCTTTCCCAAATAACTCTAGGCTCCGAAGTGTAAGCTGATGACGCAACTAGGGAACACGGACGAAGAAAAATAAATTTATTTCTGTACAATAAAGTTTTTACATAAATACATACATAGAAGAAAAAAAGAGAAGTATCCTAGAATTTTGGATTTTGTAAGATAGATTTATAAAAAATAAAATAAAATAAGGATTTATTTATTTACATTATTTATGTATACAATAAAAAAAAGGCAAAAAAAAAAAAGGAAAAACTAAAAAAAATTAAAGGATCTACTTGTAGATCATAGAATTGTATAATTATGATCCATACTCGTACAGGATGTAAGGTTAGACCCGGTGTTAGTACTGCACTATAAATACAGGCGGATTCTGAAAAGATTACGTTTTGTTTTTTGTTTTTTTACAATTTTTTTTCTCCAATTTCCAGTTCATCCTCGCAACTCTCGTCGCGGCCTGCTCCGCTGGCGCCCTCCCCCAGAACTATCTCCCCCCTCAATTCAGGACTGCACCGACTTACTACCAGGAATCTTCTAGACCCAGAGCTGCCTTTGAAAGGAACGCCGCCATCCTTAGATCCGTCAATGATGGAAACGAATTTGGATACCGATTCGCTTATGAGACTGAAAATGGTATGTTAATTTGTATGTGTTTTTTTATTGTTTTTTATATATTTTTTATAAAAATTAAAGCTGAAAATTATCATTATATGTGGGTTAGATCTATGGGTTGGAAATTTCTGCAAATGACCTCACAACTTCCCTTTTGAAAAATCTTTGCAATTGGTACTAGGTATATTAAACCCCGAACCCAAATTTCTTATTTTTTGATAAGTGACAGAATAAGCGCGGAATAAAATACTTGCAAAAGACTTTTCGAATCTTTGTCTATCAATTAATCTTGTTTTTAATTTGCACAATGTTACCTATAGTATACAACGTATATATGTAATACCTGTATTTACCTGTTTTTCAAGCATACCACAAATAAACCGATTATGGTTAACTTTGAAGCATCATAAAAAGTACTGGTAATGTAAAGGTAAAAACATGGTGTGATCTTTAACACAACCTAGAAACAACAAAGCTATCTAATATTTAAAATATTTGCTTTGTTTTGCTAATATTGATGAACTTGCATAAGCGTAAACTAATTTTGTAGAATGATGATGGATTTATAGAATGATTAATCATTGTGTCAACCAAGATAATTGTAATTATCCATTCGGTTCTAATATATTATTAAAATTAATGAACGTATACGTTAATCAATTGTTTTACAACATTATGCACAATTGTATCGCTAATCTAGACAAATTGCTTCGAATTATGCATCATGTATGATATTGCAATATTTCGAAAATAATTTATGAATATCTTAAGACTTCAGTCGCTAAATTCAAACTAATATTATAAATGCGAAAGTCTGTCTGTCTGTCTGTTACGCTTTCACGGCCAAACCGTTGAACGGATTTTGATGAAATTTGGGTCAAACATAGGCTACTTTTTGACGCAGACAGAGCTGCGGGAAACAGCTAGTTGTATATAAAGCTAGAATTGATGAATCATTCATAAGTACATACTTCCATACTAATATTATTATTTAAGTGCGAAAGTCTGTTTGTCTGTTTGTTGTTTTTTCACGGCCAATCCGCTAAACAGATTTTGATGAAATTTGGTATGTAAATAGTTGAAGACCCGGGGTCATCAAACACAGGCTACATTTTAACGTAGGCGGAGGTGTGGGAAACAGCTAGTTGTAATATATGTATATTTAAAATGAAAAGAAAATAAGACGAATATCAAAATATTGAAATATATTACAAGATTCATTGATCGATGTTTTTGTTCATAAATCCTTACTCTTTTACCTGTGAAGTTATTAATTTTTAGCAAGGAAATATTATGTTTTCAATTAAACTATTTTAATACGGTTTTTTATCTCATTTAGTACATGTGTCTTTATGGACATTAAATAATCTAAAGAAGTTCTCAATGTCACAAAAGCTAATTTATCACTCACTGTTCCCATCATCATAAAAGAGCTAGGCTCTTGTTGATGGAGTTCTTTACTACAGTTCTAAAACATCCAAACCAAAAATTCCAGGAATTCACGCCGAGGAATCCGGCCAAGAAGCCAACGGTATCCAGGCACAAGGAAGCTACTCATACACTGGAGATGACGGTCAGGTCTACAGCGTGAGGTATACCGCTGGGTCCAACGGCTTCCAAGCTGAAGGTGCACATCTTCCAACCCCCCCACCGCTACCTGAAGCTATAGCTAAGGCCTTGCAAGAAAATGCTCGTGATGAGGCTAATGGCATTTTTGATGATGGTGAGTATAAGTGATAGTCATCATATCGAGTAGGTTACATTGTCATTCGATTATGTACCATGTACACATGGTATCAGAGTTGTGCGGAACTGACTCTCGGCCTCTGACGTGGTTCCTCTAACGACAATCATATGGTACTCTGGACCAAGGTCTTAACGTGCTTTCCGAAGCACAGAATCATCTTTATTTTCAGACAATCAGGTGATTCAAGCCTGCAATGTCCTAACCAAAGTGGAAACAATTGAATAAACCCGCGACCTCTGGGTCAAAGGCAGACACCGTAACCACTGGACCACAGAGGCAGTTAAATGAGTGATGATGTCGGCAGTGGTGTTAGTAGAATACTGTCAATAGAACTTTTGAATAAAAGGCGAGAGTAGAATAAAGATTTAAGATGAATTTGGAAGATGATGACCGTGAAATACAAGAAAAAAGTATCAAAGTTTAAATAAGGGATGTTTATTTATGCGGAGCTCAGTAGTCGAGCGCGACGCGGACATTTGTGCGCCTTCATGCAAGACGCGACCCATAGTTTATTGGGCGCCATCATGGAACTAAAGGTAAAGATAGAAAACAAGAAGGCCTGAATGCATTTTGTTACCCATCTCTCTCTTTCAAACTCGTGATGTGTTAGGGTGCGAATCTGGGTTTCCATTACAGCACTTGATAACAACCCCAAAAGTTGGGAAAAATGATAAACTGTTACGTAGCAATATAATCTTTATTTTGAGATAGATTTTTATTAAAAAATGGAAAATAATTATACTCGTTTTTGATATAAAAATATTAAGCCCAATTATATTAAGCAAACTGACATTTTTATTTTACTGTATTTCTGACTAGGCAAAATTTCTGAAGTGATGGTAATACTTTGGAAAAACAGGGGTTACTCCAGGTCAAATTTTCTTGAACCAGTCTGTTGTATGCCTGCTTGGTTCCCATCTTTACCTTTAGTTCCATGGGCGCCATTTCGTGGCATTTTCTATCTCTAGCTTCTCCGTGCTTCTTGAGGCACGTTAAGCTGTTGGTCCCAGTTAGAATAGATTGGTAGTCGTTAGGCTGTGTCAGATGCCTTTAGGCAGCCTGGAAAAATCCGACAGTCTTGGTCACTAACACACCTTGGGTCATGTTCCTATTGGTCTGGTTTCCTTGTAAAAAGGGTAATGGAGGCCAGATGGCAGCGTTCCAATATAATAACCAGTGCCATCAAATGTAGAACCATGACTTACATCGTACCCTAGTCTAAGATGCGTAAGTTAACGACGCAAATGGGAAAACAGGCTTGGACGAAGAAGGTTACTTATATTGAAGATTTTTCAATACACTACTGCATGCTGAACTTCCGACACCCCCAGCGCGGCCTGAAGCGATTTAAATCATGTTTTTTCTTCATGTATTAGACTGGTTCTTCCTTCTGCCCTTTGGCTAGTTTATCTGGCAAAAGTGTAAAAAATGCCTTCTTGTACAGCGAAAGCTAACTATTATAGATCTTAGTTTATAACTGGAAAGTACGTGTTGATTTTTATGAAATCTATGTACAATCGTAGCTAAAAATAAATGAGACGATACCCGTATATTGATTTAAAAATATTCTGTATAGGTAGTTTTACTATAAATCACGTAATACAATAAGTATGATAGCTAATCCAAATCTAGGACCATGATTAAAGCGTACCCTGGGCTCCTAAACGTAATAATAATAATAATCCCTGGCCGTCTTCGGCTATACTCCTAAACGTAATCTGACGTTGACGCAACTAAGAATACGCTGCGATAATAAGAACGTTAGTTGAGCTTCTCTTTAATTGCGCATACGCAAGTGTTACATCCATGGAGGCTTTTGCCATACTCGCCACGCTTGGCAGGAGGGTTGGCGAGAGCAGTTTTGACGGCATATCGTACTTCCGACGCTGCTGCGCATCGGAAGAATTTACAAGCAAAGGATAGGTGGGATTTTGGGATGGGAAAGTGGTATTGGGATGCTACTATCGGTCAGACTGGAAATCTATGAGAGAGGACTATGCTCAGCAGTGGACGTCTTGTGACTGAGATGATGATGAAGTGCTACATCCATCATAGACGTGGTTGGTTTCATACAACTCTCAGTATTAGAAAATATTGTGCTATCATGCTGCAGAATAAAATTCCATAACAAAGGAATATATAAAATATTATTAATTTATTTATTTACATTAAATAAAGCTCAGGTAGGTATATTAAATTAAAAAAAAAAAACTTTTTTATAGCTGATGACTATTTTTTACGCCTTTATTCTTGATTTTGATAATCAAGATAATGTAACAATATGAAATAATAATTTCAGGAAGCTACCGTGACGGTAAATATGACAACTCCGGTTCAGGCGTGGTGGTGGCCCGCGCCTACCAGCCGAGCAGACAGTACCTGGCTCCAGGGTTCAGACAGACTGGCTACCATTACTGAGGGAAGGAGAGGAGACGCAGTGCCATGTAGGATAAATTTGTACCTATACAGAATAATGCAATGCAATAAAGTTATATGAAACGTTATTGATGACTTTTACTTCCTTTGTGGAACGTAAATAAAAAATGCCTAGTTGGTAGGTACTTGTAACCGAATGAACTCTGTTTTTTACCCGTCTACGCCAAAAGAACTTATAGTCACTCGTGTTATCTGTTCACAGTCGATTTTCTCCGAATATACTGGACTGATCAAGTTGAAATTAGGTACACACACGTGTGTCTGTAACCCGAAGGTAGGCTAATTGAAAAAAAAAAAAAAAAATGGCCACTAGTTTTGGGAGGTTAAGGGCCCGCTCTAGGCCAACGAAAATTTAAGATTTGCCCCCGCTACCTCGCCCGCATGCATCACCCGCGCAATAAACGCGGGCGCGGAATAATTTGCATGCAGATTTTACTCAAGGTCACGCAACCTACAAACTAGAAAGGAAGGATACAAGCAGTATTCTATTTACAGAGTATCTTCCGGGGTATTTTTTATTAGAGATGGACTTATTCTCAAGATTATAAAGAATACCTAAAAAGTTATCAAAATGAGTCATTGACCCACCTATCTACTTACGCATTATTATAATATAAACCACTTTTGAATAGAAGTAGGTACCTACCTAAATACAGTTTTTCAGTATGAAAAAGTAGGTACCGTCTAGAACAGTATACTTTTGATAAAAAAAATGCAAAAATATTATAGTACATAAAGTACTATAGATAAGTGTGAGTCGCGATTATGAACATGAGAGTTCCGTAGAAGATTATAATAAGCTTAGTAGTAAATTGTCTGCTTTATCAAGGTAAAGAATTCTATAGTTATGTGTGAGTGGCGATTATGAACATGAGGGTTCTGTAGAAGATTATAATAAGCTTAGTAGTAAATTGTCTGCTTTATCAATATAAGAAATACTATAGTGTGAGTGGCGATTATGAACATGAGGGTTCCGTAGATTATAATAAGCTTAGTAGTAAATTGTCTGCTTTATCAATATAAGGAATACTATAGATAAGTGTGAGTAGCGATTATGAACATGAGGGTTCAGTAGAAGATTATTATAAGCTTAGTAGTAAATTAGCTGCTAAACGGTTACAAAAAAAATTCAAGGACAACAGTAGCACATTTTATTGACATTCGCCTAAATCTCTAATTGGCATATTACGCGTAAGTCTAGGATCACAAAGTTCAGGCAACATAAACATTTCATAGAATTTGACAAGTTTCTGTTCCATATATTCTTTCCAATATTGATCGTCTCTGTGTATAATCTCAACTTTCATCTGTTTATCGCATCCAGACCATACTCCAAAAATACATTTACATCTATCGGTTATATGCAATTGGCCCTGCACTTGGATGAACCAAGGATGTTTTTTATTTATTGTAAGTGCGTCTTTAGATTTTTTCCAAAAGTTTACTTTTTTCTTCTCTATGGCTTCTTCCAACGATGTTTTAAACGCCGTTATCGGACATTTAATTTCAATTATTGTATCTTCCCCTACAACACCATCTGGAGTCGCACCTAGAAAGGGGAATTCTTTATCGATGAAGAGACCACAAGGCTCTATCGTAATGTTTAATTGCAATGCTAGTTGTTCCGTAGCAATTGCTTCATGTTCTATGCCATGTTTCAAAGATGGCACATGACTCAATTTTTTTGGGTATATAATAGTCTTCACTAAATTTCTCACACTCGTATTTTCTCGCCTATTCACCACTTTAGCGAAATTAGACGCTGTTAGAAGCTTTCTTCTTAATTCTAGCCACTCACTTGAATCTCTTTGGAGAATAGTGGATCTTTCTACTTGTCTACGATCTTTCTCTGAACGTATCTGAACGAATTTACCATCAAATCTCGAGTAACTTATTTTAAAACTCTTTTCTAACGATATATTGTCTCCGATGGTTCTGTATCCTCAAGTTGTACTTGTAAGTAAGAAAAAAAAGATTTTTTAGATAAGAATTCTAACAAGAAAAATGGTAGATAACCCTAAAAGTTATTATACAACATATGTCAAACATATGTTTTACTTACAATTCTACATTTTGCAATATTCTAAAGTTTTTTCTATCCAAATTTGAGTCAAGTCCCACTTTAATTTCATTTGTCGGTATTTCCATCCTGCAACGATTACACGAAATTCGTTATTTATAAGATAAATAAACACTGACAAATATTTTTGATGATGACCCATCACTTACAATTCCTTGTTTTGTAATTCGTGAATGGTAATTCCGCTTGAATTTATTCCGTCATTTGATGGCAACTGTAACCTGTAAGAAAGCCATGTGGTAAAATAATAATGAAGTGACAGGGTCCAATGAAAGTTCGTGTAAGTGAACTTTGATATTCAACAAAATAACACATACTAACAAAATAAAAGGAACCCTAATAGTGAAAATACCTTCATTTCGCTACAGACTTTATGTAGACTAGGTAGGCAACAGATCACTGTTTTAAAACATCATTTGTTTACGGAACTTTAAAACTAATAAGCCGCCTTTTCAAAAAAAAAAAAAAATACATTATTTGAACATGGGACCCTAAACATATTCAACAACATAACACATACTAAAATATTGAAGTAACCCTAATAGTGAAAATTGTTTAATTTCGCTACTTTATGGAACCCTAAAAATATCCAACAAAAAACGTAGTGTCGGCTTTAAAAAAAAGACATTATTTGGACAAGGAACCCCAAAAAAAAAAAATTCAACAAAATAACACATACTAAAAAAATTTAAGGAACCCTAATAGTGAAAATTGTTTCACTTCGCTACAGACTTTAGACGTAGTAACTCTAGTAACTATGCTTTAGACAGGTAAAATATCCAACAAAAATCGTAGTAAATAAGTACTTACGTATTTACAGGCGTATTTTCTTTTTCGGAATCATCGTAATCAACATTGATATCCTGTGTACGACGTTTTCTGTGAAAAATACGCAAAAAAATATAGGTCATAAGAAAATAAAATAAAAAATGTATGTAGGCAGGGTATACTTACTTCATGACATTGCCAACGTGTTGACCTGTATACTTACGCCAACTTGAATTTTTTCTCTTTTTGTTTCTATTGTTCCCCATAATTCAATACTCGCAATAAGTGTTGAAATAATTTTATTTTACGCGGGCGGCGATACGAAATCCGAAAATTGAATTGATTCGTGCGTTGAGCGCAAGTGACACAGTCTCCTCGTCCGACAGCCAAAGCGAGACTGAGAGGGGACGCGGGCGGCGCAGTGGCCCAGAGGCGGATGGTTGAAGCGCGCGGGCAATTATAGGTATTGTCTTTATACAAGCTTTTTTAAAGGATATTTAAAAAAATATATAACATAATCCCTGCCTTATCTATAGTGTAATTATACTAAAAAGTTTCAAGCTTTATTTTAATGTATTACTTGAATACTAGCAGTTTATCGTGTTAATTATAGGTGATTTGGAGGCAACTTCGCAATTTTTTTCTATCGAGCAAATTTTATGCAATCGTGTTTTTGAGTAACATAGTCACTAGTGCTAGTCCTGAAGTTTGCTGCATCTTAATTTAACATTCAGTTTTTCATTAATATCGATATTACAGACGATCATGTAAAGCAATCTGACATAATACGCGCCCTTAAGTAGTCAATTTAAAAAAAAAAATGTTTGAACTGTACCTTGTGATATATCAAACGAAAGGGCTCTGCTTGAAGATACTAATGATATTTTTATCAGTATCTTTTAGGTTGGTATTTTTGAAGTTATTTAGGAAAGAAGTCAAAAAATGAGCGTTCCCCCTAGTCTATCTCCGAAGTTGCTGGACTTAAAATTATGAAAAAAATTCAGAAAGTAGACCATGTGCTGAACTTCACAGGAAAATTAATCAGAAGCACGTGTTAAGAAAATGGGTCGGTGCGGAACACACACAAAAGATTTTTAAAGGCGGTTTTATGGATAATGGTACGGAACTCTTAGTGCACGGGTCCGAGTCAAGTTTTTAATTTTTTTTTATTACCATTATCTTGTTACTTTTTTTTAGATAATATCAATAGATTTTAAGTTTGATTATCTCAGTGCAAAAAACCGACTCCATTCGTTTACTAAGATCAACATATCTTAAAAACCTTAGACACCAGGATGTACTGGGTCTTCTGACCTTGTTTGCCATTTAGCATGACAGACTATGGCACAACTGTCTCAAGTGCCCGGCCACCTGCGCTCTCAAAGACCATTACGAAGCCAAAAAAAAAATCAATTAAGCTATATTTGATTCAGACGAGGAAAATAAAAAAAAGTGTACCCAGAAACTGACCAATAGTAAACCATTACCAAATTTTATTGGTATAAAATTCATGACGGCTCGAGTACCCGACCTTTATAATTTATTTGTTAGCTAATTCGGATTTTTTATTTGTAAATCCCGGGTCGCTACAGTAAGCTGGCTAGTGACAGCTTACTGAACTAAATTACAAAGCCTTTTCATATTAGGTTCTCACATTGAGCGCCTCATCATCAATAATTTTGAAACAACTGCCACCAAAGTAATAAACAAAATGTCAACTTGAATTACCAAATCGAATTACTTCATAACTTTTCTTTAGTAATTGCCGATTACTAACGTTAGTTTACAGCGACAATGCGACGTATTCGTCGTATCATCTGGAATCCATAATATTATAAATGCGAAAGTCTGTCTGTCTGTCTGTTACGCTTTCAGGGCCAAACCGCTGAAAGGATTTTGAAGAAATTTGGTATGAATATAGTTGAAGACCCGGGGTCAAACAAAGGCTACTTTTTGACGCAGGCAGAGCTGCGGGAAACAGCTAGTACTTTATAATTGCTCAGTAACCAAATTTTGGCTATTGTAGAGTTAGGAACGAGTAGAGCGGGCTTTTTTAAGAAAGGGTTAAGAAGGGGTAATCTTTTGAGTGTTATGACATGCATAGAATATGAAAAAGAAAGCCCAGAAGCGATGCATTAGAGCAATGTTTGGACTAAAACCTTCAGATAGCTGCCAATCATATTTCCGTAAATTTAAATTATTGACTGTGCATTCGCTCTATATCTTTGAGGTTAATGTATTTGTAAAATCTAATCCTCGTCTATTTACAAGACTAGCTGATGCCAATAATAGAAATAGAAGAGATCCTACTACATTGCTATTGCCAAAGTGCAAAACGAGGTTCATGAGTCATCTTTAGCATGGCACCAAAAATGTATAATAAACTGCCTCGGAATTTGAAGGAATTACCCCTAAATAAATTTAAAGCTCATCTGAAAGAGTTGTTGGTAACCAAATGTTATTATCACTTGCATGAATTCTTTTCTGACAAAATGTTGATTGTGACTTTAAAGGGCAGCTGATATAATTTTTGTAAGATTAACTCGCATTTATTTTCTGGTTTTATATTGTTTTGCATGATTTTGTTTGGATGATGTGTGACACCACTGACTTCACTTTTGTATGCCTGGTAGGCTAAACATGTATGTCCGTAATATTTTCAATGTACCATCTTGAATTCAACATGTTTACAAAAGAATAAATGATTATGAAAGATTGATTTTAATTGGTAAACTAAATCTGCGATGACATGTGTTTTTTTTGGACATATTATTTGACTTTTGTGACGTTACGTGGGGCGCACTATAAGTTTCCGGAATGAATATGAAAAAATACTATTAAAGGTACAAAATTAATTTATTGTTTTTCAAAATAATCTCCCTTGGCGTCTATGCACTTTTTCATTCGATGAAACCAGTTTTGAAAACTTTTGTGCCACTCCTCTGTGGTGACCTCTGAAACGTGTTTTTCATACTCCTCGACAGCCTCTTCTGGTGATGAAAATCGTTGACCGCGTAATTGGTTCTTAATTTTTGGGAACAGAAAAAAGTCACAAGGTGCCAGGTCGGGACTGTATGCAGGATGACTCATGAGTTCTACATTTTTCGCCTTTAAAAAGTCGTTTGTCTGTCTGGCAGTGTGAGAACTAGCATTGTCGTGGTGCAGGATGATACGGCGTTTACGGTTATTTTTACGGAGTTCGTCAATAACTTTCGGCAAACAAATGGTCGTGTACCAGTCACTATTCACTGTACGACGATTCTCTAAAGCAACAGTAGCCACGTGTCCAGTTTTATTAAAAAAAGAAGCAATCATCCGCTTAGATGCACTTTTCACGCGCGCCACTTTGGTTGGTTTCGGCTCATCTTGAAAGACCCATACGCTCGATTGCTGCTTTGTTTTGGGATCGTAGCAATAAATCTATGTTTCGTCACCTGTTACTATGTCCCACACCAAATTTGACGCACCTTCGTTGAATCTGGTAAGCATGGCACTGCACCAAGTGACGCGGTCCGTTTTTTGAGCCTCGGTCAAGTTGTGTGGGATCCACCGCGAGCACAGCTTTCTCACACCCAAATGTTTATGTAGGATTAATTGTATTTGACTCATGCCTATTTCTAAGGATGCGCGAATTTCATGGTAGGTCACATGCCTGTCTGTTTCAATCATACGGCGCACAGCATTGATGTTTTTGTTGGTCACAGCGGTGGACGGCCGACCATCGCGAGATTCGTCACTGAGATTGATACGACCACGCTTGAATTCTGCAAACCAGCTATAAACAGTTGTCTTGCATGGTGCTTCATTGCCAAAAGCTGTTTCAAGCCGAGCGATGCTCTGTTGAGCTGTCAAATTACACTTAAAATCGTAGAAAATCATACTACGAAAATTTTTCCGAGTTAAATCCATGTTGATGCAGACACATAATTTTTTAAATGGCGCCACAAGGTAAAAACAAAAGACAGCCAGATGAAACAAACTGCATTCTACAGCCAAAGAGTTCTATTTTCAAATGTTGCAATAAATTTTTAAATATTGTTTATGTAAGTGGTCAGTTCCGGAAACTTACAGTGCGCCCTATGTATCACAACCAGAATATTTAAATTTAAACATTTTTTTTTTAATTTAAACATTAATTTAAATTAATATTTTTTTTTATTAATAAACTAAGTAGCTTTGGAAATTCATAGGAAATTGTTGTTTGATATTTTATATTTTTAGAAAATTTTATTTACTTATTTAATGAGGGCAATTTATAGAAGGCTTTCTGAGATAAGATAGAAAATTAAGAACATCGTTTGTTTTTAACTTAAATTTGCAAGTAGTATTCGAGATTTTGCCACAACTTTAAGATTTATAGTTTGTGCAGTGTTACATTGACTGAAATGTACAACAAATTAAGCCTACATCTAGCAGTAAAGTTTCTTCTGGCATTTAGATATAGTTGAGCTTTATACGTGAACTTAAAATATTCGATACTTCACTTATAAATCTTGACATTACCTAAATACACATAAATATAAAAATGAAATATTGCCGTGTCTCGTAGCATTAAACTCTATCCAAAATCTGTTCCACTTGTGCACCGAGCAGACGCATCTCGTTACCGTTACATAACAATAGCGCACTTGTGTCGATAAAGCACGAGGCTACACACAAACTGTGGAGTAAAGACTTTTCTTGAAATGGAAAAAAAAACATTACATGTTTGTTTGCAGCATATGCAGAGCGGTTCATAGCTTGGAGGACCGCGCAGCTTAGAGGCTCATATGCAATTACGAAACTCAGCAGTGAAGCTACGAATAAGATGAATCTTTTAAGCATTACTTTGGGTACCATGTGGTGACAAGCCACGGTTCCGCTAACTTTTCTTATTTTTATCGCGAAATAAATGAGAATTTCAAGATTTTGGAAAAATACCTGTCTTAAACTCAGTTTCGTTCGTCGAAATTGTTCGTAACTCTTAAAATCTCTTCGGGAATGTTTTTTTAAACCAAAATTCGATAAGCCCCAATTCATTCCCTTTGGCCACGTGTTTCGACCAATTCCTTCGATCGTAAGACGATGAAGACTTTATTTCTTGTTAAATCGATTGATCGAAATCTAAGAGTTCTTATATATTGTCGAACTAGCAGGAAAATTTATCTGTAGCCCAACCGACGCTAGTGCAGTCAATAGCATAACGTTACTAAAAAAATTGGTTGTCTGTAAAGTCGGTTTACGGACGATAGTTTCGGGACAATGACGTCATCTTTTTCGTGCATGCAGCCTGTAGTATCGAGTTATTAGACGTTGTCACGTCAAAAATTAACAACTTCAAACTTCAAGTTGTTAAACTCACAAATGTGCGACTATTACTTAAGTGCGTACAATGAAATTTCGCGGTATAAAAACGAAACGGTAAATATTTACGATATCATTCAGTGATCATCACTCTCGGATTTTAAGTGAATTTGGTGAAAATGAAGTTGGTTAGTGACTATGTAATTTTTTTTTGCGAATAGTGTTGTTATGTGTTCAGTTTTTTCGTGTAAAATTATAATTAAAAACTATGTGTCATTGAAATCAAAACTAGTATATAAAGATTACACAAGCAGTTTTAATGTTTAGTGCTTTTTCGGTTTTAACTTCAGTTTAAGTCCGAATGACCCAATTTATTTGGCCCTTCCGACATAATACCCTACGTCTGATATTATTATCATTTAGCTTCGAACCCTGGGGTCAGCTCAAATATAATGTCTTACTTATGTTTCCCTTAGCCCTTCTCTCAAATGCAGCTTGTCTATGGTATCTGCTATTAGTCTAATTAGATATGGGACTTTGGGCGGGAAGCTGTGAAGAGCAGTATCGGCGCTGTATTTTATTTTCCAAAATTTGTGTTTTTTTGAGTGTTTGTGCATAATAATAGTGGATTATATATATAGATAACAAGCGTGAGTGTTGGGAAGTGATACAGTGTTTGATTTAAGTGATTTTCATGCTTGTTGCCAAAAGCGCATCGTAATTGCTATGTGCAGTTTTTCTACCACTACATTTAGCCTGATTCATTTGACTAGACTACCGATTAGACTTTTAGACTTGACCAGGACTTGACGAAACCACACTGTAGGTCTGAAGAAGATTGAAAAATTAAGAAGGGCTATAAAGGACTTGTATCCTTGACCGCAAAACCCATTAATAAAAAAAATCAGTCTAATGACGTTTAAGTTAATTGAGTTATGGTAACATACATAGTTATATGCTGCCTGAAGTGCTAATTTAAAAAAAAAGTTACTCACGCAAAATAGGTGAGTTTAATAATTTTTGGTCGATATCGAATGAGTTCCATTCGTCATAATAAGGTTATACTCAATTTTCATTCGACGTATGAGTCATACATATCAAAAATAGGGCTCCTGAAAGCATTTGAGAGTTAGTGTAGCGGCTACCGTGTGGTTTTTGTATCCTTAGAAACACCAAAGTGCTTGATATCAATTATGCTATAACTTTGGCGACTAATTCAAACCCATGCATTACTAGACAAGCGTTCCCGCTTTAATTTCAAAAGTTCCCTGTAGCTAAAAGTGTAGGTCGAGCGTTGTTTTTATTTGACACTTACGTATTACAAGAACTTGAGGAGCTCGTTAGTCGAGCGCGACCCGCGTATCCGTAGAGAATGCGCGTGTCAAGCGACGACGTAACACGACCACTATTGGATTGGTCGACATTTTAGTGGCATTTTCTATCTTGAGCTCCTCCGTGCTTCGGAAGGCACGTTAAGCCGTTGCTCCCGGTTGTTATCAATAGATAGCGGTCGTGAGGCTGTATCAGATGCCTTAGGGCAGCCTGAAAAATTCTGACAGTGTTGACCACTAACATACCTCAGGTCATGTTCCTGGTTTCCCTGTAAAAAGGGTTACGGAGGTCAGACGGCAGTCGCTCCATTGTAATTACCAGTTCCGCCAAATCTAGGACCATGACTTGCAGCATACCCTAGGCTCTGAAGCGTAAGCTGACGACGCAACTAGGAATACACGCTAGGATGATGATGATGACGTATTACAAGAACTTAAGCTTATCAATGAATTCGTTTTCAGGTTACATCCATCATTGCCTCAGCCGTCATAGCCTTTGCGTCAGCAGGGCAAGTGAACACTGGCACCAACTACCAGCACCAACAAAGCCGAGGGTTCACGGCTGCAGAACAACAATACCAGCAACAGAGGCATCAGGTACTAAACGCAAAATATTTAAAATTACGTCATAGATTTTGCCTTGAATATCACTTACATATTATTGTATCTATGTATTATTTTTTTAAATTGTATTTGTTATTCTTATATAAGTAGGTACCTACATTCTATTAATGTTACTATAGAAAGAAGTTTGTCTAAGTCACTATTTGTTTTGATACGGCCTTATTTTCTTCTCTTTTTGGTCCTAAAGTTTGACTGGCAGAGAATGCCTTAAGACATTCAGATCACCTTTCGTATTTTGTTGTATAGAGTGCAATAAAGTTTAAATAAATAAATAAATAAAAATATTGTTATGTACGTTCTACAGAATGGGCTCGATTTTGGATCATGTGGTAGTAGATAAATTCAATAAACGAAAGTTTGACTGGCAGAGCATTTTCTGCCATATGGGATTGAGTCCAATTTTGTGGTTTTTTATATTAATTTCAATAAAGGTTAAATAAATGAGAACGTACGCAACCCTCTTAGTGCGTGTTCAACGAGCACTTGGTCCATTTTATTTTAAAGTTATTTGTTTTATTTGTATTTAACACTTCTTTGCACTCAGTACAATAAAACATAAAATATATGGAAGTCAGAATATTACGCACGTTGGTGACACCGATAAAACACGTGGTATTTTTTCAAAAATATTCCTATTTTATTTTCAGAATATCCCCCAAGCCGTTCAATCTCACGGTCAGGCCAGGCCTCAAATTCAATCAAGACACTTTCAAGCCAGGCCGCAGTACCAAGCGAGGCCGGACCACCATCAAGCCAGGCCAGAACAGTCAGCCAGGATCTTGAGCTATACCAATGAAAATGATGGCCATAATTACCAGTATGCTTACGAAACTGACAATGGTAAGATTTTAAAACACTTTTTTAAATAGGTAGTAATTATTAAAAAAAGACATGACATAATGATACAATTCCAAAAATTAAACTCGACTAGAAGGGACTAGATTAGAAGAATACGTAGAAGTGCCTTGCAGGCCAGTTAACTTTCGTAAACGCGCTCGTGACAGCTCCGGCGTTGCAGGCGTTTATAGGCTACGGTAACCACTTTCCATCAGCTGGGCCCTGTTTGCCTACTTAGTTGTATGAAAAAAAACGTCCGTGTCCCGCGCGTTCCATAAATCTTTTTCATGCGAGCGAGTTTTCCTAGCGTTCTTACAAAACATGATATGGTTGATCATGTAGATACCCCGATGATGGTCTATCAAGTAACGAACACTAAGATTTCTCAGTTGTCTAAAGACATTTAAAACAATCTAACGACAATTATCGAGCGATTAAAATCTAGATTTTATCCGTCTTACTACAAAATGTTAGATATCTGTTAAACACGTGTCTAAACCAAATATACCTACGTTTAGATATCTATAACCTAAAGAACGCTTAGACTACTGTTTAACAAAGCCTAAAACCATGTCTGTACTCTGTTTAACTTTAGGCTATAGAAAAATGTAGTTTAATTGTAGCAGTTTTTTTTAAACACAATGTCGCACAGTTGTCTAACTTTTTTGAAGAAAGATATATATATACCATAAAATGTTCTTTTTCGTCGGTTATTTTTGAAAACTCTTTTTTATTTGCAACTGAATCAAGTTAGACGAAAATACTTTTTTGATTTATAACAACTGAGCCAACGTCTACGGTTAGTAAAGTTAAAATGCGAAAACATGTTTTGCTCATCTGTACATCTTCCATCTCTCTTACTCTACATTTTAATTTCCAGGAATCAAAGCACAAGAAGCAGGTCAAACCATCGACAAAGGAACTCAAGCGCAAGGCGGGTTCTCGTACACAGGCGATGACGGACACACGTACACCGTGACGTACACTGCTGATGAAAACGGTTTCAGGCCCCAGGGTGATCACCTGCCAACCCCCCCACCGATACCTGAAGCTATTGCAAAGGCCTTGGAGCAGAATGCTCACGAAGCAGCTAATGGGGTTTGTGATGATGGTAATAAAAAACATTTACTTTTTATTTGTAAGTAACTGTTTTCCGCTGCTCTGCCCGCATTAAAAAGTTGAATATCGTTGAACCCGAGTCTTCAAATAAATAATCACCAAGTTTTATCAAAATCGGCCCATAGGTTTAGCCGTGAAAGCGTAACAACCAGACTTTCGCATTCATACTATTAAGTATGTTATATGAACTAGCTACCGCGGCTTTGCCTGTGCCAAAAAGCTTATTTGTTTGTAATAACTAAAGTATTTTTATTTTTATGTGTCTTTCATGCAAATTTTTACCCCCATCACAACACCTTGAGGGTTAATTTTGAAAAAAGTAGCTTCAGTTTGAAATTTCTTCAAATATAGTCAATGGTGTCTGGTAGAGAATGCTCTTAGCATTAAGATCGCCAATTGTTATATGTATATGTGTACTTTGTGGAACAATAAAGTTTTAATAAATAAATAAATACCAAATTTCATCAAAATTGGTTCTGCAGTTTAGCCGTGAAACCGTAATAGACAAACAAAGAATATCTTTTATGGATTTGTGAGTTATGAATTGTGAAAATTTTCAGACTTTGTTTCATTATACGACTTACTTACTACATGTAAGTAGTATCAGTTTGCTAGAGTTGTTTTTTAAGTAATATTGGAAAAATAGGGTTAAGGGTAAGATCATCACTTCAACCAACCTTTTGAAGGCGTGTCAGGGATTAAAATGTTATGCCCACTATCTATTTATTAAATTTGATTTAAAATTAAAACAAATAAAAAAATTTTACACGTCTAACGCATATGATTGGACCGAATAAAATATAATCCATTGTTTTGCCGGGTCATCGGCGTTCAAAGACTCAACCAATTTACTTTCCCTAAACTACATTTCTTTATCTTCCAGGATCATACAAAGAACAACCTCAAGATTACCACCAAACTACCTACCAGCAGTCTCAAAGCGGTAGCTACCAACTTGGCAATAATTATCAATACCAACAGAGCTACCAACAGCCTAGAGCGTACCAACAAAACAATTACCAATTCCAATCTTCCGACTCTAGCGATTCTGATTATCATCATTAATACTCTAGTAGACTATAGTACCGTCAGCTGCAGATTTTATCATACATCGTGTCTTACATAGACGTATGATAAAGTGTATGTGAAACTTTGCAGTTTTGTTTACTGGGCGTTTGGTCTTTAAAGCAAAAGAACGTGTGGTTACATTCTGCGCGGTGACTGGCCAGTAAGAAAAATTCAAGTCAATAGTACAATTTAGCTTTTGTTTTTAGTTCGAACTGTAAGGGCTTTTTCACACTGTGTCACAATTGACCCAAAAATTATGAGTGCGCTGCCTTATTTCAAAAAAAGTTACTTAGAATACGTGGGGCGCACTATAAGTTTCCGGAATGAATATGAAAAAATACTATTAAAGGTACAAAATTAATTTATTGTTTTTCAAAATAATCTCCCTTGGCGTCTATGCACTTTTTCATTCGATGAAACCAGTTTTGAAAACTTTTGTGCCACTCCTCTGTGGTGACCTCTGAAACGTGTTTTTCATACTCCTCGACAGCCTCTTCTGGTGATGAAAATCGTTGACCGCGTAATTGGTTCTTAATTTTTGGGAACAGAAAAAAGTCACAAGGTGCCAGGTCGGGATTGTATGCAGGATGACTCATGAGTTCTACATTTTTCGCCTTCAAAAAGTCGTTTGTCTGTCTGGCCGTGTGAGAACTAGCATTGTCGTGGTGCAGGATGATACGGCGTTTACGGTTATTTTTACGGAGTTCGTCAATAACTTCCGGCAAACAAATGGTCGTGTACCAGTCACTATTCACTGTACGACGATTCTCTAAAGCAACAGTAGCCACGTGTCCAGTTTTATTAAAAAAAGTAGCAATCATCCGCTTAGATGCACTTTTCACGCGCGCCACTTTGGTTGGTTTCGGCTCATCTTGAAAGACCCATACGCTCGATTGCTGCTTTGTTTTGGGATCGTAGCAATAAATCCATGTTTCGTCACCTGTTACTATGTCCCACACCAAATTTGACGCACCTTTGTTGAATCTGGTAAGCATGGCACTGCACCAAGTGACGCGGTCCGTTTTTTGAGCCTTGGTCAAGTTGTGTGGAATCCACCGCGAGCACAGCTTTCTCAGACCCAAATGTTTGTGTAGGATTAATTGTATTTGACTCATGCCTATTTCTAAGGATGCGCGAATTTCATGGTAGGTCACATGCCTGTCTGTTTCAATCATACGGCGCACAGCATTGATGTTTTTGTTGGTCACAGCGGTGGACGGCCGACCATCGCGAGATTCGTCACTGAGATTGATACGACCACGTTTGAATTCTGCAAACCAGCTATAAACAGTTGTCTTGCATGGTGCTTCATTGCCAAAAGCTGTTTCAAGCCGAGCGATGCTCTGTTGAGCTGTCAAATTACACTTAAAATCGTAGAAAATCATACTACGAAAATTTTCCCGAGTTAAATCCATGTTGATGCAGACACACAATTTTTTAAATGGCGCCACAAGGTAAAAACAAAAGACAGTCAGATGAAACAAACTGCATTTTACAGCCAAAGAGTTCTATTTTCAAATGTTGCAATAAATTTTTAAATATTGTTTATGTAAGTGGCCAGTTCCGGAAACTTACAGTGCGCCTTATGTATCACGTTCATGTGAAAAATAATAGGAATACAATAAAAGCTTAATTAAATTTTAGAGTTTATTCTATAGGTGTAATGTTATTTATGGAATATGAAACTATGAAAGAAAAAGATACCACAGAGAATTATGTATAGTGAAAGGTCAGATAAACTTTTCACTAATGATCATATAGGATTTTTAAAAATTACTTGAAAAAAAAAAAACCAGTAGTAGTGTGATTAACTTTAAACAATCTAATATATATTGTCATCAATATCAATAAGAAAGTATCAGAATCAAGATTTTTTTTAAACATTGTTTAATAGACTTTTAGATGCGAAAGCTTGATAGGCAATGATGCCACTACACGACAGAGATAAAATTTGTAGCATCAAATTATGACAGCCGTTACTAAGTACGACCGCAGGTCAAGTTGTAACATTTTAACACTCAAAGCTTTTTTAACCTTAACATAACAACGGAAGGATAAATTTTAGTTGAAGTTAAGTCTCAATATAAGGTTTAATTTATTTTTAATCAGATATCAAATGTCGTAATTTTGCCGCGAGCGTAAGAGGAGTTAGAACATATTTTTTGATGCGCTGTCAAATTACGCTCAATCTTGTCGGCAATTACAATAAGGTGAATTACAAAAGTGATAATTGATTTATTTTTAAATAACAGTAAAAATATATAAAGCTACCATAATGAAATTATTTTCGTAGCAGGAATTGATGTAGGTAATTTTGATTATGAATGATATAAATCATGTTACTGACAGTTCATTCATATCGCGTAAGTTACATGGTCAATTGACCCTGTATACCCTAGTGTCAGAGTTTTCCGGAACCTTTCCTTTCTGACAGTTAACTTGGATAAACTTGATAATTATTTTATTAGAGCAAATAAGAAAACTGTACAAAGTATGACAATGTGATTAATACAAAATTATGTCACAGTGTAAAAAATGCTTTTTTTCCCAGTTTGTTTATGATGTAGCCAATGTGCCTAGTCTATAATGCCTACTTATTGTATGTTAAATTGTTAATTTTTATGTAAGTAATAAATTAAAATATTTTTTTAATAATTTTTGTTTTTTATTTTCGTGTATTTTTTTTTATATACAATTAAGTAGGCAAACAGGCGTACGGTCCACCTGATGGTAAGTGGTTACCGTAGCCTATGAACGCCTGCAACGCCGAAGATGTCACGAGCGTGTTGCCGACCTGTCCGCTGTCCGCGACCCCACTGGAGCCTGGCGACCCTACTCACCAGCAGGAACACAACACTGCGTCACAGTATTATTTGGCTGCGGTCTTGTGTAGGGTGGAGTTACTTCCCCAGACGGACTACTCCTTACAGATAAAGGCTAGCCTTCACCTGGCACATGGGGCTCTGCTGGGTGCGACAGTTTGTGTAGGTACACCTACACTCGTGGGTGTAGGGGTAGACAAACTGTCGTAGTAACCGTGGAACCAAACTATAAATAAATATGTAGGCTTTCCTCAAACCTAAAACTTGGTTCCCGTCTGAATCCAAAGAACATCGAAACCGAAAACCAAGTAAAACATTACTTTCTCAATATCTGAATCAGAAACGTGTAAATATCGAAATTTTAACACCTAGACAATTTGTGAGTCATAACCTACCTACATACATGCTTCGAGTATAGAAATGTGGCATTGTGAATATTGAGACAGGTAATCGAGACATTCCGATTGATACATGAGTAATTAATAAGGCTTTTATTCATATTAATTTATAAATAAAGGAAAGTTTTACTTTCGCTTTCGATGTTATTTGATATGAAGAAATGATCATTAATAAGTTATTGCTAATGTGGCACAAATCATTTTTTTTTTATCAATCATCAGTTACACCTTTTTTTTCAAATATCCACGTCAAGACTGAAAGGTGGTTCCGAACAACTCTGACACCAGGGTACACCAGGTCGATTGACCATGTAACCCACACGACATAAATGAATGAATGAACAATTGAATACATGTATACAAAACATTATAAATATGTCGTAGAAATAATTATTTATTTTAAAGTTATTGAAACATTGATGAATACTATATTGTCAACTTGGGTAGAATACAATACAATACAATTATAACATTGTTACCAATATGGAGCAAAGGTGGATATATTGCTAAGCAATCCTCTCCAGCCAACCTTTGTACAATAAGAGAACATGATGTAAGGGTGGGGCCCAGTAGAATTTAAAAAAAAAATGTCTACTGTATATATAAATCAACACAGACATAGATATAATTATATTATAGATAGATTAAGCATTTTAATTACACAGTAGATGAAATGATATATATTTAAAAAAAAATATATAAATATAAAAAATAATAAAATACATATAAATAAATATATAATTTTGCATTCGTAGTTAACGATAAGAACATTCTCAGGGTCGGTATTAATTTATTTAAACAGACCCACGAAATTTGATCCAGACTAATATTTTGTTTTGCTCAGGGGATCAATTGCGTAGGACTGCTATTTTTCATACTTATGACTCGCTAAAAACTGGTGAGTCGGTTCGGTATCGAATTCAGTTTTGGCCATAACGTTAGAACTTGCACGATTGACGTCCAAGATCCAGACGTCCCTGACTGGAAACGCAGGGCAACACCAAACATCTGCCATGATCTGTGGAGATTCATCACCTCTGTATCAGTATCTATTCATGTGCTTCAGCGCAACTGCTTCGATTCACTTTGACCCAATGACATTCAACCCACTTCGAAATTTAGCGTAGCCTTAGGCATTAATTTTTATAAAATGGCTTATCTATTTGTAATACGCCATTAAAAGTAGGTTCATCACCGTAATGTCTCTCCACGGTGTTGAAATTATGAGACGTGGAGAATTTATTATGAGTTGATGGAGTAATCATTTGTTTTAGCGTACCTAAAGTAATAAATTTAATGCCTTTAAATTTGTAATATACTTATTTGAATTAAAGATCTACTCATTGTTTTACTAAACAAGCGTTTGAAAAAGACAAGGGTCAAACATGGGCTACTTTTTGCCGCAGGCAGAGCTGCGGGAAACATCTAGTAATAAATAGGAAACTGAATCTTAATCCATTTCCTAAGTTCCCTTGTCATCATTCCTTCTTCTCATTTGGTAGCTTACCAGGACAAAAAGGTAAATAGTGAAAAAAACATCTTAAACATACTTTATTTTTACTAAACAAGCGTTGGAAATATTGCAAATGCTCAATGAATTATCAGTTAGTTAGCTGTAAACATTTAAAGATTATTATTGTTACTTGCGATAATAATATTAGTTTCTATGTCCTATTTAATTATGTAAATGACATTTTCACTCGTTATGATCCTTTAATATTCCAATACTGAGCAAAGTGAGCAATGGGCTCTTTTACATTCAATAAGTGGAATCGATTTACAATCCATACTAACATAATGCGAAAGTTTGTCTGTGTGTCTGTCATGCTTTTACGGCCAAACTAAAATTATATATTGGAATATATTTGAATACCGGGGGTCAAACTACTATTTACCGCATGCGGAGCTAAATAAATAAATTCGCATTGTTAGGCTACGCCAATCCATTCATTCATATCGAGTGAGGTCAATGAACCATGTTCTCATTGGTGTCAGATTTTTGGAACCGAATCTTGGCTTCTGACACGAATGAATTATCGAACACTACATTGCACCACCATGGGAATCAATTCCTCAAAGTTTAGGTCTGCAGGCCGTCTCCTCTCTCAAGGCTTAACTACCAGACCACACTGAGGTAGTTACCATATAATTTATCAGATTTACCCTTATTTTGGGGTTTTTTTTTCATCGGTCCCCCACATAAAACAATTACAAAAAGAAGGTGCCGTAATAAGCATTTTGTAAGAAAGTATTTGTGAGGCTACACGGGGCGAAAGGCAGACGTGCGGGGTGCTTGGTTTCGGCCGTGGCTCCAACCATAGAGCACGAGCAATGACAAGCTCCGCTCACTTTTGTGTTGGCGAGGCGCCAATGATCACATCACTGCGCCATTTCAAACGGCATCTCCTCTTTGTAATTGCTCCATGGGGACCATGCTGAGGATCACTGCTGAGGATCGTGACCATATCAGTTATTAAAGTGGGCGGTCGGCAGTATTATGAACCGCATTATATAAACTGGCTCATTTTGTGATTACGAAACTCCTTTTTCTTATTGAAATAAAAGAAATAATGAAATTAGTGCCTACACATAAAATATAGATTATGTAGCGGAAGAAGCGATGGGAAACAGCTGATTGTATAATTCTCTACCTTTTTGAGCTTCTAACGAAACGATACAAAACGGAACCAACCAAACATTCCTCAATACGCCCAATCAAGGACATTTATCTAAGAGGATAATAGACATCGGATGTTCAGAAATTCCAATTGTCTATTTGAAATTAGTCACCAGTTTAGTTATGAAAAATTGGGGCCAAGAAAAAAAAAAGGTGTCCTTATATTTGTATTTCCCGCAGCTTCATCCGTGTAGAAGAGTTAATTTAACGTATTATTTTTCATAACAATTTTCACTCCTGATTGCCGTCCGTTGATTTTTGTAGACAGAAATGGTCGATGTTTGATCCCGGGTTTCATACTTCATTTGATAAAAATCAGGCCAGCAATATAACCGTCTCAGTTGTCTATTATCCAAGCCACCTGCTCTCACAGGAACGTGTACGAAGCCTTCGATAATGCCTTATCGCTGATTGTTAAGGAAATAACAATGGTACTAAATTGTTATCTACGTCGAAAAACTGTACTGCCAGCTAAAGTGTTAATAAGCAGTTTCGGTAGTCATAAAATAATTAGCTATATGTTTGTGTGTAAAATTCTTTATTGTACATAAAAGAAACCAGTGAATACAAAATCACCAGAAAAAAATTTATTAAATATTAGTGTACAATGGCGGACTTATCCCTATGAAGGATCTCTTCCAGTCAAGCACTATAACAATGGATAGTCTGTGACTGTAGTAGGAGTATAGACTATCGGATCTTACTTACATGTACAAAAAACAATAAATAAAAGCTATATTCAACTACCTATTACTACCCATTCATAATTCTTCAACTAAACTACTTCTTTCTTTCTTTCTTTCAATAGCTATACTACAATAGTGGCTTCATAATCCTGTCCTAAAATTGAACCCAGTGCCGTCAAATAATAAAGCTTTTTCATCTTTCTTGACATCCTTAAGAAGAAGGGGGTGGTCTACTGTTGAACATACCTGTCTAAAAAGCCGTTTCTACTTTTAGGTAATTCAATTTACTAAGTATTTTTTTCGATTCTGTGTTCAAGGATTAATGATATTTTGTTCCTGCTCCCTGGCGAGCTCGCCAAGCACGCTGTCAGCGAGGGTACCAAGATTGTCACCAAGTACATCAGCTCCTAGTAAATCTGCTGTGCTGAGCTGCGCGTGTATAACGATGCGCATGCATCATTCCTCATTTATCCATACTTTTCATTCTATAACCATACTTCACAACATTTATCTTAAAATCGTTTCATATTTCGACTCGCCTTTTACATCCAAATTGTTTTTCACATCATCTCAATTTTATTTAAATCATTTTTTAATTGTGATTTTCTTTTAAAAAGTGGTAATTGTAAAAAAGTGAACAAAATATTTGTAAAGTCTTAAAAGTATGTACATTTCTACCTTAGAAGAAACTACCACTACTCCAACACACCTTCTTCACTTCATGTGGCATGGCTATTGAATTGAGTCTTGTACTGGGACGGTCAAGCTAGAGAGCCTGCAACGCGTGATCACTGAACCCGTTTCACGTCATCATCACACTAACCCTAATAGTTCTGTAGCAGTAGACTTCGCGAACATCCTCCAAACTTTTCGAGCTCTTTTATTCTTTTGCAGCACTTGTAAGGTACCCGACATTCGATGTTGTTATTTAATAAGATTGAAATCCGGTATATAATGCTACATAAAGCTTTGACCATTTTTGCCCTCAGTTGTCCCCTAGTCAAAAAAGCTCTTGACAAAAAAATTAAATAAATCAAAGTAAAACTTTTGCCAAGTTTCGTAAGTTTAAAAATGCGACTTCTAGCCCGGAACATGTCACACTTCTAAACAAAATGTAAATTGGCCAGTGGGAAAAGGGAAAAGGGAGGCTTGGCTTTTGCTTATTCACAAATAATAATATCATAGTTCATTTATATTTCTTGCACTCCGTTATGTAGGTTTCTACATAATTTCTACATAATTTCTTAGGTGCACAATCGAAATATTCAAATTTTGTCATATTAAAGGGTATGTTGTCAACAGATAACAAATTAATCTATTAAATCTTAAGACAATACGTTGTAAACTCTGTATATTAAACGGGCGTCAATTGTGACAATTTAGTTCAAATACAGTTGTTCTTAGATAAGTATGTCAAAATGCAATAGTTTGGAGTTTTAGTAGTTTCAGTCGATATCTGTTTAACCCAAAGGTTGACTGTTAGATAATGCTTTTAGCATTAAGTTCGCCTATTGTGCTATACAACTGTATTATGTACAATAAAGTTTAAATAAACAAATAAATGAAACCTTTAAACTATATTGGGTTTTTATAAGTATTAGATATTCGGGAACAAACCTTGGAATTTCTTCCCCAAAAAGTAGAACTCTTTTTTTTTGATCGTATATTGCACTTATTTACTTCAAAATTATTTCCTGTTCTTTAGATACTGTGCTTTTGACTTCCAAGGAACATTGATGTTGTGTAGGGTTGCCGAAGACATCTTCTTAATGGTTGGTCAATCACTAGAGATTCTTACATAAATACAGAATCCTATAAATTAATAAAGTGGACATCGCGCTACAGTGAATTCCGGGATAGAGCCTCAATTGCACGATCGTACTAAACCCATAAACTATTTTAACAACCGTATCAAACTGTTACACAAGTAAAACATCTATTGTAAAAGCTTGAGCTAATAGATGTACTAACATTTTTCAAAGGTCAGCTTTGTCTAAAGGTTACGATGAAGATCAAGGGCCCAGGGTTGGAGGTCTCGAATTCTTTGTTTTTTGTTATATCATGATTGGAGAAGGTAGTAGGATGGTATTAAAAGTAAGAGGTGTTATGGAATGTCGTGTGGTTTCGGTAATCCATCCATAATTCTATACTTAATATTATAAATGCGAAAGTCTGTCTGAACGGATTCTAATGAAATTTGGTATGATTATAGTTGACAAGGGTCAAACATGGGCTACTTTTTGACGCAGGCAGAGCTGCGGGAAACATCTAGTAATAAGTAGGAAACTGAATCTTAATCCATTTCCTAAGTTCCCTTGTCATCACTCTTTCTTCCTCCAGATGCTTTTACGATTGTATCCTCATATGGTAGCTTACCAGAACAAAAGGGTGAATAGTGAAAAAAACATCTTAAACATAATACTTTATTTCTCTCCTCATCACTTGCCTAAATTCTAATTTAATGAAATAAAAACGGGTAATAATACCTTTACCTACAAAAGATCAGAAATATTGTGGAGATCTGGTACCAACACTGGGTATCAACTGAAGCTAACACCTGTACAGCAAATCACCAGAAATTCCTACTTTCACTTCTTAACGCCAACTGGCCTTCGGCATCTTAAGAATTGAATCCATTGGCAGTGAATATACTGTTTAAGATTTCAAGCCAACTTTTCCCCTATTTGTGTCCGCCCCTTCTACCATGGTTGCAGTATGAATAAACACTATTGTTTGTTAATTTTTTTGGTGTCCTGAGTCCTCTCAGGAAAATGTCCACGAAATTATCCTAAGAGGAGGCCTTCTTGATATTTACACAAATAGTTGAAAGTCGTGTTGTATCAAAAACCAAAAGATCTCGCTTCTAATTGAGCGAAATGAAAAAGCTACCGACAAGAGCCCAAATCTATGATAATGATGATCACAAAATAGGCATAATGATCATGTCCAGTGTAATCACAAATTGTTACATTGTTTTTGTTGTAATATCAAAGAAATAGTTTGTCTTTCTTTCTTTGTTTCTAACATTGCTGGTTTCTGGACGTCGCAATAACAACAGTCAACATTTTTTCTGATATATATCCGTTAAGTCACGGACATAAAGGCTGCCCCGAACGCAAGATTTTTTTACGCGTTCTTTTCTTAAAACCCCGCACATCCAGTGCAGCATGATTGTAAATGTCATCACATAAATCAATGAATTATTCAAACGTGTTTTCGGTTTTAATCAAAAATCGTTATTTGAATCAAAATTCATTAACAGGGCTCTCATATATTCAGCTTCTATGACTTCTTTTACTGTTTTACTGTATAACTTACTACTTACTGTATAAAAGAGTGACCGCAAGACATGCTTTGACGTTAAGCAGGTAGCAACAACTTCACGTGTCTTCAGAAATGGAAAGAAATAAGATTTCTTTCCGGATAAACCAGTGACAGGCAACTGGAAGAAACTTGAAACAATTTTGTAACAGGACATTCAGAAAGTATAGCAAAAAAAAAAAAATGCATGAGAAACTGGCCAGTTAAATTTATATTCTGAAAATATGATTATTTTATACAAAAATTAAAACTGTTGGGTCATGCTTCTTACAGCCTTGACCTAGTACCGTGTGACTTTTATTTTTATTTCCTAAATTAGCTCAAAGGGGTACAATTTTCGAAGCCGGAAGATGCGCCTGTTAAAGAGGCTGTAAACGGGGTGTCTGTGGTGGACTGGGAAAAATGTTCCGAAATCTAGTTTAGTAGTTAGATGCATGAAACTTTGTGAAGAGGCTGTTGGAGAGTACTTCAAAAAGATTTAATAAAAAAAAAACACACTTTTTTTTTGCTAAACTATCTGAGTGTCCCACGTATTAATATGCTTAAAAATAACTTTATAAAGTATTTATTCACAGCTACTCATTACACTTACAAGTTCCTAAGACGACGTAGGTATAGTGAGTTAAATAGGTACAAATAATTGATAATTGACAAAAACATTATAACATTTTTATAGTCAAAATCTGACAAAAAACTCATGATCCCCTTTTGCACTAAATCAAGATATATACTTATTTTTTAACTAGACAAAGTATGCTTCTAGTCTATTATAAAAATGATTGTTATCTCCCATACATTTTTTTTTATTTTATCTTACAGGTAAGCAAAATATTATATTATCCAAATTACGAAAAGTAAATCAACTATCAAGTGTTTTTTATCGCAGCTCATTTTACCCTTAAGGTTGGCTGGAAGAAATTGCATTAGCGATAAGTCCGCCTTTGTACCCATTTAGTTGGATTTAACTATGTGTTTCTTTTGTTTGTAAATGGTGCAATAAAGTGTTTATTCATTCATCAACTCTAGCTTAGACCTAAGATCTAAACCTACCATTCATCTAAATATTTCAAAAAAATGATGACACAGCATCTACTAACACCAATGACCTTTTCAATTGACACCTGTCAAAAAACATTTCACCCAATACGAATGAGAATAAATGAACTTCACATATTATCAGGAAAAGTGGCTTCATTATGTCTAGAATATATTTTGTAACATCCTCTCAGGTATATAAATAGGTGGTGTAGTCCGTTCTATGCATTCGTGAGTTCACCTTCGACCTAACAACATGCAGTTGGTGAGATTTTTTTTAATATATATCTTTATATATATATAGCATGATGTATAAGTTAGTGATCGGTGATATAAAATTAGGCGAATCGGATTTTATTGGCAATAAGTAAAAGTTTGATCTTGATGAATGATTTTATAATTACCATTTTTTTATTTCTCTATTTAAAACTTAACAGAAATATTAATTGTTCAAAAAGAAGAAATGTGTGTTATTCTTAGCTTTCTTTGACTAATATTTTGATTGTTGTAATACTTATTACTTCAATTTTTTTTTGTGAAGATTATATAACTAATCATCATCCTAGCGTGTATTCCCAGTTGCGTCGTCAGCTTACGCTTTGGAGCCTAGGGTACGCTGTAAGTCATGGTCCTAGATTTGGCATAACTGGTTATTACAATGGAGCGACTGCCGTCTGACCTTTTTACAGGGGAACCAGACCAACAGGAACATGACCCGAGGTGTGTTAGTGGCCAACACTGTCAGAATTTTTCAGGCTGTCCCAAGGCATCTGACACACACATCTGAGTGCTATCTTTCGACAACAACCGGGACTAATGGCTTAGCGTGCCTTCCGAAGCACGGAGGAGCTCAAGATAGAAAATGCTTTTAAATGGCGACCAATCCAATAGTGGTCGCGTCACGCCGTCGCTTAACACGCGCATTCCCTACGGATACGCGGGTCGCGCTCGACTAACGAGCTCCTCCAGGATTAAATAATGTTTTTTATTGAACATAAGTTAACAATACTTATTAATTATCAATTTTTATTGGAAGTTAAATATTAGATACAAACATATAAATCAAAAGTTTCTCAAGTAACCTACCGCTAAAAAAATATCTCCTAAAATTCAATAGCTTCAAATATTAATTCTTATTTTTTTACACAAAACTTAATCATTCCTCATGTTTCAAAAATTTCAAAAGATTGTTTTGAATTTTATACAGAAATTCGGGCAATTATGACTATAATGCGGTATTTGAATAATTATAGAGCAATGCAACACCGTGGGTGTCTTAGCTTTGTTTCGTTAAACTATATTTCATAGACTTTAGAACATGTGTCGTAAACTATTGCGAGATCGAGATAATCTAATCACAGTGGCAAATACTTTGAGCCCGCTACATCACAAAGTTAAGAAAAAGGTAACATTACGTACGCGTCGGGTTTTTTAAAATTATCCAAGAATCGGGAATGAAATTAACTTTTTAATAGATATTCATAATCTTACTGGCAACTCTTGCAATTTGAATTTAAAATGTCATCAAATGTCATGTTTAATCTGAATTAATTTCTTTTGAAATAGGTACCTAGATAGGTAATTGCTCATCGCTGCATTTATTTAAAAAAAATACTTATTATCAAGGTTTGTATAAAAAATACAAAATATAAGTTTAGTTTTATAATATGAAGCTTGTTTTAAACACGCTCAAGATATCTTAACTCTAACAATTTTGATTTAATTGCATGTGATCAACTAAACGTAATTTTATTCAACAAAAATTCATAAGCCGCATTCTATCAAAAAAAAAAATATTAATAACTGATTGCTTTATCTATCTAGTTATCATGAATAAGTAATGATAATCAAAAGATGATCTCATGAAAAAAGTAATGATGCAAAAACGTTGCGTGTTCATTAAATGTCAACCTTCCTTTCCTAATCTAAGAAATTACTTCCACTTTCGTGTCAACTTAACTGTCTATTGTTGTGTCAATTAGGTATCTAACTTTTTTGCAATATCATTTTATTATACTTTCTTAATGTCTTCATTAATATTGGTCAAGATTCCTATCTGTTTTTCAATGAAATTTCGCTTTGATTTAATGAATTACCAAAGTATTTTTATACTAAATTTCGTAGGCAAACAAGCGTACCCACGTCCCACCTGATGGGAAGAGGTTACGGTTATAGAAGCACTTACTTAAGTATGACTGATATTTTGAAAATTATGTAAAAGTTTAAAATAATATAATCAAGTTCCAATTTATTTTAAGACCCCGTATGATAGAGCTTTAATAATACGATATAAATCTGTTTTGGTGACGAAACAACTAGCAAAAACGTATATTTTCCAGCCTTCAAAGTCCCATCAGGCAATATACGAGTAGTGTTGCTATCAATTTGAAACAGTATCTCAGGAATGTTGCAATTTAATACGCACTCAGAGGGAATCGAATTACTAAGGTGTCGAGAAATCTTGTGTTTATATGGTCCAAATACGTTCTAAATTTGTTTTGATTTTATATGTAAAATTATTATTTTATATTTAACCTATACTGTCTCCCATCCACTGTTAAATCTCTTCATATCGTCGCTCCAACGCAACCTTAAATATTGACTTAAATATCATTAAATATCCCGCTGTTAAACCCAGATAATTTGTTAATAAATAAATACATACGAAACGGTGTAATCTGACAAAAAGCATCAAAACAGACAAAGAGTGAAAAAATTCTTTCTCAATGAACCTGACTTACCGATTATAAGCTCACGTATAAACCATAGGGTATAAAAATAATAAATCTTTATAGTGTTCCCATAAAGAAACTTCTATCATCTAACGCGCAGAAACCCAAAGTAGATCTTGGCCTCCGACACGAGAAGGCCCCATTTCTTGCGGTCTTCCGCCAGCCGCTCACTCCCAGGCTCCGTAGGTCTTTCAGCACCTCATCGCTCCAGCTATACCTGGGGCGACCAACCATCATCATAATCATGATCATCTGCCTAGATCAATTAATTTTAAAAAGGATCAACAGAGACAATTAAAATGAATCAAAATATCATTTTTTTTCTTCATTTGAGTGTTTGCCAGACACATTCTTAGTATACACTTCTAATTCCTAAGGTACACTGTAACTTATCCTATCTGTTTTGGTATCTTGGTCCTAGCATGAATAATATGACTATCTCTCGCTCGATAAGTCCAAGTTAGCTAAAATATGTTTCGTCTCGTTCTTTTACGTCAATTATAAATAAGTCAGAAAGAGGCTAAATATATTTTAGTGATAGTAGACTTAACTAACGTTCAGTATTTTTTATGAATACAGTAAATCACGAGAAGTAGTCCAAAATGTTAACCCTATTATTTATTTCACCAGGTACTCTTCTCCGCTCTCTTCGGCATCGCCGCCGCTGGCTTCGCCGGCTCCTACCCTGAACAGTCCAACAGGCCCCAGGCTCAATACGAAAGGAACGCCAGGATCATTGCTTTGGACTCCGACGTCAAAGAAGACTCCTTTAGATTCAACTATGAAACTGAGAACGGAATCAAGGCTGAGGAACAGGGGCATGAGGTAAGTACAGTTAGACAAATAAATAGAAAGGTGTGTGTGAGTGAAGAACAAAATTATTAATACCGATACGGCACCTCACCTCGTAGATTTAGGAAAAAATTGACAATGCAAGAATGTCGCTTTTGCCGCGCGGCCGCTGCGACGACTTTGACAGTAAATAACTCTACAACTAACACAGATATTGACGCGTGTGCTTCTATATCAAGCGCCACGCAGGCCCCAACCGGATTTAAGTGGCACGGGAGATAATATGGAGGAGGCCTATGAATGAATAAGATTTTAATATGGTCAGGTCAGTCTGAAGCGTACCTTCCTTATCTTTGTAAATATAATCTGTTAAAAATTTAATGAAAATTATTTTTCTCATATAAAATTGCATTTGTAAACTTTGATATACTTAAATTTATCATTTACGAATATTATGAAATATATACAACTAATTATTAAGATATCTGCCATCATTTTAATTTCGTAAGGTGCCAGAAGGTTAATCTGATTAATATGTTCATTGCGATATAAAATATGATTTTAATGAAAATTTCATTCAGAAAGATGCTTGAAATGTCGAGAGTTCATATAATTTTACATAAATTATAATTTCAAATAGCAGATTGATAAATTAAATTGTAAATACATACTTAAAATTAAGTAAAAGTAGATTTATTTAAAATATTGTTTTGGTATTTGGATGATTCATATCTCCAGCTGGCCTATTTTTAATGACATTTTTAAATTGAAATACACTTTTATCAAATTTTAAATTTGCAGTAAACGAGCTTTTAATATCCAGTTAAATGCTCAGCTTACGCTTTAGAGTTCAGTACTATTAATATCGACTAGGTGAGATCAATCGACCCCATACACCTTAGTGTCAGAGTTCTTCGGAACCGCCTCTTTGCCGATCACTAGATGGTACCTGGGACCAACGGCTTAGCGTGCCTATCGAAAGCACAAAATCATCTTTATTGACAGACAATTTGGTGACATAAGCTTGCGATATCTTAAAAAAAAACTTGAAACAGGACCTATCGAACCTATCGATTAGGAAGAAAATGCCTTTACCAACAGACCATAGAGTCCGTTCCACCTATGTGCACCATTCTACATTGAATGTGACCTATTCTTCAGTGTTTCTGTGAACTATTATTAGTATAGATCATTGCAATCGCCAAAGGGCAATGACCAGGGCCCAGAAATGCCAAGTTAAATAGGCGCGAGCCACACAGAATGACAGGACATCTATGATGTAGAGACTTAATTTTACACGTGTAATATTGTAATTCGAAAATTACTGTGACATTTACAGATGTTTATAAATTGAAGTTAGGTAGTAGTTTATAAATAGTAGTTAGTAAAAATTGTACGTAGTAGTTTTTTTGTTCTATTTAAAAATAGCTTTTTCCCTCAGCTCCGCCTGCGTCAAAAAGTAGCCTATGTTGATACCCGAGGTATTCAACTTTATTCATACCAAATTTCATCACAATCGGTTGGAGCAGTTAATAAATTTAAAAAAAAAAAGTGAATAAAATAAGACGATGACAATGTAAGGAATAACAATTTTTTTTCACTAAGTAGGCAAACAGGCGTTGATGAACACCTGATGGTAAGTTACCGTAGCCTATGAACGCCTGCAACATCGGAGATGTCACGAGCGCGTTGCCGACCCTGAAGGAATTTTTTCACGCCCTTGTTGAAGGCTCCCATGTTATAACTATTGCTCAGATATAGGAATATCGGAACATAATTAAATAGAATACAACGTCTCAATTAACAACATCTGCTTTCAAACCTACACAAGAAGCATGCCTTTAAATTGACTGCAATTTTGAAATTCATATCTAAAGATAAATCTTCGAAGAATATTTATGGTCGTCGAGACAATAATCCTTTGTACTTACCTACATTAAATTCTGCAAATAAATGATTCTGATTCTAAATATAAGGGTGTGTGTATCGTGCTTTACAGTGACTAACAAATTGAGAATAGGGTGTGGTTAATGATGGCTCGAAGTTAAAATATATTAGACATTAAAGCGAGAAAAGGAAATGTTAGGTTCCAAGTAATCAACGTTAGGTCAAACAAAATGTTGAATTTGATTGAGAAATAAATTGTAGACATTTTAGTTTTTGTTTAGTGTTTAAGTGTTTGGAATTTATCATGTTTTATTTATGGTGGCATTTTACATATCATTGTATGTATGTATGTAAAAATCTTTATTGTACACAAAGAATACAGAATACAGGTTATACAGCATTGCATTGCAACCGTTCAGGATTTATTTGAAAAAGTTTCAAACACATTACTATAAAACTCGAGGAACTCGATAATCGAACGCGACCCGCGTATCCGTAGCGAATGCGCGTGTCAAGCGACGGCGAGATGCGACCACTACTGGATTGGTAGCCATTTAGTGGCATTTTCAGTCTCGAGCTCCTACGTGCATCGGAAGGCAAGTTAAGCCGTTGGTCCCGGTTGTTATCGATAGATAGAAGTCGTGAGGCTAAAGATTCTGACAGTGTTGGCCACTAACACACCTCGGGTCATGTACCTATTGCGAATGTAATAAAATCCAATTTCCAGGTGTATTCCCAATATTTCTGCGAAATTTCCAATTTTTCCCACAGTTACACAACAAGATGCATTGAGGATCCGGGAAATTGCCGGGAACGGCACATCACTAGTTGTGCCGTTATATATACAAATTATTCTTGATGTCAATTTCTGATGATTTTCAATTCACTTGTAAATGATGATAAATGAACTACAGTTATTACTTATGAAGTGATTGCTTTGGCGCCAGGAAGGGCAAATATAATGATATATTTTGTAAAGGGCAGACGACTATTTCGTGTTGATGTTATTTGACATTGTAGATCATTTTCTGCAGGATGTTCTCATTAGATTCCTTTCTATTTAATGCTAATTTACCTTTAAGTTCAAGTTCATATATGTGTTTTGATTGGTTTATTCTATTATTTAGCTTTAGGAAGTTTTAGTTTTCGGTCGAAGAACACTTAATTTTACCTATTTACTACTTATCAAGATGGTGCAGTGACTTAATTTAATATTATTAAATTATATCAATTAATAATTTTAGATTTCATGAAATAATACGTACGTAATTCAGTGTTGGATATATTCTCAAAATCATCATTTTATAATAATGAATTCGTTTTCGCGATTGTTACACATTGAATTAAACTATTTCAATACGGTTTTTTATCGTGTTTATTAAATAAGTAGTAAGATGAGAGATGAGACCTTGGATACTGTCAGCCAATACTGCGTGAATCGAAACAGTTTGTATTAAATTATAGGCTATGGTTCTGTAGTCTTGTGACATCAGAAACAAATGACACAAACAAATGTCAACTTAGTCTGCCTGCGACCATGAACGCTGTAAAGTGTTTAAAACGTTAGGTGTAAATAAATCCATATCTATACTAATATTATAAATGCGAAAGTCTGTCTGTTTGTCTGTTACGCTTTCACGGCCAAACCGCTGAACGGATTTTGATGAAATTTTGTAGGAATATAGTTGAAGACCCGGGTTCAAACATAGACTACTTTTTTGATGCAGGCCGGGCTGCGGTAAACAGCTAGTAAGTAATAAACGTGATAAAAAACCGTATAAAAATAGTTTAATTTAATTTATAATCTCATCTATTTCCACTTAATTTAATTCCAGGCTGACGGCATCGAAGCCCAGGGTGGTTTCCAGTACACTGGTGACGATGGCCAGGTCTACTCCATCAGCTACGCAGCCGGCCAGGGTGGATTCCAGCCCCAGGGCGCCCACATCCCCACCTCTCCCCCGATCCCCGAGGAGATCCTGAAGGCGCTTGAACAGAATGCCCGTGATGAAGCTGCCGGTATTGTTGATGATGGTATGTCGATAATCTAACAGTTAACTGGCTCCGTACTTTGTTTAGTTGATTCTAGTTAGGACATTGCAGGCTTGAATCACCTGATTGTCTATTAATAATGATTATTTCGTGCTTCGGAAGGCACTTAAAGCCGATAGTTACGACTGCCATTCGGTGGTCGTTAAAGAAACCAAGTCGGATGCCGAAAGGGTTTCAAAAAACTCTGACCCCCGTATTCTTAAACATAACCTTAAGGACGTCCTTCACTCAAACTCATTCGAGAACGACATTCTTCGTTGGTTGCTTGAGCAAATTCCAATGAGGTTATAATAACAATTTTAAAAACAAAATTTGAAAATTACAAAAGAATACAGAAAAAATAATATAAAGTAAGTAAATACTTAGGCTAAAAGTCGCAAAACCCTGTTTTTTTATCCACTTTATTTCATTTCAAGGACGCCTTATATTTGACAGTTCGATACTCACCTCCAATGAGAAATCAACTCAAGTCAAGGAAGCTTGTGACGACTAATCATACCAATGAGGTGGAGTAAGGTTGAGTCGAGTTTGAGTGAAGGTTTAAGAATACGGGTGTGAGTTGACTATGAAGCCCACTTGATATGCATGAGTTAATTTTTATCGAGTGGGTTATATTAGCCAATTGACTCTGTACACTATGTCAGAGTTTTTTCTGGTATTAGAGTTAGTGACAGTAATAAGCTGCATGCCTCTTGTACTTTTACAAAAAGACATTGTTCGAAAATGCATTACTTTATTTCTGGAAACTTTCGTAAATTGTAACAATTTAGTTTGTATGCATATTTGGTCTTGGCTGCCATCTGGTGCTCGTTAAAGGAGCCACAGCAGAGGCCAAAAGGCGGCACCGTAAACTCTGAGACTACTGTGCACAGACTCGATTGACAACGTAACCTATGAATATTTGCCTTGATACGTCCTTTAAAAATCTAGAGAGTTTGATTATTTCTCCTGACTAGACTGATGTATTCTCACGCCACTTCATATGCCACGTGATGCTGCTCCCACAAATCACACCTACTATTTCGAGGAATGCCTTGTTTAAAACGTGATATTTCCCACCCACATCTTACATAGGACGTTTTTGGAATAACACATCTTTAGGCGCGGTTTTCCTTAACGTCTCTAGTAGAAGGGTTATGATTTTGAGTATTGTATTGGGGATTGGCATGCGCTGTAGACAAAACAGTAGCCTGAACAGTTTCATGTTTTCGCTTAATAAGTTTTAATTAATTACGAATTGATTCATAAATGGTGTGATTGATTTTTTTAAATATATTAATTAATTTCTCTTTAAGAAAGTAATTTAATTTTAATTTTGTGAATAGTTCTCGTGAATCATAATCGGGTTGACTGGTTTTGATATTTTTATCATCCAGATTTCAATACCGTATTACAAAATCTACATTTTTGAAATTATTTTACATTACATTAAATACAAAAACTAAAAATAAATTACAACAAATTTTTTACTATATAAATATTCTCATCAGTAATTGTGTAACATCAATTGCGTAATTGATTTTAACAAGACAGCTAAAACAATAGATGCAATAAGATAATTATATATAGCAAGTGTTAGATAATGACCCAAGATTTATATGTCCAATGGACATTAAACATAGTACTGACCTTTCAGTTTCACAATGACCCCTCACTCTGATTTTGCTTGAGAAACCGAGCACAAAGATAAAATTGCATTCGATACATCTGTATCATCATACAACATAAGATACATTATCGTTTGAAATTACTGTTTCATATTTTTGTAAGATTGTCTTGAGATTCATTTATGTGAATTTATTTGCATGTGTCATAAACTTTACTGTTGAGATAATAGTGTTGTTTCTTGATTGGAATCTCGTGCACGGAATGTTGTGAAGGATATGATCTGTGCTATTTTGAAATTGAAACTTAGGTGATAGCTAGTTTTGTCAAACAATGCACACAATGAAGGATTCAAGTGACCAACGATTGTGAGGTCGAATATGAGAATTCTGTTTTTTCACATTACGACTCTCTTTGTTTCCTATTGTCTTGAGATCTGATAACTGGCTGTTGTAAAGTCTGTGTGATATTAAAAACGTACATGTTCTTGTTAAATATGTTTACTGTAGAGAATTGAAAGATAGTAAATCTAAAATTAGATAGCCTGCATTATAGACAAATTACATTTATTTCTTTGCCTCTTCGGCATAATTTTTTGCTCCTCATTCCTCTCTTTTGTAATAAAGACCCTTAGGATACCACTAAATATAATGAAATCTAACTAAATTAAGTGTTAAGCTCTTTTGCCTGAATATATGTCAAAAGGGTCACATGGTTATTTTTTCAAAAACGCTTTTCTGCCTATAATGTGGTACAATTTTAACGACATCGGGACGAACGGCTTATATAGCCTGTCTTCCAAACAGGAGACAGTTTACCAGGTACCGAAATGTACCAGGGCGCTTCACGCCACCGATAGGTTCTCAGTAGGCCCTTCAGGACAATAGTGTCGGCCCTTATGGCATTGAGCGTTTGCTACCGCTCGCGAGTTTGCATTGCTCGCTTGATCAAAGGCAAAGCCCATGGCCGAGGTTCGTCCCAAGTAGGAGCCCCTTGTGCATTTGCCGAAAAGGTTGGTTGGTTATAGCCGTCGCTTCAAACTGTCCCGCTGTAAATTTGAAAGCTCACACGAGCTAAAATTGTAGGTCCGGTCGAAAAAAAAGGATGAAATTATTTAATTAAGTTCTTTAAATCCTTTCTTAAGCCACTTTTATCATATTATGGTCCTATGTCTACTTGAAAATTAAAATTGCTAATATCAATATTTTACAATTTTCAGGTCAATACAACCCTGGCAAATATGGCGACGCTCCTGCTCAAGCATTCGGACAACAACAACAGTACTCAAGAGCCCAGGCTTCCGCCAGCTTTGGCAGACAAGCCTACAAATATTAAACACATAGTACCTAACACCCATTATTAGTAATATTTTGAAAATGGAATTATAAAAACAAGAATGCAAGCGATGCAAACGTCGTCGCCTTAATTTCGCACACATAGAAAACAATTTTGTGATTGGTTGCTTTTGTTACGATACGAGATAATCACACTTTTATTTCGGTGTTAGAATTGGTAAATCGATTCTGTTTTTGTAAAGGCGACGTATTTTCTTGTTTTGATAGTTTCTAATGTAATTATTGTCTAGCTATTGTCTAAATTGATGAAACCTAGTTTTCTCATGCAGAAAGTAGGCGTATTTTGAGTGCGAATATTGAATTTGATGAATGAGTTTATTTATTGACATCAACAAGAGCTAGTTTATTATTAATTTTGTATATCAATACATACAAACTCTGTTTTGTGAAAATAAGTGCAATTATATGTAATTTGGAATTATTTTCGATTTAGATGATTTTTACTAGTTGTTTGTTATTAAAAAAAAAAAAACAAACAATAACTAGACCTTAAATACACATACATTTTCGAAATGGAATAATTAAACAAAATGTGATTTAAATTTAAGTCTCTTATCTATTGAAAACAAACATTGTTATAGTTTGTAACCAGTGAGATGCTCATAGAATCTTTATTTATTCTGTGAATAAAATAATAAATATATTCTGCCAATACAATATTTCAATTTTATCATTTCACACCAACAAACTTAAACCCTTACTATTGAAACCTATTTGATTTATATATCCATCCTAATAAAATACCGGGTTCAAAGCATAAGCTACTTTTGGACGCAGGCAAATCTGCGGGAAACAGCTAGTGGTCAATAAATCCTGTACACTCAGAAGTCAGAGTAAGTTTGTTGGCGACAGAGAAGAAAATCAGAGATATAGCAATTTAGGAAAATTGCCTAAACAGAAAGAAGTACCTATAGAAGGAGATAGTGAGACCTTTGAAATGCAGTAAAATAATCTAAGTAAAGTTAATATTTTTTTTTTTTTTTAAGTATACACATGTATAAACCTATAGCAATGTAAAAAGAAAAAAATACCTTAAAAAGAATATTGTATTCATAGTGAGACGAAACAATGCGTGGACCTTGCATTGTAACGTCAATACAAACATTGCAACCAACTGGAATAATGCACCGCTAAGAAATTACAAAAGAAGTTTTCAAATAAGTAGCCTTCGTACATAAAATCATAGGTAACCAGGCCAACAGACTCATAATATGTGTGTGTTAGTTGTCAATGACAGATTTTTCGAGCTACTTAAAGCATCTGACACTCGCTAATGACTGCCATCTAGCGAAAATTGCTGGGACCAAGCTGCATCCTTAATGTGCCTAATGAAGAACGAATGAGCTCAAGATTGTAATATAGTGGCAACCTGGCAACTAATCCATTTCAAGCTACGCTTGCCCTCGCTTGAGATGCAAGGTTCTTACAAACACACAGTCTTCGTATTTACACTAATATTTCAAACCAGAAACCACGATTAGATCCTATTGGAAAATTTGTAAATAGTTCGAGTAAAAACTTCAAGATGGCGCGCGCTACAATGCATTTTATTAGAATGTAGAGGCTTACATAGATGGCAGTAGCAGCCAATTTTGGTTTTAGTTTTTAATAAGTATTAATTAAATTATGTGTTTAATGTGTTTTTCCAAGGGGTCTATATAGAAACTATATTAAAAAATTCTAGGATAATTAACTTTGTACCTGAAAACTCGGAAATCGTAGGTTCGAATTCCACGGAAAGCATACAGGTCCTTCAATTTCGAACAACAAATTGAAGCAGTAACAGGACAATTTAAAAATCACCTGTTTGTCTGATCATAAAAAAATAATAATGAATCGGCCTTCTTCATTAAATTAAATTATTTTAAGGCGACGCCGCGGTAAACTAAAAATCTAGAATCCAGCGTTCCACACCCCTCAGTCTGCACCCCGCACGAACCGTCTCTGACAAGTCTTGAGCGGACTGCGCGGGCAGAGCGGGGCCGATCTCTCATAAAAAACCCGCACAAACGAAAAAGACGTATGTCACAAAATGGTTAAAATCGTGTAATTCAAAAACTACAAAGTTATTTTATACAACCTAAGTACCGATTAAAGTGTCAGGTTCTATGAATATATGTAGAAATTTTGGAATCTTAAATCATTCCTCAATGTAGGTAAAACTGGAATCTCTAATTTTATAGAGGTCTTTTTGATTAATTATATTGTGTTACAAAAATTGTCCAATCGTGTTTTGCACAGGACCAAATAAAGTCAAAGAGATGATGAATCCTGACAATAAATATAATTCAGTTTACTTCAGTCATTGTTGAGAAAAATCGGTATCCTTACAACCAAAATCAATTCATCAATTCAATTCGTCATCTTAATACGGTTTTATCGCGTTTATTACTTATTTATTTACACCTGACGTTTCAAACACTTTACAGCGTTCATGGTCGCAGGCAGATTAGGTTAACATAAAAACACATTGCTGACATGAAAAATAGACGCTCAACCAAGTCTGCAGTCTGTGAACATGCTCTAGACAAACCCAACCACTATATGCGTTTTGATAATCCTCAAGTCCTTGCAAAGGAAAACAGATTCATTCCAAGGATGTTACGTGAAGCTATTGAAATTAAAAAAACATCCTAATTTCAATAGAGAGGATGGATGGCAGGTACCGCCAGCTTGGGACCCAGTCATTAATTTAATAAAATCGCAAACTCGGAAGCAGACTGCAAGATCCTTAGATACTGTGAGCCAATACTGCGTGAATCGGTATACTTCCCAATAAAAATTTCAGGCGGTAGTTTGTAATCTTATGACATCAAAGACAAATGTTAACTTAGTCTGCCTGCGACCATGAACGCTGTAAAGTGTTTGAAACGTCAGGTGTAAATAAATAAGTAATAAACGCGATAAAACCGTATTAAAATAGTTTAATTTAATGAATAACAATCGCGAAAACATAAGAAATCATTCGGCCTTCTTCGTTCGCTTTATGAATCTTACTCAAACTGCCCTTAATGGGAAAAAAGATACGTCAGGTGACCTGTAAAAAGTCGCAGGCAGACACTGGATGCAGGCGGCTGCCAACCGTTCATTTTGAAAATTATTAAGAGAGGCATATGTCCAGCAGTGGACTGACTGCGGCTGAAAATCTACGAACTCTAAAAATCCTAATGCATCTTAAAAAAAAACACGTTCGAATAAATAGTTCGAATTATGTTTTCTATTTGCCAAGTTTTCTAACATTCTATAACGTTAGACTATTGCAGAAAATTAAGATCTTGATGACCTAGAAACAAAAGCTCGTTAGCTTAATAACTTGTATGTAAGGGAGTATGTAATGATAGGTTAGGTAATGGCTTAATAAAATTAGACCTTGACTGATTCGATCTAAGGTGTTTTTTTTTAAAAAGCCCGGAAGGTACGGATGTAAATGACAGGAAGCAGAATTAACTTATACATTACTAGCTATTTCCCACAGCTCTGCATGCACCAAAAAGTAGCCTATGTTTGACCTTGGGTCTTTAACTATATTCATACCAAATTTCATTGAAATCCGTTCAGCAGTTTGGTCGTAAAAGCGTAACAGACAGACAGACTTTAGCACTTTTAATGTTGTTGGTTTGTTTGTAAAATGTTTATTGTACAAAATACAAGTGATTAACATACAAAAGCACGATGAAACAAAACTTATTCCACATATGGATATCTTGCAGTCAACCAGCGAGTGACAGGAGGATATGCTTATAATGGGTAAATGTAAATGTATTGTTTAAAATAAAAAAGCATTAATGAAAATTGATTGAAACCAAAATATGAAATTCTGCATAACGCTGTGATCTTCTTTATTAATACCTAATTAAAAGTAAAATCATATACAAATACTTAACCTAAAATTCATTAACACTAACTTAAATGTAAATCTTGCTTTCATATAATGTTTGTGATAATAATTATAATAATTATGATAAACACAACACATCCTATTGTGTAATGATAATAATTTATTTCCTTTAAATTAAGTTGTTCTTGAAATTATTATTTTTTAAATTAAGTTTGGTAAATTTTCAACGGTATTAAATACATATAACATAGCTTGTATAATTTTGATCATGGTCTAATTCTATTTTTCTATTTAGAGAGCCTTAAAATCTATTAGCTTTAATACTGGTAACCAGAGTTGGAGTTGAACGAACTCTGGTGGCTTGAAGACCCGAAGTTTTGGTTAGATGATGATGAGAAGCCGCCTCCATTCTTGTGTCCACCGCCATGAGCGTCAGGCCGGTATTTTCCTGGAAGTACGAGAAAACGCCATATTAATTTTATTCATAGAAAATGTTTTTAAGTGAGACATTATCTTGGTATGACTAGCTCTTGAGCTAGTCCCAAAAAGTATGTGTGTTGACCGACAAATGGTATCACAACCAGTGATGCAGAAGACTTGTCAAAGTGGAGGAGAAAACCCCGAAAAGCATGCTCTGGAGTCTGATAAACCATCTGAGAACGTTACTGGGAAATCGTTTAGGTGAAAGAAAAACTTATCCCATCGAACTCCGGCTAATATATCTAATGTAATCGGGTTTCTTTAGGTTGGAAAGTAAAGTAACAGTTTGGTAACACTAAAACGTGCTTAAAGCACAGCATTCATAACACTACTAAGGTACTATTCTTACAGTCGTGAATTCCGCCGGCTAAACGAGTCGGAGAAAAAAAACAGAAACACAATCCTGACCTTCGAAGCAAACAGCTATCGGTGAAAGGATAACATGAGAAAGTAGATGTAGAACCACTGTACCAAGTTTTCCTATAGTTAAGTTTCCAATTTATATATCACTGTTTGAACATAAATTAAAAAAAAAATAAAGAAAAAAATTACCGTCGTCAAATATGCCAGCAGCTTCATCCTTCTCATTTTGCTGAAGTCCAGCCAATATTTCTTGTGGGATCGGCGGTGCTACTGGAAGGTGGGCTCCTTGGGGCTGGAAACCACCTTCTCCAGCAGTGAAAGTCACAGTGTACGTGTTCCCATCGTCTCCTTTATACGAGAAACCGCCTTGGGTTTGCGCGGCGTTCCCACCTTCTTCAGCTCGGATACCATTTGAGGTTTCATAACTGTAATGGAATCCTGCGAAGGGAAAACGTGATTTATTGAAAAAAATGAATATCATTTTTGTGTTGAGAGGACCAGCCAATCTGTGTAACCGACTAGACTGTCCACGCAGTTTGCCCTGGGTGGCACCAGCGTTAGAGGTAGCAGGGTATTGGGAAATTTTTAATTTGGTTTCAGCTTCCAGTCGGAAAAAGATACAAAAATATTTTGTTTGTAGGTTTTCATAGGCTTTTGCTAGGTCCCAACTGATGAGTATAGAAAAAGAGATCAACCAAAAACTAGAAGGTCCGATGACATACGAGAGTTCATTAAAATTGAAAGAAATAGCCCTGGACAGAGAAGTGAAAAGAGGGAAGGTTTTAGTCCAGCGGTGGGAAACAAAATAGCTACGTAATAAAAAAATAGGTTTCTCATAAACTCTTTTTACACGATGAAATGAGATAAACTACTATACATATCTATTTAACAAAAACCTCTCACCATTTTCGTTAATTTCTTGATCCTGTTTTATAATCTGCGCATTCTTCTCCTGTTCTTGCTGTGGCCGTCTGTTACCCGTATCGCCTGAACCGAAATGGTTCGATTGAGACCCTTGGTAACTGCTGGAGCTGTGAGATGATTGGCTCTGAAAGGAACCATGGGGTCCTCCCTGGATCGGAGGCAGGTAACTGTTTGGTAGTTGAGCTGCAGAGCCGAAGGCTATTATCGATGTTAAGAATATCTGAAATGTATTTATTTTTTAAAACTTAATTTTTTTAATCAAATACATGTACGTACACAGTCGAAGTGACTAATATAACATAGTATATAGAACGTTAGTACAAGGGTGATGGGAATTTGTTCCTTTAAGGAGAAAAAGGATAACATGCGTTTACTTTATAAGTTACAATAAGTAGTAAAAAGTATTTGACTCATCATAACTTTAACAGCTGTTGTTAACTGAGATAGGTAGATTATTGTTGCGTTTAAAAAAAGACACGTAATTGATACCAAAGTTTAGATGGCTTAGATTAGATTATTTAAATGATGATAGTACCGAATAAAAATAAAAATCTTACCAAATACATTTTTAATTTCAATACTGCTCTACACGACATGAACACTCAGTGTGACAATACAAAAAATGCCACCCATTTTTATAGTCCAAAAATAATATTAAAATCGTCTTTATTATGAGGCATCCGATAATTATGGGCCTTGATGCTTAATTGTTAAAATACTTTCTAGAATTGGTGACAATTCCATTCAATGTAGAGTTTTCAAGTGCGTTTTACACTTAAAGCTTTAGAATAAATATCGGAATGTTTTTGATTTAAAGGAAATTGAATCGTCTTTACTTGTAGTAAATTTCCAATTTGCATGAAGCTAATAGAACTAATCAGGGTTGATCGGTTCGACCCTTTCATAATATGTTCATGGAAATATAAAACTTATATACTACGCAGATGATTCAATATTCTTCAAGTTTTTTTTAGTACATTGCAATGTATTTTTGAATTTCTCTGTATGTATATGTCGCAAATTAAAGTCTAAGGAATTAGTCTCCCTTTACACCCTTATCCATAGAAATTTGTTCGTTTAGTCCATTGTAACAAAATTATGTAGAGATCATGCCAACATCTACAGTACCTACCTTTCCCAGTTCTCGGGGATTGAAGTGAAGCCGCCGTAAAAGCTAACGTACCTTTAATGTCTATAACTAGAAATACCTTAACAAAACAATATCTAGTTAAAAACGAGCGATTTTTGTAAACTGTCTCCAGGACTATGACAATAAGCTTTAACAGTTAATGAAGCCAATAACAGATAACGGACAAAAACTAAAGAATCATGCCCATTTTAACTACTTCATTCAATAAAGTATCGAAACAATGACTTCCATGCACAAAGCAATGCGGATTTAAAAAAAATCTTGATGGCATCTTCACTTTAGAGGTGTTAGTTTTAAAATCTCCTGAAAACCCAGTGAATATTCCGAAGAGAGGTGTCACAGGTTATGTCGATTAAAAATATCTGAAAGTGAATGAAAATTTGGCAGTGAATCACAATTTTTTCTAATATTTTCCTTGTCTTTTAACTTAGAACGGACTTTGATTGATGATTATTTTTTTTATACAACTAAGTAGACAAACAGGCGTACGGCCCACCTAATGGTAAGTGGTTACCGTAGCCTACGAACTATTATTGACTTTTATTGCAATGCAATAGAACCTTTTTTACTCGACTACTGCAAAGCGAGCAGGAACTCTTTTTTTGAAAGGACATATATGTCGAATAAAAATCGTTAATCGAACAAAACTCGCCGATTTTGCGTGAATCACACTTTTTAAAAATAGCACTCCAGATTTGATTATGATTTTTTTCTAGTTTGTACGCTTTTAATTTGTAAAGAAACGTTTGAATGTTTTAACCATTTTACGTAACAATGCCCATTAATACGCACATCGCCCTTCACTTCAGCCTTGAACTTTCAAAGCTTTCGGAGCTTTAAAGCTTGGTCAAGTTCAGGTTATCTCAAGTTCATCTTTAACTTAGTTGTTTTCTTGTTTACCCCAGTCGCGGCATTTATTTAGATTAAAATTTTAATTAAGTCACGAATTAAGAATTAAAATTAAATATTTAATTTTAATAGCAATGCTTACATTGTTGAGATTTTAAATGATAAGAGAGCATTGATAGAGGCAATGAAATTACTGAGTATAAAATATTTAAAACAAAATTTAGTTTGCTGCAAAGAAAATTAAGTACCTATCTAATATTATGTTCATTGTATTTATTGTAATATAGGCAATAAAGATATATTGTATTGTATTGTATTGGTTGTGTATTTTCTCGACCTCTGTGAGATCGGTTTTGTGCTGAAATCCCGCCCTGAAACCTTTAGGGAGAGGGATTTTCAGCATTCCCGCTGATAAAGATTGAATCTCCTATAACCTTTGTTTTGTTGTATGTATTGCGGCTTGTTTCTGCAGGACTGATATGTCTATTTGAGGATCCAGTAAATCACTATAACGTCGCAGACTTTTGTCGACTACACCGGTTGCTGTATTGTATTGTATTGTATCTACAAGTAGTATAAAAGTGAGGCAAAAACTAGTATCATAACATGGTGTTGCGTTGTAAGTTGCTGTAAAAATTCGATATGCCATCCTGTGTGTGTCTGTACACGCAAATATTAAAGATGCCTTACTATCATTTCTTGATTCCATACAAATGCGTAAGGTAGCCTATTATATGGTGCTATCTCACTCACTCACTCACTCACTGAACCTTTTTGCATACCTAATAAGGTAGATTGTGCGGCCATATCGTTTATTTAACCACTTTCATTGCAAATAAACTGTTTCTTTAGTTCTGAAATCGTGGGCAAAAGCTAGTCTAATATAAATATTCGCATCCCATTTATTGTACACAAAGCGCTTAGTAACATAGACTCCAAAGCCGCGAAAAAAAAACAATATCGTGGCCAGGTGTGCATCGAAACGGCGGAAAAAAGGGCTTAAAAAATGGCGTAGCAAATTTTTAATTGCTACAAGTTTAGGTAATTGCCGGTATATACTGACATTTATTTATGTGCGTCGAATCTTATGTGTTATATAACCATTTAAGGTTTTTTACGTTAAGTTTTTTTTGTAATTAAATATTGCTTTTGTAAAAAAAAAACTAGTTTTAAAATCTTGATGGTTCGACTCAAGAGTCGGTCATTCTGAGTCGCCATTGTTAATTCATGAAAAAGTTTACTAGATTAATTCTACATACTCTAGTACCCTATATTAATGGTGATGGACATTATAATATTTACGATTTCATGTTTTATTCTTTAGAGGAGATTCATTGTCAGCACAGAGACTTAAAAAATACAGACAAATTGTCGTTAAATCACAAGAGAAGCTCGAAAATAGTCGCCTGTGCCGCCGCGATTCATAACGCCACCGTTTATTGGTAGTGTCATACACCACACCCAACCCAACTCTGCAACACTGCTGCTATTTTATTTGATTGGATTGAAAAAATACAGATGTAATCTATCTGTATTTTTTAAGTCTCTGTTTTCCAGCACTGAACTTTACTCGCATAATAAACAACGTAAGTCCGGGGAGATAATTGAATGAAGGACTTTCGGCGGGAAGCTGTGAAGAGCAGTATCGGCGCTGTATTTTATTTTCCAAAATTTGTGTTTTTTTGAGTGTTTGTGCATAATAATGATTGATTTATGTGATTTTCATGCTTGTTGCCAAAAACTCTTAAATCGCTAAGTGCAGTTTTTCTACCACTTCACTTAGCCTGATTCTTCTGACTAGACTTTTAGACTTGACTAGGACTTGACGAAACCACACTGTAGAACTGAAGAAGTTCTGTCTTTCTGTTACGCTTTCACGGTCAAATCGCTAAACGGATTTTGATGAAATTTGGTACACATATATTTGAAGACCTGGGGTCAAACATAGGCTTTATATTTCAAACTAGCTGCGGGAAACAGCTAGTTTGAAATATAAATTTATGGGAAAGGCTTTGTAAAGTTTACCTCATTTCTGTTTACCTGTCTCTGTGACAAAGTTGTACAAGTCAAATACTTGCAAATACAGTTGGATTTGTAAGGAGGAGCTCGTTAGTCGAGTGTGCACCGCGTATCTGTAGCGAATGCGCGTGTCAAGCGACGGCGTGACGCGACTATTGGATTGTCGCCATTTTGTGGCATTTTCTATCTTGAGCTCCTCCGTGCTTCGGAAGACACATTAAGCCGTTGGTGCCGGTTGTTATCGATAGATAGCAGTCGTAAGGCTATGTCAGATGCCTTAAAGCAGCCTGAAAACTTCTGACAGTGTTGGCCACACACACCTTGGGTCATGTTCCTGTTGGTCTGGTTTCCCTGTACAAAGGGTTACGGAGGTCAGACGGCAGTCGCACCAGTTCCGCCAAATCTAGGACCGTAACTTACAGCGTACCCTAGGCTCCGAAGCGTAAGCTGACGGCGCAACTTACACGCTAAGATGATGACAGTTGGATTTGTAACAAAATATTAATTTATAAGATACATAATACTATATTTTTTTTTTCTCCTATTCATGTTGAACAAAACAATATATTTTAATCTAAATGTCATGTGCTAGCTTGACGTTGCATTGCTGGATATGCGTGCAAATAGTTTCAGAACCTAGGATGCCGAAAGGCGAAGTGAGGAATATATAGTAGGGAAGCAGACCGTGAGGTAATGAACGCAACCAGGCAGGCAATAAGATAAGACTGAGTCACCTAAGTGTCATAAAAGGAAAAAGCTAAAAATCCATAGCATTTATGTGAACGTAGGCTTTGGTAAAATCCATACTAATATTATAAATGCAAAAGTCTGTCTGTCTGTTACGCTTTCACGGCCAAACCGCTGAATGGATTTTGATGAAATTTGGTATGAATAAAGTTGAAGACCCGGGCTCAAACATAGGCTACTTTTTGACGCAGGTGGAGCTGCGGGAAACAGCTAGTTTTAAATAAACCAGACTAAATTTAATTCCATTCCAGTTTATGAACTCTCCGAATACAAAATGTGAGTAGTATTATCTTTATTGTTTATCTTCTTAATTTAATATTTTACACAATACAAGAAATTTGTGATTTCATGAATATTAAGTATAACTGGGCATTAATTCTACAATTTTCGAGAATCTGACTAAGTCTTAGATAATAATGTAGGTTAACAGTACAATATTTTAATCTATACATATTCAAAAACATTTCCCAAACTACATAATTTCAATTATAATGTGTACCTATAGAATAAGTAAAAACTGATGGACAATACAAAGCCCATGTTAAAGATCTACTTTGTAAAAAAGGCCTATTATAGTTCTGATGATTTTCTTAATGACAGGAATGTTGAAGTTAGGCTTGATGCAGAGTCCTCAACAACATATCATTATATATTCTGTTTTTACATTTGAATTTTTTTTAATTAGTACTATTTTTTTATTTAGATTTTATTTAATTTAAGTAATCTGAAATCACAATAAAATATTGTGCAAAATGTTGGCAAACATGTGAATTCGTTCATTTAACTAGTTAATTATGGAAAGTTTATTTCTTATTTGTAAATTGACGTTTTGAAGAAAATGCTGCAGTGGAGTTTGTGGCGCCGCTTCTTTTCCACTTGCGCTTTGGAAGTGGTGTTAAACTTACGTCAATAAGTGATATTTATATCCTATATTGAAAATAAACGATTTCATTTCACTCTTCATCGCTGAATAGAAAAAAAAAAATAACACGAACACGTTTTTTTGAACTCTAACAAGATTTGCCATTGGCCACTTAGTAGCAAATGCAATCTTTGTGGCCAGGAAATATAAAGGTAGTAAATAAATAAAATAAAATAAAAAAATAAAGAAAATCTAAGTTTATTACATTACATATTTGGAAGAACACAATTTACAATTGATGACTTGGCTAACTTAGACCTAATACTGGTATCCGGTCTTTTCATCGAAAGCCTGCTGAGGGATGTTGTCGAAACTGGAGGAGGTCTTTGGTGCCAAGTATTGGCGGCTGGCAGCACTGGCAGAAGCGAACTGGTTCTGGCTGGAACCCTGGTTGCCTTGGCCTCCGAAGCGGGCGTTTAGGCTAGGGGCGCCGTATTGGTTGCTGGGCTGGGTACCGAATTGGGAACCGAACTGGGAGCCCTGGTTCTGGTTGCTTTGTAAACCTGGAAAAATTTAAGATTTGTTATGACTTGTCGAACTCAAAGGGATATGGTTTTTTTTTATCACAACTCCTAGATATCATAGACTCGCCTATGTGTGAGTGTACCCGCGATACGAAACGGTGGCGTCTTTTAGGTCTGTGCTAGAGATATAAATTTTGTAGAATAAGTAATTGCTAAGATATATTTTTCAACAAAAACGACAGGAATATTTAGATATTATTTGAGTAGGAGTAAGTCCACTAATAGAAACAAAAAAAATAACAAATTACCTGGTTTGTTGGCACCAAAGCCATTGTTTCCATTGCCAGCAGAAGAACCACGGTTAGGGGGTAGGTACTGGTTGGAAGTGGCAGCTCCGAAAGCATCAGTACCCTGGTTTCCAAAGGCACCATGGCTTCCAGAGGAACCTTGGCTTCCGAAGGCACCCTGGCTACCAGAACCTTGGCTTCCGAAGGCACCTTGGCTGCCTAAGCTAGATCCAGAGTGGAAGGAAGAAGCACCATGGGATCCGAAGCCATTGGATCCTTGAGATCCCTGAGAGCCGAAAGATGATTGGCCATTGCTTCCAAAGCCAGATTGGCCTTGGCTTCCTAATCCAGATTGGCCTTTACTTCCGAAACCGGATTGACTTTGGCTTCCAAATCCAGAGTGGCCCTGGCTACCGAAGCCAGACTGTCCGTTGCTACCTGTGAGAAAAATAATTTGTTAGGGTATTTGAAAATAAAGTTCTGGATTCGTCTTGTCACCCTGGAGATGGTGCTAGAAAGAACTGCTGGAAACAAACATCTGCCAGTATTCTAAGTGGTTATATAATTGTTATGTCTTTTCTTTTGTTAAAATATTGCAAAAAGTAGCTTTTCAAAGTTTTAGGAACAAGTTAAAACGTGGTATTTAGCCCAGCCAGATGAATCGACAGAGTAAGGAATGTTGCAGGGGGCAGCGTATACAGAGTTCATAGTTCGGAGGATCGCATAGCTTGGAAACTCATTGTGGTCATCCTCAGCAGTGAGGGACTGATAATGAAGAAGAATGTATTTAGTATGAAAATTGAATATATTAGCTCGATTATTATTAAAATTTTAGGTCATTTTTAGCAGTACAAGCAGTTAGTTGGATTCTATGCTGTATTTTTTTCTATGTATGTAAATGGTGCAATAAAATGTTCACTCATTCATTTATTTGAAAGCTCAGTTGAAAGATCGGTAAAGGTCTAACAAGTCAGATCAGAAAAAAAGGTTGGCTTACACTTTGGAGTGGACCCATAAGGTAATAGAAAACCTAATAATTTAATTTAATGGAATTTAATTTCTCAAATTAATAAAGTACTATATGGGCTAGCAAGGCCTAAAATTAGGTATTTTTTTTAATAAGTACCTCCAAAAGACGACTGTCCCTGGCTCCCGAACCCAGACTGGCCATTGCCCTTGGCTCCAAAGGATCCGAAGCTGTTGGACCCAGCACCAGACTGGTCTGGAGGAAGGTAGGAGCGTTCCAGATGTTCCAGACGTGCAGCAGCGCTGACGGCGATGAGGGAAGCAATTATGAACTGCGGAAGAGATTAATCAATAATATTATATCCAAATATATTCATCATTTTGGCGTTGGTCCCGACGGTCATCTGGTGGTTGGTATAAGAACCACGTTGTAGGCCGAAAGGCGGTTCCAAAAAACTCTGCCACCAGAGTATACAGGGTTGATTGCCAATTTTACATGATACATACTTTAGACATGCCATTCGATATGAATGAGTAAGCGTCAATCTTTTTTTTTGACTAATTAATTCAAATAATCATATATAATATATCTAAACAATCCCAAAAATCACTCTTTCTATTAGTAAAATACACAATAAAAAAACCGTTAACTGGTATTCAAGTTTATCACGAACAAACAGCCTCATTCAATAAATTTATTTTGAAATTCACGAAGTCAGCGAAAATCAATCCTATTAAAAAAATTTAATTTGAAAATTTAATTATTTATGATCATATCCAGCGAAAATTAAAAATTTGCAAACAATTAAATATATCACTTTGACTTCACTTAGAAATGTAATTGTTAACTTTTTTCGCGTTAGCTGATAGAAAGCAGTTACTGTAGCCTAAAACACCATTTATATATTTTTATCCAAATATTTTATTTTACAATTCATCACTTCGAACTTCAATAAATAAATAACAAAAATGTTAAGTATAAAATCCTTTACCAGTTTCATTTTGAAATACACACGAACACTCAAGTTACCAAATCTGATGTTCAGACAAAACTGTGATGGTTTACATCAAACTGACCTATTATATACCCAATGACCTGATCCTAATCCCGACCATCTCACGTATATAACTGACGTAATTATATAAAATTATAAACGAGCATTTTCGAGATATGCATGGCTTGGTAATTAGTTTCCATAGCTTGGTTTTTTTATCCCCTAAACGTGATTATTCGGCCTCGGAGTGTCATAGGATCAACGTACAGGCTCAAGGATCCGCTAATTACACATTTTATTTAATTGCAACGAAAGTATTGATTCTTATCAACTATTGTCTGCGCTTCAATGGAGATCATCTGTCAAAATTTATAATAAATTGTTGCAATGTTTCGTGGTTCGAGGTTGTAATTAAAGTTTGTATAAATATGAATGGATTTAGGTTGATGGTTGATTGTTGTACTTATGTTTTGCGATGTGTAGAGCAGACAGTGAGTTTTGCAACCAGATCTAAAAGACTTTCCTGGTATTATTCAAAGGGCGGAAAGATTAACCCCCGCACTCAGAGTCGCTAGCATAGAGAAAATTCTTCAAACTCAAAAAAATCTTCCTAAAAGAGATTTAGTTGAAAGTATTGTGTATTGCTTATGTAAATCTGTACCAATGAGTATTAATTTAAAAAAAAAAAACCCTCTGCCGAAGAATTTTTATTAGATTATTTTTATAAGAATTTTTTCATTAACGAATTTTCATTAAAATAATCATTAACGACTTTGAGTTCTAGCTACATCAAATCAGTTTAAAATGTAGCCTGGTATTAGATCCCACCTACAAAAGTATTACGTAAGTTTTCCCGACAATGTATGACGACAGGCAAAGAAATAATATCTTGTTAATTAGTCGCTAGAGTTGATTCATCATAAATTTAAGAGCTGGGCCCTTTCGGTGGAGTTTCTTCCATTCCTGTCCATCATTAGCGATATCCTTTAGTTGTTGATACGAAACCACGTTTACTTTCTCCTTTAATTGCTTCATGTAGCTATGCCTTGGTCTAATTGGACCCCTACGTCGCTTTATCTTTCCTTCGATAATGTTTCTCATGAAGTCATCGTGTCCTATCAAATACCCTAACTTGTTTCCTCTTCGATTTTCAATCACTCTCGAAATAGAGTTGATTTGAGGTCAGAAATTGTTTTCTTTTTTTAATTTATTGATTTAAAAAAAAGACAATTTTCAATACTGTAAAAATATGTAAGTATGTCCCGTATTCAAAAGTTACCCTATGATTCGAAGATACAAGAAAAGCAACGCAGAAAACGTGACATCCTATTTAGTATACACCTTTAATAACAATATTTCTTAACCAAAACCCATGCGAAACCTGGGCGGATCGCTTGTATTGAATTATAATTCAAATTATACTTATATAATATCCTAAGTATAATTAAACGAAATAAATTGAAAACTTATTAAACAGGATGTCAATAATTACAAGACAGTCCGAAATAGGCCGCGGGTGTTGTTAATTATTAAAAATTATTTGTTTTACTTAAGCTTTACAGCGAATCATTAATTTCATGACAACTAATAAATTAATTTTAACATTGCATATCCTGTCATGAACATAAATGATCTTTTTATAAATTATTTGGATAGTAAAATTTAGATTTCAAGGTTTTAAAGAGCCACTCGATTACTTCATAGTCTTACCGTGTTTCCAAGTTCATTCATTCGGGTTCATTTATAATCACTCGTCCAAATTCTATCTTCTCTTAAAGAGAAGACACACAGACCGTCCGACTGTAAGTCTTCCTGTTCTTCCTGAAGAGTGGCGACGTCAATTGCTAACCATTCTTGCTCAATTCGGCTTCGAGCTTCAAACGCTGGTCAGAGTATTTTTCAGAACTGCCTTTAGGCCTCTGACGTGGTTCCTTTAACAACCACTAAATGATAGCCGGGATGAACTGCTTGACGTGCCTTCTGAAGCACGGACTCATTATTACTATCAGACAATTAGGTGATTCCAGATTGCAATGTCCTAACCAAACTGGAAACAACTAAACACATTATGCTACGGTGGGAATCGAACCCACGACCTCCGGCCAAATGCCTTGACCAGGGAGGCAGTTTCCAAGTTGGAAACTTAGCGTTAGCTTCAGTACCTGTCGCTGTCCTATTATTCATATATATTTATTTATTTTATATAAAACCAAATCGGTCGTTTTATCTATGTTCATAGGTAATAAATATGGCAGAACTAGTAGGTATAACAAAAGAGTGACTTCCATCTGACATGCATAACCCTTTTCAAAGAGAAAACAGGACAATAATTATATCAGGATCCTGGTGTGTTAAGCCAAAACTGTCAGGTATTTCAGGTGTCTGAAAGCTATATGGCAGCTGTGTCAAATATTTTTTTAATTAATGTGTTGTACGGCCATGGATACAAGTCCTTTATAGCCCTTCTTAATTTTTCTATCTTCTTCAGTCCTACAGTGTGGTTTCGTCAAGGCCTAGTCAAGTCTAAAAGTCTAGTCGGTAGTCAAGTCTAGTCAGTAGAATCAGGCTAAGTGCAGTGGTAGAAAAACTGCACTTAGCGATTACTAGGAGCTTTTGGCAACAAGCATGAAAATCACATAAGTCAAACACTGTATCACTTCCCAACACTCACGCTTGTTATCGAAAAATTTGCTAATAATAATCCAACATATGCGCAAACACTCAAAAAAAAAAAATTTGATAAAATACAGCTCCGATACTGCTCTTCACAGTTTCCCGCCAAAAGTCTGTCGCTGTGTCAAAGCAACAATTTCACAAAACTTTCTGAGCTCTATGCAGCCATAGAGCATAGAGAGCAAAAAAATACAAATTTGTTTTATTTTTTTTTAAATTTATTTCTTGACAATTAATTACTGAGGTTTGAGACTCAACGCAAATCAGATCTTGACGCTAAGCGTAATGAGCTCAAAATCCGTTAACCAGCTGCCATTAGTCAATGTTATAGTCATTTCTTCCAAGACGGCGGCTACTTAAATGCCGTCAATGTTCACGGACGCTTTCCGCAAATGAAATTTTCTTTCGCCATCTGAAGGCGCTTGAGCGCCAATAACCAGCTAGGAGCAGTAAATAGTTCATAGTTCATTTATTCATAAAAACAATATAGGTACATTGTGTCTGAAAATATAATTAAAATAATAATAAGAATTTGATTTCACATTTAATGTCAATAATAATATATAAATAATTTTAAGTTTGAGGACCAATAAAAAAAAAAGTAAATAGTCGCCATGGCCTAAACCAGTCGGAGTCATCATCATCAATTTCTATTTACACTTTAGCCAACTTGATTGCTCTCACTTACCGTCCAAATGCATCTTACCTATTCCGAAATCGAACCAAATTCCATGATTCACCAGATCAAAAATATCTTCAGCGGACAGTATAATCAGAAGTACAATAAACTACAGAAACTGCTCTTGCCAAGGGTGGCGAATATTGCAACAAACACCCCAAATGTAAATTAATATCTTGAGGGAGACCTAAGTCTAAGCAATAAACTTCATCTTCTTCTCTCTCAAATTAGTTTAACCCAATACACTTCCACCCGGGCCGCAAATCTTATTGCCTCCTTATGGTCACTTCTACTAGAGGAAAACAGTGGACACTTCTGCAAGTTGCTGATTACGAATTAAATGGGTCGGCAACGCGCTCGTGGCATCTACAGTGTTGCAGGCTTTCATAGGCTACGGTAACCACTTATCATCAAATGGGCCGTACGCCTGTTTGCTATTTAGTTATATAAAAAAAAAGTGATGAGAAATGATAATGATAGCGTTAAGCCGTTGGTCCAAGTTGCCATGTGATGTCGTGAAAAGTACCACGTTAGTGGCCGAGGGGCGGTTTCAAACAACTGTGACACTAGGTGTACATAGATGATTGACAATGTAACCTAAACGAAATGATGATGATAAAGTGATTGTTGTTGACGTCAAAAGTAACAAACAACAAGCTATGGCCTTTCAAATGAACCCGGGGATCTTGGTGGGATCCCAGGAAAAATAAAAGGATGATTATGGAAAAAAGTAAAAGTTTCAGGAGATTTGAAAACATTAAAAACACCTTGATAATGGTTTACAATATGTTCTATCGACACCCTTGTGTCAGGGTTTTTCAGATTCATATTGACACGGTTTCGAAAACTCTCTCACAAAGTATGTAGATATTTTTTTATCCATACAATGAATAAACGATTTGACTTGTATTAGTACTGTATTAAAATAAATATGCAGAAAGCTAAAAGCCTCTACGAACATATACATACATAATGACGTAAGGGTTGTAAAGGATGACTTCATCTAAAACCATTCGCAAAAATCAGATCTCAATTGAGGTATTATTATCGAATTTGCAATTTTGCCATGTCAACATACTTTTTATGAGCCTCCGAATTGGCGCGTTCCCTTTTGTTCTCGCCATTTTCTCCATTTTAGAGAAATCCTTAATAATGTTAGTAATTTCATAAATTAAATGGCTGGCTATCATCTCTTAATTCCATCCAAATGGGAGTGAGTAAACGAGAAAGCCTTACATTCCGTATTGCGCCATATTTCCTTACTGGTAATAAGAAATAGTGTAAATTAATCTATCATAGACAAGCCTTCTATACTCGTAATTATTAAGCTAATAAAGGTTTTTCTTCTTTAGAATAAATTATAATTTATTGCATTTATTATTCTTGTTTATTTATTTAACCTTCATTGTACAAATTACAATTTGTAAAGCACAGTAGGCGAACTTAATGCTAAAAGCATTATCTAACAGTCAACCTTTGGGTATAGCAGAGAGCTTAAATGTGGGTGTACTGAAAATACCACGGGAACGGCTAGTAAAATCTATACTTAAACGAATAAACCTTGAAAAAGTAAAAATGTTAAGATAATGTAAATCTAAAAAGAATAATATTTTTCCAAAAAATAAACAAAATATTGCTAATAACAAATTGAAAGTGGTAATTTTTATAGGTTTCGACATTCCTATATTATATTATCAATCCATACTTTGAGCTTTAAGTCGTTGGTCCTGGCTGCCATCTAGTGGTCATTAAAGGAACAGCGTCAGAGGCTAAGAGGCACTTCCGAACAACTTAAATAGGGTGATTGAGCTTTAACTGTAACCCACAAGATAAAAATTTATAAATTTACTTGCGAAAGAGAAATTCTGCAAAACAAAACCTACGAGAGAGATATTTCGAGAAAGAAACATTTTGCGCCTTAACCATGATCGTTCAAAAGTGATGTGATAGTTCTATAAAAATATACTCCATACGATTTTATGGGTCGAAAAAACTTATCCCAACAGGTCACCACCAGCCCGCCTCACAGTCAGATTTCCGGGTTGCTTCGTGTTATTATAATTAGCAGCATCAATATATAATCGATTAACATTTTTTCAATCGGTTTATCGTTTATGATTTTGACATGAGAATCGAAGGTTTCTGGTAAACGGAACTTGTCGGCGGTATATAAAGACTTTTGATGTGCCGACGGTGTAGTTTTTATTAGTTTACTTGGTATGAGATTGGCGTGTATATCCTAATATTAGCATTATTATGTATGGAGCCTGATAGCTTAGTGGGGCATACGAGCACCGTGTATAAAGAAGGAAAATACTTTTTGCCACAAACTGCTCTAGTTCAAAACTAAAATTGTACAGCGCATTTCTCAGGGGATATAGTAAAAATTAGAAGGCAAAAAGAAAGATGACGATTGCCAGTATTAATAAATAAAAATAAGTTCAAAAGCTTAAACCCGACTACTGCAAAATCACGCTTTAAAATGTATGAAACAAGACAATAATTTATTATTGACATCATATATTGTTTCAGTAGTAAGTAATAACATAACCCATTTTATGTTTTTCATTCATTAGCAATAGTTCCTCCTCCTGCCCTGTTCATGGAAATGCCATCTATTGATATAACCGAGGACGGCTTTAAGCAGGAGCACCACATGACATCAACCTCTCCAAAGGGCCATATCACACGCGTTGGATCCATATCCCCGCGCAAGCCTCTCAAAGGACCGGGGCAACCCGTGAATCCCAAGCGGAGATAAGAATAATAAGGTGGATGTGGAACGTAAGTGGCGAATGGGCGTACGTGATGGGACCCTAAGGGAGCAAATGATCGTTGTTTATAGTCCAGCGACACCTCTCCACCTTTAGCCGCTTAACTAGTGTTGCTCTCATTGCTGTACATTACGTCGTGCAGCCATTTTCGGGGGCCCATTGACTGAGTTAGCGATTCACCGCCTGCTTATTTTATCTGTGTGAAATACATTGGTCAAGCAGGCGTCACAATCCTTTCCATAGCCCTAAAAACTAAATCACTAATCCTATCAACGTAATAGACCGGTATTAAGTAGAGTGTCCATTTCTTTCCATAGACTTGCACCTTCTGGGAATTGTCCAAAGTACATCTCTTTGATTTGCTTGAGGTCATGCCTGGGATTGCGCCCCACCCTAATTATAGTAAACGTCTCACAAGGCCTCTACATGTTAGACCTGTGTCCCCATGCAAGCCTCAAAGGACCGAGCTACGGCCCGTGAACACCAAGGTATAGAGACAACATAATAATAACATTTATTTCAGAACCATGCCCATACAAATAAATTACATATTTATCTAAACTTTTTGCCCTCTAGAGGGCGCTGTTTTAATTTTAACAACGTGACATAGCTTATATCACCCTATAACTAGGGCCTTTCTAACGATAACCCATTTGTTTGATTATCAATAGTAGTTTAGAATAAAATCGCGAACACAAACATATTCGATTGTATGAATAAAATTTTCAAATATCAGAAGAAAGGAAGCAAACTCGTAAGCTTAATGTCATGTATGTCGTCGTTGGACGGATCACTGCGATGTGTGTTGTTGTAGCTGTGCCTTGATTGCTCAAGCTTGTCTGTTGTACAATTGAAATCTTAATATTATATGTATATATACTTATACGTAAATACACCACGTATAGAAGAAGTGGAACAAACATAAGTTATTAAGCTAACAATATATATGTTTTTGATATGTGCTGATTTAGCCCTTTCATTTGATACCCCACAAGGCATCAACAAACATTTTTTTTCAGGTCCTCAATTATGCTCTCTAGGTGGTGCTGTTGTAAATTTGACATGAGGTTACATAGATAAGAACCAGCGGATAACTAAACCTTTCCAACGATACAACATTTGTTTAAATATCACTAGTAGTTTAGAACAAAATCGGGTACAAATGAAAACATACAAACGGTAAAAATCATAACCCTTCTTGTAACTTTCGGGTAAAAAATAAATAGAATAGAATACAATAATAGAATCTTTATTTGTGAGACATAGGTAAGAACATAATAATGCAGATCGAACAAAGTAAAAGACACAAATCGCTATGCTCTGTCTTTTCAGACTTACAAATATTATTATCAATTAATTACAGTTATAAAAACGTCATTTAATAATTTTCACAGGCAGCACACGTCTAATCATTGTCAGATACATAGCTACTAATTGGTAGTACTGGTTTTAATTGTATCTTTTAGAAATTTATTTATTGTATAATAGGCTCTTCCCATTAAAAAGGAAGACAAGCGCTTAATAAACAAAGTGTTGCCATTAATAAACTTTTGTCTATCCATACTTCCATACTAATATTATAAATGCGAAAGTCTGTCTGTCTGTTACGCTTTCACGGCCAAACCGCTGAACGGATTTTGATGAAATTTGGTATGAATATAGTTAAAGACCCGGAGTCAAACATAGACTACTTTTTAACGCAGGCGGAGCTGCGGGAAAAAGCTGTTAAATATAGCCTTGCGTTGGGCTTATTGCATTTCTATCATGATCACCGTGATTAGGAATAAATCCAGTATTTTTCGCTAGATAGTAGTCTGTAGCAGGATAGTGTAGTGCACAAATGTAACCGATCAACTAATATTGTTCTGATTTTGAAGTGTTACGTAATAACAATAGTTTAGACATTACAGGCTTGAATCGCCTGATTGACTGATAATGGTAGTGATAATTTCGTGCTTCGGAATACACGTTAAGCCGGAAGGCGTAAACACAACAGCCATAGTCGGTGCTGTATCATCTTACGGACGGCTTAAAGAGGTAAAGTCTGTCCGAACCCAGCTACAACACAGAGCGTCTGTAGTGCAGCAGCTTTTGTTGCATTATTCTCGGGTGATTAAAAATGAAGACGTGACTACAAAACAGACACCCATTAAATACATCATACCCATAATCACCCATTTGAAAATTACGTTAGATAATTTTTCAACTGACTTCCCAAAATCAATAAGGTTTATTAATATTTGTTTTCTTTATATTATATTTGGCAACACATAAATAAATCCGAATAAAAAAAAACTAAATCTAATCTAAACTATGTATGTGCTTTCAATTAGATCCCTTTGAAATTTTATTAAAATTGGTACATAGACTGCTAAAAATATAACCACTTTTCAAAATACCCACACATCTTTTACTCTATATGGTGGTTGTTAAAAGAACCAGTTCAGAGGCCAAAATTCTGTTCTGAAATACTACGACACCAGGATGTACAGGATCCATGGAGTATGAATTCATTGTTATGAATAAATTAAATAATAAATGGACGTTTTGAAAATCCTTTCGTCCAGCAGTGGACTGACTGGCGCAGGATTGATGTGAATGACTTAAATGATAGCTGTAAAATAGAAATACAATATCAAATTTAAAAAAAAAACTAAATCTATGGTCAAAAGACCTCACGCCCATTAAGTAGACCTTCAACTCAATAATCCCATGCCACAAAGATTTACAGTGGCCTTATAAAAGTTTAAAACAATTTTGCAAATTATAAACTTCATTACGCTATACTACTTAGTTGATATTATCTTGTTGTGCATGCTTAAATGCACGATTTAGCAATAGAACTTCCTTTGAATTTATCTTAATGAAAACTAGGCTTTTTAGATCATTTAAAGTTTTATTTTTAACACCTTTTCTTGGCAATTATAAAGGTTAGGTACTCAATGTTTTTACAAAGTCCATTTATACTAGAATACGTAATTTTCATCGATTTTTGATTCATATACATAGAATGAGTAACTATGTCAGTTGACCCTGTTCACTCTGGTGTCAGTTTTTCGGAACCGCTTTTCCGCCTCTAACGTTAAAGGATTACCGACCACGAAATGGCAGCCGGGACCAACGGCTTAACGTGCCTTCCGAAGCACGGAAACGTCATTTATATGTTAGTATGCTTCCCGTGGCAACTGAACCTGGGACCTCCGGGTCTAAGGCGCCTTAACCACTGGACCACGGTTGATTTTTGATCTGAAAGCATGAGAAAAGAGCACATATTCTGAGATCCGTGGGAGAACAAAAGTGGTGACTTTTGTCACATAGCCCAGCGGATTAGTTCTTTGAAGTGGCAGTGGGCGGGGCACATAGCGCGGAGAACCGATGGCCGATGGGGCAGAAAGGTTCTAGAATGGCGACCACGTACCGGTAAGCGCTGCGTTGGACATCCACCGACCAGATGGTCAGATGACCTAAAAAAGGTCGCAGGCAAACGCTGGTTGCAGACTGCTGCCAACCGATCATTTTGGAAATCATTGGGAGAGGCCTATGTCCAGCAGTGGACTGACTGCGGCTGAAATGATGATGATGACATATTCTGCAATCTAAGTGAAGAAATAAATTTTCAGTGAAGGTCATGTTTACGGATATTTTTTAATTTTATTCATCATTATTTTACGATTCATTGAGCTAACAATATCCGAATCATTATTGCCATTAGTAAACCCGAATTAAACTGCTGTGTGGTCCAGTGGTTATGGAGTCTGCCTTTGATTCAGAGGTTGCGGGTTCGATTTCCACGGGAAGCATATTTGTTTAGATGTTTCCAGTTTGGTTAGGACTTTGCAATCTTGAATCACCTGATTGTCTGATAATAAAGATGATAAGAGACGATTGCCATTATAACGACATCATGATCCTACTGGTCTGGTTTCCCTATTAAAAAAGGTTACGGAGGATAGACGGCAGTTGCTCCAATGTAATATCAAGTTCTGCCAAATCTAGGATCATTAATAAAGCGCACCCTGGGCTCCAAAGCGTAATCTGACGACGCAACTAGGAATACACGCTAGGATCAAGCGTGGCCAGTGTATCCGTAGCAAATGCGCGTATCAACTCCAGTTAAAAAATAACACCTTAGAGATTTTTAAATTTAACGATGAGTATTAAAGATTTCTCCATTTATGTCGAAGAATTGTTTTATTCATGGAGCAAATATAAAGAGGAGACGGCGTATCGACTGGTGCACCGTTGCGGTTATTGGCGCATTGACGCCGGAAGTGGGCGTGGCGTACGTCATTTTTCTTTCAACTGTGAAAGATTCGTGACGTGGAGCAAGCTCTAATGTTATTCTTATTTTTCTAAATTACGTTTCGTTTAAGCTTAGAATATTTTGTAAAATATTTTAAACCATTTAGTTTTAAGTGTTTCAATGCTGTACTAATATGTGATCACAATAAACGTAAGTAAATAACATATTTTTAATTTATTTGATTGATTTAGTGTTACACATAATATGTGCCTGTTTTTAATGTTCAAAATATCTGTAATATAATGAAATATAAACATATATTTTTATGTTGAAATCTTCGATTTGCTAGCGACTTCTATTGGTAAGTAGAGGGGAACGTCAATAGGGCCACCCCGCGTAGCCTCACACAATTTTTTTAAGGAAGCTTTCAATACGCCATCTCCTCTTTGTTATTACTCTATGGTTTTATTTGAGTTTAAAGAACTTGCTTATAGACTCTGAGTGCGGCTGTTACTGTAATGCACTAATATCGCTTTATAAAATAGATTCTAAAATCATCGTAATTGCAACTCTACCAATAAGTATTAATCATATTACATTGATTGACTTCTCATAAGGAAACAAAAAAATAAATTTAGTAAAAGGTCAATATTTATTACCCAAGAGTACATAAGATGGTCTTTATGAGATAACTGTTTAAAAATGGTTATCAGTCAATCGAAAAAATTTCGTTCGATATCGAATAATTTTTATTTGTCATAGAAATTACAGCAACCTTCAAAAAGGGCGAGGAAAATATCCTTGTCCCTGGTGTTGCAGGCGTTCATAGGCTACGGTAACTAAGTGGTTACCGACCCGCCATAGTACACGCCATAGTAGGGTCGTACGCCTGTTTGCCCACTTAATTGTATTTAAAAAAAGTCAGTGAGCCGAACGTTTCAGATAGATATATATGTAGATTACATGAGAACCACCTTAAAAAAAATCATTGTGGAGCTCGTTAGATGAGCGCGACCCGCGTATTCGTAGCGAATGCGCGTGTCAAGCGACGGTGTGACGCGACCACTATTGGGTTGGTCGCCATTTAGTGGCATTTTCTATCTTGAGCTCCTCCGTGCTTCGGAAGGCACGTTTAACCGTTGGTCCTGATTGTTATCGATAGATAGCAGTCATGAGGCTGTGCCAGATTCCTTAGGGTAGCCTGAAAAATTCTGACAGTGTGGACACACCTCGGGTCATGTTCCTGTTGGTCTAGTTTCCCAGTAAAAAGGGTTACGGAGGTCAGACGGCAGTCGCTCCAATGTAATAACCAGTTCCGCCAAATCTAGGACCATGGTTTACAGCGAACCCTAGGCTCCTAAGCGTAAGCTGACGACGCAACTAGGAATGCACGCCTGGATGATGATGACCTTAGTCCTGTGACAAGTTCATACGTAATGTCATTATGTATGAGTTTGTCACAGGACTTATCCCCGGGTTAATTTTGGATGACTGTTTGACTACTAAAAAAGTACAAAGTTAAAAAAATCAAATACCTTATTATTTTAGTACATGAAATAACTCTTACATCTTAATCATCTGCTTCAACTTTACACATACTTTTAAATAGCTCTATCAAAATTTTAACAATAAACAGCCATACTCAGAGTCGATAATAGTCTTATTTATTTATTTATTATTTATTTACTTTATTCATGTACACAACAAAAATGCAAAGGAATAATAAGAGGAAAAGACAGTACAAGGATGCTGCTTATTTCTAAAGAAATTTCTTCCAGCAGACCCAAGAGAGGAATGACAAGAACAGGGTAATTAGCGTGTGCAAAAAAGAAAGGAAAAGTGAAGAGTATACCTAATAACCTAGGTACAAATTAAAAAAAAAACATTGTAATATAAATATACTCAATTGAATACACAAATACCAATACAAATAATAAACTTAATACTTAATAAACTTACATATAAAATACATACTTATATATCGAATCTATTGTGCCAAGGACAGATAATAAATACTCCTTAACTAGTTTCTTAAATACTGAGATAGTTTTCATATCTCGTATGTTAGCTGGCAATGAATTCCACAATCTTACCGCTTGGACTGAAAAGGAGTGATTGTAAGAATCGGAATGATGGATGGGAATATTGAGGAGGGTTCTAAGGTGTTTTATTGTTGACAATTGTAAGTAAAAGGAGAACACACTCGTTTTATACCAATATAAGTCATCTATTGTTTATTTGCTCTATAAACGATAGCAGCGACATCTATCGAGCGATATAAATAGTTTTAGCATAGATAAATCAAAAGCATGGTCTTGCCATCATTTGAGAATACGTTTATGTAAAGCCTTCACTTAATAGTTTGACTTACTGACACGGTACGGCAGTGGCGCGCGCGCAGTCTCAGTTGAAGAATTCAGTATACCTCTACTACGAGACGCTACGACTGCGTCAAGATGTAATATTAAATTCCTTAGTTATCATACTATTCGCCAGAGGCGCTGCTAAATTGTAAACGCAGTCGCTAGCGTCGGCGTCAATAAAATCACATGAACACACTAAATAATAAACGGTATTCTTCGTATAAACGTGTTTCCTGATTTAATATTTAGAATCCAGGGTACGCTTAAACTATGGTCTTAGATTTGGTTACTGGTTAACACAATGAAGCATCTCCGTCTGACATCCGTATATCCCTTTTTGCAAGAAAACCAGACCAAGAGGAAGATGTATAGAGGTGTGCCTATTAATGGCCAACACTGTCAAATTTTCCAGGTTGCCTAAAGGCGTCTGACAGAATCTGAATCAGAATCATTTATTTTGCTAGAATACATGTGTAAAAAGGTTACAATTTTTTTTCCGTCCAGTGTATTCTGTCTGCTAGCAGACGTGCAAAATTATTTATACACACACACACAGCCTAATAACTGCAATCTATCTTTAAACAACTGGGACCAACGATTTTAAGTGTATTTTGACGCACGGAGGAGTTCGAGAAAGAAAATGCCACTAAATGGCATCCAATCAATTACGGATTGCGTCTCGCCGTCACTTGATACAATACAAAACCCTTTATTGCATCAGAAAAAATAAGGTTACATACAATTTTAATATTAATTCGTAAAAGGCGGCCTTATAGCCAAAAGCAATTTCATCCAGGAAACCTTGAAAAATTTCACAAATGAAATAGTTAGGTGTTAGTGCGGGGTAGTCTAATTAGGTATTATTATAACCCAATAAAATATACTTACATAAAGAATACATAGACACAAGATTACAATATACATATACCAGAATAATACACATACCTATACATATTATATCGTACACAGGCAGAGGAAATAGTGATAGTTTTACAGAGAGGAGAGGACAACGAAGTTAAGGAGAAATGTGATTTGAAAGACAGTGATTTCGGCTATCGAGCTCCTATTATTGCCACCAATAAATTATATTATTGGTTAATCCATGATTTTTACATTTCATACACCTTTAATAGTATGATAAGAAAAATAGTAGGTACCTAACTGTCGTAGCAACTCATACGCAACATTGTATCATGTAAATGGCTCGAGGGAGAAAAATACAGTTCAAGTTCGACAAGAATAAAATCAACCTTATTGTTTGAACCATAGGGTTTAAAATTGTGGTGCGATGATTTAGCCATATTAAGAAAAGATGAGTCTAAAAGCTTTTTAAGTTCATCGAAGGTTGCGTATCATTTTTCTTTTTTGCTGGCCATATTAACATTTTAATTATATGCGCATTAATTGTACGATTGCCTACGTGTATATACTTATTAGCATAGTAAAAGGAATATAATCGTATATTTTTACTCACACATTGATTAATATACCTTTTTATTAAATACTAGCTGTGCCCGCGGCTTCGCCCGCGTGTAAACCTCCTTTGGGAACATGATGTTTTTCCAGGACCAAAAGTAGCCAATGTTACTCTCCATCCTTTCAACTAACTCTATGCCGAAAATCAAGTCGATTGGTTGCTTAGTTAGGGCGTGAAGGAAGGACAAACAAACAAACAAACACACTTTCACATTTGTAATATTAGTATGATGTACATATTATACAAACAGCAAAGATCATTATGTCCACACTGTACCCTTATGGCCGAAATTTGTCTGCATTGTCTAAGATTGGGTTGTTTGTTTCCATAAATTTTAAAGTTAAATTTATATTGTAAACTGTAAATTTACCTTTATTTTATTATTGTCCATGTATTGCAGATTTTGTTATAATTTTGTAAAATCTATGTTCCCGCTACATTAAAAAAATCGTTAAAATGTGGATTCTTTCGCGTCTGGATGTAGTTCGCACTTTGTAATTATTTCTTATGTTTTGGATATTGTTACACCTAAATTAAACTATTTATGAGGCTATGTGTGACTATACTGCGTGAATCGGAATAGTTTTCAATAAAATTGTAGGCTGTTGCTTTGTATTCTTATGAACGCTGTAAAGTGTTTGAAATGTTAGATGCAAATTAATAAGTAACAAACGAGATAAAATCGTACTAAAATAGTTTTATGTAATTTGCAATTTACCATCAGATGGACCGTACGCCTGTTTGCCTACTTAGTGGTATAAAAAAAAATACATACTAAAGTTTGGGAGCCCGGTCTAAACTAAGGGAAGGTCTAAATTGAAAGATCTAGCTTTTAATCGAGAGGAATGGAAGAAGCTCCACCTACCCAGGAGCCCAATTTATATTTCGCATGAAAATCCTTCGATATCGAACAAAAATCTTTTGTTATCGAACGAAAATTATTCAACTCACCGATTTTGCTTTGATCTTTTTAAAAATAGCACTCCAGCAATTTTTTTATGAGTCATAAAAATAGAGCTGGCATGAACCTGGCGTGATTTGCATCCTCTTAAAATATAAGGTTTAAAATTGTAGAGTAACATTACCAAGTTTATATATCTATAAATTCTAATAATCACCTTTGAGTAAACGCTTAATAGTACCTATACTGTGAAGACGATATCTCCATAATTGGTCAATTCAAGTGAAGGAATAATATATGTATCTAGATCGGCCTAGTAGCTGGATGATACTGTCCACATTTTAATGGCAATACTGATTGATGTTAAAGATTTTAGTAATCTGGATTTATAGACATCTCTAGTGTTATTAGATTGTACAAAATATAAATTGTAGAGTATGAAGAATATTATTTAATAGCCAATAGGCTAGTTTCCAGGGTCAAAAGATTAACATTAAATTAGTCCGTCATTTAGGGAATCAAAATAAATTAGTGACATATTTTTTCTTTTCTTCAATGAGCGAAAAATTATAAACGCATCAAAGTTTAGGAGTGGAGACTCGTGACGTCATATATTGCGAAAAAGTGTAGCACAGTGTGACGTCACACGGAAATTTAACGCGTCATATCTTTACCATTCTTTGTTTAATTTTTAAAAGAAAAAATACGTCTCCAATATTTTATGATTATCTAACTGACGGACTAATTATACTTTTTTAGGAAACTAGCCTATTTGGTTACTCACCTCCGTAACTTTTTTACAGGGAAACCAGACCAACAGGTGTGTTAGTGGCCAACACTGTCATATTGAATTGAGTCTGAAAAGGCTACCTACAGACATCTGGCACAGCCTAACGACTGCCATTTATCGATAATAACCGGGCCCAATGGTTTGACGTGCCTTCCGAAACACGGAAGAGCTTGAAATAGAAAATGCTATTAAATGGTTACCAATCCAATATGAGTCACGTCTCGCCCTCGCTTGACACGCGCATTTGCGCGCATAGTAAGGTATGCTAGTATTACTAGGTACTTTCTATATTTTGCATTGTAGCTTCACTGATAGATTAAAACCTAATGATTTCTTATGTTTTCGCGATTGTTATTCATTAAATTAAACTATTTTAATACGGTTTTATCGCGTTTATTACTTATTTATTTACACCTGACGTTTCAAACACTTTACAGCGTTCATGGTCACAGGCAGACTAAGTTAACATTTATCTTTGATGTCATAAGATTACAAACTACCGCCTGAATTTTTTATTAGGAACTATTCCGATTCACGCAGTATTGGCTCACAGTATCTAAGGGTCTTGCAGTCTGCTTCCGAGTTTGCGATTTTATTAAGTTAATGACTGGGTCCCAAGCTGGTGGTACCTGCCATCCATCCTCTCTATTGAAATAAGGATGTTTTTTAATTTCAATAGCTTCACGTAACATCTTTGGAATGAATCTGTTTTCCTTTGCAAGATTAAAGCCTCCTCATTTGTTTCCCATACATTTTTTACCGTTGCCATTCAAGCCGTCTAATGCCTCTACCGTGCCATATGACTGGCTCCATGGTCCTGTGGTTATTCGTTCGCCTAAGTACGGTCGTGGGTTCGATTCCCTCGGGAAATATGCTTTGTTAGTTGTTTCCGGTTTGGTCCGGTTCATCTGAGTGTCGGATAATAATGACGATTCCGGGCTTCGAATAGAGAAGACACAAATGCTGACCATTTCATAGCTTATCGGTCATGTACTCGCGTAAGTTCATCAAGAGATTCAATCCTACAATGTTTAAACAAATTTGAAACAGCTTTACGTGTGTCGCTAAGATTCTATTTTGTTAAAGACGACATTTGCAATATTTAACCTAAAATTATGAGAGTATCGTGGTCTACCACACAATATGCCATCGGTATGAAATTTAAATCACGATCATTATGTTACCTAGTCAAGTAAATAACTTCCTCTTTATAATTCTTTTAAAAAAATTCTCCGAATGATCAGACAATCATGTGTTTTCTACTACTGACTATTTTCCTGATGATTTTCCTAGCTAATTAAACTGCTCAAATATTTGATCCTAGTTTACTGGAAAGTACAGTAATCGACCAGGTGCACCTTGGTGCTAAAGATTTTCTGAATTACCTTTCGGCTTCGCATGGATAAGTAATGACCACGAGATGGAAGCCGGGGCCCATGGTATCTATTATCAGACATTAAGTTGATTCAAGTCTGCAATGTCAACCAAAATGGAAACAACTAAACAAAGTATGCTTCCCGTGGGAATCAAACTCTAAACCACTGGACCACAGAGGCCGAGTAATGAAGATAAAAGACAATTAAGAGAGGAACGACATTTTGTAAGGAGTAATCAGTCTGGGGAACCTACAGAAGACCGCAGCCAAATAACATTGTGATGCAGTGTTGTGTTCCTGCTGGTGAGTAGGGTAGCCAGGCTCCAGACGGGTTGCTGTGTGGATAGCGGACATGTCGGCAACGCGCTCGTGACATCTCCGATGTTGCAGGCGTTCATAGGCTACGGGAACCACTTACCATCAGGTGAGCCGTACCCCTGTTTGCCTACTTAGTTATATATATATATAAAAAAAAAAACAATTTTATTGCTTTACGTCGTATATTTGTGTCGTTTCATATTTACAAAACTTATAGCTAAGTCATTGTACAAAATATTTTTTTAATACATTTTCTCTTACGCTATTACTGTCCATTTGCATTGCTGAGTAAAACTTAAGACTATTTTAATGATAAAATGAAAATTTCACAATGAATACAGTTACAGAGAAGAGTGAGATCAAAATTGTAAAGAAATAGTGCAGATTGCTGAATATATATAACAATGATTAACAACAGTAATTAATTATAACAATAATCAGTTCAAAAGCAAAGTATCGGTATTATCACATCTAAGAAATGATAAAGGAAAGTACTAAAATTTCTTAAACAAAAAGGTGAAACACATATATCAAGAAAAAAAAATATTGGCAATTAGAGGAAGAAGTTTTGAACACAAACTAGTTTTGACTTAGATCAACGATGATGTCGATTCAATAGTCAAACATTAAAATCCTAGGTCCCTCCTAAAATCACTAGTTTCTTAATATTTGTATCCTGATTGAGCATTGAAGTTGCCAGATCCGGAAGGTCTCGGGCCAGCATTAGGAGCCAAGTACTGGCGAGAAGTCGCTCCACCGAATCCAGATGAAGCCCCGCCGAAGCCACCCTTAGCACCGAATCCAGAACCAGATGAAGCACCGCCGAATCCTGATCCGGCGCCACCGAAGCCGGAACCGGAGCCTCCGAAGCCTGATCCAGAGCCAGCGTTGAAGCCTCCAGCATTTCCTCGCGAGTAACCACTTGCTCCACCAGCGGCAGCTCCAGAGTATCCACCGGCACCAGCGCCTTCACCGTGGTAGGCACCTGGAATAGAAAAAATAGATTATGATAAATAAACCTTCAAGTAATAGAAATGAAAACACAAAACTTCTCTATTTTTCTAACGGCAGGCTTTCACATGAAGTCCAACAATTTTCAAAGTCTATTTACGTGTAGCGGAATAATGATTTATTAATAAACTAGCTTTTTCCACAGCTCCGCCTGCGTCAAAAACTAGCCTATGTTTGACTCCGGGTCTTCAACTACATTCATACCAAATTTCATCAAAATCCGTTCAGCGGTTTGGCCGTGAAAGCGGAACAGACACACAGACAGACAAAAAGACAGACAGACTTTCGCATTTATAATAATCTAAGGACATAAGTATGAATAAATAACAGAACATCAAAATGATTAAATATTACAGCGAATGACAGACTGAACAAGCAGGTGGAATAGTAAAATGCTAATCGCTTAAAACTAATTTTATACTTTCATTTAATAATATTAATACTTGAATTGAACTCAGTAACCCTCATAAAGACACCTTACATTAATTACAATTCAAGTTTAAATAACCCATTGACAGTATCAGATCTAACATACAAAGGTATAACGATAATCAAAATTTCAATACATCTTACAACATAATTGACGAAGATGTAATTCTATCACCTAGTTCTATCTACGATGACATACAACTAGACAACTATCTTTTGTTGACCTTTTCATCGTTGACTTTCGGGGCCGCCCCAGCTATTTTCAATACAAAGCTTTTAATAATATCAATTTAGTTTGATAATATCAGACCGTGCATGTTGCTATTATGTGATCGTTGCTTACGTTGGGCCGTGAGATTAGCGGGATTTATTTTTATTCATAAGCGACTTGTGGAATTTGGCAAATCGTCAGATACTATTCTGCAAATCAAAGTAGGCATGAAACTTCTTAGTAAAATTGCAACATATTGGATTCGAAAATATAAACTTTTAAATCAAAATGAAAAGTCGCTTATGAGAGATCCGCAGTGCGGTCAATACAATTGGATCAATCACCTATGTGAATTCTGATATAGTTTCAATATTTTTTTATTTGAGTGATATGTTGTACATATCTTAAATAATTTTCATTCTCTAAAAATACTCGTATTTACTAATTTCTTCTACTTCTCCGTTACCTTGTCTCACTTTGTTAAATGGTGTAGGTACTGTAGGCACAGAAAGTAAGTTCCTTCCACTTTCCTCTATCTCTAGCCGTTTCCTTCTCAACACCCGTCCTCATATTCTCTGATACAATGCAGCCATCGATTTTTGGTCTTTCTCAATTTACTTAAAAATATTAATGTAAATAAACAAACGTCGCTTATTTAATGGCCCCACAAGCACTTCGATCTAAATGCTCCAAGGTTGTGACCGCGGGAATCTTTATTAAGATGTTAAAGCATTCTCTCTTGTGTTACACTTTTGATTGTTACAGTTTATTTGCGGTTAATAATGGTTTTACTTAAATTGTTGGACCTTGATTACAAACTTGTCTGTAAAATTTCTGATTTTATAAATGTTAACGTTCTTACAACGAATATTCTTAAGTTCTCCGATGTTTAAGGTTTTTTGCTACTTTATTTCAAACAAGCTGTTATGCGCGGCTTTGCCTACATGATCAAGAAATTTGCTGTCTGATCTCCGTAGCCCTTTCTACAGGGAAATCAGACCCAAAGTGTGTTAGTGGTCATCATTGACAAATTTTTCAGGCTGATTAAAGGCATCGATCACGGTCTAACGACTGCCCATCTAATAACGGTAAAATAACGGTCCTTAAGAAGGACGGAGGAGCTCGAATAAACAGAAATCGGAAACTTGACTTAAATAAACTTAATCAAAATCAACTATTATGGCTGGTGACTGGTGGTCGTCAGAGGTTGGAAGGCGATTCCGTAAAACTCTGATACCAGGGTGTGCAAGATCGATTGATCATGTTATCCGCTCGATATGAATGAATCGTTATTTTTAAGCACAAAGTAATTTATTTCTAAATGACATGAAAACAAACAGATCGATTGATAATTTTCTTCTAATGATCAATACCTAATAGAGTATATGCATCATTACTATATTGTTTCAAAGTATTATGTAACGTAATGAGTATTTAGGCATTCATATGTAAAGTAACCATTTATCAATCATAAAATATAATGTTATGACAATTTAATCGATCATCGGCGAAGTCAAAGGTGATAATCTGTAGTTTATATAACTATGACAATATTTTTTTGTAAAAACTTTATTTCAAACGATATGTAGATAGACACCACGGTAAATAGAGTAACGAGAAGTAATGCTATTTTTTTCATTGCAATTAATTTTGTCCTTATCAGCGAAAGACTTATCATGGGAACATTTTTGAATTGATTTATTTCATGTTAATTAGCTTACTAATTTCACACTGCTGCCAACGTATTAAAATTACATTTAAGTCCTCTTTTGTTCGAAATTCCCACATTGCCTCACACTGTGGGACAAGAATACAAGATTTGTAGATTACTCTTTAGATCATTATTAACATAAGTTTATTGGAACGGAAATTTTGCAATGAGTGTGAATTAATCTTTATTCGTTTGTTTTTTTAATTTTTGTATTGTTGATTGTTTTTGTTTTGTGAATGATGAAGTGGTGTGTAACGCAGTACATTTTATCTATTCTTAATTTGGAGTAAGATAGTAAGTTACCATGTTTGGTTGGTAAAATTATGCAAGTTAAGTGAAGACTTTTTATGCCTTTTCGGTTTTATTTTTTCTATTTCAAAACAGGACGTCAAAATTAATATTTATTTTAGGTCGACAAGATAATGCTCCTGGTATTATGGGTTTTAAGGGCAAGCGTGAATCGCCATATTTACAATATGTTAGCGTAATAAAAAAAGTAGACCGATTTTGATACAATAGAATAGAATAATATTTATTGAGAAAGCTATCACGCAGGTACAGCAATGTATAAACTTATGCTACATGTTAATAATGTACGTGACAGACGTCTCAATAGGTGGCGGCTCAGTGATACGTAGACATGCAAACATGACTAGCACTAATTTGATTTGATTTTATGACCTGTATGCTCGCAGCCACAAAACGTCTACAGCTGAACATAGATCTCTCTCATGGATCTCCAATCTAAACGATCTACAGGATAAATGTTATAATTTATGCAATTTAACGAAGTTATGGATAAAAAAAAATGTAATTTCTGACACCAAGAAAATCTACTAAAATTCTCAAAACAACATAATCAAACGAAGCTCATCAATCTAATGAGCTAACATTAAAACAAATTAGTTTTCCAAGCATCCCATCCTTATTATTATCGAATTATAAGGTGCTTAACTTGCACAAGTCTATCGTGAGTGGGGCGTGGTCAGCCTCCGGCGCACTATTTGCTAAAGGTCAATTTCGTATTGCTACCTTTTAAGGTAATGATTTAATTTTGTATATTTCTATTGCAAAATTTTATATAATTTTTTGAATCATTACTTCGACATAGTAAATTGTAATACCGTAGAATTTTATTTACAAAATCTGATGTTTTGATTATAAATAATTAAGTTTGAACTATTGTAGAATATTAACAGCAATCTTATTACATTTTTTGTGTCAAGTATTTTAAAATAAATCTTTTGTGTCGCTTAAAATAAATATATAATAACATTTCGTTTCATTGGAAAATGTATAACCAACTGTAACCAATCTTATAATTAAACTTAAAAAACGATTACGATAAAAATATTCTCAGTTTCACACGTAAAATCGCAAAATGACATTGATTTTATAATTTAGTGCAAAAATAACCGAATCCTAGCACCATTTTGATACCGATCTAAGGAGCACCCTAAATTGCATTAAACTATCCTAACACATCAATAATATTCATTGCTAAAACACTTTCGCCTCAAAACTAAGCTATAAGTAACTACGCAATACCCATTATCCAGATGATGGCTACATTACTGCAGTCATTAATAGAGATTGCCCTCAGAATTGCCAGTTTTGACATCGTTTCGACCTCAGGCATATGTTTGTGAATCATCCTTGAGACTGAGTTGATTACCTACATCACCGGACTAGAAACAGTACTTGTTTTTTTGCAATCTAAAAATTTCTGTCGAGCTTCTAGGCAGGCTGACAGAATTTTAAAATTTAAGCCTAAAGGAGAGTTTCGTGAAATGTCTACTGAATTAAAGATATTACAGAAATTATTATATTATGTTTTAGCGATTGTTATACATTAAATTAAATATTTTTTATCTATTACCAATTTTTTAAAATACCGTATTTAAATAGTTTAATTTAATGCATTATAGAATTGTTGCAAGAGCCGAATCTTCATGTTTCAGCTTTTGCAAGAATTCTGTATTTATGAGTAAGTTCTTCCCTGTCGCATTTCTTAATCGAATTTCATGAAATGTCATGAATGATTTAGATGTTATGTTTAAATCCCTGTGAAAAGAAGAGGGAGGAATTAAGTTTGGCATGTCTGTGTATCTGTCTGCGACTTCAAAATTTGACTTTACAACTAGTTATCGCGTGTCCGATCTGTAACCAAATAGATGCTAGCAAAATGTTAAAGTTGAACCGGACGGTAACTGCTGATATATCTGTTTAATTACTTGATTAAAATCAAAACTAGGCTTTTAACGTCAATATAATATTTTCGACTGAGTTTCTATTATACATTCCGAAATTGAAAATTTTCAGATTTTTTAAATTTAGTAGACTTTTTAATTAACAAAATAACAGGTGGTAAAAATGTATACACACGACACATTTCATTTCGTTTCAGAACTTCTTATAAAAACGTTTGATTCTACATCACCTCGACAACCGTCCGCCTGCCTAACGTCAATCTTCCTTGAAAATTCTCAAACCACGACCAAAGACTTAACACCGACCCGCCACAACTCAAAATCAGTAATGTATGTAATTCACAGCCAATTTATTTCAATTTCTCATGATACTAGGTGAATTTCGGTTTAAGTACCACCCACGTACAGGAGCCCTATTTTTGAAATGTATGACTATAGATATTATCGAACGAAACTCATTCGATATCGAACAAAAACTGTTAGACTCGCTGGTTTTGCGTGACTCGTACTTTTCAAAAATAAGGCTCGACGACTTCGGATTTGCTCTTATTATAGTGTAGCAAACTTACGTTCACGACTTCTGACGTAAGTCGGGATTCATCTGTTAAGTTAAACGGTAACGAGAGTAAAGCAATACAAGTTTTGAACTTAGTCTACAAGTAACAATAAGTAAATAAGTGTTACTCCAAAACTGATATTTACTTGCAGACTGGTAACAGTAATATACAATGTTATCTATTTTTCTATGTAATGTTTTTAATTTTTGGTGCCTATAGAGTCATCATCGAGAGAGAGCGTGTATTCCTAGTTGCGTCGTCAGCTTACGCTTCGGAGCCTAGGGTACGCTGTAAGTCATGGTCCTAGATTTGGCCGAACTGGTTATTACAACGGAGCGACTGCCGTTTGACCTCCGTAACCCTTTTTACAGGGGAACCAGACAACAGGAACATGACCCGAGGTGTGTTAGTGGCCAACAATGGCAGAATTTTTCAGGCTACCCTAAGGCATCTGACTCAGCCCCACGACTGCATTCTATCGATAACAACCGAGACCAACGGCTTTACGTACCTTCCGAAGCACGAAGGAGCTCAAGATAGAAAATACCTAATACAAAATATATATTTTTTAAATTGTGTAAATTCCTCTGTCTTTAACCCTTTATCAACTTTGAAAATGTGTTAAAAAAACTAAAAACACAAACTGACGTAAAATATTTTTTTTAGTATAGTTTTCCACGGTCGACACGATAAGAAGCTGATTGTATTTTATAAGGAAACAAATAGTTTTCCACATGTTCTAATGTGTCCAAGTGATTTTTTTTTTTTGTGTTACACACCTATATTTTAAGTAACCTTTCGACCTACATGTAATTGGTCCTACAGTTGGTCAATCGCAAAGGGATTGTGTGCAACCGTTCCGTTTCACGTCAAACAAACGAGAACATCTGGTATTTGATAGTCGGTCTTTATTATTATTAGGGTGGCCATGGCACGAGATTGAATGGGACATTTTGATCGAGGATTTACAAAATTGTTGTCATCCATACTAATATTATAAATGCAAAAGTCTGTCTGTCTGTCTGTTACGCTGTCACGGCCAAACCGCTGAACGGATTTTGATGAAATTTGGTATGAATACAGTTGAAGACCCGGTGTCAAACATAGGCTACTTTTTGACGCAGGCGGAGCTGCGGGAAACAGCTAGTCTTATATGTAACAAACGCTCGATTAAATTTGACTTTCTGTTACGCTTTTATTATCACGAGTTCAGAAGAGAACACAAGCTAAATTTTATTTCCATTTTGTTATTTTAATGAAAAAATACGTCATTTTTATCACGTCTTTAGAAACTTTGGTACGTCATCGCTTAGGTCGTGGGTAGAAAAAGTTACATTATAACACTTGTGATTAAGGATTTAGTAATTTGTTTATTAGATCACAGCTATACAAACAAATTCAATCTATTTTATTATCGACATTATAAATCCATACTAATATTATGAAATGAAATCTGTCTGTCTGTCTGTCTGATATGCTTTAACGGCCATACCGCTGAACGGATTTTGATGAAATTTGACATGAATATAATTGAAGACCCGGAGTCAAACATAGGCTATTTTTCGACGCAGGCGGAGCTGCGGGAAACAGCTAGTATCCCAATAATTTTAGAAACCATGGACACAAATTAGTTAACTGATTGCTACCAATCTAACGAAGGTTAACCCGTAGTGAACTGAACTCTACAGTTATTGCTTAGTACATTACCTCTCAAATTTTATATCATTACTTTTTGCAAATAATACCAAATTAGCGGATTTATGTTTTGTTGTAGGGGAATTATGGGTTATTTGAATGTATGTACACGTTTTTGTTTAGATGATGTATGATTGTTAAGTTATGGTTGAATAGGCATGACGAATAACTTTCGATTACATGTATAAATGAAAGAACTCACTTTAATAGGCATGTTGGAAAAAAAAACACGTCGATAAACTTAAACACTCCTAGTGGTGACGTCACGCCTAGGTATAAGGTCTGAGACTAAATTTGTTCGACAACTACCTTAAATATTGCGTGTATGTAAATAGTTCCTAAATGAAAGTTTCTTAACTTTTTATGTGTTCATCGGTTATAATATAATTTTATAGTAGTTTTATATTTTCAAAATTGACTTTCCCATCGATTTTTAAATTGCTATAAAAAATCTCCTGTGCAAAAATTCAAAGTGATAATTTTAATAACGAATTTAAATAACATTAAAATTGGTCTGGCATTTATCAAAATATATTAGTGACGTATTTATTCTTTTGTCAATAGAGCGATAAAATATAAAGTTATAATGTATCAAAGTTTAGGAGACCCGGTCGTGACGTCACATATTGCGAAAAAGTGTAGCACACTGTGACGTCACATGGAACTTTAACGCGCCATATCTTTATCATTTTTTGTTTAATTTTCAAAAGAAAAAATACGTCTCCAATATTTTTTAATTATCTAACTGACGGACTAATTATATTTTTTTAGGAAACTAGCCTATTGTAAAGTTATACATATTTGTATTATTTATTTCGATTGATGATAACTTGTGATCACAGTTGCATGTAAAAATTATTTATTCCGATGCAATGGCTGCACTTTTTGAGATTTTTTAAAAAAATTTAATAAACATTGCACTTGGCTTTGTGTAGAGGCATTTGGTAGGTTATGAAAGAGAGATTTGATCAGCAAGATGAAAAAAATTGTTTAAAATATTGAAATGTGACTCACCATCATCAGAGATGCCAGCGGCCTCATCACGGGCGTTCTGTTCCAAAGATTTCAAGATGGCTTCTGGGATCGGGGGAGGAGTGGGCAAATGAGCACCCTGGGGCTGGTATCCATTCTCATCAGCAGTATAAGTAATGCTATAGTCCTGTCCATCATCACCCTTGTACCCGAAGCTACCGTGAGACTGAACTCCATTAGTAGCCACTCCAGAAGCATCAGCGCGTATACCGTTGGAGGTTTCAAAGTCGTAAGAGAACCCGTCGGCTGTTACATCGCTGTTTAGCCTTAAGATTTGAGCGCCTGCATCTTGAGGTCGGCTGCTTTGGGCACCAGCGTTGTAAGCGTTTCCAGAGTACTGAGCTTGGTTGAAGCCTTGGTTTTGTCCGAAAGACGAGCCTTGGCCGAAACCTCCTCCGTGGCCGAAACCAGAGCCTCGGCCGGCGGCACCGAAACTACCACCGGCTCCGAAGCCACCAGATCCTGGGGCTCCACCGAAACCAGCACCGTTGTAGCCGGCGCCGTCATTGCCTCTGGGTGGAAGGTATTTGTTATCAAGACGGTCTGCCAAACAGGCACCGAGGATAGCGGCTACCACGAACTGAAATTGAGAAATGTTTGGTTATTATTTTTTTTTGTTTATTTGTGAAGGTTTAGTTTTAAATAGACTTCCAAAATCTAGAAAAGAGGAGGTTCATAATTTGGTTGAATTTTTAAAGAATCTTTGAACTTTAAGTGTTAAATTTTTTTATGATTTACTCTATTTTTCTGTCTAAACTAATGATTACTCGTAAGTTTCTTGGTTACAAAAAGTTGTGAGTAATCGATCTATGTGTGGTCGATATTATGTAGACCGTTTAGGATCGTTTATTAAACAAGCTTATTTTAAGTAGTAATATTCATAGTAGGTATTTATGTTACGATGGTATATAAATTGAATAAAATTTACAATCACTTATATATAGGAATAAAAAAAAAATCATGATAAATGATAATAAAAAAATTCTGTTTACTTGAATTATTGTTAAAAAAACAATTATAAATTGTAATAGATATTAACTTAATTAAATAGAAGAAATAAGGTCAACCCTTAAAAACCCAGAATATGCCAATAAAAATGAATCGGAAATTGGGGTTAAAGTCAACAAAATCCAAATGAACCAAATCCGGCTTAAAATTTTTGAACAATCCAGTTCGAAACCTTAACCCTAAAACACTCACCAATTTCATTTTATATAATTTAAATTAAAGCGTGTTGCTTCGAGAGTACAAGGAGGTGAACTGTGATGCATCTAAGACTCATCTCTAGTATATATACTGGCTGTCTGCATGCCATAGATTGTACTGAAAACATTCCACGGCCATAAGTTCGATCGAATCTTCGTATGAGGTCGGTTTCATAAGTTGAGTAATTGTTTGTTTTTAGAACGATTAACGATTTTGATTCCTGATTTGAATTTGATCTGGTTTTTTATTGGCGCATATTTTTTTTTTCATTTGAGTTGGTAAAGGTTTTTTTTTCTAATATTTGATTTATTATAATCCTAACCTTTTTCAAGGTTGCATCCCAAGCTACATGGCTTCGATGACCGAAGTTCGCTTCAGCGTGATGTATTATATTCTCCATAAGATAATTTTTTCTTCTCCTTTTTCTTATCCATGAGATAACAATGCTGTAAAAAATGTTAAGTATTTTAATAACCCATCGGCTTTATTACCTCAACCTTCTGTTTTTAGTACAACCCACCATTCGTTCGACAGTAACGAAAATTTCTCTGTGAATTCCTAAGTTATTTTTACGGTATGGGATGGTATGATCGATTCTCAAGTCGACACACATAGTTTTGGATATTATCTAACTATTTATTAAAATTTATTTTATTTTGCTTACCTTGTTCTGCAACAAGGGTTCTTTGGTCGTTCTGTTTTACGTTGACATTCCTTAGCAATTAAAAACAAATTTATAGAAATACTTTAGGGGGATTAGTGAAACAGTGACTTTGAAGATAGGAATGTAACCCGTAAGAATAATCATCCATCCATCGATTAAATAAAATAGTGAAAGAATGTTTTTCACGTAAAATAACATAAAGTTTAATTTACTATTTTCGCTCGTGAGCAGAAAGTTTCATCTTGACTATCTTCCACATCATTGAGAAACAATACAAAAATAAAATCCTATTTCATTTCTCAGATTCCAGTTAAGCATGGTTGCAAAACGAATCTACAGTCTTTTTCCTTTAATTAGAGACTTTAGGCGATATTTTACGAACCATTACGTAAAATCTAGACTAATATTATTAATGCGAAAGTCTGTCTGTCTGTTACGCTTTCATGGCCAAACCGCTGAACGGATTTTGATGAAATTTGGTATGAATATAATTGAAGACCCGAGGTCAAACATAGGCCGGTTTTTGACGCAGATGGAGCTGCGGAGCAAAGCTAGTATCAAATAGAACAAAAAACTGCTTTGACAAAATCAGAAAATGGTTACAAAATAAATGTTTTATAGTGTTAAAGAGTTTACAGCCGGCAAATACTGAGAGTTATGAGTATAACTTGATTGAGTAATGATTAATTTTAATATTTAGACGTATACAATTTGCACGTCTGCTTGGCGGCTGAATACACTATACTTGCACATATTATTATTTGTAACAGCTGTTGTAATGCAAATAAATTATTCTGATTCCGCATTGAAATATTTTTACTAGTCGAATTTACGGTTCAGTGGTAAAGGCGTTTGCCTTCGACCTAGAGGTTGTGGGTTCGATTCCCATGGGAAGCATACTTTGTTTAGTTGTTTCTTAGGACATTGCAGGCTTGAATCGTCTAATCGTCTGATAATGATGATTCCGTGCTTCGGAAGGCACGTTAAGCCGTTGTCCCCGGCTGCCATTGGGTGGTCGTTAAAGGAACCAAGTCGGAGGATGAAAGGGGGTTCTAAAAACTCTGACATCTAGGTGCACAGGGTCAATTGACCATGTTAACCCACTCTATATGAATGAATGAAGTCGAATCTGCCGCCAGTTTAAAAGAAGTATATCTTACTCTTACGTTAAAAGTAGAGACCACACATATATTTTTGTAAAACAAATGTTTATTTAATAATAAAAGATCTTAGATTAATAATTGGTTTCACGCGCGCTCGATTAGATCCCGCGCTATGAAGAAAATTTAGTTTTCAGAATGTAGCAACTTTATATTGTAGTTAGTGTGTGTAAGACAATGTGCAAAGACGAAACCGAGAAAGAGTTATTTCTTGTACTATTATTCTTACATAGTTTGAATACGCAAACTGGCATTTTGCTTCTGTTTTTAAACTAAAATTTTAAATTTATCTCGACATCCAACTCACTTATCGGTTACGGGGTGACTGACGCGGGTATGCCGCAAGTACGCCAAATTCGCGTAGTTTTAGTTGTCGCATTTGTCTAGTACGCTGACGGTATCTATTCGCGCGCGCGCGAGACCAATTATTAATCTATGAATATTGTGTTATTTGTTTGAGCGTGAGTAAAAGGTAAACTTAAATAGTTGGAGGACTTAAAGCTAAAAATATTATCTACCAGTCCCATGGTAAAAAAACAATAAATTAATGTAAATTTTACATCGGCAATAGAAATACATCATCTGAAATTTCAACTGTCTAACTATCACGGTTCATGAGATACAGCCTGGTGACAGACGGACAGACAAACGGCGTAGTCTTAGTAATAGGGCCCCGTTTTAAACTTTGGGTACGGAACCCTTAAAATGTTATTTAATTTTACACAAAATATTAGAACCATAAATGTCTTAGTGTTATATAAGCTATTTTGAAACATATTATTTACTAGCAGTTTCCCGCGCCTCCGTCTGCCTAGCCTATGTTTGACGTCGGGTCTTCAACTATATTCGTACCAAATTTCATCAAAATCCGTTCAGCGGTTTGGCCGTGAAAGCGTAACAGACAGACAGACAGACTTTCGCATTTATAATATTAGTATGGAGTTTTAAACTTTGGGTACAGAACCATTAAAAGCAATATTATTTAATTTTACATAAAATATTAGAATCATAAATGTCTTAGTGTTAAATAAACTATTTTGAAACATATTATTTACTTGTATGATAGGTTCTAATGATGACCATTAACAATCGCAATATACTAATATAGTGCAATTTGTTCATATTTAACTCGAAAACTATATCGTTAAATTAGTAACTTTATTAGTGGTTATAACCGTAAACGCAACTAGAATATTTATTATCAACTGTAAACTATAGTAAATATCGTTTCCGTTGTCGACGAGATCTTTCTGTGGCAACGAGAATAAAATGTGACAGCTCACAAAGAAACTTAAAAAAGGAAGAAATTATCGTCAGTGAACTTGTATGCTATTGTCACAGCTATCCGTCGTACTGGGATTACCATTACGGGCATACGATAGAAAATTAATTTGTAATGGGCTTCCGGAACGGAGATAAACGTAAGACACTACCGGGAGCGAGTCGTGGACCAGCAGGCCAATCGCGGTAATTGTAAATGACATGAATGTGGCCAAACCCAAAACAACGCGCTATTTATGAGACAGTAAAATCGTTAGAATCGAATAAAAAGCATTCGATCTCGAACGAAAATCATTTGACTCACCGGGTTCGCATTCTCAAAAATAGCCCTCGTGGTTTTAGTTTGGTTTTGGTAAATACGTTAAAGTTAAGCAGTTACAGCTACTTATCGGCTCCTGCCTTAGAACTTACCAAATAAACGATTGAAAAAACCCGTCTGTTGATTCAACGCTCATCCCTACATTCAATAATCATATTAAATTACCATCCTTAGAATAGGATTGTACGCCCACGTATGATACGTTATTGGAATTATCTATTTTCGTAGTTTCATCAGTATCTTAGTCCAAATGTGTTTCCTAGCTGAGTAGTCCAGGACCAGAGAAACCAGAACATTAGAAACATAATTCGATGTGTTTTTCGTTTATTTTTATGTTCATCATCATTATTTCGTGTAGTTTACATTGCCTATCGACCATGTACACCCTGGTATCAGAGTTGTTCCGAATCGCCTCTTGGCCTGTGACGTGGTTACTTTAACGACTACCAAATGGCAGCAGGGACCAACGGCTTAACGCGCCTTCCAAAGCACGGAATCATCTTTATTATCAGACAATCAGGTGATTCAAGCCTGCAAAGTCCTAAACAAAATGGAAACAACTAAACAAGGTATGATTACGGTTGGAATCGAACCCACCACCCGGGTCGAAGGCTACTGGACCACGGAGGTAGTTATTATATGTTAATAAGTAATGAATAGGCATACGGCCAATCTGATCTAATAAGTGGTCACTGTAGCCCACGGCCGATCACAAGAAATAGTTCCTACGAACACAATCCTTAAAAAAGCGTTGAAAAAAATAAAGAATAGAAGAATCATTCTTGTCATTTGCGGATATCATAAAATATGACATGGTCAAATGGAGGTCTTCCTTGCACATCTCTTGCTGGTGAGAGATTCCACTCAAATATTTCTATTTCCCAGTTCCACTTGTTTATTCACTGTAACCCACTCGATATGAATGAAAGTTAATAACCACCAATATATTAGTACCATTAGTTGGATAAAAAGTGTTTAAATTTCCATCAATAGATTTACATTAACTCCTAAAAAAATATACTTAATATTTTTCAGCTACATATGGGTTTTAGGACTTTTGGCGGGAAGCTGTGAAGAGCAGTACCGGCGCTGTATTTTATTTACCAAAATTTGTGTTTTTTTTAAAGTGTTTGTGCATAATAATAGTGGATTATTATTCGCAAAGTGTTCTATAACAAGCGTGAGTGTTGGGGACTGATACAATGTTTGATTTATGTGATTTTCATGCTTGTTGCCAAAAGCTCCTAGTAATCGCTAAGTGCATTTTTTCTACCACTTCACTTAGCCTGATTCTTTTGACTAGACTTGACTACCGACTAGAGTTTTAGACTTGACTAGGACTTGACGAAACTAAACTGTAGGACTGAAGAAGATTTAAAAATTAAGAAGGGCTATAAAGGACTTTGTATCCATGGCCGTAAAACGCATTAATTAAAAAAAAGCTACGTACTGCTGGGCAAATGCTCATAATATCTACTTCCACGAATCCATATCCCTCGCCAGTTTTTTTTTAAACATTCAATATTTTAACTCTACATAATGATGTACAATGTAGATCATTAAAAATGGTAAAAAAATATTGCATGATAATAGGTTTGCTAAATGCCCTTGGACTGGCAATAGACAACAAGCCTATAAGTGCACTATTAACAAATTACTCTAAAGTGCTTTTTGTTTCTGTACAATTATTTTTGTTTTCCTAGTTACTTAATGCGAAATAAACCAAACTTAAGTACATACAGTATTATTATTAAGATACACGTGGAACAATACAATATCCAAAAATATAGTGATCCCATAACTTATAGACTAGATCTTACTCTGACTTTAGTTAACCCTTTTTACATGGAACCAGACTAATAAAAGCATGATTCGGTAATATTACTTAGTGGCAAAAACTGACAATATTTTTAGACTGCCTTTCCTAAAGGTATCTAGTGTAGCCTAACACCTATCCATCTAGGGACAATATCCAAAAAAAATCCAAAGTTTGAAAGAGATTAATATAAACTTGGATCATCTAATAAAAGTGAAAGTATTAGTAAACACAGTCTTCACGCTTTATAAAAAAAGAACCATTATATCCATGGTCTATTTGAATAAAAATAAAATAAATATATTCAAACTAGCCTATGTCACTCTCCAGTCTCCAACTATCTCCACACAAAAAATCACATCAATCCGTTGCTCTGTTTTAACGTGAAGGGAGGCCAAACAAACAAACACACTTTCACATTTATTTATTTGTTTTATACAAACACTGACAGCACTTACAGTTTCCCAATGCGTATTGTGATTTATAATAATAGTATGATAAATATTTTTATGTATGGGACTCGGATAAGGTAGACAAATATTTTTAAGAGAATACTTGGTCCTACTGATGTAAGTTTTTTAGAAGTACTGAAAATGAGAAAGCATTACAAGCTGTAAATAGATCTGTTCTGCAGGATTTATGTCATCCAAATGTGTCTAGGACACATGCAAAGCCACGAGAAAATCCAAGTTAATAAAAGATACATGCAGTTTATGCTTTTTAGATGAAGCAAGAAATGTACTTGCTAGCACGCTACTCAGACAAAACTAGAGTAGCTATAAAAGAAATGTCAAACATTAAACATTCTGAACCAGAAAGTAAATCCTTGTAACATAGAGGTAACATATTGCTATTTTATGTAGAGCGCGCAAGTGACAGGTAAATCTAGTCAACATGTACTAGCCAGTTAATATAGTCTTTTTTTTTGACGTGACAACGTCTAATAACTCGATACTACGGGCTGCATGCACGAAAAAGGTGACGTCATTGTCCCGTTACGCTCATTGTCGCGTTCCGCAAGCGAGAGCGCGGCACGAACGAGGGAGAGGCATGATCATGTGTATTATACTACTGTAATGTTAAACTACTGTAGTGGTAAACTACCGTCCGTAAACAGACTTTACAGACAACCAATTTTTTAACCGAAATTACATAGAGGTCGAATCTGTCATGGTGCATAGAAAAATGAAAAAAAGTGGAACGCGTAGCACCGTAGTAGTAGCACATTCTACGTCGTTTGATTAAATAAATAAATTAAATAAAAATTGTTTAAATTCAGATAACTGATATCTATAGGCTTATTAGTACAACTCAACCTATGTAAGTATGTTTAATGATTTAAAAAAAATAACATTTCATTAGACTAATTTTGTTCAAAAAATCTGATTTACGTTTTTAGAGTTCCTCTCTGATATCAATATCTCTGATTGTATCTCTGCTTTAGATTCACGGGTTGCCCCGGTTCTTTGAGAGGCTTGCGAGGGAATATGGATCCAACGCACGTAGAGGCCCTTTGGAAAAGTTGATGTCATATGATGCTCTTGCCCAAACCCGTCCTCGGCTATATCAATAGATGACATTTTCTTAAACGGGGTAGAAGGAGGAACTATTGCTAATGTGTAAAAAGAATAAAATGAGTTATGGTAATGAAGTTTGGATGGATTTAAACTGGGCTTTTGCAATAGAAATCGGACACCTGCCACAATCATGATTCCTGACTATTTGTGGCAGGCGGTAACTCGCCACTCAGGGAGTGGGCCAAATAGTCGCCGCGTTTGGCAACAGAGAGGCAACATTGGAATGAACGGCTAAGGGTGCCGAAAGGTGCGGTTCCGGTTTCATCATCGCGAGTTGCCTCTTGAACGGATTTCCCGTTATTACGCCATTACGTGCAATACACTTCCACCCTCGGGCATATATAGCTCTTGCGACTCTACTCTGGCCGGCCGGCTAAGGCAAGCCAGAGGTAGGGGTCCTGTCCCTCATCGGTGTCCACTCCACTGAATCTCTGATACTAATATCTTTGTTGTGTATTGTATTGTAATCTTTTTTTAACTTTTAAAATTGTTTATTACATCATCCAAAGAAAAACTAAACGGTATGTAAAAAATGTTTAGTCTCTACCAATTTTCGACATAATCAGTCAGTTGTACGATTATTATTTCATTCGACATTAAGTCATAGATCTCAAAAATAGCACTTCTAGACTTCTTCCCGACTGACAGACATCGGAAATTATTTGATAGGACGTGTTTAATATTTTTTCTATGGATTCGAAATTGAAATGATTTAACTTTGCGTTTCAACAAACAAATCGAAATCAAAAAACAATCATGCGCTCACTCTATAGATAATAATAACTCTATGCCAGGTAATAATTTAATGTAACTGAAATATTAACCGCTAAAATATTATTAGTTTAACTGCACGAAATAATTTATAACCGAGTCATCGTGAGAATGCTGTTTTGAAACCTTTTTATGTGTTCTGTAAGTGCTGGTTTGCGATTCACAAAGCATTTTAGGATAGGGTTACCATATTGTTTACTTAATGTTTATAATTTAACATAAACCTCGTACAAAACTATACATAGCGAGCTTATGATATCAAGATATTTTCAGGCGATCCTTTGTTGGATATAGACCTATCTTCCGCTTGTATTTCCATTTTGAAAAGTGGAAAGCGATCTGCATAGGCGCTCGCCAGCGACCTACTATTTCTTCTTCCTTCTTCTTTACTTACTTACTTCTTTCTTTATTCTTCAGGTCATCTGACCATCTGGTTGTTGGGCGTTTGACTATGCGTTTGCCAGTCCGATGATGTGCTGATATTATTAAATAAATAATATTACTATTAACCTATTTAATCAATGTTATCTATTTAATGCATGTTGCGAATATTTTTCTGTACGTACGCTGTTTGATGAAACTTTCTGCGGATATAGGTATTTTGTTTACACTTTGACGAAGCTTGGTGCTTGATTAGTTGGATATTTTTCAAATATATATTTATACTAGCTGTTTCCCGCAGCTCCGCCTGCGGTATATAGCCTATGTTACTCAGGGTGAATGCCGCTTTCCAGTGGTGAAAGAATTTTTGAAATCGGCACATTAGTTTTTGAGTTTATTCATTACAAACGTACACACAAAAATAAAATCTTTCCTTTTTATAATATTAGTGTAGAAGTGTAGATGAAGCATGTTGCTGTTCATACAATGTAACTTCTGATTTATAAATGGTATATTAGAATGCTTACAATAAACTATACTCTCCAAGACAAAAAAAAAAGAAAAAATCTTTTGTTTTGATAAATAAGTATTATTTTTAAAGCTCTTTGAAATCAACTTAAATGGTGCAATAAGTGATTTATTAATCATAATATTAGTAACAATTTCGGAATATAACATAAGGTTGTACAGGATCGATTGACAATGTGACCCAAAATTAAAAAATCAATCTTAGTATAGCGATATCCCTGACAAATGAGAATAAGCATAAGTCCGGACTTATTGATTACTTAGCAATATTTCCGCCTTTGCTCTATAGTTTTTAACTACCATTAATATAAATTTTCATTGTGTTTATTGGAATATAGGCAATAAATATATATTGCATTGTATTGTATAACAATGAAATAGTTTATTGTACTAAAATAAACATTATCACTACAATTAAATAAACACATGCGATGTAGGCTGCTTGCAAAATGGCTTTACTTAATCTTTCACAGTTTCTCAACCCTAGCTTAGATAAAATAAATTTATCTTGAGGTGTTACTCTTAATTGTTGAAGTTTAGATGTTTCATTAGATTTGTTCTAATTGGTTCTGTTATAGCGGAAATGCTCATGACAGTACAGGTTAAAGGTTGATTTGAGAAAAGATTGAAGTAATGTAATTAATCTTAAATCGATTTATTTTTCATCTGTTCTCAAACTAATACCATCAATTTAACATAATAATTACTAGCGGTCTCCCACAGCTCCGCCTGCGTCAAAAAGTAGCCTATGTTTGACCCCGGGTCTTTAACTATATTCATATCAAATTTCATCAAAATCCGTCAAGCGGTTTGGCCGTGAAAGCGTAACAGACAGACATACTGTCGCATTAATAATATTAGTATTGATTAGTATGGATTATACAATCATAGCAAACTTGAAACAACAAAGTAAGTATGTACGTTTCCCAAGGAAATGCTACTTTTCTACACTTTAGTAGTTTTACATTTTCGCATCAAAATGAATAAGAATAGTTTGTCATATAAACATTTGTCATAAAATTCTTTCATGCCAACTACATAGTTAAATACATTTTTTTGGGGGTCAGAAAGATGTATTTTGGGGGTCACTAATGGCGCAACAAAAGCCAAAAACAATAATTTTCTTAAATTATATTATACCATCGGTTTCTCGCAGCTCCGCCTAACAGTAGCCTTAGCTTGGCCCCGGGTCTTCAAATATATTCATACAAAATTTCATAAAAATCCGTTCAACGGTTTGGCCGTGAAAGCGTAACAGACAGATAGACAGATTTTCACACTTATAATATTAGTATGGAGTATGGATACTGCATATATCGTTATAATGTGGCTAAAATTAATATATCAATCCTATAATATTATGTTTTAAATATGCAGTGCGTTAGTTCGAAAGTTAAATTCAATATATTCATAGGAGATACCTCGAATTTACAATACTTGAGAAGAGAAGAAGAAGAATTGAATTTGAGTCCGCCTTTGAACTCATTTTTTTATTGTGAATTAAATTTAGCGCTATATTTTTTATCAATGTCATAAATGTTCATTCAGTTTATTGATCCACGTCTAATTTAAAACATAACCTCAAATTCACCGCACAAAACATAAATATTTTTTTTAAAATTCTACGCATTCAAAGTCGCGAGAAAAGATTACAATATAATACAATATATCTTTATTGCCCATATTACAATAACTACAGTAAACATTATTGAAGGTACTTCAAAACTATGCAGCAAAAGGAAAAGTTAGTTACAGAGTAAATTACCAAAATCTAAGGCTTTTAGACTTAAGTAGACTATATAACATTTGAAACAAAGTTTCTTCAGCTTAATAAGAAATTCACCTTGATATTATTAATATCCGCAGTTCAATGAGGTAGAATTTGACTTGAAATATTTCTAACTTGTGGTCGTGATGTTACGTTTTTAATTCGAACTATATTTTTTAACTTATTTCGCCATAAGTAACTGATACTTTAATTTAAACCTTGAAACGACCGGCAAATGATTCACATTTGATGTTAACGAAATAAACTTATCTACAAATATGTTCTACTAGCTGTTTCCCGCAGCTCCGCCTGCGTCAAAAAGTAGCCTATGTTTGACCCCGGGTATTCAACTATATCCATACCAAATTTCATTTAAATCTGTTCAGCGATTTGGCCATGAAAGCGTAACAGACAGACAGAAACAGACTTCGCATTTATAATATTAGTATGTATTGTACGTTTTATGACTAAAAAGAAGTAGGTACTTACACGTGTAATTATATCTATGTCTGTGTTGATTTATCTATATAGTAGACATTATTTTAATTTTTAATTCTACTGGGCCCACCCTTACATCATGTTCTCTTAATACAAAGGTTGGTTGGAAGAGATTGCTTAGCAATAAGTCCGCCTTTCAATAGTTTATAGCCCAGCAATAATTTCAATTTTGTGATTTGCCAGATGTGGGCATAAAGTTATGTTGTATTGTATTGCGTAAGTTATAAAGGAGAAACTGGTCAATTCCCTAGTAAATCCGTTATGTCTTTTAATTATTTCTTATTCCTGTCTGATTCTGTCCAGAATATTAGAAAGAAAAAATGATAATTGTCCTTGCAAGGCACGTCTTCACTATCAGACAATCATGTGAATCAAACCTGAAAAGTCTTAAATATACTGAAAACAGACCCACTGAGTCAATATCAGAATCATTTTTGAAGAGTTTGCCTGTACCACTGGTCCACATATTAATTCATATCAAGTGCAAGAGCTTTTGATAAAATTTGCTCTTTATAGGTATAATACATTTTTTCCCCCTAAACCTTTTTGCGCCAAACGATCTTTCCGTTTCTCCCAATGGTTGACTGGTAGAGAATGCTATTAGCATTAAGTCTGCCAATTGTTATAAGTATATGTGAACTTTGTGGAACAATAAAGTTTTAGTATTAATCCTAATCGTAGTCAATGAACCCTGGACTTCCTTTTCGGAACCGCCTTTCGGTCTCTGATGTGGTTCGTTTGACGATCACCCAAATGGCAGCCGGACCCAACGGCTTAACGCAAAAGTAATCATCACTTCAGCCGCAGTCAGCCCACTGCTGGACATAGGCCTCTCCTAATGATTTCTAAAATGATCGGTTGGCAGCAACCCGCATCCAGCGTTTGCCTGCGACCTTTTTCATGTCATCTGACCATTGGTCGGTGGATGTCCAACCCTGCGCTTACCGCAACTGTACTGTACTTGTAAAAGTAATAGAAAATAATAGTATGAGTGGCGAGTCACCGCCTGCCACTAATAGTCAGTAATCATGATTAGGTTTGACTGGAAGAGGTCGCTCTAGCGATAAGTCCACCTTTGTACCTTATTTTCTTGTTACTTGTTGTGTAAATTTTAATATTGGTGCAATAAAGAGTATTTGTATTGTATTTGTATTATTTTATGGCAGGTGCCCGAATTTCTATACTAACCCAGATTTAAACCACCCAAACTTCATCACCATAGCCCATTTATTCTTTTCACTCATTAGAAATAATTCTTCCTCCTGCCGAGACCTGTTCATGGAAATGTCAACTATTTATATGGCCGAGAACGAGTTTTGGTAGGAGCACCACATGACATCAACTTCTCCAATGGGCCTCTACGCGTTGGATCAATATCCCCGCGCAAGACTCTCAAAGAACCGTGAATTCTAAAAGGATAATCAATAATAGTAGAAATAAGTAAGTAAAAACTGTTTTACAAATAAATAATGTTTGGGACAAGATGATAATGTAAAATACATGATACGTTTTCTTTAAAACTCGGTTAAAGGTGTGTCGGATTGACCTCATGTGAGCATGTTGTGATCTGCACTGAATGCTGATTTTTGGCAAAGGCATTTCTCACCACAGTCAAGGAATAAACATTAATCAATGCAATCAAAATTAAGATGTTTTGGAAGTTCATTATATTGTTTTATTGATCCTTACATACATATTCTGACGAAACGAGTTGCTGATAATATGTTATTTTTTTTAAATAAATTATTGAAAGCTATGAAAGAAGAAATATTGTTAAAGGCCCAATACGAAGCAAAAGACATTTCCCATACATTACTAGATTTTTGTATTAAAAACGGATTATATTTATATCTTTTTATGGAAAAAAGGCGATCACCTCCGGGATCATAATACAACTATTTTACATACAAATACAATTGTTTTCGAGATGTATATTCACAGAGTTAAGGAAGAAAAATTATTTTTAGATATCATTTTATAACACATTTTTTAATGGTTATAATAATTTATTTTAAAATTTTAAGAATGCCAGCAACTTAAGTATGAACCAAACAAACCTACCAAACATGTTTTAAAGCTTAGAATAATTTCAGGTCAAAGATCTAGTGAACAGAAAAACATGAAATTTTGTTAGTTTTCTTCGTATTGGACCTTAAAAAAAATATGAAACTATTTTTACAGCCACTGGCCGTAAAGAATGAATTCCTTAGTACAATAAAAAAGTTATGTAATCCCCCGCCAACCTTTTGAATTTTCTCCTAACCTGATTGTCTATTATTTTTTCTTTTTATAAAATAATTTAAATTTAGAACGGAGTAAAATTATATTTTTTAGAATCTTTATTCCATAAGCGTGAGTGTTGGGGTGATACAGTGTTCGATTTATGTGATTTCCTTGCTTGTTGCCAAAAGCTCCTGGAAATCGCTAAGTGCAGTTTTTCTACCACTTCACTTATCCATAATACTTCCAAATCGACTTGACTTAACTATTTTCAATTTTCAATTTTCAATTTTATTTATTGGCATACTAAGTGTTACAAAGTGACTACTAACTACTGACTTGACTTTAGACAACTTCGTTGTATTATATAATTTTTACTTGTTACTGGCTAAATATGAAAGTAAAAGCCATAAAAAGAAAACAGGATATTTATTCATTAAATTAAACTATTTTAATACGGTTTTATCGCGTTTATTACTTATTTATTTACACCTGACGTTTCAAACACTTTACAGCGTTCATGGTCGCAGGCAGACTAAGTTAACATTTGTCTTTGATGTCATAAGATTACAAAACTACCGCCCGAAATTTTTATTGGGAACTATTCCGATTCACGCAGTATTGGCTCACAGTATCTATGGGTCTTGCAGTCTGCTTCCGAGTTTGCGATTTTATTAAGTTAATGACTGGGTCCCAAGCTGGCGGTACCTGCCATCCATCCTCTCTATTGAAATTAGGATGTTTTTTATTTTGTTTATTTTTTGTTTTGGGACCCAGTCATTAACTTAATAAAATCGCAAACTCGGAAGCAGACTGCAAGACCCTTAGATACTGTGAGCCAATACTGCGTGAATCGGAATAGTTCCCAATAAAAATTTCGGGCGGTAGTTTTGTAATCTTATGACATCAAAGACAAATGTTAACTTAGTCTGCCTGCGACCATGAACGCTGTAAAGTGTTTGAAACGTCAGGTGTAAATAAATAAGTAATAAACGCGATAAAACCGTATTAAAATAGTTTAATTTAATGAATAACAATCGCGAAAACATAAGAAAACATTATGTTACGGTATACGGGCCGGAAACCTCAAACAAAATACGTCGGTTGGAGTGTCTCAAGAAAAAGCGCGCACGGCTTTTAACATCATTAAATTTTCTAAAGAGGTGTCGAGACAACAACATCATCCCAGTTTGTGTTCGTTTATCACCTAAGAAGGACATACGGGGAAGCGCGGACATCCTCCGACAAGCAAGTATAAGTTTACTTAAACGATCAATCCGCCAAAATAGACTCGATGCAGTAGAAGTTTCAAAAAACATTGAGAATTTGTCTAAAGAGCTTCAATCAAAATTAACATCTCAAGACTTTGAAAAATGTAAAAACATAACAGATAAACAGGCTATTCATACTTACGAAGAATGCAAAAAACGTCAAATTTCAAAGTATGAAAAATTAACAGCAAATCAAAACGTCAATGTCATCCGGGATAATAACTCAGAAACGTCAAAGTCAATTAAATCGGTTGTCAATTTAGCAAAACAAACACCGATAGACCAACAAGCGATTGATGCTCTTGAAAATGGATTAAATTATGCGGTTGCACCCAGGAGGATACCTTATGAACATATCATCTGTTCGGTAGAAAATGTCTTGGTAAAAAACCACTTAAATAAAGAAGATTTGGAAGCGATACGCCAAGATGTGTCATCAGTACTACGACATAGCAAGCCGCCAAAACCGAATCTTCCTCGTGAACAATATCTTGCACTCACCAACCTTCGCAAGAACCCAGACATTACTATTTTACGAGCTGACAAAGGAAATTCAACTGTTATAATGGACACCTCTGATTATAACACAAAAATTCAACAACTGTTGTCGGATGAGAATACATATAAACAAGTAAAAAGTGATCCTACTAACAAGATCGTAACAAAAACCAAAGAATTAATATTAAAATACTCCGACACATTAAACTTAGACATCACGTCGCTCGTGCCTTCCTGTGTGAAACCACCAAAATTATATGGCCTTCCAAAAATACACAAAAAAGACCACCCATTAAGACCAATTGTAAGCCAAATAGATTCGCCAACTTATAAACTAGCACAACACCTGGTGAACATATTAACACAACTTCGTGGTCATACTGATACTAATGTCAAGGACTCTTATCACTTTATCAGCTTAATTAAAGATCTACGATTAACTGATGAAGACACAATGGTCAGTTTTGATGTACAGTCATTATTTACCAGCCTACCTTTGCATGACTGTATTGATATTGTTAAGAGAAGGCTTGAGGACCACCATCTACCTCAAGAGTATGCAGAGTTACTTGAGCATTGCTTAACATCAGGCTATCTCTTCTGGGAAAACAAATTCTACATGCAAATTGACGGTGTAGCTATGGGGTCTCCAGTCTCTCCCATTGTTGCCGACATTTTCATGGAAGACCTTGAGGAGAAGGCTCTTTCAAGCACCCTGGCTATGCCGAAGATGTTCAAACGGTACGTAGATGATACTTTTGTTGTACTCCCCAAAACTCAAGTCTCTGTTTTATTAGATCATTTAAATTCCATTAATAGTAAAATTAAATTCACTATGGAACCTGAGATCAATAATTCATTAGCCTTTCTTGATGTTTTAATAACTAGAAATCTTGACAATAGTATCAGTCACACTGTGTACAGAAAGCCCACCCACACAGACAAATATCTCAACGGTAAATCTCACCATCATCCATGTCAGTTAGCTACCGTAGGCAAATCTTTGTTACAGAGAGCACACGGCATCTGTGACACCCACCATCTTAAGGAGGAGCTTCACCGAGTCAAGTCTGTCTTAAGAAGCAACAATCTCAGCCTCCCACACATATGTCACAGAAGTCGACCCAAGCCACACACAGTTGATCGTTTTCCTGCCATCTTACCATACATAAAGGGAGTCACGGACAAGATTGGTAACATACTTAGGCGAGCTTCAATCAAGACCTATTACAAGCCGCATAAGAAAATTAACCAATTTTTAAGACCTGTAAAATCCAATATCCCATTGCAAGATGCTGGAGTTTATAAAATTGACTGTGACTGTGGTTTATCATACATTGGGCAAACAAAGAGAAGCATTAATACTCGTATAAAAGAACATATTGCTGACATGAAAAATAGACGCTCAACCAAATCTGCAGTCTGTGAACATGCTCTAGACAAACCCAACCACTATATGCGTTTTGATAATCCTCAAGTCCTTGCAAAGGAAAACAGATTCATTCCAAGGATGTTACGTGAAGCTATTGAAATTAAAAAACATCCTAATTTCAATAGAGAGGATGGATGGCAGGTACCGCCAGCTTGGGACCCAGTCATTAACTTAATAAAATCGCAAACTCGGAAGCAGACTGCAAGACCCTTAGATACTGTGAGCCAATACTGCGTGAATCGGAATAGTTCCCAATAAAAATTTCGGGCGGTAGTTTTGTAATCTTATGACATCAAAGACAAATGTTAACTTAGTCTGCCTGCGACCATGAACGCTGTAAAGTGTTTGAAACGTCAGGTGTAAATAAATAAGTAATAAACGCGATAAAACCGTATTAAAATAGTTTAATTTAATGAATAACAATCGCGAAAACATAAGAAAACATTATGTTACGGTATACGGGCCGGAAACCTCAAACAAAATACGTCGGTTGGAGTGTCTCAAGAAAAAGCGCGCACGGCTTTTAACATCATTAAATTTTCTAAAGAGGTGTCGAGACAACAACATCATCCCAGTTTGTGTTCGTTTATCACCTAAGAAGGACATACGGGGAAGCGCGGACATCCTCCGACAAGCAAGTATAAGTTTACTTAAACGATCAATCCGCCAAAATAGACTCGATGCAGTAGAAGTTTCAAAAAACATTGAGAATTTGTCTAAAGAGCTTCAATCAAAATTAACATCTCAAGACTTTGAAAAATGTAAAAACATAACAGATAAACAGGCTATTCATACTTACGAAGAATGCAAAAAACGTCAAATTTCAAAGTATGAAAAATTAACAGCAAATCAAAACGTCAATGTCATCCGGGATAATAACTCAGAAACGTCAAAGTCAATTAAATCGGTTGTCAATTTAGCAAAACAAACACCGATAGACCAACAAGCGATTGATGCTCTTGAAAATGGATTAAATTATGCGGTTGCACCCAGGAGGATACCTTATGAACATATCATCTGTTCGGTAGAAAATGTCTTGGTAAAAAACCACTTAAATAAAGAAGATTTGGAAGCGATACGCCAAGATGTGTCATCAGTACTACGACATAGCAAGCCGCCAAAACCGAATCTTCCTCGTGAACAATATCTTGCACTCACCAACCTTCGCAAGAACCCAGACATTACTATTTTACGAGCTGACAAAGGAAATTCAACTGTTATAATGGACACCTCTGATTATAACACAAAAATTCAACAACTGTTGTCGGATGAGAATACATATAAACAAGTAAAAAGTGATCCTACTAACAAGATCGTAACAAAAACCAAAGAATTAATATTAAAATACTCCGACACATTAAACTTAGACATCACGTCGCTCGTGCCTTCCTGTGTGAAACCACCAAAATTATATGGCCTTCCAAAAATACACAAAAAAGACCACCCATTAAGACCAATTGTAAGCCAAATAGATTCGCCAACTTATAAACTAGCACAACACCTGGTGAACATATTAACACAACTTCGTGGTCATACTGATACTAATGTCAAGGACTCTTATCACTTTATCAGCTTAATTAAAGATCTACGATTAACTGATGAAGACACAATGGTCAGTTTTGATGTACAGTCATTATTTACCAGCCTACCTTTGCATGACTGTATTGATATTGTTAAGAGAAGGCTTGAGGACCACCATCTACCTCAAGAGTATGCAGAGTTACTTGAGCATTGCTTAACATCAGGCTATCTCTTCTGGGAAAACAAATTCTACATGCAAATTGACGGTGTAGCTATGGGGTCTCCAGTCTCTCCCATTGTTGCCGACATTTTCATGGAAGACCTTGAGGAGAAGGCTCTTTCAAGCACCCTGGCTATGCCGAAGATGTTCAAACGGTACGTAGATGATACTTTTGTTGTACTCCCCAAAACTCAAGTCTCTGTTTTATTAGATCATTTAAATTCCATTAATAGTAAAATTAAATTCACTATGGAACCTGAGATCAATAATTCATTAGCCTTTCTTGATGTTTTAATAACTAGAAATCTTGACAATAGTATCAGTCACACTGTGTACAGAAAGCCCACCCACACAGACAAATATCTCAACGGTAAATCTCACCATCATCCATGTCAGTTAGCTACCGTAGGCAAATCTTTGTTACAGAGAGCACACGGCATCTGTGACACCCACCATCTTAAGGAGGAGCTTCACCGAGTCAAGTCTGTCTTAAGAAGCAACAATCTCAGCCTCCCACACATATGTCACAGAAGTCGACCCAAGCCACACACAGTTGATCGTTTTCCTGCCATCTTACCATACATAAAGGGAGTCACGGACAAGATTGGTAACATACTTAGGCGAGCTTCAATCAAGACCTATTACAAGCCGCATAAGAAAATTAACCAATTTTTAAGACCTGTAAAATCCAATATCCCATTGCAAGATGCTGGAGTTTATAAAATTGACTGTGACTGTGGTTTATCATACATTGGGCAAACAAAGAGAAGCATTAATACTCGTATAAAAGAACATATTGCTGACATGAAAAATAGACGCTCAACCAAGTCTGCAGTCTGTGAACATGCTCTAGACAAACCCAACCACTATATGCGTTTTGATAATCCTCAAGTCCTTGCAAAGGAAAACAGATTCATTCCAAGGATGTTACGTGAAGCTATTGAAATTAAAAAACATCCTAATTTCAATAGAGAGGATGGATGGCAGGTACCGCCAGCTTGGGACCCAGTCATTAACTTAATAAAATCGCAAACTCGGAAGCAGACTGCAAGACCCTTAGATACTGTGAGCCAATACTGCGTGAATCGGAATAGTTCCCAATAAAAATTTCGGGCGGTAGTTTTGTAATCTTATGACATCAAAGACAAATGTTAACTTAGTCTGCCTGCGACCATGAACGCTGTAAAGTGTTTGAAACGTCAGGTGTAAATAAATAAGTAATAAACGCGATAAAACCGTATTAAAATAGTTTAATTTAATGAATAACAATCGCGAAAACATAAGAAAACATTAGGATATTTATTCCAAACACTTTTACCCCCGTATTCTTAAACATAACCATAAGGACCTCCTTTACTCAAACTCATTCGAGGGCGCCTTAAGGAAGTCCTCGAACTTTCCTTGAAAACGACATTCTTAGTTGGTTGCTTATGCAAACTCCAATGAGGTTATAATAACAATTTTAAACACAAAAATTGAATTTTACAAAAGAATAGAGTAAAAAATAAAATGAAGTAAGTAAATACCTATGCCAAAAGTGGCAAAATCCCGTAATTTATCTACTTTATTTCATTTCAAGGACGCCTCAAGGTACCACTCGATCAACCTTATGTTTGACAGTTCGATACTCACCTCCAATGAGAAATCATCTAAAGTCAAGGAAGCTTGTGACAACTAATCATACCAATGAGGTGGAGTAAGGTTGAGTCGAGTTTGAGTGAAGGTATAAGAATACGGGTGTTAATCTCTACAATTGTACAAGTACGTCAGACCACGAAAACCTCTTTGGTTTATCTGGGTTCCGGCGATTCACAGTTGCTACATTAAAGATAGGTACATTTATTTATAAAATGTAAAACAATAAATGCACGTTGACAGGCTAAGCACATAATATTACATATAATATTTTTTTTTTTTTTTAAAGTTAAAGCAAGAACTATTTACAATTTATTCTAGTCTAATTTTAGTTTAAGAAATACGTTTTTAAGTTACGTTGTAAAAATAAATTTTATATATTTTTTTGTTTATAAATTTGTATTTTATTTTAATAGTTCATCCCGGAACCTTTAAAGTTAACATTAACAAACAAACACATAAAATCACATCCTTATTGGTAACCGCAAACAGTCCTTTCCAGTCGTGACCGAATAAAAATAGTTTATACTTCTGTCGCCTTCACTCGTTCACGACGTTAAATGTCATCCCATCTGCCATCTTAGATTACGAGGAATACGAGAAACTCGTAAAAATAGGTGTGTGGTATGTATACTTCACTCTCGTCCCTTTAAAGAAAGAAGAAGAAAGAAAAGTCTTTATTTGAATACATATCACAACTCATAAATAATAACTATTTTGCAGGTTAAGAAAAGTATTTTTGTAAGTACCAAAATGGTATCCGCTCAGCATATTGTCATGACACTGGTCTTCCGCGGATGCTATGCTTAAATATCTATTTCTTATGTATACGAATATAATTACGATTTTCATTTGAGTAGCATTTTACTTCGATTATGAACACTATCGTTGATATCTTTTCCGTCGAGATGAAATATCTGGTACAGAAGATATCAACGAATTAATTTTGTCTTTCTGTACACATTTCAGGAATGGGAAATTGTAAAGGGTAAAACTGTTCAGTAATTAATATTATTCAATATATAATTCTTAATCTTTACTATTATTATAAAAGGGAAAGTTAAATTGACAGTTTATTTATTAACTTTATGCTTTATCTACTGAAGGACGTAGTTTACTCTTTCATTTCAGAAAAAATACTGTTTACTTGGAATTTCGGTTTAATTTTTCTCATCTACGAATTCAGAGTAATGGTTAACATGCCTACCTGCTAGGTCCGGGTTCGATCCCCGGTCAGGTTAAGATGAAATATGATCTTGGATGTTGTTGATAAATGTATTCGTTATAAAATATAGTATTGTAGAGTTAGTGTAACATAACACAACACAAGTCTAGAACTTACTTTAGGGCTAACTCAATCTCTGCGAATTGCCCCTTCATATTTGACTTAGTAAAATTTTCACTTTTCTTAAACGTGATAAACAGAAGTATTTTTTTTATTTGATGAATCCATAGAAATAAAAGTTATATCCATTCTTCATTTATGCAGCCTATTATCTATTCTATACGCGTCTTTATTTACAAACAGATCATGTCTAGCAATAAAAGAATACCTTGAAAGTTTATAATATTTCCGACAGCCTTATCATATAGTTCATGAGTAGACACGTAACAGACAGATAAATAGACAAGTGTTTATTGTAATCAATAGTTAACTTTTGGTGAACTATTGAGCAGAAATTCCGGTAAAGTATTTTTTTAACACATTGTTTTTTAATACTTCAGTACATAACAACTAAGTTTTTCGACAAGTGTGTGTCACCAATGATAACAATCCACTTAACTATTCATAAAAAAATATTCACAAAAAATAACGAACGTTCGTTAAGCCCAATTTAACTAAAATTTTAATCATATCATTAGTCATATCATCGATAATATGATGTGAAAGTACGAGACAGAAGAATATTTTAGTTAAAATAGGCTTAATAGACGTTCTCTTTATTATATGAATATTTATGATTATCCCAGACCATATGGGTAATATTTAAATGGCAATATATAGATAGACTCTTTAGTATTCACAAAAGTTATACATGGTGATACAAATTTAAAAAATGTGTTCAAAGGCGAACATATCTCTATTAAAATTTCTTTCAGTCAACCTTAGGACTAACATTTTATTATTTATTAAGAAATAACAAACAGCTGCATTACATAAAATACTAAAATTTTGTACATTTTAAATTTTATCAGTAATGCAGCCTACAACGTTGTTCACATATTAATATATCCGACTGTAACATGGTCCTAGATTTGGCGGTACTGGTTATAACAATGGAGCGACTGCCGTTTGACCTCCGTAACCCTTTTTACTGGGAAACTCGAGCAACAGGAACGAGACCCGAGGTAGTGGCCAACACAGTCAGATATGTGAGTTTGTCTACACGCATTTTACACAGTCTATCGCAATTATCAACTTAACTTGTCTTTTGAAACATGGAAGAGCTCGAGATAGAAAAAAATAAAACATTATTTATGCCACTTGTAATTGTTATTAACAAATTTTACATTTATAAACAAACAGTAGAAGAAATAAAAATAATAACATAAAAAAACTTATAGCAAAGGAATGCCTCAGCTTGTGTTACTATTCTGTAATTTTTCAGGCATACCCTCTCTGAAGTTTATTATAGAAGTATGTATATTTGTTGGAGACTCACATGGACCACGGATGTGGACATGCCACTTATGGTTACCAATCCAATACGGGTTGCATTTCGCCGTCGCTTGACGCACGCATTCGTTACGGATACGCGCGCCGAGTTCATTTATCGAGCTCCTCATGTAGCATTAGTAAAATATGACCTCATCCAGTGGCCTTCGAAACTCCAGGATACGCAGAAACCACGAAAATACAATTACCTGTTTTTGCAAATTAATTGTAATGAGATTTCTAGTTAATGGAAGAATTGAAAATGTTTTAAATTGCTCTATTGTTATTCATATCGGGTAGCTTCGTGGCCAATCAACCATGGACACCCTAGTTTTAATGACCCCTCGGCAAAGAGATGTTTTTTTTTAAATATGCTAACAAGCATGCGGTCCACCTTATGGTAAGATGGATTTTTTTCCATTTATTGGCCAGAAAGAAAATTTGGGTGTATAAATTAAAATTACATTTATTTTTCGAGTGGGTTACATGGTCAATCGGCCCCGGACACTCTGATGTCAGAGTTTTTCTAAATGAATGAATGAATGAATGAATCCTAAATCCTTTCGGACTCTGATATTTTCCTTTAACAACCACCAAATTAACCAACCAACGGCTTAAAGATCCTTCAGCGCAAAATTATCATGTAAATAAACAAAAAGACACGATTGCAGATGTATGGAGACTTCCAATTTGCATAATTTAATAACTAATTTCTAACGTTGATATAAATCCCTATTGCTTTACTTCCATCTAATTCATTTATTAAATCCAAACACATGTTCACACAAACATATTTTAAACCATATTCCAAATGGTTATTATATATAATATATGTATAAAGTTCCCTTCTTCTTTTACTCAATAATTTTATTAAACTTTAGAATTTTATAGTTATGTAAGCTTCTCTTCTTTTATAATCCATACTTATATCCAGAAGTAAGAGCACTGGAGATCTGTGGCACAGGCCCTGCCTCTTACCGGCTCCAGTCTCTTTCAATCTGAGATGGAACCATTACATGTATTATTACACACCTTGTATTAGTAATTGGTTGGATAAAAAAAAAAATATCCTATCTTTTATAATTTCCTGTTTTAATTTAATCTTAGCTTGCTGCAAACTATATAACAATAAAAATCCATTGATAAGAACCAAATATGGTTCCCGTGCAGGTGAATGGTAGAACAAGGGCCGAAATACAATACAAAATATCTTATTTGCCCACATACAGAAAAGCACATACGGAGCAAAGGCGAACTTAATCATTTTGTTTTAAAATTTTCATTTGGAGAATAGACTAGTTTCCAGGGTCAAAAGACTAATATTAAAATTAGTCCGTCATTTAAGGAATCAAAATATATTATTGACGTATTTTTTCTTTTGTCAATTGAGTGATAAATTATAAAGATATAACGCATCAAAGTTTAGGAGTGGGGGCTCGTGACGTCACATATTGCGAAAAAGTGTAGCACACAGTGACGTCACACGGAACTTTAACGCGCCATATCTTTACCGTTCTTTGTTTAATTTTCAAAAGAAAAATACGTGTCCAATATTTTGTTGATTATCTAACTGACGGACTCATCATATTTTTTAGGAAACTAGCCTACATATATTAAGTACTATTTTCTGACGACTTCTTTTTCATAAAATATTCTTTTCATGTAACGGTACAATTTCGCATACATATAGTAACTGTAAGGGAATCCGCTATGATTGGAGAAATTCTCACAAAACAAAAGGTACTCGTAGTATCACACTCCCTTTAACCGACATCACAATAAGCATTGTATTCTTAATTGAGACATAAAAGGATATAAGTACCTTAATGCCAAGAATTATTACTATTATCCACTTAGAATGATTTATAATGACGTTGACCTTTATAGTTTCATTTACTATGAAATTTGCTTGTTGTAAAGCTTACGCGTCTGTCTTGAATTAGTGACTATTACTGGCCAAATATTCCCGAAATGGTTATACGAATAATCATCATTTCGTTTAGGTTACATCGTCAATCGACCATGCATGTACAGAGTGTCAGAGTTGTTTAGAACCCCATCTCGGCCTATGACGTGGTTCCTTTAACGACTAGGCGATGACGAGACGGCAGCCGGGACCAACGGTTTAACGTGCCTTCCGAAACAAAGAATCTTCATTAACAGACAATCAAGTGACTCAAGCCTGCAATGTCCTAACCAAACTGGAAACTACTTAACGAAGTATGCTTCCCATGGGGCTCGAAGCTCATGGGAACCCTCGGGTGGAAGTTATACGCCATAACCACTGGACCACGGATGCAGTTCACGCTTCCTCCTGATTTGTTGCAGACTTCTGAAGAACTGCAATGATCCATATAGAAGTCCCGGAACCACCTTCGATCTGATGAAGGCTGCTCCCGGAATAACTTGGCGTGATCGGATACAATAGAACCGGCTGATGTTCAATGCCAGTATAACCATCCGACCACCTATTAACATATCCTTCTTGCACTGTGAGCTGCACAAAAAAAGACCTTAAAAATATCAACCAAAGCCGAAAATGTCACTAACACAGTCTAAGGTAGTTGTCTGAAAAATCTGTTATGTTAACTAATAATTTACCTCGCGTTTCTATTAGTGAAACGGTAGGCCCTTTATTGTACTATAACATACATATGTACGTATGACACTAGTAGTGACCAATTTAAACTATGGCCGTTAGAAAAAGGTCACTATTTAAAAACGATAGCGATGGTTTTCACATAAGCCGGATTGTGGAAAATGATTTTCACTATGAAAATCATTTTCCACAATCCGGCTTATGTCGATTCTTTGTCTCTTGATGCACAAGTTACGAATACGTATGCCCAGCTAACCTATCAAAACCCTTCAACACTGAATTGCATCATTCCATTATAAATCTTATTAAAATGCATGAAGTAGCCTATTGTAGAACAGATTGCAACTTTACATCAATAATTTCGACGCCCTAAGGCATGCCAAAGATGGCTGACTGACCTGTTATAGTATGACCTCACGTTATTCGACTAGCCGAGGTGTTATTTCAATAACTCGTCCATATATCAAGAGTATTAATCAGAACAATAATATATTAGTTCCTGTCTTAAACCCATTTATGGAAGACGTTGCTTCAGGCTTTAAAGCAATGCTTGACCTCATCTTTCGCTTATTACTTATTAGGTATGGCTTCATAATTAGTAGCAATATTTGATAATGTTCCCTTGAGATGCAAGGTATCTTATATTCGACATAAGAATTTTATTAACCACGTATTTTTTTTTAAACTAAATTAGAGTCGTCGCGTTTTTTTCTGTTTGTCTGTATGCGACAAACTTATATAAATACATTTTATTGCAAATTTCGAAAAAAAAAAAATTACCCAGTTATTTAAAAAAAAAATGGTTAATTAAGATCAAATTAACTAATTTATGTTACGTCACGTTCTTTCACGTCAAAAATAGATAAGGCGGAAAGGGACTAAACATTAATTAGTTAATTTGGTCTTATTGAACGTTTGTTTGTTTTAATGAATAACGGGGTAAGCGTTTCTCGGTGATAGTTTTGATATACAATACTTTGAAGTTTTTCATCTGTGTGAAATATGATCATTTTAATTAACGTAGTTTGGTAAAATTGCCGTTTTAGAAAATCCCTACGAAAATGGAGCCTTATCCATACTATGTCCATACTAATAAATGCGAAAGTCTGTCTGTCTGTCTGTTACGCTTTCACGGCCAAACCGCTGAACGGATTTTGATGAAATTTGGTATGAATATAGTTGAAGACCCGGGGTCAAACATAGGCTACTTTTTGACGCAGACGGAGCTACGGGAAACAGCTAGTTTCTGATAAGTCGGTAATCAAAAATCGGACAGTCGAATGAAAATCGTTCGACTCACCGATTATATCGAATAAAAATCATTTGATATCGAACGACAATCATTAGATTATCCGGTTTTGCGTGAGTTAAAATAACTTTTTTAAAATAGGTCTCCTGGGCTGATCCGCTTGATGTTCACAGAAATCACAGGTTATTTCTTCGTAGTTTTCCATATTTAACGGAAAATACTCTAATGGTCACCTTGGGTTTCCTTTACGGATCCTTATTAGAATAATGTTTTATACAACATCTTACTAAATACTCGACATTCTATCGTCTGCTCATGAGAGGCGACAGGTGGTTTCACTAAACACTTTAGTCTCAGATTACAGAATTTTGTTTTGTAATCTGAGACTTTAGTCATCTATAGCTTAAATAGTTTACATGCACAATTGCACATCCCGAACAACAACACATTATTTTACCGAAAATCTCATAAGTATATAGGTTTATTTTTCATTTTGTATAATTTAACATTTGCGTACTATAACGACATTTTTCTCTGGCAGTATCGAGAATATGCTTTTTACCAAATGGCAATTAATAAAAGATTTTTGATTTACATAACCAGTGATGCAAACCGATGGTGCTAAGGGTAGGAAAGGAGATTAAGAATAGAGCTTTGTCGAAACACGATTTTAAGTCACGTCTTCCGAGAATCGGCCTCCAAGACTTTATTTGTGTAGCTGTGCCATCCCAATTCATAGTTGGTTTATTTATTTTAGGCTTCGTCCACATATAACTACACATCCTTGAGAGAAATCTCTATGCATGTTTCCTTATGTGATAGATAGATATTTATTTTATTGTACCAATAACAAAAGTAAAACCATCTGAAAAAAGCCAACGCCAACGATCCAAAGGCGAGCATCAAAATTCTTTTACACCTATGACGGGGGCGTTTCTGTAGGAAGTAATAAATAAACACAAAAATTACATACGTTATTGAAACTATGAAATAATCACGCTGTGAACACAAACTCGAGTCATTTAAGTCCTCAATAATTATATTTCAAATAAGTTTTATATCCTCCGAGCGAATCTCATTAGACTTTCATGAGTGCAAAAAGAAGGTCGAGCTAGGATTCCTGCCTCAATTTGTGATAATTGCTCCATCTTATCTCATTGCAATGAAGATCACGATGTAATTAATGTTACCGATTTCATTATTCATGTGTTTTGATAATATTTAGATCGGATGTTTAAAGGTGTGTGTTGACCAGGACCTTAACTCTGAAAATTAAAAGGCATCAGTCACTAGCGTCGGTCTTGTAAGAGCTATTGAATAACCTATTTTTTATATTTAAAATAGAAAGTACTTCACAAGTAATAAAGAGGTTCCAGCACGGCGTCACTAGGGAGGGTTCCCAGAAGGCTGGCAGCATTACCTCTCTGTACTGCTATGGCGATTCTCTGTGCGAAGTAGCTAACGGCCCTTGGATCGCCAATTACGTCGAGGGCTATTATTTTTTACCTATTTTTTTAACATTTGAATCTAACTACATAGTCTTTTCTATCATTAATTCATGCAAATTTTGGAAGTGTGTACCTAACACAAGATACCTAGAGTATAATAAAATACTCTAGACCACGGCTCTAGTGTCAGAATTTGTCAAAAATCCTATCGTACGCCTGAGTATTTTATGTAAGTAAGTATTTATTTAGTATTATTAGCTTAACTTGTGTTTGTAAATTGGTACAATTTGATGTGTTTACAATAAGGCTTTAAATAATGTGTCAACATGTTTTTAACTCAAAAAGAGGAAATAGATCGCCTACACGCATTTTAACTTTGAATATAACATTTACTAGTGTTAAAGTTCCCAATCAGTTCACACCCTAATACACTATATCGCAGTATCGTCATAACCTATTAAGATAAACATTTAATTTAAAAGGTACATTCATAGCAATGAGAACTCTATTTTTAAATGATAGGTAATTAGTCTAAATACAGTTCGGTCTTGAAAAAATAAAATTAATTTTGTACTAATTTGAAGCATTAATTGGATGGATTGTGTCCGTGGCATTTCTTAAATAAATTTTTTTTTTTAATTTATCAATTATTAATTAAAGCGCGACTAGAGGCAGTCGCCTACGTTTCAGCTGTGTGACATCATAAAAACCCTTTCCGATGCAATTGACATTCAGAAAACAAGGTTACTTAATGTGCGTTAACTTCTTAATAGGGTTACGGAGGTCAGACGGCAGTCGCTCCATTGTATTAACCAGTCAACCGCCAAATTAAGGACCATGACTTAAAGTAGAGTACTCCAGGCCAGAGCCTACACTTCGGAAAGTATAAGCAAAAGAATTCGGAGAAAAGAAATTGTAACGCACACTTGGACAAAGAATACACTTCATCATCATCATTATGCTAGCGTGTATTCCTAGTTGCGTCGTCAGCTTACGCTTCGGAGCCTAGGGTACGCTGTAAGTCATGGTCCTAGATTTGGCTGAACTGGTTATTACAACGGAGCGACTGCCGTCTGACCTCCGGAACCCTTTTTACAGGGAAACCAGACCAAAAGGATTATGACCCGAGGTGTGTTAGTGGCCAACACTGTCAAAAATTTTCAGGCTACCCCAAGGCATCTGACACAGCCTCACAACTGCTATCTGTCAATAACAACCGGGACCAATGGCATAACGAGCCTTCCAAAGCACGGAGGAGCTCAAGATAGAAAATGCCACTAAATGGCGACCAATCCAATTATATTTAACCAATTCAGGCGTTACCTTGCGGAAGTTAAAGTTGCAATTATGGTTTTAAATCTACTAATGAATACAATATAAAATTCATTATTAATTTCGATCCATTACGCAAATTACTAGTGCACTTCCTTGAATATTTTTTTACAATCATGTAGTAGATAAAACAATGTTTTTCTATATGTATATTAAGTAGAGACCTAATTTAAATATACAACTGCATTGTCTTAATGAAAATCTAGTTTTTTTTTTCACACATATTATTTGGACAAGCGTGTTTCCTAGTTGCGTCGTCAGCTTACGTTTTAAAGCCTTGGGTACGCTTTTTCTCGTGGTCCTAGATACGGCATTATTCCGTAGTCTGACCTCCGTAACTCTCTTTTTAAGGAATTCAAACAACCAACAGGAACATCAACTGAGATGTGTGCCAACACCTACCGTCAGATTTTTTTTCAGATCGCCCAAAAGGCATCTGATATACCCTTACGACTGCCATTTATTTATTGTAAAGCTAAATACAACGGTTTTCACCACTTACAGTATCTAGACAATGTAATTGGAACTTAAACTTATCACATACAGGAGGAGTCACTCTCGCAATACATTAGCAGGTTCCTTACAATCTTATTGGTACCATCGACAATAACATCACACTCAGGTTGCCGATTCAGGAATGCGTTAAGGTCCGTAAGCATGCGACACAGCAGAGACTGCTCATGTGAAACCGTGCGTGTGATCTGCGGGGCGAACAGGTTTCTAGGCTGACATGAGCGTTGCACCAAACATCTATTTTGGCACATTCAGGCGACAGAGTTGATTATGAAGCTCAGAAACATTGATGAAATTACATAAATTTTTTAAAGAAATTATGGATTGCCCAAGATCTCTACGGACTCTAAGTGAGTTTAACCCGAGAGACCCTACAAGAAACAACGCCATCTATCGATAAGATCTGGGACCAATGGCTTAACTTACTTAACGAAGTAAGAACCGCTTATTTTCACAAATCATTATAGTGCCAAATAGTTTTAAATTATATAACCACATGAGGCATGATAATAAGAAAATGATCGATAGTTCAACAGCAAGTAAATGCCATAACATTGTAGCTTACTATAATAACCTAATTATTAACGCGTGATTAATTGAAAAATATGTTAGATTTATGAGAGTAAAGGTACGTTCAGATTTAGAATGTCTTTGTGTCTGCCGTCAGTATCTTTTTTACAAATGTAAATAAATCATTTATGTTGAGAGAGCCGTAATGAAAACAAAACAGTCGCAGTAGAAATGATATTAGTACCTACATAACCCGTAAGTATATCATGATGCTTTAGCAGATTTGGGCCACACAAAAATACAGGTACTTAGAAAAAAATACGCCATACATAAGCCATGCTGCCTACGCCGGGCCGGGGTAAAAGGATCTCACCTAAAAATTATTGGTTCGACGTCAAGATATGTATGAAATTTGTCTTACAATCAAGGATTATGACGACCGGGCGAAATGGAGGAGAAAAAGTAGGAAGGACCTTGGACTTCGAGGCAAGCAGCCAAGGATGCAACCGGGAAGGCGCTAAGATGAGTATTAGTTAAATATAAATTTTCGGTTTTCCTTGTCATGTCAGGAAGAGTGTGTAAAGATGTAGTCGGGGTTGGTAGCGTACGAGTGGTAGGCGCCCAAAGGCTGCGGTAAAAGCTTGCTTGTATAAAAAAATCTTTTTTTCGTCCGTAAAAACGCCTGTAACATCGAAAGATTCTCGCTTCTATATATAAGTAGAATTATTGATATGTCGAAAAAATCATGATGGCCGTCTACTGAAGGCTCTATATTAGGTTTCTATCGTACTTAAGTTTTCAAGTAAGAGTTCACCCAGCCAAAAATCAATGCAACAAAATGCAATTCGTGCTACGTCGATACGTAACACGAAATCTTTTCCTAAGATTATTTTTTCACTTCCCGTACTATATGGAAGTGCCCTAATAGTTCAAATGTGGTTAGATATGTTATCCTAGTCAAGTTTCGATATAAACGTGGGATGTTCTATCGCAACCGATTAAGCAATGGCCGTAAGGTTACGCATTCCATTTTAAATGATGCAAAATTATCCTGATTACTGGGTGGGCAAGAATTTGGTCTATAATTTGTGAATGATAAGTACATGCTTGGAAGGACAGTCATACAAATTTTGGAGCCAATTCGTTTGCAAATAGGAAAATAGACATAGCGTGTTTGATTTTGTACGATAATGTTAGCAATTAAGCTTACGACCCGCGATAGACGGGCGAGCGGTCACCTTAGGCTCTTTTTACTTATCCTAGAGAGTAATTTTACACATTAACTAAGATTTTTAATTGACTTCCTTCCGAACTACAAAATTTTAATATCCTTAGAAAATTTGTTATAAATACTTAGTGTAATAAGAAAAAAAAATATTGAACAAAAAAACTTTGATTCTGTGCGTAATAGTAGTCTGGAAGAGATTGCATCAGCAATTAGGCCGCCTATCGTACGTCTTGTAACATCCAACATTGATTTTAATGTTATTTCCTTTTCTTCCAACAAAGTATTTTAATTTTGTTATGTATATTTAGCGTTTTAAATTATTAAAAATACATACTTTTACACTTCAGTTTCAACGTTAGACCTTGGAACGGGTCCCCGTTGAAAAATATATTACATAATTATAATTACTGGAAAATCATCAACAATTCATGATCCTTGTATTTTGTGCAATAAACTTTAATAAATAAACTATTTATATACTCGACCCGGATTCAACAATGTGATAATCTGATCATTAAAAGTTAAACTTTAATTATCAACCTAATAATAAAACAATAACAAGTTCTTACTCCATCTACTATATTCTACGATACGACATCGTACTTATTAATTGATATCGTTAATAAAATTAAATTTTAGTGTTTCTGTTTACAGTAATTGATTATAATTTTATATAATTAGTCGCTTTTATTGGCTAATTGGTACAGAAACATTATCAAAACATTCTAACGAGGCGCAGCAACAACGTATAGCGATTTTGTTATGAATATTTTGTTCAATTTACGTACGAGTACTTCACTTAAGACAAACATTATATCACAAAAAGATGATATTTATGTGTTTATAAAATTTTCTAAAGCATTTTAAAATATTTATTTATTAAAACTTTATTGTACCACATGTAAATATACTTATTTTAATTTTTAAAATTGATAAATAACAACCATTCATGTTTAATTTTCAAGCACTTTTATTATAAAAATGCAAAAACGAACTGGAATTGATGGTTTACTAAGGTTATTTTCAGTTTTTTTATATATTTTTTTTTATATTAGTTTGAAATCTAAATGTATACATCAGAAATTGATTTCTTCTTCGGTTTTTAACTCCAATTATATGGCTAACAATATACAAAATTGGTAGATACTATATAAATTATGTTTTACATATTAATAAAATTTATTTTTTACAGGTCGTAAACACCAAAATTTTAATTTTTCTGGGGTCTATATCCAATTGTGAGTTTTTGTTTCTCAGGAAAAATTAAACCTTGAGAATAATTGGGCTGTAATGACCAACTTTTTATATACCTACAGATATATTTTACAATCCAATGAATCAACGCGCAATTAGTAATGTGTCCTTTACATCCCAGTTTTAAAGAAAAAACATGGTTAGGCTGATGAAAATATTGGGTGTAAAAGCAAATTTTTAAGCCCGATCGAAATGTCATATACACAAGTCGATAAAGCGCCAAAAGTTGAGTAGGGCTGTTTCAAAAACTCATTTTCGCCAAAATGGCTTTTACGACAATTGTTGTCAAAGGAATCGATATGTAATACATTTTAATATATTTTAATTTATTGGTGCTATAAATAATAATATAACTCTATATACCTCTATATGTATACATATAGAAATCGAAACAATTTTAAAAATGACTCAAAAAAATCATCACTTTACAAAGAGAATTCAGCAGCCATAATAAACATGAGCGTAATCGTAAAAGGTAATGATGACTCCATGCCAATTTTATGGTACAAGTAGAGCGATCTCCGCCAACCTTGGATCATCTATTTTGTGCAATGACCAATTATTGGAATAGAGAACACGATAAGAACGTATCGTGTCATCGTTCATCATTTCAGCCGCAATCAGTCCAATGCTGGACATAGGCATCTCCTAATGATTTCCAAAGTGACCGATTGTAAGCGGCCCGCGTCCATAGTTTGCCTGCGACTTTTTTCATCTGACCATCTGGTCGGTGGATGTCCAACGCTGCGCTTGCCGGTTCATGGTCGCCATGTCATTGTTCAATTGTGACTTAATAGAACGAAGCCTATCTGACAAGGCAAGTGTTATGAATTAGCAATAAAGTACTAGGTACGTATTATGTTTATATTATACTAGCTATTTCCCGCAGCTCCGCCTGCGTCAAAAAGTAGCCTATGTTTGACCCCGGGTCTTCAACTATATTAGTTGCATTTATAATATTAGTAATAGTTTAATTTATTCAAATTTGTTTTATTGTACCGTGAGCAAGGAAGTGATTCGCACAAATTGACAAATCATATTTTTAACCGATTCAGGCGTTACTTTGCGGAAGTTAAAGTTACAAGCACTTAATAAATTATTTTGCGTGCTTCCGCCACCAGTTAGTTCATGCAAACTATTGCCGGCCGGCACCCACCCACTACTATTAGTCCCAACATGCCCGCCACCACTAGCTTGCACATGCAACACGTGTTTCGCCTCTACGCGAGGCATCTTCAGGCACTAGACCAAGCTGTTAATAGTCCGACGTATAAACGACGAATGACACAAAACCATCGTACCCTTCCTATTATACTACTACCCCCACCACTAAGAGGTGGGATTATGAAACATGTTAAGTAATGGAGAATTACTTAAATCAGTTTGTTTATTAATTAAGGGAATTTTTAAATTTTTATATTTATTTATTTCTAACTGCTCCAAAATGTTTAGCTTTAACCCTTTCTCTTCAACATGTAATATTTCATATGTATGATTAGGTGATAAATTATGATTATGTTCTAATAAATGTTCCGCAAAATGAGACCTCTCTGGGTGTTTATTTTTAAATGCGTTTAAATGTTCGTTATAACGAGTTTTGAAATTACGACCAGTCTGACCAATGTATATATGTTGACAATCATCGCAGCTCAATTTATATATGCCCGATTTTTTATCTGACTTAATTTTGTCTTTTGTATTACAAATGCTCCTTAAAGTATTATTTGGTTTTAGGGCTACATGCACATTATTTTTTCTAAATATTCTAGTTATTTTATCTGTAACATTACCTAAATAACATAAACTCGCCGTATATTTATATCCTGAACTGGAAAAAGCTGCATATAATAGATGTTTTATAATGTTTTGATTTTTCTTTTGTATAATTTTATTAACTATATTTTTTGTATAACCGTTTGATTGAGCTATTTGATATATAATATTCAATTCCTTATTATAATTATCGCTGTTGAGTGGTACAGTCATTAAACGATGTACCATAGATTTATACGCGGCGAGTTTATGCTGCCAGGGATGATTAGATGTCACAGGAATTGTTGTATCTGTATATGTGGGTTTGCGATATATCGAAAATTCCACTTTTTTATTTTTTCTAGTAATAGTTAAATCCAAGTAATTTAATGCTTTATTTTGTTCTAATTCTATTGTAAATTTTATTTTTGGATGAATCATATTTAATTCGGAAACAAAATTGCTTAATTGTCTGTTGGTGCCAGTCCAACATATGAAAATATCATCAACATACCTATAATAATGGAAAATGTAATTTGATTTCCCAATAATATTATTTTGTTCAAAATTATCCATGAATACATCAGCCATAAGTGGACTAAGGGGTGAACCCATTGCTAAACCTTCCTTTTGAACGTAATATTTGTCATTAAATTGAAAATAATTTTGAATCATACAAAGTCTCGTTAACCGTATTATCTCATTAATTTCACCTGGATGTAGTTTTTTCTTTTCCCATTCCGATTCCAAAATCTTCAAACAATCATCATAAGGAACGTTGGTAAATAAGCTTTCTACATCTAAAGATATTAATTTTGAATTTGCCGGAAGGTCTATATCTTTAATATTTTCAATCAACTCTAAACTATTTTTTAGACTATTCTTGGGATTAAAATTTATTTTATCCCTAATGTAATTATTCAAGAATTTTGCCAATTCATAAGTAGGAGCTCTTATGTAGGATACAACTGGTCTAACAGGTATATTGTCCTTATGTATTTTCGGTTGACCATATAACATAGGAGCATTTGAATTCATTGGTATTAATTTCGACTTTAAATAAGAATTTTCAGAAAAAATAAACTTTGAATCTTTAATAGCTAATTTTAGTTGAGCTAAATATTTATTAGTTGGATCACGATTAATTTTTTCACAAAATATAAAATTATGTAAATTAAATGATCATTCAAATAAAGAAATAAAAACGTTGGTATCCGTCCAAGAAAAATTAAAATCTAATAATATTGTTATTTCAAAGGCAGATATGGGGAATACAATAGTCGTCATGGAGCGTGGTGAATATATTTCGAAAGTATATGACATTTTACAGAAACCAGAATTCCAAAACATAAATCGTGATCCAACTAATAAATATTTAGCTCAACTAAAATTAGCTATTAAAGATTAAGATAATACGGTTAACGAGACTTTGTATGATTCAAAATTATTTTCAATTTAATGACAAATATTACGTTCAAAAGGAAGGTTTAGCAATGGGTTCACCCCTTAGTCCACTTATGGCTGATGTATTCATGGATAATTTTGAACAAAATAATATTATTGGGAAATCAAATTACATTTTCCATTATTATAGGTATGTTGATGATATTTTCATATGTTGGACTGGCACCAACAGACAATTAAGCAATTTTGTTTCCGAATTAAATATGATTCATCCAAAAATAAAATTTACAATAGAATTAGAACAAAATAAAGCATTAAATTACTTGGATTTAACTATTACTAGAGAAAATAAAAATGTGGAATTTTCGATATATCGCAAACCCACTTATACAGATACAACAATTCCTGTGACATCTAATCATCCCTGGCAGCATAAACTCGCCGCGTATAAATCTATGGTACATCGTTTAATGACTGTACCACTCAACAGCGATAATTATAATAAGGAATTGAATATTATATATCAAATAGCTCAATCAAACGGTTATACAAAAAATATAGTTAATAAAATTATACAAAAGAAAAATCAAAACATTATAAAACATCTATTATATGCAGCTTTTTCCAGTTCAGGATATAAATATACGGCGAGTTTGTGTTATTTAGGTAATGTTACAGATAAAATAACTAGAATATTTAGAAAAAATAATGTGCATGTAGCCCTAAAACCAAATAATACTTTAAGGAGCATTTGTAATACAAAAGACAAAATTAAGTCAGATAAAAAATCGGGCATATATAAATTGAGCTGCGATGATTGTCAACATATATACATTGGTCAGACTGGTCGTAATTTCAAAACTCGTTATAACGAACATTTAAACGCATTTAAAAATAAACACCCAGAGAGGTCTCATTTTGCGGAACATTTATTAGAACATAATCATAATTTATCACCTAATCATACATATGAAATATTACATGTTGAAGAGAAAGGGTTAAAGCTAAACATTTTGGAGCAGTTAGAAATAAATAAATATAAAAATTTAAAAATTCCCTTAATTAATAAACAAACTGATTTAAGTAATTCTCCATTACTTAACATGTTTCATAATCCCACCTCTTAGTGGTTAGTAAGTAGTATAATAGGAAGGGTACGATGGTTTTGTGTCATTCGTCGTTTATACGTCGGACTATTAACAGCTTGGTCTAGTGCCTGAAGATGCCTCGCGTAGAGGCGAAACACGTGTTGCATGTGCAAGCTAGTGGTGGCGGGCATGTTGGGACTAATAGTAGTGGGTGGGTGCCGGCCGGCAATAGTTTGCATGAACTAACTGGTGGCGGAAGCACGCAAAATAATTTATTAAGTGCTTGTAATCATATTTTTATAAAAAAAGTATTTCGAGAAGAAAAGAACCGAATCGGAAGTTATTTATCATTACGTTTTACGTAACGTGATGCCTGGAAATTTCGGCAACGTTCCGTATGCTGCCGAGAATACTCCCGGCAATTTGGCGCAATATTCCAATGCTGCGGCAACTCTGGAAAATTGCCGGCAATAACGGTAATTCCTGGAAACGCACAAATGAAAAAAGCATCACATCACTACGCTCAACCGATATTAACCCAAAAAAGCCGGTGTCAACTACTTGTTTTCTGATATCGACCTTTATTTTTTTAAATAAGTTAATGACGCTATATTTTCGGCCTTAAGAATACCAGTGTATTCCTGTTCGTTAAAGTAACTATTGCGTATCTATTTGAATGTTTGTCTATGGTTTTATGCCTTGAGACTGATCTTCAAGATTTATTAGGTGTAGTTACGTTTGGAATCTGACGGCTACTAGCGTGGTATTTCTGATTGAAGCTTAAATTACCTTTACAATTTTTTACAGTTCTGAAACTCAAAAAGGGAATATATCTTATGTAATGTAATTAGCCGTGTTGCCTTATGTTTGTCATGTTTTGAGTGAAATATTTTTTCTTTTTCTTGATACCGCTTTGAGAGCTTGTTTTTAAACATAATATTATGATTAATGTAAATACTTAAATAAAATTACTAACTTAATTCTTTTTTTTTTAAAAATGCGAAAATTTTATCTGTCTGTCTGTTACGCTTTCACGGCCAAACCGCCGGACGGATTTTGATGAAATTTGGTATGAATATAGTTGAAGACCCGGGGTCAAACATAGGCTACTTTTTGATGCAGGCGGAGCTGCAGGAAACAGCTAGTCTACTATATGTTTAAGAGCAATGACGTCACATAAATTAACATGTTTTAACGTACCTACCCTATATTCAACGTCAGAGTTAATTATAATATAAAATGCAGCAAGAAAATTAAAATTGAAGACCGTTTTATTGAACGCGCACGCATACAGCACGGAGGTCTACATAAATAGCTTATTATAAAGTTATTATCATTGAATGATGTATTTCTTGTCATAAACGCCTTGAAAAAGGTACTGCCCCATAGACACACGAAATACAGTAATGTATTTTTTTTTTTGAACATTTTGCGCCGAACTATCTTTCTGTTGCTCCCAATGGTTGACTGGTAGAGAATGCTCAAAGCATTAAGTCCGCCAATGGTTATAAGTATTTTTACTTGTGTAATAATAAATTTATAATAAATATAAAAAAAGATTATACAATAGCTATATTATTATTTAAGTATAATAATATTTGTAATGTTGTTTAGTTTTGCTTCACTTTCAGGAAATGTAGGACACTCTGATAGCTTCTCGTCAGAGCGCCTATCATGCGCCTAGGCTTGGTGATAGGCAATGGTTTTTTCCTCTCGTTAAAAAAAGAACATTCGATGTAAGTTCTGGATATAACCCCCCTTTTCCCAGTACTCTTACCGAGTAGTCTCACCAATTCTACTGGGTTTTCCCAATACACGTAAATCAAGAGTACGAAACTACTACTTTTGAACTGTTCTCTTTTGTCATTTACTGGTTGACTGGAAGAGATCCCTTTCGGGGATAAGTCCGCCATTGTATAATCTGTACTATCATTTAGGTCAGGTTTCTTTCATGTTTTTTCTTCTTTTATTTATTAGTGTATCTTTGTAAATATTTATTTTTATGTACAATAATAATATTATAAACTAGTTCGTGTGAATGTGATATCAAATAGAGAAAAATTTTCTAACTATTTAGACAATTGATCTATGGTCATCAATCTTTATCATCTGTGTATTAGGACAATGCATAGCATAAACTTAAATGGCGTAAATATGTTAGCTAAAAAGGCGTTCGCTATTTGCCGTGTATGATTAATGACACGCAAAGTTAATGTAACAAATAAGGAATAATATTAGGTTGGGGAAAATGTTTTTTGCGCATATAATATATATGATCTTGTAATAAAATATCTTTGGCTATACTATTTGTATCTGGCTGGTTTTGGTGTCATTAAAAGTTTACATTATAAACAAGATAATTTCAAATTCAAATTAGGAAAATGTGTGATTTTCATTTGTTTTTCTTACTGTCAAGATGAGTGAATCTAATGAAGAAATTTGATACATTTTAAAATTTTACTACAAAAAAGGTAAAAATGCAATGCAAGCCGTAAAAAAAAATTTGCGATGTTTATGGACCTAGTGCACGTCGCTCTGGTCGCCCTATTACGGATAAAATAGATGCCATTTTTGAAAAAGTTGTATTAGCCGAAAAACTGGGAATTGACCACAAAATAGTTTTGGCGCATTTAAAAAAAAACTAAGTACACAAAAAAGCTCGATATTTGCGTACCTCACGAGCTCACTGAAAGAAACCTAATGAACCGTGTACTCATTTGTGATTCTTTATTACGACGTAATGAAACCGAAACAATTTTGAAGAACTTGGTAACTGGTGATGAAAAGTGGATCACGTACGACAAGTACGTGCCAAAAAGGTAGTGGTCAAAGGCCGGTCAGGCTTCACAATCATGGCAATGGGATCATGTCCCTACCTACAAGATGGCAAAAAGTAATCGAACAAAATGGCACCTACATACACGGTTTTGTGAAATGCATCTTACGTTTTGTTTCTATAAATTTTTGGGAAATGTTAAATAAATAAATTATTATAATTTATTGAATGGGTATTATCATTTACTAGACTTAGATGTAGTCTACTAATGTTATTTATGTTTCCGGATAAGCGTTAAGTTAATGCTTTAGTAATAAATCTTTTTTTTATACAATTAAGTAGGCAAAAAGGCATACGGCCCACCTGATGGTAAGGGTAGTTCTTCAGAGACAAAATTTTCGATGTCTGTGGGTATATTTCTGGAACCAGCAGATCAAACGGCATGTGTTTTTTTTTATGCATAGTTTATCTTTATCCCTAACTGGAACAAATGATATTTTTTAAATAATTACTGTCTAAGTACAAAATAAAAAAAAAATAAGACTGTTCTCCTGATTCATATGACGTGTCCGTTACCCATTTCCTGGAACAAAATTGTCGATGTCGCATTTTTCCTTTGATAAATCAAAATAAATTGTAATTATATCGAAAGAATATGAATTGTGTTCTTACAAAAAAAATGTGTATTATGAAAAACTAAGTTAGTTTTTTTTAAAATAAATAAATAAGAAGTGTCCGGCGTACAATACTGATTACTCTGGCCTAAGCTGCGGTTGACCATACTTGGACGGGTTAGCATAATGAGAGGTTAGCTTACCGCGCGGGGGGAAGCCAGTCGTGCGACGGAGAAGCTAGAAGGTGGACGTGCGGCTGGTCAGCTTAAATCCCGGTGTTACGAAGGTAAATATCTGATTCATATGTGCTTGGTTCAGGTGGCATACTGATTACAATGCCCACTCTATAAAATTTATTTTATTATTTTAAAACTTTAATATGCGTTTTGTGTGATGCTATTGGGTCATAGATTTATGTAAAAAACTGACAATACTGCAGTGTTTATGACTAAAGAGATTTTCGTGATTGGAGGCAAAATTCTGATTTATCTGTGCCTGATTCATATGGTGAAAACCCCATATGAATCATAAAATTAATTCTTTCTTCCTTATTCAGCACAAAAAGAGCGCTTTTGGTGTATTTCTTGTCATCAGGATGTCATCATCAGGAAGATCAAGGTCATTTTGAGCTATATTCAAATGTTATCCAGTCTAGGTTTCGATAACAGATTACCTACGTTTGATCAATGAGCTGCATGAAGCTTTCTTCGATTTCTCCTTGCTTTGTTGTTTATTGCAATCTTCTGACATAGTAAAAAACCCAACGTTTTGACCGTACATTAAATAGCTTCCTTTAAACAGTTGTCCATACTACAACTGAGTTCTCTTCTAGCCAGAGTATGAAGTTTATTGGCACTCCACACAACACTTCTGCATACACCACAGGCACTAATGGCTAATTTTTGGTAAAAAGTATTATAGATTTGTATATGTTGCCACACATCACAAGTAATTTATTTTCACGAAATCGTAAAATTGACTGTGGATGTTCCCAAATTGCGAAAGCAATCGTATAGTTTGACTGCTTGTCACAATTTTCTATCTATAATGTAATAAATAACAAAGATGTGTAATGTTACTAAATGTCACTGGCGTATTAATTGTTGTTGTTCTCGCTAAAATCGCTATGTGTGATGTATTCATTAGGCTTGTTTAAATTTCTATATTAAGCAATAATATTTCCGCATTGGCATATAGTGCACTAATAGGTGTCCGAAATGTGATGCATCATAATGATCGAAGAATCTCATTTAAAGATTTTTTCCTCAATAAGATCATTTTTCCGAAGGACTACAACTATCAGCTCCATATTTTCATGATCTTTGCACAAACGTTATTCTCCAATATTGACGTCTGATACAATCAATACTGACCTTACCCAAAATGGACGAAGCTTGCTAATGCACTGTAGCTTATTTAGTAGGTATTGAAAATTTTAGCGTTGGATAAGACGTCTAATTAGATTCAATCCAATAAGTGTCCTCTTTTGTCTTATACTGTGGGTCGTGTTATATATGCAAAAAAATTATAAGTCAAAATCTATATGATTTCTGTTATTTTAGTATTGCAGATTACAACAGAAAATATTCAACTCAGCCAGTGGTCGAGATTTGTATGGTCGAGTAGCCACCTAAGCCATTTTAATTAAATTAAGACTGATGATAAGTTTGCATTTCAAGTGCAATGTCAATGCAAGTCTGATTTTTTTATTATGAAAGATAATAGCTAAGTCAATAAGTATAATAAAGAAGACTACACTTGTTTTGTTAAAATATGACTTTGTTAACTTGCATTGTTGTTCTTAAAATATGATTATTTTCTTATTAAAAACTGAGCTAATCTATATGAAGTTTTTATTTTATTTCGATTCTGATTCATATGTAACAAGTTCTGATTCATCTGTACCATGAATGTTTGAACGTCGATATCTTGATAACTTCTTCATAAAAACGAGTCCCTCATACAAAAATATATTCTTTGGTATACCTTCTTACATATAAGCATGTGTTACAGAGTTGAAAGTGAAGTTTAATTTTGGTCATATGAATCAGTTGAAGAATGAAATTTCGAAGAAATACCCGTAAGTAGTCACCGTAGTCCATAGACGCCCGCAACACCAGGGGCATAACGTGCGTATTGCCCACCTTTAAGAAATCCTTTAACGCCCTTTTTAAAAGACTAATTTCCTGGGAAAACCATGTTGGGGAGCTCATTCTACAGTCTCAGCGTACTTTACGTTTGGGTCAATTTCTTCATCAAGTCTCTTAATCAAAGTATATCTTAAACAAACATATTTTACATTTGCCCTTAGCTTTGGCTTTAAATAAGCTACTAAAAACATTTTTCTTCTTTTAACCTTTTTATTATTTTTTACAGCAAATCCCTTAAACAATGTTTCTTCAAATATAAGAGAAACCTGTTATTTAGTAACGCTACAATAAACTTCCCCATTTTTGCCCCCATTTTCTGCACAATCAAAAAGCTTTTTCTAACAGAAAGTACTCGTATCCATTTTAAGACTGACCAATTTTGTTTTTGTGTAAACATGTTTGTTATGATTATGAATTTTTGAAGAAACTGTCTTACGAAACCCGGCACACATGGCCCATTATTGATCATTTTTTATTTAGAATCTATAAACATAAAGTTTTATTAATTAACAAGTGAGTTTTAACTTAAACGCTTAGCAACAAAGGAGCCTATTCTTGCCAGTATAAAATGAAAAGAAAGGGTGTTATTATCCTGTGTCAGAAGCCAAGATCCAATTAAGCTGGCTTGATGTCGTAAAGCAGGATATGCGTGTTAACGGACTATCTCTCAGGGATGCCGAAGACCGGGCGAAGTGGAGACGGAAAAGTAGTAAAGCGGACCCTGGGCTCCGAAGCAAACAGCTGAGGATGCAACCGGGAAGGCGCTAAGATGATGATGATGATGAGAAACTAAGATTCAAATAAAATGATACCCGCAAATAAGCCTGGTAATAGCCTTCCTTGGTCAGTCTAAAAGTAACTCAACAGACTCCGGAGTGGTGTTGGAAGAACTCAGGAGAATAATGCTAGGTGAGTTTCTCCAACAACAACAAGTGTTTCTGTGGAGCTGTGCAATTAATGGTTCACCTCGTATAGTGCCTCTCTTGCACTATGGAGAACTTAAACATGGCGAATCACCAAACAATGTGCGTGGTCAAATTCTTACAGTGTGTCAAACTAATCCACTATCAATAGTAACAAAAATGTTTGACCTTCCATCCTGACTGGATTTTGTGTGCAAGGTCGGACACAGAGTAACAATTTTGACTCAACAACTAGACCCGCAAATAAGATCATGATTAAAAGATGAGCCATAAAGAAACAGAGCAAAATGATTACGGCCTCGTACATTTCGTGAGCTCCGATTCACCTGAAGAAATGACGAGATTCATTAGCAATATAACATTTCTAGTTCACATCGCATTACATTCGAGGTCGGTGTCATGTCAAGATCACGTTGCCTTTATGGCACTGATGCAAGTGAGATAAATTCGCATGTGGAATGATATGTATCAATCTTTGATTCTATTTACTTATTTAAATATTGCATTGACATTTTAGCACGTTTTCGCTAGGTTACTGGTGATGATAGGTCATAACTGCCTCCGTGGTCTAGTGGTTAAGACATTTGCCTCAGACCCGGAGATCGTTCGATTCTCACGGGAAGCATACTTTGTTGACTTGTTTCCAGTTTGGTTAGGACATTGCAGGCTTGATTGCCTAATAATAATGATGATTCCGTGCTTCAGAAGGAACGTCAAAACGTTGGTTCCGGCTGTTATTTGTAGTTTTTAGGAATCACTACATATGCTGAAAGAATAATCCGAAAAACTAACATCAATATGTTCAGTGTAGACTGAGCAGTGAGCATTTAACCCACTCGATATGAAATGAATTGCTCTAGCCATAGCTTGCCGATTACGAGTACTCCTAATATTTACCTCTTTTTTGTTTTTTTTTTTTATACAACTAAGTAGGCAAACAGGCGTACGGCCCACCTGATGGTAAGTGGTTACCGTAGCCTATGAACGCCTGCAACACCGGAGATGTCACGAGCGCGTCGCCGACCTGTCCGCTGTCAGCACAGCGACCCCTCTGGAGCCTGGCGACCCTACTCACCAGCAGGAACACAACACTGCATCACAGTGTTATTTGGCTGCGGGCTTCTGTAGGGTGGAGGTACTTCCCCGCACTGGACTACTCATTACAAAATGTCCTACCTCTTATAAAACCTCTTTCTAGACGTCTGCGATTTTTTTTGTTTTTTACTTCTTTATACGAGACTTCAATTTTTAATTATTTCGAGTAACTATGACTTGCATTCTTACTTGGTCTCTTTTCCTATTTATTTGTGAATTGTATCCGATACTTTTTTGATTGTCCTAGAGTCTGAATCTCAAAATTCTTACTTATTCGCTGTAGTGGTATATGGGAGCTATCAAGTGGCGGCCCATCGTCTAATGCTCTCTCATTTCGAAATATGTGACAGCTATATGGATCAAATTACGAGTATTATTCAAAAAAAAAAAATCAGTAATCTCAAGTTACCACGTGGCTATAATCTACGTCATGCATATTGAAATTATAACCAAGTTAGTCATGTTTTAATCTCCAATAAATCCGAATTAGTTGCGGTATTTTATCGTACCAACCTACCACACAAACACGAGTCATCCTTAGGCTATGATTGTCTAATGAAATAATGTAACATTTATATGCTTCGACTATGAAGGGCGATCATGATGATGACAGAATGTCTAAATCTAAAGTCTACTGAGCTTTACATGCGTACTTAAATCCCAAGTGGTGGTACTTGGTACTGTATGATCTTCATTATACTTTGATCTACTTGTATATGCAAAATTTCAGAATAGAATAGCATTTATTGAAAAATGATTTATTCATTCACATCGAGTGGGTTAGATGACATGAATAACTTTGTTTTTTTTAGTAATGGGTTTTACGGCCACGGATACAAGTCCTTTATAGCCCTTCTTAATTTTTCTATCTTCTTCAGTCCTACAGTGTGGTTTCGTCAAGTCCTAGTCAAGTCTGAAAGTCTAGTCGGTAGTCAAGACTAGTCAGAAGAATCAGGCTAAGTGGTAGAAAAACTGCACTTAGCGATTACTAGGAGCTTTTGGCAACAAGCATGAAAATCACACAAATCAAACACTGTGTCACTTCCCAACACTCACGCTGGTTCTCGAACACTTCGCGAATAATAATCCACCATTATTATGCACAAACACTCAAAAAAACACAAATTTTGGAAAATAAAATACAGCGCCGATACTGCTTCACAGCTTCCCGCCAAAAGTCCACATGAATAGCTATTAACCATAAACTAAAATTGCCATGAATGATTAAGTAACAGGGTTATTAGCCAGTGGCGGAAACCTACATAAGATGCTAATCCTAATTGGAATTTTGGTGTAACACAACATCGTATTTCTATAATTTTCAAAGGAAAATGAGTTGAGTACAATTTATTTGACCTGGCAGTATTTTCCCCGTATAATTACGTTTTAGACAATCGAATTATCTCTAAAACATAAACAAAGAAACATCAAAACTTGTTGAAATTATCATAAAACAAGTGCTGAGTTATTATTGTGCTCAACATCTATGATCTACATCGTATGGCGAAACTCGGTATCGATCAGCCGACTATTCGTCGAGTCTTGGAGGGCATACTTGCGACTTTTATAAACAAAAACTATTAGGAACCTTTATTTTATTATTGCAATCGCTATGAAGCGATAAAAAATAGGAAACTATGGAAATTTTACCTTGAGTTCTCTACTTTAAGTTGAAATTCCATTTAATTCAGCGTTGCGTTGTCCTTTTATCTTTTTTTTTATTAGTAAACATCAAATTTGTTTTCTGGATCATTGCTTTCTTTGCCCTCTGGAGTGTTATTTTTAAAAAGTCTGACTCACGAAAATTCGGTGAGGCAAATCGTTCGATTTAGAATGATTTTCGTTCGTTATCAAAGGTTTTTTGTTCGATAACGAAGGAGTTTTTTTCATCATAAATCTGACACCTTTAAAAAATAGGGCTGCTGAACCATTGTTCCGACAGCTTTGTCCGATAAATCGGACGGTGTGAACTTTTTTCCTAATCGTCCGATTTATCGGACAAACAGGAACTACTTATTTTGTATCCCAAAATTTTTATAGATTATTTGTTAATTTTACAAATAATTGTTAAATGAATAGGTACTGGTAAACGGGAAAGCTAAAGAATTTTATATGAACAAATGATTTTTAAGTATTTACAAATTATTATGTATTGTGTCAATATGTCAATTTACCCTGCACACTTGGTATGAATCTTAAAAACTCTTATTTTAAAACCATTCTTTTTTCATCGAACACGATTTTAGACAAATTGAGTTCAACGGTAAAAAAAAATTGCATAAAAAAGTCGCCGAACTGCCTACCCCGCTCCCCAGGCGATAATAGCCCATCCGCACGACCTATTACGTTACAGAAAATACTTAGAATTACTACTTGCGTAAATCCATGCGCTTCTATTGTATATTCATTTTGCAATGAATAAGTGAAAGATTACACAGATAAGATAAGAACATTAGTTTTATTAACTCTTGTCAATGTCATAAGCAAATTGACTACTGATTTAGATGGTGATCTCCATTCTATTGTTTTGAGTTTTGTAACAAATGATTAATTTGTTTAATAACAACGCGCACCATTTAATTTGATTTCGGCCATTGAGAATGGAACGTCTCGATTTTGACCTACTTGGTTTGTATACAACGTTTTTTTTTTAAATTAAGAATATTTTCTTTTTATCGAATGTGTTAGTGGACAATACGTGGTTCTATTATCTGTCCATTTTCTGTTTTTGAAATGTATGCCGAAATAAATCATTTGCCTCGGATAGTAAAGTTGGTAACTAAGAAATTCCACGCTGTATCTTAATTCAGTCACGAAAATAAAAACAATTTCGATGTAAAAACACCTCTCGATTGACTGGTAGAAAAATGCCTTGGCTTTAAGTCCGCCCTTTACATTGACATTACATACTCTATGAGAATACACACACGATAATTGCAAATCTTATACGACAAATCAATGTGAGTGATTCACATTTTGCAAAAATAGAATTCCAGGTCTTCCATGTATTTTTTTTTTTTTTACAACATAAAAATTAGTCTTGATATTTGACAAGAACATTGACATTTCTCTCACATTCGCTCCGACAAAAGTTACGGGCCAATCAGATAAAAACGCAACATATTAGGGTCTGAATAGAGTCAAATATCAAGGCCGTACAATAATGATGCATTGTAGTTCACCAGAACATTGGTTCGTGACCCTAAGGCCCACAATAAAAGTTACATACCGATCTATTGTAAAAGATGGACTTCTTTGTCACGAGTTTTTTGTTGACAGGAGTTGGTGTTTGTTGATGATAATCTTGTTCGCTTTTCTTATCGTATTATTATTATTATCCACTACGGCCTATGTTTAAAATAAAAAATAAAATAAAAATCTTTAATTTTCAGATAACTATAGGATCCATAATATGTTAGTACAGAATTCTTATACTAAGCGAAAGATTATGTTCGACCCCGGGTCTTCAACTATATTCTTATAAAATTTCATCAAAATCGGTTTCGGCGGTTTGGCCGTGGAAGCTTACAGACAGATAGACAAATTATCGCATTAATGGCACTATTACCAACTAGCTGTTTCACGTAGCTCCGTCTGTATCAAAAGGTAGGCTATGTTTGAGCCCGGTTCATAAAGTAATTCGTATCAAATGTCATCAAAATTCCGTTAAGTAGATTGGCCGTGAAAGAATAAAAGAATAAATGTATATTGGTATGGATATTAGCTGTATAATGAGTGAGTAAAGAGCTACGAGCTTTCGTGTTTTGTTAATTTTCTCAATAATGTTGTGAAAAACCTGTGGTAAGGCATTTGCCATAGACCCTGAGGTCCTAGTTTCGATTCCCACGCAAAGCATACTTTGTTTAGTTGTTTCCAGTTTGGTTAGGACATTCCAGGCTTGATCACCTGATTGCCCATTAATATTGATGTTCTGTTCTACGGAAGGCACGTAAAGCCGTTGGTTCCGGCAGCCATTTGATAGTCGTTAAAAGAACCGCGTCATAGGCCGAAAGGCGGTTCCGAAAAACTCTGACACCAAGGGTCGATTGGCCATGTAACCTACTCGTAATAAATGATTGAATAATTAATATATTTTTACACAGGATGATAGTATCATCATTATAATATAAATTGAATTTTATTGCCGAATAAATTAAATTGCTTCATTGGCTTGTACCGATATGATTAATTGGTTTAAAGTTCGTGATTATCTTTACTTAGAGCATATTACAATAATCACTTACTGTAATTAAATGTGCAAGATTGGATGATAGGTTTTCGCACCCACTCAACTAGGTAAATATGATTCGGCTCACATAGTCTCCTTTAAAAAAAATAAGTACTATCTAAATTAGTTAGAATAGGATTTAAAAAAAAGATAGCTGATGCTGAAGATAGGGCGAAGTGAAGAAGTCAAAGTAGCACCGAGAATAATGTTTTTATCTTGACGACTTAATAGTCATTTGCACCTAAGTAATTTGTTTCATAAATTGTTCTTTCTCAGCTAAACTATCATGTAGACAGTAAACATATGATCTCATTAAATATTCAACAGGAATCAAATAAAAAAAACATTTGTTATTTATAAAAATCTATGAGTATTATTAATAAATAAACAAAAAAATAATTGACTAAAATATGTTTAATTTAGTTCTATGTTACCTATATTCGACGTGAAAGCACGAAACAAAACATATTTTATTTCATGTAGGCTTTGCGAACGTGTCCGTTAATCCATATCTATACTAATATTATAAATGCGAAAGTCTGTCTGTTTGTTACACTTTCTCGTCCAAACCGCAGACCGGATTTTGATGAAATTTGGTATGAATATAGTTGAAGACCTGGGTCCAACATAGGCTACTTTTTGACGCAGGCGCAGCTGCGGGAAACAGCTAGTTTTTATATATAAGCAACTAAATTAATTAATAAAATAGACAAATGGATGCGACACCCACATCAGTGGGGCTAATTTGCGCAAGTTAGACATTAACTTATTATATATTCGGCTACCATATAGACCTAGCTAGACCTGTCAGCTGGGTCAAAATGGATAACTTACAACGATATTAAAATTACAACACGATTATTCATTACATCACTTTCGTGAGATAAAATTATCGATTTTTTTCAGATGATGACGACATTTATTTTATCTTTGAGTAGCTCTTGAAATTGGTGATTATTATAGTAACGTGATGTTTGAGTCATCATCATCATCATTTCAATAGCAATTACTTCTTCTTCTTGGCGTGTCGATTTGTCGATGTCTTCCAACGAAACATTAAAATTTTGTTCTGCCACTTTCACTCATTATAAGTCCACTGTTGGACATAGGCATAGATAAGAGTCTAATGATTTCCGAAATGACCGGTTGAAAGCGGCCTGCATCCAGAGTTTGCCCGCTACCTTTTTCAGATCATCTGACCATCTGGTCGGTGGATGTCCAGCGTTGCGCTTGCCGATTTGTGGTCGCCATTGGAAAACCTTTCTGCCGCATCGGCCATCGGTTCTACGCGATATGTGCCCCGACCACTGCTGTTCTCATAGAGTTAGGATAGATGTTTCAATGTAGAGGCCAATTTTGAGGCTGCCAAATGAACTATTTAGTCTATAGCAATAGCAACGTCTGAAATCGCTAAATCTGGATTAAACTTTTCTAAAAAAAAAATATTTTGATTCCTAATATTTCGTTTAGGTACTTTATATCCAGGTTACTTTTGCCAGTTGTGTTCAAATTGTGTTGAACTTCTCCCCGAATAAGGATGAAACATACATTATGACGTAGACGAAGCATATCTACCATATAGGGCAACCGGATAAATGGCGCCTAGGGTAAAGTACGTAAGTACTAGTGTTATGATATTTTAAAAGCTCCACATATTTTTTTTACATACAGGATAGATAATGGTTTCGATGTAAAAAAATATGTACCAAAATACTTACAATTTATATTGTTGTGTCTAAAATCAATGCAAGCAAAGAGGCATGTCCTTTTAGGGACTTCACTTACAATAAATATTGTTGTATCTAAAATAAATGCAAACAAAAAGGCATGTCATTTCAGGGATTTCACTTACATTTAATATTGTTGTATCTAAAATCAATGCAAACAAAAAGGCATGTCCTTTCAGGGATATCAGGATAAAGAAAAAACGTGGACATCATGAGAAAACGAATTTGAGAAGCGCAAGTTATTTTAAAATCGACTTTGAATTGAATTTTTTAAAATTAATGTAACATTTTGAGATCTTTAATAGCTAATGACGTTTTTTGTATGTCTATCTTTTTGTGGTCCTAAATTACTTTGGGTCAATGGGGTCCTATAAACTATACGGATGCCGTAAGTACTACCAGAGTCAAGGCTAAATATGGGCATAAAACGATTTGTTATAGCAACATGATTTATTCGTTTTGCGGAGCAATTAAAGTTTTTTTTCACCATTCGCAAGATGTAAACTTTAATTTCGTTCGGACATTTAGCTAACCTATATCATATTTTTAATATTCCACTTAGCTCCCTTCTTGATGACGGCGTCGACGAAAGATATTTTTATAAATCATTTTTTTTTAAATATGGTCTATTATTGAGACTGCTGTCTATCCGTCTGTCACCAGACTGTATATCGTGAACAACTTTAAGTTAGATAGTTGAAATTTTCATAGATGATGTATTTCTTTGCGAGTCGACTCTGGCTGTTATCAAACTTCAGAGGACCAAAACTCCGCCACCGACAAGGCATTGTCGGTGACTTCGTAGAGGTCCCTGAGCGTGCAGGTGGCTGGGCACGCAGGACAGGACAGAAGATGCGTCATGGTTTAGGGAGAGACACCGCACCGGCAGGCCACCTCCGAGCAGTAGCCTGAAACCTGTTTTCCTTGCTTCGGCCTACGAGAGTACGGAGTCTGTTTAAAGGCTTCCATGTAAGCCATGGCAGGTCATGTCCAGGAGGGAAGCACTCCGATAACGGCAGAAATGAGGCCGAAGGGTATCTCTCCGTCCAAATATCCACTCTAGACTGAGAGGCTTCGCCAGTTAGTGGTTTTGTTTCTTTGACGAAGCTGTGTCGACTCTTCTTGTCTTTGAGTGACGGACACGTGGTTGTTTAAAGGATGCCGGTGATCCGCTTCCATTTTGGCCCTTTCAAGAGAGCTGGCCACATCTCTACGGACGTCCGGAGGGGCAATGCCAGCCAGGGGATACAGCTTCTCCACAGGTGTAGGTTTCAGGCAGCCTGTTATAATCCGACACGTGTCATTAAGAGCTGCATCCACCTGTTGCACGTGCGCTGAGCGGCTCCAGACTGGGCTAGCATATTCGCCCGCGGAGAAACACAATGCCAATCCGGTCGTCCGCAGAACATGTGGAGTGGCTCCCCATTTAGTTGACGTGAGTCGGCGCAAGAGGTTATTACGTGTACCAACTTTCTGCTTGGTGTTAAGGCAATTTTGCTTGAAGGAGAGTGTTCTGTCCAGGGTGATACCAAGATACCTTGGAGTGGATGATGTATTTATCTCGCCGCTATATCACGTTTTTATAAGAGTTACTACACTAGTTCAAAATAATGGACTTATTTTTTTAATTAGTTTGATCACACACATAAAATATAAGATTTAGCTATGATATTATTAAATAAAATTTGTAATATTACTCTTATATATATTGTTCAATTCAAAGTACGTTTTTGAACGATTAAAACATTACGATATCACGCATAAAATAATTTTTGTAAGCACTAAGTGAATCGTAGCGCCATCTATCAAAGCAAACGCGTATTAGAACGTAAAAGCCATTAGCGCGGTTCACGATGGATCGAATGTTTGATGAATGACTTGATAGAGCTATGCTTAGTGGTTAACTTTAGTTAGAGGATTGGGTTTTAGATGGCTCTGTCGATAAATAAGAAAGTTAACCCAATAATTATTCCTTTTTTGAAGCATATTTTAAAAGATCATTGCCTCAAAAAAGGCTGGTCTCTAATCTATCAGATATCTATAAAGATAGATAATTTATGACCAAATTGGTTAATAGGATAAGTCTAGACTAAGAATCTAACTTTGTCTTATCTGAACAAAGGCGATCTGTTATTTTTGTACTTAACTAAAGTAAATAAATAAAAAATATTATTTTCTTGCTAGTCATTTTTTTATTGTTTTTATCATGCTTCACAGTAACATTAAAAGATAAGTAAATAAATAATTATTCTACAATTTTCTCTCAGTAATAATAGCCGCGCTCTGGGTCGAATTTCTGCTCTTGTTTTGGTCCACTAAAGTCTTCCCCAATTACTTTCTCTGTAGTGGAATATTGAGGTCTGTCGTATACACCTTGAGTAATTTGAGGTTCTTGCTCAATTATTTTCTCAGTTGGGGAATATTGAGGTCTTACAAACGATGGTCCAGTTGGTCTGCCGTATCTATCAACACCTGAATAACCACCTTGAGGTCTTTGCGGTTTTTCTGAAGTTACAAAAAGCTCTTGATTAGGTGGCTCTGGATGGAAGTCAGGTGATGAACCCTTTACTACTGGTCGACCGAATTTATCAAAAGCAGTTTGTTTTTCGTCTACCTCTTTGTTTGGGAAGAAAGCTGGTCTATAAGTTGTGCTAGGAACTTGGTTTTGAATACTTGGCCTTCTAAATGGGGTTTTATCTGGCTTCGTTGTAACTGACGTTGCTTCTGCATTTACTCCTGAAGTCAGCAATGGTCTGTACTTAGTTTGGTAAGGTGTTAGAGATGGCGTTTGCTCGTATATATTTTGTGTTGGTCTTACGTCATAGCGTCCTTGACTTTGCGGAGGTAATTGAGTGGTTGTCGGAAAGAAACCTTGAACAGATGGAGTTTGGTCATTTACTCCTAAATATCTGTTAATATGTTGTTGTTCTGGGTTTTGAGTTGTGGGCTGTGATACTTCAAAGTGAGTAGTTTCTGATGGTGACGGCGAAGAGGGTCTGTATATATATCCATTGCCATCTTTACTGAATTGCGGGTCGTCATCTTGAGGTCTTACTGTGTCTGTATGTACTGCTTTCTGAGCAAAGTCAGGAGAAATGGATGATTGAAACTGTTGCTGTGGTCTGGCTGTTGTTTGTGTTTGTTGGTATGCTGGTTGACGAGTTGAATCAATGGTTTTTGTTCTTTCAGATGTATCAGGACGATTAAGGCGTCTATTATCATATCGTCCATTTTGACTAAAGCTTGGTCTCCGTAAATTTATTTCATCATGTTTTCTGGGGCCCTTTTCCTTATAATATGTTGGTGATGGCGCGTTGGTAGGTCTTGGACTTGAATGGATTTGGTTCACTTGATGATTTTTGTACTCATTATCTTGGTCATAGTCGTCTTCGGGTACATCTTCATTACGCGAGACATCAGGTGTAATAAACGGTTTAGCGACTTCTTTTCGATTGGAATTAGTTATTTTATTAGATGGTGTTTTGTTGGATGGGACTCGAAAACCTTGTGGATACTGAGAACCGTGTTCAAATTTTGTTTGAGGTGGCAAATACTGATAACCTCCATCTTCGCTAATTGGGGTAGTAGTTGTATACTTATTGACACCACTCGGACGAGAGCTCCCAAGTGGATGTTCAGGGATTTGATTCTGATTATTCACACCTGGTTTAGTAATATCACTTGGATAGAATTTGTTATCTTGCTGGGGTACAGATGTGAAAGATGGTTGAGATTTTCCTTGCTTTACTTTGTATTGACTGTCTGAAGTAGGATAATAAGGCTCAGCCGTAGTGGGTAATATCTCATCGTCACTAGCACCAGAAATAGAATGTGGGTGGTAAATTCGTCCAAGAGAATTGTGTACTTGCTTTATACCATCTTCAGACGGGCCGGTGCTAAATTGGCCTAAATTAGGAGCATATGTAGTTGAACTGAATTTTGGATTGCCAGGTAAATATTTATTTATATTACTGGACTTATTGTCATCTTGATATCTATGTGAATGTGACTGATCCAATGGCCGAGTAGTAGAAGTGACTGGTCGTAAATGATTTTTATAGTTTTCGGGAAAACTATTAGGATCAGAAGAAACGTCCTGATTATTTTGTGATTGATTTGGTCTTCCGTAACGTATGTCATATTTTTTACGTCCGTCAGGACTTGAACCAAATGGATGCCTGTTAGAATCATAATCCTCATGATTTCCTTCATACTCTTGAATATTACCCAATTTTTCTCGTTGGAAAGATTTATTGTCATAAGGTTTTATCCTGTAGCCACCGTTATTATTTTCTTTGTCCATATTATTTTCTTGATAAGGACTTAAATTGTTTTTGCCACTTTCAGATGGATTCTGAACAGAGAATTTTCCACCAAATTGCCTTCTGTCACCACTGGGTCGTGACATTGGTCTGATTGAATATATTTCATCACCACTATCTTTTTCCCCCAATCTAAATGGTTTTTCGGAGATTTTTCCTGGCCTTACAAAAGACGTTTTCTGATCTGGTTGTCTGTCGTCATCAACAAGTGAGTCTTTACTATTGTCGTGGTTTTGTCCATATTCAACATAGTCAGATTCGTCTTGGTTTGTCGAAACTAGATTTTTATTGCTACTGTGTGGTTTATATTGCCGTAGCTTATCTGTTACGATATTTTGACCACTGTGTCTTTCTGGAATTTCACTGTTAATATTTACTTGATTTGGACGTTGCGGTCTATGACTTTGATATATTTTATGTCCATACTTTTTTTCATCATAAGTACCTGAAATTCGACATAAAAAAAATTGTAAAAAAATAGGAAAACAATATACAACAAAATACAACAAAATATACATAAACATAATCCTAAAGAGGATAAGACTTTCAAGTCTTTCATTAAAAACAAAGCCTTTGGCTTTAAGTCCACCCGTTACATTATTGTAATGAAATTAAATAAATTATACGTTACACGGTACCTAAATTAACATTTTAGTTAACTTCAAAAAACTTACCGTCATCAGAGATGCCCTTTTCTTGGTCCTTTTTAGCTTGTTCAATAACCTTTTTTATAGCTTCCGGTATTGGCGGAGATGTGGGTAAATGATCGCCATGAGGTTGGAAGCCATTTTCGTCAGCTGTGTAAAATACACTATATAACTTTCCATCGTCTCCTATGTAAGAATAACTGCCCTTAGCTTTTACGCCATCGACAGCGGTTCCACTTTCATCCGCATGAATACCATTTGATGTGTCAAAACTGTATGCGAATCCATCGGGTGTTATCACATTTTCGTAATTTAGAATTACAGCATTCCTATCGGATTCAGCTTGAGGCCTCTCTGGACGTGGAATGAAACTCGTTTGACCTACCGGATCGGGATAAAGTGGAGTTCTAGATTGAGACCCAGATGGGTAAATAGTAGTCGCTGATGATTGAGATCCTGGTGTATTATTAGAAAACTGATCTAAATTAGGAGCAAAAGTAGTAGGTAAGGTTGTAGATGTTGGTCTATATAAATTATTGTTTTGTTTTATAGGTCTTCCAAACTCATCTAGTTTAGTAACTGGATAAGGCTGCGCAGTTGGCCCTCCCTGGTTAAATTGATATTGAGCTTGTTCTGGTTGTCTATGCGATTCTGGCTGATATGCACCTTGTTGGCCTTGAGAAAGATTATACTGAGGTGGATTTCGATCTGGGTAATTAGGTCTTCGATTGTCAACTGGGACTGAAGGAATATTTCCTTGAGAGAAAGGAGTATTATTGTTCGAAATGATTCCTTGATCAAGATCTCCGCCATGTATACTAGGAGTAGTAACTGGCGCAAAAGTAGTTGAAACTGGTGTATTCTGCTGTCCAGCACCAGTGTTTTTCTGATACTGAGAAATGTATTCACCTGGTGCGAAGCTAGGTCTTTGAACAGATCCAGAGTGGACACCAGGGCTTAGATTTTCGTTAAAGTTGCAATTATTTTCCCTAGTGAAATTTGGATGAAATGTAGTTCCATCAGTAGTGATGAAGCCGGAACTTTGAGTAGATTCAGGAAGAGAGCCTGGGTATTGACTTTGAACTGGATCATAACTTTTGTCCAAAGATAATCCTGGTCGATTCTGTTCAAAAAATTGGGTGCTTGGTGCTAGAGCAGAAGTGGTCGAATATTGTGGAGGACTATGAGGTGATAAACGTCCTGGCTGCCGGGTCGGTTGGAATGGTACTTGTTGGTTGCCTTGATAGTCAACAAAACCAGGCTCAGTAGTCGGAAAGCCAAATGTAGTTGTAGGAAGACCAGTCGCTGGATTTATAGCTCCAGTAGTTTCATATCCTTCCACAGGAGGATGCGTTGTTGTCGTTGTAAAAGCATAAGAAGTTGTCGTTGTAGGTACTTTGTAAGTATTTTGATAGTAGTCAGTAGATCGCTGGGCATCTGGTGGTATGTTGCCCGGATTTCCTGGTCGTGGTGGCACTCCTCTATTTATTCCAATTTCTATTTGAGTATCATCCGGAGAAAGTGCGCCATTATTGTAGTTATTAGGGCGAAGAGTATTTAAAGAAGTTTCCTTGGGAATTTCAAAGGGTGCTTGAATATCACCAGGTGCACCTCCAGAAAACTTTGCACCGGGAGGTGGCAAGTAAGTTCGATCCAACTTTTCAGCTGCCGCCAAGCACAGGAATAACTGAAAAAAAAGAGTATTCATTTTAACTGCACATTTATTTACGAATCTTTAATATTGTTAACACTTTGTTTATTTCACTACACTAAAAAAAAATTATACACACCAAAAACGACTTCATCTCTATCGATGTTTCCTCTACAGGATGAGTTTGAGATGTGTGTCTTCACCAATCGAAATATGATATTTATACTGTAAAATTAATCTCTAATGACTGTTTATGAGCACGTGTGGACGTGACAGACGGACATACGCCGTGACAAAAGCTAATTATTGCTGTCAAATCTGCGAACAAGTTATTAAGAGTATTTATTTCGTTTCGTCACTTCATACTTGGGTGGTTATGAAGATGTTATGTCCTTGACATTTATTTTGCTGCTAAAGTAACTGGTGACAAATGCGAGAAATTAGATCGCAATAAGATTTAACAAGAATCATATAAAACTATTGTGTCAGACTTCAAATTACCTGTAACTGGGCAAAACTTTTACAAATTCGATTCGACGTAAATTACACAAAATACTATCGATTATCGTTATCCTGTTAAACTATTGCATTGTATGTTTTGTATTATTGGTTTACCTGAACCAATAGTATTATCTATTCTGTGCCTGAACTGTTTCTCTCTTACATACAGAGTATAGAAACCGAACACAAATTAGAACATTCCTTCCTGAATGGTCTAAAAGCTCAATTGGAACATCTGTTACTATTGAATAGTGTCTTTAATTCTAGGCATATCTGGAAAGCCCGTAGAACGTAGAAGACTAATAAACCAATTTTGCATACAAAATATTTTTTTTTGTATAAAAATTTGAAAATTAAAAGTTATATCCAAGGTGAGATGAGTCCAAAATTTAAGCTATCCAAAATAATCAGTATCAAATATTTGGTCAATTATGAAAGAGGCCGACGGCGACACGATATCACTGGATGTCTATTGTCTTAATAATTACTTGTCGGTCCGTGAACTGTGATCCGAATTAAGGGTGAATACGTCGAGAAATTTATATTCACAATCAGACCCGGGATTACATTTACACCGGAAGACCAATGATTAGGTTTTTTTAGGCTTAAACCACTAGATTGTCTGATACTGAAGGACTTCAGATTGCACATTGACGTTGCTTCAGGCTGCCATATAGTTGCCGTTAATGAAATCCTAATCAACCTATTGCTCTGTTTCCCTGTAATTAATTGTTATGGAGATCAGACGGCAGTCATTCCTTTGTCATAAACAATATTACAAAAACTAATACTATTTTTAACAAACTGCGGGGATGCGAGTGAAAATACACTTGGATTTTACATAGTTTACTGAGATAAGCTTCATTTACTTCAAGTACACACTAATATATATTAGACTCTTTGTTAGTGTGTATGAATATTGTTCAGCATAATATGTTACTTGGAAACTTTGTTTAATTTATTTTCTAAAAACCATCAATTTAAATATTGGAGACCAAAGAGCAGCTGTAAATAAGACTATGTTCCAATCTGTCTAAAACTCCTAAGTGTCCGTGTTCCAATTTGTCTAAAATTTCTAGGTGTCCGTATTTCTATCTGTCTTAAATTCCCAGATGTTTGTGTTCTATTCTGTCTAATATACCTATGCAGAGGGTTTTTCAGACGGTTAGGGACAAACAAGCATACAACTCTCATGATGGTCGTGTCATATATCCTAGTCTCTTGATTTCCCCGATGGCTTTCGAACTTTTTTGAACGAAATTGTACAAAGACAGAATTTTGTAAATAAAATTATTTTACAAATAAAACTTATATAACTCATCGTCATTATATCGAGTCGGTTACATGGTCAATCGACCCTACACACCCACACACACACACACACACAAATACAGGTCTCAGAATTTTTGAGAATTTTAGTACTTAGTCTTCATATTTTCTTTCAATTAAATATTTAACTGTTGTGTAAGGTGCGACGTTGTCAGATAAATGAAACCAGTGGATGCTCGAATAATACTGTCTATATTTGACGGAATAACATATTATAAATGGGATACAAAGAGTATAGTATAGAAGAGTAAATAGGTACTTAATCTATACCTCACATCACCACACTTATTGAAAAAAAACAAAAAATATATATAAAAGTTTTTTTTTTTTTTTTATATAAAATTTAATGTAGAATAATTATGTTACATACGGTTTAGTACGATTTTTATGGATAATATCTTTTTTACCATATTTATTAATTATCTCTACGTTTGGTGGTATGTCCTTAATAACTTTATATGGACCTGTATATATATTATCTAACTTATTATTAGGTGTATCATTTTTTACTAAAATTAAGTCATTTTCCTTATAGATAACAGGATTAGTATTTTTGTCATATACACACTTTCTATTTAACTTACTCTTTAACAAATTATTTCTAGCCTCTTTTTGAGAAAGTTGCAAACGGTATTTCAATTCATGTGGGTAACTCTCGTAATTATAAATAGGATCTACATCAATTGTCAGATTGCTGGGAAGAGAACATTTCTTACCAAACACCAACTCGTATGGGGTGAAGCCTGTTTCTGTATGAACTCCTGTATTAAAAGAGAAGCACCAAAAAGGTATCCACTTACTCCACATATTCGGATGGTTCTCTGTTTGAATACGTAAAAACGCATTCAAATGTTTGTGAGTAACTTCTAGAGCGCCTATTGATTGATGATGGTATGCTGTAGAGTTGAGTTGTTTTATATTTAACAATTTACATACCTCTTGAAATATTTCTGAAAGAAACTCCTTCCCTCTGTCGGTAGCTATACATATCGGCACTCCGTACCTGAGAATAAAATTATTGACAAAAGATCTCGCTACTTCATCAGCTTTTTTGAAAATTAAGGGATAACCTTCTACATATTTTGTAAGTTCGCATTGGCACGTTAGTATATAAGAATAATTATCATTATCTCTTTCTAAAGGACCAACAAGATCTAGGAATACTTTTTCAAATGCAGTATGTGCTGTACTAGTAATTGTCATTGGCTCTTTCTTTGGTACTGAATGTTTTTGTCGCTGACAACTGTCACAACGCCTAACAAATTCTCTAACATCTTTATCAATACCAGGCCAGAAATAATATTTCTTTATATTGTTTGACATTCTTCTCATACCAGCATGGCCACTGCTAGGTAAGAGATGAAAATCATTCAGAATTATTTTCCTATCATGTTTCTCCTCAATTCTTTTCACATTACTTAAAATACATATACGCGGTCCGGACCTATTCTTATCCTTTTTTATATTATCTAGTAATTTTTCAACAAAAACTTCATTATCTTTACTTTTTAATATGTATATTTCTTCTAAATTTAATAATTTACAAAATTTATCTAAATCTCTCACAAATTCGTCTCGCGTCATTTGTGATTGAGAATTTAGAAACTTCACATAAATTATTCTTTTACTTTCAACATAGCATAATATTTTATTTTCTTTAGTAATAATTCCTTCTTTCCTTATTTGTTTTAGTCTTTTAATATCAATAAGCTTTAACTCTACCGACTCTTTCGGTTTTATATGGGTACCTACGACTTTTGGTTGATCAGGCCTCAAGTCTAAAGCATCCATATCTACCGCTGAATCAGGTTTGTCTAATCTTTTTGCTTTCGCTCTTGTCATTACATTAATAACACTTTCTTGCATTTCTTTTAAATCTTTTAATGAGATTCTTGATAATGCATCTGCAGCTGCATTTTCAGAACCTTTAACGTATTCTACTTCAAAATTATATTCTTCTAATATTATTCTAAATTTCATAAGCCTACTTGAAGGATCTCTCATATTGAACAAGTATACTAGTGGTTTATGGTCTGTCAGTATTTTAAATGGGCGTCCGTATAAATATGGACGAAAATACTTCACAGCCCAAACTATTGCTAATAATTCCTTCTCTATCACTGGATAATTCTTTTCGCCTTTATTTAAGCTTCTACTAGCATAAGCTATTGGCCTTCCAGTTTTATTTGATAAAATTGCACCTATAGCATTATTTGACGCATCAGTTTGTACTATAAATTGATTTTGTTCTGAAAAATCAGGGTACTGTAATACAGGTGGACTTATGAGTAGTTGTTTTAATTTTTGAAAAGATTTTTGACTTTCCGTATTCCATTCAAATGGTACACCTTTCCTAGTTAATTTATTTAAGGGATATGCTATTTCAGCAAATTTTGGTATGAATTTTCTGTAGTAATTTGTGAAAGCAACAAATCGTTTTACTTCGTCTGGGTTTGTAGGACATGGATAATTTTGTACTGCAGATATTTTTGCAGGATCCGGCATTATACCTTCACTAGAAATCACATGACCTAGATATAAAATCTCTTTTTTTAGAAAATCGCATTTTGCTGGATTCAATTTCAAATTTACCTTTCGTAATCTTTCAAAAACATCTATTAAATTTTTGTTATGAATTGTCAAACTACGGCCAAAAACAATTAAATCATCCAAATATATAAGACATTTTTCATAATTTAGACCAGCCATTGCCAATGTAATCATTCTTGAAAACGAACTTGGGCTAGTTTTAAGTCCCATTGGCATACGCGTCATCTGGTACTGTCCTGAATGAAAAGCTGTAAATTTTCTACTATTTTCCTCTAATTTGACATTATAGTATCCTTGATGTAAATCTAAGTGCGTGAAATAAATGCTTCCTGACAACGAATCTAAAATTTCTGTTATATCTGGTAATGGATATTTATCATCTTCAATCTGATTATTCAATTTCCGATAATCTATTACCAGTCGCCATTTTTTGTCTCCTGTTGAACCCGACTTTTTAGGTACTAATAATATTGGACTAGACCAATCGCTTTTGCTTGGCTCAATTATTCCTTCCTCTAACATTTTATCAATTTGACGTTTTATTTCATCTTTTTGAGAGTATGGTAAACGATATTGTTTAGAAAATATTGGATTTGTGTTAGGTTTAACTGAGATAGTATGTGTGTATACATCAGTAGTGCTTAATTTATCTCCAGGGAGGTAAAATATATCGGAATATTTTGCAGAAATGTTCTCGATAGTTTTTTGTTCCTCCATATTTAAATGTTCTAATTTCATTAACGAAAACAATTTTTTCACTCTATTTGCATCTATTTCTGATTTTTCAAATACACAAATATTATAATTAGTAACTTTTTCAATTTTTGGATTTATTTCCGATAGTTGTACATCATCTTCGGTAACATTAAGTATCCTAACAGGAATTAATCCATCTTTTGGTGTACATATGGAGCTTGCTAAAAATACACCATGTTTTATTTCTTGAGATAATATGACACAATCCTCATTAATGTTCGTGTGTATAAAATGTATTGACTCGCTTCTAGCAGGAATAACGTTATAGGTATTATTTATAAAGGACAATCGAGTAATTTTGGAATTAATAAACAATGTCAAAATATTTTTATTAAAATCTAATTGAGCTTTGTATTTATATAAAAAATCACGACCTAAAATTCCACTTCCTTTAATTGGTAAATTTTGAAAAACAAAACATTTGTGCTTAATTGTTTCATCATTAAAAGTTAATGGTAAATACAAGTATCCTATTGCTTGCACACTTCCACCTAAACCGTTTATCATTACATTCTCTTTATGGATTGGAATGTTACATTCGATAGCATGTTTATATGTACACGCCGATATCGATGCTCCAGAATCTACTAGAAAATATGTTTTATTTTTATTATATAATGGTGAATGTAAAGAAATGTAACAATTACTATCACTGGCTAAAATAAATTTATCACTATTCTTCACGAAAAAACTGATTCAATGATACTTCAGAGTCTTCTAATTTTTTTAAATTAGAATCATTATTATGCATTAAATTAATATTACGTATCCCTTGATTTCCTCTATTTGAATTAAAAAACTTACCCCTCTGCTGTCGACGTCCGCTACTTCCTCGCGTAAACTGACCTCGTGTCCATTGCCTCTGAGAAACAAGATGAGCTTCTTGTTGTCCTCGTGCTCGTCCTCTGTATACAGGGTAATTATGACGTCCACCACGCCAGCCTCTACAATTATTAGAACCATTGTTAAAATATTTATTTTGGTATGGTTTCTTGTACATACCCATTAGTTCACCTGATGTTGTGGGTGTCGAGACCTCCTCGTCTTGGGCTGCCTGAACAGCATCTTTTAGTAAACTGTAATTTCTAGCAGAAATAATCGTACTAAGTCTACGATTACGCAAACCATCAGCGAATTGCTTAACAGCTATTTTTTCATTAATTGGTTTTAATATTTTATAGCATTGATCATTCCCGTCAGCTTGCGTTATTGTTAAATCCACAAATAATTCTGTAATTTCTTTCCCAAAGTCAGCAATCGACATGTTATTTTGTCTAATTCTTTGTAATTTATTTTGTATTGCCGTTGCAGCTTTCTTACACAATAATACATTTCTCATATCAATAACTAACTGATTAACCGTCTCATATTTATTTTTTAATTTCAACTTAGCTTCCGCAGAAAGTCTACTTTTTAATACAAAATTAATTAAATTTTGTTTACATGCATCTTCTTTCAATAAAGAATTATAATACTCAATATTGTCTATCAACTGTTTCGTATTTGATTCCTCATTTGTCATAATAGGTAAAAGATTTAAAGCAGTTTTTAAATCAAAAGAACTCATATTGACCAACGGCTTAGACTTATCACTATTACACAATAATAAAATATTTTCACGTAACTCTTCGAATCGCAACACCATATATATCCATAGATAACAATCCATTTTCTATGACATTTTCTATACATCCGGTAAACAAAAAATAGCACGCCACACAGTATAATCGTCAGGATAACGCACAGGATAATATTTGTGGTGTTCATATGAAAACGAATTTCTTCTGTTGTGGCTTGATTATTGCCAGCCGCAGCATTCTGGATAACCAGGGTTTCTTCTTTAGATTGTTGCGAGCCCATTTTGTTGGTGTATATTTTTATTCACTTGCACACTTGCGTTTAGTCCGATGCAACGATAGAACTGGTACTTTTCCATTGTTCTAATTAACGATTACACGTGTAACATCTCAAATTTGCGGCGCGGGGGAAGAGTCCATAGGCAGGGTCGCCATGTAAGGTGCGACGTTGTCAGATAAATGAAACCAGTGGATGCTCGAATAATACTGTCTATATTTGACGGAATAACATATTATAAATGGGATACAAAGAGTATAGTATAGAAGAGTAAATAGGTACTTAATCTATACCTCACAGTTGAAGTGCTTCCCCTTAATAAATTTGTGAATGAAAGATATGAATAATATAAAAATCGCACTATTAAGACGCCACATGTGTCATATCAATTCTTTCTCTTCTTTGTTCAACACGATATTTTGTATAGGTAGAAGAGCTCCTCTCTTCTACCAATACGTTCGTGGTTATTTTAATCAGCAGTGCTTGCAATACCATCGGCCTCTTCGTTATAGTTATATTTTCTTTGATTTTTACAAAATAAAGTAGTTTTATTATATTTATTTGTAATGTCAAAGCAATGAACAAAAGTAATTTTTGGGAAGTGTCGAAATGTATAAGATATATTTTTTAATGTGACGATCGCATCGGCCGCCCGTGGGGCTATCGGGATGAAAGACTTACAGTGGCTTGCTAAAGGGGAAGATGTACAGAAAGAAATTCTCTGCAGACATGATATACAACTAATTGGTGGGGATTCCAACCTGTCAATTTGAAAAGAAGGCCTGGCATAAAAATTAGGAACAAGAAAGAAACAATAATAATGTACAGAGATTAAGCAGATTGTGTGCTCTAAAATTACTAGGGACGCTTTTAAAAGGTCAGTAAATAATAAATATATTTTCTTTGAAAAATATTCACATAATAATTTATTCATTTACAAAACATTCAAAATCTGTATCCGTCTCTATCGTTATAGGTGGGCTGTCTGTTTCTGCTGCCAAAGGCGATTTTTCTCTGGTTGGTTGGAGGCAAATACTCCTTGCTGACTCCGGAACCTCTGCCAGAAACTTGGCCGAAATTCCCTTGGGATCTGGCATCATTTCCCTGGAATCTGGCATCATTTCCCTGGAATCTGGCATCGTTTCCCTGGTATCTGGCATCGTTTCCCTGGTATCTGGCATTGTTTTCCTGGAACCCGGTTCCCGGGTTGCTACGGAAAGCCGAGTTGACGGCTACGGAATCATCAGACGCTGTGAAATCATTCTGGGCGTACTGATTTTGAGGTCCATTGAAGCTGTTTGTATTGTATTCCTCTGCATTGTTGTATGATCCTGTAACATATAAAAGTTACATGAGACATGTGTCATCATTAAATTATTAAAGTATCTACATTCAAAGATTGACTTTTTTCAAAACGATAAATCTCATGTAACCGTTATCTAAAAGTTGTTTATTTATTTATTATTATTGAAATACATCTATAACTAAGTTCCAATATAAACACCAATAATAGATATGCATAACATTGGTCATTAAGTGAAACTATATCTTAAATTGAAAATAAACGATTACATTACATACACATATACAGCTAGCAGAAAATGGCAGTTTTAAATATTTATTTTACCTACTTACTTAATTACAAATTTCAGACTGATGTCGGACTGTGTCGGTTGAGTTGAAATAATATTTCAGTGTTTTGTAACTCGGTTCTCCAGGTTGTAAAATATTCACATTATCAGAATACGTATTAAAGTATTTTTAGTATGTTCTAATAATACCTATTTTGAAACTTAACATGATGATGATGATGATCATGAACTACAAGTGACTGTTGGTTGACTGGTAGAAAATGCTCACTGCTTAAATTCCGCCATTTACCTATTTTATAATGAAGTTTATTAAACAAAGCTCGTAGCCTCGCGATGTTACGTTCCACTGCTGGGCAAAGGCCTTTCTAATAAAGGCTTCTTTCGTCTAATAAAATAAAATAAAAATTCTGAAGTAAAAAGATATGTACTTATTTAAATCGGATATGAACTCACCGTCATCATAAATACCAGACGCCTCATCGCGAGCATTCTGCTCTAGAGCCTTCAAGATCTCCTCTGGGATAGGAGGAGGGGTGGGGAGGTGATCACCTTCGGGAACGAAGCCATTCTGACCGGCTGTGTATCTGAAGAGAGAAGGGAGAAAAGTAGTTAACACGCATCTCTATAATCATAGAAATAAGATTATGCGGAAGTGCTATGTGCCACCTTAACCGTGGCCTAACTTGCCTCCGTGGTCCAGTAGCTAAGGCGTTCGCCTTCGACCCGGGGGTGATGGATTCGATTTGCAGGCTTGATTCACCTGATTATCTGTTAATAAAGATGATTCCGTACTCCGTGCCCGGCTACCATTTGGTAGTCGTTAAACTCTAATACCAGGGTGTACATGATAGATAGATAGATATACACTTTATTGTACCAATCACAAAATGGTCCATAGATAATGTAACCTACACGAAACGATGATGGTGACCGTGGCATATAAAGTTAAAAATCAAGAGTCTTAACTGGTCCACATATCGCACTTCTAACTTATTTCTGTGGGTTGTTTAGCTCATTCATTCATTAACAATCAAAACACATACTTATTTTTTTCTTCATATCTTATCTATCTTACAGCAGTGCTTGAAATTTTGTGTCCCAATTAAAAAAAGAAAATGGCACTGCTCTATATCACAAGGTATCAAGAACGTAAATACGCTACGATAATCACACACGCAATCTTTTACGGACCTTGTGCATTAGAATAGAATATTGATTTATTGAGACATCACATACAAGTTACAATATAAACATACAATACAGCAACTGTAAACAAATATCTCAATAATGAAGAGTTAATTCTTAGACCGATTTTCCCAATACGAAGACTTTTCGAAACTGAAATAGTTATCTTTATCTATTTACCTGATAGTGTAAATCTGGCCATCATCACCAGTATAAGAATAGCCTCCTTGAGCTTCTACTCCATTGGTAGCTACTCCATTCTCCTCCGCACTGATACCGTTCTCAGTCTCATAAGCAAACGAGTAAGTCTCTCCATCATTAGAACTGTCCTGGCGAAGAATAGCAGCGTTCCTCTCAAAAGCAGCTTGGGCCCTTTCAGGGCGGTTTTCGAAGTTCACATTGTAGTCTCCGTTTCCATTTTGGGCGAAACCGTTCCCGTTGTTGGCAAAACCGTTTCCGTTGTTGGCAAAACCGTTTCCGTTGTCGGTAAAACCATTTCCGTTACCGGCAAAACCGTTTCCGTTGTTGGCAAACCCGTTTTGGGCAAAACTGTTGCTTCTGTCATAATTGTTTTGAGCACCTCTGTACTGAGATGACGAGGCAGGTGCTTGGAGGAAGTTGGATCCTCCTGAAGACTGGGCATGAGAGGGAGGGAGATACGTCTTGTCCAGTTTGTCGCCATGGGCTAATGCGACTACGGCAAGCACGATTATCTGAAATGATAAAAAAACAGTTAGTTTTTTACACTCCGTATTTCCTGTAATTTCTTGTTATGAATGGATTTTCCTTTAGACTTTATTAGTCAGGATAGGTAGGAGTAACTAGGTACGAAGTGATTTCTTCTCCTTAATTGTTTGTGTTTCCGAAATGCCTAGACTGTAATTATCAGTTAAACCAAATTTTAAAGTTTGTTATGAAGCTTTTTATTAATTTATAATTAGCTATGTAAATAATAGCCGCTAAAAGATGTCACGCATGCATTACACACTAAAACAAAAAAATCTTAGTTTTTCAGTGGAATGAATATCTTTTAAAACTAATCTCATTCCTAGCGCAAAGAATTGCAATTGCAATTCAGCGTGGGAATGCAGCCAGTGTTCTTGGCACGATGCCACGCGGACATTGTTTAGATTTTTTTTTTCTTATTTTTTTTTTAGATTTTAATTTTAAGTTTTACTTTATTGATAATGTAGTTTTTATTTTTTAGGTTAGTTTATATGTATTAATTTTATTAATTAATCTTGGTTTATGATCTGAAATAAATAAATATAGTATAAAACTAAAAAAAACTGTTAATAATTGTAATTACGAACGTATATAGTAATTTTATATCACCTGTAGATGAATCCGACCTTGCATCACAAGTAAAAAATATAGATTAACGATACGATTGAAGGCTATCATAAAATAATGCTTATTTGATTTTATATCATATGATTTAATATCATAATTAGGTAAATAAATATTATTGAGAACGTAATTTCTTTAAATTGAAAAAAAAAAATTATTTAGGTACTCTATTTATTTTATGTTAGGTAGCAGTTTATTCCTGTTATACCCCACAGACTTTTAATAATCTTCCACTTGCCTCTGGTTTCCCCATTTTATGTTATTAACATTTAAGCTATTCATCAACTGTTGCTAGAAGTGACAAATATTGCACTTTTTTTTAAAACATTTTTTTGTTATTGATCGCTTGTTTTTTTTTAAAAAAAAGAAGATGATAAATCGAGATTTTCGAAGTCATTATCCGAACGATTGATATTTCACATACAAGTTCAATTTTCTGGCGTCGTAAAGTCTGGCGGCTAAATTTCGAATATTTTCGAACAAATAACATCGAAACCGAACACGAAGTAAAAAGTTCAAAATTTCTTAATTGCTTTCGAATGTCTAATGTGGAAAATTCCTGTATCCGATTACAACGGTTTTTGTTAACTTAATGTTCTTCACTAGATTCGCTAACACATAAATCCGAAATTTTTCTAAATTTTTTTACAAACATTTTAACCGCTAACCGAAGCTCACTCACCAATCTCATTTCGCAATTTTTTCTATGAACCTCCTCAAGAGCCTGATGAGTATGCACTGATAACACACTAATGCATGAACAATATTTATACTTCTCCTAACTTGTAATCGATCTACTTAGGTGTTCTGATTCCAAAGTCGTGGCTCGGTATTGCTTAATCATAATATAATTCACGAAGATGGACTCGCCTAATTGTGATGGATGGCTTTATGCCACATGTGCTCAAAATATATCTCAGAAAGTTTTGATTTGAAAGAAACGCTGGCTACGGAACAAACAGGATTGGTCTGGATTTGGGATAGTACAGGTGAAATATTGCGCAGAGCAAAAACATGAAGGACAAGCGCTAATAGCTTTAACTAGTTGGAAAGCCTAAAACGATGAAGAAAGTAATCCATACTTACCTATATCCATTCTTCCATACTAATTCATATGCATTCATCCATACTAATATCCATATCCATATCCATACTATCCATACTAATATTACAAATTGCGAAAGTTTGTCTGTCTGTCTGTGACGCTTTCACGGCCAAACCGCTGAACGGATTTTGATGAAATTTAGTATGAATATAGTTGAAATCCCGGGGTCAAACATAGGCTACTTTTAGATGCAGGCGGAGCTGCGCGAAACAGCTAGTTATGTATATTAATTGAAAATCTAAAATAAATTATTTTAGTCCCACAATTAAAATTAAATTCTGAAATAAAATTAATTATGTAAAGCGGCCTGAAAGTTAAATACTTAAATTGTCACGACTAAAAGTGATGGTTTTCAGGCGCCATAGACCCTATTATTAAAGCCATGTCAGCATGTTTGATCGTCAACCAAATTCATGAATATTTTTTTTTATTTATATAGGCCAAACTATAGTACTTTCGAATCTTCAATACTTAGCCATCGTGTCTTGGATTTTAATCATGTAATTATCCATTATGGAGCTGCAGCTCCACTAAATAGCCTACTGTCATAATTGTCGTAATATTGCCCAATGAACAACCAGACGAGCATTCTTGGATACAGTTCTACTATTTCAGTACTGTTTCACTTTCGCATAACACCGCGCACCCATCGCAAATCCGATTTCAATGTTCCTTACTATAGACACATACTCAAATGATGCGCGTGCGCACGACCTTGAACAAAATGGCGACCTTCTGGGATGAACAAACTGGACCACTTCCGATGAACTGATTACAATTGATAGATGACTTTGGGTAACAGGTAAAAGGTTATTTGTATTACTTGGAAGGGTTTGTTCGCGTTATATAAGATAAGTAATTGCTTGTCAAAAGTCATTAAAATGTAACTATTGCATCCTTCGGAAGGCACGTTAAGCCTTTGACATCTAGTGGTCATTAAGAGAAATTCAGAAGCTGAAGGCAGTTTCGATAAAACTTTGACACCAGTCAGAGAAATCTTTAGGTAGGGGTCTACTACCAGAGACGCAGACGCTAGCGACAGCGTTAAGATTTAATATGGAATTTCTTAGTTACCTTACTATCCACCAGAGGCGCTGTGCAGGCGTGCCATACAAAAATACTTGCTGCGGTCTTCTGTAGGGTAGAGGTACCTCTCTTTGAAATTTGATTATGTTAAGTTTAAATTGGGATATTTGGTAGGTACTCCCTCTACGTCTCTAGCTAGATATCACTGGATGGAGTGAAAAAGGATCTGCTATATAAATGGTGTAACTAACACGACGTGGTTTTTTTATTACTTACTATTTCCCGCAGCTCCGCCTGTGTCAAAAAGTAGTCTATGTTTGGCCCCGGGTCTTCAACTATATTCATACCAAATTTCATCAAAATCCGTTCAGCGGTTTGGCCGTGAAAGCGTAACAGACAGACAGGCAGAAATACAAACAGACTTTCGCATTTATAATATTAGTATGGATAGTATGGATGGATATTAGTATGGATAGCATGGAAGTATGGATATAGCGTTTTCTCTGTTGTGGTGGCAAAACCCGTCGACGACTCCCCGCTAACAAATACAGCTTTGATGAGCTTTGCTCCTGAGCCTACGAAAGCATTTTACGAGCAACATTATTTAATGAATTACATTTGTTCAAACAAATTTCAAATCAAAATAAGCTGAACTTAAAACGAAAAAACATATTCAATGTTAACAAGAGAACAATGATCTTCTCAATAATATTGATCACAAAATGAGTTAAGTAGCTTACAATAGTTATATTGTAAGTTGTGACTGATTTTGTGATCGTAACCGACATAAGATGTATTCTTTCTAAACGCTCAAAGAATACCTTGTCATCGTCAATACGAAATGTAATCATCATGACAGATTGACCGCCCACGCCCGGCGCGACGGGGCGCAAACTGACAACTTTATTTGTAGAAGTTTTATCTGTAATCTTTATGCGTGTATGCCGAGAACGCGGAAAGTAAGAAAGCGAACCCTGGGCTCCGAAAGAAATAGCTGAGGATGATGCCCTTGATGAGGCACTAAGATGATGATGTGTATAACGAGGACGTAGAGCAAGCGAGGTCGGAGAGGGTCGTAAAAACTTACCCCCTTATTCATATAAAGTTAATGAACATTTAATTAGATCAAGTTTATTTAAACATGTTCTGTCTCGTTCTTTCTCATCAATTTATGGGTAAGAGAGAAAGGGACTAAAGTTATTTTAGTAAAATTAGGCTTAACGAAAGTTCTTTTTTAAATGAAAAAGTGGGCAATAAAATCTCTACCAACTGTACGTCTGTATACACCATAATATCAAGATAAAAAATGAGAAATAAGGCGCAACACATATTATTTATTAAAACTTTATTGTACCACAAGTAGACATACTTGTACAATAGGCGGACTTAATGCTATAAGCATTCTCTACCAGTGAAATATAATAGTCATTAGGGTCCTGCCTGATGTAGTAATAATGTCAAAATTCGGGTTAAGATTGAAGAAATATGTTTGAATGAATGCAAGTCGATTATGAAGATAAGTTTTGTACACCAGAATTGTTTTATATAATAAACTTTAATAAATTTTCAATTAATCTCAAATAAATGCTATATAATAGAGATTTTAGTGAAGAATTAAAAACCTTCTTATTACAGCAATTTTATTACTCCTTGGAAGATTTTCTAAATTGACTTTAATTTTGTTTTGTTGTGTTGTCTTGACATATTTAATGCAATGACAAATACCTACTGTACCTAATTGTTTTTTGTTTTTTTTTTAAATATATGACATTTTTGTAATATTTCCACACAATTTATGTTGTTATGAAATAAATGAATATGAATTTCATGAACATGAACATAAACATGATCATGATCATGAACATAAACATGAACATGAACTTGAACAAGATTTTGTCCAGAAGGTCGATTTAATATAGGTTTTCAATATTTATTTTATCTTTGAAGGTGGTTTTATTTCATGTACTTAAATACAATTTAAAATTGGGCTGGTATTTAAAAAGATATCCTGCATATAAATCAAAATGTTTCAACATGGGTTACGTAAACAAATCTATAACTGAAACACACTGGTGTGTAAAAATGTTTTTATTATTCATAAAGAATAAACTCATTAAAAAAACTGATTGCCTTGCCATATCCGTACGAACTGTAAATAAAATATGATACAAATATATTGTTGACAGCTCCTAAGTTACGCCACTAGTGCGAAAATGAATATTATACGTGCACGTAACCCATCCATCACTAAATTTAATAGCCCTAAGCTCAAGTAAAGCTACTCCGTTTCTCAAACAGCCGTATCGTATCTTCGCACGATTTATAATATAATATTTATTATGAATTTCGACACAAATACCTTTAGAAATAGTTTCAAAATATAGTGATCGTGTACTATTCTTGTCTGTACAGCGTGTCAAATTACACAATGCACCTTTATTTCGTAGTAATAGTTACTAGATTGCTCTATGTTGTACATCTTAATGTGCAGTTGTGTGTACCTTTCTGTAGATATTAATGTAATTAAGCTGGGATCTGTGTTCGTTAATTTTAAGGCTGTGAGGTGGAAAACATGTAATAATGCCTAATAGACATACCATCACGCCTTTTTCGCCCGTAGAGGTAAGTAGGCAGCGACTACTAGCCCGCTTTTCGCCCCCGCGAGAAATGAGACGAAATGAGTTGCGAACCGCATTGCCGCCATTTAGATTTCTGTTATTTCCCAAAATCTTAGCATTCCCACGAGTGTAGGGGTACACAAACTGTCGCACCCAGCAGAGCTCCCTGTGTCAGGTGAAGGCTCGCCTTTATGCCTAGTAAGCCGGGCTTTTTATCGAATCATTGGAGTATTTAGACTTCATTTGTATTTTTAACGCAAAAGTAATTGAAGGTAATAATTTGACAATAATTTTGAGTCGGTTTCGTTAAATTTTAAAGTATCTTTGGTCAGTGGGGAAAGAGAGAAGAATGGATTTTTGGATTTGATATCACATCCTAAATTACAAGCATCTGGTTTCTATGAAAATTCTTCTTAAACATTTAAGAGTGACAAAAGAATTCCTTAATTTTACACTAGCTGTTTCCCGCAGCTCCGTCAGTTTCCTGCGTCAAAAAGTAGCCTATGTGTGACCCTTTCAACGTCGACGTCTTCAACTATATTCATACCATATTTCATCAAAATCCGTTCAGCGGTTTGGACAGAGAGACGAACAGACAGACAGACTTTCGCATTTGTAATATTAATATGGATGGATACTATGGATATGGATAATAAAGTTTTAGTAAAGAAACAAGTGTTATTTTTCAGAGATGCTTTTATTTACAATTTTCATCACACAGTGATTTTACGCTGCAAATTCTATACATAAAAACATATGTACAAAATAATTTTCAATTTACTATATATTTTTTTTACATTTTTTATCATGCTAATTTTAATTTAACTAATCATACAGGTACATCGAATTGCTTTGGTATTTAGTAGACATAGCCGTTTTCAGGGCTGAAGCTTGGTGGCTGTCGGGGTCCACCAAAAGTTGGTGCAGCAGGACTGAAGGAAGACTGATTAGGTCTGGTACCTTGGTTTGGGGATCCAGACTGGTATTGGTTGGATTCTATCATAGATCCAGGTGATAGCTGACCAGGTTTCTGTTGTCCTGATAAAGGTACAAAAGAGCTCTGAGTTGGGCGAGATCCTACTGTTTGAGAGGGAGACCTAGATCCAGGTAAAAATGACTGGCTGGCGAGGGCAGCAGCAGGACCGTTAGTAGGACCTGTACCGAAGCTTGGTCCAGAAGAACCGTGACTGGGTACAGAACTAGGCCTAGCGAAAGCTGACTGAGTGGGTTGGTTAAATTGCGAAGCAGGAGATTGCTTTCCAAATTGACCAGGAGACTGTGGTCTGAGAGAACTAGGCTCTTGACCAAACGATGCACCTTGAGGACGGTTATACTGGTATCCATTATCATCCTGACCTTGTGATCCTCCTCCGGTTGTGCTTTGAGGACGACTTTGGGCTGGAGATTGGTCTTGGCGAGACGCAGAGAATGATCCAGTATATCCAGCTTGTCCAGACGGAGCAGCACCAAATTGAGTACCTTGGTTAGATCCGCGTCCTACATTAAGAGCTCCATATTGCTGTAAAGGGCCTTGGGTCGATTGACGGAATGAAGTGGAAGGAGTGTTATATTGTTGAGAAGGACCTTGTGCGGATCCTGGACCTGAAGTGACAGGAGCACCATATTGTTGAGATGGCCCTTGCGCTGGTCCACGTCCAGAAGCACTTGGAGCATTAAACTGAGAAGATCCCTGAGGTGATCCATTAGTGGATTGTGTAGGGGCATTAAACTGAGATCCTTGAGGACCCTGGCTGAAACCATGTCCTGGGGCGATTGGAGCACCATATTGTTGAGAAGGTCCTTGATTGGATCCACGGCCTGATGTGGCAGGAGTACCGTACTGCTGTGAAGGACGGCTTGGAGCAGAAGATTGATCTTGACGAGAAGCAGAGAAAGGTCCGTTGGGTACTTGGGGGCGGTTATATTGATATCCATTTACTTGAGGAGAGTTTTGGGCAGAGTTGGAGGAAGGCCTAGTTGGACCGAAAGAGCCAGCGTTGTTTTGAGACCCAAATTGTGAGGTAGTGGAACCGCGTCCTGAAGCGGGTGCAGCGCCAAATAGAGACGAAGCCTGAGAACTAACTGGGCCAGATGATCCTTGGTTAAAAGAGGAACCAGCAAATTGGTTTCTTGTTCCAGAGGGGCCTTGAGCTGTGCCGAAAGATCCTGATGGGCCCGAAGCTGCATTAGGAGATCCATATTGCTGAGATGGTGCATTAGCTGATCCCTGGGGTTGGTTGAAGGACAGGCCAGACGTGCCTTGATTGTAGGATGGCGAAGATCCTGAGTACTGTTGAGGAGTATTTCCAGATCCATTATCTTCTGGCTGGTAAGCACCTGAAATGTACGATACATATTTTTGAAGTTACAGGTAACGTTTGCTTAAATTGTTATAGAGATATTTCTATAGGAAAAAGAGTTTGTTCAATATCGTATTGGTCTATTCTTATTTCATACAAAGTGTCAATCAGTATGACAATAATAACCGACTAGAAATATAATTAATACCATAACTGTATTCTTATTGTTTAAAATCATTTAGTCAGTTGTCTAAGTAGTAATTCATTACCTTCTTGAGTTCCAGCAGCTGCAGCTCTAGCATTCTCCTCAATAGACCTGAGAATCTCATCAGGAATAGGAGGAGAGGTGGGCAAATGATCTCCCTGAGGTACATAACCATTCTCATCAGCAGTGTACGTCACTCTATACACTTCACCATCATCACCAGTGTACGAGAATCCACCTTGAGCTTGAACACCATTAGTAGCTACACCGGACTCTTCGGCAGAAATTCCATTGGAAGTCTCAAAGCTATATGCGAAGGTATTGCCATCATTTTCGTTTTCATATCTTAAGATTTCGGCGTTCCTGTCAGCTTCAGCTTGGGCACGTTGAGGTTGGGCGGCGCTATCTTGGCTTTGTCCGAAATTGGAAGTTCCAAAACCAGGGGCTGAAGAACCTATCGCGTTAGCGGATGGTCCAAAACCAGGGGCAGAAGCGCCTGATTGAGAGAATCCGGCTGAGGATGAAGGTGATCCGTATTGATTCGAAGGCCTGGCTGGTTGGCTTAAAGTATTTCCTCCTTGGCCAAATGATGACTGGCCGAAGTTAGAAGAAGTCTTTCCAAATCCAGATGATTGAGGCTGGTCAAATCCACTAGGTCCTGAAGAAGAACCAAAAGCAGGGGCTTGTCCAAAGCCCTGATTGGATGTAGATGATGATCCGAAAGGAGCAGTGAGCGATCCTGGGCTACCTCCAGCAGTTCCTGCACTGGCTGGTGGTAGATAAGTCCTGTCTAACTTGGCTGCATAGCCACAGGCTATCACTGATAGGACTATAAACTGAAAAGAAAAAAAACATTATTAGTGTAATGTGTCCATTATTACCAAAATATAATTTGTTAATTATCATTAATAATAGATATAATAATTGTTATTATTTCGTGCTCAGTATGTCCTGTTTTGAATTTAATTTGCAAAATGTGATTATCTTTTACTGCGAATGTTTTTAAAAATAGTTTTCACGTATTTACCAGCTTCATATCTAAGCTGATGTTTACACAAAGGATGAGTACTGAATGCCTCATTGCAGAAGTGCATCCTATTTATACGAAACTAAAATCGTTCACATCGCGATATCTTTTCGAATCGACTAACCTTTGCCCAGAGCTTTTCTAGTGTGTGTAGTACTCGTTTACACGAGCTTAGTAGCTGTGCGTATAGCGTTTATTTCCTGACGATATAACGGTTTAAAATTACCTGAACAATTTAAATTTTATTGCTGTAAGAAATTCAGATCTTTCAGGTAACGAAGCACATAAAACAATAATAGACGTATTCATAAAATTGAATATCACTTAAAACAGGCTTACTTTACCAACTTTCTTAATTATATACTTAAAACTACTATACAATATTAAAGAACTCTAACCTAATTTTTTTTTAAATTATATCTTTCTACTTGATTATATGTTTGATGAATTCGATAGCATAATATACTAACAAGAAGTTCTAATGATTTCATGTATTCGTGATGGTTACACATTAAATTATACTATATTAATACGGTTTTATCACGTTTATTACTTACTACTATATTCATACCATATTTCACCGAAATCAGTTCAGCGATTGGGCCTTGAAGCGTAACAGACAAACGGACAGACAGACGGACGGACATACAGTCAAAATTTCGCATTTATAATATTAGTATGGAAGTTTGGATTATAGTATGGTTTTATTTATACCTAACGTTTTAAACACTTTACAGCGTTCACCGCTTACATTTACAAGTCGCGGGTAAACTACCTGCGACTGAAGTCCTAAGTTCGTGTAAACTAACCATCATAAGTTGCTCAACGACCGATCGGTTTTGCGATACACTAATTATTTTGAACGGTTTTGTGTGGGTCAGGTTTACGAGGATGGTTTTGGAGATCTGTATCGATGATAGAAATCGATTGTGCACCAAATCGGGATAAGATTTTTATTGTTACTATTGTTTTGTATTTATTTTTGTTTTAGATTATTTCTATTGTTTAAGGATTAAATGCAGTTAAAATTATTACGATATTTGTTTTTATTTATCAATTATTTAGTCTATTGTAGACTAGCCTAGATTGTCATACATGAATTGGTCGAAAACTTCATATCTCTATTCCTTCGCTTCAGTAAAAAATACACATTTGTTCTTCCACGTAACTATAGAGTTTGGGGTTCACTAGATAGTCATGATCTGCCGATTATCACAGTACATTAAAATTAACACTCAGTTAGGTTGGGCAGGGAGGTGCAGTATATTATAAGGGAATGCTGAAATAGGATCACATAGAAGTAGATGTTCCATGTGTGGGCCAGTTTTTTTTCATTAAAAGAATAAATCACAATAAAGTCATTAAACTTAAACTGTGACAACTAACTATGACGCATTATCCTTTGGTTAGTACCATATCATTGAGTTAAGCGTCTCGAGCTTAATGGAGGCACACAGGCAATTTCTACCCAATCTTATTTATGAGCTAAACCAAGCTATGCCTAGTAGAAGAAAGAAATTGTTCTGTTTCTGTATACCTGCGTTAGTCCACCTTTGTAACTTTTTTGGCTTAATTAAGACTTGTAATGAAAGATCCATGTCTAAGGCTATTTTTGCCCCCTTAGTAGCATTTTGTGTATTACGTGTCTAGTAGCCAACCGCGTCCGCCGGGCCGGAGTAGAAGGGGCGCACCCAAAAAATGCTCGACGTCTTAACGTCGAAGATATGCGTGCTAATGGACTTACAACCAAGGATGCCGAAGACCGAGGGAAATGGAGGAGAAAAAGTAGAAAAGCGGACCCTGGGCTCCGAGGCAATCAGCCGAGGATGCAACCCGGAAGGCACTAAGATGAGTAGTAGCAGTAGTTTTTGTGTATTAAGAAAGGGAGTAGGTATTTGCATATTATTTCATTATAACTTTTTTTTTCTTTTTATCCATGGAAACCATTACTTTATAAGTGCGATTATAAATTTTTAACTCTGTTCATAAATTAAAGAAAATTTTGTAAAAAAATTAATTACTATAGTCACAAGTCACAATATCAGTTTTAAGTTTAAATACGGAACCTAAGTACGAACTCACACCACACAACCTTTCTATGTAAGTGTGATATGGTCCATCAACAGTGCACAGGTCACTCTCAACACGAAATTCGTGATTTACTACATGTGCAATTTTTTTCCACGGCGACTACATTAGCGCCACTGTCGCGGTGTTAATTATTTTTTTTTGATCGACATTTTTATGTCTGGGTTACGGTTACGGCCATAAATAGGGGGGGTTTATATGGTTACGATTTATTTTTATATAGCAACCGTCTTCACACGGGGAAGTCGCTTGTGTGATAATATTTGTATTTATTTGTAAGTAATGTATTACTTCATTAAATAAAAGCTCATCTGAAAGAGTTGTTGGTAACCAAATGTTATTATCACTTGCATGAATTCTTTTCTGACAAAATGTTGATTGTGACTTTAAAGGGCAGCTGATCTAATTTTTGTAAGATTAACTCGCATTTATTTTCTGGTTTTATATTGTTTTGCATGATTTTGTTTGAATGATGTGTGACACCACTGACTTCACTTTTGTATGCCTGGTAGGCTAAACATGTAGTATGTGCGTAATATTTTCAATGTACCATCTTGAATTCAACATGTTTACAAAAGAATAAATGATTATGATTATAAACTTGTGAGGATGTGAACAATAAAGTTATAAGTACCAACTTCTTGCAGACACTGCCTTTTTGGGTGTTTTGGTTGTATCATATAAAGTTCTTGATACAAAAAAATAAGTGATTAATTATTTATTATTCCGACATTTTCAACAATAATAATTAATAATCATCTTTACAGCCGCAGTCGGTCAACTGCTGGACATTGGCCTATCCTAATGATTTTCAAAACGACCGGTTGGAAGCGGCCTGCATCCAGCGATTGCCTGCGATCTTTTTCAAATCATCTGACCATGTAATTAATAGTTTAATAACTTGAAAAATACTTTTGCGGGTTTTCCGAAATTTTTTTTCATCAGCAACGCGCACGTTATACTCCTGTACTTCTATCATGAGATTGTACTAACAAAGACGCTAGCGACGTTAAAACTTTGTATGTTATGACTTACAGCCGCACTCAGAGTCCTTAATGACAAATTGTAGCTGATTCTTCAAACTCTAATGAAAAATTCGAGAAAGTCATTTTTTAATTTATGCTCTTAAGTATATAAAATACTGTTTATATAGGAGATTTTTTTTTCTTAAGTTTGAAAAATTTGCTTATGTATTCATTTAGAAGGAAAGGATATCTTAAGCCAAAATTTTGACTCTACCAGAAGTTTTTCCGAACTACAGCCGCTTATGTCCAACCGATCATTCTAAAAATTCTTGCGGAAGGCCAATGTCCAGCAATGAACTAACTGCGGCTGAAATGATTATAATGAGACAAATTGTAGAGTCAAATATCAGCTGATAAGTGACTACATTCTTTTCGTTACTTATTAAGTATCGTACTTACCAAAAATTCATCAAAGCTGATCACGACTTTAATATACTGTATTTTGTTTGCAATTACCAATTTCATATACTGATTAAAATTCAATAAACAAATTACGATTTTAATAGATAATTTGATTTTCAAGGCTGGCAGATATCATATCTAACAATCACAGTAGTGCATACTTTATTGCGATACTTGTTGAAATCGCTGTATTTTGTAATTATTAATTCACAGAATTATTAATAGGATGCCTCCGTGGACTTAGCGTTTGCTTGACGGTCCAAGGGTGCTATTTTTTAAATCTAACGACTCACTCAAAATCGGTGAGTCGAATGATTTTCATTCAATGTGTGCTAGTGATAAATTTCAAAAATATCACTCCTGAGCTCCTAAGCTTCATTTTTCATTCAGTCCTGGCTGCACTCTGGTGGTCAGTGAAAAAAACCAGAGTTTAAAAATTTTTGTTGTTTTAAAATTTCGATTGGCAAATTTTCTCCCACGCACACGTTGAAACTGTAAAATGAGCCTAACATGGTTTTTCGAAGAAGCTACAATTGTGTCTGTCAATAAGAGCAGAAAAGATTTCTGAAGAATCGGCAAATTCGGCAATGCGCACATTATGCTCCTGTTAGCCCTCGTCCAATTTCAGAAAAGCAGTTTTCCCAAAACGGATTTTTCGGGAGAGTCGAAGTGTAGATAAAAAGAAAGAACTACCCTATTTAGGGTAGGGTAGTTCTTTCTACTACCCTAAAACTACCCTAAGGTTGCCTGGAAGAGATTGCTTGAGCGATAAGGCCGCCTTTTGTATACATACTGTGTTCACATTTTATGTAACATATTTAATTTTGATTTTACTGTTTGCAAAGAAGTGTTAAATAAATATAGAATACAAAAATAGAGATAAGCACACTGCCTTGATAGTTAGTTTAAATTCGGTTCAAATTACAGCCCAGCAAATTCAGTTATTTTTGATTTGATAAATTTCGACAACGATTTGGTTCTTAGCATTCTGCACCGCTCGCTCAAGTTTTTTTTTTAATTCTCTGCTCCTTTCTACCATAAGGTTGGCTGGAAGAGATTGCATTAGCGATAAGTCCGCCTTTGTACTCATTTCTCTTAATGTTAATTGGTTTCAATACTGTATCTTTTCTTAAATGTATGTAAATGGTGCAATGAAGTGTTCATTCATTCATTTAAAATTGTCATTACATATTTATTCCTGCGCCACCTCCTGCCAGTCATTGGCATGCAGCTCGCGCAGATCCCTCCGCATCAATCAATCCAGCTATATCTGAAACATTTGTTCTCTTCACCACTCAATGTTCAATAGATCCAAGTGGAGAACTAACGGACGCCAAAACTCACTTCGGGTCGCTGCGCCATGTTATTTAGTGGTAATAAGTATCTATGTCATAATTCTATCTATGTAGTCGAGCCTATACTTATGATCAGTTTCTCGCTTCCCAAAAATGTCGACTAACAAGCAATTATTAGCCATATTTTTTTGCTTACGTACAGACCCAGTTCATGAACGAAAAATAGGACCTTTTCATTTACGCCGTGTACACCAAATTAATACATCGAACAATGGTATCAATGGTTGACTGGTAGACAATGCTCTTAGCATTAAGTCCGCCAATTGTTTTAAGTATTTGTACTAGTGGAACGATAAAGTTTTAATAAATAAATAAATTAACAACTAGTAGGTACTTCACGGTGAGTGTTAATTTCATTGGTTCTTCTGGTCATCATTTCTACCGTAGGCTGTCCATTGCTGAACATAAATCTACCCTAATGATATGAAAAATGGTTGATTGGAAGCGGCATATTATGCAACCTTCTTCAGGTTGTTTGAGCTGGTTGATAGGTGGCCAAAACAGCGCTTGCCGATGCATGCGGTCGCCATTCGAGAACCATTCTGCCCCATCGGCCATCGATTATCCGCGCTATGTGGCCTGATTAATATTTTAAATTGATTCCTATAACATTTTTAAGACTTCCTACTAACCCTATTTTTAAAAAACATGTATGTCCTTAGTAGTATGTATGATAATAAAATAAATAAATATAAAATCAATCGTGTAGTGTATCAATTCACAAAATATCTAAATCATAGCATCATAACCTTTCATAAATGTTGGTGTAAGTGTATTCTTCCTAAAACAGATGGTTATCGACATGTAACCTTAATTCGTGACTAAGTATTTACAAGGATCTGTCTTTCATTAGAATGAAATGACGTTTTGTCACAATGGCATCTATATTACCACAGATTACAGACATTGAGAAAGGAATGTCATGTGGCAGTGCACCACCACTTCACTTAGCCTGATTTTCTGACTAGACTTGACTACCGACTAGACTTTAGACATGACTAAACCACACTGTAGGACTGAAGAAGATAGAAAAATTAAGAAGGGCTATAAAGGACTTGTATCCATGGCCGTAAAATCAAATACAAAAAAAAACTTATCCGTCCCGGCGGCGGTCCCGTCCCGGTGACGGGAACGTTGGGAAAAATTGATTCATCGACCATCTACCCCGGTGTGTGTGTTTAACAGGAATGTTAGCATTAGCCCTGGTAGTGTAATGTGAAGCAGGAGAAAAATTAAATAAAAAGAGCTTGTTCGGTACAATCAGTTTTTATTGTTGGTACAAAAATAAACATTTCAACTGTTAATAAAATAATTAGCTCAAAAATGTAGGAAATATTCAGTTTGTTGCTTGCTCACAGATTATCAATAGGTATTTTTCAATTTCTAATTATTTTTTATTTCACATTTTGACATCTAACTACTAACTATCGGACTCTTTTTGATTAAAGAATACGTGCTACACTTAGTTCAACCGCCATACATGTAAACGCGCCAGCTTTCTTGGTTACTCCTTGGGCACACTGGGGCAAAATCATTGGTACGCCATCTATCGAAAACATCAGACAAATCTTTTTTAATTTGCAAACCTAATAACAAAGTTCTACGTCAAATTATGGTAAAATGTTGGTAAGTAATTTTTTTTTTTAAATATTTAGATTTTAATTTCGCCCATAAATTGCTAGATTTGTAAATAATTTAAATTACTAGTGACGCCATCTATTATCAGGTAAAACTACTTATACTAAACTTACTTTTGTTAGGCAAATGGGTCCCAAAAATTTTACTTACGTTATCATTGTGGCGATTATGATCTATTAGCAAAAATGTACATATATATTTCAGTTCTGTTTTCTTTCGGTCCTTGCTGGAAGAAATTTTTTATGAAATATGCAGCACAAGACTAGTGTTCTATTCTTTGTTGTTTCCTGTTCGATTTACTGTGTACATGAATTTGGTAAGTAAATAAATAAGCCTAATTGTAAAGTTGTAATGTTTTTTTAAATTCTAGCCTAAGAAATCCATAATTCTTATCCTCAAATTTTAAAAATCAAACATATCCTGGTATTTGTTTACTAATTATCATAATATTCATTAAATTATCACCACTATCAGCTTATGACTTCATTTGCGTGCAGTTTCAAAGGTTACATTATTAACTGCAAATTATATTATAAGTACAGTAGCTATTTACATTTATTAGTCAAAACGATTAAATTTTTATTACTTGTGGTCATGAATTTGACATTTTCATGTTGACCCATAGACTACCATATTGCTGGATCGTCATCATCATCATCAGTGAATCATTAATTTTCTGTACGCAGCATTACGTTGATATGTGGCAATTAGATGATTAGTTGTTTCCCGAAGCTCCGCCTGCATCAAAAAATAATCTATGTTTGACCCCGGGTCTTCTACTACATTTATACCAAATTTCATCAAAATCCATTCAGCGGTTTAGCATAACAGACAGACAGACTTTCGCAATTATAATATTAGTACGGAAGAGTTGAGTATCCCCTTGCTGCAGTTTCAGAAATACCACTCAAGTTATTTTAAACAAAATTCCAAAACAATAGGATCTTTCAAAGTTACTCAAATCCTGTAGACTGTATCAAATTACCGATTATCTTCAAATGGCTAAACCGATCTTGTCAAATGAAGCTCGGCCAAATCAGCTTTCAAACAAAAAAAGCAGCATATACCTCCATTCATTTCGATCTTACGATGCTACAGACAGTCGTACAGACAGATACACAAAACTCATAACACACATATTTATTTCGTTGGGAGTTAAAAAATAAAAAAATCTACACACTGGACTAGTTACAATGTCATTATCTTTATCAAAAATCACCTCGAGATTAACTAAGAATCTTCTTATATCCGTCATAAACATTCACAAACGGACTTTTTACTAATATAACAAATTCTGTCCAGCAATTTGTGTTACAGATCAGTGGCATGACCTCATTGTACAGATGATTTCTATGTAGTACTAATAAATTTTAGTGATCGATGCAATTAATATAGCGCATAAAATAACTATTTTACTATGTATCTTCATGAAAAGTGTGAATGCGAAGATTTAATCAAATTTTCAAGATCCGGTAGTAGATATTATTAACTATATTAACCATCTTATTTAAAAAATTCAGACTCTGCAGAAGATTGCTAGAAATGTTAACGTAATATACTTGCGATGATGCTAAACTGTCTTATTAATAAAATTCGCCTATTCCAAACATATTCCGACTTTACACTAGGACTTGTTAATCCGAGAGTAGCAGAGTATTAACTTGCCAATTTCATTGTTATTAATAAACGTGGTGTAACCTCGGACTAACTATACATTCCTTACACCTAGATTAATGCGAATGTAATGGCAACCCCGTTTTTTTTAAAGTAAAAAGAGTGAGTAAATTAATGACAAAGAAATGAAAATGACGCTACTGTCAAATTGACAGTTCACTTTTTTTATATATGGCTTTTATTTGCGTATTTAGCCAGTAAGTAACAAGTAAAAATAATACATTAAAGTCGTTTAGGTATAAGAAAGTCTAAATTTAAGTCAGTAAGTCAAGTCGAGTCAGTGTGGCATTTTGACTCGACGACAATTGTTCCAGTTTAAGAACGAAGAGTCTCGTAATCTAGGGAGACTATCGTTTGGCAGTTGGGTCAAGGCATAGTGAGAAGATTCCTCTCTCTGGAGTCCTGACCACCGGCAGCTTGGTTCAAACTCCGCTACCTATGGATGCCTCTTTTTTATATAGTTTAAAATATATTTTTTTTACTAATATAAAAGAACAAAAGTCAAACGGCAGTTTAGGAAGATTTTTGTAAATGGAACATATTTTTCATTGTAGGGATTTTCAACTTACTTTGTAATGTTTTACACGCCTCATTAATAGCATTTGATCTTCGATCTCGTTTATTTCATCTATCTATATTTTTCGCATAATAAACAAACAACATCACACTTTAGAAAGAATATGCATAAATAAACAACACATAATGAAGTTATAACATAAAATGAACGCTTCAACGCCGAAAAATGTTAGGTTGTGAATTCAATGGCCAAAAAATGTCACAAAAAGACCCATATTCTATGTATAGTCCGTCCTTAAACCATGTGGTGCCTTGGAGTATCTTTTACTCCGAGAGTACGCTCGGATTAGTTTACTCCATCGTTCCTCCATGTTTATTAATACGAATTATCATTACTCTAAGCTTAAAACTTGGAGTAAACTTATTCTTACTTTAGTCTAAGTTTATTAATAAGGCAGAAAGTGTTTAATGTTAGATGTAAAATAAATCTATACTAATATTATAAATGCGAAAGTCTGTCTGTCTTTCTGTCTGTTTGTCTGTTTTCGCGGCCAAACCGCTGAACGGATTTTGATGATATTTGGTACGAATATAATTGAAGACCCGGGGTCAAACATAGGCTACTTTTTGACGCAGACGGAGCTGCGGGAAACAGCTAGTAAGTAATAAACGCGATATAGAATAGTATTTAATGTAAATTTTGAAACTTACTTATTGTTTTAATATTTGATATTCTACCCCAAGCTGAATTTGATGATGATGTCTTAAGGAATCGACAGATAGCGTTGACATGATTTTGTTTAATACAAAGTACAGAAGTTAGTGCGTTTTTTTGTGGTAAACTTTTGTCATATAGGTTTTTTTATACAACTAAGTAGGCAAACAGGCGTACGGCTCACCTGATGGTACTTACCATGGTTACCGTAGTCTATGAACGCCTGCAACACCGGAGATGTCACGCGTTGCCGATCTGTCCGCTATCAGCACAACGACCCCTCTGGAGCCTGGCGACCCTACTCACCAGCAGGAACACAACACTGCATCACAGTGTTATTTGGCTGCGGTCTTCTGTAGGGTGAAGGTACTTCCCCAGGCGGACTACTCCTTACAAAATGTCCTACCTCTCTTAAAAGGTAGCATTTTTCAATTTTGAAGTTTTAGCAACACACAATTTTCAGAAATTGGCAGCTCTAGTACTTTGTTTGAGAAGCTCCGCTTCTCCGGTACTCCTAAGGAAGGTAGGACACAATTGAAAAAAAATTCTTAGATGACGATGTTCCAAAGGTATGTGATATCACACCTTGTGGCCTATAAATAGACTACAACTTAAATAAATGAAACACACATTAAGTTTATTATTTACAATAATTTATTACAACTTCGTTTCATTTTATATTTTTATACATTTTCGATTCGTACAAAATGACTATTGCAATCACTTACATCACTTATTCTCAGTATTATTGACAACATGCCATTACTCACTAAGTCTATCTTATGGCACTAAAATTAATAATGATATCCAGTTTTCTCGTCGAAGCTGGGAGGCTTTCTAGGACCACCAAATACTTCTCCTTTGCCTGCAAAGCTTTGGGCTGACGTTTGGTCTGGTTTAAAACCTTGTGCAGTTACATCAGATACTCCAAATTGACCCTGACTTTGGTATGTGAACTGGTTGGTTAAGCTAGGTTGGTTTTGTTGAGCATTAGGTGATTTTCTGCAGCAAGATGGTCTTGAAATACTCTCTACCTGAGAACCTGTTTCTTGATTGTTTGACTGAGCATTCGTATGGGTTTGCTCAATTTCAGGAGACCTTGAGCCAAATTGTTGGGGAAATTGACTATTAGCATTTACGTTAGTCTGAGCATTGATCTGACCATGGTTACTGGACTGCAAGTTCTCGACGTTTGTGCTTTGGGTTAAAGATGATGCCTTGGTAGGCTGAGCATTTCCGAAAGAATTAGCCTGTTGTCCGAATTGTTGTCTAGAGTTAGCTTGAACGTTGAACTGAGATTGCTGGCTTGCCTGAATTTTTTGTCCAAAAGATTGAGTAGCCAATTGTGGTCTGCCTTGAGTTGAACCAGATTGTGAGTCAGTGAAATCTGAAGTTTTCTCCTGCTGTCCAAATTGAGGCTTAGTAGGTTGGCGACCAAACTGTCCAAATCCTGCTTTTTTATCGTCTTCTGTTGGGGGTGGTAAAGTCTGAGCTGGTTTGTTGTATTCATAAATTTCACCGGTATATTGCTGGGTAGCAACTGCAGGGGAATCATCGGTATTCGTCGGTTGCTGATTGCTTGGTTGTTGACTTTGGAATGAATTTTGTTGTTGGAATTGATTTCTGTTCACGCTTGAGAAAGATTTGGGCACTGCTGAAGTCTGTTTACTAAAACTTTGCTGACTTGTTGTCTGTGTAAAAGCCTGATTATTAAGCTGCTGTGTTGGCCTTCTTCCAAAACTAGAGAAGGAACTTTGTGATTCTAACTGAGATGAGGGCGTAGGAGCTCTAGAATTGAATGATGTAGCAGACGCTTGAGTAATTCCATTAAATGCGGTTGTACTACCTGGAGTAGGTGAAGTAGGTGCTATCGAAGATAATAAAGGTGACTGAGGAGTTCTCGCTGGTCCTTGGGGCTGATTATTGTTAGCAAAAGAGTTGCCTCGGAAATTTCCTTGAGAGACGCTGGCTTGAGTATGACTCTGAGCAGAAAAAGAAGGCCCCTGTGTCACTCTATTAGCTTGATCAAATGGCGTATTTGGAAATCTGGAGACTTGAGCCTGAGTATTAGGGGTGCTGAAAGTCTTAGAGGGCTGATTGTAATAATAAGAATCATCAGGTCCTTGAGATTGAGTGTTTTGACTAAAAATTGGTCTTTGGGTACTTGGTGCAAATTGAGCATCACTAGGGTGATTCTGAGATGACGTAGCATGTGATTGAGTTTGTCCAAAGGCATTTTCTTGAAGAAATTGGCTTTGTGGTTTCTGGTTACCGAAGGTAGAAGATTGTACGTTGGGTTGTAATGGTTTCGAATTTGATGAGCTGGATCCGCGAGAACCAAATGCTCCAGAAGAAGTTAAAGTAGTCGTAGTAGTTGAAGCAGGAGCTGTGAATTGAGATGCGCCACTGTTGTGCTGATTTCCGAATTGAGTTTGTGTCGGACGACTGTGACTAGATTGAGAATTGAATGATCCAGCAGCTGTAGGTTGATGATTTTCTTGTTGAGAGTGAAGGTTATTTTCGAATGGAGTCGTCAACTCGGTCACCGGTTGGGCTGTGGATTGCAACGGTTGGAAAGATGGGAAATTACCACTTTGGGTTGATGTAAGGGTATTTTGAGAAGATGGTTTACTATTCGATTGTACATGGCCAAAATTTGGTGATGATGATGATCCTGCTGGTTTCTGATTATTTGAAAAGTGATTATTTTGAGGTCCCCCATATTGTGGTCTATTAGTTTCCACGTTAGACTGAGAGCTTGAAACAAAGGCTGACGAAGATGAACTAGATACTTGAGGTTTTGTTGCCGATTGAGAGAACTGATTAAAGCTTTGTGATTCAAAGGAGCTTGCTGGCCTTTGAGTTGGTGGCTGGGAAGGCCTACTGTTAAAAGCATTGACAGGTGGTAAGTATTCATTGCTTCCAAAACTATTTCCAGACTGGCTAGACGGATTCCTTTGCCCAAAACCATTGTCGGTATTTGGCGATGATCCAAATTGATTATTGTTGTTGATAACAAAAGATGGCTTTTGTCCATTAGTTTGTGAGTTAGATTGAGGTCTTCCAAAAGATGTTTGCTGAGGTTTAATTTGTCCTTGAATAGAATTCTGAGAGCTTCCAGAATGAGAGTTAGCTTCAAAGGTAGGGCTAACAAATGTGTTCGCATTTTCAGAATCTTCAGGACCTGTATGTATAGGGCTATTTTGCTGAATAGCGCGGTTGGGTTGTCCAAAACCATGAGGTGCATTTGATGAAGAACTAGCTTGTGCGAAACTATTAGCTGAAGCGCCGAATTGAGAGAGAGCTGATCCAGTATTAGTATGCCCCGTCTGTCCAGTTTGACCGTTTACGTCGGGTCTCACAAAAGGTTGGTTATTCTGATTGATGAACGTGCCACTAGCAGATGCGTCTGATTCAGGTCGGTTCCCAAACTGTGCTGGTTGTCTGCCATTGTGAATTCCGGCACCATCATTTTCCGTATAATCGCCTCCTTCATTGTACTTCTGAGCATCGTATGAGCCTGCAAAAATGAAAGTGTTTGGTCATTTGTCAGTGCCTCGACGCAAACGATATATCAGTCGGCAACACATTTGTCACACTACAATAGACTTTTAGGCTAATCGGTAAATAGAGTCTGTCAATGAAATTCTTGTTTTGCTCGAATGTAAACAGTTTTTTCCTCTTTCAATTAGTATTTTGACAGTATGGTTATGTAACAGACTACATTTAAAATCATCTTGAATTGTGAAACTTGCAACAAAAACTGCCAATCCTTATGAAACATCAGTGAGAGTTTTGTTATCATTAAGACTCATTACTAATTGCATTATTGAACCTTGAGCCTTGAACTCGTCTAAAAATCTTGTATGAATAGATTAATTACGTCGTTCAATAGTCAGAAAGTTAATTAGAACATCAATAAGGACCTTGAAAGTGTGAAATTTTGATTCGTCTAATGGACTATTTGTCGCAAAGTGTGCGTGTGAATTGGAACGATGGCGTAATGTGGTTTAGAGAAACAGTATAGACTCAGTCGATTGTTACCAATAGAATCATTTGTTTATCTATGTGTAGTTGGATTAGAAACATTATACTCTGATTGACGCATTAGTTGTATAATGGTGATCAAAATGTATGATATTAATGATGATATTAAAAGTGTAAGTTTTAATGGCATTACTATCTAGTTGTATCTTAGCGTAGCAGCTAGTATAGCGTAGCTTTTCAAAAAAGGGTAACTCAAATCAAATAAAATATGACTAACAGTCCAGATAGTAAACAAACATTTTAGCGAAAATACTAGGATGGATCAATGACAACTCAAAATAACACACACACAAATTCAATAATAGGTCATTGAATTGATTGACCTAAATCTGGAGTTTACGTTAGATCCCTAAGTGGGATAAGTCCGCCATTGTACTTATTGTTTTTCCATGTTTGTGTATGTAAATTATTTGTTTTTTCTGTACAATAAAGATAATACAAACAAACAAACACTTGATTATTACAATAAAAATTGTCGCACCTACGTTGCTTCAGTTGTATTCTCATGCATCTTTAGAAATCACTGATATAATATAATCATAATCCATACTATGAATGTCGTCAATTGAGCTTCACCTTATTCAACAATTTAATCGAAGAAAGTTCTAATGAGATTAAGCTAATCTCAAAACAGTTTAAAAATCTACGACGAAGACGAAAAAGGCTAATTTCCGAAGCCCTGACAAGAATCGAACCTAGAATTACTAGAATAACATGTTAACCATCACGTCACGTATGTTTTATTTATTTATTTATCTTTATTACATAATTGTAAATGGCGGACTTAAAGCCTGAGGCTTTATCTACCAGTCAACCAAATGGGCGATGATGAGAAAGTTAAACGGTAAGACAATGTAAAATAACAAGCTGTAATGGAGATGAAACAAGATGTATGTTGTCAATAAGTTATGATAGAGAACACTTTTTTGTAATTTCCAGCAGTCTCGTTAAAAACAAAGTTGCAACTAAAGATGTAGATCATGTAGGTCATTGACCTAAACTTAATAATGTACTTTTATCTTAATCATGATTGCTAGTTTATATTACAAAATGACAAGTTGTAAGATGCGCATAAGCGGCATTCCGATTTCATTTGATAGTTCATACAGTGCGAGATGAATGAGAGAGATAGCTTTTGAATTAAGATAAGTTAGTTAACATAGTTTTAAATTTATGTTTTGATTCATTAAAACAAATATTTATACTTAAGTTAGAAACATAATATAAATTTTATCTAAACTTGTTTGAGGTTTCCGGCCCGTATACCGTAACATAATTACAACATTATGTTACGGTATATCTAAACTTATTGATTTGCTGTAATTTTCGCAGACGTTCAGTTTTTATTACATACCTAAACATTTTTTAAATTATGTTGTAACAAAAAGATAAAACTTTTTGCTTACCTATCTTTAATGCTAAGGAAAATTTCATATCATTTTACATAAGTAATGGCTATTTCTTCGCAACTTGCAATTTGGAAGTGGCAGTAAACTTACTGCTACTTCTAGGCTACTTGACTGCAAGGAACGCAACGATTTCATTCCGTTACATCAAATTAGTTAGTATCTTTTAAGTCTAATCGTACATATAACAACTGGTTAATTTATTAGGCATAAGTATTTTATACCTCTCTTTTTAACTTTCCACTGAACTCGCCCACTCTGAATTGCCTGGACAGTAAGTTTATAGAAGTTTAGCTGTATGTCAAACATTCAAACAAACATTATTTGTATTACGAGCGTATTGCTAAACTATATGGTTTTGATTGATTAGTATAAGGTTAAGGGCTATGCCACTATAATTTTTTGTTTCATAATAATTATTTTGTTATATCATAAAAGCGCTTCAAAATTTTTATTGCATTTTTAGACTGTAGGAGCAATTAAGGGAATACATAGGTAACATTTTACTTGGAGATCTTAAGGATTCCTAATGAGAATAATGTTAGATTTGTGGCCCATCACATACAATGCTAAATCTTAATCAATATGGAAACAACATCAAGTTTTTCCGGATTTAGGACGCCTAAGTCAATTTATGATGTATTCGGGTTAACGCTACTGGGATAAAGTTCCTACCTTTCAGTATTTAAACGGTTAATGTATTTGGAACTAATCTCCGTTTTATTTAAAAAAATTACCTTATTTAAAATATTGTAACTTATTTTTTTAACCATCATACTTTATAAGCCTAAGATTTAAATAATCCTCCTACGTCCTATAAGGGCGTCGTCTTTCTCTCACTCTCTCTCTCTCTTTTATCTTAGCACATTTCTGGTTACTTTAAAATACAGGGTCCACATTCCTGATTGTTATCCTCCACTTCGCTCGGCGTTAGGAATTTACTCACAATAAGTTACCTGGACGAATTCGTCAGTAGATGGCACCAAACGGCACTTGGCCGAGATGCATGGAATGCTAAAGGGGAGGCCTTTGCCCAGCAGTGGGATACATTGGGCTATTTAAAAAAAGTTTTTAATTAAACATCTAAATGAACAATTAAAAACTAAAATCGACTTACCATCATCTACAAGCCCAGCAGCTTCGTCTCTTGCATTCTGCTCCAGAGATTTCAATATCTCCTCAGGAATAGGAGGTGGGGTTGGAAGGTGATCTCCTTTAGGCTGGTATCCCCCTTCGTCAGCAGTATACGTCACACTATAAACCTGACCGTCGTCACCAGTGTACGAGAAACCGCCTTGAGCCTGAACTCCATCGACCGCTACTCCTGATTCTTCAGCAGAAATTCCATTATCAGTTTCAAAGGAGTAACTAAATCTTTCTGCACCTACATCACTATCAAACCTTACAACGTTTGCGTTTTGGTCTCGTACATTCAACTCTTGAGATCTCTGGTAGTTTGATTCTGACTGTCCAGGTCTTTGTACGAAGCTCTGAGCATTTACAATGGTTCCAGCTGTCTGTCCATCAGGAATTTGGTTTTGTTCACTACCAGATGGCGCTTGATGATTTTCAAACTGATTCTGCTGTGTTTGACGGAATCCAGCTACAGAACCTCTAAATGCTGCGTCTCCTACTTTAGAATTTGTTGATCCATAAGCAGTCCTTGGTCCACCAAGCCCAGTTTCACCGTCGCCTGATGCTCTGGTACCAGGTGCAGCAGCATCAACTACGACTCCTTTGAAATCATTCTCGAAGCCTCCTTTGGGGATGCCTCCAAGGCCTTGGTTAAAAGAGTTGGAGGAGAATGGAGTTTGTAAGGCGCCAGGGCTGCCGCCAGCGCTTTTAGCCGAGGCTGGTGGAAGGTACGTGCGGTCAAGTTTGGCAGCTGTGGCAACCGCTATTACAGCGGCTATGATGACCTGAAGACAAAAATTAGTTATTATTATTATATTTTGACTGAAAAAATTGTCTTTTGTTAAGTAGCTAGACCAAAAATTGTGTTTCGTTTTATTTTCTTAAAAAAATTTGCATTGTCAGAATATTTGTAAGAAATAGATGAAGAATGTGATGATTTAAGATATATTGTTATCTCTATTGTTTGATATGTCCTATAAATTGCAAATATTGTTTAATTAGTAAAAAAGCCAATTGGAGAAAAGCTATTTGGAGCTTTATCAGTCGATGATAAGTTCTGACTTTTACTTGAATTTGAGTTTATTACTTTTAATTGATTGATTAATTACAATAACTGTTTTGCGTGCCAGTGTCTGGTGAAATGTGAGAAACCTGACATTTTTTGATATCTATATGTGTACCACATTTTTTAGCAAAATAAATATATTTGTATTTTGTATTTTAAGTTTTTTTAAAATTCATATGTTGCTGGTATTCTACTCAATTTAATTTATTTTTATGTATTTTGTTTTTCATGAAAACTGTTAAACTCAAATAACGAACAGCACCGAAAGTCACTTGAAAGAAATATTTTGCGACATATTCCCAAAAGCCACCGAACTAAGATCACTTCTGTTAATTAAAATGACAAATGGATCACTCGAACACAACGAACTATATCCGTTTTTGTTTATTACATAATCCCCTTAACACCGGGCACTCATTAGTCACAATTCACAGAGAGGATTACCAAATTCATTTTCAATGACTCCTGCGACTGGATGTTCTAACAAAGTTTCAAATGTGACTGTTGCCTTAGGAAAGAGTTCAAAGCTTTTTATACCTCTTATAACTCGACTAAAAAACGTGCTAGTATCACTTACCCAAATTAACTTTGCTGTTGTATTCAAATCTCAAACTAATCTTCTATCTCTTATTTCATTGGAATAAGGCTAAAAATTTTCATTGTTTTATTTTTTTGGTTGTAAGGTTAAAGTTGTAAAGATGCACGCATAGATTCCAAGTTCAAGTGGATATAAGTTTAATTGGTATGAAGATTTTTGATAATGAACTAAATATTATCGATATAGTGCCATTTTCGTGATCCAATATTATGACTAGGACACGAGCTTGAGGTTTGATGTTAGTTTGATAGGTTAATTTTCAATTGATTGTATTCCGTATGTCGATAACTCGGATTTTATTACATCCGCAGTAATTGATAATAATATCTTCACTTAGTGATTTTTAGATATACATAATTGTTGAAATTATTAATTTTTGATTTGGCTCGTACTGCGTTGTCATTTAAATTTTCAAAGGCTTCTTATAACACTGAATTTAGTCATCGACATGGTTATAGATCTCCTCTCTCCCCAAAGGTGTCGTATGAAATCATTTAAATAGAGGCTAAATTATCTTATACATCCTCAAGATTAGCTGGTCTTTGGCAGGCGTTTCCCGCGCGCCCGATTCCACTTTAATTTCGCTGCTTACAATCCTACATCTTTTTTTTTTCTTTAATAGAGTAAATTTTATTTTTATCAAAGTTTTTTTTGCAGCTAAGCCACAAATGTCACAATCAGTAGTCATACAATGAGCGTTACGTTTTGTATGTAATTTATTTAGTCATGATCATCATCTTAGCGTTATCCCGGTAGCATCCTCCGCTGTTTGCTTCGGACCCAGGGTCCGCTTTCCTAGTTTTCCGTATTTACTTCCCCCAGTCTTAAGCATTTTTTTTTGTACAAATAAGTACGCAAACAGGCGTACAGCCCACCTGATGGTAAGTGGTTACCGTAGCCTATGAACGCTTGCAACACCGGAGATGTCACGAGCGCGTTGTTGCTCTTGCCTGAAAGTACATTTTCTTGCACGCATATCCTGCTGTAATTTATTAACTAAATTGTGTCAAAACTTTGTGATTAAAGCCATTCAGTTCAACGGTGGTGCTACAGTGTCATCAATCTAGGACAATCGAAAGTTAACTCTAGGCTCTGAAACGAAAGCTAAGAATATACGTATTATAACACAAGTCTCGGAGTTATTTTGGGGCTAACTCAATTTATTAATAATTTGTCCTTATAAATTTATTTGTTTATACCAAATTCTATATAGTTAATAAAAATGTTACCTTACAACGCAGTTTTTAGTATTTATTATTTTTAGTTAAGATAGTTAGTTTTAAATTTTATATGTTTACTTGTTTTTATGTAAAAAAATAAGATACTATTTAAAGTTAAAGAAACATAAGTAAATATGAATCCATTTATTTTATAATTTTTTTTAGCTATGTTGAAAAATTGATAATTATTTATTTCATTATAACAGACAATAGTGATTCAAAAAATAATCTAGCTTAACAAAACTAAACTATATCTAAAACTAAATATGGCACAATACAGCTGTGGTGTGCACAAACTTCAGCACCGAGCCGAAGACCGACAGTATAATGAGTAGTGTGACTTGGTCGATGTATGTTCCAAGTGCAGGCGAGGGATAGGCATGCAGCCAGTGACCAGACTCTGGCCGGGAAGCAGCTAACAGCCTCGCCCGATCCCTACCCGATGATTTATTTATTAATTTATTTATTTATTAAGAAGACCAACAGCTTCTTTTGTATAAAAGTAGTAAGATAAAAATTATATAAAGCAAGTGAGCCACTACAGGTCCTCACAATAGATCTAAAATAGCTTAACAAAAGTTAAATAGTAATCACACACACATGCCACAATTGTGAGACAACCACATAACAAGTATGAGATCTAACAAAACATTAGTCGCAACATTGCTATGGTCAAAATAGAAAAAGAATAATAAAAAAGTTAAAACTAAAACTGAAATGAAAACACAACAGAAAAATCTATGCTACTGGAGTAGGTATATGTTCATAAAGTAAACGATAATGAGTCTAATAATGAATGAAAGATTGATCCTGATTGTATGAAGTTTCAGGCCCTCTGTTTTTTAGGGGTAGAAGGTAAATTTGGACTCGGTCCAGAAAGATAAGAATTAGTGGCCTCACCCAAGCACGCGATATCGTAGTTTGTAGCTGTTGAAGCCTTAAGGATTTTACCTACGAGATCGGACGTGCTGTGGATTGAGGACAAGAATACCGGGCAGAGCAACACTGAAAATTTTGCTAGTCCCTAAGCCCCCATGCCTTATGGGTAGAGAAGCTTGGGTCCAGGCCTGCTCGCTTGGACGAATATTTAAAATTAATTTAATTATGAATTTTAAAACAAGGTCGATAGGATTAACCAGGTGGGGAAATTTCCAAATGGGGCAGCAACGGAGCAGGTAATTGAATTTTGGGACGAGTAAACAATATTTCAAAATGAACAGAGCAGAGTGACTGCTAATTTTGTCAAGACGGTCCGAATGGTTACTAAATTTCGATTATGAATTACTCAGAGTGGAAGGTATGGCCTCTTCGAATATTGGTGACCCAAGTAGGTGGTAACTATCTTTTAGAATTATTTTAATGTTGGGAGCACTGTTCTTAAAATTTTGAATAATTTGAGATGCCAAAGAAGGGTTAAAACTGTCAGGTATGTACAGTTTGCACTTATTAAATTTTAAATCTAAACCAATAGCATATTTTTTTATATGATTTCCAATAAATCCGCCAATACAGTTTGAGAGTCTCCACCCAAAGTACCATCATCAAGATACCATACATTAAGTTTTGAATTTAGTTTCTGAATTATTGAATTGATAGCCAAACTAAAACTGATTGGACCGAGAGGATTACCTTACTGACAACCTACGGCCGAAAGGGTCTCACTGTTTTTGTAGACTAATTTGCAAGGGCTATGATAGCATTGTAGCAAAATCCATCTAATATTATAAATGCGAAAGTCTGTCTGTCTTTCCGTCTGTTACGCTTTCACGGCCAAACCGCTTAACGGATTTGGATGAAATTTGGTATGAATATAGTTGAAGACCCGGGGTTAAACATAGGCTACTTTCTGACGTAGGCGGAATATAACAGAAAATAACAAATAATCATAAGACGACCATTTTAAAAATTGGCGCGTAGTATACAATTTTTGCGAAGTCGGGTCGAGCAGCTAGTAGCTAAATATAGCTACTAAGAAATACTCATATCATCAATTATAATAAATCCAGGTTTTCACACCTATGAAGTGTTTAGACATTGTTTTTTTCAACAAAAACTATTGATTTAATTGAGGAAACAGAACAAAAACTGAATCAATACTATTACTTTTTGCGAAAATATCAAATATACACAAATATTTTTTACTTGATCATTGATTGAAGCTAAAGAACATGACTAAGTAGTCTCCGGGTCAGCAGTTCATTGGTTCAATAAGCCAGTAATCATTATTATTTTTGGGTATTGCGAAAATGTACAAGTTTTTGTTTACACCACAGAATAAAGAATTTATTACAGAAAGAGCCATCGAACGCTTGTCGTTCCGTGACTACGGCCGTTGTAACATGTTTGAAACGTCGGAAATATGAAGGTATCTTTATTTATATTATTTATAAGCTGAAGAGTTTGTTTGTTTGTTTGAACGCGCTAATCTCAGGAACTACTGGTCAAATTTGAAAAATTCTGTCAGTGTTGGATAGCCTATTTATCGAGGAAGGCTATTTGAGATGGGTTGCTAGTTTGGTATGACTTTAAAGACACGGGGTCAAACATAGGCTGCTTTTTGACGCAGGCGGAGCTGCGGGAGACAGCTAGTTTTAAGATATACGCACTGAACCCTAAGGTTTGACACGAATATATTGTTTTAACTATAAAACCGCTTTACGCCCCACTTTTTTTTAATTTTTATTTCCCATGATTAATATTTCCCATTTTTCACGCAATAAATAGCATTTATATTATAATACACCTAAAAAGTTAGTAAACATTATCGAAAAAAAAATATTTAACTGCAATATACACAATTTACAAACTCTATTTGGTATTTTGAGAATAGTTTTTACAAAATCAAAACTCGCTCTTGGCCATTTTTTTCTCATCCTTTACTTACGAGTCGTGATCCACCTTTAATTATGGAAACGGAACAAACCAATTAAATTTACGTATGGTCTGTCACAGATTATGTATTTTACGTGGTAATCATACGTTATGGGAATATTTGAATTTTAATAACAACTAAATAAATAAGTAATTAATCTAGTTACTTCCTGAAGTTGAATTCATTCATTCATGGTTAATTGACTTTGTACACCCTGGTGTCAGAGTTGTCTCTCGACACAGAATTTTGTGATACACTAATTCACATGTCATATTGTAAGAAAAAATATATTATTTTCAGCATTATAATATGGATTTATTAATATTGTAATTAATTGAAATTTTTGTACAAATTTCTATTTAGGTAAAGTATTTAATTAAGCTCGGAAAATGGGTAAATTGTAGTGTAAATTTTAAGGAGATTATAATACAATACAATACAAAACTCTTTATTGCACAACAAGGAAAGTCTGTTAAACACGACCAACGGCTTAACATGCCTTCTGAAGCACGGAGGAGCTCAAGATAGAAAATGCCACTAAATGGTCGCGTCTGGTCGTCGCTTGAAACGCGCTTTCGCTACGGATACGTGGATCGCGCTGGACTAACGAACTCCTTCATTTTTTTTTTAAATGTACACAGATTCAAAAATTCATGGTGTTATTTATACTCACATTACTTATGATTAGTTTCCTTGAGATCATTATTAAATGATGAGTAATTTTTCGAATTTAACGTAATAATGGCTTATTAAACGCCCATTATCGCCCACCCAACAAAATAAGCTATTATTTAACGTAATAATGATTGTGTATGTTTTGACTGATATGTAGGTATGCTATTGATATTTGTGAAGAAATAATCGTATGGTGAATTAAACTTTGAATTTAAAACTCGATGTCGGAGGCACAAACTGTTATTTGTGTATTCATCATTGGCTGAGAAATGGAGCTAAGGTTTTTTTTTTAATAAATATACGATTTAATAGGCCAAACAAACAAACATCCGACATGCCTGATGAAATGCGGTTAATAGAGCTTTATGTTCTTATTATAATAAAGCTGAAGAGTTTGTTTATTTGTTAGAATAGCGGTCGGATTTGAACTATTCATTCTGCATGTTACAACCTGATCATCGGGGACGATATAGGTTTAATAAAACCGTGGAGGGCAGCCAGTTTTGTTTTATTATAAGTATGACACATCATCTTTTTAAACTTTCATAATAGTGAACAGGGACGTAACCAAGACTTAACGCTTATTTTACAACCATTAAAATAAGTTTTCTCAAGCAACAAATGTCTGTCTGTCTGTTACGCTTTCACGGCCAAACTGCTGAACGGATTTTGATGAAATTTGGTATGAATATAGTTGAAGACCCGGGGTCAAACATTAGGCTACTTTATGACGCAGGCGGAGCTGCGGGAAAAAGCTAGTATTACATATATCCATTAAAAACATCGATAACAGTTATCGGACAGACAAGGAGAATTTTCAAATTTTTATTTAGTTTCTTACATTACTATTGATTAATGTAAGAAACTCCATAAATATCTCCTTCTCATTATCGACTGCTCTTAGGAGGTTTTTTAGTTTTAACTTAACGTCTTTGAGTGCGACTGTGAGCGGACCATGAGCTCGGAAGCTATTTTATTTATTAAAACTTTATTGTACCACAAGTAAAAATACAATTGGCGGACTTAATGCTAAAAGCATTCTCTCCCAGTCAACCATTAGGAAAAACAGAGAAAATACAAAGCGGCGCAAAAAGCTTTGTGTGATTAGTGCTTTGTATATTATAGAAAAAAAAGAACCCTACAGCTAAATAAACATACATATATTTACACAAATAGGGAGTATAATATACATACATATATATTTAAAGATTTAATGCAGAGAAATTGTGATTCTGGTTTATAAATTAGAGAGAATTCATTAGATGAGTTTGAACCTTTTTCTTGAAGGCAAATTTTGTTGAGGTCTCTTTAATTCCATTGGGCAAAACATTCCACAGCCGAATGGCTTGCACAGTGAAAGAATATTGAACGAAACCGGTCCGAAAGGAAGGAGTAGCAAGACGACGTATGTTGGAAGACCTGAGCTGCCAATCATGGCCGTCAGAAAGAAATTGGAATTTGCATTTTAGATACTCCGGAGAATGAGAATCTGTGAGAATGGAGAAAAGTGTAGTTAACAAGCGAAGTTGACGACGTTGTCGTACAGGAAGCCATATCAGCTCGGAGCGATAAGGAGATATGTGATCAAATTTTCTTAGACAAAAAATAAAAAGGGATGCAATTGTTTATAAGGCGATCAAGCTTATCAAGAAGATCTTGATTGAGATCAGGATAACACACATCACATCATCAGCTATGATGATGATCTACCCCGGAAATAGCAATTAAACCTCGTCTTGATTACCAACCAAAAAAAATATCATACATAAAACAATTTTCAAATTAGTCCAGTCGTGTATACAAAATATAATCCATTTACTCCGAAGTTAGGTCATCAACATTTTTTCACACATTGATTACTCTTAATTATGATAAACAAAATATTTATATGTGTGATAATCCACCTTATATTATGTTAATCTGTATCATATGAGGTTTCTATAGAAATATGACGTCACTGCATCATGCTTCATCGGATCTTATAAATTTTGATCTGCGTTCGTGAGTTCCGGGGTTTGGAATTATTTTGTTTTTTTGGGTTTGTTGTCATTATCTTAGCGCTATCCTGGTAGAACCTCAAGGTATATGATTTATTTATTTGTTTGCATAAATGTAGGTTTACAATAAGTTCTTCTTTTTTTTGCCTTTGAAGTTGTGCAAAAAAGGTGTTTAGTTCTCAGTGTCCGCTAAAAGACAATTATTTTATAAGGCACTATGTTTTCCGCAACTCGTCAAAAAGTCTATATTTAGCCTGGATCTACAACTATATTCATACCAAATTTCATCCAAATTAGTTCAGCAGTTTGGCCATGACAGCATAACAGACAGACAGATAGATAGACGTAGTAAGTATAATGTTTTCTTATGTTTTCGCGATTGTTATTCATTAAATTAAACTATTTTAATACGGTTTTATCGCGTTTATTACTTATTTATTTACACCTGACGTTTCAAACACTTTACAGCGTTCATGGTCGCAGGCAGACTAAGTTAACATTTGTCTTTGATGTCATAAGATTACAAAACTACCGCCTGAAATTTTTTGGGTTTGTCTAGAGCATGTTCACGCTCAACCAAGTCTGCAGTCTGTGAACATGCTCTAGACAAACCCAACCACTATATGCGTTTTGATAATCCTCAAGTCCTTGCAAAGGAAAACAGATTCATTCCAAGGATGTTACGTGAAGCTATTGAAATTAAAAAACATCCTAATTTCAATAGAGAGGATGGATGGCAGATACCGCCAGCTTGGGACCCAGTCATTAACTTAATAAAATCGCAAACTCGGAAGCAGACTGCAAGACCCTTAGATACTGTGAGCCAATACTGCGTGAATCGGAATAGTTCCCAATAAAAATTTCAGGCGGTAGTTTTGTAATCTTATGACATCAAAGACAAATGTTAACTTAGTCTGCCTGCGACCATGAACGCTGTAAAGTGTTTGAAACGTCAGGTGTAAATAAATAAGTAATAAACGCGATAAAACCGTATTAAAATAGTTTAATTTAACGTAGTAAGTATAGATTTGAAGATTTTCAATTTTGGAAAAAAAGGTGAAAAAAGATTTCTCGATAGTCGGCAAAGCGCACGTGACACTCCTGGTGATGCAGGCGTCCACAATCTACTGTAACTGCTTCCCATCAGGTGGGTCATATGCTTGTTTGCCTACAAAAAGTGTTGCCTACTAAATAGTATAAAAAATATACATTTTCTAATCGAATTTGCCACCAGTTGAACTGAAGCTTAAGTAAATTTTCCCCACAGCGATGGTCGTGACATGACCGCACGTCTTATAAATGATGAGTGTTAGTTTTCCTCTGCTGCGATTTCGTTTCGTTTTCCTCACAGTTAATAATTACCTCTGTCATTATCTTAGTACGCTTAAGCCCTGTTTAAATTCGGCCAAAATTGGCAGGGAAGTGGATAGCACGGGTATGTACACATCATTCCCTCTGGAATATTATGGAATACAGCTGCAGGAATAGCGATATGACCAATAATAGGCTCACGTATTTGTTAATCTGTTTTTGTATTGTTTTCTATTTTGGTGCAACAAATAGTATTTATATTGATTGTACTAGCTGTTACGCTGTGTACGCAGCTCCGCCTGCGTCAAAAGTAGCCTATGTTTGACCCCGGGTCTTCAACTATATTCATACCAAATTTCATCAAAATCCGTTTAGCGGTTTGGCCGTGAAAGCGTAACAGACAGACAGACAGACTTTCGCATTTATAATATTAGTATGGATTGTAATAGTAGAGGGCGTAGCATTAAATCTCTAATATCATCAATCGCTATCATGTGACTAGGTCTATTTTGGTAAAGTTTGGTGCAAAGATAATTGAATGATATGAGAGAGAGTACCCAACACTACTTAACGTTACGTAACAGATACTAGTAGAGGCATGGGCCAAAATCTAGCAAAATGATGAATAAAATCAGTCAAGCCTGAGATAAAATAATGGGTTAAGTATCAGCAGCACCTGTGAGTAGTGTTTTATGGATTATTTTTTTTAATTTAATTGCATTCATTAATTAACAAAACGTATCTACATTATCCATACTAATATTATAAATGCGAAAGACCCTCTATCTGTCTGTTACGGCCAAACCCCTGAACGGATTTAATGAAATAGTATGGTATTAGTTATGAATATAGTTGAAGACTTTTTGGCGCAGGCGGAGCTGCGGGAAACAGCTAGTACACAATATAAATACATCGGCTGATAAGACATTTGTTAAATTCTACTCGACACCAAAATGAACTAGGTACAAGTTGTTTCCCGTAGCTCCACCCGCTGCAAAAAGTAGGCTATGTTTGACCCCGTGTCTTTAAATTCATACCAAACTAGCAACCCATCTCAAATTCGTCCTAGCCTATAGCCTTCCTCGATAAATAGGCTAGCTAGCTGTTGCCCGTGGCTTCGCCCGCCTGATCAAAAGGTATTTCCAATGAGATTTGAATCACTTAGATTATTTATGGCAGGTCGCCCGGGATTTTCCTATGTATTTAGAAATCCAATAGGGATCGGATCCCAATAGGGATTGATATTATATCACTGCTAATTTCGTAGTCAGCAACCCGATTAACCATACAAATAACACCCATGTCCCGGGTCCCCCATTCAGGGGCTGAATTGTACAATACTTCTTCATCCTAGTGTGTATTTCTAGTTGCGTCGTCAGCTTAAGCTTCGGAGCCTAGGGTATCATATAAGTCATGTTCCCAGATATGCCTGCACTGGTAACTACAATGGAGCGACTGGCGTCTGACCTCCCTAACCCTTTTCACAGAGAATCCAGAACAACAGTAACACACTTCGGGTCATGTTACTGTTCCGAAGCACGTAGGAGCTCGAGTAAAAAATGCCACTAAATGGCGACCAATCCATCTATAATAGGTAGATTTACTCTTTCATCATAAGAAATAAATTTCTGAAGAACCCACATGTCAAAATTCATTGGGATATCAGTGATCGTTAAGTTTGTAAAGGGGGCATTTCCCCCTTTAGAGGGTGAATTCTGAAAAATCTTGAAACAGGTAACTAATAATTTATCGGAATTAATAATCTTGTGAAGTTTCAAATGAAACGGACTAACTAATCTCCTTCCCCCAAACATATTTTGGACCCCGGTTTGACCTCTTAGGGGCTGAATTTTGTAAAAGCCTTTTTATCTGAGCATTAATGTAATAACATAAAACTTTTGTCCAAATTTCACGTTTATAGCTTTTAGGTTTAGGCTGGGTGTTGATTAATCAGTCAATTTAGATAATATTTTACAACCGCAAACGCACACCCAGGGATGCGATTTTTTAAAATCCAGGTAATGAATTATTATTTTTTACTAACCATTAATTCAAATATGTAGTATCTTGCTGCAACCCCTATTTCACCCCTATAGGAATGTTGTTTTCAAAATCTAATAAATGCATTATCTTTTTCTTCTAACTACTAATATAAATTAACAAATTCATGTGTCCCGCTTAAAAAATGACAAAAGGTTTATACAAACTGGCAACCCCTATTTCACCCCCTTACGGATTTTCCAAAAATTCTTTCTTAGCGGACGTCTCCTAGCCACAATCTATCTTCCTGCCAAATTTCATCTTCATCGGCTTAGTAGTTTTCGATATTTCGTGATGAGTGAGACTCATATATATATATATATATATATATATATATATATATATATATATATACGTGGGGCGCACTATAAGTTTCCGGAATGAATATGAAAAAATACTATTAAAGGTACAATATTAATTTATTGTTTTTCAAAATAATCTCCCTTGGCGTCTATGCACTTTTTCATTCGATGAAACCAGTTTTGATAACTTTTGTGCCACTCCTCTGTGGTGACCTCTGAAACGTGTTTTTCATACTCCTCGACAGCCTCTTCTGGTGATGAAAATCGTTGACCGCGTAATTAGTTCTTAATTTTTGGGAACAGAAAAAAGTCACAAGGTGCCAGGTCGGGACTGTATGCAGGATGACTCATGAGTTCTACATTTTTCGCCTTCAAAAAGTCGTTTGTCTGTCTGGCCGTGTGAGAACTAGCATTGTCGTGGTGCAGGATGATACGGCGTTTACGGTTATTTTTACGGAGTTCGTCAATAACTTCCGGCAAACAAATGGTCGTGTACCAGTCACTATTCACTGTACGACGATTCTCTAAAGCAACAGTAGCCACGTGTCCAGTTTTATTAAAAAAAGAAGCAATCATCCGCTTAGATGCACTTTTCACGCGCGCCACTTTGGTTGGTTTCGGCTCATCTTGAAAGACCCATACGCTCGATTGCTGCTTTGTTTTGGGATCGTAGCAATAAATCCATGTTTCGTCACCTGTTACTATGTCCCACACCAAATTTGACGCACCTTCGTTGAATCTGGTAAGCATGGCACTGCACCAAGTGACGCGGTCCGTTTTTTGAGCCTCGGTCAAGTTGTGTGGGATCCACCGCGAGCACAGCTTTCTCACACCCAAATGTTTGTGTAGGATTAATTGTATTTGACTCATGCCTTTTTCTAAGGATGCGCGAATTTCATGGTAGGTCACATGCCTGTCTGTTTCAATCATACGGCGCACAGCATTGATGTTTTTGTTGGTCACAGCGGTGGACGGCCGACCATCGCGAGATTCGTCACTGAGATTGATACGACCACGCTTGAATTCTGCAAACCAGCTATAAACAGTTGTCTTGCATGGTGCTTCATTGCCAAAAGCTGTTTCAAGCCGAGCGATGCTCTGTTGAGCTGTCAAATTACACTTAAAATCGTAGAAAATCATACTACGAAAATTTTCCCGAGTTAAATCCATGTTGATGCAGACACACAATTTTTTAAATGGCGCCACAAGGTAAAAACAAAAGACAGTCAGATGAAACAAACTGCATTCTACAGCCAAAGAGTTCTATTTTCAAATGTTGCAATAAATTTTTAAATATTGTTTATGTAAGTGGCCAGTTCCGGAAACTTACAGTGCGCCCTATGTATATATATAAAGATAAATTTCATCAAAATCCGTTCAGCGGTTTGGCTGTGAATTATAGTATGGATTATTGAATAGGAAAATTCAACATGCTGGAAGAATATTACCGCACCGCAAATGCTTACAGGTAGCCTAGTTTTATGCCCAAAAAAACATTTAAATTGAGATCAATTGTAACAGGTGTTAAAAGTGATTTTTTTTAATATTTATGTAGATCCAGAATACCTCATGTGTTGCTAAGTATTTTATCACATAAACAATACAAAACCGAACCCTAAAATGACTTAATACGTGCTTTATGGTGGAGAAAATATGACATTACCAATGTTTACTATTCGATATTCCATCATTTTGTTGATTGATGAAAGGATACATTTTTTGGCGAAGTGTGAAATTAATTTTATTGAGTTAAAAGATTGAATTAATCTTAAACAAATTAGGCAGATGTCGTAAGTTAGACAAATATCTCTCTCAATCATTATCTTCACTGAGCGTTAGATCCAATTGCTCCATGGTAAGACCAGGGGTCAAGTTGGTCGCTGTAAAACAAATATTATATGGTATAGATCTATGTATACTGCGCCATCGCCTTGTTCTACATTTTTCCATTTACCCTAAGGTTTGACTGGAAGAGATCGCTCTAGCGATAAGTCCGCCTTTGTACCTCATTTTCTTGTATGTTTGTTGTGTAAAATTTTTGTTTTGGTGCAATAAAAAGTATTTGTATTGTATTGTATGTAAGTAGAACTAAGTGAAGTTATTCCGTGGATCCACACTGCCAAAGCGGAGGGCTACTGCAGACAATGTCACACTAGATGGAGTGCCCATTGTGTCCTACTACTACTCATCATAGCGCTTTTCCAGTTGCATCCTTGGCTCATTGCCTCGGAGCCTAGGGACGCTTTCCTACTCTTTCTTCTCTATTTCCCCCGGTCTTCGGCATCCTTAGTTGTAAGTCCATTAGCACGCATATCCCCCGTTGCGACGTCGAGCCAGCATTTTTAGGTAAGCTCCTTCTGTCCTGCTTTTGAGAGTATCCTGAAATTTGTACGCTATGTCTCGATCATGAATGCTGCCCCGGATACGGGAGTGTCCATCTGCAGCATATTGATAATCGTTTTAAGCAAAAAGCCTCTAAGAAACTGAACATATCTTAGACTTTCTCACGTGAAACGCTATAGTTTACCATTAGAGGAAGAGCCAGTTCACTAGCCATCTGCTGTCGTGCCCCATCAGCCCTTTCTCATGTACATGGGACGATTTGGCTGTGGCCTCTGACTCGGCTGTAGGTGTTGCGTCCTTGGACCGAATGTTCGGTTTTGCCATTGAAGAAGAAGAAGACGTGAAACGGTCTATAAATCACACTACTCTACATCTAATTCTACTAAGATGAACTCAAGACATAAACCTTTAAATCGGCTAACAAAATATGAAAAATCCGGACGAATGCGCGTCGCAATAACTTAAAGTAAATTTTATGCACCCAGGTGAATAAAGTTTCTTGAAAGAAGTTTTAATGAACTCAGGTGTCTTAAGTTTACCAATAGTTAATTTAATTCACCTAGGAGAATTAACTCGGGCGGATAAAGTAAACGTCACGATTATTTCAAGCTTCTGTGTGCCAGACTTTGGTACCGGCTGTTATGACTAGATAACAGTAGCTAGGTAGGCACCCGGATTGCATTAATGTTTTTCTGCAAAATGGGTTACGCAGGTCAGACAATATTCGCTATAGACGTAACAATCAATGGCGCTTTATCTAGAACCATGATTGCATACCCTCTGAAGCTTACTGGATGTCACTTGTTTCCACAAACATAATTTATAATAGGTAACTTCAAAAATTTTGTGATTCTAATTTTAGCGTGCTTCTATTATGTAAGAAAATCATTTTTATTATTACATCGATATCAAATTAGGTTTACACAACAGGTTTATACTTATAAGTAATATGGAAACAAATGTGATCGAAAAAAGTGAAATTCCTCCACGGGGGTCAATCAAACCTTCCATTACGTGTATGGCGCCTAGGCAACAATCAGCTTGGATTTAGAGTTCGTTGACCGTGGCAACCGGTTCAGACAATTGTTTAGGGATCCGTTGTAAGTAGAGTATAGAAAATAGAATAGAAATAATTTATTTACGAAACACTCTTTACAGTAACATTACATTGCCTTGATTGCTCATTTGCCAAACGTAGATATTTTTTATGATAAGCTGAAATCCTTTGTTCATTCATGTATAATGTATGTGTCTCATAAACCTGTGCAATTTGTCCTGTCCTAACTCGCAGCACGCATTGGGAAACTGTAAGTGCTGTCAGTGTTTGTATAAAATAAATAATTTAACTAAAATATTTACAGCATTACGTCAGAATATTAATTTTTTAAATTTGAATTTAAAGATTATTTAATTGCTTTCAAAATTTGCTGTTTGACCACACTTGGCGCGGATCTGATTTTTATGGCTGTGGCAAAAATCTGCTAAAAATAACAAAATAAACAAAATAAAATACATATAGTCATATAGTCATTTGACTGTAATAAGCATACATACATTTTCTCTATTTATTTAAAGGTTTGAATGTTTTATAAATTTTCTATTATACCTGGGGGTCAATTCTGCTAATAAACTTTTAAAAGACCATGCAAGTGATATTCAATTACGACTCAATTACGATGCATTTTTGATATGCTCAATATTAGTATTCAGCTAACACAATTTTAAATCTCAATTTAATTGCAACTAAAACGTAATTGAATGGTAATAGTAGAAAAAAATTAAATATAATTAATAACAGAATACCGATTATTGAAAAAGTAGATGATTTTGATGATTATTAGCAAAATTTTCCAGTTGCAGTTCAATGGCATGCCAATGGAATACGATTGGTCTTAAAATTAGTAACAGAATACCAAAAATTTCAAAAGTTGTCATTGCGATCCAATTAAGATTCAATTGTGCACTATATAAAATAAGAAAATTGATACCCTGTAGTGATCATCGGCGAATTGTAAGATCTATAGATCTCCATACGAAATCCGAATGTATTAGGTAGCGACTGCATTTGCAAAAACTGATGGACAACTAGTTCTTTGACCGAGAAAAGCGCCAAATCTTCTGTTTTCAAATAAGGTTTCATTATAACGTCAATAGGCCTATTTTAAAAATCTTTGTTAAGGTTAGTATCAGTGTTCCCAACTCTGAAAAATATTTATCCCTAAAGTTGGTGTCAAAAACCCCTAAACTCGCCTTAATTTTTTAGTTGTCCCCCTAAAAATATATAAATATAAATTCATAATGATTTAGAAATAATAAGCTGTAATATGTTTCAAAAGTCTTTTTATTATAAGTTATTTAATACATATAATATTTCGTCTTCATCTGAAGATTCAGATTTTTTGAAATCATACATGTTGACATTGAATAAATTTAACATTTTATTGTATGGATTTAATGTTTTACAAGATCCACCATTTCGATTTAATGTAAATCGGACCATCATGATGCTTGCATAAATATTAATATTATCAATTTAAAAATATTAAAGCGTCAAAAAATCCCTGAAAATACCCCTAAAAATTTCAGACCCCTAAAAAAATCCCATCTCACTTATTTACCCCCTAAATCTGGGGGGAAAACCCCTAAGTTGGGAACCGTGGTTAGTATACTTTACAAGTTTCGTTAGATTCCAATAAAATTGTATTTGTAGTTGAGAAAATTCTTTTAAACGTAATAAATATACCTACGGAATATCCAATTCCATGCGACTCGCTCTTCACAAAATAACTTTATCATTTTTTGTTTCATCACAAAAATGTGATCTATTTTTTATTTTTTTGTTGCACTTATTTGTATCAGGTTGATTTTTATTAATTAACGCGTTGACGGGTATGTAATGTACAATCTTATTGATAAAATGATTGATCACTTTATTTTTAATGTAGAGACACAAACTGCACTCATCTTTGCCTAAGCGTTTCCCGGTCAGTGTTGCTAAAGAGCCCGGTATTCATAAAAAATATGTATTTCTTTTTTTGTTTTTCATTGGGAAACATTTGCAAGATAAGAAGATCGCATGAATTATTTTTGGTATTCTTTTAGTTGACGTTGGTAGAATCCATCATCAGCTGTCCATGGCACAAGCAAATTGAGATTGCTTTTAATTTTGGAGTCGTATCTCACGAATTTTAAAACTAATACTAGCTTCTAAGAGTATTTAGAGATTTTCGACGCTTTTTTTTATTCAACTAAGTAGGCAAACAAGCGTATGGCCCATCTGCTGGTAAGTGGTTACCATCTTGGTTTTCATAGTGGTTTCTTCACAAAATATGAAACATCGTCTTTAAAATCAATTGGGCATATCCAACACTTACAAAAAAATCATTAGTGTCATCATTTAGATATGCCTTTAGCATTAGACACACATTTCAAAAATAGACCGATATCTATTGCCAGAGTATATTAGCGTCTCTAGCTTTTAAAAAGTCCTCATTTTAATTCATACGTATGTACGAAATAGGTAATCAAAACTTTTCGACATTTATCCAGAAACAACGCAGAAGAACAACCTTTCAGATTTCTAAGTTGCAACCTCAACTGCTGTTTTTTTTATAGCCCATGGCATAAACTCTCTTATTTTACATAGTACACAATTTAATTGTAATTGGATCGCAATGACAACTATGACGTTTCTGGTATCCTATGTTACTAATTTTAAGACCAATCGTATTCCATTGGCATGCCATTTACCTGCAACTGGAAATTTTGCTATTCAAAAAATCATCAAGTTTTTAAATAATCGGTACTCTGCTATTTATTATGTTTACATTTTTTCTAATATTACCATCTAAATCAACGTTTTAGTTGCAATTAAATTGAGATTCAAATTTGTTTTAGCAGAATACCAATATTGAGCACATCAAAAATGCATCGTAATTGAGTCGCAATTTAATATCAGTTGCATGGTCTTCTAAAGTTTATAAGCAGAATTGACCCCCAGGTGTGCTGTGAGACCGAGAGGCGTTTCCGAACAACTCTGACACGATCGACCATAATGACTTACATCTCGAGTGAAAATCATTTGATTCACCAATTATGTCGAATGAACGTCATTCGATAAGGAACGATAATCAGTAGACTCACCGATTTTGAGTGAGAAGCTCGTTAGTTCAGCGCGACCCGCGTATCCGTAGTGAATGCGCGTGTCAAGCGATGGCGAGACGCGACCACTATTGGATTGGTCGCCATTTCGTAGCATTTTCTATCTTGAGCTCCTCCGTGCTTTGGAAGGCACGTTAAGCCGTTGGTCCCGGTTGTTGTCGATAGATAGCAGTCGTGATCTGTGTCAGATGCCATGGGGCAGCCTGAAAAATTCTGACAGCGTTGGCTACAAATACACCTCGGGTCATGTTCCTGTTGGGCAGGTTTCCCTTTAAAAAGGTTTAAGGAGGTCAGACGGCAGTCGCTCCATTGTAATAACCAGTTCCCGCCAAATCTAGGAGCATAACTTAAAGCGTACCCTAGGCTCCGAAGCGTAAGCTGACGACGCAACTAGGAATACACGCTAGGATGATGATGATGATGATGAATGACCAATTTTGAGTGAGGCACAGTTCTCAAAGAAAGCATTCCAGAAGCCCTGTTTTAGGTGAGTATATTTCAATAAAAATAAGTTTAAAAACGAAAACTCGACTACTGAAAAATTACGCTCTAAAATATATGAAACAAGACAATCATTTATTATTGATATCATATATTGTTTCAGTAGTTAGTAATGTACAGAAGACAGCCGTGGTCGTAGTAAGCCACTTTGCTCCCAAAGTATTTTAACTAGCTGTTTCCCGCAGCTCTGTCTGCGTCAAAAAGTAGCCTATGTTTGTCCCCGGGTCTTCAACTATATTCATATCAAATTTTATCAAAATTCGTTCAGCGGTTTGGCCGTGAAAGCGTAACGGACAGACAGCAATTTCGCATTTATAATATTACTAGCTTTTTCCCGCAGCTCCGCCTGCATCATAAAGTAGCCTTTGTTTGAGCCCGGGTCTTCAACTATATTCATACCAAATTTCATCAAAATCCGTTCAGCGGTTTGGCTGTGAAAGCGTAACAGACAGACAGACTTTCACATTTATAATATTAGTATGGATATAGTATGGAAGTATGGATATAGATGTATGGATTAGTATGAATTATTCTGGTCTGTCATACGACCACGGCTGTCTTCTGTACATTACTAACTACTGAAACAATATATGATATCAATAATAAATTATTGTCTTGTTTCATACATTTAGAGCGTGATTTTGCAGTAGTCGGGTTTTAGTTTTTGAACTTATTTTTATTTAATTATGGGGTCCGTCATTAAGACACATTCTTTTGTCCACTGCTCATAGGTATGGAGAATCGCTTAAAATTTAAATTAACTATACAGCCAAATGACCAGCAATAACCAAGAAACATTAATTGGTTCTGCTCGACCTGAAGACATTTCTTTCTAATTATCAGATGAAGGCAAGTAAAACCACCAGCAAAAGCTAACAATTTTTTTTTTTAAATGTGCTTATAAGGTTATTTCGTTAGATAACCCAAACGACAGTAACACATTTATTTGCCATAACTCCTTAGTCCTATAGAGGGCACTGTTTCAAATTGAACATGACGTCACATAGTCTCACGTAGTTTTCCAACGATACTCCATTTGTTTGAATAACACTAGTAGTTTATAATAAATTTCGAGAACAGACGAAGTATTCGATTTGTATGAAATTTTTTTCAAATATCAATTATATTATATTATATGTATATAAAAGCTAACAATATGTATATTTTGACGTGTGCTACAACAAATAATTTTTTTTTTCTCGTCCTTACTTTATACCTACCCGCTAGATGGCGCTGTTTTAAATTTAATATGACGTCACATAGCCTAGAACTAGCGGATTACTAAGCCAAACCCGCTAGCTTAAGCTTACAATTTGAAATGTGCTGATTTAGATCTTTCATTTAAAACCACACAAGCCATTAACAAAAATTATATTTTTTCAGGTCCTCACTTTATGCCCTCTAGATGGCGCTGTTGTAAATTTGACATGACGTTATATAGATAAGAACCAGCAGCTAACTAAGGCCTATCCAACGATACCTCATTTGTTTAATTATCACTTTAAGTTTAGAAGAAAATCGGGAACATACATACAAACATACAAACCGGTCAAAATCATGACCCTCCTGGTGGCTTTGCCGTAGTCGGGTAAAAATAGAGCCCATATGTGAACAAAGTAGGCTTGTGTTCGGTACAAAGTAAAAGTTATAAATGATACCTATTACTACCAAACTTCACAAAACCATTTACTGCGCAAAATAAAGTGGCCTTTTTTGGACTTGCAGACTATTTGTACTTATATGATTTGTGAATTGGTATTGTGATTTGGAAATGCATCATTTGACTCTTAACAATTTTACTCAACTTTCTCCACAATGTTTGGATTCAGGGCTTCTTATTTTTGAAAATTGTGACATTTATGTCGAACGACAATCGATCGAAATTGAACAAAAATCCTTCGATATCGAACAAAAATTATTCGACTCGCCAATTTTGCGTGAGTCACACTTTTCAAAAATAGCACTGCTGGTCTAAGTTAAGTATTTATTTATTCGATAACAAAAAGCATTGTTTATAAAAAACTAGCTGTTTCCCGCAGCTCCGCCTGCGTTAAAAAGTAGCCTATGTATGACCCCGGGTATATTCATACCAAATTTCATCAAAATCCGTTCAGCGATTTGGCCGTGAAACCGTAACAGACAGACAGACAGAAAGACAGACAGACTTTCGCATTTATAATATTAGTACGGATTACCTAATCTAAGTTTATATTAAAACTAGCTGTGCCCGCGGCTTTGCCCGCGTGTAAACCTCCTTTGGGAACGTTTTTTCCAAGACCAAAAGGAGCCTAAGTCGATTGGTTGCTTAGTTAGGGCGTGAAGGAAGGACAAACAAACAAACACACTTTCACATTTATAATATTAATATGAAATATGATTAGTATGAAGTATGATTTATTTAATGAGTAACAACCATTTTCAATAATGAGCTCTTATCTTTGTGGTAAAAGTTTTTTCTTCATAGTCTTCAACTCTACAGGCAACTTGGTAAAAATAACTACTATTTGGTAATGAACCTTGTTTTATCACTCTCAAATTAGGATATGTAAATTCTGTCTTGATATTCTTCCTATGTTGTTGCTGAATAGAGACCGAGAACCGGACGAAGAAATGTCGGTAATCTTCATACCAGATGGACCGAGGACCAAGGTCAAAGTGGTCGAAAGGGACTGGATAAGAAAGGCACAAGACCGGGGAGGATGGCGTGCAATCATCATCATCATTTCGTGTAGGTTAAATTGTCTATCGACTCGAATCGCCTCTCGGCCTCTGACGTGGTTCCTTTAACGACCTCCAAATGGCAGCCGGGACCAACGGCTTAACGTGCCTTCCGAAGCGCGGAATCATCTTTATTATCAGACAATCAGGTGATTCAAGCCTGCAAAGTCTTAACCAAACCGGAAACAACTAAACAAAGTATGGGTCCGGTGGGAATCGTACCCACCACCTCCAGGTCGAAGGCGAAAGCCTGAATTGCATGTTGTGCAATGCTAGATGCCTACACTCAGCATTGGGTGGCGATGGGCTGAAGACGATTCCTCCTATATGACTTTTCTCTTTAATATAATATAAATAATCTCATAAAGATGCATTTCCTTGAACATGTTAAGTATTTAAAAGAACAGTTTGACATCTGGTGACAAAAACATTACTAGAAAAATGCAAAATTCCATTTTGTTTTAGAGAACTGTGCGTGGAGGACGCTTGGGAGATCTGTAAGGATTGTAGCAAGTGGAAATCCTTAGTCTTTGCCTACCCCCACGGGAAACAAGCGTAATGTGTATATGTATGTATGTTTGGTTTTAGGACTTAAGGTCTCACCTAATGTATACTTTGAATGCAACTGGGGAAAATGTAAAGATAATTTTTCATCAAAATAATTTAAGGTGCCACTATACCACTGCTAAGTGACTCGACTATTATACGATATACTTGAAACATGTTAAAAAAATACAAACATATATAATAGACTACATGTTGAAAACAAGTAATCAACATGTAGTCTATTATATCAAAGAAGAAAGACCCTTCAACTGTTTCTCAAAGAAACAGTTGAAAATATAATACTTAACCATCGACACTCTTTTTCATCACTCAACACACAAGATGAAAAGATAACAAATTAAAACTATATAATTCAAAACAACAACTTCATTGAGCAGTCGTGGCATAATTTATCAAACTAACCTACACGTTAATTTAATCTTCATACAAATTCCTATAAACTTAAACGATTTCCCAAAATATTGCACTAAAAGCGTGATCGAATTGGCGTTTAAGGTTGCAGTAGTCACAAAAAGTTATTGTATTCGGCTGTACTTGAGTTCAACATTTATTTTGGACTTTAAAACCTAAGGATAAAGTTGTTTTTTCTTTGTAATGTATTGAGTAAACTCCAATATGTACAAAAGGAATAATATCCCAATAATGGTAATTAGAAATGACAGGCATATCACAACTTATAGACTGGTCATTCTTGACCTTAAATGTCAATGAGAATAGAAGATAATAGGGCTCTTTGTCTATTGGATGGAAGCATTATAAATGTTGCAGCTAATAATTACTTTATTATTCTGTTCTGCTCATCTGTTTCAATCGCTCAGAGACTTTATTATTGTGACCAGTGACCATATAAGGGCCCATAGTGGATCCTGGGGTGTTTTATATCGAGTGCGTTACATAATCTATCGACCCAGTAGACCCTATAGTGGCAGAGTTTTTCGGAAACGCCTTTCTAGCTCTGACGTGGTTCCTTTAACGACCACCAATTGGGAAGCCATTAAGGCTTAAAGTTCCTTTCTAAGCACGGAATCATCATTTTTATCGGACATCAGAATCATTAAATTAATTAAAGAATCGAACCACGGATGCAGTTATATTTTAAAACGCTAAACGTTAAGCCATCAAATACCATGGTTGACATCAAATTATCGACAAGTGTAAGTATTTATTTCTCTACCCTAAGGTAGCCTAGAAGAGATTGCTTATGCCATAAGGCCGCCTATTGTACATCTTGTTTCAAACAATATTATATTTAGTATTTTCTTTGGTGCAATAAAGAGTTTTTACTTACTTCAAAAATTCAAAATAATTTATTCGCATAAAATAGGGTAAACATAAGACTTAATTAATGAGGAACAAGTATACTTAGCCTTGAAAATAGCACGCAAAAATATACAAGCTATATATTATTATCAGAAATTTTACTTACAAGCGATATTTTGGTTATACTAGGCTTAACAAACGAACGTTAGTTATTATTCGAGAATAGGCGGTTAGACTTTGATTAAAATGTCGGTATTACATTACTAACACCACACAAGATCGATTATACAGACTATCTTCAAGTATAATGATTGATTTCGTATTAATCACAACAAATGGAGAGCCATAGATCATCATTAGTGTGCTCGTGTAAATTTTTCGCTTGATTTAACTATTTATCACTTTTTGTTCAGTCGTAATTAATCCCCGTGTTATCGTGAATTTAGGTTCCTGGATGTGTATAGATTAATACAAAAAAGTTGGTAAAGTATGTACCTCATGCATTAAATCCATATCTATACTTAAAATCCATACTAATATTATAAGTGTGAAAGTCTATCTGTGTATTACGCTTCTACTTAATTAATTTGTGTCTATTACGCTTTCACGGCCAAACCGCTGACCGGATTTTGATAAAATTTGGTATGAATATAGTTGAAGACCCGGGTTAAACATGGGCTACTTTTGGCGCAGGCTAACATGCGGGAAACAGCTAGTATCGAATAGGTAAAGCAGGGAGGGGCCGGTCTGGTTAGAGGTAAGAATTTATAAATAATACAGTAGAATTAATTGTTTTTGTAAAGTCACAGAACTAAAAGCAGGGTACCATTTTAACGTATGCAACTGCGAATTTAGTTGCATAAAGGCTTCCGCAGCTCAGAACTATGAAGATTTTGAATACTGGTAGGGTTTCCATATTGATACAGGGCGATAAGTTTAACAACAAGCAGATGATAACAAATGCCAATTGAAAATTGTCCGACTCACCGATTTCACCGAGTCAATGAAAAAACTTAAAACAAAATATACTGACAAGTTAAATGAGAAAATGATTAATGAAGTGCTTCTATATTTCTCACAAATAAAAGAAAATATATGTGGAAAAAACACTATCTACATGATTTATGGTATCACCTGATCATAAATTTATTCCAAAATCTACTGTCATGTATGAGGTCGATGCTGCTGTAGGTAGCAATTATCGATTTTGGTTTACAATCTATCACGAATTGACGCGATTTATGATATGATTTTGATTTAAAATATATATTAATTGCTCGTAGGAAGCTATTTTGGTAACCGTCTATTCGTGTAGTTGAATTGTCACCCAAAGATTCACTTTTCTTTCTGTTACTTCATTTGTAGTTTTAAGTTTATTCATAACAATATGAATACACACTTCTAAATCTAGAAATATTGCACCAACAAACAGCTTACCAAAAATACTATCTCTATAAATCTATGCTTAAGTATTAGAATCAATGATTGAAATTTAAAAAAAAACATAATTCCATCAAATATTTGCCTTCAAACAGTTATTTCCTCCTACATTATTCCCGTACACATTAATTTCTTAGGTTTTCCTTTTTGGTGGATTTTTACCAACAAATTCATCACTTTTCCTTTCGCCGCAAACAAGTTTCGATCGATTAAAGAATAGCTCCTCAGCGGAAGTTTGCGTTGGCCAAGGTGATGTCAATGAACCCTGACCTGATGCATAAAATAACATAACTGCTATTAACTTAGTTCGTACAGGTCATGTGTGGCAAGAGTGACCTGTTTTCTGACGAAATTTTGATGGCTTAGACCTCCTGGCCCTGGATTTCAGTAGTCTTCTTCTCTTGTACGCTTGGGTGTAGAAAAAACGATGGTTCTTGACTAGATGTTGAGTAGTAGAGCTTTAGTCTAGGGTACGCTACGTTGTTAAGCATAGTCTTAGGTTTGGCTACGATAGCTGGCCGCCGCGCTGGGCGGGACGGACCTGTCGCTCCCGAGTGTCGCCAACGCGATGCTCGAGAGCGACAGCGTCTGGAATGCAATGGCCTCCTTCTGCGAGGTCGTCATGTCGCAGAGGGAGGCCGAGGAAAGGGACCGCGAGGACGATCCCCTCGCGGACCCGATCCGGCGGCGGAGAGGGGGGGTGCGTCGCAGGAGCTACTTGGCGCGCCTGGAAGCGCCCCCATAAGCGGTGGGACTGGAGCAGTCCCACCCGATGGCAGAGGTCCTCCAGGTGTCGGAGGGCCTCTGAGAGTGGTGAGTCCGGTTTCTGGTGAGAAACCGGCCAGTCGCAAAGGCGTCTTGTGCTAGTCAGATCCGAGGCGCCTCCCTGCAATGCGGCCGACGGCACCCGCAGGGGTTTAGTGGGTAGTCTGGGCCGATTAGCGGCCCAGGAGTCCCATACTCTGTGCGTAAAAGCATTCCCGTGCGAAATCAAAAAAAAAAAAAAAAAAAAAGTTTGGCTACGATCAGGTATGAAGAATAGGAAGAGGTGGCGTCTGTTCAGCAAGGAATAGGTGTACTATTTGTGGCGCAGTATAAACGATGGGCCACCTTTTATCGTGTCCCAGCTACCCTGCAGCATGTATGCGGCCTTATTTGGCTGTGAGCATCGACTGGGCCGTGGATGTTGCGACTTACTGGGCCAAATTAGTGTAGTGTTGTGCCATTGACACGAAAGAAGAAGAATGTTTGGAGTGACTGCCGTCTGACTTCCGCGTCACAAGAGGAAACCAACAGGACAAGTGTGTTAGTCGCCAACACTATTCGATTTTCAGGCTGCATTTCAAGGCATCTTACTCAGCGTAACGACTAGCATCAAAAGGTAATAACCGGGACCACTTGCCTTCCGTACTCCGTCCTCGATCCCGCAGTTCACTTGATAGTTAGAAGTTTCCATTCATTTGTGTTAACCAAAGCGGCGTTCCTGCTGCATCACATTTAATTCATTTATTTTCCGCTTACATTTATTTATTTATTTAATTACATTTCGGAAACATACAGTTATGTAGTTGATATACATACATACAATACATTTACAATACTACTCAAACCAATTAAGTTTCCTCAGATTACTTTTACAAAAACAACGACAATAATAATTACATTAGATGTCAGATTGTATTATATACTGTATATGTACCCTGTCAAGGTGTTGCGAATTTTACAATTTTTGTTTCAACAAACACATTGGTTAAAACCTTAGTAAATTTACATATATGTCCATAAATGACATTGCTGAAGGACTACTGGTGCTGATTGTTTTAAGTATAAATTCTTTATAAATCAATCAATCAATTTATTTGCATAAAAATGTATGTTTACAGGGTGGTACGTCACATTACACACAGCAGGTCTAAAATGGCCACTTTGAGCAATTCATCAAAACGAATCATTTCGTGAATTGCGAAGCTTAGCAATTCTGCAAATTTTGACATTGACGTTTCAACACTAATTCAATTCATTTCGTGATTCATTTCTTGAATCACTTCTCGTTTGAGTATTGCTATATTAATAAAAAAAAAATAGATTTTAAAATTTTAATATTTTTATTGATATTTATAATTCTACAGTAAATTAATGATGGTAATCAACATTATTGGTTAGAAAAACTTATTTAACTGAAAAAATTGTAAAAGTACGCACGCTATGCAAGAATAAAAATTATTTTTACACCTGGCAATAAGGTAAAGCAATTCACGAAAAGTAAGCCATTTTGCGACTTTCCGTCAAACAGCAGAATTGCCATGAAATGATTCATTTCATGAACTGCCAAAATGTGGCTATTTTAAGATTTGCAATGATTCATAATATGATCATATTGTAATTCGTGCAAAGTGGCCATTTTAGATCCACAGTACATTAAAATTTTACCTCTTGCGGTGTGCAAATTTTATATAATTTTATTTGATCTACTGCGCATATTAGAACTGCCTTCGTAGTATAGTGGTTAAGGCCTTTGCCTTAGACCCGGAGGTCATGGGTTCGATTCCCACGAACTACTTTGTACAGTTTTTCGAGTTTGGTTAGATGCATGGAGCAATTACAAAGAGGAGATGCCGTTTGAAATGGCGCAGTGATGTGATCATTGGCGCCAAGCCAACACAAAAGTGGGCGGAGCTTGTCATTGCTCGTGCTCCATGATTGGAGCCAAGGCCGAAACTAAGCACCCCGCACGTCTGCCTTCCGCCCCGTGTAGCTAAACAAAACTTCTTACAAAACGCTTATTACGGCATCTCCTATTTGTAATTACTCCATGGTAAGATGATTGTCTGATACATGGAGCATGGTCTGATAATAAAGATGATTCCGTGCTTCGGAAGGCACGTATATACGTGTTGGTACCGGCTGCCATTTAGTAGTCAAAAGTTAGAAGCCGAAAAGCGGGTCCGAAAAACTCTGACACCAGGGTGCACAGGATCGATGACCAACTAGCCCACTCGATATGAATGAATGTCAATTATAAAACAAAACGAAATCAATCATGTTTTCATGATTAATTTATTTATTTTATATTATCTGTTTCCCGCAGCTCCGCCTGCGGTATATAGCCTTTGTTACTCAGGGTTAATTTAGCTTACTAGTGGTGAAAGAATTTTTGAAATCGGCACAGTAGTTTTTGAGTTTATTCATTACAAACATACACACAAAAATATAAATCTCTCCTCTTTATAACATTAGTGTAGAAGTGTAGACGTAGATTATATCCCGCTATTTACTGCGGTAGTCAAATTGCTGTATTTTTTCAAAAATTTTGAAAAATCTAGGTGCCTACGGTGCCAAAGTATCCTACAGCCTAGAAATTAATAACAGACGGCCAATGAACTAATGATTAATTTTGGTCGATTAAGACTAGGTATCAGTTACACTTCACCGTTAAAACGGTGGTGTCAAAAATGTTATGATATTATTATCATTTATTTTGATATTGTGACATGTCGCATTTATCTATGAAACTGGATATAACAATCTTAAAGTTCATTGATTAATGTTCTTATTTATGTATTAACTAGCTTTTTCCCGCAGCTCCGCGTGCGTCAAAAAGTAGCCTAGGTTTGGCCCCGGGTCTTTAACTATATTCATAACAAATTTCATCGAAATCCGTTCAGCGGTTTGGCCGTGAAAGCGTAACAGACAGACAGACATACTTTCGCATTTATAATATTACTTAGTATGGATACTTTTTTATTCTACATGAAACAGTAACGATACATTCTCTACAAGTTCTTTTTTTTAGAGTTCCGTATCCAAAGGGTAATAACGAGACCCTATTACCAACAAAGTCTCAACTGTCAGTATGTCTGTCACAAGGCTGTATCTCATGAACCGCGTTATAGCTAGATAGTTGAAATTTTTACACATGTTGCATTTCTTTCATTTCAGAATAAAATTAATATTCAAGTGAGGCTCCCATAGGACAAACGTATTTCTTTGGCGTTTTTTGCTCAATAGTAAAGGAAATAGGGAGACGCTTTAATGTTGCACTTTATAAAATAAATACGATTTTTTTCACAGAATAGGTAAGAAACCAATATTTCGCCAGTTGGACACGCACATCGTTTTTTTTTTAAATCTAGACTCTGACCTGCTTAGGGTACTTAAATTAAACTTAGGGTGTAAATGTAACATAGCACAAAATACCTCAGTTAAAGTACTATACATGGCCTTTATGAATTCTCTGGCGCGTCCCCAAATGTAACCGGACCGAATTCCGTGACATTTCCCCGGACTTGTTCGCTCAGTGTGGACGGGGTCGCGGACATTATTGCGAACCGAACATGGCGGACACAGAAGAGGTAAATAGTAGATACAGAAGCCAACCTTCATACAACGCGCTGCGAATGGTACACTCACACTAGCAAAGCGCGCGCGTCACACTGGCCACACGCGGGCTCGTCACGTACAGCGCGAAACCGGTTTTTGCCGACCCCGCTGGTGGCCGCAGCTAAGGGGTATTATCATAATTTATTCGTGATTCGCGAACAATATACGATTTAATTCGGTTCGGGTATAGATTACTGCGTAACAGTACATGTCCGCGTGACAAATCCCGTCCACACCGTCGTACTTGTGACGCGTACTTGACACAGCTACGGTTACGGTCACGGAGAAATGAAAAAGTGTGGACGTGCCTTAAGCTTTTCATTATTAAACCAGAATCACGTAACACAAATCACGTCTCGTCTGCAATTAATTTAAAAGCTTCGTTTGGTCTAGATATAGGGAGTTCATGGTCATAAGTTATGTGCTAAGAATATGAACATTTCAAGCAGCAATTCTAGTGACTTTGTCTATCGTAAGCGTGTTTACCTATAAGCATTCTCAGACGTTTTGAAGCCTGGGGTACGTTGTAAGTCGTGGTCCTAGATTTAGCGGCACTGGAGCACTTGAAATGTATTACATATACATGTTGAAGGAAAAACGTTCCATACAACTCTAATAATCAGCTGATAGGATTTCGTATTGGATGTCGAAAATTTTTTCACTGTTTTCACCACAGAACAGATTAACTCATTTTTTGTTGGAATTGGAAGTGTTTAGTTTCACGGACTAAAAACACTGTACCCGAAGGTTGTCTGGAAGATATTGCTAAGCGATAAGACCGCCTTTTGTATACAAACTGTTTTCATATTTTATGTTATATACTTAGATATATGTTTTATTGTACTGTGCGCAAAGAAATGTTAAATTATAAATAAAATATACGTGGCCAGTTTCGAAATACCCTGTATTTAGAGTAAACAGATCCGATATTTCTCAATAGATACCTATCATTCCCACACACACACGTGAGTTAGCCTTACAGCTATAGGTAAGTACTTGCATTATATTAGATGTAAGTAGTTTAAAAACAGCTTGAACCTGCCAATTATTTCTATTGGCCGTGACCCGATAATTAATGGAATCGGACCTTAGCACAGGTGAATAAAATTAAGACGGAGCACATCGACAGGGATTGGAGCCAATCTATCAGACACCTATAACTTACAATTATTGAGACACTTTTTAGAGTTCCGTAGTAAACAGAAGGAACCCTGATAGTTTCGTCATGTCTGTCTGTCTGTCCTACGTTTTTCTCACAGACTATAGTAGACCTACTGATCTAAATCTCAGGTGAGTGTCGCCCATGGAGTCGCCAACCGCGTTTGGGAAAACAGTTTCATTTGGACACCTAAAAACATTCATAACAGTAATATAATGTATTTCAAAGGAAAATTATGACTGCCGTAAGGCTTATAATAGTTTACGAGTAATAATTCAATTTAAAAAACATGTAAACTTATAATCCATTGAAATAAGCATCTCACGTAAGCCGCTATATAGATAATCTCGGCGTCGTTTGACATGCTAGCTATTCATACTACTGATACGCGCGCCGCATTCGGTTATCGAGCTTCTTGTTATATCTGCTAGTAGGTGTGCTTAAATTATTGTGTTTAAATTCTTTATTATTGGGACTACTACCACTACGGAATCCTACGTTGCGCGTGCCTTGACACGGCACTTGACCACTTATTATTTTTTAATATTGAGACACTTTTGACTAATTTTAAGTACGAGGAGCTGGATAGCCGAGTGCGACGTGCGTATCCATAGATTCAAGAGCGTAGGCCTCGACGAGACCCGTATTGGATTAGCTGTCATTTTAATAGAATTTTCAATCTCAAGTTCCTCCGTGCTTCGGAAGGCACCTTAAGCTCTTGGGCCTGATCGTTATTCATAGATGGCAGTCGGTAGGCTGTGTGACTTGCCTTTAGGCGGCCTGAAAAATCTGACAGTGTTGGCAACTAAGACACCTCCGGTCATGATCATTTGGTCTAATTTCCCTGTAAAAAAAGGGTCAGACGGCAGTCGCTCCTTTGTAATAACCAATGCCGCCAAATCTAGGACGCAATTAGAAAACACGCTTGGAAGAAAAAGAGGTAAACGGTGCAGCGTCTTTATTTTTGGAAGCCCGATCTCTTTGCAGAATCAGACAGAATACACGCATCATTGGAAAGATACGCGCCATTTTCTCACAGATTCATTATAGACAAATTAGTGGAAATTAGATAATCATTACCTTCAATATAACACGCTTGATGTGTCGTGATAAAGGTGAATTATGGTGTATGTTATTATTACATAGATTTAAGTGATTTTATTTAACCAACGCGTATCCAAAGGCGCCTTAAGTGGAGTGTATATTCTATGTGGAGTGCGAGTACAAGTGTGAGTAACGCAAAATCGCCGAGTCGAATAATTTACGTTTGATATCGAATGATTTTTGTTCTATCCGATGTTAGGTGGCGCTTCAATACAGAAAAAAATAAATTATGTACTGTTTTCACTTAAACCCAAATTCCATCACAAGTAGATTAAGTGCTGTATTTAAAAAGTTATAAATCTTAATTTCATATTTTCGATAAATGACGTAACATAATTATGTTATGGATTTTGTATGAGCGCCCGGGAGCAATCAAAAATCAATTCAATGTACCTATGGCGGTTGAGTATCTTTCTGTAATCTGTACATCTACTACGAGATTTTACTAACGCAGACGAAGAACGAGGAACGAAGATTTAATATGGAATTTCTTAGTTATCTTACTATCCGCCAGAGGCGCTACTAGCGTCATGCATTCGCATGGACTAAAGGTAAAGATGGACGCCAAGCAGGCATACAACAGACTGGTTCAAGAAAATTTGACCTGCAGTAATCCCTGTTTTCCCCAAATATTACCATCACTTCAAAAATCTTGCCTAGTCAGAAATACAGTAAAATAAACATGTCAGTTTCCTTAATATAATTGGGCTTTATATTTCTATATCAATAACAAGTATAATTATTTTTATTAGGTATTTAATACAAATATACCTTAAAATAAAGATTATATTGCTACGTAATTGTTTATTATTTTTTCCAACTTTTGGGGTTGTTATCAAGTGCTGTGATGGAAACCCAGATTCACACCCTAAAACATCACGAGTTAGAAAGAGAGAGGTGGGTAACGAAATGCATTCGGGTCAAATTATTTGACATCAGCGTATTGTTTGCAGTGCGCTATCCATCTATCCATGTGCATTCGCTAATAATAAAATAATATATGGTTGACATTCTGTGCCGCCACTGTCCGACTGTCTGTCATCTGTCTGGATGTATAGATTTCTTTAAAGACTAAAATAAACATGATAATATAAAAGTGCGAAAGTCTGCCTGTCTGTCTGTTACGCTTTCACGACCAAACCGCTTAACGGCTTTTGATGAAATTAGGTAAATATGAAATTATGAATATCGTTGAAGACCCGCGGTCAGCACAGGCTACTTTTTGACGCAGGCGGAGCTGCGGGAATCAACTAGTTGTATTTAAATAAATGTATTTTAATAGATAGGAAGAGTTGAAATACGATTTTTTTCCAGGAATTCTAGAGAAAAGTGAGGTTTTATAAAAAGAGTATGTATTATATTCTTTTATTTATCAAAAGATACATATCTTAAAAAACTTGTTCCTTCAACAAAAACACCTCCAACAACATTTTACTATCTTTGGAATATTTTTATCTACACTGTAACAACATTTGGCTGACACAGATGCGGTCACAAAATAAAAGGTTAATTATCATAAAATATTTGGAATTCCGAGTATTTTCATAACCCCAATCAGTGGTGACACTTACGGAAAATCGGCGAGTCGAATGATTTAGTTCGATATCGAATAATTTTCGATCGAAATATAATGATTTTTACTCGATATCCAATGAGTTCGACATATGAGTACATTTAATTCATTTCTAAAATAGGGCTCCCGGAATCATTCATACATTTGAAAAGTGTGACGCACACAAAATCGGTTGATCGAATGATTTTAGTCCGATATGGAATGATTTTCGTATTTTTCATTCGTCTTAATCGGAGAGTCAAACGATTTTCATTTTACATATTTATTTTATTAATTTACCTACTTAGATACATAAAATACCGCTTATAATTATGTAGATTAAACGCTGCCATCATAATCTCTTTCGAGATATAACATGCATCAATCAAATGTTGCCAATTTGAACTACAATTTTGCTGAGACCACTAAGAACTTGGGCGTTGTTATTGACTCGGGTCTAAACTGGAATGCGCACGTTTCTGCAGTTAGTCGTAGAGTTCACTTTACCTTTCACAATCTAAGATGCCTTCAGACTTTCCTTCCTCTGGAAACTAAAATTTACTTATGTCAGTCCCTTATATTGCCACTTCTTGATTACGCCGATGCCTGTTATCTGGACGCTACAGAGGAGCTGCTGAACAAACTTGAACGCCTGCAAAACTTATGTATCAGATTTATCTATGGTTTGAAAAAATTCGACCATGTCTCCGACTTCCGCAGCCAACTCAAGTGGCTCCCTATCCGACTTCGCAGAAATATGAGAATCCTTTGTCTCCTATTCAATGTCCTGTACAATCCCTCCTATCCTTCTTATCTAAAGGATCGTTTCTCCTTCTCCCGTCTGATTGATGCACCTTGCCGTTCCCACCTTAGAACCCTCCTCAATATTCCCATCCATCATTCCGATTCCTACACTCACTCCTTTTCAGTCCAAGCAGTAAGATTGTGGAATTCATTGCCAGCTGATATACGTGACTCTAAAACTATCTCAATATTTAAGAAATTAGTTAAAGATTATTATCTGTCCTTAGCACAGTAGATATTTATGTATGTATTTTATATGTAAGTTTATTATGTATGTATTTTATATGTAAGTTTATTATGTATGTATTATTTGTAATAGTATTTGTGTATGTATGTTTATGTATGTTTACATTATAAGGATTCTATAAAAGTTTTACCTAGGTAATTAGGTATACTTTTCCTTTCTTTTTTGTACACGCTAATTACCCTTTTCTTGTCTTTTCCTCTCTTGGGTCTGCTGGAAGAAATTTCTTTAGAAATAAGCAGCTCCCTTGTACTTTCTTTTCCTCTTATGTATAATCCTTTACATTTTTATGGTGTACATGAATAAAGTAAATAAATAAATAAATAAATACAATATAAAAACCATGAGTACATTTCAAAAGTAGGTTTCCTGTGTATCTCGTAAATATTTTTTTAACAATGGTTGAGTATTGAGGTGTACACGTGCAGCAATTTGACTATAAAACAGTTTAGTTTATGAGTAACAAAAAATTAGCATATGTAACTAAAAACTACTTGGGAGCAGGTTAGCATCTTATCACTCGGAAAATTTGATTGCGTCTGAAAAAAAATCTGCATAAAGTATGTACCTACCACCTTCCCCTTCTTTTTTTCCAGAGCGGCGTGGCCATCCTATTTTGCACAAGTACCATAGTGATAAAGCTTGTATTTGCTAGAAAGAGACAGGTTCCTCCACTATGCCTTGCCTCTATGCAAATTTGCAGATGTACTTATTCCTGTTTAATATACTAAGTCCATGCTTCTATCTTCCAACCAACCCAACCTTATGGTAGTAAGGCCTTGCACATTGTAAACCTGTGGCGTATGAATGCAGCGTTTAAATAAAAAAAGTAATTGTCAAACAAATGACGGCGCCATGACAACGTAAAAAACATTTTTGTTTGACAAATGACAGTTTGGTTTGTTTCGCGAATTCGAACGATATTGATCAAACAGGTAAAAATTGAAATTAATTTTTGTTCTGCTTGCTGTTAAAATAAAATGGATAAAGCTTTCGAAATCCAAAAAAATGTTCGAGAAAACACTAAGACGCTGCAAACATACTTGACAGATTTGCAAAATTGGGAGTCCGAGATGAAACGGAAGGAGGCCGCGCTCAACGGGGATTTCGAGCAGGTTTTAGACTATTTCCATCATATTTTATTAAACTTCCATAATTATTAATATTGTATTGATAAATATTCATGTTTAGAGTATTTTTCATGCAGTTTTGCTCAAAAATTTAATATCAAAATTACCTACATTCATTAAAATTCTTATTGGAAATACAAAGTTCAACGTCGTCTTCCCCAGTGGCTTGTGAGGTTCTAATTACGAAGTCTTTAATCCCTACAGCAATTATAGACATCGTGTACATATTTTCAGCTTCGTTTTTAGGTGATTTTGTAATCCTGAATCATTAAATTGTGTTAAAGATATTCTTATAAAATCTCGCCATCGAGTAGGGGTGGAAGGAATAGCTTGTCAGTGGTATTTTGTCCCTCCACATAACATTTTCCAGAGAGCTCGATCTTTCTGAAGTCGGAGGGAATGTATAAATCTTTAAGACATCATTTTGAGGTTACTTTTCAATTAAGTAACCTCTATTTGAAACAATTGAACCAAGTCTATGGTATCAATGTTTCGCCTTTGCTTATAGAACTTGCCACCTGTCCGGAGCAAGATAAAACGGGAGAAGCCTCCAGTTGTCCAGAAAAAGCAAGAACAGAGGATTCGATCACATGACTACCAGTCATGGGAAAAATTTGATGTTGTAAGTACCAGACTTTTCCTATTCAATTTAGTCATTGCACAATCATTACAATTTAGCCAGTCAGATGATAAAAATAATTAAGCACAAATTTTCATTAAGCAATAGGGAACGGATGATTTCAAAAAACACTTGATTTTTTAGTGGTATAAAACCTTATGGGGTTCCTCATTACATTCCTATGACGGTACCGTTATCAATTTTGCTGAGACCACTAAGAACTTGGGCGTTGTTATTGACTCGGGTCTAAACTGGAATGCGCACGCTTCTGCAGTTAGTCGTATGGTTCACTTTACCTTTCACAATCTAAGATGCCTTCAGACTTTCCTTCCTCTGGAAACTAAAATTTACTAATGCCAGTCCCTTATATTGCCACTTCTTGATTACGCCGATGCCTGTTATCTGGACGCTACAGAGGAGCAGCTGAACAAACTTGAAACGTCTGCAAAACTCATGTATCAGATTTATCTATGGTTTGAAAAAATTCAACCATGTCTCCGACTTCCGCAGCCAACTCAAGTGGCTCCCTATCCGACTTCGCAGAAATATGAGAATCCTTTGTCTCCTACTCATCGTCCTGTACAATCCCTCCTATCCTTCTTATCTAAAGGATCGTTTCTCCTTCTCCCGTCCGATTGATGCACCTTGCCGTTCCCACCTTAGAACCCTCCTATAATAATATTCCCATCCATCATTCCGATTCCTACACACTCCTTTTCAGTCCAAGTGGTAAGATTGTGAAATTCATTGCCAGCTGACATACGAGACTCAAAAACTATCTCAATATTTAAGAAACAAGTTAAAGAGTATTATCTGTCCTTAGCACAATAGGTATTTATGTATGTATTTTAAATGTAAGTTTATTAATTATGTATTATTTGTAATAGTATTTGTGTATGTATGTTTATATTATAAGGATTTCATAATAGTTTTACCTAGGTAAATAAGTATAGTCTTCACTTTTGCTTTCTTTTTTGTACACGCTAATTACCCTTTTCTTGTCTTTTCCTCTCTTGGGTCTGCTGGAAGATATTTCTTTAGAAATAAGCAGCTCCCTTGTACTTTCTTTTCCTCTTATGTATAATCCTTTACATTTTATTGTGTACATGAATAAAGTAAATAAATAAATAAATTCATTATTACCTGAAAAAAATATCAGATTTTAGAGTCAGCCAATTAATTTTTAAGTCTGTCTTTACGGGCTCTAAACGGCAGTTAAATGACAATTGTTTATTATGATATTTTGGGGTGACTTTTGGCGGGAAGCTGTGAAGTGCAGTATCAGAGCTCGCTAAGTGCAGTTTTTCTACCACTTCACTTAGCCTGATTTTCTGACTAGACCTGAGTACCGAATAGACTTTTAGACTTGACTGACTTGACGACACTACACTGTAGGATTAAAGAAGATAGAAAAATTAAGAAGGGCTATAAAGGACTTTTATCCGTGGCCGTAAAACCCATTACTATAAAAAAAAAAATTTGGGGTTAACTTAATTTAGTTACGTGATTGGTCCCTATAAATTTATTTATTTATTCAGTAACACTGACAAAACACACGTCATTTTCTTTATAATGTAATCTTTTATTGCTGTTACCTACTAATTATGTAATACAATAAATATATACATTACTAGCTGATTCCCGCAGCTCCACCTGCGGTATATAGCCTATGTTACTCAGGGTGAATGTAGGTTTCCAATGGTGAAAGAATTTTTGGAATCGGCACAGTAGTAGTTTTTGAGTTTATTCATTACAAACATACACACAAAAATACAAATCTTTCCTCTTTATAATATTAGTGTAGATGTAGACGTAGATAGGTATTTTTAATACCAAAAATAGTGTTGTTCTGGTTGCATAACCTAGAGGTTATGTAGACCACCTGACTTCTTTTAATTATATTCCTAAAGTCCTCTCTAAATAGGATAAGTCCGCCTTTGCTTTGTTGAATTTTAAGTTTTAGTATGTAATGCTATTTTCTATGCAATAAAGTTATAAGTACCACCTTATTCATAAAAATAAACAAACATTCAATAAGACCTAATTAACTAGTTTACGTAAGTAATTAGTTACGTTTCTTTTACGTCAAATATAGATAAGGCGGAAGGGAAGGGGCTAAAAATATAGATAAGGCGGAAGGGAAGGGGCTAAACATAAATTAGTTAATTTGGTTTTATGAATGTTTGTTTATTTTTATAAATAAGAAGAATTACATACAAACAAACAATACATTTACACACAACATGACTTTATTGTAGGATTAGTAGTATTTTTAGAATTAATATAAGCCAAATACCTCCAATTCCAGGAGAAAGCCTGCGAGGAAGTAGATATGGAGGACATTGGACCTGTTTCACTTGACAGCAAGAAGAGTCTGAACGCCAAACTGGAGAAGCTGAGGGAAGAGGCTCAACATGAGAAGGAGAGGGTAAACACTTAAATCATATTAAAATAGTTTCATTTGTGTCATCATCATTTCAGCCGCAGTCAGTCCACTGCTCGACATAGGCCTCTATTGATTTCCGGAAATTATAGGTTCGAAGTGGCCTGCATCAAGTGACTGCATGCGACCTTTTTCAGGTCATCTGACCATCTGGTCGGTGGATGTCCAATGCTGTGCTTCCCGGTTCGTGGTAGCCATTTGAGAACCTTTCTACATTTAATGTATAACAATTGCGAACACATAAAATTCATTAGGGTAACTTTACTTCTTAACTTGGGGATGTCATTTTTTCATTACAAATGTTACCAGTCGCCATGGAGACCGCTAGTCCATATAAAATCGTGACTATTATTTTATATGAAGTGGGTTTATATTTTTATTTTTCTAAGAAAACAAACAGGCTATTTCATGGAAAGTGGTCATCACTGCCTTAAGCTCTATTCAAACTGACGGGAATCCCTCGCGAATTGCGGAACGCCCACAGAAATAAGAATATACCTATAGAAGTATCATCAGCGGGCCAGTTAACTTTGGCACACGCTACGGCACTTCTACCGAATCTTATTTCAGTGGGCGGCCCGCCAGTCGCTTAAGCTTGAGTATGATATTCATCAAATTTTTGCCAGTCCATCCTGTAAAAATAAACAAGCTTGAACATGTATATTGAACGCCCATGTCCCGATAAAGATAGGGTAGTTTTCAAGGTCCGAATTTTGGGAAAATAATGAAATTAGAATATTAAGAGAGAATATTTTCTTTTTTAAATACATTGTTAAAATTTTTACTTTACTACTTGCTGGATGGGAGATTTTTTTAACAATCAAAAATCGATGGGAAAGTCCACTTTAAAAATATAAAATTACTATTTATTATTGTGTGATGATATGACAACTGTTCTCTTTGGTTTTATTGGAATAAACAATCAGTCACTTATTTCCGTGTTTGATCGATATATGTATATATTTATTTATCGTATGGCGATTTTGTTCGCTGCATTTTGTTACTGTTGTTGTGTGTTGTTTGACGTAAATGAGAGCTGGGCTTTTGTTGGTGGAGCTTCTTACATTCTTCTCGATTATAAGCGAGAAATATAAGAGAAAGACGTTTACTATCTCCTTTATTTGCTTCTTGTAGATAGCACAAGGCATAGGCCTTATGTGTATTGTAATTGATGAATGCAATTGAGGAGCTCGTTAGTCGAGCGCGACCCGCGAATCCGTAGCGAATGCGCGTGCCAAGCGACGGCGTGACGCGACCACTATTGGATTGGTCGCCATTCAGTGGCATTTTCTATCTTGAGCTCTCCCGTGCTTAGGAAGGCACGTTAAGCCGTTGGTCCCGGTTGTTGTCGATAGATAGCAGTTGTTAGGCTGTGTCAGATGTCTCGGGGCAGCCTGAAAAATTCTGACAGTGTTTGCCACTAACACAACTTGAGGTCATGTTCCTGTTGGTCTGGTTTCCCTGTAAAATGGGGTACGGAGGTCAGACTTCCATTGTAATAACCAGTTCCGCAAAATCTAAGACCTTAGCGTACCCTAGGCTCCGAAACGTAAGCTGACGACGCAACTAGGAATACACGCTAGGATGATGATGAACACATTCAAATCAATTCAACAGTTTTTAGTTTATCAAAGTACTCCTTTTATCATCGTGTGTCTTTTATATAAACGTCAAAACAAAAATTAGGAAAACTACCCTATTGAGAGATCGCAAGAAAATCTAGCCTTATTTTTGAAAAGCGTGACTCATATGTCGAATAAAAACATTTGTTATAGAATTAGAATTATTTAATATCGAACAAATATAGCTGACTCGACAATTTTGCCAGAGTCACACTTTTCGAAAAAAGCACTCCCACGTTGAGAGACTAACAATTTTTTTTTTTTTTCAGGGTAACACGTATGTAAAGCAAGAGAAGTGGGATGAAGCCATATCGTGCTACACCCGCGCTATCGAGCTAGTCAAGGATGATGCCATATACTACGCCAATAGGGGGCTTTGCTACCTCAAGAAAGATAGGTAAGTGATTTCAATTTTATGTCATCACAATTTACTGTCAAAGTCACACATTAGTTACTATTATAAATGTGAAAGTCTGTCTGTCTGTCTGTTCGTCTTTCTGTTACACTTTCACGGGCAACTGCTGAACGGATTCTGATGAAATTTGATATGAATATAGTTTAAGAGGGGGCTTTGCTACCTCAAGAAAGATAAGTAAGCGATTTCAATTTTATGTCAACACAATTTACTGTCAAAGTCACACATAGTTGCTAGTTAATGTTATGAATGCGAAAGTCTGTTTGTCTGTCTTTCTGTTACACTTTCACGGCCAACCGCTGAACGGATTCTGATGAAATTTGATATGAATATAGTTGAAGACCTGTGGTCAAACATAGGCTACTTCTTGACGCAGGCGGAGCTGCGGGAAACAGCTAGTAGTCAATATTTATTGCATGCAGTTTATGCTAGTTTATATATAGATATTAGTCAGAATTCCTCGCAGAGCTCTTCGAAACCACGGAATTTATTTTATATCGATAGATCGTTGTCTAAATGGATACTTAAGCCTAGTATCTTTTCCTTTTACCCGTTCCTTTGCCTTCTTGGTAACCCTGCCTGTCTGCCTTTGGCTGTGATTTCACGTTTCGCATCATTATGAGTGAAGGCGAAGGAAGTCAATTCAAGGGTATTCATCATCATGTCGTATCGACTGGGTTACATGGAGAATCGACCCTGTACACCCTGGTCAATTTTTCAGAACCACCTTTCACAGGTATTTGTCTGAAAGGACAAAAATAGCCACAGGCCATTCGTGCCTTCCGAAGCACAGAGGAACTCGAGAAAAAATATGCCGACCGAATGGCGACCAATCCAATACGGGTCGCGCCATCGCTTGACACTCGTATTTGTTACGGATACACGTATATAATCATCAATATATTCATCAGCTAAACTGCTAGAGTGTTCAAAAATATAAATAAATTATACATTTTATTAAAATTCCTTTCACAGCTTGCATCAAGCTGAAACAGATTGTACCGAAGCCCTACGTCTCGACCCCACATACGTCAAAGCATATCAACGTCGGGCGACCGCTAGAGAAAAACTTGGTTCCCTCCGTTCAGCTTCGAACGATCTAAATGAGGTTTTGAAGTTAGAACCAAATAATAATGCTGCTAAAAAACAATTGGCGACTATCAAAGCTAGGATGGGTACTAAAGGGGTAAGTTAATTATATTTTGAAGTACATTTTGATGACATTAGATTTAATTTAGTTACAATATGGCTACTAAAGTGTTGCAATGTCGAGCGTTAAGTTAAGAAAAACTTGGTCCCCTCCGTTCAGCATCAATCGAAATGAGGTTTTGAAGATAGAACCAAATGATAATGCTGCTAGAAAAAATTGGAGACTATCAAAGCCTAAATAAATTAATTATAATGGCCAAAGGGCTAAGTTACCCATATTGCTTGGGAGCCGTATTTCCGTGGTATAAAAATCAATTTCTCTTGTCAACATTTTTTTTGATATTGGCAATGTGTTAGGCAATACTCGAAAGAAATGACTCGGGCAATTTTCCTCGTTGGTGAAATAAAATCATTTATTTTCTATAAGATATATATAAAATATTAATTTCTTTAAACAACTCCCTAAGAGGTTCCCTTGGTGCTAAACCATAGATGGCACCAACTGCTCGCTTTTGTAAGATAAATATTGTCTGTATGTGACTTGCCCTTCCCCAAAGCAGTAATCCATAGGACATTAAGCTATGAAAGTAACTAAAGTAGACTAGCTTAGCAGTTGCCACATCAGTTGTTTGTCTGATTTTTCTGACAGCAGATGCAGCAGAGCCAAGTCTTTTAGAGAGAGTTGAAATGTGCGAACCCCATTGCAATTTTGAATCAATTTTGATTCCTAGAAAGGTGGTGTCATCTACAAGAACTAACTTGCCTCCATTAAACATTGTATCCACTTGAGTCTGTCTCACATTTGGTAGAGAAAATTTAATGCATTGGGTCTTATAAGCATTCAGCATTAAGTTGTTGGCGGAGAACCCATTTGATATTGTGGACAATTCATCATTCACATGGTCGATTTCCGCTATGGCCATCCATTTTGAAAATCAAAGACATATCGTCTGCAAACTAAACTATGCCAGTCTTTTTTTCAACCGCGTAAAGCAAGTCAATGAGAAGAGTAAGAGTCCTAGTATCGAGCCTTGGGGTACGCCTATCTTTACTGTTGAACCGCCTGACTTAACGTTATTTATGTCAACAGTCTGACGCCTATCACTTAAATATGAAGACAATAACTTTATTGCTTTAGCGTCAAAACCATAATGTGCAAGCTTGAGTAGAAGTGTCCCCTGATCAACACAGTCGAATGTCTTGGAAAGGTCACAGAACACACAGTTGTTAATTTGCCGGCAGTAAAACCAAACTGAACTATGAAAGAGATCATAGGTCTTAAAGTTCCGCAGCATTTGATTGAGCATAATCTTTTCGAATATTTTACTCAATACGGGCAATGTAGAGATAGGTCTATAATTGCCAGGCTCCAACTTCTCTTCTTTTTTAAATAATAGGATTAATTTATTATACTTCATTAAATTTGGGAAGATGCCTTGATCAATACATTCATTGAATATATAAGCCAAGTCAGGAGCAACAATACCTGTCAACGTCATTCATGACTTTGTCAAAACCAATGATGTGATAAATTACACTAACAGATATACTCCAGTGATCTTCAGATTTTTTTAAGTTAAGCTGTTTAAATGTTTTAATATTATCACTGGGATCAATATGCAAAAACTTAAAGTTGGACTCACAAGGGGTGACATTCGTTTTAAACAGTGTTTCAGCAGCCCCTTAGGGTTTGAATTTTCAAAAGAATGGGCTATTTCTTTAGGGGAAGAAATTATACTTATCCTTATCCTCTAAGTCTTTCATTTTGTTAGGAACGTTGTTTATCTTTTTCCTAATATAATTGGCTTTAGCCACTATACACACGTTTTTGAAAAATTTTGTATAATTCTTGACATAATTAACAAAACTGCTATCAAACGTGCACTGTTTTTGGGCATACAAGTCAAACAATTTTTGTCTACTCTTATGAATAAAAAAAAGAGAACCTGTAGTTACTACGTTTAAGTTTTTTTTGGTTGAAAATCTTGAAAAGCTGTCGGGGATGACACCAAATAGTTTATAGTAGTGATTATAAGGATTGTTACCTGTATAAGTGTATTTCGATCGAATTTTGGAAATGATGATTTTTTTAATTTGTGACAGGCCTGCAAGTAATATTTACTTCATGTACACAAATATTTTTCTTTAAAGTTATCAATTGACCGCAATGATCAGACGGTAATATACTAAACACAGATTTATTTAATGGTGTTTGACTTCAGAAAAAAATATCAATACATTTGGCAGATGTATCGGTAAATCGAGTTGGTTCCAAAAAACATTCTCCAAATTGTAGCTGCTAAAAAGGTTTAAAAATTGGGTACTTACTTGTGGCCGAATGTACTAAGATGTCAATATTAAAGTCACCACAAATTGTTAATCCTTTATTACTTTTTGATGCTATTGATAGGCCACCATCAACAACCATTAAAAGTCTTTGAAAATGCCATTGGGTAGACTGTACACACACACAATTATATATTCCTCAAGTTCGACGCGGATACCTCAGCACAGCGTTCAACAGAAAGTCTATCAATGTCTGGCCGCTCTTTATAGGATAGACCATCCATACTAATATTATAAATGCGGAAGTCTGTCTATCTGTCTGTCTGTTACGCTTTCATGGACAAACCGCTGAACGGATTTTGATGAAATTTGGTATGAATATAGTTGAAGACCCGGGGTCAAACATAGGCAAACTTTTTGACGCAGGCGGAGCTGCGGGAAACAGCTAGTTCTTAATATAAATAGTTGAACCTCCTCTAATAGCAGACTTTCTCCTGAAACAGCTTGCAATATCAAAATTGTTTAGGCTAAATATCGTCTCACTCTCTTTAATCCAATGCTCAGTCAAACATTAAATATCTATATTCAAAGTTTCTAAAGGAAGGAGTGGGAAGGTTTTGTGCCTGCCATATGCCTCGGAACATGTACCTACATTTAAGTTATATTGCTTAGAAAAATGGAAGAAGTTCTATATTGAATGTGCTAGTTCGAAGGGCATCTGGCTGGTACAGAACCATTCAGAGTTTCCCCATTTTGGTACCCTGGTTTGATTGTGCTAGCCTCACGAGGGAATTGTTGGTGACTGCTTTTAGAGTAAGGTCTGGCCATGTTCCAGTAAACAAGTTTTATCTTTTAATGAAAAGATTTAATGAGAGAACGGAAGATTTAATTCATATTTTGTTGGAATGTGGTCAGTATGCCGAGATCAGAGGTCGTATTTTGGATGGCGTTCCTCGTGACAATGGCGGCCTCAATGTTACATTGAGTTCGCCTTTGTCGGGTGGAGCCAAGTCCATTTACGCTTTCTGGAGAGCTGCCATGGCTAAAAGATGAGCTTGCTCCACCTTTGACTTTCCGTATACGTGTGACTTTGACAACGTACAGAACAGACACACCCTTTCACCTGAAACAGATACCACACCGAGCCGTAGGGTAAAAATCGAGAGCAAAACAATGCAAGGATGTCGCTGTGACCGCCCGGCCGCTGCGACGACGAATACGCAGACACGGTAAATAACCAACCCTACGAGTAACACACACATTAACGGGCGTGCGTACGCGACCGAATCGTAGTAGTCGTAATAGGCGTGCGTGTGTGTCAATTCATTCATTCGTAAATTTAAGAGCTGGGCTCTAGTTGGTGGAGTTGTTTCTGCCGTATCACTTGTCAATTCTTTAATTTTTTGATACGACAATAAGCTAGACAGAACGTATTACAATTACAAACGAAGAAGTATATATAAAAATAGGAGGAGAGGAGCATTTTAAAATCTATCGAAAACAGAAGAGGAAACATGTTGGGGCATTTGATACAACACGAAGTCTTATGAGGAACGTAATAGAAGGAAAGATAAAAGGAAAAGGGGGTTCAGATAGACCAAGGCGTGTCGATATTCTGTTAATACAATTTTTTTTTTCCAGTCGAAGTCAAAATCTTCACCGTCCACAACACCGATAGTCGAAAACAAGTCTATAGTAAAACCTAAGTCACAAGTCAAAATCACAGAGTTGCCTGATGAGCCAAAGAAAGTAGAAAAAGTGGTGAAGTCCGTGTCAGTAGATGACAAATGGAAGAACGGTGTCGGAGAGTCTATTACTGTGATCAAACCTGTTAAGAAACCACCACATTTGAGGTCTAAGGTATGTTAATAATCATTTTATTTATTTTAAACTCTATTTAATTGAGCATTTACTGCGAAAGCATTCTCTGCCAATCAACCTTTAGAAAAATCAAAAGGCGTTGAAATCCATACTTCCCTACTACTATTATAAATGCCAAAGTCTGTGTCTGTCTTTCTGTCTGTCTGTCTGTTACTCTTTCACGGCCAAACCGCTGAACGGATTTTGATGAAATTTGGTATGAATATAGTTGAAGACCCGGGGTCAAACATAGGCTACTTTTTGACGCAGGTGGAGCTGCGGAAAACAGCTAGTAATCAATATAACGACTTTGCTCGCTTAAATCCGCGGTAAGATGAATGACTTATGATAAACAAACTCACTTTTGTATACTACAATAATCCTTAACATAAAGTCATTCACTTATTTTGCAATCCATTTTAATATTAAAAATGCGAAAGTCTGTCTGTCCGTCTGTCTGTCTGTTACGCTTTCACGGCCAAACCGCTGAACGGATTTTGATGATATTTGGTATGAATATAGTTGAAGACCCGGGGTCAAACTGAGGCTACTTTTTGACGCAGGCGGAGCTGCGGGAAATAGCTAGTGTGCCTATATGTTTCTTAACTACAATTCTATTCAAGAGTTTTTCCGTGATAAAGAAACTCGCTTTGCGTTATATTCATAATGCGGGCTTAAATTGCATACAAATAAATTCTCGTTAAAATGTTACAGGCATTTTGTGTGTATTGCCAAAAATAATAATTTTTAATTTTATTTTCAGCGACCTCTAAAACCAGTGGCCATTGAAGAGATCCCATTAGGCAAGACGTCGCCAGAGAAACCTTTGACCCGGATGAAGATCATTGAAATTGAAGATAGTAAAGCCCAGGGAGACAGTAATAACAATGATTCGAACAAAGTTGATATAGCTCTTGATTGCGGAGTAAAAGGTAAAACTCATTTCATTGTTAATATACATACATCTACACTAATATTATAAAGAGGAAAGATTTGTATTTTTGTGTGTATGTTTGTAATGAATAAACTCAAAAACTACTGCGCCGATTTCAAAAATTCTTTCACCATTGGAAAGCTACATTCACCCTGAGTAACATAGGCTATATACCGCAGGTGGAGCTGCGCGAAACTGCTAGTACATTATATCTTTATTGACCATATTACAAGAAAGGGAAAATTAAAATAGGAGTTCTGTGAACTACTAGTCTAATATTCACTATTATTTATAAATATATAAAAATGAATTGTAAATGTTAGGCACGTTGAAAACTCAAGAACGGCTGGACCGATTTGGCTTATTTTGGTTTTGAAATATTTGTAGAAGCTAAAGGTTTATGTGGTTAGAAAATATTAAGAAATTATATGGAAATTGTACTATAGAAAATTTTAAAAAATGAGAGTCCAAATTTTTTCACGAGTTTTACGGACTTGGATACTGTAATAATTACGAATTTCAAATGCTGCGTTCACAAATTAATTAGACATTTTTAACCAATTTTCAAAAAGTGTAACTTAACAGTATTTTTAATAGTTGTTATCGCATTTGGCTGTCAGCGTCGTCACTATCTATTGGAGCGATTTTTTTTTTTTTTTCTGGCAAGCAAGGAGCTGCTGGATATATTTTTATATACATTACGGCCCCGGTTAAGATATTTTAAGATAAAAATTGGTACAGTAGTTTGATTGTGAAACCAAAATGAATGGAAAAATAAGAGTGGACAATGATATCATATAAGAATACGATGCATCGGCAGCGAAGAGAGAAACTAAGCAAATAATTATTGTATAAAATCTCTTTTGTTTTCTCCTTCATAAGAAACATCATATTGTCTATTTAACAAAAAACTTATGTATTACTTTCATGTGGAATTCACATTTAAATTGTAACTTAATTTTCTAAGGCCAATTGACCCTATATGCCTTGGTGTCAGTACCATCCACCCCCTGGCCATTAGAATGGAAAATTAGTATTTGTATTTAGTGTCTATGTGTAATTGTTTTAACTCCAATGGTAATCGATCAGGCTTCCCAAAGACATCTGACACAGCCTAACTAGGACCCAGTAAACGGTTGCAGGGCATGGAAGTTCTTCCGCGATAGGATTGTCAAATGAACGTGCTATGGTTTTTCCAAGTGACTACAATAGGGCTATCAAAATGGGCGTGAAAACATCTTCATGTTCATCAACGCGCCCGGTGTTAGCTTTGCAGGCGTCGTTGAAAGCATATACTTTCAATCGAAAAAAGAATTTTTAAAATCGGTTCGTAAATGACTGAGTTTTACGGTAACAAACATAATAAAAATACTCGAATTGTGAACCTCGTCCATTTTGGATTTTGGAAGAAGGTTGAAAATCTCATAAAACACACAATTTTTGAGCTATGAGATTTCCTAACTATGATTGAAATCAGCTAAACAGTTAAGTGTAACGTTAACACTAAACTTTCCCCCTTTTCCCCCTTCAAAATATTTCAAATAAATCAAGAAATATGTGTGCCAAATTTTGTAAGGATCTGTTTAAAAATAAACATACAGCTAACTTTTGCCCTTTTTGTCCAAATTTTAACTCCAATCAAAAAAACCCTCGACAAAATTTTTAAACAAATCAAGATACTCGTGTGCCAAGTTTCGTAGGAATCCGTTCCGAAATGCGACCTCTAGTCAGGAACTCAAATATTTCGCACAGAAGCAAAATTGACCAGTCTCGAAATGGAGACTTCGCTTACGCTCAGTCAATTAATGGTGCTTAAAAGCTAGGGAGCAAAGGCGGACTTATACTTTAAAAAAAACTCGGTTTGATTTTAGCTAATAATTGGGTATTCTACTAATTTTTATTTTTTCTATCATAACAATATTTTTATATCCAGAAACAGAATTATGAAAGAATTTTTGTAATCCGTTCAAAAATAAATAAGTTATAAGCCTTTGGAATTCGGTGGAAGGGGAAACTGTCAAAAAACAAGAAAAGGATGCACTGTGTGAGCTGTGACGTCACTGCCACTAGGTTTCTTGCGTACAAAAGAAAATCGAATTACGGCCTTAATTAACAACCAATTTTGTTGTTGTTTTCAGAATTGGTTACTTTTTAGTGTATATTTTGTTTAGTATAACAATATTAACCAAGTAAAAATTATTTGCAATAAATTATTCAATTGATTAATTTTATCTTTTCAACAGGCAAAGGCGACGCTTCTAGTCCGGAATCCGCTAAACTCCTCGCCGATACGATAGTAAATGAGAAGGCCAAGGAAGAAAACATGGTGCCACCAGTCAATAGTGTTCAATTTATGTACGAGTGGAAATATTTGAAAGGAAAAGGCGAAGCTCGGAGCGATTATTTGAGTGTAAGTTTATATAAAATCATTAAGTTATCATATGATAGTAGATGTTTTAGCGAAAAATTGTATTTTTTGGGTATTGAGAAAGAGATATTATGGTGGAAAATAAAAACCCTGCATTGGCGTCGCTACTGATCGCCTTTCGGTGGCAACATGTTGTATGTGTCATGTCAACAACTAAATTGACAATGTCATTTAATGAAATAGATAATCGTTCTTTTTTGGCGTCGAATATGATAACATATTTTTCTTAAACATGCGCGGAAATATTGTCATTACTTTTGAATAAAGAACACGCGAAGTAACATATTTACGTAGACTGAAAATCAAATTCACTTCCCGGCGCGTTCTTTGAATTTGGAACGAAGAGCGCGCCGGCAATGTTGTATGAAACGGTGTGCTGTTTGAATTTAGAACTTTTTTCATCTATCGTACACATTGCGTTCTCATGGCTGTATCTGAAAAACCAAAATCACTTCCCGGCGCGTTCTTTGAATTTGGAACGAAGAGCGCGCCGGCAATGTTGTATGAAACGGTGTGCTGTTTGGATTTAGAACATTTTCATCTATCGTACACATTGCGTTCTCATGGCTGTATCTGAAAAACCAAAATCACTTCCCGGCTCGTTCTTTGAATTTGGAACGAAGAGCGCGCCGGCAATGTTGTATGAAACGGTGTGCTGTTTGAATTTAGAACTTTTTCATCTATCGTACACATTGCTTTCTCGTGGCTGTATAGCCACAGATGCGTTTACCTTTCTTCACAAACTGTAAAATAAATTAAATTTATTATGTAAAAGGCCCTTTTTTATTTCCTTGCACTTTTTTAAGAAAAGCACTATATATGCCTCGACCGAAATGGCAATTGCCTGTCTCGTATCATTGAAGTCCTCGCCTACGGCTCGGCCTTCAAACTCATACTCGACCTGCAATTGCCTATTTCGCTGCCTTTGTAATAATGTACTATTATATCCTTTTTCTCTTATAACTATGAATTATTTTTGCCATTTTGATGAATAAATCGTAGAAAATAATCACAAAATAAATACACTACGTCCACTCCTGTCTCTTTTTGGCAGATGACCTTGGAATGACGTAAAGTTACGTGAATGCCTAGTTGCCAGTTAAAGAAATTAGTTTCAATATTTTTCGGCAATATGGCGAAGGTTGCTATTTTCTTGGTCGGGCTATAGTTATAAAAACCCAAAATTTTATTTTCAGATCATAGAGCCTTCAAAGATCCCTTCCATTTTCGAGAATGCGCTTGAGAGCGATGTCCTATCAGAATTACTGCGAGTTTTGAGCAATTTTACTGATAAATTCCAACAGAAAACTATCAAGGCTTACCTGAAGAGTTTGTGCGGTGTCAAAAGATTTTCAGCGCTCGCCATGTTTTTGTCTACCGATGATAAACAATGTAAGTATTTTTTTTCTTTTTTACCCGACTGCGCCAGAATAGGAAGGTTTTGTTTTTCGAGAGGATGTATCTATATAATTGTTTGGCGCGCTCTGTACGCTGAATGGAATATTTTTTTAATTTAATTTTTTATTTCCATTTTCGTCCAAGCGCGTTTCTCCTCGTTGCGTCCTTAGCTTACGCTGTAAGTACATAGTTCAAGATTTGACGGCATTTTTGAGCAACTGCCGTCCGATCGTAACCTTTTTGCAGGGAAACCAGACAGTACAATACCTGTTCAGACAGACAAAACAGTTAATCATAATAGCCCGGATATAATATACATTGATTAAATAAACAATGTAACATACCTTATAGACATCACAATACCGTCGGACAATATAGGTTCTAAAGAAATAAAAAAACTAACTAAATACCACCTGCTCAAAACAGAAATAGCCCGTTTATGGAACACTAAAGCAATCATAGTCCCAGTAGTAATAGGAGTTACCGGTGTAGTCGCCAAGTCTGCGACGGTATTGTGATTTACTGGATCCTCAAATAGACATATCTGTCATGCGGAAACAAGCCGAAATACATACGAGGGTCAAACTGAAAGTTCTTAGAAAATCAAAAACTGAGCACACTAGCAAGTTATTCCTTTTGCCCACTCGTCTTTAGGGGTCTCTTCGACGGCGTTTTGAAACGCAGCCACTGCTTCCTCGGCGTCCATAAAACGTTTTCCTCGAAATTTTTCTTTTATTTTCGGTAATAAATAAAAATCGCAAGGTGCGAGGTCGGGGCTATATGGCGGGTGACCTAGTAATTCCACGTTTGATGTCGCCAAATAGTCGATCGTTCGCCTGGCGGTGTGCGACGAGGCATTGTCGTGGTGAAGGAGGATGCTACTGCGAGGTCGTTTCTCCCGAACTTTTTCCAAGACAAGTAGCAAACAATTTTTAGTATACCACTCTGCAGTAACTGTTTTTTGATCCTCTAAAACAATTGTCCGGTCCTTCCGAAGAACGAGGCCACCATCTTTTTTCCCACGCTTCGACATCTTCTCACTTTAATTGGCAACTCCTCGGAAGGAAACACCCACTGAGCAGACTGTCTTTTGGTTTCGGGATCATAACAGTAAATTCAGCTTTCGTCACCCGTAAGTATGTCAAACACAGCATTTGAGTCGCCTCCGTTAAATCTTTGAACCATTTCACGGCACCAATCAACACCACGGTTTTTTGGGACTCGGTCAAATCGTGAGGTATCCACCGGGCACAAAGCTTCCTGACCGCTAAATGTTCATGCAGGATTTTGTGCACTTGGCTCATACCGATGCCTAAATTTGCCCGAATCTTTTGATAGGTCACTCCTTTGTCAGTCTCTATCATACGCCGCACAACACTGATGTTATCTTCAGTCGTCGCCGTAGAAGGCCGTCCCTCACGCAGATCATCGGTGAGATAAGTGCGACCACGTTTTAACTCATTAAAACCAGTTGTAAACAGTGGCACGAGATAGGGCTTCATCGTGTAAGGCCAATCGTAGTCATAACTTTCTTGTTGACTTAAATGACAACGAAAGTCATAAAAAATCATTGCACGAAAATTTTCTCGCGTTAAATTCATGCTGACGTGACACAGACAATTTTCAATTTGCCGCCAAATCGTAAAACAAATGACAAATTAATAAAATACATACTCAATAATATTGCCAAAGAGTTCCATTTTCAAAATTTAAACTTAATTTTTTTATTATACTGTTTACAGGTGGTCAGTTCTAAAGACTTTCAGTGTCGCCCTCGTACAACAAATATCCTAGCAAAGGTTTTAGGAGATTCAATCTTTACCAGCGGGAATGCTGAAAATCGCTCTCCCTGAACGTTTTTTTTGTAATGGGTTTTACGCCCAAGGATACAAGTTCTTTATAGCCCTTCTTAAATTTTCTATCTTCTTCAATCTTACAGTGTGGTTTCGTCAAGGCCTAGTCAAGTCTAAAAGTCTAGCCGATAGTCAAGTCTAGTCAGAAGAATTAGGCTAAGTGAAGTGGTAGAAAAACTGCACTTAGCGATTACTAGGAGCTTTTGGCAACAAGCATGAAAATCATATAAATCAAACACTGTATCACGCTTATTAACGAACACTTTGCGAATAATAGTCCAACATTATTATGCACAAACACTCAAAAAACACAAATATTGGAAAATAAAATACAGCGCCGGTACTCCTCTTCACAGCTTTCCGCCAAAAGTCCGGTTCCCTCAAGGTTTCAGAGCGGGATTCCAGCTCAAAACCGATCTCACGGAGGTCGAGAAAATAACCAACCAACACAATACAAATACTCTTTATTTTATAAAACATGACCCGAGGTGTGTTAGTGGCCAACACTGTCAGATTTTTTTAATTAAATTAAACTATTTTAATACGGTTTTATCGCGTTTATTACTTATTTATTTACACCTGACGTTTCAAACACTTTACAGCGTTCATGGTCGCAGGCAGACTAAGTTAACATTTGTCTTTGATGTCATAAGATTACAAAACTACCGCCTGAAATTTTTATTGGGAACTATTCCGATTCACGCAGTATTGGCTCACAGTATCTAAGGGTCTTGCAGTCTGCTTCCGAGTTTGCGATTTTATTAAGTTAATGACTGGGTCCCAAGCTGGCGGTACCTGCCATCCATCCTCTCTATTGAAATTAGGATGTTTTTTAATTTCAATAGCTTCACGTAACATCCTTGGAATGAATCTGTTTTCCTTTGCAAGGACTTGAGGATTATCAAAACGCATATAGTGGTTGGGTTTGTCTAGAGCATGTTCACAGACTGCAGACTTGGTTGAGCGTCTATTTTTCATGTCAGCAATATGTTCTTTTATACGAGTATTAATGCTTCTCTTTGTTTGCCCAATGTATGATAAACCACAGTCACAGTCAATTTTATAAACTCCAGCATCTTGCAATGGGATATTGGATTTTACAGGTCTTAAAAATTGGTTTATTTTCTTATGCGGCTTGTAATAGGTCTTGATTGAAGCTCGCCTAAGTATGTTACCAATCTTGTCCGTGACTCCCTTTATGTATGGTAAGATGGCAGGAAAACGATCAACTGTGTGTGGCTTGGGTCGACTTCTGTGACAAATGTGTGGGAGGCTGAGATTGTTGCTTCTTAAGACAGACTTGACTCGGTGAAGCTCCTCCTTAAGATGGTGGGTGTCACAGATGCCGTGTGCTCTCTGTAACAAAGATTTGCCTACGGTAGCTAACTGACATGGATGATGGTGAGATTTACCGTTGAGATATTTGTCTGTGTGGGTGGGCTTTCTGTACACAGTGTGACTGATACTATTGTCAAGATTTCTAGTTATTAAAACATCAAGAAAGGCTAATGAATTATTGATCTCAGGTTCCATAGTGAATTTAATTTTACTATTAATGGAATTTAAATGATCTAACAAAACAGAGACTTGAGTTTTGGGGAGTACAACAAAAGTATCATCTACGTACCGTTTGAACATCTTCGGCATAGCCAGGGTGCTTGAAAGAGCCTTCTCCTCAAGGTCTTCCATGAAAATGTCGGCAACAATGGGAGAGACTGGAGACCCCATAGCTACACCGTCAATTTGCATGTAGAATTTGTTTTCCCAGAAGAGATAGCCTGATGTTAAGCAATGCTCAAGTAACTCTGCATACTCTTGAGGTAGATGGTGGTCCTCAAGCCTTCTCTTGACAATATCAATACAGTCATGCAAAGGTAGGCTGGTAAATAATGACTGTACATCAAAACTGACCATTGTGTCTTCATCAGTTAATCGTAGATCTTTTATTAAGCTGATAAAGTGATAAGAGTCCTTGACATTAGTATCAGTATGACCACGAAGTTGTGTTAATATCTTCACCAGGTGTTGTGCTAGTTTATAAGTTGGCGAATCTATTTGGCTTACAATTGGTCTTAATGGGTGGTCTTTTTTGTGTATTTTTGGAAGGCCATATAATTTTGGTGGTTTCACACAGGAAGGCACGAGCGACGTGATGTCTAAGTTTAATGTGTCGGAGTATTTTAATATTAATTCTTTGGTTTTTGTTACGATCATGTTAGTAGGATCACTTTTTACTTGTTTATATGTATTCTCATCCGACAACAGTTGTTGAATTTTTGTGTTATAATCAGAGGTGTCCATTATAACAGTTGAATTTCCTTTGTCAGCTCGTAAAATAGTAATGTCTGGGTTCTTGCGAAGGTTGGTGAGTGCAAGATATTGTTCACGAGGAAGATTCGGTTTTGGCGGCTTGCTAAGTCGTAGTACTGATGACACATCTTGGCGTATTGCTTCCAAATCTTCTTTATTTAAGTGGTTTTTTACCAAGACATTTTCTACCGAACAGATGATATGTTCATAAGGTATCCTCCTGGGTGCAACCGCATAATTTAATCCATTTTCAAGAGCATCAATCGCTTGTTGGTCTATCGGTGTTTGTTTTGCTAAATTGACAACCGATTTAATTGACTTTGACGTTTCTGAGTTATTATCCCGGATTTTTTTAAGGCTGCCCCAAGGCATCTGACACAGCCTAACGACGGCCATCTATCGATAACAACCGGGACCAACGGCTTAACGTGCCTTACGAAACACGGGTGAGCTCGGTCCGTCCGTTAGCAAGCTGTATCCCATGAACCCGTGAGTTTGACATTAAAAATTTTCTAAGATCTATTTCTTTTGCCGCTATTACAACTAATACCAAAATCCATACTAGTATTATAAATGCAAAAGTCTGTCTGTCTTTATGTCTGTCTGTCACGGCCAAACCGCTGAACGGATTTTAATGGGGTCAAACATAGGCTACTTTTTGACGCAGACGGAGCTGCGGGAAACAGCTAGTACAAAATAAAATAAATATTTAAGTCTACAAGCACTTAATAAATTATTTTGCGTGCTTCCGCCACCAGTTAGTTCATGCAAACTATTGCCGGCCGGCACCCACCCACTACTATTAGTCCCAACATGCCCGCCACCACTAGCTTGCACATGCAACACGTGTTTCGCCTCTACGCGAGGCATCTTCAGGCACTAGACCAAGCTGTTAATAGTCCGACGTATAAACGACGAATGACACAAAACCATCGTACCCTTCCTATTATACTACTACCCCCACCACTAAGAAAAACGCATTTAAAAATAAACACCCAGAGAGGTCTCATTTTGCGGAACATTTATTAGAACATAATCATAATTTGTCACCTAATCATACATATGAAATATTACATGTTGAAGAGAAAGGGTTAAAACTTAACATTTTGGAGCAGTTAGAAATAAATAAACATAAAAATTTAAAAATTCCCTTAATTAATAAACAAACTGATTTAAATAATTCTCCATTACTTAACATGTTTCATAATCCCACCTCTTAGTGGTGGGGGTAGTAGTATAATAGGAAGGGTACGATGGTTTTGTGTCATTCGTCGTTTATACGTCGGACTATTAACAGCTTGGTCTAGTGCCTGAAGATGCCTCGCGTAGAGGCGAAACACGTGTTGCATGTGCAAGCTAGTGGTGGCGGGCATGTTGGGACTAATAGTAGTGGGTGGGTGCCGGCCGGCAATAGTTTGCATGAACTAACTGGTGGCGGAAGCACGCAAAATAATTTATTAAGTGCTTGTAACTTTAACTTCCGCAAAGTAACGCCTGAATCGGTTAAATATATTTAAGTCTGCTTCCATACAACAAACATTTTTTTTTTTCTTATTTATATATCAATACTTCCATATCCATACGTCCATACTAATAAACGCGAAAGTCTGTCTGTTACACTTTCATTGCCAAACCGCTGAACGGATTTTGAAGAAATTTGTTATGGATATAGTTAAAGACCCGGGGTCTAACATAGGCTACTTTATACCGCATGCGAAGCTGCGGGAAAAAACTAGTATATACATAATCGTATCGTACCCACTTTATCCGACTCGTACTTGACCGGTTATGTTTTTGTATGTATGTATCTATCTTTCTTTTATTAAAACTTTACAATAACATTCAACATTTCCATGTCCTTAATTTATGTCTTAACATTTTTTTTTTTTTTAATGTAATTATCTATGGTGCAATAGTGTTTTTACTTACATTATGATTTGTTTTTCAGTGCTAACCAAACTGCTTAATCACTGCAAAACAATGGAGAACGCTACTGAAGAGGAAATAGCCGATCTGAAGAACAAATATGAACTTTAATAGTTAGGTTTAGGGTAGTCATTGAATTGTAGATCAACTAATTATTTTAATTATTGTTTTCGACATTTTGGGACGTAGAGTTTTTAAGAACGCAAGAAGAGAGACGCGCCTAGGTTAAAAAATAAAAAATATTAAAAATTAAAATTAATTTATTTCAGGCATCATGACCCATATTATCAATAAAATGCAATTCAAATAAAATTCGGCACAATAGTAAGTTAAAAATAAAATAAAATAATGAATGATATTAACCCTAGTATTTTCATAGGCCGAGAGGCGGTTCCGAACAACTTTGACACCAGGGTGTACATGGTCGATTGACAATGTAACCTACACGAAATGTAGATGGCCCTCGTATTAAGAATAAGTTTGTTACCCCCGTGTTAGCTAAAATGTGTTGCGTCTCGTTCTTTCACGGTAACAATCGAAGAGAGAAAGAAACGAAGCATATTTTAGCTAACATGTCGTTGACAACCCTTCGCATGGTTTGGACCCCCCGCTACCGCTACGCTACTGTGCTTCGAAACGCTCCCGCGCGCGCGCGCGTTACAAGTGTTTTAGATAAAGCGTTGTTTACAACTCGAGTGTAGGGTTACAATAACACGTAAAATTTATTTTGTTCACAGATAATCGACCTTATCGACAAAACTGTTTGGATAACGATATCATAAGTGGTTCTTTTGTAGTAACGGGTGGAAGGAAAATATTTCTTTTTTGTCCCCGTAATTTTGTACTATAATGATTTTTTAAATAAAAGTTGTACCATATATATGCCTTATTTTTTTATAATCTAACAGTATCTATCTAGTTCTGTAATTAAAACAAAGAATACTATCCTGCTACAGTAAACTTTTGAATGAAAAATAAATTACAATTTCGAAATTCGCGGGTTTTTGTACGAAAAAATGATATATTTTGCATCAAGACTTTGTTTTACAAATTTCGTTAAAAGCAATGAATACACATATTTTATTGAAGCCTAGCTATCTTAGAATAGATAACAAGCATTAATAAGTTCTCAGAATGTTCAAATTGTGAAAAAACTGACAAACAATGAACCTCCGTCGTTTTTTATGGTCGGCTCGACCGATCTTTACCCAAGGTCAGTATAAAAACTACTACACGAAACCAAAAAAAAAAAATTCAGTATTGCTTGGAAAGGAACGTACTGTCGAAAAAAAATACAAACCAAAAGTATAATAAATGTGGACTGCTCCCATAAAATCCGTTTGTGGCGCATTTTTTGCGCGCCCGCTGTCCCATACTAAGATGCTACGTTAGACAAGGACGCGATCCTCCACTCGCGCGTTCTTTTTTTGAAATCATGAAAGATCGCTTGAGTTAGCGTGGTTTCTTGTTATTTTTTATTGCTTATTATTAAATTAGTAATATAAATAGAAAAAGTTGCACAGAAAATAATGAATTTTATAATTTATGAAAAAATGTTTTTTGCGTGGTCAGCCATTTTGTTCCCAACTTTTTCGATAAAAAGTGGAAATAACACATGAAAACATAAAGTGATCAATTATGTTTGTATTTTATATTAAAATAGACTTATTTAAGCATTTTCTCAAAAAATTTCATTAGTTATATTAAAAAATAACCTCCCTAGCCAGGCATTTTCCCGTACCGTGATCCTAGAAAAAAATGAGACCCGTCAAGCTCAACTTCAAATTCGTGTTTAAAAATTTTTTCGGCCCTGGATGGGAATGGAATTATTTTTAATCGATAGTGGCAGGATCGTAGTTAGCCGAGAAAAAGCCATAGACACATAGAGTTACTCAGTGTTGTGTAACTAAAAAATGATGCAAGCGAAAACAGTTGGGGCTGATCGAGCCCAGAAGCACAGTAGCGCAGAAAAAGTTGGGCTCGATCGAGCCCGTAAGCAGGTTAGGGGTTAATGCGAAGGTAAATCTATTCTTATATAATAGTAAAAGTTTAATTTGTTTGATTGAACGCGCTAATCTCAGGAACTACTGGTCCGATTTGAAAAATTCTCTCAGTGTTGGATAGCCTATTTATCGAGGAAGGCTATAGACCTGGGCGAAGTCGGAACGGGCTGCTAGTTTATGATAATGATAAGATTTTTAACCGTAGCGTTGAAATAAACGTTTATTTGGACATATGAATTTAAAAAAAAATCTGTCATTTGATTTAATAGTTTATTGATATGTAACAAAGGCAAATACCGGTAGAGGACAGAATATCTTTATTGAAAACGCTATTATAATGTAAAAATATATAATTATTGCCATAGCTGTATAATTAGCTATACAGCAAAAGTTTAGAGCTAATTCGATTCATTTTTATGGGTTTCAAAATTCATAATTTATCTAAATTATTCGTCTGATTTCAAAAACGTGTTATTTTTTCTGAACTACTTTGTCCATTTTGTAAACAGGTGGTAATTAGAAATTGGTAGATCGCATTTAGACTTAATATGGAATTTCTTAGTTACCTTACTAGCCGCCAGGGGCGCTGTACAGATTTGCCCATGGAGCAGTTACAAAGAGATGCCGTAATAAGCGTTTTGTAAGAAAGTATTTGTTCAGCTCCACTTGGCGGAAGGCAGACGTGCGACATGCTTGGTGTCGGCCGTGGCTCCAACCATGGAGCACGAGCAATGACAAGCTCCGCCCACTGCAGTGTCATCACATCACGGAGCCATCAAACGGCATCTCCTCTTTGTAATTGCTCCATGGGTTTGCCATACTAAATTTTTAACGCAGTCTCTAGCGTCTGCGTCGATAAAATCGTATGGTTGACGTATTGTACGTATGTGTTGTATGAATAAAAATAAAGAGAAATTACAAAACTTATAACCACACACATTTAAGTCACAGTAACTTATGTTTTATTCTTATAACATATACTGCCGCACTTATAAATGATGAATTAAGCCAACTCTTTTAACATAAATAAAATTTATCAGAAGTTGCAAATGTAAATCTATACTAATGAGTATAATTTTTAAAAAAAATCCTTTAACTGTCTTTTTAGTTTGAGGAGTTTTCAAGTCATTATCAACTTTGAGTGCGGCTAATAGAGCGAGATTGTTTCCAGACCCTAATTTAAGTCTTGATGAATTTATGTCCCAAAATTTCCAAAACAAATTGATACTATAAAAAATATAAGATTTGTCATTATTGTGACGTAGATTTTTTTTTCATGGGTGCAAGTAATTGATTTCTGTGATTGTTTGTTTAAGTTCCAATAAATATTTTTGATGAATTTTGTTATATTTATTTATTAATATCTACTTTAAATACTTGAAGGTCGATTGAAACTGACACAAATTTCGCGCGACTTGCGGGACGCCCACAGAAATAAGAATATATTATGGAGCAATTACAAAGAGGAGATGCCGTTTGGAATGGCGCAGTGATGTGATCATTGGCGCCTCGCCGACACTGCAGTGGGCGGAGCTTGTCATTGCTCGTGCTCCATGGCTGGAGCCACGGCAGAAACCAAGCACCTCAAATACTTTCTTACAAAACGCTTATTACGGCATCTCCTTGTAATTGCTCCATGGAATATATAGAAGAGCCATTCGCAGGCCAGTTAACTTTGGCACACGCTACGGCACTTTACCGATTCTTATGTCTGTGGGCGTCCCGCCAGTCGCGCAAGATTCACGTCTGTTTGAATGGACCTTAAGCTGAAACTTGCTGGATTCCAAAACTCCGTTTCCCTTTCTTTTTTTACTTGTTTATCTAAGCTCGTTTCCTAGTTGCAACACCAGCTTTTTAGCTTTGATTCTTCGGTATGGGCCTATAATTGACATTACTATTAAAGTGGAGCGACTGCCGTTTAACCTACGCAACATTTGAGGAACATGATTAAGCGAGTCTATCCTAAAGCGAACAAATGCATGATTCCGGTGGATCCGGCGGCAAAACACGCTATATCATCCGACGTGCACATAAAAATTATTTATTTCCTCTTTAGATAAAACCTTTTGAACATATGGAATGACAGCTGCCATTAACATTGTAGTTCTATTATTGCACTAGGGTATTGCGTTATTGATTCATTGACTGATATGGTTGAATAAGGTTTTACTACCGTTTATTTTCAAGTAATTTTATTAATCAGTAATTTATTCAGGCCGTCATAAATGTTGAAGTGGAAACAGATTCTCAAATGACACAACTGCGTTTTTTTGTGCGCAATAGAAATAATGGGATGTAATTTTTAAAAACCGTTAGTCGTACTATTTCCATTTTGTATTTCCATGGAAATATTGGGATATACACCCCATGATTCAAGGTCTCATAAAGGCCAACACAGAATTTTTCAGGCTGCAACCTAAGTAAGACTTGGTCAACAACCTCAAATACAGCCATAACATTAGTCCCTCATAATCCCACTAGTTCTGTGCACAGACAAAGCACGAGACCGTCGGCGCATGACACGCGCGATCAATTATTAAAAATTATCTCGGGTTAGAAAAAAATATTTCTGGTTAGTATAACCCAGTCACACGATGGCAGGTGAAATTGTGAACATCTAGATGTTTCTATATCTATGTTGAAAGTTATTCCATAGAATAATTCTGTATTGTTCTGTCGAGTGGACGCGCACCGACCACGCCATTGAAGAGGACAATGAAAGGGATTTACCTTAATTACTGGCCAGACCTAACACATGAGTGTCGGGCTACGGAACCAGCGTATTTTTAATTTATTTACTCAAAGCAAAAATGTTTCCTAAAATTATTAGTAGCTGAAGTCTAAAGAACATAGAACTAAAGAGTATCGAAAACGTTCCTTTTTCGTAAAGTTGTCCTGTATTTATTTTATTCCTTCACAAATTCCAATACTGACAATATCACACTAAGTGCGGATTGTACTTTGATTAAAATTACACGGTGTAGGCATTGCGATAACTTTTTAAGTGTACCTGCAATAAAAAAAAGGCAATTGAGTCTCTGTCCGACAGGCGTAGCGATCGGATTTGTGCAATATTAGAATGAGGAATAATTATTTAGTTTGTTTCATGATCAGTTGTTGTTGAGCCAGCGGTTGGCGTAGTGTTAATTGGCTATGTAAGTATGTTAGCACGTATTTTAGGCGTAATTTTAGTTTCTTTTTCGTCAATTTACTATTTGCGGTGCTTTATAGTTACTAGGAAATGTTTTCTTCTTCTATGCTTGTTGAGAAAAGTGTTGGTGTTTAATACAGTTTAAGTGCTTTGAAAATGTAGTGAAATCTCAAAAGCCACCAGCATATACGTGCTAGCTCGCTGAGGGGGTAAGTGCTTTTTTTCTGTAGCTGAATCTAGAAATGAGTTTTTTGTCAACCATACATGCACATATTTTCTAAATTCTAAATTGATTCTATTCTAATCTATTATGATTTCTTATGTTTTCGCGATTGTTATTCATTAAATTAAACTATTTTAATACGGTTTTATCGCGTTTATTACTTATTTATATACCTAGATCTCAAAAATAGCAGTATTTGTTTTATCTTACTTATATACTTCCTGGGCGCTTCAACCCTTTATGGGTCTCGGCCTCGTCCACAATCTCCTTCTAGACAATCCTTCCACCGTTTTCTAGTTTTCCCACGGGGTCTTTTCTGTTGTGAATTCCATTCAGTGATGACTTTAGGAGCTCTGGTGTCATCCATTCTTTCCATCTTTTGTTTTATCATCGCCCTCTATTTTCGTGGCCACACGTTAGCGTAACGATTAAGGGCTGGAACACGCGAGTGAGCGACGCCCGTCATCCCGAACATATCCTGTATCCGACACAGGCAGGTTGATCGATTCAGGTTTTTACCGGTTCGGAACAACATACATGACGAATTGCTTTATTTCTATGTAAACAAAATCCGGGATGCCGGTGAAAAATTTGAAATTTCACTTAAATTTTTTTGAGCGGTTTTACTGGGTTTATTATTATATGGTCCCAAACGAAATTGAATTGACAAAAGATGGTTACGGAACGTAACCCCCAATAGTCTTCCAATAGACATTTGCATATCTATACTACACTTTTCTATGATAGTTTGTATCAAGATTTTTAAATAGAGATTATCATCGAGATTCAGGATAGAGTATTATCGCAACATGACATTTAAATATTTCATCTCCTAGGAATCAGATCATAGACACAGATCACTCAATAAGTGGTCTTTGGTTTGTGGTATAGGTATATATCTACGTAAAAATACACACACAACAAATACTTCTCGTCTGTATGCAGTATTAAATATAAATTTAACACAATGATTATATTATGCATATTTCATAGGTGGAACAGTCAACAAAAACCTCATAATTGAAGTTCATTGTAATGTCACAGCCACTCCCAGGACGAATTATTAATTAGCAAAGTTCCCAGCCACTGTACCGGAATGCCTTTCCATTTTCTGAACGAACAAACATTACGAAGTAATGTGGGGATAGATTTAAAACCATGAAAATTGAATATGGTTTGGTATCAAATCAAATCAAAATTATTTATTCCATAACATGTGGTTTTTACATATTTTTTTTAAGTATTTTAATGGCACGTACTTCTTTTATTGTGTTACACTAGCCGCCTGTGGTTATATCCTTAGCTGGAATGTGAATTTTTAAAATTCGACTTTATATCCGTAAAGTACGCCTAAATACAGACAAAACCACTGTTTTACCCATGGAGTAATTACAAAGAGGAGATGCCGTAATAAACGTTTTGTAAGAAAGTGTTTGTGAGACTACACGGGGCGGAAGGCAGACGTGCGGGGTGCTTGGTTTCGGCCGTGGCTCCAATCATAGAGCACGAGCATTGACAAGCTCCGCCCACTTTTGTGTCGGCGAGGCGCCAATGATCACATCACTGCGCCATTTCAAACGGCATCTCCTCTTTGTAATTACTCCATGGTTTTACCAATCAATCATTAATTAACCAATATTTTTGTATCGCTACAGGGACTATCTTAATAATGACACGTTTTGTGTTACTTTTGTTTAACAAATAAATGATAATTTCATTTTTTGATTGACAGGCAGCAGCAGGAAAAACTGGAAAAATAAAAAAAATAAGTTTGAGTGAATTAAAACTGGTATATTTTTATAGCAATCGGACACCTGCCATAATCATCATCAGTCAGTTATCATGACTATTATTGTTCGTTTACAAAAGAAATTTTTCATAGAGCTTGCTTTCTTGCCTCTCTTTATTCTGTTACAATCGCGGAGTTTCTTACTTTTGTTTGAATAAACAATGTGATTTATTAAAAAAATGATTTGTTGCTCTACTTAATTTGGGAATTTTCCTTCCTCTTTGTTTTCGGAGGCGGTTTTCGGGCCGATTTAAAGAAATTATTGGTTTGTACCGGGAGGGTTGATTTATAATTATTAACTTTTATGGTAAGGAGTTTTTTCTTTTCGATTCATTTATCATTTCGAGTGGGTCAATACCACGGAGTAATAACAAAGAGGAGATGGCGTATCGAGAGCTTCCTTACAAAAATTGTGTGAGGCTACGCGGGGCGGAAGGCAGACGTGAGTAGTGCTCGGTTTGGCCGTAGCTCCGTCCCTGTTGACGATCCCCTCTACTTACCAATAGATGTTGCTAGCAAGTCGAAGATTTCAACACAGAAAAATGATTTTATATTTCTTTATATTACACATATTTTAAACATTAAAAACAGGAACATAAATTATTTTAACACGAAATCAATCAAATAAATTTGAAAATATGTTATTTAGGTACTTCAGTTTATTGTGATCCCATATCAGTACAGCATTGAAACACTTAAAACTAAATGGTTTAAAATATTTTACAAAATATTCTAAGCAGAAACGAAACGTAAATAAGAAAAACAATAGAGCTCGCTCCACGTCACGCATCTTTCACAGTTGAACGAAAACCGACGTAAGCGGCGTGGCGACTTCCGTCGTCACTGCGCCAATGACCGTAACGGTGCACCAGTCGATACGCCGACTCCTCTTTGTATTGGCTCCATTGTGTCAAAGTTTTTGGAATCGTCTATCGGCCTCTGAGGTGCTTCATCTAATAACAACCAAATGGGTGCCGGGTTCCGAAGCAAATGTTCCTTTTTCCCTTTAATAACGATGTTCTTCTGTTCTATAAAATTCACATGTTATCCCAGTTCTTAGAGAGGCTTGCGCGGGGATATTAATCCAACGGGTAAAGGCCCTTTGGAGTAGTTGATGTCATGTGGTGCTCCTGCCAAAACCCGTTTTCGGCTATATCAATAGATGATATTTCCATGAACTGTTTACTCGACAGGAGAAGGAACTATTTCTAAAAATGAATAAATGCGTTATTTTATGAAGTTCGGATAGATTAAAACTGAGCTAAAAATTGGACACCCACCATAGTCATGATTACTGGCTTTTTGTAATAATAAATTTCATTGTTATTACAATTTCTTTTTTTAAATCCAAAACAAGCCGCGAGGTTTACTAGCTTATCTTACGAGTAATTAAGCGTCATCTCAACTCCCCTGTATAATGCCTTGCATGCATTAGTTATGCTAAACATGTAGACGTATCGACACCAACATTACACCTATTGTCTGAAATTCAGATACGTGGAAAATGATGTGCTGGTAGCGAACAATAGCATAATTTTGGCACCCACACGCTGGGATACACGCAATATAACGCTTGCATTGAATAAAATCCAGCATTTTCTGTGGCTGTGACGGATAACGTGGTATGTGGCTGAAATTTTTGATATTTTTGTTACGTAACAATATTTATATTAAATAATAATTTATATGTACGTACTATCACAATATTAGATTTTATTGATTCACTTACCTTACTTAATTTTCCGCCTTCTGGTAGTGTTCGGTCTAACACCAAACAGTGACGGCAAACGCATCGTATGTCAATGCGCTTGACGCAGAAATCAGTGCACAAATCGCCGCGACGCCAAACGGTAGCGCTCATAACAATTTTCATTATCATTTTAGTTCGTAACAATTTTGGCTCCAAATACATTCTTTTATTACCCTAACATTTCTATCATTTAACTCAACTCACTGTAGTTCAGGCACCAACAGGTAGCAAAAGCACAGTTTCTTTTATGGCAAGTCTTTACACATTTTAATTACGTTATAATACAATATTAATACCTACTTATACTATTATTAGTAATTAAGTGTCATAAAGCGTCTTATTACGTGACAAAACCACGGAGAGTATCCTTACTTTAATTTACCAATCAATCCAAGGCTAAAAGTGCCTCTACCACAATATTTTATTAATGCAGACACTAGCGAATGCGTTAAGAATTTAGTATGGCAAACCTGTACAGCGCCCTGGCGGATAGTAAGGTAATTAAGAAATTCCATATTAAATCTTTACGCGGTCGGGTCTGCGTTAATAAAATCTCGTGGCTCGCGCGTTAGTGAAGCTTATCATTTTAATGAAACCTCTCTTGAGGTTAGAGAGATCCCTGAAATAGCAAGGTGTAGGCGACGCTTTCCACGTCTCTGTGTCAGTTCACCTTTTTTTTTTTTTTTTTTTTTTTTTTTTTTTGATTTCGCAGGGGAATGCTTTTACGCACGGAGTGTGGGACTCCTGGGCCGCTAATCGGCCCAGACTACCCACTAAACCCCTGCGGGTGCCGTCGGCCGCATTGCAGGGAGGCGCCTCGGATCTGACTAGCACAAGACGCCTCTGCGACTGGCCGGTTTCTCACCAGAAACCGGACTCACCACTCTCAGAGGCCCTCCGACACCTGGAGGGCCTCTGCCACCGGGTGGGACTGACCAGTCCCATGTGTCAGTTCACCTAGCGTATTATCGATCTTCTTAATATTTCGCTTATTACAGAGACAAAGTTACAAGAATCTTCCTGTCTACTATTGTGACCTACATTTATCATTTTCTATTGCTCAATCCACCAACCTACTTTTTTATATTGCAATTTCTTGCACAAGACGCACAAAATACTTAGTATTGGATCCATACGTCGTATGCATTGGGCGAATAAATTGGTTAAGCCTATTTTTGAAAGATGACTCTCGTAAAATTGGCTTGTCGAATAATTTTCATTCATCATAATTGGTGGCGTGGCGAGTATGTCAACAACCCTCAATTAATGGGGAGGCCCAAGTCCAGCGGTGGACTGACTGCGACTGAAACAACGATAATTGGTGAGTCGAACGATATTCATTCAACGTATGAGAACGTATTTCAAAAATAGAGCTCCAAAAACCTGATCGTGCAAACTACTAAAGTAAACCTTTTTTTTTTTTTTTAAGAATGCAAAACTGGTGAATCGACTGATTTTCGTTTGTTTTCAAATTATTTTCATTCGCGATAATCTGTGAGTCGAGCGATTTTTAATCGACATACCGAATTTATATCCTCGATGTAATAATAGCCTTCGCGATCGTGGTTTGGTTTTGGTTAACGTTAACATAATTTGCATTTTACGCGATTGCCCTCCTAAAAACTGAGGACACACGTGAGGACGAAACAGTGTCTGACAGAAAAGATTCGTTCCATTCAGACTTTAAAAAAAATAGCCGATACCGTGTTATAACATTCAGTAACTGAAAAGTTTTGCGATTGAGTCCACTGTAAGCCGATTTTAAAATGGATTCTCTAAAGTTTACCCACCACTTTTATCCGTATAGAAAATAGGTGAAATGGAACGTCAAAAGTCGATTCAGTACTCGCTATTCGTTCGCAGTGTGATCACCTGGAATTTTATTCGCCTGGTATTCTACTCAAATTATTTTTATCATTCATATGAAACATTTCACTACTAGAAATGGAAATCAGAAAGTTTTTTTTGAATCCGTTCTTAAATAAGCAAGTTATAACCCTTTGAAATTCGGTGGAAGGGGAATCTGTCAAAAAACAAGAAAAGGATGCACTGTCTGTGCAGTGATGTCACTGCCACTTGGTTTTGTGCGTATAAAAGAGATAGCAAGACGTCACCACCACGCTCCCACTTTTCTGCTTGAAAAATCTTTAAAATCCAATTACTGCCTTATTTAACAACCAATTTTGTTGTTGTTTTCAGAATCGGTTACTTTTTAGTGTACATATTGTGTCGTATGCAAATATTGCCCAAGTATGAATACAGTCAAGTAGCCTATTTTTTTCAAATATCAACTTGACTTCATGATCGCGCCTGTTTCCTAGAGGTGTGACTAATATGTTAGTAACAGGTAAAGGTATCATAATACATGCAACCATTATTCATTAGGTTATCACGTATTAGTCAAATAATAGGGTAGTCAACCGGCGACGGCGATCGCCGCGTCAGCGTCAGCGCCACAATCACGGCGAATATGGCAATCAGTCACCCGTCCGGAAAAACGAAAAATAAATTAAAAAATACGAATGTAGAAGTAAAAAGACTTTGCATATAAAAAATATCTATTAAATTGTTGTAAATAAGCTGATTCACTTTTTAAATACGCAGTATAAAGCCTGTTAAAGTATGAAGTAAAAGTGAATCCCTCTGTAAATTAATAAGTAGCCGTTTGTATTACTAAGAATCTTGTATTCAGTTTAATTATTGAGAATGATTTCGCGTATTATTATCATGAGATTCAATAATATCTAAAAATTAATGTGGAACCTCTAGACTAATATTTGACTAATACCCAGTAATAGTTACGGTATCCTAATATGAACTAAATAATATATTCAATATTATGAATATTGAAATCTGACCCTAATATAACACCTCTACTGTTTCCCGTTGGGGTAGACAGGCAGTGCCTAAGAATTTTCATTTGCTACGGTCCTTACAGACTTTCTTCGCTTCCTCTATGCTTATCACTCACGTTACACACGCTCGTCGAAACAGGCGTGATGATATGTATCTATGTGTAACTGGACTTTATGCTAATAATTAGTTTCTATCATTGCACCTCATGGAATACCCTGGATTCAAGTGTGAAAGTCCGTGCTTCAGAAGGCACGTTAAGCCGTTGGTCCCGGCTGCCATCAGGTGGTCGTTAAGGCCGAAAGGCGGTTCCGATAAACTCTGACACCAGGGTGAACAGGGTCGATTGACCATGTTAAGATTAAGATTTAGAAGAATAAGAAGATTTTTTTCTGGGGTCTACTGAATAAGAACACAATGTTACAGCATCAATGTGTACAAAAGTGGACTTATCGCTATTGAAATTTCTTCCTGTCAACCCTAGGGTGGGTAGGGATAACTAGGCGTTTGTCTGAAGACCCACGGTCGTGGGTTCGATTCCCAAGGAAAGTATGCTCTGTTGTTCCAAGTATATGCCATTACAGGCATGAATAACCTCATTGACTGTTGGGACACCCTTGGCCCCGTCTACCATCAGGTTAAAAACATCATGATCCTATTGTTCTTGATTCCCAATAAAAAGGGTAACAGATGTTAGACGGCATCGCACTATTGTAATCATAGTGGTGAAACGAGGCTGTGGGATTTTAGTAAACCGTCGATCAAACAAAGAAGAATTACCAGTCCCACCAAATCTAAGTCATAAAGCGTAAGTTAGAGAATATGCTACTGGTAAACACGCTCTAAATTACGAAGGAATACACAATGTTTTAAATACGTGCAGAGATTTTTTAAGCTTGCCCTCCACATTCCAACAAAGAACCGGGGAAGACCACCCTCCACCTGGCTGACGACAAACATAAAGGCTCTGAAGCAGGGAAGCTTGAATTCTACGATAGCTCAGAATCGTGCTTTATGAAAAAGACGGTTATGGAAGGCCGACTACAAGTAAATGGGATAAGGTCCCTGATTATTACATTGTGTATTTAAGTACCTATCAATAAATTCTTAATACCCACATGACGATCTCTGTTTAACCCAAAGGTTGACAGTTAGATAATTCTTTTAGCATTAAGTTCGCTTATTGAGTACACAACAACAACTACAACTACAACTCTATTATGTACAATGAAGTTCAAATAAATAAGAGAGAGGGAGAGAGAGAGAGAGAGAGAGAGAGAGATAATTGCATAGACAATTAGACAGTAGTATTGAGAACATTATACTTTCATCAGATAAGTTGATCTACCCTCGGACTGTCCGCATGTAATGCACTAATGCAATTTTAATGGCAACTTCCAATCGCGTCATGATGCATTGTAAGGCATGATAAGGCTCTGAGGGTCATTAAGGACTATAGATGACGGAAATGAGGAAATTTGCAGAAATGCTTCTTCTTGACAAGCCGAAACGTCTAACTCTTTAGATTCATCTAGATCATGAAGTGTTAATAATTTATTTATTTGATATATTTTTAAGATAATTCGCGCCGCACATAACTTATCTGTTTTTCCTAATGGTTGACTGGAAGAGAATGCTTTTAGCAATGTCCGCCAATCGGAAAAGTATTTCTTTTTACTTGTGGTACAATAAAGATTCGTAAAAAATATGGCTCCTTAATTACATATTCAGATTTGTTCAGGTCTCACGACCCGTGCAATTATTTTTTGTTTTGTTTTTAGTCGATAAAAATAAAGTAATTATCATGATATGAATGAAATAACTATTTTACGACTAATGATGACATGTTTGATTTCCTTTAAAAAAATACTACTACCTTTCTTCTCTTGGAGTTTGTAAGCAGCCACAAAAACAAAGAGCTCTACATTATTCGCTTGGTATGGATTTTATCAAGAACCTAAGCTTATATCAAAAAAGTGTAAGGCGGCAATAGTAAATTTATTGGCGAATTTTATAAATGTCTAAACCAAGCATAAATTAGTTCTTACCTCGTGAGAGGAAAAATAAGAAATACGTTAGTAATAACTTCATTCCATTTTTTTGTATTTATAGCTTTTTATTTTTATTTATTTTATTTTATTTATTTTTAATACCCACATGACGATATCTGTTTAACCCAAAGGTTGACTGTTAGATAATGCTTTTAGCATAAAGTTCGCCTATTGTGCTATACAATTGTATTATGTACAATAAAGTTTAAATAAATAAATCCGGATAATTAAATCTATTAATGATTCTAATGCAATCAATTTTGAGGAGCATGAGCACATGCCATATCTCTCTTTATCCATTATCTCAGTAAGGGGTGTTATTAAGCTTTAGAAGGGGTTTGAGTTTAAAGGGTTAGGGTACAAGGAAATATGTTGGACATGAATTCGCAAAGTTACAAGTACATATGGAAGTTTATTTCATGTTTCTAATGATTCGAACGTTGTTTTCTATCGAATTGTTGTATAAATATGGATGTTTCTTTATGTTTTCGATATAGGAAAATAAGAATTGTATTTTTTGTTTGAAACTTTTAAAATAAATATGTTTATAGATCATCATCATCATCCTAACGTCACGTAGCTTACGCTTCGGATCGTAAGGTACGCTGTTGTAAGTCATGGTCCTAGATTTAGCGGAACTGGTAATTACAATGGAGTGACTGCCGTCTGACCTCCGTAACCGTTTTTACAGGGAAACCAGACCAACAGGAACATGACCCGAGATGGGTTAGTGGCCATCACTTTCTTTGTTTTTTCTCGGGCAAAGCTGTCAGACCAACGTTTCAGAGGGAAGGTTTCTTCAGGAGGCCGATAGGGCAAACTGCAAAACACCTCAATGTATTTACCAAAACCAAACCATGACCGAGATGGCTATTTTTATGTATGAAAAAACAGCAACTCACCGATTTTATATATCGAAAAAGAGCCTTCGCGTTTTGTTTGGTTTTGGCAAATACGTAAACGTCATTTACATTTTTCGCAATAGGCTAGTTTCCAGGGTCAAAAGTCTTAAATTAAAACTAGTCCGTCATTTAGGGAATCAAAATATGTTAGTGACGTATTTTTTTTTTTGTCGATTGAGCGATAAATTATAAAGATATAACGCATCACAGTTTAGGAGTGGGGGGCTCGTGACGTCACATATTGCGAAAAAGTGTAGCACACTGTGATGTCACACGGAACTTTTACGCGCCATATCTCAATCTTTCAAAAGAAAAAATACGTGTTCAATATTTTTTGATTATCTAACTGTCGGACTAATTTTTTTTTTTTTAGGAAACTAGCCTATTGATCACCAGGTCCCTATTTTTTTTGCAAATCTTGCAGAATAAAAGAATACTTATGGTAACCTAAACACACTTTAAAAGAATTATTGGAATCAATTGGAATACACTGCTAAGTGTGATCGAAGGGGTTCGGTCAGTGCCTAGACAGAAAAAAAAGCAAAAAAAAAAGCCGCCGAATCCGATGCTTGAAATAGAAGTCGGGAGATGCGGGAAAAATTAAATATATTATATTCAACCATTTTTGAAACTTTCAAATGAATACGAAACTGCTAAAACTGCACATCTCCTAATTTTTTCGCGACCAACTCCTTATTTACTTGACGGATTTGCTCATTAGACGCTTGCGGCAAAAATAACGCCCAGACGCGACGCGCAATTAAACCGACGCCTTTGTTATAAGCGGCAGCGATTTATTTATAATAGTGTATTTCGTTCAATGCGCTTATTTTTTTCTCTATTACATTTATTAATTTGCAATTTGCTTACACACCTTTCACTGGCGTCTATTTAGTAGGAAAACATGCATACATAATGTGAAAATGTTACCACAGCGTATTTTGTTTTGAGTGCAAAACCGATACTGAATGATTTTCGTTTCATTTCGATTACTTTTCATTACGATACTTTTCTTACAGTAGATCGTCTTTTATCTATTATCGCTTATGCTTACAACTTGCACTAAAACAGCACGTATGCACTTTTGGTACAAACGGCAAGGATTTTGTTGTATTTGTATATTTAAAAGTTGTATTTTCGAAGTTAGCAGTAGGTCATCTTTGTGTATTATCGCTTCAGCTTATAACTTGCACCAAACCAGTGAACGTAAACACTTTAGGTACGAACGACAGCGAGAAAAAAAGATACGCCTACATCATTCCGCTTATACGATATACGCTTATTTTCCCTTTAACATCCGTTTATTTAGGCATTCGGTACGCAATTTATTATTATTACATGTCTTTTCATATTAATGTGAAAGTATTTTTGCTTTTTACTATCCATTTACTAGCAGTACGTCTCGACTTCGTTCTAGCCTTTCTCAATAAATAGACTATCCAACACTGAAATATTTTTTTATATAAAATATTTATAACTAGCCGTTTCCCGCAGCTCGGCCTGCGTGCATGTTTGACCCCGAGTCTTCAACTATATTCATACCAAATTTCATCAAAATCCGTTCAGCGGTTTGGCCTTGAAAACGTAACAGACAGACAGACAGAAAGACAGACAGACTTTCGCATTTATAATATTAGTATATGGATAGTATGGGTTAGTATATTGAGTGAGTTGCATGGCCAACCGATCCTTTAGACTTTAGACCATGGTCACAGAATTATTTATTAATAATAGTTCACACCCTCCCACCTGAAACAGTTACCGCACATCACCGCGCATATTAAGGGTAAAAATCGAGAGCATACCAATGTAACGATGTCGCTTCGGCCGTCCGGCCGCTGCGACGACTGTGATGCATAAAATTAATGACATATGATAAGTTTATATATAGAGACGTCAGAAAAAAACTACTCGTATAAGAGGTCCTCGCAAAGCTGGGACGGGCGACTAGTGAAAGGACATATGTATGTATGTAAAAATCTTTATTGTACACAAAGAACATAGTATCAGAATAGGTTACAACAAAAGGCGGACTTATCCCAAATAGGGATCTCTTCTAGTCAACCAAACTAACATAGGACATAGACATATGGGCACAGAAGAGGGCACAACACGCAAAAAAATCTTAGGTGCATAGACTTACATCTAACATACAAATTTAATTACACATAAAAACAGTATGCTCAGCTCAAGTCCGATCGTTCGTAGTATTCCCTAACCTGAGATTTGAAAGAGTGAGAAGACAGCTCTCAGACATATTATATGAATAGCGCTTACATTTTGTCGTACATAACTTTATTTGCTCACGGCTCAGTATCGTCAGAGTCTCGAAATCCGGTTATCTCGACCGGATAAACAGGGATAAAACAAATATGATCTGCCTTCTATCCGGTGCCCGGGTAAAAGTCGTTCTTAGAAGCAATCTTATTGTGTCTTAGAAATTATTTTGGACATGTTTTTTATGATGTTACTTTATTATGTTTCGTAGATATGAGCATTTTCCCAATTGCTGTGCTCCAAAGAAGATTTATGAGTACTTTAAAACAAAAATGTTGGATTCCCGCTTAGATTAATAATTGGTGGATTAATCTAAGGGTTCCCGTTGGTGTCATATGCCTTATTACTATAAAACTATGGTTTTGCAATCCAAGGTTGCGTAAAAACTGTCATGGTTCTGCTCGGCGAGAAATTTCGTCCATGGCTTAGCATGCCTAGTTTATCCATGGGAACAATACCTACCTACTTTTCAAATTCACATAACATACACTGAAAGATTAAAGATGTTTTTTTCAGTGCTACGACACGGACAACTCAACGGACACTCACACCCCCCTGAAACAGATACCGCACCTCACCGCGCAGATTAAGGGTAAAAATCGAGAGCAAAACAATGCAAGGATGACATTTTGGCGCGCAACCGACCAACCCTACGTGTGACACTCACACATCACTCACATTGACGCGCATGCGAACGCGACCTAATTGTAGTAGTTGTAATCCCGGCGTTGTTGTATGGAGTGTCCGGAGTGTGGTAGTGCTACAACAGAAGTATACAAAATTTAAAAAAAAGTAGCCTATGTTTGAAAAGCGCAAAATTTGAATGATATTTGTCATAATCGGTAAGTCGAACGATTGTCATTCGACATTTACTTTAGATAAATAAGGTTCATGAAAAATAAACAACATACGAGATTAGATGTTATAAGTATTAGAACGCTTTATAGACAATAATATTCAAAGATAAGATGACGAAAAGATTCGTTCGTTTGGAATTTGTCGACGTGTTTCAACTAAGCCTACACTTAGACATTGTTGTCCTATTACATGTCCCTTCTGTTATGTGTAAATGGGTAATAAGCAATGTACTTAGTTTAGAAATGGTCCTAAGCTGGGTCTTAGTTCTGTTCATGTGTTATACACATGAGTAGATCGGAATCTAGAGAGAGATAAACGAACAACTGCGTTTCATCTTTCATGGCGTGAGGATCACAGGATCATGTTAAAGTCCATTTCTCAAATTGCAATACCCGACAGGGTTCATATTGTACTTATCTTTATAAAAACAGTGTGTGTACCTAGTAAGGAACTGTTAATGTACTATTTAAAACGCAATAAATAATTTGATTTTGAAAGATTTTTTGAAATCTCATCACTTCCCTCTACAATAATTAAACAATACTATTTTACAATTTTGATGTAAATACTCTTTATTTGCATCAAAAAAGAAAACATTACAGGCACAAAGGCGGACTAAACGAAATGATAAGAGGGATCAACGGCTTAACGTCCCTTCCGAGGTACCAATTCGTCTTTATTATCAGACAATCAGATGATACAAGCCTACTAATTATTTACTAGATAATAGATTTTATTACATACTAAGCCTATAAAAGTAACCAAAAAGCAATGTTTGTCGTGACAATCACACCCACGACTTCCAGGTCAAATTTATGAAGTAAAACATACAATACAATACAAAAACTTTTTATTGCACAACAAGGATACATTGTTAACATAGTAGGTATTATTAGCAAAGCCTACCAGTAGGTTATGCACGTGTAATAAAACATGACAATTTTGTAGGTTGGATGAATAGATGTCAGTGCGATTGCAAGAATCATTCTCTCTGCCCCGTTACCCATTCATGTGTAATACTGTCACGGATTATTAGAATGAAGGTATAATGTGCCATAATAGTCTATGTTGTTTTAGTTGCCCCTTTGTGCTTGTATCCTACCTAAGTGCGTCTAGTGCCTATTTGCTATGCCTAACTTTTATTAAGGAGTAGTACTACCATAGGTTTATTTTACACTAGCTTTTACCCGCAGCTCCGCCTACGTCAAAAAGTAGCCTATGTTTGAACCCGGGTCTTCAACTATATTCATACCAAATTTCATCAAAATCCGTTCAGCGGTTTGGCCGTGAAAGCGTAACAGACAAGACTACAGACAGACAGAAAGACAGACAGACTTTCGCATTTATAATGTTAGTATGGATTAACTGCCTACGTGTTCCAGTGGTAAAGGCGTTCGCCTTCGACTCGGGGGTGGTGGGTTCGATTCCCATTCGAAGCATACTTTGTTTAGTTGTTTCCAGTTTGGTTAGGACATTGCAGGCTTGAATCATCTGATTGTCTGAAAATAAAGATGATTCCGTGCTTCGGATGGCACGTTAAGCCGTTGGTCCCGGCTGCCATTTGGTAGTCGTTAAAGGAACCACGTTAGAGGCCGAGAGGCGATTTCGAACAACTCTAACACCAGGGTGTACATGGTCTATAGACAAAGTAACCTACACGAAATGATAATGACTACCATAGGGTCAGATAGCCTTGTAAGGCAGCGCTTCAAAAAGAAAATATTTAAATTAAGTACTGATTTTGCTTATCTTTGGCGAAATAAGATCTGAATTTTTAAAACACTATTTTTACGTGTCCAATTCTTTATCAAGTGCTGTATTTAAAAAGTTATAAATCTTAATTTTTTTCTAATATTTTTTATAGATGGCGTAACAATGATTTTGTGCGAGAGAGCCCAAGGAGTTACAAGGAAAGTTGGCGTGTATCAATGCACCTATGGCAGTTGAATATCTGTAAAGCATTTTGTGATCTGTATTTCTAAGGTTACAATCAGTTTCTATGGGTCAATAATCTTGAATCCTCAGCCTCAGGTCACGTTTATTTGTACACGATACCCACTTTAACCTCATTTTAACAAAGCCCAATAAAAATACCATATCGAACAAAAATTATTCGACTCGCCGATTTTAGGTGATTCACATTTTTCAAAAATAACACTCCTGAATCCTTGAAAATACACAAAAGAAAGCTTTCATTCAAAACACGGCTTCCAATAATTCTCAGAAAAGTCTTCGTACAATAAAATATAAATGGCTCACAAATTTTTCGACAAACGTGTTATCGCTTTGAGTACCAGAAAATTCACAGTTTTATTGATTAAGTACGTAATTTTCTTAAATAATTGTCATGCATCAATGATTGAGCTAATAATTAATGATTATTAAAAATCTTAAAGGAACGTATCCGCTGGGCTATGTCGGTGACTTGTTCTCCTACGGGTCTCTTCATTTCTGAGTCGATCTCGTAGGAAACACCAAGCATCGCCCTCTCCATAGCTCTCTGGGCGACCTTGAGCTTTCTTATGAGGCCCATAGTCAAGGACCACCTTTCGGACCCATATGTATTGTCTGTCATGGAGGTTGTTGCCATACTCGCCACGCTTGGCAGGCGCCCGTATGCCATATTTCAAGCCAAACAAACAAATTTTACTATTACAAACAAATTTTAATATTGAACGGATTCTAAAAAATCTTTCTGTTTTCGAATCCAGGTACTCAAATTTGTGATATGAATAATAAAAAAATATTGAGTAGAATAGCCTATTTACGCAGTATTGAATTAATTCATGATTATGTTCAGTTCTATAATTGGACTATTGTAATTCTATTTGTGTGGATCTATAATTAGCTTCCTTTAAGTTTATTACCTAGAATATTAAGCTGAACTACTTTTAATTAATATTCATTTATTTCAGAAATGAATAAGCATTTAATAATGTATTTTTAATCTCGATAGTCAGTTAACAGAGTAGATAATGTGTCCTTGTTTGTTTATATTTACAAGTTAAATCATTACTATTAATTATTTGAACGCTTATCGCATTCACACGATTTCTGTTTTCCTAAAGGTTGACTGGTAGAGAATTGACCCTTACATATTATTTAATTTAATGTTATTTTTCTTTTGCTGTGACAAGCCAGGGGATTTACATTCCTAATACCGTACGTGGAACCCCGAACTCCAGCTGAAGTAGAAACTCGGCAGTATAAAGAAAAAAAAACTAATTTTTACAAATAGTATTCTAACTCCCAATATCTTTTAGTCACCCTTGCCAAAGACAATTCACAGGGTGTATTAAACACTGTGTTTACCCAGTTAATTGCTTAGACGGGTTCTTTTCATCCGGAAAATCGAGGGAATCCAGACGGAATAAACGTGCGTGCTAACGGACTGGTGGACTGTGGGAAATATGAAGCAAAAATGTCTAGGCGAGTTTTTAAAAACATATTATGAATTTAGCATATTATGAGGATGTAGTGACAAAGATAGAAAAAGGCATGTTAAGATGGTCCGGGTATGTAGAAAGGATGGATGAAAGGAGACTTACGAAAGGTGACAGGAAAAGTCGGTAAGGGCCGGCCTCGGAGAACATACTGCGACCAAACCGACATTAAAAAAGGGAGATGTCAGGAGTACCCGTAACCGACGAGCGTGTATGACGAGAGTGATGAGCGTAGAAGAAGCGAGGGAAGTCTGTAAGGATCGTAGCAAATGGAAATCCCGTAGTCTCTGCCTACCCCTACGGGAAAAAGGCGTGTTGATATGTATGTATGTATTATGAATTTACAGATGGAGTGCTATTTTTGAAAAGTTGCCTAACGCAAAATCTGCGTGTCCAATAATTTTTGTTCGACAAAACAAACGAAAGCTATTCGATATCGAAATATTTAAGTTAGATTTTAAAAATCTGTTTTGGAATCGGAAACTATGCCGAATGATAATATTAAACGACTTTCAAAATGGATACGAAATTAGATTGTTATTCGATTTTCAACCAAATAGTCAGAAACGTAGATTGGTCGCCATTAGTGGTATTTTTACTTGAGCTCCTCTGGGCTTTGGAAGTCTAGGGCACCGCGGAGCACACATTCTTACTAATATTATAAATGTGAAATGTCTGTCTGCCTGTTACGCTTTCACGGTCAAACCGCTGAACGGAATTTAAGGAAATTTGGTATGAATATAGTTAAAGACCCGGGGTCAAACATAGGCTACTTTTTGACGCAGGCGGAGCTGCGGCAACGACAACAATCCGAACGATTAAAAACTTAGACAACATATCCATCCTTATCGATACTTCCATATCCTTCCAAACTAATATTATAACTGCGAACGTTTGTCTGTCTGTTACGCTTTCACGGCTAAACCGCTGAACGGATTTCGATGAAATTAAAGACCCGGGGTCAAACATAGGGTTCTTTTTGACGCAGGCGGAGCGGAACAGCTAATATAAAATAATAAGGGAGTTTACTAATATTTGTCAATAAATCTACGGTGTATAATTAAAGGAAGTTAAACAAGGTCTGTAATTCGTTCGCAGTCAAAGTTGTAAAGCCTCGATTACTTGCTTAAAGTTAAACCAATCATACAAGTTTTGTTTGCCGGTTTTTCGCTTTGATGAAAATGAAAACAAACTACGCATTTGAGTACCTACGTACGTTTTTACCTACAAAAATAAACGTAATTTTATGTTATTAAGCCTTATTCTTTTATAGAAACTAGCTTTTTGCCGCAGCTCCGCCTGCGTTAAAATGTAGCCTATGTTTGACCCCGGGTCTTCGACTATATTTATGCCAAATTTCACCAAAATCCGTTCAGCGGTTTGACCGTGAAAGCGTAACAGACAGACAGACATTTCACATTTATAATATTAGTATGGATCTCAAAATACCTACATACTTACAGCAAATGCATTCTTGAAACTAAACGACAGTTGAAAGAATAGATATGTATACCGTTTTCTTCTCTCTTTCCTTCTCTCTTTGTACGGTTCTTACATTATAATCTCATAAAAAATAAATACAATCACACATAGAACCCGCTTTTTTGAGGTCGGTTAAAAAAGAAACAATAAACTAATTTATGAATTTAAAATATACCGAAACGATTTTATCCCAATGTTTTATAGACATGTATTCTTACGTGCGGAGCCCTAAAAGGCTGGAAAATATCAAAAACAGAAACTTTCTTACATATTTCAAGAGGGAAAAGTGCAAAAGACAGCTTATCACTATCCTGTGTAACCCTGCCGGCTATATGAAATATCTCCCTTGGTACCACTTCGCGATCCAAGGGCTGTTACAAGGAGGTTAGAACTGTATGGAGTGAACTAAAAATACGACATTTAGAATAAAAAATCTTCGAAACTCATCATCAATTTGTGCACCCAATGTACACCCTGGAAACTGTTCTATTTAAAATATAATTGTAAAATTGGGAAATGCTGCCAGTATACCGGGTACGTTGCCTGAATGGGGTTTGTTTGGTAATGGTTCATGGGTTTAATGTTTTTTTAATACTTATGTATTATAGTTATAGTAGTTGAGTGCATTTTATGTAACATATTTAATTTTTATTTAACTGTGCGCAAAGAAGTGTTAAATAAATACTTTTAAATATATTTTTTAATGTGATTTTTATTTTGTATAGATAAAGCTGAATTCCACAACCAATTACAGAACAATATATATTACAATATTTTTTGGTCTTATTTATCGATACATAGCTTGTCTTAACATTTTATTTACATAATCAACAAATTTTTAATGTTGTAAAAAACTATATTCGTACGAAAATTCGACTATATTTTATTTTGTAGTGTGTTTGTTTACTGAATAATACACACAATAATAAGTTTCATAGTAAGTTTAACTTGTGAAGCTATAGATAACAAACGTTATTATATTATGTAACGTTATTGTATTTGTATTGTATTATTATTATTATATTATGCAAAACCAAGTTAGTACTAATATCTATACTATACTAATAATTTAAAAAAAATATTATGTGAGTGTAACCTTCATATGGTTCTTAATTCCTAGACACTTTCATCCCTCGTGTCCAAATATAGAAATAGCTGAACATTCGTCAGAACCTAGAACTGTCTTCTGCAAGTGGTTATTTTAACTCCCGGTGAAAAAAAGGGTGTTTAAATATCTATCTTCTTCATCATCGTAACTACCTCTGTGGTCCAGTGGGTAAGCGTTTGCCGGAAGACCTGAAAGTCGTAGGTTCAATTACCACAAAAAAAATCTTTTTTTTATACAACGTACGGCCCACCTGATGGTAAGTGGTTACCGTAGACTATGAACGAATTTTTTCACGCCCTTTTTGAAGGCTCCAATGTTATAGTCATGTTATAGCAGTGTACGAGGGAGGAAATTCCGTTTGAAGCGTACTGTACGCGATAACATGGGATTCAAGGTATGGGGATGAAATCCCTGTTGATGGCGAGAGGTGCGATGGTAAAAATCTGATGGCTGTTGGCATCTACTTAGTAGCTAACTAATCCATGTTATTTAGTGGGCTTTGTGCCTGAAGTACAGAGAGACGCTGAAATGCGCAAGCGATATGTGTACCCTTGATCCTTGTTTACCAATTGATGTTGGTGTTTTCATGAGTTGGCTTGGGATTGTTCCAAGTTGACTATTGGTTGTGGATCATCGCAAGACGCGGGGTGTCATGGGCAGATGCTTTTACCATGAAATAAGGGATATGTCTCCCTGTCGAGACACTGCCCTCGTTTGACCTATTGTGATATTTTACATAGTAAAGTTACTATTTTGAAGTTTTTCCCTGAGCCATCATCCTGACAATCCTGACATCTACAACCCACTCCTCTTCCCCTTCGACAAATCTATATTTACAAATCTGTATTTTTGTTTTTACATATTTTTTAAGCTTTTAATGAGTCATTATAGACCACATCGTCGTCAATCGCTGGACATTTTAACATAAAAAAAATAAGTAAGTAATACTCATTGGTCACCGAATTATGAAAATACGACTGTAATTCCTATCGAAAACACTCATACACACACAAACGATCCCCAATCAGCTTTGACCCCGAAAAATAGATTTCCCTCGCCAGTAAAAATGGCCAAATAAAATAAAAAAAATATACAAGAAACATTCAGTCGAACGACAAAGCCAAACACTTAACTTTATAGCTAAAGAAAAAGCATTTATCATATCGGATGACCCTATACGGTATCCGGAGAGAAAAAGAAGGATATAAGGAGAAATTACATCAATCCAATTTTAGGAACGACTCACATTACGTACATTCCGAGATACGAAATTATTGTATGGTCCAAGTGGGAGAACTTTTGGGAGAGAGGTTAGTATAGTTTTATAATTACTAAGATAAAAGTTCACTTTAGTACCTAATGTAACTAAAATTTTAGTAAATTTATGTTTTTGGCGAAGATGTGGCAGTGGAGTTACTGGCGCTGCTTTTTCTCCACTTTGGAGATTTATGCCACACTGCATTAATATAAATACATAAATAATAAAAAAATAAGTAAGTAAAAAAGTTTTTTGTACAATAAAAAATAAAATTAAATTGAATTTTAGCAATATATATTTTTGATAAATTACAGGCACTGGGAATTCATGGTACCTTGTATACATGCATTTGCTCTTATATGGAGTGTCGAACTCGACTAGTAGCAGTTAAAGGTTTTATTCTAAACCTATAAATGTCCCATCAGGTGTGCCTCAAGGATCGCATCTTGGGCCCTTATTATTTGTCATATATATATACGATCTTATCCCTAGACTGCGTAATTGTCCATTGTTGTTTGCAGATGACTTAAAAATATTTGCACGTATAAACTCAGTCAGAGATTACATTTCGGTACAAAAAGATATTGATGAACTGACAGTGTGGTGCGACAATAATGGAATGAGTCTCGGTATCAACAAATGTTCAGTAATATCCTTCACACGCTAGAGAAATCCGATTATCTTTGAATACCATATAAAAGAAACAGTTCTTACTAGGAATTCCCAAATAAAGGACCTTGGAGTTGTGTTTGATTCCAACTTCTCTTTTAACCGGCATTATGCCATGATAACTAAAAAATGCAACCAATTGGTCGGATTTATCTTGCGCACAGCTAAGGACTTTAGGGAGCCAAATAGCCTAATTTTATTGTTTAGGTATTTTGTCTTGAGTAGGATGGAATATGCATCTATAATCTGGTCTCCTCAGTATGCTGTCTCCATTGACCTCTTTGAATCAGTTCAAAGGCGGTTTCTCCGTCTTCTCGCCATGCGACAGGGTCTTAAAAGACAATTGTTTAACTATGAAGAGCGCCTTAAGTTCTTTAGATTTGATACCTTGGAGAAGCGTCGCATTTTACAAAACTTCATATATCTTTATAAAATTATTAACGGACATCTGGCGACTACTTTATTATCTAGCATTAATTTTAAGGTTCCGTAGCGTCGTCCCCTTCTCGGTATCTTTTTGCAACAACAACGTTTCTTACTACAACCCGATATTGCGGATGTGTCGTGAATATAATGTTTTACATCAAACCCATGATTCTGAAAATGTACCTGACATCTATTATTTATCTCTAAATAGTTTCAAACACAAAGTTTTGCAATTGTTATCATAAAAACATTGTTTTCTTTTCTTTTTTATTTATTTCTTTTTTTGTTTTCTATATGTATTAGTAGCATATAAATATGAATAAGTTATTTACAAAGCATGAATCTATTATTGTCCATTCATTTTCATTTCCATTTCATTGTGAACTTTATCATCAACTTGGGATGTGACATGCACTTTGTATATGTTTATTTTGTCTATTAATATTAAGCATGCTGTGTGTGCTCGCTTTTGGTGTTACAACTGGCCATTGTATTTTTTTTTTATAAACTTATTCTTTTAGAGTATTTTGGTTGTAATACCGTTTTGTACACCTAATAAATAAATAAATATATTCTTGATTAAAACTTTATTGTTCTAAAAGTAAAAATTAATTATAACAACATTTTCTACCAATTAACCATTAAGAGAAATAATTTTATCATTACTCCTGAAGTAATTCCTAAAGGTCAAACTCACAACCATCTATTATGACCTCGCTTTAGCTCGAATGGGTTGAATAGAGTTATTTGGGTAAAATACATCAACACTACATACTTAACAATTCTGTTACCTATCTATTTAAATATGGCAAATTTTAAAAAAATGGAACGAAAGCTTGTGTAAGCCTTCGTTTTAGTACGTTGTTATATTAAGAGCCTAACGTTATATTCAAGTTAACTAAAATACGTTTGGAGTCGTTCTTTCAAGTCAAATATAGAGTAGAGAGAACTAGACTCATTTTAGTTAATGTTAATGCTTATAGAACGTGCGTTAATATTTAAGAATAAGGGGGTCAGAGTATATCTTGCTTACATATTACCATGGGGTCTCATTGCACAATAAAAAGTATTATTTCCGTTATTTGATGTAAGATGGCGCTTCAAAAAGAAAATAAGTTAATTAAGTACTGATCTCGCTTATTTTTGGCGAAAAAAGAAACTGAATTTTTAAAACACCATTTTTTACGTACTTAAATTCTATAACAAGATGATTAAGTGCTATATTTCAAAAGTTATAAATCTAAATTTGTAATTTCTTATATTTTCGATAGATGGCGTAACAATGACTTTGGATTGAGAGTAACTAGGAGTAACCAGGAAAGTTGGCGCGTTTCAATGTATGGCGATTGAATATCTGTATTGCACATATTCTGTAATCTGTGGTATTACTAATCTAACATATATTAATTATTTTAAGTTTTTCCTTGTACCATACGTCTCTTTGTCCATCTACGCAGCAATAATAATTACAATAAACTTCCGTCTTTCGCCAACCTTCTAAGCAAAGGTTTGAAAAAATAAAATGTAAGGCAGTAAGAAGTGGCAAAGTGGGAATAATCCAAGCTTAAAAATGTATTCGAACCAAATTATGAAATTAGTTATTATTTTTTCGACTTATATCGTTAGGTACTTATTATTTCCATAAAAAAAAAGACTTAAAACAACTCGAATCCAGGTCCGTAAAACTCGTAAAAAATTGGATTCATCCTAGATTTAAAAAAAATAATTCTTTGGTACATCCAGTTTGTATGGGAAAATAATATTGTTGTTTATAATAATTCCTTGCAATTTCTTAACACTTTCTAACAATACAATAATAAGTAATGTAAGTGCTTTCAGTGTTTGTATAAAATGAATAAATACAATACAATACAAAATATCTTTATTGCCCATATTTTAGATCTTTATTGCAAACAATAATTTAACATTTACAAAGACTTCAACATCATATGAGCAAAGGCGGACTTACTGCTAGGCAATCTCTTCCAGTCAACCCTTACGAGGTGAAAGAGAAACATTTAAGTTAGGGTGGGTACCTACAGCAACAGATCGCGCCGGGACTGTGAAGCGTTAAGAAGCACATAGTTCCGGCAATACGCGGTAGGCGTTTGACACCGTGTGGTTTTTAGTGGGTCCAAGTCCCACATAACCACCCAGCTTCCCGTTCATTGGCTGGGTGGTAGGCGAAGGCCATTTCCACACGATAAAAAAAAAAAGGGTACAACAACAGATATAGTTAAAAATTATAAATATACACAAATATTGCATAAAAAATAAACATACATAAATAACTTACATAATTCTTTAATCACATAAACCTTCTTTTTTATGTATGTATGCATGTATGTATGTAAAAATCTTTATTGTACACAAAGGACATAGTATCAGAATACAGTTTACAACAAAAGGCGGACTTATCCCAAATAGGGATCTCTTCCAGTCAACCAAACTAACATAGGACATAGACATATGGGCACAGAAGAGGGCACAACACGCAAAGAAATCTTAGGTGCATAGACTTACATCTAACATACAAATTCAATTACACATAAAAACAGTAAGCTCAGCTCAAGTCCGAACGTTCGTAGTTTTTCTCTAACCCGAGATTTGAAAAAGTGAGAAGACAGCTCTTTTATCTCCAAAGGAAGCTTGTTCCAGAGATTTGCAGCGAGAATTAAGAAGGAGTTGGCGTAACACTGTGAGGAGTATACAGGTATGTTCAACTTTAGGTGGTGAGATGCTCGCAGACGGGGATCAAGATCCCGGAAGGAGAAATTTGATCTGAAATATTCAGGGGAAGAAGGATTAAACAAGACATTATAAAGAAAAGAGACAATAGTAGTTTATGTGTAGTTTTATCAATAAATAATGAATTATGTTACTTATATATAAAATACAATTACATTGCCAAAGAATATTAATGTTAAAAATTTAATACTGATACTGGCTGATTTTTCTCATCAAATTATATTTTTTGTAGTCTGAAGTTTGTTGTATTACAATAGTGCTTCAAATTATTATTATTATTGCATTAGCGATAAGCCCGCCTTTGTACACATTTCGTTTTATTCGATTTAACTATGTGTTTTCTTTTGTTTGTAGGTATATGGTGCAATAAAGTGTTCATTCATTCATAAAAATATAAACATAATTTACAAATAAATTTTAGTGACATGATGTTTCTTGTGTTTTTTTTGGACAAGATCTGAAGACAAATTTTTAATTGTGGGAATTTTTTTTGGCTAAATATTTACTTTTTTATGTCAAATCCAAAAGGGAACGTTGACGACGGAAGCTTTAGTCGAAATTACGTAGTCTTTTTTATTTTTATTTTCCCTTTTTAGGGTTCCGTACAACGCGTAAAACGAAACCCTATTACTAAGACTTCGTTGTCCGTCTGGCCATCTGTCTGTCACCAAGCTGTATCTCACGAACCGTGGTGGTTAGATAGTTGAAATTTTCACAGATGACGCATTTCTATTGCCGCTTAAGGGGGCTCTTAAATAACCAACGTATTTTTTTTTATTAAGTTATTGCATAGCTTTTATCGCGGGTAAAGTGGAGTGCGTGCGTAATGTGTATGACAAGTGTTAGGTTATTGTGCTATGAGGCGGGATAATTAAATAAAGTCAATATGTAATTTAACACTGTAATTAAAAGTCCAGCACAATTAAATAGAACAAATACTATACAAGCACACCGACAACTTAAAGATCAATAGAAGGTTATAATAAGCACAAAATACAGGTGAGTAAAGAGAAGTAAAAGAACGAATCAAGCGGGAAATGAGTTAACGTAAGCGCGCGAATGCGAGCGTTCAATCTCAAGATGGTATTCGGACTGGCGTGGCGAGCTGGCGAGACGCACGGATCGCCGTGGCGTGGGCTGCGCGCGCATCGTCCGAGCCGATCGCAGCGGCTGCATGCATGCGCGCGCATCGCATTCGCTATCTATATAAAACAACACTTGTCCGCTTGTCCGTTGACATTAAAAATATACGAATTTTTAAGTTAAATTATCTAAAATTAACAAGTTTTAGTATTGCAGTTTATTTAAAATATTTACAAGTAATTATCAAAATAAAAAAAACTTATAATACTAATACTATACAACTTAATAAAACTATAGCTTCCTTTTTAATTACAAGACGTGGACGCACGCCACACGGGCTTTGAGCGCGGCGACCGAATCAAGAAATTCCGTAACAAAAATAAAACCTAACACCCCCCCACTCCGTTTACCATGTAGGCTTACAAGCAAATTCATCACAAATCGTCGTGGACACTAGAATCTTTATCATTCTGTGCAAAAATGTAGGTATGTAAGTACCTACCTAGGTACCTTATACTTACGTCCGTTGCAATAAATACTGCATAAATAAAAAATAAATGAATAAATAATTATAATTGCATAAGTTGATAAAAAATGCTATGCAATAGCTTTACAGCGGCAGTCCCAGAGTTTTTTTTTTGCAGTTTTTACTGACAATGGTATGGAAACCTTCGAGTGCGAGTTCAACTCTCACTTGACCGAATTTATTTGAAATAAAAAGCCTAATTCTACAGCTTTAACGTGATCTGTATCGTAGAAGATTTGGATTTAAGTAAATTAAGGCTTTACTAAATTTAGGTCAGGCTGCGTCCCAGATTGAGACAAAGAATTTTAAAGTGAAACCTTGTTACGACTTTGTTACGTCTTTTTGGGTACGAATCGTCATTAATCTTGGATGTTTTGGTAAAAGTAACGGAAATTTAAGATGAATGATTTTTCTTGGCAATTAGCGGCGCCAGTTTATATTTATGAAAGAAAAAAATATGTGCAAATAACTATATAGATGGACCGGTTAAAATATTTAGCGAAATTTTGTAAGGTTAATTGAAGATTGTTGTTGTTGTTAGATTAATTGTTATAAGTATGTGTACTTTGTGAAACAATAAAGTTTTAACACAGGTTAAAGAGTACAGTCAAGACCGTAGGCAAGTGAACACCAGCATTCTGCAAATGTTCAATAGTGAGCCCGTCATGTCCCGGTGATTAACCTTTATTCATTTTTTGTAGGGCTATGCGAATGTCTCTTTAGCTTTAATGAGAGTAGGTACCTGCCTATGACAGTGCTCCGCCACAGGCACAGAAGGCCCGAACGGTGACTTCACCTTAAAGCTGTCCTTAAACAAGTGAGCTATGTCTCGGCTATCCGTCACGCCGACGATGCTCACAGGGAGACTATGAGAATTGTTCATGCTATTAGTGTGCTTCCAAAATTTAAGGAAATCCGTCCTGGCAATCCTGGCATGCAACGAGGCAAGCAGTTCCATTTGTATTTTTTCTTGATTTTTTGGCACCATTTAAGCTTGCCATTAAAAACTTTATTGGCCTCGACCATTTCCGTCTAAAACGGGCCCGATTGAGGGCCGCTGTACCGCTTGCTTAAATTTTAGTCTAGTCTCTCTGTGAGCATCACGAACATGTTTATTCCAGCCCACATTACATTTCCTACGCTTGTAACGCTTTTCCTGATGCACAAACAAGACACCAGATCTGCGTACATGTCATCAATAAGTTTTTTATGGTAGTCATTGTTACAAAACTGATCACAACAAACAATTTAATCTTTGGGATCTGAGTGATTTGTCCCTGAAATAACCTGTTGGAGTACCTGCTATACAAATTCGGGTAATACAGACTCTAAATAATTTTAGACATTGGTCCCGACTGTCATTTATTTTTTTAGGTATGAATTTTTTTTAATACAACTAACTAGGCAAACAGGCGTACGGCCCACCTGATGGTAGGTGGTTACCGTAGCCGTAGCTTGCATCACTCCCATGTTATAGTCATTAGAGAAAACTATGGCAGGGAGTTCATTCCATAATCGCAGTGTACGAGGGAGGAAATTCCGTTTGAAGCGTATTGTACGCGATAACATGGGATCCAAGGTACTCGTATGGGGATGAAATCTCTGACGAGGGCGAGAGGTGCGTTGGTAAAAAGTGGCTGTTGGCATCATGTCAAACAATTCCTCAGAGCATAGCCCATTATACAAGCGGTAGAACACGCATAAGGAAGCGAAGTCTTTCCTGAGACAGGTTCAATACCGGTTGTAATCACGCTGGTAGTCATCAAAGAATATAATCTTGTTCGTCTGGTTGCCATGCTGGATTCCATTCATGAACTCAGAAAGCAGTCCATTAATCTAGGATCATGATTAAATCTTGAACAAGAAACAACCTAAGAAACACGCTCGGATGAAAAATACATAGTTAAAATAATTAGACAAAACGATATAAATAAATAAATAGAGAATTTTTAATGTACCATCTTGAATTCTACATGTTTACAAAAGAATAAATAATTATTGATCGATTAAGCCTAAAATAAATAAATTTTGATTCAACCGTTATTCTCATCGCTAATTAATACTAGACCCTACAATAATTAGCGCAAAGCTCATAACTTCCATTATTAATACTTAACAATTAATATTAGATATTTGATAAATGAAATTGACAGAAAGAGATACGATATTTCAGGTTTTATTGGAAATATACTCGTATATCTCATGATGATATCTCATAATTTTATGTTATTAATTTATTGTATACTCGCTGTTTCCTGCTGCTTCGCCTGCGCCAAAAATATATATTTACTAGCTGTTTTCCGCAGCTCCGCCTTCGTCAAAACGTAGCCTTATGGTATTCAACTGTATTCATAACTTTCATTAAAATTTATTCAGCGTTGGGTTGTGAAAGAGTAACAGACAGACAGATAGACAGACTTTCGCACTTATATTATTCGTATGGAAATATGGATGTGTTTTTCGTAAAAAACTTATAAACCCCAATACATACTACCTTACCTTATTTTTGTTTTGAACTATACCATAGCGAATTTCATTAAAATTGGTTCAGCCGTTTTGAAGTCGTAATAGATAGATAGACTTCCGCATAATTTAAGAAATGTAAGTACGGAAAGAAAAAAATTATGGATTATTTGTTGCTTCGCGTAAATATTAGGGAAGAATGATACACCACTTCTACTCTGTATCCAAAATTTCAAGAAGATTGAAGACTTGAAGTAATAAAACTTAATTAACTTGGCACGTACGATGGTCATGAAAACGCATGCCTTGCTAAGATGTTGAGCTCCAAAGAAACTTTAAAAGTAATTTGTTTACCTTTCAAAAGTGTGTTCCACGGAGCAATTGTGAATGAATGAATGGATGAACACTTTATTGCACCATTTACATACATTTAACAAATGATACAACATTGAAATCAATTAACATTAAGAGAAATGAGTACAAAGGCTCTCACAATTGTGTGCTCTCCACAGTATATAATATTTGTTTGAAAAATCAAATTTTGCCTCCTCCATGGAAATAATAGAGCATTTTGTCGACACGTTATGTAAAAGCCTTTAGGGTGGGGCGAAAACGGTGTCCTGGGGCTTGTTACGGAGATTTCGGGACTTTTCAAGGAACGTATATAATACTTATCGTTACCATTTCAGCTGTTAGTACACTGCTAGACATAGGCCTCTCGTAATGGTTTCCAAAACCAACGACTGCATGCTACCTTCAGGACATCTGACCATCTGCCCATACAACCTTATTGTTATACTAGCTTTTTCCCGCAGTTCCGCCTGCGGCAAAAAGTAGCCTATGTTTGACCCCGGGTCTTTAACTATATTCATACCAAATTTCATCAAAATCCGTTAAGCGGTTTGGCCGTGAAAGCGTAACAGACAGACAGAAAGACAGACAGACTTTCGCATATAAATAATAATAATTATGAATGAATGAGAATATATCCGGAATTTAAATTTGATCCGATTACTGTAGACGATGTTGTGAAAATTTTTAGCAGCCTTAAATCCAATGCGATTGGTAATGACAACGTATCCCTTGAAATGTTGAGACCGATAATAAAACTGGTTGCACCTTTTTTAGTTGACATAATTAATAGTTCACTGTCTTCAGGCATATTTCCGTGCGTGGAAAATGCGCATATAATTCCGCTGCCTAAAGTATCTAACCCTTCGTTAAATTGTCACTTTCGACCAATTTCAATTCTTCCAGTCCTTTCCAAAATTATAGAACAGTTCGTCCAGCAACAGCTATCGAAACATCTAACACACTATAATTTATTAAGCCAAAATCAGTCGGGTTTCCGTTCTGGGCACAGCACTACAACAGCCTTGTTGAAAATTACGGATGACATTCGTTATAACATTGAGAAAAAAGAACTAACTGTTCTTGTACTACTTGATTTCTCAACTGCCTTTAATATGGTTGACTTTGATATAATGCTAGGTGTTCTTAAGTCTTTAAATTTTTCTTGCTCTTCAATCAATTGGTTTTCCTCTTACTTTTGGGTCGCCATCAATTAGTTAAGTGTGATCGACGTACATCGGATTGGTGCGAGTTGGCAACTGGAGTCCCTCAAGGTGGAGTACTTTCTCCTATACTTTTTTCAATTTTCATTGATGGCATCACAAAACTTCTTTCCTCTTCATTTTACCTTTATGCAGATGATCTGCAGATATATATGTCTGCTCCTCTTGATGACTTTGATCGTGCTATTGCCGTCATTAATTCTGATCTTAATATTATTACATCATGGTCACGCAGCTTTGGACTTAAGTTGAATGCAAATAAAACTCAAGCCATTATTATCGGTAGCTCATATTTCATTTCTAAATTTAATTCTTTATCTTTTTCTAATTTAGTTCTTGATGGTAATATTATTCCTTTTTCTCCTAATGTTAAAAACTTGGGCATTATATTTGATCAAACCCTGTCCTGGTTACCACAAATTAATGATGTTAGTCGTAAAATGTTTGTAGCTCTACATTCATTACGACGTCTGCAAAATTTTCTCCCTTTTCAAACCAAAATATTGTTAGCGCAGTCTTTGTTGATACCTATCTTAGATTATGCTGACGTTGCTTACTTGGTTCCAACGGAAGAACTTTTAAATAAATTGGAGAGGCTGCAGAATCAGTGCATTAGATTTATATTTGGATTACGTAAATTTGACCATATTTCGGAATTCCGTAATAAACTAAAATGCAACCATTTTATTATTTTATTAGATTACGTAGAAACGTTCATATCTTGTATCTTCTTTTTAAAGTTCTCTTTATCCCTTCTTCTCCTATCTAATTAAATGAAAAATTTTCCTTTCGTCGGATTGATGACCGGTTACGCTCTGCCGGTAACCCAACCCTTGACGTGCCGCCTTGTTCATCACATTCGTACTCAAAGTCGTTTGCTGTTGTGGCAGCTAAGCTTTGGAATTCGCTTCCTGTAGAAGTAAGGTTGTCACAAAGTTTAAACGCTTTTAAAATAAATCTTTCAAATTCTCCTTTGCTGAACTCAGACATTTAAAGTATAAGCTGGTTACATGGATGTATGTATGTTTATTTATATGTATGTATGATTATTCTATATAGGTATGTAGGTTTATTTGATGTATATGTATATTTATATATTATTTATAATAATATTATATTGTACACACTTCTACCCTTCTGGTAAGCATATATTCTCCTGCCACTCGCTGGTTGACTGTAAGAGATCCCTAAGTGGGATAAGTCCGCCATTGTACTTATTGTTATTTCATGCTTGTGTATGTAAATTATTTGTTTTATTTTGTACAATAAAGATATTACAAACAAACAAACAAACAATAATATTTGTTCTTACCTATTCTCTCTCATTGAGTGCATAGTACAAAGAATCAATTTCTCGATAAAACAAGTGAGTTCAAAGTGAAATTACTTGTAATATAACAGACACCGAGCAATTCTCTTGTTTCAAACATCCGACGATATTCTAGATATAGACGCCTTTCAAATAAAAAGCAGAGAAAGGGGATTTCGATATAAAATTCTACGTACATATTGTGGTGAAATTTTAAAGTGTTAGAATTTCTCGATACTCGTGTGGAATTAACAAGACTTAGACACGCTAGATGTTCAAAATGTAAAATAGAACATATTATGAATATTTTTAACAACATTATAGCTATGCCTTCTTGCAGTATTTTGTCTTCTTCGTCCAAGCGTGTTTTTTTCCTAGTTGTTCAGCCATCCCTCCTTACCTACAGGAAAACATGACCAACAAGACCATGGCTCAAGTGTGTGTTAGTAGACAACACTGTTATTAGATTTTAATTATATTTTGATGGCATGTGTATAATGATAATGACTGTCATTCAAGTTCCGTTTTTAATTTTTAAATCTTTTCATTTTAGTGTGAGATGAGATAAATCTTCGTCGTCTATGTCATTGTCTGTAGCTACCTTAGCGTAAGTCATTCTGATGAAGTGATACGAAAGAGACGCCGACATACATTTAATAAAACATAAAATAGCATTACTGAATACATGATTCCTGCGTATCTAAAATTTGATTTGTGTACTGAATTCATCCTAGCGTTCAACAAGTGTATCGACTCAAGACGTGCGAATTTTTAACATCTTAGATGAAATCATACGTCACTTTGGTGTTGAGCCGTTGTATGATTTCAGTAGCATAGAGTCGCCTGCTATTCAACACAGGGTCGCGTTGAGTTGACGTATGGTCATGGTAAGTAATAATACGAGACTGAGTTAGGATTTCGGTCAGGATCGGACTAATCGATTTTTTCAGACTGCCCAAAGGCATCCGATACGGTCTAGCTACTGCTATCTATCGAACAGCCGGGACCAACGGCTTAACGTGCCTTCCAAAGCACGGAGGATCTCGAGATAGAAAATGCCACTACTTAAATGTTGACGAAAGTGGCACCAGAAAGAGAGAGACAAATTTGGAAGAATATGGAGGAGGCCTATGTCAAAAAAAGGCTATTATAAGTGCTGTAATAAATGGATGGATGGATAAAACGTGTAGCGACTCATCATCGCTTGACTACATATTCGCTACGGATCGCACATATACGCGTGCCGCGCTCGGCTTTCATCATCATCATTTCGGCCGCAGACAATCCACTGCTGGACATAGGCCCCTCCTAATGATTTCCAAAATGATCGGTTGGCAGCAGCCTCCATCCATTGTTTGCCTACGGCCTTTTTCAGCTTGGCTATCAAGCTTCTAAAATTTTAGTAGTAGCTATTTTGTAATACAATTTAAAACACATTTCCTAAAACACTTTGAGCGAGTCACTCATACTCCATTACGCACCACACGAATAGTGATGTACAAGGCTCGAGCTCTCGGAGTCCTTTTGTCTAGAGCTCGGCGTTGTTTACAGGGCTCGCCTCGTTTGTATGAAGTTCGACGACTCGGGAGTCTTTTTCAGAGCTCGAGCTTTATTAAGAGTACGAGTCTTTTTACGAGCTCGATAGATCTCTAGGATTTTTCATGGCTCGAGTCTTTTTCACCGCACGAATCTTTTCTGCTCTCTAATTGTGTTGATAAATGAGGACAAGAAGAGGTAAAGCACAATAAATTAAGCATCTACGGTACCTTTTATGACACAAGATTATCTTTTTGATTTCTAATTTTCGAGACTCAAGTCAAATTTGCTCGAGCTCTTTTGATTGATTAGAGCTCTTTATAGGGCTCGTACTCTGTTGATGACTCGAGGTGTAGCTCAGAGAGCTCGCGTCTCGGCTAGACACGGGGTTAAGAGCTTACCGAGCTCACCGAGACCGGCCAATCCGCCTCGAGGCTTGAAAATTAGAATTCGGCGCCTCGAGGTTTGTACATTACTACACACGAATCGGCTGAGTTAACTCAATATATCATATCTCAATATACATATATAATACATCGAGTGAAGAACTATGGAGCCCTATTTTTAGGAGTACTCACGCAAAACCGGTAAGTTGCGAATTATAATCATTCGATATAGAACAAAATCATTTTTGACTTAACGATTTTATATGAATAAGGTTCCCTCCAGGCTGTGGAGCAATTACAAATAGGAGAATAAGCGTTTTGTAAGAAAGTATTTGCGAGGCTACACGGGGCGGAGGGCAGACGTACGGGATGCTTGGTTTTGGCCGTGGCTCCAACCATGGAGCACGAACAATGACAGCTTGTCATTGTTCGTGCTCCAGCCGCCCACTTTTGTGTCGGCGAGGCGCCAATGATCACATCACTGCGCCATTTCAAACGGCATCTCCTTGCTTTTACGCTTGTAATTGCTCCATGGCCTGGCAGCGGCGGCGGGACCACGCGAGCAAAGTTACTTCGTGACTTCTCGGTCGGTGGCTGAAAATCAGTGCTATTCTTTTATGAGAGTTAATCAGAGCCACCTCCTATTGAGACGTTGTCTCTTACTTGTTGTAAAACACGTTCTCAATAAATCAAATTCTATTCTAAGTCACATGTAACGGATAGTATGCACTACTTTCATTAGTATGTAGTGACAGTACATTCTTCATAACATTATGAACGTCAAGCGATGGCTTATACACTTCAAGGAAAGTGTACGCAAATACAACACAGAAGAATTGAAAATTGAGAGCAGTGCATGCTCGTCTACAGTGGGATACATATAAAAGTGCACGAGCTAAAGTAAAAGTGTATTGAAAAATTTCTGTACAATGGACAAATTCTAAAAACAATCAGGTAATTTCGTTTTGATTTACCCATATTTTGGTTGACGTAAAAAATATCGGAACTAGTTAATTTATATAATTACGAAGAAAGATAAAATATGTTAAAATCGGCTTACAAAAGAAAAAAAATGATACATAAGATTACATATTATACATAAAATATAAACATACAATTACAAAGGATATAAATTGGATGACTATGACTCCGCGACTTGCTGCAGAAACAGTTTATGAACTGCGCGCTTGAAGTCAGAACGGTTGGGGGCTCTCCTGATTGTCTCAGGGAGAGCATTCCATAACTTTGTGGTCTGGATTAAAAATGATTTTTCCATGACGACCGAGCGACGAACGTGAAGAGGGGTGGCCAAAACCATCGTTAATCGATGAGTCTTTTCTTTCCACTTAATCGATGAGACGAACGACGATGAGTATACGCCCTGATGCCTAAAATTTTTTTTAAGAATCGATTCTGGCCTCTGACGTGGTTCCTTTAACGACCAACAAATGGCAGTCGGTACCAACGACTTATCGTGCCTTCTAAAGCACGGAAATTACAATTGAAGACACTAAGAATGCCATTATGTCGTTTCCTAATGGATCCGCAGGCGGCATCGACGGACTCACGCCTCAGCATCTTAAGGATCTGATCAGCGTGTCTGCCGGTGACGCCGGCGTGACATTACTAAACGACATAACAAAATTTTGCAATTTTCTGTTTACAGGAAAACTGTCTGAAAATTTCAGAAGGTTATTTTTTGGAGCGCGCCTCTGCGCTTTTAATAAAAAGGATGGAGGCGTGCGCCTAATCGCTGTTGGGAACACTCTCCGCCGGCTGGCTTCCAAACTAGCCTGCAGAAAGAACTCTCCTACTCTCCAATCACTTTTTGAACCAACCCAGTTAGGATTTGGCAGTCGTGGAGGTTGCGAAGCTGTAGTACATTCGGTTCGTACCTTTCTATCTAACGACAACGAAGCGAATGTACTACTTAAAATTGACGTTAAAAATGCTTTCAATAATATTGACAGGGCAACCCTTTTGAACGAAGTCAATATTCATACACCAAATATTTATAATTACGTCTGGCAATCATACAGTTCTCCAACAAAATTATTTTTTAATAAAAATTCAATTTCTTCAGAAGTAGGCGTTCAGCAGGGTGACCCACTAGGACCAGCACTCTTTAGTTTAGGAATTCACCCCATTAATGCCAATTTAAATTCTAAATTAAATGCATGGTTCCTAGATGACGCTTGCCTGGGAGGAAAAGTGGACACGGTCAAAAACGATCTTGTAAGAATAATAAATAATTTCCGGAAAATCAATTTTGGACCTAAATTTAAGCAAATGTGAACTCTACGTTTCGGATAAATTTAACGAAAGTGATCGAAACTCTGTTATTCAACATTTCCAAGATTTAGCACCTAGTATTAAAATTTTAAACAAGAGTACACTTTTCCTCTTCGGGGCGCCACTACCCGAGGAAAGCATTAGGCCGTTTTTAGAAAATAAATGTGATACATTTTTAAAACATATAGACAGATTGGGCTTACTAAATTCCCACATCGCCTATACCATCCTCAAATATTGCCTTTTCGCTCCTAAATTTACATATATTCTGCGAGCCTACCCAATCTGGAAACACTCAAAACTTTTAGAAAACTTAGATGCCAACCTTAAAAACGCGTTAATAAAAATTCTAAATTTAAACCTCGAGGAACGTTCCTGGATTCAAGCCTGCTTACCGATCAAATCAGGTGGCATCGGAATACGGAAATTTTCAAGTGTAGCCCTTCCGGCCTTTCTTTCATCCGTGCATAGTGTGTCGCACTTATGTGCTAAAATCTTAAAATCATCCCCGTGTGCGATTCACTATGCATTAGATGCAGTAGAGGCTTGGAAGGCTCTCTGTCCCGGTGAAAGTATCCCAAAGGCACCAAATCTACAAAAACTCTGGGATGCTTCATTGGTGAAAAGAGAGTATAACTGTTTGATCCAAAATTCTGTCAGTGATATTGACCGTGCGAGGCTTCTCGCTGTATCAGAGCACGAATCAGGACAATGGCTACACGCCCTCCCTTCCGCAAACCTCGGAACACTATTCGACAATGGTAGCTTCCGAATCGCAGTCGGTCTTAGGCTGGGTGCTGCCATTGTCGAACACCATCAATGTCCGTGTGGTGACGGCGTTAGCAGAAATGGGCTCCATGGACTACATTGTCAACGCAGCGCTGGAAGATACTCCCGTCACGAAGATACAACGACATAATCAAAAGGGCGCTTGCCACCATCGACATACCTTGTATTTTAGAATCAGCAGGTATTGCGCGCGATGATGGCAAGCGGCCAGATGGTTTGACGTTGGTCCCCTGGGCGCGGGGGAGGGCTCTTGTGTGGGACGCAACCTGCGTAGACACAGTGACCCCTTCTCGCCTCGGGGGAACGGTCCATAGAGCTGGAGCCGCGGCGGAGGTGCAGAAGATGCCAAGCGACGCAAATATGTTTCTCTGAATAGTGAGTACATATTTGTGCCGCTTGGTGTCGAAACATTGGGTCCATGGGGTCCTAACTTGAAGAAATTTTTTAAGGAAATTTCTCCTAAGCTTGTTGACGCCGTAGGTGACAAGAGGGCTGGCTCATTCCTAGCGCAAAGAATTGCAATTGCAATTCAACGCGGGAATGCAGCCAGTGTTCTTGGCACCATGCCACACGGATATTGCTTAGATTTTAATTTTTAGTATTTAATTTTAAGTTTTTTACTTCCAATTAGTTTTTTTAAGTTTTTAGGTTAATTTGTTTGTATTAGTATGATTATTTGAATAAAAAATATATTGTATAATCAGGTGATTCAAGCCTGCAATGTCCTAATCAAACTGGAAACAACTAACCAGAGTATTATTCCCGTGGAAATCGAACGACCTCCAGTCTAAGACAAACTTCCATTGGACCACGGAGGAGCTACTTGCAAATAAAAATAATGGGAAACACGCTCAGACAAAAAGCTAACCTTTTCTGTGTAGCTAACTGTACATATTCTGGAGATAAGAGCAAGCTTGAATTCTTCGCGCAAGAGGTCAAAAGGGGATCAGAGGTGTCTGAGATATATTGTAGCCAGAAATTGCAACGATCGAAGCTTTTGAGAGTGCAAATATAAATAAATTTACTGAACTCATGTGTGAAAATGGGTTTATTTATTAATTTAAAACACAAACAGAGTACAATCATTACATCTAAAATATAGGCATCAGCCATTAATTTTCCTCTAATAAAGTGGTTGACTCGAAGAGATCCCTCATAGGGATAAGTCCGCCATTGTAAATTAATATTCAAGATTTAATGTTTTCTGTTGATGTTGTATTAATTATTAAATAATTGCCGATATCACTTTCTTTGTGAAACTGGTCTCGGGTCTCATAGATTGCCCTGAGTTGTTGGGTAAATTATTTTTTCACATACCCGTAATAAATCTCAGAAACAATCCTATTGTTTCCATATCTGGCGTTTCTACAAACTACAGACAGAATTCTTACCTATGGCGAGCAAGTGACAAACTCAACAAATTGGCTAAAAAGTTAGATATTGATATATTTGCAGACAGCGTTAATATAATCAAGGGTAAATTGATGGGTCAATTCTTTAATTAAGCTTTGTTTTAACGTAATAAAACCTAGTTCGGCTCAATTACTTACTTACTTACTTGCTAGTTTAATTATTACAATTACTTTTTGAGTTCAAATTCACTAATTTTTTTTTGTCTTGCCTTGATAGTGTTGTGTACATGACTTTTTATAAAACATATTGTTTCTATTTGTGAAAACCTTTAAGTGGCTTCATGTTTCTTAATATTAATTCTAATATGTTACTTGTATTTAAGTCCTGGCTTTCCAAATAAATAAATAAATAAATTAACTGTTTTCTTCTATGTACAATATAGAATTTTACATACATACATTAACATTGATATATTGTATTCCAATTCCCACGGAAGCATACTTCGTTTAGATTTGGTAATGACTTAGATAATTGTAAGTAACTACTAACGGCTTAACGTGCCTTCCGAATGAAGGACTCATCATCATTCAAGTTGCGGCTGTCATTTAATGGACGGTAAAAGTTCTTGGTTTCTCAGAGACCGAAAAGTTTTCCCGAAAAACTTTGACACCAGGGTGTGCAAGGTTGATTGACGATGTAACTCACTCGATGTGATGATGACAGGTATTTTTATCTCGAGCTCTTCTGTACTTCGGAAGGCACCTAATTATTAATTTTTAACTTCAATTAGGCTATTTAATAGGGTATCAGGATACCATAATAATAAAGGATTTTAATGTCGAGCGCGCGAGACCAATTATTAATCTATGGTTTCCACGAAAATCTTCCAAGATATTTTAGTTGTCCACAAAAACTGAGGGAAACAGGTAAAGTGAACATTTTCTTGGAGAAAACTAATCTAATGGAAAAAGGAATGTGTTATACATGCCGGAGGATAAAGATGGGTTTACATGATCGCAAATTTGATAAAAACAAAGATTGACTTTTTCATGTAGAATTAAGTCTTAAAATATTTTATTTTTGTTTTTGGAAGAATGATTAAAATAAATGCAAATTTATTTGGACTATGGCTAATAATTACTATCAATCAATGAGAGCCGGAATCAACGGCCTGACGTGCTTTCAGAAGCTCGAGTTAGAAAATGCCACTAATGGTGACCAATCCAATACAGGCCGCATTTCACCGTCGCTTGTCACGCGTAACTGATACGCATCGGCTATCAAGCTCCTTTAGCAGCTCTAGGGCCCTATTTTTGAAATGTATGCTTCATATGTCGAATGAAAATCGTAAAAGCAAAAAATCATGCTTTCAAAAAATAGCATTCTTGGCGCTATAATGTTATGAGATTTAGAAGCACGTCAGAAGCAAGCAAGCAAGATAGAAATATTGATCACCAATCCAAGAGAGGCCGCGTATACTCCATTTATGGAGGTTTTTTTTATAAGTGGTTACCGTAGCCTATGAACGCCTGCAACACGAGCGCGTTGCCGACCCTGAAGGAATGTTTTCACGCTCTTTTTAATGGCTCCTTTTTTAAGGATGTTATAGTCACTAGGTTGTAGGTTGGTTGATTATTAAGATTAGCTAATGAAAATTGCTTGTTTATTCTCCTCTTATTCGCTTTAGGACATCCGCTTTGAGGTAGATTATTTATCCATAACTTAACTGTACTTTTGCCCTATAGCAAATCTATTCAAAAATGGACAGTGATTGAAAGTATTTCCTTTCAATCATAAAAAAGTTGAAGTAGTGAAAGACATTAAAAATATTGAGAAACTCTTCCTTTTTGGGGTTTGAAACTCGGTTAAAAACCAGCTCAGTGTACAAAGGCCTTACAAAGTTTATATAACAGTTTCTTTGCAACTAGGATTAGTTCCGAAATAAACGCTCCTTGCCGGAACTCCGGAACTCGTGTGGAACTTGATATACTAGTACTAGGATAGCCATATCTCCTACAGAGTAAATGATGCAGAAATTGTTTGGTTTTCATTTTAAATTTGCTTTAATGATGACAGTTTGGAACTGGAAGTCATTTCGTTTTACTCATTTATTTCGAGCGGGTTACAAGGTCAATAGAACCTGTACACCCTGGTATCATAGTTATTCTTAACCGCATTTCGGTCTCCGACGTGGTTCCTTTAACGACCACCAGATGGCACCTGGGAAGCAAGGAATCATCTTTATCAGACAATCGGGTTATTCAAGCATGCAATGTCCTAACAAAACTGGAAACAACTGAACAATGTTTCCCGTGAGAATCGAACCCACGACCCCCGAGTCGAAGGCTTGTTTTCCGTTGCAATTCTTAGCTTAAGCTTTATGGCCCAGAAAGAAATTCAATGCAAAATGTCCTAACCAAATTGGAATACTTAACCCTTGTATGGCCTTAATTTCCTTGTCTAAAAATATCATATATTAAAACAATTTTAATACGGTTTTATCGCTACCTGTGAACATAAAAACCGTACTGTGTAGTGTTTGAAACGGCCCAAAACAAGTAATAAACAAGATAAAACCGTATCAAATTGTTCAACGACTAAGACGGCAATAAACTAAAAATATTTTCATACAAATCACAAAAAGGCACCTTAACCTTTTCTTTTATGAGTAAAATTACTTAGTAAATAGTGTAGCCTCCCTAATTCAAGGTCTTATCACGGGTTTCCGGCAGGCTGCGTTCCGTAATTAGCCGTAATTATCACCGGACTCGCGCTCGTTTAAACATTTTTTAAAAAAAATGACAATTTGTTTTTCTTGCTGTTTTGCATTTTTAGCCTGTAATATTTTATTCCCTCTCTTTCGCTTTCTTAAAATTAGTCTAGGTTAGGACTGTACGAGATCGTATTAGGAACGTGATGGCAATAAACGGGGCATATTGCGTTCACAACTGATTGACAACACAACATTTGAGGAACAAAGGATATTCAAATGTGATCATGCTACGACAAAAATACTAATTAGCTGTATGAGAACAAGTCGAATGCTTAATCAATTAGTCAAGTCATTAGTCGAAAGACAAATTACGAAAGTGCCTATACATAGGGCGCACTGTAAGTTTCCGGAACTGGCCTCTTACATAAACAATATTTAAAAATTTATTGCAACATTTGAAAATAGAACTCTTTGGCTGTAGAATGCAGTTTGTTTCATCTGACTGTCTTTTGTTTTTACCTTGTGGCGCCATTTAAAAAAATTGTGTGTCTGCATCAACATGGATTTAACTCGGGAAAATTTTCGTAGTATGATTTTCTACGATTTTAATGGTAATTTGGCAGCTCAACAGAGCATCGCTCGGCTTGAAACAGCTTTTGGCAATGAAGCACCATGCAAGACAACTGTTTATAGCTGGTTTGCAGAATTCAAGCGTGGTCGTATCAATCTCAGTGACGAATCTCGCGATGGTCGGCCGTCCACCGCTGTGACCAACAAAAACATCAATGCTGTGCGCCGTATGATTGAAACAGACAGGCATGTGACCTACCATGAAATTCGCGCATCCTTAGAAATAGGCATGAGTCAAATACAATTAATCTTACACAAACATTTGGGTGTGAGAAAGCTGTGCTCGCGGTGGATCCCACACAACTTGACCGAGGCTCAAAATACGGACCGCGTCACTTGGTGCAGTACCATGCTTACCAGATTCAACGAAGGTGCGTCAAATTTGGTGTGGGACATAGTAACAGGTGACGAAACATGGATTTATTGCTACGATCCCAAAACAAAGCAGCAATCGAGCGTATGGGTCTTTCAAGATGAGCCGAAACTAACCAAAGTGGCGCGCGTGAAAAGTGCATCTAAGCGGATGATTGCTTCTTTTTTTAATAAAACTGGACACGTGGCTACTGTTGCTTTAGAGAATCGTCGTACAGTGAATAGTGACTGGTACACGACCATTTGTTTGCCGGAAGTTATTGACGAACTCCGTAAAAATAACCGTAAACGCCGTATCATCCTGCACCACGACAATGCTAGTTCTCACACGGCCAGACAGACAAACGACTTTTTGAAGGCGAAAAATGTAGAACTCATGAGTCATCCTGCATACAGTCCCGACCTGGCACCTTGTGACATTTTTCTGATCCTAAAAATTAAGAACCAATTACGCGGTCAACGATTTTCATCACCAGAAGAGGCTGTCGTGGAGTATGAAAAACACGTTTCAGAGGTCACCACAGAGGAGTGGCACAAAAGTTTTCAAAACTGGTTTCATCGAATGAAAAACTGCATAGACGCCAAGGGAGATTATTTTGAAAAACAATAAATTAATTTTGTACCTTTAATAGTATTTTTTCATATTCATTCCGGAAACTTATAGTGCGCCCCACGTATACTTAGTTATAGTTAGCCACTATTTTTTTTAGACAAATCTCGAATTAGACTTATCTCATAAGAAGAGTTCCACAGAACCTGCTGCTTCGAGTAAATCAAAAGTAAATTTTATATCAAAAAATTATTTATTAATTAACAAAAACTTATCTTCTAATTTTATTAACAAAGAACAATTTGTGAGGTTAGGTACTTTTCTGCAACTTATTATGATAACAATTAAATCTCTGATACCAAATACTCAGTATTCCTTTGGACAATATCACAATTTAAGGCCCTTCGCTGCGTTAAGCAGGGCGCCCGTCGCGGTTGCCCGACGCGGTTGTCCCCACCGTGCACCAGCCTGCTACGTTGCGGGCGTCCGCGATCGACTCCCGTCTCACGCAGCGCCGCCAGTATAATTTCCATCGCGTGGGTGTACAGTCCATAACTATGGATTATTTATTGATATATTACTTAGCCAAAATACGACGACGTGAACAAAAGCGTCAGCCAATCAGTCCATATCTCACGAGTCACGACTAGTTTGTTGTTGTAACTTATTGAAAAGACTGTGCAAGCACGGCGCATGCGACACAGATAACGTAGCGGCGCCCAATGATTTTGTAAAAACAGCTCCGCTCGAGTACGTACACGCCAGCGTGCCCTGCCCGGGGCGGGTGCCACGGCTGACCCGCCTCACGCAGTGCTGCTCTATGAGATGACATTAAACAACACGCGGAGCGGACGTACGGTTAACGCAGCGAAGGCCCTAACATGTTTTTCATGAACTGTATAATAAAGTAAAAGAAATTATCAATCTAGTGGGACACACCAAAATCTTTGTAAGCCACGTACCTACATAAGTAGTATTTCTACATTTGCCTTTGAAAAGATTGAAAAGAAAAAAATACAAAAAATAAAATGTAAGTTCAGTGTGAAACTAATTTTTCGACAGGCCATGTGCCTAAGTGTTCAATACTTCACTACGACGTCACTTTTTGACAAACAATATGCTCAATATGTTTTGACCATATTTCAAAATAACTTTTTTGAAACATACAGGATATCTTTTCAAATACCAGTCAAATTTTTATAGTAATTTTTACGTGAAAGTAAACCAGTTTCAATAAACAATGAGGAAAAACCGGGAAAAACTTTTTCGATTACCATACAAAATCTTTCAGCTGATCACGAATTTGTGTGTGGGGGAAATTCTGTCGCTTATTTTTTTATTGAAAGTTGTTTGGTTTTACGTACTCAACACAATTTGGCTGGTGTTTAAAAAGTAATACAGGTAGTTCTTCATAAATCTTAACATCGTTGTTCAAATCATAAAGTATAGCACGACCAGGAAAATAAAAACACTGCATTGGCGTCGCTACTGATCGCCTTTAGGTGGCAACATGTTGTATGTGTCATGTCAACAACTAAATTGACAGTGTCATTCAATGAAATAGAAATCAATCCTTCGTTTTCATTCACATCAAATATGATAACATCTTTTGTATCACTTTTCTCTCATTACTATATTTTTACCATTTTGATATTTTTATTTAATAATCACTTTGCCCAGCAGTGGGACAATAAGGGTAATAAAAAAAATCACAAAATACACAACGTCCACTCCTGTCTCTTTTTGGCAGATGACATTGAGATGACAGAACGTTACTTAAATAACTAGTTGCCAGTAAAAGAAATGAGTTCTAATATTTTTCCGCAATATGGCCAAGGCTGCTATTTTCCTGGTCGGGCTATACTTAAAATACTTATTTTTACCTTGGTATAATCAGTGACGTGCATCCCATAAAAACAAAAACCTGTTGTGCTTTTCTTCTTACATTTAATTTTCATTGATTTGTAATTTCATTCATAACAAAAATCGGTAAACGCGCCGCCAAACGCCCGATACATTTTCGCGCACCAAGCACAAAGCATAGAGCACAGGCACATCGCTACTAGGTACGTACTACGTAGGTATCACTCAGAGAAGCGGCGATCGCGTCGTCCGTCGTCAAGGTAGGCAGTCCGATGTTTTACCTTCGATTTCACACATAGGCAGCAAGTTTTTGTCAATGTGTCTATATCGGGAACCTGTACAGATATGCGTCCGCTTCCATGTAGTAGTGAGGTTAAATAATCTGATTGGTCGAAATCCGTATTATGAGACACTGTCTTTTAATGCGTTCACAATCAACGATTAAAAATGTGAAAACATCATTACAAAAAAATATTCTTAAGTAACTTTTTTATAAAAAATACTAATGTTGGAGTGTTATAAAAGACCGCATACAAAATTATCTTATTACTTTTATCATAATTGTCTTATTAATTTTATTTTATCTTAGTAAACATTAATTGCATTTATTGTTTGTTTGATTTGAACGCATCTTTTGACGCCATTTTGTTTGTTTACAAACAAATGGTACGTCTCGGTGTCTTTCTCATTATGATTAATCAAAAAGTGGGCTTTAAAACTTTACAAATGAGATTATTTGCTTCCGTTCGATATATTTGCACTACAATATTACACATGCCGTATGTGAAAGTGAAAAATATTGAGATGAAACGTAAATGCGTGCGTGGTTAGGGTTTTGTGCAAAAACTAAAAATATAGACGAAGCTGGCCTAAATCGGATCAGCTGAGAAGCGGTAGGTAAGCCAAAACATATTGTTCAATTCCATGAAAACGTATTGAGGTATTGTAATTATTAGGACTTATTTAATATGATATCATTGTTTTACTAGAGGGTTTGAAGACAAAAATTGTAAAGGCCGAATCGTCTGTATTTGTGTGTGTTCCTATGGCCGCTAAGTATAACAAAAAAATCCGGTTCAAAACCCTCAATATACGCGCTGGACTTCTGCCTATCCAGAGATTTTTTTCAGTGCACGCTACTGGGTATAATTACTCTGATGTCGAATTGATCATTTGATTTCGACTCTGTTACGTCACTTCCTGTGAAATAAATAACTTTAATTAATTCACAAACGTTAAAATTCAACAACCTAAAAGATAATTTATCTTCTTAATAAAGTCTATGAGCCAAAAGTGCAATCTAAGGTTTATTTATCACATTGTCTGTTTAGTCATGAATTAAAATTACAAATTCAGTTAAATTTTGTTATCCTTTTTAAATTTCAAAATGGTTTCCATTATATTGATTCTAAGACGAAACTTTTGATCTGAATCCATCGTTTTAAATGTCGGCAGAAGGGATTTTAAAAAGGATTGATCATCATCAAAGTCTTCACCTTTATTTTCAATAAATATGTTTTTTCTTTCATTGCAGTTAGAAGTTTCACCGCTTTTGTTTGGATTACATTCCCTTCTTTTCTTAGTATTACTACAATCGTTATTTTTGTCTACTGTCCTCTTATATTTTTTTCCATTATCTCGATCGTGGAATGCTTTTTCGTCATCGTCACTTATTTCACTGATTTCCTCATCGTGAGATGTATCTGTTCCGCAGTCAATATATTCCGTCACAGGGGATTTATCTTCACCTTCCAAATCTGTATCGTTGTCTGGAATTTCAAGTTTAATTTCTATATTATTAACCTCTGTTTTGTTGCCTTCCACTAAAGTTATTTCTGGCCTAAGATAACCTGGGTAGAAAGGTTCTAAAAATCGTAGATCATCATAATATAAATATTTTTTCTTGTTGTGTATATTTTTTTGATACATTTTCACTTCACGTCTGAAGCAATCACGAAGCGATGACCACTTTTTCTTTACTTCAAGTACTGAAAAGAGAAAAATAAGGTTATGATATAACTTATCAAGAGAGAAGGTGATGTTCGGCGTTTCCCTATATGTTCAAATTGGACATGATGTGAATAGTAGTAAATTACAGTGTTATTAGTACGTAAAACTGAACCAGTTTCTATATATAAAAAAAACTTTTATTGGTTTTCGTTTTTTTTTTTTTGACCGAGCAAGCGAAGCGAGTTAGGTTTCTAAATCGAGTTGGGGCAAAAACACATTGTTTGTATGTATGTTAATACCGCGATAACTGCCGAACCGTAGGTTATTAGGTTCAGTAGTTTAGTAATAAAATAATAGTAATGATGTCGTCGGAGTAAACTAATCATCTTTTTTTCCAAATAACAAAAATAATGTTTTTCTCTCAAATTAGTGGGGTCATCGCGAAGATATTTTGAAGTCGGGATTTTAATCTACAAGGGTGGGAGTAGAAGGATCAATGGACCTTATAGTCTAACGGACTAAAAATTAACGACAACAGAGGGAGGTGGTTTTTAAAGTAGATAAATATCTCAAATATACAGGTCATGAAGAATTGATTGACCTACAAGGTTCTTCCAAAATCCGAAACGGAGGAGGTTCTCAATTCGAGTGAATGTTGACAGCATAACTCCCCAACACAACCTCTCGTCCGGGCATCAACATCTGGCCCACGTGGGGGCGGGCAACGGGTACAAATTAAGACTTACCCGGCTAACGAGGCTCTGAAAACAACAGCATTCCCAAGGAAAGTTGTTGACGTCAGGCAGGCGGCCGGTCGTAAAATATTAGTCAAATTATAGGAATGGTTACAACAAGAAGGAATGCAGATCTCTAGATATGGAGAAGACAGCGGTTAATTAATACGGTTTTTATCGCGTTTATTATTTACTAGCTGTTTCCCGCAGCTCCGCTTGCGTTAAAAAGTAGCCTATGTTTGAGTTTTTATTGTTCAACTATAATCATACCAAATTTCATCAAAATCCGTTTAGCGGTTTGGCCATGAAAGCGTCACATACAGACAGACAGGCTTTCGCATTTATATATTACTAGCTGTTTGCCTGCGTCAAAAAGTAGCCTATGTTCGACCCCGGGTCTTCAACTATATTCATACCAAATTTGATTAAAATCCGGTCAGCGGTTTGGCCGTGAAAGCGTAACAGACAGAAAGAAAGACAGATTTCCGCATTTATAATATTAGTATGGATATTATTGTATATAGTATGGATGGAAAATATAGTATGGAGTATGGATTAATAATATATTAATAATTAATAACCCCTGTAACAACAGCAGCTAAAATAATTTAAATTTGTTTAATTTAATGTGTACCTAACAATCGCGAAAATATAAAAAAAAACATTAATTTGTAGAAAGTCAGTATGACTGGCATATGAAAGAACGATAATACAATCATCCAAATAAACTCAATTTAACATTTTTGATCTTTCATATTTTTAAATTCACTTTCTTGATCTTAAAATATTTTTGTTTATGTTTTCTAAGGCTAATCGACCCCATATGACTACGAAATCAATTCACGGCCATTAAAATGCTATTTTGGGGTCAGTCTTACTTGGGTAAAATCCATGTAGCTTGAACTGCAATGGTCGATCAATAGTTTACACCCTGGTGTTAGAGAGGTGAATTGACTCTGCTTGCCTTGGTCTACATAATATTTATCTTACTTCTACCCAATCGCTATGTTCGCGGCGAACAACTATAGTAGGGCCATTTTAATAGGTCACATTTGACACTTCATTTAAATTCAACAATGTGTACTTGTAACGGCGGGTACTCAATTATTTGTTTTTGCAAAAGTGAGATTTAATTAATTTTTTAAGCATTTTCTGTTTAATTCATAAATTATTGTATAGTGATGACAGAAAACGGTATTATTACCATTTGTTTCGATTAAAGAGACATTCATTTTGAATGTATGTAAAATACAAAGCTATTTTTTTAATGAAATCTAAACGTCACTACAAAGTCAGCTCGATTAACGCTTTTTCTTTTTTATCACTAGAGATGTACCACAAAAAAAACCCGACAAAACCGAATTAGTTGAATCGATATAATGATTTATGTATGTGTAATGACTTACCTACGTGTGTACGAAAAAATATAAAACCATAAATTGTTTATTTGTGAAATATGTTTAATTACAATTATACTGGAATACTTATGCAATAACTTTATATTAAAATATTTAATAATATTTAGTATAAACTCATAGTATTTAGTATAACTTATTCCTGGCAACACTTAAACCTACAGTGACGCCACGACGCCATTACGTGTTGCAGTCTTTTGTTGTAGTGCGAAGTGACTGTGCGATTTCCGTGTATCCCTTATTATCTTTTGAACTGGCTTTTCTTACTGATCGGATCTTCCGCAAACGTTTACCTGGCTATCATTTGGACTCCGATTGCTTATTATTTGGACTTTGTTCTGGTTTAACCATGTCTAAACGAGGAATAATCTTAAACAGCCAAGCTCGCGAACAAGTGGTAAAATTATACACTTATTTCGAACGTGAGTCGGCCAACGGTGGGCCTCTTTTGCCTGTGACACAAACGAGGGATCGCGTTGCTGATGCATTAGGAATAGGGAAGAAGACTGTAACGCAAATTCTCAACGAGAAATATGGACCCTCAGGTTTGGAAGAGAATAGATTACGAACACCGAAAAAAAGAAAGAGAGAGAAGAAAGTTGTCGGTATTGACAATTTTGATGCTGCTGCAATTCGCAACCACATTTATGGATATTACTCAAGAAAGGAATATCCTACAAGGAAGAAACTAATTATTTCATTAAATGAGGCAGGCTTATTTTCTGGCGGAAGAACGTCACTGTCAAAAGTTTTGAAATCAATTGGATTTAGATATAAAAAGGCAGACAAGCGGAAAATTCTCCTAGAACGCTATGATATTGTTCTGAAGAGACTGACATTCTTGCGGCAAGTAAATAAAATTACAGATTAGGACAATGTTGTATTTGTTGACGAAACATGGTTAAATGCAAACCATACAGTCTCACGGACGTGGACTGATGATACAGCAGCCTCAACATCAAAAGTACCATCAGGAAAAGGAGCCCGTCTTATTATATGTCATGCGGGTTCAGCTTCACAAGGATTTATTCCAGATTGCCTCCTAGCATTTGCATCCAAATCAACAGGTGACTATCACGAAGAAATGAACTTTGATGTTTTTAAAGAATGGTTTGTAAAACTACTTCTTAGCCTAGAAAACCCCTCAAAAATTATAATGGACAATGCTTCTTACCATTCGGTACAGGTTGACAAACCACCAACTCAAGCCAATAAAAAGAATGAAATAGCTTCGTGGCTCTAAAGACATGGTGTGGAAGTTAATCCAAATTTATTAAAAGTCGAGCTAATGAATTTAGTGCATACAACTATGTCGTCCAAGCCACGCTATGTTATCGACGAACTAGCCCTAGAGCATGGACACGAAGTGATTCGATTGCCTCCTTACCACTGCCAGTATAATGCCATCGAGCTTATTTGGGCACAAATAAAGGGTCATGCAGCACGAAATAACACCGAGCCACCTTTCAGCACAGGAAAAATGCTTACGCTGTTAAAAAATGCATGTGACAGTGTCTCTGTAGAAGATTGGAAAAAGGTTGTTGAAAAAACAAAGAAAATCATCGAAAGTGATTTTGAACGCGATATTAAAATTGACAATATCTTCGAAAATGAGTTGATTATATCTGTAAGTGCGGACAGTAGTGATGATGATGACACTGATAATAGCTGTAGTTCCACTGAATAAATGGATTTTTAAACTAAATTATGTCATTTCATTTAAAAAATAAATTATTACATATACACAGGGATTGATATTTGATTGAAGTATGTACAGTTATTTACTTGTATTAAATTAATATTACAACAGTTTGTTTTTTATTCATATTTCTTTAAAAGTATAATACCAAATCAGTATCGATTTCGAGTTTGTATCGATATTTCTCGGTATTCAATTAACAAGTCACTTCACTATGAGACTAAAATTGACAGATGTCAAATGGGACCTATTAAATTGACCTTACTGTAGTTTTAAAGTGGTATCGTTTCACGTAATAAACAAACTGCAAAAAATTGGCTGGCGTTTGTATAAAGTAAAAGTACTAATATACTTCCTTAATAATATAATATAATATATACTAATATTACTAATCACTAATAATGTACCTACTTACGAGCGAAAGTCTGCTGTCTGTTAACGCTTTTACGGCTAAACTGTTGATAATAATAGAAAATAGATTTTGATAAAATTTGGTATCTATGAATATAGTTGAAGACCCAGAGAACGACGGTACTTACTTACTTACATACATAAATTATACATCATTTATACATTAAGCTTAGTTTAAGCGTCGCGATCATTATGAGACACAAATTATATGTATACATTAAACATTGCAAACCCCACATTTTTATTGAGGGTTTAAATAACATAACAAATGATGATAATTCAGCAACTAAAAGTATTCTTTTAATTATAAAAATAATCTTTACATCGCCATTGTAATACAATGAAAAAATAGTGCCTACAAAATCAAAATTACGAATATCGGTCAACAACAGGCACCACAAGTCGACCAGAAAGAGATAGAAACACAAAAGAAACTCACAGAAATCGGTTTTCTCAGCCGCGCTCACGCTATCCCAAACATTATCATCGCCGCTAGCCGAGCACAACTCACGACACACTTTATCCCATTCCTGTTCTTTTAACTTCACAATTCTGTAGTCAGGTAACGTGGTATCATACAATAATCTTCGTTTTTTAACAGCTTTTATCAATAAATCCATGTCTAGATCTTTTTTTAACATTTTTGTAAACAATAAACAAAATTGTCAGTATGTGTGACTAACACGGACGCGGAATGGCGGACGACTAGCCGCTCCGATTAATATCGATGTCGGGCGCTGTCGCTGGGTCGTGCCGACTCGTGCCGGCCGTTTTCTGTCCTTGTCTACGCGCGGTGTAGTATATGTTTTGTCTCGCTCGGCTGAATCAGTCGTTCGGAGTAGTGTAGTGACCTTTTTGTAGGTAACGTTGTCTATTGAATATTGTCGGTTTAGCTACAGAAATAATTGTATTCCGCCTGACAGACATTTTATATTTTTTAAATAGATTTTATGATTAGTAAAAGTTGTAGAGGTTGTAGGTAGGTACTTAGGGTCACAGAATAAACTTACTCTTGTGGTAGGTACAAATGGTTTAATGCCAAACTAGGCGAATAAAAATATAAATAAGTATAATTTAGAAATAAATAAATAAAAAAAAAATTAGTTCATATATTATGAAGACTCCACCAGCGATTGTTTTTTATTTCTCAAAGCGTGTTTCCCATACATGCGGTTATAGTTTTCAGTGTGTCGAGAAAACAAATTGCACTTAAAAGTATGACTAATGCGTGAATCGAGCGAATTTCATTCGACATAGGCACCGATTTTGGGTGATTCATACTTTTCCATAATGGGGCTCCATAAACATACAATATATTTATATAAAAATCAATTGCTGTTAGCTAAAACTCGAGAACGGCTGGATCGATTTGGCTTTTTTTGGTTTTGAATTATTTCTGGAAGTTCAGGGAAGGTTTAAAAGATGAATATATTCGGAGGCGGTACGAAGTTTGCCAGGTCAGCTGGTACTGACATAATTTTGTAACTTTTGGTCAAACTACTTCCAATAAAATATAAGTGAAAATTGAGAACAAAGTTGACCTCTCACACAAACCTTATGATCAACTTGACAGGATTTTGTTTTTGGTCCAAATTGTTTTTCAGTTTCACGAAATAAAAATAATGTAAACAAATTTGGTCAGTTGCTTCAAAATAACACTGGAGGGCTATTTTTAAAAAGTTCGACTACCTCAAAATTGGTGAGTCAAATGTCTTCTTGTTCGATAACGAATGATTTTTATTTGTCGTTATGAGTCCTACGTTTCGAAAATAGGGCTCCTTGTATTAGAACACCATGTCTAGTATAGCTGATATTTTTTTAACTGTCACTAAGTACATTGAATTAAACTATTTTAATAAATGGTTTTTCTTAGTCGCTAAGTAACTCAGATATATTCAGACAGCCATGGTTAACTCATCCAACACGCAAAAGCATCGGGAAGTCGCTACAGTGAGAGAATATAGGCCAAATATAAACTTTATTACTTTTTATATTCCTTCATGACCTTAAAATTACAGCACTTGCCCTATTTTTCCCATTGGCTCCATATAAATAGATCGATGAGTCCCGGACGCGACCATTGCCGTTTCCGGTTCGATTCCAGATAAATGTACAGTGGACCAGACAAAAGTATATCACTTTATCTTTAAATGGCCGCCTATTCTACTCTATTTTTATCATTTATTTAAAAAAGACATATGTCAGAAACCAAAAACAGAAATATTTTTATACGTCAAAAATAAATCCATACTATCCATACTTTTATAACCATACTTTATTAAAAGTACGAAAGTCTGTAACGCTTTCACGGCCAAACACAACATACAATTTGGTATGAAACATAAGCTACTTTATGCATGGAGCAAATACAAAGAGGAGACGGCGTATCGACTGGTTCATTGGCGCAGTGACGTCGAGCGAGCTCTAATATTTTTCATAAATTTCTAATTTACGTTTTGTTTCAGCTTAGAATAATTTGTAAAATTATTATTTTAAACCATTTAGTTATAAGTGTTTTAATGCTGTACTGTTATGGGATTACAATAAACATACATACATACCATCACGCCTTTTTCCCGTAGGGGTAGGCAGAGACTACAGTTGACTTGAGAGAGTTGGCATTAACACTGCTCTATGAACAGCGTGCATTTTTAGTAGATATGGGCCGAATATTCGTTTTATATTCGGTATTCGGCATATTCGACAGGTTTTCAGGCACGCGGCAGCGTGACAAGCCAAGTTCAAGTACAGAACTGGCGAGCAGCACCGTGTGTAATATTACACGAACCAATTGGAGCCACTTTTGACCCCCTCATAACTCAAAAACTATTTCACATAAACGTGTCGAATTCGGCTCATATATTGAGACTTGCGAGATACATATGTGCTCCAAATTTCATAAACACATCTCAAATGGTTATTTAGATATTAAAGTCCAAAAATCGTCATTTTTATCACTTACTGAACAAAACGCTAACCAAGTTCCAGATGACTTAGAAAGTTCAAATTTGACATGCAGATAGGTTATTAGGTGAATACAAAGAAATAAATCAGAAACTGGTAAATTTTTATCATTTTATTATGATTTTTCACTTAATTGATTCTATTAGGAACACTTAATAACTTAGACTTATTAGTATGTAACTGTAATAATGTAAGAATTCGCAATCAGCAATCAAAACTTATGGCAACCGGTCTTTGTGTAGATTTTAAGGTCTTCACGTGAATATATAACGAGTTGAATACCACCCTTAATTTTTTTTAATCCAAATATTTCCGTTTTAGTACATATTTTAGTATATAACTAAGAGTATAGTCGATCGTATTTATTACGTTATTAACTGGGATTTAGTATTAATTATTGTTTCAATATGTAGCGCACATCAATAGTGTAAGATCATTACTTATAAATAATTATTAAATAATAGGCATTTCGGTACACGGCGCGCGGTACGACGCCGGAGTAAAGGGGTGGGAACGATGCGATAAAACCTTGACGCGAACGTGTCCGAGCCAAGAGAAGGAGTCGCCGCGCGAAGCGGCACCCTCCTGAAGAAGCCACATCCCCAGGTATGAAGACTTGGCCGTCACGGCCAAACCCATCGTCCCGCCTATAGTTGCAGGGGGCGGAAGCCCACCACTGAAGAGGACCACAAGCCCTGACCAGTTTCCTCGCTATCGCCCAAGGGCGAAAACTGAGACTGCCACCGCGTCCGAGCGAGTGGCAGCCGCGCTCATAACCGCGAGCGGCTCCGGTTGTCTCTCGATATCTGACCTTTATGGCTGCGATTTATGCTACGAAATTCATAGGTTTTGTTAAAAATATACTTATATATTTGTGATTATATTATTATTACAATTCTTTTAGTAAGTCTTCGGAGACATCAGGCGACATCGCCCTACGTCGTTCGATATCTTGTCGCCGTCCACATCAGTTTAGTCGATCCTATGAGATATCGCCAAGATACAAGTTGCGCGATATCGCGGTACATGTCGGGCGAAGTGTGGCAACGTCGCACGAAGTCGCCCGACATCTTCCGGGACACGAGTCGCGCGACATTTATCTCCTCATAAGTACGCGGCTTTGGTGACAAACTAAGATAAAACGAGATCTTATTGAGACTCGATCAAATAAATACTCAAGAACGAAACGTCATATGACGTTTCTATCTCAATGGTAACAGGTACTACATACAACACAGGAGTTTTTTATTTTTATTAGGAAGATAACTTAAAGAATTTACATTTCTTTATAGATATCATTTTAAATTAAATTAAAATGTTCTTTTTCTATAAAATAATAGATGTTTCGGCTGATATAATTATGCCGAATTATTCGGCCGAATATCCGGTTCGGTGATTTTTTACCGGTTCGGCCCATCACTAATTTTTAGATAAATAATAATAAATTGTAAATAACATATTTTTGAATATATTTTATTGATTTCGTGTTACACAAAATATGTGTCTGATTTTAAAGTTCACCATATTTCTGTAATAATAAAGAAATACTATATTATTTTTTATGTTTAAATCTTCGATTTGTTAGCGACATCTATTGGTAAGTAGAGGGGATCGTCAACAGGGGCGGAGCCACGGCCAAACCGAGCTACCCTCACGTCTGCCTACCACCCCGCGTAGCCTCATACAATTTTTTTAAGCAAGCTCTCGATACGCTATCTTCTCTTTGTTAATACTCCGTAGTTAGCCTATATTTTTTTTTAAATTATAAGTCTTTGAAATTAGTGGAAGGAGCAACTGTCAAACAACAAGAAAAGGATGCACATAGGGGTGGAGTGACGTCACTGCCACTTTGTTTCGTTCGTACAAAAGAGATAGCAAGACCCCATCACTCTCCCACTTTTCAATTTACAACAATTTCGCTTTAACAATCAATTTTTATACTGTTTTCAGAATTGGCTGTTTTTAGTGTATATGCATACTAATATTATAAATGCGAAAATCTGTCTGTCTGTCTGTCTCGCTTTCATGGCCAAACCGCTGAACGGGTTTTGATGAAATTTGGTGTAAATATAGTTGAAGACCCGGGGTCAAACATGGCTACTTTTTGACGCAGGCGGAGCTGCGGGAAAAAGCTAGTCTACATCTACACTAATATTATAAAGAGGAAAGATTTGTATTTTTGTGTGTCTGTTTGTAATGAATAAACTCAAAAACTACTGTGCCGATTTCAAAAATTCTTTCACCATTGGAAAGCTACATTCACCCTGAGTAACATAGGCTACATACCGCAGGCGGAGCTGCGGGAAACAGCTAGTGTTTAATAATAACCTTGTTCAAGTAAAGTACAGACAAGACAAGTAGCTTATTAAACCACAGGTGGTATTACTTACGATGTAGTACACTGTACCAAAGTAAGCGTAGAATTGAGTGGGCGTAAGGTTATTTCCTGAAGTAAGAGGTTAGATATTTTCGGGTTAGTAAGTTTATATTTCATTTAATCGGATCGAAGTGTGTACTCGTATATAGCGAGACATGCGTATTTGTAATAATCGTGTGGGACCTGACTGGATCGGTCACCATATTTCTATGTAGTCTATGTATCTTCAGTACAGATGGACAACTACGCGAAGTGCCGTAGCGTGTGCCAAAGTTAACCGGCCTGCTTATGGCACATCTAAGTTTTCTTTTTAGTGGGCGTCCCGCAGTCGCACGGGATTCGCGTCAGTTTGAATAGAGCTTTACTAAATATTTGATGACGATATGATGATGAGCTAAGTAACGGGTCTATAATCTTGAGCTCTTTCGTACAATAAGCGAACTTTGTTTCAACCCTACCTTAGTCTTATAAGTCCCACCTAATCTTATAACTATTTATTTACCTATCTCCCTGGGAAAATAAACAGCTGTTTGTTTGACTATGCTCTCCCACTTGAAAGATTATCTAGATCAAACATCGAATACAAAAGAACTATTTTATCAAAGACAAGATAAAAAATAATAGAAAATTATATTTACAATATATTATATTTTGTTTTACTTTTTTCTTAGCAGCCACTGCGTAGTCTGCTCAAGAAAGGCATGAAACCTTAAAAAATAAAAATCACTAGCTAGCTGAAAATTGTTATATATAACGTATAAACTTTATTGGGAGCTGACATCTGGCGAGCCATCGCGTAGAATAGAACACTCTGGCGCTCTCTTGTTTCGGAGGCCAAGATCCACTTTGGGTCGCTGAGCCAGCGGAGTTAGTATTACAATCTTTATTTCTTCTTCTTCCTCATCGGTCTCTTACTGATGAGGATGGTGACCACATACGTGTTACCAAGCTATGTGATCTTCCGAACAATGAACCGCTCTGTATATGCTGCCCCCTGCAACCTTTCTCACACTGTCGACCCATCTGGCTGGTTTATTTACTTCATTGCAATTAATATTTGTAATCTAATATAAATTTTAATGTTGTGTAAGTAAGATTTAAAATTATTTTATTATGAATTATATTCTAAGCAATTTGGTGTTAACTCGAGTACAAACTATAACAGTTAGTAGACAAAGCGTTCAAAAACTAAAACAAAAGCCCCTAATGCGACCATTTTCGCATTTCTCGGGCAAAAAGTGTGACAAGGACCCTTCGAAACAATAGTCTGGCAAACCTCCCTACGCCCATAATCGCAAAATATATAGAACACAGAATTGACACCTCACCAACTGCTTTGACTTTTGAAATTTAAACATCTGACCACGCAACCCTATTTAAGAATAAGAATAAATTAATTTTTCAAAGCACACAAATTACAAAATACTACCAACATATTAAACACAGTACGTAGATAAGTTTACTGGGAAACGCGGGTTACAATGGTATCTTAATTCTATCCAAATCGCAAAAGTAATGACGCAAAGCGGGACTTCAGGAGATATTTTTTATTTACATTTATTCATTGGTATCTAAAGATACTATGAATAAGGTTCTTACTACTATTAGTGGCTCATAATCACAGACCGGATTTCAAGCTATCCAAAGGCATCTCACATAGTCTGAAAGGAAAAGGTGTGCAAGATAGATTGACCCATATGCTCCACCCATATGATTGATTGAAGTTTGTTCTGTATATTTTTCATAGCCAAGCTTGTCGAGTGTTAAGGGCTCTATTCACCTCAAGCTTCCTGGGCAATCTAGTATAGAAGAGTGAGGAAGCTTACTGTATAGATATGATCGTGTGTAGGCTTGCAGCGTGTTGCCCCTGCTGCTGGCCCAATATCGGCCGACCGCGCTTGCTTTCTAGATTGCCCCAGCCGGCCTGTATGACACAGCGTCTGTAGCGTGGTTGAACCAATTCGCCGTGATACGGAAAATTGGCAAGTGTGTAGAAACGAAACCACATGTTATTGCCGTAATCTGTTCAGGAGCAGGAGAGCAACCTGGCAAGTATGTAGAGACGACAAAAATTGACCCAACACTGCTCCAACCTAGATTGTGCAGAAATAGGAACGTCAGTAGAAACCCATAAGCCAGTAATGCTTCTTCTGTACCCGTTTTTAATTTATGACCATAACCGTAAAAGCGCAAATAACCCGAATATGACCAAATAAAGGGGTTTGAACTAGTTTTTATGTAGAAGTGTTTATTTGGATTAGAATCGTTTTTGGTGATCGTTATGTGGGATTAGATTTGAGATTTAGGTATTTTAACTTAATAGGAGTTTTGGGGATGTTTCAAATGAGTGATAGTTCTAATGTTGTGGAGCATCCATGGACTATGTTAACCACTTACCATCAGGTGAGCCATTTGCCTTTTTTACTTCTTAAAACATCCTATGGAATCTGAGCAACGAGCAATCCATGCCTGTAAAAGTTTATTACTGAACCCATTTTGATGGATAAGTAAATAAATAAAATTTATTTATTTTGACACACATCTCGATAGTTAAAGGAAAATTAAAAAACATAATTGAAATTTTACTTTATAGCGCCTAAAATTAGCTTTTTTTTAGCCTAGAATTAAATTTCTGACGATTTTGACCTACCCAGTGAGATTTGCCCAAAAAATACGATTTTAACTACGTACCATTTATTAAAATTGGTCCAGTCAGCTTTTGAGAACAAAGGGATATACTTAATTTGTAGTGCTTACAGTTCAAACACGTAACTCACCTTTTTGGCTTAGCCGCAGTCGGGTAAAAGAATTGCTGAGTAAACGCATCAATTATTCGACTCAATAATAGGTAATCTGGATCTTTGAAATTTAATCATTTTCAGCCGTAATGATTCTGTAATTTGAGCCGGAGTCGAGGGCTGTAAAGTGGAAATTAATTAATAACTTCATGGAGAGGTTTGTTCCGTTTAGGCCTGTGTGTCAATCCCTGTCATAAATGTTAATACAATACAATACAAAATAACTTTATTTCCTACATTAAGAAACAGTTTTACAATTACAAGAGTTAAATATTATATTCTTCTGAACTCTATTATACTTTTTATAAGACAAGGAAGGAAAGTTTGGTTAGGACAATGCAGGCTTGAATCACCTGATTGTCTTATAATAATGATGATTCCGTGCTTCGGAAGGCACTTTAAGCCGTGGTCCGATTACCATTTGGTGGTCGTTAAAGGAACCACGTCAGAGGCCAAAAGGCGGTTCCGAAAAACTGACACCAGGGTATACATTCCCGGACCATGTAACCCATGTATCTATTAATAGTGGAACCTTACACTTGATTATTAAATTTCGGTCTTCGTACCTAAATAGTGGGTAATTTAAGATCTAGATTCTCAAATCTCATGGAACTAATCCAAAAAAAGGTCCTTATTTAGATCATGAAACATGGTTCCTCTATGTAGGTTCATGTAATTTTTAAACAAACATAAAAACTTCGCCCAATCTTGAGTCGGAGTAGAAAAACAACATACGTATGAGTTTCCTTTTTTACAAGGATCTGAAACCATTACAAGGTAATTGTTTCAGATCTTTACATTATAATATGACCAAATAATGTAAACATAATTATTTGTTGCCTGATTCTTTGAGAAACTTGTGATTCAACGCATATGAGAGAAATTGATTGAGAGTTCCTGCCAAAACCAGTTCTCCGTTACATAACACATACATAGGTTACTACACATCATAACGCCTGTTTCCTATAGGCAGAACTACGGATTTCCATTTGCTATGATCCTTACAGACCTAACTCGATATCAATTCATACTTCCGTACTATACTTAATTTATTATAAATGCGAAAGTCTGCCTGTCTATCCGTCTGTCTGTCTATCTATCTGTTAGCTTTCATGGCCAAACCGCTGAACGGTAGTTGAAGACTCGGATTAAAACATAAGCTACTTTTTGATGAATGGCAAGGAAAATAGCTAGCGTAGACGATATTTCCATGAACAGATCTCGGCAGGAGTAGGAACTATTTCTGATGAATTATGTTTGCGGGCTATGATGATGAAGTTATAGTGGGCCATGTGCCTCTATGGTCCAGTGGTTAAGACGTTTGCCTTAGACTCAGAGGTCATGGGTTCGATTACCAAGGAAAGCATACTTTGTTAGGACTTTGCAGGTTGAATCACCTGTATGTCTGATAATAAAGATGATTCAGTCTTCGGATGGTCCTGGCTGCCATTTACTGCTGGTCTAAAATCGCCACTTTGCACGAATCATAATATGAATGACATTGCAAATCCTAAAATGGCCACATTTGTATAGTTCATAAAGTGAATCACGAGCAATTCATTCCTTTCAAACCGATACCTTTAGGGGGATTACCATGATATATAAAATTCGTCTAAATGCGAGAGTGAGTAGGCGTGATAGCGCTTCTTAGGATGTAATGTAGGGCACACATCTCGCTTACTCACTCGCATTTGTTGGATAGAATTAAGAGATCATGGTAGCCCTTTTTTGGTGTGTGCTTCCTTTTCTTCATAAAAAGTTAAAACTTGAGAGGATTAACTGGCCGATACATGGCACTTCTTTAAACTAATCTTATTTCTGTGATCACACAAAACAAAGCAACCGACTTGCCTTTACGTATTAACATCATATCACCATAAAATCATTACTAGTACTAACGATATCACAAAAATAAGATAAGGTATCATGTTTGTGTGCCAGTTAAGCCTCTTGAATCTTAATTTTATATGGCGATGCTAAACGTGGACTTCACGAGCACGCAGGTAACGCCCACATTGTACTTCTATAGAGATGTACCTAGGTATCGCCTTCCTTAGTTATTTACACACTGTTGTGCGCTATTTATATAAAATAAAGAGTAAGACCCGACTAAAGAAGAACAAAAAATAAGAAGAGCCTAAAAGACTTGTATCCACGGCCGTAAAACCCATTTTTTGTTGACAGATGACTGCACTTGATAGACGTAACTTTATTGCCACTAATAAAATAATTGTTCAAGTAGTCTATTTACTTTATTGCGTACTCAAATCCTAATGTACGCACGTCAAATAAACAATAATCTTAATTTCCTGTTTTACAGTACGTCTAACATCATTAGTAACAAATAATTATAAAAAAAATAATGAATTAGTTTCGTTTTTGAAGAATTGCTATGGCAATATTAACACGGCAAATGATTCACGAAATGAACTGAATTGTTAATGAATTGCAAATGATGCGTGTCCATTTTACAAACAAAAAGAAGAATTGCAGAGGAATTGCTAGGAATTCACGAAATGAATTCGTTTTGATGAATTGCTCAAAGTGGCGATTTTAGACCTACTGGTCGTTTAAGGAAGCACGTCAGAGGTCATAAGGTGGTTTAGAAAAACTTGACAACAGGGTATGCAGGGTCGATCAACCATGTACTGGGCAGTCGATATGATGATGTCGGTGACTTGTGTTTCACTATTTTTTTAATACAATTTAGTAGGCAAACGGGCACGCGGCCCACCTGATGGTTACCGCAGCCTATAGACGCCTGCAATACCGGAAGTATCTCTCGATTCGTCGATTCGAAATAATAATTGCACACTCTGTAACATTATAAGCTCTTTGGTTCACGTTTACATATTTCCAATGCCAACACATAAACAACAATCAATCAGCAAAGTTTGACGTGCCTGTATTACCCCGGAAGGAATTTCGTGGCCGTGTTTATATTTTTGTTGCAGTGTTAGTAGTAAAACAGATTTGGTCTGTCTGCTTTTCGTACAGAAACAAAGTTCCCAGACGTAAAAGAAAATTAAGTTGTAGAGTTAAAAGGACCGATTTCCAAATACAATTTTTGTTTTATGTTTGTTACTCGGGAAATTATTTTCGACCAGAACTCAAAAGACAAATCAATCAAATACAAATCTATTGATCAAACAGAGTTTAGTATGGGAAGTCGACATTTTTTTGACAGTATGTTTTGACTTATTTTTTTTAAAAGTATTATAAGTTATCCTGTTTAATAGATTGAGTAAATTAATTATTGGTGAATTCTTCTTTCTAGCGAGCTAATCGGATTCTGGCCAGATATTGAAAATAGCATTGATTTACGAAAGAATAGATTTTTTTTAAATTTTATGAAAGAAAAAGTGGTACTTATTTAGGAATTTTCTACTTCTTTCGTGTCATTGGCACAAAACTACATTAATTTGGCCCACTAAGACGTAACATGTTGGTTACAAAATTGTTACATTTACATTGTTTATTTTATAAATTTTAAACACATATTTGTATTTGTTTTGTGAAATTTGTATTTTGGTGCAAAAGAGAGTATTTGTATTGTATTGTATTTTGTATCGGTATGTATATAAATAAATAATTTGGATAATCTGAAATCACAAAAAAATATTGTGCAAAATGTTGACAAACATGTGAATTCGTTCATTTAACTAGTTAAATAAGGAAAGTTTTTTTGTTATTTGTAAATTGACGTGTTGAAGAAAATGCTGCAGTGGAGTGTGTGGTACTGCTTCTTCTCCACTTGCGCTTTGGAAGTGGTGGTAAACTTAATTTAAGTAAATTGACGTCAATATTTATATCCTATATTGAAAACAAACGATTTCATTTCATTTCAGGCTGGAGAGCAGAGGCCATAGCCAAATTAGCCCGCGTACGTGCTGCAGAATTTAGGAATTAAAACAAAAAGTGGCAGAGGGAGTAAACTCGTCGCAACGGGAATTGTGCGGCCGCGCGGATACAACGATTCCGATACTAATGAAAAGTTCAATACTCAGGAACTCGTGAAGATATCGTTTCGATCCCGTTTTCAAGCTAACCTTTTAACCGATTTTGAAAAGAGCAGGAGTCTATATTCGGAAAGTATGACTCACACAAATCCGGCGTGATAAAAAATGAAAATCATTCGACATAATCGGTGAGAATAACGATTTTCATTTGACTCACCGATGCGAGTAAGACTTTTCAAAAATACGGTCCAGAACTCTAATTATTGACTGTCATACTGTGTTTTCTTTATTTATTTTATTGTTATATATTGAGGACCTCGAAATCCAAGCGGGGCACGTGTATCCGAAGCTAATGCACGTGCCATGCGACGGCGAAGCGCGACCCGAATCGGATTGGTTGCCATTTATTGGCAATTCCTATCTCTAACTCCTCCTTGCTTCGGAAGGCACTGGTCTCGATTGTTATTGATAAATGACAGTCAAACGGCTGTAAAATAAAAGTTTATTGCCCTCTCATCAGTCACCAATTCTCTCCAGATACCCAGAATTATTCATACTTCCATACTAATATTATAAATGCGACTGTCTGTCTGTTACGCTTTCATAGCTAAACCTCTGGATCGATTTTGATGCGATTTGGTAAGGATATAGTAGCCGGGGCCTAACATAGGCTACTTTATGACGCACGCGGAGCTGCGGGAAACAGCTTGTGTTAAATACAGAGCCTATTAAATAGAACTGAAATGAGGATTCAGTAGAACTAGCTGTTGTCTGCAGCTTCATCTCTTTGGTTCTTATCAGGATTGATTGCCCGGCTCACTGATTTACTTCATTTTCTTATTATTATTATATTAGTATCATAGATTTTAAATTAACTTGATTTGAATGTACCTACTATTTCTAAACAAACCTCAGTGGTTTTGTGAAATTCATCTTATGTTTATTTGTTTGTATCAGTTTTAGGAAAATGTTAAATAAATAAATAAATAATTTCTTGTGACAAAGACAGGACATACCACAAGTTCGCATAAATAATGGGCTAACAAGCACACAGGATGATTCTGTTATATTTCCAAACATTTCATCACTGTCAGTCGTTTGAAAAAGGCTCCAAAATTCATTGGAGAGCTATTGTTTTTCCTTTGCAAATTTGGATATCAATTTTATTTTTGTTTGTGAATATCAATATCGGATACGAACAAAAAAATTTGTACTGACTTAGGTTAAATTTATTAAACTGGACAGTTTTTTGTGAAATCACTTTATTTATTGTAATGCATGTAGAAATAAAAAAAATTGTTTGTATAGATAGTTTAAAATATAATACCTGGCTAATAAATGGTTATTTTTAAAACCTGTTTCTATTCTTTTTGACTTAGCTTCTAAGAACTTTAAAAAGGGAGATGTTAAGAGTACACGTCTACGTACGCCTTTGTACGCATTTAGTTTTATTCGATTTAACTGTGTGTTTCTTTTGTTTGTAAATGGTGCAATAAAGTGTTCATTCATACATTCACGTAATCGACGAGTGCGATAATGAGAGTGGTAAACGTAGAGATGGGAGTCAAGCGAGGGAGGTCTGTAAGGATCGTATCAAGTGGAAATCCGAAGTCTTTACCTACTTCTATGGAAAATAGACGTTTTTATATATGTATGTAGATATTGTTTACATACAATCATAGAAGTAAGTAGTAAACTGAGCATTTATTTAATTTTAAATAAATTTTTATGTATTTATGCTTTTTCAGGGGGCAGTTTGCATTGTTAATCGACTGCTCACTTATAAACCCACGTTATAGAATAATGATAGTACTACCTAACCTATGCCCAAGTGTGATGTCTACAAGTCGATCTCACCCAACGAATAAAATTAGTTAGTGACGAACTTATAAGCGGAAACCCGGAACACATATTTTATCTAAACTATGTTAAAAATCGCATGAAAATATACCTGACAATATCAATCCATTATCCCAAATGCATCCGGCGCCATCTTGGATTTGATGTGTTTCTCGCCATACTTTTACGCCGACTGGTAATTTCCCGAAGGACCTTTAGCAGGAAAATGTTCATTGTATAGTGATGACGATAATAGATACAAAATGTTTATTATTTGATAAATATCTATAAGTGGTAGTGGCGGAGCAGAGGTTCAGAAGGAGATGGAAGAGACATTTTCATCCAAGCATGCTTTCCTACTTACGTCGTCATCTTACGCTTCGGAGCCTATTAGGGTACGCTGTAAGTCATGGCCCTAAATATGGCGGCACTGGTTATTACAATAAAGCAACTGCCGTCAGATCTCTTTAACCATTTTTCCAGGGAAACCAGACCAACATAAACATGACCCAAGGTGTGTTAGTGGCCAATACTATCAGGTTAAAAGTTGTTAAGTATTTGTTAGGGGAAAAATTGCCATACGATAAATAATTAAATAAGAGTCAGGTGCTCAAATACGTGCACCATGAATGATTTACACTTGGCGTCTGACAGAGCTGTTCAGGTGGCTTGTTTCTGGGCTGAAATAATATGATCCTACCATGGAGCAATTACAAAGAGGAGATGCCGTTTGAAATGGCGCAGTGATGTGATCATTGGCGCCTCGCCGACACAAAAGTGGGCAAATCTTGTCATTGCTCGTGCTCCATGGTTGGAGCCACGGCCGAAACCAAGCACCCCTGCCTACCGCCCCGTGTAGCCTCACAAATATTTTATTACAAAACGCTTATTACGGCATCTCCTCTTTGTAATTGCTCCATGGATCCTACCATCGACACACTCACGTCTTTGACGTGAAGTTCCAAAGGGCATCATCATGTTCATATTTAATTCAAATTCAATTCTGTAGAAGTTTTTTTTAAAAAGGCTAGTTTCCAGGGTCAAAAGGTTAACATTAAAATAAGTCCGTCATTTAGGGAATCAAAATATATTAGTGACATATTTTTTCTTTTGTCAATTGAGAGATAAATTATAAAGATATAACGCATCAAAGTTTAGGAGTGGGGGCTCGTGACGTCACATATTGCGAAAAAGTGTAGCACACTGTGACGTCACACGGAACTTTAACGCGCCATATCTTTACCGTTATTTGTTTAATTTTCAAAAGAAAAAAATACGTCTCCAATATTTTTATGATTATCTAACTGACGGACTTATATTTTTTTAGGCAACTAGCCCATTCGAATGAATCAGTTTTGGGGTATCATCAATCCTCAAAAAATTCTTCTCTCGCTTCAATCATCATAATAAATTCTCTAAATTTTGGAAAACGCATCCACTTTTAATATTTCAAATATTTATTAAAACTCGACTTTCATATCCACATAAAAATGTTTCATAGCAACAGTTTGTTGTAAGAATTAAGTAAGCACTAACTTTAATCACAACATTAAATGCAGTTCACGGTCTTCAAAGTTATCGCTGTTATGTGACTCTTAAAACGGAAAAGAGATTTCACGTTCCGATTATTGGAGTAGGTAATTTATTTTAGATTCATTAAACTAGCGAATAATCTACATGACTGTGTTTAAACTTTATATTTTATTTTATTATTTATTTTTTTTATACAACTAAGTAGGCAAACAGACGTACGGCCCACCTGATGGTAAGTGGTTTGGCCTATGAACTGCCTGCAGCACCGGAGATGTCACAAGCGCGTTGCCGACCTGTCCGCTATCAGCACAGTGACCCCTCTGGAGCCTGGCGACCCTACTCACCAGCAGGAACACTACACTACATCACAGTGTTATTTGGCTGCGGTCTTCTGTAGGGTGGAGGTACTTCCCCAGACGGACTACTTCTTACAAAATGTCCTACCTCTCTCAAATATTTGAAATATTTGTAAAATGCTCTACGTCAGTAGTTCCCAAACTTATTTTTCTCGTGGACCACTTTCAAAATTTTACTGGTTTCGGTGGACCCCCTGCTGCTACATTTCTACCACATTCTTAAAGTCGCCAAAAAATAAAAATTGTGTCACTTCTGAGTTCTGTCCCTATATTTCGATATGTAAAATAAAAACGAAAAATGGTACATTTTATATCACTTTATTTATTAAAAGAATAGAATTACAAGAAAAAAATATTAAGGTAATATAGGTTCAGGTCATAATTTTAATTAATGGGAAGGATGTATCTGATGGAGTGTCAGCAAACGATCAATGTTTGGCTTTATTTTTGTGAGCAATAACCGCAAATCCCCCCGCTCTGTGATGTTTAATTTGCTCCTTTTTTTTGTTAAGAGGTTTGTAACGGCACTAAAACTCCTTTCGATAAGATATGACGAGGGAAAAGCTATTAAAAATTTCCTTGCGATTTCCCACAGTCCAGGATATTTTTCGGGTATTTCTGCTTGCAGCCAAAATGTTGGGTAGCCTTTTCTAAATTTCACCTTCAGCTCCTCATTAGTGCTTAGCTCGAGCAGCTCCTCTTGTAATACAACATTGGCCACTTCCGTTTCATCAAATGGATTTATTATCCATGGTGGTATATCCATCGTCAGTATATCTTCAAACCTGGTTTTGAAGTCATCATGCAGGGCACTTAAATGTTGACTGTAGGTATGGATATCCTCATCAATACATTCTACCTGCGACAAGTTTGGAAATTGAGAGAATTCGCGCCGACTAATGTTTTGCTTCATAAATTTCAATTTCCCAAGAAAAGCCGAAATTATCCCCTTTGTTTTTATTAAATTCAGGCTGTCCCCTTGTAACTGCAAGTTAATATCATTAATTTTTTTAAACAAATCTGTCAAATACGCAATGTCTGCTTTGAATTTGATCAAGTTTTCTTTTAAATCTGGATCTCTACTTTCTAAGAACTCTAATATGGAATCGAAAACAGAGTAAAATCTCGTTAAGCATGCACCTTTCGACAACCAGCGTACTTCAGTATGTAAGAGCAGTCGTTGGAAGTCTTCATCATTTTCGTCGCACAATTGAGCAAATAAACGTGTATTCAATGCATTGCTTCTGATTTTGTTGACAGCTTTTATTACAAAATGAAGAGATTGGTTCAACCTGTCACTTAAATGTTTTGCCACAAGATGTTGTCGGTGGATTACGCAATGAATAGCTGTAAGTCCTGGTATAATTCTTTTGAGATGACTTATAAACCCACGATATCGCCCGACCATTGCAGGAGCTCCGTCTGTTGCCACTGAAATAATGTTTGTAAATGGGATCGATTTTTCCGTAAAAAAATTACTCAGGACATTAAATATTGATTCGCCTTTAGTGTCAGTCTCCAAAGTTCTGGCAAATAGCAATTCTTCGTGAATTTCTTCCTCAACAATAAATCGGACATATGCCAATAGTAAGTAATGCTTCATTACTGGGTAACGTTGACTCGTCCAGTTGTATAGAAAAATGAGTTTTTTGCAGATGATTGCACAAAAAGCTTTCGATATCAGAGCTCATTTCATCAATGCGTCTTTGTACAGTATTGTTACTTAATGGAATTCTTTTTAGTACGTCAAATGGAGATTTGTGCAAAACAGTTTTTAAAACCTCTTCAACAGCGGGTAAAATTAATTGTTCTCCGATAGTGTGCGGTTTTCCAGATTTTGCTATAAGTAATGAGATATTGTAAGATGCCCGCAAGCCATCATCGTTACTTTGAGATGTTGAAGCGAACATACTGTGCATGGTGGGTCTCTTTCCATATTTTTCTTTCAATGTTTGAAAATATTTTAAATCTTTACCTATTTTATCAGTATGACACCTTTTTAGATGATCTTCGAGCTTTGATGGTTTCATAGAGTCATTGCTCAAAACTTTGTTGCATAATAGGCACATGGGCAATTGTTTGTCTGCCTCTGATGGAACAAAACCATATTTCAAATAATCGACACTATATTGTCGACATTTTTTCTTTGCTGTAGCCATGTTTCGTGTCAGTTACCTTACCTGTAAAAAAAATGTTTTAGTAACCAAGTTTTTTTCTGAATATAGGTATCACACCGCAGCCTTTGTCAGCACGCGGAAATAGAATTACGGCTTGTAAAGGGACCAACTAATAAACCGCTGAGACAAATACAAACGTTTTCACAAAACGGTATCAATTTTAAAGTACATAATTTACCACTAATTTTTAATAGTATAAATAAAAATTAGTGTACTCAGTATCGAATACTGATCATATTTGTGTAGGAAAAAATAAACGTCGAAATCCCAAAATTGTCCATAAAAACGATAACTAACATTTTATTAAATCAATGAGTTCACGCGCTCCGTGTATTTGCGTATTTTTTGTCTGCGGCTTCATTGTTAAAACGTGACAAACAGGCATCGAAGTTCCAGCCCCGCCCTTTTCCCGTCGCCCGCGCACCGCTCGCTCTTTCCGAAAAGGAATAGTTTTGATAAAATAGTTACTTCAAAATCAATTTAACATGATTATGAAATTACTGTTTTATAAAATTAGTAGTTATTTGCAAGAAAAATTACAAAATTAATTGCTCTGCAATATTGCTTATTCGGCCTTTTTAGAGAGGCAGTGCTTCTCTCGTGAAAAAACAATTGAATAAAACGTGCTGTGTTTGTCTTCAAATCGAAAGAGGACAATTAAAATATCTGTAAGTTACTAAGTTACCTATCTATACAGGCCGTTGTGATCAACCGACTAGTACACGTAAACAAAATACTTAAGTACTATAACAAAAAAAGGTAGGTTACTTACTTTTCTCCGGCACTAGCAAACACAGATATAAATTTTCTCACAACTTTTTTCCAAATTCCGCCTTGTTTTCGAAATTCCGGAAACAAATGAATGCGTTTGGTTGCCTTTGGCATCAAGTATTTATAGTGTTGATCAAGTTCATGTCTGAACAAGCATTAAGCATTGTCGGGCGGATAGCGCTTTGCAAGTCTGTACACGAAATTGTACGTAATATCGAATACACAAGTTTGGACAAGTAACAGTCGCTTGCCTTATTAAAATATTATCTGCTTAGATAGGTACTTAAAACAATGTAGGTAGGCCCTTATAAAAACTATGCTTACATTTTTGCTCTTTACTATCAAAAGCAGATAAATTTTCGTGGACCCCCATTAACATCTTATGGACCCCCATTTTTTGTTCACGCCTACGTAGACCCCCAGCAAGTCTCCCGTGGACCCCTGGGGGTCCACCTGGACCACTTTGGGAATCACTGCTCTACGTCTTACGGCCGTAAGTGAGTGAACATCTAAACCCCTGCGAGAAATAGACAATGATATTTAGTCGTGGACAAGACCCCTATTTTTGAAATGTGTGATATATATCGCTCATGAAAATCGTTCGTTAACGAACAAAAATCCTTCGATATCGATTCATACGTTTTCTACAAAGAATTAGTCAACACGCCGATTTCGCGTGAGTCACGCTTTTCAAAAATAGCACTCCTGATCGTAGAATTGATCATTTATATGATGTGATTGACATGAAATACGAACACTTCATAATATGACCAAAACAGAATCGTTAGATCATTGAGCTTCAACATTCCATGATATTATCAACTGATGCACGACTACATGATTATCATGGCCAAGAACCAACATCCTTGGATCAATCTTAAAATCAAAATCATGTAGTGTAGTAAAATTTTTACATTTTTAACGGTAGAGGCGCTGATGTTGTCAATTTTTTTTAAATTATCATGTTGTTTATCGCAGACATATTAAAAAAGGGAGATGTCAGGAGTACCCGTAAGCGACGAGCGTGTATGACGAGAGTGATGAGCGTAGAAGAAGCGAGGGAAGTCTGTAAGGATCGTAGCAAATGGAAATCCGTAGTCTCTACCTACCCCTACGGGAAAAAGGCGTGATGGTATGTATGTATGTATCATTTTGTTGGTCAATCAGCTTATAAAAATCGAAGAATATTATTGTGACATAAAAGTTATAAGATTAATAGATGATTTCGAAGCTAAATTAGTTAAACTAAAAACAAATCTTTCAGAATTTAAGATTTATATTTTTGGGCATAAAAATATGTAGGTATTATTAACGAAATGATCTAGCAGGATGTCGACGACCATATCATTAAAAGCGGTTTAACTATATGGTGTATTCTATTTTGACTATATCATGAAATGGTCGCACTAAATGATGTGAATGAATTAATGAACTTTTATTGCTGTAAACATGGTCTTATAATACTATTAAATATAATGACTATGATCTAACCACATCAAATTTACCTATTTTCGAAAAAGAGCTATGAAGTCTTCCGAGAATTTTGACAAATAAGACGAATAAACTTTTGTACCTGCATAGGGGACTTATTTTGACATCTCCCCGTTCCTGCATCCCGTGAGAATTATTTGTCGCCGAACCGATCGAGTCGAATTTATTGCGATCGCATCGCTATAAATGTCAGATGGAGCGATCTGAATGGCTTTATAGGGACTTGAGCCGGAGTTTATGTGAGCTATACTGGAAAAATATTTTAAATGCTCTACGTATTCTAGTACCTGATGGAAATATGTGCTTTCAATACCTATGACTTACGCCTAACGCCAGAAACATGTACATATACCTTCTTATAGACTGTGTAGGGTTAAAGACTCATTTGTGGGAACCTGTATACGCTTCTACAATAGGCTTCCTGAATCAATCACTAGTTTGCCTGATGGACAATTTAAAACCCATGTTAAAGACCTACTTTGTAAAAAGGCTTCTTATATACGTGTAGTACTGGTGATTGTCTTAATGACAGGAATGTTGAACTTAAGCTTGGTGCAGAGTCCTCAACAAATTGACATATTATTATATATTCTGGTTTTACATTTGACATTTTTTTTATTAATTAATTATTATTTCGTCCCGTCCCGTCCCGTCCGTTATACTATCAATAAAACACTTAAATATCTAACTACCGTAGTTTTGGTTTCGAACTTTTCTAATTACAGTTTACTTATTTTTACACTGGATTTATTAAGTTAGACCTTGGCATTTATTATATAAAGACAGTACCTTGGCCTTCGTATGTTGTATAAAGCTGTTGTCGATAACTAAATAAGAACTTTTTTTTTTAATATCTATCTTTTCCTAATTACCGTTTACTAATTGCCGTATATTCCTAATAGATTGTATGAAATTATTACTCACTAACGGTCGCCCGAGACTTTATGGTTTCGGCAATTCAAGCACCTATGTTATTTAGGGATTATGTACAAGCGTGGTAATGATTAAAGACTTTTTAATCGGGCCACTCCTTTAAACAGTTTGTTACAAATATACAAAAATTGTAATATAATAAAGAGAGAGCGCTAATTTTAAGATAATTGATTCCGTGCCCTGCCTGTGCTGAGATCAGGGAGGGCGCCAAGATCTGTAGCATCAAATAATACGGTTAATTTCACACGCAACGTATCAAATACTTAACAGCTTAAGTTTGCAGGAAGGATGAGATAAAACGAGTCTATGATCTTTTTAGAATTGAAAACTACTGTCCACAATCTTTATTGGAAAATATGTTCACGCAACATCGGTCCAAAGCGTCCATTGGTCTTTCACACGCCAAATGCATATTAACATTCGTATTTTTGAAATGTTTCATATTTCAATGAGTTCAAATCAAATTAACAAGAAATAAAAAAGCTACGGTAATTAGACAAAAAACGTTAAGGCGGAGAATGGCCGAATACAACTTTCAGTACTTATTTAGGCACTCATATAAAAAAAAAACTAAAACTAAAGACTTATGTGGAAACCAGTGTTCCTGTGGCAATTAGCATAAATCTTTTGCATTAAATTGCAAGAAAAAAAAACGGTTTTCTAGCCCCACGCTTCCACGCCGAGTAAGCATGATTTTATCTGATATTTATATGAACTGGCAGCTAGCCCGAATGGTTGTAGAGCATTGCATCTAACCCGGCTTTGGATAATGCATTTGCTCAGCTATTATGCCAAAAGCAAATATTCACATCGTCCGGTAATCGGACGGGCCGGATCTATCAAGTTAAATTTTGAGATTTTAATTGTAGCTAGACTCTCCTATGTAAAGGTAATATGATAAGTTGATTTAGAGTTTTTGGATAGTCCCAAAAACATTAAAATTTCAGCGGTGTTTCAAAGAAAAAAATATGTACTTCGTCTAAGGCCGTCTTTAGACTTTTTCATTTCTTTGGGTAAGACTGGTTACATCCATACTAATATTATAAATTCGAAAGCCTGTCTGTCTTTCTGTCTGTCTGTCTGTTTTGCTTTCAAGGCCAAACCGCTGAACGGATTTTAATGAAATTTGGTATAAATATAGTTGAAGACCCGGAGTCAAACATAGGCTACTTTTTGACGCAGGCGGATATGCGGGGAAAAGCTAGATTTAAAGAGATGAAAAAGTCTAAAGATGATATAGATCAGTAGTTCCCAAACTTATTTTTCTCGTGGACCACTTTCAAAATTTTACTGGTTTCGGTGGACCCCCTGCTGCTACATTTCTACCACATTCTTAAAGTCGCCAAAAAATAAAAATTGTGTCACTTCTGAGTTCTGTCCCTATATTTCGATATGTAAAATAAAAACGAAAAATGGTACATTTTATATCACTTTATTTATTAAAAGAATAGAATTACAAGAAAAAAATATTAAGGTAATATAGGTTCAGGTCATAATTTTAATTAATGGGAAGGATGTATCTGATGGAGTGTCAGCAAACGATCAATGTTTGGCTTTATTTTTGTGAGCAATAACCGCAAATCCCCCCGCTCTGTGATGTTTAATTTGCTCCTTTTTTTTGTTAAGAGGTTTGTAACGGCACTAAAACTCCTTTCGACAAGATATGACGAGGGAAAAGCTATTAAAAATTTCCTTGCGATTTCCCACAGTCCAGGATATTTTTCGGGTATTTCTGCTTGCAGCCAAAATGTTGGGTAGCCTTTTCTAAATTTCACCTTCAGCTCCTCATTAGTGCTTAGCTCGAGCAGCTCCTCTTGTAATACAACATTGGCCACTTCCGTTTCATCAAATGGATTTATTATCCATGGTGGTATATCCATCGTCAGTATATCTTCAAACCTGGTTTTGAAGTCATCATGCAGGGCACTTAAATGTTGACTGTAGGTATGGATATCCTCATCAATACATTCTACCTGCGACAAGTTTGGAAATTGAGAGAATTCGCGCCGACTAATGTTTTGCTTCATAAATTTCAATTTCCCAAGAAAAGCCGAAATTATCCCCTTTGTTTTTATTAAATTCAGGCTGTCCCCTTGTAACTGCAAGTTAATATCATTAAATTTTTTAAACAAATCTGTCAAATACGCAATGTCTGCTTTGAATTTGATCAAGTTTTCTTTTAAATCTGGATCTCTACTTTCTAAGAACTCTAATATGGAATCGAAAACAGAGTAAAATCTCGTTAAGCATGCACCTTTCGACAACCAGCGTACTTCAGTATGTAAGAGCAGTCGTTGGAAGTCTTCATCATTTTCGTCGCACAATTGAGCAAATAAACGTGTATTCAATACATTGCTTCTGATTTTGTTGACAGCTTTTATTACAAAATGAAGAGATTGGTTCAACCTGTCACTTAAATGTTTTGCCACAAGATGTTGTCGGTGGATTACGCAATGAATAGCTGTAAGTCCTGGTATAATTCTTTTGAGATGACTTATAAACCCACGATATCGCCCGACCATTGCAGGAGCTCCGTCTGTTGCCACTGAAATAATGTTTGTAAATGGGATCGATTTTTCCGTAAAAAAATTACTCAGGACATTAAATATTGATTCGCCTTTAGTGTCAGTCTCCAAAGTTCTGGCAAATAGCAATTCTTCGTGAATTTCTTCCTCAACAATAAATCGGACATATGCCAATAGTAATGCTTCATTACTGGGTAACGTTGACTCGTCCAGTTGTATAGAAAAATGAGTTTTTTGCAGATGATTGCACAAAAAGCTTTCGATATCAGAGCTCATTTCATCAATGCGTCTTTGTACAGTATTGTTACTTAATGGAATTCTTTTTAGTACGTCAAATGGAGATTTGTGCAAAACAGTTTTTAAAACCTCTTCAACAGCGGGTAAAATTAATTGTTCTCCGATAGTGTGCGGTTTTCCAGATTTTGCTATAAGTAATGAGATATTGTAAGATGCCCGCAAGCCATCATCGTTACTTTGAGATGTTGAAGCGAACATACTGTGCATGGTGGGTCTCTTTCCATATTTTTCTTTCAATGTTTGAAAATATTTTAAATCTTTACCTATTTTATCAGTATGACACCTTTTTAGATGATCTTCGAGCTTTGATGGTTTCATAGAGTCATTGCTCAAAACTTTGTTGCATAATAGGCATATGGGCAATTGTTTGTCTGCCTCTGATGGAACAAAACCATATTTCAAATAATCGACACTATATTGTCGACATTTTTTCTTTGCTGTAGCCATGTTTCGTGTCAGTTACCTTACCTGTAAAAAAAATGTTTTAGTAACCAAGTTTTTTTCTGAATATAGGTATCACACCGCAGCCTTTGTCAGCACGCGGAAATAGAATTACGGCTTGTAAAGGGACCAACTAATAAACCGCTGAGACAAATACAAACGTTTTCACAAAACGGTATCAATTTTAAAGTACATAATTTACCACTAATTTTTAATAGTATAAATAAAAATTAGTGTACTCAGTATCGAATACTGATCATATTTGTGTAGGAAAAAATAAACGTCGAAATCCCAAAATTGTCCATAAAAACGATAACTAACATTTTATTAAATCAATGAGTTCACGCGCTCCGTGTATTTGCGTATTTCTTGTCTGCGGCTTCATTGTTAAAACGTGACAAACAGGCATCGAAGTTCAAGCCCCGCCCTTTTCCCGTCGCCCGCGCACCGCTCGCTCTTTCCGAAAAGGAATAGTTTTGATAAAATAGTTACTTCAAAATCAATTTAACATGATTATGAAATTACTGTTTTATAAAATTAGTAGTTATTTGCAAGAAAAATTACAAAATTAATTGCTCTGCAATATTGCTTATTCGGCCTTTTTAGAGAGGCAGTGCTTCTCTCGTGAAAAAACAATTGAATAAAACGTGCTGTGTTTGTCTTCAAATCGAAAGAGGACAATTAAAATATCTGTAAGTTACTAAGTTACCTATCTATACAGGCCGTTGTGATCAACCGACTAGTACACGTAAACAAAATACTTAAGTACTATAACAAAAAAAGGTAGGTTACTTACTTTTCTCCGGCACTAGCAAACACAGATATAAATTTTCTCACAACTTTTTTCCAAATTCCGCCTTGTTTTCGAAATTCCGGAAACAAATGAATGCGTTTGGTTGCCTTTGGCATCAAGTATTTATAGTGTTGATCAAGTTCATGTCTGAACAAGCATTAAGCATTGTCGGGCGGATAGCGCTTTGCAAGTCTGTACACGAAATTGTACGTAATATCGAATACACAAGTTTGGACAAGTAACAGTCGCTTGCCTTATTAAAATATTATCTGCTTAGATAGGTACTTAAAACAATGTAGGTAGGCCCTTATAAAAACTATGCTTACATTTTTGCTCTTTACTATCAAAAGCAGATAAATTTTCGTGGACCCCCATTAACATCTTATGGACCCCCATTTTTTGTTCACGCCTACGTAGACCCCCAGCAAGTCTCCCGTGGACCCCTGGGGGTCCACCTGGACCACTTTGGGAATCACTGATATAGATCGTAAAAAGAGCGGCGGAAATTAGTAGAACTACATAATTTTCAAGGAAAAATTCCGCTGGCCGAAGACCTAGCGCCACTCCCACTTTTCTTTTTATATAACTCGACTTATAAAATTAATCAGAACGAATTTATGAATAGTCCTAGTAACATAACAGTATAGTATAACAAAATACTAAAACCCCCGTCTATATAATAATACTTATGACCAGCGGCCTTCCATAGCACGGAAAAGCTTCATCCGAGCGTTTTTCAACTGTATATTCAGCTAGAGCCCTTCAGAGCCCAATATTTCTACCTTCATATCAGATTTCTACACTACTAGTAGTGATCCCTATAATTTATGGCCAGCCAAGGTACCTATCCTAATAATATCTTTGTCTTAAAATACAATTTTAGTGCCGGCTGTGTCTATCCGATAACCGGAACGTAATGTGTAATATGGACCTTACTCTCAATGGTCTTTTGGGAATGGCCGCTGTCAGCGCACTCAGAATTATTGATTTATACGATTTGCATCGTTATGTTGATAATAATAAATTTCAATTTCGTAAATTTCTTTCGAAATCATGTCATTGGTAGAGACAGTCAAAAGAGAAAGGGAAGAAAATGCATAGGTATATATTTATTGTTTATTTAGGAATATTCTAAATACGTGTTTATATTATATGTAAGTATTTGATTTATATATGTATTGCATTTTTTTAATGGTTTTTCTGTTACTTTACTTTATTTTACACCCACATAAAACTCTCTGCTTGACCCAAAGTTTGACTGTTAGATAATGCTTTTAGCATTAAGTCCACCTATTGTGCTTTACAATTGTATTTGTACTTGTAAAGTTTTGTGTTTGTAAAGTTTAAATAAATAAATGAGGATATAGAACTATGAAAACTCCCATAAGAGCCCTTAACTTCCCCGCAATTCACAGCTCATATACTCGTAGCTTATTTAAGATGTAGGTAACCATTAACAAAACATGAATTTTCTCTCTTTTCCACGATTTATTTATATAACCTTCATTGTACAAATCATAATTTGTACAATAGGTAGACTTAATGCTAAAAGCATTATCTAACAGTCAACCTTTGGGTAAAGCAGAGAGCTTACATTTAGGCTCTCTGGGTTTACTGAATAAACCACGGGAACGGGAAGTAAAATCTATACGAATAAACCTACACAACCATACATCTTAATTCAATAAACATAATTCTTAATAACGTACCTATTTAACTCTTAATAAAAAGAAAGCTCTTCCTCTTTTTATAAAGTCGGTTAGAAATAAAGGCACGGCGACACAAAACAAAAGACAAAAGCTTGTTATTCTAAAAGCGAAATTCAATCTAATTGTCTTCAAACTAACTTAGCAGGCTTTGTATTAATGTTATAAATTATTTGATTTCGTAAGTAAAGCTAGACTGATAATGTTTTCAATTAAAAGTAGCTAACTAATTCTGCAATTCATCAAAATAAATAACATGTTCGTCCTTTGTACACAGGTCGCGTTTGGAAAGAATGTTGAAGTTTATTAGAATATCGATAGACATAGATATATGAATGAATGAATGAACACTTTATTGCACCATTTACAAACAAAAGAAGCACATAGTTATAGTTATAGATATATTTATCCCGTTTCTATTAAAATATTAACTAGCTAAGAAAAATATAATCGGCCAAGTGCGTGTCGGTTTCATGCACGTACTGCGTACCATATTCTATCAGTATCGGTCAAAAATCACATTTGTATACAGCAAATGACAAGATGACAATGCAGAACCAAAAAAAAAAAAAAAATATAGGGAGCTCGTTATATACTGATATTGTTATTTTTTTTATTATTATTTATTGAATTTAATAGTTATAGCGTAAACTGAAATGTATCTAAATAATCTGTGTAAATTTCAACGATCTAATTTTCACGGTTCATGAGATTAGCCTGGCGACAGACAGACGAACAGTCAAGTCTTAACAATAGGATCCTGTTTTACCATTTGCGATCGAAATAATTTTTTAATCTACATATCCAAATCGGTTATGCCATTCTTTTCAATTTTAAAGGAAAAAAGGCATACATAGCCGTCGCTTTTTAGGCTTCACCGCAGTCGGGTAACTGTATCTCAGTTTCGCGCGTTTTATAAAAGTAAGTTATCAATATAATGAACTTTACAACTTAACCCCAAGGCCCTTTCCGTCATCTTTTCAATTCAAATCTTTTGGATTTTGACTAATTATCGTTTCGCCTAAACCTCCTTTCATATCGTATTTATTTCTATACCGATAGCGGACGGTTAAAATTAATTACCTAATTCATCTTTTGATTTCATTAAAGGGTAATCTGAATATAGATCTTATCGGTTTTTACCCTGTTTTTTTTTTCCTAATCATGATTGATTGATAATGTTTTTTCCGAAATTATTAAAAATAAAAAAAAGTTTTATAGAATACAGTGAAAGGAGAAGCAATCTCTGGTGAAAATGTGAATTAATTGAAAATACTTCTAGTATCAAATATCAAGTCAAGTTCTACTTTGAAAATATATAGTTCTACTATCAATAGTCAAATGAAGAAGATTTGAAATCGAGCAAAAATCATTCGGCTCACAGGATTTGAATTCTCAAAAATAGGTATATTGCGGTCATGGTTTGGTTTTGGTAAATACGTTTTTATGCTAGCTGTCTGCGCGATCGGCCCCCTGGACCCTGAAGCGAAAGTTGTTTATGTAACTTGGGAAAGCTGTACGAAGAATCTAGCAAGAAAATAATAGACAAACAAACGATAAGACTTAATTAGGTCTATCTAGATATTGACTTAATAATACTGAATAAATATGTCTGTGAAAATGAGATGTTTCTATGATAATATTGTCATAATATTTGGTCTACACGTGTCTAGATCTTAATAACCTAAGATTAAGATCGATGGCTCTATACACTTTTATCTAGTCATGTGATGGAGAGAAACGTAAAGCGCTTTATCCATAAAAAATAAAGAGCGTTCTTAGATAGGAATGAAATGAGCATTCAGTAGAACTAGCTGTTGTCTGCAGCTTCATCATGTGGTTCTTATCAAGATTGATTGCCCGGCTCACTGTTAGGATTTACTTAATTTTTCTTGTATTACGAGTAGTATCATACATTTTAAATTAGCTTGATTTGAATGTACCTGCTATTTCTAAACAAACCTCAGTGGTTTTGCGAAATGCATTTTATGTTAATTTGTTTGTATAAATTTTTGGGAAATGTGTAATTAATAAATAAATAACTGCCCCCGTGGTCCGGTGGTTAAGGCGATTTCCTTAGACCCGGAGTTCATTAGTTCGATTCCCATGGCAAGCATACTTTGTTTAGTTGTTTCTTTTGGCACGTTAAGCTGCTGGCCCCGGTTGCCATTTGGTGGTCGTTAAAAAAACCACGTCAGAGGCCAAAAGGCGGATAATAACTCTGACACCAGATTGTACAGAGTCGATTGACCATGTAACGCGCGAAATTAATGAACTAAAATATGATCTGTCTCGTTCTTTTACATCAAAATCAATAAAACAGAAAGGTACTAAACATATTTTGGTGTATGTAGGCTTATAGTATGTTCGTAAAATTTTATGAGTTAAGAGAGGTAGGACATTTTGTAAGGAGTAGTCCGTCTGGGGAAGTAACTCCACCCTACAGAAGACCGCAGCCAAATAACACTGTGATGCAGTGTTGTGTTCCTGCTGGTGAGTAGGGTCGCCAGGCTCGAGAGGGGTCGCTGCGCTGATAGCGGACAGGACAGCAACTGTCACTGACATCTCCGGTGTTGCAGGCGTTCATAGGCTACGGTAACCACTTTCCATCAGGTGGGACGTACGCCTGTTTGCCTACTTAGTTGTATAAAATAAAAAAATAATAAGGCGGTAAGTGTTTGTTACTTTTGTCTTGTAGGCCTCACCTTCAAAGATCATTTCTTCTTAATTTTTCTATCTTCTTCAGTCCTACAGTGCAGTTTCGTCAAGTCCTAGTCAAGTCGAAAAGTCAAGTCGGTAGTTGTCGTGAATGACAGAGAAAAACATATAAAAAATAGACTGTAGATTTTAGGTACTTGGCACTTTGAAATTAAAGATTTTTTATAATTAAAAACTGGGAGTGACTATTCCGAGGGTCGCGCACTTGTCTTGTTCATTACTTGCTTGCTGTTGTTAGAATAATTTGTAGGACATTTATTGTTTATTTTTATTTTTTTTGACCGGACCTACAATTTTAGCTCCTGTGAGCTTTTAAATTTACAGCGGGACAGTTTGAGACTATTAACCCTCAGCCTTTTCGGTAAATGCGCAAGGGGCTCCCAGTTGGGACGAACCTCGGCCATGGGCTTTGCCTTTGATCTAGCGAGCAATGCAAACTCGCGAGCGGTAGCAAACGCTCAATGCCATAAGGGCCGACACTATTGTGCCTGAAGGGCCTAATGAGCACCTATCGGTGGCGTGAAGCGCCCTGGTACATTCCGGTACCTAGTAAACTGTCTCTGTATCGCTCCCGCCCATAGGTGAGAAGCAGCAGGTCTAAAATGGCCACTTTGAGCAATTCATCAAAACGAATAATTTCGTGAATTGCGAAGCTTAGCAATTCTGCAAATTTTGACATTGGCGTTTCAACTCTAATTCAATTCATTTCGTGATTCATTTCTTGAATCACTTTCGTTTGAGTATTGCTATATTAAAAAAATAAAAATAGATTATAAAATTTTAATATTTTTATTGATATTTATAATTCTACAGTAAATTAATGATGGTAAATCAACATTATTGGTTAGAAAAACTTATTCATTTCAGTTTGGATTTAGACCGAAACTCTCAACGGAGAGTGCAGTTTTATGTTTGAAGCATGCCGTCGGATATTATTTGAATCGTAAAACCCCCGTATACGCGTGCTTTTTTGATTTGTCCCAAGCTTTTGATTTGGTGGTTTATGAAGAGTTGTGGAAGAAATTAGATAATATCGGCCTGCCTCGGGAAATTATATCAATATTTAAATATTGGTATACGAACCAAATTAACAGCGTCAGGTGGGCGGGTGCGATGTCGGAGCCCTACAGGCTTGAATGCGGTGTGAGACAGGGAGGATTAACCTCTCCTTCTCTTTTCAATTTATACATGGATGCACTGATTGTCGCGCTGAGCAGCCAATACGTAGGCTGTCACGTTGATGGAGTTTGTGTCAACAACCTAAGTTATGCCGATGACATGGTCCTGCTGAGCGCGTCGATCTGTGGCTTGAGAAGCCTTCTAGAGATCTGTGAGGAATACGTTGGACGTCACGGATTAAAATATAATGTGACGAAGAGTAAATACATGGTTTTTGAGTCCGCTGGAGTTAGATGTCCACAAATTTTACCACCTGTTCGTTTGAATAGTACCCCTTTGGAAAGAGTTGACGAGTTCACATATCTAGGACACATAGTGACTACGGATCTTAGAGACCATGCTGACATGGAGCGGGAACGGAGGGCGTTGTCGAGGAGGGCGAATATGTTGGCCCGCAGGTTTGCTAGATGCTCCCTTGAGGTGAAAATTGCTCTTTTCAAGGCATACTGCACCTCACTGTACACGTGCAGCCTGTGGGCTAGCTATTCACAGAGGGTCTGGTCTACAGCTCCCTCCGTGTCCAGTTCAATAATGCTTTCAGGGCGGTATTGGGTCTCCCGCGTTTCTGTAGCGCATCAGGAATGTTTGCCGAAGCGCATACAGACTGTTTTTACGCAACAATGCGCAAGAGAGCCGCATCCCTGGTGCGCAGAGTGCGGGCCAGCTCCAACGCTGTCCTGAAAATGATTGCAGCGAGAGAGGATTGTCCCTATATCCGGCACTGCTGCGACATGCATGTCCCGTGTTGCCGGGTTGAGAGACAATTTTAATCTTTATAAATATTTTCTAAAGTTTTATTATTTTTATTATTATTATTTTTATTTATTTTTTATATTTTTATGATTTCTATTTAGTTTTAACATATAATTTTAATGGTTTTTTTTAATTATTGTTGTTCAATTTTATATGGGTTTTATTACCTGAAATAAATTTATTTTATTTTATTTTATTTATTATTTATTATTTAACTATAAAAATCGTAAAAGTACGCACGCTATGCAAAAATAAAAATTATTTTTACGCCTGGCAATAAGGTAAAGCAATTCACGAAAAGTAAGCCATTTTGCGACTTTCCGTCAAACAGCAGAATTGCCATGAAATGATTCATTTCATGAACTGCCAAAATGTGTCTATTTTAAGATTTGCAATGATTCATAATATATAAATACATATATTGTAATTCGTGCAAAGTGACCATTTTAGATCCACTGTTCCTACTACGTCGCACTCGCCGGCGGGTGCGGTTATATGTTCCTATGGAAAACCCCGGACTCCGTTGAGTCGACGCTCGCGTATGTCATGATAGGGCGGATGGCTAGCTTGTAAAGTGTCAGCTTATTTCTAAGCGAAGCTTATTTTACGTTACTGATCATGGGAGAGAGTCTGCCTAGATAGAATACATCTGTTGAATAGAAGAAGAATAGCTCTGTTGCGAACTCTTTGGATGTGTGCTCCAAAGGTCATCCTGCTGTCAAAGATAACGCCCAGATACTTTGTTTGGTTCACCCATGGAATGGGTTTACCAAACATAGATATCGTTTTTAAGAGCGAGACCGTACTCCATGCTGGTGGACGTGTTGCACCGTATGAATCTTTGGTAAAGAACACTACTGCGCTCTTTTCCGGATTCACCTCGATGCGCCACTTCCTGAACCAAGCTCCGAGGGCATCTTCATCATTTTGAAATTATGTCTTTTCCATGACTGGACGTGTATAGCGCAGTGTCGTCAGCAAATAGAGCCAACTCCACGTGCGGGGTGCGGGGTACATCGTTGGTGTACAACGAGTATAGGGTCGGAGAGAGCACGGAGCCTTGCGGGATTCCGGCTCTTAATTTTAGGACCAAATTAGGGCCCTTTTATAGGTTAAATGAACTCTACAACGCATGCGCAATCCCGTGAACAAGGTGTTCTCCCTCATTTACTCTTTATCCAATCATGATACAAACATTTAAGTTTGAATCATGTGACACGTAACCCTGATGTTGACATCTTAATACGAGGTCAACATCAGGGTTACGTGTCACATGGTCCAAGGAGGAACACGTGGATACATAAGTTCAAACAATATACAACTTTAATGTGTATGCATAAGGTTCTCTTTAGATTGACAAGAATTAGTGACCTTTAATATGCATTTGCTGTTACATGGTTGTATCGTATATGCCAATAATAATACTTATAACACTAAGATTGATGACAAATGATGTATAACTAAAAGACATGAAAGATAATGAGTTGAATGATGAATTACAACGTAACCTACTTACAAAATAAAGGAGTACAAAAAGAACGACGTTTATTTACAGTATTTACAGCTGTATGTGACAGTAGTCAAGTCTAGTCAGAAGAATCAGGCTAAGTGAAGTGGTAGAAAAACTGCACTTAGCAATTACTAGGAGCTTTTGGCAACAAGCATGAAAATCACATAAATCAAACACTGTATCACTTCCCAACACTAACGCTTGTTATCGAATACTTTGCGAACAAATATCCACCATTATTATGCACAAACACTCAAAAAAACACAAAGTTTGGTGTCCAGGATTGTGAGTGCCTGCTTAAAAACAGAAGCACTGGCCACTAACATTAAAATAGAAATAAGATAAAGCTAAATGTCATTCTGTATTTAAATATTTTTTCACTGCAAATTTTTCCCGCTTTCTGTTTGTAACTCTGTTAATTGTATTATTTTGAAATATATTAATTTTATTGTTTAGCCCTACACAAAAGTTTTATTTAAAGACCGAAAAGTAATCTGGTCATTTTGGTCCTTCGACATCGGATTTAAGCCAGCAGGAATTTGCTTGGCATTGTGTGTGTAGTGGCACACTTTGATCGTTTGTGTACTTGGGGGGCTTTGTATTGCCGTCACGCAGACTTTTGAACGTAAGGAGTTCTGTACGGCTGTAAGGAAGGATCGCCTAGGACGACAGAGTGAGGAGATTCGCGGGCCGGGAATCGGGTTTCCAGAGGAAGCTACTCGGATTAACGCGCTGAACTGGAGCGCGCATTGAGTTTGGTTGATTGGTTGCGGTTCAATAAGGCCAATTACAGTGATAAAAAGTGATAACCAAGCAAACTGTAAGTAAAATCTATTTCGTTTTATGAAGAAAACCACGTAAAAATAGTGTTTGGTAAATTTTTACGGGAAATTTAACTTTTAAACTTTTGTAAATTGTATTTTAGGGTTTCTTCTGTTTAAATTTAAGTATAGTGTTACGGTCATTAACATGACGTCAGAGAATGTTCCTCAGTAAGTAGGCAAATTTGTAGGTGTTTTACATATATGGAATTATTAACCTTAAGACTTATTAATGTAAATTTGGGTTTATTATTACTATAGTGTGTATTGCTTTTGCGAAATTTCTTTGATTTTATTAGATAGATCTAGCATTTGTACATAGTAGTAGTAGTTAGGTATATAGTTGAGGTAGGGCCTAATAATGGAATTCTTATTAGCCGTTCAGTATGACGTAAAAGAGAAAATTACGAGAGTGAAGGCTAATTTTGAGAAATACCCCTTAGACCATTTGACTCTTCCATGTGTAGATATTATGTTAGAACATTTGGAGAAATATTGGTCTCAATTTATTACTACACACACAACGATTGTAAGTACGGTGAATAAACCAGAATTACATAGTTCTAATTATTATATAGATAATGTTTATGATGAGGTAGAGGATTTGTATATAACGTTTAAAACAGATTTAAAACGGTTATTGTTTGAATTAAATACTGTTGATCCATTAGCTAACTCGAATTGTTATAATAATAGTCACCATAGCTGTAAGTATAACGTCAAGCTTAAGTTTCCTGAAATTAAAATACCTACTTTCTCAGGAAAGTATACAGAATGGCCGACGTTCCGCGACTTATTTTTAGGTCTTGTGCACAACAACACATCTTTGGATGATGCACAAAGGTTCTTCTACCTTAAAAGCCACTTGTTGGGAGAAGCGGAACAACTGCTACGGAATATTCAGGTGACTTCGGATAATTATAAACGTAGTTCGGAAAAGCTTGACCGTATGTACAACAACAGGAAGTATATTGTAAATAGTATTTTAGATCGATTATTAAATCAAAAGAGCGTATCGTCAGAATCGGCCAATGAAATCAAGCAATTAGTTAGTATGACTTCTGATTGTTTGGAGTGTATTAAGAACTTAGGCATTGATGTATCATCTTGGGATATCCTCTTAGTTCACATTATTAGCACCAAATTAGATAAAGATACTCTTAAAGCCTGGGAACTTAAGATTTCGTCCGAGTGTACACACAAGTTACCTAATCTATCAGAATTTACAGAGTTTTTAACCTGCCGTTTTCGAGGCCTTGAAAATGTAGACATTAAATCTAGGCTGTCTAATTCAGACAGAGGTGTCGAACCGATAGCATCATGCCATATTAGGGAAACTAAACATTTTTTTTGTGAATATTGTTCAGAGGATCATAGGTTAATTTTTTGTAAAAAGTTTCACTATCAATCAAACAACACTCGTCGTAAATTTATATGGGAAAGGGGATTGTGTTTTAGATGCTTAGGATCACAACACATAGCACGGTCTTGTAAATATCCGAAAAAATGTAAGGTTTGTAAAGGACGACACCATACGTTACTTCATCCCAGTGACTCGGGGTCTATAGGTAAATACGAAAATAGAAAAGTAGCGACCACACCACTGTCCTTTTCATCGCCTACAGTCCACAATAAAGAGGGTGTGGTCACCAATGGATTTGTCAGGCAAGCTAAAGCAGTTTTTCAGCCAATGGTGTCGTGCCTCTCTGTAGAAAACCATAAAGCTGTGGATCAATTGTACAGAAGTAATAAAATAATTTCAGGTACACATAACAAATTCTGTGGTAAAAGTGTAAAGAGTTATCTGATAGGTTCTTGTTCTTATAAGATGGCAAGTAATGGTTATAATATTAAGAATTTCATCATAAAATAAATAATGTAAATAGTAGATTGCAGAGTTTCCTAAGATTCCTTATGAACTGAAATATATAGTAGGATAACGTGTTGTATTTATTTGATAGTTGAGGCTCTTTAGAGTTTATTTCAACTTTAGGTTTTTAACTGGTTAAACTATGAAGATTTGATGTAATTTGTGGTCATAATTTAGGAACATACCTAGATATGATCTGATTAAGAGGTGACAGCTACCTCCTAGGGCACCCATCATGCATCTTTGTTCACGTTTTTGCATGGCGGGCGGAAATCAAGGACATTTTGTGCAGTTATGTCCTTGGCGGGCGGTATGTCCAGGATTGTGAGTGCCTGCTTAAAAACAGAAGCACTGGCCACTAACATTAAAATAGAAAAAAGATAAATATAACGAGCGTAACCCCCGTCCGTCACAATGGCTTCGCTCGGCCGACTGACGCTTGTACGCGGAGCGCGCGTGAGCCACGAACTCGAGCGGGACAGAGCTATGCGGTGGGAGCGAGACAACAATACGGGACGCCACTAATCACTCCCCGCCACACGCGAGGCGCTAAGAAAATCCCGCGTTACATCCTCCCCCTCTAGTCAGAGCGATGCGTCCCCGCGTTCTGACTAGCCACCTTGCGCGGCCTACCGCGCTTTCGTTTCTCCCTTAACTGGGGCCTGTTCGTGACCGACAAAAGGCGTTAAGTTCGAAGTGTGATATTTGCCGACGTATCGCCCATCTACCACACTCTCCAATCCATATGTAGTGTCGCTGTTCACTGTTCTAATCCTATAGGGTCCGTCTCGACGCGGTATGAATTTCGCCGTCTGACCACGCGCTGTATCATTAGCCCCTTGTGTCTTTAGTAAAACAAGATCACCTACATTATAATCCGGTGGAGGCCGGCGACCTTCATCTGCATGCCGTTTCTGCACAGCCTGCGCCTTCTCGTGCACGTCTCGTGCATCAATTAACTTATTTGCTAAACCTCTAAGATAAGGCGTTACACTGGGGACAAAATTGTCCGATTCTATAATGGCCCTCATGTCAGTGGATGCGTCACTGGGCGCTCTTAACTCTCTACCGAAGGTGAGGTACGCAGGCGAAAATCCGGTACTTGCGGTTATGGCCGAATTCATAGCAAACCTGATGGCAGCGAGGTGGAAGTCCCACTCAGCATGATCATTCCCTACGAGAATGGCCAGCTGCGGTTTCAAGTCCCTGTTCTTACGTTCAGTGGGGTTGGACTCTGGGTGGTAAAGCGGAGTTAGCACCTGGTCAACACCCATGACGTGACATACCTGTTGCATTACCTCGCCGACAAACTGCACACCGTTGTCGCTGATCAAACCGCGCGGTACCCCGCACCTCAAAAACACCTCCTCGACGAGTGTTTTGGCACACTCATAACTAGTTGCGACCTCCAGAGGAAATAACTCAACCCACCTCGATCCGACGTCTTCCACAATAAGTATCCACTTGTGGTGTCGAGGAGTTTCCACGAGCGGTCCAAACAAATCCACTGACAGGACCTCAAACCTTCTAGACATAGCCGGTGTCTGCAACAAACCTGCTGGCTTCCTGTTATTTGCTTTATAACTTTGACAGGGCACACACCCTTTTATATACTTAGCCACGTACGCTCACATCCCTGGCCAATAGAAGCGCGATCGAAGGCGAAGTAGCGTACGTTCAGTACCTAGATGCCCAGCAGTTGGTGCATCGTGAAAATCAGCGAGCACCTTAGCACGCTCGTGTTCCGGAACGACAATACTAGCATCGTCGCTCTCGTCTTCCTAAAGTCCATACCTGTATAACACTCCTTCAGAGATAACATACCCTCGATCGGCCCAGGGTCTCCCCCTAGACGGAGCATCGGACTCGATATCTTCTATAATTTTACGTACCTCCGGGTCCTTTAACTGGTTGTCCCGAATATTGCAAAGTCGTAGGCCTGTTGTGGGGTGTCCGCAAAACACCAAGTACCTATGGCCATATTTAAAACCATACCTGCTTTGATGACGAAATCCAGTCCTAATAACGTCCTGGTATCGCCCCCAGGCACGATCATGAACTCAGTTTCGAACTCACGCCCACCCATTTTTACGCTCACTCTCGCGCAGAGTATGCGTCTCTTATAGCATGAACCATCCGCTAGGCGTATAGTGGGGTAGTCCTCCGTTACATTAATATCATTTTGTAACATAATTTTAAACAATGAGGGGCTCGCGATACAGTGCGTGGCCCCGGTGTCTACTATAGCTACGCCCCTATGACCTAAAACACATAAGTCTACTGTTGGTTGTGTTACAACACTAGGCGCAGTACTAACATTATTCAAACTCCCTAGCCAGCGACGGTTACTAAATGAAGCACTACTATAAGTGATAGACTGGAAAGTTGACTCATTCTTCTTACGAGTACTTTCTCGTACATCGGGTTTGTTTACGTTTTTACCAGTGCAAACATCACACTTAGACCTTATAACCCCGGGTCGGCCACATCCGTAACAACGAATTGACGATGAAGACGCATCGTTTCTAACATCCGTATCGGTCTTTTGGACATATCTATTCCTACACTCATTGGGCGTATGACCTCTAAGTTTACAATTAACGCAACGCGCCTTATTAACTGAACGTGGCGTTATTGCGTTCTCGCTACCACCGCTGCCGGTCTTATTGCCGGATTTAGATAAATGCTCTTTCGTCTGCGTACAAACCTCAGTGATGGCATCTTCGATACACCTACACTTTCGCGATCGACGCGCTTACGCACCCTGCGATGAAGCAGACCGTACACTATATCAACTTGAGCGGGCTCCGGCAACTCATACGGAAGTTGGGAGATCACTGCCCGCACTTTACATACGAAGTTCTCCGCACGTTCTTCTTCCCCCTGCTCCGCCGCGAATATCTCTCGAAACAGCTTGTACGCTGGCTTTGGCGTTCCGTAGGCTGCGCGAAGCCGGCTTACGGCCTCGGACCACGTTGATATACCAGCGCGCGCGCCTCGCCACCAGACCAAAGCACCTCCTTCCAGCACAATAGACAGGCCGCGCAACGCGTGATCATCCGAAACGTCAGCACACTCCTTGTACACCTCCAGGGCCTCGACAAACGCTTCCAGTACTTCTGGACCACTGGAGCTTCCATCAAACCGGGCCGTGCAACGGGAGAAATTCCCACTAGACGGCGGTGCGTATCCCCAGCTGGGGCGCGTCGTGCTGTTAGCCGTCGGTCGCAGAGTCGGCGATGCAACCGGATCTTCAAGGGTCGTGGCGGTTCCTCCTCCATCGCCACGACACCGCAATACTGGAAGTATTGCGGTATAGACTTGCTCAGCTCCGCCTGCGTGCGGGCGAACTCACTCATCATCTTGTTTACGAGCCGCTCCGGGTCGTAAGAATATAGTGGCTCTCGGCCACGGGCTGCTGCTAGACCCACGGGATCCTCTTCCGATGGGTTCTCCGCTGCCTCAAACTCCGTGTCGCTGCCTTCATACGCAGCCGCTCCTTCGCCTGCCGTCGCCGGGCCTTGGATCGCGTCATCATCCCGGGTAACAATTGATCACAGGAAAACACAACCCGAAAAAACAAAAGTGTACTGCGGCGTCCAGTGAGCAGCGTTCGCGTAGGTTCTCGAATGTTCTCCAAACACTCGGCCAGGACGTATGGGCGCCAGATATAACGAGCGTAACCCCCGTCCGTCACGATGGCTTCGCTCGGCCGACTGACGCTTGTACGCGGAGCGCGCGTGAGCCACGAACTCGAGCGGGACAGAGCTATGCGGTGGGAGCGAGACAACAATACGGGACGCCACTAATCACTCCCCGCCACACGCGAGGCGCTAAGAAAATCCCGCGTTACATAAAGCTAAATGTCATTCTGTATTGAAATATTTTTTCACTGCAAATTTTTCCCGCTTTCTGTTTGTAACTCTGTTAATTTTATTATTTTGAAATATATTAATTTTATTGTTTAGCCCTACACAAAAGTTTTATTTAAAGACCGAAAAGTAATCTGGTCATTTGGAAAATTACATACACCGCCCATACTATTCTTCACAGCTTTCCACCAAAAGTCTGACATCGTAGCCATTTGGACTCGAGAAAATATTTTTTTTACTATTACCTAAACTAGTAGCTCTAACTTCGCAAAACGAAAACATTAGCATAATTCATAAAGCGATAGATCATTGGAATTCTCCTTGGCCTCTAACAAGCGGTAGTAACGAAGTGCACTCTAGGGGGTAAAAAAATGAAGTTTATCATCGAAGCGAGGCATGTTCTGTGGGCCAAAGAACTCTAAGACACGGAATGGATATTACTATTTTTATTTGTTAACATAAAGTCTATATTATGTAATGTATTTTTGCTCCTATATAAGGCGCAAGTGCGGCCACATATGGAATATTATTCTCACCTATGGGCGGGAGCGATACAGAGACGCGCTGTCAGAATTGCCGAAGTTCCCGTGATCACAAGTGGTATTGAGCCTTTGAGTCTCAGGAGAGACTTCGCCTCCTTATGCGTGTTCTACCGCTTGTATAATCGGCTATGCTCGGAGGAATTGTTTGACATGATGCCGACAGCCACTTTTTACCATCGCACCTCCCTGATATATTTTTTTATAAATGTTTTCGTATGTTTTTAAAGTGTTGGATAATTTTCATAATCAACATGTACCACCAACATAAGAGAAAAATATATTAGGATGCTGAAAAAAGGGCAGTTAGGTTTGTTGATTTAAACTAAGAAAATACAAAAGTCGAAAAAGTTACTGTGAAATTATTTATTTATCTCTATTGTTACACATTAAATAAAACTAAGTATTGTAAAATTGATTGAAATAGTTAAGATTAACAAACAGTTAAATAAGTATACATGAAATCAGTAAACAATAAAAATACGTTTTAAAAGGGATTTGTAGCAGTTTATACAGATTCCTTACCTAAATAAATGTTGTATATCTAGTTAACAACAATAGTGTATGACAACTCTAACTTGGCATTTTCTGACGTCACGCATGATGCGGAACATTTGAGTCGCCAGTCACTCTACTGCTAGGTTCACTATTACAATACAGTACAATATATTTTTTGCCTACATCTTTTAATTGTTTTTTTATTCATCATTAGCTGTTTTTTGCTCCGACTGCGTCAAAAAGTAGCCTATGTTTGCCCCGGCTCTTCAACTATCATACTAAACTCTAAATCCGTTCAGCTGTTTGGTCATGAAAGAAACGGACAGAAAGACTTTCGTACTTATAATATTAATATTAAAGTAAAGATATGGATTTACGATTCTTTTTTTTTAACAGTGTAAATTAACTCCAAGTAACTTTATTCTGCAAGGCCATGCCATTTCCCCTACTTCACCCCCTCATAGCGTATAATCGCTTTATCATGGCTTTGAGCCGGTGAATACTAAATTGTGTTGAAAATTGTAATATCTCGTAATCTTTTCACTGTTCTTGTCTCGGAATACTTTGTATTTTAAATCATTTTGTATTTTCTTTTACTGTATTTGTTAATTCATTCATATCGAGTGGGCTTTATGGTGAATCGACCCTGTAAACCCTGGTGACAGCGTTTTTCGGAACCGCCTTTCGGCCTCTGACGTGGTGAAATGAAATCGTTTTTTTTTTCAATATAGGATATAAATATCACACATTGACGTCAATTTACTTATGTTAAGTTTACAGCCACTTCCAATGCGCAAGTGGAGAAGAAGCGGCGCCACAAACTCCACTGCAGCATTTTCTTTAAAACGTCAAGTTACAAAAAACAATACTGTCCTTTTTTTAAATAGATTAATGAACGAATTCACATGTTTGTCAACATTTTGCACAAAGTTACTTTAGTGAACACCTTATGTTAGACTGGACCAACGGTTTAACGTATTTTCCAAAGCACGGAATCATAATTATTATGGGTTCAAGACCAAGGCCTAAGAACGATACAAGGAAAACGCTAAGATAATAAGAGTTTATTTCTTTATGGGGGAATTTCAAACAAACCAAATGGAGTACAGTCACCGACATAATTAAATATCTAGAAAGAACATAGAACATTAAAATTAATCAACCTATTACTTATGGAACTTCATCTATTTTTAGTGATAATAATAACTTAAATAATTATTTAGTTAATTTGCCTTTCGTTTTTAATTGAGATTTTTATAGTAGGCTTGTAATTTTTTTATTTTAATTAGTTTACTAGCGGCTACCTGTGACTTTGTTAGCGGTAATTTTATTGATTAGAAGTGTTTTGAGGTTTGTTTTTAAACTAAATTAATTAATTCGATTTTTTCTTTTTAAGTTGCACAGTAACAGGGCCGAGTTTATCGCTAATCGGCAGTAACTGTGTTAAGTATAAATCTCTTACAGACGCACCCAGGAACATTTAAGGAGATACGTACTTTTATTTTTTTAAATCTTTACTAAGGAGACATAAGTAAAACTGAACTATTGAGATATTATTTATATTATTATAGATTTATAATTTACTTTTTTCTGAGTTTGTTTTTTGAATAAATTTCAGTGAATATTAACGTCTCTGAGTACGGCTGTTAGACGCTTATAAGTAAAACCCGTCGTAAATCTCATTAATCAAAATCTCAATAATCATTTCATGCAATAAATTTTGTACTGAACTGTACAAATAAAAAAAAAAACACTTGGAATATTTTATTCCCAAAGCGCATACGCGATGAAACTTCTTACAAGTTCTGCCCAAATTTTATGAATAACATTATTTATTACATCATACAGGAGCATTTTCATCCAATATGGCGGCACAAAATGGCGGAACAAAATGGCGGCACGGTTTTCGTAAAGTGCAAAACTTCCGTTATTAAGATACGTGCAGGTACATTCAATATCAAAAGCGTTTTATAACTGAATGTACCTAGTCTAGATTTTGCAACTTCTTTTTAAAAATAGGTCTTTGTGGATCTATGAGACCTTTAAAAATGGCAAAAAAGTTATATGGTTTGGTCGAAATTACAAAAGTTAAATCTTATTTTTGAAAAGTGTGACTCACGCAATGTCTGTGATTGGAATGATTTGTATTCAATATCGAATGATTTTCGTACGATAACGAAGGAATTTTGTTCGACATGTATATGTCATCATATTTTCAAAAATACGGCTCCAGAATTCGTGCCTAAGTTTGGTGCTCGGAAAAACGCCACAATAATTTTGAGATACTTTTAGCAAGCTCATACAAGTATTTTACTCATAAAACGATACAAGTAAATTAAACTATTTTAATACGGTTTTATCGCGTTTATTACTTATTTATTTCGCGAAAACATAAGAAATCATTACGATACAAGTATTTAAACTAATGTTGATATTTACTTATAACTTTCGAAGAAATACATTGCTTGTTATTTTCAAACGAAGATATTGTTAACACGGCCGCAGCGCGCAATGGAAACATGACATAAAATGAAGTAAATAACTTAATAAATCCATGTAAACGCAATATTACAGGCTTAAGTACAGCACTTAGTAAGTAGGTCGCGGGTTAATCTTGTGTAAACAACCGTTACTGAAAATAACCGTTATTTGTTAACGTTAAGCGATTATTGTTATAGCCGTTATAATTAAAACGTTTCGTTGCTATCGCGATTAGAGGGTTGCTTAATTAAGCGGTTTATTGTTTTGTTTCAATGCAAATTTGGATGAAGTTTTGCGATTGTTGATTTTTAAACTGTTATATTAAAGAAGTACACTTACTTGGATGGGCGCAACTTATTCATTCATTCTAATTGGCCTGCCAGTGCAGTGTTTCTCCCATGGAGCAATTACAAAGAGGAGATGCCGTAATAAGCGTTTTGTAAGAAAGTATTTGTGAGGCTACACGGGGCGGAAGGTAGACGTGCGGGATGCTTGGTTTCGGCTGTGGCTCCAACCATGAGCACGAGCAATGACAAGCTCCGCCCACTTTTGTGTCGGCGAGGCGCCAATGATCACATCACTGCGCCATTTCAAACGACATCTCCTCTTTGTAATTGCCCCATCAACAATTAATCCAATCAACGCAATCAAATGGATGCAGACACTAAAAGTTTCTTTGTAGTTATTGGTTAAGGAACGACTTAAATTTGGCCATACGATTAATAATGATAATTGCTCCATGGTTTCTCCTCAAACCATGACGCATCTCCTGTCCTGTCCCAAATGTCTAGCTACCTGCACGCTCAGGGACCACTACGAAGCCACCGACAATGCCTTGTCGGTGGCGGAGTTTTGGTCCTCTGAAGTTTGATAACAGCCAGAGTCGACTCGCAAAGAAGATACTAATCGAGTGGGTTACTTGGTCAATCAACCCTAAACAGCCTGGTGCAAGAGCTTTTCGGAACCGCCTTTCGGTCTCTAACATGGTTCCTTTGACGACCACCAAATGGCAGCCCGGACGGGCTTAACGTGCCTTCCGAAGCACTGAGTCATGATTTTATATCATTATAGGATAATCATTCGATATCGAACAATATTTATTCGACTCACACTTTTCTTAAATACCACTCCAGGTGGTTCAAGCCTGAAATGTCCTAACCAAACTGAAAATTACTGAAAAAGTATGCTTCTCGTAAGAATCGAACCCACGACCACCGGTTGTATGGAACACGCCTTAACCACAAGACCACGAATGCAGTTATTTAATGATGTTATGATCTTAAATTGCATACACAATAAGCCGCCTATTAGCTATATTTTTTGTATCCATTTTGTAATTCGTTGTTGTTAATAAATCGTTTTGAATTGTAGGTATTATCTATATCACTAAGTAAGTAGTTTCTAAAATACCGAGCTTAAAAAAAAATTGACGCAACTTTAAAAACATGAATAAAAACTATAAGAAAGAAAGACGGAAACTGGACTTTTGGCGGGAAGCTGTGAAGAGCAGTATCGACGCTGTATTTTATTTTCCAAAATTTGTGTTTTTTTGAGTGTTTGTGCTTAATAATAGTGGATTATACATATTGATAACAAGCGTGAGTGTTGGGAAGTAATACAGTGTTTGATTTATGTGATTTTCATGCTTGTTGCCAGAAGCTCCTAGTAATCGCTTAGTGCAGTTTTTCTACCACTTCACTTAGCCTTTCTTCGGACTAGACTTGACTACCGGCTAGACTTTTAAATTTGACTAAGACTACACTGTAGGACTGAAGAAGATAGAAAAATTAAGAAGGGCTTTAAATGACTTGTATCCAAGGCCGTATAACCCATTATTAAAAAAACAAAGACGGAAAGTCTATATTTGCAATGAAAGTAATACGAAAAGAATTTGACTTTATTACATAAAATGCTTTTAACTATTTTCCCTTAGATTTATAATTGGTCTCCGCGGCGCGTCGAACGCTTGAGAACAATTAATTCTAAGTTGTTTCCCTTGAGTATTTCGCATATCACTTGTTCGCAGCAGAAACATAATATATTACTTTATTAAAACACGGTGCAGTTTCAAACAAAATAACTAGTTTCCAGTGTTTTGTCAGTTGTTCAGTAGAGCAATCTACTAAAATAACAGTTTTGAGTAAAATCAACAAGTGCGATGGGTCTACATAGTTCATATTTAATTTATTCATATAATATAAAACAATATACATAGTCTCTAAAAAAATTGATTGATTTTACATATAATGTCACTTATTAAGAACAGTTAAATAATAACTGCTCTGTGTTTTAATATAGTGTAAAGAAGATATCAGTATTGGTCTATGCAGTCTGTGCTGCACTTTGGCGGGAGACTCGAAGACTTGCTGACGATTTGGACACAAATATATTAGGACACATGACCGAATTGACACTTTTTTAATTTTAATATTTTTTCAGTGACAATTCGGACACCTGGTAGTTTTGCACAAATTTGTTTCTGACTGTACGTAACATTCAGGCGAAAAGGTTCTCGTATGGCAACCACGAACCGGGAAGTGTAGCGTTGGACATCCACCTACACTACACACACCACAAATGTTCAGATGACCTGAAAAGGGTCGCTGCCATGGAGTAATTACAAAGAGGAGATGCCGTAATAAGCGTTTGTGAAGCTACAAGGGGCGGAAGGCAGACGTGCGGGGTGCTTGGTTTCGGCCGTGGCTCCAATCATGGAGCACGAGCAATGACAAGCTCCGCCCACTTTTGTGTCGGCGAGGCGCCAATGATCACATCACTGCGCCATTTCAAACGGCATCTCTTCTTTGTAATTACTCCATGGTCGCTGCCTAACGCTCGATGCAGGCTGCTGCCAACCTGTCATTTTGGAAATCAATAGGAGAGGCATATGTCCAGCAGTGGACTGGCTGCGGATGAGAAAATCAGTTTTCCACATGGACCAACTGGTATGCACAACTAGTTGTGACAATGATGAATATTTATTACATTAATACTTAAATCTTTTTATAAATGTAGAATATTTAGCAAAAAACTTAACTGCCCTTCCATCAGATAACGATGCTAATCTTCTGAGCGATGTCCACAGCGAATCAGTTTAACCAACGACTTTACTTATATAGAAGATTTTACTTTTTTCATAAATTATGTTAGTAGTATCTTATCAGTAGTATTATATTCGTAGGTAGCGTTGCCAGGCGTACGGATAAAGCCGGACAAAGTTAAGCTTTTTGATTGCGTGTTCAGCCAAAATAAACGGTGTCCAGCTTGTCCGGCTTTTGTTAGGCTTTTTTACATTTTATTTAATTTAACAAGATTTATGGTAATAATCAGAAAAGCTTTAAATACTGAGACACAAAGTCCTCAATAATGTAGGGTGTCCGGCCGTTTTAGCCAAATGTCCGGCCAAACTGGCTGGTCTGTCCGGCTATTAGGGTTGGCGACCTGGCAACCCTATTCGTAGGCAGTATTTCCTTGTACTCTGACTGCCTCTGTGGTCCAGTTGTTAAAGTGTCTGCCTTTGACCCAGAGGTCGCGGGTTGTTTTCAGTTTGGTTAGGACATCGCAGGCTTCAATCACCTGATTGTCTGATAAAAAAGATGATTCCGGGCTTCGGAAGGCACGTTAAGCCGTTGGTCCCGAATGCCATTTAGTGGTGGTTTAAGAACATGATCCTATTGGTCTGGTTTTCCTACTAAAAAGAAGGGTTATGGAGGTTAGACGGGAGTCGCTCTAATGTAATAACCAGTACTGCCAAATCTAGGACCATGATTAAAGCGTACCCTGGGCTCTGAAGCGTAAGCTGACGATGCAACTAGGAATACACGCTGGGATGATGAAGAAGAAGAAGAATTGTTCTTTCTTGTACTCTATTAATACAAATATGTAACTATTAAAACCATTACGTTTATTTCAATTTCATCATGTTATTTTATTTTTAATTCACCCTTTCTACATCCATTCACAATGCAATAGTTATTTTTTTGATGATTTTCTATTTGGATTACTCAACTTTGATTTATTTTAAAGTTTAAGTATTGACTGAACTTTGTAAAGGCCATTCCACATTTTATTGCGAGAATTTTTCCGCTTTTGTACTCAGTTCTCTTAATGTTAATTGATTTCTGTGCTGTATCTTTTCATAGATCGCCTTCAACTTGGTAGACAACGATATTCTTCTTGCTATCCTGCGTCATTTGCAATTTTCTTCTTCGGCGCTATCTTGGTTTAGTAGTTATCTTTGCGATCGACAGCAGGCTGTACGTATAGACCGTCAGTTGTCTAACTGGAATCCCCTTTCAACTGGAGTGCTACAAGGAGGAATTCTATCACCTTTGCTTTTTTCCCTTTTTATTAATCTTCTTTCTTCTTCCATTGGCTGCGCTCATCATTTCTACGCTGACGATTTGCAAATCTATGCTCAGTCGTCAGTTGATGATATTGAATCGGCTATTGATAGCATTAACACAGCGTTGACTGCGATTTTGGCGTGGTCTAATGACTATGGCATTATGGTTAATCCCTCAAAATGTCAAGCAATCATCTTGGGTAGCTCTAGGCAGGTTAGTCAGATTGACATGAGTACAATTGCGCCTATAAGGTACAACAATGACATCATCACGAACTGTAAATGCGTGAAGAATCTTGGACTCCATGTTGACGCCACTCTTAGCTGGACCACTCACATTCCTGAAATTAGTCGGTCTATTAACCTTACTTTCCAACAACTTAATCGTCTAAGAAACTTTCTCCCGATTAAATCCAAAATTTTATTAGTCCAAACGTTAGTTTTTCTAATTATTGACTATGCTGATGTGTGCTATTCTGATCTCAATCAAGATCTTCTCAATAAACTGGATCGTCTCATAAATAACTGTATTTGTTTTATTTTCTGTCTACGTAAATATGACCACATCTCTTCTTATCGATCCGAACTGAAATGGCTTCCGATCCGCCAACGTCGTCAACTTCGGATGCTTACTTCTCTTTTTTCAATTTTCAATGAGCCTCAGTCCCCGGAGTATCTAAGGTGTAAGTTCAAGTATCTTTCTGACGGTCATGATAGGCAACTTAGATCTTCCAAAAAACTTACCCTTTCTACTCCCCTATTTCGGTCCAGTTTTATGTCTAATTCATTTACCTTACAAGCCATACGGCTCTGGAATGCTCTACCCGATGGCATCAAAGAGACCATTACTAAATTCGCTTTCAAAAGAAAAGTCAAAATTCACCTCACTAGCATAATATCACCCTAAATCGTCATCTTTCTCCGTTTTCATCTCTTCTTTTATGTATGTATAGTTATGAATATTGTATGTAAATCTATGTATGTTTATTTAGCAGTTAAGTGTTTTTTTTTCTCTCATTGTATTCTAAAATTTCTGTTTTTCCTAATGGTTGAATGGGAGAGAATGCTTTTAGAATTAAGTCCGCCAATTGTAAACTTGTGGTACAATAAAGATTTATAAATATAGATGTATGTAAATGATGCAATAAAATGTTCATTCATTCATTCATTCATATAGTCGAGGAAGGCGATAGTCTGACTCTTCGTGTTTGAGCATTCTTACCCATACTTTATGCTCCTTTGACTAAGGCTAAAAATATAAAATATATTAGTGACGTATTTTTTCTTTTGTCAATTGAGCGATAAATTATAAAGATATAACGCTTCAAAGTTTAGGAGTGGGGGCTCGTGACGTCACATATTGCGAAAAAGTGTAGCACACTGTGACGTCACACGGAACTTTAACGCGCTATATCTTTACCATTCTTTGTTTAATTTTCAAAAGAAAAAATATGTCTCCAATATTTTTTGATAATCTGACGGACTAATTATATAATTTTAGGAAACATGCCTATTCACGGTTCTAAGAATCTCGCGAGATCCTCTCGAGAAAGTTATAGAATGGTCAGAATATGAAACCTTTCCTTGCAATAAACGCATAAAGTAGGGTGCTGCCGAATGATCCGGAGACATATTTTTAAAACTTACACAAAATCGGTAAGTCGAACTATTTTCATTCGACATATGAGTCAAATATTTAAAAAAAAAAACGCTCCTAAGCTAATTGTTAAATAAAATATTTACTCATATTGAAAGTCTTATTTATTTTAATTGACAACTATCAACAACCGTTGCTAGGAAAATGTCGCTATGGGTTTCAATATATGACACGCCTCCCCGGCGATTCTGACCCGTGGTACGCGGGATGCAGCCAGCAACTGATCGAGGTGTCTAATCCATGGAGAAATTACAAAGAGGAGATGCCGTAATAAGCGTTTTGTAAGAAAGTATTTGTGAGACTACACGGGGCGGAAGGCAGACGTGCGGCGTGCTTGCTTTCGGCCATGGCTCCAACCATGGAGCACGAGCAATGACAAGCTCCGCCCACTTTTGTGTCGGCGAGGCGCCAATGATCACATCACTGCGCCATTTCAAACGGCATCTCCTCTTTGTAATTGCTCCATGGTCTAATTCACGTAATGCCACCATCGGTGAGTATTTCATAATGTCGCTGTCCGATACGGCGCACAACTACACCGAACTCCCATGGGCGATGTGGGCTGCTGTAGCTTCTGGCTTGGATTCTGTCGCCAGACCCAGTAGTTAATGTCGACGGCATGAGAGCTCTTGTCACATGTGATGACTGGATTGGTCGCAGCATCGTGTGAAGCCGCGTTCGGATTTCACGACCGAACATCAGTTCATGCGGTGTTTTTCCTTTAGATCCTGGTGTACGCCGAAGGCGGCAAACTATTGTCATATTTTTTTTCTGGTAGTGTACCTCTCTCCCATTGCGCGCAAAGCTCTTTTAATGGTTTGCACAAATCGCTCTGCTTGTCCCAATGGACAAGCGGAGCCCATACCATCCATCTACCAATGTAGATGGATGGTATGGGCTCCGGTCTATTTACTGAGAACCATATAAAAAACGCTGTATCGCGGATACAACCTATTTGATGTCCAGTAAAACATTTTACACCCTCAAAACGTCTAACCACGTAGGCCTTAACCGCTATAAATCATGAGATATGTAATCTAGGGGGCACATGAGTAGAAAACGAGACCGAAAAATGCCGTACTTACATGTATACATAAATAGATTACTCACACATGCATAAGCGTAAAATACGGATGTGGTGTGCACTGAAAGCTGGGCTTTAAATCGTGAGTTTATGTTCTAATCGTGATATGCGAATGTTAAATAGAAGCTACTACCTGAGAGGCAGAAAAATTCGTTAACTGATAGAGAATGCAGAGCCAATCTAATGAAACCCTATCTAGGCTATTAGCCTAAGGCTAGATATTTAAAAAAAATTGACGATATTTTTTACCGTGTAGACCATGATTAAAATGAAAAGGCGATAATTATTACTACTAAAAACACCTACGCTTTAGTTCCACTTTTCACTAAATGAAATTAATGCAGCCATACTTTTTTTTTTTTGACCGGACCTACAATTTTAGCTCCTGTGAGCTTAAATTTACAGCGGGACAGTTTGAGGCGAGGGCTAACCACTTAGCCTTTTCGGCAAATGCACAAGGGGCTCCCAGTTGGGACGAACCTCGGCCATGGGAAAGGCCTTTGGTCAAGCGAGCAATGCAAACTCGCGAGCGGTAGCAAACGCTCAAAGCCATAAGGGCCGACACTATTGTGCCTGAAGGGCCTACTGAGAGCCTATCGATGGCGTGAAGCGCCCTGGTACATTCCGGTACGTTGCGGTTATATGTTCCTATGGAAAACCCCGGACTCCGTTGAGTCGAGGAGTTTTCGAAGGGAAGGTTAGGCCACCGTAATGGGATCGTCAGGGTCGAAAAGAACATTCTTGTGCCGCAGAGGGGCATCTTTTGCCGGGCTGTAGTTGGCAGCCCGCACAACTAACGGGTTCGGATGGGTTGTACATTTCTCAAAGTAACGTTGAGACGTTTCTTTGAGATATCTCGATATGGATGGAAGCTCAAGGTCCCTGTGTAGGTCGCGTGTACGCAGGCCCGGGGGCGAACCAGTGACTCTGCGTGCAAACCTATTTTGGATGAGTTGGAACTAGTTCAGGAGAGATGGAGCTGCATGTGAGAAGATCACGCTCGCATATGTCATGACAGGGCGGATGGCTAGCTTGTTTGTAAAGTGTCTGCTTATTTCTAAGCGACATTTTAACGTTGCTGATCATGGGAAAGAGTCTGCCTAGATAGAATGCAGCTCTGTTGCGAACTCTTTAGATGTGTGCTCCAAAGATCATCATCGTTTTTAAGAGCGAGACCGTACTCATGCTGGTTGACGTGTTGCACCGTATGAATCTTTGGAAAAGAACACTGCTGCGGTCTTTTCCGGATTCCCCTCGATGCGCCACTTCCTAAACCAAGCTCCGAGGGCATCGACTGCTTGTTGCAGTACATCGTTGGTCTACAACGAGTATTGGGTCGGAGAAAGCACGGAGCCTTGCGGGACTCCGGCTCTTACGGGTCTGGGACTAGAGAGCGTACCCTCAACTTTGTACCGGAAGGATCTATTCGACAGGAAGTCCCGTACGATGCGCACGAGACTGTCCGGCCCATTACAGCTAATTTGGCTATCAAGCCAACATGCCAAACTTTGTCGAAAGCTTTCGCTACATCGAAAAAGAGTGCTCCTGTGGGTCTTTTGGCGATGACGGTTGCCTAGGATGTGTTCGGTTAGGCGGTGCAATTGGTTCACGCAAGAGTGTTTTGCGCGAAAGCCCATTTGCTCGTCTGGAATCAGCTTCATGGATTCAATGTAATCCTTGAGTCTGGCTGAAATGATTCTCTCGTATATCTTACCAATGCAGCTCAGAAGACTGATTGGCCGATATGAGGACGGGTTTTTCAGGTATTTGCCTGGTTTGGGGATGTCTATTACTGTTGCTTGTTTCCAGGCGTCTGGGAACGTACAATTTGCTAAGCAAGCATTGAAGATGCTTACCAGCAGCAGTAGTAGGGTCTGAGGGAGGCATTTAAGTAAGCCATTGAATATCCCGTCAGCTCCGGCAGCTTTACGGGGTTTCAGGGACTTTATTATCGATTGTACCTCGTCAATCGTAGTGGGCGGGAGTGCGATAACGAGTGGACTTGATGCAGAGGCGGCTATGCTCTCTACATGCGTTTCCATACGTTCGACATGTTCGGGGTCTACTGGCTCACGACTAGGAGAGCATTGGCTCTCCAGGCTGTCTGCAATGCATTCAGTTTTTTCGTCATCATCAAAGCCGATGGAGCCGTCTGGTCTATTAAGAGGAGGAGTTGAAGCTATCTGATCGCACTTCAGACTTCGCGCCACACGCCAGTAAGTGACATGTGACGGTTTGAGTTCAGAGAGGAATTCACCCCACCGTTCGTCTATTAATTCCTACATTCGCTCCTTAACTCGACGTTGCAGGTAGCGAAGTCTGGAACGGACTTCATCGGTGGGATTGCCGCCATATAATCCCGCGCTCAATTTATAGTAATCTCCGACCAATCACAGAGCTCGAATTTTTGCACACGGCACTAATTCATGCTATCTTGTTCCTACATATAGCCCAGTCCGCATCAACACCACTCAATCTAAAATCCATCGAGTCGTTAAGGCTGCAGAGCGTAATACATACTAATTAACATACTCTCAAAAACATAGCCCTCCTTCTGACGCAGTTGGGTAAAAAGACGAAGAAGAAAAGCATTTTGTCTGTGCCGTTGTCTACTCATGCTGTAGGGGCGGCGACATGTTTGTTTGTTTTTTTTTTATCTCATCCCTAATCGGGAGTGCCTGGGTAATGACTCATAAACAGGGTTGATATCAAATGGAGTGTGATATAGCGAGGTTAGCGGTGTCCCAGCATATAAATATATGTCGTTGTAAAAGTTCTCATACATGTACTAGCTATTACCCGCGGTTCTGCCTGCATCAAATACTTACACAGGGTATTTGATATGGTAGAGTACAACAAGGTAACAGGTATTAGGTATGGCCTAATTTAATTAAAATTGCTCCAGAGGTCGCCGTAAAACCGTAACAGATAAACAGACGAAAAGATTTCCGCATTTATACTATTAGTAAGGAAAGTCATCATCATCCTAGCGTGTATTCCTAGTTGCGTCGTCAGCTTAGGCTTCAGCCTAGGGTACGCTGTAAGTCATGGTCCTAGATTTGGCGGAACTGGTTATTACAATGGAATTAAGGAAAGTATGGATATGGATATATATAAAGTAGTTAAGATGTACTTAAGAGTAACTGAGAGAGAATCTGTAAATTAAAAAAAAAAAACAAAAATGGTGTATTGGGACATGTCACACAGTTTGAGTTAGTCCCAAAGCACAGAATAGTTAATAGTACTTAATCCAAAGTAAGTTCGATCCATGGAGCAATTACAAAGAGGAGATGCCGTAACAAGCGTTTTGTAAAAAAGTGTTTGTGAGGCTACACGGGGCGGAAGGTAGACGTGCGACATGCTTGGTTTCGGCCATGGCTCCAACCATGGAGCACGAGCAATGACAAGCTCCGACCACTTTTGTGTCTGCGATTTCAAACGGCTTCTCCCTTTTGTAATTGCTCCATGGTTCGATCATTGTCTTGTGGAATATTAAACACATAGATACTATAGTTTATAAAAAATACATAAAGAAAAGCATACTTTGATGATGAATTAATATTTTAGGAACATATACTTGTAGAAAAGAAGGAAGAGTGGGTGCGATATTTGATGATGGGCGTGGTTGGATGTCAGGATGATTGCTCAGAGCAAAACTTCAACAGGGTAACTTTACTATGTAAAATATCACAAAAGGTCAAGCGAGGGCATAGTGTCTCGACAGGGAAACGTATCCCTTATTTCTGGTTACAGCAGACGCTCATGAGACTCCGCGTCTTGCGATGATCCACAACCCATAGTCTACTTAGATCCCTCTAATGCTAATCCATGAAAACACCAACATCAATTGGTAATTATCGGTCAAGGATACTCTTTCATTTCAGCGCCTTTGTGAACTCCAGGCACAAAGCCCACTAGATAACATGAATAAGCTAACTTTCGGGACTTAGTTATATAGTCATATAGGTAAATAGTCACAAACAGGTATTATCACAATACAAAATAACACTACTGACCAGAGTGCACGCTTTCACGTCCCAAGTTAAAGTTATTTAGACATATATTTCTAATTTGTGCTCAAACCGGACGAACGTTCTCGAATCATAAAAGCCAATGACATTTAGTGTTGCTATCCATAAAAGTGTGGCCATCTTCCGTACCGTGAAATACATTCAAATCGATTTCGATTTAACGCGAAATATTTTAACTGCGACATACTTATTTTTCCTGAAACTTTTCTTGTTATTCTTCTTTTTGTCGAGTCGAAATGGCGGACTTTTTAGAATCGTTAAGACTAATAAGTGGCTTGTTATTAATTATTATTTTATTAAATACTGTTCCAGTTTGCTTATATGTATTGTAATCAAAATGCATACAACAGATCTTAATATCTTGAATAAAAACTTGTCTCCACAAACTAGAGCGAGAGAGCATTATTTAGCGTACGTTAGAAAGAGATGGACATACTAATTTTTGCAAGGATTGGTGATTTGCATGCAGAGGGCGCTTTCGTTCAGAATTGTGTTTTTATTGTGGAGATAGGATACAGTCTCCTTTTCGTCGCCGGTTGTTTCATTAAGGACAGTGTATTTGAACCTAAAGGTTAAATGTGTGAAGTGTCGCGGAAAAACAACGCGGAAGAAAAAATTATTTGTTTTAGTAACACTACCAGGGAAAGTTTTAGAAAAAACGCTTACGATGATGTCACGTGTTACGACTGAGAACAAATCAGGGTCCGGACATGCCTCCTACTCCGTAAGCTCTCATAAAAGTGGCAAACCTAAAATTGTAATATAAGTATTATGCGTGTCATCTTTGGTCACGTCAACCAGTGGCCAAAGATGCTGATGTCTGGCTTCGAAACAATCAGCTAAAGATGCAACCGGGAAAGCGTTTGGATGTAGAAGATTTATTTCTGAATGTTGCACATCTATGATTGCATACTAATAATTCCACCCGTCCATTTTTTGGTCATGTGAAGTTTTTCATTGGTAGTAATGTTAATGTTCTGTCTATGGAAAATATACATAAATATAATAAAGTATGTGCCACTTCTAAAACTTAAAAAATGATGGACAGGGACGACCCTCAAAGTTATTTAAGGTGTTCCTTTGGACTCTACAAAAATAGAAATAACTTAGTATCTCAACATTCATACTAATTTACTCCATGCAAATTAATGTAACCTGATCAAATTTGTCATTTTCGAGCAAAGGTCCGACCGAACGTTTTGTTTTTATCGAGTACCAAATGTGGACTACACAATGAGAGTATTCCTCATCCGGCGCCTTGATAATGAAATTGCAGCTACATTGGTCTATTTAATACAGAAACGAGTTGGACTAGACTAGAGGATATTGTTAGAAATATATAACAAGATGTCTGTTAAAAGAAACTATTTTTGTTCACTGTGTGTTAAAGAGGCCAATATCCATTTCGGGTAGAAAGCAGAAAGTATGTGATAAAGAGAATCTCTTAAACTCTCATATCTTAAAGATTATCCTGCCGAATTCTCAACTGGTCACAAGCTGCCGGTCTGACGTCAAACCTTTGGGAATTTTGCTGTTAGTGGAATCTGCAACCAGTGGCAAAGATTTACTAGGGATTTGACTCCTCTGATCAAACATCATCATCCATTTCAGCTGCAGTCAGTCCTCTGCTGGACTTAGGTCCCTCCTAATGATTTCCAATACCGGTTGGAAGCGGCTTGCCTTCAGCATTTGCCTGTGACCTTCTTCAGGTCATCTGAGCATCTAGTCGGCAGATGTACAACGCTGCGCTTGCCGATCGCCATTCGAGAACCTTTCTGCATCACTGGCTATCGGTTCTTTGCGCAATGTGCCCCACACGCTGCGACTTCAAAGAACTAATCCACTGGGCTATGTCGGTGACTTTTATTCTTCTACGGATCTCCTCATTTCTGATTCGATTACGTAGGGAAACACCGAGCATCGCCCTCCCATAACTTTAAGGTGACTTTGAGCTTTTTTAACCATCAAATTACATTGTTATTAACGAAATCTGGTATGTGCGCCGTTTGAAGGAATACCCATAGTCTGGAATCTGAATACCCAAAGCCGGACATAGTTAGGCTTTTTGATTGCGTGTCCGGCCAAAATAAACGGTGTCCACCTTGTCTGTTGCTTTTGTAAGGCTTTTTACATTTTATTTTATTTAACACCATTTATGGTAATAATCAGAAAAGCTTTAAATATTGAGATACAAAATCCTGAAAAATGTAGGGTGTCCGGCCGTTTTAGCCAAATGTCCGGCCAAACTGGCTGGTCTGTCCGGCTATAAGGTTTGGCGACCTGGCAACCCTAGTCTGGGACCTCGTCATCAAACAATAAAACTGAAAAATATATTTTCACCCTCACTTACTGATTATTTCTAACAAATGTTGAAAATTCTTTATCGGGTTTCATATGTTTTATTATAGACTAGTGCCGACTACTGAATACATTGTTAAAAGGCTGGTATTTAAATAACACGGACTTATATTTTGATTGCGAACAAAAACTCGTATTTTAATTTCGCCAATGCGATTCTGTAAATTGGTTTTCTCTGCGATTCCTCGCTCGGAAAGTAGGAAAATAATAATAATAAAACGGAATTGGTGTCTGAATGTACTGTACAGTAAAACTTCATTTTGTGCAATTAAATGATCGCTGTTTCTCGAAAATTAACTATGAAACTTGTTTGGAATTGCAATTTTCATTACAGTCTTATCATAAGCTAGGCTAGTTTGTTTCCTTTTATTAGTTTTAATTTCAGTTTACTTTGTGCTATTTATTTCTATGGTGGTTTTGTTTACTAAATGTCTTTTAAACCTAGCATGCTGGGAATAAAAGTATAGACTAATCAGGACTCCAATGTCATTGTGACAGTGCCATCCAAACTATGTTACATCTTTATGTCCCTTCTGTCAGGCGAGCTGCACAAAATAGCCAAGTCTAGAAGTGGCAAGTGACTGGAGAATCTTAATCTAAAATGATATAAGCTAATCAACACAAAAATAAGAAGAAAGATGTGATTAATATAATCAATCGTGATTTTCAGTCCGCCATAAATAAAATTTTAATCACCGGTTTTGCTATTTTTGGTCATCATCATCATCCTAGCGTGTATTCCTAGTTGCGTCGTCAGCTTACACTTCGGAGCCTAGGGTACGCTGTATGTCATGGCCCTAGATTTGGCAGAACTAGTTATTACAATGGACCGACTGCCGTCTGACCTGATCCAATAGTGGTCGCGTCACGTCGTCGCTTGACACGCGCATTCGCTAGTTAGCCGTGCTCGACTAACGAGCTCCTCAAAACTTTTCTTCCTTTTGCTATTTTTGGTAATTAACGTAAAATGATTTGCAATTTGCCCAGCTCCTAAAGCTCAAAAAGAAGGCGATGTCGATAATTGTTCGACATAATAGGTGACTCCAACTATTTTTGATCGACTCGCAGATTGTACGTATTCAAAAAAGTCCTCGCCGCGGTTTAGTTTTAGTAAATACTTTAGCGTCGTTTGCAATTAGCGTGATCGGCCACCTGATCTCTATTCTAGGATTAAGAATGAATGAATGAATGAAAAATTATTTATTCAAGTGACCAGGACTCATTTGTTAGTAAAACTTATTCTATGTTAGTAATATTTTAATGAGTTTACGGTAATTTTAACTTATTGCGGAGGCCATTCCCGCACTAACCCCCCGGCTATAGTGCAGCAATGGTTAACATAAGCACTGTCCAGCCTGCTTGCGACCATGCGCAGGATGCCGTTGCTGCCCTCCCGCACTCGGCGCACCAGAGCCGCACATCGTTTACGCATTATTGTGTTGAAACAATCCACCCGTGCATCAGCGAACATACCTGATGCACTACAAAAACGAGGTAACCTCAACAGCATCCTGAACGCATTATTGTACTGCACACGAAGAGCCCTGTATGGTTTTTGAGTATACCTTGCCCTTGCTACCTTGCTACCTTGCTACCTTGATTAAGTATGTACAGTCACGAGTATTAACACATTTAAGTACAATTGTATTTAGTTTTAGACCTTGTTTCAATGTTAATGCTCGTGACTGTACACGAGCGAAAGGTAAGCTAGTGAATGTATAAAGAGTACAGAAACTTGTTTTTATTGAAGTGGCATGCAAGTATTATTCACTGCATAATACGCGTCGCCCAACCGATCATAAATAAAGACTATAAAATGTTTTATGAGTCTGCAATACCGTGACGTCTGGGTATTGTCATACGTATAAGTATCCCTTGTTTTGTTTATAGGATAAGTTTTGTATGGCGATGACATAGCCATAGAGCCGATTTTATCAAAGTCGGATAAGTTTTATTCCAAGAATAATGACGCAATTTACTCTCGTATAATGAAGTTTACATTCACTACGCAGTTAACCCGAGAATATACTCTGTCTCTATAAAAGAGTCTACTATTTATTTTTTAAGTTTAGATTAGGTACTCTCGGAGAAACGATGTTGGTGAAAACTATATTGAATACTAGCTGTTTACCGTAGCTCCGCCTACGTCTTGACCACGGGTCTTCAGCTATATTCATACCTCATTTCATCAAAATCCGTTCAGCGGTTTGGCCGTGATAGACTGACGCAGAGACAGTTAGACAAACAGACAGACATCGCTCTTATAATATTAAGTATGGAAATATGGACTAGCTTTTTCCCGCAGCTCCACCTCCGTCAAAAAGTAGCTTATGTTTGACCCCGGGTCTTTAATTATATTCATACCAAATTGCATCAAAATCCGTTCAACAGTTTGGCCGTAAAAGCGTAACAGACAGACAGAAAGACAGACAGACTATAATATTAGTATGAATGTTTAGGTAGGTACCTAAGTTAAATTAATGTACCTAGAGATAAATATCATTACATCTTTTTAATTTCGATAAAAAATCTTATAAAAAATGATGTAAACAACCTTCAAAAAAGAACAAAAAAGTAACATTTTAAAATGTATTTAGTTCGCGTCTTTGAGGTTAAATTTGTGAACCATTTAATTTACCTTTGTAAAGTAAATTGCCCTCAAGTTTAATTTTCTAGTGTCAACGATCAGACCAAAGGACTTTTTATGTAAATATTTAGGCACGTTAGTAAATAGACTACGTCTAAGTCTTAATATAGGTAGTCATGATAAAGATCAAATTTCATTTTAACTTTTTTTTTCTTTAAGAATTTTTTTTTTCTTTTCAATTTGGCTCTTACTTTCGTATTTAGCCAGTAACAAGTAACAGTTTTTTAATAAAGTTGTTTAATTATACAAATATAAAGTCAAGTCAGTAGTTAAGTCAAGTCAAGTCATAATCAAGTCGAGTCAAAAGAGTCGGGCTAAGTGAAGTGGTAGAAAAACTGCACTTAGCGATTTCTAGGAGCTTTTGGCAACAAGCAAGGAAATCACATAAATCGAACACTGTATCACTTCCCAACACTCACGCTTGTTCTTGAACACTTTGCGAATAATAATCCACCATTATTATGCACAAACACTCAAAAAAACACAAATTTTGGAAAATAAAATACAGCGCCGATACTGCTTTTCACAGCTTCCCGCCAAAAACTCCTTCTTTAAGATTTATTGAGTAAAACGATTCAAGTTTACTAACTATTGGTCTGATTTTCCTGTAAAAAGGTGAAATGTTTATTACCAGGGTTCGCTATCTAATTCTTGTCTTCTATGAAATTTGAAAGAAAATAAGTACCAAAATTAAAATAAAAGAACAAATAACTTTTACAATATTTATTCGGAAACAGAAGTTGAAAGTTAACACAAAAAAACTCAAATAAAAAAAAAATGAATATATGTTGAAAAAAAAAAAAAAAAAATTGAAATTAAAATGAGAAAAGAGAATTAGGGGCGCAGGAGATCGAATGGCCAATATTTAGATCCCTTCTTTAAAGTTTTAAATTAAAAAAATAAAATAAAAGGTTAATAAAATAAAAAAATGTAGAAAGCGCAGGCACTGGCTGACCGATAATGCTGGCTTCGGCTATGTGGTTACCTCAGTTAAAGCAAAAATGTCTATCGCAGATTAAAACGGTAGTATAAGCAGTGTCCTCTTGTTTCTATAAAAGAAATGTGGTATGCACTCCTGACACCTCGGGAAGCTGGTAGAACTCCCAGTGTTCAGCGGAGGGAAACTTCAGGTGTTCTTTTTAACCCTTTTCAGGGTTCTTTATGTATATCCAAGAACGCCGTACGACAACCACGTCGGCGAAAATATTTGTTACGACGGTATATACTAAAATACTAATATATAATAGGTAATACTGCAATTAAACTCAAAAATAACAGTATTAAATGCGATTTAAATCTTTAAATTATAAAAATAGCGAGTAAATATCGACCCGCTCCAAAAATCATCTGATTTCGTCTGCCGGTGGCGGCAAGTGTGCTAGCTGTCAGTTCAGTCGTAGTGATGGGGACATCGGGAGTCGACATTTGCTCGAATCGACTCGATGAACTATCTATTGACTTCGTGCCGAACCGTGTGAAAACAACAGGCATTTAGTATCGATTTTCGAAATCCGCCGGCGAATCATTCGACAATTAAACCAACTCGCACGGATTCAATGAGCGATTAAAGAAACACGGAACAAGTAAGGAATGATTCGCCTATCGTTCACCGGCTCGCGGAGCTACCAGTCTGGATCAAAATTACCACCCGCGTACATTTCAAAAATACAGAATGTTGCTTCCACGATCGCAATCGATATATCTAACGGAGGAGTCGATTCTCTTATTTTAATTAAGTACCTAGTGCACAATTGAATCGCAATGACCATTCTGACGCATCTGATATTCCGTTACTCATCCCATCTACACTTTCCCACTAAAATCATCAAAATACGCTCCAGTTGCAAATGAATAAAGATTCAAAACTGTTTAAGCAGAATACCACTATTGAGCGTATCAAAAAAATGCAACATAATTGGGTCGCGATTGAATATCAGTTGCGTGGTCCTCCAAAGCTTATCAGCGGAATCGATCCCCCACCCAACAATCGAGCAATTAGGCAGTCAATCGACCCAACATTCATGGCATAGTAAAAATAGCATTACAAAGGGTTGAGTAGATTTAACAGTTGTTCCAGTTGTTCCGTTGTAATAATTAGTGCCGCTAAATCAATGACCATGTCTTACAGCGTACCCTATAATCCGAAACGTAAGTTGAGGACGCAAGTAGACACAGAAGAAGCAGGTACCCATCACAAGCTACTAAACCAGGAGGTACAACTAGTTACTTATTTAAAACTAGCTTTTTCCCGCAGCTCCGCCTGCGTCAAAAAGTAGCCTATGTTTGACCCTGAGTATTCAACTATATTCATACAAAATTTTATCAAAATCCGTTCAGCGGTTTGAATTAATGAATAAATAATTTTGCAGTTTTTATGGCCGTGAAAGCTAACAGACCGACAGACTTTCGCATTTATAATATTAGTATGGATTGAATATCTTTATTTTCTCATCTAGTACATATCCATTTCTCAAACTCAAATACATCCTACCCTTCCCTAGATTAAGAATATTTCCTATTGAGAGCATTCGGAAGTACGATAACCCGCTGAAACTGCGCTCGCCAACCCGCCTGCCAAACTTGTAAGGCAACAACCCCTCAATTTGGGACAGTCTTTTGTCCAGCAATGTACTGATTGCGGCTAAAGTGATGATCTTTAATACTCTAAGGCACGTCACAACTTGAGAACAGAATTTTTCTAATACTCTGAAGTCTTTCCGTAAAAATAAAGAAAATAACGCTGAAAATTGGAAAATATCCGAAAACTTAACTTTGAGCGTTCGACAGTTTAATTACATCATCTAAAATGATGGTTCGGGCAGCTTTTTATTTTTAAAATACAATTTCAAATATCGTAAGGGCGTGATAAAAATTCTTTATGGTCGGCAATACATTCGTGATACCCAGGATCAGGATTCAGGTCACGGTAACCACTCACCATTAGGTAGGCCTATTCGCCTATTCGATCACTAAGTAGCTATGTAGGAAAACTCTTCGCAAAAAAGACATAAAACAGATAGAACCAATGACGAACCCACTACTCATTTAATTGATTCTGACGTTAATTTGCCAAAGTTAAAGTTACAAGCACTTACCAAATTATTTTGCGTGCTTCTATCGCTATAGTTTGCATTAACTAAATAGTATATATGTATGTAAAAACTTTATTGTACAGAAAGAACATTGTTACAACAAAATAGAACACAACAAGAGGCGGACTTATCCCTGATAGCTCTCTTCCAGTCAACCCGAAAACCAAAGGAAAAAAAAGAGTACATGTGCATCAAAGAGTACAATAGATACTATAAAAATAAATGTAAAACAAACTAACTTAACCTAAACCTTTTTTTTTTTTTTTTTTTTTTTGTTAACGGAGGGGAAATGCATTTGCGCACAAAGTGTGGGACTCCTGGGCCGCTAATCGGCCCAGACTACCCACTAAAACCCCTCCGGCGTTTCCGCACCGGCTGTTGAGGGCGCCATGGGGTCGCGTTAGCATTCTACCACGACGCCCTCCAGCCATGGCCTTGCGGCCCCCTCAATTGGCCTTTCGGCCACCCCCCCAAATCGGGCAGTGGCCCATAAATGGACCACGCCCGTCCCCCAGACCCACATCCATTCGCCGTCTCATCATAGACGGCGGTGGAGTGGGCTGTTGGCAGAAATTGGCCGACAGCTAATAAGACCCCGACTACCAGGGAGTTATTAACTGTCGCCCAGGGTGCACCGTCCCGAGTCCCTTGTCAGCCCACCCTCTCACCGGATCCTTGGGATCAAGTGAGAATGCAAAGCTTTCAAAGGACCGGGCACTCGAGGAGGTTCTCTGCCCTGCACCCCAACTTAACCTAAACCTTTTTTTTTTTTTTTTTTTTTTTTTGTTAACGGAGGGGAAATGCATTTGCGCACAAAGTGTGGGACTCCTGGGCCGCTAATCGGCCCAGACTACCCACTAAAACCCCTCCGGCGTTTCCGCACCGGCTGTTGAGGGCGCCATGGGGTCGCGTTAGCATTCTACCACGACGCCCTCCAGCCATGGCCTTGCGGCCCCCTCAATTGGCCTTTCGGCCACCCCCCCAAATCGGGCAGTGGCCCATAAATGGACCACGCCCGTCCCCCAGACCCACATCCATTCGCCGTCTCATCATAGACGGCGGTGGAGTGGGCTGTTGGCAGAAATTGGCCGACAGCTAATAAGACCCCGACTACCAGGGAGTTATTAACTGTCGCCCAGGGTGCACCGTCCCGAGTCCCTTGTCAGCCCGCCCTCTCACCGGATCCTTGGGATCAAGTGAGAATGCAAAGCTTTCAAAGGACCGGGCACTCGAGGAGGTTCTCTGCCCTGCACCCCAACTTAACCTAAACCTTTTTTTTTTTTTTTTTTTTTTGTTAACGGAGGGGAAATGCATTTGCGCACAAAGTGTGGGACTCCTGGGCCGCTAATCGGCCCAGACTACCCACTAAAACCCCTCCGGCGTTTCCGCACCGGCTGTTGAGGGCGCCATGGGGTCGCGTTAGCATTCTACCACGACGCCCTCCAGCCATGGCCTTGCGGCCCCCTCAATTGGCCTTTCGGCCACCCCCCCCAAATCGGGCAGTGGCCCATAAATGGACCACGCCCGTCCCCCAGACCATTCCCCCCCCCCACATCCATTCGCCGTCTCATCATAGACGGCGGTGGAGTGGGCTGTTGGCAGAAATTGGCCGACAGCTAATAAGACCCCGACTACCAGGGAGTTATTAACTGTCGCCCAGGGTGCACCGTCCCGAGTCCCTTGTCAGCCCACCCTCTCACCGGATCCTTGGGATCAAGTGAGAATGCAAAGCTTTCAAAGGACCGGGCACTCGAGGAGGTTCTCTGCCCTGCACCCCAACTTAACCTAAACCTAAGTCAACTCAAGTCGCTCAAAGTATTCCCTAACCCGGAATTTGAAGGTATGAAGAGAGGACGACTGTTTGTATGGTAATATTTAGTTAATGCAAACTATTAAAATGGCGATAGAAGCGCGCAAAATAATTTGGTAAGTGCACCTATTAATTTACTTCTTAGCAGAATGAAAGCTCGTTTTTGCAAAAACTGAACAAATATAAAACAGTAAAATACCTAATCGATAACTGGCACATTAGAAACCCGTTAAGCTTTACTTTCACGGTTCATACACATAGGCTCTGATCTAATTATCCATTTATCCATGTGTGATGTTCCACATCTTACAATGAAAGAAGTAAACGAAATTATGTTATCCGTACCCAGTAGGCGACATTAGTCACCCGACAGTCTTTGAGGACATCCCGCGTAATCGCGGTACATCGCCCTACACGTCTCTTTATTTAACTCGAGGTACATGTCGGGCGAAGTATTGCAAAGTCGCACGAAGTCACCCGACGACTTTCAGGGCAGAAGTCGCGCGACAAATGTAGCCTAGTGAGGATGCGGCTTCTCAGTTGCTTTCAGTTGCCAACTGTCTGTGGTGTAGTGGTTAAGACCTAAAGACCGCGGGTTCGAATCCCGCAGGAAGTTCGATATCGAAACATAGAAAGTACCTAACTTTATTTAGTTCTTTCCAGTTTGAATCACGAGATTCTCCTTTAATAAATATTATTCTACTGTGTAATATATGGGTTATACTAATTTCTTAAAAAAACCTAATGTTTGTATGTACAAATGCAAAAAAAACCTGCGTTCTCTTTTAGATTGGCTTAGATAATTCACAAAATCATCATCATCTTTTTCCTATTTCAATTGTGGTCGGCTCTCATCTTTATGCACCAATCTTCCTCATCATATACCATTTCAGAGGCTATCTCCATCATCTCCATAATCTTTTACCAAAACTTTTCAAATAATTGAAACCCTGTTTAGATAACTAGACAGATAAGAGGTGAAAATTGTCATTTCTAGCTCTAAAATTCAATTTAACAGAGTTCTAAAGTTTTACTGGCCCATTTAAAATTTGAAATCAAATAACGCCTGGAGATTCCCATTGTGATTTCGCGATATTGAGTATGCAGATGGTTTTAATAAAACTGCTAATATTATTCGATATGTGACATTTTTTTTGGTGTTTCCCTACGAGATCGAATCAGAAATGAAGAGTAGGTATAGTAGACAAAAGTCACCGAGAAAGCCCAGCGGATTAGATGTTTATTTAACTCTTTTTGCATACTATAGTAAATCAGTTACAATCGTGGTTACAATAAAAACCGGTCAAGTGTGAGTCGGACTCGCGCACGAAGGGTTCCGTACCATACATACAGATATACCATTCGGCCTTTTCCCGTAGAGACTACGGATTTCCATTTGCTACGATCCTTAAAGACTTCCCTCGCTTCTTCTACGCTCATCACTTTCGTCATATACGCTCGTCGATTACGGGTACTCCTGACATCTCCCTTTTTTAATATGTCTGCGGTTTGTGACCCAAAAATGACCCCCCTTTACAAAAGGCGGCCTTATCGCACAAGCATTTTCTTCTCTTTTTTCTTTCAAGTGGCAGTGGGCAGGGCAAATTGTGCGAGAAAGGTTCGCGAATGGCCACCACGAACTAGCAAGCGTAGCGTTGGCATTTACCGATCAGATGTCAGATGACCTGAAAATGGTCACAGGCAAACGCTGAATGCAGGCGCACTGCTTCCAACAGGTATTTTTGGAAATCATTAGGTGAGGCTTATGTCCAGTAGTGGACATACTGACTGCGGCTGAAATGATATTTATGATGATGATAATGTGACATTTTGCATAGCTGCATCATCCATAGATATTGTGGGTGTAGGCTTAAGAGTCTTTCGACACCAGCAACTCCACACATGTATATATTAATGGAGCAAAAGATAATGACTGTTTTATGTTCACAATAGGTAGAAAAGGAGTTTATTTAGATACTAAGAACACAGTTGCTATAATTAGATTATGAAATTAATAACAAAAATATAGTTCTAAGTCGATACAGAGTAGAAGAAGAAAATTGACACTTCTGTCAATCCGCCAAATGACAAATATCCCTCTATGCCTTGTATGGGGCAAGGTCCATAATAAATAATAAATATCTTTATTCACGAAAAACATGGTATGTATATTGGTGTTACAATTTTCACATATTGGATCACATGTTTTGTCACATTTAATGGCATGCGAATAATTACGCTATTCATAATTAAATTAAATCAAGCATATTTGAATTAATTAAACATGAAAACATAAAACACAAAATGTCCTTGAATCCTTGAAATACATGCAATGTCAAATAAATAAATTATAAAATAAAAAATAAATTAAAAAATAAGTACTTATCATGGTCAAAAAATTCATTAATGTCATAAAATGTGTTTTTACATAGCCATTCGCTCAGTTTCTCTTTAAATTCATATGTATTCAAATGTATCATATTATCTGGTAAAGAATTGTAGATACGAATACACATATTAAGTGGGCTGTGAGAACATTTTTTAGATGTTGATACATTCTCTAATATTAGTCTATGTGGGTTTCGTTGTAGTCTGTTACTTACGTCACCAGCCTTTTTAAATAATTTTATGTTCTTATGTACGAACAAGCATATTTCATAAATATAGAGTGATGGTAATGTCAAAATACCCAATTTTTCAAATAACGGTCTACATGTGGTGCGTGGGGAGGTACTTCGCATATAGCCCTTATGCATTTTTTCTGAGCTACGAATGTCTTATGCCAGTCTGTACTATAGCCCCACATCATTATACCGTAGCGCAGTACCGACCCTACATATGCATGGTAACATTTAATGGCCGTTTTAGTATCTGTTGCCTTTTTGACCTGCCTGAGCGCATATACAAACTGATGGTCGCTTACAGATGGCATCAATTTGGTCCTTCCAATTTAAGTCATGATTAATTATGACTCCTAAGAATTTAGTATTTGTTACTCTATTTATTTTGTATACATTTAACGTAAAATTACAGCGTGGGTGTTTAGAATTATTAAATTGTATATAATTTGATTTATTTAGATTAATGTTTAGACTGTTATCATGTAGCCATTTAATAATTTTGTTATTAATGTCATTTTCATGTTTAATAATTTCACTATTAATACGTTTTTTTACATCAGTGGTTACAGTTATAGAAATGCCATCAGCATATAAAATACAATTATGATTTGTTATACTGAAAATGTCATTAATATATATTAAGAATAAGCGGTAGCGTCCTCTTTTGTGGTGTAAGCGATTTGAGATGCTACAATGTAAGAAAGAGACATAGAAGATCAGAATCTATACTCTTTGCTTCACTACCACTTCCACTAGCAGTGCGCCATCTGTCTATTTTTCTACATCCATAGTCTCATCATAGCGTTTTCTCAGTTGTATTGATTTAGAGCTCTAGTTGATTCTAACACAGAATCCTACCCTTATTCTTATATGTCTTATGAAGTATTGTAATTAATGAGTTTTTACATTTATTTAAGTATTTGTTTGTGGCAAAGTTACTAACATAGATTTTAAGAACATTGAAAATAACAATTATTATGGACTGTTCTAAATATTTAAATAATTGTTATCTACAAGGGTGGCGGGGTCAATGAACTTTGTAGTTTAATAAAGATTAACAAGAGAAAAAACTTAATCATTGAAACAATATTCATAAAATTTATAATTCAATTTATATGGAATGAATCGTAACCTCATAATAACAATAATTACCAAAAATTTCATAAAAAATGTTTTGTACCCGTGAGATTTAAGAATACGTGCAAAACCGCAAAAATCAGTCAATAATTATTTACGAAAAAAGACCAGGAGCCCAATTTTTGAAATATGTGATATATTATGTCGAATAAGATTTATTTATTTATTTACTTTATTCATGTACAGTACACAATAAAAACGCAAAGGATTATACATAAGAGGAAAAGAAAGTACAAGGGAGCTGCTTATTTCTAAAGAAATTTCTTTCAGCAGCAATGAAGCGACTGCTATCTGACTTCCGTAACCCATTTTACATGGAAACCAGACCAACAGGAACATGACCTGAGGTGAGTATTGACCAACACTGTCAGAATTTATCAGGCTGCTCTAAGGCAGCTTCAGCCTCACGACTGATATCTATCGATAACAACCGAGACCAACGGCTTAACGTGCCTTCCGAAACACGGAGGAGTTCAAGATAGAAAATGCCACTAAAATGGCGACCAGTCCAATAGTGGTCGCGTCACGGCGTCGCTTGACACGCGCATTCGCTACCGATAGGCGAGTCGCGCTCGACTAACGAGCTCCTCTAAAGTTAACACTTTGTGGGCAAATGGGTGCGATTTAGTTTGGGGTTACGACTAGAGATGGACATCTACCCGGGTAAAAACCTGAATTGTTGGGAGATATAAAATAATAATGGGGAAAGAAAATATTGGTGTACAAAAAATTTTGTACAATAATAAAATAAAATCTAAATGGGTTAGAACCTATGTACCAAATTGGTCCCCGCTCAGTATATTCCAATTTAATTGATTCAGGCGTGACTTTGCGGAAGTTAAAGTTACAAGCCCTTAGATACCAAATAGAGAGGTAGAACATTTTGTAAGGAGTAGTCCGTCTGGAGAAGTACCTCTACCCTACTGAAGACCGCAGCCAAATAACACTGTGATGCAGTGTTGTGTTCCTGCTGGTGAGTAGGGTCGCCAGGCTCCAGAGGGGTCGCTGTGCTGATAGCGGACAGGTCGGCAACGCGATCGTGACATCTCCGGTGTTGCAGGCGTTCATAGGCTACGGTAACCACTTACCATCAGGTGGGCCGTACGCCTGTTGGCCTACTTAGTTGTATAAAAAAAAAATTTAGTCCTTCCGCCAAAAGTTAGTTCATGCGAACTATTGCCGGCCGGCGGCACCCACCCACTATTGTTAGTCCCAACATGCCCGCCACCATTAGTTTGCACATGCGACACGTTTTAAGTTTAGTGTAGTGTCTGTGTTTAGTCTGCATGAACTAACTGGCGGCGGAAGCACGCAATATAATTTGGTAATTGCTAATATGCCAAGGTGTTAACCATGACGTAATAATTGATAAGTACCCCCATTTATACCCCTTACTTCGATAGTTTTTCTTTCTACTTACTATATACAATTTAATTATACTTTCACTATGTTTATTTGTTTAAATTAAAATACCAACCAAGCATAATAAAATACATAACTACGTATGTTTATTTCTTGGCTGGTTTTAGTACAGACGGACAGACAGATGTGCCGTTCGATACGCAAGCTGACATTACGACTCAAACAAAACTATTATATTGTTCTCTAATAATAGACGGGATCTCCTGGAATGTACTACGAGTGCTCGAAGGGCTATAGATCTAAAGTAGTCTAAGAATAGTTTAGATTCGTCACATACGGCTGATTGAATTGGACAACATATGTTAACAAATGTCAAAATATGTTTCTAACTTTCATAATAATGTTATCTGCTTTAATTACTAGCGAAATCTCAACAAGCGGGCACAGCTACTATTTACATATTTTCAATATTTAACGAATGCCGGATATGTTATAAATGTTATAATCGATGGCATTATTTGTCTTTGTACATTTGAGTGAGACAAATAATTCATATTAATCAATAATTCAATTATTACTAGCAGCCCGTCCTGAGTTCACATAGCTTTCCTCGATAAATAGGCTATCCAACACTGAAAGAATTTTAACAGTAATTATTTTATTTGTAATTGCCAGTTATGAACGAGCAATATAGCAACACAAAATTTAAAAAAATTCCAAAATAAAAAGCTGGCTCATTCCTAGCGCAAAGAATTGCAATTCAACGCGGGAATGCAGCCAGTGTTCTTGGCACCATGCCACACGGATATTGCTTAGATTTTAATTTTTAGTATGTACCTATTCTTTTAATTTTAAGTTTTTACTTTCAGTTAGTTTTTTTAAGTTTTTAAGGTTAATTTGTTTGTATATGATATAATACACTGGCCTAAGTAGGCAAAGAACCTCCCAAAATATTAATAACCCAGCCATTGGGTAATCAAAAATTGACCTTCATGTTTTTATAAAGACTTTTATGTGAAACGATGATTATGCTAAAAAGTTATTCGCTTGATGTTGGTCCTAGGGTATAAGGGTCATGGTTTTTCCGTAATTAACTGATAATGATAAAACACGAATGACGACCACAAACCGTCAAGCGCAGCGTTGGACATCCACCGACCAGATGGTCAGATGACCTTTAGAAGGTTGTAGAAAATCGCTGCATGCAGGTCGCTTTCAACCAGTCATTTTAGAAATCATTATTAGGAGAGGCCTATATCCAACAGTGGAATGATTGCGGCTGAAATTATGAACATCATCATTGTGTATGGCATTCATCCTGCGAATCATACATTCGCATCTAGAATTCTCAATGATGATGATCTTAGATTAATAATTGGTCTACGCGCGTTCATCGCGAAGACCAATTTTAAATCTAAGTATGAAGATAAAGCGTTATCTATAGACGCAGAACGAAAAGCTCATTACAAACGCTTCCAGATATTTCCAGCCTATACGTAAACTACATAAAATGTTACTCGAACTTACGAACAGTGTGTCTGACCACAAAATTAACTTAGCCTCTGGCGCCGGTCATTTCATTTTATTCTCACTAAAATACTTCCAAGTCTCGACGGATTATGTCTCATTAGGTATAAAGGATGCCTCACCACGACTCGGTAAACAGTGGTTTAAACTCGGTTCAAGTTAAATAAACGCTAGCGTGTTATTGTTAGTCATAACGATGAGTGACGTATAAAAAGAAAGAGAAGTTAAAACTAATTTGATGTGGCGCTTGTATTTTCTGGATATAAAGGACGTTTTACACGGAGATTAATGCTCTTTTTTCTTTTAATCAAATGGTCAAAACTGGTGGCAAATATTTTTTGGCTGATTGAAGGTATTTGACTAAGTTAGATTGGCATAATCATCATCTTCATCAATCGATCGTTCAAGAGTAGACTCGCTAAGAACATGATTTAACTGTTAAGTTTAGCGTCCCATTTTGGTAGTACAACCATGTATTTATGACTAGCTTATTCCCGCAGCTCCGCCTGCATCAAAAAGTAGCCTATGTTTGACTCCGGGTCTTCAACTATATTCATACCAAATTTCATCAAAATCCGTTCAGCGGTTTGGCCGTGAAAGCGTAACAAACAGACAGAAAAACAGGCAGACAAACAGACTTTCGCATTTATAATATTAGTATTTAAAGGCATGAGAAGAACAGGAAGGTTCATATTTGTATGAGTACGAACACTCGGGTATATTATTCTGGTGCCTAATTTACCATGTTTCATGTTTGTATTAAATGGTATTTAAAAGGGGATTTCCCTGAAGTTACTTTATTAAAATACTGTCCGATAATAATTAATGATTCCACGCTTCGGTCCCGATTGTCAATTGGTGATCAAGGAACCACGGTCAAGGAACTAAAAGGTCTCAAACGACGATCGCAGGCCGCTTACATCATTCTGGCTTATGTCCAGTGGACTGACTGCGGCTGAAAATGATGATGAAAGGATGCTTCCTTACTTGACGTGGTCGTCAAAAGCCGAAAAGCGATTTCGAAAATTTCTGACACTATGGTACATAGGGTCGACTGACCATGTAGCCCACTCAATATGAATAAATTAATTAAAACAATACGGCTCTCGCTAAAGCTAAAGCAATTTACGCTTTTCTTTCTCTGAAAAAGATTTGCTAAGCCAAGCTTAGCGTCCCTCAGGGAGAATCGGGCCCTGAATCCGCATAATATAATTAGCTGGAACTTAGAAGGATGCAGTCTGTACGTGTCTCGTTAACTGAATCACTCTCAAATCCAAATTTCTTTGTGAAAACATCTAGCTGCTGACTATTTTATCTGATTATTTCATTTCATTTAAAGAAAAAACATACATTTTATTGTTTGTTGTTCCTACTTTTTTTTCAAATATTATAGAGTTTAATGCGTCAAATAATCTTTGTTATAGGGAAACGTGACTCGAGGTGTGTTAGTGGCCAACACTGTCAAAATATAGGGATAGATAACAACCGCGACCAACTGCTTAACGTACCTAGAACTTGCGAAGCACGGAGTAAGTAGCTCGAGATAGAAAATTCCACTAATGGCGACCAATCCAATACGGGCGTGTCGCCGTTGCTTAACACACACACGTTACTGATACTAGCTATTTCACGCAGCTTCGTACAAAAAGGATATTTTATGTGACTTTTATGAAAACTTTTATCTCTCACCTACAGGGTAGATTTTTGGAAAAAAATTCTAATGTTTGACCCCAAGTACAAAACTATGTCTATACCAAATTTTATTAAAATCGGTCCAGCCGCTTAGACTTGAAAGTGTAACGGACTGATGGACATACAGACTTTTTGATTTATAATATGAGTATTAGATGTAGTACTAACTAATGATACCACACATGCTAAAATCCGTCCAGACTACAGATGGGATCAGAAAATAGACATAAGTTTCAGTCAAACTTTACAATTATCCCAATACCTTGAAGAAGTGTAAATTTTTGCTACCCACTTTTCTTAAAAATTCTTTTGGAATACTAAAATAAAATCTGCCTTATCTGTGGTTTAGGGCAGATAAGGCGGTGCTTATGCAAATCAGAATATTTCTAACCAAATGCAAGTTAAATTTTAACGAAGAAATACTTAATATTTAATTAAGTTGTAGGGTAACGCGAGTTAGAGATGGTCCAAAAATTAAGCGAGTGTTAGAAGCTCTTAATGTGTTGCCGGAAGTATTTACATAGAGACCAAGCGCTTAGCTGATTCATCAATTTCTCTGATTTTTATTTCGACATTTTCAAATATGTTTTTTTAAAATAATTATCATTAATCACAGCTTCATCGTGCTCGTATTCATGTTGTAAATCATCATCATCATCATCCTAGCGTGTATTTCTAGTTGCGTTGTCAGCTTACGCTTCGGAACCTAGGGTACGCTGTAAGTTATAGTCCTTGATTTGGCGGAACTGGTTATTACAATGGAGCGACTGCCGTCTGACCTCCGTAACCCTTTTTACAGGGAAACCAGACCAACAGGAATATGACCCGAGGTGTGTTAGTGGCCAACACTATTAGAATTTTTCAGGCTTCCCTAAGGCATCTGACACAGCCTCACGACTGCTATCTATCGATAACAACCGGGACCATCGGCTTAATGTGCCTTCCGAAGCGCGGAGGAGCTCAGGATTGAAAATGCCACTAAATGGCGACCAATCCAATAGTGGTCGCGTCTCGCCATCGCTTGATACGCGCATTCGCTACAGATACGTGGATACGCTCGACTAACGAGCTTTTCAATTCATGTTGTAAATCAACTTACAAATTAATGCTTTTGTTCAGGACCCTTCGATCCGTCCTGAAACGCGTCGAGGGGGTTCAGCAGCTCCAGTGGACTGTAGTAGGGTGAAGGTGACGGGATCGCGAAGAAAACACGCAGTAATTGAAGCCAAACGATGAGGAGAGGGAGGCCAGCCACCAGAGATTATCTTCGTGTTGTTCTCAGAGAGCCGCGTGTCGAACTAAACATGGCCGCCGGGCGGCCGCCTATATATTTGGAATCTCTGGCGCCTTGAGCCCCCCCCTTCCCCTCTATTCTTTATTTCCGTATTTACTTATTCTATTTACATGTTTTATTGCTCCTTTGTACATAATTCGCTTAACACTAAGTTAGATCACCCATCTGCACCCGTTCGTTCGAGGTAGGTCGCCCCGTGTTCAACATATGACCATTTTTCCTACTTCGTATGTGGGCTGACCCCGCCCCGCCGGCCCGACCCCGCGGAGCCGTCTCGGTCTCCTGTCGCCGGTACTAACGGTCGGCCGTTTTGGCGGTTGCTAACCGTTATGCAGATGAGTATCTACTTATGGTGCTTATGTCTAACGACTTAATCTAACTTAGTCTAACTTATTCTAATTAAAAGACAGGGAGAATATCGTTTTATTTACAAGTTTTGTGACTTAATCCTAGTTCGTCGTGAACATTCTCCCGCCGTCGCCGGAAGGCGATACTTCTGGTAACACGACGATCTTCCTTGTTGGCCTTCGAAGCACGTTGCCGCTGCCCGTTTGGATGTCCACGACGCGCACCTCTCCGTCGCCGCCTGGGTGTACTTGCACGATGCGTCCTCTTGGCCAGGTGTTCCGCGGTGAGTTCGGGTCGCAGATGATCACGAAGTCTCCGACCTTCGGTGGAACGTCAGCATTGTAGTTCTCCCGCCGGCTTTGGAGTATCGGCAAGTACTCTCGTGTCCATCTCTTCCAGAATGCGTCGGCCATGGCTTGTGCGCGCCTCCAGTGTTGTCTCGCTGTCAGGTCCTCTGCTTCGAAGTGACCCGGTGGTGGAACATGGCAGTTCGGCCCAATCAGGATGTGGTTCGGCGTAAGTGCTTCTGGCTCGTCCGGGGTGACCGCGACATGAGTGAGCGGTCGCGAGTTCACGGTGTTCTCCACCTCTGTCAGTAAGGTGGCCAGCGTCTCGTCCGAAGGATAGCGCTCGTGCAGTGTTGTCTTCAGGGCTTCTTTGACTGCGCGTACCATGCGCTCCCAGCTGCCTCCCATGAACGGGGACGCCGGAGGTATGTACCTCCAGGTGATGTGGTGAGCGGTGACCTCGTGCTGCAGTCCCGCCAGTGCCGCTTCCGCCAGTTCTTTGTCCGCAGCCTTGAAACACGTTGCGTTGTCGCTCCATAGCTCCTTCGGGCAGCCTCGGCGCGCGATGAACCTCCGTAGTGCCGAAATAGCTGAGTCAGCACTTAGCGAGTGAGCGATTTCGATATGTATCGCCCGCGACGTCATACACGTGAATAGCGCCCCGTACCTCTTCTCTCTGTGCCTGGCGACTGTGACTTCTATGGGACCGAAGTAGTCCAGGCCGGTGAATGTGAAGGGTCGTTGATGGTGTGCGAGCCGGGCTGATGGTAAGTCCCCGGTCACCGGGATTGATGGCTTCTTTCTTGCTATTCGACATCGTAGACATGACTTGATGACGTCGCGTACCGCCGGTCGTATCTTGAGTATCCATACGCGCTGCCTTAGTTCGTTGACGACTGTTTCTACGCCGCCGTGATGGAGCTTCTCGTGTACGTGTTGAATGTATAGGCGCGTGTAGCGGTGTCTTCCATCTAGTACCGCCGGGTTGATTTGTTCCTCTTGTACCCCGGATGCGGCCGCCACTCGTCCTCGTAACCTCATAACGTTCTCCTCGTCGATGTAGGTGCTCAGCTGGGCCAGTCGGTCGTTATTTTCCGGTTTCCCGCCTTTCCTTACTCGCGTTATTTCTCGCGCGAAGCTATCTTGCTGACTCGACGTAATCCATAATTTTTCTGCATATATAAGTAGGTCAGCTGGCATCTCGACATAGATAGCCCGCGATTGTGCCGGACCGGTAGTGTGGCGCCGTGCGTATTCTTGTTTCTTCGTAGCGCGCGACCAACTGGGATCTTTTCCTTCGTTTTTCTTAGTGCTTTTCCGTGTTGCCATCGTAGACTCGGTGTTTTTTGCTCTTCTTATTAGGTGTATAAATTGCAATACGCGAGCCGTAGTCCGTATGAGTCTCGTCCATTTTGAAAACTTCTCGATGCGGGGAAGATGTGGATGACTTTTTCCTTCTTTCTCCTGCTCCACGTGACATTTTTCGGTTCTTCTTTCTTCCTCGCCCGTCGAGTCTTCTTTCTTCGGCTCTTGTCGCCGTAGGTTTTCTTCGTCTTCCATGTTTACGTGTTTGGTCTCCATCGCGATCCAAACTCTTCTTAGCGGAATGCCGTCTATTTTCCGCTTGTGTGCCGTCGTTGGGAACTTGAGCGTCTTCTTTCTTCCGGAGGGTGGTTGTCTTCCGTCTTCCCGGCCGTCGCCGCCGACTCTTCTTAGCGGGGTGACGGCTCTCCTTCGTTTGCGCTTCGTGGTTATGGACAGGAGCGTCTTCTGTCTTCCGGAGTGCAGTCGTCTTCCGTCCTCTTCCTGACCGCCGCCGACTCTTCTTGTGGCGAAAGGGCAGAGCTTCACTTTTTTCTTTACGCTTTTCCGGCCCGGTGCGTAGAGGTGACTTGCGTACGACGTCATTGTTGTGCTCTCCCATGTTCCTTTCTTTCTTCACAAAATGCTTCATACTTCCACAGAAGGCGGTGGTGGCGGTGTGAGACTTCTGAACTCCATGAAGTACCCATCCTAGCTGTGTATACGACGCTACAGGCTGATTCTTCTGTCCGATGCGCAGTTGTCTTGAAACGATAAGTTCCCAAGCGTCTTGCCCCAGTAGTATTTTTGGCGACGCGCGTTCGTACACTATTGCGTGCAAAATGTCTGCCAGGTGATTACACGCAGATAAGTCCTCTTTTCTTACTGATTCGGGCGCGAAATCTAAATGTTCGATGGTGCGCGCTGACTCCAACGTGTATTCTTCCTTGCCATATTTTCCTCGTATCTTCGGGCAGACAATTTTGCTATTTTCCTGACGTGTTTCGCTGCTTATTCCTTGTAGCCACATCGTCTTCGTAGGGCCGTCCAGACCGATGACGTCCGCGACCGATGCGTCTATGAGGGTCACCGTGCTGCCTTCGTCCAAAAGAGCGTATGTCTCGACACTTGATAGTGGGCCCGTTAACACAACAGGAACAATCTTCAAGTAGGCCCGTCGACTATTATCGAGACCCGCTGCGACCGTTGTTGACGTGACGGCTTCGTGCTTCTCTTGTTGTTGTTGTGGCGCGGTGGTATGTGACTCTCGTTGATCCATATGCAGCAACTTGTTGTGTGACATTCTGCATCCACGTTGACCACACGGTGGGGCTCGGCAGGACATTCTCTTGTGGCGACTCTTCAAACACCGGAAACAAATACCATTCTTCTTAGCGGTTTCCCATCGTTCTTGAATGCTTGACCCGATAAATTGCTCACAGTCGGGAAGCTTATGTTGCCTCTTGCACATTGGACACTGATATTGATAATCCGCTCCTTCTTTCTTCAGTGTGAAGGTACGCTCCCTGCTCTTGAACCCTCTTCGTTCTTGAAAGCTTCTGTCTTCTTTGATCACTTCCGGCAAGGCGTATGAGCTGCACTTGTCGGCCTCTTCATTTAAAAATGTGGATATTTTCTTAATGTCCGGAATTTCTTCTTTCTTTCCGGCCGCGTAATCGTACCACTTGTTCTTCAAAATCGGCGTTAATTTATCCACGACGATCCGTGCCATTTCGGGATTGTAGAGATAGTGCGGCTTCTTCAATGCTTCAATAGTTCCGACGGCGTTGGCCACACTTCCCGCAAAAATACACAAGTCCCTTGGATTATCGCTTAACTTGTGTAATGCCTTCATTTTTTCCATCTCGACGTGTATGAGTGCTTCTGGTCTTCCAAATCTTCGTTCCAGAGCCTCCATGATGACTTTTGGGTCGGGCTGGCTGAGTAGTAGACACCCGACGGCTTCTCTTGCAATTCCCCGTAGACTCTTCCTTATACGGGCGATGTTTTCTACAGACGTGAAGTAGCGAAACGAACTGTCGTATGCCGCTCGGAACCCCAACCATTCTTGACAATTTCCATTGAAGTAAGGCAGCTCTTGCATGTACTTCGGCGCCTCCCGAGTGCTCCTTGTGGCGTTCATCAACGCGGCGGCCAGATCCGCGACGCCCACGACCGGGTTGTGAGGTTGACAGGTCGTTCCACCAGTTCCATGTTCATCCTGGCCCCGTCTGGTTCCCTCCCGCAAGTCGTCCGTATTCAACGGGTGACGCGATCCTTTGGCGGCTTCCATTTTTCCATCTTCTTTCTTCTTTTCCTCGGGCAGCGGCTGTTGTGTGGGTTCGTTCTCCCTTAGCGGCGTGCGGTCGATCCAACCTTGTATCCGCACGGACTCTAAATCATCTTCTTGTTCGTCGCTCGATCCATTTTCTTCTTCTTCTTCGATCTGTAGCCGTTGAAGACGTAGCTCTCAGGAGCTACGTCTCTTTCCTCGTATTTCCTCTTCCGCCTGGGCTTTTTTCAGCCTTAACTCGGCCAGCCTCTCCTTGGCCTCCAACTCCGCGAGGAGTCTCTTGCGGGAGGCCGTAGATCGGACAGACCGAGTGCCACCAGGCCGCAGCGTTCTCGACGTTACGGATCCCTCCCTCCGTGTGCTTGATCCATGATGTTCCGAATCCGTCGTAGTCTCCTTTGATCCGGACGATCCAGCGAGCGGTGAGGGACGAGCGGCGTTCTTCAAAAATTCGTCCAAAACAGGCGGTGGGCGCGTAACATCTTCCTCCATGTGAGCTCGGGCACGTGGGACTCTCTCCGTGGGCTCAGATGTCCCTGCGACTGCCCTTTCCTCCCCTTCTCCAACTTGACTGCGTGTGACGACCATTCTTCTTCAGTTCCTTCGATAATCCCGCGCTGACAATCCGGCGACGCAAGGACCAATGTTCAGGACCCTTCGATCCGTCCTGAAACGCGTCGAGGGGGTTCAGCAGCTCCAGTGGACTGTAGTAGGGTGAAGGTGACGGGATCGCGAAGAAAACACGCAGTAATTGAAGCCAAACGATGAGGAGAGGGAGGCCAGCCACCAGAGATTATCTTCGTGTTGTTCTCAGAGAGCCGCGTGTCGAACTAAACATGGCCGCCGGGCGGCCGCCTATATATTTGGAATCTCTGGCGCCTTGAGCCCCCCCCCTTCCCCTCTATTCTTTATTTCCGTATTTACTTATTCTATTTACATGTTTTATTGCTCCTTTGTACATAATTCGCTTAACACTAAGTTAGATCACCCATCTGCACCCGTTCGTTCGAGGTAGGTCGCCCCGTGTTCAACATATGACCATTTTTCCTACTTCGTATGTGGGCTGACCCCGCCCCGCCGGCCCGACCCCGCGGAGCCGTTATAACGGTCTCCTGTCGCCGGTACTAACGGTCGGCCGTTTTGGCGGTTGCTAACCGTTATGCAGATGAGTATCTACTTATGGTACTTATGTCTAACGACTTAATCTAACTTAGTCTAACTTATTCTAATTAAAAGACAGGGAGAATATCGTTTTATTTACAAGTTTTGTGACTTAATCCTAGTTCGTCGTAAACAGCTTTGGTCCTAGATATAGAGGCCATAGAGCAAATTAATATCGTGTAATATCCGTTACCATTTTTTAAGGAAAATAATCCAAAGAGATATTCTAGGAGGCTATTTCGAGTGTATGTACACTAGGTACCTATGTGAAAAGTATCGTAAAAATACGGATTTTTATGGAATTATGCACATTCACACCCTTTGACAACCAGAAATGCGACCTCTAGCCCAGGACATAAAGCCGATACTGACAGGACAAATCTTGAGCGTACGGAGTTATACGACTGCTGAACCAGTCATTTCGTGACCAAAGCTGTTGTCACAAGGTTAAACTGCTGGTTACGTTAGGAAAAAACATTAAATTCTGTTATTTTATCGCATTGTATCTTGAATAGTCTCTGTATAAAGCTACTCTGCAAACGAAACCGCAAACTACATATTTGTATTTAAATTGCTACCGCACTGTTCACATATTAAAAATAACTGGAGCTGAAATAATGAAATCTGGAGAATGTTTTACTAAGCGTTACATTTCGAAGTGTACTTTTCATTAAACGTAACTTCGAACTAAAATAAAGACATGCTATAATTACATAGAATAAATGGTTATGTAATATACCGACGCTGTAGAAATGTATTCATTCATACATCTAAGTTTAATTGAATCTAAATAACTTAGTTACAGAACTAGTTATAAGTACCTAGGTGCTAAAGTATTTTGTTTCTACGTCTTGGCAAAGAGATATCAGTGTTATATTGAAGACTAGCTGTTTCCCGCAGCTCCGCCTGCGTCAAAAAGTAGCCTATGTTTGACCCCGGGTCTTCAACTATATTCATACCAAATTTCATCAAAATCCGTTCAGCGGTTTGGCCGTGAAAGCGTAACAGACAGACAGACTTTCGCAATTTATAATATTAGTGTAGTAAGTATGGATAGTATGGATAATCGTTTTATAATAAGAAAAAGACGAATTTTATTTGATAACTCCAGCATTTACCAAAGTAAAAGTCTGTTAATTTAACTTTAATTTACACCCACATAAAGCTCTCTGCTTGACCCAAGGTTAACTGTTAGATAATGCTTTTAGCATTAAGTCCACCTATTGTGCTTTACAATTGTATTTGTACAATAAAGTTTAAATAAATAAAATGAATTTTTATTACATCATTATGTCTAAGCTTTTCTCCGTGACTGCACACGCGTACTTAAATCCTACGTGAATGAATAAACACTTTATTGCACCATTTACAAACAAAAGAAACACATAGTTAAATCCAATACAGCTAAATGGATACAAAGGCGGACTTATCGCTAATGCAATTTCTTCCAGCCATGTGCGAACTGCATTTTTTTTCTTTACGTCATGGTAAATTAAAAAAATATACAAACAAACATACAAACTCACTTTCGCCTTCTTTATACATAACTAAGTAGGCAAACAGGCGTACGGCCCACCTGATGGTAAGTGGTTACCGTAGCCTATGAACGCCTGCAACACCGGAGACGTCACGAGCGCGTTGTCGATCCTAAATAATATTAGTAAATGAGTAGTTAATGAATGAATTATTATTCAAAATTCAAATTCAGTCAAATTCAAATTCATTTATTCCTTTGTTACAATTCACAATAAGTAGGTAGCAGAGTCTCACCATTTAAGTTAAGAAAACTTGTGCCTGGTGAGTCCCGCTCTTCTCTTACAAATACATTACATGCAGGAGAATTAAATATTAATTCAATTATAATTATAATCAACAATATTATTTTAAAGTCTGTGCACTATTATGAAAATGGAAATAAGATTTAGTGATTTATTATGTACTAGATATTATGTACTAGCGGCTAACTGCTTTCACGCAGCTCCGCCTGCCTCTTCAACTATACACCGTGAAATTTTAGTCGAAATATGGAGTACATTTTTTGACCTCCCATACAAAATGTCTCATCACGTGACCTAACTTATTATGGGAAGTCCAGATTTGTTTTTCATGTTTCGAGCTATGTTCCTTGGGGAAATTTGTTCTGTTGCATGAATGGAGTCACTGGACGATGGGTCCAAAACAACTAAAATTTCAAGGTGTATTTTTCTGGCTTGCTTGAGGCTTGAAGCATCAAACGAAATGTTTTGTTCAAATGTTCATCAAATTTTCTATTTTGATTATAAAATCGTCATATAAAACAAAGGCGACAAGCAATGAAGAATAAAGGATTATTTTTGCAAAAAAGAAATTAAAAGCGGCCGTCTTCAAACAATAAAGGGTACTTGTTTCTTTGTCTGAAGTAATTCAAAAGATTTCACGGTATTTTGAGACACAAAACTTTCCAGGTTATCCGATTACATCTTCAAAAAGATTTCACGGTATTTTGAGACACAAAACTTTTCAGGTTATCTAATAAATATATCTATTATGTCATTGTCAGTATGTCTTTATTTTTTATTAATTTAGGTATTAAAACTTTATTATACAAATGCTTTGTTACAAATTGTAAAGCACATTAGGTGGACTTAATGCTAAAAGCATTATATAACAGTCAAGTAATAATTTTAGTTTTAATTTTACAATATGTATTGTGTTAGCTTGTGTGTGTTTAAGTATTGCCAAATAAATCATTCATTCATTCATTCAGTCAACCTTTGGGATAAGCAGAGAGTTTTTTGTTAGGTTTTCATTCTTATCAGACAATCAGGTGATTCTAGCCTGTAATGTCCTCACCAAACTAGTTACAACAACACTTCTCAGTTTAAGCCGAACGCCTTAACCACTGAACCACACAGGTATTAATTATTCTTATGAAACAAGATAACGGTAATAAAAAAAACATAAAAACCAGACTGCTTTCTGTGTAATTTTGAAATGAAAAGCCAATAAATCTCCGCCATTTTTTTTTTACAATTAAGTAGGCAAACAGGCGTACGGCCCACCATATTGTAAGTGGTTACCGTAGCTTATGAACGCCTGCAACACCGGAGATGTCACGAGCGCGTTGCCGGCCTGTCCGCTGTCAGCACAGCGACCCCTCTAGAGCCTGGCGACCCTACTCACCAGCAGTTTTTATTTTAATTTTAATATACGCAGTGTCACTCCCACAGTAAATACAAATCTAACGACACCTCTCAAGCTAAATCCATCGAGCCGTTCAGGCTGCAGGGCGTGCCAAACAATTATACATACTTACATACATACTCTCGAAAAACATAAGCCTCCTTCTGACGCAGTCGGGTAAATAGTAAGATTACGTAACTTGTAACTAACCTATAAAACTGCCTGAATAATTTAAACATTTCGTTTCCGCTTACACAGTTGCAAAGTTTGAACTGTATAGCGACGTACCAAAGTTTGTTTTAGCAAATCAGCACTTTTCAACTCGTGAAATTATCCCGAGTAAAGATTTACTCAATACTAAATTAACATGGTTTAATCAATTGCTCTTTGATTTCTCATTACTATAGCTTCTTCTGCTTAAGTATTTACGAATGACGTTAGGCAGAAGCTCTGTAATGAACTAATTAAAAATCTAAATATTTAGTAATCTACAATTAAATTTAATTGTAAATTATTTCTGCATTTCATTACTGACAGACTGCTTCTTTTATAATGTTGATAAGTACATAAGCAAGTGAAACCTAAAAGAAAAGCTAGTGCTTGGTAAGTAGTACATGTAAATGACGTTATTGAAAATGGTAAAAAGAGAGGTAGGACATTTTGTAAGGAGTAGTCCGTCTGGGGAAGTACCTCCACCCTACAGAAGACCGCAGCCAAATAACACTGTGACGCAGTGTTGTGTTCCTGCTGGTGAGTAGGGTCGCCAGGCTCCAGAGGGGTCGCTGACAGCGACAGCGGACAGGTCGGCAACGGGCTCGTGACATTTCCGGTGTTGCAGGCGTTCATAGGCTATAACCTGGCTGTAACCACTTACCATCAGGTGGGTCGTGCACATGTTTGCCTACTTAGTTGTATAAAAAAAATGGTCACATAAAATGAAGACCTATACTTGAGCACTATTTTGCAATTTATTCGCCATTCTAGTAAAAGCTGTTACCCGTACTATCAAAGCAATTTATCGATTTTTGCAAATCTACGTTGCTAATACTAAATCTTTGATCGCGAAGGTGTTACAGCATTAGTCGAAAAAAGTAGATTCAGATAGTTCTAGAACATTCATTTATTTATCACCATCATCATCCTAGCGTGTATTCCTAGTTGCGTCGTCAGCTTCGCTACGCGGCCTAGAGTACGCTGTAAGTCATATTCCTAGATTATGTGGAACTGATTATTACAATGAAGCGACTGCCGTCTGATATCCTTAACCCTTTTTACAGGGAAACCAGACCAACAGGAACATGACCTGAGAGTGTTAGTGGCCAACACTGTAACTGTACGGCTAACTGTAACGACTGCTATCTATCGACAACAACCGGGACCAATGGCTTGACGTGCCTTCAGAAGCACGGAGGAGCTCAAGATAGAAAATGCCACTAAATGGCAACCAATCCAATAGTGGTCTTGTCACGCCGTCGCGTCGCTTGTCACGCGCATTCGCTACGGATACGCGGGTCGCGCTCGACCGACGAGCTCCTCAACACCATTCCTTCATTTATATCGAGTGGTAATAAGGTCAATTCTTCATCATTGCGTATGGAATTCATACTGTGCGGATCAAACATCTACTTTCAGGAAGACAATCGCGGCATTTAAATTACGCAAACGTTCAAACTAAAACCAATTTCCGAACGCGAGGGCTATTTTTGAGTAGTATAAAACTCACCAATTATGTCGAATAACAGTAATACAAAATCGAACGATTTTTCATTCGACAAAACCATTTTACATGCTCAAAAATAGCTCTCGTAGGCCTAAATAAGGCCTAGTAATAATTAGAAAACAAAAAAAAATATTGTTAACTTTGTTGGCCATATCGTGTTTGGTCGAAATTTCTGTGTTGCAACGGTATCGCGTAATTTTTGACAGACGTTTTTGACAAAAGGGACTTACGAGCCACCACCAAAATAACGTTTGGAAAAAGTCGAGGAACTTTTTGGCATAACGTACTGTTACACGGATGAATGAAATTCACTTTTTAAAAAAGGAACTATTTATTAATCTGAATAAATGGGACAAAATTTAAATGTTGTCCGAGGGCAACCGCTCGGTAAGAACTCAAAACACGGACTGAGGCTGATGGTGGGACTCTGCTGCTAGTTCGAAAGAGAGAGTGCTGACACAGCAGAAAACGGCTAGGGCTTGCACTAAGACCTACTAGCTAGGGATGTAACACCTCCCCCTTTAAGAGGAGACTTTGGGGTTAATCAAAGTCTCTGTTAGATTCTAGTTCTAATTGGAGCTATGGGAATGCTGGACTCTACTTCTAAGGTTTGTTCTGTCTGTATGTCAGTTGTTATGTCTTCATGCAAAGAGAGCTGAGGTTCTGGATTGTTTTTGCAAAATTTTACGGAGAAGAAACGGTTGCTATCGGATTTACAAAATTTCATAAAGATAAAGTAACATAAGAATAAAATTATAGTAATAAGAGTTATAATAGTCATAATAGGATAATGTGTCCCATATTTTAGGAAATTTGACTTTTGAACTAAACTTATTTTATCTAAGTCATTAAGGAGAATGTCGAATTTTCTATTATTTGAATTAAAGTTATCTAGGTCTATGTTATGTAGATGTAAAGGGGACATATTATCTATTACCGCGCTTAGTCTATTGAAGTTACAACAGGTATCATTTATAAGATTAAAATCAGGCATATGGCTTATTGGAGATGTAATATTAAGAACATTATACTTAGGTATTAAGGTGGCACTTCTACAATGACCGATACAATTTTTAGGAATACTAAGTATTCCTGTGCCCAAAATGTCAAGTTCAGACAGTTGAGAATTACGACATTCTATTGATACTTTAGTCGGATCTGATTGTACGTATATCCACTTATTATTTGTTAATGGTTTCCACAAATCTACTTTTCCTTTAAAGACTCTTGTTTTGCACTGCACTGGTTTTTCACTAATCACTTTTGATAAGAGCTCACTTTCACAAATAGGCTTCGCGTCGGTGGAGTACACGTTCTCGATGTCACAAATTAGGGTTCCTGTGTATACTGTCTTACAAACGTCCAAGTTGTCGATAATACAATAATACGTCTTGTCTTTGGTCATTGCTATGTACTTGTTATCCGGTACAATTAGACTAAACGCTTCTGGTTCTTTCGGTCTAAAGGGAATTGGGAGCGCAATATTGTGGAATAATACATATTCTCTGGTATTGACCAGAGGCACTTGAAGGACAAATATAACCTTATTATTAACATAATAACACATTAAAGTAGATATATTTAAAATTAAATGTATAGAACTTATATCTAAGTTTACAGGCAACTCGAGATCGCCAAGCAAATGTCTATAGTTATTGACAAGCTCTTGATGTAACTGACTTGGTGTTATAATGGCCGGATGCAGGACGTTCTTACTGCTAAACAGAATGGCATTAGTTATGTCTTCCAGCTGGAAAGATAGGGTAAGTATTGATGCTTCCAGCATATCAAAGATTTCGTTGATATCAGTTATTATCTGCAGCCTGTCGGTGACTTCAGTTATGTTATATATACATATTGTGAGTTTGTCGATAGCTTTATTGAGATTTGCTTCGTTATCTGTAATTTGACGTAACGTGTTATTGAAATGTGACAGAACAGAGGTAGTAATTAAGATGTTTTCTTTCATTAATGAAGTTAACTGGTTTTGATCACTCTGCAAGGTATTTATTGCTTCGTCATATTTCAATCCATCGTTATCGTCCAAGGTACCAAAGATCTGTTTAAGGATAGTGCCTACGCCACCAAACCAGGCACTACGTCGGTTTCTCTTGTGGACCAAATGCGAGATGGACTCAAACTCTCTACTCATATCCTGAAATCGCGCCATTAATGGTTGTAACCAACTATTACATTCATAACCACCTTGTATGTTATGGATCTCGTCGCATAATTTTCGAGTAATATCCAGGTTATCTTTAATATTATCCACATGTGGGCCGAAATGTGATATATCTACAGGTATAACTACTTTTAAGTGAACGTTATTAATTTTCATTATCCCTAAGTAATCATAGTAGAGGCCAGAGCTGGAGGTAATCGGTTGGATGAAATCTTGCCCCCGAGTTGAACTGTAAATAAGGTAAACTAAGGTAAGTATATTACTATTTTTTTTTTATATATTTTTTTTTTTTTTAGGGTACCGAATACAAGGTAAGTATACTTAATTCCTATATCTAAACTAACTATTTATATTTACAGATTTCACTCGACATTAGCCGGCTTCACTTGATCGAAGTGATGCGTGACATGCCGCCTATTAATAAGTAGAGTAAGTGTATTATTACCATTTATTTTAACTATCTTATAGGGACCTTTCCATAGGGGTGAGAGAGCTTTACGCATACGAAGGTGATTCTTCAGGTACACGTAATCTCCTATTTTATACCTAGAGATACGCGTATGGGTATCGTAATATGATTTTGAGGTTTCTTTGGATTTCCTTATAAAGTCCAAGGCCTTTTCCCTTGAATATTTCAATCTATTCTGGAGCATTCGCACATACTCCGGGTATGTAGCTCCAGGGGATTCGTCATAAATCGAGTTAGGGATTACTGGCTTTGTGCCAAACATTAATTCGTATGGTGTAAAATGCGTTGTTGAGTGGACAGAAGTGTTATAAGTAAGCATGGCTGTGTAAACATAACGGGGCCAATTTGTTTGGTCCTCATCAGTGTAAGATCGGAGGTACTCCTTAAGAGTTGAATGGCTTCTTTCCAGAGCACCTTGGGTTTGTGGGTGATACGGTGAAGCCCATAGATTCTTTATTTTGAGGAATTCGCATGTTTTTTTAAAAAGATCAGATGTGAAATTGGTTCCTTGATCTGTAAGGATCATCTTGGGAATACCGAAAATGGATATGTAGTGTAGTAAACATTCACTGGTTTCTTCAGCTGTGGTGCTACGGATAGGATATGCAGAAGAGAATTTGGTAAGGTCATCTTGAATGGTAAGTATATATTTTAATTTTGCAGGACCTGCTTCTGGCAAAGGCCCGACGATATCAAGGGATATTCGCTCACAAGGTTCAGTGGATGTGCTAGTGATTTGCATGGGAGCACGATTTATTTGTCTAAGGGCTTTATTGGCTTGGCACTGTGGGCATTTCCTTACGAAAGATTCAATATCACTACGCATGTTTTTCCAATAAAATGTTTCCTGGATTCGTTTGAGCATACGGTTCATTCCGAGATGTCCGGCGATAGGAATGTTATGATTTTCTTTAAGGATTTTGGGAATTTCGGACAATGAAGGGTATATTATCTTATCCTTATAAATATGGATGTTAATATGAGTATTATTGTACAAGTAGAGAAGCATGTTATATATTTTAACAAATTGGTGGGTATCAAATGGGTTCTTGAATTCAGTTATGGCTATATTAAAATCAGGATTGATATCGTATCTGACTATTAGTTCGTTTCGAAGCGACTTAAGACTGTCGTAAATATCCTTATAAGTGGACTTGTCGAAATGGTAGACCTTGAAGAATAGGAAATAGTATGTCTTTTCGCCATGGGTGAAGGAGATAAAGGAGTTAAGAGTTCTTTCTTTGCTTAAGAATTCTGTGTTATTTGGCATGGTATCTAGAATATTCTGAACGAACGGATTAGATTCGTCAAGATCTATTGAAGTGGGTAAGACAATAATCTTATGATCTGATTTGGTGATATCTTGATTATGTTCTTGGATACTTGTACTATAGGTATTTTCTTTATTAACCATGGCTTTTAGGAATGAGGAATAATCATCATCGGGAGGAAAGTCTAGGCTACTAGTGGATGGTGCGGGAGTTACATCGGGCAGTGCAGCAGGTGTTATTAATGGCTCTGGGGTAGGTTCAGGCGGGACAGCATCTTCATGATCGATTTCTTTTCTGAGGGGACCAGGTATATTAGGTCGAAGAGTTATTTCGGGAGAAGGATGATCACATGTTTCAAGAAAATCTGGAATGGGTTGGTTAATTTCGGGAAGTGGTATGATATCATTATTAGAATCAAGTGGGTCGAGAGATTGCGATTCTATTTCGTCAGGATTGAATGACGGTGGTGATATCAGTAAGTCCATGAGGTCCTTATCTAGTTCACGAGAAGGTTCCCCCTCTTTATTGGGTTTCGGGTCTTGAGCGTCCTCAGGTTGGACAGGATTTACAGGGTATCTCGAAAGAGCATCAGCGTTGGTATTTATTTTACCCTTCTTGTACTTAATATCATATTCGAATTCTTCGAGTTTTAACCGCCAACGGATAAGGCGGGATCCCGGATCTTTACATTTGAATAACCATTCTAGAGGTTTATGATCAGTTAATACTGTAAAACGATGACCGTATATGTATGGTCTGAATACTTTGGTGCCAAAGATCACTGCAAGGCACTCCTTTTCAGTAACACTATAATTACACCCCGCTTTATTGAGGGTGCGTGATGAAAAGGCAATTGGACGGTTCTGTCCTATTGGCCCTTGGGATAATATTGCTGATATTGCATAATTGGAAGCGTCGCATGTAAGAAGGAATGGTTGAGTAAAGTCTGGATATGCTAGGACTGGGGCGGATGTCAATTTATTCTTAAGAGTTTCAAAAGCGAGTTGTTGCTCATTCTTCCAAATGAATGGGATATCTTTCTTTAGGAGGGACGTTAATGGTTTAGCTAATTTAGCAAACTCTGGAATAAATCTTCGGTAATAGGATACTAGGCCTAAGAACGACTTGATGTCCTTGGGAGATCCAGGGACAGGAAACTGGGATACTGCCTTGATTTTATCAGGGTTCGGTTTAACACCGTCTTGGTTAATGATATGCCCTAAATAGGCGACTTCTTTCCGGAGAAATTCACATTTATCTGGCTGGAGTTTGAGGTTGAAATTACGGATTCTATTGAAGATTTGTGTGAGAAATAAGTACTTGATGAAAACCGGAAGTAAGGTCAAGGGTCGAGAAATATTTGCTGTTTCCTAATTGGTCAAGGATTTCAGTGATTTGCGGGATAGGGTATGTTTCGCCAATAGTGATGTCATTTAATTTACGGTAGTCAATAACGATCCGCCATTTGAGTTGACCTTGGGAGTCTGCTTTTTTCGGAACCACCCAAATGGGTGAGCTCCAAGGAGAGGATGAGGGTTCTATTATATTTTGGTCAAGCATTTTATTAATTTGAGATTCTACTTCCCGTTTATGATATTCTGGAAATCTGTAGGACTTAGTATGGATAGGGATGTCATTGGTCGTCTTAATTTGATGGTTGATAGCTTCAGTATATGTTAATTGGTCATCAGGTAAATGGAATATATCTGAATATTGGGAACAAAGATCTATGAGGGCATCCTTTTCTTCTTGATTTAGGTGCTCTATTCTTAAGGACTGAATTACTTCGGAAGTTCTTTGGGATGTGCTCGAACTACTCGTCCTAACTGCATATGCTGCTGATGGTAAAGGTTCAACAGTGAGATTGAGGTTAGTTTTGATGTTAATATAATCTTCCGAGGTATTAACGACAGTAAGGTTGATGCGATTATTATCTTTGATTTTGACTATGCAGTTAGCTACTAACAGATTATCGGATAGATGTTGATCTGTGATTATACCTTCTTTTAGGTCGGTCTTTTGGACAAAACATCCAATGACCGATTCGGTACGTGGAGGAATGATGTAGAAGGGTTCAGAGAAATGTAATCTAATATCGATCTTTCCTATTCTTAGGACGTCATGAGTGTAATCAATTTTACACCCGAAAGAAGTTAGGAAGTCAGTACCTATTATACCATCATAAGGTAAGTTAATGTTTCTGACGACATGGAATTTGAAAGAGGCGGATTTATTATCCTTTAATTTTAGTTTTAGTTGAAAATGACCTTCAGTTTGAGTAGGTTCATCCCCGGGATCTATGCCCTTGAGTTTGATAGGTTCACTGATCAGTTTGTGTCTTTTGTGGATACTGGTTTCCTTAAGTAAGCATATGGAAGACCCTGAGTCTACTAGTAAGGATAAAGGAATCTCGGAAGCGCTTGACTCAACAAGAACATGAGGAAGGAGCCTTTTTGTGGTATCTATATTGATTTCATAGATGTCTCTGCTGGCATCTGGGATTTGAGAGGGATCTAGATTATTTTTAGGGAATGAAACAGGATATTCTTGGCCAATGGCTTGAAACTGGTTTTCTGTTTGATCCCTGGGTTTAGAAATGCGGGCGCTTATTTGGGGCTGATTACCCGTGTGGTCCCTGGGTTTTGAAATGCGGGCGCTTATTTGGGGCTGGTTACCCGTGTGGTCCCTGGATTTTGAAATGCGGGCGCTTATTTGGGGCTGGTTACCCGTGTGGTCCCTGGATTTTGAAATATGGGCGCTTATTTGGGGCTGGTTACCCGTGTGGTCCCTGGATTTTGAAATGCGGGCGCTTATTTGGGGCTGGTTACCCGTGTGGTCCCTGGATTTTGAAATATGGGCGCTTATTTGGGGCTGGTTACCCGTGTGGTCCCTGGGTTTTGAAATGCGGGCGCTTATTTGGGGCTGGTTACCCGTGTGGTCCCTGGATTTTGAAATGCGGGCGCTTATTTGGGGCTGGTTACCCGTGTGGTCCCTGGATTTTGAAATATGGGCGCTTATTTGGGGCTGGTTACCCGTGTGGTCCCTGGATTTTGAAATATGGGCGCTTATTTGGGGCTGGTTACCCGTGTGGTCCCTGGATTTTGAAATGCGGGCGCTTATTTGGGGCTGGTTACCCGTGTGGTCCCTGGATTTTGAAATATGGGCGCTTATTTGGGGCTGGTTACCCGTGTGGTCCCTGGGTTTAGAAATACGAGCGAGGGTGTCGGCTTTTGGATACGGTCTCGGGCGACACCGAGGCGAGACTACTGTTCGTTTAAATCATCGGTTGAGAGATCTACTTCGTCATGACCAATCTCCTCTTCTGGCTGTTCGAGGAAGTTTACACGAGGAGATGGCCTGTAGGGGTTCTGATTGGAAGATTGGTTTTGTTGGACCCGGAAGCGATTATTGTTATATTCGCGTTTTTTACAATTGGAGATGTCGTGTCCAGCTATTCTACAATATCGACAAAATAGATTAGATACCCCTTGTGGGGCGGAGTTAGGTTTTTGAGAAGTAGAAGGAGGAAAACAGTGTGCGTAGTTCTGTCTGGGATTAGAAGAATTTGGTTTAAATCGATTATTATTACTATTCGATTTTTGTTCTAGTTGAGTACGCTTGTATAATGTCTGTTGTATACGTTCCTCTGAAATAGCAAAATTGATAGCTTCATTTAGTGTTCGGGGTGACCTGCATCTCACAATATTAGAAATACGGGGATGAAGTCCCATAACAAAATGATGGAGAGCAAGGTCCTCCATGGCCGCAGAACGGCCGGATAGCTCTTTAGGTTTAGGATTAGAAAGAGGAATTTCTGTAAGTAATTGTGAGAGGCAGCTCTCTGTCCGCAGGGCGTATTGGCTTACACTGTCTTGCGGGCCCTGTTTATTTTCCTGCAGTTCGGTCAATAAATGTGAATAATGTTTCCGTTCACTAAATTGTGTTTTTAGGAAGTCCTTCAGTTGCTCCCATGAATTAAATTCTTTAATGGAGCATGCTATTTCCGCTTTTCCTTTCAGCTGACTAAGTATGAATTTGAATAAAATTGATTTTTGGTTCTCAGAAGCGAGACTAAAAGCATTATCACAATTTACAAGAAACGAGTTTAATAATTCCCTGCTTCCGTCATATGCCTTAATAAATTTAAATAACACGTTAAGTTCTAATTCCGACATTGCTAGAGTTGCGGCTGTTTTCCTGGTTATACGTGGAGAGGTAACAGGTGACTTCACTTCTCTATCAACTTTAATTTGATCAAAGTCGGGAATTTCAACATATAATTTCGGAATGTCCTCTTCAGATTTTGGTACCTTTGGCATTATATGATTAAAAGAACATAAGGGAGAAAAAATGTACAATGTAGGAAAAAAATAAATTTAGTGGAAGTTAAAAATAGAATTATTGTACCAGACTTAATTCTCGGAACGGCTATTTAGACAAAACAATGACCACAAGACTCACTGTGTGTAGGCGAGACACAGGAACACGACGACGGCGACGGGACGCATTCCAATGCGATAAGACGTTGGCTGACACTCGTAGACGTTCTTTGTTGAAGAATAAATTTGGGTATGCAGGGTTGATTGATTATCCACCCACACGTTGGATTAACGGGAAAACGCTGGACTTCGGATATCCTTTCCAGGATGTAAACGACCCAACCTGGCCGTGCAGGGTCAGTCGACTGGATGACTGGATTTCAACTTCTCAACAAGCTGGACTGGGAGTACTCTCTCTCGCTCTGATGAGGCTTCTGGATACTGGATGATCACACTTATTTGCACTTATTTCCTTCACTTCGAATAGGAAATTTTCGGAAAACACTATTTTACAGGGATTCGGATGGAGTCCGCGTGGCGGTGCCCGGATACTGGTTTTTCGAATCCCACCGCTGCCACCAAAAATGTTACACGGATGAATGAAATTCACTTTTTAAAAAAGGAACTATTTATTAATCTGAATAAATGGGACAAAATTTAAATGTTGTCCGAGGGCAACCGCTCGGTAAGAACTCAAAACACGGACTGAGGCTGATGGTGGGACTCTGCTGCTAGTTCGAAAGAGAGAGTGCTGACACAGCAGAAAACGGCTAGGGCTTGCACTAAGACCTACTAGCTAGGGATGTAACAGTACGAGACATTCGTAAGATAGTCAGACAAATAAGCTTGAATTTTATTAATTTTGATTAGTTTTTTTATTTAATTTGTTTTAATTTATTTTAATTCGATAAAATTAATTTTAGTACATTTTAATTCATTTCCGTCATGCCACTGGGAATACAGCGAAGTGGCCATCTACCACGTGAGATAGGGTCTGATCGGGTGCTCCGCAATCGGAATGTAGTGTACCCCTTTCCCCCATTTATGTAGATGGTGATTAGTGTTTCCGTGCCTTTTCTCTTTTATGCTGGTGGCAGGGTATGTTATATCTTTCCATTGAGTTTTTATAGCAGGATTGTAGTCGCATTAGAAACTTCCGCGTTCGAAATAGTCTTATCCGTCACTAATATTAGCGAATAGGTTTCAGGAAAATTATGAGCTATGGTATGGAAATCGAAAACATACTTTGGGATACGTATTTGTCCATGGCGCTTTCTAGAAGCTTGGTAGAAGGGGCGGGCCAATAAGAGCTGGGTAGACGTCGCAAGGCTTCTCAGTCTTTGCCAAGGATACCAGCCGGATTCAACCAAGATAACGCCAGTATGACGAACAGAGAAAATGTTAATATTTTATTCGTCGTATCGTCAACTCTCAAATCTGTTTCGAAGCCGCCACCTGGGTCGCACCTGTTGTTGTTCCCATAAGTCACTTCTACTACGCGCAGCAGGATACAGGTGGACACTGTACAATACAATACAATATAACTTTATTGTCCACATCTGGGAAAACACAAAGCTGAAATTATAACATTGTTAACAATATGGAGCAAAGGCTTATTGCTAAGCAATCTCTTCAAGCCAACCTTTGTACAATAAGAGAACATGATGTAAGTGCATTACTGTAGCAGGTGAGATATATTCTGCAGAGGCTGAGAGTTATTATCAGAACGGACACAGGTGTGAGTGACTCCTGCGATGGCTATGAAGTACGGTAATAACCAATCCTACAGCCTACGAGTTACACCACTCACTGACGCGTGAGTACGCGACCGAATCGAAGTAGCTCGAAGTATCGGACTCGTCGCTGTCGTATGGAGTGTCCGAGGTGTGGCAGTGGTTCTCCGCATTGGTAGTGGGGATCTACGAAAATCTCAAATGATGGGACGAAGAAGTAAGTATTTGACGAGTAACTCGCCACTTTTCTGTTTTTACTCGACTAATATGCACTACTTTGGGATCCGAGTAAGCTTAATGCCTAAATTGATCCATTTAGTGGGTACTACTTGCATTATTCATGAGCAGGTGCGATAACGAGTCGAGGGGAACATATTTTGGCACTAATCTGATTGTGTTTTTATCGAGAATTTTCTCTTTTGTTCTTTACTTGAGGAAAAGTTACTAAAGTTATTCGTTAGTTGTCTTGCTTACTTTTTTATCGTTTGGAAAGGAAATTATCCTTTTCAGTATTTCACGTGAGAGTAGGATGTTAAAAAATTTTGATCCTATTTCTAAATGTCCGCTGTCTGATTTGTAAAAGTTTAGCCTTCATAATAAGTTTAAAATGATAATGAGTTCTTTTAAGTTTGAAATTTATTATAGCAAATCAAAATTATTATTGGAAATTCTACTATATCACTAAGCTAAAAATATTAAACTCTATAAAATTTATTAAACGGGTCATTTTTACTTGCGTTTTGACAGTCACTCCACGTTACCAAAAGGCAAATAAACCCAATTAAATTCGCAGTACATTTCGGGTACATTTGTCGACTATAGTAAGGGCCACTTTGCCAGAAGTACACCTGAAATGACAGATCGTAAAATCATGTTTTATTTTGCTTAAACAAAAATACGAAGCCTAATATTGTGCTATAAATGCTAAATATTCATCCTATATGATTACTCCACTACGCAATAGATAGCGGATGGAAATACTAAATCGCGAAATTGAAGTGTCTTAGGATTGGAGCATAAATACAACCTCCGAGAGAACATCGTTGGAGCCGCGGTTCTCCAGGCATACCACCTCGCCCGGCGGAAAGATATTTCCTTTGCGGCGGTCGAGCATAACACAATTGCTCCCGTCTTATCTCCAAACTGGTGATCCCCTACGTGATTGGAAGCTGCCGTTTCCAACATCTATCTTCAACCTTTCATCACCTCTCAAGCCTCATCATCTGGTCAGCAGCAAGCAGTCTTACAGCAAGCCAACAACAGGGGTATCTCCAGGTGCATCGCAACTAACTTGGTGAGTTAGTTTCTTGGTCTGCAACCACCCTCACAACTCAAGGACTTCAGCGACCGGCACACCCACCGCAGCCCACACCTGGTACTTACGGTCGACCACCGCACACCAGCGTGGTAGTTCTGCAAGACATCTACCAGCGCTAACAAATCGACATCGCTCAACTACAGTCTCGACTCACCGCAGACTACAAGCCGTGTCGCAATCGCTCATGCCCGACACACTGGGATTATCGAGCAGAAGCAACTACGCTCCAGACTCACTGGGAAGTCAAGCAACTGGCACTTGCAAGCTACATCCGAAGCACATACTGCATATGAAGACTATCAGACCTTCGGTCTTGGAGGGAGTCTTGTGGCGACTATGATTACTCCACCACGCAACAGATGGCGATAAATTTTGATCAAGATATATAATGATTTAGATTTTTCGAGATAGACATAGACATACCATCACGCCTTTTTCCCCGTAGGGGTAGGCAGAGACTACTAGCCCGCTTTTAGCCCCCGTGAGAAATGAGACGTAATGAGTTGCGAACCGCACTGCCGCCATTTAGATTTTTCGAGATCACTAAGTAAAAAACAAAGAATTAGTTTTAAGGTACAGTACAGAAGGCTCACTTCGCTTAATCGTTCAATCAAAAAGACACTTTTTGTGACAACGTCATTAAACATGCGAATCATTTTGCACAGCGCAATCACCTTATACCATATTTGCATCTCTTTCAATCTTCTCCTTTACCTTGTCCCACTTTGTTATGTGGGGTCGGCACCGCATGTAAATTCCTTCCTCTATCTCTAGCCATTTCATTCTCATCGCCCTTCCTACTCATGTTATCTCTGATACAATCCAGCCATCTCTTTTTTTGGTCTTCCACAAAATCACATACTATATATTATAGTTTACTTACTGGCTCTGCGACTCACAGTATCTGGGCCTCCGAAACGAGAGTGTGGTAGAGTGTGCTATTCTGCGCGATGGCTCGCCATTGTCAGCTCCCATCTCTCGCAGATCAGCCTGCACCGCATCGCTTCAGAGGTATCTGGGACGGTATTCTGATTTCTTCTCCACATAGACTACTTTGGCTCAAGGATTTTTAAACTAAATACAAATTCAATAAAGACAATACAAATGTATTTTGGAATTTCCCAAACAACAGTTTCGCATCATACGCATCCCAGCCGCCATATTGCAGCGTCCATTTTGTTAGCAATTATCTTTTACGATTACAGCTGACCGGCAGTGGATTTTGCGAATTAATTTTAATATTCCAATATTGTGGGTATGCCTGCTGACTGTTATTTTTATCAAAAAACGGTCAAGCGTGAGTCGGATCGCAGACAGAGGGCTCGTACGTATCGAGCAGGCCATTATGTGGTAGTCTGGGCCACTCTTTGCTCTAAGTACATTCTTAGAATCGTTACATTAAGTCTACTTTAGGCATAGAGAAAAAAATACCTTTGTGAATATGAAATGAAAACCTAAGGCTGTCTTATGTTTTCGCGATTATTTATTACACATATAACTAGTTGTTCGCCGCGAACATAGACCTCGCGAATTTCGTTTAATAAAGTTTAGCCACAAAAATAAAAATATTTATTTTATACTTTACGTTTACAATTGGCAGCGTAGAATGAATGAATTAACACTTGATTGCACCATTAACATAAATTAAATTGATTAGAAATAGGTTGTACAATGTAACTATAAATGAATTCAAATTCTTCCGACCAGCTTAATAAAGGTAGAAAGGGATACTGAATCAGACACATCAAACAGCCGGTTTCTACACCTTATATGCGGAACCCCAAACAGATGATGACTATCTTTATATTTTATGTTTTATACATATATACTTTTATTAATTTTTAAATTGAATGGACAATGATATGGACTATTTAAAAATATTTGCTTATGGAGTGGCATTTGCCGAAATACATACATCTCTTCTCTAATGTTTTCTTATGTTTTCGCGATTGTTATTCATTAAATTAAACTATTTTAATACGGTTTTATCGCGTTTATTACTTATTTATTTACACCTGACGTTTCAAACACTTTACAGCGTTCATGGTCGCAGGCAGACTAAGTTAACATTTGTCTTTGATGTCATAAGATTACAAAACTACCGCCTGAAATTTTTATTGGGAACTATTCCGATTCACGCAGTATTGGCTCACAGTATCTAAGGGTCTTGCAGTCTGCTTCCGAGTTTGCAATTTTATTAAGTTAATGACTGGGTCCCAAGCTGGCGGTACCTGCCATCCATCCTCTCTATTGAAATTAGGATGTTTTTTAATTTCAATAGCTTCACGTAACATCCTTGGAATGAATCTGTTTTCCTTTGCAAGGACTTGAGGATTATCAAAACGCATATAGTGGTTGGGTTTGTCTAGAGCATGTTCACAGACTGCAGACTTGGTTGAGCGTCTATTTTTCATGTCAGCAATATGTTCTTTTATACGAGTATTAATGCTTCTCTTTGTTTGCCCAATGTATGATAAACCACAGTCACAGTCAATTTTATAAACTCCAGCATCTTGCAATGGGATATTGGATTTTACAGGTCTTAAAAATTGGTTTATTTTCTTATGCGGCTTGTAATAGGTCTTGATTGAAGCTCGCCTAAGTATGTTACCAATCTTGTCCGTGACTCCCTTTATGTATGGTAAGATGGCAGGAAAACGATCAACTGTGTGTGGCTTGGGTCGACTTCTGTGACAAATGTGTGGGAGGCTGAGATTGTTGCTTCTTAAGACAGACTTGACTCGTTGAAGCTCCTCCTTAAGATGGTGGGTGTCACAGATGCCGTGTGCTCTCTGTAACAAAGATTTGCCTACGGTAGCTAACTGACATGGATGATGGTGAGATTTACCATTGAGATATTTGTCTGTGTGGGTGGGCTTTCTGTACACAGTGTGACTGATACTATTGTCAAGATTTCTAGTTATTAAAACATCAAGAAAGGCTAATGAATTATTGATCTCAGGTTCCATAGTGAATTTAATTTTACTATTAATGGAATTTAAATGATCTAACAAAACAGAGACTTGAGTTTTGGGGAGTACAACAAAAGTATCATCTACGTACCGTTTGAACAAACTGAAGACACAATGGTCAGTTTTGATGTACAGTCATTATTTACCAGCCTACCTTTACATGACTGTATTGATATTGTCAAGAGAAGGCTTGAGGACCACCATCTACCTCAAGAGTATGCAGAGTTACTTGAGCATTGCTTAACATCAGGCTATCTCTTCTGGGAAAACAAATTCTACATGCAAATTGACGGTGTAGCTATGGGGTCTCCAGTCTCTCCCATTGTTGCCGACATTTTCATGGAAGACCTTGAGGAGAAGGCTCTTTCAAGCACCCTGGCTATGCCGAAGATGTTCAAACGGTACGTAGATGATACTTTTGTTGTACTCCCCAAAACTCAAGTCTCTGTTTTGTTAGATCATTTAAATTCCATTAATAGTAAAATTAAATTCACTATGGAACCTGAGATCAATAATTCATTAGCCTTTCTTGATGTTTTAATAACTAGAAATCTTGACAATAGTATCAGTCACACTGTGTACAGAAAGCCCACCCACACAGACAAATATCTCAATGGTAAATCTCACCATCATCCATGTCAGTTAGCTACCGTAGGCAAATCTTTGTTACAGAGAGCACACGGCATCTGTGACACCCACCATCTTAAGGAGGAGCTTCAACGAGTCAAGTCTGTCTTAAGAAGCAACAATCTCAGCCTCCCACACATTTGTCACAGAAGTCGACCCAAGCCACACACAGTTGATCGTTTTCCTGCCATCTTACCATACATAAAGGGAGTCACGGACAAGATTGGTAACATACTTAGGCGAGCTTCAATCAAGACCTATTACAAGCCGCATAAGAAAATAAACCAATTTTTAAGACCTGTAAAATCCAATATCCCATTGCAAGATGCTGGAGTTTATAAAATTGACTGTGACTGTGGTTTATCATACATTGGGCAAACAAAGAGAAGCATTAATACTCGTATAAAAGAACATATTGCTGACATGAAAAATAGACGCTCAACCAAGTCTGCAGTCTGTGAACATGCTCTAGACAAACCCAACCACTATATGCGTTTTGATAATCCTCAAGTCCTTGCAAAGGAAAACAGATTCATTCCAAGGATGTTACGTGAAGCTATTGAAATTAAAAAACATCCTAATTTCAATAGAGAGGATGGATGGCAGGTACCGCCAGCTTGGGACCCAGTCATTAACTTAATAAAATTGCAAACTCGGAAGCAGACTGCAAGACCCTTAGATACTGTGAGCCAATACTGCGTGAATCGGAATAGTTCCCAATAAAAATTTCAGGCGGTAGTTTTGTAATCTTATGACATCAAAGACAAATGTTAACTTAGTCTGCCTGCGACCATGAACGCTGTAAAGTGTTTGAAACGTCAGGTGTAAATAAATAAGTAATAAACGCGATAAAACCGTATTAAAATAGTTTAATTTAATCTCTTCTCTAGATTAATCCTACTGAAAGTGTTGCCTAGAGATTGATATTGCGAAATGGCCACCGGCACATCTATACTAATAATATTTATATATTATAGATATTTTATATAATTATAAAGCTAAAAAGTTCGTTTGTTTGCACGCGCTAATCTCAGGAACTACTGGTCCGATTTGAAAAATTCTTCGAGTGTTGGAAAGCCTATTTATCGAGGAAGGCGAAGTCGGCACGGGCTGCTAGTATTATATATATATATGTGTTACAAATAACATTTTCCTGGTGCAATGTATAATAATATTACACGAGGCACTTACAAGCAAATCATTTCTAACCAATTTACATATTTTTTATAATCAAATAAATTTTAATTTAACCTTTTGTTATCGGTACAATAAAGTGAAAGTAAGTCTACATTTTTGAAGTCCAAAATAGTTCTAGACAAAAATAAAATATACGACCACAGATTCCAAAAGTTAAATTTACCCAGTGATGAGTCAGGGAAAAGTGAGTTGTTTTCCCAAGAGTAGTAAATCTGACGGGGACTAATAAAGTGGACAGACAGACAAATGCATGCTATATATAAACGTACAATTTAAATTCTTTGTACTTTGGACTGGTTGGTTTATAGTTTTATTTACGTAAAGGTTACGACAGACTGGAATTTGTTCATGTAACTTGACGACGCGCACACATCACACATATAGAAGGAGTAAATTCAATAGGGAACAGAGAAAAATTAAAAAAAAAAACTTATTTTTCTGGAGGTAAAAAAGCAAAGGAAAAAGCAGATTTTTTGAATAAAAAAAAAATCAAATTTAATTCTTATGAAATTTCAATATTTACGGCTCTATGGGCCACATAAATAATTAAGCGTTTTAGAAATTACCTTTGCGAATATTCTTCTTGAGAAAAAAATATCGTCGATAATACGACATCATGACAGAAAACAGTCTCTGTACATACTTTAGAAATATTGTCCAGTCCTCTTTCTCTCTCTCTCTCTCTCTCTGTTGCCATCTAGATATATAGTTTATGCTACAAAATGGCGGCATCGCATAAAAAAAAATATTAACGGCAAAAACCATTTAAACAATAATCACATATAACATCGCGTAGCCACAAATGCCCTCTATCTCTATCTGAACCTAAAAATAATACACGCGTATGTAACAAGTGTGTACATGCCCTAATGTTATAAATGAAAGAAATTGTAAGATTTTACTGCGGCGTTAAAAGTGGCTATTGTTGAGCTAATGTGTTGATTTCTTTCCTGTCTTCATTAATCGAATTTTGTTAGCTGTTGCCTCTGGCTGTACTTAATTTTAAGGAAGTTAGTAACTTACTTTCTAAGATGGCGCAGCTACCCAAAGTTAGTCTCGGCCTTCGATATAATGGATCTCCACTTCGATCTATATTGGGGATCAATTCCGCTAAAAAAGTTAAAAAGACCATATTGATATTCAATTACGACTTAATTACGATGCATTTTTGATATGTTCAGTTTTGGTATTCTGCTAACACAATTTTGAATCTCAATTTAATTGCAACTAAAACGTAATTGAATGGTAATAGTAGAAATGTAAATAAATTTTGGAAACTTGCCTATTTTGGATACGTTTGTTCCAAGCCAGAGGTCGAACGATCGATTCTTACTACCTATTTTTGAAGCATGCCTTATTGGGCACCGGAACAATTGGCACCTAAGCTTTACCACAAATGGCAAGTACGAGTAGTTACGTACAAATGTTGTGACATTTTAGGACAATTACGATATTGTTTTTTTTAGAGAACATGATTTATTTCATCAGCCAATGTATTAGGATTAGGACAGAGAGGAGTTCTTTGGTTGGTTTAAAAAAAATGATCCATATAATTTTATTTCTATAGCATTTTCTCAAACTTAATATGATTCTAGAAATTCCGAAATGTGCTTAAAGACAAAATTAAAACGTAAGGTTTCATTTCAAGAATTAATAGAAATCGAGTGACTACTTTATTTTGTTCATTAAAATTTTATCACTTTTTGTAGAATGCTAGACTTTGTCTAGACGCTTAATTACTTTTTTATTCTACTATTTAAAAAGAATTAACTCATTCGTTACTGTCCTTTTTCTATGTTTTATTTAAGCAACTGGAATTACCTTTGCATAAAATATTTCAGGTAAAACTTGAAGAATTTTCAGGAGCTGCGTTTTAGATTTTGTCCTTACAATGAAGTGGCTAAGTTGGTTGTTATCGCTAGATAGATAGAGCTTAAGCTAAGTTAGCGAAAAAATCTGTCGGTTAGTCGCTAGCACATGCAAATCATGTTCCTGGTAATCTGGTTCCCCTATAAAGAGGGTTAAGGGGGTCAAAGAGCTCTCAGAGCTCTCAGGTCAGAGAGTTGCTCTTCTTCATTCGTGTCAATATCACAAAACTATATTTATCTGGCCCATCAACATCCACGGCCGAGTCAGAGGCCATAGCTAAATCAGCAGTTGCTCTGTTCTATAGTTACAATACAATACAAATACTCTTAATTGCACCAAAATACAAATTTCACGAAACAATTTATGTACACAAAAATTGAGGTACAAAGGCGGACTTCGACGAACTTCACGAAATCATGAACGAACTAATAACGCTTCATATATAAATCCAACCAATTATTTCCATCTTTCTCAACGGGCAACGATAAAATAAATAAATCGACATAAATACACTGCTTCATTGCCGTTCTCTGTCAAACCAACTCGATTCGGTCCAAATCGAGTAAATGTATCGATCCATCATTGTCGTTCATGCGTGCGCGCAACTGTCCTCTTGATTTATACCCCCACACATCATTCCTGACTTATTTGTCCACGTGGTCGTTAACAATCTCCTAAATTGAAAGAGAATTTTGTTTCTCTATAATTATTTTTGGGAGAAATGTAGATACTTAATGAACAAAAAAATGGCCAGCTGTGTCTTGTCCTGCATGGATTGAAATAAAGACCGGCTTCTTTTGAGGTTAGACAGATACTGATGGCAGCAGTTTCATTGTTATAACCAGTACTGCAAAATCTAAGACCGTAACCTAGGTTCTGAAGCGTAAGCTGAGTATTGGGAAAAGCGCTCGGAACAAGAATAAAAGAAGGATCAATTCAAATACTATCCTAATTCTATCGCCGTATCAAAATCGTATTACCAAATTTTGTAAACCAAGGAGTTTTATTTATGTACGAGTGACCAAAAAAGTAGAGTTACGTTTTCAGCATTCGTTTGTGTTTGTTTGTATCCATACTAATATTATAAATGCGAAAGTCTGTCTGTCTGTCTGTTACGCTTTCACGGCTAAACCGCTGAACGGATTTTGATGAAATTTGGCATGAATATAGTTGAAGACCCGGGGTCACACATAGGCTACTTTTTGACGCAGGCGGAGCTGCGGGAAAAAGCTAGTTTCACCGTAAATCTGAAACTGTTCTTGCATTCTTTCAAGTAACATAAGTATAAAAATTGCCATCATCAGTAATTATTTAGTCGAGTGTCCTTCGGAATCGAATCGTCTATCGAAAAATCTAAGACAAGCCCTCCTACTTAAGATCCCACCAGATTAACCCTTACCATGATGTCTATTTAATTTGTAAATTATCTAAATATTACAACATACCCATCAAAATGCCTATCAACGTGAAACGGAACGTCACATCCAAGTGTGGAATCGTATCAATTTCCAAAGTTTTAATATCCTTTGAGTGCAGAACTCGAGACGAAGTTCAAAGACGACTTTCCTGTCAATTACACGACAATTTAATTTCCATTTCGCGACACGACGTCAAACAGATGAGGTGAGCAGAAAATAACACAGTTAAAAGTATAGAAGTGACACAATTTTGTTATGAAAATATTGCTTCGGAAACAATGATTGATGAAATGCAAAAATAGAATAAGAATAGAATTGCATTTGATAGCCTGACTCTTGAGTTAGTGGCCACCACTGTCATATTATTTTGCAAGCTGCCTAAAGAAACCTGACATACGTTGTTATACGGACCAACGGATTACCGTCCTTCCGAAGCACGGAGGAGCTCGAGATATAAAATGCCACTAAATGGCGACTAATCTAATACGAATATGTTTTGCCGCCGCTCGACAGGCGCATTTTTTTTATTACATACATATAAGTAGGCAAACAGTCGTATAGCCCACCTGATGGTAAGTGATTACCGTAGCCTATGAACGCCTGCAACACCGGAGATGTTACGAGCGCGTTGCCGACCCTGAAGGAATTTTTCACGTCCTTTTTGAAGGGTTCCATGTTATAGTCACTAGGGAAAACCATGGCAGGGAGTTCATTCCATAATCGCAGTGTACGACGGAGGAAATTCTGTTTGAAGCGCATTCGCTAAGAACGCGCGTCGCGCTCGGCTATTGAGCTATTGACAACTTGTATGAAGTGTCAATTCTGATTCACATTACTCTCTGAGAACAGAAATTGCCCTATATGTATGAGACACATTTGTTTCTTTGACAAAGTATTCGCATGTGTGAGGCATGCTTCGTCTCGGCATTTTTTGAATAATGGATTGTAATATCTCGTGTTTAAAGTTGTATTTCGTTCCTGGGAAATAATGAAATTCACAGTAAAAGTGTTAATTAAAAACCAGATGAAGTGTTTAAACTGGGGCTTTCCTTTACCGTTGAAATATTTCATACTGCATATTTTTGACGATTGCGGATGTTAAGTGGTGGCGAGTGTCTTAGATTGGTCGTCAGTAGTAGCGCTCCTTTACTTTCATTTTATGTTGCTCTTCATATGTCTTTTCAACCTATTGCTATGTTACATGTATATCTGTTACATAAAATACATAAATGAAATAAGCAGTTAAATCAAATAACAAAGCTTCATTCGATGTTAATACAAATGCACGATCCACATCCTAAACTACAGTTATTCTATCTTGGATGACAGAAAGTAGAAGATGTTTAAAGTAAGAAACTTTTTTACATAGTGCTTGTCGAGCACGACAAATAAATAGGTATTTATTTTCCCCAAATTGTAAAAATAATGTAGCAATCACCACGTAATGTTATTTTACAAATACTAAAAAAATCAAGGATTATCAGGTAATGTTCGTGGTTACAGTTAACGTAGATATTTCCAGTACGAAAAACTCAATGAAAAAACTAAGAAAAGTTGATAAGAAAAATAATAAAGTGTAAAAAACATTAAAAAATAAACTAGAATATCTGAGCTATTACGCCGACGTTTGCCATATTGTGCACTATGCAAACCTCTGCGCTCAAAAAGTATGCCACATTGCGTCCCTTTTAATATTTATCAAGAGCGCTAAGTGGCATTATTAAAATATATTCTACTTACGGCTACAACTACTAAAACTCATATACTTCCGCCATTTTTCGACAAACCTCGAATTCGACTATCTCTACAAATAAATCAGCACCATGAACAAAACATATCATATTTCCTTTTTGTCCAACATCTGAACATTCCACACTAGTAACATTTCACCCCCTTAGCAGTGGGGTAACTAATATTTGAGTTAATATTGCTACGGTGTCTCTTCCATAAATTACAATCTGCTGGGGTGATCATGTCAATCCTAATGACTTTTGGGGGTGGTTTAAGACTACCTTGATACTCCTTTATAGATAGCACTGATAGTAGTCTATCTATTCGTATTAAAGATAGCTACAATGCCACCTTTGTACCTCATTAGTATTAGTAGATTAATTTATTGAATCATTAAAACAAATTTAATATTGTGTTTGATATATGTAGCAAAATAAAAAAATAAAAACAATTATTATGACTCCTCCGAAGGCGGCGGCTGAAAACCAGTGCTAGTCATGCTTGCATATCTAGCTTAATACTGAGCCGAGTAGTAATATTATTGGGAAGGCTGGCTCACTATATTCTGATGGAACCGCTCCGTTTCACTCCGCTGTCCGTTCCATCAGAATATTGTGATCCTGCCTTCCCAATAATATTATCTACTAAATTTGTTATTCTTAACTACAAAAATAAAATAAAAAACTTACCACGTCGCTGCCATCTTCATTGCACTTATTTTCAATAGATTGTTTGTTAATATGAGAGCAAAATAATATTTGAACACAATTTTGTTTTGATTTTAATAAGATTTTCGAGAGCGTAGAATATATAAGCTAGAGGTACTTTCGCAAACACTAATTATGCTGTAGATTGATCACCACACCATCTTTCGAAGTTCCGGTACCAGCCGGACTCTGTGATAAACTCACCATGGGAAGCTTCTGTTGAGTTATTTATTTAACAGTACAGAAATAGTCGTGTCCCAGACCAGCTAGGTAAAGATAATTTTTAGCATAAAATATGTAAGTTAGAGGTACTTTCGCAAACACTAATCACGCTGTAGAATGATCAATCACCACACCATCTTTCCAAGTTCCGGGACCAGCCAGACAATGTGATAAACTCACCATGGAAAGCTTCTGTTGCGTTAATTAAAACGGTACAGAAATAGATGTGTCCCAGACCAGCTAGGTAAAGGATAATTTGAGCATAAAATATGTTAGCTATAGGTACTTTCACAAACATTGATTACGCTGTATAATGATCAGCACGACATCTTCCCAAGTTCCGGGCCAGCCGGACTCAGTAATAAATCACCATGGAAAGCTTCAGTTTCGTTAATTATTTAACGATACAGAAATAGACGTGTCCTAGACCAGCTAGGTAAAGATAATTTTGAGCATAAAATATGTAAGCTATACGTACTTACGCAAACAATTCCACACTATCACATAATCACCATAGAAAGCTTCCAAATCGTTAACAACAGTAACCGAACTCCATAAAGATAATTTCCATGAAAGTGTTTTTGTAGAAAGCTAACTAAAAAAAATATTAAGTACTTATCTAAAAATGTATTTAGGTATTATTTTCTATTAAATTCCTTTTACTTTCATATAAGAAATCATTTCACAGGTGCACATCAAAAAAGGCACTACACATACTACATACAAGTTGTAGGTAGTACTAGGGCGGAGAAATGGTTAATCGATTACAATCGATGGCATGGTTCGATAGTTTCACAAAAATAAATTACTCTGATTTTATAAAAATATGTATAATATGATAGATCTGCAGATACTGCTGGAAATAAATATACAGCTACATTTTCACGTCTTTGTCCTTGACGGTGTAGACAGAGCCCAATATAATGATAAATACAAGTATTCGATTTTTATATACCTGATAAATACAAGTATTCGATTTTTATATACCTATACGTCAAAATATCATTTTAATGAATGTTGTTTATTTTATTAAATCGATTCTTTAACGAGTCGGTACTCGATCATTCACGTTGTAACATGCACAACACTGCTGTATTGCAGTTTACTGCATCTACAATGTGTTTAATGTACCTACTCTTTAATTTTATATTCAAGTAGGAGGTATTTTTCAAATGTTATCGTAAATTTTGATCGTTATATCAAAAGTCTGAATGGTCTAATGGTGAATTAGTGCATCTTCTATGCGTTAGATTATGGGTTCGATTCCCGTACAGGATATTATTAATTTCATAGGTCTTCATATGTAAGAATGAATGGATAATCCGTGGATAATCTCTGAATGTCTATATAAGTATGTAATGTTGTTTATTTACTCAATGAAATAATTTAGGATTAAAGCACTTAATAATTATAATATGAAAATCAGCCACACGACTTTTTTAATTAAATCTGATCAGACATTTATATACCCCTACTTACATATACAGTATACGTACGAAATGCATATATGTATTACCTCTTTTTAAGAACTTGGTTGAAAACAGGTCAAAATAAAGACAACACAGAAGTAGTGATGTGTGAAAAATGCTCTTAACTAAATAATTATGAAAATAATGTAAATTCTATTGTTTGTCTTCTTCAGTTTTATTTGTATAATGTAAAGGATATCATCCAAATTTACATTTAACTAAATTATTCAAATATTTATACTCATGATATTACATAAGTATATTAAAACGAAATATGTATAAATACTAAACGTGTACTAAACTTTAAAATATAATACATTTAAAACTTAATTAATACTAATATAAACTTAAACAATAAATAAGTCAAAAATATCTAAAGATTACAAACCCTTCCCTTACGTATTTGGATGATAAAGTTTGTTTGGGTGTAGATAAGAAGTAACGAAAATAGTGTAAGTGACACATCTAGAACAACGTTATTTGATGATTCATAATTCAATGCTCACATCAATCGCCTTACCAATTTACATAGGATTTACAGTTTTAGAGTTATCCAAAAGCCATATGTATGATTTTCATTATTCGATTATGAAAAAACATTATAATGATAAAATATACTTATGTTACACAGACACTGATAGTTTATTATATACAATACAAACTAAAGATTTTTATGCTGATTTAAGAAGTCATTTTACTAATTATTTCGATACTAGCAATTATGCGTTTAGTAACGAATACAATATAAAGCGAATAAATAATAAAGTACCGGGATTATTCAAGGACGAACTCGGTGGAAATATTTTATTAGAATTTGTTGGTTTAAGATCAAAATTATATAGTATTAAAACAAACACATCTGAGACTAAAAAAGCAAAGGGTGTAAAAAAGTCAGTTGCAAAAAAAATAAAATTTAGTGATTATATCAACGTTTTGAATACCGGTAAGGAAATACGAAAAAGAAACCTTCTGTTCAAATCTATAAAACATACAATATTCACCCAAGAGCAGAATAAAATAGCGCTCTCTCGAAATGATGATAAGCGATTTATTCTTAAAGATAATATAACAACAAAATCTTGGGGCCATTACTCGATAACCGTGTAACCAGAAGGTTAATCAAATATGTCTGTTTAAACTCTTGTACTTGTACTGTTGAAAATAATATAGACTTAGTATTGTTATAAAATTTAAGCATAGCTAATAATTACATCAATAGATATCACTGTTTACTTATTAACTTAGTTATAATATGGTTATAAATAAATTTAAATAATAAACTACCGTTTTTTATTTAAAGCTTCATTCAAACCCAATCTTCGCACAAAGATGTAGAGGGGAAATGGAAAATAGAGAATTCATGAGCACTGAAAAAAGCATATAAAGCATATAAATTTTTAATAATCACCATTAGTATCTTATTTAATTAAAAAAGAATGCTGTTATATTTTGATTATATAGTGCATAGCTAGATTTTCATCGAATTGGACACTAAACACGTGTATGGATCAAGTCTTGACATGATTTTATAGTTGAAACATTTTACCTAATTGCATCATATTTATTACATATTTGTATTAGACAATAGAATTAAAACCCTACTGTTAGCTAAATAAAGAATAAAATCATTAGTGCCATTGCAATATTTCGATGCGCAGACGAAGTGGGGAGCCACATCGATGGTGTCGTATTATAGTGCTGTTCATTAACGTGCCTGTTCTCGTACGATACGGAGGGAGACGGACATCCTCTATCTACCAAGTTAAACATCTACGCTGTGCTACTATTTGTAAATGTAAGTACTTAGTTATTTCAGAATTTAATCTTCAGTAAGTGATACTTGTTTTACAATTATTTTGTTTTTTTTTTACAGACCATGTCAGATTCTCAAGACACGCAAATACTTTTCTCACAATACGCTCAAGATCCATACGATATCAGTGATAGTGAACTCAATCAAATGATGCTGTCCTCAATTAATTCTGCAGCTCCAAAAAAAAACGAAACGGGTCTCGACAAGAAGCAATAGCGGGTTGTCATCAACATCCTACATCATTAATAAGCAAAAAGAGAAAGGGAAAAAGATTATTAAAATCAAAATATATGAAATAAATGATGATGAAAGTGACAAGGCAGTGTTAACAGCAGCGCAATACGTAGTGCAAGGACCGGTGGATGAAATAATGGACTTGACTGAACATATTTTAAGTAAAATATCGAAAAAACTTGTTGGTTGTAATTGGTAATTTTAATATGTAATGTTAATAAATAATTAAATCAATAAATGTTTTAATTTCCTTTGTAAGTTTATTGTATGTTTAAAATAAAGTTATTCACATTTTAATTTATAAGTTAAGATTATAATATAAACATAATACTATAATAATAAAATGATGTTTGTAATTTAACCATATTTTGTAATAATTTATATTTCATATAATAATCCACAATTTGTCAAAAACGTAAGAATGAAATGAGTAATAAACTTAAATATTACAATTATGATTTTTGTTATTATTAATAAAGTACCAATGAAACATTCCATTAGATTTTGTATATAAATAGGAATACAAAATTTAGGAAGCATTCTGATAAAATCCTCGAATCACACATAGCAGGTCATAAGATGTTAAGTTTCTTATGTATATTTACAGTGTGTACATGAATTAAATAAATAAATAAACAATGAATGAAGTTAAACAATCTAAAACCTTGGAGTTCGATAAAATTTATCCTGATATTGAAACAGACTCACACCGCCATGGATGCCTTTTGCCTAACAATATTAGATGTATTGTTTGTGGACCATCGAACTGTGGTAAAACAAACGTAATTATAGGTCTGCTATTACACAAAAATGGACTACGTTTTAAAAACGTTTATCTTTATTCAAAAACGATATATCAGCCTAAGTATAAATATTTAGAGCGTATTTTTGATTTAATTCCAGACATAACTTTTACAAAATATGAGAGTAATGAACATATTTTAAGCCCGCATGATGCTAAACCCAATTCAGTGATTATTTTTGATGATGTTGCATGTGAGAATCAAAGCAATATACGTGATTACTTTGCAATGGAAAGACATAAATTGATTGATAGTTTTTATTTAAACCAAACCTATTCAAAAATTCCTAAGCAACTAATAAGAGACAACACAAATTTATTAATATTATTTAAACAGGATGATATCAATCTACGTCATATATATGATGAACATGTAAACATCGATATGAGTTGGTCTCAGTTCCGTCAAATATGTATAGAAATATGGAGTGAACCCTATTCCTTTATGGTAATTAATAAAAACTGTCAAAAAAATAAAGGTTGTTACAGAAAAAAATTTGATACGTTTGTAATATTGGATGAATATAGGGTGGAGTGAATTTTTTTTTTTTCATATTTGTTTCGGAATACCTGTAAAAAGTTGCTGTTATTGTTCACAAATATACATACAAAATTTTATTTGGCACATGATAAATTTAGAGGTGCCCCCAACATCATGAACTTTAGAGAAATTCGTAAAATTTTGTCAAAAAACACCAACGTCTAATATTGTCAAATTAACGCTAAATCATATTCTGTGTGTTCCGTTTCGTTGGTCTCTGACAGAGCAGCTGCTATTATAGCTTCTTCTGTGTTAAAAGATGTTGGTATTATTACATCAAAGGATCCAAGTGCTGTCATTGATCGTTCAAAGTTGCGCCGAGAAAGAACGAAAGTCAGTTCAGCATTACACGATGCAGATCGCAATAAAAGTATACGCGGAATTTATTTTGATGGCAGAAAAGATAAGACTTTGGTTAGTATTCAGAAGGAAGGCAAATTTTATAGAAAAAGAGTAACAGAAAGCCATTATGTGATTTTATCAGAGCTAGGAAGTGATTATTTCGGGCATGGTACGTGTGAGTTGGGAACTGCTAAAGGTATTGAAAGTACCATAATAAATTATTTGAGAACAAAATCGGTGGAATTGGATGAAATAGTTGTTATTGGTTGCGATGGTACAGTCGTGAATACAGGTTTCAAAGGAGGTGTTATTCGTTTTATGGAAGAAGAACTTAACAAACCATTACAATGGTTTGTCTGCCAGTTACATTCGAATGAGTTACCATTGCGACATCTTTTGGGCCTAAATGCTTTTCAGGCCCTATTGGATCTGAATTACAAAAATGTGAATCAATGCCACTTGTTCAATTTACCACCATTCCCTGCATATTACCTGAAGTCGCTAGAAATGACTTGAGCACCGACCAAAAATATCTTTACGATGTGATGACAGCTATCAGCACTGGCATTTTTTCTCCCAATCTAGCTAATATTACACCTGGACCACTTAACCATTCTAGATGGCTTACTACAGCAAATACGTAAGACTACTAAGACTACTAAGAGAAATCATACGTAAACTAGCATATCAGCGAATTTTAAAAGGAAGAGCAGGGAGTACTCTAGGGCTTCGAACATTTAAAGTGCCTGCTTTAAATTTCGATGCTAAAGATTATACCGACTTAATTACGTGGCAAGACTGTAAGATAACTGAGCCACCTCTGACTTCCAATTTATCTGATGAAGCCTTGAAAGAGATTGTCAAAAACGGTTTGACTACATGTCAGAATATTAAAGATTTTCCGTGCCATACCCAAGCTGTAGAGCGCTGTATCAAATTAGTGACCAAAGCTTCAAGTGCAGTTTGTGGAGAAAAAAAAAACGAGACGGTTTCATAAGGGCAAGAAGGCAGCAAATGTCTAATTTTAAAACAAAATAACAATTTAATACCAAATAATCTACTTATTTCTGATGTTTTTCATTCCTTGATATTTTTTTTATTTTTTAATTTTTCTGGGTTAAAAACTTTAGTACTACTAACAAGGCTTTTATTTAACGTATCACAAAGTAGTTTGTTTTATGAGGGACAGGAAATCTAGAAAAATACTATCATTCAAAATTAGATCAATGTTTTTAAAAATTTAGTATTTTTCTAATTTTCAATTGGGTTGGGGCACCTCATAACATCAAGACAAGTAAACAATCTTTTGTATGCTGAATTTACTCATTAAAAGGCAACTTTGTATTGCTATTCCAATAAAAAAAAAATTAAAATTTTTTTGTTCATACATTATCACTCCACCCTAATAAACAATATAAGAAGTGTTCTTTAATAAAAATCATCATAATAACAAACAAATTCATACGCATGTAACGTTAACTGATTTCGCTTTAATTTTTATTAACTATGGAAAAAGAATTAAAATCTGAAATTGTTAAAGTCGCAAATGCGGTTAAAAAGAAAATAAAGGATATGAAAACAATGGAATCTTACAATGAAAGTTTGTTACAAAAAGTATTTAAACCAGTCACTTACCCGATGGAACAACTGATTAAAAATAAACAGCAAAGTGTTATGGATAATGATATTTTGAATGATACTGAGCTTAAATCATCTTCCTTAAATGATCAAATATCTCACGAGTCACAATTCAATAAGACTTAAGGAAAATATAGGTGATGATTCAACGCAAGATGATAACTCTAATAAAGATTACAATTTCAATGACTCTGACAATATTAATACTAGCAATATTTCATACAAAACAGTTGATTCAGAACCAAATTCTAGTCGAGATACTTTGTCTTGGTCACTTTCTTCTGAAATTTTTCATGATGTTCCTTATGGCATTCGAAATGAGCGAGGAAAATTGATGATAGGATCATCACGTGTTGTCGTAAAAGATGATAGTATAAAAGTAGGACAGCATGATTACAATATGACAAACGGATTGTCGGAGTTACTTTAAAGAAGGTTCCGATATTGGATTTGGTTACTGATAAAGATTTACAAGAATATAAAAACATTTTGTTAGAAACAAATGCGCATCGTCGTGATTTTGATCCTCATAAACCAATAAAAACGAATAAAAGAAGAAAATACTTAAATGTTATCAAACCGCTTTTCAAGCTTCGCAAACCTTCAACATCTTCTATTTCTTCTCACGTTGATAATAATGATAGTGTTACAGAAGGAGAAGGAATGATTTTAAAAAAGAGGTTTAAAAAAAATACTGATTACGTTTATTGGGATGATCCTAACGAACTTGTTGAAAGATTAAAATTATTGATAGCGTCAAGAAGTGCCGGCAACACTGGACTGGATAATGAAATTATTTCAATCATAGAAGAATTAAGAGAAGCCGGTATTATAAATTAATGGTCATACTAATAATTTTTAATTCGTATTTAGTATTTGAGATTGGTAGAGGTCTAAAATAAAATGAATATCGATAAGTTTGGTCATCATGTTCATAAAAGGTTACGGTTATCAGAAGTATTTGATTTTGCTGATATTTACTTAGCTAAAAATGTAAATGGTGATTACGATTTACAAAATCAAGATTAACAGGTGTTAAACTCCCTATAAAGCCAAACGATGTAGCAAGTAAGGAGTACGTAGATAACGAAAGTAACAATTACATTTCAAAAAAAGAAATAATAACTATTATTGATGCAATAAAAGAAGATTTCAATACGTATTTAGATCAGTTAGAAAAGAAGTTTTGTACTAAGGAGGATGTTGACAAATTGATATTGAAATCGCAAAATGTTACAAATGTCGCAAAAAGAACAAGTGGTTAATGAAATTCATAAACCTGCACGCAAAAATTTTCATCGACTTTCAGTAATTTTAAAAGGAATAGATGATTTATGGCAAGCCGATCTAATTGACTTCAAATCGATAAAAAAATATAATAAAGGTTTTAGTTATATTTTAGTTGTTATTGATTGTTTTACAAAATTTGCGTGGGCAATTCCATTAAAGTCGAAATCGCAAAAAGAAGTTGCTCATGTATTTAGACTAATATTGTCAGAAAGCAAACGTACACCTAAAAATTTACAAACAGATAAAGGGACTGAGTTCTACAATATTACGTTTCAGAAACTTTTGCACTGTTTTAAGATACATCATTATTCTACTTATTCAACTAAAAAAGCATCAATTGTTGAAAGATTAATAAGAACATTAAAGACTATTTTACACAAACACTTTAGTTATAATGGAAGTTACAGATGGATAGGCCAAATTTTGAAAGACGTATTGCTTAATTACAATTCAAAGATACATAGAGTTACGAAATTTAAACCGAAAGATATAACTTTAGAAAATGAAATTCAAGTAAAAGCTAACATTTTAAAATTTCAACAGAAGAAAATTAAAACTGGGCAACAGAGGCTGAAAATTGGTGATAGCGTTCGAATAAGTAAATATAAGAGTAGCTTTCAAAAAGGATATACACCGAACTGGTTAACAGAAATTTTTAAAATTAAAAAGGTTAAAAATACGAATCCTATTACATACAATTTGCAAAATCAAAATAATCAGGACATATTGGGTTCTTTTTATCAAGAAGAGCTACAAAAAACTAAATACCCAATGATTTATTTAATTGAAAAAGTTATTCGAAAAAAAAGAAACAAATTATTTGTAAAATGGTTAGGACTAAGTAATCAAGAAAATAGTTGGATTGACAGAAGTGCTATTATATAATCACTAAACATGATATCGTTATATCATTTTAGTTAAAGATATGCAAGGTAGAGGACTTGTTAATAATTTGATAAACAATTTACCATTTGAGTTCTACCTTCCAGGCTATAATTATTGTGGACCAGGTACGAAACTAAGTAAAAGATTATCAAGAGGAGACGAGGGTGTAAACAAACTAGATGAAGCTTGTATGCATCACGATATCGCATACTCAAATTATAGTGATTTAGACAATCGTCATAAAGCAGATTTACAGTTGTTGAATATGGCTAAAAAACGATTACGTTCAAAAGATGCAAGTAAATGAGAAAAGTTAGCTTCATGGTTAGTAAACAAAGTTATGAAAGCTAAAATCAAAGCTGGTGCAGGGATAAAAAAAATTACACATGTTGTATCTAAAATACGATCACATGTAAAAAAATCGAAACCAAAAAATACTCTTGCTGCAATAACGTTTGCTTGTAAGGCAGCTAAAAAAATTGTTCCTAATCGATGTCAAGTGCGATTGCCGAGAGTAATACAGATTCCTAAGACGGGTGGAGTTTTACCATTAATACCAATTTTTGCTGGGCTATCAGCATTAGGGGCATTAGTTGGAGGCGCGGCTGGTATAGCAAAAACAGTAAATGAATATAAAACTGCTCAACAAAATTTAAAAGAGTCTGAACGACATAACCGAGCTATGGAAGCTATAGCTATTGGTAAAGGTTTATATTTAAAACCATACAAAAAAGGATATGGATTGTTTATAGAAGCCTCAAAAAACTAATTAATAGGCTACCCGACCGTGCACTTACAAACATTGATATTTTAAAATTTGCTAAACATATTCCATACTTCAGAGGAGTATATATGAGGGATAGGTTACCAAATAAACCTAAGTCTATAGAATGTGGTGTGATTAACTTAGATAATCACAATAACGATGGTACGCACTGGGTAGCCTACGCAAAAATAAAAAAATACTCTGAATATTTTGACAGCTTTGGTGATTTGAAACCGCCAGCAGAGCTAGTTAAATATTTCAAAGGAATGGATATTTCATACAACTACACTCGCTTTCAAAATTTTGATACTGTCAATTGTGGTCACCTTTGTTTAAAATTTTTAATCAGATTTTGGTCTGATCATAGAGTATATTAATATTGTAATAAATTATTTTGCATCATTTTCATAATGTCTTTCACTTTATCAATAACTGGGAATAGTTCCATTTTATCCACAAACTACTTTCCTACTTTGGAACTTGATGGTTTCTATGAGTGTGCATTATTACATTTTTCTACTTTTAACTCTATTCCAAATATTACGAAATTTAATAATAAATTTCAGTATTGGTATAAATAAGGTTGTTAAAATACCTGAAGGAGCTTATGAACTTCAAGACATTAATGATTATTTAAAATCTAATACTGAAAATTGTGCATTCAAATTACTCTGTAACAACAATACCCTCAAAACCAGCATATATTGTACTGAAGATATTCATTTTGAGAAACTGAATTCTATCGGAAAATTGTTGGGTTTCGGAAATGTAGTTTTGAAAGGCAATAAATGGGAGGAGTCACTCTTTCCTGTCAACATTTTACCCACAACAGTGGTGAGGATCGAATGTGATATTATTAATGGATCTTATATTAATGGAAAATCAAGTCATATAATTCACGAATTTTCACCAAACGTACCTCCTGGGTACAAAATAATAGAAATACCAAAAAATACCATTTATTTTCCCGTGAATCGAAAAACTGTGAACTCTATTCATATAAGGATATTAGATAGTAACAACAATTTAATTAATTTGCGAGGTGAAGAGGTGCAGTTGTACTTACATTTAAGAAAACATGATAGATTACAATAAATATGACACTCCGCACAGAGTAAAGATTAGTAACACTTACACATTCCGAAAGACAGCACATATTCGCGAAAAGAAAAAGAAATTAACAGCAGCTAATAAATACTTTCTAAAGTCAATAGGATTGCTAAAATGAGTGTTCTAAATATAACTAATCTACCTACTTATGATAACTCAATAGAAGGCGTAGAAATTTACTCGTATAAACCGTATATTACAAGTTTTAATAGAAATGATGAAATTAGAATACCAATAAATCAACAAGATTTATATGTTCTTCCAAGTATAAGTACTTTGTACTTGGAAGGTGTAATTAACGTAGTCAGAAGTGATACAGGAGTAAAAGTATCGAATGTTCATTTTACAAATAACCCGATTCCCTTCCTCTTTCAAGATATACGTTATGAACTAAATGGGGTTGAAATAGATAAAGTTAAAAATGCTGGTATAACAAGTACTATGAAGTGTTTCTTATCAATGTCAGATGCTGAATCAAAAGTATGTCAGGCATGGGGATGGGATATAAAAGGCTCATTAACACACGGAGGACATTTTTCTGTATCTATACCTCAGAATCGTATATTAGGTTTCGCAGAAGACTATAAAAAAGTTGTTGTAAACTGTAAGCATGAGCTTATTTTGCTAAGAAGTAATTCGAATCTTAATGCTGTAAAACTTGATAATCTAGAAGATGTTCATAGCATTGATATACATAAAATTGTATGGAGAGTGCCACATGTTAAAGTATCTGACAGAGAAAAAAATAATTTACTCAAACTTCTTGAGAAGGATAGAGCAGTTCAAGTTGCGTATAGAAATTGGGACCTTTATGAATACCCCCTATTACCAAAGGCTACCAAGCACACCTGGTCGATAAAAACTTCTTCACAAATCGAAAAGCCTAGATACGTTATTTTAGGTTTGCAAACAAATCGAAAAAATTCAAGTGTCAGCGATATGTCTAGATTTGATCATTGTAACTTACGCGATGTTAAAGTGTTTTTGAACTCCACTTACTATCCATACGAAAATTATAATAATGAGTTTAAGAACGGTAAATTTGCTTTAATATACGAGCAGTACGCGAATTTCCAACAGTCTTATTATGGACGCCAACCGTGCTGTTTGCTAAATCCACAAGAATTCAAAGATATTGCTCCTTTATTTGTAATTGATTGTTCAAGACAAAACGATAATATTAAATCAGGACCTGTCATAAACATTCGTCTGGAGTTGGAGAGTAACGAAGAGATTCCGGATCAGACATCTGCATATTGTCTAATTCTGAACGACTGTTTAATTGAATATAAACCTTTAAGTAATACAGTTCGTAAGATATCATGAACCCCATAATTTGTGTTGACGTTCAAGGATTTAAAGATGGACATAACAATTTTATAGTCAAGGAATTCGCTTTATGTTTTGAGGAGTATATTCAAGTATTTGTAATTAAACCTCCATATCCTTTCTCATGTCTGACAGAGGAGGAAAAAAAGAGAGTGCAATGGATTGAAAAACGTAGAGGTTATACTTGGAATGAAGGACAAATTGATTATAGAAATTTCAAACGAATAATTAATGCGATTTTAAATAATCAGATTATTGTAATGAAAGGACTTGAAAAAATGAAATGGATAAAGGAGTTATGTAAAACCTGTACTTTGATAAACATTGAAGACAGAGGATGTCCAAACTTTACCACATTACATAAAAAATATTGTGAATCTGCGAATAAATACAACTGCAAAGACCACAAGAATGAGTGTGCTCGTAAAAATGTAATTTGTATTGAGAAATGGTATTTTGATAAAAAATAGATACATTTGAATAAAAAAAATTAAAAACATATATACTTTTTTTCATTTAACTTTGATGAATCTTTTTAGTTTATTATCATTGTTTTATTCAACTGATCAGATATATATTTTTAAATTGGTTAACCATGATATTGGTACTGTCGCTGTATGAAAATATTCTTCTAATGACGGTGTACTATTCTCAACCTTTTGTTAATTATTTAAAGTTTTTGTTATTGATGAACTAACTAAGTTATATGATTGGGAAGTCAGTATCAATTGCAAGTATAACAAATTTAGTAGCTAATATTATTGGGAAGGCAGGATCACAATATTCTGACGGAACGGACAGCGGAGTGAAACGGAGCGGTTCCATCAGAATATAGTGAGCCAGCCTTCCCAATAATATTACTACTGAGCCGCCACCTATTGAGACGTCTGTCATGCATATATTGTACTTTGTCAATCATTTTTGTAAATCATTTTTATTTTATTCTATTCCATTCCATTCTATTCTATTATTTATTAGTTAAACTTTATTATTCTACAAGTACAAATACTTTTAACAATTGCATTCTTTACTGACTGGTCATTCATTGGGAGAAATAGAAAGAATATGTTGTTATAGTTGTGTTTGGTGTAATAAAGGGTTTTTGTATTGTATCAACATTGCAATCTAGAATCCACACTTCTATACATAATCCATTTTATTTTAATCCATACATATATTATAAATGTGAAAGTCTGTCTGTCTGTTACGCTTTCACGGCCAAACCGTTGAACGGATTTTGATGAAATTTAGTGTGAATATAGTTAAAGACTCGGGGTCAAACATAGGCTACTTTTTAACGCAGGCAGAGCTGCGGGAAACAGCTAGTTTATAATAAAAGTGCGAAAGTCTGTCTGTCTGTTACGCTTTCACAGCCAAATCGTTGAATGGATATTGATGAAATTTGGTATGAATATAGTTCAAGAGCCGGGGTCAAATATAGGCTACTTTTTGACGCTGCGGGATCTGAATTATTTCAGCTGTAGTCAGTCCACTGCTGGACATAAACCTATTCTAAAAAATTCCAAAATGACCGGTCGGAAGTGACATTTATCCAGCCTGCGAACTTTTTCATGGGTGTTCTGACCATCTAGTCGGAGGATGTCCAACGTTGCGCTTGCTGGATCGTGGTCGCCATTCAAGAATCTTTCCGCCATATCGGCCATTGGTTCTCCGAGCTATGTGCCCTGCTCTATCTCTTACTATATTTATCGTTTCGTAAGCTTATTAATTGATAAGAAGAATTCTCACGAACTGCAAATCAACACGGGCTTGTTGAGTAATTATTTTGTCGCATCAGATCATTTTCGTAAATGCATAATAAATATCACCTTATCGCCATTGTATATGCGAATAATTATAATTAACTAGCTTTTTCCCGCAGCTCCGCCTGCTTCAAAAAGCAGCCTTTGTTTGACCCCGGGTCTTCAACTATATTCATTCCAAATTTCATCAAAATCCGTTCAGCGGTTTGGCCGTGAAAGCGTTACAGACAGACAGACGGACTTTTATAATTTTAGTATGGATTTTCGTAGTTGCGGAACTTAATTGATATTATTTAACTTTGAACCTTGATGCAATCTCACGAGGCTCTCGGAAAATTAAGTACAAAGGCGGACTTATCGCTATTGCAATTTCTTCCAGCCAACCTTGGGGTAGATAGGATAAAAGTGAAAACAAACAAAACAACGTACTTAGTTTTTACGTACATATAGTGTTTTCCAGTTACGACCTCATGCTTATCGCTGTATACAGTAACAATTAACCTATTACGAATATTATATCCAATACTCCTATCACCTAATACCCTTTACAGTTTATCATAGTGATCTAAATTAATACCTAGATTAATAGCCTACACGCTCCTCCATTCCGCCAATTAAATTACAAGATATAGATCGTAGGCGTATAGGTATAACATAAAAGTTTTTATCATCATCATCCTAGCGTGTATTTCTAGTTGCTTCGTCAGCTTACATTTCAAAGCCTAGGGTACGCTGTAAGTCATGGTCCTTGATTTGGCTGAACTGGTTATTACATTGGAGCGACTGCCGTTTGACCTCTGTAACCCTTTTACAGGAAAACTAGACCTACAGGAACATGAATAGAAGTGTGTTAGTGGCCAACACTGTCAGAAGTTTTCAGGCTGCCCTAAGCCATCTGACACAGCCGCACGACTGTTATCTATCGATAACAACCGGGACCAACGGCTAAACGTGTCTTCCGAAGCACGGAGGAACTCAAGATAGAAAATGCTACTAAATAGCAACCAATCCAATAGTTGTCGCGCATTCGCTACGGATACGCGGGTCGCGCTCGACTAACGAGCTCCTCGGTTATAGCTGCTCCTACTCGTATAACATATTTCTATTTGTTGGTTATTCAATTATGGATAGTTATTTCATTACACTAAAAATTAAATTTGGGAGTAAGTACTTATTGTCATAATCTTCGTATGTAATGAACTATGGTGCAATAAAGTGGAAGGTGGTGCTGAAATGTATGACTGCATCTGTTGTGCCTTTGATCCAGAGGTCGCGGGTTCGAATACCACGGGAAGCATACTTTGTTTAGTTGTTTCCAGTTTAATTAGGACATTGCAGACTTGTGTCACTCCATATTAAAAAGGGTTAGGGAGATCAGACGACAGTCGCTCCAATCTAATAACCAGTACTGCCAAATCTAGGATCTGGGATCCGAAACGTAAGCTGACGACGCAACTAGGAATACCTACACGCTAAGATGAAGGAAGGAATAACGTGTTTTTATATACTTATTTATTGTATAATTAGCTGTTTCCCGCAGCTCTGCCTGCGTTAAAAAGTAGCCTATGTTTGACCCCGGGTCTTCAACTATATCCATACCAAATTTCATCAAAATCCGTTTAGCGGTTTGGCCGTGAAAGCGTAACAGACAGACAAAAAGACAGACAGACTTTCGCATTTATAATATTAGTATGGATATGGACTAGCCATTTCCCGCAGCTCCACTTGCTTCAAAAAGTAGCCTATGTTTGACACCTAGTCTTCAACTATATTCATACCAAATTTCATCAAAATAAATTCAGCGGTTTGGCCGTGAAAGCGTAACAGACAGATAGACAAGTAGCCACTAAGATAGACAGACTTTCGCTGGAAAACTTTATGTGTAACAAAATAAGGGTCCACAAACAAATGTTTGGTTTTCCATTAAAATGTTTAATAGATGTCAGACGGTAGTCGCTCCATCAAAATAAATAGTACGACCAAATCTACGATTAAATCCCATGGGCTCTCAAACTAAAAATAGAACTTGGAAACACGGTTAGACACTAAAGACCTATTCTTTTAAATATTTCTCCCTTTCAAATATTTAATACTAGCTGACCCGGCAAACTTCGTACCGCCGCCAATAAACGTTGCATGGTAATTATCATTCTTCTATCACCGCAACTCTTGCCATTGATTTGGAAATTCATCTGATATTGCAGTCGGTAACCGCTTACCATTAGAATGCCAAATATTCGTTTACCAACTAAATCGTTCTTGTAATGAAGTCGGTTAAAAATAAAACTGTTTTCATTTCCCTTGCAATTTCAACACAATACAGAATAGACACCTTTCTAGTGTACAATTTTCAAACAATATTTACGATTGTAATACTTTGCAATAATAAATTGATCTCAAATTGTCGGAGCCATGAATTAATTGTAGCAAACTAAAGTAAATACATCCGAAATAAAAACCTAACCATACATTTTAGAAAGTATGTTGAAATATCTCTAATTAATTTATAAACACAGAGTTTGACAACAATACATATTTATTAATTCAGACTTGACGAAAGTACAACTTTGAATTTTTATAACCTTCGCACTTCTCGCCATCGACAGGGAATTCATCCTCATTTATGTACGAGTATATCATCCTAATACAAAGAATTGCGTACAAAAATTTACTCCATACCACTGTTTTCCCGAGAGTCAATGCCAAATGTCAAATTTGACATTCAAAACCAAAGAAATAGTTTCTAAGGGAAAGCGAAATTGTTGTTTTTAATATATTCCAAGCATTTTGTTCATATTAACTCACCTTTTAAACCTTCCCTGGACTTCCACAAATAATCCAAAACCAAAAATACCTAAATCGGTCCAGCCGTTCTCGAGTTTTAGCGAGACTAACGAACAGCAATTGATTTTGATATTATATAGATATGAATGAGTAACTAAATAAATTACGTGCGGAACAAGTGAGAAGGCGCTGAGAAGAGAGTACACACATACATACCATCACGTCTTTTCCCCGTACGGCGTAGGCAGAGACTACGGATTGCCATTTGCTACGATCCTCAGAGAAAGTAACCAAATAAATATAATATACTTTTGGGCAGCCCAGTAATCCATCAAAAAGGGCTATACCAACTTGCACGGACGTTGATGTATGAACTTATTTAATCACCAAAACATATTTCATTTTATGTTAGAAATTAGGGAGAAAATCCGGATCGGGACAGATATATTTTGATTATTATCATCATTACCGTATCTATATTTAACGTTAAAAACATGATAGGTTAGATAGCGGGACATGCATGTTTGTTCGATTGCGTGTGTCAAGAGATTTCGAACGTGGCCTTAAATTGGTGAATAAGGTTTTTTTCTACTGAGATTCTTCTTTTCAGATCATCATCATCCTAGCGTGTATTCCTAGTTGCGTCGTCAGCTTATGCTTCGGAGCCTAGGGTACGATGTAAGTCATGATCCTAGATTCGGCGGAACCGGTTATTACAATCGCGCGACTGCCGTCTGACCTCCGTAACCCTTTTTACAGGAAAACCTGACCAACAGGAACGTGACCCGAGGTGTGTTAGTGGCCAACACTGTCAGAATTTTTCAAGTTGCCCTAAGGCTTCTGACACAGCCTCACGAGTGCTATTTATCGAGAACAACCGAGACCAACGGCTTAACGTGCCTTCCGGAGCACGGAGGAGCTCAAGGTAGTAAATGCCACTAAATGGCGACCAATCCAATAGTGGTCGAGTCACGTCGTCGCTTGACACGCGCATTCGCTACGGATACACAGGTCACGCTCGACTGACGAGCTCCTCAATTCCTTCTTTTGAGATCATCATGCATAATAATTCTACCTATAATATGTTGACTTGAATAGGTTGATTAAGTTAAACTATTTTAATACGGTTTTTATCGCGTATAGTACTTATTTATTTACACCTGACGTTTCAAACACTTTACAGCGTTCATGGTCGCAGGCAGACTAAGTTAACATTTGTCTTTGATGTCATAAGATACAAACTACCGCCTGAAATTTTTATTGGGAACTATTCCGATTCACGCAGTATTGGCTCACAGTATCTAAGGGTCTTGCAGTCTGCTTCCGAGTTTGCGATTGTATTAAGTTAATGACTGGGTCCCAAGCTGGCGGTACCTGCCATCCATCCTCTCTATTGAAATTAGGATGTTTTTTAATTTCAATAGCTTCACGTAACATCCTTGGAATGAATCTGTTTTCCTTTGCAAGGACTTAAGGATTATCAAAACGCATATAGTGGTTGGGTTTATCTAGAGCGTGTTCACAGACTGCAGACTTGGTTGAGCGTCTATTTTTCATGTCAGCAATATGTTCTTTTATACGGGTATTAATGCTTCTCTTTGTTTGCCCAATGTATGATAAACCACAGTCACAGTCAATTTTATAAACTTAAGCATCTTGCAATGGGATATTGGATTTTACAAGTCTTAAAAATTGGTTTATTTTTTAATGCGGCTTGTAATAGGTCTTGATTGAAGCTCGCCTAAGTATGTTACTAATCTTGTCCGTGACTCCCTTTATGTATGGTAAGATGGCAGGAAAACGATCAACTGTGTGTGGCTTGGGTCGACTTCTGTGACATATGTGTGGGAGGCTGAGATTGTTGCTCCTTAAGACAGACTTGACTCGGTGAAGCTCCTCCTTAAGATAGTGGGTGTCACAGATGCCGTGTGCTCTCTGTAACAAAGATTTGCCTACGGTAGCTAACTGACATGGATGATGGTGAGATTTACCGTTGAGATATTTGTCTGTGTGGGTGGCTTTCTGTACACAGTGTGATTGATTCTATTGTCAAGATTTCTAGTTATTAAAACATCAAGAAAGGCTAATGAATTATTGATCTCAGGTTCCATAGTGAATTTAATTTTACTATTAATGGAATTTAAATGATCTAATAAAACAGAGACTTGAGTTTTCGGGAGTACAACAAAAGTATCATCTACGTACCGTTTGAACATCTTCGGCATAGCCAGGGTGCTTGAAAGAGCCTTCTCCTCAAGATCTTCCATGAAAATGTCGGCAACAATGTGAGAGACTGGAGACCCCATAGCTACACCGTCAATTTGCATATAGAATTTGTTTTCCCAGAAGAGATAGCCTGATGTTAAGCAATGCTCAAGTAACTCTGCATACTCTGAAGGTAGATGGTGGCCCTCAAGCCTTCTCTTGACAATATCAATACAGTCATGCAAAGGTAGGCTGGTAAATAATGACTGTACATCAAAACTGACCATTGTGTCTTCATCAGTTAATCGTAGACCTTTAATTAAGCTGATAAAGTGATAAGAGTCCTTGACATTAGTATCAGTATGACCACGAAGTTGTGTTAATATCTTCACCAGGTGTTGTGCTAGTTTATAAGTTGGCGAATCTATTTGGCTTACAATTGGTCTTAATGGGTGGTCTTTTTTGTGTAAAATAGTTAATATTAAAATAGTTTAATTTTATGAATAACAATCGCGAAAACATAAGAAATCATTATTGAATAGGTTGGTTAGCGATAAGGTTTAAGATTTTGTCATTTCACAAATATTATTTGTTTCCGCATGTGAACAATAAAGATATTTTAACAATAATTAGTCTCACGTCCTAGCGTCGCGAAGACCAATTATTAATCTAAGTAAGGTACGACCATTAAAATTAATAACATACTTTTAGAAAACCATAAATAACCTAAATCGTTTACTTATAACCTGTTATGTAACCACGTGTTTTCGGCCACGAATAATTAGGGTATATGCACTCAATGCACTACAATTTACTGTAACACCACACAACTAATGTTAACTAAATTGTAGTTAATTGTGTAACAGTTAAATGCCGTTTCGGTGTTAGTGGTTTATTTATTTGAGGTCTTTTGTAGTTAATTTCATCATTGTTACAATTTAATGCTTAAGTTTTATATTACTGGGAAAGCTAGTAATATACCCTAAATTCGCTTTATTCATTGAACCAATCTTCTTGAAATTTCGCTTATATATAGGTTAGAAGTACTTAAAAGGACATAGGTTACCTTTTATATGAAAAGAAAAATCTTGCTAGCACTGTCGAATAACAATAAAAACAAGCTTATCTCAAATCCTACATCGTTTGCGCCGTAGGCATCAAGTCGACAACGGTAAATTCGCATATTGCGCTAAAAAGTGATACTCACCGTTATGCCTGTAAAGGTTTATCTAACTTCAATTGTATTTGTTATTGTGCGAGGAATTAACTGTATCAATATTCGTTTGTTCACTAAAATATTCACTTTGTATTTTCTAAAACTGTTTCTAGCACTAAATTAACTTTTAACTAACGCACTGCATAATAAAATAAATAAAATAAAATAAATAAAATATCTTTATTTTCAGGCAATGAACCCATAATAATCGTACAACATTGATTGTATATATAATGTATATGTACTAGTCATTTAAAATAAACATTCTGTAATAAAGTACCATTATGAATTTAAAATTCGGCACACACAATTATATATTATTACATATTATTACATTATTGTTTAGTTATACATGTACTACTTTCTGTTCCCGCTCTGATGCAATGAGAGCCAATGCCTGTAGATGGAACTGTCCAGGTCTGCGCACAGCGCACTCAGAATGCCGTTCCGAGAGCAGCGCAGTCGTTTCCAAAAGGACGCGACGCGCGCCCTCAATACAGCAAAAAAGTCGGGCACTCTCGCCTCGGCAAACATGCTGGACGCACTGCAGTACCTTGGCAAGCCCATAAGAATCCTAAATGCGTCATTATATTGAACCCTTATTGCGTTCCAGCTCTTACGTTTGTATTTTACCCAGAGTTGGCCGGTGTAGAAACCAAGGCAGTAAGCATTAAACAATGTCAACTTTACTTGCTTGCCACACCGTCCAAACCTACGCGCCAGCATATTGCAACGAACCGAAAGCGCCCGCCTTTCCCTTTCAATATCTAAATCGTCCGTCATATCAGGGGTAAGTATATGACCTAGATATTTAAATTGATTTACAAACCCAACAACTGTGCCATTCAATTTTAAACACGGCACATTGTCCGGACCTTTCCCAGCTTTAAACACCATTGCGACTGTTTTAGCTACATTATATTTCAACCCGTGCGAATTAACATAATTCTCACAGATTGAAATGAGCTGCCTTAGGCCCTTAATAGAGGGACTGAGCAGCACCATATCGTCTGCATAGCTTAAGTTATTAACGCAGAGTCCGGCCATGTGACAGCCCACTCGAGTGCCCCTCAGTCTCCCTATCAAGTCGTTGATATACAGGTTAAACAGGTCCGGAGAAGTCAGCCCACCCTGGCGAACACCGCAGTCTAATTTGTAGCAATTAGAAGTCGCGTCCTCCCACCTCACAAAGTTAGTTTGGTTTCCGTACCAAAACCGAAAAAGATATATTACATTATTAGACACCCCTGACCGTTGCATTTTGTCCCAGAGAACGTCATAGTTCACAAGATCAAAAGCTTGACTCAAGTCTAAGAAGCATGCATACACAGACGTACATCTTGAGGTATAGTAGTTTACAGTGTGTTTCAAGCTTAATATAGCAGAATCCGTAGACAGGCCTGGACGGAAACCAAACTGCGCATCATCTAACTCAATATGACTCAGTAGTTGGGGCTGCAAAAGTCGCTCCAATACTTTTCCTGCCACCGTACCCAATGAAATCGGACGATAGTTGTTAACCGATGTAAGATCGCCTGTCCTATTCTTGACTAGTGGAATAACTAACGTTCTCATTAGATCGTGGATCGATAATTAAAATATAAACAATAAAGTTTGACAGTAGTATAAAGTGCGTATAATAATCGCTCTTAATCCTGTAATTTCATATTTCTAGCGCTGTCGAGTAATAATAAAAATAACCACAAGTCGAGTCCTACATCGTTTTCGCAGTGGGCATCGAGTTTCCGCAAACAACAGCGAATTCGTAAACAAACTTGTCCAGGACACGCGGAATGCAATTAAGGCCGGAGAGAGTGCATTTTCGGATGGCCATTAGTGTTACGAATAGAAACCAAAAGTTTTAGTCATGTGTATGGTCTCTCTTGTATGTAATGTTTTGTCTGCGACTTAATTGTTTGGTACCTACTAGTTTTTTAAAAGACATCACGTTGATTTGTTTGAATATTCTGACATCTATACAAATATTATAAAGCTGAAGAGTTTGATTGTTTGAAAGCGCAAATTTCAATAACCACTGGTCCGATTTGATAAATTCTTTCAGTTTTGGATAGCCTATTTATCGAGGAAGTAAATTATCGATTGGGTAGGACAAAGTCGAGACGGGTTGCTACTTATTTTATAACCCAAGTCTCGAACTGTGCTAGCTTAATCTGTGCAAGTTGTACGCACAATTCGAGTATAATTTAAGTGCATAGATTATTTGTGTCCAGTTGATATGATAAAAACGTTGAAATTTTATTGCAAATCAAAATAACCTTTTGAAAATAAAAAAATGGTGCCGAAACCAGAGAATTTGAGCTAATATGTAACACGTTTCATTTAGATGCAATAATGATCTAACGCATTTTATAGGCCAGTAATAGACTAAAAGATCTCTTTACATCCGAAAAATTCATGATCGCGCAAGCGAAGCTACATGCTCAAATTAGCGGTAATATTACTCCATTGACGTCAATATCAATACATTTAGGTACAATATAATCCCTATGTTCAAACATACAGAGCCCGCTAAAGGATAATCCGGAACAAGGGACTAACATCGCGGTTAATACATCCCTATAATCTTACCAATTACGTATTTTGAATGTGCTCTTTGTCATACAAACCTTTTATAGGTAATCCTCTTGATTCTAAACCCGCTCGGGGGTTGATTCCTAGAAAATTATTCATTTAATTTTAGATTGTATTATGTTATTTATATTGTATATGTCGAAATGACGAAAAGGGTAGGCTGTCATCAAGTGACAGGGCAGGATGGCGGTAATGAAAGTTCCTTTTTAGTAATGAAAGAGATATGATAGGTTAACAATCACCACACGACTCCCTGCGTCATACGATGATCCACAACCAATAGTCTACCTGGTTCTCTCCCATGCTAACATTTAGAAGATAACTCACCAAGAGTCAAGAGACATAGTTAAACAAGGATAGGTGCGTTGAAGTGCACTACACCGAGTCATAGCCATGATTGGGCAAGACTCAGACTCAGACTGACCTTTTTTTTTTTTGAAATGACCTACAATTTTAGCTCCTGTGAGCTTTAAAATTTACAGCGGGACAGTTTGAGGCGAGGGCTGTTAACCCTCAGCCTTTTCGGCAAATGCGCAAGGGGCTCCCAGTTGGGACGAACTTCGGCCATGGGCTTTGCCTTTATCAAGCGAGCAATGCAAACTCGCGAGCGGTAGCAAACGCTCAATGCCATAAGGGCCGACACTATTGTGCCTGAAGGGCCTACTAAGAACCTATCGGTGGCGTGAAGCGCCCTGGTACATTTCGGTACCTGGATAACGAGCCTCAGACTGACGATTAAGAGATCGATTTATACCCGCTGCAAAAGAAGGGGCAACAGTAGGGATAATGGTGGAGGTGGTAGGCGCACGTGTTGCTTACAACAACGCGCCATACCCCTCTCATTTTACTTTCTATATTAAATTATGGATAGTTAGGTTAGTCATATGCCGACATATATGTTTTTTAACGCAAATTCAAAATTGAAGTTGTAAAATATAGTTTTAGCTGGCATTTTGGGCATTCATAAAATTCATGCATCACGACTTTTGTGACGTAGAATTGAAAAAATTGAGAAACAGAAAGAGAAGCACTATTGTATGTTATATAGTGCTGTTTTTTTCGTCACATCCTTTCTTATTTATTTATTTATCTGGTAAAATATATGTCATATTACTAATCTAATTAATTAACTATCATTAATTTAGTATAAAAAGTAATAGAGGAGGGAGGCGCATCCTTGTAAACAACACAATAATGACTGAATCGTCAGTCTTGGCCAGTCATGGCTCTGACTCGGTGTGTTGCACTTCGATGCACCTATTCTTGTTTAACATGACTCTTATTGAAAGATAATAATGATAATTAAATTGTTACCCTAATCATGACTCTTATAAATAGCTTTCATTGCTGCCATCCTGTCCTGTCACTTGATGACAGCCTACCCTTTTCGTCATTTCGACATAATATAGGTATATAAACATTCTTTTCACTTTCCGACTAATATTATTATGACGACGTACTTCCAATATATGGCCACGACATATATATTTACATACTATAATATAATTGTTCTTGACCCACTTGGTTACCTGGTTGCGAGTTTCATTGACTACCGAGAATTGCCAGAGCAGGGCAGGCATTTTAAATAAAATTTTATTATTATTCAATAAAATATGATTTCATAATGTAATAGGTAGGTGTTATTTACCCTAGGCTCTGTACAAAAATTTTAATTTTCATCTGTTTTATTTTGTTATTTCTCTATAAAATTGGTGCCGAAACCCTGGAGATGTTTTCGTTTCCCCCCTCTCTCTCTCTCTCTCTGCTTTCACGATTGTTAAATAACGTTGAAGCTCGTAAATAAAAAGAAATAAAAACAAACAAGTTATGCTGTAACCGGGAAGGTAGGCAGGAGGTAGGAAGGAGCTAGAATTAGAGAAGAAGAGAGAAATATATATTATGTAGGTGCCATAGAAACACTTGGTATAGTTTTCCAAAATTGTTACAAATGCTTTATCCACTACAAAGGCAGTTAAAAGTACTGAGTCTGAAATAACAGTGCATAAAATAACAAATGCATTTCTCAGTGCATGAAATGCATAGCACCCAACATTTACATGGTCGGTGCGATAAGCGCCGCTTGCATCCAATCCGGGAGGAAAATTGGATTCAATGTTTATTGTTCGTGGTTAAACAGAAATGGAAATAAAGTAAGTCAAGTTATGGTAATACTTTTTCGTATGCATACGTTCATAATATTTTTTATTAATCCAAAAGGTTATCGGAAATAATTTGAATTCCTTGCACGGTAGCGAGTTGGGTTAGGATTAAAAAAAAAAATGTTCTCAATTAGACCCTATTCCTAACCTGATTCGATGAATCATTAAGAAGAGTCGATAATTTGAATTAAAAATAATGTTTATTGATGTTTGCAGTATTAATAAATATGTAAAAAATGTAAAAATCTATATTGTACACAAAGCACATAGTATCAGAATACAGGTTACAAATAGGGATCTCTTCCAAAGGACATAGACATATGGGCACAGAAGAGGGCACAACACGCAAAGAAATCTTAGGTGCAAAGTATACTTACATCAAAGTAAGACTTACATCTAACATACAAATTTAATTACACATAAAAACAGTAAGCTCAGCTCAAGTCCGATCGTTCGTAGTGTTTCCTAACCCGAGATTTAAATATATTTTATTTTTTTACCTTCTACATGTACAAAAAAACTGATGGGCGTTATTTGTTCTAGAAGTACGAAAAAGGCAGTAGGTTATTAATTCCATGAAATAAGTTTAATTATAACAAGAGATATTATAAACAAGAAAGAGAAAGCAAAGAACTATGAGAAAGAAATAATCTGCTGGAGGCTTTTCAAGGACTAAGAGATCTGTTGGTAAATTTCTATGTTTTAACCAATTATTAACTAATTATCGTTCGTGTCTGTACTTAATGCGTTAAGCTCTCATATCACAAAACTTCTCCAATATCGGATTTCATTGAATCATTGATTTATATGCGAAATTATATTAATAAGACGCATTTGTCTTCGTCCTAAGTTCGTCCCTAATTCAGAATTATTGGAAGTTTGACTTGCCTTATATAAGTACGGATTGCTATCAAATATACTAGTGATTTTGGAAATTTTGAACATAGAATTGTTTATTTTCAGTTCTGATTTATCAATTTTTTAATTAAGAAAAAAGTTGTCAAAAATGCATTGGCTATTTTTACGGCTATTTTTGAGTTATTTACTATCAAATGACAGCTTTCAACCTTTCGAAGTACGCTATCTATACCATGGAGTAATTACAAAGAGGAGATGCCGTTTGAAATGGCGCAGTGATGTGATCATTGGCGCCTCGCTGATACAAAAGTGGGCGTAGCTTGTCATTGCTCGTGCTCCATGATTGGAGCCACGGCCGAAACCAAGCACCCCGCACGTCTGCCTTCCGCCCCGTGTAGCCTCACAAACGCTTTCTTACAAAACGCTTATATCCGCATCTGCTCTTTGTAATTACTCCATGATCTATACTATAATTGATCGAGCGAGCGAAGCAAGCGCAAGGCTACAAATCAAGTTGGGGCGAGAAAACATGTGATACTCCAGAAGATGCGCCTGCATCTATCATTTGTGCATTGCCGAACCTGTGTTTGAACAACTTTGACCTTTTAGCTTTTTTGCCTACAAAATTGTTTTAAGGTCGACAGCACACAGCAAACTCTAACGTCTATTTGAATCCAGTCGATTTATATAAAATAATCGCGAGGTCTACGTTCGCGGCGAACTAGTATAATATTATAAAGCTGAAGTGTTTGTCTGTTTGTTTGAACGCACTAATATCAGGTACTACTCTTCCGATTTGAAAAATTATTTCAATATATTTATTGAGGAAGGCCCGGATGAAGTCGGAACGAGCTGCTAGTCAGGTAATTGCTAGCCCTATTCATATCACATTAATTTAGATGATTTGGCCAAAGTTGTGATAATAATATTTCTTTTCAGCCTTTTTGACCAACAGTCTTTCCTCTTTTTCCTGGCCCAAGAGAATTCGGTTACCTCCGGTATTTTCCAATGTTTACATACCAGGCATATTCAAGTGTAGTAATTAATTTCAACAATATACCTACTTGCTGCGAATCTAATTTTTCTAAGCACCATCGGAGTGACTGTTGTGTAACTATCTGTTTATCTAATACCTTGTAAGTGTATCGATTTCTACATTTATAGGTATAGTCACTCAACACCCCCATTACATTAGGATCGAACCACGGAGTAACCCTTATCACCGTCATCCAAATCTCGGCGGCGGCGCTAGTAAATTGTAGAAATAATGTGTTCTTATTAAACGATACGATTTATTTTAAGCTACGAAAAAGGCTTTGTAATTTCTTTAAGGAACTAGTGTTTTCTCTTTTTTTTTTTATACAACTAAGTAGGCAAATAGGCGTACGGCCCACCTGATGATAAGTGGTTACCGTAGCCTATGAACGCCTGCAATACCGGAGATGTCACGAGCGCGTTGCCGACGTGTCCGCTATCAGCACAGCTACCCCTCTGGAGCCTGGCGACCCTACTCACCAGCAGGAACAGAACACTGCATCACAGTGTTATTTGACTGCGGTCTTCTGTAGGGTGGAGGTACTTTCCCAGACGGACTACTCCTTACAAAATCTTCTACCTTTGTTAATTTTTATATTTAGATATTTAAATATATTTATTTCTTTATTTTTTATTGCGCTTTTATAAAATACAAAAGGATACAAATGCTTTAATGTATTCTCTTTTTTTTAGGATGGAATCAAAAGCTTATCGTGCCTTTTGGAACACGGAATCGTCTTTTTAGGGTGCTGTACCCAAAGGGTTAAGGGACCATACGGGACTTTGCTGTCTGCCCGTCTTTCCGTCTGTCGTCAGGCTGTAACTCATAAACCGTGGTAGTTAGACAGTTGAAATTTTCACAGATGATGTATTTCTTCTGCCGCTATAACAATAAATACTAAAAAAACAGAGTAAAATTAATAATTATGGGGGTTCCCTTCATGCGTGAGTCTGATTCGCACTTGACCGATTTTCTTATCGGGTGATTCTAATGTATGTCGATTCGGATTTTATGTCTAATTCGTTTACCTTACAGGCCACACGGCTTTGGAATGTTCTACCCGATGACATCAAATATACTATAACGAAATTCGCTTTCAAAAGAAAAGTCAAAATTCACCTCTCTAGCTTATTATCACCCTAAACCATCATCATATTTTTCCGTTTTCATCTCTTCTTTTATGTATGTACGTATATGTATAGTTATGAATAGATACTGTATGTAAATCTATGTATGTTTATTTAGCAGTAAGTGTTTTTTTTCTCTCATTGTATTTTTAAGATAATTCGCGCCGCACATAATTTTAGTGTTTTTCCTAATGGTTGACTGGGAGAGAATGCTTTTAGCATTAAGTCCGTCAATTGTAAAAGTTTTTTTTTTTACTTGTGGTACAATAAAGATTCATAAATAAATAAATTCTATTCGTACCCTACAATATCCTGATCAACAGGAAACTATTAAACAAATTTCGTTTTTCATGTAAAGCTTAAGAAATATTATGCTAATCATGATAGCTGGCATTACAAGCTGGCCATACACCCATACATCAAGTGTAGTATGAAGGCCATGAAATACAAAACAAAGCAACAAAGGGGACTATACAAAGCCCGCTCAGACACTATTTATAGTAAATCTTGGAGTCACGCGAGCGTTGTTAACAATGCCTTGTAATTTTACACAATTTGTAGAGAATACTGGCTGTTTGTTTTTTTTTTTTAACAAAACACCGAAATACCTACCATTTTACAAAGTGAGGCTCTACATGCTAACCAATATAGGCGGCCAGCGTGCTCATTTGTCTACCAAATAGTATAAAAAAATCAATTCTTTCATACTTAATATTATAAGTGCGAAAGTCTGCCTTTCTATCTGAGACGCTTTCACGCCAAACCGCTGAAATATTGTTGATGAAATTTGGTATGAATAAATATAGTTGAAGACCCGGGGTCAAACATAGGATACTTTTTAAGGCAGGCGCAGCTGCGGGAAACAGCAAGAACCTCCTCTTTGGTTTTTGGTAATTGGTTGATAAGTAATAGTTTTTCCCGGAAAAAATACACGCCTATCTCGTTTATCAGAACCAACTTTCAAGTTATAACTCGAAACAATACTATTTCTGTGTAATATGGTTTGAGTTTTAACTATGTAGAGGCCGAAAGACACTTTTAAATATTTACATTTGGGTGTGCAGAATTATTATAACTGATACCTAATCTATATATCGCACCCTGAGAACGAAAGTGACCGAATTCGAAATTTTGGTGAATTGAGTTAAATACATAAAAAGACTCAGCACATCAAGATCTATCGTCTGGTTAAACAAAAACTGACCAATTCGCGTTAGAACAGGAAAAACGTACATGTTGCGTCTCTTTCATTCCACCGCGTTTTGACCCTTCCCCCGCAACAATAGTGACCGATTCAGTGTTGCGTTGACAGAGGTTTTGGTTGGGCGTTATTTTGTCCGAAATAAAGTGACCTAATCCTTAATTTGCCGCTTCTTTGCTAAATAGTGAGTATACATTTCGACAAAGTTTTAATCGTAAAGTGACCGATGTTTGTATTAGGTCATTTTTGGCCTTTGAATTGGGCTATTTGAGGTGGCTTAAATCTAATTTAGTCATTTTTATATGAAATATATAAATATACCTAAAATAAATGACATGACACACTTTGATTTATGTCTGTTTTCTATTAAACGTTTTAAATACTTATCTGTACTAATTGTGTTTGGGTCATTTTATAATTTTTTCGTCGATACAACTTAAAGTCTTAGTAAGTGTTAAGTCACTTTTCTGCATTTAATCTAAGTGTATGTTTTCATTTAGGGCATTTTCCTACAAGAAAAAAATGAAACGTAGAGCTGATTTAATTATGAAAATGGTTACAGCCGAAAGAAATGATGTAAGTATAGTACTTATATTAATATTTATAGAACTTTGAGTACGATTTCTTGTTATTATTGATTTTTTCCCCAAAATTATGTAATACTTAATGTTAATATAAATATTTATTTTTTAGCACGAAAATAAAGAAAACGAAGTATTCGTAACGAATCCAACACCAAAAACACAACATCATATTTGCTGAGTAACATTGACAATACGGTATTTAATATTTTTTGTCCATACATAATTTATTTGTTTTGTTAAAAAATAACTATTTACACATTTTCTTATTTACAGAATACTGAAAGTGATGACAGTACAACATTTTGACACAACACATTCAGAAGTCACCAGAAAGAGAAATAAAAAAAGCTCGTACCTTTACCGAGACACGGCTAGCCGTAAGTCTATGTTTTACTTAAATAGGTATACTTTTATAGCTATTGAATGTGAGCATAAGATATTTTAATTGTTATAGTTATTATTAATTCCAATAAATAGTGACGAGAGTGACGTAGATTTAAGCGATGATGATCGTACTTATTCATGTAATGATAAAAGAGCAAATATTATTATTTCATCATCGAGTAGTCCTTCATCTTTGCGGCATTCATCACCATCGTCATCACGTCCTAGGTCTGTTCAGAATACCAGCAATAATAATATAACTGAGAAAAAAAAACAAAAGAGCGTTTGAGAAACCCATCTAATTGGAAACAGAATAAAAACAAATCTCTTAGAAATAGTGGTAAACCGTATATTTCTCTATCAAAAACGAATAAATATGTTCGTGCTCGTCAACTTAGAGAAGTTTGTAATTGTAGGTTGAAATGTTTTGAGAAGATAGAGAATAAAGATAGAATTATTTAACAATTATTGGCAATTGAACGACATTGACTTACAGCGTGCCTTTATTCGATCTTGTATGGTTGAAGTAAAGCCTAAATATAAATATTCCAATGCGCAAAAACCTAGACAGGCTAATAATGCTTTTTACTTTAGCATAAATAGAGATAGGATAAGAGTCTGTAAAACCTTTTTTGTTAATACTCTAGACGTTACAGATAGACAATTAAAAACTGTTAAGAACAAGACAAACAGTCAGGGCTTTATAGTAAAAGATCAGCGAGGAAGACACACGAATAGAAAAGTTACCGAACCAGCACTTATACAAGAAATAAAAGATCACATCGATTCCATACATAGAATAGAATCACATTATTTAAGAGCACAAACAAGTAGGGAGTATATTTCAGCTTGTCAAACTGTTAAAGACCTTTGCAAAGACTTTAACTCACTTCAAAAAGAAAAAAAACAGACCTGAATGTGATTACTGGTTGTATCTTAATATTCTTAATAAAGATAATTTAGGTTTCTATCAACCTAAGAAAGATAGATGAGATACTTGCTTAGTTTTTGAACTTGCCCCAGCAGAAGTAAAAGTACAACTTCAAACTAACTATGATAAGCATCTTATTGAAAAAAACAAATGTCGTGAAGAAAAATTGAGAGACCGCGAAAATCTAGATGAAAATAATGTTTGTGCTGTATACGACTTGCAATCGATAATGGTTTGTCCAAGTCCTGCGTATTTTTACTACTGCTCAAAAATTAACTGTCTTAACTTTACTATAACAGAACTGAATAAAAAACAGGAAAATAGTACTTCTGGTGCTTACGGCAATGTTTATTGCTATTATTGGGATGAGACTCAGGCCCAAAGAGGAGTTAATGAAATAGGTTCTTGTGTGTATGATTATTTAAAAGAAATTAATTCTCAAAACCCTAATAAAAACATGCATATCACTTTTTATTCAGATAATGCTACTGGTCAAAACAAAAACAAGTCAATGGCGGCGGTGTATTCTTTTGCAGTAAATAATTTAGTAAATATTGAGAGCATAACTCATAAATACTTGATAAAAGGGCATACACACAATGAGGCTGACAATGTGAATAGCTTAATTGAAAAAGAAATAACCAAAAATGAAAAAGCAGGTCCTATTTATATACCTTGTCAATACTCAACTCTTATAAAAAGTGCTCGAAAGACAGGTAAACCCTTCATAGTTAAAGAACTAGACTATACTTTTTATTATGACATCAAGGACTTGCAAAACGAATGGGGATACAATTTCAACGAAAATACGGACAAAACATCAATTCTATGGAGTGACATTAGAACCTTAAATTTCAGAAAAGGAAACGAATTTCAATTTCCTTATAAAACTTCTTATTTGGAAACAGAATATAGTACAATAATATGCGCAACAAAAGAAAGAAAATGAAAAATTCAGAAGAAATTACATTACAAAAATTGTATGCACAACCGCTTGATTTAAAAGAACATAAGAAAAAAGATTTATAGGATTTGTAAGAAAGAATCTGATTCCTACTTACTACACACATTATTATAATAATTTATAATGTGTGTGGTTATAACGCATGTTTTGATTTCATGATATTTTTTTAATTAGTGATTTGATTTTATAATGATTCATTTACTTACTGTCATGAAAGTTACTAGAAGTTTATAAAATGTTATTTCATTGATTTGTTTACCTAAACAAGTTCCTACCTAAGACTGAATAAGTTCATATTTATGGTTTATAGAATAAGTAAACAATAATATTACAGAGAAATTTACTGACTAGTTTTAAGTTTATTTGTTATTGTTTCTTTAATTTAGATTTGATTTTCCTACTCTAATAATAATTGTTAGACATACATACATAATTTAAATCTCAATAGAAATTATTGTTTAAAAAAATTTATTAAAATAAATACAACAGTGTTACTTAACAATTAAGTTAATTTTATGACTAATGATAAAACAATTGTTAAAAATGTATGTACTATTTCTTTATACAAATGGTTAGTTGATTGTTTTTTGTGCTCTATATGTTTTTGGAGGTTTTGTTTCTTTTTTTTTGTTTATTTTGATTTTATAGTATTGGTTAAAATTCAAGAATAAATATGATTTCATACATAATAAATAGTCTTATTGACCTACTTTTCGTAAAAATATACGTGCTAAAGTGGCTTAGTTTTATTTAAGTCATTAGACGTGCATTATTTCTTACAATTAAAGTGACCCATGTCAAAATAAGCCAAAGATTTTTTAACATTTATAATACTAAAGTGACACTTTTTCGTTATGTTTTTTTTGATAATTATTATGAAAAGTAATTCAAATTATTTTTGAATCGGTTTTAGACGATATGGATTGATATGAGTCTAAATAAAATACTAAAATTACAAACATATAAAAATCTTTTCATTTTAACGAATTATGACTTATTTTATACGGACCTCTCTAAAATGCGAACACAATTTCGCGATTTCCCAAAAAACACAAATTTTGAATTCGGTCACTTTCGTTCTCAGGGTGCGATATATATATATAATCTATATATATATATATATATATATATCTTCTATATTTATCCATACATATAATAAAACTGTAACAGGTCAATGTCTGTACATTGAAGATATTTAGGATAAAAACAATATGAGAGGTCATTATCGGACCAACAGAAGTCAAAACAATAATTTTTAGAATTTTTCTATATCTGTCTGTCTGTCTGTATGTTTGTTATCGTATCACGCGAAAACTACTGCATAGAATTAAATGCGGTTTTCACAATTGTGTTGCTAGAGGTCCAACTTAGAAATTGCATAACAAAATCGAGCTCACTGATTATGTCCAGCTATTGAGAAAGGAACATTTCTTTGTGTCCAACGAAAATCGTTTGCTATCTAGTCAGCTTCTCAAAAATAGCACTAGGTGAGAAATGTTAATTTACAAATCACGATTGTTTGATGTTTGTCTCCCATGCGAAACAGAATTCCGTTGCAGTATTTTACGTAGTGAGACCTGCATTTTAAATATTAGTTTTGTGAAACTCTGCAACAATGGATTATAAGTACTAACGCAGCAGGAGTTCGATAGCATCACATAAAAATAAAAGTATGTAATCGAACGTCACGCGGGCCAAGTCGCGTGCAAAGCTAGTGCTGAATAAATGCTGTATTGGATTTAAATAGGCGCCGATTTTGATAAATTCTTTTTGGGGCCAAAACAAAAGACTTTACTAGCATTTGGATGAAATGACACCAGGTACAGGTGTACAGGGTCAATTGACTCACCCTCTCGATATGAATGAATCAAAATTAAAATATTAAAATGGCCTTTTCTAACCAGTCGTGTGTCGCCCAATATACTAAATTACAGCTTTGTTAAATTTTGCTAATGAAAAATCATCAAAATCATCAATTTTTTAAATAATCGGTACTCTTTTATATATTATATATACATTTTTTTGGCAAATTTAATCTGTGTATTCAATTTAACTTAAAATAAACTACTAATTAAAATTAAATTAAAACTAAAAACTACTATTGTCATTTAATTACGTGTTAGTTGCAATTCTATTGAGATTCAAAATTGTGTAAGCAGAAGCTTAACCTGATAAGGTTTTATCACAACTCAACATTAGCGCGATTGCGAGAACCAGGGGAAAAAACTAAAAACAAGATCATGGTGTGCCAGTTAATAGTAGAATGTGAACACAAGAACTTATACTGAATAACTTGATACGCGTCATCATCATCATTCTAGCGTGTATTCCTAGTTGCGTTGTCAGCTTACGCTTCGGAGCCTAGGGTATGCTGTATGGTCCTAGATTTGGCGGAACTGGTTATTACAATGGAGCGACTGCCGTCTGACCTCCGTAACCCTTTATACAGGGAAACCAGACCAACAGGAACATGACCCGACGTGCGTTAGTGGCAAACACTGTCAGAATTTTTCAGGCTGCCCCTAGGCATCTGACACAGCCTAACGACTGCTATCTATCGACAACGATCGAGACCAACAGCTTAACGTGCCTTCCAAAGCACGGGGGAGCTCAAGATAAGAAATGCCACTAAATGGCGACCAATCTAATAGTGACACGCGCATTCACTACGGATACGCGGGTCGCGCTCGACTAATGAACTCCTCGAATAACTTGATACGCGTATCAATACATAATTCGCATTATCCCAACAAGCCCTCAAAAGGGCAAACCTGTCACTATGATAAGGTTGTCCGATCGTACACTTCAAAGATGTATTGACACCCGACACACTAAACAAAAGGTCATGACTAGATCAATCACGGTGGCAGCCCTTAATAAAAATATAGGACAGTCCTTTATCGGGGCAACCCTATATATCAACGTCTTGGGCACAAAATATCAAGAGTACAGAGAGAATAAATACCTAAGTATAATATAATGACTTTAATATGTTGACCAAAACCAACGACGATCGCAAGGGTTATTTTTCAGTACGATAAATCGACTAGTCCTATTATGTCAAATGGAAATCATTCGAAATATAACGAAAGTGATTCGACTCACCAGATTCGCATTCTCAAAAATAACCCTCACTGGTTTAGTTTTGGTAAATATACGGCAGTTTGGGTGATCGACCCCCAGGACACGTGATCACTCACAAGTAATTTCTATTCTATTCTAAAAAAGTGTAAGTCATGACATAAATACGCGGAAAAAATCTATTAAAAGGCTTGAAATTAGCTAAGGCAAATGACATTTACGGCGAAAAAACCCAAACAACATTTCTTGAACAACCTGTAGATATGTGTTGGAAAACGGGACGTGCAGTTTCAGCTTCGCAATGTTCTGGGATATGTTTTTACACGACTGACAAAAGAGTGTAATGTTTTTAGCGTTTGTTCGATCCTAAGTCAAGAACAACTTAACGGATATAGACGTATGAGGTGGATTCCTTGCTTTCTTCCGAGTGTCATAGGGTATGTGACGTCATCATAATAACAAAATGGCGGACTATAAGGTCGACTGAAAAGAAAAATTCTGAGTAACATCAAGTATCAAAATGTAGAGGATTAAAAGGAGATTGCAAAAATGTATGTAAGGTATATGTTTCAATGTATTTCTGTGATAAAAAGAAAAATAAACGTATAAAATTAAATTGATAGTTGTTATGAACAGCCATTGTATCTATAGTAGTCAGTCGTGTTTTTTTTTTAAATAATTAGCTTGTTATGCCTACTTGTTCTTTCGTTGATAGACCGAGCCAGAATATTTATTGTGTGATGAATGTAACTAGCTGTTTTTCGCGGCTTCGATTATCGATTTCGATTATCATTAATATTTTGTATTTCTTCAAGTGAATTGTTAATTGTAATAAATTGTAATAAATACCATTAGGCGAATTCCGGACAAACCCCAGTGGAATATTAGGAATATACCCTTATGGAATATTAGTATGTAAGATGTTGTATTTTTTTTTGTATTTAATAAATAAATAAAAAAGAAATATATGACAATATTCTCAAATATCGAATTAAAGCAAACAAACCCTTGATCAAAAGCTAACAACATATATATTTTTGATATGTGCTAATTAATTTAAGCCCTTTCATTTGATACCCCAAACGGCGTCAACAAAAAAGATTTGTTTTTCTCGTTCTACTTTATGCCCAATAGATGGCGCTGTTTCACATTTAATATAACGCCACATAGCCTTGAACTAGCGGATAACTAAGACATTTCTAACGATACTCCATTTGTTTAATTATCACTAGTAATTTAGAAGTAAATCTCGATTCGTATATATATATTTTTGTCTACACTTTTTGTCCTCTAAAGGGCGCTGTTATAATTTTAACATGACGTGGTATAGCCTATGTCACCCACATAACTAAGGCCTTTCCAACGATACCCCCATTTGTTTGATTATCACTAGTAGTGTAGAATAAAATCGCGAAACAAACAAATATCAAAAGAAAGCACGCAAACCCGCAAGTTAAAGCTAACTAAAATATATACGTTTTTAAAGACTTTGATCTGACAAGGCATATTCAAAAATTTTTTTTTTTAGGTCCTCACTTTATGCCCTCTAGATGGCGCCGTTGTAAATTTGACATTAGTTTACATAGATAAGAACCAGCCGATTACAGTATGATATTTCCAACGATACCTCATTTGTTTAATTATCACTAGTAGTTTAGAAGAAAATCGGAAACAGATGAACATACATACAATCCGGTCAAAATCCCTACTCTCCTGTTGGCTTTGCCGTAGTCGAGTAATTAGTTAACTTGGTCTTATTAAGGTTCATTTATTTTATGAATAAGGGGGTAAGTTTATTTTCTCGACCACCGTGAGATCGGTTTTGAGCTGAAATCCCGGCCTGAAACCTTCAGGGAGAGAGATTTTCAGCATTCCCGCTGATAAAGATTGAATCTCCTAAAACATTTGCTAGGATATTTGTTGTATGTATTGCGGCTTGTTTCCGCATGACTGATATCTCTATTTGAGGATCCAGTAAATCACAATACCGTCGCCAGACTTGGCGAATACACCGGTAGGTATTACTATTGGGACTATCATTGCTTTAGTGTTCCATAAACGGGCTATTTCTGTTTTGAGTAGGTGGTCATCTCTTACCCTCTATATTTTGTTCCCAGGAGACGAGATTAAACCCTTCGATATAAGTGGGTAGTAATCTTGAGTTAAGTGGTGTAACATATACCTATATACGCGCATTATATACCTACATAGTTCTGTTTTATTGTCTTGCAAGCTGTCTTCGTATGAAAAGAAATTGAGAGAATGAGATATTTTACCGTAAGTTTACATTTAGCAATACTTTAAAAGAAAAATCTGTTCGGAAGATGCCTGTGGAAACCCACAGATAAAGTTTTTTTATTCAAAATTAGTATTTTGTCTCTGATTTTACTTGTTGTTAGCTCACTGGTGGTTACTGTGGTGAGCTCAGAGAGAGATACAATGTTCCATTGAAGATTCATTGGGACATATAAAGTTATTATGAAGTATGAAGACTTTTGGTATTTTTATAACGTCTGCGTACGTAGCCTGGTTTGGATTGTCACTACTGGCACAGAATTATGAATAGTACTACCGTATAGAACGGACACTCACACTCTCGCATCCGAAACTGATACCGCATCACACCACGCAGATTTAGGGTAAAAATCGAAAGCAAAAAAAAATGCAAGGATGTTGCTTTTGCTGTGCGGCCGCTGCGACGACTGTAAATATACGTTAGTAACACACACATTAACGTGCGTGCGTATGCAACCAAATCGTAGTAGTAAAAAAATACTTTAAATAAAACCGTAGCTTAGTTTGGTTAGGTTGGGTTAAGCTTATGACCACCCACAGCGGTGCAGGCCTTTGCAGAGCGCGTCATGTTCTGCAAAAAAGAGGCGGAGAGGGAAAGGGAAACCTTCGACGTTCCCATCCGCCGCAGGCGCACAGGGCGCAGACGGCAGGCTTATGGCCTGCACCTGCTGCCCCCACAGTAGGGCCGGCCGGGTAACGGAACAAACGGGATTCCGCTGCCCGACCCGAACGGCCTTGGGTTGAAAGGTGCGTCCGTATCAACGCGCCTTTACCCTTGCAGGAAGAGGACGTTGCGAGCCCAACCCGCAGGCCACTCCGAGGAGAGTGGCCAAGCCGAGGCCGCCGTGGTAGCGGCCGCCGCGCTGAGGCTGTGGAGCAAAAATAAGCACATTGTCCCGGCAATACGCGGTAGGCGTTAGACACCGTGTGGTTTTTAGTGGGTTCGAGTCCCACATAACCATCCAGCTTCCCGTTCCTGGCTGGGTGGTAGGCGAGGGCCTTTTCCACACGCAAAAAAAACAAAAAAGGCTTATGACCACCCATATTCAAACTGCTGCTCTATAAAATTACAAGGCTATATTGATTAAAAATTCATGTACTTATTTATATCAATATATTGAATTGTATATATCTCTATTATCTTATTCTATAATGTACTATATATGTATATGTTATATAGAACAAAAGTTATTCGGCCGAGCATCACTACGGTAAAAGTTTTGCGATCCAATGTCATGTTGGAGTGACGAAAAAGGAATTAATGATAGGTCAAATGATATGGTGACAAATGTTATTTCGACGAAGTAAAAAAAAAAGAAACGAAAAAGGTTGAAACGTTCTTGGTAAAATGAAAATCTAAAAAGAACAAACCTTGCTGGTGGCACCTTCTTTACTTTTCATTTCGTTAACCTTGAGTTCCTCCATACTTCGCCGCCTTATCACTAGATGACGGTCATTACGCTTTTAAATATGAAGTACACATATCTGCAGCCGCAAACATTTTAAAGGTTTAAGTACAGAATGAAAGAGTTATAGCACAGCGATGAACGCACGCTGAATATTAAATATGAGTCGGGGTTGAGGTGTCAAAATGTCTGTTATACAGCGACAAGCGATTATCGAAAGGATAAAGGGCATTTCCTGTTATTATTTTACATTGTTCTGTTTTGTATTCGTTTCATTTGAAATTTTTCTTTTTCTCTCACTTTTAATTTGTAATGGTCTGAAAAATATATAATTCGTTACGAGATTAGTAAAAATTATTACCCCTAAAGTAGTTTTCAGAAAAGCTCAAGCAGTGGTTGGTTAGAGAATATTTTTAATATGTTACCATTTTGAGAAAGATAGGTTCACAGAAATGAATATGTAAATTGGCATTACTGTTTTATGATTTATTTTCTTGATTCAAACCTAATAATATGATAAATTTGCAATAAACAAACTTTATCGCTTCTCGTTGTCTACAAGACGACAACCTTAAAAGCCTACGCGTAAATGACTCGAATTCGTAAGAAGTGTACATCTATACCATAGACATATTATGAGATGCACAGACTTTGCAAAATTACTAAAATAACCGGGAGTTAGCACTACATAAAGTAGAGTTTATTAAAAATATAAAGAGAAAACTAAAATGAAAATATGAAATGGATTAAAAAAAAAAAGTTAATTTATATTTCGCATCTTAGCGCTCTTTTTATTTTTATAAAGTATATCATAGTTTTAAAGGTTATGTATTTTTTGTTCCTCACATAAAGCCTAAACGGAGTGAGCGAAGCTGATATATTAAATTGCAGCGCTATTTTTATTATCCAAAATTTGAGTGTTTATTTTAGTTATTGTGCATTATAATAATACGGCTGCCCAAACTCAAATTCAAGCAAGTCGCTTTCTGTTTTTCATACCATTCGATTCTGCATAACAATACGCACAAATCTGCATTTAAAAAATATTGATTCTCCTTATACTTCTGGAGTTATTTAAGAAATAAAAATTCAAGCAACTGTTTTGTTCATAAAAACCCACGCTGAATTCAAGTATCTGGTCAATAAAAACTTGAAAAACTGGTATTGAAAACAAGCAAGTGAAAACATCGTTGCTTGTTTTTAAAGTTTTATTTCGACTTTTACATTTTCACAATTGATTTCAGTTGAAAATGTGTTGAATTTTTTTGTTTCACCATTCATATATTTGATAGGGTAAAACTACAATATAGATAAAAAAGATATCTAAAACCATGTGCTTAACATCCAATCTTGCTTCAGACAAGAATTAGCAAAGAGGGGAATGACATTGCCGCTTCTTCGACAGAGTCCTTACAAACCTTAACTGTGGACGTTGCGTCTTCCTTAAGGAATCCCTATGATCAGGCAAATGTGGCAGGAAGCCCAGGCCAATATGCGGAGACCAGCATGGCATTTTGAAGTGAAACCTTTAATAATATAAGCACTGAGATCCAAAAGGGTTCTAGATATTTCAATTGAAGTGAGATACCTGTACCTACGACGTACGTCTAGTTAAGGGCACTATTGGAGGTACTAAATCCTTCTCCGTCTTTGTCGGGTTTATACCAGCTTGGTTCTCAGGCCCTACCTGCTTAGTGTGATGTAAGATTTAGTATCAAACAGCATTTCAGAGATTAAAATAAGCAGTCGCCGTGGCTATTAATATGTATATCTAAGTCCCATGAACCAGTGTGCATAGTAGAAGACAGGTGACGTGTAAGTAAACAAACACTTCTATGGAGTAAATTCAGAACGTTGTTAGAAATAAAGTTGCTAAGATGAACTACATGCCATGGTAGATGACAAATTTCCAATGTCTACATAGAGGCAAAGACTTTGTCGAGCATACGGACTAGTTCAAATACGATCGATCGAGCCCGTAGAAATGTTACCTAGGACAATAAGGTACGATTCAGACCGACTGGCCCGCCTCGGCTCGGGCCGGAACGGATGCGGACGCGTGTCGCGGAAGCCGGCCATGTGCGTCGGAGCTTAACGTGCCGCGGAAGCCGTACGCGTGCCGTTATCCTTTAGTGTATACAACGGAGCGACTGCAGTCTGACCTCCGTAACCCTTTTTACAGGGAAACCAGATCAACAGGAACATGACCCGAGGTGTGATAGTGACCAACACTGTCAGAATTTTTCAGGCTGCCCCAAGGCATCTGACATACTGAATTGAATTACCGACCTGAAAAAGATTTTTGATTTTGTATCCATAAATACATTTTTTAAATATCTGTAAAGAAAGTATATAGTAAATCAGGCTTTTGAAATGTTAAGCTTGAAAGAATTACGAAAATATTCCTAGGAGTTTAGGACTTTCGTTTCATTTTCCGACTCCTGTAAAATTTGGTTTTTACTAGTTGCTTGTTTTCAACTCTATGCAGCCGAATGGCAGATATTCCTAAAGTGTTCTGAAACAAGCGCAAGTGCTGGGAAGTGATAAAGTGTTTGATTTATATGATGTTCTTGATTGTTGCTAATAACTCCTAGAAATCGCTAAATGCAATTTTTATACCTCTCCTCTGGTGCAGAAGGCAACGATAAACCACTGCACTATTTTCCCAAGAGAAGCACATAAGTATGTCCAATATAACTTGAGATTCTCAGCATTGAGAAACCTATGAAAAAAAAAGGATGTTTTTTTTTCTAATAACAGCTGAGACCAACGCATTTAAGTGCCAACCTAACCAAGTCTAGGACTCATTAGTAGTCTATGGTCTACTCAAATATTTATCTAACGCTTTCGGTGTCTCGTCCTGAATGGCAGTCAGAATATCTTGAGCTTGAATATTTTACTGTTTTATTATCGTGTAACGTGACTTTTATTCGGAGATAATTGGAAGAGATACATGTGTAATTAGTCTTTGCTTGCTATGAAATTTTAAGGTTTTCTTTACATTTTTAGCATTCAAACGTATAACATTTCGTAGACAGAGGTAATAGGCTTCCAAGCACAATATCGTATTTGACGAGAAAATATTTTTTTTCTGTGGTTTAATGAAATAAAGTTATCCATACCAACTTCTTCAGGCAAGAGTGTTTTCCTAGTTGCATCGTAAGCTTCGCAGCCTAGGGTACGCTGTAAATCATGATCCTAGATAGATTTGGCAGCACTGGTAATTAAAATGGATCGACTAATGTCTGACCTCCGTAACCCTTTTACAGGAAAGCCAGACCAACAGGAACATGACCCGAGGTGTGTTAGTGGCCATCAGTGTCAGATTTTTTTCAGGATGCCTAAAGGCATCTGACACAGCCTAACGACTTCATCTTACGATTACAACCGGGACTAACAGCATAATGTGCACGAAGCACATACGGAGAAGCTCGAGTTAGAAAATGCTACTAAATGGCGACCAATCGAATACGGGTCGGGCTCCGCTATTGCTTGATACGCACATTCGCTACGAGTACGCTCTCGGCTATAGAGCTTATTAAAAAGTAAATAAAAATACAGAGCCATAATAGAGGACATAACAGAGGCAAACGGTCAGGTGACCAAGTATTGATCAAAATTAATTTAAGAACTTTATAGTTATTTTGACTTAAAAGAAGACGAAGAAGTCAGAGCCTATCACTAACCGACTCTTTTGAATGTGTTACGCTACATATAAATAACTAGCTGTTTCCCGCAGCTCCGCCTGCGGTATATAGCCTATGTTACTCAGGGTGAATGTAGCTTTGCAATGGTGAAAGAATTTTTGAAATCGGCACAGTAGTTTTTGAGTTTATTCATTACAAACATACACACAAAAATACAAATCTTTCCTCTTTATAATATTACTAGCTGTTTCCCGCATCTCCACCTGCGGTATATAGCCTATGTTACTCAGGGTGAATGTAGCTTTGCAATGGTGAAAGAATTTTTGAAATCGGCACAGTGGTTTTTGAGTTTATTCATTACAAACATACACACAAAAATACAAATCTTTCCTCTTTATAATATTAGTGTAGATGGAAAGTAAAAAGCAATATATCTTGTTAACTGTCCAACTCAATTGTCGCGTCCCAATAAAAAGTTAATCTTTGCGAATTGTACGTGTAAAAAGTTAAAAGTACCGTATAATTGCTCTTGTTAAAACTAATCGTATCAACTTTTTTATTTTGGAAATTTACAACAGAAACTTTTAGACTAGTCGCGTAAGTTTAGTAACTCATAATGAAATTGAAATTATTTATGATATTCTATTCATCATTCATTTATTTATTTATTTAAACTTTATTACAAAGAATGTAAATGGCGGACTTAATGCGGTAGGCTTTTTCTACCAATCAACCAACAGGTGGTGTTAGGAGACAAAAGTAAGTGCAAATATAGAATAATTACCTAATTATACCTTTGAACAAATAAAACATCCATTATTAATACATCCATACTATCCATACTAATATTATAAATGCGAAAGTCTGTCTGTCTTTCTGTCTGTCTGTTACGCTTTCACGGCCAAACCGCTGAACGGATTTTGTTGAAATTTGGTATGAATATAGTTGAAGACCCGGGGTCAAACCAAGGCTACTTTTTGACGCAGGCGGAGCTGCGGGACACAGTTAGTTACATATATATAAAATAAACCTACATACTAACTACTTAAATAAATATAATTATAGATATATTATCTAAAAGCGTGTGAAGATAATATGCGCGCAGTAAACGTTTAAATGACGCACGGGTGCGGGCTTTACGAATATCGATTGGTAGGGCATTCCAGAGTAGCGAATTCCTGAACCCAGTTCGAAAAGGAGGTATTTGAAGTGTAAAATTTCTACTGGATCGGGACTTCCTCGAACGGATGTTACAGAGAAAAGTGAAATTAGACTTCAATCAAATACATCATCATTATCAGCTTTCCATAGCACTAATGCATATCATTCTCGCTATCTACCCCAACCATCTCTCTCTAGAGCCATCGCAATCTAGTTGTTGCCAGCTATTTTCTCCATATCATCGACCCACCTAACAGCTGGATGTCCTGTACTTCGTCTTCCGTTTCTTGGGTACCACTTGGTTACATACATATATATTTTTTTATGCAACTTAGTAGGCAAACAGGCGTACGACCCACCCGATGTTAAGTAGTTACCGTAGCCTATGAAAGCGTGCAACACCGGAGATGTCACGAGCGCGTTGCCGACCTGTCCGCTGTCAGAACAACGACCCCTCTGGAGCCTGGCGAGGCGACCCTACTCATCAGAAGGAACACAACACTGCATCATGGTGATATTTGGCTGCTGTCTTCTGTAAGGTGGTGGTGTATCTTCTGTATTGTGGACTAGTAGAGAATGTCAATATGGCATGAATACCACCATTTGTACATTTGACCTTAGCTGCCGACGCACAAAGAAGCTCGATAGCAGGCGCCCAATCCAATACCGGCCGCGCTCACAGCCGCTTGACACGCATGGTTGTTACGAATACGCATGCCGCGCTCGGCTGTCTAGCTCTCTAACGATAATCACGATTCTATTGCACTTACGTGTTAGCTAATCCGCTCAACAGCTGCAAATGTAGGAATAATCATATCATTCGGTGAACTGAAGCGTCGATGCATCGTTGAATGAAAATTGATGAGCCGCAGATATCAATAGATGAACCAAATGTGGTTAATTATGTCTACTTGGCTTCAGGACTATAGGCGTTGTGTGTTTTTGTGATTATTATTTGTAGATTAACTAGAAGTGGTCAGTCGGCAGTCGCTACAATATAATAATCAGTACTGCCAAATGTTGGACCATGTATAAAGAGCACCATGGACTCCGAAGCGTAAATTAACGACGCAACTAGGAATACACGCTAGGACGAAGAAGAGACTAAATGGAAATGGGCTGGGCATGTTACGCGTCTTCGAGACCGAAGATGGACTAAAACGCCGATAACCTGACTGAGAAGGAGACCAAGAAAAGACATAAAATAAAAAAAGTACAATAGATCCTTTTTGAAGTCCAGAATGCGCATAGTATTAACTCTATCCGAAGCTTCATACATAATTAAAACTGTTAAAGTTAACTAGCTGGCGCATTTGAACGTTATTAAAATTAATTGGATTTACGTATTTTAACTAATAGAATACGCTTTTAACGATGTAACTTTAAACCACATACAAAGAGTAGTTTTCCGTTTCCACTCTGTTTCTGAACTGTAAATATGAATTTGATATGAATTCATTGCATGACAGCGGTACTAATTTATTTATTTATTTATTTATAAATCTTTATTGTACCACAAGTTTACAATTGGCGGACTTAAAGCTAAAAGAATTCTCTCCCAGTCAACCATTAGGAAAAACAGAAAAGTTATGTGCGGCGCGAATTATTTTAGAATACAATGAGAGAAAAAAAAAACAAAAAAACACTTAACTGCTAAATAAACATACATAGATTTACACACAATATTCATAACTATACATATACATACATAAAAGAAGAGATGAAAACGGAAAAAGATGACGATTTAGATTTAGATGCTGATGATGACCAGAGATGCTGATGATGACCAGTGATCGGATAATCGGGCGCTAATACACCTAAACTTAATTTTTATTTCCACGAAACAATAATATTGAGTTACTTAAAGTTGTTTTTACAATATTGTTTATTCCCGGGAATACGGGTTACTTATTAATTCAGGAGGGAACATCCATACTAATCTTTCAAGGAAAGAAGTTTAGGTATATAATAGCCCGATTATCTGATCACTGATATACCTTCTACCTGCCTTCCTACCGATTTCGGTTATGGCGAACAACTTCATTAATATAGGGGTCTACCGTAAGCTTTCATGTGGCTTATGTAGCCATTTTTTTGTGAAAGTCCTCGCGCATAGCGGACATTTACTCATCACGCCTGGTTGTTCGGCGCGTCGGTTCATTTCAAATTCTTGGACTTCGGTTTTTACCAAAGCCCTCAACTCTATAGATAACTATTATATAGATTGACATTTTCAAAACCAGTCAAATTTTTACAGTGTGTTATTATGGTATGTGAAACAAGACCACTTCCAATAAAAAAAAAAATAAGTAAATACCGACAAAAATTTTCGACATCCAATCAAAATCCTGTCAGCTGATCACAAGATGTGTATGGGAGATAGAAAATTTGAACTAACTGGTAAATTTTATTCAGAATGAAAAATGTTCACTTTTGTTGAAAATCACCCTGAAATTATACTATGTAAATCATATAATAAAATACCAATTTACAAACACAAGCGTACATTACTCTTGTGTATATTGTTATTTATTTTTGTTGTCAAAATTTACAGAAGTATGACTCGTGGTTATTTCACATAATATAGAACATTGTTCTTGTTTGTGTTCGTATGGCATATAAGATATCTATTCTTATTAATATTATAAAGCTGAAGAGGTTTGTTTGTTTGAACGCTCTAATATCAGGAACAACTGGTCCGATTTGAAAAATTCTTTAGTGTTGGAAAGCCTATTTATGAAGGAAGGCTAAAAGTTAGGACAAAGTCAAGACTAATAGGCTAATCTAAATATGTGTAAGTAATATAGTTTTGAGTCAAACAAGGTTAAATTAAAAAAATTGGACGAAAGTTTGATATTATCTCTTTCTAATTTTACATTAAATTGGGTCTGCAAAATTTGGGCGCATCTTTTTAATTTGTTGTGATTAAACGGTGTAGGATACACGTAGTGGAACTAATTTACTAACAAATGCAATTCGTATTATGTAATGCTAATTGTAAACAATTAAACAATTTTTCAGATTGCGTTAGGAACACAGTATCTAGAGATTAGCAGAATGTTTAAAGCACCATAAAATATTGCAATATTCTCAGTGGCAAGATGAACAAATGCAATCTATTCCAGGCTATAGGATTATGAGCCTATCAAATACCATTGTGAAATATGCGAAAAAATAATATGGCCTAGTTTATTAAAAAAAATTCTGATCAGGTAGGTAGGTTGGCTAGAAGAGATTGCTTAGCTATAAGTTCGTCTTTGGCCCATAGTTTATAAGCACCAAAGCACGATGTTATCTTCACTTTATTGTAAAATAGGCATTATAGAAATATATTGTAAAATTGGTATTGAGACAAAAATGGTACCTACTTTATAAGGAACTAGCTGTTTCCTTCAGCTCCGTCTGTGTCAAAAGTAGCCTATGATTGACCCCGGGTCTTCAACTAAATATATTTATACCAATTCTTTTCAAAATTTGTTCAGCCGTTTGGCCGTATAAGCGTAAGAGACAGACTTTGGCACTTATAATATTAGTGTAGAAGTATGGATACGCCACAGGGTATGTCGCTGTTATTTCGTTATTTTACACGCTAAATCCCGATTTGTATTCGTATCTCAGTGCGACCTTGAAATAAAATAACGTGGACTCTCTTTGGGCCACTGTGGTTATAATTCCAGGCACGGACGACACAAGTGCCGTAATTTGGAGTTAAAACACTTGAGCTTTAAGCTGTGTGTGATTTTAGTATTTACTTGTTACATTTCGAAGGGGTTTTTACAAACTTTTACGTAGAGCTTCTTTGATCTAGAACGGAATATTTCATATCCCTTTTTTTTTTAATATGATTCAGGCAAAATCGTGATTGGAATGAAAATCGTTCGACTTCCTATTCAACGAATGACAATCATTCGATATCTAACGATAATCATTCGACTCACCTACTTTGTATGAGCCACACTTTTCAAAAATCTAGGGCTCAAAAATCTATTTTGAGCCTTAAAAACTCTATAAAAAAACTGCATAGAAAAATATTTTGCACCATCCGTATATTATACTTCTCATATCCATTTAAGGATTTCATATTGGTATGGCATTGAACACACAAAAAGTGTTTTATGGTAAGTATCATAGATTAATAATTGTTCTCGCGCGGGCTCGACTAGATACCGTCGGCGTACTTGATAAATGCGGCAACTAAAACTACGCGAATTCGGCGTACTTGCGGCATACCCGCGTCGGCACGCCGCAACCGATATGTGAGTTGGACGTCGAGATGATATTTAAAATTTTAGTTTAAAAACAGAAGCAAAATGCCAGTTTGCGTATTCAAACTATGTAAGAATAATAGTACAACAAATAACTCTTTCTCGTTTCGTCTTTGCACATTGTCTTACACACACTACAATATAAAGTTGCCGCATTCTGGAAACTGATTTTTCTTCATAGCGCGGTATCAATTCGAGCGCGCGCGAGACCAATAATTAATCTAAGATACGAGTAAGTATCTTAGATTAATGTTGCAGATGATTGATACATATTGATATTGATACATACATACTTTTGTATTATTATTTTTCTTCTTTTCTTGTACGCCTCTTTGCCTCTTTCTTTCGTAGTTCCTGTCGCGGGTCTGCTGGAAGAAATTTCTTTAGAAATAAGTAGAACCCTTGTACACAGTTTTCCTAATGTTAAGTTTCCAATGTATATTTACAGCGTGTACATGAATAAATAAATAAATAATAGGCAACTTGAAACAAAGGATTCTCTCTCTACCTTGGCCTCAACAAAAATATATCTAACTTCTCAATACATATCATATATTTTACCTTCATATTTCCGTGGAAATAAAATCACAACAATGATATAAAATCAATGCCCAATTCGTTTTTATTGTTGCGAATATCATGTGATTTTATTGGGTTTCTGTTGCTTGTTATCTTCCGAAATAGTTTTTACGGAAAATGAATGAACTAACTGTGCCCTGCATATTTACTCGCTGGCTCCTACTACAAAAATCAGGTTATTTATGCAGAAAGGGTTTACCGTCAGATTGAACGTGCTAACAAATAATGTATAGCTTTGACATAAGTCGAATTTTTTTTACTAGTTGTTCGCCGCGAACATAGACCTCGCGAATTTCATTCAATAAAGTTTAGCCACAAAAATAAAAATAAATCTTCCCATCATTTACTGGGGCCATATTTAAGATATTCTGAACCCAAATGTTTTATACACCTGGAAGAGATTTATCGTAATCCTGTGTCAGATACCCTTAGGCATACTGAAAAATCTGACTGTGTCAGCCACTACAACACCTCTGACCATGTTTCTGTTCATCCCGAAGATCAGAAGGCAGTCGCTCCATGGGAATAACCAGTACTGCTAAATCTAGGAACACGATTAACAACATACCTTACGTTCTGAAGCGTAAGCTCAGGACGCGATTGGGAGATACGCTTAGAAGAAGATAAATATTAGTAGACCAAGACATACAGAGTCAATTAACCTCTCTGACACCAGGGTGTAAACTATTGATTGACCATTGGAGTTCAAGCTACATGGATTTTACCCAAGTAAGACTGACCCCAAAAATAGCATTTTAATGGTCGTGAATTGATTTCGTAGTAATATGGGGTCGATTAGTCTTAGAAAACATAAACAAAAATATTTTAAGATCAAGAAAGTGAATTTAAAAATATGAAAGATCAAAAATGTTGAATTGAGTTTATTTGGATTCTTTCATATGCCAGTCATTCTGACTTTCTACGAATTAATGATTTTCTTATATTTTCGCGATTGCTACACATCAAATTAAACTATTTTAAATTATTTTAGCTGCTGTTGTTAGTTAGTTGGGTTATTAATCCATACTATTATTATAAATGCGAAAGTCTGTCTGTCTTTCTGTCTGTCTGTTACGCTTTTACGGCCAAACCGCTGAACAGATTTTAATGAAATTTGGTATGGATATAGTTGAAGACCCGGGGTCAAACATAGGCTACTTTTTGACGCAGACGAAGCTGCGGGAAACAGCTATTAAGTAATAAACGCGGTAAAAGCCGTATTAAAATAGTTTTTTTACGATTTTATTAAAGTTGTTTGTTTCTACGAAATTTGGAATTTCTATGAAATTTCATTGAAAGTAAGGATATCCTAAATAAAATAAATAAATCGGATTTATGAGTTACACTGTCTGTCTTCTCCATATCTAGAGACAATTTGCGGCGGCACCCTATCTTTAGACGTATTCCTTCTTGTTGTAACCATTCCTATAATTTGGCTAATATTTTACGGCCGGCCGCCTGCCTGACGTCAACTCTCCTTGGGAATGTGGTTGTTTGCCGTGCCTCGTTAGCCGGGTAAGTCTTAATTGTACCCGTTGCCCGCCCCCTACGCGGGCCAGATGTTGATGCCCGGACGAGAGGTTGTATTGGAGAGTTATGCTGTCAACATTCACTCGAATTGAGAACCTCCTCCGTTTCGGATTATGGAAGGACCTTGTAGGTCAATCAATTTTTCATAACCTGTTCTTTAAAAAGAACCTCCTTCTGTTATCGTTAATTTTTAGTCCGTTAGTATCCCGACTTCAAAATATCTTCACGATGGCCCCACTAATTTGAGAGAAAAACATCATTTTTGTGACTTGGAAAAAAAGATGATTAGTTCACTTCGACGACATCATCACTATAATTCTAGGTGTTTTACAGTTAATATTATTTTATTACTAAACTAATGAACCAATTGGTTTAAAACATTTACTGGACTAAACTGAAAGTATGCCTTATCGGACTTATAAATAGATTGTTCAATCGTTTCAGTAATAATGGAGTTATTAAGTAACAAATACGAAAAAAAAACATTAGATCCTCTTTTTTTGAAAGTCGGTTGAATATCACTCAATCTATTTTGATATCATACGTATCATAACGTTTATTACATACATTCTGATTATCAACGAAAACGGGCTTACAGCTTTGGAGATAACAATAAATATTTATTTTCACATTAATGCCAATATCTCAAAAACTACTAAACGGATTTTGATGTCAAACTAACTTAAAAATTCTATACATGCCTACTATACACACTTTGAATTTTATCGAAATTGGACTTACGGCTCGAGTGTTATCGCAGTATAAACATACATATATACTTATATACATACCATACAATCAATGTGTTTTTGCCCCAACTCGATTTAGAGTAAATAAATAATCCAGGACATTTTTATTATAGTTATTTCAAAAACTACTAAACGGATTTAAAAATAATATTGAGTTTTAAATCATCTACAACCGCTTACTTAGAACTGATTTCAAAATTTCTTATACAATTAATTCCCAAAGTAACACCTAGATGGCGCTATACAAATTTAAAACGCGCTATGGTTTCGTTTACTATATAATCGCGGACATTTTTATGAATATTTCCAAAACTACTAAACCGATTCTGATGCCCGACGAACTTGAAAATTCTATTGATATTTCCTACATGCCTACAAAGTTTCAACAAAATCATACCATCGATTCGGCAGTTATCGCGGTATAAACATACATATGTACAAACAATGTGTTTTTGCCCCAACTCGATTTAGAGACCTCACTCGCTTCGCTCGCTCGGTCAATTAACCTTTGTTTTTCCACTGCTAAGGGCTACATATTGGTTTGTAAAATTCACACATTTAATCAACTACCTTCCTTGATTAACAAAATTAAGAACTATACTTAATACATTTATATTTATTGTTTGTGCCCTGATTGAATCGGGTTCAAAGAATCCCAGTATTATCATTTCAGCCGCAGTCGGTCCACCCTGATTTCTAAAATGACCGGTTGGAAGCTTTTTCTGGTTATCGAACCGTCTGGTCGGTGGATGACCAACGCTGCGCTTGCCGGTTCATGGTAGCCATTCGAGAACTTTTCTGCCCCATCGACCATCGGTTCTCCGCGCTATCTAATCCGCCCACTGCCACTTTAAAGAGCTAATCCGCTGGGCCATGTCGGTAATTTTTGTTCTCTTACGAAGGAAGGAAGATGGGGAAATTCTATTTTTAATCTTTTCCCCATCATCCTTCTTGCTAATAAATGATAATTAATTAAACCTACATATTTTTCTATGATATTAAAAAATAGAACTACACAACTCTGTTAGTAGAAGCATGATTTATGGCGATATTTTTTCCTCTGACCTCGTTAGGTGTACTAGAATTACTTGGTTAATTACTGTAAAATTTGTAGTTTGCATTTTTCTTAATTAAAGCAAACTTATACTTCTTTTTATTATTATATAACCGGCTACCTGACACCACTCTCAGGACATTCTTCTGCTTTTCGTATCAAATGTCTAGGATAGGTCACTTCAATAGTTTTTCAACAACTTCAACACTTTTCGGGAAGAAATTGACTGATTTATTGAAAGGCATCGACATAACCAGTAGCACCAAATTTAGGACCATGACTTACAGCGTACCCTAGGCCCCGAAGCTTAAGCTGACAACGCAACTAGGATATACACGCTAGGATGATTATACCTACAAAATTATGATAGACACTAATTATATATTTATATTTACTATTTGTATCTCCTTTGTGGATCACGGTTTAAACCCGGTCTTTTGAGAGGCTTGCGCGGGGATATAGATCCAACGCGTAGAGGCCCTTTGGAGAAGTTGATGTCATGTGGTGCTCCTGCTCAAACCCGTCCTCGGCTATATCAATAGTTGATATTTTCATGAACAGGTCTGGGCAGGAGTAGGAACTATTGCTAATGAGTGAAAAGAATAAAATGGGTTATGGTTATGAAGTTTGGTTGGGTTTAAACTGGGTTATTGTAATAGAGATTCGGACACCTGCCATAATCATAATTACTGACTATTAGTGACAGGCGGTGACTCGCCACTCAGTGAATGGGCCCCCAAATAGTCGCAGCGTTTGGCAACAGAAGGGCAACATTGCGATGAGCGGCTTAGGGTGCCGAGAGGTGCGGCTCCGGTTTCGCCATCGCGAGTTGCCTCGTGAGCGGATTTCCCCATTATTACGCCATTACATATTACTATTATACATATATTATTATTAACTTTCTTGTACAATATTTCCTTACTTACATTTTCTCATTTTGTATTGTTACTCACGCTGAAATTAAATACATTCAGAATCGTTTAGAATTTTTTTAATAAAATACTGTGGTTGGCTCATTGTAAACAGCTACTCGTGCCTTTTGTAATTGAAAAATAAAAATTCGATGAAACGGCGTGTTTATGCATAAATTGACTGATACAGTGTTTTGTAATGTAAAATTCTAATGTATGTTTCTGACGAAATTTGTTTTAAAAATAATGTTAAAAATGGGTAAAAAAATGGAGGGGACTTTGACCGTAACAAGCCAATGAGAGAGCGGTAACCGTTCCAGTTCAATCGACCGCACACACTTTTTCCAAGATTTCTAAGATATGGGTAGTAAAGACATATTGTATTGTATTAAAGTACTTTTTAGACATGGTTCTTTTTATATGATGATTCACGTCTGCAAACCAAACTGGAGACAACTAAACAAATTATACGAAATTTAGTATGCTTTTAGAAAAGTATTTATATAAATAATTTATCAAAAACTCCCTGTTTTCCTTTGCATTTCGAAGCCTCTGAAGTTGTTAATTCTTCCAATGAAATATAAACAACACAAATCTTGGAATACTTCTTAATATTTACATCTGAATGTTTGTCTTTATGTTTGGTGCACATGCCACGGTGTGCAAGTTTTAATGAATTTCTCCCCAGTTCGGAGGGTCTTACGGGTGTAAACAAACAGTGGTCATAAACTATCTAGGGTATAGAGTTTTCACAATAAGATACGGAGAGCCGACCCCATTCGAAATTGGAAAAGGCCAGGATTGATTACGAGAGTTTTCACAATATAAAAAACACTAATCGCTTTCAAAATCGAATTCAAAAGATATTTAACATGTAGATAAAAATAATCTTGTTAATAATTCAAACAAATATTCGATAAAATAAATAAAAATAAAAGTAAATAGCTAAAGCTGTGACAACCTGATAATGATAGTAAAAACCTAATCGAACAGATCAAAAGAAAATTACAACTGAACACTAACAGCAAATAGAATTCAGTCAGGGGTGTTGTTTTCAAGCATCTGTCCGATGGCTTGGATACATAACACACGGGTACGCGAGCCCGACTTACCCGAGCTGCTACTGAGTCAACCCATGTCCAAAGTAGCATCCTAGTACCTCATCCTTTCCCCAAACCCAACCACATCCCACCCTTCCCTAGCTTAAGAAAACTTCCGATGGGCAGCAGCGTCGGAAGTAAAATAACCCGTTGAAACTGCGCTCGCCAATCCGCCTGCCAAGCGTGGCGAGTATAGCAACAACCCCTCAATTTGGGGGAAGTCCAACAGTGGACTGATTGCGGCTGAAACGACGATGACGACTAACAGCAAAATCTAAATCAAAATCAAGCATGTGGTGCTCAATATCCTTGCAAGGCACCTTAACGATTGCGCAATATGCATGTGGAGCGACTGCTAGCGACAGCCATTTTTGGATTGGTCACATTTCTATATTCAGGTCCGCGCTTCGGAAGTCCTGGTTGCTGGATAACGGTCGTTTGACTGTGTCAGATTCATTTAGATAGACTAGAATAAACTGTCAGTATTCGTCAAAAATACTATTCAGGGCATGTTCCAGTTGGTCTGGTCTCAACTAGAAAACACGTTTGAACGAAGAGGTTTACCTGAATGCAAATAAATTTTGAAAAAAAAAAAATTGGTTGTCTGTAAAGTCGGTTTACGGACGGTAGTTTGACGTGACAACGTCAAACATTACAGTAGTATAATACACATGATCATGCCTTTCTCTCGTTCGTGCCGCGCTCTCGCTTGCGGAACGCGACAATGAGCGTAACAGGACAATGACGTCATCTTTTTCGTGCATGCAGCCCGTAGTATCGAGTTGTTAGACGTTGTCACGTCAAAATTACGTTTTGATTTTTGATACTAAATAAAAATCTTGATAATTTTTCTTCCATCTCATGCTTGAAACTAATATATTTCTTCTGGTCATATTAGTCTTCATAGTTAATTGTCTTCTTCTTCTTTATTGTGTCGATGACTTAAATCTTATGTGCTCAGTATGCACCCACCTGAGTCGCATCAGTCGTCAGTTATTTCGTGTGAAAATTGACAATGTGTCGATTCTATACATTCATTTATTTGTATTTAAGGTTCACGTACAAATCGTCAAAGTCACAAAAGTTTAGACCCTTGAAACAAATTAATATCGTGTTTACATCGTAACATGCGATAAATTAGAATATACTAGTTGTTGCCTGTGGCTACTCCTGTGTTATTACTTAAAAATCTGTAGTATTTTCTTACAGTTCAATCACCACGTTTTTCATTTCATGTGTTTGGAAACTATTGGTCAAATTTTTTCGTCGATAAAAATCTTCGATCTCCCTAACAAAATCCTGTTAGCTGATCAATACATTTGCTCTACAGTTGTTCAAACTCCACGCTCGATTTCTCACTTACAACTTACAATAAACATTAAATGGTTTTTATCACTTGAAATTCAAAAATTTAACAGCGGTGTGAAAATATCTACAATCATACAGACTAAGTTTGAAACAGCCACAAACCCAGCACAGAATAAAAACTATTTCATACCAAATAAAACGCAAAATCTTCATAAAGGCTTATGCACATGGTGCATAAACCCTAAACCCAGTATTTTTTACCACAGAATATACAAAACTTTTTATTTAATAGCTCGATATATTGGGGCGTGCGTGTGCGATAGATCAATCGTTCGGCTAAGTCAGATTACTTTAGGCACCCTGAAGAATCTGACATTGTTTGGTGACTACCACATGGTTGACTGGTAGATAATACTTTTAGCATTAAGTCCGCCTATTGTTGTATGTTTACTTGTAGTACATTAAAGTTTAAATAAATAACACATCTGGATCATGATTGAAGTTGATAATTTAGTATTTTGGTATAAATAGCATCGCCAATTCTTGTACCAACCATAATACAAGGAGTTAAATGAGATTTTTCTATTATTTCTATAGTTCAAACTATCTCCTTTTTTTAATCAACTTAAAATTAAAATAATACATTTTACACTACCAATAATGTAGGCTGATAGTGTCAACGGTATAAAAGGTTATTGTGCTCAGATCTTTACATTCCAAATGTCGTGAAAAATACTTTTTTGGACAATGCCGAAACGTTCCTAGCAACATCCAGCCTTTTTACATATTACCCAAACGGAAAAAGGCAGTTACGCCCCGGGATGACTGTTTGCCATATCAAAACAAGGGGTTGTTTTGTACTACATGCCCCATAGACTTCTGAAACCGCTATGCGATGAATTTGCTGCTGCTCTCATTCATCATCATCCTAGCGTGTATTCCTAGTTGCGTCGTCAGCTTACGCTTCGTAGCCTACGGTACGCTATAAGTCATGGTCCTAGATTTGGCGAAACTGGTAATTACAATGGAGCGACTGCCGTCTGATCTCCGTCACCCTTTTTACAGGGAAACCAGACCAACAGGAACATGACCTGAGGTGTGTAAGTGGCCAACACTGTAAGAATTTTTCAGGCTGTCCTAAGGCATCTGACACAGCCTCACGACTGCTATCTATCTATAACAGCCGGGACCAACGGCTTAACGTGCCCTCCGAAGCACAGAGGAGCTCAAGATAGAAAATGCCATTAAAATGGCGACCAAACCAAATGCTAGCCGGGTATACACATGTCGTGGCCAAATCGTATAATTGATCATTTCATGATATGGTCGACCACATCATGAAATGCGACCATTTCATGAAATGATCAATTCTACGATAGCCAAACCACAATAGACCATATCGTTAGAACGTCAGCGTTTAATAATATGGTCGTCCATGTCTGGCCAGATCTTTTTAATAATGATACTTCGTATTTTTATGCTCAAAACGTTATACTTAAATTCTGAAAGTTTTGTTTTAAGTATAATATTACTTAGTGCTTTGCGATAATAAATTTAATCTCTAACTTTTATTTTCACAATAATATTCTTCGATTTCTTAACAGCTGATAGAGCGCCATAAAGATAATGCTCAAAAAAGTAGCAACATCAGCTCCTCTACTGGTTAAAAATGTAACAATATTATAATATAATCACTTTGTTCTTGACCAGATCATGATGTAGTCGTGCATCGGTTGATAAAATCATGAAATATTGGAAGCACAACGATATGGTCAATTTTGTTTTGACCATATCATGAAATGCGGCCATTTCATGATTTGACCGACCACATCATGAAATGAAATGATCAATTTAAAGACCTGGCCACGACATACCCATAAAAATGAAGGTAATATTAACTTTAAATTATGTTATTTTTCATTCATAAATTCTTTGTTCCTTTAATCACGTCAGCGGCTGTCAATTGATTCCAAAAGATTCCGAAAACAGGGTGTACGGAATGATCTTCATCTTGACCAGTCCATTATTTTTATAAGTCTATGAGACCTCTATAGTTTTGTCACGTTCGGTATATAAAAGTTATTTTTGCTGTGAAACTACAAGCGGGATTGGAATACCAAGCTTAATAAGTACTTTTCTTTATCTAGTCAATATAATAAATGCAAAGAATGAAGGAAACACTCAGATTGAAATGATTATATTACTCATTAGGCTCAAGATAATTAACAGTTAAGTTTGTTTTTTCTCAAAATGATTGATTAACTAAGAAGAGGCATTCATCCTTTATACTTACGACGTTTCAACCGTGTTACAACGACCGTGGTTACGGAACGACCACGGCCGTCGTAACAATTACAGAAGTTGTAATTGAATGTTTTGAATGTACAGTGAGTTAGTTTAAAAGTGAACTGTAAACCACCTGATGGTTGACTGGTAAAAAAAAGCCCACGGCTTTAAGTCCGCCATTTACATTCTTTGTAATAAAGTTTGAGTAAATAAATAACTAACTAGTAACTGCCTCCGTGGTCCAGTGGTTAAGGCGTTTGCCTTGGGGGTGGTGGGTTCGATTCCCACCGGAAGCATACTTTGTTTAGTTGTTTCCAGTTTGGTTAGAACTTTGCAGGCTTGAATCACCTGATTGTCTGATAATAAAGATGATTCCGTGCTTCAGAAGGCACGTTAAGCCGTTGGTCCCAACTGCCAATTGGTAGTCGTTAAAGGAACCACGTCAGAGACCGAGAGGAACTCTGACACCAGGGTTTACATAATCGATAGACAAAACCTACGCGAAATGATAATGATGAGCTTAAATAAATAAATAAATAAACTATACGTTTTGCAAAATAAACTATTCTCATTCTAATTTGGCCAATAAGACGCAGCAATCAGTAGGAGAGCAACTGGGGCACGATAGCATCGTGTCCCAGTTCTATTTTTTTAATGTTTGATTCACATGTCTAATAAAAATCTATCGGTTCACCGATTATGGCGAATAAAAGCATTCGATATCGAACGAAAATCATTCTACCCATCGATTTTGCGTGAACTCTCAAAAATCTATCATTCATTTATTTATTAAAACTTTATTGTACCACAAGTAGAAATACAATTGGCGGACATAATGCTAAAAGCATTCTCTCTCAGTCAACCATTAGGAAAAACAGAGAAAATACAAAGCGGCGCAAAAAAGCTTCGTGTGATATTACAGAAAAAAAAGAACCCTACAGCTAAATAAACATACATAGATTTACACAAATAGGGAGTATAATATACATACATATATATTTAAAGATTTCAATGCAGAGAAATTGTAATTCTGGTTTATAAATTAGAGAGAATTCATTAGATGAGCTTGAACCTTCATTCATCATCTATAATTGTTCCTACAACAGCTAGCTACAGCTGGCTGCCGCGTAATGTTAACTGTGGAGAATAAAAATAGTATTGATGTACCTATGTTAGGTGAAATACATATTTATCACGAAATGTTTTAAATGAGGGACCCTCCGATTCAAAGCTACGTAAAGTATATATATTCGATTCATATGATCATCATCATTTCAGCCGCACTCAGTCAGTATATGGCTGGATTTAGGCTTAATGATGTCCAAAATGACAGGTTGTAACCGCCCTGCGAGCTTTTCAGGTCATCTGACCATTACTTGACACTAACCTAATTTCCGACTATGACTTGATCCAATGAATAACATTAAGGAATAATTTAGAACGTAATCCCAAAAAGTAAGGCAAGCGGAAAAAATTGCGAGAACGATAAAATCTAGACCGCTATTTCGAAATTCACATTTTAAGAGCGAGCGTCTTCAATTTAGTAAAACGCTGACGAGGCTCGTGCCAAACAGAATGTTGAAGGCTTCTGAAAAGTTTTTGGTTGAAAAATGATTGAATAGGTTGGTCCATAAAATTCAAGGTTGCTTCATAAAATGTGCATGACGGACTAAAGATACAAATATATATTTTTTAATATAAATAAGTATTTAATACTATATACAGGCTCACAGCTAAAACAATTCCAAATTAAAGTCAAAAATATAAATTTCATGCAAAAACAGTATAAGAATTAAGGTGATTATAGGCAATTATTATTATTATTGTATCTCCGCTTGGGATTCACGGGTGGCCCCGGTCTTTTGAGAGGCTCGCGCTTTGAGATGATATGGACCCAACGCGTAGAGGCCCTTTGGAGAAGTTGATGTCATGTGGTGCTCGTCCTCGGCTATATCAATAGATGACATTTCCATGAACAGGTCTGGGCAGGAGGAGGAATTATTGCTAATGAGTGAAAATAATAAAATGGGTTATGGTTATGAAGTTTGGATGGATTCTGGGCTATTGCAATAGAAATCGGACACCTGCCATAATCATGATTACTGACTATTAGTGGCAGGCGGTGACTCGCCACTCAGTGAATGGGCCCCCCCAAATAGTCGCCGCGTTTGGCAACAGAGGGTTATTATTATTATATAAATAAATTCTTTATTTTGTTTATTATAAATTAATTTAATACAAAAAATAAAAACTTTTAATTTATTTTAATTCATTCTATATTAATACGGTTCGGTCTCGGAAAACATACAGCGATCAAACCACAGCCAACAGAACAGAACAGAATAGAATTTATTGAAACGTTTATCAATATAAAAATGATTTACAAAAATGATTGACAAAGTACATGACAGACGTCTCAATAGTACCCATAATCGATGAACGTCGAAGAAGCGAGGGAAGTCTGTACCTATAAATAGTAGCAAATGAAAATCCGTAGTCTCTGCCTACCCCTACGGAAATCAGGGGTGATGATATGTTTGTATGTACTAATAACTGTCAATGGGGCCGAAAAGTTCCGTTAACGCACCCACTTTCCTTTAACGCTTGATTGGTAGATGCTCTTAGCATTAAGTCCGCCTTCGTAAAGTATCTGTAATTGTAGAACAATAAAGTTTAAATAAATGAATGGAGCTATGAATAAAAGAAGCGTTGACTGAAAAAAATTTCTAACTGTGAAAGTTTGCTATGTTTAAGCCCTTTCCTACTTATCCTTTTTCTATATTCTATATTTACCGCTATTTATCTAAAAAGGTACAAAAGTTATAACTCATACGTTTGTTCCTTAATCGCCTTTGCGTTATTAAAAATAAGAAGCTCTTTAGTCTATTCATAACCCGGAAATAACACGGTAGAGGTCTGCTCTCACAACTGAGCTCCAAAATATAATGAGAAATGAAAATATGTATACAGTTTGTTTAAATTTTAGACAACGAGAAATGCTTCGTGTTTCTCAAACGCATTTGAAACTTTGTGGTTAAAAGCCAAGTTTTGCGGAGATTAAATTGTGTTTGCGTAGAATGGGTTACAATAATAGTTTATAATGGTACAATTACTGTCTCTTTGGTTAATAGAACTGCCCCTGTGGCACACTCCGTGCAACAGCGGCGAGCCCGATACTATTACTACTACTTCGTTTCGGTCGCGTACGTACGAGCGTCAATGTGTGTGTTAGTTGTAGGGTTGGTAATTTACCTTCTCTGTGTTAGTCGTCGCAGCGGCCGCGCATCATTCGCGACATCATTGCATTGTTTTACTCTCGATTTTTACACTAAATCTGCAAGGTGAGATGCGGTACCTGTTTCGGGTAAGAGGGTGTGAGTGTCCGTTCTGTACGTAGGTACATAAAAAAAAAAACAGAATAAATTCTGAAATTATCTATAGTTATATATATAAAAAAACAGCACAGCATTTTTTCAGCACGCACCGTAGAATCTGTAGAAGCAGACAGTTATTGCTCTTGCCACTCTTTCAGCTTACGCCAAAGCTTTTAAGATTAAACGATGTTATTTCGACACACGGCTTGCGAAAATAATAAATAAAGTGAAAGAGATTTGGATAAAAAGAGAAAGATTTGATTGACCAAATCTTTCTGGATTTGAGAGACCAAAATGGAGATAATTAGTACGTGATCCCAAGAGCCTATTTATGGACTTCCAAATTGTCCAGGCCATTCTTCATCTTCTTTATCCTATTGTGTATTCCTAGTTATGTCGTCAGCTTACGCCTCAGAACCCAGGGTACTCTTAATCATGGTCCTAGATATGGCAGCACTGCTTTTAACATTAGAATTAACCTTACGATGCATAGAATCATCTTAGTAATAAGACAATCAGGTGATTCAAGCCTGCAATGGCCTAATCAAACTGGAAACAACTAAACAAAATATGTTTCCCGTGGGAATTGAAACCTGTGGGTCAAAGGCAGACGCCTTATCCACTGGACCACCGAGGCAGGGGAGATAATCATAAAGTGAAAGGGTTCCGGCTGGTAAACTGGGTTTTCCACTGCCTGTTTGAGCGTCAGTCAATGGCGCATCTGAAGCTGTGTCCCAAATGCCCGATTACACATATGAGGATGTTTTAGCGGCCAACGTTAGTGCGGTGAGTGTAGCTACTTATTGGTCTGACCGACTTCTTTGACTTGCCATACAAATCAAGAGATCAGCTGATAGGACTTTGTATGGGCTTTCGGAAAAAAATTCTCCATTTTCATATAGACTTTATTAAACATAAGTTTCATGTACTTAACATATAAAAATTTGGCCAGTAGTTTCAGTAGTAGCTCGTCGCGTCAACGCTTTCTGAGTTCGCCCCGTTTTCGGCGTCCATTTTCAGGTATCCAAGTAGTAGCTGAGTTCCAAAGTCGGTAGTTAGAGTTGGCTTTGGATAGAGACACGTGGAGGGAGATGGGGGAGACCTTTGCCCAGCTGTGGGACGTGAATAATTTCCTGTGATTCAAATGAAAAATCCTGTGTTTGGTGAACAAATCGCAACTTTAAATCCAGTCTTATTTTTCTTGACCGTGTGTAGAGACACACGTATTTCACATTAGAATGCACCATAATGTTCAACATTAGGGATTGCTTTTGATTTTTATAAAAGCACTAGTAACACGTAGTACACGGTGTACTCCAGTTATTTCTTGTTCGGTACCCTTTACTCAATATTCAATACTTTTAATTAAGTTATATAAGTATACTTGAGACAATATTGGATCTGAAGGGCATTATGATTATAATTTCATCTGCAGTTCATAACTAGAAATTTATCTTCCCTGGAGTGTTAAATTGAAGTAAATTTCTAACAATACTTTACTAAAATATTTAATTTATATGTAAATAAGAATTCACACTTTATTGCACCATTATGTAGTATTTTCTTTAATTTTTATGTCTTTTATTATTCTTAAAAATTTAGTTAAATAAACTGCAATGACCCAGGACAGAGATAGTTGGCGTAGAGGTAGGCTTACACCAAGCAGGTTATAGAAAGCTGATCATGGTGATGGTCGACTTAACCAAAAAAGGTTCATTAAATTAAACTATTTTAATACTATTACTTAGGCAGACTCTGCCTGCGACCATGAACGCTGTAAAGTGTTTGAAACGTCAGGTGTAAATAAATAAGTAATAAACGCGATAAAACCGTATTAAAATAGTTTAATTTAATGAATAACAATCGCGAAAACATAAGAAAACAAAAAAGGTTCCTTTCGGCGGATGCCGCAACAATTTTTTTGCAACTATAGTTGTCTACGAGGACTTTTCAGTATTCAGTGGCAACCAGCTGCAGTAGAAAATTCTTTAGTCCTGTTACATAACCAGTTGTGAACAAGGACAATTTCATGTGTCTGGATAGATCATGCATTAATTTCGCCAATTTTGTTACAAAATTGAATTTTAATAATTTTGTCTATTACCTAATATAGAAGATGAGACTACATTGTAATTCAAAAGTTATTCTTTCACTCGAACAGCTTAATAAAACCTCCACAACTGTTCATTTCCAATCTAAAATCAGTTCGCTAAGCTTAGGAAATGAAATTTACATCAACTTCGGGGCGTTTACGGCAAATAGTTTTCGTAGTCGACAAATAAAGCCTATTTCCGTCGCTCTGGCAACTACCTGCCAGCTATTGAAGTACTGAATTGCAAGTCTTCATACTAAATTGGGTTACTCAAAAATTGTTAGCAGACTTAAAGTATTTTGGTTGCTGTTATTGGAGTTTTCATTTTTGGAATTGTAAATGTTCGCTTATTGATACTAAATACTTACCTACCTGTCAGTAGCTAGGCGTGGCCCGTGCTTGAGAAGGACAAGCAAGAGCTGCGTGTGGAGATGAAGATTCTGCACTGGATGTGCGGAGTGACGCGAAAGGACCGCACGAGAAACTCCCGCATTCGGGGTAGCCTTCATGTCCGTAACATAGCAGATAAGCTTCAGGAAAATCGCCTGCGATGGTACGGTCACGTCTTGAGGAAACCGGCAACATACGTTGGGAACAAGTGTCAAATCAAATCATTTAATTGCCAAATGTCTGGCCATGCCGCCTCCGCCGGGGCCTGGTAAGGCGAGGCGCGCCTAAAAAGAGTTTGACGTCATAAAGCAGGATATGTGTGCCAATGGACTCTCTTTAAAGGATGTGGAAGTGGAGACGTAATAGCAGGAAAGCGGACCCTGGGTTCCGAAGCAAACCGCTGAGGGCGGAACAGGGAAAGCGCTAGGATGACGATGACTACCTGTTGATGTGATTTTTGCATCATAATTAAAATTACTGCATAATTCATTTTAACTAAACAAACCATTTATCGCGTAAGAAAAACATGGTAGGTTTCATACGATCTTTAAATCAATGCGCAAAAATCGCTTAAAGCAATTTTTTCCAGGCAACTTTCAGAAATTTTCAATGGGATAACAAAATGGTGCTTAGTGTGGGATTATAACTTTACGGTATTAGCAGAAGTTATTTATGTGATATCATAATAATTGTATACCTTAAAAATAATAATTGAATTGAATTTTTTAAAGGAAATATATTGCCATAATATTTTAAAACATGAAAATTGGCAAGATAATGAAACAATTTTGGGATAACATCAATATTTTTCAGTGTTTTATGACTCCTTGTTTAAAAATTTCGCAACGTTATACCTAACTTTACCATTTGTATACATGGTCTAAATCCATAAAACTAAATTTTTACTATTTTGGGATGAGTCCCAATCAATCTGTATGATTTCTTTCTAAATATATATGTCTCCTATCAATCAGATAATAGAGCATTGAATCTACAAAATTAAATCCCTTTTCTTAATTTTTAGTAATACATGTAGACAGGTTAATAAAGCCAATTTAAACCTTCACAACGAACTTTTCTTACGGATTCTTCGCCACAAGACTTCAAACTACGTAATTCAAAGAAGCAGCGAGGACTAAGAAGTTGGAAACCTAACAAGTTCAGTAGTGAACCGATATCAGGAAATTTCGCTCGAATATTATGGAACTTTCATACTTTGCCGAGGATAAGCTTAAGTGAAAAACATTTAGCTTATTTGATACTTATTTCGATGGTGATGCGAATGGTTTGAAACATGAAATTGATTTTTCAAAATTTCTGTATTTTATTTTCACGCTGTTTGCATTTTTTAAATTGACCACATCATTGTGGTCCTCTATAGTTTTGGGTAAAAAATTAAGAATCTTTTCGATTGTTCTGTTAATAAATAAAATGTTATTTATTTACAATAAATGTTACTCTAACATGTCCATACTAATATTATAAATGTGAAAGTCTGTCTGTCTTTCTGTCTGTCTGTCTGTTACGCTTTCACGGCCAAACCGCTGAACGGATTTTGATGAAATTTGGTATGAATATAGTGGAAGACCCGGGGTCAAACAAAGGCTACTTTTTGACGCAGGCGGAGCTGCGGGAAACAGCTTGTATGTAATAAAGGTCCACATCTTTATTACTTAACATGTAAATGTCAAAATTAAAGCTGTAGTCTTTTTCTACCACTCAACCAACAAGTAATGCACAAGGAAAGAATAAAGTAAGAAATAAAATGTCAGTTTGATCCATACTATACATCTATACTTCCATTCATCCATATGTATACTTCCCTAATCCATACTAATATTATAAATGCGGAAGTCTGCCTGTCTTTCTGTCTGTCTGTTACGTTGTCACGGCAAAACCGCTGAACGGATTTTGATGAAATTTGTTATGAATATAGTTGAAAACTCTCGGTCAAACATAGGCTACTTTTTGACTTAGGCAGAGCTGCGTGAAAAAGTTAGTTAAAAAATTAAATATCAACTCCAACAGAAATGCGCATAAAAATTCACCCAACAAGTGTTGCCACTAATTAAATAAAAAACAACCACTCCACTCCACCTGAGCAGCATCGCTTCATTTATTCATAGACATTCCATAGACACGGCGGCATGAATGGCATGTCATCCGTGTCGAGGGCGGCATATTGGACGCGGGTGTATTCAGCAGTAAGATTGGCGCGATGAATAGAGGCTGCATTCTAGCGGTGGGCCACGAAATACACGATATTACGAAATTAAGGTTATTGAATTTCAATGTTAAAGCCTGGGCCCATAATCTGTTTTAATCTAGGGAATCCTACATAATTTAAAGATGGATATCGCTACTAGACATTCCTTAGACACGGCGGCATGAATGGCATGTCATCCGTGTCGATGGTGGCATATTGGACGCATGTTTATTCAGCAGTAAGGTTGGCGCGATGAAGAGAGGCTGTATTCTAGCGGTGGACCGCGAAGTACAAGATATTACGAAAATTAATTATATTTAGTTTTTTGTATTTTTGTAGTTTTTCTAGTTGATATATAACGAAAATAATGTTATTTAATAGTTACGCTTTTTCTTGTCAAGTCAAAATGGCTGACTCTTCAAATTCGTCTAGGGCAGTAAGTAAGTGGCAACGGTCACCGTGTCGTTGGCCGCTTATAGATCGAGTCCGGTGATTTAGGGCACACCAACAGATGCGCCATGGACTGAGAATGGCACCCATAAAATTTCGCCATAAATTATTAAAAAGTATGACTAACGCAATATCGGTGAGTTAGATGAAAATCGTTTATAGCATATTTGGATTATCCTGACTCAAAGTCCGCCTCGAACAAGTCCTCGTAGACAACCAGTTGCGAAAAGCAGTTGAGACAATTGACAAAGGCAAATCTTTTGGTTGGTATTTTTAATTGTTCTTTAGTACACTAGCTTTTTACCACAGCTCCGCCTGCGTCATAAAGTAGATTATGTTTGACCCTGGGGTTCAGCGGTTTGGCCGTTAAAGCGTAACTGACAGACAGAAAGACAGACAGACAGACTTTCGCATTTGTAATATTAAGTATGTATGTTTAAGTAAAAAATGTAGAAAAACACTAGCTTCGTTGCCTCATTCTAAACATGAGTTCATATCCCACACAATCAACAACCATATTAAACGCTCGACATTCCGATAATTATCCCAAAGAGATGCCGAAATTTATCGTAGACTAGTTTTAGCTCAGGTCTCCGTTTATGTAGCGATTTTGAAAAAAAATTCTGACAAACTTTCAAATGTTCAATACATTTAGAAGAAACGTCTTACCTTGTGTTAGGTTTCGACGCCCTAATTAAAATTGCAGGCAGAAGACTACTCGGCCATCCCAGATACCGCTGGAGCAATGCAGTGCAGGCTGATCTATGAGAGATGGGGGCTGACAACTGGCGGCCATCGCGCAGAATAAAACACTCTGGCGCTCTCTCGTCTCGGAGGCCAAGACTCACTTCGGGTCACTGAGCTAGAGGAGTACGTAAGTATTCTACTGGCGATTAACGACTACTCCTTATATATGTGTCCTCCGCATATAAATGTTAATTTTTTTTTTTTGTATTTTCACTAGACGTAGATCATTAAAAAGCCGCATTCCTAAGCACCAATGTACATCGCTCTCACTTATTTGCATCCAAAAAGCAGTTGTCTTGTGTTCCAATTTGAAGTAACAACAGAGGCAATGAAATATGCCTATCGTGGAAAGATTGCCTTTGCCGGAACCATTCCAAGAAAAACTAACAACAATGTTAAAATTATCCAAGAAAATATTAAAATTTCTTAGGGGTGATGGGTCTCATAGACTACGGTGACAACTCACAGTGGGCCCTATGCTTCTTAATTTTATATTAAAAAGTGTGAACTAACCCTAACAATCTAGCCTGTAGAAGGCCTTTTCATTTCACTTGTCGCCCTCAAGCCCCTGCTTATACAAGCGAAGATAGTTTTTGCAGCCTATTCTATTATGTTGATACTTCTGTCGACACGAGCTCCATTTACATAATGCAAATTAAAAAAATATCCACAAAAAAGTAAATAGGTACCATAATCCATACTTCTATACGTTAGTCTGTCTATCTGTCTATCTGTTACGCTTTCACGTCCAAACCGCTTAACGGATTTTGATGAAATTTGGTATGAATATAGTTTTAGACCAGGGGTCAAACATAGGCTACTTTTTACGCAGGCGGAGCTGCGGGAAACAACTAGTAAAAAATATTATTATATATAAACCAATGGCAAAAGCTCATAGCTGCATAGATAGTAACAATAGTTGCGACTCTAGAATTGACCTCTTCAATAATTGAAAGCAATAACCAATATAAATGACGGTACCCACTTACCATCAGGTACCAGGCCGTATGCCTGTTTGACTACTTAATTGTATAAAAAATGAACATAAAAATAACAAGTTCACATAATTGAAACACATAACGAGAGAAAATATTAATTCCAGTTGCTATCCAACGCTTTAACACGCTGAAAATGTGACCATTATTCTGAGGAAACAAGAAAAATTAACGATTTACGACCTTATGTTTCAGTAATAAAGGGCACGGAAGCGTGAAATAATGTACAACGATGTAAAACCATTTCATAGAGACTCGATATGAGCAGTGAAGTGAAATGGGCCAAGTTTTGATAAGTAAACTGTTGTGAATTTATAATATACTTGAATATTGCTGATTGCTTACTGACCCGATCGAACTTATTAATTATTTACTGATTTAAATTTTGTTTAATACATAGTATTTTAAAATGTTTTATTTTATTGCAGGGTAGACATAGCAGCATCATTGTACACCTCAGATTCAGTATTTGCCTAAAAACAAGTTCTTAATAAGCCGTACTATGTTCAGGTTTTGGATAAAGGATGGGATGTAGCTTAGCTATTTGTAGAGATGACTTCTGATCGGTTTAAGCATCTCAACTTTATTTTATACTAGCTGGCTTCGCTCACGTGATCAAGAGAAGTGTCAAGGGATACATTGCCAACTAAATTACACATTAGTGAATCCAAAGATCTGCCTACCGACATAACAGTAACTCACAACACTAAATGTACTCTAATAAAACTTAGAAAAAAACGAAGAAGGTATGTCATAGATCACTAAAAGTTAATTTAACTGAAATTAGTCAGATAGAATGAAAAAGGAGTTCGATGGCTAAGTGGGCTCATACAGCCATTTCGGTGGCAGTGTAGTAACTGTTACTAATTTCAGACACGAAACTAGTAACAAATATAGTAGCTTCCTTGTTTCGACTAAGCGACTAAAAGTGGAAAATTTACGAAACAGAAAATTGGTTTTATTTTAGAAACTAGTTTCGTAACATTGTTACCAGATTGTTCCAGGTTTTTGGTTAAACTATGAAGGTTATGGACGACGAACAAACTTAAAATGACAGCTGTAATTTTTCCTTTAAAACGTCAATGTCAGTCATTACAAATAATTATAATTTTATCAATCTTTGTATGTTAAACTATGTTGACTATGTTGATGAAAGTTTAAACTTATAAAGTCATTTTAAGCGTGTGTTTAGTGTTACATGAAGTGCGCAAGCCATTTTGTCGATGGAATTTAGAAGATGGTTCCAAAAAACAAAGGCGCCTGCGATTTATAGGGGAAAAGGTAAAACATTAATACTTTCGCAAATTTTGTGAAATATTTTTTGTAATTTCTTGAATTATTTGTTACTAAATAAAATCTTTAAAACATTTTGCATATTATATTGAAGTTGGAATACTATAACTGTCGTTAAACATCTATTTATTTTGTTTTAACACATAATATTTATTTAGTAAAGCAGTCACAATGTAAAAGGAGAGATTTATGGATTTTGTAACAAAATTCATTATGACCGACGTTAATTCGATGCCAGAGGTTCTAATCATTTTTCTGATATCAAAACACCTTTGGCTGTTGTTAACAATAAAAATATTTTATTGTATCTTAAGCCTCATATAAAAGCGTAAAGTTAAAAAAATAATAAATGGATTAAATTCAAAAATCCGAATTTTCATCACCACTTAAACTGATAGAAAAATCGGTGTCAGTAATTTTTACTATTCAAAATGAAAAATCAATAAGTATATCAGGCTCAAAGCAACAGAGGGCCGGAATACGTACCTACCTACTTTACTGTATATTTTGTGAATTACTGTCAGAAAAAAAAATAAAACATATGAACGAGGTACATTAAATAAAAAAAAATACTTTTATTTTTGTTACTATTTTAGCTTATCCCTCGGGATTCTACGACTTTTTTTAGATAATGATATATTTTAAACACTTTCCCATACATTGGTTCCACGCATTTCAAATATCATAGTTATCTGCCAAGAAGATACATTTCTTGCTTATCCCTCGGGATTCCTTTATTTTTCCGGAATAAACTGTCAAGTCAATCGGTTCAGTAGTTTTCATGTGATACGTGCACAAACAGACAGAAAGACAAAAGTTAAAAAAAAGTGATTTGTCGTCTAAATCCATAGTTATGTCCTGTGCACTAAAATTTACAAAAAAACTTCAATGTACAAATTTGACCCGGCTACATTTTTATTATATGTACTTCTATGGTATTTGTTTATTTAATTAACATTTTACATAAATATATCTAAACAAGTCCCACAAAATACATTTCACGAAACCACTGAGGTTTGTTTAGAAATGCAGTTGTAACTACAACTTGAGCTTGGCTGGTCACACAGCCGAACCTCTTGGTATATGAAGACATTGCATAATAACAAAATTAAATTTGCTTGCCGCGCCGTATTTCATAGGGAGTTTGAAATATAGGCGGACGCACAACCAAAGTTAACTAAAACTCTTAAGCTTAAGTTGTATCAAGTTTATGTTTTATTCTCATAACAATAAGGATAGTACTTGATTTAATGCAGCCCAGATAAGTCAATCAGTTTGGGTAAATGTAAATTGTACGTGACCGTTTTTGGTAATCCGTTTGGGAACTTATCAGTGTTGGAGTTTTGGTTATACGGAATATGCCTTGACTGCAACAATTACCTTGAATTTTCAATTTGACAATAGCACGGCTCTTAAATTTCTGATGATGACTGATAAAGTCTTTCTTTTTCTCTCCTGGTAATTTATTTTCTTATGAGAGTTTGAGGCAGTACTGAGCTGGGAATTCCAAAAAATTGCATTAGATTGCCATTTTCCCTTTGCTATGAGTGTTAACACGTAAAATGATAATATTGAGATCTAATTTACTTGCGTTCTTACAAAATAAACTTTTCATAATATTATTTTATTCATTACTTCAGGTAGCAAGATCACCTGCACCTCTTAGCTGGGATTAACGATGAGTGCCTTGCTTAGCAAGGTATTGTCTATCTGTGCATTTAGTATTCATCATATGAACAATAACCTTTGCGACTACGGGACTGTCAGTCTATGGCTCATCTCCTGATGAATCCCAATTGTCCAGATGCCTGTACAGAGCAGAGCAGTAAACGTTGTCACGTATTGACACATAATTATTAACAGTACTGACATATAAATAGAACGGATACTCACACCCTCCCATCCGAAACAGATACTGCACCTAACCGCGCAGATTTATAGAGTAAAAATCGAGAGCTAAATGTCGCTTCTGACGCTCGGCCGCTGCGACGCCCATGACGCAGATACGGTAAATAACCAACGCTATGAGTAACAAAGACATTGAAGCATGTGCATATGCGACCGAATCGTAGTAGTCGTAATATCGCGCTCGCCGCTGTTGTATGGGATGTCTGGGTGTAGTATTGTCTAGCGTTAAATAAAATCGTAGCCATTTTAAATGAGAAGTAGTCATCATTTTCTCGACATGATTACGAGGCACTTCTCCAACTTATGCGTCAGATCCAAGTTACTTCCACATTCTGTAGTATTAATAAGAAATAAGGTGTTTGTTAAATTTTCACCTTTGTGGCTCAACTTTCGTATAAGTCGTAAGAAGATCTAGCCCGGTGTTGGCCGAAAGGATTACTTGCTCCCTACCTTTGTTTCGTTGAATTTTCAATAATCAATTTACAAAATAAATATGAAACTGAGAATTATTGGTTTCATTAATGTGATTTCCCCGATGTATGGATATATTGTATTTCTTTTATTACAAATAAGTTTGCAGATAGAACCTACTTAAAATTTTGTAATGTTCTACTACTACATTTTGTTACAAAATGTAGTAGTGTAAAGTAGTTGTTACAAAATGACTTTGCAGAATTTCGAAAGGCACTCATGATGATTTATAATTTTTCAATTAACAAAGAGTATTTTTGTTAGTATGGCTTACAGGCTATGTTATTAAATAGTCATTCAAAAGTAAACTTTAAAAATTTACACTATTTATAGTGGGTGGCTACTTGTAACTACTAACTAAATAATGGTCCTGCACCACTCCCCCTCCATATGGTACAAGAACGCCTAACCAACAAATGGGCAGTCTAATCTGCCATGCAGTAATCATATTCGGGATACCGTTACCGCTCTCCTGCACCCTGCGCACCTTCTTCTTTTGTGTCAACAGTACAAAACTACACTAATTTGGCCCAGTAAGACGCAACATCTACGACCGAGTCAGAGGCCATAACTAAATCAGGGATGCATACTCGTACTGTTTCGTCATGGTTGCTTAGAAACAGTTCATGCCTGCTTCGGCGAACATCCCTGACGCACTACTAGTACTAGAAGCGAGCATGCCATAACAACATCCGGGATGCGTTTTTAGCGTACCTATTTAGCCCACAAGCTGCACGTATTGGAGGATGAATTAATGCGAAAACTCGACTCGTGTTCTAGGATGTCTAGATTATCGATTGTTGAACTACCATACAGACATAGCTCTGTGGCGCTCTCTTGGAGGTCAAAATCCACTTCGAGTCGTTAAAATGCTTTAATTTGTTTAAATTTACGGAAGTTTTTCTGATAAATTCTCAATTTGTCTTGTTTTGAAAATTGGGAATTATCCCGAATTTATAAATGTGATGTTTCCAGTGAAAGGCAGATCACTAATCGCATCACATTTGATGTCATTTTTTGATGTCATAATTCGCAACGCTAGTAGCGGCAACATGATCTGAAACAGTAACACCTCGATCACGAATATGTTTCTGCATTTTGGTAACAAATAAAGATTTTTGCATTAATTTTTTTTGGTGTTCGAGTTTTGTTCGCGATCCGCAACGCTAGTAGCGGCAACTTGATCTGAAACACTAACACACGACAGATGTGGTTCGGCTGGCAGCGATCCAGGTTTTACTACATACGAGTACCATTGGTGGTATATGGTACGAGTATATACCCATGCGTGTTTTGGTTTGTTATTTTATTGTGAAATTAAATCTTGTTTCAGGTTTTGCTTGTGTGAGCCTCCTTTGCATATAGTACAATAAAACATATTATATATAACATAAAGTATAAAGATAGTATGTATACAACAGGTGGCCTTATCGCATATGCAATCTCTTCTAGGCAACCTTAGGGTACTTTGTCTAACTAGATGGGTAAAGTACTTAGACTGAGCAAAGTTGTGGAAAAAGCTGGAAGACGCGACCAGTATAATGACTGTCTTGCTATTTTACGTAGAACTAAATTTTCTTTCCATCAACGCTTACGCCAGTGCAATGACAACATTGTTAGGGCTGTATACTGCACCGTCTATCTAAACGACCCTTGCTGTGTAAAATATGTGTAACGATTTTAATATTTAAGACTTTAATATCCATTATTAATGTTATTTTATTATTTATGATAATTCAATTAAACACTGACATTTTAATTTAACTTAATTTAATTTAATTAATAAATTAATTAGGTATTATGTATATTTATCAATTTGGAATTGTAACTACTGAACCTGTAATTTCTATATGGGTCCTTGTGCCTGCAATAAACGATTTTTATTTTTTATTTATTTATAAGCTAAAAGAAGAGAGCACTTTTTTGAGGTGCTGTAAAATTTAAGGGGCGGCTAGTTTTAAGGCAAAAACTGGCTTAGCGTCCGCGTCATAGATCCCTACTTCAGTTTATACGCTATCTATTATCAGTTATCAAGTGCAACGAGCGCAGGCCCTCTCTACGTCAAATCGGCGATTCTTGGAACTGTCAGACTGGATACATTCTTCTTTTATAATATCACATACAAGGTGCTCACCACATATTCTGGATATATTAAAGTCTCAGCGACTACGCAGGCTTGGACATCCGGACAGAATGGGTGAGGATCGTAGCGTCAAGCCAAGCTATCTGAGGAAGATAGCAGGCCATGAGGCATAGCAGGAAGACCAGTTGACCGTGCCAGATACCGTTGGAGCAATGACAAAAAAGTAAAGTAGGGCGCTGACAACTGGCGAGCCATCGCGCAGAATATAACTCTCTGGAGCTCTCTTGTTTCGGAGGCCAAGATCCACTTCGGATAGCTGAGCCAGCGGAATAAGTAAGGTGCGAACCAAAGCCGTCCAGATTATAAAGGAAACTGGATCGGTCCAGACTTGAATAACGAGTCCTCCTAAAATATCAACCCGAAACAAGAATAAAAAACAAAATAGTGGAACCTAACCCAACTTAGAACGCGCAAAAAAAATTATCTATTTGATGCAAGCATTTTTTTCTAGAAAAATATAACTTCTACACATAATTTGATACACACAGATGCTCCTGAATACGAAAACTATTAAATATACGTCTCTCTCATATAATTTGTCAGTGAGCACACATCAGCACACTTGACTAATGAGCATGTCAAAACAATAAAACAATTCAACAATTTGTCTTTCGCAGACACGCTCAAAAATACAAATGCTGCTGGCAGTCCGCACAATAAGACGTTTTAAATAATGTCTGGAAAGTTTTTAATTGATACGTCTCTAGTTTTTAGTACCTGTATTGATTTGCGAAAACTTTGATGGAAATAAATTTGAATATTAATTCGGTACTTAAAATTACAGGTTTATGGGCGTTATTCGAAATATTTAGAATTTCATTTTTAAATGTGTTTTGTTTTTACTTGTAAATTAACAATAACTAGTTAACAAAATGATATTTACTATGTTTATATACATATTATTTACATATATTTAGTTACATATCAGTTCAAAAAACTGAAATCCTAAAAAGATATGGTTAATAAAAAAAAATCTCTCGAACGTAAACTTGTTTTAGTTTGTCTTTTTAATTTAACCATATTTATAAATATCTAGCATTAGATTTGAATACCAACATGAAATATCCGGCCACCAAGCTAATAAATGCATTTGACGGGCTTTGATTAGACAAGTTTGATTAGTTTAGTTGAATGCAAGTTCCGATTGCTGTCCGCATAGTTCTAGGTGAGCCAATTAGTCCATTTAATTGCATGTAACTGACAATTTGAGATAATATAGCTTAAATGTATAGCCAGACCAGGAAAATAAAAAAAACATACATTGGCGTCGATACGTGATAACACGTTATATGTGTCATGTCAACACAAAATTGACAATGTCATTTATTGAAATAGAAACCAATCATTCGTTTTTATTCGCGTCAAATTATTATATATCTTTTATATCAATTTTCTCTAATTATTTAGAATTATTTTTGCCATTTTAAATACGAATCAGAATCGGAATCATTAATTCATTCATTATCATTCGGTAAATAAATCCCTTTAGTCCACGTTCGTAACTAAATAGTCACAAAATACACAACGTCTACGGACGGTACATGAATGCCTAGTTTCCAGTAAAATAAATTAGTTCTATTATTTTTCCTGAATATGGCAAACGTTGCTATTTTACTAGTCGGACTAAAACCATCACGAGAATATTTACTATACTGACTGAGGTCGTGCCGGCAACTTTGAATATTAAAAACAAAACAAAATTACTTTACCACTAATAAAAAATTACAATTTTTTTTTTTTAATTGTATCTAAGTGTTCTTTCATTAATCATGAACTTCCTCAAGTTAAATTGTAGCAGAAACAAAACGTTCGACTTTTAAAAAATAAACCTAAATTACATTTTGTCTATGAAAATGACATGTGCTTGTATCAAAGAGATATAGATTGGCAATAAAAGAGGGTTTTTTACCAATATTAAGTACTGCTTTTCACGCAATGTCAAAGTGAAAAAGATCAATGATCGTAAAAAGTTTTTATACAAAAATATTTTTGATTTGTGGTTTGCTGTAAAAGTTTATGATAGAAATCCGCAATTTCAATGCTTACATAGTTTCTATTCGACAATTGCTGATCCAGTATCGGTAGAGATTTTTTAATGACCTCCAAATATCCATCGTATTAAATTTTATGATTTAAGCCTCTGTAAGAGGAATCTTACGAAGATAAGCTGCAATAAAGTCACCTTTGTACGAAACTATACTGTATTGCCATGGCTCAGCGACCCCTTAGAGGGTGTAGGCCTCCGACACAAGAGATATCCACTGTTTCACTGTTCAGCGCAACCTCCTACCAAATCGGCTTTTTGGAAGACTTCCAGGTCCTTTACGTCTATATCTCTCCAGCAGTTAAATAACTTACCAAACTATTTAATTTACCATTACAGATTTATTTGAACAGCTATTTTTACATCATTTAACATGTGAACCTAATGATTGAATATTTATCACCAAGTATGGGTCAGTGTCGGAAAGGGTGCGCAAATAAAAATTACACGAAATTCACGTTTTATTACGACGAAGTAGAACGCTCGCTCGCTCGCTTATTTTGGTGGTCTGAAGATAACCTATAACCTAACCTAATGCCTCTTTCATAAAGTCGGTTCCGTGACTAAGGCGATCATGCAGAAAAGTGACTCTAACTTGGAAAATATCGCCCGCAGAAAATATGGTCACATGACCTCAAATGATGTTTAAAGTGATCCCCAAACCCTGACATCAAAAAAACAGGTGTTGATAGGACATAAAAAAATCGATAAAAAAAAATTCTAAGTCTCGTACCACTGCGCACCCTTTCGTACACTCTAACCTAAGTATGTCATGTTATCTGTGATCTAGATCTATCTATTTGCAACATCGATATAGGGTTGATATCCTACATCGATGATCTGCAAACACAAATAAAATTTTCTCCGTTGAAGGGAGATTTTTTGAATTTTTACTCAACTGTAGTACATAGGTTTGAAGAATTTGCTTTAATGGTCATTAACTTATTGACTTATACTTTACTAGCTGTTTATCGCAGCTCCGCCTGCGTCTAAAAGTAGCCTATGTTTGACCCCGGGACTTCAACTATATTCATACCAAATTTCATCAAAATACGTTCAGCGGTTTGGCCGTGAAAGCGTAACAAACAGACAGACAGAAAGACAGACAGACAGACTTTCGCATTTATAATATTAGTATGGATTACAATAAATTCCGAAAAATCTTAAAAGCATTAAGAAACTCTGCCTTAAAATGATACCAGAAAAACCTAAATAAAGGTGTTGAAAATGTTGAAAGGGGTGACGTTAAAAATTATTCGGCTTTTCCGGATACGGATAACACCGCGACAATGTCTTCCTCTCTAGACATATAACCTGGTTTATGTCGAGTTTCGTTAACATTCGTATGCGATTTCGTTTGTTGGATGTAGGGCCGTGGGGCTATGAAACGAGCGCACGCGCATTTTCTTTTTTTGGTTTGATTTTTGGTTGAATATTGAAAATGAGTTTAATTTTATTTTACCAAAGACCTTTCCACATTAAAATAGTCGTTTCCTTGAATGTTAACTTATGGCGCTTTGCGTTGAAAGGGCTTAGTGCAGTTTGGAAAATTAGGAACTAATCAGTAATCTTATGACATCAAAGACAAATGTTAACTTAGTCTGCCTGCGACCATGAACGCTATAAAGTGTTTGAAACGTCAGGTGTAAAAAACCGTATTAAATAGTTTAATTTATTATGCACAAACAAAACACAAATATTGGAAAATAAAATACAGCGCCGATACTGCTCTTCATAGCTTCCCGCCAAATCAGTCAGTTATGTCAACTTTCACATGTAGACAATGTAATAAACCATGCAGGCGCTATAAAAAAGTTCTTAGGCAAAATAAAACTAAATGTAGTTTATACAGAAACCGACCTTTTCGTGGCCTCATTCTTTCCCCTCTGAAGCTTCGGATAATCGTTGATTTACGGCTAATATCTCACATGATTTACCTGTCTGCCTTAGATTCGTTATTTCTGCTCCTTCCTCATTTGTTACATAGGAAATTGAATAATTTGAGTAATGCTAAGGAAAACAAAGATCACTTAGTTATTGGGAACGAAATCGTGACAAAATATAAACGTAATCCAAAGTACCTACTTACATTTATTCTCATAAAATCATGTCTAAATGTCTTTTAAAATTAGTGTACCAAATGAATACGCGGACTTAGTCGCATGTCTATTATATATACAAATTGTAACCAGTTTCCTATTTCTATTGTTTATTCTTGGTGACGCTACGTTACCAGTCGGGGAGTTGAAAAATAAACTTAATCAAGATATGTTTTAGGAAATTCAGAAAATTTCTCTCAGTGGTATTTTTGGTTTACCATAAACTTAATAAACAAAAATTTGTAAGTTGAGTGCGGTTTGTAAGTGACAAACTTCATTAGGGACTGCTTAAAAAATCTAAATTGTCATGTCAAGTTTAAGAAAAGCATATACTTAAAGCCTTATTAGGTAAGTCCGGCTTTTACAATTTTGTAATAAAGTTAAATAAACAACTTTTACATTCTACTAAATTTGAACAGCAGAAGCAGGAGGGCAACACTAGTTAAATCATAAATTCGACATCAGACCAGTAGCTGGACGCGGCAGATATAACGAGACTAAATCCGGTAGACATGAGGCTTATACTCAGATTTGAGAGAAAACGCCACCACAGCGTTTGTCTGCATTACAAAATTGAAAAAAACAGCTTAAAATAACTTTCAAGTGTGAATCCGTCAAAATTTGAAAAAGCTGGTGTGTTCATTTTTAGTGCTTCTTTATAAAATACTGGGTGTTTCCCGCATCATCACCTGCTTCAAAAAGTAACTTATATTTTATATCGGGTCTTCAAATATATTCCTACCAAATTTCATCGAAATCCGTTCAGCGGTTTGGCCTTGAAAGCGTAACAGACAGACTCATTTCATACCAGGTTGTACTTGGTTCTTGGTTTCTTGTTTGTTTCTCTTGGTTGTTTATACTTGGTTCATTGACCTTGCCATGGTAATCGTGCATCTTCAAACAAACAAAAGTACTTGAAAACATCCAGACAATTAGGGTTGAAAAGCGAAAGAAGCAAATATAATTTATCCGGGGTTAAATAATGCGGACAAGATAAAAGGTTACCCCATTCACAAAATGTAGAGAGTTCAGACGTCTAACTTCTGGTTTTCATAGTTACTATTATTTCAGCTGCAAGAAATTTTATTTAATACTTATAACAAATATTGTTATACCCAACTCTACCTATAGGATTTTATAGAATTCCGTACCTATACTTTTTATTATTTCCGTAAAATTAAATAGGTTATACTAACAATAAAATATCGTCAACTGCGTAACAGTTTGTTTAATTTTACAAGGCTGTAATATAACAAAGTACTGTTCGGAATATATTGCCTAGATCGAATTCGCACTTATTTATTCATTAATTTAGAGTGAGTCACATGGTCAATGAAACCTGTACAGTACACCCTGGAGTCAGTGTTATTCGAAACCGCCTTTTGGCCTCTAACGTGGTTTTATTGACGCCCACCAAATGGCACACACTTACGCATGAGACGAAGAAGACATAGAGAATATGTTAAAAACAGCAACAAATGGGCAAAAATAAACAGTAACAAAAATAATTCATGTATAAGTTTAAAAAAGGGAGACTGACCTGCAACATCTTTATTTTATAGATGGTTCTCCTGATACCTGTGTTGAGGTTTTAGGGAAATATCCGTCATTTTAATCCAGGATTGAAAAGGTGTGATTTAAAGTTAATGTAAGCGCTTTTTCTGTTTTTTACAAAAAAATGGGTGTAAGCTTTTCAACTGAAGTCTTCAATTATGTCGGTTTACTTTTGGGGGGAGTCCGAGACTATTTGCGTAAGACACTTTATCGATGAATCAAATATCGAAAGAATTCTAAAACAACACATTGACGAATTTATTCGCTATAAAATAAATTTCTTGTTTTAGTAACGAACGCCAGTTTTTAAACCTTATTCTCTCTTACTCACTCCGCTGGCAGAGTGACCCAAAGTGGATCTTGGCCTCCGAAACAAGAGAGCGCCAGTGTGTTATAATCTGCGCGATGGCTCGTCAATAGTTAGCTCCCAGTAATCAAAAGCGATAAGTACATCTTTAAATTTTAATTTTATGATTGGTACAAGTGAATAGTGAAATTGTAGAGATGCGTGTCTGATTTTAATGTATGTTTAGTGTTTTAAATAAATGAATAGAAATTTTCAATACTTATTTTAATTTATCGCTTGTTTACAATAGTTCCATAACTGTATTACCATATTATTCTATATTTATTAAGCGATCGTCAGTTCACTTCATATCAGGAAAAGTAGTTATTAGTAGATAACTATTTTTCCATTTTCGTATGATTAGTTGAAGACCCGGTGTCAAACATAAGCTACTTTTTGATGCAAGCAAGGCTGCGGGAAAAAGCTAGTAGTAATTATTTTCAACATTATGTTATTTATTTAAATGTTATCAGGTACCTACACAAAGTACAATGCGCACAGTGCAAAAGGCGAACTTAATACTAGGAGCATTAAGTTATTATTAAATTAAGCATTGGCTTACACTCATAATTTATTCAGCATTTTACAATGAATGACAACATAGGTCACAATAAAAAAATCTTCAGTTTGAATTGTCCCTTCAGCGGTGGTTTCATGCATCCTCGACTGCTGTACAAAAGGGGACCTTATAGTGGATATCTACAAGTATCTATCTCCCATCTCTCGCAGATCAGCCTTATGAACAGGTAAATAATCAAAGGCGTCAGAAAATATATCAAAGTAAATGTTTCTAGTAGTAAGTAGTTGTTCCTAGAACTTTGTTCTCGAAGTAAGTGGATGTTGGTTTATTTTCTTCGACAAATTATGCCATTCTTCCAGAAACATTGTCTAGCACAGAATAATAAGCTTATGGTTTCCTCGCATTTCGTTCATTGATAAATATTGATTTAGATAACAATTGCTATCAGTCTTTTTCGTGTTTCAGTTATTCTTAGCTTACGGTTCTGAGTCTAGGATACGCTGTAAGGGTCACTACATGGTCCTTGATTAGGCGTCACTGATATTACAATGAAGATACTGCCGTCTGACCTTCTAAAACGAGTAAAGTTATTTTCTCGATAGCGATCCAGAACTGAACAGAATCGAGACCAACAGGAACATGGTCCGAAGTATGTTAGTGGCCAACCTTGTCCCAGCCGTACGGTATTAGTTACGACAAAGTTGAGTTATTTTGTATGGATAAACATCTGTCTTCTTCTTCTCCTTTCCTTATCCCATTCGCTTTGTGGGGTCGGCACAGTATATTAGTGATTTTTTTTACTTTTCTCAGTCACTCATAATGCTATATTACAAAAACGCTGACTTTAAAATAAAAATTAGTATGACTTGGTGGGTTTGAAGGTATTTATGGATTATAGTATGTAGAGTAGTAAGATGTTAGGCGACATGTCGCAGATATAACGTACTATTGTTTCACCAATTCTATGTCAATTTCTATTGTCTATTCCATTTTAAGTCAATGATATCTTACCCAATCCTCTTACAAGACCTAAGTAGTATTTCGATTCTTGCTCGTTTTTTTTTTCTTTCTTAGCTTTCTAACAAAAGAAATACATTAAAAAGGTTTATGTAATGGAGTAACTCCCGTCTGACAGTTTTAAAAAGAAACCAGACCAATAAAAGCATTATCTGGGTCTTTTGCTTAACGATCCGACCACTATATGATAGCGGTATCAACATAATGCGCTTCCGAAGTATGAAAACATTATCATAAACAAACAATAAAGGAGGCCAAAGTTACTTTGGCCTAACCTAACTTAAAAACAAATTATGTTTCCCATTTAGATCGAGCTCATGATCTTCAGATTTGTAGACAAACAAAGGCGGTTAAAATAACATAGATTTTCAGAGATTTTTGAAACCGCTTCTTGGATACTGACGCGGTTCCTTTATCCACCAAATGGGGACCTTCCGTAACGTAAAATCATCATTATTATCAGACAATCAGGTGATTCAAGGAATGCAATGATCTTACCAAACTACTTGTAGAAACAACTAAACAAAAATATGCCCTTTCTGCCGCCACCGCAACCGCTATTCACAACAGGTTGTCTACGAGGACTATATTATTATGTATTTACTTACAACTAATTGCGGTAGAAGATTATACAATTCCGTATGACAACTAGTTGAGAAACAGAAAAAATTTCGCCGCTATCACACCTGTGTTTTACAAGAACAACCAGTTGACTACAATGTTTCCCGTTTACATTGAACCAACAACCTACGGATTTATGGCGACGCTTCAACCACTGTACCACAAGGGCAGTTAGATTAGCATGGAATAGAATTATCGTTCTCTTTAGATACTTTATATTATGTAGTGGATGTTCCAACAACCAGACAACAAATTTCGCATCGAAATTTCTTGCATAGGAAACCGGGGCTTCTAGAAGGCAGTGTACTGATATATTGCCTAATAACCATTTAGGCTTACGTGTACAATAGTGAGGTATATTGGTAATATCGACAAGATCAATACAACAGTCGAAGACCTGACCCACTTCATGTTGAAAGCGAGAGGCTGCCCAACGGAGGACTTAAAATACTGGAAAAGTAGTCAAAACTTTAAAAGATTTTTTTATATTACACGTGCTCGGAAAGTACACTGAACTGCGCTTCGGACCTTAAACTATGCCCTCGTTAATAATCGGTCACTTTCTTTCCTCGGCGATCAATGTACTATTTTCTTTCGTTTTCCATTCTTACCAATTTGCATAGACTTAAGTATTAGGGGAAAATGACATGAATAAGGGAATAGATAAAAACTCCAAAAAAGCTTGATTTATTTTTTTTGCTAGGAATTCTTATATAACTAGTAAAGAAGAAAAAGGATTGAAACGGTTATGGCCATGATTCTGGGTAAAAAAATTATTAATTGGTGGATTCAAAAACTCTGTAATTTTTTAAGGTAACAAGAATCGTATTCCTACCAAAAGAAAAAAAAAACAAGCGTTTTCGGGGTGTTATTCTATCCCTTATATATTGTATGGACAACATGCATTGTATACTTTAAATAAAACCTTCAAATAAATAATAATATTAAATTCAACAATGTAATGTTCTCTTAGTATATTTTTTATAATTCTTCAGTCTGCAGTCGGGTAAAAGTTAGGTTTGTGTATGCTGTAATGTCTTATCGATGTATCTTAGTATATCGTTCACCTAAAAACATTTCGAGTGACACTTTTTCATCAAAAATATTAGTTTTAAAAGAAATTCACGGCTCATCGTGTTTTTCAGTATCCTTGTCAGGAAACATGAACGGTTAGCTACATTCATTCCAGACTTTCCACTATAAGACATCCATTCATGTAAACGGACTTAGGTATAAACATTATATACATATTATATAATCTACCTTACTACTATCACCGTTTAACTGCATCTATTTTCGCCTTGGACTCGGAGGTCGTGGGTTTGATTCCTACGGGAAGCATACTTTGTTTAGTTGTTTCTATTGTAGTTAGTTTGCAGGCTTGCATCACCTGATTGTCTGATAATATTTATGATTCCATGCTTCGTAAGGCACGTTAAGCTGCCATTTGATGGTCGTTAAAGGGACTACGACAGAAGACACCAGGGTGCACAGGGTCGATGAACTATGTGTTAAGACAGTTTAAGAACGTTTTTCCACTAACAAAAGCTGTGAAACTCTCAAAATGCAAATTGTAAAACCCTAGTGTATAAAATAAATCTTATTGTTAAAGAAATAGAGTCAAAATTAGTTCATTTCAGATAACTTGGCAGGCTCTCCGAAACTTAGACAATAATGAAGTCACAAGTTGCATCCAAAGGGAACTTCATCCTGAAACTAATAAATATTGAGGTAATCTAGATTTTGTGACGTAGGCGTGGCTAGACTGAAGCGTAGTGTGGCGTAAAGTAAAGTTTTCTGAACGCAAGTTCCTTTCACGCAACTTACTTGCCAAGTGGCAGTGTACTGAGCTTCTAAAGTTTAAGTTAGTTAGAAACTCTTTATTGAACATCCATACTAATGTTTATACTTTCATATCCATTTTAGGATCACTTGTTCCGTGACTCCTCAGAAGGCGGTGGCTGAAAATCAGTGCTAGTAATGCCTGCATGTCTAGCGTATCACTGAGCCACCACCTATTGAGACGTCTGTCACGTACATTATAAACATGTAGCATAAGTTTAAAAGACGTGAGCTATACCTACGTGATAGCTTTCTCAATAAATATATTATATTCTATTCTTCTATTCTATTCTATTCCATACTGTTAATGTTATAAGTGCGAAAGTCTGTCTGTCTGTCACGCTGTCACGGCAAAACCGCTGAATGGACTTTGATGAAATTTGGTATATAAATATATATGAAGACCCGGGGCTACTTTTTGACACAAGCGGAGCTGCAGGATATAGCTAGTAATAAGTAAAACATAATAGAAAAAGGAAAATAAATTTTGTACAATAGCATCATTTAAGTCATCGACAGGAATGTGACACGACTAAGATGCTGACAATTGGCGATTTAGGATCTTCTGCCACAAATTCCACTGTCATTCAACCTTTTAAAGCCACTTATTTGTCCAAGCATGTTTTTCTAGTTGCATCCACAATTTAGCCTAGGGTACGCTGTCAGTCATGCCTCTTGATTTGGTGGCTCTTGTGTGGGTACACAGCCACTATTTCACAACAAGTATCTATAGATAGGTAAAAAAAAAATTGTACTTATCTCTGGTAATAATACATTCAATCTTTTCATTCACTAATGTACTTACCTAAAAACCCCAAGATCCGCTCTTTGTGTACCTTAAAACATTGGGTTATTAATAGAAATTCCCAGTAATGGCTCTTATCCCTCAAAATTTCTCTTTTAATGGGTACTCTGATAGCAACCATTAAAAACTTCCCCACTTAATTACTGTTAGTCAAACTGCGACGATTGTTTTATGTATTAGTATTGTTTTTGTGACTCTGAAAACGTTTGCGCGGTTAAGGAGCGGGAAACACAAAACCGAAGTATATTTACGATTATTTGTGCCTATACATATCGCTTTCCATCTTTCAGCAGCAATACTGTAGATTTCCCAGCGTCTCAATAAAGCTATTCAAGCTTCCAGAAAATAAATCAATCTACCATAAACCACGTTTAACTGACGAAAAACGAAAATATTGAAATCGCGTCACTATCCCGGGCGGCGACGACAGCGCCCTCACACCATTTCCCCGCAGTCGCGAATACGCCGCGCGCTGGACGCACGTAGCTAATTCGGGCAAAAAGGAGATCGATTTTTAAACGTGTTCTCTGTGACTTGTGTGTGTGTGTTGTGAAGTGACCCTTTTCGAAATTCAAATTGTGACGTATCGTGCGAAAGTGATGTGACACATTTTTTTTTAAACTCAGAACCGGCTGTAACGGACACGTGGAGTAACGTAAGTTATTTTTCTTCAATTAATAACGTTACCAGTTATTTTAATAATAGCTGTTTAAAACAGTTGTTTAATATTCTTGTCGTAATTTGTAACTCGACGTAACAAATGACCGAATGAACGGAATTAATTCCGCTGAAGTGCGAGCAATTATCATGAAAGTTTGAGAAATATTGCGTTCAATAAAGTGTTGTTTATGACTTTACAACACCATGAGGTCGCTATGGTAATTAAGTTTTAATTAGTAATGAATAATTAATGACAAGCGGTGAATAATTAATTACCTATTATTATTTTACAACCTCGAAATATTATATTTTGACACTTTACAAAAATATCACAATACAATCTATTTTTTTTAGTTATATATATGTTTTATTCTTAGTTTCTTATATTTAATTTAATGTGTAAACATGTATATATTATAGCTTTATTATACGTAAGATCGTCAATAAATTTTCAGTCATATTAAAATACCTGCAAAATATCTATTTTTCCCTGAGAACTACTACAAGGAATTCAAAAAGACGTTAAATGAACTTTTAATAGTCGGCAAAGCCAGAGCAACCGTTTTTAGTTAGGCCGTATACCTGTTTATTTACTCTGTAGGTAGAACAAAAGTAATATTATTTATTTTATGCAGGATAAACAGTTAATTTGGAACTGAAATGAAATATTACAACCCTTAAAAAGCCCAGTCCAAACCATTTGCAGAATTTATTTTATTTTATAAATATATTCATATTAATTGCATAATATATGCGTCTGTCCTTTTCCAACATCAAAAAAAAAATTAAAAAAATATGTTAAAAATGTAAATATAAAAAAAAGCAGAAAGTAGTTAAAAATTAAAAAAAAAGACCGTTTTGCTACCTAAGATAAGTACCTTACTACTACTCATCTTAGTGCCTACTCGGTTGGATCCTCGACTGGTTCCCTCGGAGCCCAAGGTCCGCCTTCCTACTTTTTCTACATTTCCCCCGGTCATCACATACTTGATTGTAAGACATTTGCACATATGCACGCATATTCTGCTCCTGTGATATTGAGCCAGAATTTGTACGTAGTAGGTACATTATTTGGTAAAAATATGAGACATGCGTTCTAAGCCCTCATTCTACTTGAATCCACCCTAACGATCCACCGGTGGATCCCAGAATACTTTTATCTCCACTTCAATCCACCGTTCGGTGGATTCAAATATACTCAGAAAATTATATGCCACTTCGATCCACCAGTGAGGGGATCCAAAGATCACTAATAAATTTTCATAAGCTACCATACAGACCATCACCCGTAGTACTAGAATTACAGAAATTATGTGGAGGTTCACAGGTTAAATCATTTCAAAATATCTCCCTTACGGGTTTACAGTGTGTGTTTTCCGTAAACCTCTTCATAATTTATGTTACCCTGGTACTTTTTAAGGTCCCCTTTGGTTGATCAACAGTAATTGAATAAATTTACAGATAACAAGCAACGAAATACAAAGTTATTATTTCGCAAATCAACGTTCCATTTATTTATGTTTCACAAACTTTACATCTCATAAAGTAATTTCTTCATATATTGTCATTTTGCAAAAGATATTATGATTTTTTTCCTAACACAAATACGTTAAACGACAAAGATCTATTGAACAATTTTTCTTTAATAATATGGTTACTTAGTCTAAAGACATATGGCAATTTATGATATGGCACTATATAATTTCTTTAATTTTCATACTAAAAACATAAGAATTATATTTTTTTCTGTGACCACAACTGTGCCGCGGCAGCGGCCGGCGAAGCGCCATAAACTACTTATCTTTGTTAATCGAGTTCAGCGCATTGCGACTTGTATTGGTTAAGTTAGGTTAGAAATTAGATCACAACGCGCGAGCCGAGCGAGCGAAGCGAAACGAAAAAAAAAAAACATTTAAAATCGATAGAAATTATATAGGTGTTTTATTTGCATTATATTACAATCTATTGCCAATGCTATAACCTAAGAAGTTAAAGTTTGTAATTGAAATTTAGTCAAAAAAAATATTTGTGAAATATTATATTTGGTTTTTGTACCTTGTTGACATGTCAGTATATCTTTTAAAAATTTAATTAATAATGCATTTTTGAAATGGCTGCTTGTCATATGCATGTTTGCGTTTTGATGTCCTTGTTAAAGCATTAGTTTGCGTAATGAAACATTGACAAATATTGCTTGTGAAATGGTAATTTGCTAATGAATTGTGTGAGACCACTTTTTAAATATATTTTCGAAAGGATTATACCTACCTATATCCCAGTTGTAAAATAGTAAATAAATTCTTCGTCCAAGCGTATTTTCCTAGTTGCGGCGTCAACTTACGCTTCGGAGCCTTGGTACTCTGCAAGTCATGGTCTTAGATTTGGCGGCACTAATTATTACAATCTGACGACTGTCGTATGACCTCCGTAGCCCTTTTTATAGGGCAACGAACCCAACAAGAACATCACCCGAGGTGTTTTGGCCACTACCAACACTGACAGTTTTTTTTCCGGCTGCCTTAAGGCACTGACACAATCTAACAACTACCATATATCGATAACAACCGGGACTAACGACTTAACGTGCCTTCCGAAGCAGAAAAGTTCGAGATAGAAAATGCCACTAAATGGCGATCAATCCAATATGGATCGTGTCTCGCCGTCGCATAACACGCGCATTCGCTACGGATATGCGCGTCGTCTGGCACTTTTAGAGATTAAGTCGAATGCTAGAAATCGAAAAGCTTGTTCCATAAACGTGCAGCAAGTATTGCAGAAGAGTTAGCTTAGCACTAAGAGGAGGATTCAGGTAAATCCAGTTTTAGGCTGTGCGATGCTCAATGTTAATTATATTTGTGAAGACCAATATTCCGCCACTGACAAAGCATTGTCAGTAGCTTCGTTAAGTCGTCGAGAGACCGCTTTTCATAGGGGTTTTCTGTAGTATAAAATTTAGTTGTAAGTAATTTTGTAGTTTATTTTATAGTCGCCATGTTTTTTGAGAAATCTAGAGTTATTCTAAAGGTGCGCGAATCCTCCGGGAGCTCCCAACGAGAGAATAGTTGGCATTACCATAAACTGTAAAAACCAATTTTAACTAACCATCTAGTTATTTGAACTCGACAAAAGTAACTAAGTCTTACGAACGGTTGAACTAATCATCATCATCATTTCGTGTAGGTTACTGTCAATCGACCATGCACACCCGAGTTGTTGTTGGTTGTAAAACTAACAAAAAAATGCAATAGTGAGTTTAACCTATTTGTGTGTTAGTTTATTAACTCTTAACACTTTTCTTACTAAACCAATCTTCCCTCTTCTGTTCCCATGGGATCTAAACAGGAGATACAAACTATAGATTCAGGTATATTTCAGGTTTCAGGCTAAGGGGATTTTTGACAAGCGCGTACGAATTATTTAATCAATTTATCAACTGATAAGGTATTTAAAGCTTTTTCTATTATAAGCCATGCATTACTTTTCCTTTTTTTTTGTGCACGCTAATTACCCTTTTCTTGTCATTTCCTCTCTTGGGTCTGCTGAAAGAAATTTCTTAAGAAATAAGCAGCTCCCTTGTACTGTTTCCTCATAAGTATAATCCTTTGCATTTTTATTGTGTACATAAATACCTAAAGTAAATAAAAAAATTAAGACATATTATTTTTATATGATCATGTAATGGAAACTTAAAAAAAAAAGTTTATTGACTGAGCGAGCGAACGAGCGAAGTTTTCATTTAGAGACTGATCAGTTTTGCTTTTGTGGGGAATTGTTTGTCCCAGGCAGGTGTATTTCTGAACGGATCATTACGAAACTAGGCACACGTGTTCTTTGATCTACTTTATTATGTTAGTAGTTTTTCTTGATATTGGTAAAGATGAGAATGTGTAGCGTTGTTTATGAACGAATTTTGATTAGGTATATTAAGTGGCAACATCGTATGGCGGGTTTCATGAAAAAAAATTTTATTTAGATAAAGTCTACATGTATACTGTTCACAGAATTACCAGTTTAAAAATATAATTTGAAACAATATTTCGCTACCAGTACCAATAATAAATAAAAAAAAAAAAAAAAATTATTGTCATAATAGAACAATTTCACGAGAAACGAGCATCAAAGCGTAGTATTTTAAATGCTTTATGTCGACGTTTAAATTTAAACAAATAGAGCAATTAATTAAATTATTGTTATATAAAAACAAACTGTTAACTAATAGTGGTAAACCGTTTGTTTGTTTGTTTGTTTGTAATATCTTTATTGTACAAAATAAAACAAATATATTACATACACAAGCATGAAAAAACAATAAGTACAATGGCGGACTTATCCCACTTAGGGACCGTTGTTGTTTATCAGTTATTTATTTCTCTCTGCTTCATGTTTTGAGGTTAAATTAATCCCAGATATTATTTGAACGGGACTGCCGAAAGATATAATCTGCAGATTCTGTATTGAACAGAAGTATAATTGAATTCATTTTCACTGAACCACTATTTAGTGGTTAGTTGTAATTGGATTCATTTTATGTATTTGTATCACAGTTTTTGCTAAAAAGAGCTTGATGGGAATTATTCTAGAGGTAAGAAGTAACACTAGAATAATAGGCGACCTTGTAGCAGAAACATTTTCTTACAGGCATTTCTTTTGTAATATTAATTTCAAAAATAGAGTGGTTTCTGGTTTTAGCAAATACCGTGGAGCAATTACAAAGAAGAGATGCCGTTTGAAATGGCGCAGTGATATGATCATTGGCGCCTCGCCGACACAAAAGTGGGCGGAGCTTGTCATTGCTCGTGCTCCATGGATGGAGCCACGGCCGAAACCAAGCACCCTGCACGTCTGCCTTCCGCTCCGTGTAGCCTCACAAATACTATCTTACAAAACGCTTAATACGGCATCTCCTCTTTGTAATTGCTCCATGGTAAATACTACGTTCTGATTTTCCACCGAACATTTTTTTTTCTTTACGTATCGTAACTATACTTAATTCATAAACGACATTCGTATATTGAAAAATTAAATCAATAAAAATAAATAAATTCTGTCATACTGTTTATATTTTTCATTCAGAATAATAATTACCTACCATTCAAAATAGGATATCAACCAAATTTTACAAAAGAAAATTAATAACCGTTAGAAAAAATGCACAATCAATAGGCTATTCTACTCAATTTTTTATTTTATTTCATATCACAAATTTGAGTCCCTGAATTCGAAAAGAGAAAGATTTTTTTTGAACCCGTTGAATATTAAATAAGTTACAAGCATTTGAAATCCTGTGGAAGGGAAACAAAACAATAAAAGGACGCACATAATGGTGGAGTGACGTCACTGCCACTTGATTTCGTGCGTACAAAAGAGATAGCAAGACGTCCCCAAAACGCTCCCACTTTTCTTCATTAGAAAACTTTAAATTCTAATTTCTGCTTTAATTAATTACCAATTTTGTTGTAGTTTTCGGAATTGGTTACTTTTTAGTCTATGTATTGTTCCGTATAAAAATCTTGTCAAAATATGAACAGTCAAGTATAGTCAAGTAGCCTATTATAACAAGATTACAAAGGGACCAATAAAATTAATAATCGTAAAATGTAACAAACATTTTCACAACAAGCAACAAACCGTATTAATTTCAATTTAACGTGTAAACAATCACCAAACATAAGAAATATTAAACACTAGCTGACCCGGCAAACTTCGTACCGCCTCCGAATATATTCACCTTTTAAACCTTCGCTGGACAAATAATTCAAAACAAAAAATAGCGAGACTAACGAACAGCAATTGATTTTCATATATATAGATTGTCAAGTTAAAAATGTCTAGGCATTGACATACTACTGGCGCCTTCGTCTTCTGAGATCGATTTCGAGAGCTGAGGGTATCGACGTCACAGTACAAATAGATGGATTAAACATTTTGCCCCCAACATGCCTTATATTCAGGCTAGGTCATATGATAGAAATCACTCTGTAAGTACTCTCTTTAATCATTTCGCAAATGTTAAATTATCTTCTAAAAAAACAATTTGTAAAGGTGATCCATAAGAAATATTACGCATATACTAATTACAAATAATACATAATACTATTGTATAATAATATAAACAAAACATAAACTACACATACATTCATTACTAATAGTCTGACAAACTGTGGAGAAAATGATCACTTACTTTGTTCTTAGAAGCCATCCGGGTTTGCGCTTTACGGATTTCAACAGGCAGGGCATTCCAAAGGAGTACCGCTTGTACGCTTAAAGAATGCTTACAAAACCCACTTTAAGAAATCGGCGTACGAAGTCGGAGATTATTAGACGAACGAAGCTCTCTGCCATGAGAATCACTAAGATATAGAAAATTTTACGTAAGAAATGAGGGCTCATAGGAAGGTAGAGAATGGAGAAAAGGGTAGTTAAAAGATGAAGACGATGGCGAATTGGCAGCCAATTTAGCTAAAATTTACAGACTTAAAATTACACCTGTTTCCTTGTGTGTAAGGATCGTAGCAAGTGGAAATCTGTATTTGCTGCCTACTCTAGCTTACAGGAGAACCATACCAACAGGAACATGTTCCTAGGTGTATAAGTGGGCAACATTGACAATTTTTTTCAGACTGCTTACGGTCCGACATAGCCTAACGACTGCCATCAATCGGTAACACCCGGGACCAACGGCTTCACCTGCCTTCCGAAATACGAGCACTGATGCTCGTCTAGCGAGATGAATAAATCCATACTAATATTATAAATGCGAAAGTCTGTCTATCTGTCCGTCTGTCTGTCTGTTCGCTTTACGGCCAAACGTCTAAATGTATTTTTATAAAATTTGGTATGAATATAGTTGAAGACCCGGGGTCAAACATAGGCTACTTTAGACACAGGCGAATCTACGGGAAACAGCTAGTAAGAAATGAACGCGATAAAAATGGTTTTAAAACAAGCTTTTAGTCACAAGCACTTACCAAATTATTTTGCGTGCTTCCACCAGCAGTTATTTCATGCAAACTATTGCTGGCCCACCCACCCACTACTGTTAGGTTAAATAACTGGTGACGGAAGCACGCAAAATAATTTGGTAAGTGCTTGTAACTTTAACTTCCGCAAAGTAACGCCTGAATCAATTAAATACTCTTTTAGTCTTCAACTTTTTCTTTCCCGCAGCTAACTAAAATAACGAACTCAAACAAACATTGTCAAAGCCATACTAATATTATAAATACGAAAGTCTGTCTGTCTGGCGGAGCTGCGGGAAAAGCTAGTAGCAAATAAAAAGGCCTATGTTACAACACACACGATATTTACACAGAAAAAAGCCGTGTAAATAATGTTATCTGTTACGTTCAATCATAAATCTATTACGCAACCATAAATAATGTCATTTAATGCAACATTCGCGTGGCAGTCGGCTGTCGTCACTTTTTGATTGATCATCGTGACAAAATAAAAATAATATAGAAGAATATCTTTGACTGGGTTTTGTAAAATATTCAGAATAATTATTTAATTAAAAACTAGCTTTAACTAATCATCATAAAACCAATAAATGTCACATCCATTATCCGTATCTCTCCTTTCTTTTATATTTCAAACTACCCTAAGGTTGCCTAGAAGAGATTGCATGAGCGACAAGGCCGCCTTTTGTGTACATACTGTGTTCACATTTTATGTAACATATTTAATTTTTATTTTACAGTTTGCAAAGAAATAAATATGACAAAAAAAATTTCATTACATTTTAAGTAGTTTAAATTTTTACAGATCTAATTTTATCAGAACGGGCTAAGTTCTTAAAAATAGAATATAATATTTTATTAGCGTGAAATATGTTTACAATGATGTCACATGTTAATATTTAGTTTAGATCCACATATACCAACATAAATTCTATGCAAAATAACAGTAAGATTTATTTTATTATATGTATATGAATAAGTAAGCATAAAGAGAGCTGACCTGATGGTAAGCGTTACCGTAGCCTATAAAAAAAAGGGAAGCAAAAATAGTAAGACACATCACACCGAATACAACACAAAAATAATATTTTAAAAATGTTCAAAAAGGGCGTAAAAATTTCCTTCAGGGTTGTCAACGCGCTCGCGACACGACGCCTGTTTGCTTATGTAGTTGTATAAAAAAATGTTCATCAAATTCCAGTTAAAATATCTAAAAATAAATGGAATCCTTTATAGAATATTGTATCAAAAGTTTTCCTGGAAATCGGTGCATCGGAATTTATTGTAAAGACAATTTTTGTCGTACTTTAGAATATTATCAAAAAGCTACACGGGCATATTTCTCAGAAATTAAATATTTGTTATCGTGTCTTTGTAAAGACCACCAAGAAAGTAAAACCCTGCATTGGCATTGTCACGTCAACAACAAAATTGACAAAGTCATTTAATGAAATGGAAATCAATCCTTTGTTTTTATTCGCGAGTCAAAAATGATTAGTATCACATCACTTTTCTCTCATTACTATGAAATGTTTTGCCATTTTGATAAATAAATCGTAAGAAATTCACAACATAAAAACACAACGTCCATTCCTGTCTCATTTTGGCAGATGAGGTTGAGATAACGGAATGTTACATGAATGCTTAGTTGCCATTAATAGAAATTAGTTTTAATCTATTTCCGCAATATGGCGAAGGTTGTTATTATATTGGTCGGTCTATAAATGGAGGTTATGTGTCGGCGAGTACAGTTTTACGAGTACAGACAACCCCCCCCCCCCTCCCCAACATGGTTTTCCCAAGCGATTACAACATGGGGTCTTTCAAAAAGGCCGTTAAAGGATTTCTCAAGGGTCGGCAATAAGCGCGTGATGCCCCTGGTGTTGCGGGCGTTCATGGGCTACGGTGACCACTTACCATCAGGCTGGCCGTATGCCATTTTGCCTACTTAATTGTATAAATAAAAAAAAACATAATGACAAAAAAACTTCCTAGTTTCTTAATAATCAAGAAAAAATGTAAGAAATAATATTAGTCAATAAACATTTATTCTTTTGTAAACATGTTGAATTCAAGATGGTACATTGAAAATATTAGGCACATACACGTTTAGCCTACTAGGCATACAAAAAATATTAATTCCCTTAAAATAAAATTTTTAATGACATCTTTAATCGAATTAATCAAGTGTCAGTTCTGTTAAAACCATATTCTGTGCCTTAGTAATAATTATTGTTGAAAAGCTAACCAAATGATTTATACATAATTTGCTAATAATATGTCATTAATGTAGTGCTTGTGTTTTAGTGGAGCTCGTTAGTCGAGCGCGACCCGCGTATCCGTAGCGAATGCGCGTGTCAAGCGACGGCGTGACGCGACCACTTTTGGATTGGTCGCCATTTATTGACATTTTCTATTTTGAGCTCATCCGTGCTTTGGAAGGCAGGTTAAGCCGTTGGTCCTAGTTGTTGTCAATAGATAGCAGTCGTGAGGCTGTGTCAGGGCAGCCTGAAAAATTCTGACAGTGTTGGCCACTAACACACCTCGGGTCACGTTCCTGTTGGTCTGGTTTCCCTCTAAAAATGGTTACGGCAGTCGCTCCATTATAATAACCAGTTCAACCGAATCTAGGACCATGAGTTACAGTGTACCCTAGGCTCCGAAGCGTAAGCTGACGACGCAACTAGGAATACACGCTAAGATGATGATGAATGTAGTAAGAAAGATCAAATTGGTATGAAGACAATGATTAAAATTTTGAGCTTCACTAAGCATTTATTACATGATTTAATGTATTGTTGTCTTGTGTTTTTTTTTTTTCTTTTTTTTTAAATGGTGCATGAAAAATAACGAAAATATTGTAGACTTGTAGACAGTTCGAAGTAATAAATTGCCTACAAATTGTCTACGAAAACCAGTCAACGAGATACTTGCTACGAATTGTCTACGAGATACTTGCTACGATTTGTCTAAGAAAACCAGTCAACGAGATACCTGCTACGAATTGTCTACGAGATACTTGCTACGATTTGTATACGAAAACCAGTCTACGAGATACTTGCTACGAATTGTCTACGAGAGACTTGCTACGATTTATCTACGAGATACTGGCTCTACGACATTCAGGCTATGAGATCTCTATGGAGGAGGTTAATTTTGTTTCGGCATATACAATCTAAATCTAATTTTGCAATATACAAGCATGTACTTAGTACAATTTTATAACATAACTAGCTGTTGCCCAGGGCTTCACTCACGTTTTCATGAGAATTTTATTAAACTATATTTAGATACACTATATACGCAATATGGCAAATAGGTAATTCGTGGGTTCCTACCCACGAAGCTTCCAAATCATAACATAATTAGGTACTGACAGTATTAACTTTCTGACATGTACAACTAAAAAAATGTTTTTTTTTTTTAGCAATGGGTTTTACGGCCATGGATACAAGTCCTTTATAGCCCTTTTTGATTTTTCAATCTTCTTCAGACTTACAGTGTGGTTTCGTCAAAATCTAGTTAAGTCTAAAAGTCTAGTCGGTACATAGTTAAGTCTTGTCAGAGAAGAATCAAGCTTAGTGAAGTGGAAGAAGAAAAACTGAACTTGGCGATTATCAGGAGCTTTCGGCAACAAGCATGAAAATCACATAAATCAAACACTGTATCACTTCCCAACACTCACGCTTGTTATCGAACACTTTGCTAATAATCCACCATTATTATGCACAAACACTCAAAAAAACACAAATTTTGGAAAATAAAATACAGCGCCGATACTGCTCTTCATAGCTTCCCGCCAAAAGTCAATGATTTCTTATGTTTACGCTATTGTTTTTTTTACTGATAGTATGTTCTCATGACAAACACTTTCCTCCACTATGATAACTTCGAACTTAGGCTACGGTAACTTACTACTAGGAGATGGGTCATCCGCTTATTTGCTTACTAATAATATACAAAAATATTGCAAAAAATTTTGTAAAACAATATTAAAAAAAAAATAATAATTAGTAAACGGGTGCCCCCGTTATATACAATAAACTTAAATAACAAATAATCTATACAAAAAAGGAAAAACTAAATAAATCTAAACTAAAACTAAAACCTAAATAATAAAAATTAACCTAAAAATAAAAACTAGTTAAAATCTAAAATTTGTCCTTGGCACCATGCCAAGAACTCCGGCAGAATTCCCGCGCTAGATAGCGACCGCTATTCTCTGCGCGAGAAATGAGCCGGCCCTCTTGTCACCAGCGGCGTCGACAAGTTTTGAGGTCAAAATTTTGAAATAAATTTTCATAGCTGGACCCCATGGGCCATAAGTTTCAACACCAAGCGGAACAAATATATAGTCATTACTTAGTGACTCAATATTTGCGCCGCTTGGCGTCTTCAGCAGCCTCCGCCGCGGCCCCGGCCTTGGGACTGTCCCCCTAAGACGAGAAGGGGCTACAGTATCAACACAAGTGGTGTCCTATACTAGGGCCCTTCCCCGCTCCCAGGGGACTAATGTCAGGCCATCGGGACGCTTGCCATCGTCCCGAGATATACCCACTGGCTCTAGAGTACTGGGTATATGGACGGTGGCAAGCGCCTTTTTAATTATATCATTAATAGAGCCGTGGCGGAAAATGTAATTTGTAAAAGGTATCTAAATACAGATCGAAATAATAAAGTATTTCTTATTAGGTAAAGCTTTTAGTTCAAAATACCGGCTGGAATACATCACCGAGAAAGCCTTTTCAATTATGAGACTTGTAGTCTGCAGATTATTTCCGGCAACATTTACAAAGCAACAAAAGTAAGTCGTGCGTAGCCTCCGTGCTCAGCAGTGGATTGATGCCTTTATTCTCATTTTCTTGATTAGATGTTCCGTTGAGGAATTTTCATCTTCATCCAAGCGTCCTTTTCAATTGTGTCTTCAGAAATTCAAAGCCCTGGGTGTCAAGACCATGCAACTGATATTCAATTACGACTCAATTACGATCCATTTTTGATATGCTCAATATTGGTATTCTACTCAATTTTGAATCTCAATTTAATTACAACTAAAACGTATTTGAATGGTAATAGTAGAAAAAATGTAATTAAAATAAATAACAGATTGCCGATTATTGAAATAATTGATGATTTTTTGATTAGCAAAATATTCTAGTTGCAGTTCAATGGCATGCCAATGGAATACGATTGGTCTTGAAATTAAAAGAATACCAGAAACGTCAAAAGTTGTCATTCCGATTCAATTAAGATTCAATTGTGCACTATGTAAAATAATAGAATAGACTATTTTACAAAATTTTAAAACGTAGTTATTATACCTTATTCTGTATAGTATTATATTCCAAAATGTTGTATTTTTTTTGCAATACTTCAATCTTACATTAAGTATTTTAAATTTAAAAACACACATTTCATAGCAACCGATCAACAACAAATATTTGATAATTTTCAAAGAAATTAATAGAAATCCTATATTAAAGGAATTTTCAAGTGTGGTTGTGAAATTTCTGCACAATGTTATATTCTTATGCACACATATTATATGGATGATTGATTTAAATCAGCTGTTTTAGATATTTAAATAAATAAATTCAGCAGATATAAATGTCATATCTAACCTAGCAACGATAGCACCTTTGTAATTGCTCCATGGATAGCACCAAGCCGCGATGCCGGTGCACCCCATGGAAGGAATAAGTATCCGATGAAATATTTTTTTTGTCTAACTAAAGACAATAGAAGATACCTACGTTTTTTCTATAGATGCTGTTTACTGCGATTCAAAAAGCTGTCTCCGTCGTCCTGGTGATCGTATGTTTGTTGTTTTTGCAAAGACCTACCTACCCGGAGTCGATTTTTGTTAAAAGTGTGTGTTTCGCAAAAAATAACAGTTTGGGACTATTTATTTGTAAGTTTTTATGTATACTCTGTTTATTAGTGCTGTATAATAAGTATGTAGTAACTTTTCAAAATAGGTATCTTTATTATATGTTTTGGTTTAATTTTGTTAAGTTTGTATATTTTTTATAAAAACCAACCTCGACAAATTCATTATATGGCTAGTCAGGACTCGGTTGTCTGCACATCATTGGACAATACATTTATCTGTAATAAATGCTTCCAACCTCGGTCTTTTCTAACATTAAGAGGGCTAAAAATACATGTAGGAAAGACGCATAAAACCAATGTCGAACCAACAAGTAATAATGCTTTGCAAGCCGATGCTTGTTCCTCAAATGTACAACAGGACCAGCCTTTTATCGTCAGACTTGCCAATTTCAAAAATGGGTTGCCTGTAATCAAACGAATTCCTCGTGGGGCACGTGTTTCAGTAGCTGAGCGTCTCGCGTCTGACATTAAAAATGTTTTATCTAAAAATTCTGACCAAGCTTGGGAGCATTTACTTACGTTTCCGTACAGAATTCTACATGTTACTCGTAATTCACCTGATACATCTTCACTAACATCTAAAATAAAAAATAACTGTGTATGTAAAGATGGCCAATCACTAAAGTCTATTATTAATATTTGTAAATTTTAATCAATATCGTTCTATAGAAAATAAATTGACGGACGGAGACATCAGAGGCGCAGCCCGACTTTTATTCTCCAATGATGTGGTTGCACCCTACAGTCCTGAAACTGTTTCGGCTCTGCGTTCTAAGCATCCACCTGCGACAGGAGATACTAACATTCCACCTCCTCAGGATTCTGATGCCAGTTTGGCACCAACTGTGGCTAAAGATATATCTAATGCTATTCTATCATTTCCAAGTGGGTCTGCTGGCGGTATAGATGGCCTGACACCGCAGCATTTAAAAGATTTGACCAGCGCTGCTTGCGGTGTTGCAGGAGAAAATCTTACAGCAGCTTTAACACAATTAGTGGACATGATGTTAGCAGGTAAGGTCAAGCAAACATTTACAGAAGTTTTATACGGGGCCAATCTATGCGCATTAAAGAAAAAGGATGGAGGTATACGGCCTATCGCAGTCGGGTGCACATATCGCCGTCTCACAGCCAAGATATGCTGTAGGTTGAAAAAAGAAGATCTAGAGAAATATTTTCAACCGATACAATTAGGTTTCGGCAGCAGTGGTGGATGTGAGGCGGCGGTACATTCTTTGAGATCTTTTCTGATCCATAATGAATGCGAAGTCGTTTTAAAGGTGGACGTTAAGAACGCCTTCAACTCCGTGGACAGGGTTACCTTGCTGACCGAAGTAAGAGACAAAATTCCAGATTTGTATCCTTTCCTATGGCAATGTTATGGTAAAAATTCAAAATTATTTTATAAGGATATACACTTCTCCTCAGAAGTAGGTTGTCAGCAGGGTGACCCTTTAGGACCAGCTATTTTTAGCCTCGCGATTCATCCTATCATTAGTCGTCTCGAGTCAAAATTGAATGTGTGGTACTTAGACGACGGTACTTTAGGAGGCGATGCGGACACCGTTTTCAAAGACCTTAATACTTTAATTACCGAATTCAAAAAAATTGGTCTTGAGTTAAATTTCTCGAAATGTGAGCTTTACATTTCAAAAAATGGTGAATCAAAAAGGGACGATATATTAGAAAGATTCAATTATTTAGCAACAAACATCAAAATTATTAATAATTCTACTCTTCGTCTCCTAGGTTTGCCAGTTCTAAATGAATCAGTACCAGATTTCATTGAGGAAAAAATTCAAAATTTTATTGATGTTTCAGACAGATTAACGAAAATTAATATGCACATGGCTTTTACTATAATTCGCTATTGTCTTTTCGTACCAAAATTTACATATTTTTTACGATGTTGCCCACTTTGGAATCATACGGATATTTTACAAAGGCTGGACAATATTGTGAAAGATACGCTCACCAACATTTTCAACATAACTTTATCGGACAGAAGTTGGTGCCAAGCATCTCTTCCCATTAGGTACGGAGGCCTTGGAATCAGAAAAATTTCGAGTGTGTCATTACCTGCTTTCCTTTCCTCAGTCAATAGTACTGAAAAATTAGTAAAAAAGGTTCTCTCGCCCAATTTAGGACATTTTCAAATTTCTTTTAAGACTGAGGCAACGGAAGCATGGAATATAGCTTGTCCTAATTCTTCTCTGCCCAGGGACCCGACTTCGCAGAGGCAGTGGGATGCGCCGCTTTGTGAACTGGTATGGAATGATCTACTACACACATCCAGCTCATTAGAGCGTGCGCGTCTTCTTGCTGTTTCTCGTTGGGAGTCGGGTCTTTGGCTGCAGGTATTACCATCTGTTCATGTCGGAAATTTATTAGATAACCAATGTTTTAGGATCGCCATATCTCTACGCATCGGATCGCCATGTGTTGTTACCCACCGGTGCTCCTGTGGAGATATGGTTGATGGCCTCGGTTACCATGGCTTGTCATGCATTAGGAGTGCTGGACGTGTAGCTCGCCACAGTACCATTAATGATATCATCCATCGGGCTTTTGGAAGTGCCAATGTCGCAGCTTGTTTGGAGCCAAATGGTCTTCTGCGTGACGACGGTAAGAGGCCCGACGGAATGACCCTCATCCCGTGGAGGATGGGTCGGCCGTTGGTTTGGGACGCCACCTGCGTAGATACGCTAGCGCCGTCCCATCTTCCACTATCATCTAGTGGTGCATGTGGTGCAGCTACATCAGCGGAGTGCCTCAAGCGGCGCAAATATAATGGCCTAGATCAGTGATTCCCAAAGTGATCAAAGTGATGAAAGTGATGAAAGAGACCCCCAGGGGTCCACGGGAGACTTGCTGGGGGTCTACGTAGGCGTGAACAAAAAATGGGGGTCCATAAGATGTTAATGGGGGTCCACGAAAATTTATCTGCTTTTGATAGTAAAGAGCAAAAATGTAAGCATAGTTTTTATAAGGGCCTACCTACATTGTTTTAAGTACCTATCTAAGCAGATAATATTTTAATAAGGCAAGCGACTGTTACTTGTCCAAACTTGTGTATTCGATATTACGTACAATTTCGTGTACAGACTTGCAAAGCGCTATCCGCCCGACAATGCTTAATGCTTGTTCAGACATGAACTTGATCAACACTATAAATACTTGATGCCAAAGGCAACCAAACGCATTCATTTGTTTCCGGAATTTCGAAAACAAGGCGGAATTTGGAAAAAAGTTGTGAGAAAATTTATATCTGTGTTTGCTAGTGCCGGAGAAAAGTAAGTAACCTACCTTTTTTTGTTATAGTACTTAAGTATTTTGTTTACGTGTACTAGTCGGTTGATCACAACGGCCTGTATAGATAGGTAACTTAGTAACTTACAGATATTTTAATTGTCCTCTTTCGATTTGAAGACAAACACAGCACGTTTTATTCAATTGTTTTTTCACGAGAGAAGCACTGCCTCTCTAAAAAGGCCGAATAAGCAATATTGCAGAGCAATTAATTTTGTAATTTTTCTTGCAAATAACTACTAATTTTATAAAACAGTAATTTCATAATCATGTTAAATTGATTTTGAAGTAACTATTTTATCAAAACTATTCCTTTTCGGAAAGAGCGAGCGGTGCGCGGGCGACGGGAAAAGGGCGGGGCTTGAACTTCGATGCCTGTTTGTCACGTTTTAACAATGAAGCCGCAGACAAAAAATACGCAAATACACGGAGCGCGTGAACTCATTGATTTAATAAAATGTTAGTTATCGTTTTTATGGACAATTTTGGGATTTCGACGTTTATTTTTTCCTACACAAATATGATCAGTATTCGATACTGAGTACACTAATTTTTATTTATACTATTAAAAATTAGTGGTAAATTATGTACTTTAAAATTGATACCGTTTTGTGAAAACGTTTGTATTTGTCTCAGCGGTTTATTAGTTGGTCCCTTTACAAGCCGTAATTCTATTTCCGCGTGCTGACAAAGGCTGCGGTGTGATACCTATATTCAGAAAAAAACTTGGTTACTAAAACATTTTTTTTACAGGTAAGGTAACTGACACGAAACATGGCTACAGCAAAGAAAAAATGTCGACAATATAGTGTCGATTATTTGAAATATGGTTTTGTTCCATCAGAGGCAGACAAACAATTGCCCATGTGCCTATTATGCAACAAAGTTTTGAGCAATGACTCTATGAAACCATCAAAGCTCGAAGATCATCTAAAAAGGTGTCATACTGATAAAATAGGTAAAGATTTAAAATATTTTCAAACATTGAAAGAAAAATATGGAAAGAGACCCACCATGCACAGTATGTTCGCTTCAACATCTCAAAGTAACGATGATGGCTTGCGGGCATCTTACAATATCTCATTACTTATAGCAAAATCTGGAAAACCGCACACTATCGGAGAACAATTAATTTTACCCGCTGTTGAAGAGGTTTTAAAAACTGTTTTGCACAAATCTCCATTTGACGTACTAAAAAGAATTCCATTAAGTAACAATACTGTACAAAGACGCATTGATGAAATGAGCTCTGATATCGAAAGCTTTTTGTGCAATCATCTGCAAAAAACTCATTTTTCTATACAACTGGACGAGTCAACGTTACCCAGTAATGAAGCATTACTATTGGCATATGTCCGATTTATTGTTGAGGAAGAAATTCACGAAGAATTGCTATTTGCCAGAACTTTGGAGACTGACACTAAAGGCGAATCAATATTTAATGTCCTGAGTAATTTTTTTACGGAAAAATCGATCCCATTTACAAACATTATTTCAGTGGCAACAGACGGAGCTCCTGCAATGGTCGGGCGATATCGTGGGTTTATAAGTCATCTCAAAAGAATTATACCAGGACTTACAGCTATTCATTGCGTAATCCACCGACAACATCTTGTGGCAAAACATTTAAGTGACAGGTTGAACCAATCTCTTCATTTTGTAATAAAAGCTGTCAACAAAATCAGAAGCAATGCATTGAATACACGTTTATTTGCTCAATTGTGCGACGAAAATGATGAAGACTTCCAACGACTGCTCTTACATACTGAAGTACGCTGGTTGTCGAAAGGTGCATGCTTAACGAGATTTTACTCTGTTTTCGATTCCATATTAGAGTTCTTAGAAAGTAGAGATCCAGATTTAAAAGAAAACTTGATCAAATTCAAAGCAGACATTGCGTATTTGACAGATTTGTTTAAAAAAATTAATGATATTAACTTGCAGTTACAAGGGGACAGCCTGAATTTAATAAAAACAAAGGGGATAATTTCGGCTTTTCTTGGGAAATTGAAATTTATGAAGCAAAACATTAGTCGGCGCGAATTCTCTCAATTTCCAAACTTGTCGCAGGTAGAATGTATTGATGAGGATATCCATACCTACAGTCAACATTTAAGTGCCCTGCATGATGACTTCAAAACCAGGTTTGAAGATATACTGACGATGGATATACCTCCATGGATAATAAATCCATTTGATGAAACGGAAGTGGCCAATGTTGTATTACAAGAGGAGCTGCTCGAGCTAAGCACTAATGAGAAGCTGAAGGTGAAATTTAGAAAAGGCTACCCAACATTTTGGCTGCAAGCAGAAATACCCGAAAAATATCCTGGACTGTGGGAAATCGCAAGGAAATTTTTAATAGCTTTTCCCTCGTCATATCTTGTCGAAAGGAGTTTTAGTGCCGTTACAAACCTCTTAACAAAAAAAAGGAGCAAATTAAACATCACAGAGCGGGGGGATTTGCGGTTATTGCTCACAAAAATAAAGCCAAACATTGATCGTTTGCTGACACTCCATCAGATACATCCTTCCCATTAATTAAAATTATGACCTGAACCTATATTACCTTAATATTTTTTTCTTGTAATTCTATTCTTTTAATAAATAAAGTGATATAAAATGTACCATTTTTCGTTTTTATTTTACATATCGAAATATAGGGACAGAACTCAGAAGTGACACAATTTTTATTTTTTGGCGACTGTGAGTAAGAATGTGGTAGAAATGTAGCAGCAGGGGGTCCACCGAAACCAGTAAAATTTTGAAAGTGGTCCACGAGAAAAATAAGTTTGGGAACTACTGGCCTAGATAAAGGTTACATGTTTGTGCCGTTTGGGGTAGAGACGCTGGGGCCGTGGGGGCCGGGAGCTTTCGAAATTTTTAAGGATTTGTCGAGGAGACTAAAGGAGGCAACGCTTGACCAAAATGCTGGCTTGTATTTTGGACAAAAAATTAGCATTGCAATCCAGCGAGGGAACGCGGCCAGCATTTTGGGCACGTTGCCCCAAACTGTAGATAATTTTTAGTTTTAACTTTCTTTTTATTTTAATTTAGTACGTGACTATAGATATTATGTTTGTATTTTATATTAAAATATTTTATAAAATCTCCAAACTAAATAAATACATGTTTTAACGAAAAAAACACATTTTGAATATCGTGCGAAAACGCTCTGCACTGTCATGGCGATTCGAATGACGTCATAGCTTACAGAAATAAGGTTATGTCGTTTGTGGGCCAGTTAAGCCTCTTTAGTCCCAACTTTATATGGACAGGCTAAACTTTCATATTTAGTTATGACTCGAGAGGTTTTTCAGATTAGAGTGTACAGCCGCCATGAAACAAACATTAAGCTATTGAGAAACATGTGTCAATGTCAGATGGTCACATTTGTTTACCTGATTTGACAGATTTCTATGGAAAGTGACTATTGTAAAACGTCGACATCAACAACAACAATGATGTTTTACAATATACTAGCTGTTTCCCGCAGCTTCGCCTGCGTCAAAAAGTAGCCTATGTTTGACCCTGGGTCTTCAACTATATTCATACCAAATTTCATCAAAATCCTTTCAGCGGTTTGGCCGTGAAAGCGTAACAGACAGACAGACGGACAGACAGACTTTCGTATTTATAATATTAGTATGGAAGTATGGATGACGTAATCTTTCTGATTGGCGTTCAATGTCTCGTGACCAATTGGTTTTGTCCTCGAATTTATTTTCTAAAAATATAGATATACTATATTTTATTTTATTCAATCCTACAATGAAGACAGTCTAATATTATATACAATGATTGGAAAGTTCCATCTCCCTGATTAGTTCTTAGTGGAAGCCTATTGACGCCCTAGTTACGCATTAGATCATGGTCATAAACCTAAACAACTAGCTGTGCCCGCAACTTCGTCCGCGTGGAATAGTTATTTTAGGAATCATGGGCAGAGTTATTTTAAAATATATATATCTTATAAGATGTTTATTGAAATTAAGTGATGTCAAAGACAATTTAGTTTACAGTTAAATACTCATAATCAATAACATATTTATTTGGATAAAGAATAATATTATTAAGTTGATACAACTCTGACAAATAATTTGTAATAATGCATTAATTTCGACCAAATTTGATTATCATAAAAACGGTTATTGTGAGTTAATCTTAAAAGATAGACATATACTGTCGTGGACATTTTTTAGATAATTTAAAGAGAAATAATTCTTTCATACATATTTTTTGGGTATCTCGAACGGTTTTCGCAGCGCACGCAACGAAAGCCCTCAAAGATGAATAATTTTCCCCATTTTTTCCACATTTTCGAGTGTTTCTTCGCTCCTATTAGTCGCAACGTGATGTTATATAGCCTAAAGCCTTCCTCGATAAATGATCTATCCAACACAAAAATATTTTTTTAATTCGAACCAGTAGTTCCTGAGATTAGCGCGTTCAAACAAACAAACAAACTCTTCAGCTTTATAATATTAGTATAGATGAAAACAGTGTAATAGTGTTAGTAGCCAAAACTTGTCAGATTTTTCAGGCTTACCTAACCTGCCCTCTAGCGTCAACAACAACAAAAACAAGTCTGGTAGTCTGAAGGTTTTTTTTTCTTTATAAGATGTCTTTGCCAGTCATACTTTTATTATTTTAGTACTCACTCATTTCTCCTTCAAAATTCTTAGAACTCTTTGACATTTATTTTTTTCAGTAATCCGCAAGTTTTGTTTATTTTTGTGTAAGTACATTGTAATTTTATAAAAACACTAGCTGTACCTGCGACTTCGTCCGCGTGGAATATTTATTTTGGAAATCATAATTATTTTTTGTTTACAAACCTCAGCTTTATTATAAACTAGCTGTGCCCGCGACTTCGTCCGCGTGGAATAGTTATTTTGGGAATTATAATTATTTTTTGTTTACAAACCTCAGCTTTATTATAAATTACCTATAGCTGTTACCCACGACTTATTTTAGACGATTTAGTTACATAATTAATAGAATATATTTTAAAGGAAGCCCTCAAAGATGAATGATTTTCCCCTTTTTTTTCACATTTTGTTTTGCACGACTGTTTCTTCGCTCCTATTAGTCGCAACGTGATGTTATATAGCCTAAAGCCTTCCTCGATAAATGATCTATCCAACACAAAAATATTTTTTTAATTCGAACCAGTAGTTCCTGAGATTAGCGCTTTCAAACAAACAAACTCTTCAGCTTTATAATATTAAGTATAGATTTAGGAATTCGTTTGTAGACCGTTCAAGTTCACAAAGTACAGAATATTTATACTTTAATTTTAGTTTATGGTAATCTAAATATATTCGACCCAAGACTTGCAGACTTCATTCTGCAAAACTAATACTTAGACTTTAATTCAAAAAAAATTATATCAACCCTTATAGCTCAAATTCAGAATGTTATTCTTTCATCTAATATAACTTTATTAACTAATAGGTTGGGGAAAAAGTTTCTTTAAGAAAATTCAAAACATTTTTTAATGTTTATTTACATTTAACTAAAGTATGTAGGTGCCATTTTGTTCGATTACTTTTTGCCATCTTGTAGATAAGGTCATGATCCCATTGCTATAGAAATTTTGAGGCTTCTAATCAAAATACCGCGACAAGAGTTTTGGCAGTCCTCTTGTGATGTTAACCTGGCACTGCCTAAAGAATTCTGAAGAGACTAGGTCAGGACTATAGCGATTTGCTCCACTTTTTCATAAAAGGCATCCATTTTATCCGTAATAGGGCGACTAGAGCGACGTGCATCTTTGACATCAAAATTTCCGATTAGAAAACGTTTAAACCAAATTTGTGCTACTCTCACAGACACTGCACTAGATCCATAAACATCGCAAATTTTTTTCGCGCTTTGCGTTCCATTTTTACATATTTTGTAGTAAAATCTTAAAACGTATCGAATTTCTTCATTATATTCACTCATCTTGACAGTAAGAAAAACAAATTAAATTCACACATTTTCCGAATTTGAATTTGGAATTAAATTTTTTAAAATGTTAACTTTTAATGAAACCAAAACCAGCCAGATACAAATAGTAAAGCCAAAGAGATTTTATCACATGTTCATACATACTATATGCGAAAGGACTTTTTCCCCAACCTAATTATTATTACCAATATTTTGACATTTCTTCAATTACTCATATTCGATAACCTATTTGTAACATCATCGGATGATCAGCGATGTCAATTACATCTGACGGCAAAATGCTGAGTTTGTCTACTTTGTTTTTTTTCTCCCTACATTTTTTTTTCTGTTTGTTACTAAAATTAATTATTTTCTTTCTTGTGTGTTAGAGTTTTTTGGAACCGCCCAAAGGAACCACCAGATGGCAGCCTGAATAAACCCTACCAAGAGATAATTAGTTGGATTTAACACTGGACCAATGAGGTATTAATCAATAAATTCATTCATATCGAGCTGGCTTCAGCGTTTTTTCAAACCTGCTTTTTGGCCCTTGACGTGGTTCCTTTAAAGACTACCAAATGACAGCTGGGATTAACGTGTCATCCGAAGCACGAAATAATTTTCATTATTCGGACTATTTGGTTACAAACTAAAAACAATTACACGAAATATGCTTCCCAAAAATCAAATCAGTGATCGGATAATCGGGCGCTTATATACCTAAGCTTCTTTTCTAGAAAGGACAATATATATAATATATTCCTTCCTGAATTAATAGGTTCCCGGGAATAAACAATTTCGTAAAAACAACTTTAAGTAACTTATTATTATTCTTTAGTAGGCATAAAAATTAAGTTTTGATATATTAGCGCCCGATTATTCGATCACTGGTCATAACTAATGTACCACAATCAGTCATTCATTCATTAGTTATAAAAAGTTTTAATTTTTAAACAAAAGCTTATTTCGTTTTGTGGACTCAATATATCTCAATTTATATTTCTTTATATATAAATTGAGAATTCTTGTAACCAATTTATTTGACTGTGATAAATTCAGTTCAAGCTGTGGACACAGTTGGAATTATGCCCAATAGTCGAACATTTCGTAGTTATTGCACGATTTTAACCTGACCTTGTAAAGTTCTTAGTGACAACGACTCACTATTGATTTTTGATCTTATTATATTCTAGCTACAAGTGCCTCTGCCACGTTTAACCTTTTAAAGGACAGCCCGTACTAAGTGGCCAGTAAACTAGACATTAAGGTCGAGAATTGAAAGATTTTTATAGAAATACCTTATGACTCTACACGATAACTAGTACAGCCAGATAATTAGCCATCAACTTTCCTGTCAACTTCTTCACCCAAGCGTGTTTTAGTTGCGTCGTCTGCTAACACTTCGGAGCCTAGGGTACGCTGCAGGTCATGGGCCTAGAGAGGCCAGGCAGTACTGGTTATAACTGTCCTGTCAAGTTGATAGGAAAGTTGACAGTGCCAACTGGCCAGACTTGTGTTCATTGTCATCACAAGCAGATGCTGAAGACCCAGAAGTTGATCCCACGAAAGCATTCTTTTGTGAACGGCAAAATGTGATTCCTGAGTGAAGTTCCCTCTCCATGGGAAACATAAGATAAAAACAGTGGTCCCAGATGACAGACAAGATCAGTAGAACAAATATTCCCCTAACCTGTTTTCAGTTTGGTCAGGACATATCAGGTATCACTCTGAATGTCTGATAAAAAAAGATGATTAAGTGTTCGGAGGGTACCTTAAAGTGTATATTTATAAATCCCTAATCCATAAAAGAAAATCGTGATCCAATTGGTCTCAATCCTATTAGTTTCCTGGTAAAACGGCTATGGAGGTCAAATGTACTATTGTTTAAAACATCGCGCTATCTGCTTTTCGCATTTCGTACTAAATAATTCTATGCTTTGACTTACTTCTGGTCTAGCCAGTTCTTATTTCTGACTCTTTGCTATGAATAAAATCTAACCATGACCGTTAATACGATTAGAAAACTAATTATAACGCGAGATGTCGCATCATTATGTAAGTAATCACAAACCATCCCGCTTACTTACACTAATTAAATATAGTTTAAAACTCATGTTAACCTGCCATGTTTTTCTCATAGACGGAGGACCGACGCTAGACGAATGACCGGAGAAATAGAGGTGACGAAATACTGGTCTAAATCAATATACAAGGGTCACACTGAAAGTTTTTATAAAATAAACAGAATTATAGAGAAGTCTGCGTCAATATTTTTATTGCTAAATTGTCTGCAAAGGCATAAACCCTGTTCAAAGGTTGTTCTTATATTGTTCTTTAAATTAAAGAGTCACAGAGGCTAAAATACTGGGTACAGTGACGAAACATTCAACAAAGTTATCAGTGCGCTAAGTATTCTTAATTAATATCGGCTAAGTGCTACTCGAACTTGCGCGCGAAAGGTTCCGTACCATAGGTATTATGTAATTATTGTGCAAAAACTTACGTTTGTGATATGGGACAACCCTACAATTATTTACTCTGTTCTAGCATTCTATTTTCTGTCCAAGCGGTAACAGATATAGGCATTATGTATACAATCGTACAATTTTCTATCCAGGTTAGATGTAGCTATGACGATTCATGAGATACATCCCGGTGATAGGCAGACCGGTAATCTTAGTAATAGTATCATTTTTTCCCGTTTTAGATAGGTAACCCTGAAAAGGATGGGATATCTACTTATGTCATTTTATTAAAAAAATTATAACTTTTATTGATATATCACATAAAAAATTAAAACTAGTATCTTATCTAAAAATAATGAATACAAAAAACTAAATATAATCTAAATTGGATCCCCTGGGCAGAGTTCCTATCACGCAGGCAGCATTCCAACTGAGCGAGAAAGTTGCCCGCGCGAGGGTCACCCGTTGCCTCTTTTAGGCGTCTACTGATCTCCCTGTGAAGACCCCGCGTACCGGTGCCCCACGGGCCTAGAGTCTCGACACCAAAGGCTGTGAACTCGTACTGAGTGCCGAGACAACTATATTTATTGGCCTTAAACCGTTTGCGGGCGTCCGCCGCCGCACCGGCCTGTTTGCTGGTGGCTGGGAGGTACCTAGCTGCCATAGTATCGGAGCACGTGGCGTCCCAGACAAGGGCTCGACCCATCCTCCAAGGTATCAATGGCATCCCGTCAGGGCGCTTGCCATCGTCCCGCACAATTTGTGGCTCCAGAACTGCGGGTACTTTGACACTAACGAGCGCCCTTCATAGGATGTCATTGATGGCTGCATGGCGGGTTTGGCGACCGTCGGCCGACGAACAACCGAGTCCATTGTGACCGAACCGATCCACGGAGGCTCCACAAGCAGCGCAGCTGTGATCCACGCACACTTCGGCTTCGAGCCGGAGACCTACAGCTATACGGAATGTAAAAGCTATTTTACTACGATTAAGGAACACGTGAAATTTAAATATTGATTTTAAGTAAGTTATTAATTTTATAATGTTTTGCGAAAAATTTATTTGGAAAAGTCTACTTAAATATCAAGTGGGCGTTCAAAAATATTTACATATTAGCGTATTCCGTTCAATATATTGTTACGAAATCAAAAATAAATAAAAATAAAATGCGGCCCGCGGAAGTTTGAGTAGCGCTGTCCGCGGAAAATTCTCGTACAATCGTCGCGTGTTTCCATACGGGGATAATATCGCGAACGATCTAGTACATCGATTATCTCGCTCTGACATATTGCTTTGTCTCGCTCTCACACTTCTAGTATGTACTAAGGGAACGAGACAGAGAGTATCCCTCTCTCTCTATTCCGGAGTAGTTGTGATCTTTCTAGAAACTTATGGAGCGGGTTTCCCGGGCCATATAAATATCGGAAGGTGCCTCAGGAGGGCAGTTCTAATTTAACTGAGCTACAAGTGCGATCAAGAAGCGATATCCGGAGCGAATAACAAGTGATACAAGCGACCTCGGCAAGTTATAGTGACTGTGATTAGCAAGTGTTTGGGACATTGTTAGTGATAAGTGAAGTGAAGTGACGTCGGCGACCATCCTTGTGGGAATAAACGTTTTTAAGAGTCATCAGGTGTTTTTTTCCAAATTGCAAACCCCGAGCTCGTAACAAATCAAAACAGATTTCTATGGAAAGTGACTATTGTAAAACGTCGACATCAACAACAACAATGATGTTTTACAATATACTAGCTGTTTCCCGCAGCTCCGCCTGCATCAAAAAGTAGCCTATGTTTGACCCCGGGTCTTCAACTATATTCATACCAAATTTCATCAAAATTCGTTCAGCGGTTTGGCCGTGATAGTGTAACAGACAGACAGACAGACTTTCGCATTTATAATATTAGTACGAGAGTAGGTATAAAATTAATAAGTACCTAATATATTAAACGCGATAAAAACCGTACTAAAATATCTAGTATAATAAAGTTGTATCTATCTTACATAGCCCCATGATACTTAATCACGTATGTTGATAACACAGTACCCCTCTGTCATCATAAATACTTATCTCCAAACAAGATTGCTTGAGCCGCAGTCCATGAGAGATGTTATCTATAGAAAACCTTTAATACGAGAAGCTTAGCAGATCACGGAGGAAAACGGCACAAGTTTTTTGGAATATTCCCGTTTCCCTGGACACGAGGATTGATTTCTGAAATGCGTAACTGTCCAACAGTTATTGAAAATAGAAATAGGGTTTTATTTATTATTTTAGTACTATTTTCTTCTTTTCATCCAGTTTATATCTTCATTGTTTCATTCATATCGATTGGGTCAATCGGCCCTGTGATACACTGGTGTTAAAGATTTTTCTGAACAGCCTTTTGGCCTCTAACGTGGTTCCTTTAACGGATACCAAATGGCAACCGAGACCAACGACTTAATTTGTTTTATGAAGCACGGAATCAACGTTTTTATCAGACAATCGGATAGTTCTAGCTTGCAATGTCCTAAACAAATTATGACAGTCTAAAAGGCGGTTCCAAACACACTAAAGTGTTCAGGGTCGATTGACTATGTAATCCAAGAGAAATGTAAATAAGTATTTTTCCTACAAAAAGGGTTGCCTGTAAGAGTTTGCTATTGCGATAAGGCCGCCTTTGCACATCCTTATGTCTACATGGATGTGTCTTAAAATTGTATTTTCCTAGTGCAATAAAGTGTTTATTATTATTATGTATCTCCGCTTGGGATTCACAGGTTGCCCAGGTCCTTTGAGAGGCTTGCGCGGGGATATGGATCCAACGCGTAGAGGCCCTTTGGAGGAGTTGATGTCATGTGGTGCTTATTATTATTATTATGAATAAGTCCTGTGTTCTTTAATCGAATAGTTTATACAGTATACTATACTATACTATTTCTACTATAGTATTTCTTATAAACAAATTCTGCAAACCAAGTCAAAAAAAAAATCAATCAGAGGCTGAAAAAGGTTTCATGGTTCGTTTGTTTCCAAGCATTTTAATTTTCAAACAAAAAAGAAAAACATCCTCCATTCTGTGAACTAGAGCCCAATGGCGTTTACATTTTATTCGTCCATTTTGTAAACCATTTTATACTTGGACGTTCGAGCGAAAAATTCACACTTAAATTATCAAGAACACGGATAGGTTTTTCTTTAAAACACCTCAGTCTTTTATTGAGGAGTTTTGAGAAGCTTGCGCGGGGACTGATTTAATACTGTTGCTTATTATTTGTAGTTGTCATTATGAGTTGTTTTGCCGTTGGTCCCGGCTTCTTACATCCATATTCCATGCTAATAAACTCTTCAGCACAGGAAAATATGGCCGGTAGAGTTGGCAACTTGGCCAGCGTGGTTTTGAAACGTAAGAAGCATATGCTTAGAAGGAAAAAATATAGGATGATCTCTATGACCTCCCAATAATTATATTTATTATATATGTATATATAATTATGAGTCAGTAACCTAACTGACGGAGGCCTTAAAAATACAACATATTTCTTTTTGAAACTTTAGGTGTAAAATGAATATTAAACGCGATAACAGCCGTAGCAAAATACTTTTAATTAATATGTATGCAACAGTCGCTAAAACATAAGACAATTCAAAAATTTACACTGTTGCAGCTAGGGTTGCGAACTTTTTTTTGGCGAAATATAGTATTTTTGAATATAAGCTATCAAGAATATAGTACATTTCTAAAAAATATAGTATTTTATGGAAAAATGACTCAATAGACAAAGATATACCTATTTCTTTTTACCTATTTATTTTGTAGGTGAAACTAAACTTCTTGCAATTTTTAACAATGTTTTGTATAAAACTATCTGTGGGGATTTTACTTATTGACTGCCACTTTTTTTCTTCTTCACGATGTCCTAGTTCTCTTAGCATATCTATTTCATTTCATTTAAGACCTTAAGCTTTATTAAGAAACAACGATTACCTAATAAGTGGAATTATGATATTACTAAAATCCCATAGCAAAAATTAAACGAAATGTTTTATTTTTGATTTAAAATAATATTTTGTTGTTGTCAATTTAATATTGAGAAGTTCGGAAGTAATCATAGTTTTAGCATTTTTTTTAATCTCTCCTAAAAGCTAGTATAAAGGCGCGTTGCAAAATTTTTAAAATAAGGGTTTGTTTGTTTGTAGATTTCGGTGCTGAAAATATAGTATTTTTGCGTACTATATTTTTGTTCAACAGTATATAGTACGCAGACCCGAAATATAGTAAAATACTATATAATATAGTACGGTTGGCAACCCTAGTTGCAGCAGGTGCCCGTATGAATAATTTACTGGGAATCCCCACTGCTGCGATAAATAATACCTACTTCGATAGTTTGGAAGTAAGTAGACAGTCCTACTTACTTCCAAACTAAGATTCTTCTATTATACTTATCACGACTTCTATTATAATTATCACGACATTCATTATACAGATAATGAATAACGTGATAATTATAATAGATTCTTAGGCTAGATCCTCGTTATGCGGAACGCGATAGGTTGAGAAAATCGTAGCCAAGTGCCACCGCAGGTGGTGTACGAGCTGTCATTTGTGTCCGATGCTGGCACATGCATGACAGTGACGTTGACGCACGATGCGGGCGCGGCTACGTGGCCGCGTCTGTAGACGATGTTCCGTCAACACACAGATACAATTTATTACTTTTTGTTTTGTATGTAATTTCTCAAAACATCTTCTGAAACAGAAAGTTACAATATATGTTTTCATTATTCAGAACAAATTATTATATTCAATTCGTTCAAGCAATAAGATAAATCTAACGTGATTCACGCAATTTATGTTTAAAACCATATTATGAACGTATTAATTTCAAAATTTTAATGTGTCGTCAAGCTCAATTATTAATTTCATTAATTTGTGTTTAAAGTTAAATTCGTGGCAGCTACGCAATTAGTTTTTCTCGGTAAAAGATAATCAGCATTAACATATTTTCAAAATACAGTAGGTACCATGTAAAATAATTTTATGATAATATCAATTAGCCTGATACTTGTGACTTAACTTGACTAGATTTAACTACTGACTTGACTAAGAGTCAAGACTTGACTGACTAAACCCCATATTTAACGAAGAAAAACACTTTTTTCGTAAGTTATGAGAGGCAGTAACTGTAGATCGAGATGAGGTGGGGGAGAATGGGAGAGACCTGTCCAGCAGTGGGATAGTATAGGTTAAGTAAAAAAATAAAAATAAGGCTTTATAGAATTAATTTCTTGTAGCATGGCTGCGAAATTCTGTTTAAAAACGGTTAAAACAATTCCTTTATTTAATATTCTATGTCATCAATAGGTATTTGGGATCGCTCTTATCTAATCGGATACATCGTCTATTTGGACCATTTTATCGTCGATTCGCAGGAAAATGAAGTAATTTGCGCTTAAAAGTGCTGTTAAAACGACATCACCTTTTACTGGAGTGTTTTGATAAAATCACGTAACATTTTTTTGTTTAGTTACGTAGTACCTACGTAAGAGTAGTTTTACATTTAACATACAACAGCTTAGAGTTCATCTACTTCTGACTGTATTATCAGTGAAATGGCCATTTAAAGGAAATTCCACGAGGTCATGTTTAACGTACACGTGTCAAGCGACGCCGACGGCAAGACACGACCACTATTGGATTGTTTGCCATTTAGTGGCATTTTCTATCCCGAGCTCCTCCGTGATTCGGAAGGCACGTATAGCCGTTGTTCCCGGTTGTTATCGGTAGATAGCAGTCGTGAGGCTGTGTCAGATGCCTAAGGCAGCCTGAGAAATTCTGACAGTGTTGGCCACTCGGGTCATATTCCTGTTGATCTGGATTCCCTGTAAAAAAGGGTTACGGAGGTCAGACAGCTGTTGCTCCAGTGTAATAACCAGTGCCGTCAAATCTAGGACCACGAGTTACAGCGTACCCTAGGCTCCGAAGCGTAAGCTGACGACGTAACTAGGAATACACGCTAGGATGATGATCCACACTTCCTTATTCATACTATCCATACTAATATTATTAATGCGAAGGTATGTCTGTCTGTCTGCCTGTCACGCTTGCACGATTAAACTGCTAAACGGATTTTGATGAAATTTGGTATGAATATAGTTGAAGACCCGGGGTCAAACATAGCCTACTTTTTGACGTAGGCGTAACTGTGTGAAACAAATAATATAAAATAACTTATTATATATTTTTTTTCTGTACATTTTCTTTTTTTAAAACTAATATATGTAATTTTGATTCTAAACATGTCACTTTTATCGTAATTTTGAAAGGAATGCATAAATTTATTTCACCGAAAGTCTAATTTAAATCTCATTTATTCGTTGACAAGTATTCATGAAAGTGCTCGTACTAAGTACTCCGTGATATAAGCCACATGTACGTTGAATTAGAATTAAATGCCTCTTTGAAAGGAATTCAAATTGAACAATTTGTAGGTATGGTGAATTTCTGAATTACGTCTAACAGAGATTCTGGTTTCAGTGACGACTGAAAAGATTTTTAGACTTTCGATTTAATGTCATAATAATCCATACTTCTATAAAACCCGTCCATATCCAGACTAATACTAATAAATTTGTAAGTGCAAAAGAGTCTGCCTGTCTTCCGTCTATTACGCTTTCACGGCCAAACCGCTGAATGGATTTCGATGAAATTAAATATGAAGATAGTTGAAAACCCGGGTGACCCGGAGTCAAACATAGACTACTATACGTCTATATCAATGTATATTGAGTTGGACTTATCATGGTCAGTAAAAAATGTTATCATTTTGACAGTTAAAATGACATTAAAAGCGACAAATACTTCTTATCTTAATCGTCACTTTCAATTATTCGAACAACAAATTCCAAAATAATGTACAGAATCCCAAACTCTAAACTAAACCGTATATTAATGAGCCAGGAGCCAATAAGGCTTTCTGATAGGATCTGGACCAATGCTCCAATATTTACTATTGTATAACGATAAGATAATTTGGACTATAAATAATACCATGGAATTGGCTCGAAGATCGAGTGAGTCAAATTGTTACCTTTTCTATCCCATACGGATAGATTTGTGTAAGTGTTGAGATATTCCATAAAGCAAGTAGATTGGGTATCCTTTAAGCGAAGGTTGCTGGTTGTAATATTTTTTTAAAAGGTTTTCGAAGCAGTTTCTTATTTAATTTCGAATATTAATCTAATACTTATAAAACACGTTTTTCAGTATCTGTCTCATACATAGGGCGCACTGTAAGTTTCCGGAACTGGCCACTTACATAAACAATATTTAAAAAAATATTGCAACATTTGAAAATAGAACTCTTTGGCTGTAGAATGCAGTTTGTTTCATCTGACTGTCTTTTGTTTTTACCTTGTGGCGCCATTTAAAAAATTGTGTGTCTGCATCAACATGGATTTAACTCGGGAAAATTTTCGTAGTATGATTTTCTACGATTTTAAGTGTAATTTGACAGCTCAACAGAGCATCGCTCGGCTTGAAACAGCTTTTGGCAATGAAGCACCATGCAGCTGTTTATAGCTGGTTTGCAGAATTCAAGCGTGGTCGTATCAATCTCAGTGACGAATCTCGCGATGGTCGGCCGTCCACCGCTGTGACCAACAAAAACATCAATGCTGTGCGCCGTATGATTGAAACAGACAGGCATGTGACCTACCATGAAATTCGCGCATCCTTAGAAATAGGCATGAGTCAAATACAATTAATCCTACACAAACATTTGGGTGTGAGAAAGCTGTGCTCGCGGTGGATCCCACACAACTTGACCGAGGCTCAAAAAACGGACCGCGTCACTTGGTGCAGTGCCATGCTTACCAGATTCAACGAAGGTGCGTCAAATTTGGTGTGGGACATAGTAACAGGTGACGAAACATGGATTTATTGCTACGATCCCAAAACAAAGCAGCAATCGAGCGTATGGATCTTTCAAGATGAGCCGAAACCAACCAAAGTGGCGCGCGTGAAAAGTGCATCTAAGCGGATGATTGCTTCTTTTTTTAATAAAACTGGACACGTGGCTACTGTTGCTTTAGAGAATCATCGTACAGTGAATAGTGACTGGTACACGACCATTTGTTTGCCGGAAGTTATTGACGAACTCCGTAAAAATAACCGTAAACGCCGTATCATCCTGCACCACGACAATGCTAGTTCTCACACGGCCAGACAGACAAACGACTTTTTGAAGGCGAAAAATGTAGAACTCATGAGTCATCCTGCATACAGTCCCGACCTAGCACCTTGTGACTTTTTTCTGTTCCCAAAAATTAAGAACCAATTACGCGGTCAACGATTTTCATCACCAGAAGAGGCTGTCGAGGAGTATGAAAAACACGTTTCAGAGGTCACCACAGAGGAGTGGCACAAAAGTTTTCAAAACTGGTTTCATCGAATGAAAAAGTGCATAGACGCCAAGGGAGATTATTTTGAAAAACAATAAATAAATTTTGTACCTTTAATAGTATTTTTTCATATTCATTCCGGAAACTTATAGTGCGCCCCACGTATAATATAAAGCTACGTTTTTTTTTTACTGAAAAGAACGTTGGTGTGCGTTCCGCAATTTTTCAACTGCTTATGAAAGATATTGCACTACTAATATTTTAAAAATGTATGGAAAATACTCATAATATAATCTCTCTTTTTTTATAGATATTTAAACAGAAAGAGTGAGACAAGAACAACTCAAAATTCTCGCGTTCAGATATGTAGACAAAAGAATGGTGGACGTAAAGAGTTATCTGTAGCTAGCCGCCATATTTTTTCGAAAAATCTCGAATTTGAAATATCTCTAAAGGCGCGAAAATCGACCCCAAGAAACTCAACCTAGTATATTTTATACAAATAAGTAGGCAAACAGGCCTACGGCCCACCTGACGGTAAGTGGGCCGTACGTACCGTAGCCTATGAACGGTTGCGACACCGTAAACGTCACGAGCGCGTTGCCGACCCTGAAGGAATTTTCTCACGCCCTTAACGTAATATATTAAAATCAAACACGACAGAACAATTCTTACCTTGTCGTCTAGACAAATGGCCAATCCTAGTTTTAGTACACTTATACGATTGTTTTATACCTACCTTAGGCTGTTTGGTCGAATCAGACCCGTGAAGCTGTGAAAACGTGATTGAGTAACAAAAAAAGTTTCCGATCCATAAAATACCTTGTTTGTTTCCCATATGTATAGAATAGCGAGAACACAGAAATGTCACTTGAACGTGTAATGATTTTGTATTTTCGATGAAAATATTACGACGTATTCATTCTTAATGAAAAAATGGTTTTACGGATAAAAGATATTCACGCAACTATATAATCTCAAATTTTAATTCGTACTGCTCTCAATTTTTTTGTTGTAAAGAAATTTAGCTAGTTGGTAATTCACTAAATTCTTTGAAATAATAAAAGCGTAAAACGCTCACAACATATTTTATTTCGTCATTGTCTTGTGTTTTCCGAGCGAGCGAAGCTAGCGAGGTTTCCGTTTCAACTTCGCCAAAAATGCTTTGGTATGTCTGTGTGTTCTCCTCTAGAGGTCGCATTTCTCAACCGATTCCCGTGAAATTTTGGGAGCAGGTTCGATAAACATATGAAAATCGATAGTCGAGCCATTTTTTTGAAATTTTTGAAAATGACGGAGTTGGCACAATGGGCCTAAGCGCCTTTGGATTTAATGGCTCTTACGACTATTTTGTGTTTGTAGTGACAACGAAATAACAAAGGAATTTTTATTTTCTATTATGACATTCAATAGACGTATTTTCACCAGCATTGTCAAAAGATGAATAGTCCAGTTTATTTATCTAGAGTTCGAATCTCACCGGAAGGTACTTACTTTTTAGTTCAATGTATTTATTTTTATTTTGCGACCGTATTATCTCGAAGTTTATTTTAAAAGTTTTTTAAAAGTACGAATATACTTATTTGTTTTCTTCGGAATTATGTAACTACATGAAACATTCGTTTAGTCTACTTTACCAAAATTACCAGTTTACCAAAATTTTATAAGAATTCATATTCATAACTAAACTAAGAAGTTTTTTTTTGACAACCTTTTATTGTGAGGCCAAAGGTAAACGAGCCTAAACTCGATGGGATTACGTTGTTTCATTAAAGAGTTCCTAAGACCGCTTCCCAGCTCCATCATCAGACCAGCTCCAAGTCATCATAATATTGCATTGCCGCGATATATACATGTGTGCAAAATTTCAGCTTAATTGGAAACCGGAAAGTAGATCGTAGAACATACACACCTAAATCGATTGCAAGTTAAATAAAAAGCTGGTAAAAGAAAAAAAATAATTATGAATTGATTATTGTAATTGAATAATTTATTTCATCGTTGTTTGTATAAACGCCATGTTTTTGTAATTGTCACTACTCCTTCTGTTAAGAACAGAAGAGGAAAAAAGACTAAAAAGATTAGCGGAACGAACATTATCAAGATTTTAATATTCAATGAAAAACATAATAGTGTGAAAAGTTCCTTCTATCTGCAATCTCTATAAGTTCGCGAGGTCTGCAGCTCAGAGAGCTACTAGTCTTACGAGTATCAACTTTTCCATCGTTCTGTTATTTAATTTTTCTGTACTCTGTCTTTTCTTTTTATTGCCCTTATTTTAAGGATTACATATATGATATTTTCATTTTATGCTCTAGGTAAGACACAGAGATTTCCAAATGCTATCTGTTTTACGAGCACAGAGTATATAACAAGTAAATTGTATTCACTTAAGGCAGTAAAATGGAATTTTACTACGGGTTTTAGTATACCGGATAAAACGAATTTATGCAAAACGAGGTATCAGTGATTGATAGGCCTGTAGGTTTATTTAATTTTTTCTACTTTTAAAAAAAAATATTTTAAAAAATGTTTCGGTCTTATGTACTAAGTTTATGTGAATAATAAGAATAATAATAATTAACACTTTATTACTACGAATTTCTATTACAAAACCCTAGTTTCATCTCCACCCAAACTTCATCGCTATATCCCATATATCGTTTTCATACATTACAAATAGTTCCTACTCCTGCCAAGACTTCGGACATGTCATCTATGGATATAGCCGAGAACGGGTTTTGGTTGGAGCACCACATGACATCAACTTCTCCAAAGGGCCTCTACGCGTTGGTTCAATATCCCCGTGCAAGCCTCTCAAAGGAACGGGGCAACCCGTGATTGCCAAGCGGAGATTCATAATTAACACTCTATAGGACCAAGAAAATGCAATTTTATAACATTTAGTGAGAATGTTGGTATTCTTCCTTTCGGGTATATTTTCCCTAGCAGTTTTTTTTTTTACAAATTTAATAATTATTAATAATTAACCCTTAAATGCCTTAAGTGCTTTTAACGATCCCGACGAAAGTCATTGATAAAAACGTGTTTCAAAAAATACTTGCATTGTTTATTCATACTTCCGTACTAATATTATAAGTGCGAAAGACTGTCTGTCTGTTACGCTCTCACGGCCGAACCGCTGAACGGATTTTGATGAAATTTGGTATGATTATAGTTAAAGACCTGGGGTCAAACATAGGCTACTTTTTGTCGCAAGCGGAGCTGCGGGAATCAGCTAGTTAGAAATAATCAAAATATAAGAAAATAATACATTATAAAAATATATGGAAGCTGATTTTGAATTTGAATTTGAAAGGTATTTCCACTTAATCGGAATTATTTATACAGAGAAAAAATAACCTACTTAATAGGTATTATTTTGTTCCTATCGATGAAGGGATAATATAAAAGTGTGTATGTAAAAGAAACAAAACAAAGCTAACGTAATATTTCATAACTGTGTCAAAGTACAATATCATTATGCCGATGGTCCTTGTTTATTTTAAGGCTTCCAAGTTAAATTAGGACGTTGCCACGTTCCGGGTCACTTCAAAGTGACTGCTAAGAATATCTTTCAAGGGGCATCAAAACCAATCTGGGCATGTTTACCCTTCAGTACCTTAAAGTTAATTATTGGGGACACAAATATCGATATACTCGTAGATATAAACGTAAATCATTTCGGGTGGACAACATTAAATTTATTTTTCTGATCGATCGTGTACGCTGTAAGAGTTTATCGAACCGTCTCTGGGCCTCTGACACCAGGGTGCACAGTGTCGATTGACCAAGTAACCTACTCATCATCATCGTCAAACTTAGCTTTTCTCATTTCAATTGGGATCGGCTTTCCGATCTTCTTGCGCCAATCTTCCCTCCCTATCGTGTACCATTTCTGGGGTTATTACGATTGTAATATTTGTTGTAGTATTTGTCTATATTGATCTTGTCCTGCTTACTGCGTATTAATAAATGACGTGAGTCTGGATCTTAGAAAGAAGATTTTATAGAAGAGCCATCTGTTGCGGCAGGTGCCCGTGTGAAGAATCCACTGGGAATCCCTACTGCGGAGATGAATGATACTTCGATGTTATTTGAAAGTCGGACTGTATATTAGTGATAATTATGTCCAAAGGCTTTTGATGTGCGGCGCGATCGGTTACTTGTCGTCAAGTGCCCGTCCGTTATATCGGTTCGACGAGCTGTCAGTTGTGTCATGCTGACACATGCATGACGATGATGTTGACGCACGCCGCGGGCGCGGCTACGCGGCCGCGGCTGTAGACGATGTTTCGTCAACATACTCCCGGCCTTGAAGTATCTTCAACAATCGGTAGGGGGCAGATGGTGTTGAAGGCCCGGCGGATCGTCCCCTTGCGTGTCCGGATGTCGGCCACCCTGGCCACGCCGTCGAGTCCGGGCTGCACGCGCAGCATGCGGCCCAGCAGCCACATGAAAGACGGCGCGGAGCTGTCCTTGATGACCACCATTGTACCAGGCTGCAGTTGTCCACGTGTCTGGTGCCATTTCGCCTTCCTCTGAAGCCATAAAATATATTCATTGTGGAAGCGATTCCAGAAATGCTGTTTGAGGAGCTCGATGCGTTGGTAACGTTGGAGGCTTGTGATGGATCTCTCGATGATCTGCGGATGTGGCACGCAAACCAGAGATCGACCGATAAGGAAATGAGCCGGAGTTAAAGGAGTAAGGTCGGAAGGATCGTTGGAAATAGGCGTAATCGGGCGAGAGTTGAGGATAGCCTCAATCTGAGTTAATAGAGTCGACATTTCCTCGTAGTTTAAATGCGTCAGATCTAAAATTCGTCTGAGATGATGTTTGACGGACTTCACGGCGCTCTCCCATAGGCCTCCGAAGTGGGGCGTATATTTAGGTATAAAAGAAAAGTTAATACCTTGATCTGCGGCGAGACTCGACGTTAGACTGGGATCCCTGAGAAGCCTTCCTAACTCATTGAACGTACCCACGAATGTAGTGCCATTGTCAGAGAAAATATTCTGAGGTTTTCCGCGACGCGAAATAAATCTGTTAAGAGCTGCAATAAAGGCCTCTTTAGTTATGTCTGAAACAAGCTCCAGATGCAGCGCCTTAGTGGCTAAACAAACAAAAACACAAATATAACATTTGATTAAACGTGAACCTCTACCTTTGCGGTCGGCTATCAAAAGCGGTCCAGCATAATCGCATCCAGTCTCTAGAAAGGGAAACTCCAGGTGGACGCGTTTGTCTGGCAGATTACCCATTATTGGCTGAATAGTTTGACCTTTAAACCTACAGCATTTCACACAGGAACGTACAGTGCGTTTAGCAAGCGCAGTTCCTCCTAAAGGCCAATAATTGTGTCTAACTGTCGCTAACAGCAGCTGAGGTCCAGTATGTAAATGAGTTTTATGTAAATTTTCAAAAATAAGTTGACAAAGTCTGTGTTTACTACAAAGGAGTATGGGATGTTTAGTATTATAATCGTAGTGAGAATTACCAAGCCTTCCGCCAATGCGAATGGCATTGTTCGTGTCTATGAAGGGTGATAAAGATAATAAACGATTTTTATGAGGCAAAGATTTATTTAAAAGCAAGTTACGTTCTTCAGGGAATGATTCCTGTTGAGACGTAATTACAAGAAGAGTCGTTGCGGCCTTCAGCTCTGACAACGACAAATGTGCTCTAAGCTTTGTGACATTTTTACAATTATGTATAAATCTAAGAATGTAGGCAATTATGCGTTGTAATTTAGAAAAATTTGAGTATTTATTAATAAGTGATTGAATTAGATCTATATCTGATGCAGGTGCTTGTGATGTATGAAGTGTGTGTATTATCTCCGGCAGCTTTACATTATTCCGATTAGGCTTACATGGCCATTGAGACTGCTCCAGCAGTAGAAAGGGCGGTCCCGACCACCATAAGGAACAATCCTGCAATAGATCGGCTCTTAAACCACGTGAAACCAGATCGGCTGGATTTAGTTTGGTTGGAACATAGCGCCAATTATTGGAACTATCTTGTATCTCCACAACGCGGTGCCGAACAAAAGGTTTTAGTTGAGCTGGTGAAGAAGAAAGCCAGCCTAATACAATCATTGAGTCGGACCAACATGTACACAAGCTATATTCAAAGGTAACAGATGAAACTACCTTAGCACACAGTCTTGCTCCTAGGAGGGCTCCACATAACTCTAGCCGCGGAATGGTTGTAGATTTAATAGGTGCTCTTTGATGTGAGTAGTCGCACACACACTGACCCATCAGGTCCTACACTTCTCACATAAACGCATGCACCATATGCTTTTTCCGATGCATCTGTAAACACATGGATTTGGTTATCGATAGATGGTGTAACTTTAACACATCTTGGTATATTAAAATTATTTAAATTTTGTAACGAAATAGAGAAATCTATCCATTGTTTTTTAAAATTCTCTGGAACATCCTCATCCCAGGAACATTTATGAATCCACAAATCTTGTAGTAGAATTTTGGCTTCCACAATACAAGGCGAGATTAATCCTATTGGGTCATAGACTTGAGATATTGTGGATAATATGAGACGCTTATTTACTTTCTCAAATTTTGGCAAATTTATACGAAAACCCAAGGTGTCAGACAAACAGATCCAGTTAAGTCCTAATGTTTTAGATGTTTCCTTGTCACTGAGATCTACACTACCAGACATGTCTGCATCGTCACAGATTGCACTTAAAACTTCCTTGTTATTTGAATGCCATTTACGTAGGTTAAATTGGGCAGATTTTAAAGTTTTAATGACATTTTTACACTGTCTGACCGTGCCTTCTAAAGTGTCCTGACCTGACAAGTAATCATCGACATACATATCATGACATATGGAACGTTTTGTGTCTGAATCAGTCGAATCTAACCCTAACTGTTTAAGACATCTAGTTGCTAAAAATGGTGCTGACGATGTGCCAAAAATGACCGTATTTAAAGTGTACGTCTTTAATGGTTGAGAGGGGTCGAACCTCCACAAAATTTGTTGTAATGGACGTTGCTCTTCCTTAATTAAAATTTGTAAATACATACGTGCAACATCACTTGACACGACGTACTTATGTTGTCGGAAACGTATGAGAATCGAAATTAAATCATCTTGTACTACAGGCCCAATGCGTTGTATGTTATTCAATGATTTTCCCGATGATGTAGCACAAGATGCATCTAAAATCACACGAAGTTTCGTGAAAACACTGCTTGCCTTGTAGACTCCATGATGTGGAAGATAGCAATAGACAGTGTCAGGAATTTTTGATGTTGTTTCTGACATGTACCCCGATTCTAAACATTCTGTCATATATTCATCGTAGAGTGCTTTCATACGTGGATCTTTTTCTAACCGACGTTCTAGAGAAAGAAATCTACGCTTTGCAATAATGTACGAGTCGCCCAGGACTTCTGGAGACTCCTTTAAAGGCATGGATACTACGAAGCGACTATCTGAGTTTCGGTTAGTAGACCCAACAAACTCTTGTTCGCAAGCGATCTCATCTGGGGTAAATTCATGCTGAGATGGAATTGTATCTAGTTCCCAGAAGCGAGATAAATCTATTTGTGGTTGTGTGCCATTACTAAACATACATACAGATTGTTGAGAACCGGAAGTTGCTATGGCGCCCGAAACTAACCATCCAAGTTTGGTTTCAGATAAGACCGGTTTGTTTTTACCTAGCTGGATCCGATTGGTGCCTAATACTCTCCAAAATATGTCCGCACCTACGAGAATATTGATGGCTGACGGAACATTAAAGGTTGGATCGGCTAAACGAACACCAGATGGCAATTCTAAATGGCTTATATCTATGTATGTGTTAGGCAGTAATGATGTAATAGTAGGTAAGACGTAACAGTTAATATGTGTCCTATAGCTACCATCTAAAGACTCGAACATAAGAGAGCAAGACTGTGAACTATTGGACGTTTGATTATTAATACCTGTTACTCTTGAACACGTAGCGTGAGTATGTATTTGTAGTTTGTCACAGAGATCCTGTGTCATGAAGTTCTCGGTACTAGCGTTGTCCAACAAAATTCTGGCAGTGCAAGGTGAACCGTGCGAATCAAACACTTTGACCAGAGCTGTGGACAGTAATACATGGTTTGTATTAGAAACTGATTGTTGTGAATGTGAGTGCTTGGCAGACAATACAACACTTTCATGTGAAATTGCTTCTTTATTAGGTGCATCTATATGCAAAAGTGTGTTGTGTTTTACTTTGCAATATTTACAGTGAGACAAGGTACATTGAGACTCATTGTGACCAGACCTTAAACAATTCCTGCATAGCTTGTACTTATTGACTCGCTGTATGCGTGTTTCAACTGGAAGTTTTCGGAAATCAAAACAATTAAATAAGGCATGTGCCTTATTGCATAAAGGGCAAGAAATTGATTGTTTGCCTGTTGAAACAATAAAACTCCGTTGTTTTTGAACACAAGGGTTTTCAGATTTACCTTTAATGCTCCTGGCCTCTTCCAGTGTCTCCAGAAGTTCAGCTCTGTTTGTTAAAAAGGTTAAAAATATATCTAAGGTTGGTGGCTCACTACGATTATTACGATGCTCCTCCCACTCTCTGTTGGTGATTGGATCCAACTTTGCAGCCATCATGTGGATGATGAGTGTATCCCAATATTGTGTAGGTTGATCAAGACTGGCTAAAGCTCTTAGATTTTTATTTAAAATATCCACAATGTAGCGCAAAGATTTACTGGATTCCTTTTGAATCGAGCTTACATTAAAAAGAGCCTGTACATGGTTATTGACAAGCAAGCGTTTGTTATCATATCTCTTGCAAAGCAAATCCCAAGCAGAGGCATAATTGTTGGCTTTAAAGTCTAAACTTTTAATTACCAAAGCTGCGCTTCCATGGAGACTAGCGCGTAAATAATGAAATTTATTGATGCTGTCTATACTATCACTCGAATGAATTATCGATATGAAAGTATCTCTGAACTCAAGCCACTGTTGATAATCTCTACACTAAATGATAGTGAATGTGAAGAAAAATGTAAGTAAAGGAAATTGGGTCGATCTCACGATTTTGGTGCCCTTATCCTTGTTTCTTCCTGTGGCGGAAATGTTTCTTCACAACACTTCTGGGTTGCCGATGCGATTATGCCGCTTAAGACTCGACGAAACAGCCAGAGAACGCGATGATGGTGCTGGATTAGGTGGAATTTGGTAACTTGATGACCGTTGTAACTGCTCGTCTTCAAACTTGAATTTTTGACAGCAGCTGGCAGGTTCACAAATTCCTTTGTTCTTTTTGTAGGTTGAAGGACCAATATGTTGCGGCAGGTGCCCGTGTGAAGAATCCACTGGGAATCCCTACTGCGGAGATGAATGATACTTCGATGTTATTTGAAAGTCGGACTGTATATTAGTGATAATTATGTCCAAAGGCTTTTGATGTGCGGCGCGATCGGTTACTTGTCGTCAAGTGCCCGTCCGTTATATCGGTTCGACGAGCTGTCAGTTGTGTCATGCTGACACATGCATGACGATGATGTTGACGCACGCCGCGGGCGCGGCTACGCGGCCGCGGCTGTAGACGATGTTTCGTCAACACCATCTCTCGGTCAGTTAAGCTTTTTGAGTCTTAACTTAAAATGGCGAAGCTTACCTACCTAACTTTGGCACACATGAAACACCCACATTGCATTTCTATAGGCAGCGCCAAACTTTATTGCGAGTCCGAAGTTGATCGCAAGACGCGTCGCAGTAGCGAATTTTGGGTGTCAGCGGGAAGCAGCGGGACGTAATGCGGAGAGAGGAGGAGGCACCGCCGCTCGCGCACCACACCACATCCCCGCGCTTGTCGGTTTCAGTGTGAGTGTTGCATTCGTATACGAACACACGCGCGTGTTAAGTACTTTTGATGTACATTGGGCTGCAAAAACATCGTTTTCTGTTATTGTTATCGTTTTCTTGGTCTTTTCGTTGGTACAAACCCACGTACATACATAAATAGACTGTTAAACCAATACCCAGTCGGGTAATAATAAAGTAAAGAAAAACGGTAAGGTTGCCGCAACGCTTATGTTAAATAACGCCCGCTACTAACGTGTAGGCCACTGTACCGGTGCATGTAAGCACTCGCAGCTAACTTCGGACTCGCAATGACGTTTGGCGCGGCCTATACTTAATATTATTTCCGTGGCCTGCTATTTGTGGATTGCTATTTAGTCAAATATCCTGAAAACCCAGATCAAATTGAGAAGGCAATTATCCACCTATGTATTCTAGATATGAGAATTGGCTGTCTGCCAAATTCTAACATGACTAGAAGCCTAGCTAACACAAAACTCATGACACGAGCAAATGGCCTTTGTTAGGCTTGGTTAAGTAGAATATTAATTATTATACAACACCCATCACTCTGATCCCTTATACAAAATAAAATTAGTTCAGATGGGTAGCTCGCGTGAATTTCAAATGATTATTTTAGTTCGCGCCCCTGATAATCTCAGCTAAAAATTCTCTGAACCCCTAAACAGGATAAAACGAATTCAAATGGATAGGTCACGTGTATTTAAATTATGTATTTTATTAATGTGGCTTGTATTAGAATAAATATGTCTTTGTTGCTCGTTAAACACTAAAAAAAACGGTCAAGTGCGAGTCGGACTTACGCACGAAAGGTTCCGTACCAAAAAACTGCAAAAAATATGTCTGTTGTATGGGAGTTCCCTTTAAATATTTGTTGTATTTTAATTGAAATATTTACATTTAAAATGAAATGAATATTTTAACGTCTACCCGTTGCTGTTTATCAGGCAAAAACAAGCAAAAAATATTCGGCAACTAAAAATTAAAGGTTTTCGCAATTTTTTCTTTATTTCTGCTATAAGATATTGCTTCGTACCAATTTCAAGATTCTAGGTCGACAGGAAGTCCCTTAAGGTTTTGATTCCCTTTCGAGTAGTTGCGAGTTTGAAAGTATACGGCTTAAATTGTTGTTTCTTTTGATTGCGTTGACATAGAAGTTCAATTTTTTTACAGCTTAAAGATATTATAGACCTGAGTATTTGATATGAATTTCAATTTAATATCTCTACGCGTTCAGGAGGAAACGGGTAGTAAGTTTAAAATTATTTAAAATATTTTTTTATGTGATGTAACTAAAAATTGACGGTTTTTGCAATTTTTTCTTTATCTGTGCTATAAGACATTGCTTCGTACCAAGTTTCAAGATTCCGAGTTCACGGGAAGTACCCTATTTCCTTGCGAGTGTCGAAAATTTGCGGCTTAAGCGGCTGTATCTTTTGATTGCGTAGGCTTAGAAGTTTGATTTTTTCACAACTCCGAGGAACAATAGACCTTAGTATGTTGTAAATTCCAGTTTGATACCTCCACGCGTTCTTGAGATAATTTTGACAGACACACGGACGGACGAACGGACAACAAAGTGATCCTTTAAGGGTTTCTTTTTACCTTTTGAGGCACGGAACCCTAAAAATGATTCTTAACACGACGCTTAGAATCAGGTGTTAGTTCTATACATAAATTATTGTAAACCTTTCCGACTATCCTTAGGGACCTGTTCTGACTGGTACTTATTGTCTTGTTTGTATGTTTGAAATTATTCAATGGTTTTATGACATGTGATGGGGTTACGACATGTATTTTAGAACTGACGGCTAACAATTGGAAAATGACTGTATTTTAATTATTATTGTACTCCGTTTCAACCATGGAGTAATTACAAAGAGGATATGCCGTTTGCAATGGCGCAGTGACGTGATCATTGGCGCCTCGCCGACACTGCAGTGGGCGGAGCTTGTCATTGCTCGTGCTCTATGATTGGAGCCAAGGCCGAAACCAAGCACCCCGCACGTCTGCCTTCCGCCCCGTGTAGCCTCACAAACGCTTTCTTACAAAACGCTTATTACGGCATCTCCTCTTTGTAATTACTCCATGGTTTCAACTTGGCCTAAAATGCTTTGGTATGTCTGTGTGTTTTCCTCTAGAGGTCGCATTTCTCAACCGGTTCCCGTGAAATTTTGGGAGCAGGTTCGATAAACATATGAAAATCGATAGTCGAGCCATTTTCTGGAAATTTTTGAAAATGACGGAGTTGGCACAATGAGCTTAAGCGCCTTTGGATTTTATGGCTCTTACGACCATTTTGTGTTTGTAGTGACAACGAAATAACAAAGGAATTTGATTTTCTATTATAGAATAGAATAGAATAAATCTTTATTGATTAGTCCATCACAACACTTGAAAGGTCTTACAAGTACATACATAAAATGCGTGACAGACGTCTCAATAGGTGGCGGCTCAGTGTTACGCTAGACATGCAAGCAGGACTAGCACTGATTTCAGCCACCACCTTCTGAGGAGTCACGGTACACATGATGATAATTTTTAAACTATAAGCACACAATTATCTATTAACTTACAATTTATTGAATTAATTAATGAATGATTCGCGACATTACGAACATCCCTGCCAAGCGCCGCGACAAAGCGAACATTCTCATTTACGCGACAGTGTGGCCGTATATTTTATTTTGTATTATGACGTATATTTTCACCAGCATTGTCAAAAAATGAATAGTCCAGTTTATTTTTATAGAAATCTGATCGACTTCATCGTCTAGAGTTCGAATCTCACCGGAAGGTGTTCTCTTTTTAGTTCAATGTATTTTATTTTTATTTTGCGACCGGTATCTTAAAGTTTATTTTCAAAGTTTTTTAAAAGTACGAGTATACTTATTTGTTTTCTTGGGAATTATGAAACTACAGAAAACATTCGTTTAGTCTACTTTACCAAAATTACCAGTTTACCAAAATTTATAAGAATTCATTTTCATAACTAAGAAGTTTTTTTTTTTTTGACAATCTTTTATTTTGTGACCAAAGTAAACATTAAAGAGTTCCTATGACCGCTTCCCAACTCCATCATCAGACCAGCTTCAAGTCATCACAATATTGCATTGCCACGTGCTTTTTCAGCTTAATTGGAAACCGGAAAGTAGATCAAATTTATTTTACGAGATTTGACCCGAAAATACATACATACATAGATTACTCCTTCTGTTAAGAACAGAGGAGGAAAAAAGACTAAAAAGATTAGCGGAACGAACATTATTAAGATTTTAATATTCAATGAAAAACATGTGGTGTGAAAAGTTCCTTCGATCTGCAATTTCTATAAGCTGGCGAGGTCTACAGCTCACAGAGCCACTAGTACAAGTCTTGCATGGAGTACCCGTAATGACGAGCGTGTATGACGAGAGTGATGCGTGTAGAGGAAACGAGAAAGGTCTGTAAGGATCGTAGTAAATGGAAATCCGTAGTCTCTGCCTACCCCTAACCGGGAAACAGGCGTGATTATTTCTGTATGTATGTAGTGATTAGACTGAATTGGCCACTTTCTTGATGTTAGGCTGAATTGACCTCAAAATAATTATTTTTAATACAGGGTTAGGGCACCTTAACATACACCAACAATATCATAATGATTTCTTATGTTTTCGCGATTGTTATTCATTAAATTAAACTATTTTAATACGGTTTTATCGCGTTTATTACTTATTTATTTACACCTGACGTTTCAAACACTTTACAGCGTTCATGGTCGCAGGCAGACTAAAATTTCAGGCGGTAGTTTGTAATCTTATGCCATCAAAGACAAATGTTCACTTAGTCTGCCTGTGACCATGAATGCTGTAAAGTGTTTGAAACGTCCGGTGTAAATAAATAAGTAATAAACGCGATAAAACAGTATTAAAATAGTTTAATTTAATGAACAATATCATAGTCTGAGGAGCGACTACCACGCGTCTTTTCCATATTTCTTACCTATTTAGTTAGTATTTAACTATGCACTATACCAACGAACTTCGTTTCGCTATCTACCTACCAAATTATTAAAATTTAACGACAGTAAATATTGTTTCTATAAAGCAATTGCCTAGTTTAAATATATTTTCCTTCTTACTTACAAAAATAGGTAAATGCCTCCATTTACCATAAGGCAATTCGTAAATAAGCATGATGAAGGACTATAGATATGCTTTCAGTTAGATAAATATTCTTCCAGCTATTGTGAGTGTCATGCCCTTCAAGATTCTAATTTATTTATATCGTGGTTCTATAGTTTAGGAATAAAACTGAATAGACATGTAAAAAAATTAAACAATGCAATTATTTCTCCCCAACACAATACTAACAAAACAATAAAAGTTGTTGATAAAATCCTGGTGTTGTTGCCTAGGTCTGTGTCATTTTCTCTACCTGTCACTACTACATCACAGTGCTCTCTTGTCTTGGCGTGCATTCCTAACGGTTTGTTTTTTTTTTCTGTTAGATTATCCTAGCGCAAACGTACGTGGAGGGCCGAAAGAAGAAAATCCCAAATAAGGGATAAGGCACGCAAGAAGAAAATGACTAGATGTTTTTAAATTTAATTAAAAAACTTTTCTTAATTTTTATTTTCGTGCATTAAAGGGTAGTATTGTAATGTAAACTTGCGCACCCTGGTGTTAGTATTTTGAAAACGTCTCCCTTTTTTGGCGCTACTAGCAACCATTTTATAAATTTTCACTTATTAACATTTCAAAGAATCGAAGTTTCATCTGATTATTTTCTTTGAGTCTACTCTTTGAGTCACAATATTAGTCGATATTGTCCAAATGTGATTCCAACATGGCGGATCGTAGATCAAAGGGAATTACTTTTTTAGTGCCAATATATTGTCTAGTTTATTGTCAGGGCTTATTCCACGAATGGGTTTACTCTGTACTTTTTATTTTTTATGACTTCATTAGACTCTCGGTTTATTATGTTTTACGATGCACGTTTAGGACTTGGAGAACCTTTATTCTGGGTGTGTTGTAGTCAGGAAGTTTGCAAAATTGATCATGTCATTTCCTTACTCTCAACAATGTAGGTATACCGAGTTCTATTATTGTCGAAGTGGATCTAAAAGGGGAAATATTCTTTGTGTCTCTCTCTATCTCTCTCTCTTAATATGAGCATAGCCTTGTCTTCTGCTGCTGCTTAACTGCTTTATCTCTTCCATTTTGCGACGTTAATCTAGTACTTATTGGGTTGAGTACCAATTCTTCCAGGTCCTAGAGAGTAGCGTCCCTTATTCTCAACGCAATTTGCCGGTATGCACTACACAAGACATTTTAAACGAAAATGTTTCGAAATAGGTTTAAAGTAATGTAAAAATATCGACAAGATATCTCAAAATAATTGGGTTTAACTAGGTTCTTAATTCGTACGGTTTGGAATGCAACGTAACAAAGATATTTGAAAAATGAATAAATGATACGATGTTCTTTCTATACGATAAAGTTTTTACTCTAATGCATACCTAAATGATTTTTCTTGCGACTCTGGCAGGTCTCATTTATTATAGGTCCATGTAACTTACATTAGAATATCGCAAAAAGCAACCCGAACGAAACGTCCTAAACCGACCTTTTTTGCCGGCTTTAGAATTTTCTCACAAAAACCCTATTACGTCATCTAACATTGCAGATAGAATCTTGCGTTCCGCGAAAAACTCGCAAAATCGACTGACTGTGTACAGCGAAATTACGACAAAATGGCACGTTATCGAAAATTTTCTTATGCTTTGCTCGCTTCGCAGTAAATTTTTTATAGGACGTTTATTTTGACGCAGCAATGGATTGAATGATTGAAGATTTTATCGTTCGATGTGGATTGTCATATTCTTGAGTCGCTTAATGCTGTAAGAGTAGGCTTTTACCTTCTGTTGAACGTGGTACTTTGATGACTGATTTCATACTACGATTGTTGAATAAATTTTTTGATGACTGAACAGTTTCGTGTGGCTTCCATGATAATAAAATACCATCATTTCTTATCGTCTATGTCATTATTGGTAGCCAAAAACGTTGTAAATATTAGACTATCTATATTTCTGTTCACAATAATAGTTATGGGCTTTTGACGCTGTCTATTCTTGAACAACTAAATCCTAGGAATGTAAATGTATACTTAGTTTTTCATACAAATATGCATAGCTGGATATGTACAGGTATGAATTGTAGAGGTATTTACTTGTGGCGACACATTCACACAGCGAATAATCACATGCTTATTAATAAGAAGATACCTGAAGAATTATTCGTTGACCTTAACAAATTCCCAATAAGGAATAGATTCTACCTAGTAATGACGTAGTGCTAGGACGATGCTGGGCCTATGCCCAGCATTGGACGTCTTGCGGCTAAGATGGTTACATAATTATATCAAGCTAAACAGTTACTTGTATTATTTTTAAGATTCAAGCAATTTCTCGGTAGACAGTTTTCTCAAGGTTACCTGGAAGAAATTTCTTTTAGCGCTAAGACTATTTTAAGATTGTCCTACAATGTTATGTTTATGCAATATAGGACTTTGATTGATTCCGTGCTGCGGAAGGCACATTAAGTCGTTGGTCCCGGCTGCCATCTGGTGGTCATTAACGGAACCACGTCAGAGGCCGACTGGCGGATCCGAACAACTCTGACATCATGGTCGATTGACAATGCACACAAAATGATAATAGGGTTTTGTATTATTATTATTATTATATATTATTTGTAGGCAGTTTTACTTTGTTCTATGACCTTACCATGGTGTAATAACAAAGAGGAGATGGCGTATCGAGAGCTACCTTACAAAAATTGTGTGAGGCTACGCGGTACACCGAACAGGTTGGGACTAAGAACTGATCCCTGGTGGACCCCTACAGTGACGGGAAATGTTTTGGTGTCACCAACAGCGGTCCTTACTTTTGAATCAGTATCGCAGTACATAACTCGGATAATCTCAATATAGATTTCTGGTACCCCTTTGGTACTCAGTGCCCACCAGATCATCGATCGAGGAATACTGCCAAAGGCCTTTTCCATATCTAGATATAAAAGATGCAGAGGCGTATTCTTTCTCCTGTACGTCTCCATGACAGTCCATAAATCAAAAACTGGGTCCATGGTCCCGTGACCAGGGCGAAATCCATTTTGTCGATTGAAAATAGTTCGATTTCGAATTACTGTGTTATTCGACATATTTGGTGAGTTTTACATCCTCAAAAATAGCCATCGCGTTCGGAAATTGGTTTTAGTTTAAACATTCGCGTGATTAAAATTATCGCGATTGCCAACCTTGTCAGTTCTGTTTTGGCTATAACATGAAATGGTCGCATTTCATGATATGGTCGACCAAATCATGAAATGATCTATTCAATGATCTGGCCACGACATAATGCCTTTAATATTATATCTTACTTATGTATTACTTCTTTCAATATTCTATGTAAAGTCTCATACATTAAAACCTGCCTAAGTCTGTAAATTCTTTCCAAAACCCTTTTTGTTTCCACTCAAATAAGCACTTTGTTATCAGCCCTTGAAGATAAAATTACATACGCTTTGTAAAATGTTAATTTCGGTAATACATCATTTTAATTAATATTCGTGTTCATTTTAAAGTTAATATTGTTTTGGCATTTATTACCATCACCGGTCACCATTCGACGCGCTCAAACTCTTCCCGTTTTTAAGTCACTGGTTAAAGCCCATTTCCTATCAATATGATTATGTTAACAACTTATTTACCTCACCATTCGAACCGCTTGATAAACTTGTGTCTTGTTTGCAATAAGTATTGTGCAATATTTGTGTCTACATATGTACTTTATATGTATATAGAACGCATAATTATTAAGTATAGATTAACTTTTGAATTATTATTATTATTATTTTTTTTAAAGTGTAAATTAACATATATATTTTTTGTTTTTACATATCTGCTTACCCATGTTATTTTATTAATTCCTACCCGTTGGTTGCCTGTAAGAAATTGCTATAGCGATAAGGCCGCCATTGTACATTGCAAATCTCATATGTAATTTTGTATTTCTGATTTCTTGGTGCAATAAAGAGTTATATTATTATTATTATTATTTTAGTTCGAACGTTAATTTTGTAGCTTATATAAAAAAGTTTTTAATTTTGATTAAATTGATTAAAACATAAAACAACAATTAAGTAAACGAAAAAAATTAAATGTCTACTGATTAATAATCGTTAATTACTCATAGAGTAAGGAGGTTTCGAAAAGAGGGTCCGAAACGTAGTCTTTGACTATGGGCCACATAAGAAAGCTCAAGGTCGCCCAGAGAGCTATGGAGACGGCGATGCGTGGTGTTTCCCTACGAGATCGAATCAGAATTGAAGAGATTCGTAGGAGAACAAAAGTTACCGACATGCCCAGCGGATTAGTTCTTTGAAGTGGCAGTGGGCGGGGCACATAGCGCGGAGAACCGATGGCAGATGGGGCAGAAAGGTTCTCGAATGGCGACCGCGTACCGGTAAACGCAGCGTTGGACATCCACCGACCAGATGGTCAGACGACTTGAAAAAGGTCGCAGGCAAACGCTGGATGCAGACTGCTGCCAACCGATCATTTTGGAAATCATTGGGAGAGGCCTATGTCCAGCAGTGGGCTGACTGCGGCTGAAATGATGATGATGATGAATTACTCATTGGGTACTCTGTTAATTATGATCCTAGTTTTGACGGTACTGATAATTACAATGGAGCGACTGGCCTCTATGACCCTTTTTAAATGGACACCAGACTAACAAGAACATGACCCGAGGTGTGTTTGTGACCAGACCAACGCTGTTAGATTTTTCAAGATGTCTGAAGGCCTGATGCCATTTGAAATGGACTAACAACGGCCATCTATTGATTACTACCCGGACCAAATCCCGGAGAAGCTCAGAATAGAACGTTTTATTATTTCGAGCACCACCGTCCACTAAATGGCGACCAATCCCATACGGGCCGAGTTTCGCTGTCGCTTGAAGCTCGAAATTGTTACGGATACACGTGCCGCGCTTTGTTTTCGGGTCTCCTCTAAATATTTATATATGAATACCTTTTAAACAATAAACAATCCTTATCTAAGTAAGCTTAAATTCAGAGAATATTGTCTTTGTGACGTATCTTCAGACCTCGTTAGGGTATCATTTGTATGTAAATAGAAATCAAGACAAAGTAAATACTTGTTTTCATAATACATTGTTAGTAAATATGCCTTTACTTAACTGTAGGTACATAATGAAGCCTTATGTTTCAACGATTGTTAATAAATCCATACTATCCATACTTATATATCCATCCATACTTCGCTTATTACAAAATAGATAACAATTAACATTCCATTGATAATAACCAAATATGGTTTCCGCGCAGGTGTAGGGTAAGTGCAAAAGGGATATCTGTCTGACTGTTACGCTTTCACGGCAAAACTGCTGAACGGATTTTGATGTTTGGTATGAAAATAGTTAAAGACCATACATATGCTACTAGTAAAAACTATTAAACGCGATGAAAACCGTTGGAATACATGTTGGAATAACTAAAATTATATTTATTTACTTGCGGCTTCACACGCTTACTTCAATTCCTAGGAAACGGTATTTTTTCGGGATCAAAGGTACCATAATGTCCTTGTCAATATTTTATAGTTACCACCATGGAGTAATTACATAGAGGAGATGCCGTTTAAAATGGCGCAGTGACGTGATCATTGGCGCCTCGCCGACACAAAAGTTGCCGGAGCTTGTCATTGCTCGTGTTCCATGATTGGAGCCACGGCCGAAACCAAGCACCCCGCACGTCTGCCTTCTGCCCCGTGTAGCCTCACAAACACTTTCTTACAAAACGCTTATTACGGCATCTCCTATTTGTAATTACTCCATGGATACCACTAATGCGAGAGCAGCATAACGTGTTTCTTCTGTGATTTCTTTGCCCATCACTATTGACGACTAACTGACAGATGTCAGCAACGCATTCTCTCAGCGGCCGAACTATAATCAATAGTTTAGGTTACAGCGTGATATGTAACAAGTATAATTTGAAATATATACTTATATATCGTGTATTATATACACAATAAACAAGATATTTTTTTTATATACAATTTAGTAGGCAACCATTAACGCGTCCCACCTGATGGTAAGTGGTTAAGGCTGCGGCCTTTGGACGCCTTTAATACCAGAAGTATTACGGGCGCGTTGCCGACCCTGAAGTAATTTATTCACACCCCTTTTGAAAGCCCTCATGTTGTAGTCACTGGGAAAAACCGAGGAGTTCATTCCATTTTTTTTGAAGCATACTGTTTGCGGCACTTTAGCGTCTAGGGTATGGGGATAAACTCCCTGTCGATGGCGAGAGGTGCGTTGTTAGAAGGTGGCTGTTGGCATCAATATTTAAAAAAAACTGCTAAACTGCTTTACAGTTTGTTTCTACTTATTTATTTAAAATCATGTAGACAAATTTGCCCATTATCTTTGACTTTCAATTTTCTGAACCTCATACCCCAAAATTAATATCAGTAACAGCTTCCCGACAATAGAACTAATGGCTTTCTTGATAGAGGTCATAATCGGCTGGCCATTACCGTATAGCTGGTCGCATATGGGCTCATTTATCCACTAAACTTGCTCTGAAAGACTGTACCACGCCTTATTTACCGCGAAACGCGTTTTCATTATCCGCCACAGGATCGAATAACCATAAACTACTCGATGTGAATGAATTAAATAACCGCATTTAGAAAAAAGGGTCATGTTTTTCTAAATTGTTTATTTTTATATTTTTCTTCTTTGTGCAAGCGTGTTTCCTTTTTGCGTACCCAGCTTACGTTTCAGAACCTAAGGTCGGTCTTCAAAGCCTGTTTATCATGGTCGTAGATTGGGCAATATTGGTTATTATAAAAGAGTGACTGCTATTTGATCTCTACAATCAGCAATCCACAGTATTATCTTCTGCAGACCTTGATGGGAAATATGGCCGGAAAGCGCAGAATGTCATGGCTTAGGAACATCAGCCAGTAAACTGAAACTAGAACTATTAAAACAGCTATCCAGACTCATCATCATCCTAGCGTGTATTCCTAGTTGCGTTGTCGCCTTACGCTTCGGAGCCTAGGGTACGCTGTAAGACATGGTCCTAGATTTGGCGGCACTGTTTATTACAATGGAGCGACTGCCGTCTGACAGCTGTCGTGGCGACTCTGAACAGCTGCTCAGGCTCGCCACGGATAAAACAAGATTTAACTATCTGACAGCCAACATTCAGTGATAAAGTGGCACATACAGAAGACAAGTAAGTTTGATGTTACCTAAAGCCTTATGAAGCAAACTACTCCATCATTTTTGACAACTTATAAAGACACCCTGAATCATCCTCCACCCAAAGTGTCCATAATAAAAAGCAGAATTATTATTATACTAGCTGTTTCCCGCAGCTCCGCCTGCGTTAAAAAATAGCCTTTGTTTGACCGGTCTTCAACTATATTCATACCAAATTTCATCTACATCCGTTCAGTGGTTTGGCCGTGAAAGCGTAACAGACAGATGGACAGGACAGAGAGACAGGCTTTCGCACTTACAATATTTAGTACTGGCTTTTTCCCGCAGCTCCGCTTGCGTCAAAAAGTGGCCTATGTTTGACCCCGGGTCTTCAACTACATTCATACCAAATTTCATCAAAATCCGGTCAGCTGTTTGGCCATGAAAGCGTAACAGACAGACAGACAGACTTTCGCATTTATAATATTAGTATGGATATGGATGAAATTATGAATGTCACCGACATACAAGGTGTTTGACAAACATGTTCGATGTTGCCTCAAGCCTCATCGAACAAGCTACTCCAGCATTTTTAACTATGTAGCAAAGCCCTTATATAAAGCTACCGCCTGTACCACCTCCGGCTTAAAGATTTCCTTAATAAACAGCGGAATTAATATTATGGTATATGGAGAGCCATGGAACAACGGACATTTAACATAAAGCCTGGCTTATCCTATACTTAGGACCAAAACAAAATAGATGTTAAAAAAAAAACCGCGTCAAACAAGCCGCCGCTTTATAATTCAATGGAGTGGTTCAAACGGTCGGAATATTTCCCTCTATTGGAGAATTTAATAAAACATGACGTTTTTGTGTCAGCCATTTTGTTAAACGGGCATCCGTGAGTGAAATGCCGATTTAGCGTTCTTAACGTTATTAAGATGTAAAATATATTCATCAAAAATTAATAAGTAATAATCCACCCACTACTTAGTGGACTGGCATGGCGAAGCTATTATAAACAGAAAGCCTACTTCATCCAACAACCTGGGAAAGACTGTTATTAGGCGCGTCAAATTAGCTTAACCTGGACATATTCATTAACTCGATGTTTATTTTATTTTTTTTGATATTTATATTAAGTATCAAATATAAAATACTACCGAGTTGTAAAAACTCCGGGGTGGTAATGTTTTTTTATGGAAATCACACGATTTTGTTAATCATCGAACTTTATCGTAAAAGTATAATACGTAACCGAAAACCTTGTAAGTATAATTTTAAGCTGTAGTTAAATTCTATCACTTGAAATCAAAATTAAACAAAATCTTATTTCGCATATCTGTTTTTTTTAGCAATATTAATTTTATGCCTATATATCATTAAGCAAAAATAATAACTATGATGTTATGTCTCTGATAAGCTTATTAAAGTCTTTATAGATACATTACACAAAAATTTAACATTTTTTTTTTTACTTTTCAATCAAAACATATTTCTCGCTAGAAAAAAATCCTAACGGCGGAATTTTTGTTTAATTATAGAATTTGGGATGCCTCAATTATGTTTTCACTAAAATTATACAGTTTAGTGTCGCGTTTATGAAATTTATAAAAAAACATAAAATACGCGCGAGCGCGGGTTGTGAGCGGGGTACATGCGGTGGGTGCGGGGCGGGGAGACGGAGCGGTAACGCGCTCTGCCACCGCCCGCGCCGCCGCCGCCCCATTCGTCATAATTCGGTCAATCGCTCGCGTGTTTATTTACTTATTTATGACAAAAAAATGGAGTACCCTAACTGCAAGATATGTCGTAAGTTGGTGAACACGTCGATTTGCTAGTTATACTTTGTGGACTTTCGAAACAACGAAATGTATAACTGATGAAGCCAGGTCGAGGGAAAGTCAACACAAAATATTATGCGACTGATTGCTTCAACAACGAAGAGATCAAAAGTAACATTTTCTTCATTCATGCTATTAGCGGGTGTGACCTTACGTCCGCCATTTTTCACAAGGAGGAAAAATTGCCAATTTAATCAAAAGCGATGCAACCGTACAACTTGATCTCAATTTTCGAAAACCATAATGCGAATCCGCAAGATAAAGCGGTCGCAGGAGAACAGTTTTTACGGCAATTATAAGGAGACACAAAACATAATCTAAATCAGATACGATACTACAATATTACTGAATCTATGACCAAAAGCAAATTCAATTTAGCATGCTTACTACCATCGGCTCATCAACATATTTACAGACCATACCACCAAATCCAAAAATGGTTTTCGATTTAAAAACCACCAAATGAATGGGGCTGGCAATTAATTGATAAAAACTTAGAACCAGTTATGACACTAGCTGATCCCGCACCCAAACATATTTTGAATATGATTTCCAGTAAATGTAAAACAATCTGCAAACATAACTGCACCTGCAAAAAATCCGGACTAAATTGCTCGGTGCTTTGTACCAATTGTGACGGAAAGGTGTGTCATGGAATTGATGGCACTGATATTAATGACGATTTTTCGATTCAAAATCTGACTGGATGCACCTCCGATGGAAACCCAGTAGACACCGATGATGTTTTAAACGATGATCACAATACATTTTCAGAAGAAACTGATTACGATTCAGATGCAGACAGCCCGAAAAGGTTTAAACTTGAAAATGCGAATGACTCGGAACAGACCACAAAACCTCTCATAGAGTTAGAATTCTCTGTAGAAAAATCAGAAACTTCAGATTTTATAGAAAAAAGATGTGATTAAATTTTTTTAAGTACATAAATACTTAATTTTCCAACCAGCTTATATCATTTAGGCTATCCTGTACTTTTCTATAAGCCGTGGCTGGGTTACTGTCTATTGCAAGAATGGCTGTGTCATCTGCATATGTTGCTGTGGTAACTCCCTGCCTCACGGGTAGGTCCGCTGTGAAAATTGTATACAGAACGGGTCCAAGTACAGAGCCCTGTGGTACACCTGCCAGGATGTCGTAGAACTCAGATGTGCTATCTCCTTCTCTCACTTGAAATATTCTATCGGACAGGTAAGATTTCAGAAGTTCGAAGAATGTGTGAGGAAGCCATTGCTTAATTTTGAACAGTAGTCCATTATGCCACACCTTATCAAAGGCCTGCTTGATGTCAAGGAATGCGGAACAGCAGTACTTTTTGTCCTCTAGAGACTTCCTTATGGTTTCGTATACTCTATGTACTTGTTCAATTGTGCCATGCTCTGTTCGAAACCCAAACTGATGATCGAGTATTATGGATTTTTCGACAAGTATAGAAAGGATTCTTTGAAGCAGAAGTTTTTCAAAGAGTTTCGACACTATTGGTAATAGGCTAATAGGTCTGTAGGAGGTGACATCACATGTTGGTTTACCTTCTTTGTGTGCCATAACTATCTGCGACACTTTCCAGAGTTGTGGGTAGTATTTAGTTCTCAGTATTCCATTGTATAATGATGTTAGGTATACTACTGCTTTCCGCGGTAACTTTCGGAGCACTTCTTTAGTTATTAGGTCGAACCCTGGTGCTTTTTTATTTTCAAGTTTGTTGATTGCCCTAATAACTTCCGTAGGAGTAATATGTTTTATGGGGTCCCCCAGCTTTAATTCTTGTTGCAGTACAAGGCCTATGTCTTGATCATCAGCATGACTTTCATTAGGAGTAAAGACCTGTGCTAAACACCTGACAGGTGTTTAGCAAATAGGTCGGCTTTCTCCTTACGGAACATGGTGCCGAACAACCATGTTCCGTCACTGTTTTTTAAGGGTGGTTTCGATTTTTGTGGCTGGTTCATGTTTCGAGTGGCTTTCCAAAGTGAATAATCCGTAGTCCTACTAGCCGTGAGTGATTTGAGCCTTGCTTCAACGGCTGCATTCCCGGCTTCCAAAAGAGCTTCTCTCACCTTGTGCTGTACCATCGGGATGATTTGTATTGTAGATGTTAAAGTTTGGTATAGTTATCAAGCTTTTGTCTGTGAAGTGGGTTTCGGATATAAGCAGGATGTCAAGTTTGTGCAAATCTAGGACCATTATTGCCTCTTCTTTATTTAGCGCCAGTCCATTAATGTTCCAAGCACCAATCTTTAGTGCAGTTATTATAAAAGAGTGCTGATTTGTTGAAGGAGCATATCTATCTTTTCAGATTGTTTTATGAGTATATCTTGTAACACCAGGGTTGGCTCGGCATTTAGATTTTCTAGATTACCTTTATTAAGAACATTAACTATGATAAGATAGTATTTTTTTTGTATAGTCAGCTTAGTATTTACGTCTTCGGTTGGTTGTGGTTTCTTATTTTCTACTATTCTTTGTTCTTTCGTCTTTAAATTTCTTTTATCTCTTCTTGCAGTTATTTCCTGCTAGACTTGGCAGCCTTTATAATTCGCCGGATGGCTACCATGGCAGAGTGCACATTTCGCTGGGCTATTGCGATCTTTCTTTGGGCAATCTGCAGTGCGGTGAGCATCGGCGCATTTAACACATCGATATGGCCTAAAGCAGTTATTTTTAGTGTGCCCATACTGTTGACATCTAGAGCATTGCACAATTGTCTTGCGTTTCCGAGGATCTTCGACTGTTATGCAAGTGTTATATATGTATTTCAGTTTCTTTACATCTTTGTTATTTGCACTGCGTTCTAAGTTCACAAAAATGTTGAAGTTGGTATCTTATTGGGACCGTAGCGAGCATTTATGATTTCTCCACATACCTTGTTCCCAGTTTGCTCAATTTCTTTAACAATTTCCGCATGTAGTGTGATGCAGATTCTTGATGACAATTTGATAAAACTTTTCATCCTTGTGTGTGAATGTATGGCCTATAAGTCCTTTCTGCCTTACCAGTGTCATAAGATTTTTATAAGCTTCAGCTGATGCGCAGTTTACTTTGAGTTGATTTTTTGTAACAATTTTAATTACATAATCTGTTTTCACTAAAACAGTCTCAACTGTTTCTATAAGTTTGGTGACGTCAGTGATACCATACAATATTAGCGGCGGAGGTTTATTTCTCCTTTTCTCTCCAGGTGCGTCAATCTGCTTTAATGTTGTTTCAGTTTCATCAACAGGTAGCTGTTCAAATCGGTTGGTGAGCAGTACTTGCTGTTGTGGTGGAGGTGAGTCAGATTTACGAGGCCTTTTTGCTCTTGGTATAGGTATGGTCTGCCAGTCTGGCGGTTTGATTATCGTTGAGGGGTGTGCCATTTCTTGGTCAAATATGGATGTATTTTGCTTGTCAGTGATACAATCATCAGACATTGTTGACAGAGAAGGCGTGGAGTTACTCCTAAAGTGCGTGAACATACTTTTGTGAAAAGTCTGCTGTATTAGGTTTGATGTTTTTTTTATTTCATTGGATTGGGTTTTTTCTTTATTAGTATCCATAAACTGTTCCCACGAGTAGGGCCGAAGTATAAAGTCGCACCAGGGGTGACGCCCATTCCCCAGTGAAGGCATACACCACGACGTTAGCCGGGTCCGTCGGGGTTTTAGGTGTTAGTTTCTAAAATTAATTTTATTTAGATGCATTCATGTCCACGTCTTATTTAACATTTCTTGCCTAAAATGTATACTCGATTTTAAGAAAATGTTATATAAATAAACACATTTCTAAGGAGTAAGTTTTATTTGTTTTCAGACCTATTTAGGTATGACGAATGATTTTTGATTCTTTGTCCATCAGATAGATTATTTAAAAATATTGGATACGTATTTTTTTGTTTTTTCATATACTCTAAAAATGACAGAGATATAATGAGTTGAAAAGACACATGACGTCACGTCTAGCTGCGTTTTATGCATACTCGTGACGTTTTTATCCCCACTCTCAAACTTTAACACGTTTTAACTTGGTCTTTATTGGTTTATCAAAGACAATAAAAAATATGTATGTAATATTTTTGCATTATATGATTGACGGACTAAACAGAATTTCATTTTTTTGACCCATTCGTCATGCCTATTATTGTTACTTACATATAAATAAATATTCTTTTACTAGCGGTCCGCCTCGGCTTCGTTCGTGGTCTGTGGTACATACATAGACTATAGCACTCGGGGACATCTTAGCTATCCATTGGTGAAAGATTTTATTTAATCGATTCAGTAGGTAGTTCCTGGGATTAGCGCGTTCAAACAAACAAACAAACTCTTCAGCTTTATAATATTAGTATAGATAGTATAGATTTACAAATTATAAAAGCTAATGCTAAAAGCAGTATCTGATAGTCCACCTTGGGATAATGCAGAGAGCGTAATATGGGTTCGATAAGGACTGTGTAGTATAAGAAATAAAAATATTTTACACAGTGATATAGCAAACATACTATAATAAATACGGACATATCATCTATGAGCGTTGCGATGGATTTTTATCTATGTAATATGCTTTGCTTATATTTATAAACGTAACTAGTTATACTTTTAGTAGGTATAGAATCTGCCCGCGTAACTAAGTGGCGGGCGAGTTGTGCGTCTAGCCAGTCGCGTCGCATCTCGACAGTATATGCATGCAAACAAACCAATTACGGCTTTATGGCCCAAGGAATAACGTCTATATTAAAATGTAACTGAAAAAAAATATGTACAAATGAATCTCTGTAAACAATTATTGTTTAATTTGATTTCCATGGTAATAGTATTATTTTCAAAGCTTAAATTAAACATTTTTGAAATAGTTACATATTTTGATTTCTCCCAAAATTACGAATATTTTTCTCGCAAAAATCTGCAAAGTGAATCTATTTTTTTTTTATTTATTTAGAAAAATAAAACATTGTTCTGAATAAGTTGTAAAACTGCAGTTATCTATAGTGTCTAGTTAGATAAACCAAAAAATCAGAAATTTTGTGAACCCTCTTGATTAATGGTAGTACCGGATGATTAATTAGTTTAATTTTGATTTATATAAATAGAATGCAAGATATATAACATAAGATAAGTATTTCGACAGAGTTATTTATTATGCTGTAGATATGAAATTAAACTTACTTGGAATTAAGTTTTTTATTTTTTTTGCATTGACGCGCATTTTAAAAATGTTAAATTTTTCTTAATTACATTATAAATAACAATGCTTAATGCTATAGAAAAAGTTAATTACAGTTATAGAATTATGTCCGGGTTAAGCTAATTTGATGCGCCTATATGGCGCAAATTAACTAGGATAGCCTACTCCACCTAAAGTGGAAATGAGTAGAGAAGAAGAAGAGTTAATAAACTTACTGGAAAATTGTCTGACTGTTTATTAATAGTTCTAGTTTCATAGGGCGTGAAAAAATTCCTTCAGGGTCGGCAACGCGCTCGCGATATCTCCGGTGTTGCAGGCGTTCATAGGCTACGGTAACCACTTACCATCAGGTGGGCCGTACGCGTGTTTGCCTACTTAATTGTTTAAGAAAAATTATCCATTCATTCATTCATATCGAGGGAGTTACATGATCAATCGACCATGCACACCCTGGTGTCAGCGAATCCGGAACCGCCTTTCGGTCCCTGACACGCCACCAAATGGCAGCCAAGACCAACTCCTTAACGTGCCTTCCGAAGCACAAACAAATAAAATAACAAAGAAACATCCCTAAAAATTATCTCATTCAAGACTCACCGTGTACCTAATTGTACGTTATTCATGTTTCTATGTGAAAGAACACAATTAGGGAGCACTTTGTACCAATAGGCTAGTTTCCTAAAAAATATAATGAGTCCATCAGTTAGATAATCAAAAAACATTGGAGACGTATTTTTTTCTTTTGAAAATTAAACAAAGAATGATAAAGATATGGCGCGTTAAAGTTCCGCGTGACGTCACAGTGTGCTACACTTTTTCGCAATATGTGACGTCACGAGCCCCACTCCTAAAGTTTGATGCGTTATATCTTTACAATTTGTCGCCCAATTGACAAAAGAAAAAATACGTCACTAATATATTTTGATTCCCTAAATGACAGACTAATTCTAATGATAGTCTTTTGACCCTGGAAACTAGCCTAAAGATAGATACGTGTATAAGATAATAAAATAAATGTCTATCTTGACAAAGTTAAAAGGTCTATCAATCTATTTTTATTTTATCCTTATCCGCACTCTGATTGCGCTAAAAATAATTCACGATTCGTAGAAATTAATTTGGTTTAACATTCACGCATTTTTAAGGTCAAAATTGTGTAAGGATATTTTCTTTTACTTCTAAATTAGCTTGAATTTTCTTTTAGAAACATATTGCCGTTTAATATTTAATTTGCAGATTATATTTTTGAAAGTTAATTTTGTATTTAATATAGGTAAAACTTATTAAATGTTATTATTGACTAGGTGATCCGACAAACGTTAGCCTGTTTTAACTTTTTTTTATAATGTTGCGATGTACTGACAAAAAATAAATACATCAATAAATAATTTGCAAAATTGTTCCATCCGTTCAAGCGTAAATCATCGTGATGCGATGACCAAAGCGAAAAACACCCTTTTTTAATTACATACATCCTTTTTTTTTTTAAATTGTGGTTCGTCTCGTGTCCTCCAGGTAAAATCAACAAGATAAAAATGTTTATTTATTTATTTACTTTATTCATGTACACCATAAAAATGTTGTTCAGTCTCGCCGTCAATAATTAAAAAAAAAACCTCAAAATAAATTGAAACTGTCAAAACAAAATTTTCCGAAATTTATTTTGGTCTATAAAAGAACATTTTATTCCCCTACGTTCCATTTCACAAACTTTTAATGATGAGATGTCAGTGTAGGTACTGTTCAAGTGTTTACTCGCGATAAATGACGTCTTGTTATGTCGCTTGACACGTTCCGTTTACAAAAAAAAAGTATATAAATGCGAATAAAAACTATGTTTTGACATTTATTACGCTTTTGAAAAATCACTGATTACGATGCTACAAGAGATATCGCGTAGGTTATTATCGTTTATGTTATTAGGTCCGAAACCTTTGTTTTATTGCTTAATATTTTTAAATAATAGGCTACTTGACTGTATTCATACTTGGTTAATATTGTTACACTAAACAAAATATACATTAAAAAGTAACCGATTCTGAAAACAACAACAAAATTGGTTGTTAATTAAGGCAGTAATTCGATTTTAAAGTTTTCTCTAAAAGAAAAGTGGGAGCGTGGTGGGGGACGTCTTGCTATCTCTTTTCTACGCACGAAACCGAGTGGCAGTGACGTCACAGCTCACACAGTGCATAGTTTTCTTGTTTTTTGACAGTTTCCCCTTCCACCGAATTTCAAAATCTTCTCGCCGTCAATAATTAAAAAAAAAACCTCAAAATAAATTGAAACTGTCAAAACAAAATTTTCCGAAATTTATTTTGGTCTATAAAAGAACATTTTATTCCCCTACGTTCCATTTCACAAACTTTTAATGATGAGATGTCAGTGTAGGTACTGTTCAAGTGTTTACTCGCGATAAATGACGTCTTGTTATGTCGCTTGACACGTTCCGTTTACAAAAAAAAAGTATATAAATGCGAATAAAAACTATGTTTTGACATTTATTACGCTTTTGAAAAATCACTGATTACGATGCTACAAGAGATATCGCGTAGGTTATTATCGTTTATGTTATTAGGTCCGAAACCTTTGTTTTATTGCTTAATATTTTTATATAATAGGCTACTTGACTGTATTCATACTTGGTTAATATTGTTACACTAAACAAAATATACATTAAAAAGTAACCGATTCTGAAAACAACAACAAAATTGGTTGTTAATTAAGGCAGTAATTCGATTTTAAAGTTTTCTCTAAAAGAAAAGTGGGAGCGTGGTGGGGGACGTCTTGTTATCTCTTTTCTACGCACGAAACCGAGTGGCAGTGACGTCACAGCTCACACAGTGCATAGTTTTCTTGTTTTTTGACAGTTTCCCCTTCCACCGAATTTCAAAGGCTTATGACTTATTTATTTTTGAACGGATCAGAAAAATTCTTTCTTATTTCTGTTTCAAGAAATAAAAATATTAGAGATTTGATATAGCCGACCGATTTCTGAGATGGAGAGAGTTTTCCTCCTAACCTAAATATCAGACAATAAGGTGATTCACGTCCAAAATTTCACAACTGAAAATGATTTCATAAGGTATTTATTCCTTTTGAATGATGGAATGGAAGTAAAGGTAGCAAAGAGTATCGAAATCGCTTTTTTACTGTACCCAAAAAGACACAGGGTACTTTTGGCGGGAAGCTGAAAAGAGCAGTTTCGGCGGTGTATTTTATTTTCCAAAATTTGTGTTTATTTTTTTGAGTTTTTGTGCATAATAATGGTGAATTATTATTCGCAGTGTTCGAGAATAAGCGTAAGTGTTGGGTAGTGATACAGTGTTTGCTTTATGTGATTTTCATGCTTATTGCCAAAAGCTCCAAGTAATCGCGAAGTGCAATATTTCTACCACTTCACTTGGCTGATTCTTCTGACAAGATTTGACTAGGTACTGCTAGGTACCGACTAGACTTTCAGACTTGACTAGGACTTGATGAAACCACACTGTAGGACTAAAGAAGATAGAAAAAAGTTGTATCCATGGCCATAAAACCCATTACTAAAAAAAGACACATAAAAATTATATCATCTGTCAACAACTTGACGTTTCATTTTACTCAATTTTTTTATGATTTTTATTTTTCGTCGCCTTTGTTTAAGTTAGTTTAAGGGTGATTTCCTTTTATTTTGTCAAGTATTTCCTTTATATTGCGTCTTCTGTTTTCAGGCTTAATAGCCCAAGCTTCTTTTCCAGTTGCGTCCCTTGGCTTTATAGCCTAGGATATAATTATATCATGATTCTTGATTTTAACGTTTCTGATTGACCTGTAATCTATTTTATAAGAAATTCAGACTACAGAATAGGATCATGATGATCATTAACGACCACCAGATGGCAGCAGCAAACAACAACAACTAGATCACAGAGGTCCTCCGTCGCATGTGAAAGTTGTACTAGTAAAATAAAGAAAACACAGAGAATGGGTATTCTACTAATTTTGAAATTCGGTGGAAGGGGAAACTGTCAAAAAACAAGAAAAGGATGCACTGTGTGAGCTGTGACGTCACTGCCACTCGGTTTCGTGCGTACAAAAGAGATAGCAAGATGTCCCCACCACGCTCCTACTTTTCTTTTAGAGAAAACTTTAAAATCAAATTACTGCCTTAATTAACAACCAATTTTGTTGTTGTTTTCAGAATCGCTTACTTTTTAGTGTATATTCTGTTTAGTATAACAATATTAATGAAGTATGAATACAGTCAAGTAGCCTATTGTAGTTCTCTAGGTAGTATTAAGTGATGCAAAATCGAAATCTTTCCAATAGTTGTCAAGTAACCCCAATCTCCGCTGAATGTAGTCAGATGTTTTTCGATCAGCAAAATGCTTTTTGAAGTTGGCATTTATTTGTCCGAGACTCTTGATGAGACCGCTTCGACCTTGGATTGTAGCTTCCATGATGTCAAAGATGCAATAGAGCAATACAAGAAAAATAAATAAAACTATCTTACTTGTATGCCGATGTCAAGCTTACGATGCTATCCTAACCTAGTGAACAATAACGATATTCGTGTTCGCGATCTTTCGGAAATAGTATGAAAATCGACCACGTGATTTATCGTGGCTAATGTCAATCCAAAACATTTTTTAAAAGATAAAAGGTAAAAAGCCTTTTGTTTTCGAATGTTGTTTTCGTTTTCAAATTGTGATGTCTACATGCCCTATTATATATGGCCAGTCTACTTCGACATGCGATAGTTTTCGATTGTTGTTACTTGCTGAAAAAAATCACACACGTCTTCCTTTGTATTTCTAAAATGCAAATATTTTACTGGGTAAGTCAAAAATATGTGAAGATAACTTTTCACACAATAACCAAAATATTCACAAAGCAATTTAATTGAATATAGTTTATTTTTATTCAAATCTCTTAAATTGATTTGAAAATTTGCATACAAAAGTGTTCGATAACACTATCTGTAGTAATTTATATAATATGTGATCGAAGAAATAGAACACAGTAGTAGACAATAAACCAGCAGTGTCCTCAAGGATACTTCAAAAGGCAAAAGTAATCAGGTTTGTTCCGAAATACGAAGACATTTCACAAATTTGAATATTTCACAATGCAGCCATTGATCAAAGAAAACTCATGAATACAATTTAAATAAATAATTAGATGCCTGTTTTAAAGAACAATGATTTTTCTACGTTTTCTTCGTTTGGTGGTTAATTTTCAGAAGGTCTTCTTTTTAGGGTTCCGAGTAAACACAAGAAACCCTTATAGTTTCGTCATTGTTTATCCGCAGTTTAGCTCAGAAACAACAAGACCTGAAAAGCTCAAATTAAGTATATAGGCTATGCGTTATCTACATGTAAAGTAGGGGTTGAAATTTTTTTCGACTATTATTTTTTGTGAAATATAATTTGACTAGCTGTTTCCCGCAGCTCCGCCTGCGGTATATAGCCTATGTTACTCAGGGTGAAAGCAGCTTTCCAATGGTGAAAGAATTTTTTAAATCGGCACAGTAGTTTTTAACTTTATTCATTACAAACATACACACAAAAATGCAAATCTTTCCTCTTTATAATATAAGTGTATATGTATATAGGTCTTTAAAAAATACTTCAATTTTCATAGAGGCCCTGAAAAAAAAACGTAAATTTTATAATAAAATTTCAACATACAAGATTACTTAATTTGGAACAATTAACAAAATTGATTCGAAAACAAATTTAGTTTACAACAGTTCTCTTCTCTGTTTGACCCAAAATGTACTATGAATTCTGTGCGCAAATTTAGCTGTTTGGTGTTACATAAAATTGTGATAACAATTGAATGTTGTACACTTTAAGTACAGTTGTTTAACTAAATTATTAAAACAAAACATATTCGCATCAGTAGTAGAAGTGATACTGGGAAAAATTCCTGAATAAATTCATTGCGTGAAATGTAGTACACATTTTAAACTTGGTGATTGAATACATTTTATTTCACACATTGCTACTACAGTTACACGCTGTTACTAATTTTCTTTTTATTGTGGTTCCTTACCCAAAAGACAAAACGAGACCCTATTACTAAGACTATATAGAGAGGTAGGACATTTTGTAAGGAGTAGTCCGTCTGGGGAAGTACCTCCACGCTACAGAAAACCGCAGCCAAATAACACTGTGATGCAGTGTTGTGTTCCTGCTGGTGAGTAGGGTCGCCAGGCTCCAGAGGGGTCGCTGTGCTGACAGCGGACAGGTCAGCAACGCGCTCGTGACATCTCCGGTGTTGCAGGCGCTTAGGCTACGGTAACCACTTACCATCAGGTGGGCCGTACGCCTGTTTGCCTACTTAGTTGTATAAAAAAAAGAAAATCCGCCGCGGTCCGTCCGTTAGTCACTAGGATGTGTCTCGTAAACCGGGATAGTTAGACAGTATTATGACGTATTTCTATTGCCGCTTTAACAACAAATACCTACTAAAACAGGATAAATATTGAATGGGACTCCTATACAACAGACATGATTTTTTGCGGTTTTTATAGATAATAACATAATGTTTTTATGAAAATAGTACGGAACCTTTCGTGCGTGAGGCCGACTCGCACTTAAACGATTTTATTTTAAAACTAGCTGTTTCCCGCAGCTTCACCTGCTGTATATACCCTATGTTACTCGGGGTGAATGTAGCTTTCCAATGGTGAAAGAATTTTTGAAATCGGCACAGTAGTTTTTGAGTTTATTCATTACAAACATACACACAAAAATACAAATCTTTCCTCTTTATAATATAAGTGTAGACTAGTAGATGTAGATATTTACGCATGCAATACAAACTTGCGATTGTGAAAAATGTCTACTGTTGACCAGTTTCCCTTCTAATTACAGTTTCAAGTTGCCGACGCGGATTGATAGGCGATCTATTAATCAGGAGTCACCCTCATCGAGAGACAAGAATAAATTGTTTGGAGACTATTACACGATTCATTGAATATATTCTTGTTTATTGTTTAAAAGTTAATGTTTTCCAAGTATTTTTCTAGCGGACATTTTTTTTACGATTTCATCGTCAGTCGAACTGCCTCCGTGGTTCAGTAATTAAGGCGCTTGTCTTGTTTGGTTTGATTCTATCATCATCTTAGCGCCTTTCCGGTTGCATGATCAACTAAATTTCCTCCCTCGTACACTGCGATTATGGAATGAACTCCATGCCATGGGTTTTCCCTAGTGACTATAACATGGGAGCCTTAAAAAAGGGCGTGAACAAAATTCCTTCAGGATCGGCGACGCGCTCGTGACAACTTCGGTGTTGCAGGCGTTTATAGGCTACGGTAACCACTTACCATCAGGTGGGCCGTACGCCTGTTTGCCTACTTAGTTGTATAAAAAAACTGTGTGCTTCGGAGCCCAGGGTACGCTTTCTTGCTTTTACGTCTCCACTTCGGCATCCTTGGCAGAGATAGGCACGCATATCCTGCTTTGCGACGTCAAGCCAGCTGTTTTTGGAGGCTCCCCTTGCGACATGGCCAGACACTTGTTCCCAATGTAAGTTGCAGGTTGTCGTAAGACGTGACCGTACCATCGCAGGCGATTTTCTTGAAGCTTATCCGCTATGTTACACACATGAAGGCTACTCCGAATGCGGGAGTTTCTTATGTGGTCCTTCCGCATCACTATAAGCGTACTTTGTTTAGTTGTTTACAGTTTTGTTAGGATATTGCGGGCTTGAACCACATGATTGTCTGAGAATAATGATAATTCCCTGCTTCGGAAGACACGTATAGACGTTGGTCCCGGCAGCCATTTGGTGGTCGTTAAAGAAACCACGTCAGAGGTCGAAAGGCGTTTCCTAAAAACTCTAACACCAGACATGAACAGCAAAGTGTGCGTATCCAAAACATCTACGTTGCACATATCAAGCGATGGCGTAACCCGGCCTATATTAAGATTTGTCGACATGAGTGGCATTTTCTCAAGCTCCTTCCGTGTCTTATGTTTGACCCCGGGTCTTCAACTATATTCATACCAAATTTCATGAAAATCCGTTCAGCGGTTTGGCATGGAAGCGTAACAGACAGACAGAAAGACAGACAGACTTTCGCATTTATAATATTGGTATGGACTGTTAGTCGTTACACTGTCTTTGAGTAGCCTAAAAACTCAGACAGTGTTGGCCACTAACAGACATCGGATCATCTTTCTATTGGTATGGTTTCCCTCAGGCGGTAGACACTCTATTTTTACAACCAGTGCCGTCAAACAGCTTAGACTTAGAAAAGCAAGCTAAAGATGCAATTAAGAAACATGCTCGCCGAAAAAACATTTCGTAGGTAAAAGATGGGCTTACAGTGAAATTAAAAACGATTATTTTCACAACCTAGTAAGTTTTTTGCAATAATTAATAACTATTGCTATTTCTTTCTTCCAGATTTGGATGGAGACGTAGGAACGATATGCATACGGTAAGCTACATACAAATTAATACCTTCTCTGTTATGGTACAAAAATAGTACGTTTTAAAATTAAGCCCCATCGTCTATCTTCTGTATATTACGTACTAACTACTTTACACTTAAAATTTATGATATCAATAATAATTTATTGTCTCGTTTCATACATTTTAGAACGCGATATCGTAGTAGTCCAGTATTAGTTTTTGAACTTGTTTTTATTAATAACTAGCTTTTTCCCACAGCTCCGCCTGCGTCAAAAAGTAGCCTATATTCAAATATTACCCGGGGTCAACCCCGGGTCTTCAACTATATTCATACCAAATTTCATCAAAATCCGTTCATCGGTTTGGCCGTGAAAGCGTAACAGACAGGCAGAAAGACAGACAGAAAGATAGACAGACTTTCGCATTTATAATATTACCTAGTATGGATCAAAATCCGTTCAGCTGTTTGGCCATGAAAGCGTAACAGACAGACAGAAAGGTAGACAGACTTTCGCATTTATAATATTAGTATGGAAGTATGGATGAAGCTTTTTCCAATTAAGTCATTCATTGTCATCATCATTTAAGCCGCAGTAAGTCCACTGCTGGACAGGCCTATGCTAATGATTTTCAAAATGGTTGTAAGCGGCCTGCGTCCAGCATTTGCCTGCGACCTTTTTCAGATCATCTGACCATCTGGTCGATGGATGTCCAAAGTCATACAAAATCGAAATAAACATTCATCCGTATCGACTGTCGTTTAAAAGTTAATTCGAAAAAGAACATACAAAAAAGCAAATTGTACAAAATACAGACATGAAAGATACTAGCTTTTTCCGTAGCTTCGCATGCTTTAAAAAGTAGCCTATGTTTGACCCCGGATCTTCAACTATATTCATACCAAACTTCATCAAAATCCGTTCAGCGGTCTGGCCGTGAAAGCATAACAGACAAAACGACAGACAGACTAATAATATTACTTAGTATGGATGTGGATATCGGTCGGCACCCTTTCAGCGAACGCCGTGCAAATTGGTCTCCATTTAATGTCATTTCATTCCTTCTATTTCGTCTGTGGTTTCCGATAAGCTTTATTCGCCAAATTGAGTTTCCAGTCCTAAATTCCAACTTTTTATTTTCTTTTTGGCCAGTGCCCTTTTTGATGCAAATGAGCGGTAAATTATTGACTTAATAAGTTATTTTTTAAAGAAATTCGCGTTAGCTGTTTCTGAATTCCGTGGTGTAGGATATCCGCCTACCGTTTCAACTTTGACAGATTAGAAATCAATGGATAAGTCTTTTATTTAGCTATAGTAGTGCATACGTGTATATAGTAACTGAAATAATATTAATATTCTAAATTGGCAGTAATCATGAATTGTGGAAATTAGTCAATATTTGTATATTTCATTATTTGCGCTGTCAGCGTTTTCATGCCAAGCTCCTAAAACCCGCTATAATATGGAAAAAGAAAATATCTGTTTTTCAGAAACACAAAAAAAATATAACATATTTACTTACTTATATGAGGAGTTCATAGCATTGTTTAGGAGTTCATAGCAGTTAAAAACTAGTCAGCGTTAAACCTGCATAGTGTTTCGATTCTTTAAAATAAATTCCACAAAAATAAATACAATATTTTCAACTATTGATATGGCCGAGAACGGGGTTTGGCAGGAGCACCACATGGCATCAACTTCTCCAAATGGCCTCTACGCATTGGATCAATATCCCCGCGCAAGTCCCTCAATGGACCGGGATAACCAGTGCATTCCAAAAGGAAATACAATATTACCTACATACATATAATCTCACCTGACCTCCCTCGCTTTCTCCGTGCTCATCACTACCGTCATCGATTACGATTCAACCCTAGTGCATATTACTAAAAGTATGACATTTGCATAAATAAGTATTACCCAGCGCGAACCAACGCTATGATTTGAATAAAACGCTTTTCCCAGAGGCGTACTGTTTCATTCTTTTTGTTTCTACTCATTTGACCCATTGATATCATTTGATGCAAATGCTTTAATAACTAAAAATCCTTTTTGAAGGAAAACTGGACCAATAAGATCATGTTTTATAAACACTGATTGAATGAATGAAACTTTATTTGCAATACACATTATATTGTTGATTGTATGTCACTTAAAGTTTTCAAATTAAAGTGTTCGCTATCCATTTACTGTTTATCAAGGATACCTAAAGGTTGTTTTTTTTAAATTCTAGCTAAATTTTTACAGTGTAATTATGTTCGGAAAACTAGACTTGATTTAATAGAAAAATTACTGATGCCTAAAGTTTTTAGTAATCAGCTGACAGGATTTTATGGGAGTTCAGTTAATTTTTTTAAATTCAAATTAGGCTAAAACGTCACGTATTAGACATATTGTAAAAAAATTGGTTTAATGTAACAATCAACCTGCCCATCAGTTCTAGCAATTTGCTACTTCCTATATCCCCTAAAGAAAGTTTCTCCAAAAGTCTTACCTTACCAAAATAATAAATTCCGCCGCAAAAGGGTCGCAAAAGGAACAAACCTTTCACACATGGGAGTTTGTTACAAGATTTATTCTCGGTTTGATTTCACCTGCGATACTGTTTGTTCACATCTGATTTCGAAATGTGGGATCCATGATTTATGTTTCTTAACTCATTGATATTGCGAACGTAGTCTTAGGAATTGGAGAATAGGTATTTCTTCATTTAAATATATTTTTTTTTATACATTTAAGTAGGCAAACAGACGTATGGCCCACCTGATGGTAAGTGGTTACCGTAGCTTCTGAACGCCTGCAACACCGGAGATGTCAGAAGCGCGTTGCCGACCTGTCCGCTGTCAGCACAGCGACCCCTCTGGAGCCTGGCGACCCTACTCACCAGCAGGAACACAACACTGCATCACAGTGTTATTTGGCTACGGTCTTCTATAGGGTGGAGGTACTTCCCCAGACGGACTACTCCTTACAAAATGTCCTTCCTACTTCTCTTAAATATTTCTAAAAGAATCTTAAAATGTCCTGTTTTTACCTCTTCAAGGCCATTATGTCTTCTGATGATTGTTAAAGAATTTACTTCAGAGATGCGGTGCAATCGTAAAAAAAAATATTTTTTTTTAGTTTACGTTTTGAAGAAAATGCTGCAGTGGAATTTGTGGCGACGGTTCTTATACACTTGTGCTTTGGAAGTGGTAGTAAACTTGATATAAGTACAGTGACGTCAATAAGTGATTTTTATATCCGTACTAATATTATGTATGTAAATGCGAAAGTCTGTCTGTCTATCTGTTACGCTTTCACGGCCAAACCGCTGGACGGATTTTGATATATAGTTAAAGACCCAGGGTCAAACATAGCCTACTTTTTGACGCAGGCGAAGCTGCAGGAAAAAACTATATATAAACACACACACACACACATATATATATTTATATTTATACAAATGTATTTTTTTTTTTTTTTCAAGAAAATAAATAATCAATATATATATATATATATATATATATATATGTAGCTGATGGTTAGTTTCGAGTGCGTGTCGGGTGACGTAGTAATGATACTCCAAATGCGTTGATCAAAAGAATCTGTTTATTTTAAATTGCACTACATTTTATACATAAAATTACATGAGTCAGACTTTCGTATGACGCACGCGATCACGCGGCTAACGGGAATGTTACTACAAATACCCTCCCCCCTTCAAAAATCCCCTTTATTGAAAAAAAAAATTGAATGTACGATATTTAGATAATAAAACATTGAAAACAAACAATAAAAATAATAATATAATAACAACTAAACTAGACGTTTTAGGACGCGTATGCTGGTGGTCCTTGTCCTGGGATAGCTGGGGTTATCCTCGGAAAACGGGTGAACACTTGAAAGCTTCTGTTCCAGCGATTTTTGTATAAATTAATTGTTCTTAGACAGCAAATCTGACCACGGGTTTGACCATGCGACCGTATCGCGTGACTTTTCGGTTTGTTGACATCGGTTCGCATTCGTTTGCTATATCGATGTTATTTTCTGTTGCAACAAATGCAGGTTTAAATCTGTCGATTGACACCGTAGTACTTCTTCCTGGCAGTTGTATTGTATAACGTTTGTCATCCCGATGAAGGATTTTGTAAGGACCTTCGTATGGCGCTGTCAGTGCCTTTTTGATAATGTCTCTTCTTAAGAAAACATAATCGCATTTTCTAAATTCCTTGTGGATGAAACATTTTCTATTCGTTTTTGTGGTCGAATTGTCTGATATGTTATTCATAGCTATTTTTTCATTATTTTTTTGTTATTCATAATTGGGTCACGTAATCAAGTCAGTAACAGAGTCGTTCTTGTTTACGTTGAAAAAATCAGCTGGTAGTCGTAGCGTAGTGCCGTAAGTCATTTGAGCTGCGCTGACGCCGCAATCTTCCTTTATCGCTGTGCGTAGTCCTAGCATTACTAATAGTAATTCCTTGACCCAATTTTCGCTATTACATGTGGCTATTAATGAAGTTTTCAGACATCTATGCCATCTCTCTATCTGTCCGTTGGCTTGTGGGTGGTACGGCGTCGTATGAATCTTATTTATTCCAGGTCTCTTTGCTAGTTTATCAAACAGATTGGATTCGAACTGCCGACCCTGATCAGTAGTTATAGTAACTGGACAACCGAAGCGCGATATCCATCCGGTGACCAATGCATTACATACATTTTCTGCGGTCATTTGCGTTATGGGGTAAGCTTCCGGGCACTTCGTCTAGCTGTCTATCATTGTAACACAGTATTTAAATTCTTGTGACAATGGTAGTGGTCCCACGATATCGATGTGAACATGCTCGAACCTCTCTGATTTTGGAAACGAGCATAAGGGTGATACAGTGTGTCTGTGTATTTTTGCTTGTTGACATGGAATGATCTAGCCCACGATGTCACATCTTTGTTTATGGATGGCCAGAAAAATCTGTCTGTCATCATTTTCCTGGTGGCTCGCGTTCCCGGATGGCTAAGTCCGTGGACAGGGTTGAATGCTGTTTGACGGTACTGAGTTGGTAAATAGGGTCGCGGCTCCTTGTTGGTTGTTTCGCATAAAATTTCTTGATCCGATCCATGAAATTGATATCGCTTGAATAAAAAAATTCCTTTTTCCATGATTATCTTGATTTCTTCATCATTATCCTAATCTTTTACTAACTGATTGTAATCGATACAACTCGGGAAAGATATCGTCTCTATTCTTGAGAGAGCGTCGGCAACACAGTTTTCTGAGCCAGATAAATGTTTGATTTCTGTACCAAATTGTGATATGAAATCTAGATGACGTAAGCGACGTGGCGTATCGTTGTTAGAGCTCGATTTCGTCATTGCGAATACCAACGGCTTATGATCAGTGTAAACGATCAATTCTTTTCCTTCAATTTGATGTCGAAAATGTTTTATTGACATGTAGATCGCTGACAAGTTCTCTGTCGTAGGTACTGTATTTTTGTTGAGCCGGACTCAGAGCTTTGGAGAAAAATCCGAGGGGTTGCCAGGTGCCTTCAATATTCTGTTGCAATACACCGCCGGCGCATGTCGCTGAACTGTCCGTCATAAGGGCAAGCGGTGACGTCAGAGATGGATAGTGAAGCGTAACGGCGCGTTTTATGCTTTCCTTACACTCTTCAAATGCCTTTTCTGACTTTTCAGTCCATGGAATCTTTCTTCTGTCGTTTTTCTTTGAGTCGTGAATAAAATTATTTAGCTCCCTTTGATATTCGGCTGCTTGCGGAAGACAGGATCGGTAAAAATTAATTATTCCAAGGAATCGACGTAGCTCTAGGATAGTCTCGGGCTTAGGATATTTTCCTATAATATCAATTTTCTCTTTGAGAGGTTGGATACCTTTTGGTTTTGGGGTACCCGAGAAAATCTAATTTATTATTATATTTACGGGACTGAGGAAACAAATAAACAACCGGTGCTTATAATCTCGTTTATTCGACTGTTACAGACAGCCGTCTTTCACATATCTGTCTACCAACATCATAATAATAAAAAAGTAATAATGACAGTTACAACATCCCTCCACCTTTATTTAAAAAAAACTTCTTATAATCTACCACGGGTCTGTTCCGTCTAGAACGACCAGTGGTTGTCGTTGGTGAGATAGGACGGGCGCATGACTCGGTCGGTGCAGCTAAAGTGGTTGATTCAGCGTCTACTCTTTCAGGCTCACTGCTAATGACAGGTTCGGGAGTACTCCTTTCTAAAACAGTTTGGGCAGCTGGCTGCTCATGCTCAACTCCTGTTCCTATCGCTTGATTTTGATCGCTGATTCGAGAGGTATTTTCTCCTGGCAAAGCAATGAATGCTGGAACTGTCTCTTCTTCTTCCCCTTTAAACTTACGCAACTGATTTGCATGTCTTTTCAATAAAACATTAGAGCCTTCAAACTGCACGAAATACATTGCGTTTCCAAGTTTTTTCAGAATGACTCCACGGGACCATTGCAATTCTGGTTTGTTATAAATCCTAGCTAGTACGATCTCACCATCGACAAAACATACATTTCGTTTCCCATTGTAATAGTTACTTTGCCGAATTCGCATTTAGATAAATTAATTTTGATTCCATATTTTTTTAGTCGTTCTAGGACTTCTGCCAAATGCTGTTTATGCTGAGATTCGCTGGTACTGCTGATTAATAGATCATCACAGTAGCAATAAACGAAATCAAGGCCATTCAGTACCATATTCATAAAACGTTGTAAAGTTTGACCAGCGTTTCGTAAACCAAACGTCATTTTCATAAACTCGAATAATCCGAAGGGTGTTATGATAGCAGTCTTCGGAATGTCTTCTTCAACTATGTTTATGCAATGGAAGGCTTTTTCAATGTCTAATTTTGAAAATATTTTTTTATCTTTCAGCATATATGTGAAATCTTGCAGTCTCGGAAGTGGATAGCGATCCGGGATTGTCACCGCGTTTAATCGCCTGAAATCTCCACAAGGCCTGATTTCTCCATTTTTCTTAATCACTATGTGAAGTGGGGATGCCCAAGGACTGCTTGAAGGTCTGCATATGCCATTCTCGACCATTTTCTGGAATTCCCGCTTGGCAGTTTTGTAGCGTTCAGGATTCTAAGGACGCACCTTTTCATGTGTAGCGGGTCCTGAAGTGTAGATATGGTGTTCAATATTATGCATTGGAATTTCTGTTCGCATAGGCATAGACGGGTTGACGACATCCGTATATTTCTTTAAAATATTATAATAACAATTATTTTTGTCGATGATGCAAATTGATGGCTCCGTTGTATACGATATTTGAGCTATCGTACTGAGGTCGGTGACTTCGTCGCGTAATCGTTTAGAATGTAGGTCTACTAACAACTTATTTTTCGTAAGAAAGTCGGCTCCTATTATCGAATTTCGGACATCTGCTACAATAAACGTCCACTTGAAGACTCGACGAAGTCCTAGGTTAAGACTCATATGCTTCGTTCGATATGTCTTGATAGGCGTTCCATTAGCGGCGAATAAGTTCGAGTCGCTTGGTGTTTGTAAATGTTTATTTTTTACTGCCAAAACTGACATTTCGGCTCCCGTGTCTATTAAAAATCGTGTACCACTGTTTAAGTCGGTAACACAGAGACGGCAGGTTTTAATTTCGTTGACACCGAGAACTACCTCTTTCGGAGTCGACTCTAGTTTTCCGATTTTTTTTTCTTGAAAATTGCAGTAACGGCTATCCTTGCATTTCGTAGCTGCTTGACCGAACTTCTTGTGAAAATAACAAATCCACGGAGCATTACGCGACTTCGACCTTGACCGCGATCTATTACGGCCTGGGAATGGAGATCGCCCTCTATAGTCCTGTTTCTGCCTTATTTCAGCTACTTCATTGAATAATTGGTCGACTTTTTGAGTCAATAATGCGATATCTGGGTGACAGATTTGAGCTATTTCCGTTCGCGGCCGAATATTTTCCAATCTGCGCAATCTGCGCTAATCTGTCCAGATCTTTGACATCGCTTATGCTCAATACAGCTCGGACCGCTGGCGGAAAATGCCCAGTCCACATTATCTGAAGGGTTTCGTTGGGAACTTTCTTTTTCGCCAAGTCACGCATTTTACGTAGTAATTGCGATGGCTTTTGATGGCCCAATTCCATTTCGCTTACTAATTTTTGGAATTGTCTGGACTACGACTCTGCGAAGACGCCAATGAATCTGCTTTTCAACGCATTGTACTTGTTTTCGGTAGGGGGATCTGTTAGGAGGTCGCTCACTTGCTGTAATGCCTCCAAACCAAGTTTCGCGATAACAAAGTGGAATTTGTCTTCATAGCCCTTCTTCTGAGGTCGCATCACAGACTCAAATTGCGCAAACCAAAGTCGCGGGTGCGCTGTCCAAAAATCGGGAACCTTGGTTGTCAAAGACATAGCTTCGACGGTGATGTTCGATGATGGATGGATTCCGATACCGGTGGTTGTGGATTGTAAATTGGATGTCTCGCAACTGGATTAGGCGGTGCCCTATTGGGGTCTTCTCTTGGTTCGCCGTACTCGGAGAGTGGCATGTTCCTCCGCTTCCCCTATTCGTAAGTAGTGATATATGTCTCTTGAAACTCCGGACGGTGAGACCCGCTTGTGGGAGGCCGTCCGAAATTGTACAGACACTACGTACAATTTTTGGATTCTTGAATCACGTCGGGGTCACCAATGTAGCTGATGGTTAGTTTCGAGTGCGTGTCGGGTGACGTAGTAATGATACTCCAAATGCGTTGATCAAAAGAATCTGTTTATTTTAAATTTCACTACATTTTATACATAAAATTACATGAGTCAGACTTTCGTATGACGCACGTGATCACGCGGCTAACATTCCCCTACATATATATATTGATTATTTCATTTCTTGAAAAGAAAGCTCAAGCTAGATTCTCAGAATGTTAAATTTTTGAAATGAGTCCGTCATTAAACGCTGCTACTTAAAACAACTAATCCGCTGAGCTATGTCGGTGACTTGTTTTTGATTCGATCTCGTAGAGAAACACCGAGCATCGCCCTCTTCATAGCTGCAATTCTAAGCCAGTCGTTTCGTACCCACGGCCGTTGTGACACGGTTGAAAAGTAGGAAGTATTAAGGAGCGAGAGTTTAATTCGAGGTCGATAGGAGTCCGTTGCGTATGCGCGTGTCAAGCGACGGCGTGAAGCGACCACTATTTGATTGGTCGCCATTTAGTTGCATTTTCTATTTTGATCTCCTCCGTGCTTCGGGAGGTACCTACGTTAAGCTGTTGGTCCCGGTTGTTGTCGATAGATAGCAGTAGTTAGGCTAGTAAAAAATTCTGACAGTGTTGGCCACTAACACACATCGGGTCATGTTCCTGTTGGTTACGTTTCCTTGTAAAAAGGGTTAAGGAGTTCAGACGGGAGTCGCTCCATTGTTATAACCAGTTCCGCCAAATCTAGGATCATGACTTACAGCGTACCCTAGGCTCCGAAACGTAAGCTGATGACGCAACAAAGAAAACACGCTAGGATGATGATAATGACAATTCGAGGCCGATAGGAGTTTCTCTAAAAACACGTCTCGTACTACATATTATTTTATCATTAAAAGTACTTATATTCCGCTCTCTACAAAGAAAATAACTAGAAACTTCCTGTTTGCTATACAGAAACGATATTAAATACTCGGAACGAATTATTTCAATTATAATATAAGTATTTCTTACTGAAATTTTGGGAATATCAAGTTCACTAAAACAATATTTTGATTAATTTGAAACGATAATATTTTCAAGAAAATAGAATCTTCTTCGTCGTGTCTACGACTATTAAATTATTTAAGCCCAATATTCTTCTAAGGTCTAGCAGTTGTCACATCTACTGTTGCTCCGTATATTGTCGTCTACTACACTAAATATTATTAAATATTTATAATTATTTTCAGCTAAAAATAATATTATTATTTTTCATAATTAAATTACGAGCTCATTTCATAGACACGTTAATTGCTTCAGCAATTAACCAACTAGAATATTATCATTTAAATAAAATTAATTTTCATATCACGTCCTCAAAACAGAACATCGCTACCCCAATTAAGAAAATGTATTAATAACCCAGCCCTGGATTATCCTTTCAGTATGAAATAAAGAAAGTATACAGGTCGTAACTTAAAACAATTTCGTAACTGTAAAAGAAAAACTTTATTTGACAGAAAATTCACTTAACACGAAGTTAAATCTATAGAACATAAGTATTATTATGGAAATCATGACGAAACATAAAAGAAAATATGTAAAGTTTAAAAATTAATATTTGCTAAATGCATAAATTTGATGAACTTGTCTGTCAATGTAAAACGGTGAGTTTTTTTTTTCAAATTAAACAGGCTTGGGTGAGTTTTCATAACATTGATATCTTGTATTTCTAGGTTAAAAAGGGGTTCAGGTAGACCAAGACACAGTTTATCCATACTTCCATACTAATATAATAAATGCAAAAGTCTGTCTGTCTGTCTGTAACGCTTTCACGGCCAAACCGCTAAACGGATTTTGATGAAATTCGGTATGAATATAGTTAAAGAGCCGGGGTCAAACATAGGCTACTTTTTGACCCAGGCGGAGCTGCGGGAAAAACTAGTAAAGCATATAAAGGAGGATGTAAACGTCCTGTCGCATCAAAAAATTAAGGAACTAAACTAAGGACAGAATGGAAAAAAACTCCATCGACAAGAGCCCAGCTCTTAAATTTATATATACAGTATTTCTAGAAATACTTGAGAAAAATATAATGCTTATCATAAGTCATGCTGAGTTAGAACCTTTTGTCATCATGAGTTTTGATACCATTTTATATATATATATATATATATATATATATTTTGTTTATTAAGTTAATTTTTTATTCATTAAATTAAACTATTTTAATACGGTTTTATCGCGTTTATTACTTATTTATTTATACCTGACGTTTCAAACACTTTACAGCGTTCATGGTCGTAGGCAGACTAACTTACTCTCAGTTTTTGTAAATTTACATGAAAACAGTGAATCGTGCGTGTCTATTCATACCATTAATAAACAGCTTTTGCAGTAATATGTTATGAAAGAGCATTTAAATTAGCACAATTTTGGTATTCTGGATCAAGCATTTTATTGACATCAAACCTAATTAAGACTCAATAATAATAATACCTAATTGATTCCGCTTTGGAAGGCACGTTAATCCGTTGGTCCCACGTGAGAGGCCGAGAGGCGGTTCCGCATAACTCTGACACCAAAGTGCACATGGTCGATTGACAATGTAACCTACTCAACATGATGATGAAGGAAAATTGTCTGAATACTTAGTTCTGGAGATGGGCAAAGGTTGGGGAGTGGGCTAACTACGTCGTCATTTTTCATAAAAGAATTTTTATAGGAGCGAGCAAAAGTAGGTATAATTAAAAAGGTTCCAGCATTACAAAAGAACCAAGTAGCGATGGTGTAAATAAAGTTTTTGCAAATAGTGACACGAACTTTGTAGCATAAACAAAATACCAGAGAATTATCAAACCGGGTGGATTCGTATGGCTGTTCACTTAAATTCCTTTGACTGTGTGCCATTGAGGAATAAAACAAGAACAGATTTTGAACCTAAACTGCAATCCATACTATGATATTAAAAGGGCTAAAGTCTGTTTGTCTGTTACGCTTTCACAGCAAAACCGCTGAACGGATTTTGATGACTTGGTATGAACATAGTTAAAGACTCGGGGTCAATCATAGGCTACTTTTTGGTGCAGACAAAGCGAGGAAACAACAAGTGTTTCTTATTTTCAAAAATAAGTAAGTCAAATGAGCATTATATTGATAACGTGACTTTATTTAACAAATAAGAAATTGAGTAACAAGTAAAAAATACAGCTTTCTCTAAATTAAATTTGTTTTAAAATAGTATTGTTCAGTTAGTATCCCACAACACAAGTAGGTACCGAACTTATGTTCGGTCTAACTCAATCTGTATGATTTGTCTCTTTAGGTAGGTATATTTTCTATTTCTCATTTCCTTATAATTTTTTCTTTTATTTATGTTCTATATTCCAATTATTTTTCAAATTATTTTCTACACTAATAAGAGTAAGCCTAGTATTATACAAATGTAACTATACTTTACTGAAGTGATTCTATCTACAGCCTCCGATAATTGATAGTAATATTCCGATACTCAATCATTTTATGTAATTAATTACTTGTGTTTCTGCCCTTGTAACTATCTGAGATTAATTTATCTAGATAATTTGCCTAAATAGAATGTCTAGACAATGGCAAGGACATTATTAAGGATTTCATTATTAAAAGCTTCGCTACCAACAAAATCTTGTTGGTCTACACACCTAAAATATTAAGCGATAAAATGATCAAAACGTAACTTGAAGACAATTGAAATTCTTTATTACCTTGTCTGTCTTTTGTAAATTCACGTTTTAATTAATTTAGATTAGGTAGGTATTAGATTTAGAACATTTATAAAGCATACCATAAAGCAACGGAGAGAGCAATGCTCTGTGTTTCCCTACGAGACCGAATCAGGAAGGAGATCCGTAGGAGAATAAAAGTTATTGCCGTATCTCAGCGGATTAGGTCTTTTTTAAGTGGCAATGGGGGCTATGTGCCCACACAGCACTAAAAACCAATGGAGCACAATGGTTTTTAAATAGCGACCACACACCATCAGGAGCAGCGTTAGATATCCACTGACAAGATGGTCAGACGATATGAAGAAATTCGCAGGCAAGCGCTGGATCTTTGGGGAAGGTCAATTCCTGCGGCTGAAATAACGATAATGATTAACTTAGATCATTAATGTCAATAAATATAGATAGAGTATACAGTAAAGAGAGAGAGGTAAAGAGAGAGAGACCACCTTCGTTGTCTTAAAATTGTCAGCTCCATGAAAACAAGTTCTAGACACAAAATTCAAAATGGCGGCATTCCACCGAAGTTTAGCACAAATTCCGCGCACTGTCATATGCAGTCATTAAGGATAATCGCTGACGTCGTAAAAGATAAGTTCGAATCAGACAGGCGTGTAACTGAGGGCTGTTGGAAACAAACAGATATTATAGGTTGACGTTTTTAGGGCTCTTTTGCGAATAGAAAAACCTTTAGTAAGACTTTACTTTACCAGACTCTGGGCTGGTGTTGGGAGATTCCAAGAGTACATAGCTAGTGGTTCTCGGCTGGCAGCCTTTGTGAGTGCGAGGTAAGCATCTATTGGTTTCTCGAAAATAGCCCTCTCGGCCGTGGTTCGCTTTTGTAATTACGTGATAGTCATTTGGAATAGGCTATTCTACTCAATTCTTTTTTATCATTTATGTGAAAAATATCAGTACCAAAAACTGAAAACTGAAAGATTTTTTATAATGTGTGCAAAAATAAATAAGTTATAAGCCTTTAAAATTTGGTGGAAGGGGAAACTGTCAAAAAACAAGAAAAGGATGCACTGTGTGTAATGTGACGTCACTGACATTTGGTTTCTTGTGTAGAAAAGAGATAGCAAGACGTCCCCACCACGCTCCCACTCTCCTTTATGATAATTTTTTAAATGCTAATTACTGCTTCAATTATCAACCAATTTTGATGTTGTTTTCGGAATCTAATCTAATGCTAGTTTTTAGTGTAGTTATTGTTCCATATAAAAATCTCATCCAAGTATGAATACAGTCAAGTAGCCTATTAGCGCGATTACCCTTCATTCAAGAATCTGCGACCCAAAAACTTGGCTTTCAACTGAGAGAATGCTGTGGTGATGATACAGGCTTTTGAATTTTCTCCTTCTTCGTATATACCTCATGCTCTCCAAAATGTACACGAAAATAATTCATTTTTTTACTGAATAACTACGGAACCATATTTCTCCAGTGCATGTTACACTTGACCACTTTTTTTTATCTACGACACTCTATCGAAACGCCATAACCAACTAAAATGGAAGTTTTTACGCTCTAGTAACAAAAAATGCGGACTTGTCCGTCCGTACGTAAAATAAATGTTTTTCGGAGTCTGCCTGTTGGCTGCTTTTATATTCCGTTTTCTCTCTTTAGCTTATGAAGCAATTTGCAAGTTTCAAATCTTACTAATACTTACTTATGATGATTTTGAAAAATAACTTGAAATGTTTCATTCAATGGTACAATAAAGTGTTAATTCTGTCACATAAGTAAGCCCAATATTGAAAGCATAGAAAGTTAAATTATCACAACACTAGAATATCTATTTATAATTTGGTATTAAAGTAAAGTTTAAAAGAAAAAATATATATTAAACGGTGCTTCCATAAATCAAAAGTGATTTTTGTAGTTTTATTGATAACTAGTTTTGTAGCCTCTGTTTGCCCCTGGGTCTTCAACTATAAATTTCATCAAAATCGTAACAGCATAGCATAGAAAGCGTAACAGATAGACAGACAGACAGACAGACGAACAGACAGACAGACTTTCGCATTTATAATATTAATAGTAAATCATTTATTTCAAGCACTAAAAAAAGATATTTTGTGTCCCACTGCTCGGCAAAAGCCTCCCCTCTTTTTTTCCACACATCTCTGTCCAGGGCTATGTCTTTTCAATTCCCATCGACATAATGTAAACACAAATCACATTAGTTTCTAAGCATACAGATTACAAGCAATAATTGCAACTTCTATCCGTATTCAGTATTATTTATGTGCTTTCTAATAATGTCCATAATTTATTGAGCCATAAGGGCCATAAGTTTACCTTGTTTTCGTTAAAACAACCACAAGAGATATATTGGACTTTCATAATCACATTCCTTTTACAGCTGTTTTTCCCAGTTTTTAATAAATACGAAGCTTATGATATAAATAATTCGTTATTTACAGAGAAAAAAAAAGATTAATTCCTTTCATAAAAAGGAAATCTGATATCGGAGTAACATCCGGAAGAAAATATTTTGTTTAGTAAAATATTTTTATGCCTCTGACAATTTATGTATAAAGTATCGAAACCGTACAAAAGGTTACTTTTTTCAATGTTTTATAATGATCAAGTAACAAAAAGGAAAGATCTAAATAACTATCCAGAACGTCATCAACTTAGCACTAACAGCCGCACTCAGAGCGGTTAAGAAGGCAATTTCTTCAAACTAAAAAGAAAATCCCTCAGAGTGGAAATTTTTAAATCGTACTCCTTAGAATTGCTTAAGTGAATCTATTCTTATGAGCATAAATTCTCCTTCGTAGAATTTGTCATTTGGGTTTGATGAATTTGATTCCAATAATGATTTATTCTGACCTCTAGTAGGGCGGCTGATTAGAATATTTTAAATTATATGGGGATTGATACTAGCTGCGTGAATCACGTTGTCGATCTTCATAGTGACTATCATTGCAGCATTTTTCCAGTCACATCATATTCATAATACCGGTGGGTTACATGGACCAACAGAAGTACGACCAAAGACTTATCTTGACTTCCGAAGCACAGAATAATGTCCTAACCAAATGCTTATTTAGTCATGAATATTAACCTATTTTTATTTGGTTTTTATTGAATTTTTTGAATGCAATATAATTTTAAACTCAACAGAAAACTGCAAGACCCTTGGATACTGTGAGCCAATACTGCGTGAATTTGAATAGTTTTCAATAAAATTATAGACGATAGGTATTCTTTTGACACACACCAATTCTTTTCACAGACAAATGGTAACTTACCCCCATATTCTCAAACGTTTGCTCAAATCGACTCAACCTTTCTCCAACTCATTGGTATGATTAGTCGTCACTAGCTTCCTTGACTTAAGGAGATTCCTCATTGGAGGTGAGTATCGAACTGTCAACTATATAAGGTTGATCGAGAAGTACCACCTTAAGGCGTCCTTGAAATGAAACATTGTGGTTAAAAATCAGCCATTTTTTCCTAGGTGTCCATTACTTTATTTTATTATTTACTCTATTCGTTTGTAATTTATCAATTTTTGTGCAGAGAATAGTTATTATAACCTGTGACGTGGAACATTGGAGTTTGCTCAAGCAATCGATTAAGAATATAGTTTTCAAGAAAAGTTCGAGGACTTCCTTGAGGCTTCCTCCAATGAGTTTGAGTGAATGAGTGAAGGACGTTCTTAAGGTTATGTTTAAGAATACGGGTGTTAGTCTACCTGCGACTATGACCACTGAAAACTATTTGAAAATATAAACTGAATTAAAATTGTTTAATTTAATGTGTAACAATAGCTAAAACATGAGAAATAATCACTTAATAATCAAGCCGTTTGGACATGAGGTGCCTTGGGCGAAAACTAGTTCATTTATATTTATTTAGTTCCATAACATAAATAATGAGGATTACTGGCTTGTCGACAAACACTTAACGAGATTAGGTCGATCCGGAAAAGTGGCGTCTCACCACGTATCGCTTCAACCCTTGGCAAAAAATGTTGTTCTCAAAAAACACTTTCTTTCTCGACATTCATATCAAGTGGCTTGATGATGACATGATTAATCGACGTTTTACACCCTGGTGGAGTATTTTGAAGACAACGGCTTAACGTGTCTTCCGAAGCACGTGACGGAATCATCATTATTATCAAATAATCAGGTGGTTCAAGCCTACTATGTTCTAAAATACTGAATATAACTAAATAAAGTATTACGTGGGATCAAATCCAGGCCTCCGAGTCTAAGAAAAATGCCTTAACTGGCCCATGCAGACAGATTTTTATTGGGATACCAATTTGAAATACGTAGGCAGAATTTGCGTACATATTTCAATTGTTTATTTAAGGTAGTTTGTTTACTCTCATCGCATCGATTTTCTGTAAAATCGCTCAAATTTTAAATAGTAAATCACTAGCGGTTGCCTGAGGCTTTACTTCCGTTCTCGTAAGGATTTCCCAAAATCTGTTCTAAGCACATACATTCTCTAATCATAAACCAGCTATCTGCCAAATTTTAGACTTACAATATGCAGTTCGCCTTTTTATGAAATCGCAGGCGGAAGAATGCTTTTACATGTTTACAATAATAATTTGACGTAACAAAATAACAAACATAGTACTACATACATTATTACAGTGTATACGAGCGTCTGTATGTAATATCCTATACGATAATGTTACATTTTCGTGATTTCACTGGGTTATAAACTCAGACTGAATAAAAAGTAAAGACTGCGTAACGCGAGCTTAGCTATTCCATTTATGACGTCATATATTTTGGTAGAGCTAGCTCCATTTAGATTTTCATTTGTAATGTTCAAACCAGCTACGGAATAGCCCGAAGGGCCTAATTCTTGTGAAAATAAAAAGTCATTATATGATTTTGTTTAAATAATGAAGGCATTAAATTTCAAGTTTCAGCAAGTGACGGACTGTTTATTGGGCTAAAATAAACGAATATATAGATACATGCCGACCTCAATGCACTTTTTGTCTACTTCGTAGTTATGGTATATTTTCATGTATTCTTATGTTCTGAGGGGGCATCATTTTTAAATATATTTTCTTTTGTCGTGGAAGCTACATTGTCAATATTTGAGGGAGAAGACATAAAATGAGGCTATACTTTGTTGAATTGGTATTAAACTCTCAACTGACTATTCACGAATAAAAATTTGACAAATTAATCCATAGGTATTGATATTATAAATGCGAAAGTCTGTCTGTCTGTCTGTCCGCTGAACGAATTTCGACAAAGGATAAGAATATAGTTGAAGACCCGGGGTCAAGCATAGGCTACTTTTTAACGCAGGCTGCGGGAAACCGCTAGTTAAATTATATAGGACAAAATATTAATAATAAATACAATATATTGTTTTGACTGTAGTATGCAAAAACTTAATGCATCACACCGTCTTTTCTTATTCTCTCGTACTGAAGTTGTAAATGAAACCAAGTCGCGGGTCTCATATTACTAAAGTTTATAATGTCTTTTGGCAATCTAGATTTTCACTGTAAGACGTTTCCAGGCGATTGTGTCCTAATATATGACGCAGTTTATTATTTCCTGTCTAACTTTTGTAAGTGCATACACTGGGCAGCTTAGCTTCTTTAATACAAGACAATTTTAATAGTTTGAACTGAGTTGGGTAGCTGTACAAAAGGAAATTTATGATAAATATATCTTTATGGTTAATTCGGAGGTGAAAAAAGGCTGAGTCTGCAATGTGGAGGACAACTTTTGCCAAGGATTTGGAACGAGCTGAACTGAGCACTCAGACAACCCAGGACAGACTGTCCTGACGCAAACGTACGAGAAAGACCGACTCCGAATAAAGGAATGAGGCACGGAAGGGTCTTCTTCCGTGATTCTGATATCTCTATAGCAGTCAAGCCTTGCCAATTCAATGAGTATATTTCAACCGAGATTAACGATGAGACAAAGAGCATTGAAACCTGCAAAGTAAAACATTATTTTCTCAATGCGATTAGACATTAATAATTATAATTTTTAGGGGATTCATCCGCATTCATTAGAATTCAAAGGATCGCGTACGGTGCGCTTTAATAGAAATTTTCTCCAACGTACGCTGAGACTGTGGAATGAGCTCTCCAACTTGGTTTTCTCAGGAGATTACAACATGGGGTCTTTCAAAAAGGGCGTTAAAGGATTTCTCCAGGGTAGGCAATACGCACATGATGCCCCTGGTGTTGCGGGCGTCCATGGGCTACGGTGACCACTTACCATCAGGTGGGCCGTATGCCTTTTTGCTTACTTAATTGTAAATAAAAAAAGGGTACCGTTTAATTTTTTTTCACACGTCTCTATCCAGAGCTGTTTCTTTCCAATCCCAATCGAACTCCCTTATTTCATTGGGCCATCTCGTTTTTGGCCGACCTCCCTTTATAGAAAGGCAGGTATAGACTCAGTTCAGTTGGTACCCAGCTCGTCAATAATTTCGTCCACCTTTCCGGATATTTTCCCTTATTAATATTAATAAAGATTATTTATTGCTCAAATAAAATAAATAACAAACAACTAAAGAATCAAAAATTGCCAACAATATTTTTCCCATAACCTAAAACATTTAAAAATTTTTATAAACTTTGACAGGAATATTAAAAATATTCGCTCGTTTTCCATGACATTGAGATACTTTGCGTAAAAATAAATATGTTTATCCATTATGTTTTGTGATGAGATGCCCTATATTGCCTCTTCCTTTTACAAGGGTCATATATGTTTTATGATACAGCTGTCATTTTGTAATTTAAGGTAAGATGTTGTACGGAACATCTGTTTTGAAGTTTTGAGAAAATTTGGTGTTTTTTTATACAATTAAGTAAGTAGGTAAAAACTATGGTTCACTATCCATTTGCATAAAAAAATTAACCATAAAATATGTTGGCATATGGTAATTTATCATTAGTTTAAATTACCATATGCCAACATATTTTATGGTTAATTTTTAAATTTACGCATAATTTTTTTAACCACAACATATTTTGCATAATTTTCTTAATCATAAATAAAATCAGCATAATCATATTTAAGCATAAAATTACAAGCATAACTTTATAAAGGCATAATAACCTAAGCTTTTTTTTTTTGTTAACGGAGGGGAAATGCATTTACGCACTGAGTGTGGGACTCCCAGGCAGAGTGCCTGGACTACCCACTAAAACCCCTCCGGCGTTTCCACTCCCGCTGTTGAGGGCGCCATGGGGTCGCGTTAGCATTCTACCACGAAGCCCTCAACCTAACCTAATCTAACCTTACCTACTTTTCTGGTAGCAAGTCTTTTCTAACTTTCCTTTGTTTAACTATACACTAAGCCTAAAAACATCGTGCAAATTATAATTAAGTATAAATAATATATGAGACCTAAATATAATTATGCAACAGTACCTATACTACTAAAAATCAATTATTATGCCCAAGTAATATTATGCCAAAAAAGTGTGCCAAATTCGTTGTGCCAAAATATTTTAGGAATAAATACATTATGTCATCGAAAGGGATCCCAAAAACTATTTATTGCACCAAAGAAAACACACAACAAATATAATAATGTTTAAGTTAAGTTTAACAATAGGCGGCCTTTTCGCAAAAGCAATCTCTTCCAGGCTACTTTAGGGTAGAGAAATACAATAAAAAGAGACGGTGAGAAAAGAATATATTATATATATTCTTTTTTCACTATATAATACATAATAAATACGAGTAACATAAAAATTTAAAATAAGGTCGATACACGATCATAAATATCTACATACATAATATAATATACATACTACGAGTACATACATAATGTCCAGAGACTAGTCGCTTGGGCTGTGAAGAATCTAGAGTACATCGCTGTCCAGCGTTCAGGAGTTCTAAGGCGAAGAATACTAGATCCGCGTAGAGGACGATCGTTTACATCACAAAGAAATTGAAAGCGTACTTTTATATAGTTTGGATACATTGGATTACAATTGATTTACAATTAAGTAAATGTTTGCCACATTTGCTTACATTTTACGATTTTTAACCATTAAATAAGGTGGATTAAAATTTAATACAAATACTTTCAGGGCTAAACAATTAAGTCATATAAAACAGATTTTTGTTGGTTTCATAAATATCGAACTTTTATGTTTTAATGAATAGTAATAATTAAGACATCCTGTAGTGATAGCCATTTTTGTTGTACTTCTATTTTGCTGGCAATACTGGCAGTTGTAAAACTCACTTTGGATTTGTCTGTCACAAACGGAATAAGGAAAATAGCAAACCAATTCCGATCAAACGTAGTTTGGGGCTCTCTCCATTGCATTGATAAATTGTTACGATTAAATACGTCTGTTTTATGTATGTTACTAACACTAGTTTATAAGGTAAATAATTGTTACTAACACTAATATGAATCTATAGTCTGAAATAAATGAATTTGTTACATTATTTATTAATAATAAGTTTTCTAGAGCGCTTTCAGTTGTCTAAAAAAATAATTTTTTTTTAGGAAAATTTTTAGAAATTTAGCTCTTAGTACTTTTTTTGGCTTTAATAAACCACCCCTCAAAATATTTGCACTTAATTCAATTCAACTTATATATGACTGAATTGAGATGGGGCGGGGTAGAGAAGATTAAGTAGAAGTTTCAAACGTAGTATTTCAGATCAACTAAAATACTAGATTAGTATTCTTATGTGGATAGAATCTAACAAGCCTAATCTTATATGTGACTTTTTTTTAAAAAAGAAACAATTAATATTCATTCATTCATAGGTTTTGACATTCGCTCTGGCGGTCAATTTCGCTAATAAACTTTAAAAGACCATGCATCTGATATTTAATTACGACGATGCATTTTTGATATGCTCAATATTGGTATTTTGCTAACACAATTTTGAATCTCAATTTAATTGCAACTAAAACGTATTTGATTGGTAATATAAGAAAAAATATAAATAAAATAAATAAAAGAGTACCGATTATTAAAAGAATTAATAATTTTGATGATTAGCAAAATTTTTCAGTTGCAGTTCAATGGCATGCCAATGGAATACGATTGGTCTTAAAATTTGTAACAGAATACCAGAAACGTCAAAAGTTGTCATTGCGATCCTATTACGATACAATTGTGTACTATGATGTAAAATAAGAGAATTGATGCCTATTGAGGATATCTATTGCTATCAATAGAGGAAATGCAGCTAGTGTAATGGGTACCTTTGAACTGAATACTATCCAGGGTGGTATTTTTTTATTATTAAGATTATTATTAGTATATATTTTATGTCAATGATTTTTAATAAATTATTTCTTACATAAAAAATCGATATATCATTGTTAACATTGACTATGTTAAACAAACCGATATGTTTTTTTTTAACATTGGGATCTAAATCAGTCACCCGACTTTAAACTCTCTACTGTTTGAAAGCAGTTTCTAAAATTAAAAAAGAAAATGCAATTTTTTTTACTATTTGGCTAAACCTTGAGTCTCATATGTAGCCCATCGTAGAAGGCACGAAATACATTTAGAAACTTAGAAGACTGACTTAATATAACCCTAACTTAACAACAATATAAGTAAATACCCGAGAAACTACTCATATAAATGTAGTAAGTCTCTTGGCCCATTTACGACATCCAGAGCTATTAACATAGGCATAAAGACAACTAAAACACAAAGGTCGCGCCGCCATTACGTGTTTCCGCATAGCATAAAATGGCTGCTTTCAAAATGGCGGCCTATAAGAGTAACTATCAAGTATAGAGTTCGTCATATCCTATATATTTTGTAGATTTTGGTTGTTTAGTGAGCACCAAAAATACTGTTTGTGTTCTTATTGTTTACATATTCAAAGTATTAAAAACAAATAAGTCAATACTCGTGTTGGTGATCTATAACGTCCATTTGAATAGTCCCCAAAACATTTTTTAATAACTTCAGCTAAATAAGGAATGTCGCTTTGAAATCTGGATTCTGATTACAATTTTACCTAAAAAACATTGATGTCGACGTTTTTGTTCCGCGCATGGAGAATGCCATACGAAATGATGATGACCTAGAAAAGATGTACTAAAGCTGTAAATCTTATTCTGAAATGGTGCTCGAACCTTAAATTTTTTTTTTTACCCTTATTAATAAATTAACTAGTAATTGCGTAGTAGGCAGTTCTTTCTTCGACTCGCTTAGTTCACTTGGTTTGGAATCAACTCAATTAAAATCATCATGTTTTACCAATTGATGTAAAACCTAAAATATTTTTTTTTTTTAGGCCAAATAATCATTTTTCTTTTAGTGATAGATGTGTGTGTATGTGTAATTATGATTCTTGTTTGACTGTACGCGCTCTATTAAATATGATGCGATACTTTTTCCAAATGGGGCAGCTCATCAAAGGGGCCGCCGTTTCCGAACCGAGATGAATTAAAATACGAGACATATAAAGAGTGATCACTTTTTGATGGTGCCGTACTTGTGTTCCTGTTTTGTGTGCCATTTTTGTGTAATTATGGGATATTTTTTGTTAGTATTTCATATATTTAGTTTCATATGTTACCGCCGCAACTTCTAAATCATATGAAAGATATTAATTTGGTCCAACCAAATTATATTTACCTAAGTTAACATTATTGTAGAAAATATCTACATTGGTCTAACATAAAAGACGGACTTCACGCTAAAAACATCCTGAATATTTGCCCGCATCATTAAATAGAAACCAATACTTCTTCTTTTGACCACGCGAGTTTTCTAATTACGTTCTCAGTTTACGCCATTAATGGCGACCAATCCTATATAGGTTGTGTTTCACCGCCATATGACGCACGAAATCATTACGGACACTCTCGCCGCGCTCGGATCTCAGACTTGGATGGGGGTGTGAGATGGTTGTAAAACACCAGTCAAGGATTATGTTCACTAAATTTGGGTTTAAATCTTTGTTCCGTGACTCCTCAGAAGGTGGTGGCTGAAAATCAGTGCTAGGCATGCCTGCATGTCATGTTATAAACATGTAGCTTATGCTTGAGTCCTTGCTGTACTTACGTGATAGCTTTCTCGATAAAGTTATATTCTATTCTATTCTCGGCTATCGAGCTCCTCAAGAGAGAAAAAATACTGATTTTTACAATTACATGACGGATAACTCTAGTGAAGCAGCCGGAAATACCTAGTTTCTATGTTTCCTCAATAAAATAGGCCCGGAGGCTTGCAGGAAAAGTTTGTTTAGAACTAATAAAAATGTAAATAATACACAAAGCAATCACACTCAAAATGTACAAATATTTCCCTAAAAAACATTTCAGTAGGACGAAATCAATCAGAAAAACCCGCTTGCTTGCAAGGTAATATACGAAAGATATTAAGACGTTCCCAGAATAAATCCAGGGGAAAAAGGATAAGGGTCCTAATATATTTTGTTTTGAGAAATCGCTAACAATAAAGGTATCTTGATGTACGGACGGACGGACAAATGGCACAGTGATTTTTACTATTTGTCATTGCTTAAATGAAAATATTCTTTATTTTGATATACACGAGCGAATGTGTGTCGCGCTCTACGATGTTGAAGTGCTTGGTATAAGTTGTCTCTTCTTAGGTTATACATATAAATTAAATATATATAAAAAACTAGTTGTATCCCGCAGCTCCGCCTGCGTCAAAAAGTAGCCTATGTTTGACCGCGGGTCTTCAACTATATTTATATCAAATTTCATCAAAATCCGTTCAGCGGTTTTGGCCGTGAAAGCGACAGCAGTCAGATAGACAGACTTTCGCATTTATAATATTATGGATAGTATGGAGGTATAGATATCGATATAAATTAAAAATAAAATTCATTAAATTACATTTACAAGCTGGTGACTGGTCAGAAAATACTTAGGTACAGTCAAGGGCAGATATACCTGATCCCTTGGTCATAGCCAAAGTACGGAAGCGGAGTCATGTTTAAATGCCTAACTGCCAAAATGTTTAAAAGTTCATGGAGAAATTATCGCATTGCGTTTTAAAAAAACTAAACTCCAAATGAAATAAAGATGATGTCGATTACATTAATAGTGAAAAACTTAAAAAACTAAAAATTAAAATCTAAGCAATATCCGTGTGGCATGGTGCCAAGAACACTGGCTGCATTCCCGCGTTGAATTGCAATTGCAATTATTTGCGCTAGGAATGAGCCAGCCCTCTTGTCACCTACGGCGTCAGCAAGCTTAGGAGAAATTTCCTTAAAAAATTTCTTCAAGTTAGGACCCTACATTAATAGTTAGGTTTCGTACCACAAATTAAAGAAACACAAAATATAATCATCTAACACTTTTGTATGCGTCACTTTGTCTCCGAAAACAAATTACGCGCCAAATTGTAAGTCAAAATAAGAGATTTAAAATAAAATTAGTTTTTCAAATAAAAATACTTGTGAATGTTTTGCTTATGTATGAAAATTCATTCCAACATACTTGTGTCTCGCCCCGTTAAATATTTGCATGTAAGAAATACATTACGAGTAGAAAGCATATTGATTTTTTTTTTAGAGCAAGTCTGACTGGCCACAGATAACAGGCCAGGATAACAGTTTCTGCCTCAATTTTAAACTAGAGTATGCTTCTAGTTAATTCATTTTCTATGTTTTATACGAAATACATGTTTTACAAGAAGCTTAAAAAATTTTTGTAAGAAACCTTTAGGCGCGGAAACCCGATTTAAGCTAGATTGGTTTTTACAATAATCCCACGTCAGTATTTTTTATACCTAGAACGGTTTCGCCTACTAAGTAGCACAAAAAATGTCGGTAAAAAGCCTTACATTGCTGGAAATATAGGATAAATACATTTTGATCCCGTCCCTCGATTCTCCTGTCACGCTAACCTACCACGTCGATTTTTCTACAAAAAGGGTCGGATGAAAAATTCCGATTCGATAAACGTAGGTACGCCATGTAGGCGAGCACCTACAAGCTTTTCTTATCGTGAATATTTCTGAGTTTCTCTTAGGAATTAGTCTGTATAAAGATCATCAACATTTTAGCCGCAGTCAGTCCTCTGCTGGACATGGGCCTCTCCTAATGATTTCCTGCGTCCAGTGTTTGCCTACGACCTTTTTCAGGTCAAGCGACCATCTGGTCGGTGTATTAAAATACTTGTTTACTACTGCGATGTCTCAGCGACTCAAAGGTGACCTTAAAGTGTATTGTTAGCAAACACAGGCACAAATAAAATTGGTGTGGTACTGGTGGATAAACTCCTCCCACTGTGGGGTGTACCACAGGGGAGAAACCTAAAAAAAAAACCAAGTGCAGCACAACCTCCTGCCAGACAGCTCTTCGGAGGGCTTGCAGTTCCTTTACGATATTTCTCTCCAGCGTTACATGGGACGACCGACTGGACTTTTTTTATACAACTAAGTAGGCAAACAGGCGTACGGCCCACCTGATGGTATGTGGTTACCGTAGCCTATGAACGCCTGCAACACCGGAGATGTCACGAGCGCGTTGCCGACCAGTCCGCTGTCAGCACACGACCCCTCTGGAGCCTGGCGACCCTACTCACCAGGAACACAACACTGCATCACAGTGTTATTTGGCTGCGGTCTTCTGTAGGGTGGAGGTACTTCTCCAGGCGGACTACTCCTCCTTACAAAATGCCCTACCTCTCTTAGACCAGAACCTTTCTGCCCCATTAGCCATGGGTTCTCCGCATTATGTACTCTTCACATAGACTTTTTCTGAAAATTCTGATAGTGTTGGCCACTAATACACCTCGGGTCATGTTCCTGTTGGTCTGGTTACCCTATAAAAAGGGTTACGGAGGTCAGACGGCAGTCGCTCCATTGTAATAACCAGTTCCGCTAAATCTAGGACATGATCTTATAACGTACCCTAGGCTCCGAAGCGTAAGCTGACGACGCAACTAGGAATACACGCTAGGATGATGATGACATTAACACTTAGGCGTTCAAATTATTTCGCCAGGGCATTGTGAAAATACACTGCGATAACAAAGGCCCTGTTAAGATGCATGCTATGCAATTAACTGCTATTAACATATCTAGCGATGTGGTCGTGGGACAAACAATGCCGTTTGCATATGACGGGTTAGTGTAGTGTACTAGTGTTTTTATAAAGAAATGGGATAACGTTTCCTGTAGGGTTATTTCTAAACGGATCCTTACAAAACTTGGCACACATGTTCCTTGATTTATTTAAAAAAATGTCGAAAGCTTCTATTGATCGGGTAAAATAAGGGGAAAAAGAGGGAAAATTTTGGTATTATGTTTATTTCGCGTATTTCAATCATTCTTATGTTGTTAAGAAAACTCAAAAAAGGGGGGTATAAATAGGGAAGTTCATGTTTTATGCAAAAAATCTTGTATTTGAAGTTTGTACGCGTAGTCTACTGTTCACAGAACTACTAGTTATAGTATTGGGCGGGTCATGTTGGTCGTATGTACCCGGATCGATGGGCCAACTAATACTTGGATACCTAAAGGTGGACGCCGAAAACGGGGCAGACCTATTTATAAAGTCACCGACTAGAGTTGGTTTCGAATAGAAACACGTAGAGGGAGATGGGGGGGACCTTTACCCCAGAAGCGAAAGTAATTGTTTTAAAAAAATAGTATAAGACACATTTACTGTTCTTCTCAGCAAATATGATTTGTCATTTTTTTACGTAGACTGTTCTGTTTGACAATAGGTAAGTAAACGATGATAGCAATTTTAAAATTGAGATTAATTGCGTACAAGCGCGTTTGATAACGCAAGTTTGCCTGAATAAAATTTATTTGTTACTGTATGTGGGCAATAAAGATATTTTGTATTGTATTGTATTGTATTGTTGTAGCAAACGCGCGTTATGTAAACTCGTGTTAAGTGCTTGTCGTTTGCTCTTATTATATATAAAAAAATCTAATGTATACAGTCACTTTTATTTTGTCAAAACAAAGAGATTAAGTTTTCCTTTAAAGAACAAATTTTCTGTATTCAAATGAATTGTCCTTACATTTTCGAAGATAAAATAATATAATTTGATGATGATTTCCTTTTATAACTAAAAATTAAGACACAAACATAACTTAGTATAAAAGTGTGAACAATTAAAATCCTAATACAAAACTCACATTTCCATTTATAATATTAGTTGGGAAAGTTTGTTAGCAATAACAACCAGTGTTATATCTACCCGCAGTAAAATCAAAAATAAAAATTTGCAGCGCTAGAGTAAAATATACCATTTCGAAATTACCAAAAAAAAGTTTTACATATATCATCCACACAATATTACTCTTACATTTAAAACAATGGCTACCAATGAGAGCGAAAACAGTTTTTGTCTTGCAATTTACATTTATTTTGCATCGCATTACTATTATGAATGACAAAAGAGTTCCTTGCAGCGTTCCAAGCGTATCGCTGAAGTTTTATTTGAAAAAATGCATGAGATTAACGTATGGTAAAACATGCGAATTACTCACTTGTTCCGTATTCATTTTACGTGATCTCATACCAAATGGATTTTGCATACATTATCATATTTTCACTTCTTAGTTACATACATATAATCACTCCTGTTTCCTGTAGCGGTACACGCAGACAGAGATTACGAAATTTCACTTGCTACGATCCTAACAGTAAGCCCTTTATTTGAAAACTAGCTGTTTTCCGCAGCTCCGATTGCGTCAAAAAGTCCTCAACAAGCCCGGGTCTTCAACTATATTCATACCAAATTTCATCAAAATCCGTTCAGTTGTTTAGCCGTGAAAGTGAAACAGGCAGATAGACAGACTTTCGCATTTATAATATTAGTATGGAAGTATGGAGGTATGCCTCGTATGTCGAATGAAATCGTTCGACTTACCGATTATGTCGAATAAAAATCGACTTTTGACTCGCCGATTTGGAGTTAGTCATACTTTTCAAACATTGCACTCCAAACATCCCTCGATTCCTCCACACTCATCATTCTTGTCATCTACGCTCTTCGATTACGGGTACTCCTTACATGTCTGCGATTTAGTACTTATTGCAACCGGTAATTTTGGAAATCATTAGGAGAGGCTTATGTCCAGCAGTAGACTGACTGCCGTAGAAATTACGATGATGCCCGACATGATTAAATAATGCATAAAGAATGAATGAATGAATGAATACTTTATTGCACCATTTATATACATATAACAAAAGATACAACACAGAAACTAATTAACATTAAGAGAAAGAGTACAAAGGAGGACTTATTGCTAATGCAAGTAAATAAATAAAAGAAAAGAATCGAGCTTTACTCCAAAGCTTTTGACATTATTTGTATTGTGAATAAATAGCTGCAAAAGTTCAAGGAGCAACCATAATCATGTAAATAAAAAAAACACTATTCAAATACAACCAAAATATTCGTCTGCAAACTTTATTTTCTAAATGACAAGAAAAGTTGTAAAACTTGTCTAAAAACAAGTCTGACGACTTCCACATCTATTTGTCAGACAAGTCTAGAGACGATTCATCTTAACATAAAAGATTAAATGCCTAAGTCTAGACTTTACATGTGAAATGAAATTCATTTATTTCAATGTAGGTGTTTAATAATATCTCATTTCAATTTATTACTGAAGTTACATTTAATTACTTACATTACCACTTGGTAAGCGCAAGTGGAGAAAACCCTACATTAAATAATATAAAGCATAATGATTTCTTATGTTTTCGCGATTGTTATTCATTAAATTAAACTATTTTAATACGGTTTTATCGCGTTTATTACTTATTTATTTACACCTGACGTTTCAAACACTTTACAGCGTTCATGGTCTGCCTGCGACCACTTATTTATTAATATAAAGCATTTTCTTGGAAAACGTCAATAACATTAATTTATAATACACATAATTCACATTATTATCTAAAAGAAAACCGCGAAATTTCTACCATTAACAATGGACTATTCGACAAAAGTTAAGGTGTTTGTTTTAATTTGAATAACCGAAAAAAAAAATATTAATCCATATTTTTCAATTTTCAATTTCAGTTCAATTTCAATTTTCAAAAATTTTGAGTTTTTTACTCAAAAATATATGTTTGAACTATAAAAATATTACAAGGGAAGTGACATGCCATATAAAATACAGTCGAATCAAGTCTGTTCTGCGTTGCAAAACCAGTAGTTCTGTGAACAGTAGACATCGCGTAGTTACCTCCGAATACGAGATTTATTCAGTAGAGAACCTAACATAGGATGCTGTTATCAAATAAGTACTTATCCTTGGTTATAAAATCTGAAAATTATTTCCCGAGCTTATTTATATTCATAATCTAGAAATAGAATATTTATTTCGGCAAAAAAAAAAAATTTTGTCCTGTCGTCTATTGTTTTCGACATTAAATAAAATTAATTAATAATTTGACCTTATTTTTACGACAACTTGACAACTAAATTCTCTTTGAGAAACTTTTGCAGTTAAATTTCATAACCATCCACAAAGAAATATACTTCAAACCCGTATTGGTTTCTTTTGGTCTACTTTAATCTTGAAAAACATTTATTTTAGACACATGTCATCTAAAATAAGGACATTTCCATTGATCCGTCACAAAATAGTAATATTATTCCAAGGACCTGAATGATTACCCAGAATATCTTACATTTACTGCTTCCTTCATTCAAATTACATAAAACCGGATCCCTTTCGCCATAACATAAGTATCAGTAAGTTAACTACCAAGCTTTTTCCAATTAGGTGGGCCGTACGCCTGTTTAAAAGTAAATAGTATAACAAGCCTATTCAAGTCTGTGTTTCTTTCCAATCGACAATACCACAAAATGGGAATACAAACTAATTTCATTATTTCTTTGAAATAACAAACTTGTAAAACACGAAATAATTACGTAAAACTTTTAGACCACGTTGTACTTATCATTCAATTGACATTGTGAATTTGTGACAATTATGATCTACTAGCTTTTTCCCGCGGCTCCGCCTGCGTCAAAAAGTAGCCTATGTTTGACTCCGGGTCTTCAACTATATTCAAATTAAATTTCATCATAAAAGCGTAACAGACAGACAGACATACTTTCGCATTTATAATATTAGTATGGATGGATACATTCATACTATGGATAAATACGAGAATACATACCCATATTTATTATTTTGCAAAACTTGGTTGAAATGTGTGACTGGAAACGGTAGCGTCCGCATTTTGCAAAACCCTACAGTAGAGGCAGTTTTCAAAATAGTGTAGTTAACCTTCTTACAAATATATTCTATGAGCTTTCTCCTTAGACTTTACGACGGAAACACTAAATACTGAGATATTAGCATAACACTTTGATGTGCGGGTTCGCTTGCAAATACTTGACTGCATGCATAAATACATCTTTTATTGTTTTGTTTATCGAAAGGTACTTTTTCTGAACTTTCGCTCGCATGATGAGCTCAATAGTCGAGCGCTGCCTGCGTATCTGCAGCGAATGCGCGTGTCAAGCGACGACGAGACGCGGATTGGTCGCCATTTAGTCGAATTTTCTATCTCGAGCTCCTCCTTGCTTTGGAAGGCACGTAAAACCGTTGGTCCCAGTTGTTATCGAGAGATAGCAGTCGTGAGGCTGTGTCAGATGCCTTTAGACAGCCTAAAAAAATTCTGTCAGTGTTCGCCACTAATACACCTCGGCTCATGTTGCTGTTGGTCTGGTTTCATTGTTAAAAGGGTTATGGAGGTCAGACGGCAGTCTCTTCATTGTAGTAACCAGTGCCGCCAAATCTACGATAATGACTTACAGCGTAGCTCAGGCTCCGAAGCGTGTAAGCTTACGCTTCGGACGATACTAGGAATACACGATATTATGAAGAAGACTTTTCCTGAACTTTCGGGCACGTTTGAGTTAAGATAAAAGGTAAATTTGGAGGTGGGCAAAGAACAATCCAAAAAAAATTAGATTCCGTTTTTATTTGCTTTAAGAATAGCGGAGATAAAAACTATTTCCCCTTTTAAAGACATACATATTTTTTTTCTTTATGTGAGTAAGATATATTAGGTATTTATGTATTCTTGGTGCAATAAAGAGTTTTTACTATTATTCACTTATATTATATTTTATAATGTTAAATATAGTTATCTTATACAATCCTGATTGACCAAGCGAGCGAAACAAGCGAGGTCTCCGTTTCAACTTGGCCAGAAATGCTTTGGTATGTCTGTGTGTTCTCCTCTAGAAGTCGCATTTCTCAACCGATTCCCGTGAAATTTTGGGAGCAGGTTTGATAAACATATGAAAATCGATAGTCGAGCCAGTTTTTGGAAATTTTTGAAAATGACGGAGTTGGCACAAGGGGCCTAAGCGCCTTTAGATGTTATGGCTCTTACGACCATTTTGTGTTTGTAGTGACAACGAAATAATAAAGGAATTTTATTTTCTATTATGACATACAATAGACGTATATTTTTACCAGCATTGTCAAAAGATGAATAGTAGATGTTTATTTATAAAGAGATCTGATCGACTTAAGCGTCTAGAGTTAGAATCTCACCGGAAGGTGTTCTCTTTTTAGTTCAATGTATTTATTTTTATTTTGCGACCGGTATCTTGAAGTTTATTTCAAAAGTGTTTTAAAAGTACGAGTATACTAATTTGTTTTCTTGGGAATTATGTAACTACAGGAAACATTCGTTTATTCTACTTTACCAAAATTACCAGTTTACTAAAATTTTATAAGAATTCATTTTCATAACTAAACTAAGAAGATTTTTTTTTACTTTCATTTCTTGTGAGACCAAAGCAAACTAGCCTAAACTCGATGGGATTACGTCGTTTCATTAAATAATTCCTATGACCGCTTCCCAGCTCCAAGCCATCATAATATTACATTGCCACGCGATGTACATATGTGTGCAAAATTTCAGCTTAATCTGAAACCGGAAAGTAGATCAAATTTATCTTACGAGATTTGACAGAAAAAAATTACTGAATTTGATTATTAGAATTGAATAATTTACTTCATCGTTGTTTGTACGCCAAGTTTTTGTAATTGTCACTACTCCTTCTGTTAAAAACAGAAGAGGAAAAAAGACTAAAAAGATTAGCGGAACGAATATTATTAACATTTTAATATTCAATGAAAAACATATGGTGTGAAAAGTTACTTCGATCTGCAATCTCTATAAGCTCGCGAGGTCTACAGCTCAGTCTTCAGTATTATAAATGCGAAAGTCTGTCTGTCTGTCTGTTACGCATTCACGGCCAAACCACTGGATGGATTTTGATGAAATTTGGTATGAATATAGTTTGACGCAGGCTGAGCTGCGGGAAAAAGCTAGTATTAATACATAAAAATATTAAAAAAACACCTATATCTAGAGGACCGACGGCAGCGGAAATGTGCTTAAGCTACCGGCAGTAGGGTTCACAGAGTGAGGAACTTCCTGACAATGCGGGCCGTGTCGAGGATGACCGCCTTCTGTATCCGACCCCTGATCCATCGAGAGCGAGAGTCTAGAGAGGTGTTGGTTAAGACTCTTGGCTATGAGACCGTTCGCAGATACGATTATCGGCACAATAATCGTTGTATCAACATCCCTCATGGCGGTAATCTCGTGGGCTAAGTCCAGTATTAGTAGTATTTACTATTGTTGTAATTATATCTAAAAGGAAATTTTACTAACCATCGTTTTTCTTATTTGCAGATTTGATGCCCAGCTCTACACACAATGAATAATACGGTAAGGGTACATCAAGCTACGTATAATTTATGATGCATTGTCACATCAAAAGAATAAAATGCAAAAACACGTACCTTTTTGACTTTTTTCACCAAGACAGGAAAAATAAGCCTCATTTTGGAACGGCGTGGTTATGGCGACACGACTCACTCTTGGCTAAACGAATAAGTGTCTTATATCGCTTAAGTAAAGTCTGTTTTTGCCCGTTTGGAAGGTTTAATATTATAATCTTGAGTGTTTTTATAGAGCAGTAAGATGGAATGATGCGCCATTTAAGAAAATGGTCGACATTCCTTTAGATTTGTTCATACAGCCTTTTTTTAGTTGGGAAAATATTTTTATTACAGTATGAATTTTAGTGTGGCTCATTTTGTTGGTATTATGTTATTCTTAGTCCTAAACACCAAAGCTCTAGTTTATAACTAAAATAATAGGTGAAATTATTTGCATACTATTTTATTATTAAAACGCTAGAATAAACAAACTTATGAGTATGTATATCTAAATTAAACAACCAAATTCCACCAAAAATCCATTCAGCGGTTTGGCCGTGAAAGCGTAACAGACAGACAGACAGAAAGACAGACATACTTTCGCATTTATAATAATAGTATGGTTATGTATGGAAATGGTTTTATTTATTTTATACATTACTAGCTGTTTCCCGCAGCTCCACCTACGGTATATATAGCCTATGTTACTCAGGGTGAATGTAGCTTTCCAATGGTGAAAGAATTTTTGAAATCGGCACAGTAGTTTTTGAGTTTATTCATTACAAACATACACACAAAATTACAAATCTTTCCTCTTTATAATATTAGTGTAGATGTAGATGATATACTGGAAAGATGGCAGGAGAAAGATGAAGAAAAAGAAGATACATTTTGATGATTTTATAGACAAACACTACTACACTACCTCCGTAGTCCAGTGTTCAAGGTTATTGGTTCGATTCCCACGTGAAGTACATTTTGTTTACTCGTTTCTTTGGTTAGGACATTTCAGGCTGACCTGATTGCCTAATAACAACGACGATTCCGTGCTTCTGAAGGTACGTTAACTTTGTGGTCAAAAAAATTAAATGGTCTTTAAAGGAACTACGTCCATAGGTCGAAACCCGGCATCAAAAAATTCTGATTTCACTCGATATGAATGGAAGAATGACCTTTAACCTTTATTTATCCCATTATTTTCTCATCCCGTCCAATTGATAGACGATAGTTTATGAGAAATCCTAAACAATAATAGACATCATTAGTCTTTTTCCAGAAAATAGTATATTATTAATATATTACGATTCTAGTCACGTTTCGGCCTTATTGCAGGAAAAAGGTATAATGTGGTCTCCGCATTCTCTTGGACATCGCAAGATGAATCAGAAAAAATATTAACTAAACTGTTCAAAAACATATTTTTTTTTATATATACAACTAAGTAGGCAAACAGACGTACGGCCCATCTGATGGTAAGTGGTTACCGTAGCCTATGAACGCCTGCAACGCCGGAGATGTCACGAGCGCGTTGCCGACCTGCCCGCTGTCAGCACAGCTACCCCTCTGGAGCCTGGCGACCCTACTCACCAGCAGGAACACAACATTGCATCACAGTGTTATTTGGCTGCGGTCTTCTGTAGGGTGGAGTTACTTCCCCAGACGGACTACTCCTTACAAAATGTCCTACCTCTCTTGACACTCTTACTTATTTTACAGCATTATCTTCTTCTTCAAAGCGTGGTTTTCTAGCTTTAGGCTTTGGAGCCTAGGGTATGCTGTAAGTGATAGTCCTAGATTTGGCGGCATTGGTGGTTACAATGGAGATACTGCTCCATAGGTACCCTTTTTTACAGGGAAACCAGACCAAGAGGATCATGACCCGAGCTGTGTTAGTGGCAAACACAGTCAGATGTTTTCAGAAGGCATCTGACACAGCCTAATGACGGCCATCTATCGATAACAATCGGGACCAACGAAGCACTCAGGAACTTCAGATAGAAAATGCCAATAAATGACGACCAATCCAACACGAGTCGCGTCACAATATCGCTTCGCACGTCGCTCTCGCCTGTCGCTCCGCATTTTAGGAAAATATTAAAAAAGACGATGTCTCGTAAATTAAATTTGTTTTTTTGAAAAACCAAATATTACTGAAATCTCATAAACATTTTAACATTATAACGGTTATATCTGAAATCGTAAAGATATATTTTCCCCCTAACAATAGCAAAGCGGGGAAGTAAGGAAAGAAAAGATTTATTTCTTAGAATATTTTCTGGTCTTCGTCATTACTCACTCTTAGCAAACAAGTACTTTTGCTAAAGAATATTGTGTTTTCTTGATATTAAGAATTTATGTGATATTTCTGATAAGTATTTATTTAGCCACTATTATTTTGGAACGGAACGCAGCGGGTGATGCCAAAAATGAGATTAGGAGTGGATAACTTCAAGTGAAATGAGCTATAGCCTAGCAAATCATGCGTATTTATAACGATCGTGTATAGTATAAGTAGAAATCAACCGCACAATCTTTAAAGCATTAAATTACAGTATAAAGTCCGTATAAAACCTTTTTACTTCCGACATTTCACCCGTGTTACAATGTCACGGAACGATGAAAACGTCTGGAGTATAAAGGTATTATACGCATTTAATTCTGTAATTTTATTTTATAATTATGCAGTGCGTTAGTTTAAATTAAATTTCGCACAATCTTTATTATCCTTAATAAATTTTCTGAAAGGCTGCCTGGAAGAAATTTTATTGCGATAGCCTTTTGCGCAAGGTTTTCTCTTATAATTACTTGTATTTGACAATAGAAAGAAAGAAAGAAAGAAAGAAAATAATAAAAAAAAAATACATAAAAGAAAAAGCATACGGAAAAAAGGTTGTGTGTTCCCAAAAAGGTCCGAACTCAGCATATTGCCATCCGATGATATTGACAGCGCTGATCTTCCGTTAGGACCTCTGTTGACGACACGGCAACCAATGTTTCCTTGTTGTGTATTAAAGAGTTTTGTATTGATTGTAGGCTTTCGGTTTATAAACCTTAGCTGTAATCCACATCGTAGGATGGTTCCGGAAGACAGATGGCAATGGTATTCACTTTATTGTAAAAATCGCCTTGAACTCTCATTCATACCTGGGGCCTTACGAACTTAATGAACGAGATGGCGCAATACAAGCTGTAAGGCGACATCTCGTTTACTCACTCGTTTCTGCCCTGCTATTAGAGGTGATAGTAAGGGCCCTGACAAATTTCGATGAAAATAGATAGACACATCGAGTTCTAGATGCGGGGTTTTATCAACCAGATTCAAGGATAGTATTGTCATTGTAATATAATAGTGTCTCGCAGCTCCGGCTGCATCAAACAGTTGCCCATGTTTACTCCCGGATCTTCAACTATATTTATACCAAATTTTATTAAAATCAGTTTTGCGATTTGGCTTTGAAAGACAGCCAGCCTTCCCACTTATAATATTATAGCCATATTGTAGCCATTTCCACTTTAAGAAGAAGAAGAAGAATATTATAGTATGAAAGAATGGATGGATGAATGAACAAAATAATAGGCAGTCTTCTATTATTTCTCGTAGACCATCGAAGAGCTAAAAATAATACAGAAAATTTGAAAAAGCGATCTTAATTTCTACAAAATACGAAATAATGAGGGAAAACCGCTTACGTGGCGTCTTATGATTTCTGAGCTGAAATCAAAGGCTTTGTGAACTCCGGCGTAATTAGAAGCCTTTGTTAATTGTTCGGCTTACACGGTACATAGCCAGGTTAAGTTGCGCATAAACTGTTAGTAACCGAATATTTTGTTGGGCATGTGAGAAATTTTCATGAAAACCTTCAGATACTAAATCTGACACCTATTTCTCATCTCAGAGCTTTTCCAGTTGCTTAACGGTTCGCCTCGAAACCAGGGCCTGGTGTTCCCCACGTAATTAGCTGGATTCCGTAAGACGTGACTTTACCATCGTAAGCGGCTTTCTTAAAGCTTATCTGCTATGTCACGAACATGAAGGCTGCCCTGAATTTGGATGTTTCTTATTCGATCTTGTCGCGTCACTCCACACATCCATCGCTTAAAGTATCACCGCTGTATTTTGAATGGTGTTATATGATTCAATGTTTCAAGCGGAACCGTCAGCTAAACTTGCCTTCCGAAACACGGAGGAGCTCGAGATAAAAATACTACTAATGGTGACCAATCCAATACGGACATCGTTTTATTTTCGCTTGACACGTGAAATCGTTTCGATTCACAATCGTATAACTCTCCCCATAATAGGCCTGGAGTCCGCTTTCCTTATCATTTCGCGAATTTTCTGATGAATGTGTGCACGCTTCACTGTGAAATATGGTCGTGACAGACAAATGACAAAATTGATAAGGGTTGAGTTTTTCCTTTTGAAGTTCAAAACTCCAAAAACTTGAAGAACTGGAAGGCTTATACCAAATTAACCACTTGAGAACTAGTGAAGAAATTTAAATTGATTGCTTTCTGCAAATAAATGTTCTTATTTTAAAACACTAATCTATTGGTGTAAAGGGTGTAAAGGGTTCCAACCTCCAACTTATCATCAGGAACCCAAGTCAACCTCACCTGCACGTGGTACACATGCTCCGTGTGTTACACCCTGCTAGTTATTAGACGAGGCTATAATGACACAATATATCCGCCAACACGCACTGGACCAGCGCGGCGAAGTATGGTCCAAACCTCAATCATGGATAGTCAGATAACATCACGGCCCCAAGTTCCCGGGGACTCTAGCTGCTGTTCGAGCGGTGACGGGCGTTTGGGTAGCACTAGAGCCAGGGCGACGTCGATCAACCGTCAAACGACCACAGCAAATGTCATAAAGGACTCTCATTTACTCAACACTTTGAGTTACAATGTTTTGACCTTATTAAGTGATGAGAAACTTGTCGAACTGGAAAAAGCTCTTAAAGATATAATAGGTCTTGCAGAAATAAGAAGACAAGCAAAACAAATTACTGAACGGCCAGATGGTGTATTTTTCCATTTCGGTGACAACACTGGAATGTTTGGGGTGGGATTTATGGTGGTGTCAAATAAATGGTAAAATAATATAATTGAATTCAAAGTGTACTCCAAACGAATAGCTGTTTTAAAATTTCGTATAACAAATAACAAAATACTTACAATAATACAAGCCCACGCATCACATTCCGACGAAATCGTTCAGAATTTTTATAAACTTCACGATAAAGTATATGAGGACAACAATGAGACTTCGACAATTATTGTCATTGATGACTGCAATGCCAAGCTTGGAAGCAGAGAGGAGACAGACCATATGGATATCTTTGGAAAGTACGGTTTAGGAAAACGCAACGATCGAGGAATCTGTTTAATACAATTTGCGTCAGGTAAAAGATTGACTATTTCCAACACTTTCCGGTAGGCCCGGACGCTTGGATAAAAAACTAAATTGATTTTGTTCTCTCTAGTAACAAACAACTTGTTAAGGATTTTGGTGTTATAAATAAAATTAAATACATTTCTGATCATAGACTAGTTGGAACAAAAATAAGGCGCGATTTTAAAATTCATAGGGCAAATTCGCTTAAAGGAAAAACACAAAGAATAAACTTGACACACCGCTTATTAACATAAACCAATTCAAATTAGAACTATCAAATTATTTTCAGATATTAGAAATTGACAATGTAGATAATGTAGAATCACAATATAACAATATTGTTAACGCGGTTAAATATAGTAGTAAGAAAAACAGAAACATAAAAAATGGTCTAATCACACATTATCCTTAATACAAGAGAGATCAGAATACTCTATCAGAAGTAAAGAACACAGATTATTAGGTAGAAAAGTAAAAAGAAGTATCACAAAAGATATTAAAGAACACAACACGGTAACAATAGCTCTTAAGAAACACAAATCCTTGAGAACTACGAAAAGGGGTAAGGTGCCAAACGGGCGAACATGGATAAGCAATTCAGTTAAAACGTCAGCTTATCGACATGTGCGTATTGCCCGTGCTTACATATAGAGTCCAAAAGTGCTCATTACCTGGGGTTCTAAAGTCCAAACGCAAGATTTGCCAGAGAGCAATGGAGCCAAGTGTTTTAGGTGTCACTAGGCGTGATAGGATAGGAAACACGAAACTTCGTTCTAGGACAGGAATCGCCTATGTGGGACGCAAAGCTGCCAAATTTAAATGGGATTGAATAGGTGGTGGGAGGTGGCGGAACAGAGAGAGGTTTGGAAGAAGTTGGGGGAGACCTTTGCCCAGCAATGGGACAATATAGGTTAATAATAAGAAGCTATTTGTCCCGGCTGCCATTTGGTGGTCGTTGAAGAATCACAACATAGGCCGAAAGACGGTTCCGAAAACCTCTGACATCAGGGTGTACAGGATCGATATACCATGAAACTTACTCGATACGAATAAATAAATATTTACATACAATTACAAATTTAGCTTCATAGTATAATTAATCAATATATTACAGGTATATTGATTAGTATATTGATTAATTGCGGTTTTGATTCGAGACGTATACTAGCTATATCCCACAGTTTTGTCCATACTGCGAGCTTCAATGTTAAACTTCTGCAATAATCAGACTTTATTATTAACCTAGAAAGCATTTAAAAAACCTGAGAATTTAAGCAGACAAATTCTTTTATGTTAGTATAGAAGATTCACACAAACAGAGTAAAATACCTACGAGTTTAGAAAACCATGCTAAGCCATTCGAAATCACTTCAAGCGACAAAAATTGCGAGTGACGGAACAATAAATTTTAATCAAGCGCCAAATTGCTTCGGCGATCGCCTTTTGTTTTTCCTTTTAGCCTACCATTAGTCTTGGGAATCCCTTACAATTGGGATTTTAATATCTTACTCTAGTGGGAGCCTTAATTAAATGTGCCCCGGCAGAATTTCCCTTTCAAATTAATGTTTTTTTTTTAAGTTAGGTACTTTTGTGATCTGATTTCCATCTAGTTTTGTTTATATTGCGGAGTTTATCTTCGTCTAGGTGCTGAAATTGAGTTATTCTTATTATTTTTTTAAACAACTAAGCAGGCAAACAGGTGTACGGCCCGAATGATGAGGTAAGTAGTTACCGTAGCCTATGAACGTCTGCAACACCGGAGATGCCACGAGCGCGTTTCCGACCCTGAAGGAATTTTGTTGAATAATTTGATTTTGTTGACTTATTTCTTCTCGAAAAGCTTCGAAACCAAACACGGATGTTATGTAAGAACGCGAAATTGAATTCGTGTGCAAATTCCTCTCAGAAAAATCGACAGAATTATTTGAATGACCTACAGAGTAAAAAAAAAACTTTCTGAATGACTTAACCTACGCCCCAGCATAATAAATTCTCGCTATTTCGATTATCGAACGGGCCAATCGACCTAATGAGATTGAACGACATATCCATGGTTGTGGCGTAAACGAACGCTTTATGTAGGCTTTAATATTGGCCACGCGGTCCATCACCTAAGAAGAAAAAAAATAGTTGCTCTATATCGAGTAGATTCGTGATCAATCGACCCTGTAAGAGTTCTTCGGAACCGCATTTTGACCTTTGGCGTACTTCCTTTATACGCCTACTAGGATATTAACCGGTCCACCTCATCCACCTGATGACACCTTCTTCTTGTCGAGTCAAAAATGCTATTTACTTCACAAAAATTTTGCCAAATGAAGTTTTCAGATTCAGTATTGAGTCGGTGTAGTGAAATACTAAAATGTGATAATCAAAACGAGAGCACGGTACGGAGTACAATGGAAGACAGATAAACCTTACCCTCTGCTATGACGGAGAGTATGGTAAAGCGATCATGTGTGTCTGTCTTTTACTGTACACCTAGCTTCAATGCTCTCGTATACATATTTATGCTCGGTTCTTTGAGCAGGCGCGTTTGAAACATCCACTGCATAAAGTAGGGCATCTGCGATTTTCGCGTATTTGTGTAAGAAAAACAAAAGGGTTGAAACAAACATGGAAATGAAGGTATTTCAATTCATCTGAATATAGGTCGCTTTATTATTTTATGTGTCTGTGTTGGAATTCTTGTACGTTGTAAATGATGAGTGGCAGAAATATATAACTTGGGTTCTACAGAATCGGAGTTCATGTATTGTGTTTTGCATGTATCTGTCACAGTCAAATCGTATATCATGGCGAATTTTATATATATATATATATATATATATATATATATATATATATATATATATATTAACGCATTGTTAAGATATGGAAAGAAAAAAATATAAAATATAGGAGCTAATGTAAAAAGTGTGTGGGCATTCAGTTCATTCTGTAACCGCATTTCATTAGCTAGTGTTAACATTTATCTGGTACAAGCAGCCCGTCCCGTCTTCTATAGCCTTCCTCGATAAATAGGTTATTCAACACTTAAAGAATTTTTCAAATCAGACCAGTAGTTCCCGAGATTACGTTCGTTAGCGCGTTCGAACAAAGTCTTCAGTTTTATAATATTATTAGTATAGATAGTATATAGATGTGCATAGATGAGTCAGAGTCGATTGACTAAAGATCTTAGTCAATCGACATAAAATGGTAATCTGACATGTGGCTACGGCTAACCTGATAGAAAACGGTTACCGGAACCTACGGCCGCTTAAAACGCCAAAAGAATCACGGGTGCGTTGACCCTGAAGGATTTTGTTAACATAAAAACAAATAACATCCCACCTCGCGTTGATAGAACAATATGTATTCATTGTTTTAACGTTCAAGCACTGTGATTTTATGAAGGTCGTTAGAAACAACGCTTAATATTCAATGAGGATGAAATTGGGTGTAACCATTGATTAGGGATCGGAAGGGGTTGGCAGGGGTTGGCGACAGCCATGAAACTGCGATGTTCTGTATAATTTTTAAGGAAAGTATGTCTTGTGGTTTAAAATATTTGATAATTTTTCGTTCTTATTTACCATTTTTGTGACACTGAAAAAAGGTTTTTCTTTTTTATATATTTAAGTTACCAATATTATGACTTCTGTTTCTTAAAGGATATAGATTTCTGTGTTCGGGTTTTTCTCTATGCCTTTCTCTACAATATTAGTCTGATAGTGGGTACTTCTAAATTCCTCTGTCACTTCAATCAGAATTTAATTATTTAAATTGTTATCTTAACCACTAGTTATTTAAAGCTTATTTACTCTAAACTTAAGAGTACATTTAAAGATGTTTTAATTTCACAGGAAGTATAGAAGCAATTATGTACATATAATTAATAAAAAATGAACTGAACATATCACAACCTGGTCACATAACGATCTTGATAGACAATGTACACCCTGGTGTCAGAGTTGTTCGAAACCGTCTCTCCTAACCTAACAAAATGATGATGATAATAACGGCCTTGATATTTTACTACCTAATCATTCATCTAAATTTCCATAGGAACATTTCCCGATTGGACAAAGTCGATCTACAGACAAAATCAAATAAAATAAAACGGTCCACTTAACCACTAAAATTGAACAATATCCGCAGAGCGAGATAATGTCTTCTTAATATTAATATGTAAATCGGAACAAGGAACGAATTACACAAACGACTTAACGGAAAGCTCCCAGAGATATTTCGAGACGTGACTACCGAGTACAGTGGGCTACAAGTACAATATCTCGATTTTACGAATGCTTTTTTTCTAATTATTCTCATCTACTTCCTATCTGCTGGTTTGCCCTCAAATATTATAACTAGTCTTGAGTCTAGAGAACAAATGATGCGCCGCACATAACTTTTCTGTTTTTCCTAATGGTTGACTGGGAGAGAATGCTTTTAGCATTAAGTCCGCCAATTGTAAACTTGTGGTACAATAAAGATTTATAAATAAATAAATGATGAGCACTTCATCCCCTTTCCCCACTAAACACATCCAATTATGGATGTAGTTCCCGTAGTAACTCTGACTCCAAGGTGTACAGGGTCGATTGCCCATGTACCCACTCGATATGACTTAAGAGTCCTAAGGCCCCTAGGTGGGACAGAAGGCGTTCACAGTGTTTCACCATTTCGATCGGTCTTGAGCTCCGCTGCAATCGTGCGTCGCCAGGTCTGCTTAGGACGGCCAAATTTCCGCTTGCCTTAAGAGGTCCATTCCATATCTTTCTCTGAATATGCGTAGGGTCCCGCCTCAGTGTCTGGACAGTCCATAACCATTTACGACGCCTGATCTGGACATCTATTAGCATTTCCAGGCACCGTTTCCACAAACGTTCGTTGGAAATCTTGCCTGGCCAGCAAATGTCAAGTATTTGTCGAAAGCAGCGGTTTATAAAGACCTGGACCTTCCACGTTTCGCGTCCATACAGTAGGACGGATTTGACGGTCAAACGTCAAAGGAAGATTTTGAGCTTTACTCTAAGGGTCAACTTTTTAAAACGCCAAATGGGTCGGAGTTGGGCAAAGGTAGCGCGAGCCTTGAAAATCTTAGCAGCAGTGATGTCCTCTTCCGCTCTACCAGACTTCGATAACCCACTCGAAATGATGATGATGAATGCGATGCTATTCGCAATCATAATCATGACCCCACGAAGAGTAACATCTGCTTAGCTTTGACTCTGACCGAAAAACTTGGTTACGTTTAATTTGAATCAGATCCAACGACGGGAAAAGTAACCATCACCTCCATAAATGGAGATAAAGGGAGTTTAATCAGTGGGACTGCGGAGTACCTGACTAGACCCTATCTCATGTGATAAACGATGCCCAATTCGCTGCTTTAGCCGTGGAATGTTGGAACTTCACCATCTCACATCAGCCTCTAAAAGTTGAGTAAAAAGCCTACAAATAGACGTATTATCCATGCAGGTAGATTGTTATACGCAATGATGATAATAATGATGAATCCTCTGCGGTCGTGACTCGTGCCCCCGCTGCCCTATCTCATGCACAAGAGACGGTTTTGCTGTGGCTTATAAATTGAATTTATTTAGGTTCCTTTGACACGAAAGACGAGATTCCAATTTTAATTATATTATTTTGAAGTTTCTATCACTTTTGTAAGAGAAAACAGAAGACCGCAGCCAAATAAAATTGTGTTGCAGTGTTGTGTTCCTGCTAGTGAGTAGGGTCGCCAAGCTCCAGAGGGGTCGCTGTGCTGATAGCGGGCAGGTCGGCAACGCGCTCGTGACATCTCCGGTGTTGCAGGCTTTCATAGGCTACGGTAACCACTTACCATCAGGTAGGCCGTACGCCTGTTTGTCTACTTAGTTGTATAAAAAAAAGTAATAAATAATAATAAATAATAAGGCTGTGATTTTGACTAGGCCCACTGTTATATTTTTACCGCATTCTAACTAAAACAAAGTAAAGTGTAGACCCAGCTTTATATGGAAAGACAGATTGTCATAATTATCCGGTTACCGATTCAGCCGAGTCCCATTTTAGCTCAACGCCAAATCTACATATTCAAAAGACTACTTAACATTTAAGTAGCTTTGCTTCCTTAAGTATTTCATTGCTTACGCCAGACTTCAAATTAACATTGTGCCGGTACCTAGGGCAATTTATAAAACAAATCTGCATAGAACTCATAAAGTCTACTCATGAATCAGCCTTAACGACTGCAGTCTAGGGATAACAGTGTGAACCAACAGATTAACCTGCCTATCGAAGCACGGAGGAGCTTATAGTAGAAATGCTTGTATGACAACCAATATAAGTCAATCCGCCCTTATCATTAACACGAACGATCTTAATGAGGTCTAGGGCCCTAAATCACAAACCTAAACAAATATCATTAGATTTATTTTAATTGAATGATAAATAATCGATTCGACGATTTTGCGTGAATCACCCTTTAAAAATCGGTAGACTATCAAAATCGACCTATGCAATACTAATACTGCTGGATAAAGTTCTCTCCCATTTTCATTTATTCATCTCTTTCTATAGGTAATTTATTTTTATTTTTTTATATTTTTAAGCATTTTGTAAAAACAAGTTTTTAACAGTGAGAGGACTACTAGCTTTCTCCTGCCTCGCTTGATTAACAAGTTGCCTGATGATTTAAAAACTAGTATTACTAACAAAATTATAAAATATAAACTGAAAAAATACTTTCTTGACAACATCGATTTTGCTCTTTAATAAGTAGGCCTTCATTCCTCGATTTCATACGAATTTTGGAAAATCAGCTATTGTTGGGCATGCATGCCTATACCTGCCTACTTATGTATGGGCCCATGACTTAGCTTAAATAGGAATAAATTAGTATCATACATTTTAAATTAGCTTGATTTGAATGTACCTGCTATTTCTAAACAAACATCAGTGGTTTTGTGAAATGCATCTTATGTTAATTTGTTTGTATAAATTTTTGGGAAATGTTAAATAAATAAATAATAACTAGGGAAAACGAGTTCTAACGAAAATCGGGTTTTATCTGTAACATATACTATATTTCCAAAATATGACACCCTTCAGAGAGAAAACTACTAATTTAGTTATCACAATCGTATGGTATTCTAATTGTCTTTAAGTTATATAATAAAAATTATTTTATAATGCAAAAGTGAGTTCATTTACTTGTTTGATTACTACCTCTTCATGTTTCATCTACTAAACCGTCTTTTGAAGTTTATATAACTTTACACTACAATATCTGCTCATGTGATGTTTACACAAGCGACACCACGGGTTAAAGCTAGTATCTCTCTTACAAAATACTGATCTAAAACCATGTGCTAAATCCGCTGTCGTGTAAAAAATAAGTTATACCTATTATTTGTAGAGATAGGAGCGTATTTCGCTGACGTAGAGCGACGGGTCCCGATTTGCAAGGTAAGCATGTTGACACCCTAACTATGTTTTCCTTGTAATGGGCTTGTTGTTTAGGAAGGAAAGGCTGTCCATACTTGATCGGGTTCAAACGGGATAATGGTTTTGAGAGGATCGTAAAATCAAAGCGGAATCACTGTGTGATGAACCGTTCCCTTTGGTCGCGATGAAGTTACAACGTTTGCATTTCATTACCGTTTTATGCTAGCTAATAGAAAAGGGGCACGTTTTTGAAGTGTTGGTTGTGAACAATATGACACAATTTAACATATCTTTAAAACCAAAAAAATATGTTTGTTTTTTAAGATTTTATTTTAAGATTGACAAGCCAGACTGATCATCATGAAGTGCTTCGGAAGACGCGTGAAACCGTCAGCTACGGCTGATATCGGTAGATTGTAATCATTAAGCAATGTAAGTGGGAAAAAACCTGATATCATGATACACTTATTTCCATGTAAAATTGTTTACATAGGTCAGATTGCAATCGGTTCTTTGTAGGTAACAGTGCCATAACTAAAGCCATGATTATAACGTACCTTGACCTGTAAATAAATGAATGAAGCGAAGTTAGATGCGTTCAGCTCCAAAAATAATAGTAAGTACTAAAACATAATATGAAAGAAATTGGAAGCAGTCTAATCACTGAATAATAACATAACCCTGTAACAATATATTCCACGAACTAAGCATTCAGCAATCCCGGAAACCCTTCCCAGGGAACATTAGGAGATTTCCCCGGGAGATAGGGAATATTTACAGTTTTGAACAATGGATTTACCCGTGTACCTTATTGTGTTTTTATGCCGGTTCACAAACAACCCAAGATTTTTGTTAAAGGATGACCTCATTGTCTGGCGTTATTAACTTTTTTATGCTCAGAATTTTAAGCAATTGACTATGATAAGCGTTTGAAGTGTAGAAAGGGAGAAAGCGGTAAGATGAGAGAAAGAGAGAGATAAGTATAGAAGTGTGATTTTTATATCCATATCCATACTTAATATTATAAATGCGGAAGTCTGTCTGTTACGCTTTCACGGCCAAACCGCTCAACGGATTTTGATGAAATTTGGTATGAATATAGTTGAAGACCCGGGGTCAAACAGAGGTTACTTTTTGACGCAGGCGGAGCTGCGGGAAAAAGCTAGTTTTCTATATTTAAATGGACGTTTTAACTTTGGTTCTTATTGTGATCATTTCAACGTATTCCGGCTAATTCAGTTATTGGTTTTTAAGAATTGAATTTGTTTTAAATAAAGATATAAACTAAATAGTTATTTATTTTGTTGTAGCCACTTCCCGATTATCTACATAACTAAAATGTCGCATCTGTGAAAAATCCCCAACCGCTCCATAGTCACACCAGTGTGACTAAGGTCAATTTTAATTATCCGTAGTCACACCAGCAAAACCCCAACAGACACTTGACCGGCACATTTGTTGTATGGGAGCACTGCCTAAATCTATTTTTAATATTTGCTGGTATAGCGGAAAAAAAGATACACCACGATTCATGAGTTTAACTTTGCTGTGTACAGAGAGATAGACAAAGAGAAAAGTTTCAGTAATAGGCAGTTTTTACACTTGGGGTTCGGAACTCTAAACACCAAGTCATAGTAAGTTCGAAGTTCAGCTAGCATTTAAAAAGGTTAAATTTCAATAATTTCTTCCATTTCAATGTCTTAGTATAAAACATTTCACTTTTCACTCACCGTTGTAAAAGTGTAGAATTTCCTTTATGTGATATTTCTAAGAAAAATATTTCTAATGGAAACCCGTTCAAATATTTTCTTCTGTCTGTATTAATTGGTATTAAAAATTATCTAAAAATTGTCTGTAATAATTGTATTGTAAATTAAAAAAAATAAAATTGTATTGTTTTTTGTTTATGAATACAATTATTTGTAACCGTAAATACCTTTCTCCAATGTATGAAAACTTTCCGCAGTATCGGCTCACGGCATCAAAGAGTAGAAGTAAAAAATAATAATAAATGATATAAACGCAATAAATCATTGTATTGTAATACTATCCATACTTCCATACTTACTTATTATACATAATCCATACTAATATTATAAATGTAAAAGAGTGTTTGTTTGTCCTTCTTTCACGTTAAAACGGAGCAACGGATTGATGTGATTTTTGTGTGGAGATAGTTGGAGACCTGGAGAGTGACATAGGCTACTTTTTTCCGTGACACAAACGGAATTACACGCGGGCGAAGCCGCGGGCACAGCGAGTGATAATCTAAGTAAGCAAGTGTCTACTAAAACTGCAGCCGAAGACCGGGCGAAGTGGAGACGTAAGAGTACGAAAACAGATTCTGAACTCCGAAGAAACCAGTTGAGAATGTAGCGGAAAAAATTATAGAATGAAAGAAATGTTTACCAAAACATTTATTCATTGAATTAAACTATTTTAATACGGTTTTTATCGCGTTTATTACTTATTTATTTACATCTAACGTTTCAAACACTTTACAGCGTAAATGGTCGCAGGCAGACTTAGTTAACATTTTGTCCGTAACAATCGCGAAAACTTAAGAAATCGAAACATTTATTTTTGAAAATCTGTCTAAATACTACTACAACCAACAGCTTTAAGCCTAAAAGTTCAAGGAAAAGTAAAATGCAGTTGAATAATAAATAACCAGCCGTGTCGTAACTTAACCCCTCTTCATCGTTAAATATTTTAGGTAGTTGGTAACATTTCTGTTTTTATGCGAAGCTAAAGAAATTCTTTAAAACTGCCGTCATGGTTTCTAAATTGAAAAACACGATAAAATATGATACTGAAATTTTTTTTAAGAAATAGTAGTTCTGTCAATATTGCAACTATTGTCGATATTTTCACTTTCATGATGTCGAGTGGGCCTGCTGTTATCACAGTTTTGTGGAACCGTCTTTCAGCCTCTGACGTGGTTCCTTTAACGACCACCAGATGGCAGCCGGGACCGACGGCTTAAAGTGCCTTCCGAAGCCCGGATCCATTTTTGTTATCAGATAATCAGGTGATTCAAACTAACCCAACTAAAACAAACGTATGCTTCTCATGGGAATCGAACGTTTCAAGTTTTTATTTTATTTTTAAAGGTGAACTACACACACTTTTAGAATTGACGTTTTTTTAATCTTCAGAAACTTAATATCAAAATCTAGTCGATAACAGTTAAGTTACACAAGTAAAAATACCTTAAAATTTATCATTAGGAGAAACAGAAATAATATAAGATTTTTAAATACATAAGGCAGCTTTATGAAGGTATGGGCTTCAAGCATTTTACCCATTCACCTCAATTTACCTTTTGAAACGAAAAAAATAATTTTTCATTTCCCTCCAGAGATTTGGAGGCTTAATTATGAAACACTGGAGCGAACAAAAACGAACAGATGGTTCTTGATTCCGGGATCCTAATGACTGCCTTCAAAATACAAGCAATTAGTAAGTCCGTCGGTGCGACGTAAACATGAGTTTTTCCTGTAATTAATGACATTCTCAGGTGAGGCTGTGTTCAGTTGAAAATGCGGGCTTTGTTCTGAAAAGATGCAAAAAACATCTCATAACACAAGATTGAACGAAGTTCAAGAAAAAAGTAGGAAAACAGACCCAAAAAAGAAATGCAGGAAAGTATTCTTTCTATTTATTTAAATTTTATTACAAAACATGTAAATTCATCTCCATACTTTGGCTCTCAAGTCACACCATGCAACAGCGGCGAGCCCGATACCTATTACTACTACTACGATTCGATCACGTACGAACGCACGTCAATGTGTGTGTCATTGTAGGGTTGGCTATTTACCGTAACTGTGTCATAGTAGGTAGTCGCAACGCGCGGGCGGCCGAAGTGTCATCCTTATATAGTTTTGCTCTCGATTTTTACCCTAAATCTACGCGGTGAGGTGCGGTATCTTTCGGGTGGGAGGGTGTGAGTGTTCGTTCTGTACGTTAATACTACTAATAATTCTGGACCCAAGGTACAGAACGCTTCAAGGTACGCCCTCGTACACTGCGATTTTGGAACGAACGCTGCCATGGTTTTCCAAAGAATTACAACATAAAGAGCTTTAAAAAGGGCGTGACAAAATTCCTTTAGGTTTGGCAACGCTCTCGTGACAGCCCTGGTGTTACAGGCGTACATAGGCTACGGTAACCACTAACCATTCGGTGGGCCGTATGCTTGTTTGCGAACTTAGGACCGATTTCACTAAAGTTGGATAAGTTTCATTCCAAGGTTATTGACGCAATTTACTGTCGTATAAGTTTACATTTTACCCGATGATATGATATAATTTTCTACGTACCAACTGATAATTAACAAATTATCTGCGCGCAAGTAATAATTTCAATTATTTCTCCTTTTTTTAGATACGAACGAGACGCCGACATACTTTTCTCTGCACTATATATACATTCAATAGGTATCAAAATTGCGCGGCGGTGGCGGCGCGGCTTTGACAGCGATGATTCCCGCATCTCTAAAGTTTGATTTGTGTACTGAATTCATCCTAGTGTTCAATGAGTGTAGCGATTCATGACGTGCGAATTTATAATATCTTAGATGAAATCATACGTTACTTTGGTGTTGAGCCGTTGTATGATTTCAGTAGCACAGAGTTGCAAAATGTGTTTTGTAAACCATCCTCCTATTTAACACAGGGTCGCGTTGAGTTGACGTATGGTCTAATAATACTCTTCATTTCGTTAGGTTATTGAGGATGCTAGGGCGGAAGAAAGAGAATGCTCTAGAAATCTTCTAGAATTCTTGTTACTATTCATATTATGATTATAAATTAATTTGTCAGTAAAACAATTTAAAAAAAAAAATGTTAAGATTTGACAAAAAAATCAAAATTTCTTATTAAATTTTGAAGGCTATCTGAAGACACTCATGACCTATTTATTTTAAGAGTAGTCCATCGTATCAAACTTTTTTCGTAAAACCCAGATGTTTCATCTAAACATTATCCTGGTTTATGGCTCGTTCCCTTTTATAGTATGTTCCTAACCCACGACCTTTACATCTTCAAATAGCCGAATAGCCATTATAAATTAAAAATTGTACAGAAAAGTAACTAGTTGCAGGTAGCAGTAATATGTTACCTCTCCAAAATGTAGATGTATGATGGATGTAGATCCAAATTAAACTTTAACATGTAACATCCCTGTAACCATATTTAATGCAAATAAAATTAATCTATTCTATTCTAAAACAATTTTAATTTTTTTTTACTGGTGTGTCATTATAAATCTGAAGGTAAAAGGAACACCATGTGCATTGAATTACATGACGTACTATATATGACGACATTAAGTCATTCATATGCATATTTTTCATGTAAACTTGTAAAACTCACTAACGAAGAAAGCATTTTAAATAATTTCATAAGAACATACATAAGAAATATTACTATTTGCAAAGACTTGTGCAATGTGTTGCTTACCTGCATTCTTTTAAAAACTTATAACATTTAATTTAAGTACATGGAATCATGACCAGAAAGCCATCGTTATACTACAAAACTTCTTTTTCATCCGAGCGTAATATCCAGGGTTACTCCTTATTCATTTTCCTTAATTTGACAGTACTGATATTAACAATGAAGCAACTACCGCCTCACCTCAATGAAACTTTTTATATGGAAGACAAACGACTTAACCAATTGATAGGGACCAGTTACGTCGCTCTACAAAAACTGGCTGATGGTAATGGTGAGAATTCTGTTCCTTCCATATTCTGTGCCACTGAGCAATATGGTAGTTTAATGGTTTGAGAAATAAGTTTACGCGTAACTACACCGAAAGGTTTAGGGGCAACAAATTTTTAGTGTAAATTGACTATTTTTAGTGCTCTCAAAAAGCTTGAGTATATCTCTTTTAGAATGTTAAAAAATAAGTGTAGAACTCTGAGAAACTCTAGTATCCACTAGATAAATCAAAATAAGCTCGAAGTCTTATACTAAATCAGGCTAAAAAGGTTTCTTGAAAGAATGAACACTTTATTGCACCAGTAACATAGATTAAATAGGTTAAAAAATTTTGTAATTTTAGGTAAATTAATACAAAGGCGGACTTATCGAATGCAATTTACCAGCTAACCTTGAGGTAGAAAGGATTAATAAGATTAAACAGCGGTGCAAATAAAAAACAGTCACTAAATATATCTACTTAAAACAATATAAGTGCAAAAAAATACGTAATATATATGTGTATAAAAGCAACGCTTTCAATAAAATAAATTAAACTATAATTAATAAATTTAATTTTAATATATTTATATGTATACATATAATATCCAATAAATATAATCACAAACATGACAATGTTAGAAATGATGATGATTTCAAACATCATTGTTATACTTTATCAAGATAGTGTGCCTTTACTTGATTCTTAAAGGTGGAGATAGTCTGAGCTTAACGAATGTCAACGGGAAGAGCATTCCACGGAAGTATATATAGCCTTAACTGTGAAAGGACTGAGAATCGGAACGGGAGATGTAAGGCGTGAGGCGTTCTTGATTTCCATTTATTTATTTTAATATAAGTGTATTACATTTCGCTTATATTTTGATATTCAATACTAAACTTCCGTGTCACATATAACATTACCGAAAACAGTACCAAAATTGAGCAAAAAAAAATGGGAATAGGTTAATTTTGTTTATCCAATATAATGAAAGTAAGCAGAACAAATGTGACTTGGATATAGGATTCCCCGGGACCTTGTATTGGAATTGCTAAAAAGGGTATGGGTGTATCGTGAAATGAGAATGTGCTATATTTCCAAAAGATATTAGGCATTAATATTGTTTCGTTTTCGGAAAATTAAAAAAAAAACAACTATACGCGTTCTAGTGGTTAACCGATTAGCCTAAGAGGTAGAAGTCGCGGGTTAACAGGAGTAGGAAGGTACCTGAATAAAATATGATTATTACAACCATTTGCCAAAATCGATTCAAAATCCTTGTATTGAAGTTTGTTTGTTTGTTTGTAATAACTTCATTGCACAGAAAAATATATTACAGTAAATACAAAACTAAAAATAAATGCAACGGCGGACTTAGAAGTTATGATAGCGTCGAAATTTTTGTTGGTTCTCAACTACTTGTGTAACAAGACTAAATAATCTTTTACCACAACTGGTTTCCAGTAAATCTGGGGGCACAGGAGTGCGGCCAAGATGAGCCAAGCGGAGCGCAAGGGCACTACCTACCTTTTCTTGAAATATGTCGTCGTTTTTTTGAACTCTCATAACTTTTGTTTAGATTATGCTAAATAGTTAAAAATTTCAAGATATAATAACACCAGTACCATCATTAAACATACAAAGTTTGAATGTCGTAGCTATTATAGTTTAGATTTTATTAATGTCTAAAAACCCCCGATTTCATCACTGATTCACTCACTCACTGACTCACTCACTGACTCACTCACTGATCATCAAAATTCTTAAGGTACTTCCTGAAGTCCTAGAATGCTGAAATTTGGTATATAAGCTAATATTACTATAAAGACAACAAAGAAATTAAAAAAACAAACCTAACCTAACCTACCCCCTCAGAATAGGAGGTGGAAGTTTGTATGAGACTTGCACTACATTTGCACTAAATACATATGTTGAGACTAAAATGAAGAGTATGTGAAGTTAGGCCTGGTAAAGTAAGGGCGCATAGATCAAGAATCTTGGCTCTATACGAGATCTGACCACTTTTTCATAGATTTTGATTAAGGCGTAGTGTAGAGCTTGTAGGTTTAGAGCGTGTAGTCTTTAGAGCTTGGCTTTATACGAGATCTGATAACTTTTTCACAGGGTAAGCTATGTAGACTCGTCTTGGCAACATTTTTACATGAAAATGTTTTTGGTGGGATAACTGAAAGCCCTCGTGGGCAACCAGTTGTGAAAAACAGTTTCGGTAGCTAGCAGTTATTATAATGCCGTACTGGTAGTAGATAGTACTGAATATATTTCAGTTATTTCTAGTTTGAGTTGGACTTCGTAGTCTTGAATCATCTCATTATCTAATATTAAAGATATTTCCGAGCTTCGAAAGGCACGTTAAGGTATTGTTTGAGCACATAAATAAAAATATGTAGAAGGGCCATGTGTGATGGCGCTGTAATGGAAAAATGAGAAAAGCACTGATTCACTGACCTTGAAAAATTCTTCTTTGCTTTCTTCTCTGGGCCCAAAATCTTCAAGGCGATCTTTCTTCCGGTTATTTGAATCTCTTCGATAGCGGTGCGGTTTGCGAAATTTGCAAAAGGTGCTAAATTGGGTTATACGTCTGATGCGTATCGCGGTGAAAAACGTACTGTCTTTTAATAAAATGAATTGACACAAATATCAAAGAAGAAATGGGTAATATAATAAGAAATGCCAAAGCGGCGCTAACACCATGAGTGCAATTACAAAGAGGAGATACCGTTTGAAATGGCTCCTCGCCGACACAAAAGTGGGCGGAACTTGTCATTGCTCGTTCTCCATGGTTGGAGCCACAGCCGAAACCAAGCACCCCGCACGTCTGCCTTCCGCCCCGTGTAGCCTCACAAATACTTTCTTACAATATGCTTATTACGGCATCTCCTCTTTGTAATTGCTCCGTGGTGCCCACACATAAAGTTCAGTTTTTCTCCAGATGGCACTTCTACCTAATCTTATTTCTATGCTCCCTACTATTAACTGATCATATTTATATTGGTAAAGTTTCCCTGTAAAATTAGTAACTGATGTTAGATGGCAGTAACGTCATTTAAAAAACCAGTGTCGCCAAATCTAATACCAAAATTAATAGCATACCCTGGACTCTGAAGCGTAAACTAACTAAAGACTAAACTAAACTATTTAAGAGAAGTGTTACATTTTGTATGGAGGAGTATTCCGTCTGGGGAAGTACCTCCACCCTACAGAAGACCGCAGCCAAATACCACTGTGATGCAGTGTTGTGTTCTTGCTGGTGAGTACGGTCGCCAGGCTCCAGAGTGAATCACGTTGTCGATCTTCATAGTGACTATCATTGCAGCATTTTTCCAGTCACATCATATTCATAATACCGGTGGGTTACATGGACCACCGAAAATACGACCAAAGACATATCTTGCCTTCCGAAGCACAGAATAATGTTCTAACCAAATACATAAGAGAGATACGTAAGAAAGGTAGGACATTTTGTAAGGAGTAGTCCCTCCACCCTACAGAAGACCGCAGCCAAATAACACTGTGATGCAGTGTTGTGTTCCTGTTGGTGAGTAGGGTCGCCAGGCTCCAGAGGGTTCGCTGTGCTGAAAGCGGACAGGTCGGCAACGCGCTCGTGATATCTCTGGTGTTGCAGGCGTTCATAGGCTACGGTAACCACTTACCATCAGCTGGGCCGTACGCCTGTTTGCCTACTTAGTTGTATAAAAAAAGAATGCAACTTGAAAAACACACTCGTACGAGGCCAAACAATAGTTAATTCCAAATGAAATTTAGCTTAATAATCTGTTGATAACACGTATTGAAGTATAAATCATTGGTATTTGGTACCTGTCAGTTAATAGAACGGAATTTCCCTAGAGGAACGAAGCGGCACTATTATACAATATCAATGCTTGATATTTGATAGCTGATTTAATATGAGTGATGAGTTATGAAGTAATGTTAAGCGTAGCTGCTTCATTGGTCCAGTTCTTAAGACGTTTGCCTTTCAACCGGACGTCGTGGGTTCGATCACCACGAAAAGCATATTTTGTTTATATCTAGTTTTCGTTAGGACATAGTAGGCTTAAATCATCTGATTGTCCGATAATAATGATGATTCTGTGCTTCTGAAGACACGTTAAGCCGTTGGTACCGGCTGCTTTTGGTTTGGCTGTTAAACGACCCACGTCAGAGGACGAAGGGTGGGTTCGAAAAACGAGATACTAGGGTTTACTGGATCGGTTGACCACGTAACGCAGCCAATATGAATATACGTGTCTTCCCTGTACATCGTAAGACGCAACTTTGTCCGAGTTTGTTACCCTGTTCTATGTGCTAGCCATTGAGAAAGGAACTTTTATTTGCAGGATGATTTGGTGCTAGCTCTTCAAAGCCTATAATAATGGTCCTAGATTTGATTTATTGGAAATAAATTTCCGTGTGACTTTACAGGGAATCCATACCAAAAAATTGGTAGTCAGGTTGATGTTTCAGGTCGCGCAAAAGAATCTGATGATCTGACACAACCTGCCATCTAGCTTATGCAATAAAAATTATTGTAGTAATAATTGTTATTTCGGTAAGCCAGCATGAATGGACAGGCATTAGACTAATATTGTTGTAGTACTCAAATTGAAATTACACTATGATACTCGATATGCGGTTTCAGAACTTGATTTGTGTATGAATGTTGTCATCAATTAGCATTGCCTAGGGCTTTATTCTAGTGGTAATATCATGAATTAACACGTGGTACCATGGGATCAGATAGAAGATAAATACAAAACAACATTTTCCCATCGGCCTCCACAATCGAGCCAGACTCCCCTCTATCTCTCCACTGGTTTTTATTTTAAGTACAAAACATTATTTATTTATTTAAACTTTATTGTACATAATACAGTTGTATAGCACAATAGGCGAACCTAATGCTAAAAGCATTATCTAACAGTCAACTTTTGGGTTAAACAGATATCGTCATGTGAGTATTAAAAATGTATCTATAAATACAAAAAGTTGGTAAATTAATGAAAAAAAAAATCCACCGATTTCGTGAAGTTGTTTGTTTTTAGATGATTTACGGAATTTTATTATGTAATCATTAGTTTTTGATTACGGCTCTCTCTCATCACAGCGCCTTTCCAATTGCTTCCTTGGCTGTTTGCCTCGGAGCCCAGGGTCCGCTTTCCTGCTCTTCCTCCTCTACTTCGCTCAGTTTTCTGCATCCCGGTTAAGGCCTTTGATTACGGCTGTTCGCTTGCAAGATTATTTCGCTTTATTCAGAGCACAAGCTTATATTTTAAAATCCACTATATTTATCTACGTACGTAATCTATGCAAAGATAATACAGTGTAGTAGATAGCTGTAGAGCATATTAATTGCAACTGAATTTGCATTGCAAATGCCAACATATCCCACGACACGACCTAGCGTGAGCTCTTAGGCTACAAGGATAGGAATCAAAGACTAGGTAGGTATGAGCATACCTATTAGCACAGAATTATAAATAGTACTAACGTACAGAACGGACACTCACCCCTTCCACCCGAAACAGATACCGCACCTCACCGCGCAGATAATTAAAATCGAGAGCAGGATGTCGCTTTTGCCGCGCGGCCGCTGCGGACGCACATACGTTAAATAACTAACACACATTGACGCGTATGCGTACGCAACCGAATCGTAGTAGTAATAATAGGTATTGAGCTCGCCACTGTTGTATAGAGTGTCTGGAGTGTGCTATTAGTGTTAACTTGAGACTTATCAACTACAAGTTGTTCCCCGCAGCTCCGCCTGCTTAAAAAAGTGGCCTATGTTTGACCCCGGGTCAGCTATTAGTCATACCGTAGTTCATCAAAATCCGTTTAGCGGTTCTACCGTGAAAGCGTAACAGACAGACAGACTTTTGCATTTATAATATTAGTATGGATACGGATTTTGACGGGACTTTTATTGGCAGAGAGCTGATGTAATAAGGAGTAAGCTACGTTTATTTTAGAAAAAATCTTTTATTTTAGAAAAATAATGTAATGTTGCAATGTCCAAGTACTGTCCAGTACCGCGCGCAGCTCACGCGCATGCCTACACATAAAAAAAAATAAAAAATTAATAAACTGTTAGGTGGAACGAAGTTTGCCGGGCCAGCTAGTAATATAATAAAAGAGAACTTGGTCAAAGTTTATTCACGCCCAAAATTATTTCTTTAAGTAATTAAACAATAATGTACGACAAGGGATTAAGATAAACGCCCATTCGCTCTCAGTTGAGCAGTTTATAGTTGGGCAGTGGGGAATACCTGCAAACAATGACCGACTGCTCAACTTGAGTTGAACAATCATAAATGATAATAATACCTACAAATGGAAATGCAGGAAACAAAAATTAGCTCAAAGGGTAATAAAAATAACTTCAAATACCAAAAGCCTGAAAGACTTTCGAGAAAAACAATCAGAATAGATCAAGATGTACAATACCTCGTGATTAAAAACTCTAGGAGCTTCCACCCATTGTAAAATTATTAGACCTCGATTTCAAGAGTTGAGAGTCTGTTTTTTGCTTCTTTGTAAAAGTTTTGAGTTTTTGGATTGAAGTTTGAGCGGGTGAATTAGAAGTTCGGCAACAAAATAATTAGGGTCGAAAATACGAAAATATTTTCCATTGATATATAAGGTGGATTTAAATTAAATACAAATATTTTCAGGGTAAATAATTTTGTCATTTATTTATAACAGATTTGTTGGTTTCATAAATTTCGTCACGCTAGTTTTCGAGAAAATCGAACTTTTATTTTTTACTGAATAGTAATAATTAGGATATCCTGTAATGGTTTTCCTTTTTTATTTACCTATATTTTGCTAGCAATACTTACAGAAGTTGTAAAATTCATTTTGTATCTGTGTATCACAAACGGAATAAGGAAAATATCAAATAAAATTCATTCAAACGTAATTTGGGGAGTGAATATTGATATATTATTTATTGATATATTATAAATTTTCTAGTGCGCTTACAGCTATCTAAAAAAAATTAAAATTAATTTTGTTAAGAAAATAAAAAATAAAAACTTGCGCGTAGATTTTAATAATTTTGTTCTTAGTACATTTCCTTGGCCTAAATAAACCACCCCTCAAAATATTTGCACTTAATAAAAATCTACCTTATATAGATAAAAACATTTTTAATAAGCTTTGTGGCACAGAATCTCTTTGCCACTGAATTAGAAATCTTTTATCAAATGAACAAATTGTTGATTATTAGAAGAAAAATTATTTGGCTTTACTAATTCTTTTTTGCACAACATTTATTATAACATATATATATTTAATAATATAACATAAATAAAATAAATATATATAACATATTTACTACACATACACACACCATCGATCTATAATGTCACATATTTCTGTTTATCAAAACAATTGGATAAACCTTAAATATATGTTTTTCCGATTATCCTTCGCTTGCTACAAACTAGATAACAATAAAAATTCCATTGTTATATGAACCACATCTAGTTTTTGCGCAGTTAAAGGGTACAATCACACAATTATAATGTTATTATCATCAAGGATTATGTTACCATCGATAATTTATTTCTGTTTATCGATATGTAATTCTTGAATTGAAACTTTCATCACGATATAACAATTACAATACAAACCCCTGATCAGTATGCGATGACGTGCATATACAGTAATTCAATTTCCCTATACGGGACACAATCTAAGCCCGCTTATTAGATTAGGTACTGTATGTTATATGTGTCAGATATGTATGACAGAGAGACGTGATTGCTTTTAGGCTATATCGTACTATCAGTTATTATTAAATCTTCGAATATAACAATAACTGATAGTGTGATAATCTCATGGGTTGCAAAAGTCGTATTCTTTCATGAAACTTCACGAGATGTTGCAGGCTATGGTGACCACTTTCTACGAAGTATACCGTATGCCTGTTAAATCTCTTAGAAAATAAATAAAAGAAGCCGTCTACAGCGAATCTCACGAGGTAATATAACTTAACCCGAGTGATATTCCAAGTCAAGTCCACCGCTTTTGCATTGTGTTTCAATGTTTATAAAAATTAATTATAATACATATGTAATACAAAAAAAAGAGTTGATAAATACTCTAAAAACGAAATATCAAGCGATTTTACTACTCTATCCTTCACTTTACTTGAAACTGAAATACATTAATATAACTCCTGTTAAAGCTCGTTGAATCTAAAACATCTGTAGAGGGCCAAGTGTAAACCCTTGAGGGACCCCTTTTAGCAGAGATGCTATAAATCAACTTGTAATGATAGTCACGTTTTTATTGAGCCAAGGCTAGCTCTGAGAATAATGCCCAACAGACAAGATGGAATTTTGCTGAAACCTCCAACGGTTTTGAGGGAACTCTTTAATGTATTTCTTATCAAACGATTTTCAAAATACGACAGTAATTGATTGTGATCGAACACAGATGTTATTTTCGGTCCCGGAAACTTATAGGAATGGTTAAGTTGCAAACAAAACGCTTTGTTAGCCTTTGCAAAAAGTAATCAGAATAATTTATCCATAATAATATTATAAATGCGAAAGTCTGTCTGTCTGTCTGTTACGCTTTCACAGCCAAACCGCGGAACGGATTTTAAAGAAATTTGGTATGAATTTAGTTGAAGCCCGGGGTCAAAATACGGCCACTTTCTGACGCAGGCGGAGCTGCGAGAAAGAGCTAGTTTAAAATAAGTTACAAAATTTCAGATTGACGATCACCAAAATAGTATGCTATCTTCTTTTTCTCATTACAATATACTTTCACCTGTTCATTACATTTTTTTTATTTCATGTAGCTATATAAAATTAGCAGCTATTGAATTTTTTGTTGAACGGGAGCGGTTACTTTACGCATAGTACCTACCGGTCGCGAGCGTTTGAAACTTCCGCGGCCGCGCGTGGTGGACGTTTGAGTGGATAGAAACAAAAATAAGATAAATCAAATGACTACTTATACAAAAATACCAAATTCAAACACATAATAAATATCGTAATTATAAGTGCTACTCAGCTGTAAGTATCAAACCCAACAATACAGTGAAATACCTTGCGAAATCTAATGTTAATCCCCGACAAATAAAACCTGAATTATGCATTCTCGCATGTCCCACATTACTTACAAATCACAATTTAAATGACAAATCTGTTCTTCATTGTGAAAAATAAATGTGCCACGTTTTACTCAACTGTTGGGTAATAATAGGCAATTTCTTATTTACGCCTCGTTTCACTGAAACAAATTGTGCCGAAGCCCCTCTTTTATTTGTCTTGTTTTCTTTCAAGATGCAATTTATCGAAGTAAATTAAAAATCTGATTGGAAAAACAAATTTTCGATATCGTTTCTTATTGCCCAAATTTCTAAGAATTTGTGATTACTTTAATCTTCCCCGAATGACTTTTTTCAATCAGACCTTGGATTTTTCGTGAGGAATTTGAGCATCTTATAAAAGGGAGATTTGGTAAGGTTTTTGAATTCAGATGTAGTATAAGATTTTTATTCCATTAATTGTTTCTTTTTTACTAATTGTATGACATAACTAACTGTTTTAGGGATCTTTATAAAAACTATAAATTGTTGTACATCTAACGAAAGTCATAACATAGTGTGTCTGAAACTTGTAATTTGCCTTTAATCAACATTATATAATTAATTTAATTTATATACTTTTGTTGAGTAAAGAAGTACATCATAAAATAAAAAAACTAGGTTATAATTTACCCAAAAACTTTTAAGTGAATTTCAAATTCGAGTTCTAACAACTGATATATGGCATCGTGAAATAAACTTATTCACATACTTCAGTGACTTGTAATACAAGATTCGATGCTTATAAAAGTTTTTGCGCTCCAGTATTGTGTAAATTTCAATTATGTTCCCGTATTTCTGAGTTTGCTTTGTTACCAGAACTCGCAAAGTTGTTAACAAATTTTGAATTGTGTGTTTTATAAGTTTGTCATTTGTCACAACTCTATTTTCGAAGGGGTTCTATAATAGAAGTTTAAAACTTAATTGTTTAGGATTCGCCTATAATACTGCCAGGGTTTTTGCTAATGACTTTAACGTCTCTCCTTGCCTTATCACTATACCGGGTTGGCCCACTTAATACTATTTAGCCATTTCTGACGATGCTAATGACTTCAACATGATCACTTTTATAAAGAGTGTAAAAAGAAGGGTCAGCAACGCGCCTGTGATACCTCTGGTCCAATAAGCGTCCATCGACTGCGGTAACCATTGAGAAAGGAACAAGTGTGCGGTTTCTATGCTCTTTGGCAAACACAATATATCAAAAACATTCTAGAAATAAATTTTGAATGAAATTTAAAATGGCAGTCTTACACCCATATTCTTAAATCTTCACTTAAACTCGACTCAACCTTACTCCACCTCATTGGTATGATTAGTCGTCACAGGCTTTCTTGCATTTCTCATTGGAGGTGAGTATCGAACTGTCAAATAAAAGGTTTGTCGAGAGGTACCTCGAGACGGCCTCGAAAGTGGTTATAAATCCGTTTTTTGTCAATTTTTGCCTTGTTAACTACATAATTTGTTTATTTTAAACTCTATTCTGTTGTATTTTTTCTATTTTTGTGCTTCGGATTGTTATTATAACCTGTGTTTTTCTTCATTGGAGTTTGCTCAATCAACCAATTAAGAATTCCATTTTCAAGGAAAGTTTGAGGACTTCCATAAGGCGCAATAAGTTTAAGTGAAGGATGTCCTTAAGGTTATGTTTAAGAAAACGGGTTTTAATGTTAAATTAAATTTAAGCCTATTTAAGGATAAATCAGGGGAATCATGAAACATTTTTGGGTTTAACGGATAAAATTATATTGAAATATCATTCGAAAACCTCAAATAAGAAATATTATTAAGCTCAATAAAATTTCCACGCCTCATTATAATATATATTGCCATTTATTTTGATTTCTAACTAACTTTTTATTATTTACACTGTTTCAAAGTTCTGAATGAGTTTCATGTTTGCACTATTATATAATTCTGTGATACTGTTATTGTTCACTTGGATGTTGTTAATTGACATCGTCTTTTATATCTCTTGCATAATTATTATCACGTTTAACATCTTTAGCCCTTAGTTTAGACAATATCGTGGCAAGTTCCGACTAAAGTTTCTCTATTTTGCCTCTAATGTTTCTTAATTTATTTTTAATTCGAGGCCGCGGCAGCTCTAATGTGTATAGTTTTAACAAGTTCACCGTTACTTTTACTAACTACCTCGCCGATATGAGTAATCGGGCTATATTTGACTTCATAATGGTATTGTAAAGACGATTTATTCAGGCCTATATTAAGGAGGATTCATAAGTCTACTGCCTTAAAATTTTGCCGGTGTGAGTCAAGGGACTTCATCTTATTCACGGAGCATTTACTAAGAGCATTTACCGTTTGAAATGGCGCAGTGATGTGATCATTGGCGCCTCGCCGCTCACAAAAGTGGGCGGAGCTTATCACTACTCGTTCAAAAGCGTACCGAGAACAGATCGCGAGCTCCTAAATGCATCACTACTTTCCACGGCTTTTTTACAAATTTAGCATTGAATAATTGGTTTCTGTTAAATCCATACTTCCATACTAATATTATAAATGCGAAAGTCTGTCTGTCTGTTACGCATTCCCGGTCAAACCGCTTAACGGATTTTAATAGAATTTGGTATGAATATAGTTGAAAACCCGGGGTCAAACTTAGGCTCCTTTATGACGCAGGCGGAGCTGCGGGAAACAGCTAGTAAGATATATTTATGGCTCTAAAAGTTATACCTAATATTTAAAACGTTCATAATTTATGAAATATCGCCATGTTTTTAAGATTGGAACTTCGACGTACTAGTGACATCTATTGACAAGTACTTAATAATTAGTAAATAACGTAGTTCTGGTACTTTCCGTAAGATGGATATCATTATGGTTGGAGCCACGGCCGAAACCAAGTACCCCGCACGTCTGCCTTCCGCCCCGTGTAGCCTCACAAATACATTCTTACAAAACGTTTATTACGGCATCTCCTCTTTGTAATTGCTCCGTGATCTTATTACAGATGGAAAATCTATCCGGAGGCCGATATCTTTCTTGTAAGCTTAAGAAATCTAAGTTAAATGCATAAGTAGACAGAGGGGGAAAACCGTTCATAGTTTAGACTTAGATTCTTTCCCTTTGAATACTTCCCCTACTATTATTACAATTGTGAACAAAAAAGTCTTCGTAAACAACCAGTTGCGAAAACAAGTTTCGGTAGCGGCCGAAAGGATATCTTCTACATTTACATGGACATTACCATGTAAATATAGAAGATATGTAATATAAATTGTAAAGAGAAAGAATCTAAGTCTAAACTATGTAGGTAGGTAAGGTGAAGGTGGCTTATCAAAAAATACTAAATCTTTAATGTTTTAAACTTGCTATAGAATAAAATAAACTTTATTGATAGATCCATCACTTACTGGAATAAGACCTTTACCAAGCAAAATACAAGATAGACATGCAAGCATGACTAGCACTGATTTTCAGCCACCACCTTCTGAGGAGTCACGGTACACATGCTGTTATTAAACTATAATTACACAATTATTTATCTTAAAAACAACAACTTATTATATATCGCCCCGCACCGTACCCTTGCGGAAATGATTCGCGACAGCACGAACACTCTGCCATGTTGTCAATGTTTTACGTACAAGCTGAAAGCTATATAATCAAAAACATAAGAATTTCCTAAAAATACCAAATACTTTTGGTATTTTCTACCAATGATCCAAATATGAGTCCCATTATCTTAACTACGAAGAAACCGCGATTCTGCGTCCAAAAACAGAATTAATATTAAAAGGGAGATGAAAGCCTTTTCAAATGAAATTTAAAATACAGACGAACCGAGATTAATTTTGCTTCGGCAAGAAACGCGCCGAATCTTTGGTTCTCTAATTGGGGTTTTGTTATTACTTCATCAATTCAATGTAATGATAGCCTGGTCAAAATGTTAGTAGCGTTGTTAATAGGGGTGGGTAAATATTTATATTTTTATGCGAAAATAAATATTAGTCTAAGTGTAGTCACAGAATTTATAAGAATGAATGAATGAACACTTTAGCAACACTAAAGCACATAAATACAAATTATCGCATTCTACCAGCCAACCTAAGGGTAAAAAGAAAAATTTGACTTACGAAATAATGTATATAAAGCATAATAAATCAAATAAAAAAAGCAAAGCCTTATCTATATCCATATCCATACTAATAATATTATAAATGCGAAAGTCTGTCTGTCTGTTTCGGGCTTTCACAGCCATTCCGCTGAGCGGATTTCGATGAAATTTGGTACGTATGAATATAGTTGAAGACAACAATCAAATATACTTAGGCTACTTTTTGACGCAGGCGGAGCTGCGGTAAATGGAATATTTTTTTGGAAATTCTTAGTGTACAGGACAGTGGACAGGAATTTTTGTTTTGTCTGTCTGTGCACGCATCACAGAAGAACTACTGGATCGATTGACTTGAAATTTGGCGTGGACCTACCTAATATACCGGTTTAAGATCCATAACCAGTATTACGAGAAAGCGTGTAAAAATAATTTATTCTGGAAAAGTCTTAGACTCCCGAGGGATAATGAAATGTTACATACACGGCAGTTTACTATTAATTTCAATAAGCATTCAACTAATTTATATCGAGAAAACGTTTTAAGTACCAAACATCTCGGAAAAATTTCACGATCCCGAGGGGTACGTGAAATATTATCTATATATATCCCGGAAAAATATACAGATCCCGACGGAAAAGCTAAAATTGATCTACTAGATGAAGCAATGTGAAATTTAAAATGCAGGCATCAGTATAACGAGAAAAGGCTTAAAAATAGGCATCATTCTTCATTTCTCCATACTTTTTCATATCATAACCATCCTTCACCACATTTTCATTTTGAAATCATTTCATATTTTGAATCACCTTTTTTTCCACATTGTTTTCACGTCATCGCACATTTTCCATTTTCCTCTCGAAGGAGCAATAGCTACCCCCTACTTTTTATGTATTTTAATTAAATAAGTACCTTTAACTTCAGTTATAATCATTGATTAATGTGTGGAAATCAGTATTAAAATAAAAATAGTTCTGTGAAGTCTCAGATTTGAGCAGTTTTACTGAAGGTGGTATCTTACTGAAGATACCACCTCAACACTCCTGTTCATCCACTTCGTCTGGCCCCCATATATTAATTTCATGCCGAAATAGCCGAGCTGGGGAGCCCGCGACACGTTTAAGCAGTTTGAAAAATGTTAAAGTGTTTGCCAATAACACACTTCGAGTCATTCTGTTCGTGTTTTCTACACGGTTACCTACGTGACGGCAGTCGCTTCATCATCATGTCCTAGGCTCTGGCTAGGCTCTCTTTTTTGTTAAAAAGTATGTATAACTCACCAAAAATTGGCGGGTCACATGATTTTCATTCGATATCGAATAGTTATCATTCGACATAATCGGTGAATCATATATTCCAAATATAGGGCTCCTGAATCGAAAAAGGATTAATTGGAAATTTTCCTTGATCACTTGGGCGAAGCCGCGGATAATAGCTAGTGTAGAGTAATGCTTGATTTTGACCAGATTGCTTAAAGTTGTGTCATATAATTTTTATGACAAAGTGTAGAGAACCTGAAAAATACCCACTAAGTCTAAGAAATTTTATACAACATTTTTCATACAAGGATACTTATTAAATCAAAGAAATTTTGTTACGTGCATTACCGAACATATCTTCAAAGTCACATTTCCAATTTGTGCTCTTTCAACTCAGATAAAAATACTAAAATCTACGGCATTTTCCTCAATGTACCTTGAGAGAAATTTATTGGCTCTGCAGAGTATTGTTTGGACTTGTTCCAAAAAGATATGGTGATTGTTGATTTAATATAGTGAAGCAAGCATACCTTACATATCTTGATAGTTCTTCGGTTCAGATGTAATAAGACAAGAATATACCTTTTCATAATTGGGATTGCCTATATTTTCGTCCTAGCGCATTTTTCAGCTAACGTTTTCGATTCCAGGGCACGCTTTATTAATGGTCCTAGATTTGGTTATACTGTTTATTATTTACAATAGAGCGACCGCCGTCTGACTTCCGCAACCCTTTTAATAGAGAAACCAGACCAATAGTATCTTTATGTTCTTTAACGATCACAATATTTTTTTTTCCAACACATTTGCTCATAAAGTGCCTTTTATTTCATTGTAACTAGGCCATTAATGGGGGTGTAAATAACACGTTGTTTATATTATAATTACACTAGTAAAGTAATGGTTTTGTGTAAAAAGAAATAAGAAGGGCTTTAAAGGACTTGTATCCATGGCCGTAAAACCCATTGCTAAAAAAATTACTATCAGGGCTACTCTGTCTGTATCTGTGTCGCCATTTTAAATCTATTTGTTTTACTATTAATAACAAAATGTGGATTTAATTTTGGGAAGAATAACTAAATTTGACTCCGAAAATATACTAATCCAGGCGAAAATCAAATGCTGATAACTAAGTAGGCTGACTATAGTTACTTAATTTAATCTTCAAAAGAAGAAATATGGGATTAAATGTTATTTGGTATGTTACCTAGCAATGCATTAACAAACACACAAGTCCAATTTTTCTCCAATGGTGTGTCTAAATGTAAAAAGTGTTCGAAGTGTAAAAACAAAAGTTAATGTGAAAAAAGGTTTTGATAACGCTTGAGAACTTTTATTTATTGTGTAAATAATAAAAAAATAAAAACATAAGTGTGTGTTTTCTACGTACCTACCTACGTATGTAGATGACAACTTAAATATCCTATGACAACAACCCTCCAACTGCGTTTAGGGGCTCAAGCACCCTTTGTGAATATAGTATGTTTCTGTATTTATGTTTCAAATTCTGGACCTTCTAATGTTGACAATGCCATGAATTATAACAGATTTAACTGTGTACGAAACTCAACCTGTATTCCAATTGTTGTTTGTCACAAGCCTGTTGAATTATGAGTCTTTAGTGGATAAAATTAGCTAACTTTGTAACGCTGGATAGTTTTGGGAGTTTAGAGGGTATTGTGATATTTTCATTTGTTGTCTCTGAGGAGCAAGGATTAAATCCTGTTAATGTAAGATCAAAAATAACGGTGTTCATCTGAGAAAAACAGAGGTTTTTTGGATTTTTACTTTTGGATTAATAATACAACTGAAATCTCTTTTAAATATAAGGGCTTAGAATTAGCTGGTTTATTTATTTTAATTAGATTTTCGATCCATACTGAGGAGTTAATTATTATTAGCCATGTATCATGTAAAGGCAATTCAAGCAAATGCTAACATCTAGTAATAACAGCAAGGCTCAAGTCAAAATCTTTTTATATAATTTAGGCAAACAGGCATACGGCTCATCTAATTTGAAGTTACCGTAGGCTAATGATGCCCGCATCTTCATCATCGCAAAAAATCTTTTCACACCCTCTCTGAATAAACCCATGTTTATTTATTTTATAAACTTTATTACAAAGAATGTAAATGGCGGACTTAGCCGTGGGCTTTTTCTACCAGTCAACCAACAGGTGGTGTTGAGAGACAAAAGTAATGCAAAGATAGAATAATTAATTATAATTACCTAATTATACATATGAATAAATAAAACATCCAATATTAATACATTGACTACATACACCGTGAAATTTTAGCCGTTTTGGACCCATCGTCCAGTGACTCCATTCATGCAACTGAACAACTTTCCCCAAGATACATGGGTCGATATATGGAGTAAATTTTTGGACCTCCCATACAAAATGTCTCATCACGTGACCTAACTTACTATGGGAAGTCCAAATTTGTTGTTCATGTTTCGAGCTATGTTCCTTGGGGATTTTTTTTCGATTACATGAATGGATCCAAAACGACTAAAATTTCACGGTGTATATATAAAATAAACCTGCAGACTAACTACTTAAATAAATATAATTATATATTCTCTGACAGCGTGTGAAGATAATGTGCGCAGTAAACGTTGAAATGACGTACGGGTGCGAGAGCTTTATGAATATCGATTGGAAGGGCATTCCAGAGCAGCACGGCTTGAACCGTAAACGAATCTTATCCATGTTATCTTTGGACAATGTAGAAGAGAGCAGATACCTCAACACTAGAATACGTGGTAGAAAATTCATTTGAATCTAAAAATTCTATGCCCAATTTATGTGGATGAACTATCTGACGATAGCTTTACAGTGGCACCAGTAGAGCGCAAGAATGAAAGCGAATGTCTAGAAATGTTTGAATATAACGAGCGGGATGAACCTTGCAAATCAAGAAACTGGTATTCAGCGGAGCAATTTCTAGTATAGACTGATCAAATCACGATCATGAGTTGGGTAGCTTAACATGCGTTAACGTTACAGAAGAATATATAGATCTAGCTATGTTAATTTACCTTGTGTCTTTATATGCAAGAGTAAATATATTTATCAAAGTGAAGACAAGGACATTCTCGACTAGACATCGTCAATATGTAAAGGGTTAAATATCCCTTTGGGAGAGCAAATGTTAAAGAGAGATGTTAATACTAAGATTGATGTAAGGACATATTGTGGGCATATCTTTATTATTATGTAGCATAGATCTTGTTTATTACGTTTTACTTTCCATATTAATAAATTAAAAAGAATTAGGATAAAGGCCTTAATAAGTTGAATTTATAAATTAAACAGGACTGAGCTCTTTGACCTAAAATCCGAGCAGAGAAAGATAGCTATAGTGGAGGTATCTATCTCTTTTTAAAAGGGGAACCATGAAAATGTTTTTAATTGGGACAATATATTTTAAACTTCGTAAATACTGCACATAAGTAGCTAGCAAGGTAACTTAGCGGGACGTGATTGTTTTGACGATTACACGAGATAATCTGTTGTAATAGTTCAGAATTTTAACGCAGGCCAACGCTGGATGCAGACTGCTGCCAACCGATCATTTTGAAAATCATTTGGAGAGGCCTATGTCCAGCAGTGGACTGACTGCGGCTGAAATGATGATGATGACGCGAGTTAAGCAACAGCAGGTGCGACCTAACTCAGAGTGAACAACACTTGGAGTATAACGTTCAGCCGTTAGTCCTGCTTGTCTACGAAAGCCAAGACCACTAGTAAAGTGTCCTTGTCTTCCCCGAGGGTGCCAATAGGGGAGACATGTCTACGAAACGTTATTTTTGACTAGACTTCAACTTCTTTAAAGTCTGCACAGAACTACTTTGGAGGAGGTAAGCACCTCCTCACTCTAAATCGAGATTAGAATATTTGATTGCATTTAAAAAAAATCTGCATAAAGTATGTACCACCTTTACCTTTTTTGCAGAAGAGCGTAGTCACCCTGTTTTGTACAAGTACCAACGTAATAAAGCTTGTATTTGCTAGAAAGAGACAGGATCCTCCACTATATCTATCTCGCTTGGCTCGGCCATGCCTCCATACAAATTTGAAGAAGTACTCAGTCCTGTTTAATTTGTTAAGTCCATGGGGAAAAGGAGGATTTTTAGTTGTATTTTCCAAATCACTACATATGTAGTACTTATATTAATCTGGGGTTCTCGATATTTTCTAAAGCATTTGATAATCAGTGATTATCTTTTCAATATCACTGTTATCTTTAAATCAGGGAAGGGTATTGAAAAGACAAACATAAACAGTATTCTAATGAAATTTTGATGAAGCGTCGAACACCATTCGGAACTTTTCGATCGGTGCCGTAATTATAACTTTACGCTTCTCGCTAAGGTAAATTACAGATATTTTAATAAATATTAAATGATTCCGCTTCTTCGCCTTCAAATTCGGCTGTTAGACGTAGGCGTTAAGCTTCCGCTTTGAAAATGGCTGTTTTCCAATTCGATTTGAGTTTTAGATCTAAATAAAGGAGGCATATTTTTTTTTTAAATTCACTCGTTTGTTATTTTTTTTTTAATAGTTCAATCATTGATCCACACAACGAATACAATTAAGGCTTTAGAATGATTTGTTGCAGTTGTCTTATTGTTTTCGGCTGAAAAATAGACCACACCCTCTTTTCTTTTGTATGTACTAGAATGCAGCCTCATTTTTAAAGCCGCGTTCCCACTTGCAAGTAAACTTTAGCAAGAATTTGTTGCCATACTTACAATCTAGCCCACAACTTCTGAATTTAAACACAGCATTTGCAGCATTCACATTTGCAAGCTGCTTGTGGACAGACAGTCAGACATTTCTTGTAGGTATAAACACGGCCTAAGAATAAGTTGATACATTGATCTACGTGGCGCTAGATTCTCGCGTTCTATAAATGCACAGTGAAGAATCAGTAATTGGTTAAATTCCCGTTGGGTTGAAATAATCTTCTTCTTCGTCATCTATGGCATTTTCTCGGTTGCTTTCTCAGCTGGTTGCTTGGGGACCAGGGTCCGCTTTCATATTCTTACGTCTCCATTTCGCCTGTTCTTCGGCATCCTTGACAGATGGTCCATCAGCACGCATATCCTGCTTTGCGACGTCAAGCCAGCTCTATATAGCCAGATCTATTGTATAAGCGTGCCCCTTCATTCTATAAGGCCCAGAGGAGGTGGCATGGCCAGAAACTTGTCTTGAAACAATGACTGTGTAGAATTATTATAACTTATTTTCCAATTCCTTTGCTAATATTTCAAAAGTTTCAATTTCGAATAAACAATACATTCTGCGGAGTCCAGGAACTTATTCTTTAACTTTCATTAAACTACAACAAATTTATGTCTGTCGTCATTACTTTGTTGCAGGTAAATATTGACGGGGCCCTGAAACGTAGTGTTTTGAGGACTTGAGTCGCGTGAGTGCTTTTATTAAATTATATTTGGTTACTAAACAGTGTACGTAAATGGTGAATTAGATATTCCCTTCATTATTTCAGCTGAATCATCAAGTAATTTTAGATTGTTAGAGTTACAGGTATTTGATAGAAATCGTGTCGTGAATGTTGCTTTATTTGGTAGCAGTCGATTTAGGAACATTCCTATCGCTTTTAGAATATCCATACTTCCATACTAATATTATAAATGCCAAAGTCTGTCTGTCTGTCTGACTTTCTGTCTGTTACGCTTTCACGGCCAAACCGCTGAACGGATTTTAATGAAATTTGGTATGAATATAGTTGAAGACCCGGGGTCAAACATAGGCTACTTTTTGACGCAGGCGGAGCTGCGGGAAACAGCTAATATTCTATACTTTAATAAAACACTAACAGAAGCACTCAGAGTTTTAGGTGAATTCTTCAAACTCAAATCTCCGTTAGAGGGTGAATTTTGAAATTTATACTCCTTGGTATAGATCTAGGCAACATCTTAATATATTTCAAAGATCTCTTTCTAAATCAGAATTTTTTAATTCGAGTTTTATGAATTCGCATAAGAGATCATTACCGACAAGTGCAGCAGTGAAACTAATAAATGTTTGAGAATTTAAGAAGATTTTTAAAGGTAGTAAACTGTTACCTTGAGAGAGTAAAATCACATGGCTCAGCTAGTGTACCTTTATTGAGCACAACCCCTGCCCACCTATTAATAAAACAGAAGATAACCGAGGATACAGTCAACTACGGGGCAATTCAGGAGGGCTGGTTTATGCAAATGTGACCCTTTCGATAACCCCCTACAGTATTATTACATAAACTATTCAAGTTACTCGACCTGTGTACCTGTGCCGATTTTTAAAAACAAGAGGTTGTCTTTTCCTTTATGGATTCTATTTGTCCTTTCAGTAACTGAAATAATGTAAAAAGTGAGTGTGATTTTCTCGCTAAATGTAAGTAATTAATTTACATACTTAGTTAATGACGTACATTGCATCCGTATTTTATGTAACATTATATTATATGAGTTTATATGTTTATGTATGTATGTATTATTTGTATAGGTATATGTATTATTCATGTATGTTTATTGTATAATAAGATGTATGGTTGTGTAGGTTTATTCGTTTAAGTATAGATTTTACAAGCCGTTCCCGTGATATTTTCAGAACACCCACATTTAAGCTCTCTGCTATACCCAAAGGTTGACTGTTAGTTAATGCTTTTAGCATTAAGTCCGCCTATTGTGCTTTACAAATTGTAATTTGTAATGAAGGTTAAATAAATAAAGAAGCAAAAAATAATGTATTGTTGTCCTTCTGATGTACTTACAGATAATTTTTCCCAAATGTGCTTGAAAATATCAAGCTAAAATGAACACATCGTTGTATATCTTCTTCTTCATCAATAATTGTACTAATGTTCTGTTCTATGTTGTATCTGTTTGATTTTTTGTGTATATGAATTTGGTTTTTTTATTTCCATTGACCGCGTAGGGGAAGTCTCAATTTTGAATTCGGCCCATTTTGCTTTAGTACGAAAATAATGTATGTTTTGGGCTCTAGCCCATTTCTATTCTAAAAGGAACTATACATGTTCCTTGATTCATTAAAACATTTTGTCAAGAGATTTTTTTTTGATTGGGGTATAAATTAGAGCAAAAATAAAGGTAAAAATCTCTCGTCAATAAAATTCAAATAAATTAAAGAACATGTATGCCAAGTTTTTTTAAGGATACATTTACTTATTTTATTTTTACCCCAATCAAAAAATATCTCTCGACAAAATGTTTTAACGAATCAAGGAACATGCATGTCAAGTGTAGTAAGTATCCTTTTAGAAATGCAACCTCTAGCCCGGAACATACATTATTTTCGTACAAAAGCAAAATTTGTCATGTTAATATACGATACCATAAAAAGGGACAAAATATTCAACAATATACTAATAGAAATCAACGGGAGTAGAAAACTAGCCTTTCAGATACGATTGCCGTGAGGTGATGGGGCGTACCGACCGTTTTATGTAAAGCATTTGCCCTCCTAACTCCCTAAGGTTACATAACTTTCGATAGTGTATCAAAATACTTAGGCTGTGTTCACATTAAAAGCGTAGCGGTTTTCCTTTTATAATTGTCGTTAAATTTTAATTAAATTAGTTGAATAGACCCCTTTCTTTTACATGAAAGAAATGGGTCTATTGTAGCTGACTAAGACCTAGATAGTGATATTGTCGAATCATGAAATGTAGATTCATTTTAATCAGATTTGTGCTATTTGAACTTTAGAGTGACATAGAATTTTTTATCTGAGGTACTGCTATAACAAGTCAAAGTCAAGAACAAACAAGGCCTGAATCTGACACCGTCTTTAAAAGTGATGATAAATTGCTCCAAGAATAATTAAGATCCGATTGTAAAAGCGCCTATATGAGAAAGCATTTCAAGTATATAGTAGGCAGAGACGTGGGTGTGAGTTACACTGTCATACAATAGGTTCACGTCAAAAGTAAATAAAATAACGCTTAACCTTTTTCTGGGGAAAAAATTGATTTCTAAAAGCGAAAGCTCAATTTTGTATTACATTGACAATGATTGACCTTCATTATAGGTCAGAATTAAAAAGTTAGTTCGATTTCTAGATTCAGAAATATTAAAAATAATTGATTAAAACCATATTGACTCTAATCGTGTAACAAGATACGTCTTACTTATGGTCCAAGATATGGTAATGAACAATAGAGAGACTGCCACCATCTTCTTCAAAAACAAAAAATAATGTAACGGGATTTTATGCTAACATCTATCTAGAATTGTTACATGTCGAAAAAAATCAAGTCGATCATAACGAGAACAGGTAAATGATTTTAGGGTGAGCTGTTGCTGCCTAGGATATACCAAAAGCGGGTAGTGGCGTTGCATAAAAAAAGGTATTCTATATATAAGTCATGGGGCGAATTATTAAACCATACATCGATTCAACGGGCGCCCGTGTTGAATAGCCGGATGATTTCCACGATGCTAATATGAAATCTAGCTCTGGAATAATAAGCGAATTATCAAACCATACCTACATAGATTCAACTTGCCCCTATGTTGAATTGCAGGATGATTTACAAAATACTATTGAGCCTTTTGTCTTATCATACAGCGTTTCAGCTCCAAAGTGATATATGGTTTCATCTGTTATATTTGAACTCGCACATCCAGAATTGCTACACGCGTTGAACACTGGCATGGATTCAGTTCACAGAATGAATTTTAACGACGCGAAAATTATTCTCGCAGTCAACGCTACGTTGTGTGTACCTAATCTGTGATGGTTGGGTACCTGATGGACATGCAAAGAAGAAGTTAATTGAAATCATTAGTCTCTACCTACTTCTACAGGAAGCAGGCGTGATGAAATTTAGTTTAGTGTATGTTGGAGGCTATCGAAACCTGATGATCGTCCATAATGTGTTTAGCTCTAATTGTATTGATGATATGTTTACCCGCCTTTACTCTATCAGCCGTAACACGCTAATGCCCTTGACATGTCAATCAATCTTATATAGTCGCGTTTGACAACCGAACAGAATTTATTTCCGTTATTTATCAAAACGCATTACTTACTCTTATAACTAAACATATAAATTTTCCTTCGTCTGGCAAATTTAAGCATGAACTTGTCACCTTTAAACTGTCAAACCCGTATCACAGAAATGACTAGAAGCTAAAGGTATATTGAACTTTGTTAGTTGAAAACCAGCTTAATTACCAAGGGTTTAAGTTGAGGGCGGAATGATAAGAAACATGACAAAATATTGGAAGCGACGAGACGGCTGAATTTGTCTCGTAGAAAATTTGGGATTGTGTCCCTTTGTTAATCAACTACCTACATTTTGTAAAATGTAGGGCATACTATCTATGTTAGTAGGTATGTATTTTCTGTAAATTGATTGCCAGTTATTGATTTACGTGTTATCTTTGTATCTAGTATTAATCTTCTAGTTATCGAACGTTTTTGAACGTGACCAATATTAAAGTGTATTTTGAGCAAAAAAATGGCTTTCTTATTATCTTTTAGGATGATAGGATGCACTTTTTGTCTCATGTATTTTTGATTGGTACGTGGGAGAACTCAATCGGCCATTTCGTAATCTTGTAATAAATTATCTGGTTTAAAATAATACCTACTGTCTGCTAGAATTAAAATAAAATTCCATATAAGTGATCGTGTAATATCATAACGTACTCTTTTTAAGGACAGTTTTTCGCTTTCTTCCCCGCTAAAGTACCAAACTTTTCATATTATGAGAAACATCCACTTAACTTAAACTCGTTTAAGGGATAGAGTCTTTTTGAGAGGAGGGGTTTCTTCTAAAACGACGTAGTTAGCTGGAAAAACAACTGGGGCTAAATCCTTTTCAATATTAAATGTGAATGGGACTAAATTGCGAGAAGTGTCATTAATTAGATCAGAATTTAAAACAAAACTCCTTGAGAGTTTTGGGTTGAGGCACTCAATGTCATCCATGGTTCAGTGGCTTTGGTAGAAGCTAACAAAACTTTCAATGTTGTTTTCAAATTGAATATGTAGGCTCCTTTGCCTTTTAATTGCGCTGTTATGTTAACTTTAAATTAAAAGTATATACCGTATCATTTGAAACACAATTTCATGGTTTTATCTGACCAACAGTCTGTGTAAAAGCATATCGTCTAAAAACTCTTTTGTCAGTACACAAATACAAATTACTCAAGGTAGCATATGAAATGACTATTTTCGCACATAAAAAATGATTGCCTTTAAATTTATATAAGAACTTAATAAATTTTTTGCCTGTTTTCGTCACCAGTCCATTCATGCAAACTATCGCCTTCATTTTAGTGAGAAGTAGGTAGTAAATTCCTTAAAGGTAAAAAATAATGTGTCAAGCTTTTCGGCCACTGTTTCGAAAATCTCTGACACCATAGTGTACAGGGTCGATTGACCATAATAACATATTATGATCCGCTCGATGAATGAATGAATAGCGCGTAGTTTGCATAAAATACATTTTTTCTCAGCCTATACTTATATTTAAACTTTTGCACAAAATACAATGCATACGATTATGCCGAAACCTAATGTATTCGCTGTAAATTAGAAAGTTGCAAACCGCTCTTTAAAAAGCATTCTATTCTTCCTCTGCCCTGTCTATATATCTTAGAAATGTGTCTTTTTGTACGTAAACACGAATATTTGTTTACTAAACATGAAGATAATGAGGGATCGAGAACAAGACACAAAGATAGATTATGTTTGCCAATGAGAACACTGACTATGTCACATAGGAACTCATATTGTATGGCAATTAAGATATACAACCATATACCCTCAGCATATAAAGAATTAGAATTAGATGCATTTGGGAGAAATTTGTTCGAATTTCTAATGGCTAAATGTTATTATAGTGTTGATGAATATATGAACAATAATTGTACATAATTAAAATAATCTTGACATTTTGTATCTATCTTTAGTATTTGACATTTTTTTAATAATTTTATTGTATAAATGTTACTGACATAATGGGACATATTTAATTTTTTTTCTGTTTTTATTATTTCATTTTTTGCATACTCATCTGAGAGTGGAATACACGAAATTATAATTAACTAAATATCTATGTATGCACTGTATTCTTGCAAATAAATAAATTATCTTATCTTATCTTAAAAAAAAGGACATAACAAACATCAAAACCAATATACAATTAATATCAGGGTCGGCAACGCGCTCATGACATCTCCAGTGTTGCAGGCGTTCATAGGCTACGTTAACCACTTACCATCAGGTGGGCCGTACGCCTGTTTGACTACTTAGTAGTATAGTAAAAAAATATGACAAAATATTTACAGCATAACACTTTAGAAACGTTACGTGCAAAATTTCTGCTGTATCATTCTATCTAATGCTTTCAATAGTGTCAACTACCCCTTTTCATCAATATCATCCCTTCTACCCCAAACATATCGCTTGGTCAGTCTAAAATTCGGAAATATTATGCGTACAAGCCCGGGCAAGAGCCTTACACACTCCATTAGGACCTGATTTATTACTATCCACTAAAAGGGTCCCTCAAGGAACGATCCTTGGTCCCTTTCTGTGTATCACTTACATTAGCTGTATGGAAATTTTCTCTTGAAATATTATTTCCTTTGGTCGACATGTCATCACGTTTAAATACATTTTAAAATTAAAAATAGTTCATTTGAATCTGCGGCAAAATTGGAGTAATATTTAAATAGCAGGTATTTTATATTATTAAGATTCTACGTAAAGAAGAAAAGTATCGAAACATTGGTTAGTAAATTTTATATCTAGAAAAAATAAACTGAACATAAATTATTTTCAAATAAATAAGAATATTGTAGTTAAAAGCATAAAAGCAACTTAAGTTATGCAACATACATTACCGATCGTAGAATGTGAAACTTGCCAACTTGAATGCCTGTAGATATTCTAATTGTCTCAATATGTGAAACTTGAAAATACCAATGTTCATTAGTAAACTTAGGTAGTAGAGTGTAGAAGTAGGTATAATGCTTCATTCCATTAATAAAACTCATGCAAATGAACTTATCATAAGTTTCACGTTCTAGTTTAAGACTTCGACACAATTTTTGATATTCTAATTAAGTGTTTAAGTTGACAAGATTTCCTCATGTTTTATTTGTTAGTTTTTTTAGGTTACTTGGTGATTTCATATAAATAGAAACGTGAAAAAATTTCTGCGACAACCCAGGACAGACAATCCTGGCGCCGAACTACCAAGAGGCCCGACCCCAGATGAAACAGAAAGGTGGCAGGAGAAAGAAGAAAATGTTTTTAATATTACAATATGTATGTACATCATTTTCATGTACATCATGAAATAGAAAAATAGATATATCATTAGGTATAAAAATATAGAATGGGAGCTGACAACTGGAGAGCCATAGAGCAGAACAGAACCCTCAGGCGCTCTCTTTTTTCGGAGGCCAAGATCCAGTTCGGGTCGCTGAGCCAGCGGAGTAGTACCAAGGTAGTAGGTATGAAAATGATGTGCTGAATTAGCTGCGCAAAGTATAAATACTTAAATTGAGATCTTTGTTATTCTTTTAAGGTTACATTCTATTAGTGTAAGTTTACAGTCTTCCTTGTAATCTGAAAATAAAGCATATTTTAAAACTCTCTCAAAGTAATTTTAAAACATTATTCTCATTCGATAAACAACTTTATCTTGAGAATCGAAAGGTAATAATGCAAAGCATTTTAAGGAGAAATTCTTTACCAATGATATAGAAAAAGGCCAAATCTTGGACGAAATTCCGATGGGAAATTAAGGTTCGATTACTTCCGAAGCCAATGTAATTATCAGATGAAGATTGAGAATTTTGGGTAAAACATGCCAATATTTTAACCTAGATTAAGCATTTGGGAAGATTTGATGTGAAATTTTGGTATTGGCATAAGTTTGTCCAATTTATAGCGAGAGAGATTTGTACGGATCGTACCAAGTATCTGCCTACCCCTAAGGGAAACAGGCGTGATTATAATTATGTATGTATGTATGTATATCCATACTAATATTATCTCTCTCTCTGTCTGTCTGTCTGTCTTTCTGTCTGTCTGTCTGTCTGTTACGCTTTCACGGCCAAACCACTGACCGGATTTTAATGAAATTTGGTATGAATATAGTTGAGGACCCGGGGTCAAACATAGGCTACTTTTTAACGCAGGCAGAGCTGCGGGAAACAGCTAGTATTATCTAAGTTACATTACCAAACTAGGAACAACTAAACAAAGAATGATACTCGTGGGAATCAAATCCACAACCTCTAGGTCTACAGGCAAACGTCCTAACCATTGGAACACAGAGGCGAAAAAGTTGTTGCGTAAATTTAAAAAATTAAACCGACTGTGTTATTAAAATTTTACGATGTTTAACTAGTTTTTCTTCAGGTGCAGGTAAATGAAATATTTTCCTGAAAACTTTAATTAAAACATCGATAGAATCAAATATATGAAAAATTTTATGTTGAAAAATGAATGTTTGCACTAACCGTTGCATGAAATGATTTTAGAAATTTTTACGAGTTTATAGTATTTGCAAGAAAAATCCATAAACATTTAGGTTATTGCGACGCTTTTCAAAGCTTTTTACTGAAAATATTAAATATTTATTTTGAAAAGTTATCTATGTTTTTGTTTTTTTTTCATATAATGAAACCATTGGTAGTGAAGTTTATGCAAGTTCATTACATGAATTGGAACATATTAATAGGCTTACATCTCATTATGACTCTCTTCCAGATGGCTTGAGAGCCCATAGTCCAAGCACTCACGTCTTGTAAAACTCATTTTTTATAAACGTACTGCAAAATTTATTCTGCAATAAAAAAATGGTATTCTTAAATAGTGATAGCAATGCTCGCAGGTTCTAAAAACACAAACTTAGGGCAAAAAGTTAGGAAAGTTTGATGTAACATTATTTATCGGATTTTAATCATACCATAAAAAAGATTAAAGGGAAGTTCATAGCAGTGTTTTATGAATAAATCTCGTTCGCGAAGATTAGTTCACAGAACTACTAGTATTTTCATAGAAAAAAAGCTCTTTTTTTAGAAAAAAAAAAACTATCCAACCGACGACTTTTTTATTGTAATTTAGCATACCATGCATATCCTCAACAATTAGTACCGATGAAAATCGTTTGATATCACCAGATTTAGAAATGGTAAACTAATTAAAATAATTTGAGGACTTGGAATCTAATCTCTCACCAGCACTAAATGACCTAGACCATTATTAAAACAACGGTCTGAAGCTAAATCTTTTCAAAACAGAATCTTATCTTTTCCACTGTGAGAAATCTCATAATATGGTCCACTATAACACACATTTTAGTTGTTTAGCAAAGTTACATGTCAGAATGATGGCTCAGAGCGAAACTTCAACAACGTATCTTTACATAGCATCACAAAGGTCAAGCGAGGGCAAGGGCAGACGCCCATTACGCTCCGCGTCATGCGATGATCCACAACTAATAGGTAGTCTACCTGGATCTCTTTCATGAAATATTAATTGGTAAACAAGGGTCATTGGTACGCAATCACTAGCGCTATTTCAGCGCTTTTCTGAAATCCAGGCACAACGCCCATTTGGTAACGATACAAATACTATTCTCCAGAGTGCACGCTATCACGTCCCAATTCAAAGTGAACGAACGTTTTCGAATCTCAAATCTCCAACTAACTACAAAGTGTGGCCAACTTCACAAACAAAATTGGTTTAGATTTAACGCGTATTACTTTAAACACAATAAAATAAGAAAGCTAAAACCAGTGTCGCCAATACCATTTTTCATCTTTGTCATCTTTCTTTTTGGAAGTATCTCAATAAACCCCAAGATGCGTACCCAAGTTGGTCGATGTTGAGACAAACTAAGCAATTGGGCAATTACTGACGACACACAATAGCGGCGCGAGTGTGGTTACTCCCCTCAAACTATACCGAATACACATTATGTCGTGTGCTAGGTGACCAAACGCTTCACCATGAATGATTGTATACTTGGCCTCTGTAAGATTATTTCAACGATTGTTTACTTGAATGAAACATATTAAATATAGGATGGATTTAAATTAAATACAAATACTTTCACGGCTAAATAAATTTATGTTGGTTTCATAATTTTCCATACGCTAGTTTTCGAGTAATATTATTTAGACATTCTGTAGTGATTTTTTTTTCTTTTTTTATCCATTTCGCTGACAATACTGTCAGAAGTTGTAATACTCATTTGTCTGTGTCTATTCATATCACACCATCTCCATTCCCCAATAATTGTCATAGTAATAGTAGTATAATAATAATATCTACTTAACCTGAATCGAAGCCCTCGTTCGCTTTCACTGTATATTGATACAAACAGTAAATTTTTTAGGTTGGGGTTTAAAAATCCTTTTGGTTTTGGACATAACGAGCCGCATCAAATGTTTTCGATTATACCATCTAGAGATTCTGAATAACAAAACATTATTTTCAGTCATGCAATTTATAAAATAGTTAATATCGAGGAGCTTGGAGCAAATGCTCGTGTCAAGCGACGGCGAGACGCGACCACTATTGAACTGGTCGCCATTTAGTGGCATTTTCTATCTCGAGCTCCTCCGTATCGCCTTGTTATCGATATATAGCAGTCGATATAGGTAGCCTGACAAATTCTGATAGTATTGGCCACTAACTCACCTCGGGTCATGTACATGTTGGTCTGGTTTCCCTGTAAAGAGAATTACAGAGGTCAGAAGGCAGTCGCTCCATTGTAATAACCAGTGCCGCCAAATCTGGGACCATGATCCTAGACTAGTTAGTCATGACACTCATGACTAACAGCGTACCCTAGGCTCCAAAGCGTAAGCTGACGACGCAACTAGGAATACACGCTAGGATAACAATGAAGATGCGGTTTATAAATCACGCATTTTCTTCTCAAGATCCAGGATGTGTTAACTAGAGGCAAATACTGTCGAATTTTTCAGACTCCATAAAACAGACTAAAGACTACATATTCCCCATTTCATAGTTTACATTTACGTATTTATACTTACTTATTTAAAAGGAAACTCTTCTTACTTTATCCGGCAAAAGGCTGTCACTATCTTATCCGCACAGAAATATTTATCTATTCCGACCAAAGAATGACATCATCAGTATAAATCACGTTAATAAACGTCCACAAATCAAGGCTCTTTAGCGGTCCTTAAATTATTCTGTCAAGTTGCCCACTGACTAACGAAGAGATAAAATACTTGACTGGCTTCGGAATTTATGTGGTTCAGCGCAGGCATAGCTAGAGTTTAATTTAGGAGGGGTGAAATGGAATAGAAATACGTTTATTGAGACGTTTTATCATACAATTTGATGATGAAGTTTGACTGTATTCGGTTATGACGACCACTTCTGCACTTTGAAGCTTTATAGTAAACCCTAACGAGGGATAAATACTTTACGATGGCGCGGAAATTAACAGGTGATCTTGGCCTCCAACATGAGAAGGCGTTATTCTTGCGTTTTTGTATAATTATACCAGTTGCCGCCAATCGCTTAGCCCAGACTTCGTAGCACCTTCATCACCCCATATAACCATTCTGGTCGCAGTTTAGAAACTGTCACCTATTAATTATTACCACACCGGTAACAGTTTCTACAATGTGACCAGAAAGGTTGTATGGGACTTCATCGCCCCAGCAATATCTAGGGTGACTGCTCGACGTCCAGTCGTCCTGCCCAAGCACGCCCATTATTACCCATTCGACATTTTATTTCGACATTCCTCACTCTTATTTCTTAAAGCACGAAAATTATACCCGTGAGAACACCACATTATATAATACTAGCGGTTTCCCGCAGCTCCGCTTACGTTAAGAAGTAGCCTATGTTTGACCCCGGGTCTTCAACTATATTTATACCTAGTTTCATCAAAATCCGTTCAGCAGTTTGGCCGTGAAAGCGTAACTAGTATGGATAAAGACATATGTTTTTATTCAGTCATTAGCCCATTGAGGTTAGTATACAAAGCTTACAAAACATTGTTAGTAACAGAGAATACTTTAATAAATAAAGTCAAATCAGTCAGTTAAAAACATAACTCAGTAATCCTGATGACCAAGTCTGACCTCAGTCTGTCAATCAGTCAACTATTAGAGAAACAGAAAGATAAGTATTCCACATGAGGTATCTACGTATTTTTTTACGTTAAAAATGTCATTTCTCCAAGCCTTTCATATATATTACACATTTTTCCAAGAAACTACATGAACACTTTCATAACGCCACGCTCGGGGAATTCAAGAATATTCAAAAATAATAGCCGAAAACTTTGCCTAGATATTTTTCAGGTTATATTTTAAACGGTATTCAAATTGCGCTGTAATTTTGGAAAACTTGCTTTATGCAATTCTTCTTGGAAGTTCCTGTATAATGTGATGGCTTAACTGCAGAAGCGGTATGTATAACTTTTAAGAGTCTGTCTTCTTATTTCGCTCGCTGTATTTTAGTGTAGCTGGCTATCGATAGTTTGATAATATTTATAGCTGTTTTGATAGCTATTCATTCATTCATATCACTCAATGTTACATGATCAATCGACCCTGTACTTTTAGAGACTTGTACCAGAGATGTAATACTATTAAGAACAATGCAATCAATAGTATCGAAAGTATATGTAATATTGCAATGCAAAACTATCGTTAGTTCGATACTATCGCTAGTATTTTAATTTATCAATAGTATTTCACCAAAACAATTATCGATACGATCGATAGTATTATTTTTCTTAAACTATCGATAGTCTACCTTAACGCAATCGATAGTGAACTATCGAGCGGCAACACTATCGTAATTTAACCGACGTTTATTCTATCCTAAAGGTAGCTTGGAAGAGATTGCACTCCCTCTACATTTCTACACTAGTCTACATCTACACTTATATTATAAAGAGGAAAGATTTGTATTTTTGTGTGTATGTTTGTAATGAATAAACTCAAAAACTACTGTGCCGATTTCAAATTCTTTTACCATTGGAAAGCTACATATCCTACATACCCTGAGTAACATAGGCTATATACCGCAGGCGGAGCTGCGGGAAACAGCTAGTATTAAATACAAAGATAGTCCTAAGCAGCTATTTGCACAGATTATGCGAATCCGACTCGGAAACAGAATAAAAATATTAATAAAATAGGTATATAGAATTTTTGATGCCAGAAGTTTCTGGAAGTAGGGTTGTGTATCCAAGTTTTCCATTTGCCCTTGTTAAGTCTTTCAACTTAAAAGGAAATTAGATTTTGCGTCCGACGACGCCGGGTGGTAACCGAATTATGGAGGCGCAGTGAAGCTTCAATCCCTAATTGTATAAAATACTAAACTTACTTGGACTATAAAAAGACTTCTTAGAGAATCGATGGTCTATTTTTGCGGGCTTTGGGTCACTTGTTTGATAGGCTTTTGCACTGTCAAACTTTGGCTGGTATTTTTGAGACCTGCATGCTGGAAGACTTGTACAAAACAGGAAACGTTAAACAATAGGTGAAGCATGATATTTTATAAACGCTACGATCGCGTAAAGATTTAGTAGGTATGACATTTCTGTTACCTTACTATCCGCCAGAGGCGCTGTACGGGTTTGCAAAACTAAATTGTTAACGCAGCTAGCGTCTGCGTTAGAAAAAAACGGAATGTTGACGTACTGTACAGTGTTTGCTGTAGTTTTGTGCAGATCAACCAGTTTAAAGGTCTCGAAAGTTTAAAAAACCAAAAGAAAATTACAGTGCAAAAGACTACCATACAAAAGTCTGTCAGCTGTTCTCTAGATTTGTATGGAAGTTCGAAAATTGGTGGTAATTACGCGACTCGCGTATCCGTAGCGAATGCGCGTGTCAAGCGACCGCGTGACGCGACCACTATTGGATTGGACGCCATTTAGTGATATTTACTATCTTGAGTTTCTCTGGGCTTCGGAAGGCACGTTAAACCATTAGTCCCGGTTCTTATCGATAGATAGCAGTCGTGAGGCTGTGGCAGATGCCTGAAAACTTCTGACAGTGTTGGCCACTAACACACCTAGGGTTATGTTCCTGTTGGTCTGTTGGTTTTCCTGAAAAAAGGGATACGGAGTACAGGCTAGGATGATGATGATTTATAGGAAACCTTTTATAGGAAAACCTGACCAACAGACGCGCGCGTCTATGTTAGTGATTTGTGGTGTAATTCGTAGGGTTGGTTATTTACCGTGTTTGTGTCATAGTTGACCGTCGCGGCCAGGCGCCGAAATGTCATCCTTGCATTGTTTTGCTCTCGATTTTTACCCTAAATCTAAACGGTGAAGTGCGGTATCTGTTTCGGGTGGGAGGTTGCGAGTGTCCGTTCTATACGTTTCTCGTAGTCTCTAAATTCATTCACCTAGTTTTACTAATTAACTTGACGAAAACTAAATTTATGTCTTTCAGTCAACGAAAAAATAAACATAAATTGAATATTGGTCATTCAGGAATGTCAATTGCAGAAACACCGGTAACTAAGTTCCTTGGTTTGCATATTGATGATAATATGGCTTGGAAGACCCACCTTTCACACATCTGCAAAAAGCTGAATACATTCGCTTACGCACTGTACATGTTAAAAAAGTCAGTAAACGGGACGGCACTTCTAACTGCTTACCACGGCTATATGGCATCATTATTAAGATACGGCATCATCTTTTGGGGAAAGTCACCAGGTAAAGAAATAGTATTTAAAGCACAAAAGAAGTGTTTATGGTCTATGTGTGGGATTCGACCACCTGAATCTTGTATGCCGCTATGTTATTATACTGTAAATGTATTTTTAAAAAACAATTTTTAATTTGGACTTATAATTGTTTAATAACTGACATGAATATACTTTAGGATAATTAATTTGTAATGACTATTTAGAATAATTCAGATGATAAATTGATAATTCTTAAATTGTAATATATTTGTTTAAGAATTTGCACACCTTTATTGGCAAAATGTATATGGGAACATTATATTATTATTTAGCAAGACATGTAATACCTACATTTTATGCAAATAAATAATTTGATTGATTGATTGATTGCTAATTGTCTGATAATAATGATTTTTTTTTTTCATTTAGTGATCTAAAGAAACCACGATGAAAAAAAATCTCTGAGATCATGATGTACAGGATCGGTTGATCATGTAACTCGCTCTATATGTATGAATCAAATGTAGTTCAAAATAAAATAGTTCACAATAGAAAGTAGCTTTCAAAAATATACAATTCGCTTCGCTTTCCTTTCGTCCATTTGCTAAAAATATAAATCTTCTATTACATTATTCCTATTTACATTTTCTATTTAAGATCATACATCACATATGCATTAACCATTATTTTTGTCTCTATTGGCTACCTTTGGTACATATTTTAGAGCTGTATTCTGAATGGGGTTACATAAAACGAATTACCTACATGTTTGTACTGGGAATGAATTTATTGATATGCTTACCAGACCCTATTTAAATATGGTTTAAAGGTGGTAGTTTTGTATGTACATTTCATGACACAAGCGGTTTCCCGCAGCTCCGCCTGCATTAAAAAGTAGCCTATGTTTGACCCCGGGTCTTCAACTATATTCATACCAAATTTCATCAAAATCCGTTCAGCGGTTTGGCCGTGAAAGCGTAACAGACAGACAGACAGCCTTTCGCATTTATAATATTAGTATGGATTATAGACAAATGTTAATGTTAACTACCTATGACCTTGAACTCTGTATAGTGTTTGAAACGTTAGGCGATGTCATTAAAGTTCTGTCTATAACAACGTGTGAACTGCATCATTGTCAAGTAGGTAAATTAAGAGCCTCGTATGCCAAGCTTTTATTTACTTATCTTGGATACTATCTTACTTAGTATTGTTGTACCAGTTGCCAAACTCTGGTTCTACCGTCAGCCGAAGGAGTCTAATACTTCATGGTTCCGCACTTCAAATGGCAATATAAACCGTTTGTTTTAAGAAACACTACCAAACAAACGTCATATTAATATATCACAAGCCCTCAAGGTATGTATTAATTAATTTTAAGGTGTACAAAACAGTACAAGTTCTGATAGTTTTCTTAGCTTTTTCTTCTTCAAAACTCAACATAAAAATAAGACAAACTTATAAATACGGAACAATTTTATAAAAATAATAGGTATTTCAAGTGAACCATCTTCCTCGTTTATTTCGGAAATACAAGGAAACGTAACACCTTGGCGCACTCTATTTAAATATACTTTCTCTAAGAACGTGGCACTTACATAATTACCCGAAAAGCTAATTCCCTAACTTTTCATGACATTATCAAGGAAAAAGTTACTGCGGAGTTTTTTTTCCACATTAAGTTACTAGGTACCTGTATTATTATTTTTAAATATGAATGAAGATAAACGATAAAAGACAGGTTGAATGAAATCGACATTTCTTTACAAAATTTATAAAATTGGTTTGTTTGTTTGTCATTTTCATATTGAAATGGAGCAACGGATTGGCATTTGTTTTTGTTGGATAATTGGATAATGGCGAAAGAAAACAAATAGGTTTTAAATAAATACGTTAGAACGTATATTCAAATATTGACAAGGATGGTATAACGTCTGTCTCCTAACACAGTGTGAATCGGAAAAAAGAGAAGATACGAATGGGGCTGACCATTTATACTAAAGGTTTAGTGTTGCCAATAATATGAAACATTAATTTTTGCATGTTAAATTAAATATAATTCAACACGCCCCCTCAAAAATTAATCACTTAATTATTTACAATCATAATTTTCACTAACCAGAACATTATAACCATCCAAGTAGGGCTGGGGTATTCACAATGTAATATGATCCAACATTTGTTGCGAGGATTAGGAAAACCCAGAAAAACCTAATCAGACCATTTAAAATAAACTTAATTATGCACTTAAAAATTTAAACCGTACATTTTAATATTATGCACTTAAATATAAATAGTACATTTAAATATTATGCACTTAAATACAAATCGTACATATTAGTATTAAGCACTTAAATTCAAATCGTACATTTTAATATTATGCACTAAAATATAAATCGTACATTTTAAATTTATGCACTTAAATACAAATCGCACATTTTAATATTATGCACTTAAATATAAATCGTAAATTTTAATATTATGCATTTAAATACAAATTTTGTTTATAGTTACGAACATATGCTCATCTCATCTCCGAACTGAACAAATTGCAACTATTGGTAATCGGTTTAGTCAAATTATCCGCTATTTTTGTTGACATGTGTGAAAGACACACATACAATTTAATAACATTGTTTTCAACTTTTTCTCTAGCAAAGAGTATTTTAATTTTATGAAAATGTGTTTAGATCTCGAATAATTGTATGGTATACCTTCTTACATAGCCATTACTATCTTCAAAATAGGTATTTCACAATAAAAATAGAAATTTAACACATTTGTTATTAAGGGTTTTAACCATAATGCCTATTTTGCAGCTTCAAACAAAGTCATGTACTTTTACATTATTGTACATTTGTTAAACAATTCAAATAAAAACCCTGATGTTTTTATTTCATTAACATCATTACCACAATCGAAATCTACTTATCCACAAAATGTATGTTTAAAATTATTACACAAATTGCATTTTAGTTTTAATTTTATAGTACCTTTTTCAAACATTGCTATACCTCTTTATTTATTTTCCTTATAACTAAGATATTGATATATTTACAACATTTTAGCTAAGTACTACTTAACCAAAAAGAACCAACTACAAGTTGATTTTGAATAAGTCTGATAATATATCTTTGGCATATCATTTGACTCGTTTAGGCTTACGAATCTTATAACCAAAAACAGATTCAAATCATTGTAAACTATCTGATTTTTGCTCAACTGTTTTTATATTATCCGCTTTCGTATTAAACTGATTTCGGACTATCAGCTTTAAGCATATCAGATTTTAAACTTTGAAATTATCAGTTTTTTTTTTACTGATTTATTTTTATTTTATCCTTTTTTATATTTGACGGATTTAGGACTATCAGCTTTAAGCATATCAGATTTTAAACTTTGAAATTATCTGATTTTTGCTCAACTGATTTATTTTATCCGTTTTCGTATTTTACGGATTTAGGACTATCAGCTTTATGCATATCAAATTTTAAACTTTGAAATTATCTGATTTTTTTTTCTTTACTGATTTATTTTATCCGTTTTTATATTTGACGGATTTAGGACTATCAGCTTTAAGCATATCAGATTTTAAACTTTGCAATTATCTGATTTTTGCTCAACTGATTTATTTTATCCGTTTTCGTATTTTACGGATTTAGGACTATCAGCTTTATGCATATCAGATTTTAAACTTTGAAATTATCTGATTTTTTTTTCTTTACTGATTTATTTTATCCGTTTTTATATTTGACGGATTTAGGACTATCAGCTTTAAGCATATCAGATTTTAAACTTTGAAATTATCTGATTTTTGCTCAACTGATTTATTTTATCCGTTTTCGTATTTTACGGATTTAGGACTATCAACTTTATGCATATCAGATTTTAAACTTTGAAATTATCTGATTTTTTTTTTCTTTACTGATTTATTTTATCCGTTTTTATATTTGACGGATTTAGGACTATCAGCTTTAAGCATATCAGATTATTAACTTTGAAATTATCTGATTTTTGCTCAACTGATTTATTTTATCCGTTTTTATATTTGACGGATTTAGGACTATCAGCTTAAAGCATATTAGATTTTAAACCCTAAAATTATCTGATTTTTGCTTAACTGATTTATATTATTCGTTTTCGTAAGATCGGATTTAGGTCAGCTTTAAGCAAATCAGATTCGGTCTGTCACATCTTTGAGGTTTTATAACCCTGACTTCAATGTCGGTTCAGTATTTTGGTAATGTCTAATCTCATTTCCTTCAAATAGAAACTTGGGGCCTTGACGGCAGAAAATTAACCTCATTTCCTATGGCATCACTATCTGATTCACTATTTTTTTATTATTTTTTTTTACATGTATCACATTTATTTTTACATTCTATGTTTCATACCTTATAGCCATTCGGTACAATACAAAATCCACCAGTATATTCCGTCATTATATTTTATCAAAATATGTTTTAGTGAATTTAGGACGTACACACTACACAGTAGCACCAAAGACCTTTAAATATATAATTGCAGGCTTTTAATCGTGCCTCATTTTAACCGGAGTTTTATTTTGTGTGAAAACGCGGGTAGGAATAATATTTTATCAAAAAAACTTAGGTAATAACATTTCGTTGATTTTGCACCACTAACCATTGCGTGTGCTTTTTCAGTTATTGTTCACCACTTAATTTACTAATTATTTTGTTTTGGTGTTCTAGGAATAGTAAAAAGATATAAAATTCCTCCAAAAACACACTACTCTTTTATCTCAAAAGATAAATACTTCCGTCCATTATCACAGTACAAATTTACCAATTTCAAAATGAATTTTGCATCACTTTTTGGCTACAAAATCTTCAAAAATACAACATATTATTTATAGGCTATCAGGTACGTGTCACATTATTGGGTATATTGATCGAAAAACAACAAAGAAATTCTTTTTATCGATCAAGTCAGGAGTTTTCGGCTCGCACGTCATAATACTCAACGAATTAATGTTGTAATCGAATTTGTTTCCTATTTATGCAGGCTTCGCACTGTTTTTCACCAGGCGTTACCGAATCAATTTAACTAAGTAATGATATGATTTAAAAAACCATTTAACCATACAAAATCTACAAAATCTTAATAATTTTTATCACTACTGCACATTTGAGAAACAGATCTTTATCAGAGATTTTTTTTTTTTTTTTTTTTTTTTTAATAAATTGTTAATCGACTCACTCAGTAGTATACAGTTTTTACTGATGTAGGTTTCAAGTTGGTCGAAGGTGACCTGGCAAGCTGCATCCTGACAGCAGGTTGTACGGTACCTAGTTCTTTGGATGCCGCCGGTGTCACTCATTACTTGAAGTGTTCCACGTTTGGTGGCTGAAACATTAACAGTTTTAACTACTGAAATTTTAAAAGCATACATATCATTACGCCCGTTTCTCGTAGGAATAGGCAGAGACTACGGATATCCATTTGCTAAAAATTTAATGAATATAATTACTAAGTAGGTAGGTATTCATTTCTTAGGTTTACTTTGTAATGTTTTTATATCATTATAAGTAACTGTCTGAATAAAGTATTCTTACTGGACAATTTACTATTAACATTATAAATGGTTTATGTAAAACTGTTTAGGAATTGAAAATACTTATCTTTCCTATCAATGATGTGGTCAAAACCTCCGGAATCGGGAATTCATTGGAAACAGTCGTCACCTCCTCAGTCAACTCCACTGCTTGAACGATCGAGGGCACTCCGCCGATTATCCATTAGAATAACTGTTAATGGGGCAGTTAATTGGAGGATACGTATGTTTATAAAAACAACAATTTGGAACTACAGCACAATGCTTTGGTAGCATGTCTGGGCCAATGACCTGTTGGATAATTGGATAATGGCGAAAGAAAACAAATAGGTTTTAAATAAATACGTTAGAACGTATATTCAAATATTGACAAGGATGGTATAACGTCTGTCTCCTAACACAGTGTGAATCGGAAAAAAGAGAAGATACGAATGGGGCTGACCATTTATACTAAAGGTTTAGTGTTGCCAATAATATGAAACATTAATTTTTGCATGTTAAATTAAATATAATTCAACAGTTTTGCAAGAATACACGTAGAAATATCATTTATTTTTAAAAACATAAATAAATATTATTTTATTTTTAAAATAAAGGCAGACAAGTACCTTTGTACACAAATGCATTAATAAAAATGTAATATTAATAACAAACAAATAATAAACGAGTGATTTAATAATTCATTTATTTTTCGCTTAAATTTACATTATTAATTACATGAGATTTCAGATTGTATGAAATACTGTATATGTACCCTGTCAAAGTGTTGCGAATTAAAATTGTTTTGTTACAACAAACACATTGATTAAAACATTAGTAAATTTACATTTATATCTATAAATTGCATTGCGTCATTTTCAATTATATAATAAAATCTATCATCAAAAAAAAATCTAAAATCTAGGCATTCCTATCGTCAAAAAAATCAGTTACAGAGTAATGAGACTTTTTTCACTAAATGCTGTTTCAACATATGCTTAAAAGTGTTATCACTCTCTACTACTGCAATGTTCTTTGGTATTTTATTATAAAATTTTATAAACATGCAGTATTGGTCATTTTTGAATATCTTTATTATTAGGATTTGGTAACACCAACCTATGTTTATGCCTAGTATTTATGTTAAGTGTCTCCTTAATTTGTGTAAATATTGGTCCTTACATATGAAATTGGCGTGTTGTCGTACTGGCCACTTTAATCACAAATTTCTCCTCTTTGGTTAGGAATTCGCGTTATTTACGAGTACGAGTTCTACCGTGGCACCAGTGCTGCGGAAACGGCTCGAAGGGTTAATGATGTGTATGGCGGTCGTGTCGCAAAAGAAACCACAGTGCGTTTTTGGTTCCAACGTTTTCGTTCTGGAAATTTCGACCTGCAGAACAAGCCCAGTGGACGGCCGGAGGTCCAAGTTGACAATGAAGAATTGAAGGCTATTGTGGTAGTGGATCCATCGCAAATCACGTCCGAGTTAGCTGCAGGCTGCGGTGTTAGTGATAAAACTGTTTTAATCCACTTGAAGCTAATTGGGAAGATTAAAAAGCTTGAAAGGTGGGTTCCTCACGAATTGAGTGAAGCAAACCGGCAAACGCGCGTCGACTGCTGCGTTACATTACTTGTCCGGCACAATAATGAAGGGTTTCTTAATCGAATCATTACCTTTGATGAAAAGTGGATTCTCTACGATAATCGGAAGTGCTCATCGCAATGGCTGGACCCAGGCAAGCCAGCCAAATCCTGCCCCAAGCGAAAATTGACCCAAAAAAGTTACTTGTAAGCGTTTGGTGGACTAGTGCCGGTGTCGTCCATTACAGTTTTCTCAAATCTGGCCAGACGATTACGGCAGATGTCTATTGTCAGCAATTGCAAACCATAATGGATAAGCTAGCTGCTAAACAACCGAGGCTGGTCAATCGCTCTACGCCACTGCTGCTTCACGACAACGCTAGACCACACACTGCACAACAGACGGCTACCAAATTAGAAGAGCTTCTATTGGAATGTCTAAGACATCCACCGTACTCCCAGACCTTGCTCCAACAGATTACCATTTTTTTCGAAATTCGGATAACTTCTTGCAAGGGAAAAAATTCAACTCCGATGGGGCAGTCCAAACCGCCTTCGAAGATTTTATTATTGAATTTTATTGATGAACTACCGACAAGATGGCAAAAGTGCAACAATGGTTCATACTTTGATTAAATAAATATATTAAATTAAAAAATATTCGACATTTTGTTCCTCCCATACAAAACGCCAATTTCATATGTAAGGACCTAATAACTGGCTGTGCTTTCGTACATATATAGCTACTTCTAGAATATAAATACATGCCAGTTCATATTACCTCAACCAAAATTCCTTTGCAGATTTATGGAAACCACTAAAATCTTGTTTATTAATTTTCGGAGTAATTTTTGGATATTAAAAAAGTTTCACAGCAGAGTTCATTTATTGGAAAACCTTTTGTAGTAAAAAATATGAAAATTTTCTATTGAATTATTAAAATTAAATGTTTATTTGCTGGTCATAAATTAGGGGTCTTTTTGTAAGTTATAAAATATATTATGGTATCGAGAATAGTTTATGAATTAATATTTTTATTCACATTTTTCCAAACATGACTTTCTAGTCAAAATTGTTATAAAGTTCTTAAATTAATTTTGACCAATACCTGCCACCTTTACCGATCGGTCGTTTATCTTTCATAGGTCCTCTATTGTGCAAGAGACAAAACAACTAGGGTACAATAAAATATGAGCCAATTCTATTAATTTCAACAAATTTCAATGAAGATTGCTATCGACACAACACAATAACTCGACTTGTATTAATCAAGCAAAAACAATAAGCAAAATCTTCACAAATTTTATCAATAGGGCTTTGTAGTTCACAACACATGAACAGAACAAGTAAGACAAAAGCAAAACAGTGGTTGATAAAAGCCTAACTAATCAAAATAGAGTTTATGACGAAATAATATCTATCCTTAAAGATATAGAGTCCATTGTAGCTTGTATCAAAGAAACATTGACGCAACGGCACAAACACAAAAGTTAAACAGAACCTAATCTCGAAATTGACCGTTGTAAGTAAACAGAAAATAAAACAAAGTAAAGTTTGTATTGTGTTGTATCAATATCCTTTGGACTATGAGTGATGATAGTTGTCTTACTAAATAATAGTCTGCAGTTGACACTTTTATCTTAGATGGTTGTTCTTCTTGCTTTTACTTGTCTTTTGAAATAGTCGCGTAGTTCGCGGCTTATGAATACGTCACTTCTTTCAAAAGATGCATCGAATATCGAATTAAGGACAAAGGATTTAGATTTCTAGATATTTCTGTAGAGTATTTAATTGTGTTACTTTGCTGAAGTTACAGCTTATTAGCGACGTGACTGAAAACACTACTCACCTTGATTTGTATAGAGTTAATTAGTATAGTATATAGTTAAGTTGCTATGTATATCAAGGTAGATAAGGTAATTTTTAAGGTCAAATAAATGAAGGGATTATTATTAGAATAGGGTAATAAGTGTAAATATAGCATAGGGTTTCTTATTTTTAGCATTAAGGTATTTTATAAGAATTATTTTGTAATTGTAAGTAGCACTATTTGATTTTCGAAGAGCGTTACCATAACGAGAACCAAGGTCTTTTTTAAGTAAATATGGTAAACTCACATTCCGAGAATCAAAAAGCGTTACCGTAACGAGAGCCGAACACAAGATTCCACGACTGCCGATAGATGGCGCAGTTACGAAATAAAACTGGCTATGCAGATTTTTACTCGCGAGGTAATAAGGTTCGACGCGATTTTGAGTCGGCAGTACTGGAATCAATTCGGCTCTCGGAACACTTGGAATGGAAGAAAACTAAGGAAGACGAAATAAAGGAAGTGAATACAAGTGATCTTTAATTTCGGACCCGGATCCCTGCTCCAGTGCTCAAGTGAAGTGTTAGTGGATATCGTCGGTCGGATCGGAAGCTAGGACCCCTGTGCTCGGAATCGGACCCCTGGATCTCGGGAATAGGACCCCTGCTACTCGGAGTCGTCGAGATCGGACCTCTGTTCGGATTGTCGGCGGATTAGAAGATAGGCCCCTCGCTCATCCTGCTGCCCCCCCCCCCCTCATACAGTCCACTCATCGACGTCGTCCTCGGCAGCCGGAGCGAAGCTAAGCAGCCCGAAGCCACGCCGCATCAAGCTACGCCGCCCGCAGCCACGCCGCCTCAAGCTGCGCCTCCTCGAGCCAAGCCGCCTGAAGCTGAGCCGCCTTGTGCCGAGCCGCCTGAAGCTGAGCCGCCCGAAGCTGTGCCGCCATAAGCTACGCCGCCTGGAGCTGTGCCGCCTGAACCTAAGCTGCCTACGCTGTCGCTCGTCCGCACCTGCCTTCGCCCTCTACTACTTTAACGTGTTGAGGACAGATTGGGACGACTGTGCGCCACCAACAGCGCGCGCAACGCCAACCATACAGCTACATGCACTTACCAAATTAGTTTGCGTGCTTCCACCACCAATTACTTCATGCCGGCCGGCAAAGGTTTTTATGAACTAACTGGTGGAAGCATAAGACGTCTACACGATTTTGAATCAGGTATATGCGTTAAGCGTCGCTTAGATGATTATGAGTCTGTCCCAAATTTAAGATCTGCGCTTTAATTGGTAATGTCTTTCAAGTTCTTGTGGCGAGTCGGTTGCCGCTACTACGATTCGCAAAGGTCAAACCGCAGCTTTACATCATGCGACCGCTGCGTGCGCGCTGCAATCTAGTGCCTTCTTGAATATTCCAGTCGTCGGTTCATCGTTTGACGCATAAAACGTCTCGCGCTCTCGTACCTATCGCGACTCCCGCGCTTTGATCTCGGACTTTTGTTGTGCCTATTTATTTATTTTGCTCTGCAAGTGAATTTGCTAAACATTTTAAACTGTTCAACTAGTGCTATATTATGTATACTGCCTATCTGTACAAACAATTTTCTTCTTCCACCTTCGTGTTCTTCCTACTTTTTTTCACTGCTTCACTGCTGTTTTACCTGCTTGTGTTGCTTCGCCTTACATCGAGTGCTGCCGTCTACTCTGATAGAAAGGAGCATACCTAAGGAAATACCTAAGTACTAAGGTAACTTAACCACCTTTCTACATCCTTATAACTTCTGTTAGCTGTTTTTATATTCCCACACGACTTACTCCATTCTATAAAATGATGTTAAGAGTTTACGATTAATAACAATTTTTTTTTCTTTTTCTTTGCGTATCGATAGCATTTACACTCTTCTAATTCAGAAAAAATAGCCACCTGTCACACCTGAATAGCTCTGTCAGAAGCTAAGCACAAATCATTCATAGTGCAGGTGTTTGGACACTCAGTACACGAGAATTTTATTTTGGAAACTGACTGAGGTGAACAAGAAACCAGTTTCTGACCTCATCTAATTTACCCGGAACAATTTATTTACCCAAATCAAACTTTTTCCTCCATTGTCGTTCCCAGTGATGCATCAAATAGATGTTTCTCAGAAACTGTCGGTAGCACTATATCAAACTTACGACCGCAAAAACTTATCATATAAGTTGGCAGCTATAAATTTCATTTATTATGCCACCCCGCACTTTGTTGGATTGGAATGATCCACCGAATATGTACTTTGTTGCTGGTTTTGTCATATAATTCTGATAAAACCGATGGAGGAAGACTTGTGTGGAATTTATCTATTTATTTAGCAGCGGTAGATTTTTCTCTTAAATACCTTGTCTCCAAATAGATTTGGGATAAAGCATAGGGGGTATAAGTAACAAACATGCATGTCAAGCGACAATAAGTGTGGTATGACTCAGATTATTTATATCCCATGCCTAGGTAATCTTCAGATTTATTTGGGCTACCAGAAAAATAAGATAGTGTTGCCTACATAAACCGGTATCCTATTGTCACTGAACATTAAAATAGTATTTACGTTATTGTTTTTTTTCGCATTGAAAATGCGAATGTCCACTTCCTTTTGCATTTCGAACATCCCTTTTCTCCATAGTGAAAACAAGTGAAATCCATACTAATATAATAAAAGCGAAAGTCTGTCTGCCTGTCTGTTAGGCTTTCATGGCCAAATCACTGAATTTGACGATTTTATTTTTGTATGGGTTTAGTTGAAGACCCGGAGTCAAATATAGGCTACTTTTTGACGCAGGCGGAGCCGTGAGAACAGCTAATACAAAATATATCTAAGCATAAGAGGTACAACGTGCCTTGTTGTGTTATAAGATAAATGTCTTTACAATTACCTCGTTCACGTCATTATTACCTATTTAATTTGGCATCTTTGATGTGTAATGAGGTCTGTATACGATAACAAGTCGTATTTTTAGTTCTTTATTACATTTTCCTTCGCACAGCCGCGAAATTTCGTTACCCTGCCACCCGTTGGATCCACTGAAATGCCCTAAATAAATATTCACCGAATTTACTACGTGCTAAAGGTTTTTGGTATTTTTTGTAGATCAGTATTATCAACCGATTTCTACAATGAAGGTTTGCAATGGGATTATTAATAATATTTAAACTTTTGAGATCATAAATAATATGCAATTTACACCTTAAAAGTTTAAATGATAATAATATGCTCATATTTTTTATCGAAAATAGAAACTATAATTTTGTTTAAAAGTCAAAAGTTTTTTTGCATTTCTCGCAATTTTTGTCTCATTCCATTCCAATTTCTTTCATGCTTATAAAAAATTTGCATAGAGCAATTAGAACTTTTTAGACCTATCGGTGTAACTATATAAAATCTCACGGGGTCTGTCGTGATTTGTCACTGGTTGGAAACAAATGACACCTTTGTATATCATCGTAAGGAATCATCTCAGACTGTCGGGTAATTCTAGAACGATGATCTAACCAAACTAAAAAAGAAATTAAGAATCAAGCTCAAAGTCTGCCTTGTGCCTTTTAGGTGCAATAAAGAGTATTTGTATTGTATTGTAAGGCTGTTACTGCGCAAACTCCTTTTTATCATACTTACGTACTAATATGACGCAGCGATCCAAAGCGAGTTTTGGCCTTCGATACTAAGGACTATCTTCTATTCTCCACTTCGATTTTACTATTCAAATGACGGTTTTTTATCTAACATTTAAAATAAAATCAGACGTGAAATTCGATTCACGTCCAATCCAGCATGAAAAAGAAAATACGGAATACTATTGGCAGATGAATTTAATCTCTAGCTTCAAGTGTCCGACGCAATAAGGAGTACTAGCTTCTATTCGATTGGCATATCCTTTATCTAGGTTTATCTTTAGTTCCCATTATCTAGGTCTTAGCTTAGAACGGAAATAAGATATCTGACATCGTATTAAGTCAAGAACACTTTAATTATAAATGAAATCACTTGTGGACAGTTTGAGTTTCTGATTGGGTTGTATGTTCTCAATCGATATTATAAACGTGTTTATTACTATAGAAATGTGATTTTGAATTCAAAAATTGGCTTATTTTGCTTAGAAATTACGCCACGCATTCATGATTTGGGACGACAGATGGATGAAGCATATATACTTACAAAAAAGACATTGGGTTATTACAGTAGATAGGTACAGTTAGCCTGTATATGTGGATGACTTCTTTATTGCCGCGGTAACATAAAGGTATTTCTATTTTTTTCTATTTTCTAGATGTATTTACTATAATAAGACGTAACTAAACAAGAATATAACGTAAAATTATTGTCTTAAAAAATCCAGTATCGTTTCTGTTACAAAATGTCTTAAGTCTTTAAAGTTCTTTTGTAGACAAGAGGACTAATCGTCGCGCTCAGACTCGTGAATGACTATGTACTTAAGTAAATTCCTTAAACTCGAAAAAGTTATTCTTTATAGCGAGAATTTTTAAATCTATACTTAGGAGTTTCATAGGTAAACTCTATAAGGATGAGTATAAATTTAAAAATTCTTGTATGTATGTAAAAACTTTATTGTACATAAAAAAACATTGTTACAACAAAATAGAACACAACAAGAGGGGGACTTATCCCTGATAGGAATCTCTTCCAGTCAACCCGAAAACCAAAGGAAGAAAAGAGTACATAGGTATCAAAGAATGTACAGTACAATAGATAGGATAAATATAAATGTAGAACAAACTAACTTAACCTAAAGAACCTAAATCAACTCAAGTCCGAACGCTCAAATTCTTCCTCTTACTGAAAATTTCTGGATTTGAGTTTGAAGGATTCTGAGTGCTGACTTCGATCTTAGATACATTTAAGTCTAGATTAGATTTATCATCTATAGATCATATTGACTGATTGATCAAACATGTAATTGTATTTAATGTTGTCGTATCATTTTATGAATGGATCACCACCCAGCGAGTTTGTGATCTTCAATCCAAGTTTCCAAATCTGCGTAATACGCGTACTACACATTGCTGTCTGTGAATTAATCAACGTGTCTAAGGAATACGTCAAATACAAGACGTGTTCTATTACGGATCCATTCTGATACGGTTTTAGGAGAGATTTCTTTGTGATGTTGTTGCTCTTTGTCTTTTAGGTTAGTTTAATAATCTACAGTTTGGTTCAGAGTTCGGGATTAATGGAATTGCCTTCTTGGTCCGGTGGTCGTGAGTTAGATTTTCATGAGAAACATACTTTGTTTTATTGTTTCCAGTTCAGTTAGGGCATTACAAATTTGTCATCTGTAAACTGATACTAATATTATGTTTCCCTGCTTCGGAAAGCACGTTAAGCCATTGGTTCCGGCTGCCATTTGGTGGTCGTTAAACCACGTCCGAGGCCGAAAGATGGTTTCGAAAAACTCTGAAACCTGGTTAAATGAGATCTTTTGACAGAGTAAGCCACTTGATATGAGTAAATGTATTAAGAGGCCGAAAGGCGGTTCCCATAAACTCTGATACAAGGATGTACAGAGACCATGTGAACGAAAGGAACTGATTGACTTTCACTGTAGAAGTCAATGTAAAAACAGTGAATCTACCTAAAAATCTATCACAATGCTTCAAAAGACTCGATTTCGCTCCGACGATCAGTAACATCGCCTTTGTAGTAGGCGGACAAGTTTTATTGAAAATCTCGACTCAAACGTCTCATTGTTTAATCATGATATAACAAGCAGCTCAAAGATTCGCTTGCAACGTCGCAATGAGAGAACCTTTGTTTTTCTACGTCATTGTGAACACTTGGGCCATGAGCTTGGAAATGGAGGAGCAATCTTCATTTCGTTTGACAGTATTTTGGTGCTTGGTACTTTGAAGTTTCTTTATTTCTCTTCCGAAAATTTGTGACGACACGACTTTTGATTAAAGACTTTGAGTTATGATATTACTTTGAATATAGATAGATATTATTCTTTATACACATCATCATCATTATTTCAGCCACAGTCAGTCCACTGATGAACATAGGCCCCGCCTAATGATTTCCCAAATGATCGGTTGGCAGTAACCTGCATCCAGCGGGTTTTGCGACTTTATACACCCTTACTTTTTTTTATTCACCCAATTGTCAAGAAGACAATTTGAAAAGTGAGGATTAAGCCTATTATTTATTTAGCACTTCTTTGCACACAGGAAAATAAAAATTAAGTATGTTACATTAAACATGAACACAGCTTCATCAAGAAAGATAAAATTAGTAATGAAATTGAATTTGAAATTTATTATTAACTAACTGTTTCCCGCAGCTCCGCCTGCGTCAAAAAGTAGCCTATGTTTGACCCTGGGTCTTTAACTATATTCATACCAAATTTCATTAAAATCCCTTCAGCGGTTTGACCGTGAAAGCGTAACAGACAGACAGACAGACAGACTTTCGCATTTATGATATTAGTATGGATTAATTATATATTTTTGTTTTATATTGCAACATCATTGTACAACCTACATTTTATGCAAATTAATATTTAATTGATTGACTAAACTCCCTCTAAAGCAGAGTTTTCAATTTTTGTATTGAGTTTGAGGAATAGATGAACGCACTTCAGAGGGCACGTTTAGTCGTTGGTCTCGACTGCCATCAGGTGGTGATTAGAAAAACCACGTCAGAGGCGGTAAAGCGGTTCCGAAAAACTCTAACACCAGAGCCATCATTATCATTTCAGCCGCAGTCAGTCTACTTCTGGGAATTGGCCTCTGCTAAGGATTTCCAAAATGATCTGTTGTAAGCGGCCGGCATTCAGCGTTTGCATGCGACCTTTTTCAGGATGAACTAAGTTGAGTATAGATTTGACACTAGGAATAGACTCCCTCTAGATATGAATGAATGACTTGAAGATTCTGTCTTATCCCCTTTGAATTATATTCTATCCAGTATCCATTAAGCAAAGGTCACTGCCCGTATAAACGATGCCCAGGCCAAACAGTTCTACGAGATACGATCTCGATATTTATCCCATTAATTGCGTAACTTGTCCCGTGATTTATGATTTAGATTGCACTAACGATGATAATTCGTCAAGCCTCAGATTAATGTTGGCACAACTTTGGTGAATTGCGAGTTGTAGGTCATTAATTTGCTTTGAAACACTAACAAAGATGGTGTAAGGTCTTTAAAATAAACAAGGAAATACTTGATTATCAAATAAATTTTATAATCAATATCAACATATCATATTTTTCGAAGTGGACGAAAAGTTTGCAAGCTTAAATCAGGTGATTATAATTCTGGATATTGTCTGACAATAATAATGATTCCGTGCTTCGTACGTTCAAAGCCGTTGGTCTTGGCTGCTATTTGGTGGTCGATAAAGAAAGTCGATTTACCAACGTGGTCACCCCCTCAATATGATGTAGGTACCCTCGTATGTATTTGAAGTCCAATTTCACTTTTCTCTGTAACATCCGTTCGAGGGAGTCCCGATCCTGTAGCATCTAACACTTCAAATACCTCCTTTTCGAACTGGGGTTTTCAGGAATTCGTTTACGGTTCGAGCCGTGCTGCTCTGGAATGCCCTACCAATCGATATTCGTAAAGCCCGCAACCGTGCGCCATTTAAACGTTTACTGCGCGCACGTTATCTTCACACGCTGTCAGAGAATATATAATTATATTTATTTAAGTAGTTAGTATATAGGTTTATGTTATATATATGTAGTCTATGTATTAATATTGGATGTTTTATTTATTCGAATGTATAATTAGGTAATTATAATTAATTACTCTATCTTTGCACTTACTTTTGTCTCTCAACACCACCTGTTGGTTGACTGGTAGAAAAAGCCCACGGCTTTAAGTCCGCCATTTACATTCTTTGTAATAAAGTTTAAATAATATTTATTTAATGATGATGGCTCATTTATAAATTATCATTAAATTAACCCCCCGAAAGCCCAATTACTTGAACAGCTGATAGGTTTAAACACTTTGTAAGGGTACAACCGCTATTGAATTGGTTACTGAGCAACGCGATACAAAAGGTGGATAATTGTCTTCATTATCAGTTTAACATTGTATCTACCGCACTGTTTATCTGTCTAAGCATTATCCAAAAGGAAATCCGACGATAATAGTCTTTTGTGAAGGTTTTGTAGTGCGAAATACGTGGAGTGGTTTCCCAAGAAATTCTATACAATAGATATACTTACCAATAGATGTCGCTAGCAAATCGAAAATTTCAACACAAAAAATATATTTATATTTCTTTATATTACCGATATTTTGAACATTAAAAACAAACATATATATTTTGTGTCACACTAAATCAATCAAATAAACTCAAAACTATATTATTTACTTACGTTTATTGTGATTCCATAACATTGAAAAATTTAAACACTTAAAACTAAATGGTTTAAAATATTCTTAGTTGAAATGAAACGTAAATTACAAAAATAAGAAATACATGAGAGCTCGCTTCACGTCACACATCGTTCACAGGTGACGGAAAAATGACGTAAGATCCGTCCATTTTTCCGACGTCACTGCGCCGATGACCGTAATGGTGCACCAGTCGAAATTCCGTCTCCTCTTTGTATTTGCTCCATGGTTCACATAATCAATTTTTTAAAAACTTCTGAATTTTTTTTTCTTTGTTTACAGATGAGGGCAGTGTGAGAAGACTATGCTGGGCGTAGAGTAGCTATGTCTGCTGCAATATTGTTTGGAGCACTTGGGGCCCTAGCGTTAATCACTCGCACAGGTACGTCTCTTCTTTTCATCTACCTATTCATAGCTATTTCGAAAAAGAAGATCTAACTGACATTTACTTGAAGTCATTCCACGACCTGAGCTATTGGACAATTTCCGTAATACTCTGGAAGAAAAATCAGAAGTCTCATAGAGAGGCGAGGGCGATGCTCGGTGTTTCCCTACAAGATTGAACCAGAAATGAGAAGATCGAAACTAAATTCAACGACAATCGACATAGCCCAGTGAATTAGCTATTTGAAGTGACAGTGCGCGGGGCATACAGAACTCATGGTAGATGGAACAAGGTTCTCAAATGGCGACCACGAACCAGTAAGTGCAGAGTTGGACATTCATCGACCAGATGACATGAAAAATGTCGCAGGAATTCGCTGGATGCAGGCCGCTTCCAACCGATCATTTTGAAAATCATTAGAAGAGGTCTATGTCCAGGAGACTGACTGCGCTGAAATGATGATAATGATGATGATGATGACAAATCACCACAAGTGCCAATTCTACATAACACTTACACTTTTACATTTGTTTCTCTTTTTGTAACTAGATATAATAGTTACTCACGCGTTGTGAAGCCTACCACCAATTCATTGTTCGTAATTATTCTCCGATCAAAGGAATATCTAATTGTCTTCCCGGTTGCATCTGTTTTATTAGTTATTAGAGTGGACACGTGAATGAAACAAGCCGGTTGGTACAAGACTGATTTATTCAATAGCCATCCTTAACTACCTACATCATGCACTGCGACGGTATACTTATTAAAAATATAATATTACTACAACCTCCTTCTTTGATGACCAAATGCAATGGTTAGACCTACTGTTATGACATAGATTAAAAATTGGTCTCGCGCGCTCGACTAGATACCGCGCTGTGAAGAAAAATCAGTTTCCAGAATGCGGTCACTTAATAGGAAAGTGTGTGTAAAACAATGTGCAAAGACGCACACTAGCGTCGATTATGGTGTTGCCAGCTACTTGACTGGTGCCCGACCAATGGGAAAATTATTAATGCTGCGGTTTTGTTACGTATTAAAAAAAGTAGCTCAGAAAAACCTTTAAAATGAAATTAAAATAAAACTGGCCAAGTGTGAGTCGGCTCGCGTGTAGAGGGTTCTGTACTATTTTTTATTTTTCTCCATTTGGACCTCCTAAACAAATTTAATATTATCTCATGGGTAATTTATGAATCGAAATTCTGGAATCGATAGTTTCAGAGATAAGGTAGGGGAAATGGTTAGGTTTTGTCTACTTTATTTTATAATTCTAATATAGAATCCTAAAATTGCAAAAAAAAAAATCTTTTGATTTATTATTACACAGTACAGTATGTTAAACGTTACTTTAGTTTTCTATTTAGCTTGGTGCTAATTGATTACTGACCTCTTTTTAGTTGTAACCCGGGTTTAAATACAGATAAATAAATAGACATACACATCCTATTAATATTATAAACGCAAAAGTTTGTAAGTATGGATGGATGTTTGTTACTCTTTCACAACTAAACCGCTGAATTGATTTTCATGAAATTTGGTACGGATATAGTTCAAGACCCGGAGTCAAACATAGGCTACCTTTTGACGCAGGCGGAGCTGCGGTAAACATCTTGTACATACGAGTAGATATTATCATGGCCTTTTTCCATACAGTAGTGTTGCCGGAAAATACATTACACATCGAATAATAATCGATTCTTTGATAGTTGAAAGGTATCCATAGTGACAATATATAGATAGTATCGATATTGATACAATCGATAATATATTTCTGTATTTTTTTTCTGTATGAGTTGAATGACGATGATTTGTGTTATGCCCGCTGTACATCCCGCCGCAGAGTTCCGTTAAATCTGTATAGTATCGGTGCCTGAAATGCTTGGTATTGTTGTTAATCCATTAATCGATTATTTTTCATAAATTCTCAAAAATCAATACTACAGATTAGATTATATCGATACTACAGATACATAATCGATTAATAACCATTGATATAAACGATTTTCTTTGTTGATTAAATCGATATAATTTATATGTTTGATATTGCAGTTAATAATCGATTAATTGTCAAAAATCGATTAAATTTGTTATATCAATACTTTCAATATCCTAGATTATTTAAAAAAAAAACCAAATTCGATTAATCAATTATCCGGCAACAATACCCTACGGGGTACCAACTACCTAAAGGCCATATTTAGAATGTTGGTGGGCGTAAAGTGGAAATGGAATCAAAATAGTGATAGGTTGCTAGTCGCATCGCCTACTGATAGGTATGGTTCTTTGATTTTCGCCCACTTCCTCGGCCGGCATAAATGGTCTGCGCGGGAAGAGAAGCAGTAGTACATTCCACGTATTTACTTTTCTCCCAGATCAGCATTAAAGAAATAAGATGTTAAAGACAGACAAAATTGTCAGAAAATGTCAAAATTACAACATCCCTCTTTTGGAGTCGGGAGTTAAAAAACAAAATATCTAAATAATAAAAATCGAAACCTCGGGGAATTTGGGATTATTTAATACACGGCAACATTGAGCACCGAGCGGTACTTCGCGCCATATTTTAGGGTTATATTATTTTCGTGAATAATTTATGTCCATATTTCCAAATAATACAATACTTTTTGATGGTATGTAATACCAGTATCTTCCTTATTTCTTTTAGTATTATTCTTACACAGTTTGACTACGCAAACTGCACATTTTGCGTCTACTTTTACATTAAATTTTATATTTATCTAGACATCCAACTCACTCATCGGTCGCGGCATGACTGACGCGGGTATGCCGCAATTTGCAAGTTGCGAATTTATGTAGTATGCCGACGGTATCTAGTCGTAGCGCAGCGACCAATTATTAATCTATGTGTTAAGATTTAAAATTTTACTCAGATGAATTGAAATTAACAATCAAATTGTAATCTATTCAATACTTAAAAGTATATAAAATTAAGTTAGCAAAGTGACCATTAATTTCCTCCTTAAACAAAAATAGAAATGCCAACTATTCATTTTCACATCAATAAATTATTAAGAAAAATTATGTACATTTACACACATTCAATTAAGTTACTACATTATTATTTAATTCTATCTTACATAGCAAAATCATTAACTTTAATTAGTATTTATTGTGGAATATTTTACAAATACCTTTTAAGTAAATGAATTTTATTTTGCTTAAGAAAACAAAAACATTACCGGGTTAAATTATTCATAAAAATATACAAAACATTGAAATTATATTATTTTGCTTAACAACACAAAAATGATCCCACTTATACATTTATCAATATTGAAGAACAGAAGCTTCTATTAATTTTAATACTTAATACATTTAAATTATTATTTTATTACATTATCATTTCATACTATCAATTATAAATATTTATTAAATAAAAATTGAAAATTAATAACATTAATAAATCAGTCATTGATATAGAATCTATAGACAATACAAATTTATAAATACACAAAAATTAACAATCAAATTTTATTTATGAAACACGGAGTATTTTGTATTATTATAACATCATGTACAATTGAAAAAACATACGACTGCTCCATGTTTTATTAGTTATTAGAGTGGACACGTGAATGAAACAAGCCGGTTGGTACAAGACTGATTTATTCAATAGCCATCCTTAACTACCTACATCATGCACTGCGACGGTATACTTATTAAAAAAATATAAAATATAGTATTACTACAGCATCTACAGAAATGTTCCAAGCCTAAGGGTGTGTGTACGTATGCTTTGATCTTCCAAACAGCATAGGGTATGATATTTACTGATCTGAAGGTCCGAGAAATTTGCTGAATGCAATCTGCTCCTTGTCGATTAAGGTCTGTGGAGAAGGTCTTACTATATCAGTGGAATCCCTCTAAAATAATAATTATGAGTCAAATAAAGAGGTCTTTCGCAGAATACCTTTTTCTCAAAATGTCTTTCAGAAAGAGGTGTTCTGCGAAAGAGACATTATACGACTAGTAGTACCTACATGGTGCGAAAAAAATATCCATACTTCCATACTAATATTATAAACGCGAAAGTCTGTCTGTCTGTTACGCTTTCACGGCCAAACCGCTGAACGGATTTTGATGAAATTTGGTATGAATATAGTTGAAGACCCGGGGTCAAACATAGGCTACTTTTTGACGCAGTCGGAGCTGCGGGAAACAGCTAGTATTGCTCATAAGTCCATGTATGCCTTTCACCAACGCTACGCGTAGTCCGATAAGCTTTCTTATTCCCTTCTTCATCGTGTCGAAGACTCAAATCTTGTGTGCCCAGTATGCAGCCACCTGAGTCGCACCCGTTGTCGTCCCCATAAGATCGCTTCTGCTACACTTAGCAGGGCACATGGGGCACTCCAGCAGGTGCGACATCGCTTGCACTGGCTCTCCGCACAGACAGCGTGTATCCTTTGCATACCCCCATTTTTGCAGGTTAGGCTTGCACCAGCCAACCTGGGCACGCATTTTCTTGTTATTCAATACGGAACCCTAAAAATGGAAGAGCCGTTGCTGTATTATGACGAAATCTCCTTAATTACGGTCTGTCGTCCACGTCCAAGTCTACTTTAATGAAAGCTGCTTACATTAACTTCCTCTTCTATATTTGATGAAAAACGGAATTCGCAAAATTTAAAAGAGTATTCACTGTTTTTTTTTATTATATAGATAGTCTGAATGGGCCAAATTGAATGTCCAATTTTCCATTGGAACGTAAAATAAAACATACTTCATACGTCCTTAGAACTAACGACTAATATCAATTACCAATGAGTGAAATTGTCACAAAAAATTATAAAATGAAACAATTTTTTTTTTGTTTCTATACAATTCTTCTTCTCTGTATAAAGATTTTATTTTATTTATCAGGAACAACAGACGGCTACGTTACAAAAAATACTTAAATACATTTAAAAGTTTTAGTAGTAATGTACTAACACGTTTTTATTATTAAGTAAAATCTTAGATTAATAATTGGTCTCGCGCGCTCGACTAGATACCGTCGGCATACTAGAAAAATTCTGCAACTAAAACCACGCCGAATTCGGCATACTTGCGGCATACCCGCGTCAGTGACGCCGCGACCGATGAGTGAGTTGGATGTCTAGATAAATATAAAATTTAATGTAAAAGTAGTCAAACTGTGTAAGAATAATACTAAAAGAAATAAGAAAGATACTGGTATTACATAGGTACCATCAATAAGTATTGTATAATTTCGAAATATGGACATAAATTACTCACGAAAAGAATATAACCCTAAAATATGGCGCGAAGTACCGCTCAGTTCTCAATGTTGCCGTGTATTAATAAATCCCAAATTCCCCGAGGTTTCGAGTTTTATTATTTAGATATTGTCATTTCTTTAATGTTGGTTTGGAAGTAAAATAAATACGTGGAATGTACCTACTAACTGCTTCTCTTCCCGCGCAGTCCATTTAAGCCGGCCGAGAGAGTGGGCGAAAATCGAAGGACCATACCTATCAGTAGGCGATGCGACTAGCAACCTATCCCTATTTTGATTCCATTTTTACTTTACGCCCACCAACATTCTAAATATGGCCTTTGGGTAGTTGGTACCCCATAGGGTATTGTTGCCGGATAATCGATTAATCGAATTTGGGTTTTTTTAAATAATCTAGGGTATCAAAAGTATTGATATAATACAATTAATCAAAAATAATCGATTATTAACTGCAATACCAAACAATTTGTCAATTGTTGTGAAATGGGTCGATATAAATAATATCGATTTAATCAACATAGGTAATCGTTTATATCAATGGTTATTAATCGATTATGTATCTATAGTATCAATATAATCTAATCTGTAGTATTGATTCTTGAGAATTTATGAAAATAATCGATTAATGGATTAACTACGAGATCGAATCAGAAATGAAGAGATCCGTAGGAGAACAAAAGTTACCGACATAGCCCTGCGGATTAGTTCTTTGAAGTGGCAGTGGGCGGGGCACATAGCGCGGAGAACCGATGGCCAATGGGGCAGAAAGGTTCTCGAATGGCGACCACGTGCGGGAAGCGCAGCGTTGGACATCCACCGACCAGATGGTCAGATGACCTGAAAAAGGTCGCAGGCAAACGCTGGATGCAGACTGCTGCCAACCGATCATTTTGGAAATCATTGATAGAGGCCTATGTCCAGCAGTGGACTGACTGCGGCTGAAATGATAATGATGATGAATGGAATAACAATAATACCAAGCATTTCAGGCACCGGTACTATACAGATACCGGATCTCGGCGGCGGGATGTACAGCGGGCATAACACAAATCATCGTCATTCAACTCATACAGAAAAAAATATTGTACTTACAGAAATATATTATCGATCGTATCAATATCGATACTATCGATATATGATCACTATCGATACCTTAGATTATATTTTCAACTATCAAAGAATCGATTATTATTCGATGTGTAATCAATTTTCCGGCAACACTACTGTATGGAAAAAGGCCATGATTATATGTATGTACTAGCTGTTCCCGCAGCTCCGCCTGCGTCAAAAGGTAGCCTATGTTTGACTCCGGGTCTTGAACTATATCCGTACCAAATTTCATGAAAATCAATTCAGCGGCTTAGTTGTGAAAGAGTAACAAACATCCATCCATACTTACAAACTTTCGCGTTTATAATATTAGTAGGATGTGTATGTCTATTTATGTATTTGTATTTAAACCCGGGTTACAACTAAAAAGAGGTCAGTAATCTCAATTAGCTCCAACCTAAATAGAAAGTTTAACATACTGTACTGTGTAATAATAAATCAAATTAAAGTTTTTTTGCAATTTTAGGATTCTATATTAGAATTATAAAATAAAGTAGACAAAAATTAACCATTTCCCCTACCTTATCTCCGAAACTATCGATTCCAGAATTTCGATGCATAAATTACAGGAAAACCTATGAGACAATTTTAAATTTGTTTAGGAGGTCCAAATGGAGAAAAATAAAAAATCGTACAGAACCCTCTCCACGCGAGCCGACTCACACTTGGCCAGATTTCTTTTAATTTCATTAATGGATTTTCTGAGCTACTTTTTATAACACGTAACAAGACCGCAGCAAATAATATTTTTCCCATTGGTCGGGCACCAGTCAAGTAGCTGGCAACACCATAATCGACGCTAGTGTGCGTCTTTGCACATTGTTTTACACACACTTTCCTACTAGGTGGCCGCATTTTGGAAACTGATTTTTCTTCACAGCGCGGTATCTAGTCGTAGCGCCGCGGAGACCAATTATTAATCTATGTGTAAAATGATATTTTTCCCATTTTATAGCCCGTGCTATTAAAAATTTTAAAAGCCTTGTATTGTGCAAGCTACTGTTATTGTGTTACGCGTAGCGGCAAGCGGAGCGGAAATGGAGCTCGCGTTGCAACGTCGCTTTGTTTCAAAGTAATGACACTGAGTTATATATAACCTAGGGGTGTTTTACCCTTGTGTGGAAAAGAGCTTTTAATTTCATTGCCTGTTTGCGTTTTTCTCATCCAATGGCATGTTTGTTTGTATGTTCTTTTCATTATTTCCACACGCTCTTGTTTGGTAGAACAAATCCCTTGGCTTTAAGCCCGCTCTATACATTATTTCATTGAAGTTATTTATTTTTTTACGAGAGGTGGGACATTTTGTAAGGAGTAGTCCGTCTGGGGAAGTACCTCCACCCTACAGAAGACCGCAGCCAAATAACACTGTGATGCAGTGTTGTGTACCTGCTGGTGAGTAGGGGTCGCCAGGCTCCAGAGGACATCTCCGGTGTTGCATCCGTTCATAGGCTACGGTAACCACTTACCAATAGGTACGCCTGTTTGCCTACTTAGATGTATAAAAAAAAATTTAAATAAGAATGTGATGAACTCGAGTACAAGACATTTTCAAATTATTATTACATTGATCGATGAACCAAATATCTAAAGAATTCTAAATTTATCGTTCTGCCACAAAACATGATCTGTTAAACACAAAAACAGAGAAAACACTTTATGACTTGTAAACAAAACATGTTTTCTGTCAGACGCGCATAGCGCACGTATTTTTGTATGAAAAAGTTGTTAGGCCACGCCCACATTTTGTTAAATGTTCGATGTTAAATGTTAGCAAACACTTAAGATTTACTTCATTTTCTTATTATTATTATATTAATATCATAGATTTTAAATTAGCTTGATTTGAATGTACCTGCTATTTCTAAACAAACCTCAGTGGTTTGTGAAATGCATCATAAGTTAATTTGTTTGATCAATTTGTGGAAAATGTTAAATAAATAAATAAACATAACACGGTCGCAGGAGACCTGGCTTAAAAAGTAGATATATTTTTTAATAAACCATTTTCATATGCTTTTTCTGATTTGTATTTAGATATTTGAATCAGGTGTAATCATCATCATATCGAGTAAATTACATGGTCAATCGACCCTGTACAGCCTGGTATCATTATAGTAAAGATTACAAAAATATGAAATATCCGACCGACACTATAGTTGAAATTTTTACTAGACCCGTTTATGAGCATTCACTTATTTTATACGTATTGATTTTTTAAATTTCAAATATTCAGTGTTCATTGTATTAGTTTTTTCATCACAATATATGATTCTGAATCTGTTTGAATGAAAATTAAAAAAAAAAATTAGTCAGAACAGTCCTATTTAGTAACAAAAAATATATCTTATTAAAAAAAAAACACAGTGACAAAGTATTCTCTCGTAGTTTAAAACAGTCCGAAACACAAAAACAATAATCATTTTCGAAAAAATCAAACCAAAATCACAGTAGCAAAATATTAGGTATTCTCTCCTAACCTAGCTTTCTATTATTCTGATTTATTTAAACAAAAACATTTATCTGTTTCGAAATAATTAAAAAAAAAATCACAGTGACAAAATACTAGGTATTCTCTCCTAGCTTTATAATGGCCAGATATATTGTGGGAATAACTCATGAAGACTACAATGCCTGTCGGAGCGTTGAATGGGAGCCAAAGACAAAAGTCACATGTACGGAACCGTGTCTTTGGTAATACTCCGTAATAATCAACATTTAATAAAACCTTGGTTAGGAAAACAATTTGCTTTGTGACCATAGAAAATTTCTGTTTACTGCCGTGCATTTTCTTCCCGAACAGAAATTTCCTGTGTCGCCATATAGTGGTAGTGAATAATTAAGCATTAACTCATGGTATAGGTATGTTTACTTTTGGTACAATAAAGTTTAAATAAATAAATAAACATGATGTTACACGCCCTCCAGAAAGTGACGAAGTACTAAGACTAGACAGACAGGATATACCTACCCTGCTGTTATGAGTAAGTGAAATGGGTATTTATTTGTTTATTGAAACTTCCTTACATGCTTAAATCTAAAAATGAGACCTTAGATAGTCTATGTGATGGTCCCACCGCAGGATTTAACGAAATAGCTTTCAGAAATGACCTTCTACCCACAGATAAAAAGATTCCATTCTTCACAAACGTATAAAAGTACAGGAGAACTTATTTTGCAATGTACGAGTATAACATGACTCAACGCAAACAGCGTAAAAAACGAATAAATTTTTTTTTTTTTTAATTTTGCGTATTTCTTTTCAAAAATAGTAGATTTTTTCAAAGATACCAATAAACCACAAAAATTTAAAAAACGTTTTTTGTAATTTTTATTTATTTTTTGTTTCAGGCTGCACAGACAACACGAACGGCCTTGGCTCTGATGCTGTACCAGAGATAGACTACTCCGATGTTGACCTTGGTGTGACGCCAAGAGGACCATACTTCGATAAGGCTTACTCCAAAAATGTAACCGCTCTAGTTGGGAAGACTGCACAACTCAACTGCAGGGTTCATGCACTTGGAAACAGAACAGTAAGTGAAGCTTCACTTAATACCTATAGCTATAGGTTAACTGTTGTTTGGTCAATCGACTCTGTGCACCCTGGTGTTGGAGTGTTTTGGAACCGCCTTTCGGCCTTTGACGTGAGTCCTTTAACGAACACCTAATGGTGCTCCCACACTAGGGTGGGCCGATTTTGTATGGGGATTTTCTTTTTCGAATTTCGTAACGCAAGAGCACAGATCCCACAAAGCCTATCAGTTTTTTAAAAAGCACTGATCTTTAAGCCTCTACCCGCAATCATCAATTTAAGTTTTGAACAAATTACATATTTTTTTAATAGCCAGACAGACCAGCCAGTTTGGCCGGAAAAAAATTCTAAAACGGCCGGACACCCTACATTATTGAGGATTTTGTGTCTCAGTATTTAGAGCTTTTCTGATTATTACCATAAATCTTGTTAAATTAAATAAAATGTAATTTTTAAGAAACTTTTCTCAAAATAGTTTTTGATTGGTAAAATTGCAAAAATTATGTTTATACGATTTAATCATAGAACATTTTCTAGACGTTAAAAAGGTGTTTAAATACTTTATTGCCGCGATCCTTTTATGTATTTTTATCACTCTTTAGCACCATGACACGTTTACATGAACAGTTCATTCATTCAGTGCTTCAGTTACTAGTTTCATCGAGTTTTCTACGAGATTAATGTAAATGATAATCGTATTGAAGATCATTTTATTTGGCATGCCTTGTGACTTTTCGTTATAAAATTTTAGGATTGTCAGAATTTTTATACAAAATTTTGCAATAATAATAGGTTACAATAGTTAGTCATAAAACTTGTTTTAGTTGGGTTAGAAATCTATAATAAAGTGGGAGCAAGTATTCGCGCTCAGCGAGCAGTCGTACGAATTTTAATCATAAAACTTTGCTAACAGCAAGTAAAGTTTTACTTTAATTTTAAAGTCTAACAAAAAAGGAAATCACCTTATTTATGTTTACTGCCTATAACAATACATGCATGGGATAAAAAAAAGACTAAATTACATATTCCTTTTTTTTAACAATGGGTTGTACGGCCATGGATACAAGTCCTTTATAGCCCTTCTTATTTTTTCTATCTTCTTCAGTCCTACAGTGTGGTTTCGTCAAGCCCTAGTCAAGTCCAAAAGTCTAGTCGGTAGTCAAGTCTAGTCAGAAGAATCAGGCTAAGTGAAGTGGTAGAAAAACTGCACTTAGCGATTACTTGGAGCTTTTGGCAACAAGCATGAAAACCACATAAATCAAACACTGTATCACTTCCCAACACTCGCGCTTTTTATTGAACACTTTGGGAATAATAATCCACCATTATTATGCACAAATACTCAAAAAAACACAAATTTTGTAAAATAAAATACAGCGCCGATACTGCTCTTCACAGCTTTCCGCCAAAAGTCCTTACATATTCCTTGCTATCACAAAGCTGTCACAGATTATGTGCTGTGATCCTTCCTGACAAATAGACCCATTCAGCATATGTTACAGCCACACCAAAAGCATGACTGCAACGCTGATTTAGCAACAAACAGCTAGTATAAAATATATAAGTGTAGTGTAGAATAAAATATGTAAAGTAAATAAATATAGATATATTATATATAAATATATTTTTCATATTCATACATGCCCATGTTTTTACTGTTTGCAACATTATACTTTTCATTTTTAGTTTGAACGTATAAATCGTTTGTATGTGCCGGAGGGGTACATTATTCCAGCACTTAGCTGCAGCATATTTAAAACAACCCCTAAAGGCAGCCGAGAACTGTATTACTTATATTTTCGATCTCTTTAGATATTAAACTTTATCGCTTTTTTTCTTATATAGCTAAATTTTTACTAATCGAGCCAGATAACGAATGAAAAACATCGCCTTTGTTTGGTTAAGGAGAAGTTCTGGTTAAAGCACCCATCTAGTTTTGTAAAAGTGTAGTAGCAGCAGATATTACTAAGTAGCTCGTTGGTCGAGAGCGAGCCGCGTATCCGTAGCGTATGCGCGTGTCAAGCGACGACGTGACGCGCCCACTTTTGTATTGGTCGCCATTTTAGTGGCAATTTCTATCTTGAGCTCCTCCGTGCTTTGTAAGGCACGTTAAGCCGTTGGTCCCGGTTGTTATTGATAGATAGCAGTCGTGAGGCTGTGTTAGATGCCTAAGGGCGGCCTGAAAAATTCTGACAGTGTCGAACACTAACACACCTCAGGTCATTTATCTACGTCGCATTACGCAACTTTCGAGGGTTCTTCCAATACACAATTCAAACATTTGAACATTTACTAACATTAATTATAATGTATCTCATATTTTTATAAACAAATATTTATTAAAGTCTCCGTCACGAGAAGGTATAAATTTAGTAAACAAACTAATCTCTACTCAGGTAGGTCCTAGTGGATGGTTACCAAACGGGTAGTATGAAACTGATGACCAATTCCAATTAGTCGGGTTATATTTTGACGCTATATCAATGATGCATGGCACAGGAACGAGTCCGGCTCTGTGAATATAAACATTTGGTACGCCATTTTATTTTGGTGACAGGTTATCTTTTTACTTTTGAAACAAATAAATGAGAAAAAAATAATACAACTTATCAATTATGAAATAGACGCGGGTGGTTGCGGCGATCAACAGAATCATCTCAAACCATTCTTTTATTTAAATTCTCTCTAAACATTGAAATATGTCACAAAAATACCATTTTTTCATTCATTCAAATGTTGCGAACCCCTGAGCATTTATTTACATAATTTATATCCTCTCGTGACGGGGACTTTAAGGTTGGTAAATACGAATATTTTGTAACAGCAGTAGGGGAGCACCTTAATAGCAGCCGGTACCAAGGGCTTATGGCGCATTATGGAGCACGAATTATTATCACATAATCAGTTATTCGGTTTAGTAGTTTTGATGTTTAATCAATATGACTGGAATGAGACAAATGATAATTAAATCATATCTTTTAAAATGTGCTTGATTTGATAAAAGTGTTTAAGGCTAATCGACCCCGTATGGAGTGTATTACGAAACCACCTCACGGCCATTCAAATTGTGTTTTGGCGTCAGTCTTACTTGGGTAAAATCCATGTAGTATGCGACTAACTCTAATGGTCTATCGATCTTTTACACCCTGGTATCAGAGGGGTCAATCAAGTTTCTCAGTTGCGATGTATCTCTCTTCCTGGTGTATGAACCATTTGTATGAACCTCCAAGCAAAAAATGAGAGTCGCCAAATGATAATCATTTTTTTATATTTATTTTTTCATCTACCAGTTTAAAATCTGCCAGCGACTGATAGTTAATAATTCCATTTATTGAAATTATTTTAATCTTCTCAAGTACATACACAAAAGAAAGTAACACTTTCGTATGAAAAATCTATAATATTATTTCTAATTGCCTACTTAAGTATACCTATTTCTAGTCTCTCAATTAATGTAAAAGCCTATTGTGATTAATTTACTCAGAAATCTTACAGAAGAATTAATTGAAAACGCTATTTAAGAAATGTTCAAATTATATTTCCATCAAAATGGGCAACAGTCTGGGCTCAAATGAAAAACAATTCTATCAAAAAAATATAATTTTAAACAAAATTCGCTCTCAATTTTTTTAAGGAATAGTTATTTTTAAAACGCCAAATATAAATTGAAAATGTACAAAAAACACGAAAGATTTTCAACGTTATTAGTAACTACGTGAAATTTGACAACTTTCAATAAAAAAGTAGGAGTGACCTTTTTAAAGTATTAGATGGAAGATCGAATTCTCTATTTCCAGTGATTTTACTTTATTGAAAGTGGTTTAGTTTCACATCTGTGTTTCACATAGTCAAACATGCTGAGTCGACAGAAACGTCGGTCAGGGTCGGCCTCGGGAAACATACTGCGACCACATCGCAGACATCTTGAAAAAGGGAGATATTAGGCTAGAGTGCACGTAATTGGTGGGGAACGCGAGGGAGATCGTTGCAGGCCTTTACTCACTTCAAATATTCTAGGACTATCTAGTATGAAAGAGTGAGGATGCTTCCTAGATTACCACGTGTGTAGACATGCAGCATGTTGTCCCTGCTGCTGGCTTAATATCAGTCGATCGCGCTTACTTCCTAGATTGCCCCAGCCAGCCTGCACAACATAGCGTCTGTAGCGCGGTTGGACCAATTTGCCGTGAGACGGAAAATTGGCTAGCAAGTGTGTAGAAACGAGATGATATGATGTTGCCTCATTTGATTGCATAACTTAGATTTTGCAGGAGCAGGAGAGCCAAGTTGGCATGTGAGTAGAGATGACAAAAATTGGTCCAATCTGCTCCAACATCAACTTGTGCGGGAGCAGGCACGTCAATAGCCGCCCTAAGGATCGTAGCAAAAGAAATTCTTATCTCTGCCTACCTTTATAGGAAACATACGGGCGGACGGACTTAAGGACAGTAACAGGATCCCGTTTTACCCTTTGGCTACGGAACCCTACAAGCTAAACCAAATCAATAATGTTTTCAATGCAAAATATTAATTCATCGATTTACATACGGGACACGGTAAAAGGGAAAAATAATCCACTTCTTTGTATAGCGAATATTACCCATTCATTATAATGTGAATGTTTTATGAGACATTAAGCTATTGCTTTTGGAAAATTTATGTGTTGGACGTTATTTTTTGAAAAGTGTTTTTACATTTTTGTTCTTATCAAATTGTCAAAAATAAACTTATTATAACGTTAACGCCATGCTAGGCTTTGCAAGGGCATTTTGTATGGAAAAAAAGGGGTGAGGTGTCAAGGAACACCCGGATGGAACGAAGTTTTGTTGAACACCACACTGTTCAATGCGAAATAAAAAGAAGAACGAATAAAACTGGCTTGCTTTCTATGAGAGAGAGAGAGAGACAGAGAAACACGCGCACGCCGCACGGCTTGCAACTATAGCAAAAAATGTCGTTACAACTTTTGGTCTTAATTTTTTCTGTCTAGACCCCTTTCGCAACGCGCGTTAAGGAACTTCGTTCCAAAAAATCCATGTAGATTTGATCCTGGTATTGATTAATGATGGTTTGACTTACCTAACAACCAGTTAGTTCATGTCACTGCAAAATACCTCTGTGATCTTACTACCTTTGTGATCCAGTGGTTAAGGCGTTCAGCTGCAAACCATATGTCATGGGTGCGATTCCACAGGAAGCATACGTAATTGTTTCCACTTTGGTTGCACTCTTGAATCATCAGATTTCCCGACAATGTTTTTGTTTCTTTCCATCTGTAAAGACTACTGCAGAATCCGAGAGTCTTACGTAGCTCTGCAGACGACGAGAGTTATCCAAAAACTCTGACCCCAGGGTGTACAGGATCGATTGACCATTTACATAGACATTTTTTTTTTTTTTTTTTGTGTAATCTATATTTTAGCCGTTGGTGCAATAAAGAGTTATTATTATTACCCAACTCGAAATTAATGCAAAATATTTGCCCACGAATATTTTTCCGATCGGTCCAGCCGTAGTAAAAACCTTAGTTTGTTCTGATTACTTGGCAGAAATATGTCAACCAATATTCTCAACACACACTACAAATGGTTCCATTTTATTTTCCTCAATGCGACTAAAAGCTCAAAGTGCAGCGACTAAATTGATGGGGCACTTAAAATAGGTACTACCTAATCCATCATACATTCGGTGACAAGGAAAGAGCATCAACATAAATAATAGGTATTACTATTTTGATGGATTGGCCTGTTAGGAAAACTTATAGACTAATGCGAATTTATTCCGTATGAAGTGGATAGGATAAATTAACAAGGAAACATTCTTATACGTACTTGCTATTTCGAGAAGGTCACTTTTTTCGTAGAAGCTTATTATTTTAACGGCAGTCGACTGGACTCCTTTAAATATTTACGAAATGACCGGTTGGAAGCAGCTTGCATCCAGAGCTTGCCTACGATTTTATTCATGTCCACCAATCAGATTCTATTTATGTAAATAAATACGAAAGTTAGTTTGTATTTGTAACCCTACGCGCTTTACCAACTAAACCAATCTACCTGATTTGAAATTTGAACACTACTTATTAGTACGTACTCGTAAAAAGTACATAGAGACGTACTTTTCAAACTACAAAAAAATAAAAGAAAATTAAAATATTTTTCCTGTTGATTTAAATAGGCATACAAAGCCGTGAGAAAAAACTAATTGTAAATATAAAAAACCTAATTCTAGGTTATGTTTCAATTGTATACGCCGTGAAATTTTGGTGGTTTTGGACCCATCGTCCAGTGACTCCATTCATGCAACCGAACAAATTTCCCCAAGGAACATAGCTCGAAACATGAAAAACAAATTTGGACTTCCCATAGTAAGTTAGGTCACGTGATGAGACATTTTGTATGGGAGGTCCAAAAATTTACTCCATATTTCGACCATCTTAGGGAAAGTTGTTCAGTTGCATATGAATGGAGTCACTGGACGATGGGTCCAAAACGACTAAAATTTCACGGTGTATAGGTGTGACTGAAGATTATTAGATGTTTCAAATTCCTTAAGGTTATCTGAATGATATTAGTCCGTTTCTACGAGATTTTAAGTAAATTGACATCAAGCCCGAAGCCAAATTGTATAATTTCATTAATTTCAATTCAATTTGGCAGCTATTAAACTTTTCTATAATAAACTGTTTTCATAATTTGAATTAGCTAGCACATGTGTTGGGTTGTTGTCTAGATTTATATTTAGTTATAGAAATATTGATAATAAGGTGACAATTTGTTATGTGTATCATAATAAAGAAATAAATTTCAAACGAACTAATACGAAGAATAAGCTTTCGAATCAGCATTTTGTAAATATACGTGAGCGTCAAATTACGAACCTTTTTCGAAGAAAAGCGGATTCGATGTCCTTCTGTATAATATGTCGTAGAACTGAAATGTAATATTTTCCGAGTTCTGTAGGAGTAAACACAGAATCTAATCTATGAATTAATATCATATAAATATTTTTTTGAGGAGTTTGTTTGCCGAGCACGTTGTGTGTCGTGTGTGTGCTAACCATAACCGTTCCCATCTAAAGAGAGTACAAAATTTTAATATTAATATTATTAAAAGTATTGCACAACAACGATACATTGTCACATATTAGCAATTGGGTAGACGACAAGGTTCAAAAATTTAAAAAGTAATTTGATGGCATGATAGCATACATACAGCTCATTGTTAAAATTTTCACTTGGAAATTTTGCACAGGCGATTTTATATAACAACTACCTGTTTCCCGCAGATCCCACAAAAAGTAGCCTATGTTTGACCCCGGTCTTCATCTATATTCATACCAAATTTCATCAAAATCCGTTCAGCGGGTTGGCCGTGAAAGCGTAACAGACAGACAGACAGACTTTCGCATATATAATATTAGTATGGAAGTATGGATTTAAAAAGGGATGGGAAAGTCCATTTTTTAAATAAAAAATTCCTAAATAAATTATTATAATCGACGTACACATAAAAAAAGAAACTTAAAAGCAACTATTTACATAAACGCAATATTTAACGTAGTTGTTGAACAAATTTTAGTTTCATCCTTGTAAATTACCTAGGCGTGACGTCACCGCTAGGTATCCATTAATATGGAGCGTTTGGTATCATCCAAAATGCACGTGAGTTTTACTTCGTCATATCTCAGTTAGTTTAAGTCTTATCGACGTGTTTTTTTACCATTGTGCCTAATAAAGTGAGGTCTTTCTTTTAAACAACAAAACAATCAAAAATTAACCGTCATTCATATTCCCTGTTGATGGAGACATCAGGGAGTCATGATGATGTTGACGTGTGACGGAGAATGCAGTTAGTCTGGGACAGGTCGCCATTGGTGGCATTTGTGCCTTGGTTTCTTTTGTTCTTCGGAAGCACAGATCGGAAGGCACGTCAAGTAGTTAGCACTGACTTTTATCCCTAGATGATAGTCGTTAGGATATGTCAGATGGCAGACTCCCTGATATCTCCATCAACAGGGAATATACATGACGGATAATTTTTGATATCATGTTTAAATGAAAGACCTCACTTTATTAGGCAAAATGGTAAAAAAATCACGTCGATAAGACTTAAACTAACTGAGATATGACGAAGTTAAACATGCATTTTGGACGATACCAAACGCTCCATATTAATGGATACCTAGCGGTGACGTCACGCCTAGGTAATTTACAAGGATGAAACTAAAATTTGTTCAACAACTACGTTAAATATTGCGTTTATGTAATTAGTTCCTTGTAAGTTTTTTTTTTTATGTGTACTCGTACGTCGATTACTTATAATATATTTATTTAGGAATTTTATATTTAAAAAATGGACTTTCCCATCCCTTTTACACCACCATTGTAATGGTTTCCATTATAAAAGAATAAAAGGGGACAAACAGCGGTCACCCCATTCAAAAACTAGTACCTCCAAATCTAGAACCATGATTAAAGTCTGTATAGTGTAAGCTAAGGACACAACTGGGAAACACGCTTAGTCTAAAATGTTGTTCATGACAGAGTGATATTTTCCTTCAACCGTAAACATCTAAAAATGTTGATAAACATAATGTAAAAATATTTTGCTGTGACGTCGAGTTGTGTTGCAAAAACCTTAAATTGGAAACTAATCCTTTAAGCATCTTTTTATTACAGAGGCTATGTTCTTTAACTTTTATTTTTGTGGACGAAATTCTTTTATACTGCCATATTTTATTAGAAGTCTAGAAAAAAATGTCTATTGAACTAGGTTCCCGGCTACCTTGTAGTAGTCGTTAAAGAATCAAAAACTCAAAGGCCAGGCTTCGGGTTCGAAAAAACACCTGAGTGTGCATGTGCAGAGTTGATCAACGTTGTAAACCTTACTATACGAATTGATGATACTTTATCTACCAATATGAGAAGAAAAATTATACCAAAAATTTAAAAAATACTTTTACTGAAACTTTCATCATGGCACATATTCACCTACATACATTCGACCTAAATGCGTCACGCAGTTTTGTGCAACATACTCTAGTGTTATGGAATCAGCTCCTACGTCTACGGTTGTAACATAGCCTACAAGATAGCAACATGTGACATTGTCTGTACATGGTCGGTAACTACTTCTCTGAAATGGATCGTATGCCTATTTAAATAAATGACATAAACCCGGTCAAGAGCAAGTCGGACACGCGCACGAAGGTTTTTTTTATAAAACTAAGTAGGCAAACAGGCGTAAAGCCCACCTGATGGTAAGTGGTTACCATAGCCTATGAACGCCTGCAACACCAGAGATGTCACGAGCGCGTTGCCGACCTGTCAGCCGCCAGCACAGCGACCCCTATGGAGCCTGGCGACCCTACTCACCAGCAGGAACACAACACTGCATCACAGTGTTATTTGTCTGCGTTCTTCTGTAGGGTGGAGGTACTTCCCGGACTACTCCTTACAAAATGTCCTACCTCCCTTAACGTACGATTATCTATAGAAACCTAAAAATAAAGTAATGTTTTAAGTGCATATTTATTTTTTTCCCGTTTTACCCTTTGGGTAAGGAAACCTAAATAAGTGCTAAACGAAAAGTCTGTTTTCCCAGGTATCATGGATCAGGCATCGAGACATACACCTGCTGACGTCAGGGCGGATGACGTACACCTCTGATCAGAGGTTCATCAGCGTCCACAACCCTCATACTGAGGATTGGATTTTAAAAGTGAGTATTTTATTCATTCGTTCATTTATATCGAGTGGGTTAGGTGGTCAATTTGAGGAGCTCGTTAGTCGAGCGCGACCCGCGTATCCGTAGCGAATGCGCGTGTCAAGCGACAACGTGACGCGACCACTATTGGATTGATCGTCATATTAGTGGCATTTGCTATCGTGAGCTCCTCTGTGCTTCGGAAGGCACGCTAAGCCGTTGATCCTGGTGGTTACTGATAGATAGCAGTCGTGAGGCTGTGTCAGATGCCTTTGGGCAGCCTGAAAAATTAAGACAGTGTTGGCCACTAACACACTGTTGGTCTGGTTTTCCTGTAAAAGGGGTTACCGAGGTCAGACGGCAGTCGCTCTATTGTAATTACCAGTTCTGCAAAATCTAGGAGCATGACTTACAGCGTACCCTAGGCTTCGAAGCGTAAGCTGACGACGCAACCAGGAATACACGCTAGGATGATGATGGGTTATGTTGTCAATCCAACTGATGTCAGAGTTTTTCGCAACAGCCTTTCGACCTCTGACTTTCTTTAGCAACCACAACATGGCAGCAAGGAGCAACAGCTTATAAGCCTTCTTCTGGAATCTTTATCAGACAAGCAGGTATTTCAAGCCTGCAATGTCCTTACTTTATCTTTCGTAACTTGGGAGATTAGGTAAGTTTCTTTTACAAAAATAAATGTTGTATTGTATTGGACCAAATATTGGATATTAAAACGTACTTAAGTATCTTCAGTGCGTTTTATTATAAGATGATCTTCCATTTAAGTTAGTTTATGACCTCATGTTATTCAAAATAGTAGAGGAGCTAGTCACTAAGTGACACATACATTTGTATATTATTAACCTCTTCACTCTTTAACTAAACTTATTTACCATCAGGTGGGCCGTACGCCTGTTTGCCTACTTAATTGTATATAAAAAAAACTGAAAAAATATTCAGATTAATGTTCATTTTGGACAAACCACTAAGTATGATCTAATAATAATAATTAACACTTTATTGCACCAGGAAAAAATACAATTTCGAAACACATACATGTAGTCATAATAATGTGCAAAGGCGGCCTTATCGCAATAGCAATCTCTTACATGCAATCCTTCTTTTAGGAAAAACTATAAGAAAAGACATTTGGGCATGGCGCAGAAACATAAGCTCAATACAATAGTATAAACTTAGATTAAAAATCTCGAAAAAATAGATTAATAATTATTAATCTATGAGTATAAACTTACACAAAATAAACTTACTTAAAGTAAGATGTATATCATAGTGCAAAGCTAAAAAGCTAGTGTTTATCCATTTTGACATTTTTTCACGTTAAAACGGACTAACGGATTTATGTGATTTTTTCTGTGGAGATAGTGACATTGATTCGTGACACAAACGGAAAACCGCGCGGGCGAAGCGGCGGGCACAGCTAGTTACAGATATGACAAAAATAGTAGTAAATAAGTTTATTAAAATATTATCTTCTTCCCAGATAAGGTTTCCACAGCGGCGCGACTCTGGCGTGTACGAATGTCAAGTCGGGACCACGCCGCCTGTGGGGCATAAAATGTTTCTCTCCGTTGTCGGTAAGTAATGTCTATTTATGTGATTTATATATAAGATACTAGCTGTTTCCCGCAGCGCCACCTGCATGTTTGACCCCGGGGCTTCAACTATATTCATACCAAATTTCATCAAAATTCGTTCAGCGGTTCGGCCGTGAAATCGTAACAAACAGAAAGACAGACAGACTTTCGCAGTTATAGTAGACGCTTTCATGGCCAAACCGCTGAACGGATTTTGATAAAATTTGGTATGAATATAGTTGAAGCCCTGGGGTCAAACATAGGCTACTTTTCGACGCAGGCGGCGTGGAAAAGCTAGTTATAAATAAATAAGCAAAAAAAAAGTCGGACGTAAAAGTGGTCCATATAAATAACGACCACCTGATACCATCAGAAGGCTCGCATCTTATTTAGATTTTTTAACCAGACCTATGTGTTCAAGCAGAACCACTGACGACGATCCTCGGAGGTCCAGAACTGTTCATCAACACAGGGAGCACGATCAACCTCACGTGCGTCGTGCAGCATTCGCCAGAACCGCCCCCTACTATACGTTGGACGCATAACGATGAGGTGAGTTTAATTATTCTTCTGGAACATTTCCAACTCTGTTAACTCGGCCACATAAAAATGTATACCTTATACTTTAAATACATATAAAAGTGTCAGGTATATTTTGTCTTTATGGCTGATTGGTGTATTTTTATTCAGTTGATAAATATGCAATCCCTATAATAGACATGACGAATAATTTTCGATTTCATGTTTAAATGAAAGACCTCACTATAATAGGCATAATGGTAAATAATCACGTCGATAAAACTTAAACTAACTGAGATATGACGAAGTTAAACTCACGTGCATTTTGGACGATACCAAACGTTCCATACTAATGGATAGCTAGCGGTTACGTCACGCCTTAGTGATTTACAAGGGTCAGACTACAATTTATTCAACAACTATGTTTAATATTGCGATGTTAATAGTTTCTAAATGAAAGTTTCTTTATTTTTTATGTGTTCATCGATTAAATAATATTTTTTAGTAATTTTATATTTACAAAATGAACTTTCGCATCGATTTTTAAATTGTTATATAAAATCGCCTGTGCAAAATTTCAAATGTATGCTATCATACATTACTTTTCAATTTTTGATCCTTGTCGTCTACCTAATTGTATTACTCTCTTTGGATAGAAATACTTTAAACCAGTTTCAACAGTCACCTTTGGGATTCACCCCAGTTACAATTACATATATTATGGATTACTCAAAATAAACTTTTCATTTTAAACGCCTTGTTCATTAGTTCAGCACATAAATGAGTAACGCGCTTCACCTGCTTGAGGAAGATCCTGAGAAGAATTGATAGCGGGTAAGAAGAAAATGGCATTTGTTTGAGTGCCTCTGTTGCAACACTTGCAACACAGAATAATCAACATTAACTTAGAATTGCGTTTTGAAAGCACAAGTAAAAAACCTGGATGCTGACTGAACCTCGTGCCTTGATGCGAGATTTGTGGGGAAAAAAAATTGCGGCCATAAAGAGTTTTTTATAGTTAGCAGCTACGTTATATCGAGAAATCTTGACTTCTACTGTCTTAATCTATAAAACCGCGAGATCACCCCCTGGTGTTGATGAAAATTCCCTATATTCCGAAATCTACATGTCCTAGCTAGAATCAAGTAAAATATTGATTATTTTGTAACAAACGTACTGATTTATTTTTAAGCTCCAATAGGTCCACATCCGAATTTAAATACATTAACAAATAACGTATGAACGGATCGGTATTAATTGAAATTAGTATTACAATTGGAATTGAAGTGGATTGTGGTGGATTAATGACAAATTTTACGCTTAATCAACTTCATTATCCCATTTGCTATAATAATGCTAGATTTCATTCATTTGATAGGATTCCATTAGTGACAAGTATGTTATTTTATGAGTTTTACGTAAAACAAAAATTAATAATATCGATTGTTTATTGATTTATATTACGAAACTCATGAAAAGAGAAAGAGTAGGCCAATGGTTTCAATTTAGAACATATAATAAATAAATAAAAAGACATAAACTTTCTAGTTTGAAGATTCAAATCGCACAATCAGTATTTTATTTCTGTTGCGCTCGTGTGACGTGGTAGATTTTTTATTGTTCCTCGAAATTAGTTTCATAGATTACTTACTCTCTTGTCTTTGGTTTCCTTGCCAAATAATTAAATCCTCAACTCGTACTGAAACTGTTTCTCTCGTTTTCTGCTCGACATTATCGGTATCTTTTGTTACTAGATGATTTACTTACGCGTTAGCCACAGTAACATGTATTCGAAACATTTGGGTTTACCCCTTCTGCCCGTTCCCGAAGTAGGTAGCATTTTTTCCTAAAGCTATTTACCGGTGTCCATAAAACATTTCCGTTCCAGTATATGCTCGAACTAGTTCATTTTTCAAACGAAAGATAACCAATCTGCAAACAAAACGACTTTCTGCCCGCAGTTAAATAAAATAGAAACAAAACTACCAACCAACTTATAAGGTTACAAGCCAAACAGTTAAACTTTAAACAACTTAATAAAGTAGAAATGCATACTGAAACAAAAGGCGGTGTAGACCGACCTCTCCAAATAGGTCGTTTAGCATTCAGTGTCAACAAAGATAGCAAGACAGAGATCGTAGTGGCAGAAAATTTGGCTGGTTTGTCCTAGACAACGTTTTATTTATGTAAGGTCGATTCCACACAGTAAGTAGGGTTTATACTGAATTAAGAGAAATATACATTTCAAAGCCTTAGTTATTGGAAATAGAGGTTATAGAGACAATGCAAAACCTTTTATTGCATTAAAAATAACATGGTATGTTACATGTGATCTTAAAAATAATGAGCAAATGGTGGCCTTATCGCTTAAAACAAAAATCCTAAATTGAAAAAAAATATATATACCTACCATAAATTTAATGGTATCTAAAATCAATGAAATCCAAAGGTGGTGATCATATTAAAATGTTAATAATGATGGATTATTAGCATGAGATTAGCAGACAGATGAATAACAAAGATCTTAAAATCACTTTCTTTTGACTACAAAAAATCATATGGAAGACGAACAGTCCAGTATCTTTTTAAAATCAAAGTGTAGTACTCATTTACCTTACCCATTTTTGTGTTTTCGGCACAATATGTCAGTTCCTTCCACTTTTTTCTATCTCTAGCAATTTCCATCGCAACACACTTCCTACTCATATTCTCTCTGATACAGAAACTAGGAAATAAGTTATCGGTGTATAGGTACAAAGAAAATAATTTATTCACTTAAAACAACATTGTCTATTAAACATTTAATCCAAGATTCCACCTCTGATTGTACCCGGCTCAAGGATTCCCATAACACTAGCAGCATTTCCTCTTTGGATAATTATAGAAATCCTTTGAACAAAGTAACACCTCGAGCGGAAATCAAGACCACAATTTTTTTAGTGGCGTCCTATCTCAGCCACAAAAGCTTTAGCTTCAGAACACCAAGGACCAGTCGTCTCAACAGCTACCGGAACAAAAATCTATTGTAAGGGGAGAATAGTACCTATCAATACTTATTTGCAAGTATCAGTCTGATGGCTTAGATACCTCATCCTTTCAACAAACCTAACCACGTCTCACCGTTGGATGTACGATAAGCCACTGAAACTGCACTTGCCAACCCGCAAAGGCACCTCCTTTGCCTAACTCCAGCAGTAGACCGCCTGCGGTTGAAACGTAATGTAATAGAGTATTTAGTAAATATTTGTACTAAAAAAATACGATATCTAAAACCTACGCTCCTCTGTGTACAGTTAGCCTTCTAAAATTTGAACCGATGCCAAAATCGCCAACCCCAATGGTGTGCCAGCAAATAAAACTGTTCTTTTCCTATTGTTGAAAGCGTCCCAGTTTAGAAGTTACCAATCGAATTCAAAGATAAGTGGAGTGTAGGTTCAGAAATATGTTACCGAATATAGGTTGACGATATGGAAACATATTCCAATTGAGATTCAATATTTACGAAGTATGAAATTGTCGATGGCGATTTCGTTAATTGAATATTTGCAGTCTGAATTATTTATCTGACGGATTTCTGTGTAAATGATTCACTTGCATCTTGGTATCTTTAGATATTATCAATGTCATGCCTAGTGTAAGTTAGTATTCTCTAACACAAGTCTCGTACTTAATTTGAGGCGAACTTTTGTGTGATTGACCTTATAATTTCATTTGTGATATTTTACTATCTATTAATTTGACTTGAATCAATGACTTTTTCATTATCAAGAGCCAAAACGTACTCTTTATCTTGCTATAACTGACACTACTGATAGAATGACAAATAAATGTAAATGTTACATTAGAATTGCCGTGGTATAATTGGAGTCTTACTGCTCAGGGCAGTCGTTACGCTGTGTTATTAGTAGATATCGACATTTTTGCATTATTGAGCAAAATTTTTACAAATTAGTGCACACATTTTTTCTTTTTCATTGATCCTTTACTGCTGAGGATTCTGAATACGTGTTTCCAGAGTTTCGTTGATTAAAAGGTTGTCCATTTTTATGTTGAAAACTACTAGGCAAACCCACTTTCTTTAATATTATTTTCTTTATCTTCCGTCAATCAGATCTTAATAATTGTCAGTAAATGTAATTACTCATCCGCATTAGCAAATCGGGGCAATCTTTATCTGAAGAAAGATATTTCTTTTCTCGTTGCTTTGTTCTGTTTTATTTATCCCGCAACAATTTGCTGAATAAGCTTCCTTGTTGTCTGATTTTATTTTTCTTTTTACGTTCAGCACAGATTACAGAATTTTGTAATTGTACAGATATTTAATTCTATCATTTTTGTGACAAAAAGATTTTAATTGTTAACTTTGTACATTTTATCATTTGGACATTCTGTCAAGTGAACAGCCATGCCCCTCAAAATGAAAAAAAAACACCTTATCGAAACATCTATTCTATTCATACATAGATATTTTTGGCTTATTAGTCATTGTCTTTCTAAACGAGGTGTGACTTTATGGGCCGGGGTTGGTGTCGTTATCAAAATTATAATTTCCAACTGTTCCCCGTAGCTCCGCCTGCGTCAAAAAGTAGCCTATGTTTGACCCCAGGTCTTAAACTATATTCAACCAAATTTCATCAAAATCCGTAGTTAAATATAAAAATAATCATCCGATGAACCCAATCGAGGCAAGGTACCCAGTATACTGGCAGCATTCCCCGCTGTACCGCTAAGCTGATACGTTGGGCGAAAAAGCTGCCAGACCTAGAATCACTATTAGCCTCGATAAGGCGTGTTGACAGGTCCTTAAAGAACAATTTGTAATGATTTGTTTCTTCAAAAGTTTTTTTTTTTGTTTATTTACTGAATCAACAGCACTTAGTTTATACAATATAGTGTTTATCAGTTAATTTTAATGCCAATAACAGATTTATATTTCATAAACAAAACATTTAAGTACTTAGAACAAACATGTAAAAATTATCAAGTAATAAATTCTAGTAGAAACAAAAGACGAGGTGAAAGGTTTATTTAGAAGATTATTCAATTAAAAATAAAGACTGATGAGTATGCATCAGGTTGTGTATGTGTGTGTGTGTGTGTTTGAGTGTATTTATGTTTGTGTGTGTATGCGTACATATATCTATAGTTTCTTAACTGTTCCCTAACAAGGGCGGAATTTGGTTTTTAAAGGATTTTTTAGATACATCCATATTGATTTCTAGACCATTTAAAATAACTATCACGCGCGTTTTGACAAACCCCATTTAGCTAGTGGTTACTATAATATCATCTGTAGCATTCGTAAATCGCAATCAATGTTACCATTTGCATTTTTGGAGTGGATCCAAATGAATAAATTTGCGCAGATTTCATTAACTTTAGCAATGAATTCGCGCGTTTGTTTCTACTCATTGGGTAAATACATAGCGATATAAGATAAAATTAAGCAATTACGTTTTTATAACTGTAATTAATTGATAATAATATTTGTAAGTCTGAAAAGACAGAGCATAGCGGTTTGTGTCTTTTACTTTGTTCGATCTGCATTATTATGTTCTTACCTATGTCTCACAAATTAAGTTCCTATTCTATTCTACTTATAAAATATAAAGGTATTGTTCGGTTTCGTACATTTTTTTTTTATAAATAAAATAATATAATAATTTCTGAAAAGTAATATGATATCTATCGTTCGTATCAAAGATAATTAAAGAAAGAAAGAAAGAAATAGTTTATTTGCACGGTCATCTAATTAGGTTATGTTCCCTACGAGATCGAATCAGAAACAAAAGATCCGTAGGAGAACACAAGTCACAGACATAGCCCAGCGGATTAGCTCTTTTAAAGTGGCTGTGGTACACAGGAGAATCGATGGCCGATAAGGTTAATAGGTTCTCGAGTGGCCACCACAAACCGACCAGCGCAGCAGTCGGTGGACATCCCGATGAACTGAAAAAGGTCGCTGGCAAACGCTGGATGCAGGCAGCTTCCAACCGGTCATTATATTTAATTAAAAAAGTAGCCTATGTTTGACCCCGGGTCTTCAACTATATTCATACCAAATTTCATCAAAATCCGTTCAACGGTTTGGCCGTGAAAGCATAACACACAGACAGACAGACAGACAGACTTTCGCATTTATAATATTAAGTATGGATATGGATTAAGAGAGGCCTATGTCCAGCAGTGGACGACTGCGGCTGAAATGATGATAATGAGGCTGTGTTAGACGCGACTGGCATGCTGTCTTAAAAATCTTTTACTAATTTAAAATTTTCAATTAATGTAACTGGTTTTGTAACCAACAGGTAATGCTAGCTGTTACCCGCAGCTCCGTATGCGTCAAAAAGAGCCTATACTGACGCCGGGTATTCAACAGAACTATATTCATACTAAAATATTTTATTGAAGGTGTATTGAGCAATTTGGACGTAAAAAAATTATAATCCAAAATAGATGACTGGACATAAGTTTAAAAGAAAAATATTCTGCATTTAATATTTACTCATACATTCAATCTTCTGGGCGAATTAATCAAGTGCAAATTAAATATTTCCTCCTGTAATGAGATAACCTCTTATAATATACTGAGTTGGGAACGCAAGTTAACAATATAATTTTATTCCATTTGGCGCTAGTTTTGAATTAAAAAGGTCCGTCCGTATGGAGAGTTCCTTCTATGTTTACCTGAACTAAATGTTCACACTATGGAAATGATAAAATGGTTTAATTTAAACAGGCTACCATTACTTGGTTACCTGGAAGAAATGCCAACCTTCAAAAAGTCAGCCTTTGTTTTTTTTATAATTTAAATGTTTAATTTATATACAAGTTTCTAACTAACTGAATAAATTAAAAATCATTTGAGAAATATTTAATTGATTCAGGCGTTACTTTGCGGAAGTTAAAATTACCAGCACTTATGTTATGTTGGGACTAACAGTAATGGGTGGGTGCCGGCCGGCAATAGTTTGCATGAACTAACTGGTGGCGGAAGCACGCAAAATAATTTGGTTAGTGCTTGTCATTTGAGAAACACGGTTTCACAAAGTTGTTAGTATGAACTTATTCCAGTAGTGTTCGTAACTTATTTATTCATGTAAAGTAGACGTATTATTACGCATACCATTATCTTACCACTCCAGCTGATGTGGCACAGATATGGTTTACGTCCAAACAGACAGACTAGCCGCCTCGCGATCATGTTCAGAAGGTTAACCATCATCTCTTAATGCAGGGCAGGAACGAGAGAGTAGATGGCGCAATACATTAGGGTGACGTCTCGCTTATTTAGTTTCTGCTCTGCTTTGAGAGATTATGGTATGGTTTCGACTCTATTTTCCTCTATATAACATCACAATTATTCTACAGCAGATCGGTATAAAAGTCGTAATTGTATAGAGCAGTTCGAATACAGTCTCTGAATACACTAATTTAAACCCAACTGTGTACAGGACTAATTACGAGAACTTCTGAAAAGGAATATAACATCAATCAATCTATTTGAAGCTCAATCATTTTCACGTAACTTTATATTATTTTTGGTAATTGGATTATGCGTAAAGTTGTGGTGAAACGCGACACATGTTTGATTGGTCGCCATTAGTTGCATTTTCGGTGCTTCGGAAGACTTACAGATTTATTTATTTAACCACAAATCAGCACAAATTTTCAAAAAAAAAAACAATAAAAATAGTCTTATATTCTGCTTCTATTATTTTTTTACCACAGATTAGAAGGTCCGTAAATAATATGTTATATGCCACGTTGATGCACAAATACATAGAACATTAAAAATATTTTTGGTATATTGGGTACAGGTCCTCTATTATTTACTGTTAATACAAGACTGATTTAACAAAAAGGAATTCCAAAAATTTAAAAAGACACTTGATTTTACTAGCCCCTAAAAAGTTTTGTGATACGAAACCTAATTTCTGAAATTCCCACTGAAGATTTTGATAAAACAAAATATAATAAAGAGTGGCAATCACCAAATTCAGTGCATTGAAATAATTTCAGTTTCGTATGAAAGAGAGTTTATTTGTGCATCAGTACTAATGCGAAACCCAATCAATTTTGTGCTGATAGCGTCGACTGTACTAATTAGTGTTCTTCCAATTGGTCTAGGCAAAACAGCGTTTGTGCAGAAAACAAACTGCAACAATGAAATATATAACCACAATAACTACCTAAAACTAGGTAAGGAATAAAAACATGACACTAATTTAAGATCTTCTGAAGAAAAATGTAGGAAAAACAATTTGCGTTACACAACACAAATTTTGTTTATTTTCTTTTGTGAATCACGGGTTAAACCCGGTCTTTTGAGAGGCCTGCGAAGGGATATTGATCCAACGCGTAGGGGCCCTTTGGAAAAGTTGATGTTATGTGGTGCTCCTGCCAAAACTCCTCGATTATATCAATAAATGACATATCCATGAATAGGTCTCGGCAGGAGTAAGAACTATTTCTAATTAATGGAAGAATATTATGGCATATAGTGATAAAGTTTGAGTGGAGATAAAACTGGGCTATTGTAATAGAAAATTGGACACCTGCCATAATCATTAATTTGGTGATTCTCTATTATTATTAGATTAGAGCTAATCTTATTCAATGTTTTAGATTAGCCAATTTTCACATTTTTGAAACCGTCTTCTTTGCATGTCGATGGCATTACACTTTCCCAACCTAGAAAGAAGCCACCTGGACAGCTCTGTCAGAGGCCAAGCACCAGTCATTCATGGTGCAGGTGGTTGAGCACCCAGCACATTACAACAAATGCGCCATAGTTTGAGGGGATTCGCACTGGTTTTATGTGTCGTCAAAATACTTGATAACCTTGTTCCTACATCGACCAACTTTGATATCGATTTTTTTAACTTATTTTAAATGAACAAAATACCAGTGCCACCAAATATAGGACCATTACTCCTTAGCATAAGTTGCGCAATTAGGAAAACACTCTTGGACGAAGAGTATATTTTTGAACGAAGAGGCGCTAGGCGTCACGATAACATCAGTCTTCATTCATTCCTGCTTCTTTCATTTCTGTGTTTTTAGTGACTGATTCACAAAAAAATTGCCTATTTTTTTTTAAATTCCAATGTTGAAATAAAATTTCTATACTCTCGATGTTTTGTAGTTAGAACTGGTCGATAACAGCTTGTTACGATTTGTTCTACTTTTCTAGACATAAATGGAAAAAGATATTTTATACTTCTTTAAGTAAGTTTTGATATAATGTTTGAAATTATTTAAGTAACATAAATCATTATCTTAACTTTAAAACCTATAAAATTGTTATCAGATAAATATTTCATTAACCTACAGCATCAGAGCATAAACTTCGTGTACAATTTTGAATCAAAATATTTTATGTAAATAAAATATATATTATAATTATTATGCAAAATAATATTGTGGGATTGCGTTCATAATAACTATACACAATGTTTGACCTGTTTATTATAAATGAAATGAAATATTTATTTTGCGAAAACATGGTAACAGTGATTTTATATTAGATGTAATAAGTAGTGAAGGATCTATAAGTTTCACCATTACTGGTATGCAAATTTTTTTTTTAAGGTTATGGTTATAAAAAACTTTACGGAGTAATTCAACAAATGTACGAGCAGATGATCAATTTTGTTCTTGATTACAATTTAATTAATGTCAGTTTATAATGCCTAATACAGGATAAAGATTACTTTGTATACTTCCACAGTGCAGACTGGATTCCATTATTCATGGCATTTCAACAGAATTTGGACTGGTGTTAGAAGACGTCAGGATAATCGTGCTAGATGGGGCTTTTTCAGCAAATACCAGTGTTGCTAACACGGCAATCAATGGCTCTCCTTGAATCGTGTCTTAATAGTCCTGTCTATGTACTGTGGTGTAATAGTAACGTAACTAGTTATTTTATTTAAAAAGTTGCTATAAACTAGTAGTCAAGCGTGCTCCTGGCGTCGGCATGGGTGGGTGGGGATATTCCTGGACTACTATCCCTAGATACTATTCTGGATGGTGTCTAGTGACACAAACGCCTGAAGCTCAATAACAATAAATTTATCGCAACTTTTCAAATAATTTAATTATGCTACTACTAAAATACAGAATAATAACGGTACTATTAGGTCATGACACAAGGAGAGCCAGTATCAGTATCACAGCTATACTTATTTTTGCTGAAAAAGCCCCATCTAGCACGATTTTGCTGACGTCTTCCAACACAAGTACTACAGTACAATACAACCACTCAAAAAATTACACTGACACAATCTTCTACAGGAGATCAACTACGATTCTCCAAGAGGGGGTGTCTCAGTGATTACGGAAAAGGGAGAGACGACTACCTCTCACCTTCTGGTCCAACGGGCCAGAGCACCAGACTCCGGGAGGTATACCTGCGCTCCTGCGAACGCCAACCCTAAGTCTGTTCTCGTCCATGTGTTGAGTGGTAAGTTATTTATTAGTAGTTTTGTTGCATAATAAGGGTTTTTACAATAAGAGTGTAAGTTAAATAAGTGGTCAAGAGCCGTGTCAAGTCACGCGCAATGTAGGGTTCCGTAGTAGTAGTCCCAATAATAAATTATTTAAACTCAAAGCATACTTACATAATATCCTTTCACAGATATAGAAGCTGGATAATCGAACACGTAGTGGCTAATGCGAATGTCAAACGACTTTGAGACGAAATTCAATAATACGGGTGTATTGGATTGGTCACCATTAGTGGCATCTATTTCGACCTCCTCAGTGCTTCAGAAGGCACGTTAAGTCATTTGGTGATGTCGATAGTGCCATCTTGATATCGGAAATGTCAAATGTCAAAATATGTCTAACTATTTGCTTACGTGAGATGCTTATTTGAATTGATTGGAATTTTACGTTTTTTAATTAATGAATTATTACTCGTAAACTATTATAAGCCTTAATGCAGTGATAATTTTCTTTTAAAATTCATTATATTTACTACTGTCATGATTTTTTTTAGGTGTTGAAATGCTAGGGTTTTCTCAAAAGTGGTTAGGGACACTCATCTCTGATTTTTTTTAACGTTATAGCTAAATATCTCATAAACAAAACCGTTAATCGAAAAACATTCTGAGAGTGCTCATAATGTTACAAGAGACCTATTAAATGATATCGCACCCAAAAGAAAGTAGAAAAAAAAATTTCAACCCTCACTTTACATGTAGGCGAGGTACCCTAATAAAAATATTTTTCATATTAGTATCTCACAGTTCACTCCGCGTGAGTAATATGCATCGGCATACCAAATTTTAGCTCACTAGGTTTAATAGTCTCTGATAAAAACGTAGAACAGACTGACAGACATGATGGAACTATAAGGGTTCCTCGTGTGTTCCGTATTAAAATACGGAACTCTAAAAAACGAACCGCAGGCGATATTTTTTATAGCATTACACAAGTATTGTAAGACCTCATTATGTGCAGTTTCATACACTACTTTATCTAATCTCATAAAATTAGGTAAATAATAAAAAAAATATGTAAATTTTTTTTCAGCATCGCTACGTTTTCATACTTTATTTTAAAAACAGAAACAAATTTGAAAATGGTATCCATCGCTGATCCTGATCGCGCCCGTGTGAGGGCCGCGTCCACATATTATGCCGAGTTACTCGACATTTTTCTTCCAGTATCTTCGACGCCATTCTGGTGTCCGAGAGTTGCTTAAAATCTACAATGTCCTCTACTCATTTCTCTTTACCTGGATATATTTTGATAAGAAATGACTGGGAGGATTAGGGCGATAGAGGTGTTGCAATATATATATGTAGTCACATTACTTTATGAATACTTATTTCTTCTCGTCCTACTCATCCAAGTGCAGCTGAATTAATTTTTCTTGAGGTCACTGTCAAAGATACTAAGGCGCTTCTTGGAGTTATATACAGTCCTCCAGGCATTAATTATTTTTCTTAGCTTGAATCAGTTCTTCATTCAATTTGTTCGGATTACACACATTACATCGTCTTGAGCGACCTTAATACAGATCTTAGAAACTGTAAAATTTCCGAATCTCATTCTCTAAAACTCAACAATTTATTGCAAACTGTTATTTTTTCTGCTTTTTCGCCATTTAGAGGCATTTTCTATCTCGAGCGGAGGACATGCTTCAGAAGGCACGTTAACCCATTGGACCCTGTTGTTATCGATAGATGGCAGTCGTTCGGCTGTGGCAGATGCCTTCAGGCAGCCTGAAAAAATCTGACAGGGTTGGCCACTAACACACTTCGGGTCATGTTCACGTTGTCCTGGTTTCCCTTTAAAAAGGGTTACGGTGGTCAGACTGCAGTCGCTTCATTGTAATAACCAGTGCTACCAAATCTAGGACCATGATTTATAGCGTACCCTAGGCTCCGAAGGGTAAGCTGAGGATGCAACTAGAAAAACACGCTAAGACGAATATATACCTTTAAAAATTCAAGGAACTAGGACTTTAACAAACAGCCTCAATCGGAAGTTGGGATAAGGCGCGAAACTTTTCAAGATTAACTAGGTTGTGTAAAACAAAGCTGAACTCTCGTCAAACATTGTTCTTGTAGAACAAGCTTTAAGTCGACTTTACAAAGGTTAGCCGAAGGGATAATGTATTGGTTACCTTTGTGCTTTTGGCCGAAACACATAAGTAGATAAAATGATGGAGAGAGATAAGGGCTATTCGAGACCGATACTTGGTTATCAGACTACAGCGCTGCCTGCGCTCATCAAGTAAATCATTAAAATAAATTTGCGCTAATTTATTATTTATTTTGTACTAGTTGTTTCCCGCAGCTCCGCCTGCGTCGAAAAGTAGCCTATGTTTGACCCCGGGTCTTCAATTATATTCATACCAAATTTCATCAAAATCCGTTCGGCGGTTTGGCCGTGAAAGCGTAACAGACAGACAGACAGAAAGACAGACAGAGAGACTGACTTTCACATTTATAATATTAGTATGGAAGTATGGAAGTATGGATATAGATGACCTTTTGAATAACTAGTATGACATTACACAAAAGTGCAGTAAAGTGTTATCATTTATTGATTGATCGAAAGCTCTCTCTCCATTCAAGACTGGCCAACTTTGCCTTTGTATTGAAAAATATTTGTTCCGGGCTAGAGGTAGATCCTAATCTAAACAGATCCTTATGAAACTTGGTACGCATATTTATTGTTTTTGTTTTTCGGCATAAGTTGGCAACACCTGTACATTATTTAACAGCTGCCGTTACGGTATGTGCCTTCCGAATCACAGAGGAGATTATGGTATAAGACTAAAGATGGCGACCATTTCTATAATAGCACTATGTCATGGTCGCACTAGGTTAAATAATCTTTAAAACTTTTAATAAAATTTTAATCTTAAAAACTTTAATCTACTGTTGCCAATTAAGTCACCTTTTAAAGAGAGCGAAGAAATGAAAAACTTCATTCACCAAAATGTATAAGCCGTAAACCACACTACATGTAGTTAATACAACTCCTAAGTTACTGAAGCTATTAGGCTAAAATTTGCGTATGCCTAATTTGGAAACGTAAGCCAAAGTCAAGAGTCCCAGGTGGCAACTATCAAGTATAAAATCTAACCTCGTCTTTTCTTCCAGGTGAACACCCAGCAGCGATGCAGCACGGTGGTCAGCTCCGTCTGCAGTACCCTTTATCATCAGCTCTTCTCAGCCTGATTGTGGCTCTTATGGGTTGCTAGTAACTACTACGTATTATTTTAAGTATTCGTGAAAGTTCCACGCTTTTGAGTTTACCTGGTTAGTGTTAATTGTCCAAGCGAAGTTTCGACGAATATTTTGAACTTATTTTTGACCAATGTTAATAGACGATAGATTGAAAAAAATTGGGTTCTTGTAATAAATGTTGTCTCCGAATCATTTCTTGTTATGACACCGAAACTGCATCAGCATTGTACTTTATTTGAGTTCAAAATAGTATTTTCCCATTCATTTTTTTAATAATGAATTAATATTTTTTTATCTAATACAGTTTTGGTACCATAATAAAAAATGATAAGGTAGACAACGTCTTTATGAATTCTCTCTCTTTTTTTGTCTGGCCGGCACTTTTTACTTTTGAGCCTAAATTGTTTGAATGATGCAGCATGAATCTCTTTTATTCTCTTTGCTTTTGTCGGTGGAATCTTAAACCAACGAGTTTTGTTCAGGTTCCTTTTATCTTTCAACGATATTCAGGAAAATGATGAAAAAGTTAAAATCAATTTCGTTTTAATAAAGCCTGTAAAACAAAATATATTGCAGCGCAATTTGTCACAGAGTGTGTTTGGCAGTATACATCGTTATTTTGAGAGTGTGTGGTGTAATAAATTTTGAGTCAATGGATAGTATGTCGACGGGTCGCCAATTTATCACATTATACATAAGCAGCATGTGTTATTGGGCGTTGGTGTCATATTTTCCTAAATACTTATTTGCTCCGTAAATTTATTATCACCCGAGACATTCAGATGCATCTCTGAATTGATTGTAACCACAGCCCATCAGGTGGATTGGCCTGTTACTCCGCTGGCTCAGTGACCCGAAATGGATTTTGGACTCCGAAACGAAAGAAGCGCCAGAGTATTCTATTTTGCGCGATGGCTCGCCAGTTGTCAGCTCCCATCTCTTCCATACCAGCCTTATGTATCGCTACTAGTTGTTTGTAAACGGATCGGTATAAATAAAGTCAAGATTCTAATTACTTTACACCCTTTCAGAGATAACATTTATAACTTCAAACGAGTTTTCAGATGAAATTATAATTACGCGAAACCGAGAGAGGTTTCCTGTTGGGCGCCGTAATAAAACCGCAATGTCCCAACACTTTTGTCAGCAAAGTTTTATTTGAGAATGTTCCAGAGCATATTGACAATCCTCTTTATACAGGGTGAGAGTTATAACCGCTTTGTACACAAGTAGGGCAAGAGCACACGATCGGGACCCGGAATATGGTGCGTGTAAGATATCTTATAAATTATTTATACGCATCAATAGTTCAATGACTGTACGAAAAATATGGTTTTGGAAATCTGAACGCGGCGATACGATTAAGTTTGAATCGAAATAGTTTTCTTTTTTATTCAGTTTTTTGGCACTAGGGTTAATAAAATTACAGGATTAAGTGCGTATAATACCTTTATACTATACTAGCCGTTCCCCAGATCCGCTTGCGTCAAAAAGTAGCCTATGTTTGACCCCGGCTCTTCTACTATATTCATACCAAATTTCATCAAAATCCGTTCAGCGGTTTGACCGTGAAAGCGTAATAGACAGACAGACTTTCACATTTATAATATTAAGTATAGATGCATTTAATTCTGTACTTTCATGTTTAACATGACTTAGTTTAAATGTTAAATTTTAGAATACTAAGTGCCTGTAAAATTTATAATCATTGCTTAATACAAAAAACTCTGACAACAGGGTGTACAGGGTCGATTGACCATAAAGCCCACTCGATGGCTGTAGGGTCTTTCAAATAATCAAAAATGCATATTACAGTATCAGTAGCTTTTTGAATGCTTCCCAGTTTGTGACATGGTATAATTCATCTAAAATATTCAATAAGAAATTTATTGTAAGTAAATGTTTTGTTTTAACTTTTATAGATTACATTTAATCTCATAAACAAAAAATGTAATAAATAGCTTTTTGCTGCCATCAAGCATATAAAAATTAGATTTGCGATATTTTGTAAAAAATATAGTGCAAAGAATTTACTAGCATAATTCCCGCTAAAAATTCAAATTACACTTTGATATTTTAGAAGGAAAATGCATCTAGTTCCAATACTAGGTAAATTTTTTAACAATGCTTCTCGTAAAATGTTTTTTAATACACTTTTGTTTTTTGATTTCAATAGCTACCATATTTATTGAAAATCGTCCCCAAGTACTTATTTAAGTATAATGAATACCTAATTTTTCTTTGCCACCGAAAGATTTTAATAAAAACGTGTGTGATGTTTTTCGAATTTACGCGATTTCCGGTCATTTTGGAAATAATTAGGAGGTGCCTGTGTCCAGCAGCGGATAGATTGCGGCTGAAATGATGATGATGAAATATTAACAAAACAGAAATGCCGTAACATAATTTCCGTGCCTTCCGCTGGTAAGAACAAATACCTGATGGGAAATCTCTTTTTATTATGATATTTAAGACAAAGAAACTCTATAAGAACATACTTAACTAGATTCCTATGATATACACTAATGCCACAGAATATAATATAGTACTACGTACTAGCGATACACACACCCGCATAAGGGACTTCACATAGTGAACGGAGATTAAATACTCCGCGCTGCCACATCATCATTATCATCAATGATAAGTAAATAGTATCGTCGAAACTTCGCCTCCTAAACAACATTCATCAAGTAAAATTTAATACCTACGTTCACAATGTTCCAGCAAATCATTTACTTGAATTGTCAATGAGTAATTTGAACAAAACGAAAATCAGAATGATTCATCGTAGACATGCACTTTAATCGAATCTTTACGATGACAACGTGACTTTTAAAAAAATTCAATTTTACAGAAGACCAATTTTTAACTTTAAAAAAAATCATCTTAAATATTTGTATTTTTATTAATGGATGTTCAAATATTCTGATGAAGTAACTAATGAAGTTTCAGAAAATAAGCAGAAAATGTAGTTCATAAGATTCTAACCAAAAATTTGGATTTTAATCAAAAGAGACACATGTCAAGCTATTTATAAAAATAAATGAAAAAAATGCTTGTGACATCTTGACTTATGACATTGAATGTGTTAATTTAAAGTCGGAAACTATAGGGTTAATTTAAAATGATACATTGTTAGAATGAATGGTAATATTGCAATATTAGATTTCAATGAAAACAATCTTTTTGTTTGAGATATCACGATGTCATCGCAAAGAGGCGTTTCATTTATCACAATAATGGAACTTATACCTTTTTTTTTAATTTAATTAATTCAATTTAAAAAAAAAAAAATTCCTTCTCATATATTTTTGCATTTTTAAAATAAACGAATTAATTTTAAAAATACTCTCGTATTATTTTCTGATATTTTAAAAGCAACCAATTCGTAAGTCGTCCAAAAATCGGGAGTGCTATTTTTGAAAAGTGCGACACACGCAAATTCGGTGAGTCGAACGATTTTCATTCGACATAATACTAGTCATACATTTCAAAAATACGGCAGTTCGTAGAGCACTTAGGACATGATAATAAACACACTATGATAAGTTGGATCATCTTAGCCCAATCGTGGTTAACTGTAATCACTAATACAAGAATAAGTAGAACTAAACTGGTCGAAAATTTCAGTGCGTCTATGATAATTTTACTTATGCCACAGAATACAATATAAAAGTACTACTTACGCAGATGCTAGTAACTGTGTCAAAAAATATCGATGAAAAACGCGCCTCCATCGGATAGTAAATAGTAACATAGATAATCTTAACGTAATCGCTAGCGTCTGTGATGGCAATGTTACGGGCAACTTGAGAAGTCTGGTCCCTATGAATAGTGATCGGCCTGTATACGTGGGGCGCACTATAAGTTTCCGGAATGAATATGAAAAAATACTATTAAAGGTACAAAATTAATTTATTGTTTTTTAAAATAATCTCCCTTGGCGTCTATGCACTTTTTCATTCGATGAAACCAGTTTTGAAAACTTTTGTGCCACTCCTCTGTGGTGACCTCTGAAACGTGTTTTTCATACTCCTCGACAGCCTCTTCTGGTGATGAAAATCGTTGACCGCGTAATTGGTTCTTAATTTTTGGGAACAGAAAAAAGTCACAAGGTGCCAGGTCGGGACTGTATGCAGGATGACTCATGAGTTCTTCATTTTTCGCCTTCAAAAAGTCGTTTGTCTGTCTGGCCGTGTGAGAACTAGCATTGTCGTGGTGCAGGATGATACGGCGTTTACGGTTGTTTTTACGGAGTTCGTCAATAACTTCCGGCAAACAAATGGTCGTGTACCAGTCACTATTCACTGTACGACGATTCTCTAAAGCAACAGTAGCCACGTGTCCAGTTTTATTAAAAAAAGAAGCAATCATCCGCTTAGATGCACTTTTCACGCGCGCCACTTTGGTTGGTTTCGGCTCATCTTGAAAGACCCATACGCTCGATTGCTGCTTTATTTTGGGATCGTAGCAATAAATCCATGTTTCGTCACCTGTTACTATGTCCCACACCAAATTTGACGCACCTTCGTTGAATCTGGTAAGCATGGCACTGCACCAAGTGACGCGGTCAGTTTTTTGAGCCTCGGTCAAGTTGTGTGGGATCCACCGCGAGCACAGCTTTCTCACACCCAAATGTTTGTGTAGGATTAATTGTATTTGACTCATGTCTATTTCTAAGGAGGCGCGAGTTTCATGGTAGGTCACATGCCTGTCTGTTTCAATCATACAGCGCGCAGCATTGATGTTTTTGTTGGTCACAGCGGTGGACGGCCGACCATCGCGAGATTCGTCACTGAGATTGATACGACCACGCTTGAATTCTGCAAACCAGCTATAAACAGTTGTCTTGCACGGTGCTTCATTGCCAAAAGCTGTTTCAAGCCGAGCGATGCTCTGTTGAGCTTTCAAATTACACGTAAAATCGTAGAAAATCATACTACGAAAATTTTCCCGAGTTAAATCCATGTTGATGCAGACACACAATTTTTTAAATGGCGCCACAAGGTAAAAACAAAAGACAGTCAGATGAAACAAACTGCATTCTACAGCCAAAGAGTTCTATTTTCAAATGTTGCATAAAATTTTTAAATATTGTTTATGTAAGTGGCCAGTTCCGGAAACTTACAGTGCGCCCTATGTACATAATGCCCGTGTCACATGGGTAATTTGATTAAAATTTCACCGAATCACTATTCCCAAAATACTTGAAATAAAACCGTAGCTTAGTTCGGTTAGGTTAGGTTAGGTTTGTGGCCACACATAGCATAGCGAGCGAAGCGATCGGAGTTTCAAACTGCTGCTCTATGAAAAATGCTAAAATTTATCAAATAGCCCGATGCTCTTGGGAACTATTCATAATACTCGGCCCTTATTAATACGGCCCTGTTAATTACGTTGCTCGTAACAACAATATCTCGTAGTAGATGCACATGAGCTCTATTTTTGAACATATGACGATATCTTTTAACTCACGCAAGACCAGTTTGTTCAATGATTTTCATCCGATATCAAATCTTTTTATTCGACGTAGGTAATCGAAAAACGATTTTCATTAGACATGCATCTCAAAAATAGCAGTCCAGAACCAATTTAAAATGCGTCTAACACGATTGTGCTAGTTGTTGCATTTGCCACACAACTGTTCCCGTCACTGGAGTATGAACTTACGTCACGAGTTCTAAAATTGTAAATAAAGTACAATTTATTATAGATTGACTCCCTTATTCATAAAAAGAAACAAATTCAATAAGACCCTTTTATTTTACCCAATTAGTCTTAGATTTAGACCCAATTAGTCTCTTTCCGCCTTATCTATTTCTGACGTGAAAGAACGACACGAAACATAATTTGGTCTTATTGGGCATTTGTTAATTTTTGTGAATTAGGGGGTAAAATAAGATAAATTTGTTTCTGTTATTTTGTGCATTTATAAATTTAATACTAATAGATTAGTCTATGTTACACTTTGATCTAATGGTTAATACTTAAAAAGTATAAATTGTAATTGGTAAATATAATATAGAATTTAATTGTAAGGGTCCGTTTAATTTGTAAAATTAATAAATATTTGTTTTGAATAGTTTCTAAGTAATATACGGTTGTGTAAATAGGTAAAACGTTATTTAAGAAAATAAATAAAATTATTGATTGTCTGCTGTATTGTCTCTTTCCCTTGTTTTGTCTCCCATTTTCAGAACATAATAAGCTAGCTTTTGCCCACGACTGTGCATGCGTGTTTAGGCTCACATGAACGGTCTCCATGTAAAAGTGTTCAGTACCTCTACCATGGAGTAAATACAAAGAGGAGATGCCGTAATAAGCGTTTTGTAAGAAAGCGTTTGTGAGGCTACACGGGGCGGAAGGCAGACGTGCGGGGTGCTTGGTTTCGGCCGTGGATCCAATCATAGAGCACGAGCAATGACAAGCTCCGCCCACTGCAGTGTCGGCGAGGCGCCAATGATCATGTCACTGCGCCATTTCAAACGGCATCTCCTCTTTGTAATTACTCCATGACCTCCACCACAAGATTTTATTAACGCAGACGCTTGCGACCGTGTTAGCATTTAATATGGAATTTCTTAGTTACCTTACTATCCACCAGAGGCGCTGTGCAGACGTGCCATACTTAATTGTTAACGTAGACGCTAGCGACCGCGTTAGCATTTAATATGGAATTTCTTAGTTACCTTACTATCCACCAGAGGCGCTGTGCAGGCGTGCCATACTTAATTGTTAACGCAGACGCTAGCGACCGCTTTAAGATTTAATATGGAATTTCTTAGTTACCTTAATATCCACCAGAGGCGCTGTGCAGGCGTGCCATACTAAATTGTTAACGCAGACGCTAGCGACCGCGTTAAGAATTAATATGGAATTTCTTAGTTACCTTAAAATCCACCAGAGGCGCTGTGCAGGCGTGCCATACTAAATTGTTAACGCTGACGCTAGCGTCTGCGTCAATAAAATGTCATGGTCGAAGAACATTAGATAAAGTCACTTGAGAAATTAATCAACATTTATTTGCCATTTGGCACAGTTCTAGAGGCCAATCTCGGTAAATGAGAAGGGTCGCCAGGCTCCAGAGGGGTCGCTGTGCTAATAGCGGACAGGTCGGCAACGCGGTCGTGACATCTCCGGTGTTGCAGGCGTTCATAGGCTACGGTAACCACTTACCATCAGGTGGGCCGTACGCCTGTTTGCCTACTTAGTTGTATAAAAAAAAATGAAAATTACATTTACGTATTAACCAAAACCAAAAGCACAACTGCGAGGGCTATTTTGGAATATGTAAAATCGTTGAGTCGATTGAAAATAGTTTGGCTCACTTATTATTTCGAATGAAAATCATTCGACATCAAACTACATATACATATATAATTCGGGTCACCGATTTTACATGTAAAAATAGACCTCGCGGGTGTGCTTTGGTTTTTGTAATACCTTAACGACGTTTATTGAAATCGATCCAGTAAGTCTATCTGACATACCTAACAGTTTTTTTGAAAATGTTCAATATACACCGTGAAATTTTAGTTGTTTTGAACCCGTCGTCCAGTGACTCCATTCATGCAACCGAATAAATTTCCTCAAGAAACATAGCTCGAAACATGAAAAACAAATTTGGACTTCCCATAGTAAGTTAGGTCACGTGATGAGACATTTTGTATGGGAGGTCCAAAAATTTACTCCATATTTTGACCCATGTATCTTGGGGAAAGTTGTTCAGTTGCATGAATAGAGTCACTGGACGATGAGTCCAAAACGACTAAAATTTCACGGTGTATACAAGCGATTGTAAGTACAGTCACGAGCATTAACATGTACCTATACACATTGGTGCTTAAGTCTTTGAAACAAGGTCTAAAATTGAATATAATTGTATATGTGTTAATGCTCGTGACTGTACAAAAGTCAACCAAACCGTGTTAATTAATACATCTCTCAATTCTAAAGCAACATTTATGTTGCTACCACATTCAAAAGGCAAGTTTGAAGTTTAAACATATTTATAGTAGTTTCTCGTATTTTTGAATTCCTTGAACAGCCACAGAAAACAGTTTTTTCATTACCTAATTACAACGTACTTCTAGTTGAAACTTACATTACAAAATACTAGTGTATTTTGTACATTTGTGTACAAGAAGGTATGTTTTCACAATAATACTTACTATTTATTATTGCCTTGTTAACATGAGAATGAAAATCATTGGAATTTTATTTGAATTGAGCCCGCCACCCTTTTAAAAAAAGACCATATTTACAATAAAATAGTAACCCTCTAATTCATAAAAAAATCAAACGTTCGTAAATCTCTCTTTAGCTAAGATATGTTCGGTCTCGTTCTTTCACATCAAATTATAAATAAGAGAAAAAGGAACTAACATATTAAAGTTATTTCTCGAAGCGCATTTTCAAGCGCACTTAGCAAAGCTTAGCGCTCCCTAAAGGTGCGCTTCAAATATAAAAAAAAAATGTATAATATTTTATTCCTCGAAGAGCACCTATCTATAAATTTTATAATAGAGATGTGTATAAACGAAAACTATCGATAACAAATATCGCATGTTTTATCAACATCTATAATGAACAATCCTTCCTTTTGGAATAAGATTAGAAAGCCGGGGCATGTTGATGCCTATCAGGTGTAAATTTTTTTTTTGAAGAGAGTATCGTTCGGAATTCTTGTTTCTCAGTATTAACCGAAGTACTGGGATGACATAAACTACGAAGTAGTGATCAATCAAAAAAAAGAAATGCTCAAACAACTATTACTTCAGATTAGTATGTGACATTTAGACTAGTGTGATATTTTTAGGAGGTCTACATTATTTATTTATCAAAAGAACATGGTCTATTTTGCTGAATTACTAGGATTACAGAAAGTTTAGACAGAAAATTGCTCTTTATGTAATACATTTCCCCCCTTAACTTTTTTGCGCCAAACTATCTTTCCGTTTCTCCCAATGGTTGACTGGTAGAGAATGCTCTGAGCATTAAGTCCGCCAATTGTTATAACTATATGTGTACTTTGTGAAACAATAAAGGTTGTAATAAATAAATAAATAAAAGTATGAGAAGGTTCACAGATACACGTAAAACAACGTAATCACGCAGTATGGGGTGGTTTTTTACTGAAATAAAAAGGTGTGTGAAACTCCTCATAATTTCTGTTATCAAGTACTTCGGATGAAAGTTGATTTAGTGAGCACAAATGATTTTTGAAACATCTATTGGCGGTAACATTAGGTAATTACGTAATCTACATGCGCGGCACTAATTTTTAACGTGGGTGCGCTTCGAGGAATAAAATATTTTTTTTGCATTTTTAAAGCGCACCTTTTAGGAGCGCTTCGAAGAATAATAAAGGTGCGCTTGAAAATGGCTGAGCTTCGAGGAAATATTTAAGTTAATGTGGGCTTAACGAAAGTTTGTTAATTTTTATGAATGATGTAAATCTTTAGTCCAAACTTAAAGACCAATTGACCTCGCCACCCTGATATCTATATGAAACTACCGGGTTCCGAATATCTTCAAGTTAACCTCAGGAATGGAGTAAGTTTGGGTATTTCTTTTTTTTCATTCTATAGATCAGAATGTCGAAATATATTTTATCAAAACCATTTAGTTCTCTAAGAGCAGACTAACATTCGTTGTCCAATAAAACAGAGTGAGCAATTTACTATTATATCGCGTGGCATATTTTGATAGCCGATAGGGCAAAATTGCATGCCGTATAATAACTGAACTGCCATGAAATTTCGATTGCTGATAAAGGGTTTTTATAGAATCACATAGATGGGCCAATTGTTTGAAATAAAATGTTCCAGTTGGAAGTTTTCTCGAGAAATCCATGTCGAACGAGTCTTCAAGAAGCTATTTTATTGCTCCTGTAACCCAAAAAGGATCTTGGTTCCAACACAAAAGATCTCCACTGTTCCCTATTCAGCACAACCTCCTCCCAGTCGGCTTTTTGGTTGACCATGACTTCGTCTCTCCAGCGGTGTCTGAGACGACCGACTAATCTAGCTTTCCACTTCTGTCATGTCTATGGGATGTAATTTTGTTTTAATTTCTTCCAGGCATCCTCTGATTTCAATAATGATAAACTCTGTTTATCCTCTTACGACGCAGGCCTCTTCCAACCTATCTTTGTGGTAGGTCTATGTCCCGCAGTGGGCAGTTAGCTGAAATGAGGATGATGATCTATTTTTACTTCTTGTAGTCTCTGCTTAACCCAAGTATAAGTTGTAGTCATTTAGAGAGCAAGGTAAAAATGGCATCCAAAAAGCTCGGAGTTCTCAACAGGGCAAAGCGATTTAACGCCGCAGGATAGACTGCTCCTATTTAAGGCGCAAGTGCGGCCACATATGGAATATTATTGTCACCTGAATGTCAGCTTAACCTCCTAAGACCCAGATAAAAAATTAACTCGTAGTTATTAAGTCCTACTGTACAAAATTTTGCACAAATGAAATATTGGCCTTCAGTCCCAGATATTGTTTTTCTTATATATTTTTTTACACAAGAAATTGTGATTATTTGATGTTTTTTACAAATTATATATGTCTTTTGGAAAGGAATAACAATGGTTTAAAGCAGCTATCTTTTGTTCAAAAAATTGCACATTCGGTTTCAATCCATCATAAAACTTTATGCGCAATATATAATAAAATCAACATTTTTTCATAATTAATTATTTATTCGAAATATGAATTTTAACAATTTAAACTTCTAGAAACAGTCTTCTAAGTAATAATTATAAAAAAGAAACTTATGAATCACTAAACTCTTCTAAAATAAACTTTTTAGCATAAAATCACAATGATGATCAGTCTTTTCTTTACTTAGGTCAGGAATTTCTCTTAAAATGAATGCAAATCTTTAGTCTCTTAGCTACAGATTTTTTCATTCGTATTATAAAAATAATGGTTTGTATAACATTTCTTATTTTACAATCAAAAAAATCAAATCTGTGGGTATCAATCAATTAAAAATTGTGTTCATGGAAAGCCTTGAAACAATTGCGACTAGACATCAAACACAAAGCTACTCCACAGTAAGTGCATTTCGATGTGGTTCTTTTGTCGCATCCTGGCTGGCGGCATCTGTTGACAACACTAACCACGACTTGGTCGATTAAGAAGTCTTGGTGGTGCTAGATCTTCATGTACGGTCTCTTCGTCTAAAGATTCGGAACTAGAAAAATTTTTTTGAAAAGCAACCGGATCCACGGAATATTCATCATCGCTGTCATTTTACAATTCCGATTCATTTAGATAATTTAATATTTCCATATCACGGAGACCTGCAAAGCATGAACAAAAAAAAACAAGCATTAGTCATCACCACCACCAATTAGATCTAAAGTCCGAAAGTGCAAATATTTGAACAAAATAAAACAGTGCTATCAGGGATTAAGACAAATGTGCAAAAAATTGTAAATAATAAAATATGATTTATTTTCTTATTTCGAATCTTCCCATGAAATAACAAATTAAACTAATTAGTTAGATATTTAAAAAAGCAAAAATTCATAAATATCTTAGCAAAACAATCACGATTGCTTAGGTAAAACTTGATTTAAACTTACTTCTTTGCTGTCCGTGCACCATCATTTTGACAGCTTTGTTTTTTTTGTGTTGGTTGCATTGCGAAACGAACCGTCAAACCTGTCCATAGACGCGTAGCTGTCAAATTTTGTCAACTGACTTCGAAAAAAACAAGTGCGGGTCAATTTAAAAATATGTTCAAATTTTGTACGCTGGGACTAAACCACTATGGAGGTTTATTTATTTAAGGTAGGTATACACAACAGGTTACAATCAAAACAATTCAACAATGTAAGTAAGTTAACATTTTAAGCTAGACTGAAACCCAAAAACGTGCACACACAGCATGACAACTAATGTAAACACAGTTAAATACACAAAATATTTGGTATCAAAATGATAAAAACTCTAAAGCTAACAAATTAAAATTTACAAGCCATACAACAGTAGGTTGTAATATGCAGGTACTATCTTAGTTTAAAGACAAAAATGCAACATGTGGAAAAGTCAGTGGAGGACGCGCTTAACTTGATTTTTAAATGTGCTAGAGCTGGCAACTGCAAAAATGTCTATTGATACCTCGGCCAAATAAAGCTCATTGTATAAACGACAAATACGAACAATTGGGTTAAAGTGTTATTCCTATAGATCGCCAATACAAAAACCTTTCGACGAGTGCGAGTGAGATGTTTGGTATTAAAGTTCAGAAGTGATAAAAGGCTGGAAGACTCAATTTTAAAGTGTATGATTTTATGAAGATAAACAAGATCTTGTTACTTTCGGCGACATTCCAATGAGGACATATGAAAATAATGCAACCTGTCAACGTAAGAAGATAGTTGGCGACTACATCCGGCCCTATAGCACAGTATCCTTGTAAATTTCCTCTGAACACTCTCAATTCTGTCCGAATGCACCTGGTAATTGGGAGACCATATGACCGAACAGTACTCCAGACATGTTCTAACCAGACTATAGAAAAGGTACGTGAATGCAGCTGATCTTTTAAAATGTTACGTGGCCCTCGTTACAATCCCAAGCATCTGAAATCCAAACGATGGCGTCATAGTCTCTAAAAGTCAAACCCTCATCAAATAATACGCCCAAATACCTGACTACCGATAACCTCTTCAGGTTTTCGGAACCAATACTGTAATCAAAAGTGATTTTGTGTATCTTTTTCTTTGTAAATGAGATGGCATGACATTTATTAACACTTAGATACATATTGTTTCTTTGACACAGTCTTTGAGCGAATGTAGATCATTCTGAAGAGCGAGACAATCGGTAGTATCTCTAATAATATTGAATACATTGAGATCGTCCGCGTACAGAAGACACGGACAATGTAAGTGATCAACAAGATCATCTATGAACGCCAAAAACAGTAGGGGGCCCAGATGAGAGCCCTGTGGCACGCCAGAGGTAACATTGACAGGTGCGGATATGTACCCTTTCAATGTAACTAGTTGAGATCGCCTTTCCAGATATGAAGAGATCCAACGAAGAAGGTTGCCATGGAAACCAAAGCGGAAATTAAGTTTAATACAGAGTAAACAGTAACTGACATTATCGAACGCTTTCTTAAAATCAGTATATACGCAATCAACCTGACCTTTAGCTGCAAAAGACTGACACAAATAGTTTTTAAATTCTAGTAAATTCGTAGCTGTCGATTTGGCTTTCAAAAATCCATGCTGCTTTTCCGATAAAAGGGGCTTAATATAGTTGTAGATATGGTCATAGATGACACGCTCGAAAAGCCTAGCCATAACACTCAGAATGCTAACCGCTCTATAGTTGGAACAATTTGATCTGTCACCAGACTTATATATAGGAACTATGTGAGCGACTTTCCAGTATAATGGGAAGTTACCAGCTTTCAGGGATCTATTAAATATTATCAACAGAGGTGTAGCCAGTTCCTCCGCACATTCCCTCAAAAATTTTGATGGTATGCCATCAGGGCCGGGCCCCTTATTGGGATCCAGTCCATGCAACCCAGACAAAACCTCCTCCCTGGAGACAACAATATCAGCAATTTGAGAACAACTAGCCGCCACACAATCTTTGTCTTGTGTAACAGCAGCATATGGTTCAAAAACTGAGCCGAAAAAGCTTGAAAACAGTTCGCACACCTCCTCACCTTCGGTGGCCACCCTGTCACCATATCGCATTGTCTGAGGTATGTTATTAGTGCGTTTACGATTACTAACATATCTCCAGAAAGATTTTACATCTGTCTGTACAGAGTCCTCAACTGAGGATATATAAGAGTAGTAGCAAGACTTAATAAGCTTTTTACACCGAAACCTTAGATTGTTAAATTTATCATAATCTAACGTACTAATACTTCTTGTATCTTTTGTGGTACTTGTGTTTAGATTTGAGTAATTTAATTAATGCAGCAGAGAACCAGACTGGATAGTCTCCACAGCTGCGCTTAGAGAGGGGAACATGTTTCTCAATTACTGTATTTAGCTTATTATAAAAACATTCCACCTTGTCATCAATATTTTCTTGTGTTAGTATAGTAACCCAGTCAGTTTTTTTTGAATGAACTCTTTACTTCAATGTAATTACACTTATGAAAGTTAAAATGTTAACTTTTATTTTCCCTTAATGCCTGAGTAGTCAGTGGTAATGTGGCTTCAATACACAAAGGAGGATGATGATTATCTAAGCATGACAAAGGATCAGTTAGACTCACTGCTATACAATGCTTGCTGCTCAACACTAAATCCAAAAATCTACCATTACTGTTAGGAATATTATTATACTGGGAAAAATTACACATTGATAAGGTATTGAGCAAAAGAGAAGACTTAATATCAGAAGATAAACCAGGAATCATTTTATTATTATCTGGTGAAGCCAACCAGGTTAGCTTAGGTGTGTTAAAGTCACCAATAATTAGTGTTAAAGAATGTTCATCCAGACTTGTGGCGATTCTTTGAAAATTAGAATAGAATTCTTTAAGTAGGCCACATGTCCTCCACTGAGCTTTCCCAGGAAATTTGGCGAACTACATCATAATGCTTACGAATTGCCAACAGAGCCCCCCCTCCACTTTTTTTTAGAAATACAGGAAGTAGTGCGGTCTCTTCGGAATACATTAAATCTTTCATCCAACAATTCATTATCATAAAAACCGGAGTGGAGGTTAGTTTCCGTTAAACAAATTATGTCAAAATCAGAATTCAATGTATTTAGAAATAGATCTGTTAGTTTTGTTCTTAACCCATTACAATTTTGATAATAAATCAACATAACAAGTATCTTATAATGTAAAGAATGTAAGTTTGAATATTTAAGACTACTAAATCAAATTAAAATATAGAAAAAATAGAGAAAATTTAAATTAAACCATTTTTTCTAAGCAAGTAGCATCCCTTATAGCTACCGCTTGTGATGACTCCGACTTCCGGACATGGACTCGACCATATCTCAACCAGACAAATTTGTAACCACGCTCCTTAGCTAGTTTCCGGGTGGCAGCATGCAGCTGCTTACACTCTGGAGCTAAATGTTCAGCAATATATATGTTACTGTTTTCACCAGATATATTCAGATGCGTTGTGCATAGACCACCGTCAGATTTATTTGTTTTATTAAATCTCCTGTATGCTGACAATATATCATCCCGGTGTCGCTCCGATGGCAAAGTAACCAGCACATTACGAGGCCGCTTAGAAGCAGGGTCGAGTTTTGCCACCCGACGGACAGCATACAGGTCTTTCTCTGTGATGGGGGCCTGGATAATCTCATAGATTTTTCTCACTGAGGTGTACAAATTTTCATTTTGTTTTTCCGGTAATAGCTGAATTTCTAGGTTGTGGCTTCTAGAGGATTTCTCGAACACTGCCATGCGCCTTGTTAACTCAGTTAATTCAGAGTGAAGCTTACTATTCTCTCTCTCCAGTGTTGTCACCTTATTGTTCGCCTCAATGATGTCACCTTTCATGTCCTTCTGATTAGCAACTAAGTAATCTGTGGTCTCGGTGAACTCATATTTTAACTGGTTAATAGCCACTGATATTTCCTTCCTTATTGTAGTGTTAAAGTCTCAAATCATTGATGTTTTTAGGGCTTCCAACTTTGAATCAAGTAATAAACTTAGTTGATCATAAGTGATGGCATTTCCTAATGGTACTTCCGACAACATTTCAGAACGTGTTGAGGTCTGATCCACATTAGAAGACGTGTTGTTCAAGTGTAGGTCATCACATGACATATCAGCGGCTGAGTCCCTGAGCACTTCAAATTGGTTTCTTACTGGAGTCCCATCGTTTCTTCTTCGAGTAATATTGACACATGAATGACACTACCAGGATTGCCCCAGTTCAGCACTGTGCTTTGTATAGAATAATAGTTCCATGTTCAGGCAAGCAAAATGAAAGACACCCTTACATGCAAAACATCTCAGTAGTTCTGCACGGGCTATATTATTTCTGCAAGCTAGGCACTGCATTTCGTATCGGTATAGAATGATAAATATATTTGAGATTGATCTTATCGTAGTATATTAATCGTGCCGGCAGGTAGGTAACGAAGTTTTAAACGTAGCTTGATAAACAGAAAATGGTATCACTGCCTTGGTAATAAGGACGCCACTTGCCCAGCAGCGAGTTTTAGCGGCCAACGAATAACTTGTTTGTCACTGTCATAATGAGTCACTTATTTCGTTACGATAAAAAAAATATTTTTAACTCCGTGATTACACTGAAAGTACATTAGCTTTACGCGAACTGTTTTATCTGTTGCCTAGATTTATTCCTTTACACATTGGTATATAACACTATAACTTTCAGATGCAAGAAACTATACTTTAGAGACAAAATAGTGCGAAGCAGTACAAAACAATGTTTACGCGGGACGGGTTCGTTCCGTTTTTTGTTTTAGGTTGCAATCTTTCCGGGACTGAAAGACCACATTCATTTTGTGCAAAAAGTTGAACAATGGGTCTTAGGAGGTTAAGCCGTTTGACTCAATACAAAGACGCGCTGTCAGAATTGCCGAAGATCCCGTGATTACAAGCGGTATTGCATGCATGCATGCGGCCTTTGGGTCTCAGGAGAGATTTGGCTTCCTGTTCTACCGCTGCGTGTTCTACCGCTTGTATGGCTCGGAGGAATTGTTTGACATTTATTTATTTATTTTATTTATTTAATAATAAAAACAAACATCATTTAAATACATTACAGTACACTACAAACTTAAATTAAGTTTTTCCCGGCACTGATTATTCATCTCATTCTATTTGGGAGATTACAACAACACATATACATATAAAGACTTAACAAATTAACGCTGAGATGATTGAATAAGTACATCGATGAATTGTATCGCCAACACTCGACTCGCCACAGACTCGCCACCATACGCTTCTCTGTCGGAACCGGTTAGTAAGTAGTTAGTTGACAATAGGTGGTTAAGCAGATGAGTTTCAATACAGGATGTGTCATTTTAACATTTAATCTAGGTAAGTAAATTACCTTTATTTATATGTATTTAATTTATTAATAAAATAATGTTTGAGTTTAGTTTAAATATTCTTTTCTGTTAGTTAGTTTTTTAAATTATTTGGTAGCTGATTTAATAAAAATGGTATTTTGTAGGCTAGTCTATTTTTTCCATATGAATTAGTGTAACGGGGCCAACAGTCACTTTTTACCATCGCACCTCTCGCCATCGTCAGGGATTTCATCCCCATACCTTGGATCCCATGTTATCGCGTACAATACGCTTCAAACGGAATTTCCTCCCTCGTACACTGCGATTATGGTATGAACTCCTTTTTGATACCTGACTCTAAGATTGTTAAGAAAATGCGCTAATATGGCGTGAGCTATTTTCTGCAAATTCTTATTTTTGTCAATGTTTGTTCCGCCTTTTATCCTCAATTTTTAAGTATACATTGTTTAAACATAGATAAAAGCTAATGTTTTTTGGTCTTTGTAGGCTTTTTTGTGCTCAAACATGATTTGAGAGAAAAGTATCGTATGTATTAATTTGGGTTATGAACTAAACATGTCAGAAATTTCATCCGAATCTGTTAAGACGTATTTCCGTCACTGCGTAACAATCATCCACGGTTCGATTCCCACGGGAAGCATACTTTGTTTAGTTGTTTCCCACGGGAAGCATACTTTGTTTAGTTGTTTCCAGTTTGGTTAGGACATTCCAGGTTCGTTAAAGTAAACACATCAGAAGCCGAAAATGCCGAGCCGAGATGTAATGAAACTTGAACAAAGAAATTTAATTCAACCAAGACGTAGCCATTGTTGTAAATAAAATACGTACCGAATAAGCGAAGCTGGGTGCAACAATTAGTGAACCATACAAATTAGAGGCCTTATACAGCTCACATATCTTAACGTTATATAACCTCCGTTAATCTTAATTAGGGTTTAGTGAGCTCTTTATAGCTAATTATAAAGGGCATTCGTGTTTATGTTGATAAGTTGCTAAGCGGTTGCTAATGGTTATAAAGTAGGCTGTTTTCTTGGTCTATGACATGCAAAAATGCAAATACAAAATGATAAAAACAGAGTAGGCGATACAAGTGGTCAGCCTTTACAAATGGCTAAAAAACGTCAAATCTTACAGGATCTGGCGTTTTTTTTTATATACAACTAAGTAGGCAAACAGGTGTACGTCTCACCTGATGGTAAGTGGTTACCGTAGCCTATGAACGCCTGCAACACCGGAGATGTTACGAGCGCGTTGCCGACTATGAAGGAATTTTCTCTCTCCCTTTTTTAAAGGCTCCCATGTCATAGTCACTAGGCAGCAGGCGTTACTTTAGCACTTAACAAATTATTTTGCTTGCATCCACCACCAGTTACTTCATGCAAGATACCCCCCCCCTCTACACACACTACTGTTAGTCCCAACATGCCCGCCACCATTAGTTTGCACATGCGACAGGCATGTGTTTTACCATTTCATCATTTTCAAAATTTGTGCAGTTTTGCTAAATTTTAAATGTTTTAAATTTTGTTTGATGACGACATCAAATTGCATCATTTTGTCTAATTAGTTATTAGGGTTTCCGCTTTCAGCGCTGCTGAAAACGTGACCAATTCAATAACCTACTTACTCCAAAAAACATAGACCACCCTACAGAAGACCTCATCTCCGGTGTTGCAAGCGTTCATAGGCTACGGTAACCACTTAACATCAGGCCATACGCCTGTTTGCCTACTTAGTTGTATAAAAAAAACGACATCGGTTCAATGTGTGTTTCAAAAGATGCTATTATGATATATATACCATGATATGAAGATGATATATATACCAATTCAATAACCTACTTACTCCAAAAAACATAGACCACCCTACAGAAGACCTCATCTCCGGTGTTGCAAGCGTTCATAGGCTACGGTAACCACTTAACATCAGGCCATACGCCTGTTTGCCTACTTAGTTGTATAAAAAAAACGACATCGGTTCAATGTGTGTTTCAAAAGATGCTATTATGATATATATACCATGATATGAAGATGATATATATACCAATTCAATAACCTACTTACTCCAAAAAACATAGACCACCCTACAGAAGATGACATCTCCGGTGTTGCAAGCGTTCATAGGCTACGGTAACCACTTAACATCAGGCCATACGCCTGTTTGCCTACTTAGTTGTATAAAAAAAACGACATCGGTTCAATGTGTGTTTCAAAAGATGCTATCATTATACTACGTATAGTCTAAAGTTAAACATGGCATAATGTTTTGTTGAACAATAGTCTATCACCCTTTTTCATAAAAAAAAAAAACAAACGTTCAATAAGACCAAAATAACTAATTTATGTTTCATCTCGTTCTTTCATGTCAAAAATAGATAAGGCGGAAATGGACTAAACATAAATTGGTTAATTTGGCCTTATTTAACGTTTGATTGTTTTTATGATCAAGGGGCTTAGAATTTTGGACTGTGGACTTAGGTTTGACACATGTTATACAAATGTCAAAATTTTGTAGTAAAACGGTGAGTGGCAAAAATAATTGCATGTTTCTGTGCATAAAAATAGTGAAATTGCAATTTCACAAATATTAGTAAAGAGTGGAAAAGTGAACTTAAGGATATTTATTAGGTAGACCTATGGAGTCTCTTCCAATCCCAAGATCATGGATCTGTAAATTGGCTCTATTTAGAGTATCTATATCTATACTAATATAATATTATAAATGAGAAAGTCTGTCTGGTACGCTTTCACGACAAAACGCTGAACGGATTTTGATGAAATTTGGTATAAATATTGTTGCAGACCAGGGGTCAAACATAGGCTACTTTTTGACGCAGACGGAGCTGCGGGAAAGAGCTAGTATTTTATAATTGTTGGACTCATGAATTAGTTGTTGGTGTTAAGTATTTAGTTGATATTTGCATACCTTAATGACGCCAAAATACATTGAGCGACATAACTGTTTTAAAGAACTTCCTGTACTGTATTTTGGCAAATAAATGATTTGATTTGATTTCCAAAGTCGCACCTCTTGGTACCAGGTTAACACTTAAGGGGATAAATGTACCATGTGCATGTTTTAAAGATGTTACCTGGTTGTTGATTGTATAAAATGAGGATTTCATTACAAAAGAGAGCACTGTTAAAAATAATAAAAGCGAATTAAAAGTCTGAAATCCATACTTCCATACTATCCATACTAATATTATAAATGCGATAGTCTGTCTGTCCGTCTGTCTTTCTGTCTGTCTGTCTGTTACGCTTTCACGGCCTAACCGCTGAACTGATTTTAATAAAATTTGGTACGAATATAGTTGAAGACTCGGGGTCAAACATAGGCTACTTTTTAACGCTGGCGGAGCTGCGGGAAATAGCTAGTCTTTCATATGCTACCATCTATTTATTAAAATCCTTTTAGCCTCCACGGCGAAGGTTGAATAATTCTAATTATTTTCCAAAACGAGTTGAATAACGCCACCCTAATTTTGTTAGTGAAAATAACAGGAAAGAGTCCATCGTACTCGGGTTAGCCAAGTGAGAGTTTTGACCGATAGAAGGGTTTGCTAGGGTGACCATGAATTCTGAATATCTTCCAAGTTGCGTCTCTTAGAATAGAATAACTTTATTTGCGTTTGCATAAGGTTGTTATAGATGGTTTACAAAATAATGATCTCATACAGCCATACATATATAGCATGCAAATTTTACATAGGTAATTAAAATTTATTTAACTTTATTACATAATTGTAAATGGCGGACTTAAAGCCTGAGGCCTTATCTACCAGTCAACCAAATGCTAAGTGGTAAGACAATGTAAAATTACAAGTTGTAATAGTGATTAATGAGAAATATTACGCATAAACTCTTACAAATAATACATATTATTATTATTGTATAAAAATATAAACAAAACATAAACTACACATACAATTACGAATCATCTGACAAACTGTGGAGAAAATGATCACGTACCTTGTTCTTAAAAGTCAGTTTTTGAGCCTTACGGATTTCAACAGGCAGGGCATTTCAAAGCCGCATGTACGTCAAAAAAAAATATCTCAAGCATTCCTAAATAAAAACTAACAACTTTTTACATTTTTATTTGACACATCGTCATATTATACTTGGTATTATACTTGTCTAGCGATTCCTCTTTAAAATTGAGAAACTCCTGGTCCTTATGCACTTTCTTTTTCTGAGTGTGAACATTCGCTGTTAGATCTTCTTGGATATTTTTAAATAGTTAAATCCATGTGCATGTCGTTTTTTGTTCAAGTTGTCGCTCTTTGCATCTCAAATTGCTAGCGTAATACTAAAAATTATGTAAATACATCTCTATTTTTCGTGGGGATACATAGCCTAAGTTACCCACGCATCGTAATGTCAGCTACTAGAGGGCTGATTCTCGCGCATTCAAAGATAAGTCAAATTCGAGATTTCTCGAAAAACATGGCAACTAACTACTGAAAACCCTGTACAGCCGCCTTTTTTTCTATAAATCACGCAGGCTCTAGAAACTCGATCCCGTTAAAAATAATTAAAAATTCATAAATACGCAGAGTTGAACTTGTGGTCACTATAGCGACTCATTTGGATCCCATTGACCGCAAAGAGGGTGAAGGCGGTTTAAAAAGGTCCAGCTTAATGTAAACCGCGCTGGGACGCTTGAGGTGAGTACGTCAGTGAGTCGAGATAAATCCATACATACATACTAATAATCGCAGCCAAGAGAGTTTTGTTTGTGCTGTAGCTAGTGGCAGAAAGCCTTAAAACATTTGCTCATCTCTTTCTGTATCCTATCCTACAAACTAAAGGTAAAAATCTACGTAGCTATTTTAGTTCTTGTTAAGTTATAATTAGTTAAAATCGCCTATCCATAGATTATGGGACTTTTTGGTGAGCGCACCTAATATGTAGGGGCACCGTGACTCCTCAGAAGGCGGCGGCTGAAAACCAGTGCTAGTCATGCTGCCTTGTCTAGCGTAATACTGCGCCGCCACCTATTGAGACATCTGTCATGTATTTATTGTACTTTGTCAATCATTTTTGTAAATCATTTTCTGTATAATGATAAACGTTTCAATAAATTCTATTCTATTCTTTTTCTTTCTAGTTACGTCTTCAGCTTATGTTTAGGAGCCTGGTACGCTGTAAGTTAGGGTCCAAGATTTGGCGGCACTGGTTATTACAATTGAGCGACATGCTGTCTGATCTCCTTAACCCTTTTTATAGGAAAACCAGACCAACATGTCACATAGAAAAACATGACCCGAAGTGTGTTAGCGGCCAACACTGTCACATTTTAGTGCGCGGGCAGAGCCGCAAGAAACATATAGAAATGAAATATACAAACTACTAAATATTATACATGTCTGTCGGTCTGTTACGCTTTTACAGCTAAATTTTTAAACTGATTTTGACGAAATTTTGTTATGGTTATAGTTGAAGACTTAATTATTTTGGCTTTAATCAGAAATTTTTATTTTTGCAATTTTAATCACACCAGTGATATTTGCTTAACAAAGATTAATCTATTTATTCATCAAAATATAACCACATTGATCAATGCTTGAAACAAATGTTGGCTATGAGAAGAAAAGAACAGACAAAGATAGAAACTTGCATGCAGATGCGTTAATGATTATTTTAATGACAATTTGTAATAATTGACTATATTATTTATGATATGTTTAATAATCGACTATAATCACCTAAATCCTTATAGTCTTCTTAATCTCCTTAAGTCAAGGAAGCTAGTGACGGCTAAACATACCAATGAGTTGGAGTAAGGTTGAGTCGAGTTTGAGCAAATGTTTGAGAATATGGGGGTTATACTTTGTAACACATCTAAATCATGTACCAATGTTTAACAAACAAATAAAAAAAATATTGAAATAACCCTCCTTTTAGTCGTCGCCGCAGTTGGGCAAATTAGAAGCTATATAGAGCTTTAAAATACATTTTTCAACTGTTTTCATAGAGCGGTTGCTTGATTTGAATTATTCACAACGGATATTGCCAGAGATTGACATGCGAGCAACGGTTTTTCTGATCCGGAATATAAAACAATGCATACAGCAAAATTGTTTCAGATAGTAAGTTTTTTTAACTATTTTAATATGGTTTTTAATAACGTCTATTACTTACTAGCTGTTTCCGCTCCGCCTACGTCAAACAGTAGTCTATTTTACCCCGGGTCTTTAATTATATTCATAACACATCAAACTCCGTTCAGCGGTTTGGTCGTGAAATTGTAACAGACAGACAGATATACAGACTTTTACACTTATAATATTAGTATGAAAGTATGAATTTATTTACTTTATATCTAACGTTTCAAGCACTTTACTAGCGTTCATATTTAATGTGTAACAATCGCGAAAACAAAAGAAATCATTGAGTTTTTTTTTATTTGCTATACACTAGCTGTTATCCTCGGTTTCACACGCCCGTTGTAAGTGCTCTTGGGGCTGACTGTACATAATACATACAGTTAACTGCAAAAGTGCAATCATAATATATCAACAAAATGTTCTACAGATTAAGTTTGAAGTTTTACAACTGACTGTATGTTCAGAATCACGCTATTATTTTCAGAAATAATTTTCTGTAAAAATCTCTGGTACTAGAGTGTACAGTACAGGGAGTCAATTCCGTTAATAACCTTTAAAAGATGCAACTGATATTTAATTACGATGCATTTTTGATATGCTCAATATTGGTATTATGCTAACACAATTTTGAGTCTCAATCTAATTGCAACTAAAACGTATTTGAATGATAATATCTAGTAGAAAAAAAATATTTTTTGATTAGCGAAATTTGCCAGTTGCAGTTCAGTGGCATACGATTGGTCTTAAAATTAGTAACAGAATACCAGAAAAGTCAAAAGTTGTCAATGCGATCCAATTACGATTCAATTGTGCACTATGTAAAATAAAGAAATTGGCCCTGGGTCGATTGAACATGTAACCTATATAATGGTGATTATAATATACCTTATTTTGTAAAAAATAAGAAATCGTTTCATTAAAGTTCTTAAAAGTATACAAACGCATAACAAATAACCAATTTCTAAAACTTAAAGCGAAAATTTGCTCTAACTATTCCCAAGTTCATAATAATACAAAGCGGTCAGACCGCGATAAATATTTGAAGCCCAATTTAAAGTATAATAATCTCTTAATCTGGTCCCAAATTAACGTTTGCCCGGTATCTAAACTCTTATTAAACCCTGAAACAGCGGAAGAGCCACATAAATATTAAGCTTGTTAAAGAATTCATGGGTGCAAAGGCCTTAAAAGGTAGGGTTAGGCTGGGTACTCACTTGCGTTGAGTTTTCATGCCAAACTTGTTAAAACAAAACTGTTTTACAGCCTACGGGGGAATTCGTCACGGCGAATTTTGCCGCGTATCTACTGACGACTAAAAGAAATACATGCAATTGCCTATTCCATGGTTTTCCCTAGTGACTATAATATGGGAGCCTCCAAAAACGCTTGTTTTAGTTACTTGCTAATCGCCGCGCCGGTGCGCGTGGCTTTTTAGTGCACTCGTTATGTATTTGATTTAGTCGTCGGTAGCTTCGCGGCGGAATTCCCCCGTGGCCACGTTGTATTTGTCTTATGTTTTTGCGATTTTTACACATAAAATTAAAGGATTTTATTATATATTTATATATTTACCTGCCACTTGACGTGACATGACATTCATACACTTATTTTGCTTCCTTATATTTATACGTAACGTATGAGGCTGTTGATGGCTTCATTATCCTTCATCCATTTGTAACTAAAAACTCGTAACCAGTTACAAAATAAGTTTTTTTTTCAAATCTCAAAATGGCCACGTTCCGGGAGTTCATGAAATGAATCATTTCATGGCAATTCTGCTGTTTGACGGAAAGTCGCAACATGGTTTACTTTTCGTGAATTGCTTGTGAATTGCTGTATCCTATTGCGAGGCGTAAAAATATTTTTTATTTTTTCATAAAGTGCGTACTTTTACGATTTTTTTAGTTAAATAAATTTTTCTAACCAATAATGTTGATTTACCATCATATATTAACTGTAGAATTATAAATATCAATAAAAATATTAAAATTACAAAATCTATTTTTATTTTATTACTATAACAATACACACGCGAGAAGTGATTCAAGAAATGAATCACGAAATTAATTGAATTAGAGTTGAAACGTCGATGTCAAAATTTGCAGAATTACTAATCTGCGCAATTCATGATTCGTTTTGATGAATTGCTCAAAGGGGCCAGTTTAGACCTCCAGAAATCCACAACTCTTATTGCATTGTCCACCATCGATGAGGAGATAGCATATGCTGCCATTAGTGAGTGCTCACCCTAACACAGATTAACAAACTACAAAATTAAATGAAGCCAATCCGTTTAGAGAGGATTATAAAACATAGTGATTTTAATTTTTTATCAAAATTAATTAAGGAATCATTTGAATTTTCAATTGAGGGACTTTTTGAAGCACAATCGTTTTAAAGGGATTACATTAAGAACATACTAATATTATAAATGCGAAAGCCTGTCTGTCTGTCTGTTACCTTTCACGGCCAAACGTGAACGGTTTTTGATGAAATTTTGTGTAAATTTAGTTGAAGACCCGGGGTCAAACATAGGCTACTTTTTGACGCAGGCGGAGCTGCGAGAAAAAGCTAGTGGTAATATAAAATTGTAATGAATTATTCATATCGAGTAAGATTCATGGTCAATGAACCTTTGATTTTTTCGGAATTGCCAATCAGCTTCTGAGGTTTAGCCACCAAACGGCAGCTGGGACCAACGGCTTAACGTGCTATCCGAAACACGCCTGCAATATCCCAATCGGACTGGAAACGACTAAACAAAGTTAGCTTCCTGTGGGAATCGAACGTTTTTGCCGCTGGCAAGCAGGCAGTTTGTAGTGAATAATATTATGTACCTACTTAAATACCAAAATCTCCTATCCTTTCCTCGCTTAAAAAGGGTTTCGATGGGCAGCAGCGTCGAACAACGGAGCAACGAAACAAGCCGAAGAAATTGTGCTCACCAATCCGTTTGCCAACCGTGGTCAGTATGGCAAAACTCAATAAGGGAAATTCTTAGGGGAGGCCTATTTCCTTCCAGCCGTGGATGAATTGTCGCTCGCTTCGGCTTAAGTCGTGCGTCTTTTATGAGAACTACTTAGCCTTAGGTTCGAATCCGAAAATTATCGTATTCTGGCAACCAGTACATTTTGATCAAATTATTAGTCAAAATAATAACCCTATTACAATTATTTGAAAATTATGAGCTTTAAATTTAAGTATTAAATTAACTTAATCTGCTTGTAGAATCAAAAACATTATTAGTTGAGCTCATGCAAGCACAACCAATTAAATTTTTAACGATAAACTGAGTTTTTGAAATGGGAATTTAATGAATCCACAGTAATTAAAATAGATTTAGAAAGGTATGATTTTCAGAACCTAATTTTTGATTTGCCCATCAAAATTAAACATTTGCCACGGAATGAAGTCGGTTAAAAATGAGAACAGCGGGCTTATTGCTAATGCGATCTCTTCCAGCCAACCATAAGGAGCAAAGGAGAAAAAAATTTGAGGTTTAAGGTATGTAACTACGATGCAGACAATAAACTTAACATAAATATTCATATAGGTATCAAGTTTAGTAGAATAGCTTTAATATATAAAAAGTCTAATTTATTTTGTGTTTGGTGTATGTTTCGATTTTATAGAAAAGTAGCCTCTTGGACTCTTGGGTATTGCAAAGCTCCAAGAAGAAGACCTATCAAATTATAGAGGAGCTCGTTAGTCGACCCGTGTATCCGTAGCAAATGCGCGTGTCAAGCGACGACGTGACGCGACCACTATTGGATTGGTCGCCATTTAGTGGCATTTTCTATCTTGAGCTCCTCCGTGCTTCTGAAGGCACGTTAAGTCGTTGGTCCCGGTGGTTATCGATAGATAGCAGTCGTGAGGCTGTGTCAGATGCCTTAGGGCAGCCTGAAAAATTCTGACAGTGTTGGCCACTAACACACCTTGGGTCATGTTCCTGTTGGTCTGGTTTCCCTGTAAAAGGGTTACGGAGGTCAGATGGCAGTAACTCCATTGTAATAACCAGTTCCGCCATTGATTCTAGATTTGGCGCAATTGGTTATTACAATGGAGCGACTGCCATCTGACCTCTAGACCAAAAGAAACATGACCCGAGATGTGTTAGTGGCCAACACTGCCAAATTTTTTCAGACTAATGGCTTCTGACACAGTCTAACGAAGGCCATCTATCGATAACGACCGTGACCAACGGCTTAACATTCCTTCCGAAGTACGGCTGTCGCTTGGGTGATCAAGAGACATTTCATAAAATATATATTCTATTATTTTGTATGTTTAATTACAACACTTGTAAAAGATCAAAGATAAGTGTTATTAGTATTATCGCCGCCTAAATTTGATTAAAATGAATGGAAAAGTTAATTAAAGCGGGTGAACTTTAGGATGTGTAATCACTTATTCATGGGAATTAAAATCAAAGAGGCTTTGAATAAGTCTCTCTTAGTTTTAATATTCTTTAAAAATATTTGGTTAAGTATAAGACCTTTGTAGCCAATAATGAGACATCCTTGTGATCAATTGGTCTCACGCGCTTGCGCCGCGGAGACCAATTATTAATCTAAGAGGGGGCATCGTCTACTAAGGGCATGTATGTAAGTACTTATGCTTTATGCCAAGAGTATGCTCTTTTTGAGAAATATTTGACTCGAAATCGGTGAGTCCAAAAATCTGAGACCAGGGTGTAAATGGTCGATTGACCATGAAACCCACACTATACACCGTGAAATTTTAGTCGTTTTGGAACTATCGTCCAATGACTCCATTCATGCAACCGAACAAATTTCCCCAAGGAACATAGCTCGAAACATGAAAAACAAATTTGGACTTCCCATAGTAAGTTAGGTCACGTGATGAGACATTTTGTATGGGAGGTCCAAAAATTTACTCCATATTTCGGACCCATGTATCTTGGGGAAAGTTGTTCAGTTGCATGAATGGAGTCACTGGAAGATGGGTCCAAAACAACTAAAATTTCACGGTGTATGAATGACAAATGCAAACTGTGATATGTTACGTAGTGATCTGATGCACAAAAGACATAGGTCGGATTTTGTTCGTAAAATTCTATTTGAAATCAAAGTCCGGTTTATCTTTAAAATCCTAAAACTTTAGACAAACTTATTTTCACTATAATTTATTGCATTCTTAGAAAATATTTTATAGTCATCAAAAGACTACAACGTTTACAATCCAATTTTGTTTTGGACATAAAGTTCTTCACTTTTATTTTGTCTGATTTATTGCCTAAGTCACTAAATATGAGCGATATTACACATCTTTTCTATTATCTTTGTTTATTTTTATTTTGTTTTGACTTTTTCTTGACTAACTTAACAATTTTATGAAAAACATGCAAATAAATTAACCTAAAATAACTTCTTCTTCGTCCGTGCCTTATCCCTTTATTTGGGGTCGGCCTTCCTTGTACGTTTGCGCTGTCTGAGTGTTCCAAATCCTTGGCAACCTAAAAATTAACCTAAAATAACAACTTATACAATTTATTCTGAAAATATTGCTGGAAGAGATTTCTTTAGATAGCAGCACCCTTGTATTAATGTCCTGTTATACGTTGTATCCAATTCGATTTACTGTGTACATGCATTTGGTAAATAAATAAATACACTTTCTATTTCCTTACTTTCTCCGCTGGATCAGCGACCCGAAGTGGATCTTGGCCTTTTCAAAGAGAGCTTCAGAGTGTTCTATTCTGCGCGATGGCTCGCCAATTATCGGCTCCCATCTCTAAATCATCATCCCATCCAAAATGGTCAGGACCTTCTAAGATGCCCTGCCTGTCCTTTGTGATCTGTACAAAAAAGGACCTTATGTCGACCACGGAAAGTGCAACGGCAGCGGCGCTTTTCCGTAGTAACAAGATTTAGTATTTTTTGAGCTTTTGAATGGAAAAGAATAATAGTTATTTTTTTACATTTACATGTGCTGGATATAGGCCCCTCCTAATGATTTCCAAAATAACCGGTTGGAAGCGACCTGCGTCCAGCGTTTGTCTGCGACATTTTTCAGGTCATCTGACCATATCTGGTCGGTGAATGTCCAATGCTGCGCTGAATGAACCAGCGTGTATGCCGTTCGAGAACCTTTCTGCTCCATCGACCATCGGTTATCATCAGTGATCGGATAATCGGGCGCTAATATATCTAAACTTAATTTTTATTCCTACGAAAGAATAATAATAAGTTACTTAAAGTTGTTTTTACAAAATTGTTCAATCACGGGAATGAGGGTTACTTATTAATTCAGGAAGGAATATTCATATTATTCTTATTAGGAAAGTAGCTTAGGTATATAAGCGCCCGATTATCCGATCACTGATGATAACCGATGGTCGATGGAGCAGAAAGGTTCTCGAACGGCATACACGCTGGTTCATTCAGCGCAGCATTGGACATTCACCGACCAGATATGGTCAGATGACCTGAAAAATGTCGCAGACAAACGCTGGACGCAGGTCGCTTCCAACCGGTTATTTTGGAAATCATTAGGAGGGGCCTATATCCAGCACTGGACTAACTGCGGCTGAAATTATGGTTTACATGATGAAGTGAAAGAGCGCGAACGTAGAAGGTGCATTGTACCAAATTACTAAAATACACGAATATTATTCTTTACTTTCTACGTTAGTTTTTTTTTTGTACTGGGTTTTACGGCCATGGATACAAGTCCTTTATGGCCCTTCTTAATTTTTCTATCTTCTTCAGTCCAACAATGTGGTTTCGTCAAGTCCTAGTCAAGCCTAAAAGTCTAGTCGGTAGTCACGTCTAGTCAGAAAAATCAGCCTAAGTGAAGTGGTAGAAAAACTGCACTTAACGATTACTAGGAGCTTATGCACAAACACTCAAAAAAAGAATACAAATTTTGGAAAATAAAATACAGCGCCGATACTGCTCTTTACAGCTTCCCGCCAAAAGTCCTGCGTTAGTTTATTCAATGCAATCTAGTCAATAGAAAAAAAGCTTTTTACTTACACCATACCACATAGCAAACCTACTCGTATAGTTTCTGACAACATACCCCTACGTCTTGCGACCCTTATCATCCCGATGTTATTTAATTATACCAAAGGGCGATCTTCTATCAACATGATTTATATCATATCAATCGGGTCTGTCAGTAGCAATTCGCAATGATATCGAATGGTTAGATGAGGATTCTTTTTGTGGATTGAAATAATTGCGATACCATTGTCTGGGGTAGATAAACCTGGCCGCCCTTGTGTTTACAGTAAGTATTGTGGAGATTGTGACCTAAATTATCTGCCCCTGACTGTACAAAGGTCATCTGGTTTCTCATTTTGAAATATTTTTGGTCTTTATTTATAGCGATCTATTCATTCATTAATATCGAGTAGGTTAAATGGTCAATGGTCAACCAACCTCGCACACCCTGTGTCAGAGTTTCTTGGAACAGCCTTTCGGCCTCTTGTCTTCATTGAAGGCGCGATATTGATATCCAGTTTTCACGAACGTTTGGTTTTTATGGCCATCGAATTGTTACTCAGAATTTCATTCATTAGTGTCATATTTTACGGGCTTTTTGCTTTATTGCAAAAGAATTAATACTCTTTTTAAAGTTGCATCCTCAGCTGTTTGTTTCACAGCCCAGGGTCCGCTTTTTTACTTTTACGTCTCCACTTCGCCCGGTCTTCGGCATCTTAGCATTGTATCAAATAATACATTTCAACAGCTATTTTGATTAACTAATTAAGCTTTGTAAACATATCTAATATCCTTCTCATTAAACGAAATACAAATTTTGATTTCAACAAATGATACAATTCTACTTTATAATAACCGTTCTTCCCAAATTGCCACATCTTCCCTCTGTAGTCCCGCCAAGCCGCAGTGTACAGACAAACGAAATAATTAGCAACTTATTCGAACAAACAGACGTGACGACGTCGCTTTGCGTTCTACGTGACTTTGTACAGAGTCGACACGTAACGAGTTACATGTTACTTTCCTAATTTTTTTTTTATACAATTAAGTAGGCAAACAGGCGTACAGCCCATGATGGTAAGTGGTTACCGTAGCCTATGAACGCCTGCAACACCGGAGATGTCACTAGCGCGTTGCAGACCTGTCCGCTATCAGCACAGCGACCCATCTGGAGCCTGGCGACCCTACCCACCAGCAGGAACACAATACTGCATGTTATTTGGCTGCGGTCTTCTGTAGGGTGGAGGTACTTCCCCAGACAGACTTCTCCTTACAAAATATCCTACCTCTCTAGAATAGATTCAGATGTTTCTGGTGAGATGATCGTTGCACTGAGCGGATCGTGATATGCCTAGGCAAATCAATAAAAGTTATTGAGAAAGGTACGTTTATTTGTGTGCAGTTTCGATGCTCTTTGTATAATTCCAATATTAGAGTCAATTTACACGGAAGCAGTTTTAACAAAAATCATCTAGAGATTTTCCGTAACTTTCATGGATACGAAATTTACATCATGGACAAACATTTTCGTGTCCATAGCGTCTTCATAGACAAACTCGCAAGCGGATTGCCATCACTGGATCCCTCGACTTTCATAACAGTTATAGCACAGAATCAAAGGAGGAGAACTATGGAGGTTCTGGATACTGGTAAGGTTTCTACATGCACAACGAACAGGTTCTATTAATAACTCCGTGCTAATAGCCTTCGGACTCTAGTTTTATCTCTATACTGTACAAATGCTCACAAAATTTCATTTATTGAATCAACTTACAGTACTCGTACCTACAGTGAAGAGGAAATAAAACATTTATTTCTTAGACTCGCAATATGGAAGATACATCGGGGAATACGCTGATTTGAGAAAAAATAAATCCATTACTGAGAAAAGTATATTTTGAAACAAGAAAGATAAATTAGATAATGTAACAGAGACGTTGGGAAACTAATTGCTTGAAGTTTAATAAAAGCTTGAAATTATTATAGTGATTGATAATCCATACTAATATTATAAATGCGAAAGTCTGTCTGTCTGTCTAACTGTCTGTCTATTACGCTTTCACGGCCAAACCTCTGAACGGAATTTGTTGAAATTTGGTATGGATATATTTTAAGACCCAGGGTCTAACATAGGCTACTTTTTTTTCCAAAATTCAGTCCCGAAATTGTTGCAATAAAAGAAAAAAATATGTTTGAAAATTTGTTTGGCTATTTGTTAAAAGAAAATGGCGCTGCCATATATTCATATATTTAATTGTTTGTTTACACGACATTTAGACGACGTTGCTTATACTAAAAAAATGATAAAACATATTGAAATGTATATACATCAACAGATGGCGCCACCATAAAATTAAACTATATAGTTTGTCGTGGTTGTGTTTTATTGTTGTTCTTTGCGAAGATTCTCTGTTGTTTGAATTTTCAGAAAATAAATATTGGTCTTATTGTTGTGTGTGTCGGTCGATTCGTTCAATTTCTTAATTTAATACTTAATAGGCACTGTAGTACCTATTAAGAATTAGTTTAGTTAATAGAAAAAGTTTTCTTAATAAGACTTAAAAAGTTAATACGAGTAATTTTCGGATTTAAATATTGGTTGGATTGTTGGGTGTGTCGTGTCGATTCGTTCAATTTGTCAATACCGATTAGTTTAATTAATAGGAAAAGTATTCTAAAAAAGTTATTCAGGGTTACTTCCGGATTTAACTAACATTATGCCTCGCAAACATAAATCTAATTTGTCACAAAGCTCATCAAGACCTCGAGCACAAAAAATGGCTGGAAACCAGGAGAACCAGGAGCAATCTGAACTTCGCCGGGCTACAGACGCAGAACGTCATGCGTCTCTGAGGGCAGCCGAGACCTCAGAGGAGTCTCAGGCACGTCGACTCTTGGATGCAGAACGTCATGCGCCTCTGAGTGATACTCTTCGACGTGCTTATTTTATCCTATAACCGGTCTATTACCTTTACACTTTACATTACCTCTAGATATTGATGCAGCCTCCCTCAAAACAGACACTATATCACAGTAAAATTGATCTATTTGTAATTTGTGAGAAGCAGCATTACAATATTTACAATCGCAAGATAAACACTCAGATGGTGAATTAATTGTATTTAAATTTTTCTTAATTTTTTTCCGATACAGAGATATCTGTTCACTGCATCTTTCCCCCCACACAACAGTGCGATTAGCAGCTAACTCTTTTTTGCCTTGCAGCTAAACCTTTCTTACTGTATATGCATAACATATTGTGATACAATACAGTGATCTAGCTATCGCCTACGCCCATGAACATACACACCTTACTGATACCGGTTTACTATCCATCTGCATAAATATTAAAACCATAATGTAAAATGGCAAACTGTTTTTTTGGCATAATGATTTTTAAGAATAATGTTCTTACGCATAACAATTTTCGCATAATTATTTGAAACATAATCATGTTTAGGCATAATAATAAAAAGCATAAATGTATTTAAGCATAATGATATCAATCCATAGGATATCCATTGCTATTCAGAGAGGCAACGCAGCTAGCGTAAAGGGTATCTTTGAACCGGGGACAATCTGGGGCGGAATTTTTGAGTAATAGTAATTTTTCTTTTCTGCTTGTAAATATATATTAACACACAGACGTATGTGGACCATTTCCTTATTCTATATCAAAATACAGGTATCAATCCATAATTTATGAAGGCATAACATTTATTTATGCATAAGTATTCTTAATCATAAACTGCACAAATCTGTACTTCAGTACTTGAACTTAGGTAATAGGTAACTTAGGAGAAGGTAAATATTGTAATAGGTATGACGACTAATTTTCGATTTCATGCTTAAATTAATTTAAGAAATTGTTAAAAAAGATTTCGATAAAACTTAAACTAACTGAGATAAATCATTATTGATTAAAGATATATTAATATGATGAAGTTAAACTCACGTGAATTTGGACGATACCAAACGTTCCATACTAATGGAAGTTAAACGGGGTTGACTGACGACTGAATTTACATTTTACATTCCCATCGATCTTTAAATTCTTAAAAACAAAATCTCTTGTACAAAATTTTATAGTGAAAATTTGAGCAACGAATTTAAATAAAGTTTGCTGTCATGAAGTCACATTACTTTTACAATTTTTTAAACTTGGTAAATATATTGGCGGCTAATGGGTGGCCCGAGGACCACCCCCGTCGCACCATAACCCATTACTACGCTATATTGTACAAATTCATACTTTCATACAATCCGTACTTCTGCACTAGTATTATAATTACTAATATTTTTTTTATTATTCCTAAAAAAATATACCTATGCAATAAATACAATTAGTCTTATAGTGAATATGCCTTAGGAGGTTATGCGATTTAAAATTATGCCAAAACAAATTAGCCTAAAAGTTAATTATGCTAAAATTACCCTTTGCCAAAAAACAATTATGCCTAAGTACTATTATTGCAAAATATATTCTGCCAAACTCGCTATGCCTAAGTATATTAGGACAAAACAATTATGCGTAAAGAAGGGATCCCGGCCCAGCTATTAAAGGCCGCCTTGGTAAGATCTTGCATTACTTATATGACTGCATCTTTTTCCTTATGGGAGACACCTAAGGTGTTATGACTTTTAGTTACATTTTACATCTTAGATTTAGTATTTAAAAAAAATATATCGTGTAGAGCTAAATCACTTGTAATAGGATAGGCTAGTTTCCTTAAAAGAAATTAATTAATCCGTCAATTAGATAATCAAAAAATATTGGAGACGTATTTTTTCTTTTAAAAATTAAACAAAGAATGGTAAAGTTATGGCGCGTTAAAGTTCCGTGTGACGTCACAGTGTGCTACACTTTTTCGCAATATGTGACGTCACGAGCCCCCATCCTTAAACTTTGATGTGTTATCTTTATAATTTAGCGCTCAATTGACAAAAGAAAAAACACGTCACTAATATATTTTGATTCCCTAAATGACGGACTAATTTTAATATAATTATATGGTCTTTTGACCCTGGAAACTAGCCTATTGGTAACGAGCAAGCTTGGACTTACAATAGTGAGTGAGCGGTAGATGGCAGTAGTTTCATGAACTAATTGGAAACGGTAGCACGTAATACGGAAATATTTTGGATCTTAAAAAAATTAAATCTTAAAATTTTTTTGTTCAAGTTTTTTTTTCTGTTTATTGCTTGTATTTGACAATGTATCTTTGTTGTGCAATATAGAGTTGTGTATTGTAAATTTATTAGAGTACATATAAAGAGTGTGAGAAATACCCCTAACCCGGACCGCACTAATTATTTTTATTAGAGTACATATAATCACCTATAGAGTGCGAGGCACGCGTACGGAGTTGGGGACAAAACGTGACAACAATACTGATGGTCCAGTCGCCGTGACAAACACATTTGTAGGTATTTAGCAAATAATAAATGTTGCGGTGAAAATAGATGATTATCTTCATTTGTGCGCATTTCCCTGTTACATCTTAAGCTATTAAGTCATTTATTGCATACTAACTGTTTCCCGCAGCTTCGTCTGCGTCAAAAAGTAGCCTACGTTTGACCCCGGGTCTTCTACTACATACCTATCACATCTCATCAAAATCCGTTCAGCGGTTCGGCCGTGTAAGCGAAACAGACTGACAGACAGCACTTACAATATTTGTATAGGTTTAATTTGTTTAAATCTTTCTTACGCCTATGAAATAAAATGTCATATAGTCACAGAAGTTTAATAGTTTATTGACAATGGTAGATCTTTTACAATTACTATATTGTACAGTAAAATAATGTATTATTTATTTATTTATTTTATACAAACACTGACAGCACTTACAGTTTCCCAATGCGTGCTGTAAGTTAGGACAGGACAAATTACACAGGTTTATGAGACACATACATTATACATGAATGATTTCAACTTATCATAAAAAATATTTACGTTTGGCAAATGAGCAATCAAAGCGTCAAATAGAACCGTGATCTGGTTAGTGGGCACGTACCGCGCGGTATCCGTGGCCGACGTCGCAGCCACGGGCAGTGGCCGGTTGCGTAATTGCCTATAGACCACTGGGGTATAAAAGCTGCACCTAGCCAGAGCCGGTGGGTTGTCAATTTTTCCATTTAGTAGCAAGTAGTAATGAAGGAGTATGCTGCATTTTCGTCTTAGCTCCAATGTATCTAAGCCTATATCTGATACATACAGCGACGGATATAGAAAATGATAATATCCATACATCTTTTTATATAAAGAACGGACGAATCTCTTCTGCTCCAGCATTTGCCTGTATTTTTCCTCGTGAGGATATTTTAAAGTATTAATACAAAAAAATATAAAAAAAGGATCGCGGACTTATCCCATAAAGGGATCTCTGATCTAGACATAAGACTGAAGGATAAGAAATCGTGGACAAAAAGTTACGACTTTAGATTAAACCAATATCAGATAACGTATTAACCTACGTCACAATACCAGGGAGCCTTTCTCAGGGGGCAGATAAGGCTGTCGTTAAATTTTTCCAGTTGGCAGACGCGGTAATTTCCGGTTTGGCCCGGTCAAGGGTCGGCTCAGTTTAGGTACCGTCAGGGGCAGATTTTCATAGACATTTTCAATATAACATGTATGGTGAAGGTGTCCAGGGATTTTTGGACCCGAGTGTACATTTGTATATTTTAATAAAAGTTTATGACAAGTTTTCGGTTTTCTAGTAGGAGATCAATGACCTCGCTATCCTAATAAGGTATACATACTTATTTGTGTTACGAAATTAAAAATGCGTCCCCTGAGGAGGAGATGCCGTTTGAAATGGCGCATTGACGTGATCATTGGCGCCTCGCCGACACTGCAGTGGGCGGAGCTTGTCATTACTCGTGCTCTATGATTGGAGCCACTGCAGAAACCAAGCACCCCGCACGTCTGCCTTCCGCCCAGTGTAGCCTCACAAACGCTTTCTTACAAAACGCTTATTACGGCATCTCCCTGTTTGTAATTACTCCATGGTCCCCTTAGCTGGCAACCAAAATTACTTGACAAAGTTGAGCAGCTGATCAAATTGCGAGCTAACTTCAGGACCTTTCAAACTGACGCGAATCCCGCGCCACTGGCGGGACGCCCATAGTAATAAGAATCGGTAGAGGTGCCGTAGCGTATGAAAAAGTTATATGGCTGCTAATGACACTTCTATTATATTATTATTTCTGTGGGTGTCCCGCCACGCGAGCGGGATAAGCGTCAATGTGAACGGTCCTTTCTTCAAAGCAGTTGCAATTTGACCCTGCTATTTTAGATAGATGGCAGTCGTGAGGTGTATCGAATGTATTTGACCGTCGACTACTAACACACCTCCACAGATCGTAATCTAATAGAAACAGGTCTAGTTTTCGTGAATAGATTTTAGAGTATTAATCTCTCTATAAGCTTTTCTTGTGTTAGGGTTAGGGTTTTAAGAGAGGTAGGACATTTTGTAAGGAATAGTCCGTCTATGGACCTCCACCCTACAGAAGACCGCAGCCAAATAACACTTTGATGCAGTGTTGTGTTTCTGCTGGTGAGTAGGGTCGCCAGGCTCCAGAGGGGTCGCTGTGCTGATAGTGGTGTTGCAGGCGTTCATAGGCTACGGTAACTACCTACTTACCATCAGGTGGGCCGTACGCCTGTTTGCCTACTTAATTATGTAAAAAAAAGGCAGTCGCTAAACTGTCATAAATAGTGTCTAATACTAGTCCCTTGGTTAAAGCTTTACAAGACTCTGAAGCATAAGCTAAAGATGAAACTGCGATTATCTTATCAGCCCCGTTTTTTATTGAAATAATTAACTTAATGATTTCTTATGTTTTCGCGATTGTTACACATTAAATTAAACGATTTTAATACGGTTTTATCGCGTTTATTACTAATTATTTACACTCAACGTTTCCAACACTTTACAGCAATAACTTAATTCAGATTTAAACTTGTTTATTTTATTATTTTACACCTAAGGTTTCAAACACTTCACAGCGTTCATGTACATAGATTTAACAATTGTGTAAGATGTTATAAGGAAACAAAGTTTTGTATTCGTATAACTTTCATTATTTTATTGTTAAAGTTCCCGACTACGCTGTAATGGCTCACAGTATTCAAGGGTCTTACAGACTTCTGTCGAGCTTGAGATTTTATTAAATTGATGACCGGGTCATCAATTTATGACCCAGGTCATCGTCGAAGGTGGCACCTGCCCGTCGATCCTACTAGTCTCATTGACCCAGTCCCATGATGAGACAATTTGTATTGTTTTGTCCTACTAAGTTCAATGGGACAACTCACACTAATTTATTTTAACACCCATCCTTTTCAATTGACATTGGGTTGTTTTTGCTTAGGCAAAATCAACAATACTCACATTAGGCCGTTCTTAGTATATGCCAAGCTGGTTGAAGAGAAACAAAATGCAAAAAACAGTTAGCATACAAAATGGACACAAGCTTTTAGTATTGTGCCAAATCACATTAACGTTGGCAGTAAGTAGTCCAATTATAGCACAAATCATATCCACCATATTAACATTGTTTTGCTGTACCTAATTGCTAAATCCTGTTTAATTAGAAACAACTTAAATAGGCTTTTGCTATAGCTGAAAAGCAAATGGCAGTGGTTTTGTATTAATGATTATTGAATGGGAATTCGTTATGCCAACTATTTTATACTAACTAGAACTTATATGAAGTCAGCCATTTCGACACAACAAGAAGAGAATTTGTTATGATCTGAAAATATCGTGATTAGCAGCTTTAGGAGTGGTTTTTTAAAGTGTAACGCACGCAAAATCAGCGTGTCGAATAATTTTTGTTGGATTTCGAATAATTTTTGTTGGATTTCGAATAATTTTTGTTGGATTTCGAATAATTTTTGTTGGATTTCGAATAATTTTTGTTCGATATCAAAGGATTTTTGATGGATTTTCATTCGCAAAATACACCGTGAAATTTTAGTCGTTTTGGACCCATCGTCCAGTGACTCCATTCATGTAACTGAACAACTTTCCCCAAGATACATGGGTCGAAATATGGAGTAAATTTTTGGACCTCCCATACAAAATGTCTCATCACGTGACCTAACTTACTATGGGAAGTCTAAATTTTTTTTCATGTTTCGAACTATGTTTGTTGCGATAATTTGTTCGGTTGCATGAATGGAGTCACTGGCGGATGGGTCCAGAACGACTAAAATTTCACGGTGTATGTCATAATTTTCAAAACTAGGGCTCAAGAAGAAAATCTTCATTACCGTATAACTCTTTAAATAAATGTTTAACTTTATTGTGTCTATCAGTCTACAAGGAATGTAAACAATCTGAATCTGTTTAAATTACAAGCATTTGTTAGACTTTCAATACTGTTTTAATTCGATTTTATTGGTTGTAGGAAAACAACTCGCATCTTAATTATTGTCAGTTAACGTTATACCAGACAAGTAAGTCTATTTTGTGATAATATTTGGCTATTTGGTAAAGGGGTATTAGAAGTTTGACGTGTAATTTTAAAAATAAATGGGCGATGTATTTACTGAAAAAAGACTTGATTGTCAAATAAGCAGGTGAAACGAAATCACATTGAATTTGACAAGCATCGAAATGTTCCAGTTGATCCGTTCGTTCTGTACGAGAATGATAAAATATAACGTTATTATATAATTTATCTTGATAAGTTGAAAATGAATATAAAAGATGTATAAACATTAACAAGACGTATTAGAAGACCAGTCGCCCAGCTAGGATACCGATAGAGAGATGAGGTTCAAAATCTGGGAGAAAGTTGTGAAGTGGGAGCCATTGCGTTAAATATAACACCTTGGTACCCTCTCGTTTCGGAAGCAAAGATCCACTTCGCTTCTTCTACATTAATGTCATTGAGAATTTAGGAGGATGTATCACAGTTTCCTTATTTTATAACACAATATGTAGGGCAGTTAAACATATCTTTCTGCAAGTTTTCAAAACACTAACAACTAGAAAAATATTAAAAATCAGGTCACGAAAATAGTAAATAGGTAGGGAATTATCGAGCACGGTCATACTTGAGTTAGAGACAAAGAAAGGCATTAATTGGAATTCTAATTAAAAGGAGCCTTTTAATTCAAGGATTCCAAATTTGCATTGCCTTTGCGGTGAACCCGTTGCGTGAAAGGATTTGACGAGATAAATTCTCGGATTTAAAATTGGGGCACAAATTTGACGATTTCCGGGTTCTTTAAAAGGTTTTATGTCTAAAAGACGATGTTGAGACTTAGATTGGTCGTTAATAGTGGCATTTTATCTTGACCTCCTTGCAAATTAGAAGGGTAATCGCGCTAAAGGCCAATGACTAAGTATAACGTATTTCTCAAAACCAAACCACTACCGCGTGGTCTATTTTTAAGTGTATGAAATGAAATCTTTTTTTTTTAATATAGGATATAAGTAACACTTACTGACGTCAATTTACTAATATTAAGTTTACCACCACTTCCAAAGCGCAAGTGGAGAAGAAGCGGCGCCACAAACTCCACTGCAGCATTTTCTTCAAAACGTGAATTTACAAAAAAGAAAAAAAACTTTCCTTAATTAACTAGATAAATGAACGAATTCACATGTTTGTCAACATTTTGCACAATATTTTTTATTATATATTGTTATTATTTAAATTAAATAAAAACTGAAAAAAATTATATATACATATATATATAAATATATCGCTCAGTCGATTGAAAATCGTGCGAGTCACCGATTATGTCGAATGATTTTTACTATAATGTTGAAAACTCAGGGTCGAAAATAACCTTGTTTTTAAAAATCTACTCTCAATTGGTCAAATTTGTAATGAGAGTGAATGTTTGTATGAAAAATACATCCATACTTTCATACTAATATTACAAGTGCGAATGTCTGTCTATCTATGAAGCTTTTACGGCCTAACCGCTAAACGGATTTTGTTGAAATTTCGTATGATTATTATTGAATACCCGAGGTCAAACATAGGATACTTTTTGACGCAGGCAGAGCTGTGGGAAACAGCTAGTATATACCTTTTGCAGCAGGCGCAGACCCAAAACACAGCAGGGACTGTACTCATGGACAAACAGCTAGCAAATAATTAAACAAAAAATAATTTCGACATAAAACAAGATAAATATTTACAAAACTTAAAGGCGCGTCCCCACATGTAACCGCGCATCGGACCGGACTCCGTGACATATCCCCGGACTTGTTCGCTCAGTGTCGACCGGGTCGCGGACATTGTCACGAACTGAACACTGCGGACACGTCTACCTATACATAGGTCGATTACCTAAAGTTTGTCGGTGTTATAGCGATGACCTATATATAAAATAATATTCTTCTGAGCGTGTTCCCCGTATTAATAAATCTCCTTAAACAAACCATAGTAAAGCGTGCATGTGCTACAGTAACCACTTACTATCAGGTGGGCCGTATGTACTAGTACAAGTTAAATCCCGCCACAGATCGCCATTAGAATACCAACCATCAGATTAAAATGTTGTACCTACCAAGTAATATTCTGTGTATAAACCTTATTGTGTTTTGTTTGGCTTCTCAGTAAAAGAATATTGAACTACAAAGTGGTTTTAATCAGTACAGTATTAGTCATCCGTCATAACTAAAGTAATAAGTAGGTATTTCCGACAAGTAAAAAAAGATAATAACCACTAAACTGTATTAATATGCGTATAAATGTAACGTATAGTGTTTATAATGTTATAGTTAATAAGTTTTGTGGTTCGTCATTGAAACTCATATTCACACATTCAGCAGTAAATAATATTTAAATAAATAATTAAATTGTAAATATTTAATTTTTAATGTTTATAATTATCGAATGAAAGCAATCAAAACCAAGCAGTCACGTAGGTATGTACATAATCAAAGCGAGGCTGTAGGTAATGTGTATGCGTTGCTTGGTAGGGAGGAATTGAGCGATCAAGTCTCGATGCAATCCATCGCGTACCCCGTGACCGTAGCAAAAAGTTCGGCGGACTTGTACGCTTGACAAATACACTAGTTTGGCGGACTCCTTTAAAATAATCCACTTGGATCAGATCGACCCATTTCTCCGTAACAGTACAAGAACGCCCGTCCACACTAGGACTTGTTATGCCGTACAATGTTCGGACTTTTCATTTTGACAGTGTTTGGTAGACGGTTTCGTGATAGTTCGGGTATGGATGACTGCTTAACAGTACATGCCCCCGTGACAAATCCCGTACACACTGTCGTACTTGTTACGCGTACTTGACACGGCTACGGTTACGGTCACGGTAGAAATGTTACAAGTATGGACGCGCCTTTACAGAACCGAGATTTTTTCACAATTCTTTATTTGAGCAATGTAAACTCAAACAGCAAAAATCAAACACGAATATAATAAATCGTGGAACAGATCAAAGCAAAAATCGGGCTTTGAAATCGCGTTTTTGTAAAAATTCCGTTCATTAAATTTTTGTTTAATTTGTTGTTAGTGAAATATATATATATATATATATATAAACTCCGGATTTCTTTTAATATTGTTTATTTCATATGTGTTTTAGGGACAAGCTGGCTTGACGTCACAAAGCAGGAAATGCGTGTTCCTTAATAGACTTTCTGCCAAGTATACTGAAGACTGGGCGAAGTGGCGACGTAAAAGTTGGAAAATTGACTCTGGGATCCGAAGCAAACAGGCGCAACCGGGAAAGCGCTAGGATGGTGATAAAATATTGGGACCAATCAGACATATTGAGATAGCCCCAAAGCAAGTTCGAAACTTGTGTTATGAGATACTAACTTAAAGATACTATATTTTATAACTAATAGTATTTATAGAAAAAACATCTAAGATCCAGGCCAATGAGAAAAGGATCCATTTATCATCGTGACCTGACCGGGGATCAAACCCGGTCCTCCTAAGTAGCGGATTGGCATTTTGATAAATGTCGTCAGTTTATAGTAGCCAAATTACATCTGGCTTATTTTTATGATAATTGAGATATATTTTTTTTTAAACAACTAAGTGGCAAACAGGAGCGCGTTGACGACCTGTCCGCTATCATCACAGCGACCTCTCTGGAGCCTGACGGCCGTAGGTTCGTACTCACCAGCAGGAACACAACACTGCATCACAGTGTTATTTGACTGCGGTCTTCTGTAGGGTGGAGGTACTTCCCCAGACGGACTACTCCTTACAAAATGTCCTACCTCTCTTCTTAGAATTCTTCTAAAATTAATAAGTAAACCCTAACACTCACTTTCATATATAATCGACACTTTTATTCAGGCGGTACGTTACAAATAGATAAACTGACACTTCACACTTATAACACCACACCTTTTTGAACAGGGGTTAAAAGCTTTAGTTCGTAAGCGAGCTACGTTAGTAATGTTCGAGCGTCGACTTTCTGGTATTAATTCTATTCAATGATCCAGCATACAATTCCAAACCCAATGTAACAGCATGAGAAAAAATTGGAATAGAGAAAATAATTCATATCCTATGAATTAAACAAATTTTACCTGGTAAAGACCGTCATTATTGGGTCTAATACCGGTTTAGCGGAACCGAAAGCGATGTAAATGATGAGCTGATTAATTATTTTAACCTGGTTTCCGATTTCTGAGTACGGACTCTTTTAAATGTTTCTTAGAAATCACGACTTCGACAAATATCTATCCCTAATACAGAACGATATCTCCATTTATATATATAAATATAAATCAATTGAGAACGGCTGGACCGATTTGGCTGTTTTTGGTTTTGACTTATTTGTGGAAGTCCAGGGAAGGTTTTAAAGGTGAAAATTATTCGGAGGCGGTACGAAGTTTGCCGGGTCAGCTAGTTTTAAATAAATATGCTTATTCTAGATTCGTTGACTTCGTATATTGAATGTTACGTCCCATTTCCTCGATTATGACGCCAGTCAAAAACATATTCGAACAAAATATTTGGCGTTTGACATTTTTAAATGACACTGTAATCGTGAAATGGAACTATGTAGAGCTGACCATAGATAGATAACACTGATATTTGCACTGACTGATATTTATAAGTCGTAAGAGACATACGAACACGTTGATTCGACCGAAAGACCATGCGTTGCTCGCACGCATGGTCCCTCCCTCACTCCCTTTATGTGACTCGGTGAAGCTCCTCCTTAAGATGGTGGGTGTCACAGATGCCGTGTGCTCTCTGTAACAAAGATTTGCCTACGGTAGCTAACTGACATGGATGATGGTGAGATTTACCGTTGAGATATTTGTCTGTGTGGGTGGGCTTTCTGTACACAGTGTGACTGATACTATTGTCAAGATTTCTAGTTATTAAAACATCAAGAAAGGCTAATGAATTATTGATCTCAGAATGGAATTTAAATGATCTAATAAAACAGAGACTTGCGTTTTGGGGAGTACAACAAAAGTATCATCTACGTACCGTTTGAACATCTTCGGCATAGCCAGGGTGCTTGAAAGAGCCTTCAGGCGGTAGTTTGTAATCTTATGACATCAAAGACAAATGTTAACTTAGTCTGCCTGCGACCATGAACGCTGTAAAGTGTTTGAAACGTCAGGTGTAAATAAATAAGTAATAAACGCGACAAAACCGTATTAAAATAGTTTAATTTAATGAAATTATTTGTTCTGATATTTCCTCATGTCACCTACCACTCCGCGCATATGGAACGCGGTCAGTAGATCTCATTCATCACGTGTATTGGTCTGGACGTATCTGATTTACGTCTTTGGGATTTATCACCAGTTTTGACTACTGAATCTCGCATGATTATTTCAAGATGGGAAGAATTCATAAAATACTAGCTGTTTCCCGCGCTCCGTCTGCCACAAAAAGTAGCCTATGTTTAACCCAGGATCTTCAACTATATTCATACCAAATTTCATCAAAATTCAGGGGTTTGGCCGTGAAAGCGTAACAGACAGACAGACTTTCGCACCTATTATACTAGTATGGAGTTTATTAAATCAGATGAGTTATTTACCAAATGTTATATGTGTGTTTGCGTACCGGTCATAGAGATTACTTCTTAGTGGTCTCACGTGACAAATAGTGATGGGCAGTGATTACATTCTCAAAGGTTGAAAACTCTGGTATTGAACCAAAGTGGCGTAAATCTAGATTTTAACTATTTTCTACGGTCGTTTACTTTAACTATGGTAGAAAACTTTTCATAGTACATATAAATTATTTTGGTGTTAGATTCGAACACCGACAAGCATTTCCAAGGAAAATTTGTGTTTTATGCATCGATTTATTTGTTTATTTATTTCATATACACACTGTAATATTATGTAATATCATACACACTGTATATACAGAATTTAAAAAAAAATTGTATGAAAGAGTTTTCAATCGTAGGTTCGGTTTAATACCAGTTGCAGGTACTCAATAGTAGGATCAACCACAACTATTTCATGAAATGGTCGCATTTCATAAATGAGCAGCTAGAACAATGTGGTCTGGATCAATAAACACTCACGTTTAAATGATAATCAACTAAATAAATAATAATTTAATTCTAAACATAAATTTATATCGTATATTGATATTATCAACTAATGGTTTCATATTTTCCTGAGTATACTCAGTTAGGAATAAGTTACCTTTTCAAGTTGAAACTGAATGATCAGATTTCCAACTAGCTTTTTTTCTTGGCAAAGTTCGTACCTAATTAAACTGCAGAACAAATAATTTTCAAATCTGAAAACTCATATCTATGTGAAAAAATTCAAAACTCGCGATAACTTTCGTACCCTGAAAGATCAAAAAACGATTTTTGCATTAACATAATCACATAAAAACCGACCTTATTTAAAACAATTACGTCTGAAATTGGAATTGAACTTTTACCTAATTAGGCTGCACATAGATTTTTCTGTTTTCCTACACGTCTTGTTAGTTAGGTAGTTTGGAAGTTAAAATTGGTGAAGTTCCCAACTACACTTATCGCTGTTAGCTTTTATTAGTGGAATAGCTTCTTTGACGGATTTAAGTCAAGTACGAACTACCTATAAACACTTTACAACGGAAGAGTTGGCAGTTTCTGATAGGATTGTGAAAAATAATATAAAAAATAAGTATTTTTCCTTTCCTTGACATTAAATTGCAAGATCGTGTTAGCAACCCCAAGATCCGACGAAGAATCAAAGTCCACGACATAATCTCTAGATTGCAACTTCAAAGAGGAACTGGGCAGGACACTCAGTTAAAAGGAACGAGGGAGGTGGAGTAAGACTGTAACGGAGTCATACCGGAGAAACGGAAGAGGAAGTACTGGACATCCAGCTTCTAGGTAGGTGGACGATATCAGGAAAATAGCTGGCAACAACTGGATACAGATGGTTGGTGTAAACAGGGGAACGCTAAATGCCTAGCTGTTATAGAAAGATGATGAAGATTATTGTGATGTCGTGCCTTCGTCAACGGCTGCCTTTCCCCGCTTCCCCGAGGGCCATATATAAGACTGCGCTCGTCCACCAGAAGACAAGGAACAGTAGCTCGTTTACTAGGTACCAAAATGTACCAGGGCGCTTCACGCCACCGATAGGCTCATAGTAGGCCCTTAAGGCATAGAGCGTTTGCTTGCTTTTGCCGAAGAGGCTGAGTGGCCAAAAACCCACGCCTAAAACTGTCCCGCTGTAATTTCCAAAGCTCTCTGTAGCTAGAAATGTTAGTCCGGTTCAAAAAAAAAAAACACCAGAAGACCTCTCTCGGATCATCTCGTCATCTCCAAGTTAAGTGCCTGGCTATTTCACAGCGGCTATCTGACTGGATCTCGTGCCTACTTCGATCTCATGACCCCTATCTATATTTCTTTTTAACGTATATCCTTGGAGTCTAAATTTGTAAAATAAAAAAATCTCCTCACACATACCTTAAGTAGTAAATTTTCTCTCCGTTATATTATGTTTCATAGCGTATTTAAAAGTATCAAAAATAATTATTATAACCCTCCTTCTGTCACAGTCGCGTAAAAATCAATATGTCACGAATGTCGCCAAAATCCGCCCCTTATTTTCACTTCGGCATGTCGTAACTTCCTTATCACTGAGAAGATTAATTCATTAGATAAATATAATTGCATTAGCTCGACATTTCCTTAATGGTGTAAAAACGTTGATTTTTCCTTACTCATCATTAACGAAATATCGTTAAGAATGTAATTTTTTATGAAAAGTAAATTGGATTTTATCTAATGACGACCTCCGTATGGTCAAAAGGTTTTGGGTTTGATTCCCAGTCACAGCAAGTTATAAAAAAGTATTTCCAAATTGATTCGCGGCTACAACTACGAAAAAGGGAGCAAAGAATATCTTCAGGGTCGGCAAGGCGCCCGGTACTAGGTACCTTCTTAGTACCTTGTACCGTTTGAGTACCTACTCAAAAGTCTATTCTTTGTTTCAACTATAAAACACGCTCAAACGAAAAAGTAGATATACTTAAATAATTTGTGGTTAAGTAAGTTAGACTAACTTCCATAACATAATGGCTGATTCTTGAGATTTATTCACAAGTTAGGTCTGAAACACATTTATCCCGGGATTAGGGAATACATGTCCACCTAAGTTTGTAAACATATTGAGCTTTATTTAATGTTTTTGATGTGTCTGGAGTGTTTTTCTATTAATAAAGTTAATTTAAGTACTTAAGGTCAAACTTTCTTTTATGGTCATTTCATTATACCTACCAACCAACTTCATTTATTCAACACTTCTTTGCACACAGTAATATACAGTAGGACGGTAAACAGAGACTACGGATTTCTATTTGCTACGATCCTTACAGACTTTCCTCGCTTCCTTTACGCTCATCACTCTCGTCATACACGCTCGTCGATTACGGGTTACTCCTGACAGCACACAGTAAAATAAAAAATAAGTATGTTACATAAAACATGAACAGTTTGTATACAAAAAGGCTTTGAGGAGCTCGTTAGTCGAGCGCGACCCGCGTATCCGTTGTTTTTCTAATTCACAATTTCCAAAAACAAAAATATCATCTACATAAATTACAACAATTAACTTATTGTTATTTTTAAGCTGCTTTTGAAGCAAACAAATTTCTATTTTTGATTGCTGATAGCCTAAATTTAACATCTCACTATCTAACTCTTTAAACCAAGCGTTTTAAGCTTGTTATAAACCATATAGTGATCGCTGTAATTTACAAACCATTTTCTCTTTGCCTTTTACAACTGCTCCCTTTGGTTGAAGCATATTGAATTTTGAATTGAATTGAAATTATTTATTTCAGACTGTACAAATAACAATACAAGTCCATAATGTGTTAGTAAGAAACTTATCCTATGTTAGTAAAACTTAAAATGTGGATTAGGTATCTTGGACATGTATGGACGACCAATGCTTAATAATTGGACTGTCCACTCTTTCTGACACCACTTTCAGGAGTGTGCTGGAACTGCTCCTTACCCGAGCCCATAATGAGGCAACTCTTTTTCGAAGCATATAAATGTCTTCTTTAATGTTACCATACAAAAATGCAGTTGTTACATCCCATTGGTCAATAAACCAATTATATTCTACAGCTAAAGACAACAATAATCTTAAAATAGAACTTCTAACTACTGGAGAATATGTCTCTGTATAGTCTATTCCACTAACCTGAGTATATCCCTTCGCCACTAATCTAGCTTTATACTTTGTTACCTTGCCATCACTGTCCTTCTTAATTTTAAACACCCATTTCGACTGTATCGGCCTCTTATCGGCTGGTAAGTCTACCAGCGTCCATGTCCCATTCTCTTTCAACGACATTAACTCTTCGTTTATCGCTTTTTGCCATAATTCGGAGTCTGGTCTTGCCAAAGCTTCCTCTATGGTCAATAGATCACCATCGTTGTTACTCTGCATAACGTAACATCCGTATCTATTTTTATGTTGCTCTTTTCAGGCTTATATGCCACCAAATTGTTTTTATTGTTCGTCATATGATTCGAGCATCCACTGTCGAGATACCATTTGTTTTTATGAACGGTCTGTTCACGCCGATCGCGGGCGCTCCGGTCGGCCAGGCGACGGAGGGGCGAGCAAGACGCACGGGAGGCAGCGGCGTGTGGATTGGTCGGATATCACGACATATATATGCGGTGATGACGTAGGTAGGAGGAATAACGGTGGTCGGTGGTATTTTTGAAAGACTTACTTGCTTTTGGGCACCGACAACGACGCCACTCTTTTTTTGTATAGCATAGTTCTCCATAGTTTTCCAATATTATAATTTCTTACGTACAGTCCATTATTTTATTTATTTATACAAATAGTCATCGAAGGATCCCTAACAAATTGGTCCTAGTCACCGTGAAAGAAGAACCGTGCCAAAGGTTACACGGATAATATTCTCAACGGCTACTACGGAGAACGGACTTTGACTCAGAGGACATCATCGCGCCGATCTATTGCGCTGTGTCATTGTGGTGATTTAGTGTGCATAGTTCAAAGATCCAGGACAAGTCACTTCACAGTGGAATTTGAAGACGGATAAGAACGGTATTGTGAGTACGTTCCAATCATTTCCTTACCTTTATCTTTTTTCAAAACTAAGTGCTTAGTCGCTTAATTTTTTTTTCTTTTTTTACACTTCATCACACTTTTCTCGTCTTTATTTGAGATAGGGCGGGTTACCTTTCTTCGCACGTCATTCCACTTCGCAAGCGTCTAACGCACTGCTACAAAGCTATTGTACTTGAATTGAATGGGTATTGATGTATTGATAGTGCGCAACCAGTTCTTTATTCCCGTTATTCGCACCTATCGCACAGATTCACGGTTAGGTCGATCAGCTGTGCGCCTATTCATTACATACTCGTACCTAATCTTTACGATTACGCTATTTGCGAGCATTTAACATTTATTTAAAATTCTAACGCATTTAGCTTGTTTTATTTTATTTTATTGCCCGCTATGGCTGACAAATTAATTAAAAAACGCAGTTCTATCAAAGCTAAAGTCACTAATTTCATTAACTACTTGAATATTTTAAAAAGCTGTAACCGATTATCTGAACTGCAGCTGCTTGAGCTGGAAGGCCGGTTTAATAAATTCGAATGCTTATATGACGAATTTAATGAATTGCAGACCGAGATTGAGCTGTTGTCGGACGATGACGAGGTTTACAACGAGCGGTTCAAGTTCGAAGAAAGCTACTATCCCCAGCTTGCCATCGCTCGGAAGTTGCTTGCTGCTAGCCAGCCGCCAACGGGCAAGTCTTCTGCAGGTTCCGTATCAGGCTCTGGGGCATCAGGTGGTATAAAGAACAATTTTATTCTTTTGCCTAAAATTGATTTACCCCATTATGATGGTAGCTATCAGTGTTGGTTAGAGTTTAGAGACACTTATCTTTCTTTGATTCATAATAACGATTGTCTCGATAATATGAACAAGTTCCATTATCTGCGAGCGTCCCTAAAGGGAGCAGCTGCCGAAATTATTAAAAATCTAGATTTTAAAAGCGATAATTATAATTTGGCCTGGGACTTGTTGTGCGATCGATACAACAATAGTCGCTTCTTAATTAATAATCATGTTCAGGCATTATTCAACGCCCAGCCTATCATTTCAGAGTCTAGTACTTCTTTACGTCGCCTTATTGACGTCACAAATAAAAATATGAGAGCTTTAAAGGCGTTAAATGAGCCTACTCAGCATTGGGACACTCTAATTATTTACATAATGGCATTAAAATTAGATGTTGTCACTAGTAGACATTGGGAAGAGTATAGAAACACATTGCCTCAATTTCCAACTTTATCTCAGTTTTGTACAATTATAAATAATCAAGCTGATCTACTAGAAACATTAGAGGATAACAAAAAAATACAAAAAACACAAATAAATAATAATCATTTAAATAAATCCAAAAGTTTTGTAGTAACATCACAACAGACAAAAAACAATGATGTGCAAGACAGAAATAAAATAATTTGTCCATTATGTTTTCAAAATCATTTTCTATATTCGTGTGACGCCTTTAGAAAATTTACTGTAGAAACTAGATTACAGAAGGCAAAAGAATTTAAGGTTTGCATGAACTGCTTACGTGTTGGGCATACAGAAAAGCGCTGTAGATTTTCACGGTGCAAATATTGCAAGAATAAACATAACACTTTGTTACATTTGGATCAACCCGGGTCTGAAGTAGTTAATCCTATGCCTAGTCATTCCGTTGACAATGTTTCTCTTTCAGCCAACATTCAGCCTACTTTTAAAAAAAATATTTTACTCTCCACAGCGGTGGTGAAGGTGGTGAATGACAAAGGCGAGAGATATAACGCCCGAGTCCTGCTCGACAACGGTAGTACAGCTCATTTTGTTAAGGACGAGTTATGTAATAAGCTCGGATTGTCTCGAGTCGGTACTAATTCCAGAGTAGCAGGTATTAATAATTTAACCAGTCACAGTACACAGTCTTGCAACTTAACGATTGAGTCATTATATAGCGATTTTTCTGCTAACATGAATTGTTTCATTTTACCTGAAATTACTAAAAAATTGCCAGCCTGCTATATAAATGTAGAATGCGTACCAATACCTACAGGATTATTTTTAGCGGACCCGTCTTTTAATATTCCGTCAGACATAGATATCTTGTTAGGAGCTGAACTATTTTGGGAGGTCATTCAAGGCAGTTATATCAATTTAGGTAAAAATATGCCAAAATTATGTGAGAGTAAATTGGGCTGGATAGTCTCGGGTTCAGTGCCTTCTTCGCGTATTTACTCACATTTTTGTAATTTTACTAAAATAGACTACGGACTAAATCCCGACTTAACAAAATTTTGGGAACTTGATACTATTTCACCAAAGCATTGCCTTTCGATAAGTGAGCGCGCTTGTGAAAAAAGTTTTAAATTAAATACTGGCCGCCTATCGGACGGTCGTTTCGTTGTAACAATGCCACTCAACGCGGATCCCTCCGTTCTAGGTGACTCATACGCCATGGCGAAACGTAGGTTTTTATCTTTAGAAAAGCGCTTTGAGCGCGATCAGAGTTTTAAACGTATGTACCTCGATTTTATGAACGAGTACGAGACTTTAGGTCACATGACTGAAGATTCAGGTATGATGTCATTTAGAGATCAGCGAGAAATTAGTTATTTTTTGCCCCACCATGGAGTGTTGCGTGAAGCTAGTAAGACAACAAAATTGCGTACTGTTTTTGACGCATCAGCAAAAACTACTTCGGGCATATCTCTAAATGACATACAGCATGTGGGTCCTACCGTTCAGGATGATTTATTTTCAATTTTAATTAGGTTTAGGCAATTTAAATATGTTATATCTGGGGATATCGAAAAAATGTATCGCGCTATTGAACTAAACCCCAGTCAACGTTCATTGCAACGAATATTATTTAGGGTAAGTCCATCCGAGCCGCTCAAAGCGTACACGTTGAATACGGTTACTTACGGAATGGCGTCTGCGCCCTATCTTGCAACCAGGTGTCTGGTGAGTCTCGCTGACGAAACAGATAATTTAGAAGTAAAACGGAGTATTCTTCATGATTTTTACGTAGACGACTTTTTGAGTGGCGCGGACACTATTAGCGGCGCGATTGAACTTTGTCGCGAAGTCAAATCTATATTAGCTTCTGCACAATTTTATTTGCGAAAATGGCAGTCTAACAGCTCTGAAGTTTTGAAGGAAGTTGTTATTGTCGGGGATAATTCTAGTCTCGATTTAGATTTGTCTGACAATTTTTTATCAAAAACTTTGGGACTATTGTGGACCTGTAAATCAGATATTTTATCGTTTTCTATCAATATTGAAAGCAATAATAATATTACAAAACGCCATATTTTGTCATTAATTAGCCAGGTTTTTGATCCCTTAGGCTTAATCGGTCCTTGTGTTGTTGAGCCAAAAATTATTGTGCAGAAGTTATGGCTTAGCAAATGCGAGTGGGATGATGAAGTTCCCCAAGATATAGCGATTCAGTGGACTTCATTTGTGGATACACTGAAGTTTTTAAATACTTTAAGTATACCCAGGTGGGTATTATGTGATGATCATGTTAGTCATGAAATACATGTATTTTCTGATAGTAGTGAAGTAGCTTACGGTGCATGTATATACGTGCGTTCCACTGACAGAAATGGTTTAGTCACAGTTCGCTTACTTACCTCAAAAAATCGGATAGCTCCGATAAAGCCCACAACTATACCTAGGTTGGAATTATGTGGATCACTATTAGGCGCAAGACTGTGTACAAAGGTCAAAGAGTCTCTAACGTTGGATATTAGTCGCTGTGTATTTTGGTGTGACTCAACAATAGTGTTGAGTTGGTTATCTATGCCATCAAGCCAGCTAAAACCTTTTGTAAGGCATCGTGTAAACGAAATTCAAGAAATTACCTCTGGTTGTAGTTGGAATTATGTACCGACAAAGGACAATCCAGCGGATCTTGCTTCTCGAGGCGTGAAGGCTGATCAGATCAGCTGTTCAACATTATGGTGATCAGGCCCCGCGTTTTTATCACAAGATGAACAATCTTGGCCAAAATTAGCAAATAATCTTGTTAAACAAAATATGCCCGAGATGATTTGTAATTTTGTAGATCAACAACATAATAATTTCATCAATTGCACTATAATTCAACAATTAATTCATAAATATTCAAATTTTAACCATTTACAAAGAATCGTAGCATACTTAAAAAGATATATTTACAACTTAAAAAATAAAAATACTAAAATTAGAGGTCATTTATCAAATCAAGAAATGCAACTGTCTTTAAAATGCATTTTGCGTGTTGCTCAGTATGAAATGTTTCATGACGAATATTCTGTTTTAAAATCTAAAAAACCATTGCCTTCTAAAAATCGTCTAATCTCTTTATCCCCTTTTTTAGATGATTGCTTGATTCGAGTTGGAGGCAGGTTAGATAACTCACCATATGACTACAATGTGAAGCATCCCATTCTTTTATGTAGCAAGCACCATTTAACAAGAATTTTATTCCAGTCTTCTCATGTAAAATTATTTCATGCCGGCCCTCAATCACTTTTGGAAAATATACGTCAAAACTATTGGCCCTTAGGTGGCAGAAGTCTGTCTAGATTAATTGTACAGAAATGTATAATATGTTTTCGGCATAAAGCCCAAAGTATACAACCCATTATGGGGCAACTTCCCAATTCTCGCACAAACCTTGAATTTCCCTTTTTAAATTCCAGTGTCGACTATGCTGGACCAATACTTATTGCTGATCGAAAAGGTAGGGGCTGCAAACTAATAAAATCGTACATTTGTATCTTTGTCTGCTTGGCTGTCAAAGCAGTACACCTCGAGCTTGTCACGGACCTCACAAAGGAGGCATATATGGCTGCTTTATATCGCTTTATTGCACGCCGTGGCAAACCTCGTAGCATATTGTCCGATAACGGCACAACTTTTGTCGGTTCTTGCAATCAATTACGTAAATTCTTACACGATTCGAATATTGCAGATGATATAGCTCAGGAACAAATTTAATTTAATTTTGCTCCCGTATACATAGGGCGCACTGTAAGTTTCCGGAACTGGCCACTTACATAAACAATATTTAAAAATTTATTTCAACATTTGAAAATAGAACTCTTTGGCTGTAGAATGCAGTTTGTTTCATCTGACTGTCTTTTGTTTTTACCTTGTGGCGCCATTTAAAAAATTGTGTGTCTGCATCAATATGGATTTAACTCGGGAAAATTTTCGTAGTATGATTTTCTACGATTTTAAGTGTAATTTGACAGCTCAACAGAGCATCGCTCGGCTTGAAACAGCTTTTGGCAATGAAGCACCATGCAAGACAACTGTTTATAGCTGGTTTGCAGAATTCAAGCGTGGTCGTATCAATCTCAGTGACGAATCTCGCGATGGTCGGCCGTCCACCGCTGTGACCAACAAAAACATCAATGCTGTGCGCCGTATGATTGAAACAGACAAGCATGTGACCTACCATGAAATTCGCGCATCCTTAGAAATAGGCATGAGTCAAATACAATTAATCCTACACAAACATTTGGGTGTGAGAAAGCTGTGCTCGCGGTGGATCCCACACAACTTGACCGAGGCTCAAAAAACGGACCGCGTCACTTGGTGCAGTGCCATGCTTACCAGATTCAACGAAGGTGCGTCAAATTTGGTGTGGGACATAGTAACAGGTGACGAAACATGGATTTATTGCTACGGTCCCAAAACAAAGCAGCAATCGAGCGTATGGGTCTTTCAAGATGAGCCGAAACCAACCAAAGTGGCGCGCGTGAAAAGTGCATCTAAGCGGATGATTGCTTCTTTTTTTTTATAAAACTGGACACGTGGCTACTGTTGCTTTAGAGAATCGTCGTACAGTGAATAGTGACTGGTACACGACCATTTGTTTGACGGAAGTTATTGACGAACTCCGTAAAAATAACCGTAAACGCCGTATCATCCTGCACCACGACAATGCTAGTTCTCACACGGCCAGACAGACAAACGACTTTTTGAAGGCGAAAAATGTAGAACTCATGAGTCATCCTGCATACAGTCCCGACCTGGCACCTTGTGACTTTTTTCTGTTCCCAAAAATTAAGAACCAATTACGCGGTCAACGATTTTCATCACCAGAAGAGGCTGTCGAGGAGTATGAAAAACACGTTTCAGAGGTCACCACAGAGGAGTGGCACAAAAGTTTTCAAAACTGGTTTCATCGAATGAAAAAGTGCATAGACGCCAAGAGAGATTATTTTGAAAAACAATAAATTAATTTTGTACCTTTAATAGTATTTTTTCATATTCATTCCGGAAACTTATAGTGCGCCCCACGTATTCCCCGCATTTCAATGGCCTAGTTGAAGCGGCTATTCGTTCCACTAAGCACCATTTAAAGAGACTGCTCAATCAGACCCATTTCACTTTCGAAGAAATGGTTACTTGCCTTACTCAAATTGAGGCGGTACTCAATTCCAGACCCCTCACTCCTCTTTCTCCTGATCCACTAGATTTTTCTGCCCTGACTCCTTCCCATTTTTTGATTGGACGCTCATTCACATCCGTTCCGCACCCACCAATAGCTGACGGCGGAAACATCAGCAGACTTGAGCGATTCCAACGGGTGGAATACATAAAGCAGCATTTCTGGAACCGGTTTAACACCGAATACGTATCTTTGCTTCAGCAAAAAACCAAGTGGTCTGCAACTTCAGGAGACATCACACTGGGGAGCCTTGTCCTGGTCAAGGATAAGGCGCTTCCTCCTCTTTGCTGGCTGATGGGTCGCGTGGTGCAGGTGTACCCGGGTTCCGATGGCGTCGCGAGAGTCGCCGAGCTGAAGACCAAGAAGGGCGTGCCTTCAACAATATTTGTCCTTTACCAATCCTTTGAAGTCGACACTTCAACCCGGGGAGCATGTTCGCGCCGATCGCGGGCGCTCCGGTCGGCCAGGCGACGGAGGGGCGAGCAAGACGCACGGGAGGCAGCGGCGTGTGGATTGGTCGGATATCACGACATATATATGCGGTGATGACGTAGGAGGAATAACGGTGGTCGGTGGTATTTTTGAAAGACTTACTTGCTTTTGGGCACCGACAACGACGCCACTCTTTTTTTGTATAGCATAGTTCTCCATAGTTTTCCAATATTATAATTTCTTACGTACAGTCCATTATTTTATTTATTTATACAAATAGTCATCGAAGGATCCCTAACAGGTCTCTTTCGTGTTCAGGCATACATTCGCAGACTTTTCTCGCTCTTTACATTCTGATGCCTTATGCCCTTGTTTGTGGCATTTAAAACACTTTAACACGAACTTCTGCTTACGATCATTAGTTTTGTTGTTAGATCTCGCGTTATTCGCTCCTTTACGTGTAACCAAAGCTTGCTCGTAGTCTGTATTCATTTTGCTCTGTCTACTACCTTCTTGCAACAATTTCATCTTTATTTGCTCCAACGTGATCTCCTGTCCTCTGTTATCAACAGCCATAATGAGTGGACTGTACTCAGGACTCAAACCACCCAGCAATATAGATATGATCCAATCATTAGGGATTTTAGCATCAATATCATCCAATTGTTGTGCAAGAAACGTAACATCTGCAATATAGCTCTTCATCGAATTAAAATTATTTAGCTTACTATTAAAAAGCTCACGCTGAATTTGGATGCGTCCAACCTTTGTCTTCATACGCTCTTTGCAAACTTTACCAAGCTTCTTTTGCTGTCTTTGATTTGTAAACGTGCGTAAAACACTCAGGCTCTAACAACAAACAAATCGTAGTACGTGCCTTTCGATCTGAAGTATCAAAATCTACATCGTCAGTTTTGTCTTCAGAGATTACTTTCCACCAGTTTTTATTTTCTAAGTAATTTCTCACCATAAACTTCCATGTAGGGTAATCGTTAGATCCTTTTAGCTTTTTAATTCCACTAATGCCGCCTTCTTCCGACATCGTAACAAATTCAGAGCAACAAGAGACTACTCACGAAAAAATTCAACTACGCAATTATTTTATATTTTTAGCACTTTTAGTGCATGAAGCCCATAACCTAATGAAAAAATATGCAGCAGAGTGACCACAGGTAAATACTAACAGGCTAAACAAATAACTTGGTGGTGAACAATTTATTTTACAAGCTTTCAGCTCAATATTATACACGGTTACTATAAAACAATCCGTAACTAAGAATATTCGAAATATGTATGACAATCATACGAATAGAGTATTACATACACAAAATACAATCTCCAATAGGTCCCATGTTTGACTGGTAGAGAATGCCACTTGGCATTAAGTCCACCATTTCTACAAATTTTTGTATTGTGCAATAAATCTTAAATAAATAAAATAAATAAATTTCTTCCAGACCACCTTAGGGTAAATATGAGCTGCATATGGATATGGTGCATACATACATACGGTATGGTGGTGGTGGTACTTTAATATTTATCTTGTACTAGAAGCCCATCCCTACTTCGTCCAAGCCTTATAGCCTTCCTCGATAAACAGGCTACCCAACATTGAAAGAATTTTTCAAATCGAACCAGTAGTTCCTGAGATTAGCGCGTTCAAACAAACAAACAAACAAACTCTTCAGCTTTATAATATTAGTATAGATTGCAAGATAGGCGCCTTCCCGAAAAAATCAAATTTTTTCCCAGAATTTTTAAAGGGAAAAAATAATTTATTATTAAAAATTAATTATTTTCCCCCTTATCTTACTTACGATTTCCATTTCTTCCTGAATTTCTTCTCAATGTCTATTACTTGTGCAAGTGATTATTAATATTTTTTTCGTTTTTGTATGAGCAGATGTGTTAAATTACTTGCTCGTTAGACTTATTCCCCTTTAGGAATAATCTTTATATTAGTTTAGCTGATGGGTTAACAATGGAATTTTCATTGTTATCTAGTTTGACGAAGGCGAAGGGTTACACATGGCTTTCAAGTGATTCATTAAACATTTTTGATGATAAAAAAAGGATGAAAAACCTCAAATATTTATTACCAACCAATCTACTAAAACCATGGAGTGAACGCTCGAATTTAAAAGGAGGAACTATAAAGCGAGATGTCCGATAAAACTTTAGCAGTTCCGCTGCCGGCGCCGCGTCCGTGCTTTCAGGGGTTTCGAAGATCTGAATCTACCTTTTTGTTGAAGAAGGGCAGGGATTCTTTGCCGCCCTTGAAGTTAAAAACTCAAAATCAGTACCATTCAGTCTTGCATTAAAAATGCGCTTGCAACGATAGCCTGGATGCTTTGAGGAGTTACAAAGCTCCGGATATACCTTTATGTAGAAAAAAGGACGTATATTTTATTCCCGCCCTTGAGGCTAAAACATAAATTTTGAACTTCTATTTCGTGCCTATGAAAGGTCGGCGCCGCCTCAACATAAGGTGGTCGTTGGAACCACAAAGGCCGAAAGAGGGTTCCTTGAAACTCTGACACCAGAGTGCACAGGGTCAATTAACCATGTAACCTACTCGATATCAATGAATCACACATCAATCTAATGGAAGATCAGCGGTGTTAATTTCAACGGATGACAATATGCTTAGTTAGGACCTTTTTTGGAACATACATCCTTTTTTCTAATGCTTTTTTCTTTTATGTTTCTTTTTTCTTTTTGGGTGTTTCTAAAATAAATTATTTTATTTCTTTATTTCAATCACACAAACAATTTGTTACTTTTCCGATGATACCAACCGATGTTGATTACACTTATGTCGGAAGAACGGGGTGGGTATGGTGTTTAATAGTGGGCAAGATTTGATCTCAGGATTGTCAGAACGATGGCTCAGAGCAAAACTTCAATAGATTTAACGCGTAATATTTGAATCATTACATATAGATTGTCTTGTTACCCCCTCAAATATTAGTCCAGGACAGAAGCCTCTTCCTCGCCCTCTAGATCCGGCCCTGCTACTTTGGAAACCAAGACTCGATAGATTTAACGATGGAGCTCGAATGTTGAGCGCTACCTACTAATCTTGTTAAATTTTGTATGTGCACTGCAAGTAGGGTTATAAACATGTTAGGGATAGAAATAGCTCTTGGTTCGCTACTCAAGCATACGGCCCACGTACAATGCATTTCACAATGTGTCTAAATTTGTTTAAATTTTGTATGATAGAAATAGCTAAGCCCACACTCTAGTTATCGATATATGTAATAGAGGTGGCAACGTATTGACTAAACTCAAAAATGTCGGTCTAGTGTCGCTCTACTCCATGGTTCGAACCACGGCCGAAACCAAGCACCCCGCACGTCTGCCTTCCGCCCCGCGTAGCCTCACAAATACTTTCTTACAAAACGCTTATAACGGCATCTCCTCTTTGTAATTGCTCCGTGGTTGTATCTACCAAACGCACCATCGTCATGATAGCAAACCATTTTTTTCAATGCACATAAATGACCTTGAATATTGAATATACGCTGTGGATACTAATTCAGTCGGTCTAGCGATGGTTTAGTCAATACGTTGATAAGTATTATGACCGTCGTTGTCGTAAAGTCGTGACGGATGTCATAAGGCAACCTGAAAACACAGTGAAGGCCACAAATACACCTCGACCTCGGGTCATGTTCCTAGTCTAATTTCCACGGGGCAAGGGTTACGGAGATCAAACAGCAGTCGCTCCATCATCATGACGTCCTAGCCTACCATTCAAATGATACTGTGGAATCTTGCAGTCACAATATTATATTATTATTCATAACACTTTGAGGGCTCTAGCCTACTTATGGTATATTTCATGTGACAGTTCAGACAACGAAATAAGCTATTAAATTTTAAGCCTTTTGTCAATAGACATAAGGTTTTCATAACAAGAAAACCGACATCTAAAGTATACTGTAGGCACAGAACTATTAATAGTACTAACGTACAGAACGGACACTCACACCCTCCCACCCGAAACATATACCGCACCTCACCGCGCAGATTAAGGGTAAAAATCAAGAGCAAAACAATGCAACGTTCACTGCATCCAATGACAATGACTTCGGCTTGCGGCCGCGACGGATAAATATGACACAGACACGGTAAATAATCAACCCTACGAGAGTGACGCACACATTAACATGACGCGCGTGCGTACACGACCGAATCGTAGTAGTAGTAATCTCGGCGCTGTTGTATGGAGTGTCCGGCGTGTGCTGTAGGCTAAGAGGCAGTTTCAAAATTATAGTCTGATACCATAATTGCAAAGACAATTGATCTTATTACCCACACACCTACTGACTTCAGGATCAAGTGGGGGCATTTTGCCTATAACCCCAGAGGTTATGTGTGTTTAATTTGGTAAGGACATTGCAGGCTTAAATCACTTCATTTTCTATTCTTTCTTAGGATTCTGTGCTTAGATATGGCCCATTTTTTATGTCGTCCTAGTACTTTAGATACCTATTCTTATCTATTGGTTGTTAAAAGAACCACGTCAGAGGCCGAGAGGCGGTTCCAAGGAACTCTTACACAAGGACATAGAATAAACAGTACTTTCGTTATCAAGGGTGGATCAACACAATACCCAATTGATATAAATGAATTGCCCACTTGATATGAATGAATGAACCGCCAAATCTACCGAAAGCAAATAACTCAACAAGGAAAATGTTAAAGATGAAAATCTTACTGATTCCCTAAGACGTGACTATACAGAATGTTTACAACATTTTTAGTGTGCGTTCAACTGAATAATTCTCGAGTTTATAAAGAAAATAATTTTCGAACGTCCGGAAAAACAAAGTTTTAAAAAGAACAATGATGAAAAGACTCAGCGGACATTTTATACTAGGGTTCCTTAGGGAAATTTGAGATACGATTTTGACCTGTATTTTTATCTTCTTTCCACTAGATCAGGTAAGAGTGCTATTTTTACACGACTGACTATTATATATACTATATATTTTATAGAATATTTGTGAATTTGCATATTTTAAAATCTCTTTATGATTCACTTAAAACCCGTGTGCCGAATGATTTTTGCCCATTATTTTAATTAAACTTAATTGGCGAGTCGAATAATATTTATTTAAACAATGTCACATTTTAAAATATCTACAATGGCCTCATAAACGGGAAAAAACGTTTTGCAAACCTAGAGTTGAGAAGCAATACGATTAATTACAATGTAATAATATCTCGATATCTACTGAAAAATCTTCCTAAATTTTCACAAACAGATAGTTAGGAACTTTGCAACTGGTCGTCGCAGAGTAGAAACTGTTATCTATTAATTAATAAATACAGCGATAAAAATGATTGCATTGGAAGTACTAAGAAGTACTGTGCTTAATGGTTTAAAGTTAAGGCCGCAAAGAAAAGCTATTAATAAATAAAAGCCACGGAACCCCACAAACGTTTTGATTTCACGCAATGCCTTCTTTTTACGTGAAAATATAAACTTTTCTGTTTTCATTAAATTTAATATTGTTAAGAAGGTCTGAAGTCGACGCTACACCGCGGTGTATTGAATTTGTTATCGGTCACCAACTTTTTTCACCCTTAAAACTCTAAGGAGTGTGGAGTCTGTTGTACTTACAATATTAGCGTAGTTTTTTTTCAATATTCAGATTTTTTGAAACGATTAGATTAGCAGTCAAGAATAGGGCTTGCATAGGCATTGCAAGCGCTATTATACTTACAGCAAATAAATATCATTATGCGATGATAGCAATAATTAAAATATGGTATTTAAAACTTAGATCATTTGAGCAAATATTTATTTTGAAATCTACTTGCACTATGATATTTTCTAATTAAAGAGTTTTTTATTTTTATTTAAATAACGTCTCTGAGTGCGGCTATGATACTTAAATATAATTTTTAACGCATCTATTCTATCTAAAAAAACTTTAAAAGATTTTATTTTCAGGAAGCCTGGAAAAAGTTTTTGCTTTGGCGACAAGGCCGCCTTTAGCGCATGGTTTTTTTTTGTTTTGATTGTTTCTGACAAATGTGAAATTTAACGTTCTTTATTTATTGGTAAAGTTTGGAATATTCCATGAGATATGAGAACTATCATACTAGTTAGACTATAGCCTTCAAGAAAATTATATTATCAAATAATTTTAAACCAACAAGCAACTGTTTAAAGTTGGCAAAGAGCCGGTACCGCAGAATTCATATGAAATTACTAAGCCTAAATAAAAGCAAGTATATTTGGGATGTAGCCAAAGTCACCTGCATTTGGTTATTATGCAGAGTGCTATGTACCTTCGTATGGTTTTTCCACCTGGACGAAAATGAGCGGAATATATCATCAATAGTGATATTTTCAAATTTATGACTCACTCGGAATTGGTGAGTTGAATGATTATCGTTCTTAAAAAAATAGTAATAAATCCTTACTAATCCTTACTTCCTTACTAATATTATAAATGCGAAAGTCTGTCTGTCTGTTACGCTTTCACGGCCAAACCGTTGAACGGATTTTGATGAAATTTGGTATGAATATAGTTGAAGATCCGGGGTCAAACATAGGCTACTTTTTGACGCAGGCGGAGCTGCGGGAAACAGCTAGTAAATAAATAAATTGTAACATTTATATTCACGGCACTCCGGTGACGTTCTTGCATGTCAATGACGACTAAACATGGTGAAACCTACACCTTTCATATCTAAGATCTTATTTGTGTCTATTTACCATGTTTATCGCAAATAAAGTTTCATTCATTCATTCATTTTATACGCCGTCCAGGTTCACAGGTTTTTCTCGAAAACCCCGAGAACTGTGAATGTGGACAGCGTTCTCGTACTCTTTTCGCGTCTAGCTTCTCGGATTTTTCTCGCCGTGTTATCGGTATTTTGGCCCGAGTCAAAGGAGCCGAGAATGCATTACCGCCCGACTGACTTTTCTCGCCAAGAATTGAAGAAATCTAGGCAGCCCTTTTGAATTATTTGTAATCGACGTTTTTGACTGATAATTCGATTTTATCGAGGTGCCTTATAGTGCACAAAGGGAGCCGTGCCATTTAAACTATGCCGTCTTTTATTGTGGTTCATTCATTCATATAGTGCGGGTAATAGGGTTAGTCGAACCCTGGTGTCAGAGTTGTTCGAAACCGACTGACTTGATTTCTTTGACAATCATCAGATGGTAGCCGGGACCAACAGCTTCGTGCCTCTTAAATCATCATTATTATCAGACAATCAAATGATTCAATCCAGCAATATCTTAACTAAACTAGAAACAACTAAACGTAGTAACATGCTTCCCGTTGGAATTGAACACACGACATCCGGGTCAAAGGCGAACCCTTTAGCCACTGGACCACGGAGGCAGATATGATTAAAAAAACAAAATTTAACAACGAAAAGAAAATAGTTTACAATTCCATATTCTACATCTTGAATTTTAAACATTTTCTTTTTAAAAATCATACAAATTCATAATATTACATCTAGTAATACGCTCGGCTAGTCTAGATCCAGACCCACAAACGAAAAATCCATATTTGCAAATCAACTTTCAGTTCATCCAACCGCGTAGTAGATTTGAAATTTTCAATATAACCAGATGTGCTACTGAAGAATGTTTAGATGGATTAAAATGCAATTAATTTCAATATATCTACGATATGGAATTTAAATCGCACGTTACATTTAAAGTACGTTAGGAAGGCTGATAATCCGAGTCCAAAGTCAGACATGGCAAAACATAGCCTTTTATTTTTTTTTAAATGCGTGAATGTAAACTTTATTATCCAATTAGCTTTTTTCAAAATTCAGGCGTACAAATAGGAAACACACACATATACGTATACGTATAACATAGCTTTTCGATGACAGCTTTATCATAGTTTTTGTTTATGAAATTACGGACTAATCTAATTAATAACAATTAGGAATTTTATTTATTCACAAAAACAGTCCCACATGGGCATGTTTATTTTAATCATTAATTATATATGTTTAAATTTGACAATGAAATAACTATTGACATGTAATCTTTAATAATTAATTTAGATATTTTTCAATACATTTACTCATAAAGTGTTTTATTTAATTGTAATTAGGCCCTTATTGGGGGTCGTAAACAACACGTTGTTTAATATAATCGCACTTGTAAAGTAATGGTTTTCATGGTAATTTTTTTTTAAATGTACGTCAAGAGAATTTTACGTCTCAAACTAAATCATTGTTTTTTGCAAAAAATATGACTATTTTAGCTTCTGAATGATAAATGAACACTTAATTTCATGTTTGTATTTATTTTACTGAACATTGGCCGTATTGGACTACAAATATTAATTTGTGTAGAAAAATTAAAAAGAGCTATAAAGGACTTCTATCCATGGCCGTAAAACCCATTACTAAAAAAAATTTACTGTGTCAGTGGCGCCATTTTTAAGTATATTTGTTTTTTGTATTTAATTTACTGTTAATAACAAATGTCGATTTAATTTATACTTGTGGCGTGCCTCCACGTCTTTTAATTAAGAAGCTATAGTTTAATTAAGTTGTATAGTATTAGTATTATAAGTTTTTTATTTTGGTAATTACTTGTAAATATTTTATATAAATTGCAATACTAAAACTTGTTAATTTTAGATAATTTAAATAATTTTTTTCATGTCAACGACCAAGCGGACAAGTGTTGTTGTTTTATATAGATAGCGAATGCGATGCGCGCGCATGCATGCCAGCCGCTGCGATCCGCTCGGACGATGCGCGCGCAGCCCACACCACGGCGATCCGTGCGTCTCGCCGCCGGCTCGCCAGTCATAGATGACTATTGTATATACTGAAATAGATGAGAAACTCCTGCTTTGACAGTTGAACTGAATACGCCCTCTGGTACGCAGTTTCCGAAATAATAATTTACCCATACATAACTATACTCACAGATACTATATAGCATACTAGGTATGTATACCTATAGCTACTCATATTATATGCATACTAAAGTAGGTATTGAATGGATTGATGAAATAAAAACCTTTTAGTGTATTTAGTTTATTAATTTTATCACAAACACAATTAATTTAGGCTCTATATACAACAAGTGGTCACAAAACAAGAGTCTCTAGGCTAAACAGGCACTAGGCTCGATAACAACGAAACAAAATATGCGGCACAAAACACAAATTCAGTCACTTCACAAGAACAGTTACTAATATCACACATTAACAATAGAATACTATATGATGTCTCATGAAACTAAGGCGGAGGAATAAAATATTCTACTCGAGGTATTAAGTTTTCAGAGAAACTTGGAAAAATCACGAAAAACAGTCAAGTTCAAGTCGTCGCCAATATTCAAGGTTTAGGGTTGCCAGTAGCATGAATATGTTTTCCTTAACCATAAATCTCGTCGGGAAAATAAAAAATCATTTTAGTGAACAATTCAACTTAAATAATTATGGCGTTTATAAATGTTATTATCATGTAGGAAATGTGGAAAAGACGCATCACATAGGGTACGGTCAAATCAAGACTGTTCAGTATAGATAAATATTTAAAAAATATAACAAAACAATTACTTATGTAACAGGCCATATCATAAAGGACTCAATTTTGAACAACTTTGTTTATTTATATTTATACAAAATTTTAAAAGTATGCACTACTACTATTTTATAATAAGTATTGTAACAATAACCGTCAAACCATAATATTATGCAGGCAGCATATTCTCGCCGAGAGCTCAAGTCCGAGACATTCGGGGGAGAAGTCCGAGTGCGAGGCACGCCATCTTCACTCTCGCAGATCTCTTGTTGCTCATTCGGAGCAGTGAATTACGAGAGGATCAGATAAGATAATTTATATAATTGCAAGAGTACAGTACATACATAGATCTTTGTTAAATTATAATTTCGTGTATTCCACTCTCAGATGAGTATGAAAAAAAACAGAGAAAAATACCGGCACCGGAATGAGAGCGGGCGCGCGTGTGTGTACAGCCGGCATTAAATTACGTCTGTTACACCGAAATAATTCTAGTGAGGCATCGAGTTTCATTAACGTATATTATTGTTTATGAAATTACCTCTCTTCTCCCTCGTGTTAATTGGAGTCCCATAATTAAAATTGGACACCCGAATCACAAAAACGCCGAAGCAGTGGTGCGAAAAATACACATATTTTGTAAAATAAATGTAATCATAATATTTTCCAGACCACTGGACCACTTAAATAAACGTATGGTGCACGTTTTTATTTATTCATTCACGACAGGCAGAAGTCAAAAGGCGGTGCCGAAAACTCTAACATCAGGATGTACAGAGTCGATTGACCACGTAGCCCACTCGATATGAATGAATCACAGACATATAAGACGTACACAGACGGAACATAAGTTAATAGTTATACTTATGTAGCAAGTAATTGTTGTTGTCCTTTTCTCACGTATTCGGATCTATAAGGCGATATCTCTTTTTTACACCTGTAGCAACATTCACTCACACATAGATATTAAGCTACGCGTGGCAATTTTTGGCCGTGACGCCATTTTGTAATCTGCGTTGTTAGATCGGTGAACACTACAAATAATAGAGTAGAATACCGTATAAATGATCTCAGATCATGCACTCCACACAACATTCATACATTCTTTGAAATCATGGGAAGCATTATCGTAAACAACTTACCCTAGACTAGATACAGCCCAGGCTGCATAGTTTTGCATGTGTGTGTTTGTGCTACGCTAAGTAATAGCATACCTTCCGTCTGTTTACGTCTTATATGTCTGTGGAATGAATAAATTAACTTGAACATTCAAGCATCCTGCCAAGGGTCAACTTGGGGAAAATATCACAACCTGGCAATTTTCAGGCAACGCGATGAGTTCGTCTGTGTTGTCGTTCAAATAATTATGTGACATTGATGATGTTGCCATGACAATTAACTATGCTAACTGCAAAATCAGCCGCTAGATGACGTGCTTATTAAAAATAAATACAATTTTCTCAATGTTCTAAGTTTCATAGGCATGTCGCCAGTCCGAATACCATCTTGAGATTGAACGCACGTTGCTTGCGCTCGCATTCGCGCGCTTACGTAAACTCATTTCCCGCTTGATCCGTTCCTTCACTTTTCTCATCTTTATTTTATGCTTATCATAACCTTCTGTTAATCTTTAAGTTGTCGGTGTGCTTGTATTGTATTTGTTCTATTTAATTGTGCTGAACTTTAAATTATAGTGTTAAATTACATATTGACTTTATTTCATTATCGCGCATCAGCCTCATAGTCCAATAGCCTACACAAATCATACACATTCCGCACGCACCCCGCTTTATACTATATACGCCAGATATACTAATCCAGAATGTTGATAACTGTCTAAGTCGGTTTACATAGCCACATAAGCGAAAACAGTTGGAGCTGATCGAGCCCGGAAGCACAGTAGCGTAGAAAATGCTTTTGGGCTCGATTGACCCCAAAAGCAGGTTAGGGTCTTCCCTCACATAAAATTTTACACAGATATACATAATCTATTGTGTACACCATGGGTGTACACCACGCAATTAACAAAATGATCTATGTAAGAGACTGGTGTCTGAACTAGGAACGCCTGTATGACAGATCACCAGAATGACACAGTATTGAATTTTGTATGCCTGTTGGCGAAACATGGAGTTCTATGTTTATTCTGTAACACCTTTCTTGTAACCCATGCTCACATTTAATATTCACACGGGAACACATCCCAAAATATTTTTCACTTCCTCCTTTAATAGAAAATTTAAATCAAAAAGAATGAAAATTCGCCGCTCCACGGCTGCATACATTTATGTGTAAAGAAGCAAATTTTTACGTTCATCTTGAATTTAGAATTTTACAAAACCACAGAAAAACAAAAAAAGGTTGTACGCGCCTACTTATTGCCGCTTTAAATTTAAACTATTTCGAAAATGGAATAAAAATTTCACCGCTCAAACTGTTTAGTATTCGTGCCTCATTCCCTAATGAAAATACTTCGAACCCTTCAGGATTCTCGCGAAGAGGGATTCGAACTCGTATCCGGGGCGATAAATCAAAAAACTTTCCACTGACTCGGACCCACGTCAAACTAGCGTTTTTTTTATTTTTATTTGTACTCTGTGATTTGAATACACATCAGGGATCTGTGTCACTTGACAAGTTACTTGCCTAGTCTGCGTTTTGGTACGACTTTTGTGAAGTCTTTTTTTTACCATTGCACTCAGAGTCGATCACTAATAAAGCTTAACTACCTCTTATCTGATCTCCATTTTTAATTTCCTTCTTCTGGAAGGTTGTCTGGAAGAGATTAACTGTGCGTAAAAGCTGACTTTTATTCAGTGTGTTATTTTTATTAATTTCTAATATCCTGCAGTATTAAAAAAAAAAATACAAGTTTAAGTGTGTTAAATATCCAGTGGTGTTAATTTGAAAGTTAATCCTGCAGTAGTAAGAAAGTGTAATATATATTTTTAGGTTGGGGAAAAAGTCTTTTCGCATAAAGTATCTATGAACTTGTTATAAAATCTCTTTGGCTATATTATTTGTATCTGGCTGGTTTTGGTATCATTAAAAGTTAAAATTTTAAAGAAGATACTCGTACTCGTAATTCCAAATTCAAATTAGGAAAATGTGTGATTTCCATTTGATTTTCTTTTTCATTAGTGAATCTAATGAAGAAATTCGATACATTTTAAAATTTTACTACAAAAAAGGTAAAAATACAACGCAAGCCGCGAAAAAAATTTGCGATGTTTATGGACCTAGTGCAGTGTCTGTGAGAAAAGCACAAATTTGGTTTAAGCATGTTCAATCCGGAAATTTTAATGTCAAAGATGCACGTCGCTCTGGTCACCCTATCACGGATAAAATGGATGCCATTTTTGAAAAAGTGGAGCATTATCGGCATATCAATAGTTACGACGTAGCTGAAGAACTGGGAATTGACCACAAAACAGTTTTGGCGCATTTGAAAAAAACGAGAATACACAAAAAAGCATACGTCACAAGCTCACTGAAAGAAACCTAATGAACCGTGTACTCATTTGTGATTTTTTATTACCACGTAATGAAACCGAACCATTTTTGAAGAAGCTGATAACTGGTGATGAAAAGTGGACGTACGATAGGAACGTGCGAAAAAGTTCGTGGTCAAAGGGCGGTCAGGCTTCACAGACTGTGGCAAAACCCGGGTTAACTCGCAACAAGGTGATGCTGTGTGTGTATGGTGGAATTGGAAGGGTTATTCATTATGAGATGTTGTTACCACCAGGCAGGACCATCGATTCTAAACTCTACTGCGAACAACTGATGAGATTAAAGCAAGAAGTTGAAAGAAGGCGGCCGGAATTAATCAACAGAAAGGGTGTGTTTTTGTTTTTGTGTTTTTCATCATGATAACGCTAGACCTCACACATCTTTAGCCACTCAACAAAAATTAAGAGAGTTTGGCTGGGAGGTGCTAATGCATCCGCCGTATAATCCCGACCTTGCACCTTCAGATTTCCACCTGTTTCGGTCTCTTCAGAATTCTTTAGGCAGTGTCAGATTAACATCACGAGAGGATTGCCAAAACCACTTGTGGCGGTATTTTGATCAGAAGACTCAAAATTTCTATAGCAATGGAATCATTTTTGCCATTATGACCTACAAGATGGCAAAAAGTAATCGACCAAATTAACACCTACATACTTTAGATAAATGTAAATAAACCATATTAAAAAATGTTTTGAATTTTCTTAAAAAATGCAAAAAAAAAAATTCCCCAGCCTATTTTATTATTATACTTATTTTGATTGTTTGTATGAACGCCCTAATCTCAGGTACTACTGGTCCGATTTAAAAAATTCTTTCAGTATTGGATAGTCTATTGTTCGAGAATAGCTATAGGCCGGAACAAAGTCGGGACGGGCTGCTAGTAAATAATAAATATATTTTCTTTCTTTCTAAAGCAAATTCTCAAACTCAAATGAAACATTTACCCTCAGTAAGAGAATTTCGAAATCTAAACTAAGCAGTTGCGAATGTAAAATGTTACTTTTGTAATTACCTTTTTTGTCCCACTGTTGGGCAAAGGCTTCCCCGCTCGCCTTCGATAATTTGTGGAAGGATATCTATACTAGTAAGTACAAATTTCCAAATCTTCCTCTAACGGAGAATGTTTTATTTAAGTTCGAAAAACTTACATAAGGGGCTGTTAAAATACCTACATTTGGATTTTGGAGTACCTACGTCAAAAGCGAATTTATTTTTCCCACCGTGAGCAAGACAAGATGGCTATGCTTTCATAGAATAATCCCGACAATTTCCAATTTATTTCCGAATTCTCAATAAGGAATTTGTAACATACGATTCCGCAGCAAATTTTAAATTCCCGATATGAGCAAACCACATTACGATAGTAAGTCGTAGAGATAAATCGGTAACAAGGAGTTGGCGACGCCCCAGGTAGATTTCGAATTTGTAACCAGTATTTTATTGGAAAGTTCAAGAAACTTGATAGTCTAGTAGGGTTTTGGACTTTAAAAAATACTTTTAGGCTTGGTCCCTCTCCGTACACTCCATACAACAACGGCGATCTCGTCTATTACGACTACTACGATTAGGACGCGTACGTATACGCGTCAATGTGTGTGTTACTCGTATGGATGATTATTTATCGTCGCAGCGGCCGGGTGACCGAAACGGCATCTTTGCATTGTTTTGTTCGCGATTTTACCCTGAATCTGAGGTTCGGTATCTGTTTCGGGTGGTAGGGCATTAAGCGTCCGTTCTGTACGTTAGTACAATATCCATTAAAAATAAAACAAGAAAGTTGGAGCATATATAGTGTGCAATAATATGCAAATTATGTATGTGCAATAATGTAGTTTTATTACAAATAAACATAACTATCATTAAAAATACCTATTAATCAATTAAATAAGAAAAAGGCGCCAAACATTCTTTTTTATGTTAAATAAAATATTGAGCCCAAATCGTTGTCGCTGCATGATGGCAAGGTACCCAAGAATCTGGCGACGTTCCCTCTTTGTGCGCTGGCCAAAATAGGCTCCAGCTCTTGGATCTCCAGAGACGTCAACTAGGTGTGCGGATATCTCTATGTATAAGAATGAATTTTGCATCCGCACTCCGAGGCCCCTACCTAGGTCTCTACAGCAAAAAGAGTAAATATAAAGTGCAATAATTAAATATAATTTTATAAAAACCATTATTTTAAATAACGTACCAGTACAGTACAGTAATTTAAGTGCCTCCTAGTATTGGTGCGGATTTGGTAAACATTGCATCATACAAAATACTAATAAATTAACCAAAAATAATTTTTTTATGAATATGATATCCATATCCATCCATACTATAATATTATAAATGCGATAGTCTGTCTGTTACGCTTTCACGGCCAAACCGCTGAACGGATTTTGATGCAATGTGGTATAAATATACCTATTTGAAGACCCGAGGTCAAACGGAAAACAGCTAGTTACAAATAAATGAATTTCAATTTTTGAGTTCTGGTAAATTTTTCTACGTATATTTAAATTTATTTATTGATTCGACCATAATTTGGAAAAAAAACACTTGGTCCTATTTGCCTTGTTATTAAAAATAAATAATTAAATAACATTTCAGATATAAACATAAAAGTTTTAGAGTAAAGCGATTTACCGTACTTATCAACAGGGATCTTGTTAAAATAATTGACCTGTTCAGTTTTCTGCACATACATTTCACAGCCTTGCCTCTGTGGTACAGAGGTTAAGGCATCTGCTCTGACCCAGAAGTCACGGGTTCGATTCCCATGGGAAACTTTGTTTAGTTGTTTCCAGTTTGCATAGATAGGGTATTGCAGTCTTGAATCACCTGATTGTCTGATAGATGTTTCAGTGCTTTTGAAGGCACGTTAAGCCGTTGGTCCCGTACTGCCATTTAGTGTTCGAGAACATCATGATACTATTAGTATGTTTTCCCTATATAAAAGGGTTACGGAGATCAGACGGCAGTCGCTCCAATAAAATAACTAGTAGTACCAAATCTAGGACCATGATTAAGCTTTTTTGATTTGGGGGAAAATGAGGGCAGATTGGGGGAAAGTTTGGTGTAACATTAGTTATTTAACTAATTTAAGTCATACTTATCTGATATTAGCTTAGTAAAAGTTCAGTAAAAAACTCAAAAGAGAAAAGAGTACACGGGGGACATTCAAAGCAGCATCTTATGAATTAATCTCGTATTTTGAGGCAGTTCGTGGTGTTAAAAATACCGATTTCAATACCTGCTTATGCAAACAAATATAAGAACCATATTCCAAAACGTGACCTTATACCTAACTGTCATAATACCAAACTCTTCCCATACAAATCGAAATAAAATTCGCTCCGTAGTGCGTCTGATGCCTACCCATCATTTCGAATCTATAAATCACTTAACAAACAATATTCATACGAAAGAAAAAATCTCAATCCAGCAAGCCTCGTTTCGAAAACCATTCATACATAAATTCATGTTTTTTCTCAATTGCTACTATTGTTATCTACTTGAACAAAACTGAAAATACGTTCGCTAACGACTCTATTCCAACTGTATACAATTCAAAATGCAGTAACGACTTTGCAAAATAAAGTTGGTTACCCTTAAAAATATTTCCTCTGGATTTGCGTTCTAGAATTACCTATTACAAATAGTTAAAGTTCAATTTTGTTCATTTGGAAAGACAAATAAGGTAGGCGAGATATAAAGAAGTTGTTAGAAGTATTTTTTTAGGGTTTCAGAACTCTACACGGGATAAGTTAGTTTTTTGTAACGAAAATGGACAAGTTTCATTGTATTTTGAATAATTGGCTTTTGATGGCAGGCTTTGCAGAGGTTTCTTTGAAATTTGTAAGACGACTATTTTGTTTTTATTTGTTACACTTATGGCCTTGCGTTTATTTGTTACACCTGATGTTAAGTGCAGTGGCTTAAGATGGCGCATGGCAAGTGCTGGCCCATTAATGGCCTTTTTACTCTAGTTTTGAAGAGATTCAGTTTGTAAGCGTCCGAAAATACGCCTGCTGGAAGAACATATCTCTGCAAAAGGTCATCACTTAGCTTAGGTATATCACTCTCACCTATTTCTGCCGCCAAACAACAGTTTGTATTTTCGGGTTTTTCTTTGAAGTATATAAGAGGCAGTTGAGTAAGTAGCCTATTGGGGTAACATCGTAGACCACTTGACAGCGTTTGTGTGTTTTTATTTTTTTTATTACATGATACAGAACTTTCGTGTCCTTGTCAATTATAATAATGACTTCAGAGAACGGAAACCAATTGATTTCATTGACTTTATACGACTTCACAATGCTAGTCAAATTCGTGATTCGAAGCCACCAGCTAAAAACGTATGATCATTCGACTCTCTTCGACATAAAGTCAGCAAATCGACAATCGTATTCTATACATCTAGCAGCAAACAAGTTGACCTAAGTGTAAGCAGGATAGATCTATACGTAATATGACTACAGGTAGCTCCGTCCCGCTTACACATAAGTCAACTTGTTTATCGCTAGGTGTACTCGAATGTACTACACAAATCGCCGTCTATTACGCGAGGGGCATGTACGGTACTTCAACGCTTGGGTTGTTGAGTAAATTTGGTATTTATGCTCTCGATTGCAACCATTTATTGCTTTGGGAAGGACCAATGTAATTCAAGCTCATCTTTGTTTCGAGCGTGTATTCTAGTTACACCTTCTCTAAAGATTTCTCTGTTACAAACAACAGCATTTTTTTCATACCCTGGTCCCTCACTGGCTGAGGTTTAGGACTACACTATGTATACGAAATGCGCGTTCGGCGGCCAATAGACTGAATTATTATTTGGGGGCAACATTTTATTATTATTATGTTTATTTACTTCCAATCCAGTCTTCTGTTGTGCAAGACACGACAAAAGTCATGTTCAGACATATTGTTTCTTCCCTATTTGAAGTAAGTCTAAATTATATGAGGATAAGAATCCATCTGCCAAACAGCATCAGCCATGCGCCCAAAAAGTGTTTGTACACCAAGTTCACCAAAGATTTGAGAGACCGGTCAGAAGTAAAATCATCTCCAAAATTATCAGCTGAGGACTTAACTTGGCATGCACTTAGATGAGAAAGAAAGAAAGAAATATTTATTTGCTTTGAAAGAGTACAATCAGATATTATACAATAATAATTCGTCCTAACAATCAACCATTTAGGCATGAAAATGTTAATATGATTTAATATTCAATTAATCATAATAACAAGTCTAATATTATTATTTGCGTCATCAGTAAAACATGTCAACTTACTATCCAAAAATCCCGAACACCATAAAAATATTGTTTGTAAGTATCGACAATAGTATAGTTTTAAATGAAATATTAGGTCCTTACATATGAAATTGGCGTTTTGTCGTACTGGCCACTTTAATCACAAATTTCTCCTTTTTGGTTAGGATTTGCAAATTCAAATCTATACAGCTATTTCCACATGTATTTATGTTTCGTAAACCGTTATTAATTTGTTTTGTTTTCTTCTGTTTTTTTTTTCTGTTTGCGGCGCTCAGTTTACAAAATGGAAAACTTGAAATATCGCGTTATTTACGAGTACAAGTTCCACCGCGGCACCAGTGCTGCAGAAACGGCTCGAAGGGTTAATGATGTGTGTGGCGGTCGTGTCGCAAAAGAAAACACAGTGCGTTTTTGGTTCCAAAGTTGTTGTCCTCAACAACTTTGATTAAATAAATATATTAAATTAAAAAATATTCTGCATTTTATTCTTCCCATAGAAAACGCCAATTTCATATGTAAGGACCTAATATAATCTAATTTCCTTACTTGTAGTTTATTGTACAATTTTGTGCAACTGTAGTAAGTGCTAACTGTGTTTGTTAGTCGTTGCATTAGGCAATAATAATTTATTCGGGTGTGTAGATAGTTTCGCGTGTTTTATGTAATTATCTTATAATTGAAACAAACCCGGGTGGGAACTCACAAACATTAAACACTCAGATATATAAACTGATTTCTTAAATAATGGCATGCAAGAGGTAAGTGGTGCAACTCCACATATTACACGAATACACTGCATTTGAGCTATAAAAACCTTGTACAACCTGGCTGGTAACCTGGAGGCAGACACTCTATCTACCTACCCTATTAAACTACTCGTTCTGTGAACAATAGACCTCGCGAACAGTACCACTACTTTGACATTTTATTATCGAATAATTTAAAGCAAAAAAAATATTTTAGAGAACATGTCTTATAATATTTCACTGAAACATTTTCAGTTATCTCAAGCACAAACGATGCAGTTACAACGGTATTATGTACAACAAATGTCATTATTTCCGTTCGCTCAAGCAAACACTTCTTGAATAGACGACCTAGCATATTGTGCTTCATTTCAGTAGAAAAGGTTTTCTTATCAACTTCACAGCGTTTTCGCGGATGTATCCTAAGTTTTATAGCTTTGAAGGGATTGCCTTATTGTTTTATGTGCCTCCTAAGGCCTGCCTGAACAGTAAATTGTCCCATAATCACATTGAGAAATGATGACAAAAGCGGGCAACATCTAGGTTTATTTTAACATTATGAATAATTTTCTTGACTGACTGCCTGTCTGACCATTGCCGACACGGACGAGCTCAGGATAGAGGATTTCACAATTTATAAAGAAAATCGGTTATAGATAAAGAATATATAGAAATAAAAGTTACGCAGGAACAAATATTTAAAAAAAAACAATCGATTTGGGAATCTCCGCTTTATGGTTTTAAAAAAAGGGTAGTTATAGCAACTTTTAGGTGTTCCATCGACAAAAACTCTTTAATTTCAGATAGCAAGATTTATTTGACATTTGTTATTTTCTATATACGATTCAAACCTTTAAAGAGAACGCGACGCCACCTTATTGGCGTGCATCAGGCATGTCCCACGTAACAGAATGCAGTCTGTTACACACTTTCTGATGCACCGTGCGCGTGACTTGCATTTGACACACGATCTCAATGTTATTGCTGCTGAATAATAATAGAGACCCGTGCATTGACACATTTTACCAGACTTAAACCGCCTCAGCACAAATAGTGGAAAAACATTTACAGGCAACCCTTTTTGTAGGAAACATTTCAGAAAAACAGATAGGCATGGTGCAGAAACATATGACTTGCATTTAACACGCGATCTCAAAATTATTGCTGCTGAAATACTTTTTTAACCAACTGTGGTGAGACGAAAGGAGAGTCATGTTGTTTTTGATCTAAATATTGCTACGTTCATCTCTATATGCATCTTATCGATATGCATCAGGCATGTCCCACGTAACAAAGTGTAGTTTGTTTCATATGGTCTGATGCACCGTGCGCGTGACTTGCATTTAAACGCGATCTCAAAATGCTGTTAAAATACTTTTTTAGCAGACTGTTATGAAGATAAAAGAGGGGTAATGTTATCTTTTATCTAAATGTTGCTACGTTCATCTCCATAGCTATCTTATTGATATGCATCAGGTATAAAATTTGATTGTAATTAGCCGTTATTATGGGGCTAATCCGTACATCAGGGTAGACACTAAAGATTCCACTCGCTATGATCTTTATATACTCGTACCTTCCTCGATTTCGCCATAAACATGCTCACCAATCATGGTAAATAATTTTTATTGGATTTAATCCCCATATACACGAATCTCTGAATAAACGCGTGTAAAAATACACCAAAACAAAATTTCTGGGTTAGTGAAACTAGCACAGTAGACACACACAAGTACTTTGGTCTTCTACAGAATAGCAATGAGCAACAAGAAGTGATGTAAGTAAGAAATATTTAGGTACAGAATTGCGTAAAACGAATGCGTAACTCCCACTAAGTGTACCAAAAACCTTCGCATAGTTACACGTCCGGTCAAAGAGGTGACTGAAATGGAAGACACTTCAATTCTATCTCAAATTTTCTTAACAGTTTTGCTTAATTATATCCTAGGCTTACGTATCAGCCCATGATACGCTTTAAATCCATACTAGCCATACTTCCATACTAATATTATAAATGCGAAAGTCTGTCTGTCTGTTACGCTTTCACGGCCAAATCGCTGAACGGATTGTATTGAAATTTGGTATGAACATAGTTGAAGAGCCGGGGTCAAACATAGGCTACTTTTTGACGCAGGCAGAGCTGCGGGAAAAAGCATTATTTCAAGTCATACAAGAAAAACTTGAAAAGGCCCAACTCCGCTGTTATGAACACGTTTTTAAAAACCAGATATTGAATTTCCAAGATATGATCATTATTCTGATAAAATCAAATCAATGATGATTATAAAATCGAACGAATATACCAGAGAAGCCGAAAGGAAATGTGGTGATCTAAATTTAAGACGAAGGAAGATGTGAAAACCCTTTCTGTGGTAACTCAGGATAGAAAATCCTGGCGCAGAGGCCCCAGAATACTGGGAATGTGGCAGGAACAAAAATAGAGTTATTGCAATTCATCCAGGTAAATCAATAAAATCATGATCCGGGTTTGTTAGTAATGAACACTGTCAGATTTTACCTGCTAAATGTATATAACGTCATTTATCTTATTGGAAATATTTTCCTACGTCCAGTAGCATGCAATGTTTTTGCGGCTGATAATGTTGATGCCAATGATAATGTGTTTTAGCCAAATCCGTCAGTCTTTTCAGGTTGTCTAATAGTACCATAATCTTTGAGGAGCTCATTAGTCGAGCGCGACCCGCGTATCCGTAGCGAATGCGCGTGACAAGCGACGGCATGTCGCGACCGCTATTGAATTGGTCGCCATTTAGTGGCGTTTTCTATCTTGAGCTCCTCTGTGCTTCGGAAGGCACGTCAAGCCGTTGGTCCCGGTTTTTCTGGATAGATAGCTATCGTGTGAATGTGTCAGATGCCTTAGGGGAGCCTGAAAAATTCTGACAGTGTTCGCCACTAACACACATCGGGTCATGTTCCTGTTGGTCTTGTTTTCCTGTAAAAAGGGTCAGGCGGCAGTCGCTCTATTATAATAACCAGTTCCGCTAAATCTAGGACCATGACTAACAGCGTACCCTAGGCTCCGAAGCGTAAGCTGACGACGCAACTAGGAATACACGCTAGGATGATGGTGAATATTACCATAATCTCACATACCTATATAGTGTAAGGATACTGCCATACAGCGAATAGCCATCTCACTTAATATGTAGTCTGAGGAGAAGCGTAATCCGGATCAACTGCTAAACGTGCCTTCCTGAAAACACAATCATCTATCTTACCAATCAGATGAATCTAGCCAACTACTATTTCCAAATACTTGCTCGACATTTCCATTGCACTCTACATCCATGTATACTTGTAATAATGTTACCACAGCGATAGATCACTGGCGGTGACAAATAAAGACGGATTATGTGGCGATATTGGACCGTTTGTTTCACGAGCTCTGCATAATATCAACTGGAGGAACCAACTCACGTACGTGTGGGTGTTATTTTCAGGATTTTTCAAGTTATTCTAGAATGATCTCTATCTATTACATACGCTCTGCTAGTAGTGTCAAAAGCCGTTTGGCAAGATGGAATCATTGAGAAAGGAAAGTTTATTTTTAGAAGGAAATGTTAAGTCAAAAGTTCACGACAAATCAAACTTTTCATTCAGTCATAACTTTTTACTGACAGTTGATTTTTTGTTGGTCTCTTATTAAAAGTTACTCCATATTTAGTGGACTATTAGGCAACATAGGTCTCGTTGGTGGTGGGCATCTGGACCACTTTTGTTCATTCTCTTTTGCGATGATTCGATCTTACTCATATTTTGCAAAACGGCTTTTGACACTATATGACCAAAGAGCGTCGAATCTGTGCAAGTTTTAAGAATGTGTTGTCTTTTTATGTATTTGTTTCGTCATTACAATTTTTGGTTTTATGTACCCTTACAAACAAATAAAAAAGTGATAAGACATTCTTAAAACTTGCACATCTTGGTGCGGTTTCGATGCTCTTTGGTCATATCGCCTGCCAGTTAAATTAAAAGCCGTTTTGCAAAATATGAGTGAGATCGAATCGTCGCTTATATTTTGAGGAAAACTCAATACGTCACATCCGTTCTGTACTATTAATGTTTTGTGGTAGAGCATTTCGCATAACTGTAACTTCTGACATCCAACAGCATAAAGAATCGAATAAATTCACTTTGAATGTATCTAAAGCTTTTCTATTTTGAAAATAAGGTATTCGCATTTAAAATATACTGTCGGACGCCATATTGCATGTGCAAGTGTCCGCTGAAGTGCCTCAAAATGTTTTATGCAAAGCCCGGACGGGGTTTAAGGAAATGCTGTGCTATTATGTGGTCTGTTGATTTTTACTTTTCAGTTTTAAATTTTGGCGCATTTGAGAAAATAAAAAGGAAAATTAGCGATCTAGTCTATACGTTTTTTGCTATTGCGATTAGGCCGCCTTTTGCGCAAGGTTTTTTCTTATGATTACTTGTATTTGACAATATTTCCTTGATGTGCAAAATGTGCAATAAAGATAAATTTTATTGATAACTTGTAAAAATTTCGAATCGGAGACTAATTTTGAAAAGATTGGTGGAAAATCGAAGAGTAGAATTAATTTTGTTCGATATCAAAGTGAGTCGAATGAAAATCGTTTGACTCACCAATTATGTCGAATAAAATTATTTTGATGAGTTATACTTCTCAAAAATAGAATTCCAGGCGGCCTGGCCTGTTGGACACCATCGCTAGATCACTGAATTTCAAATATCACTAGATTTGTATGGGAGGTAAAATTTTCTCAGTACTCATTTATTTGATTTTTTCATGAGATTAGTTTCATGTAATTTCAATACACACCGTAAAAAATTACGAATAGTTTCAACATAACCATGTTTATAAGAACAATAACCCAATTTTCATACTATTTTCAACCTCTTCTGAAATTAAACAGATTCATTCCCCCATTTTGGTTATCATTAAAACTTCGTGATTCGTTACTTCGGTATTAATTTGTTTGGCTTTGAAACGGATATCCTTTTAGAAGTTCAAGTTTTTCTCGGAAACCGGTTGTAACTAGATTGTTATCCGTATCTGTTTGTTAGTTAACCTTTGTTAAATTAATATAACTTAGTACACCGTGTTTACTAAATATTGTTTAGTAAATACGGTAAGGAAAATACTTAAACTCTACATTTTGGAAAATACTTTAAACAAATCACTATTTATTGTATTAATTAAAATTATTAGGAGTTTAAAAAAATGTTTATTGCCAAAGAATTATGAAATTGCATGGTAAGCCCGCCTTTGCACGCATTTTGTTTTATTCGATTCAAATATTTGTTTCTTTTGTTTGTTAATGGTGCAATAAAGTGTTCAGTCATTCATTTATATTTCTCAGCTACACATTTTTTTCTTTTCTTTTCTTCTCAGAGTCGAGGCCGAAGACCGGCGTTTTTCAGCCATCCCCACTCCCTCAGGTTTAGTATGGGAGATATTGGATGTGGTCGTGAGTTCCAGCGTTTAAACATATTTCTTTTTTTTTTTTAAGTTTCCGTACCCAAGGGTGTAAAGCATGGAGTAATTACAAAGAGTAGATGCCGTAATAAGCGTTTTGTAAGAAAGTGTTTGTGAGGCTACACGGGGCGGAAGGCAGACGTGCGGGGTGCTTGGTTTCGGCCGTGGCTCCAATCATGGAGCACGAGCTCCGCCCACTTTTGTGCCGGCGAGGCGCTAATGATCACATCACTGCGCCATTTCAACCGGCATCTCCTCTTTGTAATTACTCCATGGTGTAAAGTGACCCTATTAATAGGACTTCGCTGTCCGCCTATCACTAGGCTGTTTCTCGCACGGTTCATGAGTTGTTAGACAGTTGAAATTTTCACAGATAGTGTATTCCTTCATTCTTGTGCCGCCATAACAACAAAAAGGTTCCTACTACAAAACAGAATAAAATAAATGTTAAAGATTACTTATACAACAAACGTAAGTTTTTTTGAGGTTTTTATAGAAAATGGTACGGAACCCTTCGTGCGTGAGTCCGACTCGCACTTGACCACTTAGCTTTTTACCCAAAACGGCTAGAGAAATTTTAATAACACCGAATACACAATACAAATACTCTTTAATGATCCAAAACAAAATTTAACACAACAAACATGAAAATGAGGACTAGACAATTATAGACATTCACGAAATTAACAATTTCTTAAAAATAAATTTAATGACATTCTTAATAATAATGTTATTGGACTTATTTGCCATCTATTTAATTACTTGACTATCTAAAAATCAAAATAGTTTATTCGCATAAAATAGGATTAATTATCTTCATTATCAGTAAAAAAATAATTTAATGTATAAAAGCATTTACCCAGGAGCAATTTGTTCAAGTTAATTTGAAAATGTAGCAATGATAATTCACGTATTGATTTCGGTATTCTGTTAAATATTTTTATGACCATGAAATAGCAATTATTCTTATATTTATATTATTATATTATAATATATCCATACTTCCATATCCATATCCATACATCCATACTAATATTATAAATGCGAAGTCTGTCTGCTACGCTTTCACGGCCAAACAACTGAACGGATTTTGATGAAATTTGGTATGAATATAGTTGAACTACTTTTTGACTCAGGCGGAGTTGTGGGAAACGGCTAGTTTTAATTTATTTACTTGCAGGCAAGCTGCAATACTGTTAATAGATTGCACTACAAATCCGCTTCAAGCAGGATTATGCAGAATTAGTGGCGTACATGTTATGGATCTAGCACGGACGTCGATACGAGACAGTGATTTGCATAATAAACCTACGATGTTAATATTAATTTGCTGCTTAAATAGAATATTGTTTATTAAACACATTCACATATCAAGTAAAAATCAAAATCCATACTAATTTTTTTTGGTAGGTACTTTCATTTCCAAATTACTCAGAAAGGCAGTCGAGATTTTTAGTTTTTTTAAAATACCGTTATCTTGTTGTTCAATTTGTTTTTTAGTTAAGTACAATTTAAAAAAATATATTCAACTAAAACTTTAAGACTCATCTTTAGATATTTTATCTCATGTGCGTCTGATACTTCACCCCCCGTCTCGTCGTTCGCATACCTCAGGCGCGGTACAGCGGTTGTGGTCAAGCTTTAGGCCTCGGTGATCTCTACCAACCAACACCTATTGTGCTTTACAATGGTATTTGTACAATAAAGATTTATTTATTTATTTATAAATCTTTATTGTACCACAAGTTTACAATTGGCGGACTTAATGCTAAAAGCATTCTCTCCCAGTCAACCATTAGGAAAAACAGAAAAGTTATGTGCGGCGCGAATTATTTTAGAATACAATGAGAGAGAAAAAAAAACAAAAAAAACACTTAACTGCTAAATAAACATACATAGATTTACATACAATATTCATAACTATACATAAACATACATAAAAGAAGAGATGAAAACGGAAAAAGATGACGATTTAGGGTGATATTATGCTAGTGAGGTGAATTTTGACTTTTCTTTTAAAAGCGAATTTAGTAATGGTTTCTTTGATGTCATCGGGTAGAGCATTCCAGAGCCGTGTGGCTTGTAAGGTAAATGAATTAGACATAAAACTGGACCGAAATAGGGGAGTACAAAGGGTAAGTTTTTGGAAGATCTAAGTTGCCTATCGTGACCGTCAGAAAGATACTTGAACTTACACCTTAGATATTCCGGGGACTGAGGCTCCTTGAGAATTGAAAAAAGATTAAATAATAAAATAAATAAACAGTTACAAAATTATTTTTTTTACTATTTCACCAATTTTTTTTTACAAATAACATCTTGGTGACTCTTCAATGACTCTTAAGTCTATCCCATGAGGAAGACGTAAAATATATTTTTATGAATTTAACATTTCTTTCCACTTAGTACATTAAAACAAACATAGGTCAAATAATTAAAAGCGAACAAAGGCCGCCTTGTGTATACGTACAAAAGGCGGCCCTATCGGAGAAGCAATCTCTTCCAGGCAACCTAGTTGGAAATATAAAAAAAATGTAGAAATACGGAAATGACGCATACAAAAAGAACATGATTTTTTGAAAGGCCATTTATATATAAGTATATAAACATGTTTATTATACACAAAGAACATAGCAGAAGAATAAAGGGTAAAACAAAAGGCCGACTTATCCCAAATAAGGATCTCTTCGAGTCAACCGAACAAACAAAGGAGATTGACATATGCAATACAATACAATACAAAAACTCTTTATTGCACAACAAGGATACATTGTTAAATACAAGCAATATACTCGTAGGCACAGAAGAAGGTACGAAATACAAAGAAAACTTTGATATTTGTTTATTTGATTGTAATACCTAATGTATTAACAATTCCCCTTAACAAAGTTGGCGATTCCTTCAAATTCAGATAGGAATACTATAAGTCGCATCTTTGATTTTCTGGCTTAAGGCTGAGGTTACACCTATTGCAACATTATATCTAAATTAATAATAAATCAGTACGAGTGTGGTTTCCGTGCTCAAAGAATAACACGTCTGCTTTTACGGTCAAAGTGCTTGAACACCTAAAAGCCTGGAGTCTCAAATTTGAATTTGAGGGAAATTGCGCAAATTTTAAATAACTTTAACGTTAGGACGCAACTGGGAATAAAAGTCGCTTGGTCGAAGTAGATTTTATTGACACTTTTCCTTGATTACATGTGCGAAGCTACAGGTAACAGCTAGTCGTTTTTCTTTGCGTGTCGATAGCATTAAACTCTTTCAAGCCAAGAAGAAGCCACCTGAACGGCTCTATCAGATGCCAAGCATATCATGGTGCAGGTGTTTGGGCACACGGCAGCTGATGCGCCATAGTTTGAGGGGAGAAATCACACTCACACTGGCATTTAATAAATAAATAAAACAGTAGACAGGGCTTGTGAACACAATAGAAGAAGTTAATTCAGTATGTCGCAACTTTACACCGCCCGGTTACAAATCCTCGCAACTGCTGACAGCATCAGATCCAGTTCGCAGATGTTTGCTCCGGAATCGCGTTACACGGAGCGAATTGCAATGTACGTGCTTGGGTTACTAAATGTAGGTATTTTATAAAACAGTCTGCCAACGTCCATTGTCCAGCAGTGGACTTTATGTGGCTAAAACTGTGATTATTTTAACATTAACTATTTGTACTTTGGTCAGGAAAAAACCATCACATGGCGTTACGTCTTTGTGTTGATGGTATAATACTTTCCCAAATCAAACATAATCCACCTGAATACCAAACCACCTCTGTCAAAGGCCAAGGCTTATTTATTTTATATAAATTTCTATAATTGAGGATAAAGCTTTTAATTTTGAGAATTTGTTAATTGCATACAATGAAGTATACGAGACCAAGTACATAAAACTTAAAGTACAACATTTTCCGAAAAGAGTTCAACTATGCAATCGTTGAAGGTATCGATGCTTACATCCGTACTAATATTAAAAATGCAAAAGTCTGTCTCATGGAGTAATTACAAAGAGGAGATGCCGTAATAAGCGTTTTGTAAGAAAGCGTTTGTAAGGCTACACGGGGCGGAAGCCAGACATGCGGGGTGCTTGGTTTCGGCCGTGGCTCCAATTATGGAGCACGAGCAATGACAAGCTCCGCCCACTTTTGTGTCGGCGAGGCGCCAATGATTACATCACTGCGCCATTTCAAACGGCATCTCCTCTTTGTAATTACTCCATGGTCTGTCTGTCTGTTACGCTTTCACGGCCAAACTTCTGAACGGGATTCTTCTCCGGGGTCAAACAAACGCTACTTTTTGACGCAGGCGGAGCTGCGGGAAACAGCTAGTTGTTTAGCTAGACACACTGACATACAGACAAACAAACTTTCGCATTTATAATATAAGTATGGATATGAAAGTATGGATATGGGTGGATGAAACTTTATGACTAGAATAAAAAACCCTGTTACAAGGTGTCTGAATTTGTACCTAATATAAAGTGATAAATGTGTAATTACTAAAACTATATGCAATTTGATTTGATTGATTTTTGAAAAATAAAACAGCACAGAAACATAGCAACAAAATACAATGAAGCACATTGGCGGACTTATCGGAAGAGACAGCCTCGGTCAATCTCTTCCAGTCAATCTTAACAGGCGATGGTGCAGTAGGTACAAATACACACAATAATAGATGCAAATGAGAAACAATTCATTTTATAAAGTTTTCAATATCGTTAAATCTCAGTTCACACTATACGGGTACATAACGAAGGCAATCAAAATGGGTCGGTAATAGTGTTGCGGAACCATTGATATTTTCATTGTCGATAGTTTAATTCGAAATCTTATCAGGGTATCGATGAGACCATCAACTTTTATACCACGTGTTAATATCTAGTAACTAACTACATAATTACTAGCATTATATGAGCAATATTGATAATGATAAATAGTATTTAACTATGGATACGATGTATCTATCGATTGTATCAATCATTTTGGAGTCATATCATTGCAAAAAGTAACAAGTATTTCAATTTTATTTATTTAGATGACTAGTTTTAATTTTTTATTTATGTACAATAAATAGTTTCTTATTAACTTAGGTACTAATTAATTTTCAATATATTACTTATAAATCCCTATCGATACTGTCGATAGTATCAAAATTTAATAACCCAATAGATTGTCGATGCTTATTGTTCGACCGATTGACGAAAAGATCTCTTTTCGTCAATCATTCTCTCTATTCAATAAGTGTCGTGTAAGTTGCTTAATCGATACTAACTGCTTCGCTTTGAATCTCGATAGGTTATCGATATTAGACTATCGATAAGCAACACTAGCAGTAATATCGTACAAATCAAATAACTCACTGACAAAACTCGTATGTCGGTAATGTTTTTCCACATAAGCTTGGCTGGGACATATAGAGCACGTATGCTTAATATACGAGTACTATACACAATACACTATACTATACAGACGCCGTCATCCAAGCGAATTTTCCTAGTTGCGTTCCAGCTTACAACCTTCCAGCGCTTTGGAACCTAGAATATGCTGTAAGTCATGGTCCTAGATTTGGTGACACGAGTTTTACAATGGAGTGACTGCCGCCTAACCTCCGTAACCCTTTTTCAGAGATACCAGACCAACAGGAACATGACCCGTGGTGTGTTAGTGGCCGACGCTGTCAGATTTTTCAGCCTGCCTAAAGGCATTTGACACATTTGACTGCGATCTATCGGGACCAACGGATTTATTGAGATAGAATGGCGACCAATCCAACAGGTGCGTCTCGCCGTCGCTTGACACGTGCATTCGCTACGAAAACGCGCGCCGCGCTCGGCTATACAACGGTGCAATACGCTTTTAGACGTACAGACTGCCTCCACCTGGCAAAGTTTATCAAGTTATAAAAAAAAATTGGAGATACCTGGAGGAGGTACCTATTGAAAATAAAACGTATATCTAGGTCCAAAAGTCTATTGCTAGAGAATTATCATTCTTGTCAGGTGGTTATCAAAACAGTTTTTTCGGCCACCCAAGATCGACAGACAGAACTAACTGTGAGTACACAGAATTAGTATTTTTTACTACTACTAACGGGACTACACAAGTTTTTGTAGATTACCATGATTTCTTAATTCCATCAGATAAAGACTACCTAAGTAAGGGAGATAGCTTTACATCCCTTACTGCGCCATTTCACTTACTCAAATGAATGAATGAATGAACTTTATTGCTTTAAACATGGTATGAACAGTATATAAACAAAAGTTATTTGTACATAAGTATTACATGTTTAGTCAGTAGCTGACATGTAATAGACAACTAGAGTCATCGAAAGAGATAAAATAGGAAAAAAAACTAAATATAACTAAGTGACCATTCAATAACATTTCGATTAAATACCAATTTATCAATAAATACGATGTCATTATTACAATTTCAAGTTACATAACCAATTTATGTACAGTTAAAAATCATGTCAAACATAAGTATAGTTTAAATGTCAATGTTTTATTACTAAATACTATTCAGTAAAATCATTTTTAAACCAGCCATTTATATCAGTCTTAAATTTCCCTATTTGTAATTGTTTAGATTTACTGGGTAACTTATTAAATATTTTGGCCAAGGAATTACAATTTCTAGTGCACAAAGCTGTTTTCCAAATAGGGTTAACTAAATTTTCCGGGTGTCGTCAAAAGCCTTATAGGTATATCATTATAGCATGTGAATAGTTGAGGGTGTAATTTGACTATCTGGCAAACCTCATATATATATATAGAGGCTAAGTAGATTTAGTTTTCTAATGACGGCTTACAGCTCTCATGATGAAATTGCAGTTACGTCACAAGAGCAGACATCAGTCTAGCACAACTTTAAATCCAATAAATTTACCTATTTTGTCCGAATCTTTTGTAATGAAAATTGCTTATGAAATCAAGATGGCAATAAAACCAAGCGGATCAAATATTGCAATAATATTTCCTTTTCAAGCTGAGCAGCGACGAGCCGAGCACGTCCGCGATGCAATACGCTTGTAGACATACAGACTGCCTCCACCTGGCATAGTTTATCAAGTTATTGAGGATAATAAATACGAGCACAAAGATAAGAATAGGATGGACCTGGAAAATGCGGTATATAGTTTGAATGGTGCAAATCAAAGGGACAAGAGTAACCCCTATTTTTCTTTTATAAGTATTCCGTCATTTACATAGGGCGCACTGTAACTTTCCGGAACTGGCCACTTACATAAACAATATTTAAAAATTATTGCAACATTTGAAAATAGAACTCTTTGGCTGTAGAATGCAGTTTGTTTCATCTGACTGTCTTTTGTTTTTACCTTAAGGCGCCATTTAAAAAATTGTGTGTCTGCATCAACATGAATTTAACTCGGGAAAATTTTCGCAGTATGATTTTCTACGATTTTAAGTGTAATTTGACAGCTCAACAGAGCATCGCTCGGCTTGAAACAGCTTTTGGCAATGAAGCACCATGCAAGACAACTGTTTATAGCTGGTTTGCAGAATTCAAGCGTGGTCGTATCAATCTCAGTGACGAATCTCGCGATGGTCGGCCGTCCACCGCTGTGACCAACAAAAACATCAATGCTGTGCGCCGTATGATTGAAACAGACAGGCATGTGACCTACCATGAAATTCGCGCATCCTTAGAAATAGGCATGAGTCAAATACAATTAATCCTACACAAACATTTGGGTGTGAGAAAGCTGTGCTCGCGGTGGATCCCACACAACTTGACCGAGGCTCAAAAAACGGACCGCGTCACTTGGTGCAGTGCCATGCTTACCAGATTCAACGAAGGTGCGTCAAATTTGGTGTGGGACATAGTAACAGGTGACGAAACATGGATTTATTGCTACGATCCCAAAACAAAGCAGCAATCGAGCGTATGGGTCTTTCAAGATGAGCCGAAACCAACCAAAGTGGCGCGCGTGAAAAGTGCATCTAAGCGGATGATTGCTTCTTTTTTTAATAAAACTGGACACGTGGCTACTGTTGCTTTAGAGAATCGTCGTACAGTGAATAGTGACTGGTACACGACCATTTGTTTGCCGGAAGTTATTGACGAACTCCGTAAAAATAACCGTAAACGCCGTATCATCCTGCACCACGACAATGCTAGTTCTCACACGGCCAGACAGACAAACGACTTTTCGAAGGCGAAAAATGTAGAACTCATGAGTCATCCTGCATACAGTCCCGACCTGGCACCTTGTGACTTTTTTCTGTTCCCAAAAATTAAGAACCAATTACGCGGTCAACGATTTTCATCACCAGAAGAGGCTGTCGAGGAGTATGAAAAACACGTTTCAGAGGTCACCACAGAGGAGTGGCACAAAAGTTTTCAAAACTGGTTTCATCGAATGAAAAAGTGCATAGACGCCAAGGGAGATTATTTTGAAAAACAATAAATTAATTTTGTACCTTTAATAGTATTTTTTCATATTCATTCCGGAAACTTATAGTGCTCCCCACGTATGAGGATAGAAAACGAAAGAAAACGATTAAGAGAAAAATTACAAAAACTATTTAATATCATATTATATTGTTTATTTTACCAGCTTTCAGTGGCTGAAGTGAGTTAGTTCAAGCTATTTAATATCATATTATATTGTTTATTTTACCAGCATTCGTTTACCACGTGAGATAAGTCATGTCTGGTTAGGTGCTCTGCAATCGCACTTAGGATACTCCCCTTTGGTTGGCTTTCCTATGGTTGAAACGCAATCGGTTTAGTTTAAAGTAGGTATCTTACGCTCAAAGATCTATAACTAAAACACTATTTATAAAAAATGTAGATACCCATTATGAACAAAGATATATAAATAAATATATATACATATATATAACATAAATTACAAAATTAACCCTTAACAAATATCAAATGTAAATGAATGCAACATTCACACCATACACCATATACACACACACACATACACGTCACACATACACTACACATACACCTCAAACTTTAATAAATATAAAGCTATGTACTTAAGTTAATAGGATAGATACAAATTTGTACTAATTGTCAATATAATAGTTATAGATTTTTAACGATTATGTCAGTAAGATAGATAATAAGGATTTATACTTCTTTTTATTTTTTATACATATCTAATTTTTATCTTCTATATGTAAGGTCACTTCCGTCTTTAAGGAGATATTCTGGGGACTCACGTCTACACCTATATCTCCCATACTTTAACCTCAGGGAGTGGGGATGCCTGAAAAACAGCGTTACTCCAGTCGAGGCTAGGGTAACACAAGCTGAGGCATTTCTTTGCTACACTTTGCTATTTTCCTTTATTATTATTTTTTATTTCTTTCTTCTTTTACATATTTATTGTAAAAACTTTTAATTGTGTGGCAATAAACAAAATTTTTATTTCAAACACTAAAAAACCTTTTCTTCCTTTTTATATCCCCCCCCCCCCTTACGAAACCGTACATCAATATTGGCCTAAGCAATGTTTTGTGTAGAAGAATTTTTGTGTTTCTCGGAAATAACGACAAGGATATTGCAATAATATTTTCCTAGTTAGTGTCGTGTAGCAGTCGGCACGTACCTCGGAAATAAACGACGCTTTGCAGACAGGGTACACATACGACGGACTTATAGGGTTGCCAGTAATGTTAGGATTTTTTGTTCATCTCTTCTTCTGTTCATCGTTTCTTCATGAATGAGGGTCTTGTCTTCTACTGGAGATCATTCCTGCCACCATACTTCGCCATCGATATCGGACTTGGGCATGTCGCATTGCCTTAGTCAGCGTCTCTTATTTGGTCCGCCCATCAAGTTGGTGATCGACCTCTTGGCCTGTTGCCGGCTACTTTGCCTGCAATTACGAGTTCATTGTCATACAATAGTCTTAAATTTTCAGTTCTTCTTTTCGAGTCATAATAGCTATTAAATTAAGCAAATATTTTGTCACGTCTATTGCCTAGTGATTCGACGTATATAAGTTGTTACTTCTTAAAAATAATCGTGCATTGCTCTACAGATCTATAATCTAATTTCTGGGTTTTCACCGTCAGCATCTGACAATTGCTCAAATTGTCAACTTAGTAACGAAAGCTTACAATAAATATATCACACACAAAATAAAATAAATCACTGACTATATTAGCCAATAGGTAGTTCAATATTCGTATGACAAGCATTTTCTCTTTGTTGCCTAAGAAAACCATAGATAGAATCAAAGAGAAAAACTGAGAAAAATTGTCCACCTGCTTTGTTTATGAGATATTATACATAGATAGTACAATAACACGCAGACGGGAGGGATTGACAGACAGACAAACGGAACGACTTAGGTAATTCTGTGTTCAAAAACGTGTGTGTAACACCCGATTCAGATTCTCTACAGATAAGTTTTACCTACCGTGACTTCCAAAATTAATTAATCTATACTATCTATACTTCTTTACTAATATTATAAATCTGAAGATCTACTGGACCGATTTGAAAAATTCTTTTAGTGTTGGTTAGCCTATTTATCGAGGAATGCTATAGGCCTGGGCGAAGTCAGGACGGGCTGCTAGTTCATTATAAGTGCGAAAGTCTGTCTGTCTATCTGTCTGCCTGTAACGATTTCGCTGCCTAACCGCTGAACGGATTTTGATGAAATTTGGTATGATATAGTTATAGAAGACCCGGTGTCAAACATAGGCTACTTTTTGACGCACGCGGAGCTGCGGGAAACAGCTAGTACTGCATAAAATACAGAATACTATTTAATTTTCACCTAATCAACCCATTTTACTAAGAAGTTGAATCCCGGAGACTCCTTGCAGACAACATCAGTATAAAGAATTCGAATACACGATGTTTTTTGAAAATCTTGAATTCTATCCTCGCGTCACCCCTATTTATGACACATAGACATATCCCGCAATATAAGTTTAGGCTGGATTTATAGGGGAATTTTAACAGGATACCGCGACTGAGCTACGGAATTCAATTTTCGACTGAAATTCGTGTTCACCTGAATTTTGGAGGACAAATATCGTGACATGTAAAGTCGCTCTAGTTCTCAGTAGCACTCATAAGGTATAATATTCTTTAAAAAATATTTTAAATGTGAATTTGGACTTTAAATTAAATTATGAGGAATTGTGCCTGCGTCGAAAAGTAGCCTATGTTTGACCCCGGGTCTTTAACTATATTCCCACCAAATTTCATCAAAATCCGTTCAGCAGTTTGACCGTGAAAGCGTAACAGACAGACAGACCGACTTTCGCATTTATAATATTAGTATTAGTAAGTATGGATACATTTCAAAAATAGGGCTCCAGGTATTATAGCAAATATCAAGCGTTTTAATAAATAAAATTATTAAAACGCTTGATATTTGCTATAATTCTATTATCTTGCATAAGTTGTCCATGATAATGTACAGCTAGTACCCAGCTGACGGTATCAGAACGTCCCTTTTAAAACATCCACGGGTAAAAGGAGTGTCTAGTCTACGTAAAATTAAACTCTTGATAATCCATACTAATCTTTACTTTACTACTTACAATAATTCTTAGCACTCTTGCAATTTCGTTCTCAGCTCCCGCTTGCATGACGCATGCCTTCGGGTTGTTTACATTCCTATTATTATTTAGCACGTTTTTACGACTGGCCGCCTGCCTAACGTCAACCCTCCTTGGGAACGCAGAATGCATCCTCTCAGCTCCCGCTTCCATGACACTATCCCTTCTTGGTGTTTCCATTCCTATTATTATTTTGGCATGTTTTACGACTGGTCGCCTGCCTACGTCAACTTTCCTTGGAAACGCAATACAGTTAGATTAATACCACTGGTTTTTTCCTTAACATATAATTTGAAGCGCCACTGCAATAGTTAAACATATGGTAACTGAAATAAACTATAAAAAAAATTTGATGGAGTTATTATACTTTTTGATAACCTGAACCCCAGTGTCGTATGGAATACATAGTGGAAACTCATTTTCCGGAATATTTTCATGCTTGGCAAAACTCAACCTACACTATATATATCATATACCAACAATATCAGCCATTTTAGAATCGGCTGTTCGGTGTTTCGCGAAAATATTTACAAAAAATGGTCTGGGACTGAAGAGGTTAACGAACTAATGCATTTAATTGTTTAAAAGCTGCAAGACAAAATTTGGCGAAACACATTTTTAACAGAAAAATTCCAATGTATTTTGTGCCCTTTTTAAAAATTAAAAGATTAAAAACAATCACCCCCAAGATTTTGGGATAAAAGAATTTCTGTTTGAAACTGTTTCTTTAACAATAGAAAAGAAAAATGTTAATAAGAAACAATGTTTTTGGAAAACATGTGGCTCAACAAAATGTTTTAAAATACGCCGACCGGATTCATATATACTGTTGGTTTATTCTCTTTGCTACCACTTTTCTTTTTCAATTTCAAATGATCATATAATTTAGACAAAGTATTAAAGTCCACTGCTAGACATAAATAAATAAATAATTCTTTATTGCACCAAATTGTAGAAAGTACATGAAGACATAATCTCACGTTAAAACGGAGCAACGGATTGATGTGATTTTTTGTGTGGAGATAGTTGGAGACCTGGAGAGTGACATAGGTTTTCCATGCAAGCGAAGCCGCGGGCACAGCTAGTTTAATTATAAAGACGAATAAAATATTTTTTTCTTGTGAATCTTGCAATCAGCCCGTTTGGCTATGAGCAGATATGTTTAAGCCTCACCTAAAGGTATCCTAGATTACCCATCTGCGAGCCTAGTCCCTTGCACCCTCAGTATGAAGTCTGACAATACCTCGTTTCTTTTAATACACCTTATCAGCTAAATATTCTTCGACATCAGCGATAGGAGCTCTTGCAACTCTTGCTGAGCTCCGTAGAGCGAGAAATAAAAAGGAATTTAGCAAGCTAATCGCTAAGTCAGGGTCGGCAACGCACCCGTGACATCTCCGGTGTTGCTGGCGTTCATATGCTACGGTAACCACTTACCATCAGGTGGGCCATACGCCTGTTTGCCTACTTAGTTGGTATAAAAAAAGCCTTAGAAGATCATCCAGAGTAGATTCGCTATTAAGAAGTCAACGAATATATAAAGCTGTTTTAAGACACATAAAGAACACACTGTTTTATACATCATAACAGTTATTTCGCTAGACACGAAGGAATGCCATTTATTTCACATGCAAACATACATTGTGGAGACCGGAAAACTAAATCTTCAGTAATCCACTGAAAACTACATGTTTACCTTTTAAAACGAATTCTATTTTGTGTTTGCTACGCTCTGCGTGAATTTTATCGTGCGATCTTTTAGGTATGCAAATGTTTTAATCTTTTCTGTTATATATTTTTCGGTTTGTGTCTCTCGGTTTTTTTTTCGGTGTCATCAACTTTTCTTACTTTTTTCATCTCACTTTTTATTGTATAAGAAGATAAAGCTATGATATAGCAATCATCCGGCCGCCAGCCACGAGGAAGCCACGTGATCGCGTTGCCCGCACGTGGACATTCATTGTACACACGGCACCGGAGCGATAAGCGACGCACACTAGGATTTACGCGTTGCCCGCCCCTATATAAACTCGAAATGCGCCTTGTCAGGAGAGGCACAATAGTGTCGGCCCTTATGGCATTGAGCGTTTGCTACCACTCGCGAGTTTGCATTGCTCGCTTGATAAAAGGCAAAGCCCATGGCCGAGGTTCGTCCCAACTGGGAGCTCCTTGTGCATTTGCCGAAAAGGCTGAGTGGTGAAAGCCCTCGCCTTAAACTGTCCTGCTGTAAATTTTAAAGCACACAGTAGCTTAAAATTGTAGATCGTTAAAAAAAACTTGTCAGGCAGCATTTGGCTCGCAAGAGCTCAGGTTCTCCCACGGTCGACTGGGGCGGATTTTCTAGTCGATAGTGGTTAAAACCCCCTGAGGGTATTGTAGTCGGCCAGGGCGAATTTCCTGAAAGATAGCAATACCCTCACCCTCTCCCTTCATCCCTGAGGGTATTGTTGTCGGCTGGGGCGGATTTCATGGTCTGATAGTAATATCCTCACGCCATCCCTAGATTCCGGGGGTGTTATGGTCGGTCGGGATTTCCTGGTCTGATAGCAGCACCCTTACCCTTCTGCTGTCTCCTACGTCTTATGTCACCACGCCATAAAACTGCGGCTTTTAGAGGCAGTTTTAAATATGCCGCCACATCCTGCTGGAACAATCTGCCGCCCTCGTTACGTGCTCTGAAATCATTTTGGTAATTTAAGAAACAGGTCAAAGAATATATACTAAATGAACAAATTAATTCATGATGCATTCTTACCCAGGTTATGGACGAGCGAGCAAGGCGGCTTGTCCCAGTGAGAATGGCGTCGGTGTGGTCGATTCTATCATTTGAAACCACTCTTTGTCTTGACTGTGTGTATTGGTAGGATATAATAACTCAAATAAGTTTGTAAAAAAACAAAATTTTAAGCGCACATGATTATAGCAATGGCACTGTCACGCACACAATAGGACATGAGTCATCGTTAATCATGTCAAATGTTAAAGCTGATGTGGGCTAATTGATAATGTGCTCTGTTTTTTATTATTTTAAGCACATTGTGTGTCTGTCTTTATTTGTTCTGTAAGTTTGTCACACGTAACAACTGTGAGACTTAGTTTTAGGTTATGTTAATAGATTAGATCTTAGTCTTACGTCATAAATGTCTGTGGTCTTGAGCTAGATTCCATACCATAGTGGCACAGATCAGTCACAGACTATTATAAACAGTAAATTTTTACCATAGATATAGGTATTGAAAAGGTGGATTACTATCATCTCTTGTTTCCGTCCGGGTGCGAGTGGATGGGATTTGCAATATGGTGTGTAAGGCGATATCTTGATCACTTGCTGGAATTTGAATCTCAGACCTGGATGGGGGTGTGAGATGGTAGTGAGACACCAGTCAAGGATTATGTTGTTGGGGTTTAAATCTTTGTTCCGTGACTCCTCAGAAGGTGGTGGCTGAAAATCAGTGCAAGGCATGCCTGCATGTCTAGCGTATCACTGAGTCACCACCTATTGAGACGTCTGTCACGTACATTATAAACATGTAGCTTATGCTTAAGTCCTTTGCTGTACTTACGTGATAGCTTTCTCAATAAAGATATATTCTATTCTATTCTATAATCATAAAGCAAGGCACATTATCGTATTTTATGCTAAGTAAGCTTCGTTTTTTTTTTGTATCTTATGAAAGATAGTACAGATCGACAGTCAATGACAAGTCTGGTAACTCAAATAAGTCTGTGTTGACAACAATGAAAAATGTCGCGTCTGCACGCATCTGCGACCTATAAAGCTAATGACTTCTAAATCCCTAGGCTAAAACTGCTTCACTAACCAATCGTTAAAGAAATCCGAAAAGCCCACTTTTCGGCTCATAAATTACATATCAGCACATCCACTCCGGTACCCTCATTGTAATAAATCTTCAGCGTTGGTTCCCACCCCGGGAAAAACCGGGATAGTGTCGATAATCCTGGGAAGAGAGTAGATAATGAAACAGAGGTAATGGTTCACTCACACAAGGGTTAAGGGTAGTACACACACACGCGCGCTGCACTGTATACAGAAGCACGTTGCATACAAACATTGAGAAAGTCACGTTTACGTGTGCGGCTTCGAAGTTCTTTGCATATGAAGCTTGAGGGAAAGAAAGAATAGCATTTTCAGTTGTATATCTGCTCATTCATCGAATGGGTTACATGGCCAATCAAACCTCAACTGCTTTTCGGCCTCTGATTTGATTCTTATAACGACCATTAAATGGCAGCTGGGACCAACGTCTTGACGTGCGTTCCGAAGCACGGAATCTTCATTATTATCAGACCATCTCGTGATTCAAGCCTGCAATGTCCTAACTAAACAAAATATATTTTTTCTGAGAAACGAATCCACGACTTCCGGATCTAAGGCCTGATATCCGTGACTTTCATACTCTCTCGTCTGACCAATTTCTTGGGTGTACCCTATCTGGTGGTTGCTTTGAAGCTCTTTAATTTTCAGCTCTTTATTTCTATCAATCGTAGATATACTCCATTCCTAGCGACGGCGGCCGTAAGTCAACCAAAAAAAAAATAACAGAAAAAGATATAGAAATGCTTTAGGGACTAAATGGATAGATGAACTTAAAACTTTTTTTTTAATTTTAAAACTTTTGTTTGACTCCAACGCTATCAGCCTGACTCCAACGCTATCAGCCTAACTCTACCGCCAAGCATCTAAACTCTGTTCCCATATCTGCTCATGTGTTCCCAGACTCTGCATGTTTAGCTGGAGTATAATAGAAAAGTCGCGGTTTATAAGAGATTACACTGACAATAAATTCTTTCGAAACATTTCCGATTTTGAGATGGGACTCCCGCGAGACATCGTATTTCGAACCTTTGCAGGTGGCAGAATCTATTTCCTTTATATTATTTTGTTTTATGTCTTGTAGTAGTAAATATTATAAAATGTTGTGGTATTTAATAGTCAGCAGTGATTCAGACAAGCGCTGGCTGGATACAGACAATTAAGAAATCTTTGGAGGAGGAAGGCCTATGACAGTGGAATTACTACGGCATTACTATATGAGAGAAAAATTGGTTGAACTTCTGGCTCTATCATAAACACATAAAACTCTCTTCTTAACCCAAAGGTTGACTGTTAGATTATGTTTTTAGTATTAAGTTCGCCTATTGTGCTTCACAGTTTTGTATTTGGTACAATAAAGATTAAACAAATAAGAGAAACAGACGTATAAAAACAAATGATTTTATACGTCTGTTCATTCTAGCGTTTACCCGGCTTCGAAGCAAATAGCTAAGGAATAGGTAGTTGCTTCGAGGCCCAGGATCAGCTTACAACAGTTTTAACAGACGTAGTATTTTATTTGGATAGAAAACGAACCCACGTAGTAAATATTAGGTTTTCCAAATTTTAAGTGCCAAATAAAATAAGTTTGGATAACAACATTACTGACGAGGGAATGACATCGAGCGACGAGAAATGTAAAGAATAGCGACTGACGTAAATGTAATTGAACTGTTTTGTTTTAGTGACAAATGAAGTTACTATGTTCTTTCGCTAAACACTCAACGGAACGGACGGAACCTTTAGTTTGCCATTCAGACACCCCACCCCCCATTTTGACCGGCTTATTTTTTTATTTTTTTCCTGGATTTAGAGGAATCAGAGGTGACAACCCTAATTTGCAGACCGGGACGGCACAGTTAAGTAATGTATATTCAAATCAAAACCATTATAACCGTACTTTTCAAATATCTTTAAAGTTATCAAATATCCTTGTACGAAGCCTTTTCAAGCATTACATCCCATAAATACTTGCTTCGTATTCAGACAACTCAATAAAAATAAATCTACTGAAAAATTTCCACATACTTCTTGACTGCAAGTACATTCCACAATAGCTTTTAAATCCAATGAGTTATGCTGCGGGCATTGTTGAGATTTTCGCATACTCTGTGCTCTATAAAGCCTCTGTGAGGCTGGTATTGAAGTGTGGAGCCGATACTATATGGAGATGTGATCTAATTCATGAACTGAGGTCTAAATTAACATTATTTGCCTGTGAAATGTAAAAAAGTGATGGGGAAAATAGTTTGGATCAACATCATCATTTCAGCCGCAGTCAGTCCATTGCTGGACAAAGACCTCCCTTAATGATTTCCAGAATAACCGACTAGAATGCTTGCTAGCATATCTAGTCGCGCTTGCCGGTGCGTGGTCGCCATTTGAGAACCTCTTTGCCCCTTCGGCGTAAATCCGTAGTCTGACTACGGGAATTAGGCGTGATAATAGTATGGCATGTATGTATAAACTATTTTTTATCTCTTGTGATTTAAACCATCATGTAAATACATAGGATTCGGAATAGCAGTGTTCAATATTCATACACAGATGAATATTAGATTCTGGTTGGCTTTGAATTTCTAGCAAATAATTAAAAATGACAATCAACCATTCTGTTTGAGTGTGACATTAAAAAAAAGAGACGTGTTATTTTTTCAGACTACCTTTTGTTGGACGAAAATATTGCCATATTCAAAATACTGGTAGATAGATGACTATTCATCGTTTGTTTCTCGTGTTGTTTTAATATTTAAAAAAATATAGATTTCAATTTGTTTCGTGCATGTATAAACAAATATAATAGACTATTTTTTCCAAAAAGCAAAAGTATTAAATTACAAATAGGTTGACAATTTTTCTGAAACTAACAATCTATACTTCTATACTAATATCATAAAGCTGAAGACTTTGTTTGTTTGAACGCACTAATCTCAGGAACTATTGGTCCGATTTGAAGAAATATTTCAGTGTTGGATAGCCTATTTATCGAGAAAGGCTATAAACTAGGACGAAGTCAAGACGGGCTAGTTTATGAAAAAAAAATCACTGACAGCAATACAGTATTTGAGATTTGAGAAAATTTAGTTTGTAAAGTTAATATTATTAGATATTTATAAAATTCAATAAGAAACTTTGAATAACGTTTATTGTTTTTGTAGATTCTGTAGTTGGTAGACTTCGCTTGAACGCTTCCCTTAAAACGTCTGGAAATTATACAAACTATTCATAACAATTCCAGCAAGGATCCTAAAAAGAAATTTTTCAAAAGTAAGATAATTAATGTTTTGTCATGTTTTGGACTATTCACAGTCCCCTATATTCCAGAAATTAGCGGTTAGGCAGTGACAGAGAGAAAGACAGATAGACTTTCACACTTATAATATGAGTATAGTATGGAAGTATGAATAAATACGTATGATTGTTTAGTGCATGTGTCCAAATTACTTTTCGGTCTTTGAATAAAACTATTGTGTAGGGCTAAACAATAAAATTAATATATTTCAAAATAATACAATCAACAGAGTTACAAACAGAAAGCGGGAAAAATTAGCAGTAAAAAAATATTTAAATACAGAATGACATTTAACTTTATCTTTTTTCTATTTTAATGTTAGTGGCCAGTGCTTCTGCATGTTTACTTAATGCTACTCGTAAAAGCAATCTCTACCAGTCGACCATATTATGGATATATTTTATATTTAATCAATAATCATTTATTCTTTTGTAAACATGTTGAATTCAAGATGGTTTAAAATTATTATTTTGTCCGCAACACCTCTTGGTTGACTGGGAGGTTAAGACTTCATGTAATGAAATAAAAAAATAGAAGACAGGCAGAGATCCATTCTTAAGCTGAGTATACGTCAAGTAAATTATCTGATCATGTTTTGTTCTAGTAACTAATATTCGAATTACCACCAGACACCACACAACAAGTTCGCAAAATACCTTTTTTTCAACGAACATCTGGCGATGTCCGAATCTCCCAAGTGTATCGAACCTACCATTTTAAGTTTTACTGTGCCTAGTGATGAGTTTTCAACAGGGTATTAAACCAAAATTATAGAATATTCAAACTTCTATTTTCTACCGCAGCTGTGACCGCAGTATTGAACGCGAAATCATGATAGAAAACCTTTTCACACTCTTTTGTGTGTGTGAACACGTGAATTTAAATTATGTGTTCAAATTTTATGATTTAGACAAAATTCTTAAATTTTCCTAAGAGATGTTGGTGCGAAAACCACAATCGATTCGTATTAATCAAGCACTAAAAATAGATGTATGAAAAAAGCATTTAAGCTCTCTGCTTTACCCAGAGGGGGTCTGATAGATGCTTTTAGCATTAAGTCCGCCTATTGTGCTTCACAAAATAATCGGACCTTGGGCTCCGAAACAAACCGGTGAGGACGCAACCGGGAAAACGCTAAGACGAAGAAGAAAAAGATTGTGCTTTACAAATTGTGATTTGTACAATGAAGGTTAAATAAATAACAAAAATGTAAAGAAAATTTTCTTCCGTTGCTAATAGTAAACAATCGAAGAAAAATGTTGCAAAAGAATTTTGAACCATTTTGGTTTAATACCAGAAAATTCATTCACTTCCCATCACTAACTGTACCCTAAACTTGCGCTGTCAGTTACTGAAGTGCCCAGTTTATTTATGGGAGTTTCAAGGTTATTTTTAATAAGCAAAGTTTAGTTTACTATCGTAGTTCTTTGTCTACTTGGTTATTTTCTTAGTCAAGTCTCTGGTTAATTGCTTGTTTAAACTGTTTGTTTGTTTTCATCAGTCAGTTTTTAACAAGAGTCGGTTTAATAAACGCTATTTTGTATTAATTTTCTTTATCGAAGCTAGTCGAGTTCTTATAATTTAGAGACTAGGCCGTACAATTTGAGGGTACAGTCTTTACAATGGAGCGACTGCTGTCTGACCTCCATAACCAAATTTACAGGCAACAGTGTCAGATTTTTCTAGCTTAAGTCGTCTGACATTGCCTGACGATCATCTAGCAAACAACCAAGTTGAACGTGACTTTCGAAGCACGGAGAATATCTTAATAGAAAATGTTACTTATTTTGACCAAACCAATACATATTTCGCCAAAACATTCTCGCAAGAAGCCGCGCTCGGCTTGCGAGCTCCTCAAAGAAGGAAACGATATCTGAATTATATCTGATCTATTTTACTCTTTGATATACGTAAAAAATATTATTAGTTTAAAGAGTTAGGATAAGAAGCACATCTGTTTATACAATGTTTATACGTAGTGCATTGTACGTATGCATTTCTTAATAGTGACTGCGTTCCATGTACCCAAATGATAAGTGTCTCAGTGTGTATTGATTCATCTATATAATAGAAATTATTTCTAATTATACTGGGCTCACCATTACATCATTTTCTTACACTACACAAGTTGGCTGGGACAGATTGTCTAGCAATTAGACAAAGTCCGCCTTTGCTCCATATTGTAAACAATTTTGCGATTTCCCAGATGTGGGTAATAAAAACATATTGTATTGTAAAGAAACAGCCAATATTCCACAACTTTTAAACACACCCAAGCTAAATCTATCAGTAAATCCATCTTGCAATTTGTAGCGCTTTACATGCAAATAGATTTCTGAACTAGGCCAACCCCCTATTGAAACTTGATGCTGGTAATTTAATTGTAGGAATTTGGAACGTACACGAATTAATAATTATGTTATCTACTGGTCTTGCTCCAGTTAGTCTGAAGAAGCGTTTGGTTTTCATCTATTCATTCATACTTTGTGGATTACCTGGTCATGCGCTGGAGCGTCGACGTGGGAATATTGAAGGCTTGGTGGTCATGTGTGGTAGAGCAGAGAGATGTTTAAAAAGAGATGGAGTACACTTTTGTCCAGCAGAGGGGTACTACAGCATAATGAAAAAAAATGTTCGCCTGCGCTGGCTTGGTCATCTGGAGAGAATGGGTGAGAATCGTAGCGTCAAGCATGTCTGGGGAAGATAGCAGAAAGAAGACTAGTCGGCAGGCCAGGTACCGCAGTACAGGCTGATCTGCGAGAGATAGAACTGGCAGCCATCGCGCAGAATAGAACACTCTAGCGCTCTCTTGTTTCGGGTTGCAAAGCCAGCGGATTAAGAAAAAAAATGTTGTAAAATGGGCAATAAAGATATGAGTAAGTATATACGAACGAAAAGCGCTTAGATATCTATTTGCCACGATGCTCACAGACCTCCTTCGATTTCTCCTCACTCATCACTCTCGCCATACATTTGGGTACTCCTAATTAAAAAGTTACTAGTAAACAAAACGAGCGGAGTTCGATAAGAATCACAAAAATGGATAGGGCGGGGGAATTAGTTCTCGTTAATTAAAAAAATCAATATATTGATAAAGATCTTTAATTAACTAAATCTATCACTAATTAATTAGAAAAGAAGATTAACATTAGTTACAAATAATGAGCGTTATCTATATACTATCAAAGAAAACTGCTGCGAAATATTTTGTGGCTCTAATAAACAGGGTCAGATCAGGGTCGATAACCCGCTCGTGATATCTCCGGCGTTGCAGGCGTTCATAGGCTACGGTAATTACTTACCATCAGGTGGGCCGTACGCCTGATTGCCTACTTAGTTGTATAAAAAAATAAAAATAAACGGATAACCTGCCTTTTTTAAGATGTACTTAGGTAAGTGTTTTCTTCATAGGTTTAAAGCTATTGTTTCTCTACCTATATTATCCCTTCGCTTTCTGCATCCATTGTTAAGAACCAAATATGGTTTCCGCGCAGGTGAAGGGTGGTTTCTTTATGGCTTCTTATATATATATATAAAAATCAATTGCTGTTCGTTAGTCTCGCTTAAACTCGAGAACGGCTGGACCGATTTGGCAATTTTTGGTTTTGAATTATTTGTGGAAGTCCATGGAAGGTTTAAAAGGTGGTACGAAGTTTGCCGGGTCAGCTAGTAAACAATAAATATATGAATTATGTACCTAACCTGAAATGCTCGGCGTGCCGAGACCTGTTTAAACGTACAATACGTAATAAATTTCGACCATTGCGAAAGGAAAGTTTAGTGTGCGGTTTCAATGCTTTTTGTTAAAATCAACAACAAGAACATCGCCTCATTTCTTTAACCTGAAATCCTGCGGCGAAAACCCCCGATTAGTCACGAACACACAGATGTTTGAATAATTTGACGCGATATAATAGGTTGGGGTGAATTAATCACAATATTTATTTAGGTTAGTTAGTGGGTCGAAAAGTTTATCATACAGCTGTCTGCATATTATTAATGAGGTTATATTTTTATTTGTTTAACTCTTCTTTTTCGGTCCTACAATGCCGACCGTGACCATATATACCATGGACCGCAGTATATAAGCTGCCTCCAGCTGCTCTCTTCATCCTGTCCACCCTAGTGTGTGCCGAGTCGGCTATATTTGGTATTCGAGTATTTTAGTACTCAATAAAAAAAGATACGAGTCAGAATTCGAGTCAGTAGACTCGGACAAGTATTCGAGTACTTGGATGAGCACTCGAATCCATACTATGCGAAAATCTGTCTGTCAGTCTGAATATAGTTGAAGACCCGGGGTCAAACATAGGCTACTTTTTGACGCAGGCGGAGCTGCGGGGAACAGGTAGTACTACATAAATCTCGAGTACTTTTTCATTAAGTTTAGAAGCAGTTTAGACGCAAAAACTTGTAAGTTATTATATATTTTATCTAAACTGTTATCCAGATATGGACTTGTACCAAGTTTGAATGAATGTACATATCAAAAATTATGCACGCACATGTTAACGTATAAAAAGCGGCCTTTTCGCAAAAGCAATCACTTTCAGGCAACCTGGTTACTTCAAAATATAGAATAGAATAACTTTATTGATTTGCTCCGAAACTTGAATTGTTTTGAGTTATAACTTATTCACATTGATGCTGCAGCTACAGCATGGGGAACTGTCGGCGTTACTTATCTTACTAACTTACAACAGATGTAACAGTTTAAAAGCCTCAACGTAAAAGTTTTAAGTACCACATGGAGAGATTGTATGTATATCTGTTCCGTAGTCCGTACCTATTAAATACCTCCAATTTATATACAATATTTTTATTTTTACAAATTTTTTTTTATACAATATTTGTAACAATAAAAACTTTTTATTGCACCAAGAACAAACTTACTTACAATACATTTGCTTAGAGCACATAAATAAGCTAAAATTGGAATGAGTTTTTTGGTAGGTACTTGTTTTTCTGTTCTGTTTATGTCTGCGTGTTCAATGAAACGTATGTAAACACATGCAACTTCTTTTTATTTATTAATCATTACAAAATCCACAGCCCTAGTTCACTGTATACAAAAAAAAATACTTAAATTAACACTTACAGCCAATTACGGATTCACAATTTAAAAAAATATTCCATAAGTAGTTACATGAGCTATCAGAAACCACCACGGTAACAATAAAACATACTTACAATTAATATTTTATGGGAAACCCTACGGGGATTCTATTTAATGAAACTCAAAAATAAGACTTACAAATATAATGCTCAAAAAGCACAGAATACATTAGTTTCCACATAAGAAAAACACAGAAGAAAGAAAGGCTTAGAAAGAAAGCAAATTGAGAAAGAGAAAATTATTTTGTTAAATACGTAAAATTACTATAGCGGGCAAGCGAGTAAGCTGGAGTGCGATCGAGCGTGCGTTCGACGTGGTTACCGATTTCAGACTGTCGCGACAGACCGATGAATGCTGGCTGCGTGGGCGCTAGGACCGGGGTCCATGAGAACAAAAGGACAACTCGTACGTCAGCGCGGTCAAGCACGAGCGATTTTGCTATACAAGCTACGCACACTCGGTTTCACTCGTAAATTTGTTTTATATAGCAAAAATAATAAAACTAAAATGAATTTAGGTAAATTAAGTTATGAACTCCGACACAATTTGAAGCTAAATGTTAGAATGATGAAAGTGATTTTAACTATTACTTTTATACAATAAAAATGAGAAAAGAAAATAAGTTTGAATTTAAGTCAGCTAAATTACAAGAATTATAAGATTAGAATTATAAGCAAAGTAAACATTATATAAATGATTAAAAAAACTAAGAATTGTATCCCCACAATTTCACAAGTCTAGTGGTACACATAACACAAACATCTACTGTTTGTGTTATGTGTTACTTAGTTTATTTATTATTTAGTTGTTCTAAAGGAGCACAACTGATACAGTCCAAACACTACTTCATTCATTGTCTAGCCAAATGAATATTCTGCTCTGATGAAACGAAAACTTAATTAATACTCGTCTGAAATCTACAAATTTAGGTTTCATCATTTCATTTGACAAAATCTAAACCTGAACGCACTATTCCAGCCTAGTTTTTAATCTGTAACCAATATTTTAACAGCAATCCTATAAAAATCGTTTTGATCTACACACTTTTTTCAGGATCGATGGATTAGCTTTATTGAAATTTGGATTTAAAAGGAAAATATTCGCGATGTTTTTCAAACTATTCATGTCAATAGAGTATAACAAAAATAGTTTAAGATTTCAACGTGTTTGTGTTAATTTTACATACAGAGAGAGGCTGAATCATGCAGCAAAAAAAACAAAGAGGTGACGGCGTATCGACTGGTGCACCGTTACGGCCATCGGCGCAGTGACGTCGGAAGTGGGCGTTTCATACGTCATTTTTCGTTCAACTGTGAAAGATGAGTGACGTGAAGCGAGCTCTAATGTTTTTCTTATTTTTCTAATTTACGTTTCGTTTCAGCTTAGATTATTTTGTAAAATATTTTAAACCATTGAGTTTTAAGTGTTTCAATGCTGTACCGTTATGGGATCACAATAAACGTAAGTAAATAAAATATCTTCGAATTTATTTGATTAATTTAGTGCATAAAATATGTGTCTGTTTTTAATGTTCATAATATCTGTAATTTAAAAAAAATATAAATATTTTTTCTTATGTTGAAATCTTTGACTTGCTAGCGACATCTATTGGTAAGTAGAGGGGATCGTTAATAGGGGCGAAGCCATGGCAAAAACCAAGCTCCCCACACGTCTCCCTTTCGCCCCGCGTAGCTACACACAATTTTTGTAAGGAAGCTCTCGATACGCCATCTCCTCTTTTTCATTCCGTGGGATGAATAGCTTAAGCTTAATCAACTTGCTTTTTAATTACTCCAGAAACTAAAACCACAGAGTCTAAACTAAAAAGCTGGGCCTAACCAATTTTATATTTATTTATTTAATCAACTAACTATTGCTAAGAGAGAAAGTTAGTTTTTTTTTTTCAGTTTAACGGTGTGGCCAACTCCCCTTGTCCTTAATGTAATAAAAATTCAAAAAAATAAAGAAATGAAGAAAAGGACAAAGAATAAATAAGAAATAAATGAATCTCTTCATTTTCGAACAATGGGTACAAAAAGGTTTTACATTAAAAAAATTGTGTTTTTTTGGTGCATACTCATTGAGTAAAATCAATTAGGTACCTTTTGTTGGCTTAACCTTTTCAACAACCTCGGAAATCGGGACACAATTAAAACACTAAAAACTTGCGGTAACTTTTTGTATTTGTACTTGCTAGTAACAATAAATGTGTTAACTCCTTAACATTCGTAACCAGACTGACTATCGTAACAATATTTGTTAAAAATCAAACCTCCCTTCCATTATACTACCATCCCCCATTGGCTAGCGTAATCGCGTAGCCAATGACAGATTCAGAACTTACAATAACCACAGTTTGAAATATCGAAATACTATATAAAATCAAATTGTAAATTATAAGTATATCATAATCATATTAAAATATCTAAATTACAACAACTCGGCCATCTGACCATCAACGAGTCCCTTCGTTAGAGTAGTAACGTAATGATTATAGACAATTTAACTATACATAGCGAAACATATCAATATTATGTTAATTTTAACCTTATGTCTACTTTACATAATAATACTAAAAAAACATTCGAATTCCTCGTTATACTTAATATGTTAAACAAATTTAATAACAGAACACTATACCCGGTCCATGACGTTGACCGTTACTTGCATAGTTAAACTTTAAATATGCCCGGTCCATGACGTTGACCGTTACCTGCATAGAGCTTTAAATGTGCCCGGTCCATGACGTTGACCGTTACCTGCACATCCTAATCAATCCTAATATGCCCGGTCCATGACGTCGACCGTTACCTGCATATCCAAATTGATCCTAATATGCCCGGTCGATGACCTTAACCGTTACCTGCATATATCCTAAAATTGTAACTAAATGCCCGGTCCATGACATTGACCGTTACCTGCATATTTTAAATTTATTTGTCTAAAAAAAAGATCCATAATCATTATAATATATAATCAATTTGTTTCTTACATAGAAAACTTAGCGGTAACACATTTTACAAGTTCATAGACATTTGCATGACATAAGTATAGACTTACTTAATTCTTATAATTAATAGGTAAATTACTTTATACATCAAGGTTAATTTTTGATAAAGACCTAAAAGTGACAGTGACAAGATATTGAACATTAATCTGCCTCACTTTGACACGATCTCTCATTATCAGTTGCATCATCTTCTGACGAAACAGACTGAGTTACCGAAAGCCATGGAAATATTTTGTCCACTGCAATTACAGCCTCGTAACGTTTACCTTTCCGTGTGATTGGCGTGTCTTCCACCACGTAACGGTCATTTGGGAGAACCTTCTTTATGCGATATGGTCCCCTACATTTTGGTTCCAATTTCTTAGATTGACCTTCAATCCCCGTTATCGCACGAATGATTCTAACAAGGTCACCCTCTTTGTAGTGGATGCCCGTTCGTCTGTGTTTGTCATAATCCTGTTTATCCTTAGTTTGCTGTACTTCTATCAATCGATTAGCTTCAGACCTCATATCAGACAATGAGGCAGGATTTGAAGAAGAAGTCTCGGAAATAATATCGTTAAATAAACCTTGAGAGGGGTTAGTAACTGTTCTGCCAAATAGTAATTCAGCGGGGGTTTTCTTAGTAGTAGCATGAACAGTTGTGTTGATTCCTAGTTGAATATTCGGGAGGTGTTCATCCCATAATCCGTTTGGTTTATCATGGTTCATAGCGCCAAGAGCGGCCAGAATAGTTCGGTTATACCGTTCTACCTGACCATTCGCTCTGGGCGTAGCCACGGCATTTAGTATGTGTTTAATACCAACTGAGTTTATAAACTTCTTGAAAGTGTTACTAGTGAAGCTAGTACCTTGGTCCGTTATAAGTCGATTGGGCGTACCAAAATAACTAAAATGTTCACGTAATACTTTGATACTTGTAACAGATTTTGTATTTCGTGCAGCAGTAATGTTGACAAATTTTGTAAAGGCGTCTACAATAACTAAGATGTATGTATTTCCTCGTTTGGTTTTGATAAATGGTCCTAGATGGTCCGCGTGTATAGTATAGAACGGAGCATCATATTTAGGAATAGGATGTAGCTCCCCTACCTTTTTCCCACTGGGTAATTTGTGGTGAGCACATTCTACACACGCGGCAACATACTTTTTAACGAATCGCCCCATTTTTGGAAACCAATAGTTGGCTTGTATACGTCCTAAAGTTTTATCATAACCAAAATGACCAACGTCGTCATGGTTAACTTTTAACAAATGCCATCGAGCACCACGGGGTACTAACCATCGTATACTAGAATCATCAAGAATACGATACACTCTATCGTTAACTAATTTATAGTTTTTAAATATATCTACGGTATCTTTACTTTTAGGATCTTTGAGTATATTGGAAATATGCTTTATGTCATCATCAGATTGCTGATAAGTAGTCAACCAATCATCGGTACCTACGGTAAGTATGTCTAAAAGGTGACTGGTGTCTTGATCGTCGACTATAGGGCTCCTAGATAAAGCATCCACATGTGCCATCTTTTCTCCTGATCTGTACTCTATGTCGCAATCATACTCTAAAAACTGTAACCACCAACGAGCAATGCGTGGCACCAAGTCACGTTTTGTCAACGTGGTGCGTAGAGCGTTGCAGTCGGTGACAATTTTAAATTTTACACCCAAAAGATACACTCTAAATTTACTTAGTGACGATATGACAGCAAGAGTCTCCAACTCGTAAGAGTGAAGTTTTTGCTCGTCCGCGGTAGTCTGCCTACTGTAATAGGCAATAGCTCTCAACATGCCTGACTCATCTTTTTGCATCAATATCCCTGCAACATCTATTTTACTCGCGTCGGTATGCAGTTGTATTTCTAAGGTCGGGTCGTAAATTCCCAGTACTGGTCTATTAGTTAGAATTTCCCTTAATTTGTCAAAAGCTTCAGTCTCTTCCCTTCCCCAACGCCAAGGAGTGTCTTTCCTCAGAAGATTCGTCAGGGGGCGTGCTATTATTGCAAACCCTTCTACAACCCTCCTAAAGAAACTCGCTAGCCCTAGGAACCGCCTGACTTCATGAGCACTACTTGGCGGAGAAAAGTCGAAAATTGCCTTTGTCTTAGATGAACCAGGCCTAATACCGTCCTTACTTACTTCGAAACCTAAATAATCTATTTTGTCGAAGAAAAAGTTGCATTTACTTAGCTTCAACGTCAAGCCATTTTGTGCAATCAGCTTTAAAACCTCTTCCAATCGCTCTAATCCTTCTTCGAAAGACCTAGCCGGAATAAGTATATCGTCCATATATATAAATGTATAGTTGTTAACTAGAGAACCTTGAATCATTTAATTCATGGTACGTTGAAAAACTGATGGCGCGTTAACTAGGCCAAAAGGCATTCTGTTATACTCGAACTGACCGTCCGGGGTTACAAACGCGGTTTTTGCTCGCGACTGCTCTGCAATTGGAATTTGGTAGTAGCCCGAAGCTAAATCTAAGGTTATAAACAGCTTACTACCAGAAAGTCTGTCAAGTTGGTCCTCAATCCGTGGTAAAGGGTAATGCTCGCGTTTTGTTTTACGATTAAGCGCGCGGTAATCTACGCATAATCTTTTCTCTCCAGACTTCTTATTGACCAATACTATTGGACTCGCATAAGGAGAACTCGACTCTCTGATAATATCACTGTCCAACATTTCTTGAACCATCCCTTTAACCCTTTCGCGTTCAGTATAAGATAATCGGTAAGGACGATAAACCACAGGCTCTGAATCTGTTAATTCAATAACCATTTCAGTTTCAGATGTGAACCCCAAATCTTTCAAACTAGATGAAAAACTATTCTTATATTGTTCTAGAAGGTTTTGGAGCTGATGTTTCTGAGTACAGGATAATGAATCCCCACATTTAATAGCATCATCAAAACTATCGCCAATAATGGAACTTGAGTAATTTATAATTAATTTTTCTACAGAGTGGCTTCTAGTTACTAGGTCGTCCTCTTTAATCTTAAACTCTAGACTACCTATATTTTGTATTAAAGTAGTGCCTATACCTTCTTGTAATATGAACTCGCCAGGTAACAAGTAGTGCTCACGATTTGTGACGTTCCTTATACTACCATGCACATAGATAGTACCTGTGTACTCATTTGAGCACTTCACAGGTACAGCTTTTATCTCACCGACGCCGAGTGTCGTTTCGCGAGCACAAATAAGTGGGCATTTTATAATTGAACGTGGTTCATTTCGTTGAAATATGACATCGGCATCGGTTTTAATGATTTTTATATTAGGCCTTTCGGTAAACGTGTGCCCCAATAGGAGTGGACAAGGTATTACATGGTTATCAACGACTAGAATATGAACGTTATGCTCGATAACACCTTGAACCTCAACAGTGGCATATGACAATCCTAAAGGGCGACATGCTACATTGCCAATTCCCTTTAGCATTGGACCATTCACTTCTTGCCATCTCAGATTTAATTTTTCGGCTTCACTAAGTCGAACCAGGGTGCCTTCACTGCCCAAGTCTACAATGCTATGCACTAAAGTACCATTCACCTTAATTGGGATCTTATATTTAATGCTAGTGTCAAACCCACTCTCTATCTGTAATATATTTTTAGTTTTATCATCAGTGACATCACCCTGTTTCGACTTCGGACAGTCAGTTTTCAAATGACCTAACAACCTGCATTCGGTGCAGTATAACCTTGGTTTTGGACAACGAAAGAATGGATGTCCAGTTTCGTTACAGTTATAACACGCTTTAGGGGCATTTGGTCTTTGAGGAATGGAACCCTTATTGGTAGATTTATCAAGATTATAGTTAAGTCTCTTATCTTTGTTTTTATTAGAATCACTATTACTCCTATTATAACCGACTTTGAAGGACTTTAAAAATTTCAATACCTGTTCTGGTTCTGTAAACTCTGCACTTTGGCCCCCTACCCTTATATTTCGATCATCTATGCCGGCCAACAGACAATCCACTGCGCGTTTTCCCGATATTTCACAACGGTTTAAAAGATTAATCTTAGCATAAAAGTACAATTCTAAAGATTCTCCAAAACGAACACGCTTATTTAACATTTCTAATAATAAATCCGCGTAATTTTCCCTTGTCGGAAAAGATTCACGCAGCTTCACTTTCCATTCTTCCCATGCATATAAAACTGACGGAAGTCCTTGGTACCATGTTTTTGCGATACCTATAAGCTTAGGCATCGCATAGTGGACTATATGTTTGTCGGTCCAACCGTATATTTGTGCGCATTCGTCTACTTTATGAATCCATGAATCTACAGTCTGCTCTCTATTCAAAGGATCAAATTCCGGAACTACATTTAATACAGGAAACTTGTCACTGTTACTTTTAGTCGCCATATTATTCATTACATCTAAAAAGTTCTTAAAAAATAAGTTTTCCTTTATATTAATTGATCCTATGCCGGCGTTACGTTCGTCACTTGATGAAATAGGTGAACGGGATCTTGTTTTTGACCTAGTTGTGGATTGCATCCTATCGTTATTAATTTGTAATGACTCACGTGAACTGCGGCTTCTTGACGTTGATCTCCGGGATCTGGTTCTCGACGGACGGCTTTTCGACTGCGACCGACGACATCCTTTGTTGCGCCGTAAAGCCGGGAACCCAGGCGGCGTTCGTGACCCGGATCTGCTGCGACTGCGGTCAGGGCTGCTATCATGGTGACGGGAAGACTTATTTTTGGTCTTTGATTGTCCACTTTTAGCCTTGTTCTTTCCCATGATGCGACACTTTCCTTGCGTTGTAGTGGGCGTTTTCGTTTTCAAATCCCACTTCTGAGATGTTGGCTTAACCTTTTCAACAACCTCGGAAATCGGGACACAATTAAAACACTAAAAACTTGCGGTAACTTTTTGTATTTGTACTTGCTAGTAACAATAAATGTGTTAACTCCTTAACATTCGTAACCAGACTGACTATCGTAACAATATTTGTTAAAAATCAAACCTCCCTTTCATTATACTACCATCCCCCATTGGCTAGCGTAATCGCGTAGCCAATGACAGATTCAGAACTTACAATAACCACAGTTTGAAATATCGAAATACTATATAAAATCAAATTGTAAATTATAAGTATATCATAATCATATTAAAATATCTAAATTACAACACTTTCCTTCGGTTTCCTTCGGCCTTCGGTTATAAGGTGAAACTGATTAGAGCGACTTATCTATATAATAATATAAATGCGAAAGTCTGTCTGTCTTTCTGTCTGTTACGCTTTCACGGCCAAACCGCTAAACGAAATTTGGTACGAATATAGTTGAAGACCCAAGATCAAACATAGGCTACTTTTTACGCAGGCGGAGCTGCGGGAAAAAGCTAGTAATAAAATATTTGCAAACAATTTATTATTTCGAACCACTTTTGGGAAAAAGTATCTAAATTGACAATAATAATTTTAGATCACATATCTAGTTAACAATTAATTTAACCAAGTTCCCACTAACACAAACATATTTCAGTTGAAACAAATAGTTTCCTAACAATTTAGTCTATTTTCAAGTAGAAATCACGTAGAGTCACGCTGGCACGACCGTTGGTGATGTATCGACTCTAACTTAGAGCTTTAAGTTCACATCAAAGGTATCTTGTGTTTGTTAAGCTCCAAAGCTTTCAGTGTAGTTGTTTAATCCATAGTAACTGATTCGTATGCCATCTACCTACATAAGTATATATCTACCAGTGAATTGAAAATGAATCTACCAAGGTGTATAACTCTGTAGTCCAATAGTTAAGCTAATGTCTGGATATCCAGAGGTCGCAGTTTCGATTCCCGTGGGAAGCATAAATTGAATTTGAAATGTATCCATACTAATATTATAAATGCGAAAGTCTGCCTGTCTGTCTGTCCGTTACGCTTTCACGGCCAAACCGCTGAACGTCAAACATAGGCTACTTTTTGACGCAGGCGGAGCTGCGGGAAACAGCTAGTTATTTATAAATTATGTATTTTTGTAAAAACTACTAAACACCTTTTGCAAATGTAAAATATGTTTGGGTACCTATTTATATTATAACATCATTGTACAACCTACATTTTATGCAAGTAAATATTTGATTTTTGTTTAGTTCTTTCGAGTTTGGTTAGGACATTGCAGAATTTAATCACTTAACTGTCTGATATTAAAACTGTTTCCGTGCTTCGGAAAGCACGTTTGGCCTTTATCTTTTTAAAAATGAGTTTCCATTGAGATATTCACACACAAACACAGCACAGCACAGCACAATACAGTACAGGGCAGCACAGAGCAGCATAGTACAGCGTAAACACCGATAGGCAGAGGTCTAGTGGACTCGTACCTTTAAAGCAAGTTCGTCTCGGTTTCTGGTGATATATTGACAACTTAACTTCTAGGTTCAGTAACTGAGATTTTGTAAATCATTTTAATTGTAAGTTTAAATTGAATTTAGGTAGAATTTGTCAATTTTTTTTAAAACTTGTAGTTGTGAATACAGATACGATTTTGAAAAAATACTATGACACCAATACAAGGGAACTCTTATAAAAATGTCAGATTCTTTTAAAAACTTTAGAGAAATAAAATACGTACTGTTTCTTAAAGCTATGTTGGACACCGGGTTTTCAACTCGCTATCAAAATCGGTTGAGCGGTTTAGTGAAAGTGTAACAGACAGACTTTTGCATTTATAGTATCATATGGATCTTGTTGTGTTCACGACATGATATATAAGGCTATGTGGAAAGTATTTTTCCATAAATAAAATAATTATGTAATGATTTTAAATTATTAAAAAAGCCTCCTATCAGTGAGAGCAATTGAGGGTTTTAAGTACAGGATCACCAGTGTCCAGATTTCACCAACATCGTTTCTATCCAAGAGTAACTAATCTAAACATAAAAAAATGGATGGCAGACATTTTTATTCCAGAGACAGAGTATATATACCGGGATGATACGTGGATTAACATTATATTCTCGGGTTAACTGCGTGGTGAAATGTAAACCTTGGAATAAAATTAATTAGTCTTTGTTGAAATCGGCCAGTCATAGATACGTTTAAGTTATTTTATCAATGCAGAAAAAGCGATGTATGTTTAAGTATGTCAGTCAACAAAGATTTCAGTATAATATAATAAGTTTATGCTTTCCACAACCAAAAGAACATGAGTAAGCTTAGTTCACGACGCCATCTACAGACACTTTGTGCTGCCATGTGAAAATGTTTGCCCGAAACACTTAAAATACAGAAATAAATGTATGTAAAGTATTGAAAAAAAGGTTCACTGCAAAATATTGCTCGTCGCATTCAAATTTGCAGTAAATATCTATCTTCCAGACAAATCTATTCGGAGCTAGGACTATTTATTAATTCTATTTAGTTCACACTTTCTCGCCTAATAAACTTTATATGCATCTTTAATACATATATATTTCATCGCTAACTTTTCATTACGAAATTACAAAAAATGTAGAAGTGAAGGGCAATTATGTGATTTAAAGAATTGGGCGTGTTCGAAAGGGCTTTAATGTTAATGCTTACCTTGTACTTTCTTTGATTTTATACAGTAACTATAGATGACTTTGGTCGCATGAACGGCGACTGGCGACCTTCGCTTCTGGCTAGATCTCAATGATCGGAGTGAAGTCAGCTTGCTGCGTACACTGCCAATATCTAAGAGGCGAATAAATAAATCGAACTATGCTGATAATAACATTTAAATCGATGAAAAATGTCTTGATACATAACAAGATGTTTTTATATAAATTCTGCGCAGTCAAATTTTTTACCACATTTCAAAGTGTATTTTATTCAAATTATTAAAAAATATATTTTTTTAAATTTAATTAATAAGAGTTTTTTGTTTTGAAATCCGACAGCTAATCACTGATCTTGTGAAATTCCCACAAAAGCGTAGACCCATGTAAACACCTTTTCTCTCGATTTCTATGTTTTGTACGTTTAATTTCGTCATGTTTCGCAGGTTATGAAAATACGTCCTCGTTTTATACAACGTACATTTTATGCACATCACATGAAGTGAAAATTTAACATTTCGTGACGAAAAGCAAGAAACAGTTTTTAAAACATTAATATTTAAAAAAAAATAAACTGACCAGTCTTTATATTTCCTTAGATAAGTTTCTGTATCCATACTATCCATACTAATTACTAATTTTACTAATAATATTATAAATGCGAAAGTCAGTCTGTGGTTGCGTCGAAAATACGCTCGTTAGGACATATATACAATTTTAAAACGTTTCGTTAAGCAAAAATATTCGGACAACGTACAAAAGTATATCGAGTTTTAAAAGCTAAGCAAAATGGATGCCCCTAGGGCATTTTCCTAACGAGGAGCCCATCCAACGATTAGGGATTTTCGCAAAGAAACGAGCATCTGAATAAAGTTTTTCCGTTTTATTTAGGTACATAATAAAAGCTTTGTAAATAATCAAATTAGGATTACTTTCAGAGTATGAAAACATTAAAAAATGTTTTTTTTTTTATTATATATATTTCTAGCATCAGGTAGTGCCGAAATATTTTTAAGTTTTAGCTATATTAGTACTTATTACGTCTAGAATTAATAAATTAGATAATAAATGGATTTATTTTGTGATTTAATAATTAAAAAAAAAATTGTCTTCCTTTTGTTTCGTAGACCATAAAAAGCCTTCCGAATATAGACAGAACCTGACCCTATGGTGTTCATGTATTTTTTTTTATTGTAAGCCTAAAGAAGGTAGAAAAATTAAGAAGAGCCATAAGAGAAAATGTCTTAAAACCCATTATGAAAAAAATATATTTTATTGTACTACATACAATCGAAAAATTATACTTTGTTCTATCACTAGCTATTTCTTATTCACCCTTTTCTATGATTCATTTCACTATCTCTTTTTTTCCATTGCGATTGTACTTAATAAACCCACCCATTTTAGAGTATTACAACATAAATATAATATATATAGCATTAATACTCGTATAAAAGAACATATTGCTGACATGAAAAATAGACGCTCAACCAAGTCTGCAGTCTGTGAACATGCTCTAGACAAACCCAACCACTATATGCGTTTTGATAATCCTCAAGTCCTTGCAAAGGAAAACAGATTCATTCCAAGGATGTTATGTGAAGCTATTGAAATTAAAAAAACATCCTAATTTCAATAGAGAGGATGGATGGCAGGTACCGCCAGCTTGGGACCCAGTCATTAACTTAATAAAATCGCAAACTCGGAAGCAGACTGCAAGACCCTTAGATACTGTGAGCCAATACTGCGTGAATCATTATAGTTTCCAATAAAAATTTCAGGCGGTAGTTTGTAATCTTATGACATCAAAGACAAATGTTAACTTAGTCTGCCTGCAACCATGAACGCTGTAAAGCGTTTGAAACGTCAAGTGTAAATAAATAAGTAATAAACGCGATAAAACCGTATTAAAATAGTTTAATTTAATAAATATATTTAATAAAATAAAAGGCGACCGCGACATGACAAAACATCCAGCACAATAGGATCTGATAAATTAAACTTTGAACCGAATATTTGAATATGAAATCTCAAAATTGGATTGTAACAGCGCCCAGGCCTATTGATTAATTGAATTTCATTGTACGTTGCCATACCGTTATGGCGACCGTGTCTGAGTCAAAAACGTCCGGTTTTCAATGGGTTATTCGAGAAGTTTACTTGTTGTCGCCTGTGACTTCTTTTGTGTGTTACTGTTACTGTCTATGTCCTCCAGGGAATAGGGCGTTTGTTGTAGATGGACATTCAAATGTCGTAGGGTTGATTTACACGGGAAGCATACATTATTAGCAGTCTATTCCGAGGAGATATCGCATCAGAGATTGCGAGGTGTTGCAAGCTGAGGGAGCAGCATCCACGTACATCCACGTTTTAAGAGAGGTAGGACATTTTGTAAGGAGTAGTCCGTCTGGGGAAGTACCTCCACCCTACAGAAGACCGTAGCCAAATAACACTGTGATGCAGTGTTGTGTTCCTGCTGGTGAGTAGGGTCGCCAGGCTCCAGAGGGGTCGCTGTGCTGATAGCGGACAGGTACATAAAAATCATCTAACTGTCCAATAATAAAAATGATTCTGTTTTTCAGCAAACCTACTTCGGAACGGAACCCGAGGGGCGACGGAAAACTCTAAAGGTGCACGTGTTCGATTGACCATATCATCCATCGAATAAATGAATAACCATGATGCTGATTTAATAGTATAAATAATGTTCCCATGAAGATCAAGTTACGCTGGTCATTATTTAGCCGAAAACATGACGAAGGTGTAAAACCCAAAACCACAAATGACCCGAAAAGGTCTAAATGCCCGATGAATATTGAAATTTATTATCTCGTACGCTTTTGTCATTTTATTATTATTGAAGCGATACCCACTGAAAGAATTACAAATTCATAATGGAAACTCATACATACTTTATGTGCTATATTATTGTTTCTGGCTAGAGTATCGACGACCTCTATGACGAAATGGTTCATACCTGCCTGCTACCCAAGAAGTCCCGGGTTCTATCCACGGTCGGGTCAAGATACAAAATGATAATTTTCTGATTGGCTTTAGTCTAAGATGTCTATTTTTATAATATGTATTCGGAAAGGGCGTGAAAAAATTCCTTCAGGGTCGGCAACGCGCTCGTGACATCTCCGGTGTTGCAGGTGTTCATAGGCTACGGTAACCACTTACCATCAGGTGGGCCGTACGCCTGTTTGCCCATTTAATTGTATAAAAAGAAATATTATGAAAAATAAATGATGAATTTATATCCCAAAACACAAGTCCCGAATAAACTTTGGGTACGTTGGTAGTATTATTAATTCTGTGCTTTAGAGATAACTAAATCTATTTGATTTATCTATAATTATCCCTGGGAAACGTTTAATCGAACTGATAGGCGCACTCAAAGACATTAATAAATACTTAAGCAAATTCTTTATATTAGAAAACTCTATCAATGGAACAATTTTCAAAAACGAAATCTCCTCTAAGGGAATATTTTATTTTTTACTTTGTTCAATTAAATTGTTCAATTTTAATGGTGTTTAGAACCCTCTTTTTTAGGCTGGTTAAAAAAATAGTACAACACGTACGGCCGTGACTTGCAATAACTATATTAATATGGCGGGACAGGCGTGAGTAGAATTTTAATTTAGCTAGAAATTTCATCACACTAGGTATACATATAAATGTACTAGCGGGCAGCTCCGCCTGTGTCAAAAAGCTTATGTTTGACCCCGGGTCTTCAACTATATTCATACTACATTTCATTAAAATCCGTTCAGCGGTTTAGCCGTGAAAGCGTAAAAGACAGATAGACAGACAGACTTTCGCACTTATACTATTAGTATGGATATGGAAGTATGGAAGATGTATATCGATACTAGCAAGACTCTTTTATCATAGCGCTTTCCCTGGCTGATACCTTCGAAGAATTTTATTGACAATTTGTATTAATAATTTTTAGACACATTTATTATTATTGACTAATTTATTATTGTTTTCTTTACCTTATTTTAACATCGTAATATTATATAATTAAATTTAATGTTATAAATAATTTTGCACGTCTGCTAGCAGACAGAATACACTGGACGGAAAATTTTTTTTAACCATTTTATACATGTATTCTAGCAAAATAAATGATTCTGATTCCGATTCTGAAGCCCACATTACACTTTTCTGCATTTTCTCCTCCATTTCACCTTACTTAGCGTATCATTTATCAAAATCGGTACAATTTTTCAATAACATCTTCAAAGTTTATCAACCTTTATAGGTATCTTGTAAGAAAAGCTTTTAACAAGCATGGTTTAACACAATTAAGAAATTTCGAATGGTTAAAATTAAAATCTACTTAAGGGGTAAGACGCAGAACGTCAGAAACATTAGGCCTTTGATATTCTTAAAATTATGTTTGTAAGAAAATAATTGAATTTCGTCTATCGTTGAAAACAATATTTATTTATTTATTTATTTAAACTTTATTACAAAGAATGTAAATGGCGGACTTAAAGCCGTGGGCTTTTTCTACCAGTCAACCAACAGGTGTTCAACCAACAATAGTAGAGTTCAATGTCCTTTGAAACTTCTCAATAAGGAAGTGAAGTGTCATCGACCTTTGGTCGTAAAGAGGGAATGAGATTTACAAGGCGTTTTATTGAAATTCTTACTTCTAACCCTTTACCAATAAGAATCCTACATTAATATTTCCGACTGCAGGTAGTTTACAGACGTTTATTGTGTGTGTATTTGTATAATAAAATAAATAAATATTGATTTATTTCAGGCACAATTCAAGTTACAGAACAAGAATGCAATGAATGTATGTCTGTAGTGCTAAAATGAATGGGTTAATTTTAATGCGTTTGGTTAGATTTTTCGAATTTCGAGATACCTATTTTTATGTAATTAAACAGCATCCGATAACACTTTTAACATGGCTCTTAAGCTAGAAAATAAATCTTAAAAAAAATTCTAAGAAAGTTTTAAGTAGTCTAAGAACGCCCCGCAATCTATGAAAAATCTTTAAAACCATAGATTATTATAAATACTAATGCAGATTAACTTTTAAACTAACGCACTGCATTAAAAACATAAAATTACAGATTAAAAACTTATCAATTTTTTTTCCTAAACATAAAAAAAAAATAACAACATGACCCTCGCTATTCTTTCTCACCATACCGGGTTTTTCTCCAATTCCTTCGCTGTGACGACTGTTAGACTCTGGAATAATCTTCCTGAGTATGGTAAGGTAGAATAGTCTCCAGCCGTGCCAACTTTAAAAGGCTTTTCTACGAGCTCCTACTCTCGCGGTTACGGGAGCAAATTTAGGCAGTTAAACATGAGTAAATTTTGAGTTGCTGCTATTATTTCGTTGATATAACTCTTAAAATTAACTGTATTTTGATCATTATATCACCGTATATATGTAAGTACCATAAGTAAGTTTATTATCATTCCAACTTTTTGTATATATAGCTATATATTTTTAATACCCACATGACGATATCTGTTTAACCCAAAGGTTGACTGTTAGATAATGCTTTTAGCATTAGGTTCGCCTATTGTGCTATACAACTGTATTATGTACAATAAAGTTTAAATAAAAATAATAATTTCATACCGAGCCCTGATTAAAATACTTTTCTTAAAAGTAAGATAAATGAAACATATTTCAGTAAGTAAATAAATTCAGTGGATTTTTCACCAAATTAAGAAAGAAAAGCTATTATTAACAAACCAAAGTTCCTTAAACTCTCAAAAGGCGTCTAATTGAATTGCCATCTAACTTGCAATAAATCCTCTTCGTTTATTAAAGCCTCCAGAACATTCGGTCCGGAATATATTCAGTTTTATCTGGAAGTAACAAACGGTTGGATTACTATAGATTCGGTCCTGATTTAGAGGTCTTTGGATAACCATATTTAAAGTGGAATAAGATTGAGAGTTTTCAGAAAATATTGGAACTTTGAATAGTTATCTCACTTGAATTTAGTTTTTGATTTGTCTTAGGAAAGTTTTAGGATTTTTTACTAGATATGTATTATTAACTGTTGTAATGAATTTCAAGGTTAATGAAAAAAAAAATACAACATAACATGTTAACAATCAAGAAGTAAAATCCTTGTTAATTTTATTCATAGATAGTAAATATCGCGGATCTCGACAGCCGAGTGTGATACGCGTGTTTGCGTGTCAAGCAATAGCGAGGTGTGACCAGTATTGGATTGGTGACCATTTAGTGGCAATTTCTATCTCATGCCACGTTACGCCATAAGTACCAGCTGGTATTCATAGATAGCTTTCGGTATGTTGTGTTAGATGTCTTTATACAGCCTGAAAAAAATCTGACAATGTTGGTCTGGTTTCCGTGTAAAAAGGGTTACGGAGATCAGACGGCAGTCACTCCAATGATGAAAGACTATTTGTATTATTTTAACTGTGTAGCGTCTCTACGGCATTAGCATAATTAACGCTTCATAAGATTGAGGTTCTCCTAAAGTATTATATAACATAGGTAAGATCAATTTAAGCTTACCTTCAACATCGATAATGCTAATCTAAGTAGATACCTATTAAACCTATATAGAGTTAACTACACACGTCTCAAAGATATCGTTTGAAGCCGAACGATCCAATCAAATTTAATTACTAGCGAAGCTGGAGCGCCATTTTTATTGAAGAATTAAGCGGGCCCATAGATCAGATTAAGAATAGAAATGTCATGCTGTTTTTGTGAGAAGGTAGGTATTATATTCATCATCATCCTAGCGTTATACCGATTGCATCCTCCGCTGTTTGCTTATACAACTAAGTAGGCAAACAGGCGTACGGCCCACCTGATGGTAAGTGGTTACCGTAGCCTATGAACGCCTGCAACACCGGAGATGTTACAAGCGCGTTGCCGACCTGTCCGCTGTCAGCACAGCGACCCCTCTGGAGCCTGGCGACCCTACTCACCAGCAGGAACACAACACTGTATCACAGTGTTATTTGGCTGCGGTTTTCTGTAGGGTGGAGGTACTTCCCCAGACGGACTACTCCTTACAAAATGTCCTACCTCTCTTAAACGCTTTCCTAGTTTACCGTCTCCACATTGCCCGGTCTTAAGCATCCTTGGGTAGGTGGTAGGTATTAGGGAGGCGGACCTGGCGCAGGCAGCGTTCGGTGTCCGAACAGTGGAGGCCCTGCGTCAGGTCCTGGAGAAGTGGATGTTGAGGCGGCGCAAGCCTCTTACCTTCCGCATGACGCAGGTACTCACCGGGCACGGTTGCTTCGGTGAGTACCTGCACCGCGTGGCCCAGAGGGAGGCCAGGCATCTCTGCTAAGACTGTGGCGAGGCTCAGGACACCGCTCAACATGAGCGGTGTCCTAGGTGGAGCCGGCAGCGCCACGATCTGGCCGCCCGCGCTTGGCGGGACGGACAGACTTGGAGCAACAGAGCTTGGGCGGCAATGGCCTCCTTCTGCGAGATTAGACGGAGGCCGACGAAAGGGACTGCGAGGACGACCCTCTCGCGGACCCGATCCGGCGGCGGAGAGGGGGAGTGCGACGCAGGCGCTACTTAGCGCGCCTGGAAGCGCCCCCATAAAACGGTGGGACTAGGATAGTCCCACCCGGTGGCAGAGGTCCTCCAGGTGTCGGAGGGCCTCTGAGAGTGGTGAGTCCGGTTTCTGGCAGAGAAACCGGCCAGTCGCAGAGGCGTCTTGTGCTAGTCAGATCCGAGGCGCCTCCCTGCAATGCGGCCGACGGCACCCGCAGAAGTTTAGTGGGTAGTCTGGGCCGATTAGCGGCCCAGGAGTCCCACACTCTGTGCGTAAACGCATTCCCCTGCGAAATAAAAAAAAAAAAAAAAGGTGGTAGGTGTTATATTGAAAAGAAAAAAAAGGAATTGAAAATGTTGGCCATTGGGTCCGGTTGTTACTATTTTTGTTGTGTATCAAATAAAGACTTTTTCTTTCTTTCTTTTACAAGGCAGCCTTAAAAATTTGACAGTTTTGGCCATTAGCTGAAACCGAATCATCTTCCAACTGATCTCATTTCTCAAGTGGTCTCTTTGTTGTATGTCTTGGAATAAACTACATATTTTTTTATTAGTAATTTTATTTATTTATTTCATGTACACACTGTAAATATATATCGGGAGGGAATCTGACATACTAAACAATGAGTAAAGAGACTTTCTTTAATTGACAATCAGGTTACAATCAATGATGAGTATCAATACTATCGATACAGTAATATGGCGATGATAATCACAATTATAATTAATTACAAGATCAATTATAAATAGTAAAGAGTCAAGGATAAGTCAGTAGCTGAGTACAACATGTGCACCGTACCACACCAGAGCCAAGACTGCCTGATCGTCTTTTTTTTTTTTTTTTTTTTTGCCTACTATGAGCCTATCGGTGGCGTGAAGCGCCCTGGTACATTTTGGTACCTAGTAAACGAGCTACTGTTCCTACTACGTCGCACCCGCCGGCGGGTGCGGTGGTGTGATCCTAATGAATATCCCGATCTCCGGGGAGGCCGGAGATTCTCAAGGGGGCGATTGGCCACCGTGATGGGGTCGTCAGGGTCAAAGAGAACATTCCTCGGACGTCTGTGCCGCAATGGGACATTCCTTGTTGGGCTGTAGTTTGCAGCCTGCACAACAAACGGGTTTGGATGTGTGGAGGATTTCTCAAAGTAACGTTGGGACGTTTCCTTAAGATACCTCAATATGGATGGCAGCTCAAGTGCCTGATCGTCCGATGCGTCCACCTTTTATATCCGTTACAAATAAACGTTAAGAGAGGTGGAAACAGGCAGGGATCGAATCACTCGCAGGTGGTCGGTGCACGTGCTGTTTACAAGTTTTTCTACTGAATCATCCCCGCTTCGGCATATCATACGAGGGCGCCGACATATACATTGGGAACTAAACATTAGAAAAACTGGGTACAATGGTATTTTTTACAAACTATTGTCATAATTCGCATTTAAAGTCTTCCATTGTCAGCCGAAAAGAAAGTTACATTTTACCCATACTTTTCTCAGATCATGCTATTTATTTTGCTAAGACGATGATGAATAAAGTAAATGTGCGTGTAAACTAATTGTTGCAGACATGCTGGGATTAACAGTAGTGGCTAAACGTTGCTCTTACACGAACTAAATAGTGGTGGCAGCACCTATATAATGGTCAGTGCTTGAGTAATATAATATCGTATTTAGCAAGCCATGTCTATTTCTAATTTGTCTATAAAAATCTTGAGGTAAATTACTGAAAGTTGGATGGATCGTATCTTCAAAGGAACTTGTACAAAGTTATGAAATTAAAACGTAGTATAATTTCCATTTTTTTTTTTTACTCACGTCGTAAATGAAAAATAAAAACAAAAATAGATTTTATATTAACTGAATGCTTCGTATAAAAAAAAATCGAAAAATAAGAGTGAAGTTTAAAATATATTTTCACGAGTTGTGAGAGAATGTTAGTCTATAATAATAAGAAATCATTTGTTTAAAAGTTTTCCTTTGAGGATTTTTCAGATTGGCTTACGTAATCATTAATAAATATCTGAGTGTTAGTACAAACACGAGGACTATGAGATGGTATATTCTTAGTCAGAAAACTCCAATAAACTTATAGCAAAAGAAAACAAAACTCATAAAATCTACAATCCAATCAAATTGGGATTCCTGGAACAGCTGTCAAAATTTACCTAAATGAACATCTCACTCTAAAGAAGAAAAGCTTATTTCGACAATGCAGGGAGATTGCGCGAAAGAATAATTTCAAATACGTTTGGATTAAGAACTCAGCTATTCTTGTCCGGAAAAGAGACGATTCGGCAGCTTTTATCATCCGATCAGAAACCGATCTGGAAAAAATTCGAACGAATGATAAATGATTATATATATTGCATCTTTGCATTGATGCTTGCTTATTATATACTATTTTTAACTTTCATTAATTGCCACTTAATTGTTTATTGCATATTACAAATGTTAATTACTTACTCGCCTTCTTATATTATGTACTCAGCCATAGACCATTACGACGACACTTTTTCGCACTTATTAATTAACTTTCAATGTCCATTTTATACACATAGATCTCTGGAGTCTTCAGTTATTTATATTATAGCTCGTGAACAGATCGGTAATAAAGGAAAAACAACTTTGCATGTATCATTGCTTTGCATAATGATAATTATCTTTTGCTATGATTTTGTCGTTGGAACCTGTAAATGCGGTTTTACAATATGCGCAGGTATTGGTCCTGACTTTTGCACCGCCTTTAAGGTTAAATATTGTTCGTATTTCGTAAACTACAATTATTATTCTAATTCCAATTCATTAATATGGATTTATTGTAAATGCCTGAACAGTGGATAACCCATTGACAATCTATTATCAAAATTGTGGTGGATTCAGGACTAAGCTTCAAACACTGTATATGAATATTCTTTCTTCTTGCTACGATATCATTGTGCTCACTGAAACTTGGTTGACACCTGAAATTAATTGTAATGAGTTCATAGATCATCGCTACATTGTTTTTCGACAAGATCGTGATCGTCAAGCCACGGGTAGGGAGGATGGGGGTGGGGTCCTAGTAGCCGTCTTGCGTGGACTAAATCCAGTTTCGTTGGATGTATCCCGCATTCCTAGGGATGTTTTACCACCGTCCTGCATCGAACATGTTATTGTTGAGATACCTTCTAGCGACAGTAACAAACGTCACATTATCAGCGGTGCTTATATACCGCCCTGGGCGAAAGTGGGAGCTTACGAGAGACACTTCGATTATTTGCAGGAGTCTATTATTAACGCGAATGTAGACACTATATACATAGTTGGGGATTATAATCTTCCTCACATCGAGTGGTATTTTTCGAATGGTTTAAATTCAAACGATGGTATGTCACACACCAACACATCTACCTGTGGATTGTTCTTAGAAAGATTTATGTCTTCTATTGGTTGCACGCAATATAACTTTTTCCTTAACACAAACAAACGTATACTTGATCTAGTGATTTCCAACGTACCTTGTACAGTCCAGGCACAGCCCAACTCATTGGTAGGTCCCAACCAAAATCATCCTCCTTTCGTATCCTACATGTCAGCCTCACTACCAGACCATGCCATGCTGAAAAAACCGTGCACTAAATACAATTTTTATAAAGGAGACTACGAAGCCATAAATAAGGACATTTCTATAATAAATTGGGACAACGATCTTTGTAATCTCACTGCCTCTGATGCCCTTGAATTATTCTACAACAATATCAACAATATTATAAAGTCGCATGTACCCACATCAAGTCCTAAATCGGAAAAATTCCCTGTTTGGTTTACACGCAGATTGATAAACATTTTTAAAAACAAACAGAGGGCTTGGGTCAAATGGAAAAAATACCACAACATCTCAGATTATGAAAATTTCACCTATCACAGAGCCAATTTTAAAAATCTTTGCAGGCAACAATACCGCGAGTACATGGAATCTGTAGAAAATAACATTTCTACAGATATCAAATATTTTTGGACTTACCTAGCTAACCGGAAAGACAAATCCAATATACCCTCCACAATGAAATATAACGACAACAAATCCACAAATCCAGACGTAATTTGTAATATGTTCTCCGATTACTTTAAGTCTGTTTTTGAACCCACATCCCCCACTATTCACACATGGCAGCCACCTCCTGATTCTTGCAATAATGATATAACATTAACAAATATATTTTTACCACAAGAAAAGATTTTAAACGAACTTCTACTTTTAAACACATCTAAAGGTGCAGGACCCGATGGTATTCCTCCTTATTTTTTAAAACAAACAGCTGCTAGTATAAGTAAGCCCCTTTTTATAATATTCAACAAATGCTTAGCAGAAGGGTTCTTTCCAGACATTTGGAAATGTGCCTACATTACACCCGTGCACAAAAAAGGGCATAAACAAAACGTGGAGAACTACCGCCCTATCTCCATCTTATCTGCCTTGGCAAAGCTGTTTGAACGACTTGTACACAATGAAATATACCCAATATTGCACAACATCATAATTCCTGAACAACACGGATTTGTGAAATCACGCTCAACTACATCAAACCTAGTCCTTTTTACAAGTAGTCTTTTTGAGAATTTAGATGATGGAGTACAGGTCGACAGTGTGTACACAGATTACGAAAAAGCATTCGATAAGGTGGATCATGAACTTCTACTGGATAAAATTGCGTACAATGGTATTCGTGGCAATTTGCTCCGCTGGTTTCAATCTTACATTCATAACAGAACTCAGACGGTAGTTGTTAATGGTTATCGGTCTAATGTAGTTCAGGTTACATCGGGCGTGCCTCAGGGCTCAATACTTGGACCTCTCTTATTTATATTGTTCATTAACGATATTAAGTCTTGTTTTCAAAATTCACAATTCCTGATGTACGCGGATGATCTCAAAACTTACAAATCTATTAAATCCGTTAATGATTGCATTTCCTTTCAACGTGATCTGGACAGACTGACTGACTATTGCATTGCGAATAAGCTACATCTAAGCCTCCCAAAATGTCACTTTATAAGATTTACAAAAAATAAAAAACCTGTTATTTTTAATTACAACCTCTGCAATACTACTTTAATGACGGTCTCATCCGTGAAGGATCTTGGCATCGTTCTCGATAATAAGCTTTGTTTAGATGGTCATGCTGAGAGCATTACAAATAAGGCTTTCAAAATGTTCGGGTTTGTCTTGAGATCATCTGTTGCTTTCAGGAAACCTTCTACATATCTCTACTTGTATAAAGCTCTGGTCCGTTCCCAACTCGAATATGCTGTCCCTGTTTGGAACCCTTTCTATAAAAAATATACCGATGCCATAGAGACGATTCAGCGGAAATTTTTACGTACCATGCATTATAAGTGTTTTCGCAAATACTTAACATATTCCCAACTTCTGAGCTCTTACAATCTTCTTACTCTTAAATCGCGTCGTGCATATCTAGAGGCTGTTCTACTTTATAACATCATTCACAATAAGATAGACTCCATTGACCTCGTTAATAAACTTTATTACAAAGTTCCACGATCGGCTACCTTGCGCCAGGTGCGATCACGCCCACTCTTCGCGCTGCCTACTTCTCACACTAATTCGGGTCATCGTTCTCCCTTGCGTCGTATGGCTGAGTACCATAATACATTATTTGAAAGCATTGACATATTTAACTGTTCTCCTTTTACGTATAAAAAACTTTTATTGTCATTACTCTCTGAACAAGACTCACTGTAAAGGTAGATTACGCGACCTGTATGTTGTTATTCATCTTGTATACTTGCTGAGTTATTTTGTACTTACCCTTACACACTTTCATTATAATTTCCCTCTAGTAATTATTTTATAAATACTTGTTTCTTTAATCTGTGGATAACGTGGTTGGTTACAGAATTGTTACATTTACATATTGTTTATATTATGCACTGTCAACATATATTTTGTATCTGTTTGTTATTCCAAATAAATAAAATAAAAAAAATAAAAATAAAAAATCAAACATACATACAAGAAGCTACTCAGAAACATGACGGATCGTTAAATATCAATTTACTTTGATGCTGCTCGGAACTTCGAAGAATTTGTTAGGTTTCCTTGCAGTAAATAGTTAGTTTCCTTTAACACGCCTGCAAAATGTCTGGTTGTCCTTTAAAAGAGTAATAGAGATATACTCGTATCTGGCTGGCTGTTGAATTGTACAATACAATACAAAAACTCTTTATTGCACAACAAGGATACATTGTTAAATACAAGCAATCTATGAATTATGTTTTTCTTTATACAACTAAGTAGGCAAACAGGCGTACGGCCCACCTGATGGTAGGTGGTTACCGTAGCCTATGAACGCCTGCAACACCGGAGACGTCACGAGCGCGTTGCCGACCGTGAAATTTTTAATTTTTACCATTAAGTCCGCCTATTGTGATGTACAATTTTATGTTGTACAGTAACTTTTAAAAGTAAGAAAGCGGGCCCTAGTCTGAAGCAAACAGCTTAGGAAGCAACCGGGAAAACGCTAGGATGTAAAAGGAGTAAATTTCAAAGAAATATGTAAGATCTATTGATCGAAGCAACAAGTGTCCATACCTACCAAGACCTCTTTATTTTTCTTATCTAGTCAAAATGGCTATTGAATCCACATTTCATTTGCAATATATTAATGTAACGCTTTAAAAATAACCGACAACTTCGATTCGGGTCCCTGAAAAAGGTAATTTTTAGCTCAAATTAGTCGTGTAAAGTTGTAGATTCAATTAGAAACCACGTTTGGTTGAAGACAAACACGAGTTCTTTTTCGGCCAAGTGTGTGCTTTTTTTATACAACTAAGTAGGCAAACAGGCGTACGGCCCACCTGATGATAAGTGATTACCATAGCCTATGAACGCCTGCAACACCGGAGATGTAACGAGCGCGTTCCCGACCTGTCCGCTGCAGTCAGCACAGCTACCCCTCTGGAGCCTGGCGACCCTACTCCCCAGCAAGAACACAACACTGCATCACAGTGTTATTTGGCTGTGGTCTTCTGTAGGGTGGAGGGACTTCTTCAGACGGACTATTCCTTACAAAATAACCTACCCCTCTTAAAATCTTAAAGTGTCTCTTTTAGTGTGTTTCCTAGTTGCGTCCTCAGCTTACGCTTCGGAGCTCAGGGTACGTTGTATGTCATGGTTCTAAATTTGGCGGCACTGGTTATTACAATGGAGCGATTGCCGCCTGATCTCCTTAACCCTTTCACAGGGAAACCAGACCAACAGAAATATAACCCGAGTTAGATTTTTCAGGTTGCCAAAGTAATCTGACACAGCCTAACAATTGCCATCTATTGATAACAAGGGCTTGACGACGGCAGAAGGCACTGCCTTCCGAAGCACCAAGAAGCTCAATATAGAAAATGCCACTATATGGCGACCAATCCAATACGTGTCGCGTTTCGCAGTCACTTGATACGCGCATTCGCTACGGATATGCGTGTCGCACTCGGCTATCGGGCTCCTCAAAATATCGCATAAGTCACAAGGTCAATATTCATTAAAACTCTCTTAACAAGAAAAGAAAATAGTGTAATATGAATAAAACAATTCAAAAAGGCGGGTTAAAATGACGTTGAAATCTAGCAATTTCAAAAGAACTTTAGAATTTTAAGCTGATTCATGGAAATTCAGCGGAGGTAAACGTAAGTTGAATTTCCGGATAAAAACGTTGTACGAGTTGAACACTTCCAGTTTGTGTTGTAGTTAGCTAAGTGTTCGCAGATTTGAAGTAAGGAGGTGTAAAGGTTGGGTGGGTGTGTTAGCGGATTTTTTATAATATTTCTAAAACTGATACTGCTTTACGGTATCTTATTTTTGAAGTTTTGAGGACGTGATTTAAAAGTATGTCTGAGAGAAGTGGGGTGGGTTGGCTATTTGGTGGTGGGCAAAGATTGGATGTCAGGATTGTCAGGATGATGGCTCAGAGCAAAAATTCAGCAGAGTTATTTTACATAGTATCTATCACAATTGTCAAGCAAGGGCATGTTGTCCCTGCGTGTGGACCCTTATCCCTTATTTCATGGTAAAAGCAGACACCCAAGACTCCCCGCGATGATCCACATCCAATTGTCTACTTGGGTCTCTCCCATGCTAACTCATTAAAACACCAACATCAATTGGTAAACAAGGGTCAAGGGTACACAAACACTTGCGCATCTCAGCGCCTCTCTGAATTAAATGCACAACGCCCACTAGATACAAGGATTAGCTAACTTCAGGGACTCGACTATACAAATAGTACACGTATTATCACAATACAAAATAACACCACTGGCCAGCGTGCACGCTTTCACGCCCCAATTCAAATTAAGTGAACGAACGTTCTCAAATCTTAACCGTCAACACAATGACATTTGGTATTGTCAACCTCAAAGTGTGGCCATCTTTCGTACCGCAAAATACATTCAATTCGATTTAGATTTAACGCGTAATATTTTAATCTGCGACATTATATCTCACATTGGAAATTTTATATTATATTGACTGAAATAAAGGTCTATATTATCTCGTTTATTATATGTTATTGGTCAACGTGTAAAAATCAACCTTCTAACGGACTTAATAAAAAGTCGTGGCATTTTTTTTTATTGTTGGTGAAATAGGAAACATGAAAAAAGTACAAATAATTAAATTTATGTTATCTCTTATCTCTAATTTATGTCTCTGGGCGCTGGCGGTGATCATTTTAAACGCTATGAGTTATCAATTATTTTTTTCGAACGATAGTCCCACTCTGTAAAGATATCAAATAGAAATATTAATATACTCAACAAATTAAACTAATTTTCAAATCTTATAACAATCTCATCCGTCACTGGCGAAGCATGAATAGCACTTTATTACACCATTTACAGATTTAAAATTATAAAATTGACAGCAATAATTGTATCAGATGAAAACAATAAAACAAATGTGTACAAAAGCATTGTTATGTCCACGCAGATCCCCAAAGGTCGATTTCACAGGTATTTGCAATAAATTGTAACAACATTGACGATTATCGCTGAAACTGACTCCACTTCCTTTCAACTAAAAGATATGCAAGTAGGTCAGACGGAGGACATGACAAATAGTGTAGGACACACGGATACATTCACATATACAGGATTGTCTAGTAAACGCTGCTAAATAGCGCTTGAGACATCTGAACATCTGCAAACATTTGCGTTGCCATGAAATGTCTGTAACCAGGGTTCGCTATCTTGTCTTCTTTGACATTTACAAAATTGAAACAAAAGAATAACTTTAACAATATTTTTTTTAATATACAACTAAGTAGGCAAACAGGCGTACAGCCCACGTGATGGTAAGTGGTTACCGTAGCCTATAAACGCCTGCAACACCTGAGATGTCACGAGCGCGTTGCCGACCCTGAAAGATTTTTTTCACGCCCTTTTTGGAGGCTCCCATGTTATTAGTCACTAGGGAAAACCATGGCAGGGAGTTCATTCCATAATCGCAGTGTACGAGGGAGGAAATTCCGTTTGAAGCGTACTGTACGCGAAAACATGGGATCCAAGGGGATGAAATCCCTGAGAGGTGCGATGGTAAAAACTGGCTGTTGACATCATGTCAAACAATTCCTCCGAGCATAGCCCATTATACAAGCGGTAGAACACGCATAAGGAAGCGAAATCTCTCCTGAGACTTAAAAGCTCAATACCGCCTGTAATCACGGGATCTTCGGCAATTCTGACAGCGCGTCTCTGTATTGAGTCATTCAGGTGCGCCCACAGGTGACAACAATGTTCGCTTTGCCCTGTTCAGAATTCCGAGCTTTTTGCTCGGAGCTCCATATTTTTTTTCAAACAGTTCAATTCAATTTAAAACATTTATTGCGTTTCATATAATACATTCACACAACAGTTCTGTTCAGTCAATTGTGATACAAATATTTAGGTTGATAGTTTACACAAAGATTAAAAAATCTGATTATTAGTTGGTTTTATGATAAAAGTTTAAAGAAAAGAAATGAAATAAAATAAGGAAAGAAAATTAGGGGCGCAGGAGATAAAATGACCAATATTTAGATGACTTTTTAAAGTTTAAAATTAAAAAAAAAGGTTAATAAAATAAAATGTAGAAAGAGCAGGCACTGGCTGACAATAACGCATCGTATATTATTCAGACAACTATATATTGTGACCACATGCGACTTCGCATGCATTCGTGGAATCGGTTTCATAAGACAAAGCTGTACGAACTAATATGTCGTTGGAGATGGTAGTTTCTGGTAAGCTGGATGAGAATGCTTAGCAATAAGTCCACCTTTGGTCCATGTTGCAAACAATGTAATTGCAATTATGTGATTTCTCAGATGTGAGCAATAAAAATATATTGCACTAGCTGTTTCCCGCAGCTCCGCCTGCGTCAAAAAGTAGCCAGTGACCCCGGGTATTCAACTATATATTCATACTTACCAAATTTCATCAAAACCCGAACAGCGGTTTGGCCGTGAAAGCGTAATAGATAGATAGACAAACAGACATTCGAACTTATAATATCAGTATGGATATGGATTGTATCCTTAAATAGCAACTTTGTGAAAGAATCTGAAAGACAGATGCTTATTTATTTATTTAACTTTATTACATGACATGTAAATGGCGGACTTAAAGCCGGAGGCTTTTTCTACCAGTCAACCAATCGGTGGTGCAGGAAAAGTAATTAATTTATGCTTCAATGTCAATTTGTTACTACGAGGATTTAAAACTATTAAAATCAAAAAAATGTTACTGATTTTTAGTAAAAATATACATGTGGGATACACTGAGAGAAAGAGATAGCATTTGAGTGAGATTATGTGAATGAAAGGGATGGAAGAAAGTAAAGAGAGACAAGGACGTGTGTATAAGTGTGAAAGGCGGGCAAAAAAGACGAATGGACGAGGATATACGTAGAAGAATAAGATCTGTAATTGAAGTCGAGAAAAATAAAGAAAACTCAAGAATTAAAACGAATTTTACTTCAGCCAAACCCCAAATACCACATGCATAATTAAAAAAAACTGAAACCACTAGTCATTTTAATAATTTATTAACCGCTCACACATCTACGACTACGAGATATCTAGCATACGAAATGCCTCCTTTTTAGTACTATATTTTATACATTAAAGAGAATTAAATGTAAAAATTTTCTTTTTAAAATATAATTTTCAAATGTAACATAATCCGGATTGGATATCGTCTGCAAGAATAAAAACGCTGTCCCTGCAGCTCTATTTTTGAAATGTGTGACTCATATGTCGAATGACAATCGTTAGATTCACCGATAATGATATTAATAAAAATAATTCTATATCGTAAGAAAATCATGCGACTCACCGATTTTGCGCAAGACACGCTTTACAGAAATAGCACCCCTGGTCTTAAAATAATTCCAGTCTCAATTTTAGATGCGGAATTAAAATATCTGAATGCAATTGGTAAGTTTCAGCAAATCTGAAATTGAATTTCACGTCTAGAATATAACTAGGACGGGAACTGTGACGAAATTTAATAAGAAATTGCAATTTCAACCCTATCCCTGTTGTTTTAGTCCGCCGAATCGTTTAAGAAGATTCCAAACTGCGCGACTAAGATGCTTAAAGTTTTCTTCACTCATTTTAATGTAAATATTCATAAAAGTTTAAATGAACACCTGCCTCATTATAGCGATTATGGCAAGTGTTTTTGTTATGTTAAGTATTATTTATGTTAAGTATTATACTAATTAGGCAAACAGACGTACGGCCCACCTAATGGTAAGTGGTTACCGTAGCCTATGAACAAATCAAATCAAATCATCTTTATTTGTGAAAAAAGGTCAAATAAGTAGACATGCAATTAATAAATAAGTAGGTACTCTGTTTCTGCCAGATTGGCGTACAAATTTACAAAAAATATCATTAGTTTGCCTTGAACGCCTTTGAACGCCTGCAATACCGGAGATGTCACGAGCGCGTTTCGTACCACCCGCTGAGAATAAACTTAATATCATTACGCGTCAATCAGGCGGAATCCCTATAACCCTTCGGCTGTGACTCATAATAATAAAAATTTCATTGTTAATAACCAAATCCAGATTTAGTCCCTCGACCTTTATTCTACCTTTAGACGCCATCTCCCATTCTCTTTTACAAAACAAACAACTCAATATCCTCTCTGAACCAGGTCAGAGGCCGAAAGGCGGATTCGAATAACTCTGACACCAGGGTGTATATGGTCCATTGACTATAAAGCCAATTCGATATGAATAAATGAACAAAGCAAAGCAAAAACATTTTTAAACCAAAGATTAATAACAGTAATTTTACAACCTGTACACCAGCGGCATTTTTTAAACCATTAACCATTTTAATAACTTAATACTATGAACTATATCTTATCAGGGGAGTAATTAATAAAGAACACATTACGCGTCAACACTGCCATCAGGCGGTTATAAAACACGGTGAAAATGTAGCTTTATGAAGCTTAAAATGTATTTTTATAATTTTTTAGTCCGCAGTCACTATGTGGCATGTCCGTTGAGGTGTAATTCAATAGAGATTGCATTTTATTCACACAGTAAAAAAAATTACGTTTTGATGATATTAGGCTAGTTTCCTAAAAAAAATAATTAGACCGTCAGTTAGATAATCAAAAAATATTGGAGTAAAAATAGTGTTTTTTCTTTTCAAAATTAAACTAAGAATAGTAAAGATATGGCGCGTTAAAGTTCCGTGTGACGTCACAGTGTGCTACACTTGTATGTGACGTCACGAGCCCCACTCCTAAACTTTGATGCGTTATTTCTTTATAATTTATCGCTCAATTGACGAAAGAAAAAATGCGTTACTAATATATTTTGATTCCCTAAATGACGGATTAATTTTAATGTTAGTCTTTTGACCCTGGAAACTAGCCTATTCATGGACTCAACTGACATTACCAAAAAACAACTGATGGCGGTCCTGGCATACGGAAAATTCTCAGTGTTGCTTTGCCTGCTTTCCTTTTTTCTTCTCATAGTGTATCAGATCTTTGGCAAAAAAATCTCCAAGATAAAGCCCTTAGCGAGAGAGAGTATTCCAGTGAAATCAAACCAACAAAAACTCTGGGATACTCCTTTGGCGCAGAAGTAAATCCAATTCTTGACCCAATAATTATCGTAATGACTTTGATCGCGCTAGGTTTAGCAGTTGCCTCGAGGAAATCCAGTCGTTAGCTTTACGCCATCCCCTCGTACAACATCGGTACATTGCTGGATAATGACTCTTTCAGAATAGCGGTAGGGCTCCGCCTAGGGACACCAGTGTGCTCGTCTCACATGCCCATGCGGCATTGATGTTGATCAGTTTGGGCTCCATGGTCTACATTGTCGGATTGCCGGTAGGCTGCCCGGCACGGCTCTCTGAATGATATAATCAAAAGGGTTCTTGCCACTATTGACGTACCATGCACTCTGGAGCCCCAGGGTGTGGTCCGCGATGATGGCAAGAGGCCTGATGGAATCTCATTGATCCCTTGGGAGCGAATAAGGGCTCTAGTGTAGGACTCTACATGTGTTGATACAAACTAGCACCTTCCCATCTCAGGGGATCTACAATGAGGGCAGCCGAGAGCGCTGAGACCACTAAGCGGCGTAAATATGCTTCTCTTAACCAAGATTACAAATTTGTGCCGTTTGGTGTTGAGACTTTTGGACCTTGGGGCCCTAGCGCTAGGGTTCTTTTTAAAAAGATAGAAGATGATAATTAGTCACCGCGACTGATCTCCGCCGCTGGTGATAGGAGGGCTGGCTGCTTTTTTGCCCAAAGGATTTGCATAGCTATCCAGAGGGGAAACGCAGCCAGTGTTATTGACACTATGCTTCACGGGCAAGAGCCTGATATATATTTTTTTCTTTTTATATACAATTAAGTAGGCAAAATGGCATACGGCCCACCTGATGATAAGTGACCGTAGCCCATGAACGCCCTCAACACCAGGGGCGTCATGTGCGTATTGCCGACCCTTAAGAAATCCTTTAACGCCCTTTTTGAAAGACCCCATGTTGTAATCTCTTGGGAAAACTATGTCGGGGAGTTCATTCACAGTCTCAGCGTACGTGATATATATTTTTACTTGTGGTTCAATAAAGATTTATAAATAAATAAAAATAGCACTCATTATCACAAAAGCTCCATCATTTCAAATGAAATCTTTGGCAATCTTTTCTCTATTCAAACAAAGGTCTTTAAGCCTGCTTTTGGACTATAAATCACTGCAATCTAGCTTAGTAATGCCTAGTGGTCACGCCACCATGTTTGTTTTAGGAATTACGATTCTATGTTTGGAAATTGCACCTTCCGGTTGCAGTATTCCCACGTTATTTGTACCAGCTAGTGTATTGCTGATTGCGTGTATTTTATAATACAGTAATACTCTTGATTGCATCTAAAAAGAAAAATATAACAGAATAATTTCAACAAAAACAGCGAGGCAGAAAAATGAACTTAATGCTGAAGCGATCTCTTTCGATTAAATTGTTCCCTAATTTCAGGCAACAACATGTTTAATACATGTTGTTGCCTGAAATTAGGGAACAAGGCTCGGGTAATATCCCTAACATTACCAAATATTTTATTCTTCATTCATTCATATCACAGATTGTTGCGGCAGGTGCCCGTGTGAAGAATCCACTGGGAATCCCTACTGCGGAGATGAATGATACTTCGATGTTATTTGAAAGTCGGACTGTATATTAGTGATAATTATGTCCAAAGGCTTTTGATGTGCGGCGCGATCGGTTACTTGTCGTCAAGTGCCCGTCCGTTATATCGGTTCGACGAGCTGTCAGTTGTGTCATGCTGACACATGCATGACGATGATGTTGACGCACGCCGCGGGCGCGGCTACGCGGCCGCGGCTGTAGACGATGTTTCGTCAACATACTCCCGGCCTTGAAGTATCTTCAACAATCGGTAGGGGGCAGATGGTGTTGAAGGCCCGGCGGATCGTCCCCTTGCGTGTCCGGATGTCGGCCACCCTGGCCACGCCGTCGAGGCCGGGATGCACGCGCAGCACGCGGCCCAGCAGCCACATGAAAGGCGGCGCGGAGCTGTCCTTGATGACCACCATTGTACCAGGCTGCAGTTGTCCACGTGTCTGGTGCCATTTCGCCTTCCTCTGAAGCCATAAAATATATTCATTGTGGAAGCGATTCCAGAAATGCTGTTTGAGGAGCTCGATGCGTTGGTAGCGTTGGAGGCTTGTGATGGATCTCTCGATGATCTGCGGATGTGGCACGCAAACCAGAGATCGACCGATAAGGAAATGAGCCGGAGTTAAAGGAGTAAGGTCGGAAGGATCGTTGGAAATAGGCGTAATCGGGCGAGAGTTGAGGATAGCCTCAATCTGAGTTAATAGAGTCGACATTTCCTCGTAGTTTAAATGCGTCAGATCTAAAATTCGTCTGAGATGATGTTTGACGGACTTCACGGCGCTCTCCCATAGGCCTCCGAAGTGGGGCGTATATTTAGGTATAAAAGAAAAGTTAATACCTTGATCTGCGGCGAGACTCGACGTTAGACTGGGATCCCTGAGAAGCCTTCCTAACTCATTGAACGTACCCACGAATGTAGTGCCATTGTCAGAGAAAATATTCTGAGGTTTTCCGCGACGCGAAATAAATCTGTTAAGAGCTGCAATAAAGGCCTCTTTAGTCATGTCTGAAACAAGCTCCAGATGCAGCGCCTTAGTGGCTAAACAAACAAAAACACAAATATAACATTTGATTAAACGTGTACCTCTACCTTTGCGGTCGGCTATCAAAAGCGGTCCAGCATAATCGCATCCAGTCTCTAGAAAGGGAAACTCCAGGTGGACGCGTTTGTCTGGCAGATTACCCATTATTGGCTGAATAGTTTGACCTTTGAACCTACAGCATTTCACACAGGAACGTACAGTGCGTTTAGCAAGCGCAGTTCCTCCTAAAGGCCAATAATTGTGTCTAACTGTCGCTAACAGCAGCTGAGGTCCAGTATGTAAATGAGTTTTATGTAAATTTTCAAAAATAAGTTGACAAAGTCTGTGTTTACTACAAAGGAGTATGGGATGTTTAGTATTATAATCGTAGTGAGAATTACCAAGCCTTCCGCCAATGCGAATGGCATTGTTCGTGTCTATGAAGGGTGATAAAGATAATAAACGATTTTTATGAGGCAAAGATTTATTATTTAAAAGCAAGTTACGTTCTTCAGGGAATGATTCCTGTTGAGACGTAATTACAAGAAGAGTCGTTGCGGCCTTCAGCTCTGACAACGACAAATGTGCTCTAAGCTTTGTGACATTTTTACAATTATGTATAAATCTAAGAATGTAGGCAGTTATGCGTTGTAATTTAGAAAAATTTGAGTATTTATTAATAAGTGATTGAATTAGATCTATATCTGATGCAGGTGCTTGTGATGTATGAAGTGTGTGTATTATCTCCGGCAGCTCTACATTATTCCGATTAGGCTTACATGGCCATTGAGACTGCTCTAGCAGTAGAAAGGGCGGTCCCGACCACCATAAGGAACAATCCTGCAATAGATCGGCTCTTAAACCACGCGAAACCAGATCGGCTGGATTTAGTTTGGTTGGAACATAGCGCCAATTATTGGAACTATCTTGTATCTCCACAACGCGGTGCCGAACAAAAGGTTTTAGTTGAGCTGGTGAAGAAGAAAGCCAGCCTAATACAATCATTGAGTCGGACCAACATGTACACAAGCTATATTCAAAGGTAACAGATGAAACTACCTTAGCACACAGTCTTGCTCCTAGGAGGGCTCCACATAACTCTAGCCGCGGAATGGTTGTAGATTTAATAGGTGCTACTTTACTCTTTGATATGAGTAGTCGCACACACACTGACCCATCAGGTCCTACACTTCTCACATAAACGCATGCACCATATGCTTTTTCCGATGCATCTGTAAACACATGGATTTGGTTATCGATAGATGGTGTAACTTTAACACATCTTGGTATATTAAAATTATTTAAATTTTGTAACGAAATAGAGAAATCTATCCATTGTTTTTTAAAATTCTCTGGAACATCCTCATCCCAGGAACATTTATGAATCCACAAATCTTGTAGTAGAATTTTGGCTTCCACAATACAAGGCGAGATTAATCCTATTGGGTCATAGACTTGAGATATTGTGGATAATATGAGACGCTTATTTACTTTCTCAAATTTTGGCAAATTTATACGAAAAACCAAGGTGTCAGACAAACAGATCCAGTTAAGTCCTAATGTTTTAGATGTTTCCTTGTCACTGAGATCTACACTACCAGACATGTCTGCATCGTCACAAATTGCACTTAAAACTTTCTTGTTATTTGAATGCCATTTACGTAGGTTAAATTGGGCAGATTTTAAAGTTTTAATGACATTTTTACACTGTCTGACCGTGCCTTCTAAAGTGTCCTGACCTGACAAGTAATCATCGACATACATATCATGACATATGGAACGTTTTGTGTCTGAATCAGTCGAATCTAACCCTAACTGTTTAAGACATCTAGTTGCTAAAAATGGTGCTGACGATGTGCCAAAAATGACCGTATTTAAAGTGTACGTCTTTAATGGTTGAGAGGGGTCGAACCTCCACAAAATTTGTTGTAATGGACGTTGCTCTTCCTTAATTAAAATTTGTAAATACATACGTGCAACATCACTTGACACGACGTACTTATGTTGTCGGAAACGTATGAGAATCGAAATTAAATCATCTTGTACTACAGGCCCAGTGCGTTGTATGTTATTCAACGATTTTCCCGATGATGTAGCACAAGATGCATCTAAAACTACACGAAGTTTCGTGAAAACACTGCTTGCCTTGTAGACTCCATGATGTGGAAGATAGCAATAGACAGTGTCAGGAATTTTTGATGTTGTTTCTGACATGTAACCCGATTCTAAATATTCTGTCATATATTCATCGTAGAGTGCTTTCATACGTGGATCTTTTTCTAACCGACGTTCTAGAGAAAGAAATCTACGCTTTGCAATAATGTACGAGTCGCCCAGGACTTCTGGAGACTCCTTCAAAGGCATGGATACTACGAAGCGACCATCTGAGTTTCGGTTAGTAGACCCAACAAACTCTTGTTCGCAAGCGATCTCATCTGGGGTAAATTCATGCTGAGATGGAATTGTATCTAGTTCCCAGAAGCGAGATAAATCTATTTGTGGTTGTGTGCCATTACTAAACATACATACAGATTGTTGAGAACCGGAAGTTGCTATGGCGCCCGAAACTAACCATCCAAGTTTGGTTTCAGATAAGACCGGTTTGTTTTTACCTAGCTGGATCCGATTGGTGCCTAATACTCTCCAAAATATGTCCGCACCTACGAGAATATTGATGGCTGACGGAACATTAAAGGTTGGATCGGCTAAACGAACACCAGATGGCAATTCTAAATGGCTTACATCTATGTATGTGTTAGGCAGTAATGATGTAATAGTAGGTAAGACGTAACAGTTAATATGTGTCCTATAGCTACCATCTAAAGACTCGAACATAAGAGAGCAAGACTGTGAACTATTGGACGTTTGATTATTAATACCTGTTACTCTTGAACACGTAGCGTGAGTATGTATTTGTAGTTTGTCACAGAGATCCTGTGTCATGAAGTTCTCGGTACTAGCGTTGTCCAACAAAATTCTGGCAGTGCAAGGTGAACCGTGCGAATCAAACACTTTGACCAGAGCTGTGGACAGTAATACATGGTTTGTATTAGAAACTGATTGTTGTGAATGTGAGTGCTTGGCAGACAATACAACACTTTCATGTGAAATTGCTTCTTTATTAGGTGCATCTATATGCAAAAGTGTGTTGTGTTTTACTTTGCAATATTTACAGTGAGACAAGGTACATTGAGACTCATTGTGACCAGACCTTAAACAATTCCTGCATAGCTTGTACTTATTGACTCGCTGTATGCGTGTTTCAACTGGAAGTTTTCGGAAATCAAAACAATTAAATAAGGCATGTGCCTTATTGCATAAAGGGCAAGAAATTGATTGTTTGCCTGTTGAAACAATAAAACTCCGTTGTTTTTGAACACAAGGGTTTTCAGATTTACCTTTAATGCTCCTGGCCTCTTCCAGTGTCTCCAGAAGGTCAGCTCTGTTTGTTAAAAAGGTTAAAAATATATCTAAGGTTGGTGGCTCACTACGATTATTACGATGCTCCTCCCACTCTCTGTTGGTGATTGGATCCAACTTTGCAGTCATCATGTGGATGATGAGTGTATCCCAATATTGTGTAGGTTGATCAAGAGTGGCTAAAGCTCTTAGATTTTTATTTAAAATATCCACAATGTAGCGCAAAGATTTACTGGATTCCTTTTGAATCGAGCTTACATTAAAAAGAGCCTGTACATGGTTATTGACAAGCAAGCGTTTGTTGTCATATCTCTTGCAAAGTAAATCCCAAGCAGAGGCATAATTGCTGGCTTTAAAGTCTAAACTTTTAATTACCAAGGCTGCGCTTCCATGGAGACTAGCGCGTAAATAATGAAATTTATTGATGCTGTCTATACTATCACTCGAATGAATTATCGATATGAAAGTATCTCTGAACTCAAGCCACTGTTGATAATCTCCATCAAAGGTAGGTAAATCGATTTTAGGAAGCCTTACAAAATTATTGTGTTTATGTGTTGCATCATGAGAGCTTACCTCAGCACTATGCATGGAGGTGTTAGGCGACGATGCTGATGACACGGAGTCACAGAGAGATTTGGCTGAACCGACGGCAGCATAATACTGGTCCTCGAATATTTCTCTTTCCTGGTACCGCATCTCCATATCGTCAGAAAGCTCCTCTATCTCTCCCTGAAGAACATCAAAGTCAGTATATAACAACTCTATTTTTTCCAGACGTGTTTTTAGCTCGTTTAAGACATTAGGATTTTGAACTGAAGTATTATTCAATAAGTTGATGTAATTGCAAAATGTTGTTAATTTACTCTTTAACGTTCCTCTCCTTTTAATTAATTGGGATATCTTAGCGTCCGTCATTGTAGTAGTTAAAGTTTAAATGCAAAGAAATTTAAGTAGTGAAAAGTCTTAAAATTAGAATTAAGTTTAATCTAAATTATGTACAGTTAGAGGGGAAAAAAAAAAAATGAATAAACTGAGTGGAACGACACGTATATTTTGCTCTGATGTTATGCCAGCACACTGCTAGGTGTACTGTGATAGTCGAAGTCAGCTGACTACCGACCTATAAAACAAAGAAGATATGTTAGCGCAAAATAACCATAAATGGGATTGTTATTATTGTTGAGGGGTAATGATTATGTTGTATAGAAAGCGTTATGAATGATTTGCAATGAGATTTGATGTGGACTTTGATCTATGAAGTGATTGATGATTTTGTGAGATGTGGTGAAACAGAGATGGGTATTTTCTAAAATTAAGCACTAAATACACCAAAACTAATTACTACACACACCTTACCCACACAAGTAATCACACAAGGCCACTAATAGGCTAAAATATTCAAATGTAAATGACCAGTAACTGTTAATTTTTAAACTACAAGATTATGAAATGCCAACAACTAATAAAGCAGATGAAAATGAATGGAAAAGTGAGCACTAAATGATAGTGAATGTGAAGAAAAATGTAAGTAAAGGAAATTGGGTCGATCTCACGATTTTGGTGCCCTTATCCTTGTTTCTTCCTGTGGCGGAAATGTTTCTTCACAACACTTCTGGGTTGCCGATGCGATTATTCCGCTAAAGACTCGACGAAACAGCCAGAGAACGCGATGATGGTGCTGGATTAGGTGGAATTTGGTAACTTGATGACCGTTGTAACTGCTCGTCTTCAAACTTGAATTTTTGACAGCAGCTGGCAGGTTCACAAATTCCTTTGTTCTTTTTGTAGGTTGAAGGACCAATATGTTGCGGCAGGTGCCCGTGTGAAGAACCCACTGGGAATCCCTACTGCGGAGATGAATGATACTTCGATGTTATTTGAAAGTCGGACTGTATATTAGTGATAATTATGTCCAAAGGCTTTTGATGTGCGGCGCGATCGGTTACTTGTCGTCAAGTGCCCGTCCGTTATATCGGTTCGACGAGCTGTCAGTTGTGTCATGCTGACACATGCATGACGATGATGTTGACGCACGCCGCGGGCGCGGCTACGCGGCCGCGGCTGTAGACGATGTTTCGTCAACACAGATTAATAAATTATTCATATCAATCATAAATTATCGTTGTACCATTTAGGAGCGAGATTTCGTTTGATTTTGACCTCCTAAATTACACAAAACAATTTAACTTTTAAACTAGAACGCATTGCATATTTAAAACATAAAATTACAGGATGATATGCGTATAATATGCTATTCTCTGTGCGAGAAATGAGCCAAACAAAAATTTTTATACATGAGTGAGGATTTAAAATTCATAGTTAAGCCTTTCAATAACATTCAGGCTCTCATCGTAGATCGCAAGTCATATGTAAAAATATCAAGTGATAGAATTTCAAATGATGCGAATTTGAATCTCCAAGCCGAATACGGAACAAGGTTTTAGTCTAGAAGCAGTGACGTCATTGAATACTATCCTATTTTATAGATATTTTCTAAGAAAATAATTTTGTCTTTCGTTGTTCTAAATGGCGCTACAAGAATTTAATTACTGCAAAATCCATACTTTCACTACAATTATAAGTGCGAAAGTCTGTCTGTTACGCTTTCACGGCTAAACCGCGTAACGGATTTTAATAAAGTTTGGTTTGAGTATAGTTGAAGACACGAAGTCAAATATGTAAAGGCTACTTTTTAACGCAGACGGAGCTGCGGGAAACAGCTAGTTGGGAATGTTTCCGCTTGTTTTTGTCCAAACAAAAATCCTTAATGACATGATCTGCTATCATCAAAGTATTAAAAATGTTTTTACACAAAAAATGTTAACTCAACATTAAAAACCTCATCGAAATAATGCGAAAACAAACGCAATTCAAATACGATTAAAAAAAATTGCGTATAAAAGAAAATCAATGTGCATGTTACGTTACCAATTTCAAATTTATCTGAACATTTCTAGCAATGGAAAATAATTTCATATTCTACTTTAAGACGTTCATTTTAGAGTTCAATTCAGATTTTTGGGTTAGTCTGTATAACGGTACTGTAGAAATAGGCGATAAGGCCAAACCTTAGCGAGTTTAGTGTCATTGAATGCTCGCACGCGATACTAACCAGTGTTAAATGAACTAGACGTCTAACTTACATTTTGTTAAGTTAACAGTACAAGTGACTGGCGTTCTCACGTTTCGGAGGCCGAGATCCACTTCGGGTCGCTAAGCCAGAAGTGTAAGTAAGTAACAGTGCAAGTGATAACTTCGGATATTTATGGATCACGTTTTAATCGGGAGGTAGACAGAGCCAAGGATCTATAGTTCCCAATTGAGTAGTGTCAAAAAAAGATACTGTGAGCCAATACTGCGTGAATCGGAATAGTTCCCAATAAAAATTTCAGGCGTTAGTTTTGTAATCTTATGACATCAAAGACAAATGTTAACTTAGTCTGCCTGCGACCATGAACGCTGTAAAGTGTTTGAAACGTCAGGTGTAAATAAATAAGTAATAAACGCGATAAAACCGTATAAAAATAGTTTAATTTAATAAATAACAATCGCGAAAACATAAGAAAACATTAGTGTCAAAAAACTTTAATACTTAACTTCAGAGAAGTGTGGTCGTTAAACTAAAAGTAAATTTGGATACTTTGTTTAAAACATAAAATTAAAAGATTTAGGTGCGTAAAATACCTTTATACTTTGTTGCCTCTTTACACTTTATCTACTGAACTAATCGTCCTGTAAATTTGCATCACTAATGATAGTTAATACTAAGCAGAACATAAAATTAAAAATACATTTCAACTTGGGAAAAAGTACTGTTTTGTGTTCCGTGTATGCGTTCAAAGCATTGAACGAAAGCTAGTGAAAAATATTTCGCTGATCTTACAAACTTTATTAATTTATAAACTGTCAACTTTAGCTTCTTATATAAGAACAACATTTTACTCACTGACTGCATTTCTTACTTAACACAATGTAAGTCTGGCTTTAGATTCCCACACGTCAGTACTAAATAAAGGTCCACGGTATTTAAGTTTTGATGGAATTGTTTAGTGACTTTCTGAAGGTTTTTATGTCTGTTCGTGGAACCTCAACTATGGTGTAGTGAATAGCGGACAGGATGTACTGAACCAGTTTCAGTATTTTTGTACATATTTATGCGAAAAAGTTGGGTACTTTATACTTTAATTTGTGTGATTTTGAGCTTTTTTGAATATTTTAATTGAAGCAGATGACATGCAATGATGCAACGATATAATAAAAACACAAATTATCTTTATTGTGAAACGCAGGTAGTTTACAAGGATAACCAGTTTTCTTTTTGGTATCACTGTGTTTTGCCCAATTTGGACGTACAATATATTTTAAATTAATGAAAACATGCAAAATTATATATTTTAAAATAATTAATAACAATTAAAATATAAAAACAATTTATACATCCAAGGAAAATGTTTAACCTATTTTCGTTAATATTGTATTATTGCAATATAACATTATCACTTAAAAATCTTGAATTGTGTTGTAACATTTCTGCAAGAGTAATAAATTTAAATCTTTTTTAGTTTTGCACTACATCAAGAACTAACAAAAACTAAAAATAATAGATTTTTATGAATCTAAATGTCAAAATCAGAAATTAGATCAGAAGAAGAACAATATTAATTACCGACATAGCCCAGCGGATTAGCTCTTTGAAGTGGCAATAAGCGGGGCACATAGCGCAGAGAACCGATAGCCGATAATGATGGGGCAGAAAGGTTCTCGTTTGGTGCCTACGAACCTGTAAGCGCAGCGTTGGACATCCACCTGAAAAGGTGGCAAGCACTGGATGTAGGCTGCTTCAAACCATTAGGAGAGGCCTATGTCCAGCAATGGACTCACTGTGTCGAAATGATGATGGTTACTCCAAATTTATTTTTTTAGGCGAATAATTGAAATTATAATTTAAAAAAAAATGGGTCTATTAGTGCTACCACAGCTTAGATTAGAGCGTTTCGTAGACGGTCTACGGCGTAGCATATTCGTAGAACATAATATCGTAGTACTAATTTTGCTACGAATTTATCTACTGAAAAGTTTCGATTTAGATTGTCAGAAATAATATTATACGAAAAAATGTTCCCCAGTTTTTCACTCCGAAATTTTAAATTCTACCAAATTCAAAGACCATAACTAGGACTAACAAAATTTATGTTTTTAATATAGAAGTCCAAGTGGCAATATATTCGCATTGTTCTAGCCGTTTCAAGCGTAAAAATTAAGTGGCTATCTTTATTAACTTGAAATACTGAAAACTTTCTTTGAAAATGCTTTAGCACTTGAAAAAAATTAGGGGATATGACGTAATCACATGTTTTTATAAGTATATTTTTTTGTCGACTGACCAAAAAGGAGTGTAGTGTCAGTATTCATGTTTGAATGTTTGTGAGATTCGGTATTATATGATAAGTCGTGAACAGCTTATCAGATATAAGATGTTTGTTTGTTTGTATCTTTATTGTACAAAAAAAAACTAATAATTTACATAGCATGCAAACATGGAAAAACAATAAGTTCAATGGCGGACTTATACCACTTAGGGATCTCTTTAGATTCCTTGCACTGGTGCGAGTAATTTTAGCTATGTGACGTCATCTTTTTTTTCTGTAATATCACACGAAGCTTTTTTGCGCCGCTTTGTATTTTCTCTGTTTTTCCTAATGGTTGACTAGGAGAGAATGCTTTTAGCATTAAGTCCGCCAATTGTATTTTTTCAAAATGTCGGATAATACAGGGTTACTTATAAAATATATAACCTCGCACAGACTCACGTCAGAGGCCGAGAGCAGGTTTCGAACAACTCTGACACCAGGGTGTACATGAACGATTGATTATGTAATCTACACGATATGAATGAATGAATATATTATATAATATAGATATTACATACATACATACCATCACGCCTTTTTCCCGTAGGGGTAGGCAGAGACTACGGATTTCCATTTGCGACGATCCTTAGAGACTTCCCTCGCTTCTTCTACGCTCATCACTCTCATCATACACGCTCGTCGATTACGGGTACTCCTGACTAATATAGATATTATTCAATAAAATGTGGCATAACTAACAAACATTTTTAGGTTTTCCATACAAAATCTAGTTAGCTGATAACTCGATTTGTATGGTATATTATACAACTTTTGTCAATACATTTTATCACCGAAAAACGTACGCAAACCCGGAGTCGAATGATTATCGTACGATATTGAATGATTTTCATTCGACTCACCAATTACTGGTGAGTTAAACTTTTTAAAAATAGGATCCCTGAGCTTAGAATTTAGATAAATTAAACGTGTTAACGTAATATGATCAGACGTCTATTTCGGAGCTTCGAAGCCAAACCCATGAATTTAACCTAGAAAACGATACTATGATGAATAAGAAACCTAAGTGCTTCCTTAGTTCAGTGGTCGTTGGCCTTGGACCCGGAGGTCGTAGGTTCAGTCCCACGGGAAGCATACTTTGTTTGGACATTGCCAGCTTGAATCAATTGACTTCACTTACCATCAGGTGGGCCGTACGCCTGTTTGCCTACTTACCCGTATAAAAAATAATAATTGTATAATGATAAAGAGTCCGCACTGCATAATAAATCATCGTTCCTGGCTGCTGGTGGTCGTCAAAGTAACAATGTGACGTTGTTTCGGCCGTTGTTGTTAAGCTGGAAGGCGGATCGATGAAACTCTGACACCAGGGTGTAAAGGGTCGACTGCCCATGTAACTCACTTTATATGTATGAATGAAGCCGTATGTTACGGCTAGTGTATATAATAATTAAAACTATGCCCTAAATTTTTCACCCTACATTTTCCGATAACTAATTACGAACGGGGAACGGTAGAAGCCAATTAACTATTAATTACTCATTAAACTCAGTGCCAAACTACCATATTTTAATTTTATATTAAATCGCGTGATAAAGTGTAAAAATAGCATTACAGTGTTTACATTTTTTATCGATTTTTTTTTTATTGACCAATCACACAGATTAACCTTAAAGTAAGTTCCTGTCTGAATCATTCATAAGGAATAAGCTTCATGATCAATTGACACTGTACACCCTTGTGTCAAGTCAGGGGTGTTATTACCAAGCATCTGTCCGATGGACTGGATACATAGCACACGTGTACGCGAGCCCGACTTACCCGAGCTGCTACTGAGTCAACCCATGTCCATCCGAGTCGGTAGCATCCTAGTACTTCATCCTTTCCCCGAACTCAAACACTTCCCACCCTTCCTTACCTTAAGAATACTTCCGATGGGCAGCAGCGTCGGAAGTACGATAAGCCGCTGAAGCTGCGCTCGCCAACCCGCCTGCCAAGCGTGGCGAGTATGGCAACAACCCTCAATTAATGGGGAAGCCCAAGTCCAGCAGTGGACTGACTGCGGCTGAAACGACGAACGACGACCCTTGTGTCAGAGTTTTTCTTAAATGACCGAAGTACGAAATCAAACAATCAGGTGACAAATTCACAAAGTATGCTTCCCGTGAGAATCGTACCCACGACCATCGATCAATTGTGTTTGCCCTTAACCACTGGACCACGGAGGAAGAATAGTTGTAATATTCAATACTATCGTTGTTGTCTTCAAAGGTGGCTTCCATGGCAAAAGGAAACACCTATTTGGCCTCTGATTTGGTTCATTAACCATCTAGTTAACTAGTGAATTAAGAATATTTTTTTTTTATTTGTATATTGACGTTTTGCAAAAAATGCTCTAGTGGAGTTTGTGGCCTCGCTTCTTCTCCACTTGCGCTTTGGAAGTGATGGTATAAACTTAATATAGTCATGAGTCAATGAGTGATATTTATATCCTACTAGCCGTTTCCCGCAGCTCCGCCTGCGTCAAAAAGTAACCTATGTTTGACCCCGGGTCTTCAACTATATTCCTACCAAATTTCATCAAAATCCGTTCAGCGGTTTGGCCGTGAAAGCTAAACAGACAGACAGAGAGACAGACAAACAGACGGACAGACAGACAGACTTTCGCATTTATAATATTAAGTAAGTATTAGTATGGATATTGAAAATATACGATTTCGTTTCGTTTCGTTTCGTTTCATTTAATTTCCTACTCTACTCATGCATGACAGTCGTTTTTATATTTGTAAATCAGATGACATGTTATAAATACACCTAATTAAATTTTATCTTTTTGAAAATTTAAAGGAAATCTACTTTTGAATAAACACACTGTCCAAGAGATAAAATTACAGAATGAAGTATAATAAATACACGATTCCGCTTGAAGTTTTCGAAATGCTGAGCATGTCGCTCCGTGACTACGGCCGTTGTAACATGGTTGAAACGTCGGAAGTATGCATAAACGCACTTCATTCTGTAATCAATGTCAGATTTTAATGAAGCAAATCACATCAGTGAGTAGTGAACGAGGTCCAAACCAAAGTTAGAGCTTGAGTTTTCACAGAGGCACGCATTTAGCATTCCGTCAAAGCAACAAGTTCTAAGTGAAATGAGGAACTTTGAAGAGATGTTGTGTGGTACGAGTTGTTAGCGTAAGCGGTGTGCTACTACCAATGCGGAATCTATAAAGTCTTTTGCTGTTTTGGTATAATTATGTTACAGGAATTACCATTGCCTAGTGGTTCGCGCCTGTAGCGGTGGAAAAAAATCTCGGTTCTCTCTCTCGGTTCTCTCTCTCTAAGGATGAATCTAATGGATGGAGGGCATTTTTATAATAACTAAAATTGTGTTTATCAACCGAGGTCTGATTTATTTGTATCTTTACGCCACCAGCCACAGACTACAAGGTAATCAAATCTTTTTAAACTTTCTAATCTTCCTGTCTCTTTATTTTGCTCTGATTTTAGGTCAAAGTCATAAATGGTCAAGGTGGATCGTGGAATTTTAATCATCATTAAATGCCAGTAAATCTTACCGAAAATATTGAAAACAGACTTTGAAAAGTACATAAGTAAAAAGTGACATAAATGGGTAGTTTTTATTTTATCTAGAAATTTAAATAGATTAATTTGAAAGTACCAAAAGCTTTTTACTTGATTAATTTTAAGTTTCTTTTTTATCCAGATACGAGCAATTTTGAGCCATCTATCCTTGCCGCTAGTCTCTCATAAATTGTACCAAAACTCTCCAGCATGACGTTCTCGGGTCACAGATTCGATGCGGGTTCAACTTTGCGCCGCATTTGACCCTAAAGGGCATCCCTATTTGTCGATAAGACTTTGGAACTTTGAACTTATAATAAACTGCTCCTAGTTAATTATAACATTTGAGATTGATGCCTTGGGCTAACCTGAAGCTATGCTTCACTGCTTTTGTAGGCTTATTATATTATTATATGATCGCTAAAGTTTGTGAGGGAAGATCATTGTTACTTAATTCTTTATGAAGTGTATTGATGGAGCCAGGTTAGGTAGGCATTCCGTTTCTTACACTGGTTTCTTCCAATTGTTAACTGGTCGAATATACACTTGCCTTATGCCTTTTGTTATAAGATTTATTTTTCTTAATGTACGAAAGAGTTTTAATAGATAAAAATGTGTGATATACTTCTTGTTCTTTTGATATCGTAATAGTCGATCAATCAATTAAATAAGATCCTGATCCCTGATATTAGATGGAAGATTTCAACAATCCATACTAATATTATAAATACAAAAGTCTGTATGTCTTTCTGTCTGTCTGTCTGTCTGTCTGTTACACTTTCACGGCCAAACCGCTGAACGGATTTTGATGAAATTTGGTATGAATATAGTTGAAGAAATAAATAATGTATTGCAATAGCCTAGTTTAAACCCATCCAAACTTCATAACCATAACCCATTTTATTCTTTTCACTCATTAGCAATAGTTCCTCCTCCTGCCCAGACCTGTTCATGGAAATGTCATCTATTGATATAGCCGAGGACGGGTTTGGGCAGGAGCACCAAATGACATCAACTTCTCCAAAGGGCCTCTACGCGTTGGATCCATGTCCCCGCGCAAGCCTCTCAAAGGACCGGGGCAATCCGTGAATCCCAAGCGGAGATACATATGTATACATATGTATAAATCCTGACTTATTTGACCAGGGAGATAATTATATTGGCAGACCATCTAGACGCAAAAATGGACTAGTTGTACCAAATAAAAGCACTGCATGTTTTAATAGGAATTGCTATATAAGTTGTGTTACATTTTACAATAGACTGGCAGATACTTTAAAGGAGCTCAAGTTAAATCCTTTTAAGTCGCAACTATATGAAAAACTTGTAAAAAAATGCTACTATTCTGTTAAAGAGTTTTTTAACAGTAAATTTACTTAAATTATTTTTGTGACATTGATACTCGTAATAATAAATACTGACATTTCATTGTATCCTGTAAATTTCTTAACGTGTTTATATCTTATTTAAATAATAATGTGTGCTATTAATATGAATGACTTGCGAAATAACCGACTTCTTGAATAATTATAATAAATTTGCATGCTGTTCAAAATGGCTAAATAGGATTTCTACTTATATTTATGTACCACCTATGCATTGTAAACTTACCATATTTTATGCAAATAAATGATTTGATTTGATTTGATAAGACTTTAAAATTCCGAGGCAGGCAGCCAATGACAAAAGTATTGTTGAATCCTTCATTAGATAACAGTCCTTAATATCTCATGAAAAAGGTTTCACCGTGTCTTTATGAACACGCGTATTCAAAAATACCTTTTGCACCACCAGGGGTACAAGTAGGCGATAGATGATATCAAGGGCCCAAAATGAGCGGAGCATGCTGGGGACAACTTAGTTATAACTATGAGATGATGATAATGCTATGCCGTTTCATAATATTTCATTTTGAAAACCTTGATCATCATCCTAGCGTGTATTCCTAGATGCGTCGTCAGCTTACGCTTCGGAGCCTAGGGTACGCTGTAATCTAAGATCATGTTAGATTTGGCGGAAATGATTATTACAATGGAGCGACTGCCGTCTGACCTCCTAACCCTTTTTACAGGGAAACCAGACCAACAGGAACATGACCCGAGGTGTGTTAGTGGCCAACACTGTCAGAATTTTTAGGCTGATCCAAGGCAATTGGCACAGCCTCACGACAGCTATCTATCGACGACACCCCAGGCCAACTGCTTAACGTGCCTTCCGAAGCACGGAGGAGGTTAAGATAGAAAATGCCACTAAATGGTGACCAATCTAATAGTGGTCGCGTCACGCCGTCGCTTGACACGCGCATTCGCTACGAATACGCGGGTGGCGCTCGACTAACGAGCTCCTCATTTTAAAGATCTTGAAGTAGCCAGTAATTATGGTCCACAACCAGTCCATATTTTGGTTCTGAAGTATAAATAAATGACATAAAATAATCCAGTTTTTATTTTCACAAAATGTTACTTTATCTTATAAGAATTTGAAATAATTTTTACTCTCGATTTTCATCTTTTAAAGGGCATCAACTCCTTAATATTCTTCAGGCTTCTGCAAAAAAAAATAAGACCGGTCTGACTCGATTTTATCAGAACGAATAGATTAAACTTTATTTTATAGATCTTAAATTAGACGAAGAGAAAGCTGCAATAATGTTCAATTGAAATATTTTGAAAACTTATAAATTACTTACATAATTATAAAATATATAGTGATTTGCATTTAAATCATTAATATATATTGAATTGCATTTAAAATATGCATTCAAAAGAGAGGTAGGACATTTTGTAAGGAGTAGTCCGTCTGGGGAAGTACCTCCACCCTACAGAAGACTGCAGCCAAATAACACTGTGACGCAGTGTTGACAACGGACAGGTCGGCAACGCGCTCGTGACATCCCCGGTGTTGCAGGCGTTCATAGGCTACGGTAACCACTTGCCATCACGTGGGCCGTACGCATGTTTGCCTACTTAGAAAAAAAAAAAGACCTAGGCTTTTGACGATTTTATAAATATACCTAAGTGTTTTTAGGTTATCTTAAATGAAACTAAGGGAAATCAAACTTTTCTACTGTTATTGAAACTTGTTACAATTTTCAATAGCTTAATCAACGCTGTTCGATAGTTTCTTTTTTTTAATAATGGGTTTTACCGCCATGGATACTGAAATGTTTATTTCCTCGGTTCGCTATCTAATTCCTGTCTTCTATGAAATTTGAACTAAAATTAAAATAAAAGAACAAATAACTTTTACAATATTTATTTGGAAACAGAAGTTGAAAGCTAACACAAAGTTAAAAAAACTCAATTAAAAAATAATAATAATTTATATTGAAAGTTAGGTACCTATTTAATGATGAAAAAATAAAAAAATGAAATTAAAATGAGAAAAGAAAATTAGGGGCGCAGGAGATCGAATGGCCAATATTTAGATCCCTTTTTTTTAATTTTAAATATAAAAATAAAAGGTTAATAAAATGTAGAAAGCGCAGGCACTGGCTGACCGATAATGCTGGCTTCGGCTGTGTGGTTACCTCAATCAAAGCAAAAATGTCTATCGCAGATTAAAACGGTAGCATAAGCAGTGTCCTCTTGTTTCAATAAAAGAAATGTGGTATGCACTCCTGACACCTCGGGAAGCGGGTAGAACTCCCATTGTTCAGCGGAGTGAGTGTTGAGGGAAACTTCAGGTGTTCTTTTTAACCCTGAAGTAGGAATAACAAAATAACTTTAAAAAGACTTCTTATAAAAGAATGGTTTACTATAGGGCGGAGCTCTGTAAATTTCTAGGTTTTATTCCTGTTTCAAATTCCTTTTCAATATATTTAAAATGTTGATAAAATGGAGTATTGTTTATTCTTAAATTAGGGCTGAATCTTGTTTGGTTGCAATTATAAAACAGAACGTCATAATTCCAAATGGTAGGTTACCCAACAATGAAAAATCTACTTAATTTTGTAAAAATAATCGATTTTGTATGAAATATTTCAATCTGAATTGATATATTCTACGTTTATTTATGTGTACCAATGGTGAGAAATCTTTTTAAGACTGAAATTAGATAAAATTTTAATAAAATACTCATTCTACCCACTTTGTAAATTATAAATTTGTCACAAAACCCCCCATTTTACCAGAAAGATATTAGACCAAATGAAAGAATTAATCGGTTATTTAGCTCAATAAGACTAAATTAAAATAAAATAAATTACCTTTTCAGGGTTCTTCATGTATATCCAACAAAACACTTTCGTCTTATAACGCCGTACGACAACCACGTCGGCGAAAATATCTGCTACGACGGTTGCACCATTAACCTCCAAATAAAAGTATTAAATTGCGATTTAAACCTTTAAAATTATGCAAACAGCAAACGCATTTTTTTTACTTTAAAGAAATGAGTCTCAGATTAAGAAATATCATACATTGTGTCACTCGAAATTGCGAAACATAAATTTACCTTCTGACTTTGAGGATTGTAGTCGGGGAAAGTGTAGCAATACGGAACACGGGCATATTTTAGATAACATGTATAATGATATTATAAATGTATTATGTTCCTCAGCGAAGGAAACGAGTGGAGATGGTACTGTTAAGCCCAAAAAAGGCAAATCTTTATGTGGCTGGAATCAGTATGTTCGGGTTGCCCATAAAGAGGCCAGGCAAAATTTCGAAACTTGGTTATTATTTAATAAACCTACCTACTGAGGGCATAATATATGAGCAAATGTGCCAGTCACGAAAAATTTTCAAAAGCCGTTTAAAGTGGTGTCAGAAAAGTCAAGAAACATTCAAAATGGACATTTTAGCTAAACATAGGCATTCAAACGATTTTAATAAATTTTGGAAAGCAACGGGAAAAATTGGACCTAAGCCTGGTCTTTCGTCTAGTGTGGATGGTAAAAATGAGCCTACATCTATTGCCAATACTTTTAGGGATTATTTCACAGTCCAATCTCCACTCGGTCCCTCGAACACATCTTTTGAAAATGTGTCTAAGTGCGCGGGTGAGATGCAGCCTCTTACTTGTTTTAATGGGAAACAGGTTAGGGAGGTTCTTAAAAAGATGAAGGGAGGCAAATCGCCTGGTCACGATGGACTCAGTGTGGAACACCTCAGACATGCTGGTGTACACTTGCCGAGGGTTCTTGCGATGTTCTTCACAATGTGTATTAGTCACTCATATCTACCTCATGACTTAATGAAAACAGTTGTTGTACCCATTGTGAAGAACAGAACAAGGGACATCACTAGTAAGCAAAATTGGCCACGATTATTGCTAAGGTCCTGGATGGTCTGCTTGAAACATGCTTACAAAAACATCTAAGTCTGCATGATTCTCAGTTCGGTTTTCAAGCCGGGCTTTCCACTGAAAGTGCAATATTAAGTCTCAAGCATACCATTCAGTACTATACAGATCGTAAGACGCCGGTGTACGTCTGTTTCCTTGATTTGTCCAAGGCTTTCGACCTTGTATCTTATGATGAGCTTTGGACAAAGTTGGAGGACAGAGGGGTGCCGGGGGATGTGATCTGTATTTTTAAATATTGGTACAGTGGTCAAACTAATTTTGTAAGGTGGGCCAATATTTTATCCGACCCGTATATGTTGGAATGTGGGGTGAGACAAGGTGGGTTGACCTCGCCTACACTTTTCAACATATATATAAATGACCTTATCGCTGAGCTGAGCAGCACCCGTGTGGGCTGTAGTATAGGAGGAGTAAGTGTGAATAACCTTAGCTACGCAGATGATATGGCGTTGCTCAGCCCAACGGTAGGGGGGATTAGACAATTACTCGCTATATGTGAGAAATATGCAGCCAAACATGGTTTGAAATATAATGTTAACAAATGTTAGTACATGGTCTTTAAGGCCGCCGGTAAATACCCAGAAACCATACCCGATATTAAATTAAACGGGATGTGTATTAAGCGAGTACATCAGTTTAAATATCTTGGGCATTTCCTTACTGACGACCTTAAAGATGATGTCGACATCGAAAGAGAACGCAGAGCCCTTTCGGTAAGAGGTAATATGCTAACCCGTAGATTTTCCATGTGTACAGATGAGGTCAAAGTAAGTCTGTTTAAAGCCTACTGTCAGACATTCTACACGGGAAATCTATGGGTTGCATATACCAAAAGAACTATAGATACTCTGCGTGTACAGTACAACAATGTTTTCAGAATGCTGTTGGGATTGCCTCGTTTCTGTAGTGCATCAGGGATGTTTGCGCATTATCATACCGACGGTTTTCACGCTATAATCCGCAAAAAAACTGCATCCCTGATCAACAGAGTGAGAGGTAGTCATAACAGCATCCTGAAAACATTAGCTGATGATATGACCTCCTCATTATGGAAGTGCCTAATGAGAAGAGTTATTTAGTGTCATAATTTAATGTAATTATTGTTTTTCTTTATTTAATGTTATTATAATTTTACTTATATGGATTTTAAATCATCTGAAATAAAACATATTTTATTTATTTTTTATTTTAAACGGAAATCGACCCTTTTCAAAAATCATCCGATTTCGTCTGCGGTGGCGGCTAGTGTGCTAGCTGTTAGTTCAGTCGTAGTGATGGGGACCCAGTCGACATTTGCGTGAATCGACTCGATGAACTATCTATAGACTTCGTGCCGAACCGTGTGAAACAACAGGCATTTAGTATCGATTTTTGAGATCCGCCGGCGAATCATTCGTCAATTAACTCAACTCACACGGATTCAATGAGTGATTAAAGAAATACGGAACAAGTAAGGAATGATCTATTATCGTTTACCGGCTCGTGGAGTTATTCGCATGACCAGATCAGACCAGCCAAAATCAAAAATTACCGCGTACATTTCAAAAATACAGAATGTTGCTTTCACGATGGCAAACGATATATCCCACGAAGGAGTCAATTCTCTTATTTCAAATAGCATACCTAGTGCACAATTGAATCGCAATTGGATCGCAATGACAACTTTGACGTTTCTCATATTCCGTTACTTATCATAATTACATTTTTCTACTATTATCATTAAAATACGCTCCAGTTAGTTAGTTAGTTAAGACGTTTATTTGTTCATCTGTAACACACATATACATATAATTATTACATTCAATCAACACGATAGACACACACAGATACATGACAAGCTTATATGCATTGTATGCCACAGCAGAACAAAAAGGCTACAGCTCAGCATAAATGTTACTTTATTTAAAGCAACTGCTGATTTTCGGCTGACACCTTTGAAAAAGAGCGAGCGACTGCAGACTCATAGACTCCAACGTATATTACTCCGTGTTAAATTTCATCACATGCACAAAAAAAGAGAGACAAAATAAAAGTAAAACAATAAAATCTGGATACAATAATTCTGATCTTCCACTGATGATGTTAAAAATATAATTTGATTGTTACAAGAAAAAGCTATGCCTACACATCTATACTGTAAATACGACTTTTGCGGCGAGCAAAGCGATTGGTAGTGTCGTGTTTTTGTAGTTCGAAAAAATGTAATCTAAGATGTTTTCTAAAAGCTGTTTTATTCTTTAGATTTCTTAAAGGCGGTGGAATGTTGTTCCAACACTTTGCTGCCGCATAATAAATGTTACGGTCTTATGGTTTTGCAATGAAAGGACTGGACGCGTTGACCTTACATGACGTTGCGACATAAAACGTAGCTTGTCGTACAAGTATTCAGGTTTTTTGAATTTGATCATATCAAATATCAAACATGCGAGGTGCAATTGCCTACGGGCCTCCATTTTCAGTAAACCTGCTTTATTTAAAAACGGCGTGATATGACTACATGGGGGTATGTTGTGGCAAAACCGAAGGCAAGCATTTTGCACTCTCTGCACCAAAACTTTCGTCCTACACAGAATTAAAAGTCGAAATACGAGATCCCCGTAATTCAATTTCGACAAAATAAGAGACTCACATATGTTAACGCACGAAGTTTTAGAAAGATATTTTCTAATCCTGTATAAAAGACTCAAGCGGTAGAAGCAATTTTTTACCAAGCTCAACAGATGTGTCTCGAACCTCAATTGACCATCCATTACTATTCCTAGATTCCGTGCTTCCTCGACCCGCTGGACCGGTTGATTGTCAATCATCACAATTTGATTTGAAGAAATCATACGAGTAATTTGCCACTTTGAACATATATTTTGATTTCATTGGATTTAAAAGCAAATAATTACGACGTGACCAATCGACAATACTCTTTAAATCTTCATTCAACAGAGCAGAAGCTTATAAGCCGTTCCTACCACCAACTTGTAACCATTTACTCGCGTTGAGAGCCACATTTGTTCTAGATGGTCGTTTGGGCGAGCCAAATAGCGCACATGAACGTCTCGCCTCACGTAGAATCCAAGTCCGCCCCCGCGTCCTTCCTTCATATGCTGTGGCCGTTGCGCGGCTCTAAACCGATAACCTGGTACAGCGGGAGCGCGGTCCAGCTGTTGATCATTCAACCACGTTTCATTGATTGCTACAATGTCAGAGCTATAACAGCCCATTGCGGCGAGAAAGTCATCATGTCCTGTGTTCACATTAAAAAGACCCAATTTAAAAACTTAACTTTCGGAACCATTAAAGATTATGAGATAAAAAATGTAAACTGAGAAAAAGATAAAGGACAATTTGGGAAACACTGAAGCCTAATACAAAGATAGTAATATAAAGCTGCTTTCTCGCTCGCTCATCACATAGGAAAAAAATATGGCTTTTATATCTTAAAATATTGAAACATTGAACAAATTGAATACATCCAAAATCGACCCATGCATGCTGTCGAAAGTGCACTAGCCCACAATTGGGTAAAGCAAATGGCCACAAATTAAGAAAGAATACATAAATAACTGTGACAACATCAAAAGTACAGTAGCAGAATGAGTACTCATCAGAAGCAACGCAGTAAAAAATTCATGATATTAATAACAATAAAACATAAAAAGCATAAACAAACTAGGAACAAATAAACACATTCAACATAGCCACTTAAAAAACAATAAAAAAGGAGCTGGTTTGGGGCAACGACATATGAAACGTTACTACAGAGACAACTCCTGGGTGTTTGTTGAACCAACTGTATTTGACCCAAAAACCCTCACAAAATCCGCATGCGGTGTCGGGGACAGTCCAGGACAGAGCTACGACGTGCAAAATTTTTTTCATCTCTCGCCCAAATTAAGCGCCAGTTCTGAGATTTACCCAAGTCGCGCGCCCGCCCAAACAATAGGCGGTTTGCTCTGGTAAGTCGCTTATTGATGTAAAATCGTCTGTGGGGTGTTTGAAGACCGATTCCTTGGTGGCGCGACGTCGCACTCGCGCCGCTTGCAGAAGCCGGTCCCGAAGAGCACGCCGCACCACACGGACTACAATGGGCCTCGGGCGCCGCAAAGTTGCCTCGTTAACCTCTACGAAACGACCGACTCGCGACACTAACTATATCCTGGTCTGCCAAGTCGACTCCCAATTTGACTACCACAGCTGTTACAATGTGCAACAAATTTTCACTCTTCTCTTCATGTATGTTGGATATCTCAATGTCATTTCCCAAAAGCTCCTGCTCGCGTTCTTTCAGTTCCACCTTCAATTGCTCAATTGTCCCATGCAGCGATATGTATCTAGATTCATCAATTTGGCTCTCCAAACTGTCCACCCGCCTCTGAAGCTGTTCGCACTTGTTCTCATTTTCATCAAGCCGCAATGAAAGATTTGCCAGTCTGTGGTCATTCTCTTTAAGTCGTTCGGTAATTCTTGCTACGACTCCGTTGAAAATTTCCAACTGAACGCGAGTTGCCCTCCATTCCTCTCGCCATTGCCGTGCTTCGATTAAAAAAGATTGCATGTCTGTCATTTCTACTGTGTCATTGAGGCTACTGCTATCATCTAAATGCTGCGTGAGATTGCAAGCCGCAGCACCCCTAAGGTTGACTCCATCCAAGATTCCGCGAACTGGGTATTGGTATTATCTGATTTGGGCAACTTACTCACGCAGCAAACACACTTCCACCGTTCTTTGTGTTCACCTGTCAATGTATTAAAATATCTCTGTTCCGATAAGTTGGCACAAATCAAATCATAATTATGCTCCCTTACATGAAACACAAATCAAATATTGTTTATCTGTAATTTCTGACTGACAGCCGACACAGATTTCCTGCTTCTTATCCATTATAATGAAGAAACAAAAAAAGTGAAGGAGAAAAAAAATATTTATAATATTTTGTTCTCAGGGCGTTAGCCGTCCTCAATACCAACTTGGCTATTTACCTATTACGTAGCGTGGCGAAATTAAACAGTATAGTCAAGCGGGCGGCCAACACGAGCAAAGTACATGGAGCGATGACTAATTATCACTTGTTCGCTCACCGACCCACAATTACGATGCAATATTTGAACGTTTTGCAAAATTATATTTATTGAGTTTACGTATATATTATGCAATTGATCACCGTTTTCACTTATACCCAAGGACAGTTTTTTTGTAAGCATTAAATCGATATATAATTTACTGCTAAATTTCCTTTTTATGCACTAAATGAATTAAATATACGGAGCAGAAGATAAACCGTATCGGCGGGTACACGCTCGTCGCGACACTTCTATACCTCGTCGTCGTAAATGAATAGAGATTTAAAACTGTTTAAGCAGAATACCACTACCTATTGAGCATATCTAAAAAAATGCAACATAATTGAGTCGCGATTGAATATCAGTTGCGTGGCCTTTTAAAGTTTATTAGCGGAATTGAGCCCTTACTTAACAATCGAGCAATTAGGCAGTTAATCGACTTAATATTTATGGCATAGTAAAAATAGCATTACAATACAAGTCCTTTAAAGCCCTTCTTATTTTTTTCTATCTTCTTCAGTCCTACAGTGTGGTTTCGTCAAGTCCTAGTCAAGTCTAAAAGTCTAGTCGGTAGTCAGGAGAATCAGGCTAAGTGAAGTGGTAGAAAAACTGCACTTAGCGATTACTAGGAGCTTTTGGCAACAAGCATGAAAATCACATAAATCAAACACTGTATCACTTCCCAACACTTACGCTTGTTATCGAACAATTTGCGAATAATAATCCACCATTATTATGCACAAACACTAAAAAAAAACATAAATATTGGAAAATAAAATACTGCGCCGATACTGCTCTTTACAGCTTCCCGCCAAAAGTCCCGTGTTCGATAGATTATTATACCATCGACACGAGATAATAAGAAGAAGGATATGAAACTCTATTTTTAAAAAGTTTGACTAACTTAAAACTTGGTGGCTCGAATAAATTTTATTGGATATCGAATCATTATCATTCGACATAATCGGTGAGTCCATCGATTATCATTCGAGTCGTTAGTTTTGCAGGAGTCATACTTTCAAAAATAGAGCTCCTAGGGGCTTAGCTCAAGTGACAATCTGAAAAACGCTAGGATGGAAATGGGAATCACCACGTCATTTAGCGCAGCTTATATTAATATCACAAACTATTAAGAATGTTGTTTGTTTGTTTGTCGCTTTTACCGTGACGTTGGCTACGGGCCCAGATAATTTAAAGATATATCTTTATTTATCTTCATAACACCAAATTAACGGTTCGCTAACTGAAACTCTTGTGGCTAGACTTGGGGATTCTTCGGATACTTTGAGTCTAAATTTTAAGTATTCCGAAGTTCGCAAGCGAAACGAAGTTTCTTCGACCCAATTTTATGATTTTTGCTTGTAATATTTCAATTATACTCATACATACATTTTTCATTGTCCTAAAATCCATCCGTACTAATCATGGAGTAATTACAAAGAGGAGATGCTGTTTGAAATGGCGCAGTGATGTGATCATTGGCGCCTCGCCGACACAAAAGTGGGCGGAGCTTGTCATTGCTCGTGCTCCATGATTGGAGCCACGGCCGAGCACGACAAGCACCCCGCACGTCTGCCTTACGCCCCGTGTAGTCTCACAAACGCTTTCTTACAAAAAGCTTATTACGGCATCTCCTCTTTGTAATTACTCCATGGTACTAATATTATAAATGCGAAAGTCTGTTTGTCTCTTTCTATCTGTCTGTTACGCCTTCAAGGCCAAACCGCTAAACGGATTTTGATGAAATTTTGTTTGAATATAGTTGAAGACCCGGGGTCAAACATAGGCTACGTCTTGACGCAGGCGGAGCTATGAGAAACAGCTAGTTTATTAATAATTCTCGACTACTAGTATTTTGTTCAAAGGTCACAGACGCATAGGTCACCTTGTTAAAAACGCGATCTTGAATTTTTTATAGAAAACTTTGATCATAAATGAGATAGTGATAAATTTTGGTCGGAGCGTTTTCTTAGTAAAATTTTTAACTTGCTTTTGAAAGGTTAAGTCATACTTTCATCATGGTCCTAGATTTGCGGTAAAAATTATAATAGAGCGGACTGCTGCAGTTGTCTGTATTGTTGTAAAATTCAATCTAAGTGTGACGGTATACTTTTTTCAGTTTTTCGCACTACCAAAAGATATCTTACAAAAACCTATGACTGTTATCTAGCAATATTTACAGAAGATAACCTATATTAAGCGACTAAGTTTTTTTTTTAATTTAATAGTTTACGTTTCTTTCGACATAGACCTTGGAGGGAATCTCAGTCAAATCGACCTAAAATCACCTTCCGAAGAGCTTAGCGTGCTGTAACTTCTTTAGGGGGTTGTTCGTTGCAAGTTTTAAACGAACAATACGGAATGGTTTGAATGGACACTGACCTTTTTTAACATTTCAAAATTCAAAATACTAATAATTTTGGTAGCAGTTTAGCGGATATTAATTGCGTGAATTTAAATGAATTAATTTTGTACGAGCCGTGGTAGGTTTGAGGTTAAGAAATTCAAGAAAACAGCCATTTTTAAAAAGATTTCCGCATATACCTTCTCAAATATAACTTTCTCAAATAGTTATAAGAAAAAATAATAAGTTAGATCAAAAGAAAAAATAATTGAAAATCGGTTTACAATTGACTAAGTAATCGGTGCACATCCATAGAAAAAAAATATCATAATTGAATGTAAAACGTGTACCTTTTTTAAATCGGTTAATAAATTAGATTTTGTAGGCAAAAAGACTGGTCTAAAGCAGTAATGATAAGCCCAAAACTACGTTTGAAAGTAATAAATTGAAAATTTTTAACTACCATTTAGCGTCTTTAAGGAGAAAACGGACAGGTTAATAGCCTGTCGTAGCTCGTCTACGTCGTAGCATCGTAGCGCTACGAGCCCTGAGATATTAATTTTAGTTCGCAACAGTTTCAACAAGAGTTTGCATTTTATTTCGTTTCGCTATTTTGCTATAGTTTTGTATGAAAATATCTTTTGCTCTTTTAAAAAACATGGCTACGAAACTTGTAAGAAAATATTTTTTAAAGTTTTTTAGTCATTATCATCATTTCGTTTAGGTTACAATATTAATCGACCATGTAAACCCTGGTGACAGAGTTATGCGGGACCGTCTCTCGGCCTTTAACATGGTTCCTTTTTTTTTTGTTTCACACGACCACCAGATGGCAGCTTTAACGGCTTAACGTGCCTTCCGAAGCACGGAATATCAAAATCTTTATTACTAGCTGTTCGCCGCGAACTTAGACCTCGCGAATTATGCTCAATAAAGTTTAGCCACAAAAATAAAAATAAAACTTCCCATCATTTATTGGGACCACGTTTAAGATATGCTGAACCCAAAAGTTTCATACACCAGGGAAAGATTTATCGTAATCCTGTGTCAGATGGTCTTAGGCATTCTGAAAACCAGTACTGCCAAATCTAGGAACATGATTAACAGCATACCTTACGTCCCGAAGCGTAAGCTCAAGACGCGATTTGGAAATACGCTTGGACGAAAAAGATAAATATAAGTTTAATTAACATATATACAATCAACCTCTCTAACACCAGGGTGTAAACTATCGATTGACAAGTAAGACTGACCCAAAACAGCATTTTAATGGCCGTGAATTGATTTCGTAGTAATATTGGGTCGATTAGCCTTAGAAAACATAAACAAAAATATTTTAAGATCAAGAAAGTGAAAAAATATGAATGATCAAAAATGTTGTCTTTAGACAGAGACTGATTGCTTGCAACGATCTATACAAGTGCTACAAGAGCCGGAGTCAAATATAGGCTACTTTTGGGCGCAAGCGCAGTCACGTGAAACTAGTCATACATGTAATCACATCTGTTTCCCTCCGTGGTAGACAGAGACTACTGATTGCATACAGACCTCCATCGCTTTCTTCACACTCATCGCTCGCATACACCTTCAGATAATGTTAATGTTTTGTTTGCACGTTAACTTGCTTAGGTTATAGCTTAATATCCCTAATCGTCATATGAGAAGATGCAACATAGAGCCATCTCAAATGGAACGTTTAGCGGCACAGTGATCTGGATGGCGAATGACAGTGAATGAATGAATGATGGGGGACAATTAAATGCTGAGGTATGAGGCCCGACGCAAAGCAGATCTTGACGTGATGAGCTCAGAGCCAGCCAACCTGCTGCCATTGACTATTTCTTCGTAGACGGCGTACTTATTCGCCGTCAATGTTCACGAACGTTTTTCGCAAAGAGCTACATAAGCCATCTTCAGGCGCTATGAGCAGTATTGATTGCCATGGCCGAAATCTGTCAGCGTTCATGATCAATTTGCATAGAATTTATTTGTTTGCAAATTTTATCGAAAGGTGTAATTATTGAAACGTAAATGTAAAATAAAAGAGATAAAAATCGTACAAACATAAGACTTTATAATCCTTTTGTTTTGGAAGTTCGTTAAAACACATTTTATTTTTCGATCTCCACCTGTCTGTTTTTATCGTAAATGGACGAGTTCGAGGCATTAAACGCTTAACATCACTGCAGCATAATTTAAACCGGGATTTTAAAATGCAAATACGATGATAGCGATGCAATTGTGAAAACTCAGTCGCTACTGGTATGTTGATCGATGAAAACTCTTTTTTTTTTCATTTTGTACGTACAAGTGTAGACTTTTTGTATTAACCTCTCTCCTATTTCTGCCGCTAATCAGTAGGCTGATTCTCGTGCCTTTAGAAATAATGTCGAATGCGAGTTTAGGTAATAGCTGTTTCCCGCAGCTCTGCCTGAGTCAAAAAGTAGCCTATGTTTGGCCCCGGTTCTTCAACTATATTCATACAAAATTTCACCAAAATCCGTTCAGCGGTTTGGCCGTGCAAGCGTAACAGACAGACTTTCGCATTAATAATATAAATAGGGAAGTCAGGATATGGATTCATTGAAGTAGTATTACAATTCTGAATTATCAAGTCATTTATTAAGTTTAAGCAGACTCCTAAACCTTGGGATTCAACGGAGAAATCGTTAAGATTTGTGATGACAAAAGTGTTACTCAAATAAATAAAAAGCATTTTACAACAAAAGATACAAGACGTGGCAACTTTACTCTTTAAAACGTACATGCATTTCTATTATCGCCACGACTCACAATGTTCCATTTTTCTAGTTCCCGAACCGCTTTCATTTCGTGTTTCGTTGTAAGCTTTCACTAGACTGCTTTCAATTTGAAGGTTTGTTACCAGGTTTCTATAATATTGTAGATCGTACCGTAAATATATTCTAACTTTTACTCCTCACACCACTGTCTCATAATATCATTATCTCTCTGTTCAAGCAGTTAGGTTATGGAATACTTTACCACCTGGGGTGCAGGGCAGAGAACCTCCTCGAGTGCCCGGTCCTTTGAAAGCTTTGCATTCTCAGTTGATCCCAAGGATCCGGTGAGAGGGCGGGCTGACAAGGGACTCGGGACGGTGCACCCTGGGCGACAGTTAATAACTCCCTGGTAGTCGGGGTCTTGTTGACTGTCGGCCAATTTCTGCCAACAGCCCACTCCACCGCCGTCTATGATGAGACGGCGAATGGATGTGGGTCTGGGGGACGGGCGTGGTCCATTTATGGGCCACTGCCCGATTTGGGGGGGTGGCCGAAAGGCCAACAGAGGGGGCCGCAAGGCCATGGCTGGAGGGCGTCGTGGTAGAATGCTAACGCGACCCCATGGCGCCCTCAACAGCCGGTGCGGAAACGCCGGAGGGGTTTTAGTGGGTAGTCCAGGCACTCTGCCTGGGAGTCCCACACTCAGTGCGTAAATGCATTTACCCTCCGTTATCAAAAAAAAAAAAAAAAAAAAAATGGAATACTTTACCACCTAGCATTCAAGAGTCCCAAACTCTAACCAGAAATCTCTGTTTGTTCTTATACTAGTAAATCTTATAAATATACCTATATTAGTATTTTTTATCCATCTTAGTAAGTAAGTAAGTATATATACCGTACTAGCTGTTACCCGCAGCTCCGCCTGCGTTAAAAAGTAGCCTATGTTTGGCCCCGGGTCTTCAACTATATTCATACTAAATTTCATCAAAATCCGTTCAGAGGTTTGGCCGTGAAAGCGTAATAGACAGACAGACGGACGGACAGACAGACAGACAGACTTTCGCATTTATTATATTAGTATGGAATAGTATGGAAGTATGGATTCTTTTTATGTATTAAAAATAGTTGAGCCTATTATTTTGTATGCCATTTTGCCTCTATCTATAAAAGTTCCTGTCGCGAGTTCGGTTAAAGAAATTTCTTTAGAAAAAAGTACCTAGAACCCTTGTTTCAAATTTTTCCTAATGTAAAGTTTTCAATGTTTATTTACAGTGTGTACATAAAAGATTTATTTCCATGATACAGCCTGCCCACGAAGCAATCCGTCACTGCGAACATATGCTTTTGTTTCAGTGCACTAATCGTTACTACTCCTCATTTCGCCTCGCCAGTCACCAGTTCCCATAGCTTTTTAGTAAAATTGTTATGTATTTTACTTTTAGTCGCCGGAAGCGAAATTCGCCGTGGCGGATTGCTTCATGGCCAGGCTGATAGTCGTACGCGACGTAATCATAGTAAATACGCGTGTCAAGCGACGGCGTGACGCGACCCGTATTGTATTGGTCGCCATTTAGTGGCGTTTTCAATCTTGAAGTCTTCCGTGCTTTGGCAAGTTACGAAGGTTATTCTGCAGTCTCTCTCTATTGTAATAATCACAACCGCCAAATCTATGTTAATTATTAAAAACGATCGGTTAGGGTAGCTGATTTTTTAGTATTTGTTGTTAACGCGGTAACATAAATATATTATCTGTAAAAAAAAATTATGTCTAAATATAACGGTTCATGAGATACAGCCTAGTGACAGTGGAAGAGACGGACAGGCAGACAGACGGACAGATGAGAGTTCCAGTCCATTGCCTGTTCGGGTACGAAGTCGGGTCCCCTACGAAAGGTGTGGCCGATCCAGAAAACGAGAAATAAGTAAAATCTCTTCATTGCACCATAGAAAATACAAAAATTAAATAATGTTTATGACAAGTTTGATAATGAAATGACAAACAGTAGCATTTTTCGTTACGAAATGCTTCTAAAATAATTTAAATTGTGCTACATAGAGGAAACACAGACAGTCCTTGATTTGCGGTCGCGCCGTCACCCCTGGTGTTGCCAGCGTCGCGCAATTTAATTATTTCAACCGTTTCTGGAACAGTGGTAATTTCAAAATTTAATATCCAAGTAGTTTTCAATTGGTCTTGGTTAAGTGTTTAAGGAATATCTCTTTAGTTTTGGGGTGTTATTTTGTAATTATTGAACTTTTCTGTTGATATTTTTAAAGAAAATCCAACAACATTTGTAATGATTCTCTATTTTTATGATAACAGATTATTATAAGAGTAATGCTACGATGCCCAATGAATTATTTTCAAAGCGGTAAAATAGGCTTTTAGTCCTATTTTACATAATTCGTAGCCTATTTATACTCGCCTATTTTGTAAATTTCGTAAAACACAGAACTGACCTCACGTCAGACTAGAGAAGTCTCAAACATTATATAACATGATAAAAATGTTACAAAACTTTTTTCTTTTTCCTAATGGTTGACTGAAAGAGAAAGCTTTTAACATTAAGTCTACCAATTGTAAAAGTATTGTTCTTGTGATACAATCATGATGTAAAAAAAAATATATATTTAACTTTACTTTAATTTTCATAGAAAATACATACACTTGGAATACAAGTTTTAAATACATATACGTTCGAATTTTCACATCGAAAATTAGCACAGAATTTTTATTACCATTTAAAAATCGATGGAAAAGTGCATTTTTAAAAGGGCAGTTATTAAACGAGTGAATGTAAATCCAAATTTGAAGTGTCAATATTAATGAGTTTGGATAACAAAATTACTGACAAACACGTACAGACATATCATAAATAAAATCAGATTAAAGAGTTTGTAAATGTTGCCAACATGATACAAATCTCACAAATATATGGTACTTGCACTGATGCAAATAAAAAATATTTTCGAGATAGAAATATCGATACCACGCGACGAATGCGCAGTCACTTATCATGTCAAATGTGTCGCCGCGTGTCGAGGAGACGCGCGGGTAGGGATCTGTAGTGGATTGAGTATAGTCGGGTAGAAAAATAAAACTTTTTGAAACATATTTTAAGTTATAGTGTAACAAGCATCAATCGGTCATTTCACCAGCCGAAACTCTTGCACCCGATGGTGATCTCCCCCAGGCGGTTTGGAAGTCCTTGAACAGACTCCGGGCTGATGTTGGGATCTCTCCATAACAGCCCGGAGTATGTTTAATGCATCTGCCAAGACTATAAATTTTTTGATTTTCGGCTGACAGCCCTTGTGAGTGTGGGAATGTTCAGCCCATGGTACATCTGTTGGTGTGCCCCAATTGCCCGGACTTCTGTACGTATGAGGATCTTTTAACAGCCATCGATACGATCGGTGACCGTAGCCATATTTTGGTCTAAACTAATCTGAGGAGTGAGCCATTTTGACTCGACAAGAAGTGAAATGTACCAAGCAAATTTGTCTTCAACAAGGTCTTTGGAACAGCGTATCTGGAACTAGAGGACTACAGGCATTTCGCACCAGGTGATGTTCTAATCTCATGCAGTCCTTCTTGTACCTTACGTAACTTGATCTATTAAAACATGGTATTTTTTCTACATCCATATCCATAATTAACATTACCCAAATTTGTATATACAAATTGTGTATTTCTAGTTTTGTAAGTCTTTATCGTAGTCTCTATCTACCCCGGAGAATTTAAAGATGTGACATGTACTTATATATCCTTAAAGTGCATAATTATTTATCTTAATATGTATCGGATTGTTCAATTAGTTCACACGTAATGTCCAAAGATGGCGCCACCGCTAAAATAAAACACGCTATGGTTGAGTTTAAATGTGATCCTATAGTGTATGTGAATTTCCTAATAAATGAGTCCTGCAGCAGTATTGTGAGTTTATTATTATCCAGCGAAGTCTGCCTGTCTGTTACCATATCACGGCAAAGCCACTGATCCGATTTTGATAAGATATAGTTGAAAATCTAGAGTCAAACACTTTTGGCCGCAGGCAGAGCTGCGGGAGTGAGCTAGTACTATAATAAATATATAGTTTAATCAATATAATCATTTGAATAACTTTTCTCTCCGCCAGTCCTCGCGGTTGGCACATGTGTTTCGTTTGCGAATTAGATTTGTGTGGCTACATACACGGCGAACTAGCGTGTCTGTCTGTACGTATCTCAATTATGAGAATTTTGTAACATGTATTGTTACACCGTCATTTATCATAATAAATTTTAGTTGTTGAGAGAAATTGTGAGGTTGATGAAATCTGGATATTACGTTGATTTATTTAAGCTTAAATAATTTGGTTACATGTATATTTATTTATTTATCAAACACATTTTGATAATAGTACAATAGCTTAATTAATAATTAAAAAAGAATAAAATTATATGCTAATTAAACATTATAAAACTTTTTAAATTAAATAAAATATTGAGCCCAAATCGTTGTCGCTGCATGATTGCAAGGTACCCAAGAGGCTGGCGAAGTTCCCTCGTTGTATGGCCAGGCTGATGCGCTGGCCAAAATAGGCGCCAGCTCTTGGTTCTCCAGAGACGTCAACTAGACGTGCGGATATCTCTTTATATAAAAGTGTTGCAACCGCATCCCAAGGCCCCGAGGTCTCCACAGCAAAAGGCGTAAATATATACATGTTTACATGTATTGTTTTCGGCTTAGAAATAAAAATAAAATAATTATTAATTTCAGATAGATTACTCTGTAATCTCTTATTCATTATGAAATCCCACGTTGTCATTTCAGGAAGTTGTCGTTCTCAGCCTGATGGTATTTTTCCCATTGGTGTCAGAACAGAACTAATGGAAATCAGTTGACTTGTAGTGTAGTGATTGATTTGGATTCCACCAAAATTGATACCAAAAAGAGGTAAAGCAGGCAGGCTTCTATACATTTCAATTCTTTGATATCAATACAATTTTCATCCAACCTCTCTTTTTCATAAAATATAATGTCTTATCAAAACGTAAAATTATCGAAACATATTTCCTATTAGGCAACCCTATAACATCAAGTTTTAATGAAGCAGCGGGGCTCTCGAAACTTGCAATAATTACTGTGATGAAGTACCGTGCTTCGCATCATATGCTCTGGAGACTCATGAAGTATAGCTTTAACTACTATTCCACATAATAATATTTCTTTCTATTTTCATTTGGCATAATCCGTCAGTCGAACGATGCTTATGACTTGGCAATCGCAATCATCAATTTTTGTTTATAAGAAACTAGCTGTTTCCCACAGCTCCGCTTACGTCAAAAATTACTCTATGTTTAACCCAGATTCTTCAACTATATTCATACTAAATTTCATCAAATTCCGTTCAGCAATTTGGCCGTGAAAGCGTAATGGTGCTTCCACACTGCCGTTTGAAAATGTTTACAAACATTTTCTAACACTTTTACCAACAAATGTTAGCAATTATTGCATTTTATTAGAAACTGTTAGATGTTAAAAGTGCTCCTACACAAATGGAAAATGTTTACTAACATATTAAAACATTTTATAATACATTGACTCGCAGTTTCGTTTTGCGTGCTGAGGCATCTACAGGAAAATGGTAGATTTGCTCATTGGAATAGCTTTTATTTCTTCTTTAAATAAAAGAAAATGCGCTCTTATTGGACGAACCAAACGCTAAAAGCTAGAGAAAACTATAGTGGCCCAGACTATATCAAGGATTTTAGCATTGATGGTTGCTAGAGGTGTTATAGGGTCAGATCCCAATATTCATATCCATACTAATATTATCAATGCGAAAGTCTGTCTGTCTTTCTGTCTGTCTGTCTGTCTGTTACGCTTTCACGGCAAAACCGCTGAACCGGTTTTGATGAAATTTGGTATGAATATAGTTGAAGACCCGGGGTCAAACATATGCTACTTTTTGACGCAGGCAGAGCTGCGTTATTGAATATATTAGTTAGTTCATATTAGGATATCGTAAATATTACTGAGTATTAGTCAAATATTAGTCTAGAGGTTCCATATTAATGGCACCCACCACAATGGGACCACCAAATAGCAGCCGGGACCAACGGGCCTTCCGAACAGACATCATCAGATATGTACAGAGCAGATCAGATAACAGCATCGTGTACATCTACCCACGTCAAATTAAATCCAAGATTTGAAACATATTAATAAACAAAGAGAAATTTCATGTCAAAACGCCGAGATGTGTATGTCTTGGGAAAGCAATATATTGCTACACGTGTCATGAATGGGAATATTAAACGTTGTATAAGTAACAATAACCGTTTATAACAGTTTCCAAGAATTGAAAGAAAAAGCGTGTAAACAGTCATACAATGCTAAAACATAATTTTAATATTCAAAGAAAATGTATGTTTATGATTTGGATGTTGGTTATCATTCAACATCTTGTGTCTTTGTTTTTTATTACTGGAACGACATATTTTAATACTTTTAACATTACTCATAATTTAAAAAAAACATTCCAGAAGTGTCCTATTTATAAATGTATGAGTCACATGTCGATTGAAAATTGTTGTTCTCACAGATTGTGACTAATCAAAATCATTCAATAACGAACGAAAACCAATTGACTCAACGATTTTTCAACAGTCTAATTCTCAGAATAAATTAAATCATACATTCGCCAACACTAATATTTCCTAGTACATAGTGCTATGATAAATGGTTTCAAAATTCGTTGGTCACGATTTAATGGCTGGAACCCAAGGGTGACCTTCCGTTAAAAGCCTTCGCCTCTTTACGTCCAGACCACTAATAGACGAGGGATAGTAGGACTCGTCTGGCTATTTAAATGGGGTTGTATGATTCGCAATTGCTCTGGATACAAAAAGGCAAAATTTTTAATATTTCATATCGTGTGGGTTTTCTACTGATCAGATTGCCAGATGATCTGAAAAGGGTCGACGCTGTGCGTAGGCCAGTTCCAACCGGTCATTTTGGAAATCATTAGGAGAGGCCTATGTCCAGCAGTGGACTGACTGCGGCTGAAATTATGATGATGATGATGATCGTGTGGGTTGAAACCACGTCAGAGGCTGAGAAGTGGTCCAAACAACTTTGTCATTCGTGCATGGTCGATTGCCTCTGACGTGGTTTCTTACACTACCTACTACTTTTGAAGCACGGAATCAACTTTAATAACAGACAATCAGGTGATTATAGGTGATTTTAGCATGAAGTTCGCCTATACAATTGTATTTTGTACAATAAAATTCAAATAAATCAATTAAAATTGCTGACTTAAATCAACATTAAAGAAAAGAGCAGGGATTATATACATAATAATTATTTATTTAAATGACTTACGTCTATTATATGGTTCTCAAAGCGTTCAAGCTGTCATCTGGCAGTTTCACTGATTATGGCACTAGACTACAGTGTGCAGGGTTAATTGGTCTTGTAACCTTTGTGATAAAGATAATGAAACTGGGAATAACAATAAGTTTTAATTTCACAAAATAAACTTAACAAAGACACAAACATTCACCGAAATTCGGCTTAAAGCGAAGTTTTGATTAAACAATAATGAATGTGGATTGCAGCTTTAGTTTTAGTATCACCGAAGTTCTGCTTAAGGCGTGGTAACTTGTTCCGCAGTGTTGATGAATCGCGTTTAAGTTACTCCTACGGTAGGAGATAATAGGTAAATTTGCGCTGTGTGCAACTTAGTTTCCTTGGATAATGCAGCACATCAGCTGCATTAAAAATAATACAGTCGGAGTTTTGGTCCTCAGAAGTAAGAACTGCCAAAGTCGACTCGCTTAGATGAAGAAAAATACAGTCGCGAGCACTTACCAAATTATTTTCCGTGCTTCCGCTACCAGCAAACTATTGCTGGCTGGTAACCACCCATTACTGTTAGTCCCAACATGCCCACCAACATTAATTTCCACTTGCGACACGTGTTTCTTCTCTACACGCAAGGTTTTTTCTTGTAATTACTTGTATTTGACAATGTATCCTTGTTGTACAATAAAGAGTTCTGTATTGTATGTAACGCCTAGTACTCGTAAAGTAGTTTAACTTCCGCAAAGTAACATCTGAATCAATTTCATTATCTTAATACATTCGCGAAATGTAGGCTTAGACATACATAGTCATTATTTTTAAAAAATGTTAACGATGCTTGGAACAATAAATGTATGGGATTGACGTCAGCCGCGCAAAATCACGTGGTCGATCTTCATAGTGATCGTAATCTCGAATGTTCCGGAAATATGCTTGAAATAGCTATAATAATAAAAACAACGTACAGTCAAAACACTATACAATGGCAGACTTTATGAAGAGATTCCTTCCAGTCAGCAAGCATTTGACTGCCGCTCCTTGTTTGGTAGAGTATGGAATAAAATTCGGTGGAACGTGGAAAAATATTCACCGGTAGAAAAATTGCCAGTAGAATGTGGAGTCTTTATGCCTCATCTCAGCGCCTTCCCGGTTGCGTCCTCAGCTCCTGCTTTTCTGCTTTCTCCTCCATTTCGCCCGGCCTTCGGTATCCAGTCATTCGGTCTGTAAGGTATGAATGTGGAGACTCTCTATTTGAAGGTTTTATGACCATTTCTTTTTCCATAATTTTCCAGTTTGATGTAATACTTGGCCTTAAAACAGAATATTCTGCTAAGCACCATAGTCTGTAATATTATTAACCCTCCCGCCAAATGTTCTCTGTTTCACGCCAAAACGCTATTATGGACAATTATGCTCCATTCAAAGTAAGTGGTATCGCCTCCAAATAGCTCAGACAAATCGGTTCGTGAAGCGATACAAGTTTATGCATTGGGTTGGGTTATCATAGTATGATGATAGTATAAGAGCTCAAATTAGTAACAATTTTCGCCAGCATTGAAAATCACTTTGTGAGGGTATTTTCGTATGTGCTATAAAAGTAAGTAAAAAGATGTTCGATGACTCCTTCATTGGGCACACAGTGCACCAAACACCCTGTAGAGAGGAGCTGTTATTTAGATTTTTGTAAAAGCAATAAGGTATTAACTAAGATTATTTTTTAGCCTTTCTACAGTTGGCTCGAAGAAATCACATTAGCGATAAGTCCGCCTTTGTACTCATTTAGTATTTAACGGATTCAACAATGTAAATATTTATAATGTTTGTAAATGTTGCTATGAAGTGGTCATTCATTCATTCAGAACGTAGCGGTTTCTATCAAGGTACTAAATGTAAATAAATTTAAAGTAAATAAAATATCCTTACATGGTGACAATGGGACTGCCTCGAGAGTATGCCCTTTCGTATAAAAAAAATAATTATGAAAATCGGTCCACAATTGGCGGAGTAATCGGTGAACATACATGAAAAAGAAAATACATACACACGAACATAGAACCTTCTCCTTTTTAAGGCAGACAATAATTTTTTAAGCGTTTTAAGTAGATGGTAGTTATAGGAACCAAATCTGAGCCCGAGAGGCGGTTCCTAACAACTCTGACACCAGGGTGTAAATAGTCGATTGACAATATAACCTACACGAAGTTATTATTATGAGTAAGCACATCGTTCTCATCATCTCATCTAAATCTGAAATATGTAAAATAAACTACTATTTACCACGAACTGACATTCCAACACCCTATATCCAATACGTATTGAATTCCCAAATAAAATTACTTAAACCGAATACCGCGACCCTATTACACCCAAGCCGGGCCCTCGTTTTCACCTGGCTTTAATAGGATATCCCTAAATTTATGTCGACACAGAACTGTATACAATAGGACTTCTGCGTTGAGAGCATACCGCTTCGACCACTAATGGTTATATCCAGGTATAGTTATATGAAAGAAATATAGGTAAAGTTATCGTAGTGATATCAAAAACTCGATAGTAAAAGACAATAATCCTTTTTTTTACACAAAAAACAAATACCGACTTCAATTCTTTTACCTTCTTGAAGATACTATTAGGCCGAAAAGTTCTTGGACAAGGGAGAGATACATCGCTACTGGGAAACACACTTGGACTAATAAGATATCTATGCAAACAGAGTCGTACCATGAACTGGTTAATTTTAAACAGATTTCTGATACATGCCGATTGAGAAAATAGTACAATCTCTTTTAAGAAATCGTAGTCGCGTTTTATAAAAACACCAGGCCTGACATAAAAAAAAAATGACACTCAGTCCCACCTTCTTAAAAAAAATAATCTTAGGAAGTTAATAATTTATTTTATGAATTAATCTCGTTTTTGGAGGTAGTTCGCGAAGTCTACTGTTCACAGAGCTACTAGTATACTATATAATTAAGCAAACTGATTTCCATCTATTAGTTTCGACTTAATTTAACTTAACCGATGAAATCTCAACATCAATCAAACCACAGGTATGATGAAAATCGACTCTTGATCACGCCCCCTGCTTCTCGATACTGAATTTACCGCTAACAGGTATCGAATCAAAATGTTTGATTGATGATTTTTCCTACAACAGTAGTGATCAGTTGTAAATAAATACAGCAATTGATATTTATGAAGGTTGCGATTTTTTCGCCATGCAATTTTACAAATTAAAGTTTTGCTTTATTAAACTTTTAAAAAATGCCTAAAATCTAATTTTTTGATTGATGAAAAATGGTCAAATCGTGTTTTTATGCACTAATGCCAATTACATATTAAAAGGTTTACCTATAAGATACCTTGATATTTATAAGAAATCTGTTTATGTAGGACCAAAACTATTTTATAAGCTTTCAAATCATAAAAAAAATTGAATAATAGAATTTTTAAAGTGAAACTTAAAGAAATATTGAAAAAAATTAAATTTTTATAGTATTAATAAATATTTAGAGGCCATGTCAATAAATTAGTTAAATATATTTCAACTAGTTATAATAGAATGAAAAATAATGTAAATGGCATTTTTATTTTTAACAAATACTTGGTAGGTTTTAAATTAATAAATAAATTAAAATTTTACTTTGACATTTAAATAGATTCAATAAATTTTGTTATATAATTCAAATTCAATAATTTGTAATGTTTAGTATAAATGAGACAACGCATATTTGTACGCCTTGTTAAGGTAAAATGTATTGGAACTCCTAAGTTACTTGCAACACAAACACAAAGTTGACAAATAAAACTTTGTACCTACCTTTATGCAAATAAAGGAACTTGAACTTGAAGCTCTTGTAAAGCATAAAGCTCTATTCTTGGTTACTGACTTTCCAGCAATTTACACCGATCATAATGTAACCTAAGATTCAGCTCGTCAGCAGCAGCAGATTTTCTATCGTTTGCTAAGTCTACTTTAACTGAAATATGTTTCATCCCTTTCCCTCTTATCTATTTAAGATTATTATATTATTAGTTTCGACTTAATTTAACTTAACCGATGAAATCTCAACATCAATCAAACCACAGGTATGTTGAAAATCGACTCTTGATCACGCCCCCTGCTTCTCGATACTGAATTTACCGCTAACAGGTATCGAATCAAAATGTTTGAGGTCTGATAATTACTACGTATGCTTGAGATAAAAGGTAAAGCCGAAATGTAGTAGTGATTTTTGTTTGATCGAAGGATTTTTCCTACAACAGTAGTGATCAGTTGTAAATAAATACAGCAATTGATATTTATGAAGGTTGCGATTTCTTCGCCATGCAATTTTACAAATTAAAGTTTTACTGTATTAAGCTTTTAAAAAATGCTTAAAATCTATTTTTTTTAGTGATGCATAATGGTCAATTCGTGTTTTTATGCACTAATGCCAATTACATATTAAAAGCTTTAACTATAATAAACCTTGATATTTATAAGAAATCTGTTTATGTTATGGGACCAAAACTATTTTATAAGCTTTCAAATCATTTAAAAAATTGAATAATAGAATTTTTAAAGTGAAACTTAAAGAAATATTGAAAAAAATTAAATTTTTATAGTATTAATAAATATTTAGAGGCCATGTCAATAAAGTAGATAAATATATTTCAACTAGTTATAATAGAATGAAAAATAATGTAAATGGCATTTTTATTTTTAACAAATACTTGGTAGGTTTTAAATTAATAAATAAATTAAAATTTTACTTTGACATTTAAATAGATTCAATAAATTTTGTTATATAATTCAAATTCAATAATTTGTAATGTTTAGTATAAATGAGACAACGCATATTTGTACGCCTTGTTAAGGTAAAATGTATTGGAACTCCTAAGTTACTTGCAACACAAACACAAAGTTGACAAATAAAACTTTGTACCTACCTACATTTATGCAAATAAAGGAACTTGAACTTGAAGCTCTTGTAAAGCATAAAGCTCTATTCTTGGTTACTGACTTTCCAGCAATTTACACCGATCATAATGTAACCTAAGATTCAGCTCGTCATTAGCAGCAGATTTTCTATCGTTTGCTAAGTCTACTTTAACTGAAATATGTTTCATCCCTTTCCCTCTTATCTATTTAAGATGCGAAAGAACAGAACAGAATATATTTTAGTCAAAAGACGTTTAATTATTTTTTTATGAATAAAGTGGTTAATATTTGTTATTTGTATTAAGAGGGTCCTACTTTTTCTCTACTTACAAAAAAAAAGTGCTACACTTAATCTGCAAAACGTCGTAGCGAGAAAATATAAGAGATTGCAACGTTTTTCATCACAATAATACATTTTTTTGTAATTCTCCGTCCAATCCTCTAAGTGAGATTACAATCTTGACGAAAATCTCCATTTGTATTCAGTGAGACTTTGGCCAGAATATTTTGCCTTTTTTTGGCACTCGACTGTAATGCTCGATTTTTGAATCATTCCTTATGAAAGCATTTATTCGTATGCGAAAACAAAACGAATTTTGAAGGGGTAAAGTCGCTCGAAATATAATGCCGAACGAGTTGTCCCTTAACCCTTTTTTAATGCTCATGTTGGTTTAATATACGATTGTTCCAGTGCGATGTGAAATCAAATGAGATTTCGACTACTTAAAAGTCGACTATTCTTTTCCTAAAATTTGTACAGGACGACTTAGGAATCAGCAGAGGCCGAACCGGTACACGTTTGCCATACTGAATTGTTAATGCAGAATAAGATAAATGTGTGCCTTATCAATAAAAACATTTTTCTTTTTTTCCCCACAGAGGTGTGAGATTATTTGCACCTCTCCAAATTTCTCTTAAAGCATTCACAAAAAAAATAAAAAATAATAGAGAACAGTTATATAAAAATGCTAAATCTTTTAAGATCTTACTTGAATCGTGTTTCGGAACCACGTTGGTTTCTTCTGCCATCAGGTGATCGTTAAAGGAACCATGTCAAAAGCCGAAAAACGGTTTCGAAAATCACTGACCCAGGTGTACAAGGTCTGTTAACCGTGTACACTTGATATGAATGGATGATTTGTAGAAAGTATTTCATGTAGTGAAAAACCGAGACGTCGCCACCCCCAAGCTTGGGAATACGACCAAGAAAACGCTTCGACAATGATGATAAGAGTATAACAGACAACAAACCCTGACGCTTGACAAATTCAATGTAAATTTAAATTGTTTCATATCTGCATGTATTCGTTTTTTGTCAATTACCTGAGACCTGAAAAAGGTCGCAGGCAAACACTGGATGCAGACTGCTGCCAACCGATCATTTTGGAAATCATTGGGAGAGGCCTATGTCCAGCAGTGGACTGACTGCGGCTGAAATGATGATGATGATGATGAACTCACTATACGTCTTTGGAAACTGTAAGTGTAGTGAGTATTAGCTGTGAATAAAGAAATAAATAAACGTGTCATAGTTAGCAAGTTTTGACACAAAATGTCCTATAAACATACATCCTTCTGTTTAGGCTTTATCACATTTACTTATTTATGTCTTTGTATTGTACAGAGATATAATTTTGGGTTACTTCAAATCTTAGTTAACTAGCTATTTGTTCAGTTACAAATAATTTATGTTTATAAACTTTCTCAATAAGCGTGAGGCTTTTCCCTACAGAGGCTAATAAAAAACAATTCTCTCTGAGTGCCAGTGATAAAGTAAAACATCCTTTTCTCAACGAATCACAGGACAATAGAGGTGACCAAGTATTGGACGCCATTATTAGACTTGACAAGGTGAATCAAAAAGTTTATACCTGAATAGTAAACAGCTTTCATATTTTAAATAGGCTGAATGTGCGGTAAACAAAAGGGGAATAAATTAAATATAAGAGATTGGGTTAGTTCAGTCAATTATTACGCCTACAGCCTTCAATAGGGTACAGTTTCACTGTTGCAGATAAGCTATAATTCAACAATGGATTGTCGCTGGGACTTTGAACAGAAACAGCGCTTTAACATATATATATTGTGGGCATAAAGAATCGTCATCATGGCTACTAATCTCTAATTTTCACACAAGGAAATTCCTAACAAAATATCGGGATGGTAAATTATGAACAAACGCCCTCAAAGGATTGCATAAGACGGAGGAAAAGTGCCACATTTTTTTGTATAATTAGTATCTTCTTAGTTCGTAAAAAAATAACCTTTCAAGGATTAAATGGCTCTCAAACTGCCGCGCCAAGGCCTATCCCCTTTTCAAATAGTTATAACATTCAATCAAGTAAAAAAAAACTTGCAATATCAAGAAAAATATAAGAAACGATAGCCAAGATTTTAGTGCATCAGTCAATTAGTTTTTGATCATTCTTCGTTGTTATTACATTTTTGTGACTCTTCTTCTTGGCGTGTCGGTGCCCTTTTAACGATATATAAAATGGCTAAAAATTATATATACATATATATATACCCAAGAAATGTTTTGCCACTTTCACGGCCTCATAAGTAGCCGCCATCTGGTCGTCCCGAGTGCAGGCCTTAGGGCACAGGGGGCAGGAATACTCCATACATTTGTAAGGTAATAAATATTTTGTATAGAATGAAACGTATTGTGTGTGAGAGAAACAGAACGATTGACGTATTAACATGAGTGAAAGAGTACATTAGATTAGGAATGACAGATGACGGATGAAAGAGATAGTTTATCGTAATAAGTAAGATTAAAAGTGAGACGCCAATAAACGTTGTGTACGAGTAACCAGCAGTTTCATTTACATGGCGCTGCGCAAAAAAAAATTATAATTACGTTTTAATTATAAGTAATCGCAGAAATAAAAGTAAAAAAAGTCATCACAAGTATTGTGGCATATTACCACGCATTGGTAATTGCATTTGAGAGCACGTACCTCGCTATCAAATTGGATTTTTTTTTCAGCACGTTTCGCTAATCGCCATATTCTCGTGTTACGACAAACGCGAAAAATGGAATCTACAAACGTAAAGGAATTGGACAAATTTACGGTAATTCAAATAAAGGAAGAGTTAAAAGCAAGATTTTTATCAACTACAGGTATAAAAAGCGAATTGGTCGAAAGATTATTTCAGGACAATGTGAAAAAACTTGAAAACGGCATGCTCGACTCATATAAAAAAGAAAAATCAAGGCGTATGTCCGAGCAAATCGAAATTCGAAACCTAAAACTTGAACTTGAAATGCTCAAGCAACAAGATGATCCGGAAATAAAACCAGGTATGTCAAATGACAACTCTGTTTTAATACACATTTTGCAAACTCAATCAGAATTACTAAATAGTATAGTAAAACCATCACAGACAGGAATTCAAGTCTTCTCCACGTCAGATACAAGTCAAGCAATTCCATTATATTATGGCAATAAAACAGAAAATATCAGAGACTGGCTAAGGCAAGTTGAACGTGTGGCTTCTTTGGCTAGTTGGTCAGAGAATTTAAAGTTGGTAAATGCGGCAATGCGACTTCGAGGTCCTGCTAACGATTGGCATAAGGTCTATGGCAAAGAAGTATTGACTTGGGATGAATGGAAGGGTAAAATATTGGATAGATTTTCTATTAAAATGTCCTTCGCAGAATTTATTACATATCAGTCTAAAAGAACTTTGAAATATACTGAAACCATCACCGAGTACATTTATAATAAGAATGCAATGTTTGAACGTTCACCTACTAGTATTTCAGAAGCAGACAGAGTGTCCCTCATTTTGGAAGGAATTTTGGATCAGCGTTGGTCAATCCCGTTGGCTACACATTGTTGCAATGATGTCGAAGAACTTTTGAAACACGCATCGGCTATGGATAGAATAAGGAAAGTACAACCAAGGGAAAATTATTTCAAATCAGCAGACAATGTAAGTACATCCATGAATTCAAACACAACTGCTAGCACAGAAACACAAAAAACAAGTAGATTTATTTTAAAATATAACCCGCAAGTTGATAAAGAAGAAGATCAAATTTGTTTCCGTTGTAAGAATAAAGGTCATGTGTCATATAACTGTAAGATGGAACCGAAACCTAGCTCAAGTAAATTTCATGATAGAAAAGATTTTCAAAACAACATTTCACATAAAGATAATAAAAATGTTCAACCTAATTTTAGAAATATGCAAGCTCAGCCTTATTCAAGTAATGATATAAAACAAGTAAGTTGTATTCAAAATGACTCGCCAAATGTAACTTTAATACCAGTAACTTTGAATGGATCGATTAAATTAGAAGTGCTTCCAGATTCTGGATCTGTGATAACGATAATTGATAAAGATTGTTTACCCGAGGACACACAAGTATATCAATGGCAAAGAGGGGATTATAAAGTTGCAGGAAATACCTTTACACCTATAGGCTGGTTATCTGCTAGAATACAAGTTGGGAAAATAGATTACATTATGCCTCAGATTGCTATATGTGAAAGTCTTCCCGTACCGATGATTATAGGTAAAGATTGGCAATTTGCAGTGTATGCTAGGATAATTCATGAACCAGATGGTAACATTTGTATCATTACACCGACACACACAGAATATTTTTCATCTTTGAGCAAAGAAGTACAGCCAGTTGCTTGTTGTGTAGAGTTTCAGGATATTTCAAGTGAAAATAATGCAGAAGTCATGAAATTAGTATCAGAATTTGAAGATATTTTTAAGACAGATTCAAACGATATAGGAAAGTTTACAGATTTTGAGCTAGAAATTAAATTAAAACATGACAAACCTATTAGCTGCAAACCATATAGATTACCAGAGCCTGAACGAATTTTTTTAAAAGAAACTGTAGAAAAGTGGATCGAACAAAAGATATGTAGATTTTCAAATTCTCCGTATGCGGCCCCTATGTTTGTAGTGCAGCAACCATTTCATGAGACAACACCATATAGACCAGTGGTAGATTATTCAAAAACTATAAACCCGATTACTGTATTAGATGCACAACCGATAGAAAGAATGGAAGATATTGTTACTACAATTTCACAAGTTTTATACAAATTTAAATTGGACATTTACCATGCTTATCATAATATATGTATTAAAGAAGAGGATATTTTCAAAACAGCAGTTATTACACAAGATTACCATATTGAATTTATGAGAGTAATGTTTGGTTTAGTCGGAGGTCCATCTATAATGTCAAAAGTTATTAAAACCACATATGGAAAACTGTATAATGAAGGAGTAAGGGCATATTTTGATGATATAACTGGAGGTAAAAATACAATACAGGAATTTATTGCATTATTAAGAAAAGTTTTTGAAGTTACCCGAGAAAAAAATTTAAAATTAAATAAGGAAAAATGTATTTTCATAGCAAATGAGATACCTTTATTTGAAGACATAAGTAGAACAAACCAATTAGATTTTTTAACAGAAGCAAGAAAGTCAGCATTATCGAATATAAACAAAGTTCATTTATATAACAAGAGTAGATTTGATTTAAGAAGACTAGAACACAACTTTCAACCGGAAGACTATGTTTTATATGAATGGTATAAGCCTACAGATACAAAATTGACTCCAAGATACAAAGGTCCATACAAAATTTTGAAGAAAATTGGTTCAGTATGTTATGAAATTCAAGATATCCAGAAGCCATCTGTTAAGGAGATAGTCCATGTTCAATTTTTAAAACCAATGTCCTGTCCCCCTAACTTAAATTCCATTTCAGCATTTTCAAATTTAGGTGATATTTCTTGTAACTATACTAGTTATGATGACCAATTGGATGACCATGATCAGAACTACCCCGAGGACCCGAATGAAAGCAGCACTGATGATAATGATGAAGGTAAATTAATCGAGTTATTGAGCCAAGCAGAGGATGTATTGGAAACTCCATCAGATGTTAAAACTTATGTAACTACTAGTAGAGGTCGTGTAATAAAAAATAAAAAAACAAATTATAAATTTTGAGCACAGTTTTATATAACTTTATTTTTCATTAAGAAAAGATTTCAAGCAGGTTAAATTCTCTTATTATTATTTTTTTTTATGTAGAAACAGTGTCAGATCGTAGTTACATTCATATAGTAATTTCTGAATAAGTTACCTATATGTACTTAAATTGTTTTTTTTTTGTTTATCATTTTTGTTATATTGTTTCTCTCTAAACTTGAAGATATATTTTTACAATTTAACAGGTTTAAATTCAGTAGAAGTAGACAACATTAAGTTTATATTTTATAACATTTAACTGTACTTGTACTTGTAAGTTAAAGATACTTTGGTTATATTTTGTAACAAAATTATTTACTTTAAATTTGTATACATAGGTAGTAAAGTTAATTAGTAAATTTAAATGAAAGTTTGTAAGTGTAACTCTTATCAAGACTTAATAAATTTTAATTGTTACTTCTAACGTAAAGTTAATAGCATATGTTAATAGTTTGTTGCAACTTGTAACATAAACTTAGATTTTTTGTAACTTGGAAAGTAAACACAATAAATTTTGCCTTGTAACGTAAAGTCAAGTTAGCAAACATAAGCCATTGCAATTGTATTAAAGTATAGGTTTTCAGTATGTTATAAAATGTATTAAGAAGAAGAGCATGTAAGGAAGGTATGAATGTGAAATTTAAATTTTAAATTTTATTTAGTGATGATAAAAAAATTAATAAATTGTAAATTTCAAAGGGCATGTAAGGTAATAAATATTTTGTATAGAATGAAACGTATTGTGTGTGAGAGAAACAGAACGATTGACGTATTAACATGAGTGAAAGAGTACATTAGATTAGGAATGACAGATGACGGATGAAAGAGATAGTTTATCGTAATAAGTAAGATTAAAAGTGAGACGCCAATAAACGTTGTGTACGAGTAACCAGCAGTTTCATTTACACATTTTTAGCATCCGTACTTTCACTGTTGGTGAAATAATGGATACCGGTATCAGAATGCAGTCGATTACCAAACATTAAGTATTATGGATTGACTTTATCACTAATAGGTATCGCCATAAGTAGCAACAGAATCGCCCCTTTACCGCAATGGAGCACCGCTCTCGCGAACAAATTGCAGACAAATTGTTGACTCGAACCTCTGTCTATAAATAAATCCGAATCGCTTGAAAAGCAATGTTTTAAATTAATTTTAGAGGTTGATGTGAATTAATGACTGAATTTAGCCTGGAGAACCGGTGCCCGATGGGCAGTAAGGAAATCTGGAAATAACCGACAAGAAGAATAGAATTGAATAAACTTGATTGATAAATTCATCACTTCAGGAAAGGCCTTACAAGCAAAGTACAAGAAAGATAAAGTGCATGACAGACGTCTCAATAGGTGGCGGCTCAGTGTTACGCTAGACATGCAAACATGACTAGCACTGATTTTCAGCCACCACCTTCTGAGGAGTCACGGTACACATGATGTTATTAAACTATAATTTCACAAAGCACCGTGCTTCCACCAACTAGATTGTCAAATAACCTGAAAAAGGGCGCCAGCAAACGCTGGATAATTTGGAAATATTAGGTAAGCCCTAGCACTGGTCTGACTGCGGCTGAAATGATGATGAGTGACTGAAAATCTTTAGTGATAAAGTTGAATTTGAAATATCTCGGAAAACATGATAAGGATGACTTAGGCCTCGTTTGCTACGTAACTTTATTATTGTCGCATAAATGAAAAATATTTAATCCTAACTTAGAATAGATAGGCATTTTTTTCGACTCGCATTCGACTTAAACTCGAATCAAATTCGACCTAACTCTAAAGGCGCGAGCTTCTAACTACTATTTCCGTCGCCCCGCGTCTATTGAGCCGCTTCTCGGTCTCATCGGACTGTGTTTGGACTTGCTAGGGCATTTTCAAAATTCAAAAAACTACATTTTCTTTGAAAATTTATAAATTTTCCTCTAAATATTTTCTGTTTTTGGCATTATTAGATCCGTCTCGCCGAGACGAGTCCAACGACACCTCATTTTTGAGAATCGGACACACACTTTTTGAAAAATTCGTAGATTTGTCCAAAATAAGCATACCGAGGTTACTTGGTAAGTGCTTTTTCCATACATTGACATTCGAATTTTCAAAAATTTTCATCTAACATATAAGTGTGATACATCGTTGGATTCGATAATTTGGCGCTATTTGAACGGTGCGCATACGGTTTTGATTTTCTCGCGCGCCCCATACAAAATTTTCCAAAAAACTTCAAAAAATTGCATTTTTTAATTTTCCAAATTTTCCACGAACACTGGTTGTTCAAAACTAAATTTATTCTAGTAGATTCCGTCGCCCCGCGTCTATTGAGCCGCTTCTCGGTCTCATCGGACTGTGTTTGGACTTGCTAGGGCATTTTCAAAATTCAAAAAACTACATTTTCTTTGAAAATTTATAAATTTTCCTCTAAATATTTTCTGTTTTTGGCATTATTAGATCCGTCTCGCCGAGACGAGTCCAACGACACCTCATTTTTGAGAATCGGACACACACTTTTTGAAAAATTCGTAGATTTGTCCAAAATAAGCATACCGAGGTTACTTGGTAAGTGCTTTTTCCATACATTGACATTCGAATTTTCAAAAATTTTCATCTAACATATAAGTGTGATACATCGTTGGATTCGATAATTTGGCGCTATTTGAACGGTGCGCATACGGTTTTGATTTTCTCGCGCGCCCCATACAAAATTTTCCAAAAAACTTCAAAAAATTGCATTTTTTAATTTTCCAAATTTTCCACGAACACTGGTTGTTCAAAACTAAATTTATTCTAGTAGATTCCGTCGCCCCGCGTCTATTGAGCCGCTTCTCGGTCTCATCGGACTGTGTTTGGACTTGCTAGGGCATTTTCAAAATTCAAAAAACTACATTTTCTTTGAAAATTTATAAATTTTCCTCTAAATATTTTCTGTTTTTGGCATTATTAGATCCGTCTCGCCGAGACGAGTCCAACGACACCTCATTTTTGAGAATCGGACACACACTTTTTGAAAAATTCGTAGATTTGTCCAAAATAAGCATACCGAGGTTACTTGGTAAGTGCTTTTTCCATACATTGACATTCGAATTTTCAAAAATTTTCATCTAACATATAAGTGTGATACATCGTTGGATTCGATAATTTGGCGCTATTTGAACGGTGCGCATACGGTTTTGATTTTCTCGCGCGCCCCATACAAAATTTTCCAAAAAACTTCAAAAAATTGCATTTTTTAATTTTCCAAATTTTCCACGAACACTGGTTGTTCAAAACTAAATTTATTCTAGTAGATTCCGTCGCCCCGCGTCTATTGAGCCGCTTCTCGGTCTCATCGGACTGTGTTTGGACTTGCTAGGGCATTTTCAAAATTCAAAAAACTACATTTTCTTTGAAAATTTATAAATTTTCCTCTAAATATTTTCTGTTTTTGGCATTATTAGATCCGTCTCGCCGAGACGAGTCCAACGACACCTCATTTTTGAGAATCGGACACACACTTTTTGAAAAATTCGTAGATTTGTCCAAAATAAGCATACCGAGGTTACTTGGTAAGTGCTTTTTCCATACATTGACATTCGAATTTTCAAAAATTTTCATCTAACATATAAGTGTGATACATCGTTGGATTCGATAATTTGGCGCTATTTGAACGGTGCGCATACGGTTTTGATTTTCTCGCGCGCCCCATACAAAATTTTCCAAAAAACTTCAAAAAATTGCATTTTTTAATTTTCCAAATTTTCCACGAACACTGGTTGTTCAAAACTAAATTTATTCTAGTAGATTCCGTCGCCCCGCGTCTATTGAGCCGCTTCTCGGTCTCATCGGACTGTGTTTGGACTTGCTAGGGCATTTTCAAAATTCAAAAAACTACATTTTCTTTGAAAATTTATAAATTTTCCTCTAAATATTTTCTGTTTTTGGCATTATTAGATCCGTCTCGCCGAGACGAGTCCAACGACACCTCATTTTTGAGAATCGGACACACACTTTTTGAAAAATTCGTAGATTTGTCCAAAATAAGCATACCGAGGTTACTTGGTAAGTGCTTTTTCCATACATTGACATTCGAATTTTCAAAAATTTTCATCTAACATATAAGTGTGATACATCGTTGGATTCGATAATTTGGCGCTATTTGAACGGTGCGCATACGGTTTTGATTTTCTCGCGCGCCCCATACAAAATTTTCCAAAAAACTTCAAAAAATTGCATTTTTTAATTTTCCAAATTTTCCACGAACACTGGTTGTTCAAAACTAAATTTATTCTAGTAGATTCCGTCGCCCCGCGTCTATTGAGCCGCTTCTCGGTCTCATCGGACTGTGTTTGGACTTGCTAGGGCATTTTCAAAATTCAAAAAACTACATTTTCTTTGAAAATTTATAAATTTTCCTCTAAATATTTTCTGTTTTTGGCATTATTAGATCCGTCTCGCCGAGACGAGTCCAACGACACCTCATTTTTGAGAATCGGACACACACTTTTTGAAAAATTCGTAGATTTGTCCAAAATAAGCATACCGAGGTTACTTGGTAAGTGCTTTTTCCATACATTGACATTCGAATTTTCAAAAATTTTCATCTAACATATAAGTGTGATACATCGTTGGATTCGATAATTTGGCGCTATTTGAACGGTGCGCATACGGTTTTGATTTTCTCGCGCGCCCCATACAAAATTTTCCAAAAAACTTCAAAAAATTGCATTTTTTAATTTTCCAAATTTTCCACGAACACTGGTTGTTCAAAACTAAATTTATTCTAGTAGATTCCGTCGCCCCGCGTCTATTGAGCCGCTTCTCGGTCTCATCGGACTGTGTTTGGACTTGCTAGGGCATTTTCAAAATTCAAAAAACTACATTTTCTTTGAAAATTTATAAATTTTCCTCTAAATATTTTCTGTTTTTGGCATTATTAGATCCGTCTCGCCGAGACGAGTCCAACGACACCTCATTTTTGAGAATCGGACACACACTTTTTGAAAAATTCGTAGATTTGTCCAAAATAAGCATACCGAGGTTACTTGGTAAGTGCTTTTTCCATACATTGACATTCGAATTTTCAAAAATTTTCATCTAACATATAAGTGTGATACATCGTTGGATTCGATAATTTGGCGCTATTTGAACGGTGCGCATACGGTTTTGATTTTCTCGCGCGCCCCATACAAAATTTTCCAAAAAACTTCAAAAAATTGCATTTTTTAATTTTCCAAATTTTCCACGAACACTGGTTGTTCAAAACTAAATTTATTCTAGTAGATTCCGTCGCCCCGCGTCTATTGAGCCGCTTCTCGGTCTCATCGGACTGTGTTTGGACTTGCTAGGGCATTTTCAAAATTCAAAAAACTACATTTTCTTTGAAAATTTATAAATTTTCCTCTAAATATTTTCTGTTTTTGGCATTATTAGATCCGTCTCGCCGAGACGAGTCCAACGACACCTCATTTTTGAGAATCGGACACACACTTTTTGAAAAATTCGTAGATTTGTCCAAAATAAGCATACCGAGGTTACTTGGTAAGTGCTTTTTCCATACATTGACATTCGAATTTTCAAAAATTTTCATCTAACATATAAGTGTGATACATCGTTGGATTCGATAATTTGGCGCTATTTGAACGGTGCGCATACGGTTTTGATTTTCTCGCGCGCCCCATACAAAATTTTCCAAAAAACTTCAAAAAATTGCATTTTTTAATTTTCCAAATTTTCCACGAACACTGGTTGTTCAAAACTAAATTTATTCTAGTAGATTCCGTCGCCCCGCGTCTATTGAGCCGCTTCTCGGTCTCATCGGACTGTGTTTGGACTTGCTAGGGCATTTTCAAAATTCAAAAAACTACATTTTCTTTGAAAATTTATAAATTTTCCTCTAAATATTTTCTGTTTTTGGCATTATTAGATCCGTCTCGCCGAGACGAGTCCAACGACACCTCATTTTTGAGAATCGGACACACACTTTTTGAAAAATTCGTAGATTTGTCCAAAATAAGCATACCGAGGTTACTTGGTAAGTGCTTTTTCCATACATTGACATTCGAATTTTCAAAAATTTTCATCTAACATATAAGTGTGATACATCGTTGGATTCGATAATTTGGCGCTATTTGAACGGTGCGCATACGGTTTTGATTTTCTCGCGCGCCCCATACAAAATTTTCCAAAAAACTTCAAAAAATTGCATTTTTTAATTTTCCAAATTTTCCACGAACACTGGTTGTTCAAAACTAAATTTATTCTAGTAGATTCCGTCGCCCCGCGTCTATTGAGCCGCTTCTCGGTCTCATCGGACTGTGTTTGGACTTGCTAGGGCATTTTCAAAATTCAAAAAACTACATTTTCTTTGAAAATTTATAAATTTTCCTCTAAATATTTTCTGTTTTTGGCATTATTAGATCCGTCTCGCCGAGACGAGTCCAACGACACCTCATTTTTGAGAATCGGACACACACTTTTTGAAAAATTCGTAGATTTGTCCAAAATAAGCATACCGAGGTTACTTGGTAAGTGCTTTTTCCATACATTGACATTCGAATTTTCAAAAATTTTCATCTAACATATAAGTGTGATACATCGTTGGATTCGATAATTTGGCGCTATTTGAACGGTGCGCATACGGTTTTGATTTTCTCGCGCGCCCCATACAAAATTTTCCAAAAAACTTCAAAAAATTGCATTTTTTAATTTTCCAAATTTTCCACGAACACTGGTTGTTCAAAACTAAATTTATTCTAGTAGATTCCGTCGCCCCGCGTCTATTGAGCCGCTTCTCGGTCTCATCGGACTGTGTTTGGACTTGCTAGGGCATTTTCAAAATTCAAAAAACTACATTTTCTTTGAAAATTTATAAATTTTCCTCTAAATATTTTCTGTTTTTGGCATTATTAGATCCGTCTCGCCGAGACGAGTCCAACGACACCTCATTTTTGAGAATCGGACACACACTTTTTGAAAAATTCGTAGATTTGTCCAAAATAAGCATACCGAGGTTACTTGGTAAGTGCTTTTTCCATACATTGACATTCGAATTTTCAAAAATTTTCATCTAACATATAAGTGTGATACATCGTTGGATTCGATAATTTGGCGCTATTTGAACGGTGCGCATACGGTTTTGATTTTCTCGCGCGCCCCATACAAAATTTTCCAAAAAACTTCAAAAAATTGCATTTTTTAATTTTCCAAATTTTCCACGAACACTGGTTGTTCAAAACTAAATTTATTCTAGTAGATTCCGTCGCCCCGCGTCTATTGAGCCGCTTCTCGGTCTCATCGGACTGTGTTTGGACTTGCTAGGGCATTTTCAAAATTCAAAAAACTACATTTTCTTTGAAAATTTATAAATTTTCCTCTAAATATTTTCTGTTTTTGGCATTATTAGATCCGTCTCGCCGAGACGAGTCCAACGACACCTCATTTTTGAGAATCGGACACACACTTTTTGAAAAATTCGTAGATTTGTCCAAAATAAGCATACCGAGGTTACTTGGTAAGTGCTTTTTCCATACATTGACATTCGAATTTTCAAAAATTTTCATCTAACATATAAGTGTGATACATCGTTGGATTCGATAATTTGGCGCTATTTGAACGGTGCGCATACGGTTTTGATTTTCTCGCGCGCCCCATACAAAATTTTCCAAAAAACTTCAAAAAATTGCATTTTTTAATTTTCCAAATTTTCCACGAACACTGGTTGTTCAAAACTAAATTTATTCTAGTAGATTCCGTCGCCCCGCGTCTATTGAGCCGCTTCTCGGTCTCATCGGACTGTGTTTGGACTTGCTAGGGCATTTTCAAAATTCAAAAAACTACATTTTCTTTGAAAATTTATAAATTTTCCTCTAAATATTTTCTGTTTTTGGCATTATTAGATCCGTCTCGCCGAGACGAGTCCAACGACACCTCATTTTTGAGAATCGGACACACACTTTTTGAAAAATTCGTAGATTTGTCCAAAATAAGCATACCGAGGTTACTTGGTAAGTGCTTTTTCCATACATTGACATTCGAATTTTCAAAAATTTTCATCTAACATATAAGTGTGATACATCGTTGGATTCGATAATTTGGCGCTATTTGAACGGTGCGCATACGGTTTTGATTTTCTCGCGCGCCCCATACAAAATTTTCCAAAAAACTTCAAAAAATTGCATTTTTTAATTTTCCAAATTTTCCACGAACACTGGTTGTTCAAAACTAAATTTATTCTAGTAGATTCCGTCGCCCCGCGTCTATTGAGCCGCTTCTCGGTCTCATCGGACTGTGTTTGGACTTGCTAGGGCATTTTCAAAATTCAAAAAACTACATTTTCTTTGAAAATTTATAAATTTTCCTCTAAATATTTTCTGTTTTTGGCATTATTAGATCCGTCTCGCCGAGACGAGTCCAACGACACCTCATTTTTGAGAATCGGACACACACTTTTTGAAAAATTCGTAGATTTGTCCAAAATAAGCATACCGAGGTTACTTGGTAAGTGCTTTTTCCATACATTGACATTCGAATTTTCAAAAATTTTCATCTAACATATAAGTGTGATACATCGTTGGATTCGATAATTTGGCGCTATTTGAACGGTGCGCATACGGTTTTGATTTTCTCGCGCGCCCCATACAAAATTTTCCAAAAAACTTCAAAAAATTGCATTTTTTAATTTTCCAAATTTTCCACGAACACTGGTTGTTCAAAACTAAATTTATTCTAGTAGATTCCGTCGCCCCGCGTCTATTGAGCCGCTTCTCGGTCTCATCGGACTGTGTTTGGACTTGCTAGGGCATTTTCAAAATTCAAAAAACTACATTTTCTTTGAAAATTTATAAATTTTCCTCTAAATATTTTCTGTTTTTGGCATTATTAGATCCGTCTCGCCGAGACGAGTCCAACGACACCTCATTTTTGAGAATCGGACACACACTTTTTGAAAAATTCGTAGATTTGTCCAAAATAAGCATACCGAGGTTACTTGGTAAGTGCTTTTTCCATACATTGACATTCGAATTTTCAAAAATTTTCATCTAACATATAAGTGTGATACATCGTTGGATTCGATAATTTGGCGCTATTTGAACGGTGCGCATACGGTTTTGATTTTCTCGCGCGCCCCATACAAAATTTTCCAAAAAACTTCAAAAAATTGCATTTTTTAATTTTCCAAATTTTCCACGAACACTGGTTGTTCAAAACTAAATTTATTCTAGTAGATTCCGTCGCCCCGCGTCTATTGAGCCGCTTCTCGGTCTCATCGGACTGTGTTTGGACTTGCTAGGGCATTTTCAAAATTCAAAAAACTACATTTTCTTTGAAAATTTATAAATTTTCCTCTAAATATTTTCTGTTTTTGGCATTATTAGATCCGTCTCGCCGAGACGAGTCCAACGACACCTCATTTTTGAGAATCGGACACACACTTTTTGAAAAATTCGTAGATTTGTCCAAAATAAGCATACCGAGGTTACTTGGTAAGTGCTTTTTCCATACATTGACATTCGAATTTTCAAAAATTTTCATCTAACATATAAGTGTGATACATCGTTGGATTCGATAATTTGGCGCTATTTGAACGGTGCGCATACGGTTTTGATTTTCTCGCGCGCCCCATACAAAATTTTCCAAAAAACTTCAAAAAATTGCATTTTTTAATTTTCCAAATTTTCCACGAACACTGGTTGTTCAAAACTAAATTTATTCTAGTAGATTCCGTCGCCCCGCGTCTATTGAGCCGCTTCTCGGTCTCATCGGACTGTGTTTGGACTTGCTAGGGCATTTTCAAAATTCAAAAAACTACATTTTCTTTGAAAATTTATAAATTTTCCTCTAAATATTTTCTGTTTTTGGCATTATTAGATCCGTCTCGCCGAGACGAGTCCAACGACACCTCATTTTTGAGAATCGGACACACACTTTTTGAAAAATTCGTAGATTTGTCCAAAATAAGCATACCGAGGTTACTTGGTAAGTGCTTTTTCCATACATTGACATTCGAATTTTCAAAAATTTTCATCTAACATATAAGTGTGATACATCGTTGGATTCGATAATTTGGCGCTATTTGAACGGTGCGCATACGGTTTTGATTTTCTCGCGCGCCCCATACAAAATTTTCCAAAAAACTTCAAAAAATTGCATTTTTTAATTTTCCAAATTTTCCACGAACACTGGTTGTTCAAAACTAAATTTATTCTAGTAGATTCCGTCGCCCCGCGTCTATTGAGCCGCTTCTCGGTCTCATCGGACTGTGTTTGGACTTGCTAGGGCATTTTCAAAATTCAAAAAACTACATTTTCTTTGAAAATTTATAAATTTTCCTCTAAATATTTTCTGTTTTTGGCATTATTAGATCCGTCTCGCCGAGACGAGTCCAACGACACCTCATTTTTGAGAATCGGACACACACTTTTTGAAAAATTCGTAGATTTGTCCAAAATAAGCATACCGAGGTTACTTGGTAAGTGCTTTTTCCATACATTGACATTCGAATTTTCAAAAATTTTCATCTAACATATAAGTGTGATACATCGTTGGATTCGATAATTTGGCGCTATTTGAACGGTGCGCATACGGTTTTGATTTTCTCGCGCGCCCCATACAAAATTTTCCAAAAAACTTCAAAAAATTGCATTTTTTAATTTTCCAAATTTTCCACGAACACTGGTTGTTCAAAACTAAATTTATTCTAGTAGATTCCGTCGCCCCGCGTCTATTGAGCCGCTTCTCGGTCTCATCGGACTGTGTTTGGACTTGCTAGGGCATTTTCAAAATTCAAAAAACTACATTTTCTTTGAAAATTTATAAATTTTCCTCTAAATATTTTCTGTTTTTGGCATTATTAGATCCGTCTCGCCGAGACGAGTCCAACGACACCTCATTTTTGAGAATCGGACACACACTTTTTGAAAAATTCGTAGATTTGTCCAAAATAAGCATACCGAGGTTACTTGGTAAGTGCTTTTTCCATACATTGACATTCGAATTTTCAAAAATTTTCATCTAACATATAAGTGTGATACATCGTTGGATTCGATAATTTGGCGCTATTTGAACGGTGCGCATACGGTTTTGATTTTCTCGCGCGCCCCATACAAAATTTTCCAAAAAACTTCAAAAAATTGCATTTTTTAATTTTCCAAATTTTCCACGAACACTGGTTGTTCAAAACTAAATTTATTCTAGTAGATTCCGTCGCCCCGCGTCTATTGAGCCGCTTCTCGGTCTCATCGGACTGTGTTTGGACTTGCTAGGGCATTTTCAAAATTCAAAAAACTACATTTTCTTTGAAAATTTATAAATTTTCCTCTAAATATTTTCTGTTTTTGGCATTATTAGATCCGTCTCGCCGAGACGAGTCCAACGACACCTCATTTTTGAGAATCGGACACACACTTTTTGAAAAATTCGTAGATTTGTCCAAAATAAGCATACCGAGGTTACTTGGTAAGTGCTTTTTCCATACATTGACATTCGAATTTTCAAAAATTTTCATCTAACATATAAGTGTGATACATCGTTGGATTCGATAATTTGGCGCTATTTGAACGGTGCGCATACGGTTTTGATTTTCTCGCGCGCCCCATACAAAATTTTCCAAAAAACTTCAAAAAATTGCATTTTTTAATTTTCCAAATTTTCCACGAACACTGGTTGTTCAAAACTAAATTTATTCTAGTAGATTCCGTCGCCCCGCGTCTATTGAGCCGCTTCTCGGTCTCATCGGACTGTGTTTGGACTTGCTAGGGCATTTTCAAAATTCAAAAAACTACATTTTCTTTGAAAATTTATAAATTTTCCTCTAAATATTTTCTGTTTTTGGCATTATTAGATCCGTCTCGCCGAGACGAGTCCAACGACACCTCATTTTTGAGAATCGGACACACACTTTTTGAAAAATTCGTAGATTTGTCCAAAATAAGCATACCGAGGTTACTTGGTAAGTGCTTTTTCCATACATTGACATTCGAATTTTCAAAAATTTTCATCTAACATATAAGTGTGATACATCGTTGGATTCGATAATTTGGCGCTATTTGAACGGTGCGCATACGGTTTTGATTTTCTCGCGCGCCCCATACAAAATTTTCCAAAAAACTTCAAAAAATTGCATTTTTTAATTTTCCAAATTTTCCACGAACACTGGTTGTTCAAAACTAAATTTATTCTAGTAGATTCCGTCGCCCCGCGTCTATTGAGCCGCTTCTCGGTCTCATCGGACTGTGTTTGGACTTGCTAGGGCATTTTCAAAATTCAAAAAACTACATTTTCTTTGAAAATTTATAAATTTTCCTCTAAATATTTTCTGTTTTTGGCATTATTAGATCCGTCTCGCCGAGACGAGTCCAACGACACCTCATTTTTGAGAATCGGACACACACTTTTTGAAAAATTCGTAGATTTGTCCAAAATAAGCATACCGAGGTTACTTGGTAAGTGCTTTTTCCATACATTGACATTCGAATTTTCAAAAATTTTCATCTAACATATAAGTGTGATACATCGTTGGATTCGATAATTTGGCGCTATTTGAACGGTGCGCATACGGTTTTGATTTTCTCGCGCGCCCCATACAAAATTTTCCAAAAAACTTCAAAAAATTGCATTTTTTAATTTTCCAAATTTTCCACGAACACTGGTTGTTCAAAACTAAATTTATTCTAGTAGATTCCGTCGCCCCGCGTCTATTGAGCCGCTTCTCGGTCTCATCGGACTGTGTTTGGACTTGCTAGGGCATTTTCAAAATTCAAAAAACTACATTTTCTTTGAAAATTTATAAATTTTCCTCTAAATATTTTCTGTTTTTGGCATTATTAGATCCGTCTCGCCGAGACGAGTCCAACGACACCTCATTTTTGAGAATCGGACACACACTTTTTGAAAAATTCGTAGATTTGTCCAAAATAAGCATACCGAGGTTACTTGGTAAGTGCTTTTTCCATACATTGACATTCGAATTTTCAAAAATTTTCATCTAACATATAAGTGTGATACATCGTTGGATTCGATAATTTGGCGCTATTTGAACGGTGCGCATACGGTTTTGATTTTCTCGCGCGCCCCATACAAAATTTTCCAAAAAACTTCAAAAAATTGCATTTTTTAATTTTCCAAATTTTCCACGAACACTGGTTGTTCAAAACTAAATTTATTCTAGTAGATTCCGTCGCCCCGCGTCTATTGAGCCGCTTCTCGGTCTCATCGGACTGTGTTTGGACTTGCTAGGGCATTTTCAAAATTCAAAAAACTACATTTTCTTTGAAAATTTATAAATTTTCCTCTAAATATTTTCTGTTTTTGGCATTATTAGATCCGTCTCGCCGAGACGAGTCCAACGACACCTCATTTTTGAGAATCGGACACACACTTTTTGAAAAATTCGTAGATTTGTCCAAAATAAGCATACCGAGGTTACTTGGTAAGTGCTTTTTCCATACATTGACATTCGAATTTTCAAAAATTTTCATCTAACATATAAGTGTGATACATCGTTGGATTCGATAATTTGGCGCTATTTGAACGGTGCGCATACGGTTTTGATTTTCTCGCGCGCCCCATACAAAATTTTCCAAAAAACTTCAAAAAATTGCATTTTTTAATTTTCCAAATTTTCCACGAACACTGGTTGTTCAAAACTAAATTTATTCTAGTAGATTCCGTCGCCCCGCGTCTATTGAGCCGCTTCTCGGTCTCATCGGACTGTGTTTGGACTTGCTAGGGCATTTTCAAAATTCAAAAAACTACATTTTCTTTGAAAATTTATAAATTTTCCTCTAAATATTTTCTGTTTTTGGCATTATTAGATCCGTCTCGCCGAGACGAGTCCAACGACACCTCATTTTTGAGAATCGGACACACACTTTTTGAAAAATTCGTAGATTTGTCCAAAATAAGCATACCGAGGTTACTTGGTAAGTGCTTTTTCCATACATTGACATTCGAATTTTCAAAAATTTTCATCTAACATATAAGTGTGATACATCGTTGGATTCGATAATTTGGCGCTATTTGAACGGTGCGCATACGGTTTTGATTTTCTCGCGCGCCCCATACAAAATTTTCCAAAAAACTTCAAAAAATTGCATTTTTTAATTTTCCAAATTTTCCACGAACACTGGTTGTTCAAAACTAAATTTATTCTAGTAGATTCCGTCGCCCCGCGTCTATTGAGCCGCTTCTCGGTCTCATCGGACTGTGTTTGGACTTGCTAGGGCATTTTCAAAATTCAAAAAACTACATTTTCTTTGAAAATTTATAAATTTTCCTCTAAATATTTTCTGTTTTTGGCATTATTAGATCCGTCTCGCCGAGACGAGTCCAACGACACCTCATTTTTGAGAATCGGACACACACTTTTTGAAAAATTCGTAGATTTGTCCAAAATAAGCATACCGAGGTTACTTGGTAAGTGCTTTTTCCATACATTGACATTCGAATTTTCAAAAATTTTCATCTAACATATAAGTGTGATACATCGTTGGATTCGATAATTTGGCGCTATTTGAACGGTGCGCATACGGTTTTGATTTTCTCGCGCGCCCCATACAAAATTTTCCAAAAAACTTCAAAAAATTGCATTTTTTAATTTTCCAAATTTTCCACGAACACTGGTTGTTCAAAACTAAATTTATTCTAGTAGATTCCGTCGCCCCGCGTCTATTGAGCCGCTTCTCGGTCTCATCGGACTGTGTTTGGACTTGCTAGGGCATTTTCAAAATTCAAAAAACTACATTTTCTTTGAAAATTTATAAATTTTCCTCTAAATATTTTCTGTTTTTGGCATTATTAGATCCGTCTCGCCGAGACGAGTCCAACGACACCTCATTTTTGAGAATCGGACACACACTTTTTGAAAAATTCGTAGATTTGTCCAAAATAAGCATACCGAGGTTACTTGGTAAGTGCTTTTTCCATACATTGACATTCGAATTTTCAAAAATTTTCATCTAACATATAAGTGTGATACATCGTTGGATTCGATAATTTGGCGCTATTTGAACGGTGCGCATACGGTTTTGATTTTCTCGCGCGCCCCATACAAAATTTTCCAAAAAACTTCAAAAATTGCATTTTTTAATTTTCCAAATTTTCCACGAACACTGGTTGTTCAAAACTAAATTTATTCTAGTAGATTCCGTCGCCCCGCGTCTATTGAGCCGCTTCTCGGTCTCATCGGACTGTGTTTGGACTTGCTAGGGCATTTTCAAAATTCAAAAAACTACATTTTCTTTGAAAATTTATAAATTTTCCTCTAAATATTTTCTGTTTTTGGCATTATTAGATCCGTCTCGCCGAGACGAGTCCAACGACACCTCATTTTTGAGAATCGGACACACACTTTTTGAAAATTCGTAGATTTGTCCAAAATAAGCATACCGAGGTTACTTGGTAAGTGCTTTTTCCATACATTGACATTCGAATTTTCAAAAATTTTCATCTAACATATAAGTGTGATACATCGTTGGATTCGATAATTTGGCGCTATTTGAACGGTGCGCATACGGTTTTGATTTTCTCGCGCGCCCCATACAAAATTTTCCAAAAAACTTCAAAAAAATTGCATTTTTTAATTTTCCAAATTTTCCACGAACACTGGTTGTTCAAAACTAAATTTATTCTAGTAGATTCCGTCGCCCCGCGTCTATTGAGCCGCTTCTCGGTCTCATCGGACTGTGTTTGGACTTGCTAGGGCATTTTCAAAATTCAAAAAACTACATTTTCTTTGAAAATTTATAAATTTTCCTCTAAATATTTTCTGTTTTTGGCATTATTAGATCCGTCTCGCCGAGACGAGTCCAACGACACCTCATTTTGAGAATCGGACACACACTTTTTGAAAAATTCGTAGATTTGTCCAAAATAAGCATACCGAGGTTCTTGGTAAGTGCTTTTTCCATACATTGACATTCGAATTTTCAAAATTTTCATCTAACATATAAGTGTGATACATCGTTGGATTCGATAATTTGGCGCTATTTGAACGGTGCGCATACGGTTTTGATTTTCTCGCGCGCCCCATACAAAATTTTCCAAAAAACTTCAAAAAATTGCATTTTTTAATTTTCCAAATTTTCCACGAACACTGGTTGTTCAAAACTAAATTTATTCTAGTAGATTCCGTCGCCCCGCGTCTATTGAGCCGCTTCTCGGTCTCATCGGACTGTGTTTGGACTTGCTAGGGCATTTTCAAAATTCAAAAAACTACATTTTCTTTGAAAATTTATAAATTTTCCTCTAAATATTTTCTGTTTTTGGCATTATTAGATCCGTCTCGCCGAGACGAGTCCAACGACACCTCATTTTTGAGAATCGGACACACACTTTTTGAAAAATTCGTAGATTTGTCCAAAATAAGCATACCGAGGTTACTTGGTAAGTGCTTTTTTCCATACATTGACATTCGAATTTTCAAAAATTTTCATCTAACATATAAGTGTGATACATCGTTGGATTCGATAATTTGGCGCTATTTGAACGGTGCGCATACGGTTTTGATTTTCTCGCGCGCCCCATACAAAATTTTCCAAAAAACTTCAAAAAATTGCATTTTTTAATTTTCCAAATTTTCCACGAACACTGGTTGTTCAAAACTAAATTTATTCTAGTAGATTCCGTCGCCCCGCGTCTATTGAGCCGCTTCTCGGTCTCATCGGACTGTGTTTGGACTTGCTAGGGGCATTTTCAAAATTCAAAAAACTACATTTTCTTTGAAAATTTATAAATTTTCCTCTAAATATTTTCTGTTTTTGGCATTATTAGATCCGTCTCGCCGAGACGAGTCCAACGACACCTCATTTTTGAGAATCGGACACACACTTTTTGAAAAATTCGTAGATTTGTCCAAAATAAGCATACCGAGGTTACTTGGTAAGTGCTTTTTCCATACATTGACATTCGAATTTTCAAAAATTTTCATCTAACATATAAGTGTGATACATCGTTGGATTCGATAATTTGGCGCTATTTGAACGGTGCGCATACGGTTTGATTTTCTCGCGCGCCCCATACAAAATTTTCCAAAAAACTTCAAAAAATTGCATTTTTAATTTTCCAAATTTTCCACGAACACTGGTTGTTCAAAACTAAATTTATTCTAGTAGATTCCGTCGCCCCGCGTCTATTGAGCCGCTTCTCGGTCTCATCGGACTGTGTTTGGACTTGCTAGGGCATTTTCAAAATTCAAAAACTACATTTTCTTTGAAAATTTATAAATTTTCCTCTAAATATTTTCTGTTTTTGGCATTATTAGATCCGTCTCGCCGAGACGAGTCCAACGACACCTCATTTTTGAGAATCGGACACACACTTTTGAAAAATTCGTAGATTTGTCCAAAATAAGCATACCGAGGTTACTTGGTAAGTGCTTTTTCATACATTGACATTCGAATTTTCAAAAATTTCATCTAACATATAAGTGTGATACATCGTTGGATTCGATAATTTGGCGCTATTTGAACGGTGCGCATACGGTTTTGATTTTCCTCGCGCGCCCCATACAAAATTTTCCAAAAAACTTCAAAAAATTGCATTTTTTAATTTTCCAA